>OY796892.1:18423657-21266411 GCA_963680785.1 Diplosoma virens | reverse complement strand
CTATTGTGCACTTGAAAACAGGAAATTGGTTAAAGAAATTTTCTATTGTGCACTTAAAAACAGGAAAAACTTTGCTTTATTGCTTTAAAATCTTGCAGAATGTCTTGAAATAACCTTATGTTTTGAAGTCTTGGTTGGGGATCAAACTCAAGACTACTGCTGTTCTTAGGGTTTGGTTTAATATTATCTTGGGTAGGAGTCAAACTTAGGACCACCGTCTCTCTTAGGTTTAGAGATTGAATTATCTTGAGTAGGAGTCAAACTTAGGACCACCGTCTCTCTTAGGTTTAGAGATTGTATTGTCTTGGTAGGAATCCAACTTAGGACCACTGTTTCTCTTAGCATTAAGATTTCTTTTATCTTGGTTGAGAATCAAACTCAGGACTACTAATTTTCTTATGTTTAGGATTTATATTGTCTTGAACAAGAAACGAACTCAAGACTACTGGTTTTCTTAGGGTTAGAGTTTATACTGTCTTGGGTGGGAATCTAACTCAGGACTTCTGCCTTTCTTAAGATTTAAATATATATTATCTAGGGAAGGAATCCAACTCAGGCCTACTAATTTTCTTAAGGTTAGAGTTTATATTGTCTTGGGTGGGAATCTAACTCAGGACCTTTCTTAGGATTAGGATTTACAGCTTCGCTGTCTTGGTTGGGGATCAAACTCAAGACTACTGGTTTTCTTAAGGTTAGAGTTTATACTGTCTTGGTTGGGAGTCAAACTCAGGACTACTGACTTTCTTAAGGTTAAAGTTTATACTGTCTTGGTTGGGAGTCAAGCTCAGGACTACTGTATGTCTTAGGTTTAGGTTTTATATTGTCTTGGTTAAGAATTGAACTCAAGACCATCGTCTTTCTTAGGAATAGGAAAAAGAATAGAAATAGGATTAGGAATAGGAATAAGATTAGGAATAAGAATAGGATTAGAAAAGGATTAGGAATAGGAGTAGGATTAGGAATAGGAGTAAGATTCGAAATAGGATTCAAAATAGGAGTAGAATTAGGAGTAGGGTTAGGAATAGGAGTAAGATTCGAAATAGGATTCAAAATAGGAGTAGAATTAGGAGTAGGAGTAAGATTAGGAATAGAGGTAGGATTAGGAATAGGAGTAGGATTAGGAATAGGAGTAGAATTAGGAATAGGAGTAGGATTAGGAATAGGAGTAGGATTAGGAATAGGAGTAGGATTAGGAATAGAAGTAGGATTAGGAATAGGAGTAGGAATAGGAGTAGGATTAGGAATAGGAGTAGGAGTAGGATTAGGAATAGGAGTAGGATTAGAAATAGGAGTAGGATTAGGATTCGGATTAGGAGTAGAATTAGGATTCGGATTAGGATTTGGAATAGGATCCGCCACTGCTCTCTAGCGCCACCGCGCCTGCGATGACGTCATATGCGCCTGCGCCTGCGCCTGCTCTCTAGCGCCACTAGCGGAAACGGGCACCAAACCAGCCTTTACCTACTACTTTTACCAATAATTGGCTTTGCATGTCGAAGCGAATTACGTCGTTTCCCGACGTCAATATGCCTTAGGCCAGTGTTCTTCAAACTTTTTTCATCGAGACCCATTTTGCACAGCCAAATTTTTTCGCGACCCCTAAAAAAAGGTCTTCATCTAGAATCGATTTTTGATTCTGCTAGTTTTTCCCGAACATCAAGGTGTTCTCTAAACCAGTGTTCTTCAAACTTTTTTCATCGCGACCCACTTTGCACGGCCAGTGATGGATATTCCAATTTAGGGGCCCGAGGCAAGAATTTTCAAAAATTGATGTTGTCTGAGAAAAAAAAGAGGTCTGGATTTGGGCTTGCATATTTTTCTCCCAAAACCAAGGTGTTCTCTAAAAAAAAAAAGGTCTTCACTTCGATTTCATCTCTGATTTCCCTATTTTTTCCCAAAATTAAGGTGTTCTCTAAAAAAAAAAAGGTCTTCACTTCGATTTCATCCCTGGTTTCCTTATTTTATTCCCAAAATCAAGGGGTTCTCTAAAAAAAAAAGTCTTCACTTCAATTTGCTGTTGTATTTCGCTATTTTTCTCCCAAAATCATGGTGATCTCCAAAAATTAAAATCTAAAATCCCGCAACCCCCATTGAGCCCTTTCGCGACCCACCGGGGGTCGGGACCCCCAGTTTGAAGAGCCCTGCCTTAGGCGATGTAGAATTTATTTCATGTAAATCGCATTTTCTTTTTTGAGCTTTTGGCGATTGCTTGGAAACATTTTACACATATACAATATTTTACATAAAACAATTGCTGTTGGGCTGCTTGAATACCAATCAAGCGGAATTCAATCTTTACAATAAGCTTTTTTATAAAACTTTCTTTTTATTATTTATTTGTGGGAAAAAAATTAACTAGTTTACATTTTAGCTCTTATGCTGACGCCTTCTCATAATTAAACAACACTTGACTTTTTACAATTGCATTTCACGTTGCATTTGAAGTAACAGGCCGTTTTTATGTTGAAATTTTACTAACAGTGAAAAATCTGACGTATTTTTTATATACAAGTATATCTGTTTAAAAAAGTTTTGTAAAAAAGTTTATAGCTTTTCGATGTGGGTTTTCCAAACAGAAAGCATAGAATAAAAACAAGACGTTTGATACGATTGAATTTCATTCAAACTGAGGTTTCCAACTTGTATAAATTCATGGCGGTTCTAAAGTCTGAGATTTACACAAATGACTTTTTCCTCCCAAAAAATTTTCAAGCCAAAGTTTAAAAAAGTGTCCTTACTTATTAAAAACTGTTTAATAAATTTATTTCGAAAGTTAAATAAAAACCAAAAAAAGCTCCATTCTGGAAATTTAAAAAGAACTTTTTATGTAAACGTAAAGACCATTTTTGGTCTTCATTTGCCTTTCGCCATAAATTTTATGTTTGAACTTAATAAGTCATTTAAAAAAAGTTTGGTATGATTCCTGGTCTAATTATCCTATTATATTTCGACGTCTTTTTAGTTTTAAAACGGCCCACTAATTCGAAACCTCTGAATAAAATCAACTTAGATATCTTAGTTATGGATGACCTGGGCTGTTTACAAGGATTTTTCCACGTAAAACCAGATAAAGCTTCGGGCCCCAATTTTATGTGCATGTTGTATAAATTCATTAGGGCTCTAACCTCTTAGATTTACACAAATGACTTCTTTCCTCCCAAAAAATTTTCAAGTCAAAGTATAAAAAATGGCCCTTACTTATTGCAAACTGTTTAACAAATTTATTGCAAAAATTAAATAAAAACCTAAAAAAGCTCCACTTTGGAAATTCGAAAAAAAATTTTTTTGGAAACGTAATAACCATTTTTTGGTCTTCATTTGCCTTTCGCAATAAATTTTATGTTTGGACTCAAAATGTAATTTTTAAAAACGTTTGATATAACTCTTGATCTAATATGATTATCCTATTATATTTTGACGTCTTTGTAGTTTTAAAATGACCCACTAATTTGAAACCTCTGAATAAAATCAACTTAAGTTTTTACTTACGCTTGACCTAGGCTGTTTACAAGGGTTCTTCACGTAAAACCAGATAGAACCCAGGCCCCAGTTTTATGTGCACAGAGCTTATTATCCATGTCAGAGCTATTTCAAAATCTTGATTAAATCATTTTCCTTTTTCCTGCTTGCGTCAATTCTAATTTGGAAAATCTACGGAAGAGCGCTTCTAGTCGCGATTTGAAAGACAAAGAAGGTTGTAGAGATCCAAAAAGTTATTAACAAATTTATCAACTTTATGTCCCATAGGAGAAATTTGAGACGTTTACGTTCGCTCGCAACGAGCTAATTGAAGATTTTGACGCAAAAAGTCAACCGCGGATCAAGTCGTTCTGTTATCATAGAAATCATCGACGATTTTCTCAAGACTAAGAAAAATGCCAGTGCTATTTGTCAATCTGACACCTGCATATGACACTGTTATTTCATACAAACTTGATTTTAACTGCAAGTTATTGAGTTTTCTGCTGGATAAGAACATGGTTTAAATGATTATGAAACTAATTCACAACAAAAGTTTTACTCTAACGGCGACAGTAAGCAAAACAGTCTCGGGTGTCAGAGAAACAGTGTTCCTCCAAAATCAATCACGACTGATTCTTTTTTAACATCTAGAAGTATAATCTGCGTTCCACAATCTTCAGATTAAAAATATTGTGAGCTAAAAGTTTACAATAATCAACATTCATCATTGCGTTTAATTTCGACTTATTTTGAGGTTAAAACTAAATAAATCACCCAAGTTTCCTCACCACCGTTTGCATTGCGCAAAAATTTTTCTTTGTTTGTCCCGGCGCTGAAGTACTTGCGGTTTTAAGGTGGGAGCTGGTGCCAAAACCAGTGGTAGGTGAAGCGAATGAGGCAGTTACCTCGGGCCCCTCCTTGAAAATATTGCATATAGTTTCATTTTACTGTATATGCTTTTTTAGAGATCACCATAATTTTGGGAGAAAAATAGCGAAATATGAGATCAAATCGAAGTGAAGACCTTCTTTTTTTTTAAAGATCACTATGATTTTGGGAGAAAAATAGAAAAATGAGAGATCAGAGGTCACCATGAGTTTGGGAAAAATAAGGGAAATACGAGATCAAAGCCCTTTTTTTAGAGAACATTAATTTTTGCGAATCCTTGCTTCGCGGCCCTAATTTTGAATATCCGTCACTGGCCAAAACATCAGAAATAACGCTCCTATTTTTGTTTATTCAATAGCCGAGTACTGGATCTTGTTTGTTTTTGCAGCGCACGTACTTGGTTTATATACAGTGTCTTGAATAATGCTTTGTGCGTAGTTACTGAATGCCTCCGTCCCTCTCCAAAGGACCACTTACCAGTTTTTACAGACATCCAGCCATCTGAGCTTTGGCAGCAAGAAGCGACACTCTTTTTGGCTAGAGATAGTACTCTAGACATGCTCTGCTATTTTTTCAAACCTGTGGCACACTTTGTAAGGTTTCAAAAATTTGCAGAGCATCTGGACCAGGTGAAGAGCTAAATTTTTACCGCTTTCCGTTACCTGAAGTTTCCTTTGGCTGCCATAGAAAGCCTAAAAATTTTAATCTGAACTCTAAAAATAAAGTGATGACTTTTTTTCATCTGAAGTTACCGATTTGCGCATATCAAGCACAATCCAGCCTGGGAGAAAATTGATCAAAAAAAGCTATCAATTTATTTGTAAAGAGTTTTTACGTTTACTAAATAAAGTTTCATATGAAAAAAAGCGTTTAAAATTTAGTAAAGACCAAAAAAAAGTCATGACATTTTACTATGAGATGTACTGTACAATGAATTTTTTTAGTTTATTGGTTGCTACTTCAAAAAAACATAATTTTTTATCTATTCGAAAGATTATGTTTGCCGTTTTTCTACAGCTTACGAGTTACAAAGCATTGCTGTAGATCCTGACTATGCTTTATTCGTCGGTTATCAAATGCCTACCGATAAACACGAAGGTCCAAAAGCTCGTTTACACTTGCTTTGCAAAGACTTGAACAATCTTGCCGAATTAGGTACCATATATGAATCATGTACTACCCAGTACATGAATCATACATAGAACACAGAGTACTGAGGTAGTACATTCCGGCTCCATGCTTTTATTACCAGCGCTTTGACTGTACTAGGCTCGTTTGAAATAGCGTTTTCAGAACAGTTTGAGTTATGCTTAAATGCTTGTGGACGGGTTTAGGACAACTGGCCTCAGCCAACTGGCCGCAGTTCAACTAACCAGTCGGCTGCGTCTAGCTGGATTGCGCCCAGTCGGTTGCGACCAGTTGGCCCATTCTGCCTGCAAACCAAAGTTGCGTGTTTTCATTTGTACATGGACAAATAGGGTCTCTTTACTTTCTCTCATTGGAAATGTGGCGTCATTGCACAAAACAGAGATAAAATTGTACAGGAGTGTCATATGAATTAGGCATTATAAGGAGCACAAATTTGGACAGTTTTAGATAAAAAAAAAAAAACGGTTGTGGCTTGGTGCATCACTAACAGTACTTAATCCAGGCAATACAATAGTAATTCGCAGTAGATAAATAAACATAAACCAGTCCTATTTATTTGCTTTACTTGAAGTGGATACTTTTAAATACTAGAACAATTTCGGCGTAGAATTCCCCTGTTTTATGTAAAGTTAAAAAAAGGTTTTTATAGCTTAACGTTTCCTTCTCTAAGTTATCTTGGAGAGGTCTTGTGGTGATTAGCATCTTTTGAAGGTAATCAATCTAATCTTTCAAAGTGTAAAACAAAAAAACGCTCTTTTTAATTAAATATATTGGAACCAAAATGTGTTATTTTATCCCGTATTCTATCCGAAACTTTTCATATTACAAAATAAAAAAACAAATTTACCTTTGTAATCCAGATTTGCTTATTTTCTAGTTTTGCTTTTAGGTTTTCATTTGTTAATTACTTTTTTGCCTTTCGCAACTTGTTTTCAAATGTTTATTTTATTTTAATTTTTTTGTTATTTTAAATTATGCAATAAAAGTAACTGCTTGACCAAGACACCTTATGGCTATTTGCCAGTCACGTTGTCCTATATTTAATCTCAAGTATAAGATATGCGAATATTTTTAAGTAGTTTAGTGACAAAATAAAAAAATGTGAATTTTGAATCTTTATAAATGCCACAATATTGTTGTTCAAAAATTTTTTTATTGGACACTCTAATTTTTATTAACTGATATAATTGTAATTTAGAGTTTGTAACAAAGACTTTTAAGTAGGGAAAGTGCCGTAAAATGTTTTTCTAATAAAATGTGACAAAAACGAACGTATACGATCCTGATCCGTTTCCATCAAATTGCCACTCCCAACCTCTTGCTATACTGTCAACAAATATATTATAAAATTGATTTTTTCCTTAATTTTATAGAAAGCAAAAAAAGTTTTTGTTAAATTTTATTGCCAAAAGATTTGGAAAATTTCTCACGTGTTGGTATGAATAAACACACTGTTCCATAAGATCACTATTTTTAAGAAATTATTAATTAAAATCGCCCAGGTTGCGGCACTGCTTACAAATTTGGACTTCATGCTTTGAACGATGCCGAGATATGTTCCACGATTAATAGTCACAATTATATAGAGTAATATTGTTTTTCTCAAGTGTTTTTTTTTAAAGTAATGCAACGGTGTACTTCTATTTCAATAAATAAAAAACTCTTTTTGTGGCGGTGAAATACATTGCGAAAAAACAAAACAAGTGCATACAAACGATGATAATTATATAAAACATAAAGGTTTGTTGGTTTTACAACATTGGTATGTCGATATTCTAATGCTGCTAAATATTAAAATATAGTCTATTTCAAATTCTTTTATGTAAAAAAAAAAATTATTTTCATTATTTTATACTTTTTTAAAAAAGCAGCAATAACTATTGGTAACTAAAAAAATATGTGGACAAATATGTGAACCAGTATTGAAACCAGTCTAAAATAATTCTACACTTCGACCAAAACAATGAAGCAAGCTTCCTGTAGCTTCTTCATTGTTTATAGTTGCCGTGCGCGTTGACGTCACTCTTTACGTCCAATTTTTAATTAAGTTTACGACTGTTACAACAGCGAATCCGTTACAATCGCATTTCACGCTAGTTAAATGAGTGTCTAAACGTAAAAATTGTAGTGACCTTGCTAAATTGCAATTTTGCATACTTTATCAAATGAATTTTTAAAAAATTTTTTGCTCTAGCAAAAGTTAAATGAATGATCTTTACTCTGCTTAAATTTCATAAAGATAGCTTAAGTAGTTTTGGAGTTATAAATCGTTAAATTGGTGGGCTTCTGAAGTCCGGCCGTTGAGGAGTCAACAGCTCGAAAAAGCTTGAGGAGAATAGGGTTAAGCAGAGGTCAATCAGTTACTAGCAAGAAACAAGCAGCAGAGTGGTGTAAATAAATTGATCAGGCAAAATTATATTGAAGATAAACTTTAACATTATGAGAACATTTTTTTTACAGGTATATAAAATAGCACATCAAGTAGGTTTGCTGAAGCTATATAGATTATGTAATAGACTATGCAATAAATCAAATCATTGAATATACTGTAGTTTAAGTTGATATATAGTTTGATAATAAATAAAACGTTAACTGTTGTTTGAATTTTGGAAAAGAGTACAATTTGATATCATTTGGTAAATCTAGCCAAATGGTTGATCCAATGTATTCCAATGATTTCTTATCGGTTTCAGTAAAAAATAATTGTTTTTTGAAAGTCTGATATTATACTTGTGAATTTGGTTTATTGGTTTTAAATTATGCATGTAGTTAAAGTCAGGAATATTTTTTAGTTTGAATATAAATTTTGCAATTTCAAACTTGCAAAGGTCTTCAATTTTGAGAATATTTAAAGAATAAAATAGAGGTGATGAAGGAGTTTGTCTTTTAGCAAACATCATTATTCTTATTCTATTGGTTTTGTTACCAGGTAAGTTATTCATAATTTTTCTATGCTCTTCTGGTAAACAGACTTAACTAAAATCTTCAGTTTATTCAAACTAAAAACTTTAAAAACAGTCAACGTTTCAAGCGTTATTACAGACGCTCTTCGTCAGGACTAACTTGAAATAAAATAGATAAAAGCAATGAACGAAAATACATGCAACTGTTAAAATTTTTTTGAAAATGGAAAAAAGAAAAATATCCTTGACTGCCTTGTATCACTTAACTTGCCCTTTTTTCTTTTTTCCATTTTCAAAAAAATTTTAACAGTTGCATGTATTTTCGTTCATTGCTTTTATCTATTTTATTTCAATTTAGTCCTGACGAAGAGCGTCTGTAATAACGCTTGAAACGTTGACTGTTTTTAAAGTTTTCAGTTTGAATAAACTGAAGATTTTAGTTAAGTCTGTTTACCAGAAGAGCATAGAAACATCATTATTCTTATTGCTCGCTTGTGCAATATTTTCAAAGGAGCAAGAGTGCTGGTAGATGCAAGTCCCCAAGAGGATATGCAGTATTGTAAATATGAGTGGATAAGGTTATAATAAACAGTTTTTGGAGTTGCTAGGTCTACGTAATTTCTAAGTTTTAGTAATGCACTATTGTTGCTACAAACGTAAAGACCACTTTAAATACATTTTATGCTTTACATGTATTCTCTAGGGGTCTGCATAACAGCATATCCTTTTCACTCAAAGCGAACGTAGACTAATAACTACGACAATTTGGAAATATCAGTTGTTTCATTACATTGAATTGAAAAAAAGCTGGTAACTTTTTGAAAACTTGACTCTCGATTTCCTTTGCAAGCTTATCAATGGGTGTTTTGATCGTAAAATCTTAAATCCGAGAGTGAAATCTTTGCTATCTTCTTACTGTTTTTTTTACGACACAAAACCAGCTGCTTTTAATGGGCATGGTTTAATCAATGTTTTACTAATGTTGTGAGGTTTTTTCTTTACAGCAATCATGTGAGCAATTTCAAATGACGCTTCTACTATTTCTGCAGACGAAGATTAGCAAAAACACTCGCTTTCAAATTTTTTTAGACCTTCTTTCTCGTTTTGAAAAAAAGTTAAAGGCTTTTCTCTGTATGGCCAGAGTTTTTTTTTGTCTAAGATGATGCTGAAACGGCTTGGTCTCATAACATGATTGCTGTGGTTTTCATAGCATATCATGCATTTGTCGTCGTCGTCATCGTTTGGGATCATCTGCTTGTTCTTCTTTCATCCGATGAGGGCAGTGATGTTTTTGAGCCAGCGTCTGGTATCTAGGATTGACAGACCACGACGTCCTTTAGGTGCTTGGTGTATAGAGCATGCAGAAATGATGTGGTCTGGAGTTTGTTTATGAGCACCACACTCGCAATTACAAGAGGAAGCAAAACCCAATTTATACAAGGATCACCCAGAACGCCCAATGCCAGTTCGCAAGCGGTTGAGTCTTACCTAAGCAGGTTCAGACCAAAAAGCCTGGAATCAACTCTTGGGATGAAATCATAAAGTTTAGGTGTGCTATTCAAGTACTATATGTTCCGTGTAAAGTCTGTCCAATGACCAACACGGATGTCTAGTTTAAATGCATTATCTTATAGTTTCCGTGCGGCAGGTACAAATGGGCGTCTGAATTTTAATCTCTCTTTCCGCTCATATAATGGCCTGACCAAATGATTATGCAAGAGGTGTTCGAGGTCTAAAATGCTGCGGTCATCCAAGAGAAGAGAAGGCTCCCAGACGATGAAGTTTAGCTGGTTGGATACGGCAAAAATGGGAAAGTTGACCGTTAGAGTGGGATGCAGGCATCCAGTTACAATCATTAACAACACTGTCAATAAGACGACTGTGTACGCTGCGACGTTAAACTGATGCACATATTCTGCTGTACTGTAGAGTTGACCACAGATAAAATGGCTATGCGCAGTGTTTAAGCACCAGACCTCCGTCTTAAACTGCTAATCGTCTTAGAAGTTTTACGCGCGAACCTGGGTGTGCCCATTAGTCAAGAGCGTTCATGTCGCTCGGGTCGTCAGTAATCATGAGTAGTCGAGGTTGATCTTGCCAAAATGAAAAATCATCTATATCATGCATTGTGGTACCACTTGACTATTCACCATGAAATCTATAAAACCATACTTTAATAAACCACTGTCATATTTTCTCTTTTACATTCATTTTATGTCAATGCAGTTATCGAATCAGTTTGTACCCAGTTGCTCGCGCCCCCCTGAAAAAGCTTTCACGCCACCCAGTTAAAGAACCTGGGTTGTAAACAAACATGTTTCAAAACAGATGAATAACACATCACAGTAGCAATAACGTGTGATTTTGTAATAAGTTTTGTATTTGATAAAATAAATTATATCAGCTATCAGATGTAAGGATCTAATGGAAAATTGCTTTGGCTTCCGCCGAAGCCGAAGCTTCGGCACATCCCTAAATATTTATAATGTAAAGTAACAGAATCTGCTACCATAATACAGTTACAAAATAGTTTGGTTGTTTTCTTAATTTTTGTTTTAATTTAAGCTATGTATCATCGGACTTAAATAAATTTTAAAAGCAGAATTACCGCGAGCTACAGTGTAGAAAATGTTTAAAAAATTTCTTTAAGAAATAACTACACTATCTGCGTAATAAGTGCAAGAAATTAGTTTTCATTACTCATCTGAACAGATTGTAAAATTTAAGCTAATTTTATTTTTACAAGTCAAATTCAGATCATTGAAATAAGCTATCCACTTCATGACTTACAAATTAAAACAAACTAAATAAAGCCAAAGCTTGCTCGGCTTAGCGACGGTCGCCATGACCACTAGGTGGCTGAAAAAAGGTCTATTATATTCAGCAAAACTAATTCATTCATACCAGAGTTAAAGATAAAATAAAAAAACAATAAATTACCATGAACGTTTTCGGCTTACATTAACCCTCTTCAGACGAATGTGGAAAGAAAAATTGCAATCAAATTTAATAACAGATTGTAAAATCTAAATTCTACTTTTAAGATTGCAAAAACTTGTTAATGGTAAGCGCATTACCCAAAAAATCTTAAGTTTGTTTCAAAAGTCAAGTAAAAACAGAAAAGTTTTTTTTTTTTTTGGTCTTCATTGGACTTTTGGAAAAAGATTAAACCTGGGGGTCCAGAGAGTTATGTAAAATTAATCTTGAAGTCTATGTGTTTCATTAAGTTTAAAAAATCTAGTTTAGATAGTTTCAGATCACTTGCAACCGAAAAGTTTTAAAATTGTAAGAAGTACTTCAGCTAATTAAATACAAAATGTTTTTTGTATTTTATAAAGAAAATCGCAATAATAAGTTTGGACCACTGGCGTATCTAGGGGGGCCTTGTGCCATGCCCTCCCCCTTGGAGATTACTAATACATAGGTTTATCATATGTTGGACAGTAATTTTGATGCGTTATCCTCCCCCCTTTACAGATCTGTGGCCCCCTTGGAGATCTTTTGGGCAGAAACGAAAGACAGATTCGATGTGCAAACCCAACTTTTTGGCTTTTCTATGAATCAATAGTCATCTAGGGACGAAAATCATGAAATTCGTGATTGATTCAAACTGAAGATTTTTTTTAGAGAACTTTCTGTTTTGGGGACAAAAATCATGAAATCTGGGACTGATTAAAAGATTCAAAGTGAAGACCTTTTTTTTGCTACCACTTGAATATATTTTTCCACTAAGCATACATGGTTGTGGTCGTATGCCACTCTCCCCTTTTCAAAAATGCTCGGTACGCCACTGGTTTGGACCACCAAGTTAAATGGAGCAAAAAATTTAAAATGTTTGGAAATTTGTCTGAGGTAGTTTAAGGAAATACTACCACTACATTATACCCAAAAATTTATGTTGTTACCATGTAAGTAAAACTATAACGAGTACAATTTACAAATTGAAAATAATTTTAGTAATGTTATATTGACTACATGCAATATTATTGCAATTGCTACAATGGTCTCTTGCAATTTTTCATAAGAAAGTTACTTAAAATAATAGCATTTAACATTTAAACTAATTTTTTGCCAAATTTACTTGTTTTAAGAAAAGCAATGGCCTCAGTACAATTAATTATTATATTCTCCCTCCATATTAAATGTAAAACGTTCTTTCCACCAAACCTTAAGTGGTAGGTGGACAGCTTATAATCTTTAAGACCGGCTGGACCGTAGGAGGATATTTTATAATGAAATCATATACGCTCGTCAGTTTCACTCGCCTTTGCTGTTCTACTTCATTTGACGTTTTATTAAACGTGCTTATGAGAAGCTAGGAGAGATTAAGGACTATAAGGCATAAGAACCTTTGAGCCATGACAAATTATCCTAGAATAGATCAAATTCTGTAGCGTTCTCTGTCATGTAATAGAAGTACTTGTGTTAGGGGGGAAGGGGGACTTAGAATCTAAATTTATATGAGGTTCTTAAAAAAATATGGTATCTATATGAATAAAGATGTTTATACAAAAAAATTTTAAAAAAAAACAACATATAATAGAATGGTTGTAGTAAATTTTAATGGAGGCACAAAATACGAGAAAACAACAAATTTTAATTTGGAGCAATTTTATTTTATTTAAAACGACAAACCACTTTTAAAATGATACAGAGCATCAAAATAAACTAATTAGGAATTGATACAAGAATTAATTTCTTATATAGCTGTAAAATGTTAATATTATGAATGGTACATAGAGAAGTTTACCAGCATTGCCAATGAAGAATAATTGCACTAATTTAGCTTTGTTAAAGCAACAACTGTCCTGTGCATTTTATAATGGCAAATGCTGTGCTTAATAAAAACAGTTTTGAAAATCTTTTTATCAAATGACAGGTGCTGAAGCCCAAAAATTTGAGTTAATATTGACTTTAAAGTAGACCCCATGCTAAAATATTTACTTTCTCAAACACACTTTGGTTTAATTAATATTAAAAAATTTCAATTTTTCTCTAACATTGAAACAAGCCTGGGCCCTTGTAAAATTTACGCAAGCTTCTTGGTAAATGCAACGACAATTCATGAGGCTGTTTTACGATAATAGTGTTTATTAATTGCTTAATCAGATTTTTAAATCCTTTTTTTAGAAATCACAATGTTTTGGAACACTTAGCAGTGCCCCCCCCTAGATTGAAGACTTTTTTTGAGATCACTTTTTTTCATACACTAAAAAGTGGCTCCCCCTATGACAATGAATTTTTTTAGAGTATGCTTTGCCTTGGAACACCAAATAGTGTTCCTTCCTTACTTTTCTTGAATCGAGCCCCCTTTTTGTAAGGCTATCCCTGTTCATAAGCATGCCATACGCAACCATTTGTGATATTATTTGTTTTCCTAAATAAAATTTTAAATTTGGCGCACTTTATGGGACACTCTAGACAAAATTACATAGTGATTGTTACGTAAACCAAATCGCTTCTTCGGAGGAAATTAGATTTTTTAAACATTAACTGCAATAACCTGTATCCGTTTTAAATTACCTAAATGCATTGTCCTAATTAAATAATCTCAATGTGACCTCGTTTTGGCAGTGATCTCTATAAGGGCATAAAATCGATTTTTTTATTGTTAATTTTGTTGTCTGAGCCCCGTGGCCCAATTCGGGTTTATTATAAATAGAGAGAGAGAGAACGCTCTTATCAGACAATAGCCAGAATTTCGGTGTGTGTTAAGTAACTGCGTGTGTGAAACCGCAGGTAAAAAATAAACTCCTCTCCTTCATATTTAAGTTACGACTATATTTTTCTGAATCGGGCGTCATAGAGTTACGCATATTAAATAAGGGTAGTTTGTAAGTGGGAGGGATTTTGCTGATCTTATTTAAACAAGTTCAGCACTAGACGGATATAGTTATTTAATTACGTAAATCGTCGAACATGTCAGCATTCTCTCAACGAAGAGTAAACTTAAGAATCGCGAGTCTTTCCTTCATCAACAAAATTTGAATTTATAAGTAGTCTTTATAACAAAAATTTGAATTTACTCTTTTCTTCTCCAAAAATTTGAATTTATAATTTGGTCTTTGAACCAGTGATCTATTTATTACACCACAACAAATAAATGATTTGCCAAATCAAACTGAAATTGATTGAATAAACGCAAAAAGTTATGTGGCGTTATGTCAGATAATAAAGAGATATATGCTTGTCGAGTCATAAATAGTGGCCTAAATATTTTGTATGGTGAAAAGTTACAAGAACAGGTAAGTAGGAAAGTCATATTGATAGTGAACACAATGAACAAGTGGTAATTTAAAAACCTACTTTTGTCATTCTGCTGTCTCCTCAGGAAAGAAACTAGCAGCTCGAAATTACTGCAGATCTACAATCATATCTAAATACAAACTACAAAAAACAAATAAAAAACTTTAATTGAACAGCAATATCTGAGGATTTTTAAGTAGGTCTGGGCAATCGCCTGATGGTTGTCTTAAGTTTATCGCCTTCAACGTTATGTAGCAAGTCTGAGGATAAATGAATAAAAGTTACCTCTAATGCTATACTTTCAAAATTAAAAAATTCTACTTTAACTAATTGCAATGCTCTGCGAAAGCAATCTGGAAAGACATGCAATTACCCCCCTCCCCCGCTTTTGGCACCTTTGGGTAGGGGTAAGTATGAGAACTTATTTCCATTATCAACTGCAATGATGAAATGAGTTATAATTCCAAAACGTCCTGAATAAAACAATGTTTCAAAACTAATGGCTTTACTTTTTATTCTGAAAGAAATTTTAAAATATCATCGAGTAGGCTCCAAAAGCTTTCTTATATTCAAGCACTTCTAAAACTCTTTATTCATTTATCTTCATTTTTAAGGGGTACTAAAATGTCTCACCCCCTGATTTGGCTTTTGGGTGCATCAAAACTATATCGAATAGTAAATACACCTACACATAATGTAAAAATCCTTTCAAAATTGTTTTTTTTATAAAGACAACCATAGTGCAGTACAATATTGACGATACTTTGAAGAAAGCGGTATATTAAATTTTGAATGGGGTATAAGGCGATGTTTGCGAGTAGAGTAAAAAGAGTAATTTTATTTTTAATTTTTACTATCATATCATACCATAAAATCTTGCAAATCTCATGTCTAATTTTCAATTTTTAGCTCCACCTACATGTGTCTACAGCCGTACCTGCTGGGGAGCAAGGATAAAAAAAATTTGGGCAAAATCAGACATTTTTGAAAAGCGACAAAAAATTGTGCGGGCAAGATTTAAAATGAAGACACCCCACCTTTTTAAGAGATCACTATGATTTTTGACAAAAATCGAAAAATCAGAAACAAATTCTTCTTTTTTTTTATCTTCACCGTAACTTTTAAACATTTTTTTCTCACATTTATAAGTTTTAAAATATCTAGAGTTCTTGAATAGTTCTAAAGTTTGAGTAAAATTCGGGAAAACGTCACAAAATTTGGGCAAAACTGTGCCCCCCAATTTTTTTTCAGCTGATACGCCAATGCTTGTGTCATAGTATTTTTTTGGCTGTAATCATAAAACGATAAAATTTTACAAAATAATTATCAGAGTAGCTTGAATGTAAATATTTTGCTTTTTACTATTTTTCCATTACTTTTTTATGATAGTGAAAATACGAAATTTGTAGCATACATCTGGTGATGGCTTAGTAAGGAGTGGCTGCGCCTACCGTCCCCTAAAAACGACAAAAAGTGTCCCTCTAGACAGTGGCGTAACAAAATTTTTGAAAGGACGGGAGAATTTTTGAAAATTTTTTTTAAATGATTTCTAAAAAAGTCTTCACTTTAAATCTGTCTCGATTTTGTCGATTTTTCATCACAAAACACATAGTGATCTGTAAAATAAAAAGTCTTCAATTTGGTCTGCTGTGATTTTTCGTTTTAGTGATCTCCAAGGGGTGGCATGCACAATGCCCCACCTAATTACGCTACTGTCCGTAAGCAAAATATTACTCTATCCTTTTATAGTAGCACCATGAGAGTGGCCCCCTGTTTCCCCGCTTCCGGAAATTGCCCCCTTGCCCATTTTCTGCATCCTAATTTTAGGATAAAAGAAAATATCATGTTTTCAATTAAAAGCAATTATCTTTTCTTTTTTTTTTTAGAGATTACTATGTTTTTGGCACAAAAATGAATATTTCGGACATTAATTGAAAGTGATAAACTTTTTTTAAAGATCACTACGTTTTTCGGACGAAAAAAAGTTTTCATCTTGCTTTGAAGCAGGCTACGTTTTTTTATTATCATTGCAAAATAAATTTTCAAAAGTGGCTATCTTTTTTTCTTGCACAAGGGCCCCATTTGTAAGACCATCATTGCATACAACAACTAATTTAATTTAAAGTTATGTGAGTAGCAACGTTTCTCATTTTGATTTCTGTAAGGTAATTGTCACAAACTTTGTTCGGGAATCCCAAAGGACCAGTTGAGCTAGGTAACCCGAATACCTGCGCTGAAACAAAGCTGTGTCTAAATTTTATTTTATGCCGGCTCAAGAAGTAGTCTTGCTATGAGTTTGGTGGTTTATACAGTTGATTTAACATAAGCTCGGATTGATTTCGTTAAAGACTCTTCTTCACAACAAATAGAGACCACTGTCTCTAATAACAACGAATGTATTACAAAAATCACGTCCGACCAAACTTCTATTCCACGCTTTGCCAAACTGCAAAGCGGAATTAACACTATAACTCGACTCAATCAACACAAATAATTCTGACCTCTGTAGAACAGAACTGCCAACCACTGGCATAAAATAAATTCAACACTCGACGACCAGTACAAAAACTAACGGGCCTTCCGCGCCCAACCAATTACTTCCACTCGAGTCGTCTCAAAATCACATCTAACCTTTCTCATAATAATTCGCTACGCATCGGCTTTATATAGAAACCAAAATCACGTGACGTAAACTTTCTCGTAAATTCGATATTTAGCCAGAACTCCCTGGAGAGATCGTTACGCGAATATTCTACTACGTTCGAAATAGCAAAGCTTGAACAAAACATATTACGTCATACTGTCGAGAGAAAGAGAAAAAGGATACATGTATCGAGCAATAGAACAAATTGGACGTATATCCAAACAGCGCTCAAAGAGCCGCATTTATTCTCTTATAGTAACACTACGAATTACTATTAACGGGGGATAAATTATATCGTTACGATTAAAATTATGAATGAAGTGTGACAGTAAGTGTGCAGTTAGATTACGTAATTTAACTGGGCATAAACAGGACTATTGAGCCAATCATTTACTAGACCATTAAATATAGCCCAAAGATTCTGTGCCTGAAACATCGTTACTACTATAGATGCCGTCTACAAAAAACGTGAATAACACTGGCCAACACATTTTTTGGTATCCAAGGTTTCTAAACTGATTTAGACTAATTTGGGGATGCTGATTCCAAAAATCATACTAATTTCCTCTCATCAGGTCAAGTTTTTAAAATATTTGCTATTTTATATCTTTTTTACCTTAAAATTAGGCGTATTTCTATATACATTCTAGCGTCATAATTACAATTGTAGGTTGTTATTGTGATGTATGTTAAATGATTATGACATCACAAACCTTAAAGTAAAAGTCAAACTTGCTATACAAAGAGATATGTAGTAAGTAAGAAGTGGACACTGAGTAGTAGGTAGGCCTACCGATTGTGGCATGTTTTTGTTGATTTCTGGGTCAAAGTAAAGTTTATTCTTTTAATGTTAGGAATTCATTTACATAAGTCAGACAGGAAATAAATAAGCTGCATTATTTTACTTGCTTTGCAGATTTTTGGAGCAAAAATTAAGCATGGCTACATCCTCTCCAAGAGGACGTTTTTTAAACAATCCAAATGTGTTTTGCTATATTTGTGGGAAATATACGTTGCAACCCAACAGGGAAGGGATCAATGAATTTGTGAAGTGTGCTTATCTTGCTTACTTCAAAGTAATGCTGGGTGATCAAGATAAGGCATGGGCACCCCATATTGTATGCAAGCAATGTGTCGAGCATCTTCGACAGTGGACAAAAAAGGATAAAAATCACTCCGCTTTGGTATTCCAATAGTCTGGGGTGAACCGAAAAACCATTTTGATGATTGCTACTTCTGTGCAGCCAACACAAAAGGAATCAACAGGAAGAACAGGAATTCTTTGGTTTATCCAAACCTCGAGTCTGCAATTAGGCTAATTCCACACTGCAATAAAATTCCTGTTCCAGTGTTTAAAGGCTTGCCCGAATTGGAATTGCCTGGTTCTGAAAAGACCAAGCCTCCGTTTTGTCCACTGACAATAGTGAAGCCACTGTTTCAGATGTCGTTTTTTTTTTTCTTCACTAACACAGCTTTTTTTCCCAAGGAGAACTTAATGATCTGACTAGAGATCTCAATCTTTCCAAAGAATCTTCTAAACTTCTAGTTTCAAGACTCAAAGAAAAAAATCTACTTTAGCCTGGAACTCTTATAACCTTGTATAAAAAATGTCATATTAAATTCTTGCCATATTTCACTCAGGAAAACGACATAGTATATTGCAACGACGTTGCCGGCCTGCTGCGGCAGCTTCGTGTCCAACAGTATGGTCCTCAAGATTGGCGCCTTTTTATAGACAGTTCCAAGAGAAGTTTAAAATGTGTTCTTCTTCACAATGCCAACTTATATGGATCAGTTCCTCTTGGCCATTCAACGACCCTCGAAGAAAAATATGATGAAATCAAATTTGTTCTGGAAAAAATTTTATATAGATAGCACCAATGAATCATATGTGTTAATTTGAAAATGTTTGGGTTTCTCCTCGGGCTACAAAGTGGCTAGACAATATTTTCTTGCTTCTTGTGTTTGTGAGACAGCAGGGCAAGAACAGAGCACTGGATAAAAAAAGATTGGCCTGTTCGCAGTGAGCTGATTCCTGGCTCTCTCAATGTTCTGGCTCCTCCTTTGGTAGAGCGTTCCAAAATTGTGTTTCCTTCACATAAAGCTTTGCATCATGAAACAGTTTGTGAAAGCTCTTGAGAAAGATGGCAACTGTTTCAAATATATTTGCATAAAATTTCCAGGCCTAACCATAGAGAAATTAAAAGCTGGAGTTTTTGATGGACCCCAGATTCAAAAGTTAACGAATGACGCAAATTTCTGTAATTTTATAAATCCTGCAGAATTGAGTGCCTGGACGGCGTTTACGAATGTAGTAAAATTTTTCTTGGGAAAAACAAAGCCGCCCAACTACAAAGAGCTTTTTGAAACATTACTCACAAGTCTCCATCAACTGGATGCAAATGAGCATCAAGTTAAATTTTTTGCACAGCCATCTTACCCATTTTAAAGAAAATCTAGGTGATATGAGCGACGAGCAAGGGAAGCGCTTCCATCAAGACATCAGCGACATGGAAGTTCGCTATCAAGATCGTTGGGATGCCGCCATGCTTGCAGACTACTGTTGGTCTGTCAAGCGTGATGATGCCGAAGCCTCCCATTCTAGAAAATTAGTAAAACGTCAAATTTATGGCGGATGATGTCTATGCTTAGCATTTTTTACAACTTCAAGCTTTAATTGTGAATATTTTGGTGTGATTCCATGAATATGTGCCATAAAGTTAAATAAAAATATTGTTTTTTTGATTTGCCTGTCTTTATTGTAACTATCGGCTTCCTACAGAGAGAGGTATACAATAGCAGAAAAACTAGACCTGATAGAGAAAAAGTAACAGCATTTCTGGGATCAGCGCCCTTAAATTGGGTGAAAACAATTAAAACATCTTAGACACCATGACAAAAATTTTTTTTGTTGGCCAGTGTAATCTATTATTGGAAGTTTTCAAACATTGATTTATTTGTAATATAGTTTTTTTATTAATAGTCTAAATTCCTAGGTATTTTTTAAAAAAATAAAGAAAAATATAGATATCATACCATTTTTATGAAACACTATTCAAGACGTTTTAGATAAAAAAAGAAGCACTCGAGAAACTGCTATAAGCAACAGCATTTCTTGTGCAAACTTGCAATTAAAAAAGTGCAGTCTACATTAGGGTTGCCATATCTGAATAGGCGGAATTCCGGACGGACATAGGCGCACCAACAAAAAATTTTTAAAGAGGCGGACAAAATAAATTTGTTTCCAAATTTAGGACGAAGACCAAAAAAAAAAGGTCTTCACTTCCAATCAATCTCGGATTTCCCTATTTTCGTCCCAAAGTCAACGTATTTTTTTAAAAAATTGCATATTGTTTTCAGTTGACGCTAAAATCCCGGAAATTTAAACTCTTTTTAAAAATTTTCCCTGAAGAAGATTTTACCACTAAAATCCCGGACAACAGATGTATGGCAGCCCTAGTCTACATGCACTTTGCCGACAAGAAAAATAAGCCGCTATTAGCGTTGTTATGGTGGTGGTGGTGGATTTACCCGATCCATTCCTGGGGATGGGGACGCGGATCAACTATGCGGAGTCCCAGTAATCAGGCAACTCCCCACGGACGGGACCAGAGGTCTAGAAGTGAGAGGGTGTGGCCGAATATGGCCCGACGCAGATGGTCCAGTACAGGGCAGTCAAGCACGAGATGTGAAAGATCCTGTGATTCAGAACCACAGTTGCTGCATGAAGGAGTCTCGGCTCAACCAACCCTATGGAGATAAGAGTTAAGGAGAGTGCTGTGCCCGTTGCAGCGTAGACGGGAGAGAGCACAGCGTGCGGAGCGAGGGAGAGTAAGCTCCTCGGGAGATACTGAAAGGGATTTGGTGTTGAAAGAAACCAGATTGGACACTGCGTCGCCAACTGGTGTAGAGGGATTGTCTTTGAGAGGAAATAAGGGGTGCGAGGGACACGGATATGTTGGAGAGATCAAGAGAGGCTCCGGCTTTGGCTAGAGAGTCAGCTAAGTTGTTACCTGGGAGGGAAGAGTGACCTGGTATCCATTGCAGATGGACTACCTTGGATTGGGATAGAGAATTGAGAAGGGATTGTGTATTGGATAGGGATTTGGGGGTTAAATATGGTAGCGGGGAAGAGAGAGTTGATAGGACCGATAAAGAGTAGGAAAAAAGGGTGATAGATTCAAAATTACATGTCTTGGAGTGAGATATACACCACTCAAGAGCATGTAGGATAGCGAAGGTTTCGGCACTACAACTGGTAGCCCAGAGAAATCCTGCAGAATTGAGCGAGAAGGAAGGAGAGCGAGGTAGCAGTGACACACTTTGTACACTTGATGTGTATCCCTGCCCATCCTGCCCCAGCCCGCCAAGTACCGAACGTCAGTCCAGGCAGGGATATCGCTGTGAGATAGGGAGGAAAGATGGGAGGTAGCTGTGGTGTTGCGAAGGGAGGGCGGGTCTTTGCGAGAGCATGGGGATGAGAAATGGAGTGAAATTGTGTAAGTAGATGGGGTAGACCAGGGGGGTTAGGAGGGCAGAGGATTAGAGTTTCACGGGCAAGATGTAGGCTAGGGGTAAGGTTATGGGATCTGGAGAAGGATCTCCATGAGCTCTTTTTGAGACGTGTACGGGGGTTAGAATTCGCAAGAGAGGCTATGGAAAAGGTGGAAGGTAGACGGAGGGCTCGTTCAAAGAAGGAGAGGGATTGGTGGGTGAGGGTGACTCGTAGTGGAGGTAGAAGTGCTTCTATATGAAGTAGAGGAATGGGAGTGGACGATAGTCAACCAGTGATTACTCTACAGGAAGATCTATGCATCTTCTCTACGGAGGTGATGTGAGTAGGAGATGAGAAGGGAAACCAGCCTGGGGAAGCATAGGTGAGGATGGGGCGAATGAAGGCTTTATATAAGGTACATAAGGATTCTTTTGATGGACCCCAGGAGGCAGAAGCGATAGAGCGGAAAGCACGGAATCGGCTGTGATACTTTTTCCGTAAGGATAGGACATGATGTTTGAAAGAGAGAGTGCGGTCGAAGGTTACACCGAGAAAGGTTGGATGAGGGTTAAATTTGAGTGGGGTGTTAAGAATGTACAGAGAGGGTTGTATACGTGATTGGAAGGGGTATAAGCTGAAGAAGGATGTTTCACATTTGAGAGGGTTGAAAGGAAGGCGCCATTTTGAGGACCATTCCAGCAGTCTGTTGAGGCAGCTTGTACTATGGAAGTTGCACACTCAACACTCGGGGAGGAGGCCCAGATGGCTAGGTCATCTGCATAGAGAGAGGTCTTAACAGTTGTAGGAAGGAAAGTGGGAAGGTCATTGATATATAAAGAGAAGAGAACTGGTCCTAGAACTGAACCTTGGGGAACTCCTCTTCGGAGACGGAAAAGACGACTGTATGAATTACAGATACGGACTTTCGAACGGCGATCTGAGAGGTAGGATCGTATCCATTCAACAAAGCAAAGAGGAAGATCTAAAGAGAGGATTTTAGAGAGAAGGGCAGAATGCTAAACTGAGTCAAAAGCTTTCGCAAAATCAACAGTGGCAAGGACTGTACGTGCGCCTGGCTTAGATTGGTGGAAGGAATCTGCGATTGACTGTGAGAGAAGGAGAACCTGATCTACAGTCGATATACCAGGTCTAAAACCAGCTTGCAAGGGTGAGAGAATGTCTTGTTGTTCGAGAAAATAGATTAGTCGTCCTAAAACCATTCTTTTGAAGATTTTGGAGGTACAAAAAGTGAGAGAAATGGGCCTATATGAAGAAGGTGAGTCAGAGGGTTTTCCGGGTTTGAGAATGGGGATGATTGTTGATTGCTTCCAGGTAGACGGGAAGGTGTGTGTTGATCAAGAAAGGTTGAAGATATATCGAAGAAAATGTAACGTGGATTGTGGGAGGTGGGTAGGTAATTTGATCAGGGCCTGAGGAGGTTGAGGTTGAGAGTTGAGAGATAGCTGTGGAGAGTTCAAGAGAGGAGAATGGTGAACAGAAAGTGGAATGCATGGTGTTGCAGTGTGCAATTCTGATAACATTCATCTGAGCTTTCTCGGTGCTTTGAAAAGGTTTTGGGGATTGGGTAGAGAAATGGGACTGTAGATGTAAAGAGAGATGGTTGGCACAATCTACAGGGATATGGCAATTTGGGAAGTTGGGGAGGTCAGAAGTAGTTGGGAAGGGAGAGCCAGAGATGGAGCGAAGTAGAGAGAAGACTTCACTGGGACGGGTTTTAAGAGAAAGGCTAGAGCAAGTTTTCTGCCAAGACTTAGCTTTAGCCTTAGTAATCACAGTGGAGGTATATCTGGTGGTGGCGATATAGTGCTGGCGGTCTTATTCGGAACAGTGTGCCTTTGCAAATGCCTTTCAACGTTTCGCGACGGCATCTGCGACTTCGGAAGACCACTAGACTTTAGCAGGGCGGTTGATGCTGCCGAAAGGAATGGCAGAAGTGGCAGCATCATTGTGGAGTTTGGTAAAGGTGTAGGTGGCTTCAGAAAGAGAGAGTGTTGTAAAGTTAGAGGGAGGAAGGCAGTGGGTATCAATATAAGTAAGGTAATCGTGCCAGCGAGCTTTATTGTAGTTAAATGAGGGGGGGCGGTGGATAGAGTTAATTAAGGGGGAAGTGGGAATAGTGATAGAGATAAGAAGATGATCTAAGCCGAGGTCTGGAAGGGTCTGCCATGTGCATTTAGAGGCTATTCGAGCAGGAACTAGGGAGAGATCAGGGAAAGAGCGGTTTCCGGTGGCACGGTGTAGTAGGGTGTGATGTTCGGGGTTGTTAAGAGGTAAAAGATCAGAAGAGAGGAGCCAATCAAACAGCTCTTTGCCTGATTGGTCTTCCGGTGGTCCCAGGATGAATGATGGCTGTTAAAGTCGCCAAAGATGTAAATGGTAGGGGATGATGGTAAGAGAAAGGGTGAGAAGGATTTTGGGTGAGAGTCGGAAGAAGAGGATCGGATAGGAGGGACATAGACGTTGAAAAGATGTATAGGCGAGGCTCCTTTTACTTTAACAGCGATAGTTAAATAATCGGAGCTGGGGTCAAGGGAGGAGAGGGATTGTGTGGAGAGTGAAGTGTAGGTTACACCGTTTTTGACAAGTATGAGTACGCCACCCCTAGGTTTCCCGTAGAGTTGGTGATTCCTCTCCTTGTCATAGAACGGTTCTTTTGGAGGGTTTTGTAGCCGGGTATACAGAAAGTGGAGAGGTGTGACTCTTATATGAAGATGAGATCGTACTGATTATGAGAGAGGAATTGTATGAGTTCAGTACGGCAAGGGCAAATCCCATTAGCATTCCACTGTAGGATTCGGAGGTTGTTTCGAGAGGGAGAGGAAGGATCGAAAGAGGATTGTGTGAGAGGAGAGATGGTGTGTTGGGTTTGAGGAGGAGGTATAGATGATGCTGAGGGAGGATAAGTAAAAATTAGTTGGGGGTGATTAGCTGGATAGGTGGGGTTATTCGTGGTTGTTTTGGGGGGTTTATTTTTGAAGATATGGTTTTGTGGGTGTTTGTGAGTGAGGGTGGGGGATTTGTAGTGAGAATGGATGGAGATACAGAGAAGGATGAAGATACAGGATTAGGGTGTGAGAGGGAGAGGAGGGGTGGAGAAGAGGATAGGCACATTGGGCAAGTCCAAGAGTGTCCCGGGGAGATTTTACGAAAGTCAACGGGAGAAAGACCAGAGCAGGAGAGGTGTACCCAGAGAGAACAGTTAGTACATTGTACCAATCTGTTTCCCCAGGTGACTCTACGGGAGCAGACAGAGCAGGGATCTATAGGGCAGGGTTGGGGTGAATGTCACCACTGATGAAGAGAAGCATAAAGATAAGTATCAGCGGTGGGTGGGATGAGTAATGAAGAGGTTTGGGGTGGAAGGAGGGACCAAGAAGAGTTGTCCGAAAGATAGTAGAAAAGATAGGGGGGCGGTCAATTGGGTTTAAGAATGCTGTCCATATGTGACCGCGCATTCGACAGCAGGGATAAAAAATGAGAAGAGTTGTCCAAGGGAGAATCGCCCGAGGATGAGACCCTCGGGAATTGACAAGCCATTTCGACCTCCCCAGTGCGGGGAAGGGGACTGCACCATCACATTGAGGTGGCTTGTCGTTGGTGCAGATTAACATTGTTATCGTTGACATCGCCGCTATATATGATTTTTAAACTGCAGTTTCTTGTCAGTTCAGTACAGTTTTCATTTATTTTCTGCTCCGCCACATAGTAAAAGTAGAACTACAGTATAATCATTTAATAATAAATATAATGAAGGCTGCGGGTTCGAAAAAGAAAAAAAGCAACAAAGTCATAATGTATATAAAACAATTAATCTGCAGTTTTCACTTAGTCCACTGATATCGTAAATTACGTAAAAATATGGCCCAAAGGTTTTTAACCCTTTGAACGTCCCTTTAATTTTCGAGCGATAACAACAGAATGCCCCTTATTTTATTAAAAAACGGGCAGATTTGAACTTCATAACCCATACAGTGGTACATATGTGTACCATAAAAATATTTTCTAACCAAAGAAAAACCACTGCACATATTGCAATTTAGTTTTTTTCCTTGACAACTTATAATAATTATTTTATCAAGCATTAAAAATTTTTTAAATTTTAAAGGCTTTTTTTATTTTATTTCAAGACTTGAAATTTAACAATTTTTGTTGTTTTTGCTAGCCGTAAAAATGTGATTGCTAGTAGCAGTAAAAACTTTTTTTGGTCAATTTTTTTTTAATTTAAGGTATTTAACAACTAATCTTCACTGTTTGTTAGTTTCAGTAATATCTAGCAACTTTTTATTGAAAAAAAAGGTATGTACCAAAATTGGCTCATTTGCATTTCAGTCACGAATTGGCGATGTACCAAAATTGGTACATTGACGTTCAAAGGGTTAGGGATGAATTATTGGTCCCAAGCTTAAGCAATCTTTGGGTTAAAACTTTTGTGATTTTTGAAACGTGATAGTATTTTGTCAAAGCTTTATGAATTAAAAAGTTGTATGCAGGTCTGAGTGAGTTAAAAGATGCATTTTTAATATGGGTTTCCAAGCAATTTTCCTTTTGAGCCAAAGGCTATAATAAAAAAAACTAAATTTTGGCTCGATGGTGCCTAATCTTCCCTATCTGTTGAGACATATAAAATCTATTTAATTTTAATTTAAAACATTAATTTTGATTATTATTTAGACAGCATCAATCTCTCCCGATCGGGAGTTTTGGAGAGAGAAGTGAAAGCCGCTAGAGCTTTTTTTTTTTTTTTTTTATTTTTATCTCTACATCCTCCTGACTCGCAGGAAAGCGACGAAGGCGCTATACATAGGGTAAGCAATTATCCCGACCTGCTTCCGGAGATGCCAAGATATTGCTGTCCGCTAGCAAATTAGTAGAGATATGACTTTAGATATGACTTTGATTAGCTCTCTACCAAATAACCAATAAATTTAAAGACTTTAAAAAAAATATATAGGAGCGACTTGTTCTCGGTTAAAAACCTACTCGCACCATTCTGTTGTGTCCTTGGGACCTCCCCCGCTCGGCAATCTTGGTAAGCAGTTTTAAATTTCAGTATGTCTCTATAAAAACTAAAAAACCAAAAGAAAAAATTTCAACCGAACAGCAAGATCTTGGCAACCCCGGAAACAGTCGAGGTAATTGCTTGCCCTATGTATAGCGCTGCCGACGCTGCCGATTCAGGTTGATGAATGTATAGAGATGAAGTAAACTGAAAAGGTTTTAAACACATATAAGTACAGAAAATAAAAAACCTATTCGATTAGCTTTTGGCGCTTCCGCGTGCGCTTCTGCTGCTCTCAAAATATACCGCTTCGGCTTCTACACCTTTAGTTGACTGATTACTCCACTTTCCAAATATCTTCTCAACTTTTTACTTGGCTTCCTTGTTATACGATGCTATTAGTATTTATGTTAATCAATTGTTTGGCGAGGATTTTACTTGTGACAACGTTTGCTTTGTTTTCATCACATTCATTAAAGAAAATATTTGTTCCATTCAAGTTGACGAATGTGGCTTAATTGAAAAGTCAGTCATAAAATCCACTAATATTACATTTAGAATTTCGAAGATGTAGCGACCCCACTACTTTAGTGGGCGATTGTCTTTAACGCGCTACGAGTGGGTGATTACTTTTAATCGCACATTTTTAACGTGAACAAAGAAACCAATAAAAAAGTAAGTTGAGACAGAATGAAGTCTGGACGTATTCATTTTATATGTAGCAGGCTTACAGCAAGATAGCAAACCAAACAAATACACGGATATATAACAAGTTAGCCGCTACATTTTGGTCGTCGTCGTCGTCGTCGTCGTCGTCGTCGTTTGAAGGGCATCCACTCCAGGTCAGACACAAACAGGACTGGGGCCGAGGGTTTATCCTTTTACTACCCCAGACTGCTGTACTGCCTGGATCAGATGCTGGCAGTGATGTCATTAAGCCAGCATCGAGTTTCGTCATCCAAAACCGTCAGACCTCGTGCTCCATGTGGTGCCCGATGTATAGGGCACGCTGTTAGTACATGGTCTGCGGTTTGCTCAGAGGCGCCACACTCGCAATTCGGTGAAGGAGCGAGACCCCATTTGTGCATGGACGAATGGAATCGCCCAACACCAGTCCGCAGGCGGTTGAGCTTAACCCAAGCTGCTCGGGGTAAGCCCATCCCAACAGGCCTGGCACCGGTCTCGGGCAGAAAACCACGGAGCCTGGAAGCATTTTCACAGTACTCCGTTTTCCATTTGTGATTTGTCCATTCAGAAGCGCGGATGCCAAGTCTGGCAAGGTTGTTCAAAAGATTCCGTGCACCTGGCACAAATGAGTTTCTGGATCTTAGTCTCATTTGGCGAGTATCTAAGGACCCACTCAAAAGACCATGCAAGATATGATCGGGGTCCAGAGATCCACGGTAAGCCAAGGAGAGTGTCGCTCCCATTCGGCGAAGCTCAGCTGGCTGGATGCCTGAAAGTACAGGTAGGTGGTCCGTTGGAGTGGGACGCAGGCATCCAGTAACTATGCGCAAGGCGTCATTCAAGACATTGTCAATGAGACTAGTGTGAGCACTGCGACACGGCGATTGGCGCACAGTACTCAGCTGTTGAGTAGACTAGAGACAAGGTGGCTATGCGTAGTGTTTTAGCACCAGCACCCCATCACGAGCCCACGAGTCGCCTCAGCAGTGTGACGCGCGAGGATAGTTTTTTGCGCAATGCTACTAAATAGTGACGAAACGTGAGCGATCTGTCCAGTTTTACCCCAAGGTAAGTAGGGGTTGGACAGAACGGTAAAAGTCTAGTTGTAGACCTTTAGCTCACGTTTGGCCTCTCGGTTGTTTAAGTGAAAGGCTGCCGTCACCGTCTTAGTGTGACTGAGCTTCAACCTCCAAGTCTGGAGATACGCTGAAAGTGTAGACATGTCTTGGCTTAAGGTCCCCTCCAAGTCCTTCCAGTTTCCAGAAAAATGCAACAATGCTAGATCATTAGCATAAGCAAACTTTCTGAAAATCATAGAAGGAAGATCGTACGTATAGATGTTAAATAGGAGGGGAGCCAAGACCGATCCCTGAGGAACACCGTTTTTAAGACGGCGTAGCCTGCTTTGCTTGCTGTCACCTCCACACCATTACGCCACTATTCACTCGCTGACACAAGCTTGAGACAAAATTCTACATTCAGCGTCCACCTTCCAGAATTTTGGGAATTTAATGTAACAGGCTATTTTCAATCTATTGAATTAATTTTTAATGACAACAACATAACATCTGAAATATCTAAATACTCACACTTAATCCAGGCTCTCAGTAACACCACCCACATTTTAAAAGGACTAACAGACATTGTACGCACCACAAACAATGTCGCTCCCTACACCACTTTAAAACAAGCTTTGATTGAGCGATATACAACGACGCCATCGGGTTGCTTACAAAAAATTTTGAATGACTGCCACACAGGCCAAGCTACAGTAACCGCATACTTGATACAATTACGTACGCTACTAGGTACACAGTACGACTCAAACTCCCCTCTTCAAAAAGACCTCATCAAGCATAAGTTGCTCGAATCTTTAGACTCACATATACAGTTTTACTTATATCATTATGAGGACGGACCACTAGATGCATTAGCTAAACATGCAGACAAACTTCTTTCTCTACACAACAATGCCCTCTCATTAAAATCAATACGCTCTGATCACAACGATAATCAAACGTTGATCAACGTATCGGTGAATTCCAGACTTCAAAATTTACAACGCCAATTAGCCGATATCTCCAAGATACAAACTCAGTCCCCAAACACTTCTAAAGAAAATACACACAACGCTCTGCGGTGCTACTATCACCAGCGATTTGGCAACCAAGCCCGCAAATGCCAAGGTCCACTATGCCCTGCGTTTAGCAACTCTGGAGCTCCTCTGTCAAAAAACGCGGCACCTGCCTCCATGGCTTAAGGGGTTGGAGGCAGGAGAACATAGACAAAACCCCCTTGTTTTATGTGATAAACCGAATCACTACCACATGGTTTCTTGTGGACACTGGGGCAGCATGTTCGGTTATACCCCAAACTATAGCTGGCTGTGGTATCTCTTCACACTCCAGTGTTCAGGGTAACACCTTCTTACCCACCATTGGCGGTGGTCGCCTCATCACCTCTGGGCTATTTTCCACTAAGCTTGATCTAGGATTTTTTAGGTTTTTCTCATTCACATTTCACGTTTCCTCCCAACTCGACTATGGCATCCTAGGAGCCGATTTTCTCGCTCATCATCAGCTTTGTGTCAACGTTGCTTCGCAACGGTTAATTGAGAACCTTGAGGTACAACGCTCCTCTCCAGAAGACTCCTCATCTCTCCCTGCCGAATATGAAATTTCATCAGGCGACACTTCCCAAGCCCAACTAGTGAAAACACTTCGAGATGAATTTTCCAACGTTTTTGAAGGCGACAAACGATTGCGTTGTATCAGATATTCAGTGATAGCTGACGTCCACACTCTAACAGAAACTCCAATTAGCCTTTCAGCTCGTCGTCTGAATCCCCAACAGTATCATGCCCTAAAGGTGGAACTTAAACGGTTGATTGACCAAGAAGTTCTCGAACGCAGCTAGAGTCCTTGGACGTCCCCTATCGTAATGGTTAAGAAAAAATCCGGAGGTTGGCGCCTGTGTGCAGATTTTACACAACTTAACAAATTGCTCAAAATTCAAAAATATGCACTACCAAATATTAACGATTTTGCTTCAATAGCTCACGGCTGGTGGTTCTCAAGCATCGACATTGCCGATGCTTACTATAACATTCCCGTCAATCCTTTGCACAAACACAAGCTGACAATCACTACCCCTCTTGGCAATTATTGTTACAATTATTTGCCCATGGGTCTTTCTTCAAGCTCATGCTGTTATCAACGTTTGATGAACGAAGTAGTTAGCGGATTACCTCAAGTTTACTGCTACCTTGACGACCTTATCATTATGTCTCAAAGCTATTACGAGCACATCCACCCTCTTCGCCAAGTATTTTCGCGGTTGTGTGAACATGGTTTGGTAGTAAAAGAATCCAAATGTTTTTTTGCAGTTCACAGTCTTTCATTTTTGGGGTACCAGGTTTCCCCCGAAGGTCTAGCGCCTCTTCCATCCAAAGTTTCTGCCATCAAAAACTACCAGCTTCCACGCACAAAACGCCAGCTAAAAGCTTATTTGGGAATGTATCAATTTTACGCCCGCTTCGTTAAGGGTTACGCCGAGCTGTTACAACTATTGCACGACTTTGTTACACAGTGCCCTCCTCGACGCCCCCTTTCGTGGAACGAAGGATTAGTTTCATGTTTCCAGGCAAGTAAAGAAGCACTTACTAACGCCACGCTGCTTGCATTCCCAGACCCAGACGCTCAAACCGAATTAGTGACCGATGCCAGTGGCACCACAATAGGATGTGTTCTACAGCAACGGAAAGAAGGAACACTCACTCCATTAGCGTCAAAAGGACTGACCAAAACACAGCTGCACTGGTCCACTTTCGAAAGAGAATTGTTTGCATGTTATGCGTCATTAAAACATTTCAGATATTATTTGGAAGCTAAAGACTTCACTCTGTGTACCGACCATCGCCCCATTGTGACCAAATTTTATAGCACAACCCGAGTGGCTTCACCCAGACAAGAGCGGTTCTTTGACTTTATCAGCCAAATGACCAATAAATTAAAACATGTAAGCGGGAAGGAAAACGTTGCCGACGTCCTTAGCCGCCTGGCTGATCCGCCGCTCTTAAATTCAATCCCCCCTAACTCTGCAGGCATCGACTATCTCAAAATGGCAGAAGAACAGCAGTCCGACTTGGATTTGCAAAATTTAAAACAAAACAACACAACTAGCCTTTTGTTAAAAAATATCTCGTTGGGAGAAACTGGCGTTACACTTTTGTGTGATGACTCTCAAGGAAGGCTAAGACCACTTGTTCCGAAATCTATGCGTCGGGCAGTCTTCCAGCATTTTCATTCCAGCTCCCATCCTGGGATTAAATCCGGAACCAAAAGCATTGGCCGATTGATGGTTTGGCATGACATGCGCAAAGATATCAGACAGTGGACTAAAGAATGCCAAGCTTGCGCCCGATCAAAGGTTATTAGGCGAAATACGGCCAATGTCGAGGCGGTCACACCCCTCCTCGAGGACGCTTTACTCATGTCTACCTAGACATCATAGGCCCGCTGGGACTCTCTAAAGGTCACAATTACGTCTTGACCGTCATTGATAGATTTTCACGGTTTTTTCAAGCCATACCGCTAGTTGGCATTACCGCCGAAGAGTGCGTCGACGGATTTATTCGTCACTGGGTATCTCTTTTTGGATGCCCAGAACGCATTTATTGTGATAGAGGACGCCAATTCACTAGCACTGTCTGGAATGATACGTGTGTAACTTTGGGCTGCGAGCTACATCACTCCACTGCCTATTATCCTCAGGCACAAGGGTTGATAGAGCGGTTTAACAAAACACTTAAAACATTTTTGAAATGCCACAAAGAACCTAGTGAGTGGTATGATCAACTACCCTGGACTCTCCTGGCATTACGTAACATGCCCAAAGAGGATCTGGACTTCTCCACCCCCAGTGATCTCTTGTTTGGCCAACCAGTAAGACTGCCTGGAGAATTTTTTGAGCCCGTTTCTGAAGACGCTTTTAACATTAATTCGTCATCCTTCGCTCAAAGTTTGAGCCATATGCAGCAAATCCCGTATTTCGCACCGAGACGTACCAACAGAGCACATTATGTGGACAAGGCCCTTATGGATCCTAGTACGACTCATGTTTTCATCAAAATCGATAGCCACCGCCCACCACTGCACGCAGTCTACAAAGGTCCTTTCCGAATCATTCAGCGCCATCCCAAATATTTCGTTGTAGACTTGCGGACTCATATTGGCAACATCTCCGTAGACAGACTGAAGGTGGCTTATCTTTCTCTAGAAGGTTTAAACCACAATATCAAATCTCAACAGCTTAGGCTAGACGACTCATCACCGTCCGCAAGCGAACTCGGCGCCGGCAACAGTAACATTATTCCTACCAAGCCATCTTCACCTACATCAACCATAACTTGCTCTTCTGAGGATAACATGCCTACCGACAACATTCATTCATCTTCTCTCACCTCACCACAAGTTATCACGCGAAAAGGGAGAAGAGTCAACAGCAACGTTCCCTCTAAGAGCTTGCTTAGTGTGCGCGGAATGAAAGATTGTGTGAGCAGTGGTGAATATTACCCGAGGCAAGAAAGTTTTGGTTTTCTGTCCCAAAATAAAGGTGTTGTCTAAAAAAAAAAAAAAAGGTCTTCACTTCGATTTCATCCCCGATTTCCTGATTTTATTCCCAAAATAAAGGTGTTCTCTAAAAAAAAAAAAAAAAAGGTCTTCATTTCGATTTCATCCCCAATTTCCTGATTTTATTTTTGGTTTCCTCTCCCAAAATGAAGGTGTTCTCTAAAGATTTCCTATTTTGTTACCGAAATCAAACCTTGCCAACGCTCATACACCGAAAGCATGTCTTGCCAAAACTTACGCAGTGCGCGGCAAAACGAAAGTATTGCGCGGGGGTTCCCTCATTACTGCGCGGCCGCGCAGGCGCGCAGCTTAGAGGGAACCGTGGTCAACAGGCCTACCAGGTTCCTCGATTATGACACCCGTTTTTAAAATGCTTTTATTTGTTCTCTGTCGGGGTGAATCCTCGCCCTTTACACGTTGTTTTGAGGGATTCAGGGAAAGGGCCCTTCCCTCGAGTTTCTCAAAGCGGCTGCTGGTGTCATTCCATTCCAATATAAGACAAGTTTTTTTTTACGGCGCTGGTCAATGTGCATATTGTATATATATTCGCCACTATACTTTTGACTTTTTGTTGTTATTTCGATTTTGTTTTGCTTGTTTTACGTTTACTACTTCCTTCCTTATTATTTTCATTTTATTTCTTTTGCGGAGAGGATTGTAGCGACCCCGCTACTTTAGTGGGCGATTGTCTTTAACGCGCTACTAGTGGGTGATTACTTTTAATCGCACATTCTTAACGTGAACAAAGAAACCAATACAAAAGTGAGTTGAGACAGAATGAAGTCTGGACGTATTTATTTTATATGTAGCAGGCTTACAGCAAGATAGCAAACCAAACAAATACATGGATATATAACAAGTTAGCTGCTACAAAGACAATAAATCTACAAAACGTACCTGACCCTAATTTAACTAAACAAAATTAGCATACGAAAAACATAAGTAAATTACCAACTTAAAACTAATCTAGCTAAACTCATCTAACCACGTTTTCCCTAGTGCATGAACTACAGTACCCATTTAGTAGATTACGACGTAACAATAATATTGAAACGTCACGGAATTGTCAAAAAAGCCAAAAAAATACGATCGTTCATGGAAAAAAAACCAAGGACCAAAGATGAACACCCTAAACTTGCGGAAGAACTCAAGTTTTTGCAGTTCTGGCTATATTGCCTTTGACCGCCCTGCCTGTATTTTCCTTAATCCAGCCTTTTCTCATTCTTTTGTCATAAACAGGCGATGTCATAAACAGGCGACTAGTTATATTTCTATGTCGCGGAAATGGGTTGATTTCTAGGCACAAAAACCTTTGGCGGTATTTATCCCTTGCAAATTATGACCAATAACAATTACTTACATCTCATTCAAATAAAATAAAAAAATAAACAACAAAAAACAATTATAAATAAAGAATCGAAAAAGTGAAGTTTGATGAAAAATGATTACGTTTTGAAAGAGAATTTTAACTGCTCGGAATCATAATAACTGATTTTACTACAATTTACTTTTCTATAAAATTAAAATTCTTTGAAAGCTTTTCGGATTTATATTAAAAGCGTTTTACAATTGATAGAGTTTACGACTTTTCTGATAACCGGCCACATTCTTAAGTTAATTAACGAACCAGCGGGAGAGCGAGGCGACGAAAAGCAATTAAGATATTTTATAAATTGCTCTCATCACGTAAGCGCAAAACTCGAAATCGAAACCAAAATGTTCCAAGTCGCTCAGACACAATTAAGCCCTCAAGCAAAATAAATAAAAAAAACACGATATAAAACAACAAACCAGGACGATGCGGTGGAAAGTGAGGCGAAATAAAGTAAAGTACAGTAAAGTGAAACGCAGGAAAGTAAAGTATGGTGATAAAAAAGGGTAAACAACGAATTTACAACTACTGTATTAATTACTATAGCGCGCGGGTAGTTTGATATCCATTGGCGTCTAGTTTGTCTCGCGGCCCTTTTTGGATCTGGAACATATTGTGCCAGTTACAATTACAGCAGTTTTCATTACTGTGTGAAGTTACTTGCTTTTAGCTCCAATTACAACTCGATAACGTTGTTCGTTAGACTAATAACTTAAAATTAGTTTCGCGACGAATCAGTGAAGTTGTACTGCACGGCTGAATGGTACAAATAATAAGTGCTGTAATGCTTTGACTTGGAAAATGAAAAAAGTTTACTATTAATTATAGACTTTCGTAAAAAATAAACTTGTCGAAGTGCAAACATCATATTAGTCCGGAAAGCAATATGATGCTGCTGAGCGTTTAGTATTACCAAGTTATGAGCTAGTACTGTGTATGGCACGTAAGTACATTAATTTACGAGTATTTAGTTAACCAACTTTTACTACTTACTGTTTAATTTGTTAACATGCGCGAACACGTGTGCTTGCATCAACATTATGATTTTTTGCTTAGTTGTCAGTTTGTAGCGTTATTTTTTTGATTTAAGTCACCTTTGTGAATTTCTTCAGCAGTTAGACAGAGTACGATAGTTCAGTCAGCAATACGGAAGTGGCTGAGCTAATGCTGCAGTTTCTCGTTCCACTTTAATTCTAAGACTCTCGAGCTATCGAGCAATTCCAGTGAATTAAATTTTTCTCAAATAAAATTTCTAAAAGCATTTTGTACCAGTTTTTCAGACATAATTTAGGAATGAAACTTATACAAACTATTTAAAGGCTCAATTTATCTTACTTTGATACTTTGAATTCCTATTTTCCTGGTCACGCTAAGCATGAGCATATAAAACCTAGAAAATTATTAGAAGTTTATTCACTAATATATTTTTGGTGCATCACGCTCTCGTATGCAAATGATTAATTGCTTGAAAATGGATAGGTTGAACGGAAAAAGCATTGTTTTGCATTATGCCCGCCTTTCTCACGGGCTCACTGCTTGATCAAACCGTTTTTAATAAGGGTTTAAACTCCGAAATTATGGTCAGAAAGTGTACTCTATGCCCACGTGCTTCATGCGCGGTATGTTGCGTAATGGCACTGGAGCTGCTGCTCTTAACCGATAAGATTGTTCTCTTATTTTCTATTTTCGGTAAAACAATTAGCAATTGCAAAAAAGTAAAAACAAATGAAAAGCAAAAATTGTGGCGCATTTTTCTGGAATTAAAAAGAACTGTATAATAACTTTAATAAGTTCCTGCTTGGGCAACGTAAAAAAAGAATTGAATTTTTTTTCTTTAAGGCTTTGACACGTCATGATTGCCTGTTTTGCTTCACTTGTTTTATGCTAGCAGGCTTTGGTAGACGTCGAAGTAGCTTGGTCACAATAACCAGTTAAGGCCCGTTTCCACTACGAGCGTGGAAAAGAGCATTCTTTGTTTCTTTTATTGATCTTTGATTGAAGCGAGCGCAAAAAAATTAATAAAACAAACAAAGAATGCTCTTTTCCACGCTCGTAGTGGAAACGGGCCTTTAGTTAAGTATTTGTCAGCAGACGAGCAAAAGATTTGATTATCTAACCCAGTGGTTCTTAACCTGGGGGTAATTACCCCGAAAAAGGTAATGTAAAATTTCAAAAATTTTCAAAAGTTGAATTTTACTTGACTATCAACATACTTATTGTGATGTCATAAAAAAATACTAAATCAGAACTAGATCTCTTATAAATTCTCTTATTTCGTTACAATTGATAGTTTTGTCTAGTAATAGTTCGGCAAGCAGTTTTTTGTAACTAGTCAGTTAGTAATAGGCGTGAAGTAAGTTTTTGTTTCTTGCATGCAGTAGTAAGGCTAATTTAGTGAAAAAAATATCAAAATGCCTTCGAAGAAACGAAGTTACAAAGAAGCTTTCCTGAACTTTGATTTTACAAGTGTTATTAAAAATTCTATTGAAAAACCGCAGTGTGTAATTTGTTTTAAAGTATTAACTCAGGAAAGTATGAAACCAAGCAAATTGAAGCAGCATTTTAAGTCTTGCCATGGCGAATTAGTACAAAAATCAGTGACTACTTTAGGCGAAAAGCTGAGCATTTGAAAAATCGCCGTTTGAATTCTGGGGGAATGTGGCCAAAATTGTGCTGGTTTGATTCAATTTCCTTCAACTTATTGCTGTGAAGTGGGATTTTCTGCAATGTTGTCTACAAAGACAAAATATCGAAACAGGCTTGAGATCGAAACGACGATGAATGCGATGTTGTGTTTTTTACACTCAGCCTAGATTTGAACGCTAAATAGCAAAAAAGCAGTACCAGCCTTCCCATTGAATGTACAATTGAACGTACCATTGAATGTACCTTACCATTGAATTAACCTTACCATTGAATGTACCATTGAATTCCATTAAATGTATTTGTAATAAAAAATGACTTAATTTTTCTGTGTGTATATTTTGGATTGCAAGCTATTATAGTTGCTGTTTTTAAAAGGGGTAATTGATATCAAAATATTTTAGGGGTAACAATATAAAAAAGATTAAGAACCACTGATCTAACTGAACCAGTAGTTTATCGTTTATTTCATTATTTAACTGAATAAAATATTTTATTGTTGCGAATCTGGATTTTAAATTCTGGATTTTAAAAAAGACGCCTGAGTTTTAATATAATTTTAATTTCAGTTGATAGATTGCGTTGAACGATTGCAAAAGCGAAAAAAAACTCTGTAAAAACCTTTTTGTTTATTTTGAAAGATGAGGCATATTTTCAAGCGAGCAAGAAGCAACGCGTCCGTCTTCTGCGTATTGTATTTTGTAACACTTGATGGGGAGGATTTTGACTTTAAAATGTACTGTTTTTCGGTGCTCCCCGGCCTAGCCCAAATGTCCAATTTTCTGTGTTTTATTTGGTTTGCTGACAAGGCCAAAATAAAATTTTCCATCTTTTCCATCCATCTTAACAATACGGGCAAAATTTTTATTCTTAGAAAACTATCAGAGAAAAAAAAGGCTTCTGAAATTGCTTTCTAAAAAGCATCTTGATTTTATTGTTTTGAAGCTACAAAAAGTTTTATTTTTATTTTTCCAACCGTATTGTTTGGTTGTTAACACTTTGATTTCTTTAAGAGTAATATAAATATATTTGATTTCGCAAGCATTAAAGGATGTGTGGAATATGGGCTTTGTTCGGTTATGATTCCTTCCAAGTGGGGCATTACTCCGGTGCGTTTAAAATCGCACACCGCGGGCCTGACTGCTTTCATCTTCAAAACATAAACAGAATGAAGAACTGCACTATGGCATTTCATCGTCTCTGTGTCGTGGATAACGTTCGTGGAATGCAGGTACTCATTTTGTTTTTTTGACCGATTCGTTCTACTTCGTACGGCCGTATTCAGCTGGTTTATACTTTCTGTGCTTAGCGGAGCCACTGTTTGTAGGTAATCAGCGTAGCCCCATATAAGAATTTGTAGTAAATTGCCTTTTTTAAAAGCACAACAGAAATCAGTCAGATAGGCTGAGCATCGAACTCGCGTCATTCTGCTCACCAATCTAGTGTTATAACACGGAGCTACTTCGCCTAAAATATGTTTTTCTAGTACTAATTTTTATGGAATTAATGGTAGTTACGATGTAAGTATTTGTTGTTCTACTGCCTCATTGAAATTTTGATCGTTTGAAGTGACATTTTGTTTCTTTAGGAATTCCAGTCACTCATTATTAAATTCGGTTTGCTACAACTTACTTGTATATTTTATTGAAGTTTAAATCAATTTTGACGAATTGTAAATAAATACCAAGTTGGCAAAAGCTTTTTCTGTCAGAGAGATAGTTTTATGCAACTACAAGTACTCTGATTTTATTGATAAAAAGGCGATAAAATTGTAACTACAAAACAAGTCGGCCAGCTAAGCGCGAAGTTGAACGACGTATCGTTTGTTACAATCCCGATTTCTTTTAAAAGGAAATGAGTCATGAATACATTACAGTATAGTTACTTTACTAAACTACCCTACCATATAACGTTTAAATGTTGTCATTTATGAGTTCGAGTTAGTTTTTCAAGTTTTTATTAAAATCCACACAGTTCTATCATCCCATGGGCGTAGTTTATCATTCGGCTTGTTCTTGCCAACTGCAAATTAGAAAAGTATACAAACATATAAAATTAGTTGTTTTCTTAGTAAATGTAAAAGTTGATTAGATGTACCGAAGAATTACTGACAAAGTGATTAAATGCCTACCTTTATCTGCGACTCATTTTACCGCTGAAGTGATTAATCTGTAAAAAATGTGAAAACTTAACTTAGTTTTTGCATTTTTCACGCCTAAATCTTCGACCAACTATTTTTATGTTTAGAACTTTAGATATACGGTTCGATTTTGATCAAATTGTAATCGGACTAATTTCTCGTAGACAGCTGACGCAGCACATCACTTAAGTTTCTCGAATTTTTTTTTTTCGAACTTAGTTGGGAAAATTTCAAACGTTTTTATTGGTACAATTATTTTATTCAATAATTGGAAGTTTTTAACACTTTTATTCACTTCAATCAAATCACGAAAATTTGTTATGTTTGTTAATTGATACCTGCTTTTTAATTATAAGCTTTTGATGACTGAGACTTGCAGAAATTGCTCTTTGAAAGTGACTATAAACTAGTTTGGTATGCTTTTAGCTTTTCAAGCAAGCAATCTTAGTAAAAATACAGTTGGCTCCGCTTAACTGGATCGCTTTGGGCCGAGGGCTTTTGATCCAGTTAGCCGAAAAGATACAGAACTGTATTTAAAAAAGGTCAAGTTTTTTTTAGTCAACAAAGAAACCCAAAGTTAAAAAAAAAATAATGAAATGAGAATCAATAATCAATAATACTGTATAACTGTATTTATTAATCAAAACAATGTATAATACTTTATTAGTTCTGCGGAAAAAAACGTAATATAGTCTCTGTTTCAAGTCAGCTGTAAGTACTTGACTTGATGCTTTTTCCAACTTTGCCAACATATTGTCATGGTCTGCGAAACCTCGTCCCAGCAGACCTTGTTTGAGCGTCAAAGCGTTACCGGTCGCTGTAATCGTTACTAAATAGCGCGTAGCGTGTTTGAACACGTGATCAGTGATTAAGCCACGTTTCATGTCAAATGTGGAAACACGTGCCGTGCGAAATGTGGAATTTTACTGTGAGTTTTCATGTAAAAGTGATCCAGTTACACGAAAAATTGATCCGTGATCCAGAAAAGCGGCGTACGTTTACGTTGAAAATGCTTTTGTAATTTGGGACTTAGAAAAATGATCCAGATAACCGAATGATCCAGTTATCCCTGAGCCAGTTAAGCGGAGCCAACTGTAGTATCATGATCAGGTTTACCATTTCGTGCTTATTTCTTAAGATTTTGCTTATTTTTATGAACATTTAATGTTTGTATTTCTAAAAAAACGTGCTTATTTGTGCGTATTTTTTACTAATTTTGTTTTAATTTTCCTCAAAATTTCAAGTAAATGCGCTTCTTTCAAGGTTTTCGCTTTATATTCAAAGAACAGAAGACGTTTGGGGACCCAGCCGTCGGAGGCACATTCGTGTGTGTCTTGATGCCGGTCCCAAGCCCGGATAAATGGGGAGGGTTGTGACAGGAAGGGCATCTGGTGTAAAACTTTTTTGCCAGATTATACAAATGCGTATTGTTGATAAATTCATACCGGATCGGTCACGGCCCAGGTTACCAACAACCGCCGCAGGTGTCGCACAGCAGGGCACCTGTGGAAATTATGCTACTGCTAGTGAAAACAAGAGCAGAAAGAGAGGAGGAAGGCGAGTGAAGAGGCAGCGGGAAGTGTGGAAAGGAAGATGCACACTCATACGGGTGGGTACCTTAAATATTGGAACAATGACTGGAAGAGCAAGAGAGCTGGCAGATATGATGGAGTGAAGGCATGTAGACATATTGTGCCTACAGGAAACAAAGTGGAAAGGGAGTAAAACAAGGAACGAGGTGGATGCAAACTATTTTACAACAGAGCTGATGGAAGAAAAAATGGATTAGGGATAGTGGTGAGGAAGGAGCTGGCTAAAAGTGTCCTGGAGGTAAAGAGGGTGTCAGACAAACTAATGGCGATGAAGCTGAAAGTAAAAGGGTCATCCTTAATATAATAAGTGTGTATGCACCAGAGGTTAACAACAGCATGGAGGAGAAAAATGATTTTTGGGAAGACCTGGATGGATTAATAGAAAGTTTATCAAAAGAGGAAAGGATAGTTCTTGGTGCAGACCTAAATGGACATGTGGGCAAAGGAAACATAGGGGATAAAGAAATAATGGGGAGGTACAGTGCTGGAACAAGAAATAAGGAAGGATCAATGGTTGTGGATTTTGCAAAAAGGATGTATTTGGTGATTGTCAATACTTATTTAAAGAAGAAAGATGAACACAGAGTGACGTATAAGAGTGGTGGAAAAAGTACCCAAGTAGATTATGTGATGTGCAAAAGGAGGAACTTGAAGGAAATGTGCGATTGTAATGCGATGGTAATAGTAAATGAGTGTGTCCTAAAACAGCACTGTATGGTGGTATGCAAAATGGCTCTCATGGTGAAAAAGAAAAAAGCAGAGAAAGTAAAACCAAAGATATGATGGTGGAAACTGAAAGAGACAAGCTGTCAAGAAGCGTTTGGACAAGAGATGACCAAGATTTTGGGAGGCAAGCATGGGTTACCAGATGAATGGGACAAAACAGCAGAAATGCTAAGAAAAACAGCTGAAACTGTACTGGGAGTGGCATTTGGGAAACAAAAAGGAAACTGGGAGACATGGTGGCGGAATGAGGAAGTTCAGGAGAGCATAAAAAAAAAAGAAAGAGGCAAAGAAAGAATGGGACAAAATAAGAGCTGAAAATACTAAAAAGATCTACAAAGAAGAGTAAGGCAAAGAAGGCAGTTGCAATGGCAAAGGGACGTGCGTATGACAATTTGTATGAAAGATTAGAAACAAAAGAAGGTGAAAAGGAGTTGTACAGATTGGCCAGGCAGAGAGACAGAGCAGGAAAAGATGTACAGCACATGAAGGTTATAAAGGATGAAAACGGTAATGTTATGGTAAATTCGGATACAGTGTTAAAGAGATGGAAGGAGTACTTTGAGAAACTGATAAACGAGGAAAATAACAGAGGAAGCAGAAGTGGATAACAAAGAGGTAAATTGTGTCAGTAGAGAAGAAGTAAAGAATGCACTGAGAAGGATGAGAAAAGGTAAAGTGGTTGGGCCAGATGAGTTGCCAGTAGAAGTTTGGAAGTGCATGGGAAAGATGGGGATAAAGTTTTTGACCAGACTGTTCAACAGACTATTAATAGGTGAACGGATGCCAGAAGAATGGAGAAGGAGTGTGCTTATCCCAATCTGTAAAAACAAAGGGGACACACAGTGCTGTGGAAACTACAGAGAAATAAAGCTGATGAGCCACACAATAAAAGTATGGGAAAGAATTATTGAAACCAGGCTAAGGGATAGAGTAGAAATCAGCAAACAGCAATATGGATTTATGCCAGGAAAGGGAATCACCAATGCCATGTTTGCCTTAAGAATGTTGATGGAAAAGTACAGGGAAGGTAAAGAGAGCTACATTGTGTATTTGTAGACCTAGAGAAAGCTTACGACAGGGTTTTGCATGAAGAGCTGTGGTACTGTATGAGAAAATCAGGAATAATGGAAAATTATGTGCGACTTGTACAGGATATGTACAAGGGAAGCGAAACAGTGGTGAGGTGTACAATAGGAACTACAGAAAGTTTCAAGGTCAAAGTGGGACTGCACCAGGGATCAGCGTTAAGTTCATTCCTGTTTGCAGTGATAATGGACAGGCTAACAAATGAAGTAAGGAGAGAATTACCATGAACAATGCTGTTTGCTGATGATATTTTGATTTGTGAAAAGACCAGGGAAGAAGTGGAGTCAAGACTAGAAGCCTGGAGATATGCATTGGAAAGTAGAGGGATGAAAGTAAGTAGGTCAAAGACTGAATATCTGTGCATAAATGGAGAAAATGACAACGAAACAGTGAAGATGGAGAATACAAAAGTGTTAAGAGTAAAGGAATTGAAGTATTTGGAATCAATGGTGCAAGAAAGTGGTAGTTGTGAGAGGGAGGTAAAGAAGAGAGTGCAGGCAGGATGGAACGGATGGAGAAAAGTATTAGGAGTAATCTGTGACAGGAGGTTACCAGCTAGAGTAAAAGGAAAAGTGTACAGTTTGGTGGTAAGACCAGCAATGGTGTATGGACTTGAGACGGTGGCAGTCACAAAGAAACAAGTGAAAGAGATGGAAGTCGCAGAGATGAAAATGTTGAGGTTTGCTATGGGAGTGACGAGAAAAGACAAGATTAGAAACGAGTACATCAAGGGTACAGTTAAGGTAGAACGGTTAGGAATGAAGATGACGGAGGGCAGACTGAGGTGGTATGGACATGTCATGAGGAGAGACAAAGAGTATGTAGGAAGAAAGATGATAGAAATGGAGTTATTAGGAAAGAGGAAAAGAGGCAGACCAAAAAGAAGATTTTTAAATCTAGTGAAAGAAGATATGCGGGAAGTTGGTGCGAAAGAGAGAGACGTTGAAGACAGGACTGTTTGGAGGCAGATAATACCCTGTGGCTACCCCTGATTGAAGGAAAGGCCGAAAGGAGAAGAAGAACTCGTTTGGGGACTGCAGATCAATCAAATGCAGGCCTTTTATTTAGTGTTTAGTTTTTAGTGCTTTTCAACCCCCTGGGTCGCCGACGACTGTAGTTGTGTAAAAATTAAATCACTACTTTTAGGGACCAAAATCAAGAAATCCACGACAGATTCAAAATGAAGACCTTTTTTTAAAGATCACCTTTTTTAAGGGCTGAAAATCAAATCCGAGGCAGATCACTTTTAAATGTTGATTTGTGAACTTCATGGGATAACCGAATTTCGGACCACCAGTTTCAAATGGGTTGCCAAATCTTTGCTCTCTATTTTTGCTTAGCATTTGGGTAGCCACAAAAAAAAGTTGAAGCTTTGTTTTAAATAAATGCATGAATCAAAACCAAGCAAAATCAAAAACAAGGTTTTTAGTGCACGAAAAGGCAAAACAATTGATGTTTTTAGCTTTTTTCAATTAGTTAGTCGTGCATATTTTTCGGTGGTAACCCTGATTATGATTGCCTTGTTTATACAAAAGTATTAGGCTTTTTGCACGTATTATGCAAATTAAACGATGTTGTCATTATTTTTTACTTATATTTATATTAATTGGTTGCATTTTTTTTATATATTGTTTCGTCCTATTAATAAAATATTGAATCAATTACATATTTAATGAATAAATGTTTTTAAAGTTTTTTTATCGTATACGCCAATGGTGGAAAACCTTTTTATTATTGGAAGTCAATTTATATTAGGAAGTTACTGAGGAAGCCGCCTAAGTTGAAGTACTGTAGAAAAATGCGTCATCACTTTGAAAGGGCCTCGAATTTTTTTAACTTTGACTCTAAAAAGTAGGGGTCTCTAAAAAAAAGGTCTTCACTTGGAATTTATTCCGAATTTCTTGATTTTTGTCTCTAAAATGAAAGACGTTTTCTATTATCAGTAACAGTCATTAACACATAATCCTCTTTCTTTTTAAATAGTCATGGAGGCCGCATAAAAACTCATAGAAACCGCATGGAGCCTCAAAGCCGCAGGTTTCCCACCTCAATCCTATTGGTTATTTCCCTAATATTTTAACTTTTTTCTCTCTGGCAAAAACATTAATAGTCTAAGAATGACTAATTGCTGTTCTCTTTTTTTGTTATTTTTTAGTGTACTAGTATTTTCACTAAGTAACAAAATTTTTCTTAGTAATAAATTTTTGGTTTTGTTTTTTGCTGCTACAAAACAGCCGTTGAAAAAAAACTTTAACAAAAACGGCAGTTTAAATTTTAATGCATTTTACTTTATGTTTCAGCCGATGAGGTTAACCCAATATCCACATTTAACTTTAATGTGCAATGGAGAAATATACAATTTTAAAACGGTATCTAGCCTACTTTATACTTTCAAATGTTTTAATTCTATATTAAGTTCTTATTGCCATAGTTTATCTATTGTTAGCTTCTTTTGATTATTCCGCTTGTTTTTTCAAAACCTTTCGGTGAATTATTTTGGCTTTGACGTTTAATTGCAGTTATTTTCTATCTGTGTCATTGAATATGCGAATCTGCCCGAGATGTAAACTCGTGCTTTTCTAAACACGTGACAACTACCTAGCGTACAGGGCTGCGCAGAATAACTTTTTCTAAACTGAAGTAACTTGTATAATATTTTGGCCTTTGCAGTAAAAGTACAATGATAACTAAAACACCAAATTATGGAACAGGAATTTGTAATCACTGTTCTCCATCGACCTCATAAGACCCTTTTGTGGTTTTATGATCCTAGTTCGGGGGTCAAAAAATTCTATTGCATTTTTCTATTTAATTATAAAATCCCTTACAAAATTAATAAAACCAAAACCAAAAATAGCTTTTTAATTTTGCCTTTAATTGTGCGGAACTTGAAATCTCTGACAGTTTGTATCTTGCAACGATACACAGATTCCTTTTTTAGTTTTGTTTCATTCAGATAAAGTTTCTTGTCATGACACCGCTTCAAGTAAAATACAATTACAAACAACTTTTTCTTTAATTATACTTATTGTTTTTGCTGTTTACTTTTCAAAATGATAATTTTTTGTTTTTGCGAAAAATGTTGTGAATATGGCGGGTTTAATTAAATGGGTTGAAAATTACTCCTTTCGACCAACGTGTAATTTTTAAATTATTGCTTAGAACAGTGATTCCCAACCTTTTTTTTAGTCACCGACCTCTTTCAAAACATTTTCCAGCCTACGGACTTTTAAATTTTTAAGACTGAGCCTGAATAACAATATTAGAAAGTTCTTAAATTCTGTCCAACTCCAGTGCACTTGCAGAGGCCCTAAACCCTGGTTGGGGAGCACTGGCTTAGATCCTTCCACAAGCATGCAAAGGTACAGCGACCACACACAATTGACGTTGTACGTATTATAGCGTATATAGTTTAGCTGCTGTCTCCTTTTTTGCAATTATAGCGTCACTGACAACTCGGAAACGTCTTGATGGCAAAAAAAAAAACTGAAAAATGAATGAATCGGTTTTGGAATTTGTTTTGAAGTTTTAATATTTTTTAGTAATGTTCAAGGAATGAATATAAGTTGAGCCCTTCAGCCGAATAATCTCGCAATTTTTCTTTCAGTTAAAAAAAGAATTTGATTTTCATTTTGAAACAGCTTGTGACATCGAAATTATTCTTCATCTGTACGAAAAGTTTAACATTGAGGTAAGTACGCTATTTGTATAATAACAAATGATTCCCAACCTTTTGTTCTTTTGCCTCTTAGCAGCTTTCAAAATAACCCTTCATTAAATGGATTACTATGAATAATTAAAGATTGTCATTTAATATAATCTGCAAAAATAAAGGCAAAAATTTTTCTAGTTTAAAACGTTTCTATTGAGACGTATAAGCTTTTGTTTGTATAAAGTTGCTGACAAATCATTGTTTATTTCATTTCAATTTTTTCAACTATGTGTGCATGATTTCTGTTTTATTAAACCTTCGTCCGTTTGAAAAATGTTTGCTACAACTAAAATATGCAGTTGCATTTCTTTATAAGTTGAGTTTTGAAAATAAATGTGGTTGTCATCTTGAAAAAACTTTTGTGGCTCTTTTCTATTTTTGTTCAAGTAATATAATCATTAGGACAAAGGATGGTACAGTAGTGCTTTTAATTGGTCAGTTACACAAAAAAATTGGATTAAATTCGTTTGAAAGCGTTTGGTAAATAATGTTCAGCAATAATACCTACTAGGCGATGTATGGATTTCTTCAAATTTGCAAAGTCAATACTCAAACATTTAAAACTTTTACTAAATCTTCAGCATTTCAAGGTAAATTTGGTCCAGGTATGAGTGCTATAACTGGTGCAATCATCCAAAACATAGCTCGCAGACTGCTTTTCAACATGATCATTCCGTTAAACCTAAAATTTTTTTATAATTCGAAAGTCCTTTGATTTTTACCCTTAAAATTCGCAGGCCAGAATTTTCAACACTTTTATTTTGGCTTTTTTCCTGTTTATGAATTTTTTTTATTGTTACAGAAAACTGCAAAGCTATTGGACGGGGTGTTTTCATTTTTAATACTGGACACTCGAGCAATGAAAGTAATGTTAGCCAGAGATAGTTACGGGGTTAGACCCATGTTTTATTTTAATAACAAAATGAATGGAACGTTGGGACTGTCTTCGGAAGCAAAAGGTACTCGCATGTATTTCTGATTATTTTTTTTTTATATTTTCATAGCAAGTGAATGATTAATTATTGGTTATTAACTAGCACATTTGACGAGCTAAAACCTATGATAAATTAATTGTTTTATTTAAAATACTTTTTTCTCAATCAGTCTAATTCTGAGTATTTTTATGAAATATTACATAAGTTGCCAAACATCACTAAATTAATCTGCATAATCTAAGTAAACACCAATGGAAAAATTACAAACTATATTCTGGTGAGAAATTATTGCTTTATCGCGAATTCTCTTATCTGTTATCAGCACTTGTTTTTTCTGTAAACTAAGCAGCTGCATTATATGGTCCAGTGGTTCTCAACCTTTTTAAGCCTGCTGACCGGTAATTTATCAAAAAAAATTTGTCGGACCGGTAATCTTTTTGATGTCTGAAATAATTGTAATAAACCCAATAAACCGAAAAAAAAATTTTATTAAAACAAAAGTAAGCATTTAGCATCAGAAAAACTCTATTTAATGTGAAATTTGCTGCTGTCTTCTTGATGTAATACGGAGTAAACGTGGCTCTATTGAAGTTTTTGAATGGCAAAGTCAGGGGCGCAGAAGCGGGGGGACACAGTGGGGTAGAAAATTTACAAGAAGGTACAAGGTACTTTTTGATATATTTTTTTCAAAATCAAGCTTTCGAAATTTTTTTTGATTAGTACTGATTTCTGATTCTTTCTTTTATGACAATGCCGGTATTTTTCATCTTTGTTACTCCTATTTAAGTTTGAAATTGTAGATTTTTTGTTACGTACAAATCCAAATTTCAAAAAAAGTTACTTCGTGAAATTCTTATCTTTTCCTGCTTAGTCTTTTCGGATGACTCTCTTAATTCAGTTGAGGATAGTCTGGCACCATTCTTCTCAATAACTAGAGACTGCTTTCTTGATTCATTTTCATACTTTTTCTTCACCACTTCTTTTAAAACCATTAGTTTTGTTGCACACTGTAAATATATTCATGCAATAGCCTTAAAAAGAGCTATTAAGGTCATTCAAGCGGCTGAATATATTCGCTAAATATGCAAGTTTACTTATCTATATTTTATCGGATAAAAATCCTTTTAATGGGGTATGTTCAATCACGTATAAATTGATTTGCTTTTTCCCTCAACTCAAAAAGACGTGCAAGAACGCGTCCTCTTGAAAGCCATATTATTTCCGCATGAAAAATGAGATGGCGATTTTGCGCAGCCATACTCACACACAGTGCTTCAAAAAGCCTTGAATACAATACTCGGTCACGAGTAATTGATAATCTTAACTGGTCGGATCATAATGTCATTTAATTCAGGTAACAGTTTTTGGGCAGCTATATGTTCACAGCGATATATAGACAGCAGATTTTTCTTTGCAACTTTTTTTTTGTGATTGCACCCAAATGATAACCAGCCATGCTGGCAATTCGATCAATACACAACCATGCACATTTTCCCCAATCCAAGCCTTGATCTTGCATTTAGTTATTAAGAAAAATCAATAATTACTGTTAATATTCTTCTGACATTGTTCTACTTCGGAACTCGTAGGCCCTCCTTAAAGAGTAAAATTGAAATGAATTGTTATGGAGCGGCAAAAAAGCTAATGCGGAACGGCGGTTGAGAACCACTGATTTAGTCGATATTATTGTTTTTTCTGATCACCACTGAAATCTACACCCGGGTTTCAAGATTAATTTTTTTTATTTCTACTCTAATCTTGGTAAATTTTTTAAAAGCTGGCTTAAAGATTGTTTTATAGTTAGAAAGCACGCTAAAAAAATCGCTTGTCAAGTTAATACATAATAGAAAAACTGCTTGTCTTAAGGTCAATTATAAATCAGCTTGGCTTAATTAACTTCTCAATTTCTCATAAAGCAAAACTTTAATAAATCTTTTTGTTTTTATGGTCTTAATAAAGCAGATTTGTTTGTTTTACTGTAGTATTTAAGTTAACCTATTGCTGATGCAATCCGTTATTAATTTCTTGCTGATAGAATCATGCTAAGTTGAATAAGATTTCTTAGAATCATGCAAGATTGCAAATGTATGGGAAACGAGTTTGACTTTGGATGTTAAAGTAAAGAGTTTTTTTAAACCAAAAATGTGTCTGGTTCCCCGAGTTTTTTTCATAAAAATATGCGTTTTTCGTAGAAAAGGTGTCCTAGTTTTATACCAGCATATGTATTCCACAATGGCATTAAAATAAAATGTAATCGTTGGGGCCCATCAAAGCATACGCCGCCTCTAAGATTTTTCAAACGCTTAGAGTAATTTTTTTAATATTTAGGTCTAGTTGATCTTCTGCAAAGCGAAGACGACCAACTTAAAATTTTTCCTCCAGCTCATTATATGGTTTTTAGCGTTGATAAAAGTGGAAAAGTGACGTTTGAAATAGAAAAAGAATTTCATAGTTTTGAAAATCGGCCGTTGCATTGGCAGTATCAGGGAATCATTCTCAAATCAGGTAAAACTTAAATTTGCATTTTCGAATTCGTTTTTAAATGTTTTTCTTTTAACACATGGTGGTTTTTAAAAAGCGTCAAATTTTTTTAAATAAAGCTATTATGTTGTTTAACATTTTCTCAGTTGAACAAACAGGCCAGATGCTAACTTAGATCAAAGACACTTGTTCTGTGCTTGTAATAACACACTTATGAACGTTGCTTAGAAAAGCTGTGCGATTCTGTGACTGCTATACGTGTTTTTGCAATGCTTTATTGAACGATTGCGTTGTCGAAGCTCGTTTTTAAATAATTATCTACTAATACAGCTCAATCTAATTGTTTGTTTTTGTGCACTCGTTTCACAATATTGCCCCAATTTGTGACGAAATATATGGTCGTATAAACTTTACATGGTCCCACCTCAAGAATTGATAATAAAGAAAAGGTAAACACGATAAATTATACGAATTTATTTCTGCGTGGCAGACCAAATCATTTGCAAGCTAACGCCTAAAAGCAAATTTCGTTATGGCACATTCCTAAATTCTAAGTGTCGGCGGAATAGCTTGATCAATATGATGATATTCTAACTTGCGAGCAGAAGAGCTCAAATTCGATGCCTAATCTACCTGAGTGATTTTAGTTGTGCCCTTAGGAAAAGCGCTTTAAAAAAAATTACTCATTCGAGTCACGCTGTTTGTCCACATAAGACTTCGCTTTATACAGATAGCAGCAAACATACCGACTCGGCCGGACAAAAAAGAACTTGCATCCTATCAATTTTTTCTTGTTAAACTTAAACAAATTACGCTGGTTTGTAAGTGGTACTGAAGTTGCGAGTTTTTGAAAGTTGCGATTAAGCCTATGTTTCAGAGCAGTTAAATCTTTTGCTTTTAAAGCACCTTGAGCTATTCATTCCAGTATTAATCTACTTTTGCCATCTGTATATATTGACAATGACAATTAATTGTGTTCATAGACTGTATTGTAAAATTGCTAGAGCAGGGTTTCTTAAAATGTGCCAGTTACTCCCTAAGGAGAAATTCGTAATTTTTAGGAAGGAATCGGGGAGGAATTTGAATGAAATATAAGTTGTTTTAAAATCATCTATTGACAACATATATTAGCACGTCTTTACAGTTGCACCATGACAGCTCATACAAATAAAGTAATCCCCTTCCACTTGAAAACACTTGTGCATTCGACTTTTCCACGATTCAAAACATTCTTGAAAAGCATTTTTGGGATCCTTTTGAGCTCCGTCGTCGCAGCCGTTTTGATCGAATCGATATCAGAAAAATGGGTTTCCTTCAGTACAGATTTGATCTTAGGGAAGAGAAAAAAGTCACACGGGGCCAGATCGGGGGAATATGGGGGTGTTCCAAAGTTGCAATGTTTCTTTCTGCGAGAAACTGACGAATGCTTAGGGCTGTGTGAGCAGGAGCGTTATCATGATGGAACGTTCATGCGTGGGCTTCCAAAAGGTTCCGCCTCTTGTCACGCACTGATCTTACGAGGCGCCGAAGAATCTTTTTATAGACGGTTTAATTTATTGTTTGGCCTTGGGGTAAGAATTTGAAATGAAAAGAGATTCTTTGGCGCCTTGTAAGATCAGTGCGTGACAAGAGGTAGAGCCTTTGGGAAGCCCACGCATGAATGCTCTATCATGATAACGCTCCTGCTTACACAGCCCTAAGCATTCGTCAGTTTCTCGCAGAAAGAAACATTGCAACTTTGGAACACCCCTCATATTCCCCCGATCTGGCCCCGTGTGACTTTTTTCTCTTCCCTAAGATCAAATCTGTACTGAAGGAAACCCATTTTTCTGATATCGATTCGATCAAAACGGCTGCGACGACGGAGCTCAAAAGGATCCCAAAAATGCTTTTCAAGAATGTTTTAAATCGTGGAAAAGTCAAATGCACAAGTGTTTTCAAGTGGAAAAGGATTACTTTTTTTTCAATAAAGTTTTTAATAACACCAGTCTCGTTGCTCTTCGGACACACCTCGTACCAGTATATCTGCTTTTTTTTTTAAAGATGATGATATGACAATCATTAAACAAAATATCAAGACCTTGTTTATAAACGCTGTCGAAAAAAGGTTGATGACGTCAAGACGAGTTGGAAGTCTTCTTTCAGGTGAAATTTTTTAGTCATAAAGTAGGAATAAAGTTCATATTTTAAGCAAAATATATTTGTGTTAACTTTTTTTTAATCTACCGTCTGGTCACACACATATTTTGCGCCAACGTGAACCAATACTAAAATACTAGAAAAAAGAAAAACAACAGAAATAGATGTATACAGTATTTGTGTATCGTTTTTTGACGAACAATGAATTTTTTTGATTTTCTAATTATGTTTTTTATAAGGCATAAAGCGTTGGTTCTCAATCCATAAACTTCAATATTTAGTCCCGGTAGTTTAAATTTTTTGAAAATTGCTATAACAGTCATAAATTGTCATCTACATTGCTAGAACATTCATTACAAAACTTTCTTTACGCTATCAGTTTTTTCAACGACACATTAAGAAACTCTGATTTTTTTGAAAGAATTAACTATTCTTGACATTTCTACAAAAATTCATGCCTTTGTTATTAGTCTATTGCGTTGCAATTTTAGCAATTGTTTATTGAATGCAATATACTAAAAGAGCTTAAAAAATTTTTAAACTATATTTTGCTGCAAAATTATCTAGGTGGTCTCGACTCTTCGCTTGTGGCTGCCATTACAGCAAAGAAACTTAAAGAGCAACAATGCAAACTTCCGTTGCAAACTTTCTCAATTGGATTTGAATCATCGCCAGATATTCTCTGCGCTCGAAAGGTAGTTTGAATTTGTTTGATAGCTTTATTTACATTGATGCAACGAAACGAAGAAAACCTTTTTAAGATTTGATGGTCACATGGTGTTCCTCCTACGAAAGATCTACTTAAATTTTTCTCCGGTATTTTTCGTTTCTTACAGACAACTAATAATGCCGGAGCTCGCAAGCTTGTAGTTTAATGTTTGTTCACACGGCAGGTTGCAAAACATATTGGAAGTGAACATCATGAAGTGATTGTTACCACCGAAGAAGCGTTGGATGCGTTAAAGAATGTAATTTACGCAACAGAAACCTTCGACGTGACAACGATTCGAGCTTCAACACGTGAGTTTGATTTATTTTTTAGTGGACAAACTTCCTGGCAAAAAGACAGAGTTTGTTTATTCCAAATAATTTTTGACCATGTGCGAAATCTTAAACTTTTTTAATTAATAAATTTGCGGAAAAACAATTTTCTATATTATGATCCGCTCATGCTCTGGAATTTTTTTAATGTCTTTATGTCAATGCTTTTTTAACGTAATTTTCAATTTTTTTTACATTTTTAGGAATCCTAATTTTCGTGCAATACACTACGTATATCGTTTTTTTTCTAATTTTTTATTGCTTGATTTCATATCTGGCTCATTGATCACTAAACTTATTCGTATTTTTACGTATTGTGGTTTAGGATTTACAGCCAAGAACCATAAAAATTGCCGACGGTGTTAAAAATTACAGGTCCAAAATTTTTATTAATGGTCTTCTGGTATATCAAAATCACAATTATTAAAATCTTGTTTAATCGTTGTTAAAATCTTGTTAAAGATAAAAATAACTATTAAAAACTGGACATTTTTGTGTATTATAATGTGTATATATATATATATATATATATATATATATATATATATATATATATATACGTATATCTGTTTGCTTTACTTCGCCGGTACAGAGCTCAATAACCAGATAGCTAGAGCAGTATTTATTAATGAAAGCACTAAAATAGAATAAAAATTTAAAATTTAAAATCCACAACAGCCTGTTTCGCCAAAGACGGCTGGCTTATCAGGTGCAATCTGTGAAGTAAAAAAACGTAGAATGTAAAAATATTAAAAATATACTAAACAATATGAAAAAATATAAAAATTATAAAAATTATAAAAAAGTAAAAGACGGAAATATTCTTATATTGACTGCCACTTAAATTATCCACTAAAACAAATAACCTTCTGAGAAATCGTCAACAGTTTCACAGGCAAGTCGGCTAAGTCCGAACTGAGCATAAAGAATTTGGTCTGATTCAAAACAACAAGAAAATTATACAACACTGCATAAAAACGTCATATGGTAAAATGGAGCATAGTGGCCCATATAGCCCCATACCGACCGGGGGCAAGATCTTGCGGTCTATGCTTCAAAGAGAAGCTTATAATCTTGCAGGCAAATGCAAGCTCAACCCTCAATAGAAGAACGGAACTTAATGGAAAATGTCACCATGTGAACAAATTTAAATTACTCAATTTCAGTTAAATCTTTTTGACTTACTCTTCCCGCTTCTTTTCTGTGTCACCTGACCAAACCTTACTTCTATCTCTTTGTTTCTTTATGATTTCTACCATTTGACGTTTTTATGCAGTGTTGTATTTTCTTGTTGTTTTGAATCAGACCAAATTCTTTATGCTCAGTTCGGACTTAGCCGACTTGCCTGTGAAACTGTTGACAATTTCTCAGAAGGTTATTTGTTCTAGTGGATGATTTAAGTGGCAGTCAATATAAGAATATTTCCGTCTTTTACTTTTTTATAATTTTTATAATTTTTATATTTTTTCATATTGTTTAGTATATTTTTTAATATTTTTACATTCTACGTTTTTTTACTTCACAGATTGCACCTGATAAGCCAGCCGTCTTTGGCGAAACAGGCTGTTGTGGATTTTAAATTTTAAATTTTTATTCTATTTTAGTGCTTTCATTATATATATATATATTTATTAATGAAAGCACTTGCCACACATAGTCTTGCCACTTTTATTATTAATATATATATATATATATATATGCAGTGGCGGCTCGTGGCTTTCATTAATGTTGGGGCCAGCAAAACAATTATTAAAATGTCAAAAAGTTTCATTCGTAGACTACCTAAATTTAAAGGCAAGGTAAATAAATTTTTAGCAAAAAATGCGATATTCGCTATCGCGATATCGATATTGTAGTATTCGCTAGTGAGTAATTTGACACCATTTACTGGAATAGCTTGTTTGAAGTTAAATTATTTTGATCTGGAAATACGAAAATCACACAAAATATAAATAAACTAAGCATGTTATTTATAAATGAAAATGAACATAACTGATAAACAACCACAGCTGTGAAAAAACATGCGCTGAAAAGCAGAAACTGCTATCTCACAAAACAATGTACAACATCACCCAATATCAACTGAATAATAACTAATTCTTTATAAGGCTGCACACGGACAGGCGCAGGCGCAGCTAAGGTCCGCTTATAAGTTACGTCTGTTTGGGCCAGACATCGCTGGCCTCAATTTTGTGCTATTGACTTGCATAGTGAAATCTTCACAAAGCGCGGCGCGTGAGTTGGTTGGCTTTAGATGTAAATATATAAGAGTAAATGGGCCAGAATTACGTGGGCCCCTCTGGATCGTTTTGAAGAAACTTCAGAAAATATTTGAAAATATTTCTCGTTGTTTTTCGGTTAACTGTTATCTTGGCACGCATGTAAACATTTTGATATTTAATATAGGGTTTCTCTTTAGAAATTCACATATTATTAAGTCAAATTTTTAGTGGGGCCCGGCCCCTGTGGCCCCTATGTACAAGCCGCCACTGTATATATGTATGTATTGCAGGAGTGAATCGAGCTTCCCCGCAGAGTGCTCAATGAAAAAAATCAGAGCAATTTAATACAAAATTTATTCAATCACTGTTTAAAAACCACAACAGTCTGTTTCATCCTTAGAATCGTCAGGTGGTTACTTATTCAAACAGAAAACAATTTTAAAGATTCTATTTGAATAAGTAACCACCTGACGATTCTAAGGATGAAACAGACTGTTGTGGTTTTTAAACAGTGATTGAATAAATTTTGTATATATGTATGTATATATGTTTTTTTTCTTTTTTAATAACGATTTTAACGTACTTGGTATAAAAAAACAGCAAAAAGTATTGGTGTAAGTAGAGTTTTCATTAACTGATTAACAATACTGTTTGAAGTAGTAGTTCATAATAATAATCTCAGAATCATATTCAATGATCATGGTCTGAGCAAATAATCGTGAGACAAAATTGTTTTTTTCAGCAATGTACTTGATCTCTAAGTATGTTCGCGACAAGACTGACACGATTGTGATTATGTCGGGAGAAGGTGCTGACGAACTCGCACAAGGTTATATTTACTTCCACAAGCAACCAAGCCCTGAAGATGGCGACAAAGAAAGCAGGTCAGCATTTTGGTAGTGCCCACGGTTCATCAGCAACTATCGTAGTTCGAATTGATTTTTTATACATTATACCTTTTGGTGTACATGTTTAAAATAAAGGTATTTTTACTCTTGTACAATGAGTCGTTTAGAACAATGTTTTTTTTTTTTAAACTGCTTAAGCCCGTCATGGTAGCTGGGGGAAGCAACTCAAGCTTAAAGGGTGACGCAGTGCGATGTGCATTTTTAACCAATTTTAAAGACTTTTTTTAGGTTATTGAGACATTTCATTTATAAAAAAAACTTCATCATCATCATTTCTGGGAAAAACATGGAATTAGTTTAGTGTATTTCCTTTGGCCGCTTGTCCTTTTGGGGTTGCGGGGGCAATAGCTCGAGTTGGGATCTCCAAGCATCCCAATCTCTTGCAACTAACAATTCCGCCGGTGGAATTCCAAGACGCGACCAGGCTAGGTCGTCAACATAATTCGGCCAACGAGTTCTGGGTCGCCCTCTAGGCCTTTTGCCACTCGGAAGAGCATCCATTAGTTGCTTTGCTGTTCGTTCGTCGGACATTCGTGCACATGGCCATACCAGCGCAGTTGCGATCGTTCTATGCCGAGTAGCAGCGGTTCGATATGGAGAAATTGACGAATGTCAGTGCTTTTAACCTTGTCAAATAGGGGTAAACCTCTGACTTTTCGCAAGAAACCCATTTCGGCCGCCTGTATTTGGTGTCTCACTCATTCGGTCATTACCCAACACTCATGACCATAGATTAGGATAGGAGCAAAAACTGATCTGAAAACAAAAAGCTTTGGTCTTGTACACAGCTCTCATTTTGGTACAACCGATCGGCAAAGCTGGCGCGTTACTGCACTTGCTTTTCCAATACGTGTGTCCATTTCCTTGTCCTGTCTACCATCACTCGAGAATGTGACTCCAACAACCAGCAGCTGCAGATGTAATTGCTGCTGATATAAATGAACCCCTCTCAGTCTCAACGTCTTTAGTAAAATCAGGGAGTTCTCTGAACAGAGAAGAAACTTTGTTTGCAATAGTGTGTCTCAGCTTTTTGTCGGCTAGTAACTCCCCCTTTATTCTGTGTGCTCTTCGTGCTCTAAATTCTTTACTTATTCTCAAATGATTCGGACCTCTCAGAATGCAGACAACTAGGTGATGATCAGTAGACAGTTCAGCTCCTCTTTTAACACAAACATCGACAACAGAAGAAAACAAATCCGCTGAGAAAATGCAGAAATCAATGACAGAACGCTGTTCTACCGAATCTCTGTACCAAGTGTACGTGTGCCTAAAAAAGGTATTTGTTATGCACAGTCAGTTGGTGACACAAAACTGAAGCAAACATCATCCGTTTTTATTAATATTAAAGTCAAATTCTCCTCGTCTTCCAATAATACTCTTCCGTGTCTTGTTGTCAGTACCCACATGTGCATTGAAATCACCCAGTAAGACAAATCATTCTGCAGATATTACTTTCTGTAAAGCAACGCCTATTTTGTCTACGAAAGACTGGTACTGTGCTTCAGCATTTGGTGCGTACAACTACAAAATGCACAGTGACCGCTCCTGTAGCCTAAGCTTAAGAAGACAAACCCTTTCTTCAAGTGGGATCCAATCAGTGACACAGTGGGCCAAGCGAGGGTTTACAGGAATGCCTACCCTTGCTTGAGCAGACATGGTTACATCTACACCTAAGTAGAAAAGCTTTCAGTCTTCATTCAACTCTACAGTATTCTTTACGACCTAGAGGAAACTTTAGTAATATCAAAATGATACTGCTTTGTTTCCCAAACCAATTCCTGCGCTTTTTCATTGAGTGAAGTGACGCTCCGGTTGCCCGTGCGAAGATCCCGGTGTTTGGGACCAAGTCGAGTACAGATATTGTGCGCTTCCCCCATTTGCCTCCCCAAACCCGTGACAAATGCATTGATGGGTTTCCTGTTACGGTCAGCTTGTGGGGGAGAATGTGGCTTACCTTTCTAACGGGTCCTACTGCGTAAAGCCCTGACGTGGACTTTTTTGTCCTGCGTGACGCCCGATGCAATATGATTATTTTTATTCAAATTATTCATTTTGCTGCATTTGTTAGATTGCTTTTTGTCTGCTTCTCACCTTCGACCTTTACCGCCCTGGGTAGCCCTGAGAGGAGTTGAAAAGTCCAGACGTTGCTCTTAGGTTGCTCTTCGGATCATAAAAAATGCAAACCCCTCCACCACGCTAAGGTAGCAATCTATTGGAGAGGTATAAACTTATAAAATAAAAAAACATTAAACATTTTTAGTATTTGCATTTAAACTTTTTCAGTCTTTGCTCAACCTGACAAATGAACTCGACTAGAATCCTTCTGACGAGTCGGTTCAACAAATTTAGCTACACTATCTGGGTTTATGGGGACTTTTGGCATATAAGAATTTCTATGTGTTGTTCAGGCGACTTCTAAGGGACTTGTTCTTGTACGATGTGTTGCGTTCCGATCGTTCAACTGCTGCTCATGGGTTGGAAGTCCGTGTTCCGTTTCTTGATCATTTCTTCACTTCCTACTTTTTAAGTCTTCCCGCAAAGATACGTTGTCCACAAGTGCGAAAATTTGTTATGTCAATTGTGATAAGTTTTTTTTATAAGAAGTTTTGAACAAAATAGCTCTCATGAGCAACAAGCTTAAAGAATATAACTTTAAAGAAATATAAGTCTTCCTTGAACTAATGCAAAGTTTTATGAGAAAATTCAACCTTTCATTCTTTTCAACTGTTTGTCAGGTTTTGTTGAAATTTTTAGCAAGTCTTGCAAGACTAAAGCATCAATTTTCAAACGCACTACACAAAATTTTATCTTTTCGAAAAAGGCAACCACTTATGCTTAATAAAACATGGTATTAAAAACTTATTTAAAAAAAATAAAATACCGTACTTAAAGAAAAAGTGTTAGGTGGTTACTAGATGTAAAATCTAAATAAATTTTTATGAAAATCAATAACAATGGCTAAACCGTAATATAGAAAGTTTTTTTAATACACAAAACTACTAAGACGTTTCGTTGTGTTTCAATAGTTTTGCTAATTCTTTAATAATTCTAAAATTCACATCAACCTTTATAAGCTTTAGGCTTTTTAGTGCCTTTTAACCTTTAAATAGCGTACATCAGTTTTATAATTTATTTCGTATAGAATGGAATAGAAAAGCATCTTGTACGTTCGGCGTTTGAGGATGAAGATTTGATTCCCAAAGATATTCTTTGGAGGAAAAAAGAAGCTTTTAGCGACGGAATCTCGTCAGTTAAGAAATCGTGGTTCGTAACTTTGCAGGAACATATTGAAAGTCAAGTAAGATTATTGATTCTTAACATTATTTCGAAGACCAGTTAACTGTTGTTTTCTTAAGTTTTTTGAACATAACTTATGAGAGGAATGTAGCTTTGTCACCGGTATTTTAACCAGCATAACTTCAAAAGTTTTTGAAAGCCATTACATTGTATTCTCAAAGCTTTAAAACAGCGATTTTCAACATTTTTCTGTTCATGTATCATCTGAATGTTTCGTACAGTGCTCTCGTATCATCCGGTTTAAAATTTGTTAGTCGCTATAATATTGTTACTGATAACATGGAAAAATGGATCGATTGTGTTGTGGTTAATGCTTTTACCTCCAACGCTGGATGTCGTTGTTCGATTTCCAACCTGGTCAAATCCAGTTGTTGCTGAGAGCTCGTCATCGCTGCGGCACTTCAATATAAGTGGCAGTCTTGCCTGGGGGCTAAGTAAACGTGATAAGAATGCCAACTAATGATACCGCTCTGCTGAATACGCGTAATATTTTTTTCCGATTGGCTTAAAGAGTGTGTTTTTCTGGCACACATTGCTTGTTTTAACCAGGATTTAAGGAATTTTTATTTTAATTAAACGTTTTTTAATAAATGATAGAAGCACAAATGGAGAAATTTTATTACTGCTGAATTGTATCACAAGGCCACATGTCTTTCACTTTTTTCAAATCACTACCTTTTTTTCACAAAATCTTTTATAGTAGAGAAAAATAATTTTCTTATTAAAAATTTATAGGAAGTCATTAAACAGTTATTAACAATTACTATGCACTTGCTGCTGCTGAACTATTATCAGTCAAATATATCATTTGATTAGTTTTTTAAAAAATCATGGTTTAAATGAGACAAGCCGTAATTGTTTGAAAAATTGGCGAGTTGTAAAAAAAAAATGCTCGTACAACAAGTAGATGAATAATTTTTCAAAAAATACGAATAAAAGTTTTTGGAATTCGCACCACTATTTTTTGTGGTATCACAGTTTCAAAGTCTGTGCTATTTGTATTCCCTGATTGTCTATTCTATTCCTTGATTGAAGTATTCTGTAGATTACTTGTTTTGTTAGATTCGCTTCATTTTAAATATGAATTAATTTGTTTTATGCTAAAGATAAGATCTTAAAAGTGAGTTATATTTATTGTCACGTTTCATGATTCTTCATTTTCTGGTTTAGAACATTGTGCGGTCGTCAATAGAAAATCTAATTACCAACAAAATGATTAACGAACCATTTTCGTTATTTGTTTGTAACAAAAGTATCCCTTTTTGTAAATAAACGATTTCATCTTATAAATGGAATCGGTACAGTGCTGCTTTGGAACCAGCTAATTTTATGCTCGTCAATGCTTTTGTCCATTGCTTGTGCAACTGAGCACTGCATCAATGACCAGGCAGGTGTGCAAACAAACAAATTTTTTAATTTCAGATATCCGACGAGCAACTAGCAACTGCCCCGGATCGGTTTCCTCATTGCCCGCCACAAACCAAGGAAGCTTATTATTATCGCAAAATCTTTTCTAAATTTTTTGGTGAAAAAAGAAGCGAATTGATTCCTTACATATGGATGCCGCAATGGATGGGGGATTGCAAGGATCCAAGTGCCAGGGTGCTTTCTCACTATCAAAATGATGAAACAAGCAAAGAATTGATAAACAACATTTGCATTTGAACCCAAATTATGCCATTTTTTTAGTCATTGTTGGGTGCAAATTTTATAGTGTATACAGCTGCTTTTAAATTTAAAACTATTTCTATTGGTTCATTATGAACTTTCGTCACGTAAAAATACTAATGTTGCTTTTTATGTTCCACTTTAACATATTTTTCCGTGCGTTAGGCCTCTCGTAATCGCTTATAAATATAATAATCTTGAATCCCACAAATGAATTCGATTCTTTATGTTATAAGATTCTGACTTTGGAGCAGAAGGACGCGAGTTTGATGCTCCATCTACCCGAGTGATTTTTCTTGTGTCCTTGGGAAAGGCATTTTACACCAAATTCCTCTATGAAAGCTCACGTTGCTTGCCTAAAATATTTGTTCCGTTAAATACAGACAACAACAACTAAGAAAATACGGCCATACGAAAAAGAATGCCTTTGGTAATTAAGATGCACATTTTTATAACATATTCATGGCATAGTGATAGTAAAGGTTTTGCCCAATCTCTTTGGGATAGAAATTTTAATCAACTCCGTGGAGTATCTACAATCGGGCAACTCCTCAGGAACAAAATTAAAATTCAAAATAGTGTAGTATAAAAGCTGTACAACATAGCAGTTAAGCACAAAATGCAAAATATCCTGCGGTTCAGAGCAACAGAAATCTTGGCTTGATACTAGGAGGGTGCTGTGTCCATTGAAGCTTAGCTGAAAGAGAATAGAGCAAAGAAAAATTTTTCTAAAAAATTCACTGTAGAAGGTAATTTTTTTAAAAATGTTTGGATATCTTTTTTTTTGTCGTGTAAAAAATAGACTTTTCGAGGAGATAAAGTGTGATAAATAAGGCAAGAGTGAGTTCATTTGTGACACCAGCCTTGTTGAAAGTGTCCGTCGAGTTATTTACACGGGGAGGTGGTTGTCTTGATTTTCATTTTGTTAAACAATCTTCGACTTGGTATAGTTTGGGCAGAGAGATATCAAATACGAATGTAGAAGTTAATAATGGAGGTGAGAAGGGTAAAGCGGAAAAAATGCCAATGCACTTCAATAGATTCATTAGTTAAGCCTTGCAGTGTGTGAAGAATAATGTATGTGTTTGCGCTGTAGTGATGGAGATAGCCTCTCCCCCCAAAAAAAAGACTGAATCATCATAAACGGTTAATACAAATGTCTTTAGTTGCTAAACGAAAACTAAATAATCGGTCTAAAGACGGTAATTATATAGTGGAGAGTCGATGGCAAAAAGCAGCTTTATAATGAAAGTGCTCAAGGTAATTGTGATTATAAAAATTGAGATATGTTTAAGCGAGTAGGCTATACCTGGGTGTTTGGAATAACTAAAAGTTGATGTTTGCAAGGAGTTTTTTTTTAAACAATAACAATGTCCCACAATGTTTCTATTCCATATCCAACTCATCACTATATTTAGAGTTTGCCAGTTTTTTTAACCAAAATTCTAACTGATTGTGTTAAAGTTGGGTGAAAAAACGTGGGTAGACCATAAAAAAATCTGGAGAAGGAGTTTTAACTGTCTTGGAAAAGTTTTAATAGAGTCAGCTTTTCTAAGGACATAACAGAATGACACGAGCAAGTTTTGACGTAAATAAGTAGGCATATTTTATATAGCCATTTACTATGATATGAATTCATTTCAAAAAATTACCAATTTTGTTTGGTTAAAAGCAGAGTTGTAAGGAGTCCAAAATCTGAAGGACTCCAGTCGGTCCGAGTCCCACAACTTTAAGTCGAGTCGGAGTCCTTGAAAGCCATGACTCCAGCAAGTCCGAGTCCCCTACTAAAATGCTCAAATAGATTCTGTGTCAGATTTAATCGAAGCTGGAATTGTTTATTTGAATCTAAGTTCATTAAATCCCTATCAAGTCTTTTCGAGTCCAATTTTACACCAATTTTTATTTCAGACTAACGGTCCATGAAAAGAAAAAACTCAAAACAGAACCGTAACCGAGAAGAGGAGACAAATACACAAAAAACTCACCAAACACTTATAATAGAACCACTGAGACAAGTTGACTAGGTGACCTCTGAGACTAGTCATGCAATTGGCATGCCAAAACCGGGTCATAAAATTGGATATATTCAAGACCAATTTTCGTCCTAGATTCAAGATGATTTTGAAAAAAAGGTCATCACTTAAAGTCATTCCCTGGTAATGCAGTGTTCGTCCTAGAAATCTAGTGATCTCGATTGAAATCGTTCCCTGTAATGCACTTTTTGCCGTCAAAATGCAGTGATCACTAAGAAATAAAAAAGTCATTAGTTGAAAATATTGCCTGGCAATGCACTTTTTTTCCTAAAAATACTGGGATCTCTAAAAAAAAGTCATCACTTAAAATTGTTCCGGGTAATGCACTTTTCTTCATCGAAATGCAGTAATCTCTAAAAAAATAGTCATCACTTTAAACCAGTCTCCGATTTCTTACTTTTTGTCCTAAATTCACGGTATTTTCTAAACTAACACAAAAAATGGGTCTTCATCTTGGATCGGCCTCAGATTTCATCCCGAACAAGTAATATTTCTCATCAAATTCAACGATATCAACCTCGTCGCGCAAAAGTTCGTCATGTAATTCCTAAAAATTTGGTCATGCAACGCATGACTTGCATGCCCTGACCGCACGCCACTAAATAGAACAATAGTTACAAAAAATCTATCATATATAAACTAATGATATAGTTTGGGTTAATGTTCAAGGACGAATTAAAAAAACATTCAAATGTTATTAGAAAAGAAATCAATTTGTCATAGATTTAATAAATAAGAAAGTCATTATTTTAACCATGAGTTTTAAATTGAGATAGTTTTAAAAGTGAAGACATTTTTTGGTGTTCACTTAATTTTGAACAGTCTTTTTCAACGTAAAATAAAGACACCCAAATTTAAGGTTCAATACTATCTGGACTCTTTTTTTTCGTGAGCAGGGCCAGAAACAAACTTAGACTTTTTCTGATTCGACTCATTTACATCTGGTCTCGAGTCAAGTCTGTGTTATTAGTTTATTAGCACAATTGATTTGAATCCGAGCCTTTCTAAGAATTTTTTCAAGTAGACTCGAGTCCTCCAAAAATTGGAATCTAGATGGAGTCGAGTCATCATACAACTCTGGTTAAAACAAACTTTTTAACCAAATAATTAGAATTTAGAGTCACATTCTTATAAACCTACATGCAGGTGAAACAGCCAAATTTTAGTAGTGCCTGTTGCTAAATCTCCAATCACCGTAAAAACCACTTACGGTACAAGGTTTTCAATCAGCTGGTTTGCAATCGGAGATGCTATTTTCAAGGATTTCAATCAGCTGGTTTTTTCCGTTAGTTGCTTTTGGTTTTTGACAGCCAGTCATGCGAAACGCATTGTAAATACCATGGCGAAATGATGCGAAATTATGTTTAAGGTTTGATTTGAAGTTTTTTTACCATTGTTAACAAATTAAAACACCTTTTCACTATCCTGTTTTCATAATAATATCAATATTGATAAATATAGTAATTAACTAATGTATTTCAGATTGTGAATTCATATTAAGAAAGCAAGAAAATATCTTGCTCTTTTGGTTAAAAGTTAAATTTTTTAAATTGTCTCTGGAAAAACCAATTTTAGACTAAAAATCAGTCTGGTATTGTTAGGATAGCTGCTTAGTCTGTTTTTTAGATTACCTTTTAATTGTTACTTCTTGTTATGAAGTACTTTGACTCTTATAGAGTGATTTGAAAACTAAGTTTTTCGATAAAGTTGCAGTTTAGCTTAACGGTAAAAATGTTATGTATTTAACAATAATACCTATCTTTTTTATGGAAATAAAAGAGCAGCTTTCTTGTTGCATGCTGTAAATTCATTAATTTAATTCACTGTCTGATGCATTAAAATGTTTCTGAGATCCAGTTTATATTAATGTTTTAATATTTTATGATAATATTAGCCTACTCTTCTAAATTGGTGGTTTTTAATGTTTATGTTGTATTCCTCCCTTTCAAATCTCATGTACTGCCTTTCTCCACAAAAAACTGCAAGAATTATATTTAAAAAATCCCATTTTGTACAGGTAATTTTTCTTAAGTCAAAGTAAGCAAATATGCAAAACTTAAATTACGCAAGTAAGGCATTTCAGTAATTTTAAGTAACAGCAATATTTTTTTGGGTCTCTTCAAGAAGTCACTGTAAGCAATTTTTATTTGTGCAACTAACCCAGATATCCCTGCAGTTACTATTGCTTCTTGAGAGATCTTTTTTGTCTTGGTTTCTTTTTTGTTCCATCCTGGTACCAAAAGGGGGATTCTGGATTAGTTTCACCCAAAAAAATCACTTACAGTGACTTCTTAAAGAGATTCATTTTTTTCTTACAATGCAGTTCTTATTTTTTTTAAGCTAGCACTTTCAGTTTCTATGACATAATATTGCTTAGACATGCTGCTACCAAATTAGATGGTCATTATACTGATTAATAGTAAAAAATTAATGCTAGTTTGGAATCTTTTATAAATTAATAACAAATTAAGGTTATAATGTCAATAGATAAATTTGAATAAATTGGCATTTGATTTACTTTTTTCCCAATTATTCTTTTTACAATTATTCTTTGAGTCTCTTTAAGAAGTCACCATAAGAAAATTTTTTGATAAAACTAACCCAGAATTTTTTGATAAAACTTTTGGCACTAGGATGGGATAAAGAAGAAACCAAGGGAAAAAGGATTTCTCAAGAAGTGACTGTAACCACAGGGTATCCAGGTTTGTTTCATGAACAAAAATTATTTATGGTTGCTTATTGAATAGACACTTTTGTTAAGGAGCCAAGTTGCTCACTTTGAAAATCATTCTTATATATTTCTTGAAGAATTCTCATTATTATTTTTTTCAAGAAAATTACTGGTTTGGCTTTACACTTGCACTTGAAATCTGTAGATTGATGTTTATAAATTATAAGTTTTGTACTATTTACTTCATATTTTTCAAAATGGTATAACGGCTGTATTATTATTGCCAGAAAAATAAAATTTCTTAAACCTATTTTACTAAAAATTGTTGAAGTTGATAAACAAATTACATATTGCTTTTATTTTTTTGCAACTGTTATGCTTTATACATATTTGTTTCAAGTGTTTTAAGATATTTTTTGAGAGTTTTTTGAAACATTGTAAAGGTAACTATAATTTATTTTGCAGATGCATTTTGTTACTGCAAAATAGTAGACCTATGACAATTTTTAAACTGCTTAAAAGTTGTTTTAAATTTTTTTTTTAATTATGGACTTATAAAAGACTATAATGAAGAAGATGGCAAAATCTTTGACTGTTAATGAAAAGTCACAACTAAATAAATTAATTATTTCATTACAAGCAAAGCTCTTACCAAAAGTTTGTATTAACTCATTATATTGTTTTTTTTTAATAAATTAAATAAGTGTTGTATTTGCTTAATTAAAATAAGTCTTTTTATTGAAAATTTCTGAGAAAACTTTGGAAAAATTTGTCATCAAATAATTATCTTACTTTATTTTTTATTTATCTGATGCAGGATTTTTATGATTTAGTATTAATTTTATATAATGTGTAGTTTTATGATTTAAAATTTTAAAAAATTAGTTTTTAATTTACATTTATTAATATAGTGATGCTTCCATTAAGCAAGTATATTAAGCATCAAATACATTAAATAAACCAGAATTTTTCCATCCAGTTTTAATGAACATTGCCATATTTATTTTGATCACTGTCAATTTTCAACAATAGTGCACTTTTTTGTTTATTAGATTACTTAATATTATGGTTTTTTTCACTATTTGCCATGCTTACTTAATAAACTTTTAAATTTTGGGGAATCCCCAAAGCCTACAAGGTTAGTAATGGCAAAGATTGAATGAGATTTAATATTAATTAGATGTAATTTACCATTTAATACTTTTCTACAGCTTTTTTGTTTTGTCACAGAATTTAAAATCCCTTAAAAAGTTTCAAGACCCCAATACAACAATCATAAGGTTTGAATAATTTCATTTAAAATTTTATTTAAAATATTTAATATTCATTTATGATATTTAAATATTTTTTATATTAATTAAGTTTGTATAAATTTAGTGTAAATGTTAATTGGTATTTAAAGCAATATTAATTATCATAAAAAGTTGTTCTTTTACAAGAACTTTTTTGCAAATCTACTTTTAAATTTTTCTAATTATGGTTTTTGTAAAAGAAAAATTATATATTGTGATTGAACCTGGTATACTTTATATTTTCTTAAATCTGAAAGATATCTAAAGGTATCTAATCTAATTAATTTTGCTTATAGAAAAGTAAGCAGGTAATCACTTCTAGCTGTGACATACTTTAAGAATATGACCAAAATCAACTCTGGCCTTTAATGTATTTGATTAATCAAAAAAAATGCACATTCAGGACTAATTTTACCTATTATCATTAAAGAAGATGACACATTATTGTACAAAAGTAGAAAAAATCATTTGATTTTGGCCAATTAATTAGCACTTGGCTATGTACCATCACCTTTTATTTTTGTTTTCTCAATTTTCTGATCTTTATCACATTTTTTTTTTGTAATTTTATTTGTTTATCTATTTTTTGATAAGTTTAATGTACAGGGGTGGCCATAAGTCACTTTACTCAGTTCAAATAAACACAAATACTCAGTTCAAATAATAATAAATACAAATAGATGAGGATGTCAATACAGATGAAAATAAAGAAAATGTAAGAACTTTTTATCATAATGTGCCATCAACATCTGCAGTTTGTGCAAATTTGCAAATGCACATACCACGTGCAAGTTTACAGAGAATAATGAAAGATATTTAATTGAAAATTTGACGACCTTGTTTGCTCCATAAAATGAATGATGATGATTATGACTGGCGAGTATGATTTTGCAAGTGGCTACAGCAACAACTGCAAGAGGACATTGAAATCATGGACAGAATGTAACTTGGACTGATGAGGCTAAATTTAAGTTGAATGGTCATGTTAATTTACACAATGCTGTATACTACTCTACTGAGAACCCTCATCTGGTATGAAAGGATAACAATCTTTTCCCTGGAATTAGTGTATGGGGATGAATATGTTTAACTGATGTATTGGGATTTACTTTTTTAATGGGACAATTGATTCTCAGCTATATCTCAACATGTTGCATGATTTTGCCATACATCAGCTTGATACAGACAATGACATCTGGATGCAAGATGGTGCTCCTATAGTAGAATTGTACATGACTTCTTGGATGACACTTTCAAGATATAGATTAGCAAGAGAGGAACCATTGAATGGCCTCCACAATTGCCAGACCTGTCTCCTTGTGATTACTCAATGTGGGGTATCCTGAAGGAGTGCATCTACTCATAAGGTGTTTGCACAAAAGCAGAGTTGAGAGAAAAAATTATTGCTGAATTTGCAGCTCCAGACAATGAAAAGGCCTTGTGTTGGTGAATCTGTCACTCCATCCAGAGAAGAATCCAATTGTGTATTGACTCTGAAGGACAGCACTTTGAAGATCAAATGTAAATGTTTTTACATTTTGTTTGTTTAAATTATTACCAAATAAAAATTATATTGTTACAAATGTGTGTTTATTATTATTTGAACTGGGTAAAGTGACTTATGGCCACCCCTGTATTTAAGACCACAATTGATTTCATTCATATTCATTAAAGCATGCCAGAGGTAAATGTGGTTCCTTGCTTAACTTTCTGTAACCATTTGCTTGCCATAATATTATGATTAATTTTGCTTTATGATTAAAAAATAGTAGTGCCATTTTATAAGTTTGTAATAATTTTTTTATCAAATATAAACTGTATATATTTGTACATGTTCTGTGCTAATTTGATAAAGATTAAAGTTTTTATGTGCAGTGAATTGGGAGAACTATTGGAATGGTTTAGTAGTACTTATCAAAATGAAAGAAACTTCAGCACACACCAACATAAACAAATGTTTTTAAAGGTTTTTAATGCATTACTAGAACCAAAAGGCTTATCATAGTAAGTTCTGTATTTTGTCAAACTATTGTTTAATTATTTATAAGTTGTTAATTTTTTGCCATATTTTATATATGTATTCTATATTTAAGCAATTGATTTTGCTTTTTTTAATTTTCAAAAAATAGCAATCACTCTTTTTTGCAAAAACTAGTTGTTTCATTTTTTTTTAATATCTATCAGATTGGAAATAAACCTCAGCACTAATATTTTTACCACATTTAAAGTCAATAGTTTGAATGAAAAGACACACAAAAAGATTTTGCTAATCATTCATTATTGCTTTAATTTCTTTTAATACAGCATCTAGTATTTGATGTTATACTTTAAGTTTTAGCAAAATTTTTACATCAATTTTTTATTTTATTGAATTGTGTTTTATAAACATACTTTTTATACTATAGAGGTTTGATGTACTGTATATTAATTTCTTGGTTTTATGATAGTTTTTTTTGAAGTTTTTTGGATGACTTAAAGTATCTTTTTTGTATTGGTACTTTCTAGTTTTATTAGAGTTGATTAATCCTACTTTGTAATTCATTATTGTAAAAAAATTTTTGTTTTTATTTTTTATTGATTTAACCCTCAAGCAAGAAGGTTTTTCACTATTTAGGTTTTTGGTATTATTTTTTATATAAAGACTATATACATTGTTTAAACTTAAGCATATCAAATTATTTTTATAATTTAGCTATGTGCTAATACTAACTTGAAATAATTCATCAAATAAACTTTTTCATTACAGTACTAGTGTACCTGAAAATATTTTACGTGCCCTCATTTGTGTTCGAATGCTTATGAGAGATGCTTTTTTTCAAGTCAAATTTATTGAAAGTAGCAGCTTCACATATTTTGCTGAAATGTTCCATATAAAGTCCAAAAACTACTTGATGTGTTCTGAAGAAGCATTTGTAACTGATATTGTTGCAAACCTTTCAAGTAAAAATTATAAACTTCTATTGTTTGTTTGATATAAATCTTAATACAAGGAATTAGAAAATATTTTTCTTTTTTTTAATTTTTCTTTTCAAGGGTTTCGTTTGTTTCTCTTTATTCTTTAGCTATAACTATACAAGATGAAGACAGAACTAAGTGGCATGACTGCAATTATTTTTAAGATAAACAAACATCACAAAACTTTTCTTTACTTGTTATGTTTCTAACTGAAGTATTCTTTACTTATGTAAAGTTTTTTTTCATTTTACCATATGTTATTAGCAGTTTGGATCAATTAAAATAATAGGGTTTGTTTTTGCAACATGTGAAGCATTATTTTAAAGTCAATGATTAATATAAAAATTTTTTTTGATATTGCAAATATTAGTATATTTTAAAAATTAACACTTATATATAATTGGGTTATCTGTTGAAGGACAGGTTTTAATCATGGTGATGGACTGTTTTAGATGCATCTTTTTTAAATCTATGCTAGCTTCCAACTTCAGTCAATATTTCTCTATTCTTAGTTTATCCCTACTGCTTTTTCCAACTGTTTTACTTTTAAAAATTGGCTACAATAGTTATTAAGTTTGATTTTATTTTTGATCCATTTTTAAATTAAAATCAGATACTCTGTATTAGTTTTCATCTATCATGTCTTGTCCTTTATAATAATCATAAAATATATTTCAATGAATAACTGCTACTAAAATGCTTCATATCATAATATATATATATATTATATTTATTAAACACTACACTTTATTAATTGAAACCACAACAGTCTGTTTCATCTTATCAAATCGTCAGGTGGTTACTTATTCAAATAGATTCTATTTGAATAAGAATCATCTCCTGATGAGCCAAAAAGGCAAAACAGGCTGTTGAGGTTTTGACAAAATTCTCTATGTGGCTTTTGTAATTTAACTATGCATGTATATATATCTATGATCTGTTTGCCTTACTTCACCAGCACAGAGCTTTGAGAAAAGTACCTAAATGGTCATGTTTTTACCATACATTTTAAGTATCTGATAATAGCCCAATGTTTAATGTAAGTCCAGAAAGCAAATAAAGATCATAGTTATAGTTGAATAAGATTCCATTTGATGAGCCATCTTTGGCAAAACAGGCTGTTGTGGATTTTTAATTTTTAATTTTTATTCTATTTTAGTGTTTTCATTAATGAATTCTGTTTTAGCTTTTTGGTTATCGAGCTCTGTATCAGCAAAGTAAGGCAAACAGATATATATATATATATACATATATATATATTGCAGAGATATATATATATATGTATTAAATTGCTCTGATTTTTTTCATTGAGCACTCTGTGGGGAAGATCGATTCACTCCTGCAATATATATATATATACTCGTATATATACATATATATATATATATATAGAGAGAGAGAGAGAGAGTAAGTTTGAATCTTTGTCATTATATATATTATATAACCATCATTTTTATTTGCTCTCTGGGCTTACGTTAAACATTGGGGTATTATCAGATACTAAAATTGTATGGTAAAAATTTTTGAAATGATCTGTTAGGTACTTTTCTCTGCTTGGTAGTCTTAGCAAACAGCATTGAATTCAGTCATATCACTATGTATAAACTAAAGACTCTAATAAAAACTTTCTTTCATCAACAATACCCTGGTATCTGTATCTCCAAATGCAGGTTGAAGTCAGTGCTTGAAAGATGATAAAATAAAATATCATGAAATGTTTTAGTAGTGCTTATTTTTTTTATAGATTTGGACCCAGAGTCATCATAATGAAATTTATTATTGTAAAGCCAAAACATAAACTTTGTTGATGACTCAAATAAGGCTTCCAACTATTGACCTCTCTTTTCAATCCTATTCATGATTACTAAAAGTTCTTCAACATATTGAATCAGCCATTTCTTGATCAAAATATTTTTGCTCAGTACCACTGTCTAAAAATTTTTAACAACTTCGTTGTGAACGTTTTTTTTCTATTTTAGCTGCCATTTTGTTACATACAACTTCTGAAACTTGCTTATCCACTTGATCCACTTTTATTGGTAGTTTTTTGATAAAATAATTCTATATAAGGTCCATCTTTTGTTTTTTTAATTTTTTAATCAGTTTTTTAGATTAATTATGAAAATGGTAATACTGGTAGCTGATTGACTCTTTTTAATATTTTTTTATTATTTAAAATTAGTAAAAACTTAAACAGAATTTTAAAATTTTTCTATAATAATAAAATAAGAATATGTTGATAATGTTTTTCATTTTGATTTTTAGCAATATTTCAAAAACTTGCTCATACCCTAAATCTTCAAAGCATCTTATTAGACCATTCTATACATGATACCATGCTTCATTTATTACGTGCCAGTGATGTATTTATTCTTCAATGTTCATTGAATGTTCTGGTATCCCTTGCTGATTGGTAAGTAAGAAAATAATTACATTTTATGTTTCTTCTCTTGTTTGCACTAGCATTTACCAGTTATTTTTCCCCCATCCGATGGTTTTGATAAAACTAGTCTCCCATTTCTTTTTTAAATCTGAATGTTTCTTAGAACAGTTTCGTATCCTCATTGCGATATTGCACTTCCGATGAAAAACTTCTGTGTTAAATAAAAAAAATCAACGTATAAATTTAGTAACTTCAAGCTATAATTTTATAAAATCAGAAACTCAGTTTTAGCAAGTTTTTTTTATCGCTGATTGGCTTAGTTGCTGCTGTCTGTTTTAGCGGCGTCACCATTGAATGCGAGCAAATTGACTCCATTTAAGAATTTGTAGTTAAGTGCCTTCCCCAAGTGCACAGCTAAAATTAGGTAGGCTAAGCATTGAACTTGCGTCCTTCTGCTTGCAAGTCGGATATTTATCTCCTGAGCTATCCCGTCGACAACTTATTATTACCCCAGGTTTTAGTTTCATTAAGATCAATCTATTTGATATTTGGTTTTTATTATTAAAAACTATTTAAAAAGTTGTAACTGCTTTAACTTTCATTTAGCTATTCGATCACAGCGTATCGTTTGCTGACTTGCTGTTGACTAATCAAAGGATTGGGTGCTAATTTAGTGTATTATTATTATCAGCATCGTAAATTTTCTTTGGTATGCATACGTGCTGGCTATCTGAAATAGAACCAAATTTTAAAAGTTCTTGGTGTCATAAAACTAATTAAGAAAAATTTCAGTCGTGTTAAGTGTGGAGTTACGGTTCAGATTAGTCAAATCTATATTGTTTCTTTGACTGGACGAATCAGAAACTTACCGACAACAGTTAGCCGTATTTGCAATTACTTTTATAGAGTGCACTATTATTTATTTTTTTGTTTATTCTCTTTAATATTTATTTCAAAACTTAATAACTTGATAAAAACTTGAAATTTGAGTAGAAATTAAAGCAATCCTGCCATGCTACTAAAGTACACATTGGCAGTTGTCATACTACAATATAATATATTTTGATCGATTGCTTTTATTTGCAGCAAACGTCTGCAGAAGCGAATAAGTGAGCAACATTCAGTCGAATGCATTGTTCAAATTATACAAGAAAACGACGACTTTTCGAAATGCTTGGCTGTTAATCTGCTACGACTACTTTGTTCGGACTCTGAAATTAGAGAACAAGTTTGTCTTTTTATAATTTAACCAATGGCAATATGTTTATGTTTGACTTCAAAAACGTCATCAAAAACTTTGCCATTTATTTCATTTTAAATCCGGTCTTGCATCAATTTAAAGTTTTGGATAACAAATACATTTTTTTGATATTTTTTTCAAAATTCTATAGTGGTTCTCAGTTTAGTTTTTGATTTGATTGCCATGTTTGACTTTGAAATTATACCACCAATAAAATAAGGACACAACTCTTTCTTTTTTCTTCAAAATCTTATTAAAATTACTCCAGTTCTTTTTGTAACAACTGCTTTTGGCATTGTTGATGATAGCTGTGATTCAGTTCGAACAAATTTTGCTGTTATATTCTTACGATATTCACTGACCGCTTTCCACCTGAACAAAATCAATTATTCATGGTTTGGTCACTGTTCGTGGGTTGTTGGTTGACAGATGTAATTGCTTACGTTTACTGCGTTGCAGCATTTGCCCAAATTTTTCCTTCGTGTCATAAAACACAAATCTATATCAAAAAAAGTTTTAAATAATAGTGGTTAATTACTGCAAAGTTTTCTATTGTATATTCTTGGTTACCGTCGCTTAGTTTAGTAGTCATCGGTATATTTCTGGCGAAAAGTCTGGGTTTGATCCATGGATTGACCCAATCGGACACCCTTTTGCCAAGCGCTTGATACCACTGCGATGAAACACCCAAATGGCTGTGTGACTCAGGCGCAATTTTAGCTTAAGTCTAGACACGTATCGGCGAATGGCATCAGTATAATATAATGTTACGGTTATAGGTGTTCATAATTGTTGCGTGGATGCCTGGTTGCTTTGTAGAAAAAAAATTTTCCACTTTGCACTTTTACATCAACAGTTGAGCAAAACGTCATTTACGCTGTGAATCTTTTATTATAAAATTTATACAGTAATTGGCTAACTTGATTATTGAGACAACTCAACGATTTCACGTCTGAGCGTAGCATACATTTGTTTGTTTTTTCAAAATAGAGCAAGCAATCTGTTTTAATTTGTTAAAATTATTCAGTAAATAATAATCGAAATTTTAATAACAATGATAAAGATAATGAAATAATGCTATCTAGCCAAGGTTTAGTAGATTATTTTTTAAACCAAATTTTACGAATAATGATTTCATAAATTTATTACCGTCAGGTGAATAGTTTTTAAAAAATGCTAAAAGTCATTTGAGGGAAAGATTTGACGTTGAAAAGTTGTTTGTATACAGTGATTTGATTTCTTCAACACTTTTGTATATTTTCAATAATTTATTTCACGTTTTTGTTAAAAATTGCTTTAAACTTTTAGAAATTGTTTATTTAACATCTTACTAACATCAAGAACGCCTCAAGTCTTGCACTTCAAATATCCTGCTTTAATCTTGCCAAGTTTGGTTTTATACTCTTTGCTTCATCCGGGTTACATTTTCTTCATTGTGTAGGTGATGATTTACGATTCGCTCCCCGTGCTTCTCAGCGTGCTCAACGACGGCGAACAATGCACTCTGCTATGGCACGTGATTTGGACGCTGGTGCGGCTTTGCAGTGACGTTGATCACGCCAATGAGATTCGCATTCTCGGCGGAATTCCGTTGATACTTAACTTACTTTGCCAGTAAGTAATTTTTGTTTCTGTTTTTTCAAATATGAAAATGTGGGAACCCCTTTGAATTTGCACAGTTTCTATCAACAAAATTCAATATTTTGCAAAAATCTGTAAATATCTGTAAATATTTTGTAAAAAACTGAAACGGTAATTTGCAAATTATTTACAGATCTCCAGAGAAGCTATCGTTTTTTATTATGCTTCTCAATTTTTTGCTTTTATAAACTTAAGGCTTTTCTACTTATATAAAAACAAAAAAGAAGAGGTTAACAAATTTGGAGGGAAAAACGAGTGTAGCGTTTTTATATATAGAATCTGACATAGAGAGATATCTAAAAAGCTTTTAAGTCAAAAATTTATCTTTTAAGTTAGTTTTAGTTGATGATTAAATAAAATTTATTATTTTCCACAAATTACAAGAATTATTTTGTAGCTATTTTAAAGCATTGCTAGACTGTAAAACATTCTTTTCTTTGTTTTTTACTTAATTTTTCTGTCAAAAAATATTCTCTATTTTTGTTTGGCAGTTCCGAAACAGTTGAAAACCATTGTTTAGTAAAAAAATCACTCTTTACACCTTTCCAAAAACTTCTAATTTTTTCGTCTTTTGCATCTTGTTACAACGTTATGTGGATTTAATCACATGAATGTGAAAGAGCGAGTTTTAAATTTTCAGCGATCGTCGTCTGAGTTGCGGCAGATACGAAGTTTCAAGCGCTTACGTCAGAAAAGGCCGTTCTGCTGTGACTCGCTCGACTTCGAACAAGGAGGAATTGTTAGAAAACAAACTCAAGGTTTGTTGCTCGAAAAATTTTATTTTGGTTAAATTTAGTAAAACAATGAATTTAGTAAAACAAAGGGCTAACATTGAGTTTTTGTTTGAATTGTACTTGTTTCGTTGAAATCAATATGTTTTGAATTTGAAATATTTTTTATTTTTAAATTTTGCTTTTCCTGTGCAAAATTAAATGTTTGAGATTCTATTGAGTTAGACGTCCCTTTTTTCTAATTGCATTTATTTACAAATTAATATACAAGTCATTTGGTTTTTTTAATACACTTTTTGTTAATAGCATTTATCTCCTCATTATTAACCGTTTTGTGAAGTTGTGTTAAAATAAGTTAAGCCGTAAACCAAAACGGCCTGTATTTGTATGTTGCAAGTACTTCAACTGTTTTACGCATCAACGATGGATATTACATTTTTTGAATTCCCGGAAGAAATTTTTTTAATTTTTTAACCAATTACATCTACTCTGTAAAACTTGGCTTTTGCCTGGGAGCATTTTGAAATTTATCGATCAACAAGATTTAATCGTTTTCGTTCAACGTTTGATAATCTCTTGTTGTTAACGTTAATGTCTAAATCTTGTATAGGTGATAAGCTGCCAACTTGAATCGCGTTCTCATATAGTCTGAGTCACTGCTACGTCACTTAATAGTTTCAGTGAACGACATTCTTTTTTTATGTCTTTGCATCGGCTCGATGAATGATGGATTGAAAATTTTTATATTTTTCGTGTTACATGGTTTCGCCATTTGTTTAATCAGTGTTCTTTTGAGATGATATTCTTTCTTGAACACGTAGGCAAACAAGCACACCGGATAAGTAGTTACTCGGCTTTGGTTAGGACCATAGCCGTACCTTCCGGGGGGGGGCAAATGCCCCCCAAGTTTCCAAAATTTGGCTAAAGTCATAATTTTTTTGGGCGGTGACAAGGAAATATTTGGGCAAAACTTCATCGCCCATCCCCCAAATTTTTTAGCTGTTACGCCTATGGCTAGGACCCTCTGTTTTTCAGTTGTACTCTGCATGCTGTGCGGTATTGAACGAGCTCGCCCTGGACGATCGATGTACACAGACCATCGTTCAAACGAACGGAATCTACGTGATCGCAAAATTAATCCTGCCTCAAAAGACTTCGGAAAGGTTTTGTTTTTGCATGTTGTTGTGTTCAACTGTTGCTTCGTACTTGTTCACAGCAACCACGCAGACTTTTTCATTTCACAAACTTTCTTAAAATGATTTCTAGCTTTTCGTTTGCGCATAATGATTTTTTTATCGATTTGGGAATATTTAGCTGAGATAAACAATAATTTCTCGGTATTATAAAATAAATTCATTTGTTTTCTGAAAATTATTTTGATTGTCTCTATTGCCATATTTTGTTTTAGTCGGATTTCACTCTTATTGAAAATTTGAATAGATGGCTTTGGGAGAAAGGTTACTTTTTTACACCATAAAATTGCCAAGAAATGTCCACAGCAATTTTATTAATAAACGGCATTGCAGTTTCCAAAATAAAAAAAAATTAAAAAATGATTTATTAAAAGTGAATCAACTTTCGATTAGGAATTAGCTAAACGATCGCCAGAAAAAGAAGAAAAATGATTGGAAAATAAAACGCTGTCTTAATTGATATTTTAGGTGTAAGAACGGTGTTATTGAATTACAAAAGAACGCTTTCCGAACGTTAAGGTTTCTTTTCTCGATGGAAAAAAATCGGAAAATGTTCAAACGTCTCTTTCCAGCCGAAATTTTCCAGGTATTTCACGTGTAACTGCTGTTTTTTTCATTGTTAATGGATCGCTTCAACCATCATCGAGCAGGAATTCATTGACGTCGGCCACTACGTCCGCGACATCGCTGCTTACCAGTCGTTGGTCGATCATCTGAACACGATGGAGGTGGGTGTCACGTGCTCAGCTACGTTGTAAGTTTCTTTAAACGGTCACGTGGTTTCCAGGACAATTGTTTCGTGTTTTCGATTGAAAACAAAGTCAAGAACTACTAAAAGCGCTCTGTTTTACGCGATTGGTGTAAGCTTGCGTATTCTTTGCTTTAAACGCAATTCAATCTCTTTACCCTTTTCCGTTTTATCAATTTTTCTTTTGGACAAAGAGTTATAAAAAATAAGAAGAGAACGATTACAAATAATAGGATAGCGTCGTTTCTCAACCCGACGATTTCCCGTTCTTGCCGTTAGCCAACCGACACCGATCGTCGTCTTAACTTCTCTTGTTGAAGCAGACGGCTTCGATCGACGTTATTCGAGAAGGAGTCGAGGATTTGAATCAAGACAAGACTCCAAGTCGCTTCATTCGCGATTATGCGATTTACGACACTCTCGGGTCCGGCGCTTTCGGTTCGGTTTACCGGGTGAGTGCTCAGGACCGTTACTTTATACAGTATATACACTTGAGATTTCATAGAAACATTTTTTATTAAAACTTTAAATTCGTTATTTGCAGTTAATTTTCTTGTTTTTATTAAACAGCAAAAGCCGATATTGTCCGTGAAAATAACTTTTTTTTAATGCTTTTGGTTAGTACATTGAAGATAGTGAGTGGAGTTTTGCGTAAAAGGCTTGTTTCCATTGCCTCTGCTGTTTGGAGTAGGCGAGATAACTTTTTAGTTCGCTAAAAATGATGAATAGAAAAAACAAATACATCTTTTGAAAGCGATATTTTAAATTAAAAACTGCTAAAGTGTTTTTTCAAGCGTTTACGTTGAAGGGCAGCTTTCAAGCGTGTGGTGAGCAGCACTTGGATGTAATCTAAGCTGAAATGAAGTGGAATTTTCAATCGATTTCAGGTTAAAAAACGCTCGAATCAAACTCCGCTCGCGTTGAAAGAAGTTAGCGTGGCGGGCGGGGGAGGAAAAAAAGGAAAAGAGCGGCAGAATCGCGAAATCGACGAAATCGTTCGCGAGTTGAAGATAATACGCGAACAAATGAAGCATCCCAATATCGTTCGATATTACTCGACGTTTCAAGAAAGTAAACTTTTTTGTCTTGTTTTTGATGATTGTTGACGTTTTTTTTTTTTTTTTTGATACCAGCTCTTGTTTTTTATTACTAGCTGGCTGTATAACAAGAAATCTTGTACGACGCAAGTGCAACTAATTGATAACACATATGCAAGTGCAACAAGATGATTTGTACGTAGTTCTTGACTCAAAGAAATACGCTTTCTTGCACAAAAACCTGTGATTTTTTTGCTACGTCTTAGGTTTTTCTTTGTTTTTCTGTAAATCCCCCTGAATACCTACCGCAACTATTACAGATAAGCAAAGCTTTCCTTTGCCATTTTAAGAATCAAACGATTTTTTTGATTGATCAACCCTGAATATTTGCTTTGTCGTTTGCTCTACATTTAATTTCTTTCCTATTGTATTGCCAGCCGGAAAAATTATGATGCTGATAATTGTTTGAAATGTTTTTAAGTTTTTTAATTATCGGATAGGAATGAAAAACTAAGAACGGAGAGCTTTTTTAAACTTTGCTTAGGTATAATTTTTCTGAGTTTTTAAGGCAGATCTTCAATCTTTTCTTTGGTTGTATTGCTTAACGCCAAAATATTGAAAGATTTATTTTTTCAAAATCTAGTACTGTTACTTCAATTTAACAAGACATTTATAATGCTTTTGAATTGGTTGATATTTCAACAGTGTTTTTTTTGCGATTTGTAGGACAACATGGCGATGTTTCTTAACTTTACTTCTATTTTTGATAGTTGTTTTTGAATTACTCCACTGATATCTAATTAAGTTTCAGTAATTGATACATTAGCCTACTACCTAGAAGGCTGTAGATTTGTGTTCTTCCGTTTATCTTCTCGCAAAATTACTAGTAAATAAATTTATTTCTGTAGACCGAGTTTGTGCAGAGGTAACATTATGAGGTTCTTCACCTTTCTGAGACTCAACTACTTAAACCTTCTCGAATCTTCGTTTCAAATTAAACGAGGGCAAATAATTTGTTTTACAGATGACAAGCTCTACATCGAAATGGAGCTGATTGAGGGAGCCTCCCTGCAAGAACATTTCACTTCATTGAAAGAAAAAAACGAATTGGGAATGGGAGAAGGACGACTGTGGAAAGTCTTTATTCAGGTATAAATGATTTTTACCTAGCTGCTCAGTCGATATTTTATCTTCAAACGTTTTTGAAAAACCGTATAATAATTTGAATTTGCTCTTTTCAATAGATGTCAAGATTTATTTCAATTCCTGTCAAGATTTATTGTCAGTTTTACTATTTTATTCTCACTTGATAACTTCAAACAATATTATTCCTATTTTAAGATTATTTAGAAATTGCACTGCTCTGTATTTGACTTATATTAATTCATATAGAACCGTGATGGTAAGCGCTTTCAATTTAGCTGATACAGTGCTTGATGATCAAAATCAGAGCAAATTTTATTTGAAAATTTTTAATTTTTTTGTGTATTGTTTTACCTAAATAAATATGTATATACGAGTATACACGTGTTTTTAAGATTATTTTGGTTGATTATTGAACTCACAAGGTTACGCTCGAGCGATTTGCAATTTAATTTTGTTTTGCCAATTTGTTTAGTAAAGTTACATGAATTTCCCGTAGACAAGATTTTTGAAGCAGAACTGTTTTTTGTGAATAAAATGTTTCTCTCAGCTTCAACACAAATAAAAGTAATGCTTTTGAATATTAGAAATCCGTCTTTTTTACAGATGTGTCTTGGTCTTCGGTATTTGCACTGCGACAAGCGAATTGTTCATAGGGATTTGACACCGAATAATGTCATGTTAGGAGAAAACGACAAAGTGACAATAAGTGAGTTCGCCATTCACGCCTTGTAAATAGGCAGCTTCCAAATCAAATTATTGTCTTTCTTCACAAAGTCTCCATTATTTGAAAGTATTTCATTGTGACGTAGTAAGTTTGCAATAATTGATATATCCATTAAATTTCAGCCGACTTTGGATTGGCCAAGCAAAAGAAAGAAACTTCAAAATTGATATCTGTCGTTGGAACGCTTTTATACTCCTGTCCTGAAATAATAAAAAATGAACCTTACGGTGAAAAAGCGGACATCTGGGCACTTGGTGAGCGTTACAATTAGCATTTTTTAAATTTTTTACTTTGCTTTATTTTACTTTTATCTTTAAAAGTCAACTTTTTGAATTGCGAATGTATTTAACTCGAATAGTTTCAGCTTATGTCACGTTTTCAGGTTGCATTTTGCACCAAATGGCGCAGTTGGACCCTCCGTTTAATGCTTTGAATATGCTTTCTCTTGCCACGAAAATCGTGAACGCAGAATACACTTCCATCCCACCGGAACGAGGATACTCTGGACTGGTCAATTCCACAATCAGGCGGTAATTCTCCAGGAGCAGCTGCTTCAGTGTATTTCTCGCACTCGTCAGTTATGATTTTTCAAATCCAATTTTCCGTTACCGTAGTCGTAAAGATGAACAATGTCGCTGACTTGCCGCCGACTTGCTTGTTATGTAAATATTTATCACGCCGTTACATTCTTTTGTAGAGCCTGAGGTCTGCAAATATAGCCGTAATTTTAAAACGGCCTTGTACTCTGCATATTTTAAAAGTACTACTATTATAAATTGAAATTTACAGTGAGTTCATGTCGAGAACAGATGACTCTTTCCATCCCTTGTTTTAAGATTATATTTTAAAAACTTATTCGGGAATTTTTTATTTTAAGACAATCATGCTGTAGCTGCTCGACTGAATTGTTATTATTGTTTTTTTTATTTTGCATTGCAAAAATTTCAACAACGTTCGGATAAACAAAAGTTATTTTGCTGTTTTCTCACAAGTAATAACACTAAGCATTTTTTGTTCGTGGCTGCGAGTTGGTTCTCAACGGGATGAATGCGACGCATTGCTGTGCTTTGATCTTGGTCTTTAGAATTTGATGTTTGTTTAACTAAGAAAAGAATAAAATACCGCCATCAAACTTTAGTCGATTGAACTTTAACGCTTGAGATGCGACGTTTCGTGATCGAAAGCTGCATCAGATGCCCCATTCATCCTTGAGTTAGATCAAATTTAATAAAAATGTGCAATTTTCGATATAGTTTTGTATATGAACAGAAATACTAAATGCAATAAGTTTATTTTGAAGTCAAAGGTAGACTTTTACGCTACCAAATTTACAAGTTTCAATTACGCATTTAAAGCTACCTTTCTTTTCTAGTTTAGATTTTCTTGATTAAGGCTTGTTGCTTGTTTTGCGTATTACTGATTTGCTTTAACACGAAAGCAAAAGATTTAGATACAGCTTTATATAAAGTCGATTCCATAATAACACAAGAAGATATAATGTTCTTTATCACAAAGAAACAGTCAAAGATTTAAATCTTAAGCCACATCTTTTCGCCTATGCAGGTGTTTGACTGTCGAGCCTGAAGATCGGCCTGACATTGTCGCGGTTAGCGGGCAAATATCGGCCCCCCTGCTCAAGTATACCGACCACCTTACGTCTCTATACATGGGGGCGGAAAAGCGAGTCGAAAAGGAACGACGAAGAACGCAGAAACACTTTCACGAAGCGAGAAGGAATCGCCAAGATTATCAAACACTGTTTCAAGCTTCTCAGGTTCTTCAATGAATGATATTAATTTATTTCTCGTATTTCTAGATTTTTTATGTTTATCTTTTCTGATTTTCTCACAAAATTTATCTTTGAGAAAAAAGTATAACGAACCTTCAGAGCACGTTATAGTAGGCTACAGTTTAAATAACTTTTTTGTTTGTTTTATGCAGAATTAATTGTGTTTCAATTGTGTTACCGTGGACACGCATTGTGATTCAAAGCTAGGCTCAAAAGCAAATGCAACAAGCAGTTTTTAATTTTACAAAAACCTTTATTTGTAGGAGAGCAACGAAAGAATTTTCCGAAATTTCAGCGGCTCAAACGGCAGCTCGTCATCGCAGAACTCATCATACAGCGCTTGCTCGCGATCGAACTCTATGGAAGCCGAGCTGTTCCTGGGCGGAAATGGTAAAAGTTTTCTTTGTTGTCATTATCAAAACTCGCATAAACGCGATGAAAAACCGTTTGGTTTGGTCAGTTGCCGACCAAGTCTAATATTTTGTTTGGTGCAGGATGATTGTTTTTGCGCGATCGCAAGTCGCTTTATTTTCTTTGGCGCGACTCGTTCAAGGTTTGATCCTTTAACCTGTCGCTTTGAAGGGAGATGCAAGAGCTATCGAGCCAGTCGCTTGTTAACACGTTTCATGTTCGTAAAAAAACCGAATTTTTTCTTAACCTGTCATCGAAGAAGATTAAGCATCGATTCGATCTCATGTTGTTGACAAACCTTCTTGCTTCGAACTCGTAAACTAGCGATCGTTCACTAATTTTAGATTTAAAGTCTTTTTTTGTTGCGAGTTTTTTTTACAAACGACAGTCCCCGAAACCTTGTTATAATATTAAAAATTTACACGCAAATGTTTGTCAAGTTATTTTTTGCTCGTAAAATAAGGGGATTAAAATTTGTTCCTATTGAAAGTAAATTTACTTTTTCTCCGCTTGATTAGAACAGCTACAGTACTGTGCGAATTAATTGGGGCTGGCGGTTTTCAGGTGTTTTTTAGAATAGATTCGTCATATCTTGAAAGAGAATGGAAAATTTCCGCTGAAGTTTTGTGTTTGTCCCCTGGGAATGATGCGTCATGTCATAATCTGTGAATCACATGTCTTGTTGTGGCTATTCATGCCCCAAAAGTCTTTGTAAATCCGCTTGAATGAAGTAAGCTTGAATTTGAGCTTGAATATTTTAGAATTTCCAAAAGTTTTAGTTTATTCCTATTTTGGATGTCACTCAAAGTAAACGATCTCAAGTTGTTGCACTAAGTCAGCATAGCGACCTATCGATAAGACAAATAGCAGATCGATTGGGCATAACCAAATCAAGCGTAGGTAGGATAGTGAAGGCAACAGATGTAGATGGTGACATCAGCATTCACCGTCGCGGAAGATGTAGGAGAAAAAGGAAAACGACGTCCCATGATGATAAGATGATTATCAGAAATAACGTCAAAAGTCCTTGAAAAACAAGTAATGAGTTGCAAAGTGATCTAGCAACATCAGGAGTGCTTGTTGATCCTTCAACTCACCCGCAGAAGACTCCTCGCCTCAGGGAGAATTGCAAGGAAACCCACCAAAAAGCAAAGAAATATTGGGCAAAGAAATATAGAATCTGGGGTACAGACCAATGGGAAAAAGTAATATTTTCTGATGAAACCTATTTTAAAGTCTGTGGCTACTGTTTGTGGTATGTCAAAAGAGGCATCGGTGAACCACTCAGAGAAGCACACATTCAGCAAGCTCCTAACCATTCACCAAAAAAGATGTTTGGTATTTTTTCACTGTGTTTGGACCAGGAAGCCTTGTACCCATTGAAGGAATACTGAATTCGGATAAATTCAAGAACATTTTAGGGTATTAATTGCTCTCTAGCTTATGCGATAATGATTCCCGAGCAGGAAGAGTTTTTCAGCAGGATCTCTCACCTTGCCATACCTCAAAGAAAATGCAAACCTTTTTTGCGAAGACCGGACTGGCCCGGGAATTCTCCAGAGTTAAGCCCAATTGAAAATCTTCGAGCAACCATCAAAAGAAAGCTTTCTAAATATGACTGTTCTACGAAAACATCACTGATTGAAGCTATAATAAGGATCGGGTATCATAACGAAGAGCTGAAGAAGATGTGCTGTAATCTTGTTCACTCAATGCCAAAAAGAGTGTCAATGGCCATAAAATCGAAAGAAGGACATATCAAATATTAATTGGTTAATTTATTTTTTATTTCCATGCTAAAAAAGTCGAATAACGAGAAAATTTTGTTTTTAGTTTGACACTTATTGAAATAACTTATTTGCACTTTCACTTATAATGGTTAACAGCGCATGCAGTGGTCTTAACTAATGTTTCTTAACGGCTGGTCTCAGTTAACTTTTCTGCCATTTCTCTTCAAGTTATTGCAAGTTTATAGTTCAATTACAAGATCTTTATGCCGCTATGAGTTCAGATTCAAAACAGTTAATTTGATAAAATCGATGGAAATCGTGCGCATTTTTGATAGATTTTAAAAGACTCTAGGGATGCAAAAGTTGTTTTGAAATGTTCCTTTCCGCATGCGTAAAAAGTTTTAGAAACACTAGTCTAGAGTTTTTCTTATTTTTAGGCAAGGACGAAAACAATAATTCGAATTCGACAACGACCTCCATCGCAAGCAACAGCACAGCGACTGTTAACAAAAGTGAGTTGTGACGTTGGGGAGTATTTATTAGCCAAACCTTTTGACCGCGACAATCCGTGTTTTGATTATTGTCATCTCCGCTCAATTGGTGCAACGTCATTATTATCATCTGAGGTCTCGATTGCAAGGCCTAGCATAGTATTACCAATGAAAACTATTGCGGCAATATCAAATAAGCAGCTGTATTTCCCGGACTCAGCGCTGCAAAGACAGGCAAGTAGACTAGTTTACAAGATTTAGCATATGAAGCGAGGTTAATGCAAGGCCTGGCCTTGTCATTCTTGTTTCTTTTTGAACAGTAAGAAATCCGATTAATTTTGATACTAGTTAAAAGCCTTGGTTTCATTATCTGATTTACCTTAATTTCCTTCAAAAATTTTAGATACCAGTAAATTTTTCAAAAAGGCTTTGTCTTGTTTTTTTTTTTTTTTGCTCGTCTTAACGATAGTTGGTGTTTCGTTTTGTTGACAGATTGATAAATAAACATGTTTAGCATAAAATCCATTTTCTGTTTCTCCGATGGCTGCGATGTCTGCTCATCGAGATGAATTTAGTTGAACAAAACAAACATAAGGATTGATTCGCCCACATTTTACTGCTTTTTTTCAACATTATAGGTTAATTCATTTGTCGTTTCGACGCGGATAATAGAAAACCTTTTTGATTTTATTTGTTATTCGGACTTCGCCTTCAATCTGCAGTGTTCGACATTTCGCGATTTTTATTGACATTTATGACACAACAATTTGAAATTTTGAATTTGCTTCGGACTCATGGTTGCGATGTAGAAGAAGAACGCAAAAGAAAAATTTAGTTTCAAGCTAAATTTTTTAACAACGAATGTTAAGCAAAATGTTGTTAACGCTAAACCACTGCGCTTTTACGTGTGCAGAAAAATAAAGGTTTACTTGTTTTTACTTTGTTCTTTTTTATATCTGATCATATGCATTCTATATAGTAATGTAACTTAGGTTTAGCGGCAGCTGAGTGTTAAGTCGATATTATTCACACAAATACAAATCGCTTCGCATTATATAAAAGGGCAATAGAAAGAAAAAACTAACAGCATACCGTAAGAGCTGAACTGAGATTCGTGTTTTTTAAATTCCAAAAATAAATCTATAAGTTCTTAGAGTTTTAGCTTACTCCAAAAAAAAAATTGTAGAAAGTGGAAAATTTGTTAAAATAAACTGATTGTTTCTAGTTTCATTACAACGTCTTGTTATCCTTTAATACATCAACCCTTAAAAAGAAAGCAAACTTGAAATTTGGTTACAGATATTGTGTTTACCCTGAAGCTTTGTTGAATAAAACAAAACTTCGTTTAACAAAGATTCTGGGATGTCGTTACTCATCAGTAGAAAATATTTACAATCCTTTAATGCTTTTATTGTTACTTTTAAAGCACAATAAAAAATGATTTTAAATTAACTTTCAGTGGAATCGCCTGCGCGTATCGTCAAAAAGCCAAGACCTGTTTCAGCTGGTACAAAGCAGTCAAAAGCTGCTAGCCCGGATGTGAAAGTTACAGCACCAAGAAGAGCGCTCAGTTTTGACATGACAGGTTTGTGAAAATTACTTGTGGCTGTTTTTTGGCAATTTTTTGAAATAGTATTTTAAACCAAATCGGTTCTTCTTGAACCGACTTTGTCCGTTTTATTGGAAAAATCTTCAGAGTCTCAGACATTTACTTGAACAGGATCGAGGAACAGCGACGTTCGAACTCCGAGCTCCCGATCAATCATCAAAGATCCGAACAGAGCTGGACTCGGTTCACGCGGCAGGCCCAGTTAGTAGTTTTTATAAAATTACGTTTGTTTGTTAGATGTTACTGATTAGATTCTGACGATTTTTGAACGCGGCAAGTAACTCCAGTGCTTTCTAAGTTTGATGTTACATCATAAGCATTTTTTTTACCGAACGATCAGATCATATCTAACAAATTCTGTTGATTTCAACTTGATTTTCGTAATATTTACGCATAACCATTTCCTTTTTTTTTGTAAATTATCTTTAGAACTATTTATAGTTTTTATATAATAATTTTTTTGTTTTTGTTATAGTGTCATCTGGAGGAAGTAGCTCAAGAATGTTGAGTATCTCTCCAAGCAAGCTTCGTCAGATTAGTGATCCCGTTCAACAAACTCTCATACAACTTCACAAAATCATTTACATCGATCAGGTTTTTAATCTTATTTTTTGCAAATTGAAACTTATCTATCGTTCTGTTTGTTTTTCAAAAAAAAAAGAAAAAGCAAAACTATAGAAACTGTAAAATTAATTTTGTCATTGGATATTTTGTGCGTCTTTATAATTACGCTAAAGTTTTAAATTGTTATTGTTTGCAATCTTGTCTCAGATTACTTCACCCACAATATACATTTAAAGATAAAAAAATATCGTTGCGCGCTAGGCAATTTGGAAATGACGTTGACAAGAAATCTAAGAGCGTCACTTTTTAGCCTGTTACGCTTCCCATTCTAACATAAACCACAGACATCTGTTCATCACTATTTCACTTATATCAGTTCGACGTTTTCAGTTAAATTATTTTTCAAAGTGCGTCTCCTCGATACATTATTACCATAAAAAGATGTTACTTGACTTTATAACAAAGACCTTGTATTATTGCTAACAACTTTATCTCGGTTAGTTGCCTCCCACCAGTGAAGTGAATTATCGACGGCGAATTATTTCCCGATATAAGCGAGCTTTGTTTTCACCTTACAGTCGTTCGTTGGGCTTGAAAGACGAGCTGAAAAAGGTTTGTTGGTTGTTTATCGTTTACAAATGCTTTTCACCTTTACTTCGTAATTTTTTTTTTTCATGTGCAGCTTTTACCTGTTTCATCGTCAAAAATTAAAATTAATTACACTCAATTTCAACAGATTAGTGTGTGTATGCTGCTGGAAGTTGTCCATGGCCTACTTTGCTTTGTGACGTTGACGAGCGTTTTTAGAGACATGGTTACACATTGTTGCTTTAAAACGAAAAAAATTGTTCAGTTGCTACAAGGATCGCACGAAACAATCGACGTCAGCTTCATCGTCGAAGCTCCGTCGCTGACGCAGAAAGCGACCGCCGAGGCGGAGGCGAGGGAGCTGCTCGGCAACTGTTACGAGTCGGCCGGCACAGAGCACGGCAAGCTCTACGAGGAGGGGATCACTTACGCCCAGATGCAGGTTGCTTGTGTCGGAATTTTGGATTGTTCCAAACATATCTGTGTTTGCATTTCATTATTGTCTGCTTGTTCCGAGTAACGTGGCTGCTGTTGTTATTCTGCGAGTAGTGGGGACTCTGGTCGAACAGAAACATGCCATTCAATTGAAATTGTTTGTTCATATTTGAATTTGTAAGTTGCTTTTTCGAGAAGCACCAATACACAGCCTCTAAATGCTTTGTCATTAAAAGTAAAACTTTTAGATTTCGGTAATAATTTAAAGTTTTTAGTCTATTTTACCAACTTATCTAAGCAGCCAACTTGTGTATTGTAAAATTAACGAAAAAAATTTTTGCAGAACATTATTGAAAGAGTTTTGAAAGACAGTGGTTACTATGATATTACAAACAAACCGAAAAGCCTTTATTCTGATGTGATGCAGAGGTAGGTGATTTTGGATTCTTTGAAATGCTGTCTTCAATCTATTTTTATCAGTCATCAGTCGTTTTTAATTATTTGTAAACCGAGAGTGCTTTAAAGCTGATAACAAATGATTTACTAAACTTAATGTCAGTTTTAATTTTTGGAATTTTTTAATGAGTTCTCGTATTTTCATCAAAAAACAATTTTAAATCATAGCCTGCTACAGCAAAACGTAGCATGCTAGTTGTGGGAACTAAAATCTTCAAGTTTTTTAGGTGTCGCACTGTGCCAGACGCGCTTTGTGAACAGCATGACGCAACCTGACGTCGACATCTCACTGTTATCTATATCAACGAGATCAGTGTTGCCAGTAGCGATTTGTTCAACTTTAAGCCAGTCATTATCAGTATTCAAAGTCGAGCAGAGTCTATTTAGTTGGAAGGTTGTTGCTGATCTTTTACAAAGCTACGCTACGATTGCATCATATTTGATTGAACTTGGTTTTCTAGCTGTTCCTTTACGCTGAAAGCATGGAGGAACTGGGAAATTAAATCTTTGGGTTTGTTTTTTGTTATTTTTACCAAAAAACAAGTCAATCAGAAGAATTTCTGGATAAGCAAACGTTTTTTGAAACCATTTCACATTTTACTATTTATTTAAAATACAGATTAATGTGGCTACAAAATTTGTATTTATTGTTTATAAATTTTTAATAGCATGATTAAATTTAGCTGCTTATGATTTGAAAAGCAATTTTACGCCGGATTTAAACGTCAAATTGCCGCAAAGTATGTAGTTCACCAGCTGCTTTATTGTATGAAGCCTATTCTTTCATCAATTTTATTTAAAAGCAAATGATTTATTCAGTGGCTATTCTTGACTTGTGACTTTCTTTAATATCAGTTATGCACTGTGCTATAATTTACACGGCTTTCGGCTTTCATTTGCCACTTGCCTAAAGTTCGTGTTGATTTTACTTTTAAAATAAAATTATTACTTTTTTCTTTTTTTGCGATGAACATGCTTCTACCATTGAGATTAGTAGAGCTAGTTTTTTGTTTTATGAGAAAATGAATGAAACTGGGAATTATTTTTAGTATAATTAATCTTTCTATTTTGTTGTGCGGTGTCGGCCGATTCAACTATTTCGCAACGTTAGCAGTTCCTGACAAAATGTGTTCCGGTGAGACCCACTTGCGCCATTCCGTTGTGTTCTTGGGAAAGACACTTTACGGCACTTTCTCCTGCTTGGTGGTCTTGGCAAGCAGTTCTAAATTACAGTAATATCACTACTAAATTACTAGCGGACAGCAATATCTTGGCATCTCCGGAAGCAGGTCGGGGTAATTGCTTGCCCTATGTATAGCGCCACTGTCGCTTTCCTGCGAGTCAGGAGGATAAACATAGAGATAAAAATAAATAAATAAATAAAAGAATTTTTTTAAATTACAGTTTTTTTAAAATTTGTATTGTATTAACAACTTATAGAACTTTAACATTTCCAGATTTTAAATTTACCACCGCATGAAGTTACAATGTTATTTTAATCGTTTGTAAGTCGGTGGAAAATGCTCGCGCGAGCATGAACAATAAACTAGTGGTTAATTCACTTTGAATTAGATTAAGACGAGTTTGTTTTTTGTGCAGTTTAAACACTTGTTACACGAACTTATACATTGAACAGTGCCATAATTTTTGCAAAGCACGATATCCAGAGTAATGTCTGAGAAAAGACAAGCTGATAAATATTTACAGTTTAGTGAGCCGAGGCAGGTTAATACAAAAAAGGGATTAAATCAGGATCAAGGAACCCCCCGCATAACCAGAATTTTTCAAACTCCACAAGATATTAATTTGAGTTTCCTAAAGCCCAAGGCTGTGTGTGACACTTGGGAGCAAGCCAAGATCTATAAGAACAGCTTAGTTGGGTTAGGGCCTAATTCTAACTTGTTCCTTAAACTTTACTTGATATAACATGATATAACATGAGTTTCTTAAACTTGTAATGCTGGGATCGTTAATCTTGACTTGATCCCTAAAAAGCTACAGAGCTATGGCAATTTTAAATTTACGCCTATTCAACACCTTAGATAAAAGGTGGGGAACCTGCAACCCGCGAGAGCTGTCAGTGCGGCTCGCATGTGGTTAAGTGGAAGTAAAGCCAGTAGTAGCCTAGTTTTTGGCGACGAAAATCGATAAATCAGAGACAGGTTCTAAGCGAAGATTTTTTTTGTTTTTTTTAGTTTTTGGGCTACTATGTTTTTGGGACGGAAATCGGAAACAGCTTTTCAGTAAAGACTTTTTTTTTTATAAATCACAATGTTTTCGAAACAAAAAATTCTATTGCTCTCTAAGCTTTTATGTGGCCCACACCAAGTTTTTATTTATGGATCTGGCCCGTGAGTGCAAAAAGGTTTTCACCCCTACCTTAGATTATTGAAATAAAATAATTTCTATTAAGTTTTGTTCCTTTTATTTTTCATTACTTCTCAGCACTTTTTTGTCAGGTGAAGCTCTTGCTTTATCCGGTGAGAAAAGACTTGTCTCTGGTTGGAAAAGTCAATTTTTTAGTTTACTCACAAACTGGATGCTCAGATTGCTGCATTTCGGAAGCGACATACACCAAAACCCTGGACCACAAACACACAAATGGATTTCTGACATATGTCTCAAACCTATCACTAAACATCAAACATCTATTTATGTAACTACTCAAAGCACTGGGTGCATTTAAAATGCTCCTAAATCCCAACAAAGGACTAAAAGAACTCATGATTCTGCATACTTCGCAGCACTTTTAACCACAGAACACAAACGAACACGACATTAACAAAGAACTTTCTCAAAGTCATGCAACCTAATGCAAATGGCATCTACAACAAAACTGAGAAAATACACAAGCAGATGTCATTATAATACAAAAGATAAACTCAACCAATCCCACAAAACAACAAACATTCCTCACTTCACACCTGTCAAAAAAGATCCCACTCACAAACAAGGAGGTGGCCGCCCAAATTACATTAAAAACAACACTAGTCTCAGACAACTTTCCTATTGAACTACAAATCAAAATTCACCTTTTTACATCATAGCAATTACATATTGCAAACATATATATTCCACCCAGCTATTACAAAAAGAAGACTTGATTATATACAGCACATTTACAACCATAACAAATCTTCCAAACACAATCATCACAGCAGATGTCAATGCTCACTCATCGTTATGGTATTCGCCAACCAAAGACCATAGAGGAAAATTGATTGAAGACATCCTGCTTAACTTCAATCACATCACACTAAACACAAACACTCCAACACGTCTACCGTCCAATCAAACCCAACAACCTATTTCATTAAACACCACTAGCGCTTCAGAAGACTTATTTGTTGAACTAGCTGGTAGACCATCCACTCCCTTACATTCGATCACTTACTTCTATTCACCACTCAGTATACATCACAAAACCAAAATAATTCGCTTTTACTTCACTTCAATAGAACAATAACAAATTAGCAAAAGGCCGATTGGACATCATTTAAACAACATTTCGAGGATCTCATCTCCTACAGACCCCATATCACAATTTTTCATGAGGCAACATTTTATCACAGCAATTATGTATGCCGACCGACTTTTCATCGCTAAAGGAAATCATAACACCACAAATCACATTCTTACTCCTGCACATCCGCAAGTTTATCCATCACTGTAACCATACACGCAAACAAAACAGATCAGAATCACAAATGATTACTTTTAACAATCACATAAACAGACAAATACATGAACACAAAACAAACACCTGGAAACAACATCTTGACAAAATTGATCACAAATACAATCCACACTCCCTGTGGGGCACCATAGCAAAACTACCTAACAAAAAAACACCTACACAACAGAACAGAAGCATTCGTTTCAGAACTAAAACAGCAATCACTGACATACATAAAACAAAAGCTTTCAATAAACAATTCACGAATGTCACTCCATAATCAACAGGCACATATATCATACAATCAAGAACCTCCCCACCGAGAAAATACGACTTACCACTGCACACGTGCAATTACTATCTTAAATAGCACAAACAACAATTCCTCTGGACCTATGGCATAAACATCAGGCACCTCATGCACCTGGAGCCACTTGCCATCGGATACCTCACAAGCATGTACAGCATTGCCCTCAACACTACGACAATACGCCATATTTGGAAATGTGCAATTTGGTTTGGGCATCCTCATTCCCAAACCAAAGATTACAACATTGACACAAACTACAGACCCATATCACTTCTATTACCTATTATCAAAACACTATTACCATATATAATAGAAAATGTTCCAATCATTTCTTATTAATATGGATTTAAACATAAACACTCAACACACATTGCTTTGCACAACATCTACCACCAAATCACAAAAAACTTCAACAATCAAAAACATCAGTAAAACACTGTAGCTGTAGCTTAGGACATAAGCAAGGCGTTTGATACAGTAAACAACACAAACTCAAACCAACAAGCATTCCTAACATTATCATTCCATTGCACCTGAAGAAGTGAGCAGTTGCTCATAAAAGCTTGTGCCATTAATAAAAATTAAGTCAACTTTAGTGCACAATTTTTTGTTCTTTTCCGATTGATTATTAAGTTTATAGCAAACTACATAAAAGGACGACAAGTATGCACTCAATGCAACGACACACTATCAAAACTCTAACGAATCAATACCAGATACAAAAAGATGGAGTTCTGTCTCCCAACATCAATCAACATTTACACCTCTGACATTCCACTCCGCCCAAAAGACGTACAAATCACAACATATGCTGATGACATAACAATCACAGCATCTCACACCAAACACCGTAAAGCCCAAAAACTCATCAACTATATCTTCACAAAGTATACGAATGGGCCACCACTAATAATCTTCATATAAATACAGGCAAATCTTCCACCACACTTTTTACACCAGATCCAGCTAATATATCATTTAAATTAAACAATCAAACACTACCAACAACAAAACACCCAAAAATTCTTGGAATCATTCAAAAATATTAATAGAAAAGGAAATATCAGTTTTGAAAATATCAAAACTGATATTTTCACAACATATAAACGTTACCATTACTAAAATAAAACAAACGCTTAACATTCTGAAAGCACTCACTTCTACCAAATGGGGTAAACAAAACGAACTAATTTTTTCTACATTCAAAGCTGTCACTCGCCCCATTTTGGAATTTGAAAATACCATATAGAGCCCTATCATATCAAACACAACATCAAGAAACTGCAAACCATTCAGAACACAGCTTTGCGAATTGCTACTGGCTGCACACGAGATACAAACACTCAACACATACAGTCCTACACGATGAAACCAAGGTCCTTCCAATAGAAACTCATCTCAAACTTCATTCTACTTAACTTAAACAACTGATTCAAATACAAACACATCCTTTACATGATCTTAATGCATACTCAGATTCACCCAGAAACAGAAAAACCACAATCTTTCATAATAATGGGCACACTACCTCATCATTTCAAAACTAGACATAAAACTTGAGGAATGTAGAGAAAACCTCAAATATTAATACATTCACACTACCACCACCTCGCAATACCTTAATTCTAGAAAAAACAAGTTACTAACACCACACCCAACGTATGAGATTTCTTCATCAGAACAAACTTTACCATGTCATATACGTACAAAACTGGATCAGCTCAGAGCCAACGAATCACCACTCTTGCAAAGTCGCCTACATAAAGTAAACCCTGAAACTTATATGCCGCAATGCCCATTATGCTTGTAACATACCCATGACACCAATAACTTCTTTAAATGTAGTCAAGTCATACTTTTTTTTTTCTCTTTCTATTTTTTTAAACAATTTTATAATGAGGTGAAGCAACCTTGCTTCTATATTAAACAACAAGTCACACCTTTCATCGCTAATTAGCAAGACACAACGTCAACTCGTTTTGTTGCTTCTTCCTTTTTCTAACCCCGTCTTTAACAACACACAAACTTTTCAACATTTTGTTATTTTATTCATGTGGCGGAGCAGAAATAAAAGAAAACTGAACTGAACTGAACTGAAGTACCAACACAACACAACACAACACCACTAGTCTGTGGAAAAAGCCTTAAGAAGCAGCAGAGGTAATCCAAGAGTGGAAATCTAGATTGGCTTCTTAGAGTGGTAAAGAGATGGCTCCTCCCAGATATCCTTGGAGGAGGGGCACCAACAACAACATCAGATTAAATAAATAGGGCTTCACTTAATCAATAGTTATTAACCATTTTTGACTAGTGACTTGTCTCATCATCGGATTTTGGCTGAATCTTTTTAAATTTCGCTTTTGACGACAGATCAGAGTAAACTTATGCTTAAGTGTTTCAATAGTTGCTTATCATGTTGTAAATCTTTTTGTTGTTCAAAGCCTAAATTAATTTTTAACTTAAATCCCAAAGCGCGGTGATTGTGATCAACATCGTCTCGATTTAAACCCTACTCGCGCCATTCTGTTGCGTCCTCAAAAAAGACCTTTTACGGCACTTTCTCCTACTTGGTAGTCTTGGCAAGCAGTTCTAAATTTCAGTCATATCTTTATAAAACTAAAACAAAATGGAAAATTTTAAATGGACAGGCAATATCTTAGCATCTTCGGAAGCAGGTTGGGATAATTGTTTGTCTTATGTATTAGCGGCTCCGTCGCTTTTTCTGCAAGGCAGGAGGATAAATATAGAGACAAAATGAAAATTAAAAAATAACCGTCTGGGCGCTTAACTGCACATAACCTATTAGTTCAACATTTTTCTAAGCAATTATATTTTTATGGGAAAAAGAAACACTTGGTCTTACGTGAAAAGGAAACCGAATGCAAATTATATTATGCTCGTAAATATAAAAAAAGAAGTTTTTAAAAACTTAGACAAAATATAGGGAAACGAACAGACAGACTGTAGGCACTAAAATAAAAACAGCAAATTCACAGATAGCTAAAAACAAAAATAAATTCAAGGGCAAACTTATGACAAAATTCAAATTACATCAAAATATAAATTTAAAAGAATAAGGCTTAAATTACTTTCTAAAGGATAAGTTGAAGTAAACAAATTACAAGAATCTCCGGGGGTTAATCCACTTTAAGGTTAAAGCTTTTCCATCATATCCCAACATTTTCCGGAGTGGTTTCCCTTAATGATTTGGCCGGATACCGCAACACAAAACACATGGGAAGCATCGAGCTTTTATATCAGCCCGGACAACTATTGTTTTGTCCACGAAAACAAAAAAAATAAAAAAATAAAAAAACGTCTTTATTTCAAATCGAAAGCCTAAAAAAGTCAAATTTAAATCCAAAAACGAAAAGTCATTTTACGAAATGTTCATTTTCGAGCACAAGCTTCACTACACAAAGGCATTAAAAATAATTTTAAAGTTGGCCATGAAAAGGTAGTAGTTAGAAATATGTAATATAGTACTGGCATCTCTTTTAAAATTTTTCAAAGCGCCTTCTTGAAGGCGCTTTCCCCTTCAGTTAACAGTAATTTAAAAGAATAACCTATTCCAAATTGTTCAAAACATTACGGATAGAACACTATTAGACCTGAACATTAAATTACAAAAAAAATAAAAAAGAACCTTATACAATACTTGAGTAAGGAGTAGTCAACAAATCAAACAAAAATAACGAAACAACCTTTTGGTGCTCACTGTTTCCTAAATAGATTTTCGCACGCAAAGCAACGTTGAATGATAAAATCACTTCTGCGGCATTTTCTGTAAAACAGAGCCGAAAAGATACCCGTCTAAGGCCGCTTTCAAATGCTTTACAATCTCTGATTCAGGAAACGCTTCGGGGCGTCTCTTTCGCTGAATGTCAAAGATGTGAACGCATCCTGATGCGATTTCCTTTGGTCTTCTTCTTTTCAGGATGTCAGTAAAAGTCGTCTGGAGAAATTGACGCGCCAAGTACGGAACTGCCACCTCCACTACTTCAACGACACCGCTTGAATCCGATAGTTTTAGTTTGATTTGGTTTTTCTTTTTTTCAACGTCTAACGAGATGCGGTTTGAAGTGGGAAAAACTGGAAGTTCATCTTCTACGTCCGGCTTAATACTAAGCGGAATAGTTTGAATGTTCTTCAAATCGGTAGCGGGAAAAGTGTTAAGATTTGTACTGGGGTTCCATGGCGTTATCCACTTAAAAACACCGGGAGACACTTCGACGTACTTTTTCTGCAACGCTCGCGGTACCGCGTAAATGCCAACTGGATGAAAAAGATCTGTATCGAAGGGCAAGCTGCTTGGCATACCAAAAAAGCTAATCCCAGACCTACTTTTTCCGTACCGTGCTTCAGCACGGGTTTTATCTCCCGTTGCAATAGCACAGTTTGATTGGGAAAGCGCCAACGCACTCGACTCGGCTGCTCTTACGTAAGCTTGAAGAAGCTTCTCCATTCTACGTGCGATGTCTTTAACAGTGCCATTTGAGAAAAGGCGTGATATCAAGCCGGCCATTAAATTATCGGTCTTTTTTTTGTTTGTGTAGGTATTCACTTGTCCTGCGTTTGGAGAAAAACCTTTTAATTCTAGCCAATTAGAGTAAGACAGATTACCAAAAAATTCTTGTTCATTTAGAATTTGGTGCAAAACTTCTCGTTGAAGGTCTACAAAATTTTGCTTCATTTTTTTTGCTTTTACTTTAAGTAGTTCTTCGTTTAATTTCAAGTTGTCCCATAATTTGCTTTGAATAATTCGCGCGCATTTTCGTTTGCCCCACAATCGGGCAAGATCTAATGCGCTATCACTTCTAGAATCTAAACTTTCAACTTCAGCACCTTCGTCAAGTAATAGAGTCAGACAGTCTTCCATACCTTCGGACGCTGCTTTATGAACGGGAGTTGTACCTTCGTAGTTCTGACAATTTAAGTTTGCACCCTTAGTAATGAGATATTTTACACATTCATACGCATTGCTTCCATTTTTTTGATTAATGGCTAAATGCAACGGGCAAAAACCATCTTGAGATTGAAAATTAACATCAACACGATATATTTCAATGAGGACTTTCAAACACTCAAGCTTACCATGCATTGCAGCAATATGAATAGGCGCAAGACCTTGTTTGTTGAATAAACATGGATTGTGTCCATCCCGCAGACTGCAATGCAACCACTTGACGTTACCAACAGCCGCTGCCATGAATTCATCTGGAGGCAGTTTTCTTTCTTTCATAAGTGCATGCTTTGTTTTGAATCGATTTGTTTGTTTTGCGCTTGTCATGGTTTCAAAAAAAATTTAACCATATCAACTTTTCAAGAAATATTTTTTACATGTGCAACTTAAAAGTAAATTTTAAAATTTTCCACCAATGTTTTCTATTATTGGAATATTTTAACATCAAAACTTTTATTTATCTTTTTTAATGCACTAAACCAAAATTACCACACATTTTAAGCAATTTTCATAATTTATGTGTTGGTTAATACAAACCCATAACAAAAGTAAATTTTTTTGGAAGCAACCTTCATATATCACATTATAAGCAGAAACAGAAGCCCTTGGCTTAGAATTAAATAAAAAAGGTTTTGATCTTGTACTTTTTACTTAACAAACTTTAAAAATCATTCTTGGGTTTTTGGTTAAAGCAAGCACTAACAAGCTCAATTAATTGCTTAAAATATGCATAAGGAAATAAAAATACAGTATACAGCAGGGATAGAGAACCACTGACCTGCCAGTCACAGCATGACCCAACCATTGAAATTCAATTACCCAGCTGGTGTTCTGAAATTCCTACCATTATGACAACTTTTTTTTTCCAAAACGTTTACAATTATTGTCATAAGCATTTTTACGTAACTGAGAAGTGTTTTTGTGTCTTCATTTTAAATTTATAGGTTTTTATTAATTTTGCAACCCTTGGAATCCCCAGAATTCGAACCACAATGTTAATGAAGACCAAAAAAGTCTTCACTAGTTGCTAAGCTAAAAAAAATTACACTTTTTAAAATTTATTTTACCCAATGACCCCTTAATTGTATTTTTAATTATATTGTCATTTTTTGACTTATGCTGTGGAAAAAGTTGGCCATCCCTGCTATACAGTAAAGAATTTAACTAATTAAAATTTCAAAATATTTATAAAACATAATACTGTACCAAAGCTTAAAATGTAATCAATTTTATCAAATTTTTCAAGAAAGCTAAATCAAATAATTTTTCGAACATGCACTAAAATATATAATCTTCTCAAAACTTCTACGTAGATAAAAGATGATGACAAATGATGGTGACGATGATGATAATAAAAATGTCAATTATGTTTTAATAAGGTTAACAGTAAATTTTTTTAATATAAATGCAAGCAATTAATAATTAAAAAGTAAAGCTGAAAAAGTCATTTTATTGGATTGCATCTTTTTTAACTTTTTAATTATTACAGTAATTACAAAATGTTAAATAAAAAAAAGCGAACCCATAAATTTTGAAAAGCATGCATTTACTTTTAATGTACCATTAGCAAAGAAGTAAGAAAGAAAAAACATTCTTTATTGGAGTTTGATTTTTGATGCATTTCAAAGATTGAGATAGCACCTTGCAAAAAATCTAAAAAGTTAAACTCTCATCATGAGAATGTATAAAGATTTGGCTCAAAAACACAACATTCAAAAATTTTAAACAAATGCAATAGCATTTAATGCTGTTGTCAAGTGTTTAAACTTTTTTCAAAAAAAAAACTTAAATATGTTTGTTTGTTCTATTACTGATAATTGAAAACTATTGTTAATAAATTATTACTACAAAATTTACATTAAATATAACTTTATGTGTCTATTATGTGATTATCAAGTCTCACTCATATCAAGTATGTGAACCAGAAGCAACATTCTGCATTAGGCCAAACATATATTTTCAAATTAAGAGAGAAAAACACTGCAGCAGAAACTTTACTTTTTCAGCCTTTAAGGTTGTTGTATAATTGGTAAAGCTAACTACTTGCTCTTGAAATTAGATTAATAGTTTTTAATACTTAGCAGACATGTCAAAACCAGTCAAAACTTAAAAAGATATATATAAAGGGTTTTGAAAATAAAGTGATGTTATATTTCCATGAATTGTGAGGTCATACTGCAGCTGTTTGATATTTGAAACAGAGCCAAGGTACTAAATGTAAAACAAGTCAAACATTTTGGTACAAATTTTTTAAATTTGAATAAATATGCTCACATAAAAAATAAAAAATCCAATGAAGTACATTAAAAAAACTTAAATGCTTTATTCAACACTACTCATGCAAATGCACTCTAAAAAATAACAATTTTTTTTTATTTTAGCAAGAACTTGAAGGGACTTTAGCTTGAATGGACATAAACTTTTTATAAAACATCTTAGCAAGAAATTCAGACTCAAATCAAGTCACAGCTTCAAAGGATAGACTTAAAGGTTGTTGAACAAGGACTGACTCAAGTCTTTAAAATGTTGAAATTGCCACAACTCTTCCAAAAAAAGAATGTTGTATTGTGATTGAAGTTGATGTGTAATAAAACAAGCAGTAACAGAAGGAAATTTATAAAAAAAAAATAGCAAGAAAATAAATGGAAAGTAGAAGAAATTTGCAGAAAAGAAAAATATTAAACAGTTCAACTTTTGTCCAGTAATTTTAATACTACTCATTATTTTAACAGTAATGACAAAAAACAGAATCAGGACCTTTTCCATTTATCCCCCTGCAATTAAGCTAACAACATAATATTTTGTGCCATGATTTAGCAATAGCATTAGACAGAGCTAATTGAACAATTATAATGCAATGCTTGCTCTTTCAATTAAAACTTTGCTTTTGGAAAAGAAATATTTCTAGTCAAAGCAAACAGCAATAGCAAAAAATATTTCTGATAATATCAAACATTTACACCTAATTCATCTTTAACAGTTTCAAAGTTTAGCAAGATATAGAAATCATACAATAGTTGATTGATAAGCTCTCATAATACCTGGAGGAAGCAAATTAAAGTGCTTAGCAGTGTAGCAAAACTTGTATCAGAAACTGGCTTGCAGACAATAGAAATTTAGAGTAACATGTTTGGAAGATTGGAACTTAATAGAAGATACTAGGGCAATATGTTTTGAAACCACCAGTAATACAGGAGTAATAAGAGTGGATGCAAATATTTTATGACAAAAGTTTACCACTTCCTTACAAAGAGTGGCCTTAGCCGCCATTTATTTTAGTGCCAAAACAACGAAGAGTGGCTATAGCCACATGACAATTTTACGGGAAGATGCAATAACCACAACTGCTTACAACCTTTCCCAGCTTAGGGAAATACCTCACAACAAATGTCATGGACTATGCATTGCAAGGGCACACCCAGCTCATATAAATACTGTAAGGAAGTGGTTAAACAAGAGACTTCAGCATTTGTTTACCATCATTATATATCAAAATTATCCTATCAGAAATCTTTTAATACAAGCTATGTAACCTCAGCTAAATACAACATACTATTATTCAAATGTTTTTTAACATCTTGAAATCAAATCAACGAGATGAAATATCAAACTAAATCATATTATGCTTTCATATCATGATAAAAAACTATTTGATTTTTCACAAACCAGTTGAATTCATGTCACTATTAATAAGATTACCAAGAACTGTAGAAATTTACCATAGTTTATTTAGAAAGAACTCTAAACAAGAATATTAACCTTTGCTGTGAAGGTCCTCTGCATAGAGTAAAGTGAATAGAAAAAGTCATTTATGCTATCAAATTAGAATTGCAAAATAAAAAAATTAAAATTAACAAAAACAAAAAAAAAATCAATAGTATAATTTGTATATTTTACAGTTTAGTACTATTTGTTTGATTGGTTTGCAGCTTCAAAATGTTGTTGGATCTACAAATAATCTGATAAATGAAGAACTGCTTAAAGATTTCAAACACACACAAATATTGTTGCATATTAATTTGGTGCCAAGAACACAGAAAACAAAAATTCTGCATCCAGGACTTAATGCTTGATAATTCATCACTTAACCAGGTTTTTAACCATTGTAAATTCTTGGCAGAAATTTTTATTAAGAAGCTTAAATTTACACAGTAAATTCTTGATGGAATTCAGTCCAACACAACAGTTTCTCATGCCTGTCTTTTAATTTTAAAACTTGGATGTTTAATCAACTTAGTTTGATAAACTGCCATTCAATAAATTGTTGTAATACATTTGTGGACACCAGTGGCATGCAATCAGGGCATGCAAGTCATGTGTTGCATGACCAAATTTTTAGGAATTGCATGACAAACTTTTGTGCAATGAGGAAGATTTCGTTGAATTCAATGAGAAATATTACTTGTTGGGGATGAAATCTGAGGTCGATCCAAGACAAAGACCCATTTTTTGTGTTATTTTAAAGAATACTGTGAATTTAGAATGAAAAGTAAAAAATCAGAGACTGGTTTGAAGTGATGACCTTTCTTTTTTTTTTTGGAGATCACTGCATTTTGAGGATGAAAAGTGCATTACCTGCAATGATTTCAAGCAAGAACCTTTTTTTTAGAGAGCCCAACATTTTTAGGAGAAAAAGTGTATTACCAGAGAATAATTTCAAGTGATGACCTTTCTTTTAAAGAGATAAGCAAAAATCTAGGCAAAAATTGTTCTTGATCACCATGACATTATGACTAAAAGTTACAATTTCACACAAAAATTTTTTTCCTACCAGTAAACTATTGCATGTCTCACTCATTAACTACCCATAACATACCCATTTTCATGACCAGATTTTGGCATGCAAATTGCATGCCCAGACTCAGAGGTCACTGCACGCCACTGGTGGACATCTTTCTTTAAATTTTTCTATTTTTAAATTGAGAAAGTTTGGTTCAAGTAAAGTTGCTTATTATTGAAAGATAATAAGTTTCATTAAAAAAAACTAAATATTTAGATGTCCAGAAGTAAAAAATAATTGTTTATACAGTAAAACTAGAATAAGATTCATAAAATAATTTAATAACAAATTTGATCTAAATACAGTATCCATAATGCATTTACAAAAAAATTAACTGGTAATAATTAAAAGCAGAACAATAATACAACTTTGTTTTTTTAGTAGTAAAATAATTTTAAGAGCAATGTTAATTAATTGAACTAACAGTCCAGTAGAAAATTAGAAAACAGACAATAATTAATAAAATAATTAACTTTTTAAACTACATTGTTTTTACAAAAATAGTCAATTTCAGTAGATTTAAACTAATCACAAGTTGTATTGTGAGCTTCTCTTTGTCAAATTGATAAACAAGACTAAGTAGTTTAAAGAATGAATGCAAAAATGTAGTACCACAGTGTACTTGTCCTATGCTTTAGAATATTCAAACAAAATTTGCAGTAATGCAGTAAAAGTTACATGTGTTTGCTATTGGAAATGTCTGCATAGTTTTAAAATTCACAATACATTTTTGGTTCTTTAAGTAGTTACTATAAGCATTTTTTTTCAGTGAAACTAACCCAGAATCCCCCACAGCACCAAATTGGAATAAAGAAGAAACCAAGAGAAAAAACAACTCTTCAAAAAAAGCGATAGTAATCACAGAAAGAATCTGAGTTAGTTTCACAAACAAAAATCGCTTACGATGACTTCTTGAAAAGATCCACAATTGGCACCTTTGTCTTAAAGATTGCTCCTATGTAAAACAACTTCAGTGTTGAATACACCTGGTGTAATAAATGCTCAGAAAAATATTGAATAAAAACTAGTAATTTACTTTGAAAAAAGAAGATATTTACGATTGATCGGGAAAAAAGTTTTAAAATTAAAAGATAAGTATGCCCACAGGCAGACAAAAAATATTTTATTCAATTAATAAGCAAAATTTATTTATATTACTACACAATTTTTAATAGGACAGTATATTAAGTCTGTTTTATTAAATTTATGGTAATTTACCTTCTAAATGCACAAACGTATTTGCCTTACATTTTTTTCATTTTCCATTTTTTTCCATTTTCAGCGCTTTTTCCAAAGCAGTTTAGCTTTATCGGTTGGCATGAGGAATTTTTATAAGTGCGCCACCTATTAAAAAAGCTACTAATAAGTTTTCCATCTCTTACACCATAGTTTCAATGCTTAGTGCTAATACTCAATGCTTACACATTTCTATCCAGTGACACTAAATTTTTTGTTTTTGCTTTGAAATACCGCTTTGAATCCAAAACTTATTTTATGTATATGCATAAAATTAGTGAGTTTAAAAAAATATTTTGAGAATCTATTAAAAAGTTTAATTGTTGTTTAACTTTCAAAAGAACTTGCAAAAATCCAAGTCCAGAACATTTTTAGCAACTTCAAGAATTTTTTATTCAATTAAAATTAATGCTTTATAGGTGATTTAGCCCTTTTAGGCCCAATTACATGTCTCAAATGCACTATTGTTTTATGCAATGCAGTCCAAGCACATGTCCCATATGTACTGACTTTTGTTTATGACCATTGTGACAACTCAACATGTCAGAAATGCAAATGTGGTTGATTTCTTTAGATTCGCGCTTCGAATATCGATTTCACGGTTGTTCGATTAATTTTGACTCCAAACAAACGAGGCCGCTTTTATTTAGTGTGTGTTGTTGATTGTTGACACGTGCAAAGGTTGCATATTTCCAGGTTGTTTTGTAAACGGAAATAAAATTTCAATAAACGCACATCAGCAGATGTCCAGTCTTCGCGTAAATTTACTTGTTGTATAAAAAAACTTTTTACGTTACTGGTTGTTTTGTAATCGGTGTTTTTTAGTAAAAAAAATTCAATTTAGCAAATGGTTACTGTTTTTGAAAATTTAATCAGCATTGTTTGGCTTTAGAGAATTGAAATTAATTAAGAGTCGTCCTAATTTTATCAAAGTCTCATTTTATTCAATTCATGTGCTTATTTGTACGCAGTTGCGCCAAATTAGTTCGCATTGTATTTACTTTTGCTAAATGCAGTGACGTAGAATTATTTTTGTTATTGTTAATTGATAGAACCACTTGTTGCCTCACAAATGCTTTGTTCGCTCGCCATAAACTTCTTAAAGCTTCTCTCTATAAATTGGAGAGCTAACATAAAGGAATCATTTAGTTGAAGTCTTTCGCGTAAAACAGTGTTACATTATTGTAGAGGGCATTTATAGATCGTTTGAGTAGCCCAGTAAAGTTGTTTTTTTGTCGTTATTTGAAATTCATAGTTGATAAAATTGGAACCAAGCCATCAGAGGCACATTCGTGTGTGTCTTGATGCCGGTCCCAAGCCCGGATAAATGGGGAGGGTTGCAGCAGGAAGGGCATCCGGCGTAAAACTTTTTTGCCAGATTATGCAAATACGTATTGTTGATAAATCCATATCGGATCGGTCGCGGCCCAGATTACCAACGACCGCCTCAGGTGTCGCACAGCAGGGCACCTGTGGAAATTATGCTACTGCTACTGAAAACAAGAGCAGAAAGAGAGGAGGAAGGTGAGTGAAGAGACAGCGGGAAGTGTGGAAAGGAAGACGCTTACTCATAAGGGTGGGTACCTTAAATATTGGAACAATGACTGCAAGGAGGAGAGAGCTGGCAGGTATGATGGAGCAAAGGAATGTAGATATATTGTGCTACAGGAAACAAAGTGGAAAGGGAGTAAAGTATAAGGAACATTGGAGGTGGATAGCCTACAAACTATTTTACAACGGAGCTGATGGAGAAAAAATGGGATAGGGATAGTGGTGAGGGAGGAGCTGCCTGAAAGTGTCTTGGAGGTGTCAAACAAACTAATGGTTATGAAGCTGGAAGTAAAAGGGTCATCCTAAATATAGTAAGTGCGTATGCTCCACAGGTTAACAACAGCATGGAAGAGAAAAATGATTTTTGGGAAGACCTGGATGTTGATAGAAAGTTTATCAAAAGAGGAAAGAATAGTTCTTGGTGCAGACCTAAATGGACATGTGGGGGAAGGAAACATAGGGGATGAAGAAATGATGGGGAGGTTCGGTGCTGGAACAAGAAATAAGGAAGGATCAATGGTTGTGGACTTTGGGAAAAAGATAGATTTGGCGTTTGTCAATACTTATTTCAAGAAGAAAGATGAACACAAGGTGACGTATAAAAGTGGTGGAAAAAGTAGCCAAGTAGATTATGTGATGTGCAGCAGGAGAAACTTGAAGGAAATGTGCGATTGTAAGGTAATAGTGAATGAGTGTGTTGCAAAACAGCACGGTATGGTGGTATGCAAAATGGCTCTCATGGTAAAAAAGAAAATAGCAGAAAAAGTAAAGCCAAAGATATGATGGTGGAAACTGAAAGAGACAAGCTATCAAGAAGCGTTTAGACAAGAGATGACCAAGATTTTGGGAGGCAAGCATGGGTTACCTGATGAGTGGGACAAAACAGCTAAAACTATGCTGGGAGTGACATTTGGAAAACAAAAAGAAGACAGGGAGACATGGTGGTGGAATGAGGAAGTTCAGGAAAGCATAAAAGAAAAGAAAGAAAGAGGCAAAGAAAGTATGGGACAAAATAAGAGATAAAAATACTAAAAAGATCTACAGTACAAAGAAAAGAAGAATAAGGCAAAGAAGGCAGTTGCGATGGCGAAGGGACGTGCGTATGACGATTTGTATGCTAGATTGAAAACAAAAGAAAGTAAAAAGGAGTTGTACAGATTGGCCAGGCAGAGAGACAGAGCAGGGAAAGATGTACAGCACGTGAAGGTTGTCGTCGTCGTCGTCGCTTGAAGGGTATATCCACTCCAGGTCAGACACAAACAGGACTGGGGCCGAGGGTTTATCCTTTTACTACCCCAGACTGCTGCACTGCCATGGATCAGAAGCCAGCATCGAGTTTCGTCATCCAAAACCGTCAGACCTCGTGCTCCATATGGTGCCTGATGTATAGGGCACGCTGTTAGTACATGGTCTGCGGTTTGCTTTGAGGCGCCACACTTGCAATTTGGTGAAGGAGCGAGACCCCATTTGTGCATGGACGAATGGAATCGCCCAATACCAGTCCGCAGGCGGTTGAGCTTAACCCAAGCTGCTCGGGGTAAGTCCATCCCAACAGGCCTGGCACCGGTCTCGGGCACAAAAGCACGGAGCCTGGAAACATTTTCACAGTACTCGGTTTTCCATTTGTGATTTGTCCATTCAGAGGCGCGGATGCCAAGTCTGGCAAGGTTGTCCAAGAGATTCCGTGCACCTGGCACAAATCTTAGTCTCACTTGGCGAGTATCTGAGGACCCACTTAAAAGATCATGCAAGATATGATCGGGGTCCAGAGATCCACGGTAAGCCAAGGAGAGTGTCGCTCCCATTCGGCGAAGCTCAGCTTGCTGGATGCCTGAGAGTACAGGTAGGTGGTCCGTTGGAGTAGGACGCAGGCATCCAGTGACTATGCGCAAGGCGTCATTCAAGATACTGTCAATGAGGCGAGTGTGAGCACTGCGACACCAGACTGGCGCACAGTACTCAGATGCTGAATAGTGTGCGCCAGTTAAAGAGATAGAAGGAGCACTTTGAAAAACTGATGAACGAGGAAAATAACACAGATTCTAGGACAGAGGAAGCAGAAGTGGTTAACGAAGAGGTAAATTGCGTCAGTAGAGAAGAAGTGAAAAATGCAGTGAGAAGGATGAAAAAAAGGTAAAGCGGTTGGTCCAGACAAGTTGCCAGTAGAAGTTTGGAAGTGCATGGGAGAGATGGGGATAAAATTTTTGACCGGACAGTTCAACAGACTATTAATGGGTGAACGGATACCAAAAGAATAGAGAAGAAGTGTGCTTATTTCAATCTATAAAAACAAAGGGAACGCAAAAGAAAAGCAAAACAAAGTGTTGTGGAAGCTATAGAGAAATGAAGCTGATGAGCCACACAATGAATGTATGGGAAAGAATTATTGAAGCCAGGCTAAAGAATAGAGTAGAGATCAGCAAACAGCAATATGGATTTATGCCAGGAAAGAGAACCACCGATGTCATGTTTGCCATAAGAATGTTGATGGAAAAGTACAGGGAAGGTCAAAGAGAGCTACATTATGTATTTGTGGACCTAAAGAAGGCTTACGACAGGGTTTCGCATGAAGAGCTGTGGTACTGTATGAGAAAATCAGGAATGGGGTAAAATATGTGCGATTTGTAGAGGATATGTACGGGAAAAGCGAAACAGTGGTGAGGTGTGCCATAGGGACTACAGAAAGTTTCCAGATTAAGGTTGGACTGCACCAGGGATCAGTGTTAAGTCCATTCCTGTTTGCAGTGATAATGGACAGGCTAACAAATGAAGTAAGAAGAGAACCACCATGGACGATGCTGTTTGCTGATGATATTTTGATTTGCGAAGAGACCAGGGAAGAAGTGGAGTGGAGACTAGAATGCTGGAGATATGCGTTGGAAAGAAGAGGGATGAAAGTAATTAGTAGTTCAAAGAAATGAAGTTAACCAAATATATGAATATCTGTGCGTAAATGGAGGAAATGACAAACAAACAATAAAGATGGAGAATACAAAAGTGTTAAGAGTAAAGGAATTTAAGTATTTGGAATCAACGGTGCAAGAAAGTGGTGGTTGTGAGAGGAAGGTAAAGAAGAGAGTGCAGGCTCGTCGTCGTCGTCGTCGTCGTCGTCGTTTGAAGGGTATCCACTCCAGGTCAGACACAAACAGGACTGGGGCCGAGGGTTTATCCTTTTACTACCCCAGACTGCTGCACTGCCTGGATCAGATGTTGGCAGTGATGTCATTAAGCCATCATCGAGTTTCGTCATCCAAAACCGTCAGACCTCGTGCTCCATGTGGTGCCCGATGTATAGGGCACGCTGTTAGTACATGGTCTGCGGTTTGCTCAGAGGCGCCACACTCGCAATTTGGTGAAGGAGCGAGACCCCATTTGTGCATGGACGAATGGAATCGCCCAATACCAGTCCGCAGGCGGTTGAGCTTAACCCAAGCTGCTCGGGGTAAGCCCATCCCAACAGGCCTGGCACCGGTCTCGGGCACAAAAGCACGGAGCCTGGAAACATTTTCACAGTACTCGGTTTTCCATTTGTGATTTGTCCATTCAGAAGCGCGGATGCCAAGTCTGGCAAGATTGTCCAAGAGATTCCGCGCACCTGGCACAAACGGGCGTCTGGATCTTAGTCTCATTTGGCGATTATCTGAGGACCCACTTAAAAGATCATGCAAGATATGATCGGGGTCCAGAGATCCACGGTAAGCCAAGGAGAGTGTCGCTCCCATTCGGCGAAGCTCAGCTTGCTGGATGCCTGAGAGTACAGGTAGGTGGTCCGTTGGAGTAGGACGCAGGCATCCAGTAACTATGCGCAAGGCGTCGTTCAAGACACTGTCAATGAGGCGAGTGTGAGCACTGCGACACCAGACTGGCGCACAGTACTCAGCTGTTGAGTAGACTAGAGACAAGGTGGCTATGCGTAGTGTTTTAGCACCAGCACCCCATCCTGAGCCCATGAGTCGCCTCAGCAGTGTGACGCGCGAAGATAGTTTTTTGCGCAATGCCACTAAATGTTGACGAAACGTGAGCGATCTGTCCAGTTTTACCCCAAGGTAAGTAGGAGTTGGACAGAACGGTAAAAGTCTACCGTTGTTGTAGACCTTTAGCTCACGTTTGGCCTCTCGGTTATTTAAATGAAAGGCTGCCGTCACCGTCTTAGTGTGACTGAACTTCAACCTCCAAGTCTGGAGATACGCTGGCAGTGTGGAGATGTCTTGACTTAATGTCCCCTCCAAGTCCTTCCAGTTTCCAGAAGAGTGCAGCAATGCTAAATCATCAGCATAAGCAAACTTTCTGGAAATCATGGAAGGAAGATCGTATGTATAGATGTTAAATAGGAAGGGAGCCAAGACCGATCCCTGAGGAACGCCGTTTTTAAGACGGCGTAGCCTGCTTTGCTTGCTGTCACCGGTGGTAAGGGTGAAACTTCGATTTCGGACAAGCTCCATGATCATTTTGACCATGTGCTTATCCGGAAGTAGTCTCAGCAGCTTGTAGGTAAGGCCACGGTGCCAGACAGTGTCATAAGCAGCTGTCAGATCGATAAATACGGCACCGGCCTTCTTTTTAGCCTCGAAAGAATCCTCGATGTTCTGGGTTAGCAGAACAACTTGATCTACAGTTGACTTCCCGCGTCGAAACCCAGCCTGCTCTTTAGGGAGCAGTGGATCGATTAATGGTTCAACGCGGCCGTAGATAAGCCTCTCGAGGATCTTGTAGGGGACACAGAGCAGAGATATCGGTCGATAACTCTTTGGGTCCCCAACGGGCTTTCCTGGTTTTGGGATCGCGACCACAAGCGCTCTTCTCCAGATCTTGGGAATTTTGAGTCGGTGCAAACAGGAAGAAAGAAAGTCACGTAACCAGGACTTCAAAGCAGCTCCGGCATGGAGTATAAGCTCGGAGCAGATGGAATCAGGACCCGGAGCTTTACCTGGTTTTAAATGTTGAAGGGCAGCAGTAAATTCTCTCTGTAAAAAACTGTCAGAGATATTTACTGCGTCTGATGTTGTGGTCCTCCAAAGGTCAGACACTTCTTTACAGACAAGTCGAGATGACTTACGATCAACAGCCTCGTATTTCCCATTTCTAACAGCTGAAATGCAATAGCATCGGCTGAAACGGGACAGTGACGAGGAGAGTGTCGTGACCTACCAGTAAGGTTGTTCAAAATACTCCACGCTTTTCGACTAGAGTGTGAGAAGTCAATGCTCCGAACTGCATCGGACCATCGATCCCTCCGCTTTCTGTCAAGCTTGGCAAGCAGAACTGTAGCAGCCAAGCTCGAGTCGTCTCCCTGAGAAGACTGCAGAAAGGTTTTATAGAGGGATTCACACTCTGCATCCCAACACGGAATATAGTTGTTTCGATACCCGCGTGGGATAGTCTTTTTGGCTGCTTTCTTAATGGTGTTACAGAAGTCCTGGTAAGCCGCATCTACATCAAGTGAATCAGGCGGCAACAAAGTCTTTGCGAATTTATTCGTCAAAGCAATGTAGTGACTCCATTTGGCCTTGCAGGCTGTATGGAACAGATGGAGAAAACTATCGGGAGTCATCTGCGACAGGAAGTTACCAGCTAGAGTAAAAGGAAAAGTGTACAGTTCAGTGGTGAGACCAGCAATGATGTATGAACTTGAGATGGTGGCGGTCAAAGAAACAAGTGAAAGAGATGGAAGTCGCAGAGATGAAAATGTTGAGGTTTGTTATGCAAGTGACGAGAAAAAACAAGATTAGAAACAGTACATCAGGGGTACAGTTAAGGAAGAACCTTTAGGAATGAAGATTAGGGAGGGCAAACTGAGGTGGTGTGGACATGTCATGAGGAGAGACAAAGAGTATGTAGGAAGAAAGATGATAGAAATGCAGTTACCGCGAAAGAGGAAAAGAACAAACCAAAGAAAAGATTTTTAGATGTAGTAAAAGAAGATATGGGAGAAGTTGGTGCGAGGGAGATGGACGTTAAAAACAGGACGGTTTGGAGAAAGATGATACCCTGTGGCAACCCCTGATTAAAAGAAAAGGCCGAAAGAAGAAGATGAAGAACTGCGCCCCAAGTGGATGATTAAGATGTTAGAAATTAGAGGTCATTTATTTTTTTATCAAAGCACTCCGGTTCCATATACAAGTTTTATTTAGGACAAAGAAAAACATCAATTTCAATGTCTTGATGCAATACATACTCATGCTCAATTGCATTACTAAAACTTAAAACTATTGATGGTAATTATGTTAAAAGTCTAGAAATTAATTCAAGAAATAGGTAATATAATTGTTTATTCTTTGTTTGTAATTAATTGAGTGCTATTTCAATATTTACAATTATATCAGTATTTACTTTTTATAATCATTTTATACCTTTATTTTTTCGACATGTAAAAAACTAGTTACTGTTGTTTTTATATACTTTAGTGTTGTTTTTTTTTTATCAATTTTTTTCGATTTAAAATTTGACGGATCAGGTTTAATAACTGCCCGGCCGGGCAGATATTAGACCTGATCCAAGAATTTATGTGGCGAGACAATGTTCTAATTGTTAATCCGGGCAGATATTAGACTTGATCACCCGGCCGGGCAGTTATTAGACCTGATCCAATTTGACTAGTATTTTATAAACTTAAAGTTTTGTTTAAGTATCGATGTATTGTGGATTTCAGTGGCGTGTGGTGACCTTTGAGACTGTTCATACAACTGGTATGCCAAAAACTGGTCATGCAATTCTGTATTTTATGAGTAGTTAGTGGTTAGGACATGCAATATTTTATGGGTAGCAGAAAGAATTCTGTCAGATTTTAAAACATAGCCCAATTTTTGTCCTAAAATCACAGTGTTGTCTAAAAGAAAAAAAAAAGGTCATCACTTAAAATCACTCCGAGATTACTTAATTTTTGTCCAAAAATTATGGTGTTCTCTAAGAAAAAGTCATCACTTGAAATTGATTTTTAATTTTACATTTTTCGTCCTAAAATCATGGTATTTTCTAAAAAAAAAAAGTCTTTGCCTCAGATTAGTCTCATGTTTCTCTAATATCGTTGCAAAACAGTGATGTTTTTTATTCAGTTGAAAAATATAGGTCATTATGCACTATTTTATTGGTCATGCAAAGCATGACTTGCATGTCCTGATTGCATACACAGGTGGATTCAAAACCATTTGTTAACAGTTGCTAACTCTTTTTTAGTTGTAATGATTTTAACAAAAGTATTTAAAATCAATCTATTTTACTTGTTGATTGCATTTTGTATGTACTGCTAACAAACAGGTATGAAGCTATTTTAAAATTTATTGTTCTGTACTGATTAATGATATATTGCCAAGTCTCATACAGTTTTATTTACTGTACAGCTGCATGTTATCCAAAATATTTTTTTAGATATTTGTGATTTTTTAGTTGTAATCATGCTTGAAATTAAGTAAATTATTGTTATTGTTTTTGACAAACTTTGCAAATTATATTTTGATCAGAAATTGCTATTAAGTTGTTGTGGGTTTTATGACTATGGAATCAGAAACCAAAGAAGTCATATTGGAAAAAGATGAAGTAAATTTTTATTTATATTGTGTAATTGATATCTTTAAAAATTATTAAATAAGCTTAATATTTCATACTAAGTAATTGCTGTTCTAACCTACTTTAACCACATCTTAATTGAAGTCCTTATCTTAAGTTTGATTAAGATGTGGTTAAAACTAAGTTGTGGTATGAATTAAAAAGGTCACTTCAAGAAAAGACATTACGGTAATTAATATTTATTAGTAAAACTAACTTGTAATCTTCCTTACAACACCAGGAGAGAATGAGAAAGAAACCAAGAGAAAAGGGGTTTCTTCAAAAAGTCACCATAAATGATTTTTGTCTGTAAAACTAACCTGGATTCCCTTGCAGTTAATATTCTTTCTTTTGAGATCCTTTTTCTCTTAGTTTCTTCTTTATTTTATCCTGATGTGAAAAAGGGAAGTCTAGGTTAGTTTTACTGAAAAAAATTGCTTATGGTGACTTGTTGAAGCGACCTAAGAAAAAAATCTCTATAAGCAATACTAACCACTGGCAGATTCTGAGATTCCATCAACATGTGGATAAAGCTATTTTATGGCAAAAATAACTTACACTAATTTGAGTTGGCTTAGGTGTTGATTGGTATAGACAAATTTATTAAATTTGATTCAAAACTTAATGAAAGTCCTTTAAAACTTTTAAAAGAGCACTATAAATGATATTTTAAATACGCATTATAAGGCAGTAAAAATTGATAGATTGACTACATTTCATGTTTTAAGTAACTTTCATAACTAGAGTATTGGGTTTTGAATTATTAGCCAAAATTTAATTTCACTTTTTTGTTGTTGCAAAGACTCTAGGTTGCTGAAAATATATATAAGTTATTGAGGAAAATAGAGTACCAGCCACATATAGCTTGAATTAGCACTCTTTGGAAAATATTGAAAATACTTTAAAAAATTCTGAAATAAACTCTGGCCTTATAGCAATAACAATTTTTTGTCCAGATCTTATCCAAGTGAACTTAGTTAGTTTTTATTAGTTTTTTCATAAACCAAAATTTAATTTTTGATTTCAAATGTAATGTATAGAATCAAATTATAATTACATCATCAATAACTGCAATTGGCATTTCAAAATTATGAGTATCCAAAAAGTTTTTAGACAAAACAGATATTGTGCTATTTCATGGGCTGATATACACACAATAAATAATTAAACAAATTGTATGATGAGAAACTTGCAAAACCAAATTCTTTTGTTTAAAAGTCATTCAACATAGCAATGAAGTCATCAGAGCTACTTTTTATTTCTTTACCAATTTTTTTTACGTAAATTTGTTTATTGCAGCAAAAGCAATTTTTATATTGGTAACAACTTTTAAAAAGTTGGTGTTTGGCTTTATGTACTTCTGGTCTAAATGTGTGTTGCTTACAAATAAATTTATTTCTAGTTTGAAACAATAGGCTTACATTAGCATAAAACTTTCAAACTAATTTGTTTTGTGACTCAATTTCTAGAATAAAACTTGGGCATCACTCTCACCATTACTGTAATTAAATCAAAGTTCTGAAACTCAATTTTCTATTAAGACTAATTGAAAGTTTAATTTTTTAGTACAACTGGTTTTTGATAGATTAACCTCACTTAATTTTTAAAAACCTTAGAAAATCTATTTGCTAGTGTCAGAACAGTTTTATTTTAGGTAATATATATAAGAATCTTATAAATAAAATCTATTGTTTTTGTGGGACCAATTAGTTATCTCTGATAATCAGCTCTGTAGTTGCAACACCCTTTTTGTTTGTATTTGTAGTAATACTATAAAAATTATTTTGGTTTTTTTGGTATATGAGGGGAATTCAAAAAATATGTGGAATTCTCCTGTGACAAGAGTGCCAGCAAGAAAAAACGTATTTTAGCATGCTATCCATAAAAAGCATGTTCTTTGTGATCGAATAATTGCTATCACTCATTTTGCGCTTGTAAACAAAGTTGTTAAGAGCTAGTTTATTTAAGGTAGTTTTTTTAACCCATGGAGCGTAAGGATTTCAAGGTAAGAACCAACATCAAATTTTTGGTAAAGCTTAGTTGGAAAGGAACGGAGATCATTCAAGCTCTGCAGACCGTTTATAAAGATGATGCTCTGAAGAAAAGTTGTGTTTACAAGTGGATTGAAAGATTTCGAGATGGTAGAGAAGCTGTTGAAGATGATGAGGGTCGTGGAAGACCAACAACCTCAAAAAACAATGAAAGAATTGATGTTGTTAGAAACCTAGTCAAAGAAGATGGACAATTGATAGTTTATCAGATAGCTGAGACTGTAAACATAGCAGTTGGTTCAGCTCATTCAATTCTGCATGACGATTTATGCCTCAGCAAGCTTTCGGTGCAATGGGTGCGAAAAGTGTTGTGCCCAAATCAGCTCAATCTCAGAAGTGAATTGTCAACGGTGATTTTGCTCAAAATTGAAGCAGATGAAGACTGCTTTTTTGATTGAATTATCACAGGAGATGAAACATGGGTCTAGCAGTATGATCCTGAAACAAAACAGCAGTCCAAACAGTGGCTCCCACGTGGATCATCTGGCCCAATCAAATTCAAGTCTGAGAGGTCTGTCAAGAAGGTAATGGCAACTGTTTTCTGGGACTCTGAAGGAGTTGTGCTAGTAGAATTTTTAGAAGGTAAAAAAACTGTTACAGGCACCTATTACATAGACGTTTTAAGGAAATTGAGAGCAAAATTAGCTGAAAAGCATCCAGGAAAACTCCATTGTGGAATTCTTTTCCATCATGACAATGCCCCAGCGCATTCTTCTCGGATCATAAGAGATGTTTTGATAGAATTTGAAGATTGCATGAAGTAAAAGATTTTTCTTCCCAAAGCTTTTCATCTGACACCCTTCAGGGAAAATCATCAGAATGAAGCAGAATTGAAACCGAACTAAGTTATAAAGGGGAAAGTAGAGTTCTCATTGGCTGAAAGAAGTTAGCCAATGAGAGAAAAGATTAAGAAATTTTCAAAGAGTAGACGAATTCTTTTTGCTTACACAGAAGGGGATTGAGAGATTTAATGAAAGTTGCTTCAAGAGCAGAAAGGTGAAAAGAAGAGTGACCTCGAGTGAGAATAGAAAATTTTTCGTTGTTGTAATGAAGGGCGCATTGGGCATTGTCAAGAAGATGTTGACCAATGTCGGATTTGTAAAATTGTTGTGGGCGTGTGTTGTTCTTGCAAGAGCGGGAAAGACTTTGGCGGTTGGCCAAGGCACGAGGATTGGTGATGGATCTAGGAACATGTTGTTTAATTCATTCTTCTAGCCGTTGAGACGTGCGACCAACGTACCAACTATCACAGTGGCGCAAAAACTGGTAAATAACATTACTGTGATGATGGGGAGGCAACACGTCTTTTTTAATTGCTGGAAAGAGCTGTTGGGTGTTGAAAATAACACGTGGTTCGATGGAGAAAAAGCAGCGTTTCACAGCAGACATAATCTGTTTTTTGAACTTCATCGAGACGTTTCCAATCCATGGGATGTGTAGGTAGACAGGGCACTTTTTTACTGTGTGGACCAGGTTAGAATTTAATTGTTGAAGTTTTTGCTTGAAAGCCGAATTGATTACACGTTCCGGGTAGTCATTTTCCAAAAGAACTGAACGAATTTGCCAAGCTCTTGGTCCAGTTTGCTTTTAGAACAAATCATAGAAGCTCTGTGAACAAGAGTACCAATTAGATTGATTTTCTGTTTCTGGAAACTAAAAGAGTTCCAACATAGATATTGGCCAGTGAAGGTCGGTTTCCTGTATACTAAAGTTAGAAATTCTGAATCATGCCTTTCTACCAACACATCAAGGAAAGGGAGAGAATGATTAGATTCCTTTTCATAGGTGAAGCAAAGTGAGAAATGAAGAGAGTTGAGCTGGATGAAAAAAGTGTTGCAGTCTTCTTCATTGTTGAATATGGCAAAAGTATCATCAACGTACCGGAAGTACACTAATGGTCTTTTGGCAATGTTGAAAAGTTTTGCTTCTTGGTAGCCAACAAAAATGTTTGCTAAAACTGGACCGAGTGGTGAGCCCATAGCAACACCGTCAATTTGTTGATGCATATTGTTATTGAAGCTAAATTTCACAGAGGAGGTGGCTAGCTGCATTAATTCGACAAAGATGTTGCATGGAAAGGATGGCACCATTGAGTCGTCATTGTAAAGGGCACCAGCACAGATTTCTATGATTTCAGCAAGTGGAACATTGGTGAAGAGACTGGAAATATCAAAAGAACAAAGAAAGACAGAGGAAGGAGAAAAGGTAAATTTTCTGACTTCTTTTACAAAGGTGAAAGAATCAGACACACAATTAGAAGAAAGATTTTGGAGAACAGGTTGAAGAAGAGAAGTAAGCCATTTAGCTAGCTGATATTGGGCCAATCCAGTCATAGACAAAATCGGCTTCTATTAATTAATCAAAACATAGAAAAAAACTCTTGAAGTGACTTTCATTAAATCTCTCAATCCCCTTCTGTGTAAGCAAAAAGAATTCGTCTACTCTTTAAAAATTTCTTAATCTTTTCTCTCATTGGCTAACTTCTTTCAGCTAATGAGAACTCTACTTTCCCCTTTATAACTTAGTTCGGTTTCAATTCTGCTTCATTCTGACAATTTCCCCTGAAGAGTGTCAGATGAAAAGCTTTGGGAAGAAAAATCTTTTACTTCATGCAATCTTCAAATTCTGTACCACCAAATGTTTGAGAGAATTTCAGTGGGAATTGCTGCCACATCCACCTTATAGCCCAGACCTTGCCCCATCTGACTTTTTTTTTATTCCCAAAACTCAAAGAACACTTAAAGGCATTTATTTTACTGACACTAATGAGGCAAAGCAAGCAGCAAAAACATGGCTCACAAAATGGTCAGCACATTACTTCAAAAATGGGATAGAAGGATGGAAGCACCGCCTGGAGAAGTGCATTGACCTTGATGGAGACTACGTTGAAAAGTAGATTGATTGTATCAATAAATCATAAAAAATTATAAAATTTGCATATTTTTTGAATGCTCCTTTTATTTAGTTGCTTAAAATTTTTTTGAAACAAGAATCTCAAACATGTAACCTATGGCCTGCATGCAGTCCTTTTATGTATTTTCCTATGAGAAAATTTTTTACACATTTGTTAGACTGGAACCAAAAGAGGGCTTAATGGTTGTACTGGAGCTAAAGTTTGTTAACTAGATTTTGGTACAGAAAAAAAACTATTATTTAACAATTAACATTTTATAAAATGTATTTCATTTTGAAGAAGAGAAAAAGTGCACATGGAAAAATGGGTTTAAAAAAAGAGAGAATTTGTATACTTTCAGTATGGTTGTTGATATTAGTCTTTGTCTTATGTGTCAGAAAAATACTTGATGAAATTATGAAAACATACTTTGACATTGTGAAACAATGCATGGAGATAAATATGATACATAAGGAGCTACACCAGGAAAAAAAGTAAAGCAACTAAAATTATCAATATGAAAGTACAGACATTTCTTTGCCAATAATAAACAGTTGAATCAAGACATTATAACAGTGAGTTTTGCTCTAGGAAAAGTGATAGCCAAATCATCACAGCCTTTTACAAAAGACTCATAAAATTGTCTTTTAAAGACAAGTGGCATTTTATTTAACAAAAAAGAAACTGTTTGAAGAAATAAGTTTGTTTCTGAATACAGTGGCTTCCAGTATATACTGATTTAACTGCTAACATGAAAAAACTTTGCCAATTACATTCACTTGTGTGAAATTTTTGCTATTGTTTTCTTAGTGAGTTTTTTATTTGATTTTTAATTTCAGCCCTTGTTCAATATACACATTTTTGTTTGGCCATCAAACTGATTTAAAGTTTGAGACACTTTCATTTTGTATAATCTTATTTCTATAATTATCCTCCTGACTTGCAGAAAAGTGACAGAGGTAGAATGCACAGAGCAAGCAGTTACCCTGACCTGCTTTTGAAGATACCAAGATATTGCTGTACAATTGAAATTAGTAGTGTTTTATAGTAATATGACTGAGATTTAATACTGCTTGCTAAGACTGCTAAGCAGGGAAAGTACTATAAAGTGTCTTTTCGAAGGACCTGACAGAATGGAGCAAGTAAGTTTTGAATTGAAACTATGTTGATCATCATGACAGTGCTCTTAACCACTCAACCATGCTGATTTAGACTGTGGATGATTTAAACAAAGCAAATGAGTTGAAGATATAGTAAGATAACATTTCCCACTCTTATCTGTATGTATAAACCTAATGCATGCATCTCATGCAGTTTTTGATTAATTTTTTGAATGATTATAGTGCTGTATCTTTGTGTCTTGGTTGTGTTTACAGTTTCTGTAGCCATAATCACTTTGATACTGTTTGAATCTCAATGTCAACAATTAGAACATAGAAGACTCATAAAAAAAGTGTGATTTTGTTTCATCTAGTTTTTGAGGCAAAAGATATTAAGCCTATTTAACAACTATTAGTCTCCCTGATTAGATGACAGAAGAACTGAAGCTGAAATAAAATACTGGAAAATTTGCTTAATTTTTTAATGAGAAACACTCACAAAAAGGCACTAAAATTTTTTTTTATTTTTGTGCCGATTCCAATTCCTATTCCTATCATTTGAAATTAACTTGGGTTTTTATAATTGACTAGCAAAATGTTATTTCTTTTTAAAGCATTTTGTTTTGACTGAGTTGGATAATTACTATACAGTGCCTCTCTCTTTAAGTGTCTTAAATTGTTCACAATTGCAAGAGTGAATTGATCTTCCATGCAGAGTGCTCAATGAAAAGATCAGAGCAATTTAATAAAAAGCTTATTTAGTCATTGCTTAATAAACCATAACAGTCTGTTTCATCCTTAGAATAGTTAAATGGTTACTAGAAAAATAAATAACAACCATCATTAGCAATAAAAACAGTACATTAAGTTAATCTTAGTTTGATAAATGATTTATAATTCTGCAAAATATAGTTTATTAGAGGATGTTTCAGAATTTTAACTGATTTAAAAAACTAGAAATATTATTTTAGCACTCCAATTTCTATGCTTCAAAATATGCATTTAAATTGATCAAGTAAATAATACAATTTCTGTAATGTCTTATAAGAAAAAATTATATTTAAAAAATTGTTCAAAATCATTGCTTGAAAACAGTTGTATAAATAAACAATTGTTCAAAAATTATTTGAAAATAAGAACCAGCATTTTACAAACAATGGGGTTAGGTTTAAAGTTAGGATTTGGGTTGGAGTTAGAGAAGTAAAACTAACATTTATAAAACAAATATTTTCAGACAACTGCATATAGCATTGTTTTTCAAACATTTGTGAATTTGAACAACTGTTTTCAAACAATTGTCTGAACCTGAAAAAAATAACTCAAAATAGCAAGTAGGGAAGATATGTATAAGATGATGATAAGGCAAATCAGGTTACCTAACAAGATCAATTGATATTCTGGTTGAGACATTGTTAAGCAGATTAGGGTGCTTGCTTTCTAATTTAATGGCAATTACAGTTGAATGTAATATTACTTTATGTCTCAAAAGCTTATCTTTTCTTGGTAAGATTTTCTTAGGAACTCCAGAGCCCAACTTCCTCTTTAGTATAATTCTGGGCAGTAATAAAGCATCTGACTTTTTTAACTGATAAATTGCTTTAAAACACTAATATCTCTGGCTACAGCAATCACAGGATCTCTTTTCTCAAAGTCAAGGCATGAGATTTTTCTGCCATTTGCATCTTCTTTTTAGTTTCACCCATTTTAGTTTTTGTAAGACTTAAAAATTTAGTGAATATAAAAAAATTGTCAAATTTTGCTTACCTATTATACTGTATATTTAATAAGCTGTAAAAGTACATAAAGTTTGCTGAACAATGGTTATGTTGTAAAGTATACCGAGATAGCAGCTTATGACCTAGGTATTATTGTGATGTAATAGTTTTGGCAAAAAACCGCAAGTTAAATACAAATATGGATTTTTCATGTAAAGTTTTTTTTGCAACACTGTTGTTTTAAAGATCTATCTTGCCCAGAGCAATTTAAAAAATTTTAAATTAATTTTTAGTTTGTAATTTTTTAATAAAACTCAATTTTTGAGTTTCAAATTTAAATCTGCAGCTTAATTATATATCTACTAATTTTAAATCTTTTACAATATGTAGTTTGCAAGTTATACAGTAGAACTGTTCTTATTGATCATCACTAATTTAGCCAAATCACTCATTTACTAATATTGTTGTTGGTCCTGGCAGAATGCCTATCTTTTGAATGCACTATATCTATTTGAATATTGTATTATAGATTGGTATCAGGCCACTTACCCCCTGGTCATCTACCACCTAGTATTGTTTTGGTCATATACTTGGGGGGTAAATGGTTAGTATGTGACCAGGGGTAAGAGCCCAGAAGATGTTATGTGACTAGGAGGCATACCCAGGGAATAAGTGGTTAGTATGTGAACAGAAGGTAAGAGTCTTAGGGTATGTGACCAGGGGGTAAGTGCCCTAGAATTATTGATCAATTAACTTATTTGGTCAATTCTTTTGTCCCTAAAAAGCCTTTTATTTCTAGGTCATTTGCATTTGATTCACTTGTCCCAGCAATATAAACAGCTTAGTTAGGATGAAAACAAGCAGATTAATTACTTTACTGGCATACGATTCTGACTAACAAGAGTTATTAAAAGATTTTTTTTGTTTATCAAATTTTGATCTTTTAGATTAAATTTGTTTACATTCCAACAAATTATATCTCAATGTAAAAAACTGTGATCTTTTTTGCATGATTTGAAATTTCTTTGTCTTTTTTTTATGTTAAAATTTCAAACCCAGATTTTGAAGATGCATGTCTGTTAAACACTTGTGAGATATCCAAGCAAACAAGGATCATAATTAAATTAATTTGTTGCATGAAAATTTTTACAGAAACAAAAAAAATATGCAGCATGTTCTTATTGTACTATGAAAAACAATATTCCTATATAATTAATTTTTTAAAAATAGAAAGGTGTATTCTTAGGTAATGACATTAAATTACACTTTTACTCTCTAATGTCCAATTTCAGTTTTTACTCTTAGAATGAAATGGATTCAAATTGATGTCAAGGAAAAGATTTAACAACTTAAACATATAGTGTTTGATTTACAATATGGTAAGATTGGTCCTGTTTGCGTATTTGCTCAATTTGCATAAAAAATTTTTGTCCCTATGAGATGACCATTTAGTTAAATCCTACTGTAACAAAAAAGTAGAAAATTCTTAATGGGTCTTATTTGAAAAATTTCCTCCAATTCCCAATTTTTAAATTTCAATAGCCGAATTTTTAATTTTAATTATACTCCACTAAGAAGGATAATTAACTTGTTTTTTAAGCAAACCAAAGTGAAAAAATAAGTAAGTTCATAAGTATTTATATTTTAGATTCTTTATGAGCAAGAGGGTGTCTTCATTCATTTAAACTTAGCTGATGGATCACCGGATGTAATACTTGGAGGAACTTTAAAAATAGTTGAAAAGGTTAGTCAATTGCAATATGTCAAAATAAAATGTGATAATTTATCAGTATATCTCTTAGCTTTACCTTCTAAAATATCTGTTGTTTGAAATGTCGAGTTAGTGCTTTTTCATGCCTAATTTGTAGTGCTATTAAGAACAGTACAAATTAAAATTATAAATACTATATATGTTAAAAAGTGTTTGTATGCCATTTTTTAGAATAAAACTAGTATGAACTTGTTCTCTTACACATGTGCTGGAAAACCTATAGCTATCACTGTTTCACAACTTATAAAACATTGTGGATAGGTCCAAACAAAATTATATTAGCTTGTCTCTTAAAAGACTTTTTACATGAAACATAAAGCAAAAATCAAGGAAAATCTTTTTCCAACATATGTTTAAAAAACGTGGAAAGCGTAGTTTGGATATAAAATTGTTCACAACCTATGATTAAAAGTATTATGTGACCCAATAAAAATCTTGAAAAACAAAAACAAATATCTTTATTTTTATAACTTTTGTTAAATGTCTTTTATCAAAAATCTATTATCCTTTTCAGCAAAGTCGAATTGACAATTTTATTTAAATGTCAAATTGCGATACATAAGTTAAGTAATAAAATCAGCCAAAGTTCAATGGGCCAAATATTTAATAAAGAAATTAAAAACTAAAACTAAATGATTCGTTATGAAAAATCAATTTCAACTTATAAAGGTCATCATCAGTTTCTTATTCAAATATGTCAGTGGTTCTCAACCTTTTTGCTAGCACATACTATTTAGAAATTTTTCTTTACACTACGAGGTGTGTTTGAAAAGTATCGGGACTGTATGCTTTGCACAAACAACACTTGCAACAGTGATAAAAGCTTTGTTTTTTAAGATGGCGCAATGTCTTGTGGTTGTAAAAATGTAGTTTCAGCATTCTGTGACAACCATATGCTTTTTTACAGGCTTTTCTTGAAAGGCGCTTTACTTTAGTTCGTTTTAGGATAATTTATTTACTAAATATTTTTTTCTTTTTTTTTCTTTTGTTAACAAATAATGAGCATTGAACAAAGAATCAACTTGAAGTTTCTCGTTCGACTTGGAAAAACTCCAACTAAAACATTCAATTTGCTCCAAGAAGTTTACGGAGATGCTACGATGTCAAGAACTCGGATTTTTGAGTGGCACAAGAGGTTCAGAGAGGGAAGAGAGGATGTGGAAGATGATCCTAAGAGTGGAAGGCCAACAACAAGCAGAACAAACGAAAATGTTGAGCGTGTGAGAGAAAAAGTGCGCAATGACCGCCGCCTTACTGTTAGAATGATAGCAGATGAGTTGAGCATGAATAGTGAGAGGGTGTGGAGGATCATTACAGAAGATCTGGGGATGAGGAAGGTTTGTGCGAAAATGGTACCAAGGTTGCTGAATCATGGGCAAAAGGAAAATCGTGTGCAAGTGTGTCAAGACATCCTGAAACAACTTGAAATTACACCAGATCTGCTGAGTAGAGTTGTTACCAGTGATGAGTCGTGGATTTTCGAGTACAATCCACTCACCAAACGGCAGAGCCTTGAATGGAAGAGTGCATCCTCACCAAGACCCAAGAAAGCAAGGCTGTTCAAGTCCAAAATTAAGGTAATGCTGATTGTTTTCTTTGATGTTCATGGAATTGTTCATCTAGAATTCTTGCCACAGGGCCAAACCATTAACCAGAATGTTTACAAAGACATCTTGCGACGTTTGATGCGTTCGGTAAGGGAGAAAAGAAGAGAATTGTGGGAGACAAAGTCATGGCTGCTTCATCATGACAATGCTCCTGCTCACAATGCCTTAAGCGTACGACAATTTCTTGCAGAAAATAACATTGCTGTGCTGGAGCAACCACCCTACTCGCCAGATCTGGCTCCCTGTGATTTTTTCTTGTTTCCTAAGCTCAAGGGAGTCATTAAAGGAACCCGTTTTCAAGACTCAAAAGCCATAACAACAGCCCTAACGAAGGAACTACGAGCGATCCCAATGGAATCTTTCCAGAAGTGCATAGAAGCATGGCAGCAGAGATTAGAAAAGTGCATTCGAGCTCGAGATTACTTTGAAGGGGACAAGTTGTAATTTTTACGTGGCATTTCAAATAAAATAATTATTTACACAGTCCCGTTACTTTTCAAACAGCCCTCGTATGTACCACAAAGTTCATTAAAAAATTAATTATTCAGATTTACTTAATAAATATGGAAATGGTATTTAGTGTGATGGTTGTACGCTTTTCTTACTCAAGTTGCTTTGTGCACATCAGGAATCATGAAAAAGCTATGTAAAACAATTCTTGCTTTTGGTTTTAATATTTATCATTGCAAAGTAGCACTGCTCCCACTTCCACGTGATGAAGAATACTATGATAACACTGGAGAAATAGTTTTTTAAGTCAGAGTTAGTAAGTAGAGGCTATTGTTAGCCAAATATTGGTTGCAGAGCTTTTTTTATGCTTGATTTTAGCTGTTTCATCACATTGAATATCAATAATTTTCCCTTGCTTTCCTGCGCCTTCGTGTATGCCGGATAATGAACAGAGAATAGATTAAAAATATAGGGATAACTATGTATGCTTGAAACATAATGCCTAAATATCGTTTTGAACAATTTTAGATGGTAGCGTATTTCTTGAAATAATTTCTTATTGGGTTGTTTTTACAATGAAAAAAGATATGTGAACATTTGATTTTTTGTTTATGGCCATAAATCTAGCTTCCATACGGAAGCTTGCAATTAAGATAAAATCTGTAAAAGAGCCATTTGAACCTTAAAAAACAAATTCATAGGTTGAAAGATCAAAAATATTCAATTAGTAGCTTGTCACAAGGGCAACTTCAGATTAATCAAGTAGTGATTTCTTTGTGCGTAAAATTCGAGCAACTCTTTTCTTAATTCAAAAACTCTTCTTACCATATTCCCTGTGACAGCCAACATAGATTTGTATAGAGAAGGAACCATTTGTTTTTCAACATATACATAACATAAAACATCATTGTACCTTTGAGGAAAAACAATGGAAACGCAGCAATTTTATGACAGACACAATGTGTCAGAATAATTTTATGACAACACTTGCTCTTTCAAAATGGCTGAAGTAATTGCGGCACAAGTGTTTGCGCAACTTTTTTAAAAATTTAGCGTTGCAAGTATAAACTTTGATTATTGCAATAATGATATAATTTATGAAAAGAAAAAAATTAGCTCAAATGTGTTTATCAGAGTAATACAAATCAATATATAGAAAATACAGTACAATTTAATCCCAGTGTTGTACTCTATCGGAATCTAAAAACGTATCACTTAAAAAGGTCTCACGTACCACTTGTATGGGTACCACAGGTTGAAAACCGCTGAAATAGATTCTATTTGAATAACAAATTGACTTTGACTGATTTTATTAATAAATTTATGTATCACAGTGTTGTGATATTGTGCAATAGATGACGTAGTGTTTTCTTAAACGCTTCTAATCTTAATCAGCGCCTTCTGCTCGATCAATTATTGGACACGCGTATCTCCAAGCATAGTTGTAACCAGTTAAATTTGCGCATCTATTTCGGTTCATCAGTCAGTTCAAAGTTATCAAGCTACTACAGCAAACGAACAAAAAAGCATTCTATTTCAATACGGTTGTTTTTGGCTAAGTACTTTTTGTGAATTTTAATTATTGTTTTTTAATAAACCTGTGTATTCGTGCAAAGATACAACAGGCAAAAGTGGCGACGAGGATTCAAGTAACTCATCTGCGTCAAGAAAAAAGAAAATTTGTTAAATTTGCATTAAAGCTTGAATTGTCAAAATGAGTGAAATTTCTGAACTGATTTTGTTGTTAAATAAGCAACACCAAGAGCAAATGGCAGTTTTACGCGACGAGCATCGCGAGCAGAACAAGCAACACCAAGAGCAAATGACAATGCTTCAAGAGCAGCTGAAAACTTTACAAAGCAGCTTGAACAACCGGCGAGAAAATGTTCCAACACCGATGGCAAGTTTTCAACCATTCGATTCCATATCTGAGTTATGGACTGATTATTTGGCAAGGTTCCGAACATTCGTCACTGCTAACTCTATTCCCGACAACAAGCAAGCATAAATTTTTCTTACCAACCAATCTAACTCCGTTTACAAAATGCTTAGCAACTTAGCGGCTCAGCAACAACCTGTCAAAAGCATACATGAGCTAACGATGAATGATATTCAGACGTTTATGGCAGAGCAGTTCGACCCAAAACGATTTGTTGTCAGAGAACGTTTCAAGTTTTGGTCTGACATGAAACGCAAACCTGGCGAAACTTTTCCTGAACTGGCAAGCAGAATACGACAAGATGCAGCTACATGTGATTTTCAATCCATTAAAGATCCTTTAGATGAAGCCTTGCTAACTAAATTCATCTGTTCGGTCGATAACGAAGCAGTTTTGAAGACACTCTTCAAGCTCAAGGACGATGAACTGAAGTTTAGCAACGCCATCAGAGTGGCTCAAGAAGTGGAAGAAGCAGCCAAGGTAGCAAAGGAAACCGTACACGGTCAACCTTCTACGTCGGTGCAGAAAGTTTATCACGCAAAGTCCAAAACTTCCAAAACGCAAGAAAAGAAAACCGCCTGCTTCAGGTGTGGAAATTCTGGACATTTTAGCAAAGCTTGTCCCCACATTAAAGCTATTTGCAGCTTCTGCAAGAAAACAGGTCATCTGCAATCTGTATGCATGTCTCGACTAAGAGATAATAAGCTTGTGAAACAATTGGTGCACAAAGTCCAATGTTCTGTTTCACCCATCTATCAAACTATTAGACTTAATGACCGCAGAATTAGGTTTGAAATTGATAGCGGAGCCAGTGACACATTTTGCTGTGAAGCGACGTGGCAAACGCTGAGTAAACCCATTCTACAACCTGTATCAGTTCAATATCAAGTTGCTGAAGGTAGCCCGCTAGCCGTCGTGGGACAATTCCAATCAACTGCAAGTATTGATGGAAAATCACCTGACGTGACCTTTCCTGTAATTGTCACTAAGGTGCCCAATCTAAACTTACTAGGTCGTCTGGCGATGATGAAGTTGAAACTCACCAACTTAACTGATCACTTCAGAGAAAACCTAAGTTGTGCTAAATCTACTGCAACGATAGAGCACGTCACTACAACTGGTCCAGAAAACTCTTTAGATGCGGCATGTATTCAATTATGTGGAGAGTTTCCTACTTTATTTGAATCTACATTGGGTTGTCTAAAAGATTTTTCACTGGACATACGGTTTAAACCTGATTTTCAAGAAGCCAAGACCTGTTCCGTTCTCAATCCTACAAGATTTAAACGAAGCATACGAAGCAGGAATTAAGAGAGGTGTATGGGAGCTTACAGATTTTAACTCGTACGGCACCCCCGTGGTTCCTATTCGAAAGTCTCCTTTGCCAGGTCAAGCAAAAGCAAGCATCCGAGTTTGTGGAGATTATTCGGTGACTGTAAACTCGCAACTGGAAGACCATCGTCAACCAATCCCTCTCCCAGAAGATCTAATGCGCAAGCTAGGACGTGGTTACTGCTTTAGTAAGATTGATCTAGCTAATGCATATAATCAAATCTGTCTTTCCCCTGACAGCCAGAAGAAGCTGGCTCTCAGCACTCACAAAGGAGTTTTACTTCAGAAAAGACTTCCTTTCGGAATTAAATCCGCACCAGGGTATTTCCAAGAAATCATGGAACAGTTAACGCAAAATTTGCGAGGAGTTGCCGTGTATTTCGATGATATTTTGGTAAGTGGTGACAACGCAAAAGATCATTTGATGAACCTGCGAGCTTTGTTCAAAAGACTAGAAGAAAAAGGTCTTCGCTGCAACCGTGAAAAATGTGTTTTCGCCCAAGTATCAATTGATTACCTGGGTCACACTTTATCAAGTCGAGGAATTGCAAAAGGGTCCAAAGTTGATGCCATACTAGAAATGCCTACACCCAAGAACATTTCTACGTTAAAATCTTTTTTAGCATCTGTGCAGTTTTATTCTAAATTCTTACCTCCATATTTTTCGGAAATCACCGAGCCGTTGTACAAGCTTACACGCAAAGGACAACAGTGGAAGTGGGGTGAAGTAGAAGCGACATCTTTCAAAAAGATCAAACGGTTACTATGCACAGAGACTGTACTTGCGCACTATGACCCATCTCTTCCGTTGGGTTTATCTTGTGACGCCTCAGAATGCGGAATTGGAGCGGTATTATTTCATCGCTTTGCAGACGGAAGCGAGCGTCCGATTCTCAATATTTCTAAAGTCTTATCGGCGACACAAAGACGCTACAGCCAAATACAGAAAGAAGCACTATCCTTAGTGTACGCTTTGAAGAAATTTCATCAGTTTCTCTACGGTCGTAAGTTCATTGTGGTTACCGATCACAAACCTTTAGTGACCTTGTTTGCCCCTGATAAAGGTACTCCTGCAATGGCCGCGAATCGACTTGCACGATGGGCATTACTAGTCCATCAATATGACTACACGGTGGAATACCGTAGAAGCAAGGACCATGGCAATGCCGATGCTCTTAGTCGCTTGCCATTTTCAAATGACACAAGTTTTGATGGGGAGGAGATGGAAGATGATGTCGATAGCGTTTGTTTAGTTCGAACAATCAGTCGTCAAATCAATCCTGACAATCCATTGCTTGTGGTCAGAGAGACTGCCAAGGATCCAATTCTTTCCCAACTAATGCGATTTGTGAAGGAAGGATGGCCGCATGCATTTTCGGAAGAGCTTAAAGACTTCAAAAAGTTGGAAAATTCGTTGTCAACAGAGAATGGTTGCGTTTTTTACGGCTTACGGGTAATAATTCCTTCAACCCTACGTAATCATATTCTTAAATTATTACACCTTGGACATTTCGGCATGCAACGGATGAAACAACTTGCCAGGTCAACTGTCTATTGGCCTAGAATTGACTTTGACATTGAGGATTTATGTCGCAAATGCACTTCCTGTGGCCAATTTCAAAATAAGCCGGATAAACCTTCAATCCATCCGTGGATGATGCCAGAAAACCATGGTCAAGACTCCACTTGGACCATGCGATCAACTTTCTGGGAAGAAACTGGTTAGTCCTTGTAGACGCTTATTCAAAATATCCTTGCATTTATCCAACAACCTCAACGTCTTCGAATAGTACGACTGCTATACTTGAACAAGAATTTGCTCATTTCGGATATCCCCACACGTTGGTGACCGATAATGCCACAACATTCATGTCTCAAGAGTTCCAAGCTTGGTGCAAACAACGAGGCATTGTACATCTCACCGGAGCACCTTATCATCCAGCAACAAACGGTGCTGCCGAGCGTTTGATACAATCGTTCAAACAGGCATTGAGAAAATCCTCGTTACCTCCAAAGGAAGCTTTGCAAGAATTTCTAATGCAATATAGAAGAATTCCTTTTTCATCGGGACTGTCACCAAGCGAATTGTTGAATGGAAGAAGAATTCGCACCAAAATTGACACTTTGGTTCCATCCATTCCGCATCTCCTGCAGGGAAGACAGTCAAAACAAGCGAGCAAGCATTCAAATGCTGAAGACTCGGAAGTGGTTTCGAAAGTCGAACATCATTACTCACTAGGAGACCCTTGTTACGCACTGTACTTCGGCCCTAGAAGAGATCGTGACCCACGATGGGTGCCTGCGATAGTTACGAAAGTCCATGGTACACGAAGCGTCAATGTACGAGTCATTCCTCGAGGACCAACTTGGAGAAGACATCTTGATCAACTTCGACCTCGATACGGTTCGGATCAAGATGATGATCCCTGTGAAATCCCAACGAGCGTTTTGTCTACAGAAACACTTCCAGCCGGGACTGACCACGCATCTAGTTCTTCTTCGATGAACCAACGCAACAATCCGAGATTACCAACCGGAGACGAGTACGGGCGACACAATCCAAGACGATCAGCGAGAACAAAGAGACCTCCAAAAAAATATTGTTGCTAATATGTATATATTTTTTTGTCGTAGTTTATTTGGGGAGGTGTTGTGATATTGTGCAATAGATGACGTAGTGTTTTCTTAAACGCTTCTAATCTTAATCAGCGCCTTCTGCTCGATCAATTATTGGACACGCGTATCTCCAAGCATAGTTGTAACCAGTTAAATTTGCGCATCTATTTCGGTTCATCAGTCAGTTCAAAGTTATCAAGCTACTACAGCAAACGAACAAAAAAGCATTCTATTTCAATACGGTTGTTTTTGGCTAAGTACTTTTTGTGAATTTTAATTATTGTTTTTTAATAAACCTGTGTATTCGTGCAAAGATACAACACACAGTTTATAACTTTGGTTTTTGTTCAATGTAGTGATCAATATTAAAATACAAAGTGAGCTATGATACAATAAAGTGTCTTCCTGATCTCATTTAACCTGCATATTTCCTAATCGTGCTTTAATTGAATTGAATATTTTTTCATTATTTTACATTTTTTGCGCTTTTTCATTATTATCACCAAGTTTTTCTATGAAAACCTAGCCATTTGAAAAACATTTGATAAATCTATGCTTTTTAGCAAAATCAACAGTATCTTCAGTGGAAGTCAAATGAAAAAGAAATAAAAGAGATGTCCTCTAAAACAACTTGCTCTCACATTGATGAATCATGTGATTTAGTTATGGATGAACTTGTCAATTCGGAGTATATTGAACTATTAAACTTCTTATTTTTTTTTGTTTTTTGTTTTTAGAATTTTTTTGGTTAGCATTATTTTCACTGCATTCTAGTTATTTGGATCTTTTGTTTCTCAAACTTTTTTTTTTTTTTTCTTAAAACTTATTTTTCTTCCACTTTATTATTTATACTGAATACTCTTACAATGATAATACTAAATTAAAATCAGGAAATAATATGCCTGGTGTACAATTTCAATAGATTTTCTTGTTGTACTTAGTTTAGTTGTTTTGTTTTGCATTTTTTTTTAGTCCTATTGAAATAGATAATTCTGTTTAGTTTGTTAGGAAAATTTTTAGAAAACAAATTGAATTTTAATTTTGTTATACCATAATTTATTTTTCTTGATGACTTTTAGGGTTTCCATTCAAGAAATTTCATCAGAAATGCGACAGCCTCCTCTTGTTGTCAAACAACAAAGTGTAGATCATGACTGGTCGTTGGTGTCTGAAAATAATAGCGATATTAAGTTGGATCAACCTGAAAAAAAATATGTTGCTGTACCACAAGAAAATTTCTTTCCAACTTACGATTTTATTGTTTCTTTTGACCATCTTAGATCTGTCAAAAAGTAAATTTCTATGTTATTAAATTACAATGTTTGAAATTTGTAAATTTGTTGGCCGAAATTCACCAAAATAAAGCAGTATAAATTTTTTTGTATGTACAGTTAAAATTCATGTTTCATTTTAGATCAGATAAAAAATTAAGTTGGAAATACATTGTTTTTGAGTTGTATGATGGTGCCTTTCTTCCTCCTTTACATTTCCATCAAAGAGGTTGCAAAAAGTTTTTGAAAGCGTTGAAAATGTATCTTTCGTTAACCCCGTAAGTTTTGTATCATTCGAAAACAACTAAAATACAATTTTTATTTTAAAATGTATATATTCTGCTCTACCATATGGCGGTAATTATACAATCAGTTTTTGTTATAAAATTCCATTTTCTGTTTGCAAATTTTAATTTACCTTCGTAATACCATTTATGCATAGAATATTTACAATTTACAGAAAAATTTTTATATGAAAAGACTTACTAGATTCTACGTTATGCTAGGCATTGCTATGAACAGCATTTGATTTTTTAATGAACGAACGTTTTTGTTTGTTTTGCCGAGTCGAAGCATTTAAAAAATTTTATAATTTCTTCTCACTAATTTAAATAAAATAAAATCGTGGCACATGGACAAAATGATAAGATTCGGTTGTTCCTTCGCTGCGAATGCTGACCATATTAATCGTTGTTACAGCAAAAAAAAACAATTAAGCCAGTGTTTTGTATGGTTATTGCATCTCTCTATGCCGAAATAAAATCAATAACTAGAAGCATTGTTTTCAGTTCGCAAGATAATCCTCAACTGCTTGAAATTGCTTCGCGCAATCAAGTTGCATTGACCCAGTCATTGAGTGAACTCGACATTTACAGTGAAACTGCTTCGGAAAGCACTGCAAATTTTTTCGTGGTGTGTAATCAACGAGTTTTGGCGCTTTAAAATATGCAGTAGATATGCAGTAGATATGCATTAAATAAGCTTACGATATTTACATATAAATTTATAATAAGTTTTTATTTCACGATTGTTCTTTTTAGTTTCTATAAACAAGTTAGTTTTCAAAGCAGTTTTTTATGACTGATGATAAAACTACCAGATTTTCATAGAAATTTCGCCCGATATTGACGTTTCTTGCAGTCGGCCATGAGCGGCTTCTCGAAGGTGACGAACTTCATCCACGATGTGTTGAATCCGCAAGAGATGATACCACAGACCAGGCCACTCAGTGAACGTGCTACGTTGCTTGACGAGGATCTGAACAAATTGAATGGAAATACTGAAGAAAATAGTGAATACGAACACATTTCTTGCGTAAGCCCAAATTTTTTACCGTAGGTTTGACTTGCTAAAGGAATATGCTTTAAAATTAATGAGAAATCTTTTGGAAGCTTCTTAAAATGTCGCGAGCCTTTTTTGTTGTTTTTCTCTTTTAGTGTGACAATTTAAAACTGTATTTTAAATCTATTAAGTCTGATTATTCTCTTTCAAAAATTCTTAGCTACAATTATCTTTATTTATATTTTATTTTGTGTGTTCTTTGCTAAGACTTTTGTCATTAACCGTTTAACTTATGTCTTTACCCAAATTTGACAAATTAGTGTATGTGTCATCCCATTCTTTTTTTCCTCATTTTACACTTTCTGATACTTACCTGTTGTAATTAACCTTACAAATTTTTTTAAAAATCATACATTGCTATGTAAATTTTGATTCGATGTTGATGCGAAGTAAGGCATTCGTTTTGAATATCCAAAAGGTCACTTTTGAACTTTTGACCTTTGAGCTACTTTTCAAAAAACTGAATACTTTTAGGCTAGTTTACCTTTAAAGACGAGCTATGGTTGTCTAGTAGAATTACCTGTAATCGCCAGTTTAAAACTATTCGAATGAGTTGTTTGTTGGCTAAAATAAAAAAAATATTCATTGAGAACGTTGGAAATGAGAATACACAGGATGGTTTAAAAGTAGGTGGACAATATGTGGAATAGGTTTATGTATCAGATAGAAAACAGTTTGAACCCTGCGTTGATGAAATTTAAGAGCTTTTGTATTATTGTTCGCAACAAAATTTGATTGTCAATGTAATGGTTTTGTTAGTAAATATAATTGTATGTAATTGTATGTATATGTAATTTCAAAATAAATGTTATCATTTACCGTCCGCCTACTTTTGGACCACCCTATATAAAGACGAAGAATGATTAATACTTCCTGCAAGACACATACCACTTTGTAGTTGCCAAAATTCAGCTCCCTTTAATTATTTGCTGAAGCCAGAAATGTACAGTATTTTTAGAAAGGAAGGTAGAGAAGAAAAGTCTGCTTTTATAAAGTATATACTATTCATATGATCTTAATAACTCAACCAATTCTGACTCGGTTTTTCCGTTTCGTAGGTTCACGCTTACGCTCCGTCTCACCAAACTAAATTTATAGATAAGACTAGTAAAAGAAACGAATAATTTTTAGTGCTTTGAATTATTAAAAATTAACCAATCTAGCGTTTCATCGTGACTAATTCTCACCAGCTTGTTCAAAAATATTTTTATATAATATTTGTCCAGTATATTTTTAGAGGAAAAACAGAAACAGGCACCGCCGTTCTTCTAGAAATATATATGTGGCTCTAGTAAATAATCAAAAAAAAAGGCGCCGAAGTGTCGTGGACCGTGCCACCAGCGACACAGCGTTATGTCCACACTGCTGAGATAATGTTGTTGTCGTAATCATCCGTTAATTCTGGATGCAATCACTTTGTATTTTTTAAAGATTGAAACATCAATTTTGTTTTGATTGACTTTAGCTCAAACTGTCGTCTGATTGGGTCGACACCCCTCGTCAGCTCCCGATGAACGAAGAATTTTGGCTTCGGCAAAAAGACAAAGAAGGAAGAGTTCAGAATGTCGATGACGTCAAATCAGCGATATTTCATGGGGTGAGAAAAATGCAACTCTTTCTTGCTACATTGTAGGCAGGACTTTTTCGAGAAAGTTTACATTTTTATTGTATCTACATGAGTTTTGCTTAGAAAATGTAAATTATAGTTATTCATTGCTTTTTTGTGAATAAGCAAAGAAAATCAAATATTTTCGAGAGAAGCCACAAAATTTTTTGCTCTTACACAGTATTGTGGAAAGGTTAGCACTAACAGGGAATCAGTTCTAACTCTGTCACGCTTTAGAATATGACCATAATTACTTCTGGCGTAACAGGAACAATGTAATTTCTTACCTCGAGGCAAATGACACATTACTATCCAAAAAGTACAAAGACTCATTGATTTCGACCTATGCCGCGTCGGTACTTAACAGTTTGTGGCCGTAGTGAATTCTTATACAGTATTTGTAGCTTGATTTTAATGTCAAGTGTAAATTTGTTCGTTGCTTATTAAGTCAGTCGGTTCTAACACCGATCGGTTGAAGGTTGAAACGTGGCCATTCTACTTTTTCAACCTCATGCTTTCAAACAATCAACAGCTTTAACCGAGTAAAATATGAATTTTTATAAAAGCTCGAGCTTCATAACGTCGCCTTGTAGGGTGTTGTTCCGGGTTTGCGAAAAGAGGTTTGGAAATATTTGTTGGGTTACTATGACTGGAACATGACGCAGGAGGAAATTGCCGAGCACAAGCAAAAGCGACAGTAAGTTGCAACTTTGTTTTGTTTTCTTATTCATCACGTTGCGTTTTCGTGTGATACATACTTGCCGCGCTCTTACACGTTTAGAAATCAGTTTAATTATCGGAAATATCTGGGATGAAATTTATTATTACTAAGAAATTTTTGTACTTTAAAATTTTTCTGTATATAAATTTAACTGAATAAGATTTTGTTCGTTTTGGCCGAAGTTTTTAAATTCTTTATTTCATTTTGAAACTGCTATATTGTCTAGCCACAACAAATTCGTTAAAGCATCAATCGAAATACAAATTTAACAATAATATTCTTCTATGCCTGTAACCAGCCAAAACTTTGCTTTGTAAAACCTTGTGCAGTCCCCCACGACACAGTACAATGCTGAAAATTTAGATACCCTTTTTAAAAAAATTGCCCAACCCTGCTCTACAACAATGCTCTGACAAGCATCCTTTGTATTGATAAGTTTCTCAAGAATGAAAATCGATTTTTAAAAAATCCTACTTTTCCGCTCTTTTTTTTCGAGTATGTCTCCAATCGGTGCAGCTGCATTTACACATCAAAATAAGAATTTTTTCTCGATATAATAAGAAAATTTTAATTGAAATTGTAATGAGTTGTTTTGCTCAAACTATAAGCAAAGTGTTAAAAATAGCTTAAATGCAAATTAAAACAGTGACGACTATTATCGCATCAAACTGCAGTGGAAGTCGGTGGATGAAGACCAAGAATCTCGTTTTTCCGCATTGAGGTATCAGCGTTTCTTTAAATGCTAAAAACTGACTGTGTCTAAAAAACAACAACAAACGAATTCTGTTTCAGAGATCAGAAACACTTGATTGAAAAAGATGTTAACAGAACTGACCGGAAGCGTTTGTTTTACGAGGGCGAAAAGAATATCAGCTTGTCTCTCTTGAATGACGTCCTTGTCACTTACGTCATGTACAACTTTGACTTGGGTAAAAAATTCGAAATATTATCTTACATACTTCGTGTAAAGCATTCCTCAGCGCCATGATGTGATCAAAACGTTATCAATTCTGATTGATACTGAGCACGCTGCTGTGTGTAATTACGACTAATCCTACGTGAAATCATTTTGGTATGACGACACTGATTTATCTAATAAGACTTTCCAAACGTTACACAAGTTATTGTTAATGATTTTAGACACATTCTACTTAGATAATATTTGAAAGTATTACGTATACTCAATAAATCTCGTTTAATTTGATAAATATAACCGCGAATTTGATTGTTCAATTATACATGGCGACTAACAAGTTAATCGAACAAAGTTTCTTGAATTAAGGTTTATTCGAAAGAATGTTCATCTTTCACAAAGAAAAATAATAGATACACGCACGAATAAAACCAATACAAATATAAGTTGCCAACAAGGCAGCCGTTGAACTGAATGGCAAATAAAAAAAAGCTTTAGAACGTAGTGAAAGCAATCTAACTGCGCTAAATACGTTGAAAAGAAAATACAACGGAAATTCAAGTATAAAAAGCGCTTAACAGGATGAACATTGCACAAACACATGTAACTAAAGAAATGAAACAAACAAAAATTATATATCCCAAGCTTACGCCGGTTGTTTATCTATATTCAACCTTCCTTTTTAGATTCACAATAACAATGAATACCCTGCAGTTTTAGTCTAGGTGGCTTTAAAGAATAAACTAAAATAGTTCTACTGTACAGAATAAACTTATCATTTCTTTGTTTTGCCTTTTCGAATGATTAAGGTGCGCGTTCCCTTTTTGAAATCGCGAATGACAACAAACAATAAATCGCGTGATCATCACGTGATCAAAACTCATGGATATCCTATTGTGTGGTTGATAACACGTGATGTTTGTATTTACGTACCTAGTTTTTGCCTGTACAGCGTTAGGAAATGCAGTAATCATCGTTTTTTAACCGGCTCGCTGTAGTTTTGAGATGAAAGCAATGGACAATAATTCTTCGTTGTATTTCATTATTGCTGATCATGGGCTCACCTAGGCTTACACGTTTTTTTCTTTTTTTTCCGGAAAATTATCATAAACCATTGTCAATTTGTTTTTGTTTCGGTTGTTGGCGATTGGGATGCTGAATTACAGGATACGTTCAAGGAATGAGCGACCTTCTTTCTCCGATCCTGGAAACAATGCAGAGTGAGGTGGACGCTTTCTGGTGCTTCGTGGGATTCATGAAATTGGTGGTGAGTCAACTCACAATGCTAACCAGTCAATAGAAGTCGTACGCTACACTTTGAATTTGTAAATTTTAATCTTTTGCTGCTTTTTCAAATTAAGCTTAAATTTTGTATTGGTCATAGGTCCGAAATACTTATTTTAATATCATACCAAGGATGGGTAAATGGTACCTTTTGTTCAGTCAACTGCGGCTCCCATTTCACCTGTCTGTTTTTTTCGAAATGAACTGGAGAAACGTTTTTAAAAAATCATTTAGATAAGTGGAGGTTTTTTTGTCTTCACTTAAGTGATACAGATATTTTCAAAAAAAATTTTTCGGACTAGGATATGAAGTAAAAAATTTCTTTGCACTTGATGTATAGGTGCAGACATAAACACTTCGGATTTCTAATTAATTTTTTTAATTTACATATTCTCATATTAAAGCATCCTCAGTTAAATCAAATTGCAGCCTTTTTTGCCCTCTATATTTGTCCACTTCTGCATCATCTGTTTTTTAATCACTGATGTTTTTTTTAATGTTAACAAAAAGTTCCTGACAATAGTTAAAAAATTTTGGTTATTGTTGCATGGTTTAATAAAAAATTTTTGGAACTATGCAAAGTGCAAAATGAAAAAAAACAGTGGAAAATGAGTTAAGAATTCTGTAAATAAAAGATGGTCGCCAGAAAAGCGGAAATTTGTCAAGCAGCGATTTATTTAATACAAAGAATAATTTTTACCAAGTTTTTCAAAGCGATCAATCAGTGCAAGCGACTTCTCGCGTGTTCTCTGATTTCGATCACTGAGGAGGCTGCATTTTATGCGACGATAGCATATCAGTTCACTTTGACAATTTCAAAACACTGATGTTTTTGATGCAACGAGATATCGAGCGATTTCTCGTTGACTCTAGTGACGTCTCTCCGCTGTACCACGTCGCACAGGTGAAACAGCGAAGTCTTCTCCCGTGGCACGTGGTTTGTGTAAAATTTGTTGCTTTGGACCCGTTCCTTTTTGGCTGGTATCAGCTGCTTCAGGACCTTCTCGTTTCAAAATTGCAACAACATTATCAAACTAATGCCTTGCGATCGTTGGAAAAAAAATTCGGCAACTCACCCATACTTTTTGTCAATTCCAAAATCGGGTTTTTACTTTTGAAAAGAATAATCATTTTCCTTTAAAAGTCTGAAAGCTGTTTCCTGCTGCCTCCTTCCATGATGTGGGTGTTGAGATCGAAGAAATGAATACGCAAGACGTAATGAAGTTAATACACTTTTTTCAATTTCTCGCTTTTCTAGTGTCCACCCTGTAATTTTTCGCTAAAAAGACTAAAAGTTCATATCGAGTCAATTTAATGTTTAACGATTCTTTCTATTTTTCGCTTGATGGCGCAAGGAAGCAAGCCGCCTTTTGTTGCCTTGCTTTTCTTCGTTTGAATAATAAAGGCTCGTTTCCACTACAAGCGTGTAATGGAGCATTTTTTCTTTCTTTTATTAATCTTTCCCCACTTAAAATCTAAGCGAAGCAAAAAAAACTCAAGAACAAACAAATAATACTCCATTCCACGCTCGTAGTGAAAACGAGCCCTAACAATGAACCAATGTTTTTGAAACTAGGGCTATGGAGTCAGTCTAAAAACATCCAATTCTGACTCCTTAATTGGACTCTTGAAAAAATTATTTGTCAGATTCAGGGCTCTTTAAAATAGTAAATATGATTTTGACTTCAAAAAAAAATCTTGTACCTTTCGGGTTTTCAAAAAAAAAAAAAAAATGAGGAGCCTAATCATATCCTCAAAGACAAAAAGGTTTGCTTAAACTAAAAACCTCTCAACTTACCAAAAATACACCCCTCACTAACTCCACAGCCTTGCTTGAAACAATTATATATGTACCACGTGTTAATATATAGACATACGTACATACAGTAAGAAAAAACAATCCATCGATCTATGTGAATTACTACCTTGCAAAGCGTTGAAAGAAGTTTTTCGACTTAAATACCTTTACAACCATACACAGAACGATAGGTCCACGTGATCTAAAATAGAGTTGACCGTTTCCCTTAAAAATTGTATTACCCAATTTAGAACGTTTACAAGATTGTAGCATGAAAAAGCATTTATTGAAGGCGGAATAGAAATAGTTTAGGCAAAACAGCTTATTTATTTGCATCGTTTTCTCATAAAGTAGTTATAATAGTATCGCTTGGGATGAAGTTTGTTTTTAAAATCCAAGTGCTCTCAAAAAACAAACTCTTAAATTTAGTTTGTAGATGTTACAAGGCCGATGTTCTCAGAAAGTTTTTTATGGATTATGTAGGTTATTGATTCTTTTTTTTTTTTTTAAACAAGCTGCATAAAGATGAGAAACACCAGACTCGAGTTTCGCTCTCATTAGAGCTCATCAGTGATGCTTATCTCACCGCGAATCGAACCTGGGACCTGTAGTCTTCCACGCAGGTTACTATACCACTAGAGTACAGATCCCGGACGACAGATGGACTCAAAGCAGCTGTTATAAGTTATTCCCGGATGTTTAAAAATTAATTCTAAATCCTCTTAATTCTTCAAATATAAGTTATTGATTCTGTTAAAAAACTTGTGACAAATATGAATCTAGCAAACTACAAATTTTTTGATAAACTGGCAATAATTTAAGAATCTTAAGCGCGGATAAACTAATTGAGTTTTGTTTAAAATTTTCTGGAGACGTGCCAAACTTCTCAAACTTTTAGCCTAGCGAACTTTATTAAGCTAGATACATAGAGCGCATGCGATTGTCATATATGTAGCATTTTATCATAGATTACTAGTACATCTTTATTCTTGCCAAGCAGACGCCTTTTAACGATCTGAGTTTCGCGAAGGATTTGATTTATGTGCGTTGATGAAAAACTGGCTCAGTTGGCTATCAATGCCTTTTTCATACGCTTGTGGTCGCTGTCGGAGGTTCTGATAAAGTTAAGCGTTCGGATCACTCGCATTGACAAGAAGGATGTAGTTTATATCATGTCAAATTACCATAATTTTCAAAATTAACCAAACTGGTCTATGTTTTTGGTTGATATTGTTGAGAAAAAATTTTCTAATATTCCCTACAAATGCATCCGAATAATTATCTACTGTTCTTGGTTTTAGTTAGTTCTTCGTAACATTGATTCCTTAACTTTTTGGTGTAAATATCCTTAACCAACTTTATGTTGACAGTCTGCTAAAAATATCTTTTCCAGGAACACAACTTTGATAAGAGTCAGCGAGGCATGAAACTCCAGCTTCAGAATCTACGGATTTTGCTGGAATTCTTCGATCCCGAGTTGATGGATGACTTGAAAGAAAAAGAGAGCCACAATCTTTACTTCTGCTTCCGTTGGCTGCTGCTGCTCTTCAAGCGCGAGTTTTCATTTGAAGACATCCAGAATTTGTGGGAGGTATATTATTGAAAGTAGCATTAAAAACAGTTTCGCAGTTTTGATTTTAGCACACAATTGTTCAGAGATAAAATTTTCTGTGTGAAAACTATTTTTTAGGGTGTTACTGTAGAAAAAATTTTCTGGAAAGTTCCTTAAAATTCAACACAAGTACGTTAACAAAATTAAGACGCGGTCACTGCCAATCATACCTAATTAAGTTTGGTTTTGCAGAGAAACTTTTTGTGTTTTAATATAAACAAACAATAAATGATTGAATTTGTCGCTGATGATTGAACCGTTTTTTAAATTAGAAAGTTGCTGTAAAATTGTTCTTCTCAGTCATTTCATCATCTTTTGTTTATACTTGCAATTAACGATCTGTCGCTTTCACCGCAATGGCTTTGACTTTACAACATTAACGGTTTATTATAGCTGTAACTTTTTTTGCAATTTATTTAGCAAAAATTTTCAATCATGAGCTATTTCGCAAAAAATGCGGCAGTTCGCTCTGGTTAAACAAGTTAAAACTCTTCGCTCTCAGGTGATATGGACAGGACTACCTTGTAGAAACTATCATCTTATCGTGTGCGTGGCTTTGTTGCACACTGAGCGTCAAACTCTTTTGCTGAAAGAATGCGGCTTGAACGATATTTTAAAGGTATGATGATGTTTTTTTATGTGACTCGCAATCTCGTTTTGGAGACCTTTGTTCTGTACTATCACTTGTAAACTAGTAGATGCCATTTTAAAACTCTCTAAGTTCTCTGTTAAATTAGCTTTTTAGCAGGTTTTTACGCCTTTTTATTTCGCTTTAAAAGCCATTTGCTGGTATGTTAATAAATACACTTATTTAAATCCTACTTTGTGATCCAAAAAAGTTTGAACTAACTATTTACGTATAGTTAAAAATCTCGAAGTACTTAACATTAAAACAGATAAAAATCCCAAAGCGCTAACCATCAAAACAGATTAATGTAGATTGCATAAACAAATTATGAACTTGATCGTTGATTCTGTTTGAGATCTGCATTGCAGTTTTTGCCAATCGTTTGATAGATCTGGTGATAATTAGATGTTTTGCATTAACCAAGGTTTGCCCTTTGAACGTACAATAGCCCTTAAAAAATCGTTAAAAAAACAAAATGTCGGCCTTCAATTTCTAACCAATCAGTCAGTTACAATACCGCGGTCATTTTTATCCACAGCACATCAACGACCTGTCCAACAGAATAGACTTGTACAAAGCTCTGGCAAAAAGCGAAGGAATGTTCAACCAACTTCTTGCGTGCAAAGATGAAATCCCAACGGCAGTCCGTGACGTGTTGAAGTTGTCAAAACTATGACGTAATCTCGTGTTGCAGTAAGATAATGCCGTTGATCTGTTATGCTTCCATGTTCTTCGTAACGCTGTGCTATCTTTTGTTTGATTAGCCTTTTGAATTTTACTCTAATCTTAAGTGGTTCAATAAGTGATTTGTCGTGTTTCCACCGCCTTTACATCATTTATTTGCATATGGTTATGAAGTAAAACATTTTAAGAGAACAGTTTTCTCTTGAACATTCTTAACATGCTGTAAGTATCCCGCAATTTTCTTATTTTGTAAAGCTTTTTACTGACGGCTTAATGTTCTGCACAAACATTGTTTGTATATTTTGCATTCAATGATATTTTACTGATATTTTTATGGTTGTAGACATAAACAGTTTATTGTGTGTTTCAATTTAAAGCGCTGTTTTGAAATTTGTACATCAAAAATAAATAAAAGTGTGAAGTCGGACTTTGACAGAGTCTCTTCTGTTCAAAACAGGATTACCTTTATAGGCAAGTAGTATGATCCCAAGATGTTTTAAAATATTTTCTATACCTCAGTCATGGTTGAACCTTCATATTAGCGCTTCTAAATGAGCAAGGCCAACTGGTCAGTGTTTGTGAAGCAATTTTCCTTTTGTGTACTTTCGCAAATTTTACACATAACGTTCCCTTAAGTTAATTGTGCTTTTCAGTATTATTTTTTCTTAATTTTCAATGTGGTTGTTTCATTTACGTGATCATTATCAGTGAGGTAAAAAAATGCCAAAAAATCTTTTCGCCCTTTCGAATTTGGTTGTCGACTTTACTTTACGGGAATCGCTGAGTTTTAAAATTTAAATAATTTGTTTTGTCACGCGTAATGTTAAGTAATTTTGTTTCAACGAGACGCCATGTGGAGGGTATTTACAGCTTCACTTTCAGTTTTTTTTTTGATCCCGGTATTCTATTGCCACGGTCCTTACGATTTTGGAAAAGGTTGAAGTTAATAAACCAAGCGAATAAAAATTACCTGTCTTTAGCTTAGCCACTGTATGAGTTCATAGAAAAAAAAAAAGAAAAAACTGTTTTTCAAACATTGCTGATAGCAACAAAATTGAAATTGGTAATTATGGTTTGATATTGGTGTACTTTTATTATTGAAGTATGTATATAATTGTTTTTTTGTGTGTTTGCAATCGGGTTTCGATGCGTAAGTGTTATTTTTATTCCGGAAATGCTGTAAAATTAAGCAAATAAAAGACCAATTAATTACAGCGCCTGTTTGTTTACTATCACGAACCTTTAAACAGATATACATTGTTTATGCCCGCGTCGAACCAATTATTGATCCACTGCTACCTAAAGAGCAAGCTGGATTTCGGCGCAGAAGGTCGACCGTAGATCAAGTCGCTCTTCTAATTCAAGAAATTGAGAATAACCTTTCAGTCAAAAAGAGGGCCGACGCTGTGTTTGTCGTTCTCACAGCAGTTTACAATACTGTATCGTACCGCGGCCTCACCTGCAAGCTACTTCGTCATCTTTCAAACAGGCACATGATCTCATTATGAAATTTGTTCGCAATCGGGGTTTTGTCCTCACCACCGGTACCGGAAAACAAAGCAGCTTACAACGTCCCAAGAAAGTCGGCGTGCGGATGCCACATTACTCCACACAGCTGCCCTTGCCTTGGTCCGTTCCACGGCTAAGTGCTGCGCGCCTGTTTGATGTCGCAGTGTCTATACTCTCTTTAACAGGCTCATTAACGATGCCTTGCGCATAGTGACCGGATGCCAGCGTCCCACACCAACGGACAAACTTTTTATCTTATCAGGCATCCCACTAATTGAGCTTCGCCGCCAAAAAGCCGTACTGTCTCGAGCTCACTGCGCTCAGGAGCCAGAACACTTCCTACACAAAAAGCTCCTGTCTCCACTTGGGGACAGCTGCAGCAATTTAAAATAAGACACCCATTTGTTCCTGCTGCATTGGAACTGCTGAACAGCCCCGCTCAGTCAGGCACCAGTGTAACACGATTGGAGGAATATAAATGAATGATTAAGTGGCGACAAAACGCTTATACGTATATTCCATAAGATGTTGGCCCAACGTCACCGGGAATTAGCTTTGCTAGAGCTGCATGAATCAGGCTTAATCGCCTCCGAACCGACATTGGTTTATTCCGCTCAGAAATGTACAAATGGGGTATGGCTTATACGGCGGCCTGTGAGTGTGGCGCAAAGGAGCAGACAGCTGAGAACGTAATAGCATCTTGCCCCATTTATCACCACCCAAATGGTCTCTCAGATGTCAACAAAAATCTGGGTGATGGAAACATGTCCGGCCATTTAGCGGATTATCCAGCTCTCCTCCATGTCCTCCAAAGGAAAAAGAACATATGTACAATAAATTCAACATTGTTGTTATTGCTGTTGTTGCCCCTCTTCCAAGAATATCTTGGAGTAGCCATCTCTTTGCCATTCTAAGAAGCCAATCTATTATAGATTCCCACTCTTGGATTACCTCTGCTGCTTCTTACGGTTTTTTCCATAGACTAGTGGTGTTGTGTTGTGTTGGTATATGACTACATTTAAAGAAGTTATTAGTGTCATGGGTATGTTACAAGCATAATGGGCATTGTGGCGTGTAAGTTTCAGGATTTACTTTATGAAGGTAACTTTACAAGAACGGTAATTTCTTGGCTCTAAGCTGTGCCAATTTTGTACGCATATGACGTGGTAATGTTTGTTCTGATGAAGAAATGTCATACGTTGGGCGTGGTGTTAGTAACTTTGTTGTTTTTTCTAAAACTGAGATATTTTAAAGCGTTGGTAGTATGAATGTGTTTTCAGGTTTTCTCTACATTCCGCAGGTGTTATGTCTATTTTGAGATGATAATTGTTAGTGTGCTCATTGCAATGAAAGATTGTGGTTTTTCTCTTTCTGGGTGAATCTGAGTATGCATTAAGATCATGTAAAGGGTGTGTGTGGGAGCATGCATTAGGATCATGTAAAGGGTATGTTTGTTTACTAAATTCAACATATAAAACGGTTTAAAAACAGTTGTTGTTTTTATTTTTACTAGGATCATGTCTTTAGACAGTAACTTCTTCCTCCAAAGAAAAAATGTTTTGAAAGAAAATAATTATTAGCATTGCCAGAAAAGCTTTATGTTTCGAAAGTAGGTTAATCTAATAGAAACACAGCCACTAATCACTCGTATCCGGTGAAAATGGTAATCAAGCAAATAATAAGAGTTTTTCCTTCCATATAGGCTAATGATCAATGATCATTCTGATACCAGTAGAAAGAAAAAATCTTTCCATCATTGATAATCTTAAAAAAGGGAATCTCGGTGTAAGAAAAATGGGGGATCCACTTTTCAAGTTTGTTTGTTCCCAAAATATAATGATTTCTAAAAAAAAGATCTTCAGATTCAATCAATGTTCAAAACCTCCATTTTCGTCCCAAAAATAAAGTGATCTCTAAAAAAAGGTTTTCACTTTCAATTGAGTACATTATCCCAGTTTCGTTCTAAGGTTAAGGTGCAGACAGGGGACCATCGTCGTGGTTCTACTATGCCGTAATAGGGCAACATTTTGCTTAGGGGGCCCGGTGCGGCAGTTCCGTTTGCACCGCACTAAAGCCATCACTGCTCACCACCAACAGAGATGACAATAATTATCTGTGACGTTTTGATACTAATGCAGTAGAACCTATCAACCGCTAAACATACTAAAAAAAATGTTTTTTTATTTAGTTAATGCAGCCTCATGCTTAATGCTACGTATTTTGAAGTTGCTCATAGAATATACGAAAAGAAAAAAATTAAAGGTGAAAAAAAAATTCGTCGGCGTGTCAAACACAGCTTTATTGTGAACATCACCACCATTTTGACATACTGTTTTGTTAATTGCTGAGCACCAAGACATGTTATGAAAACTACTTTTGTAAATTAATTTTAAACAGATTTGAAATCAAACTAAATTCCACTATTTCACTGTTAGACAGTGCGTCCAAATCTTCAATCTATGCCTACTAATTTGAAAAACTGAATATACTTTAGAAATAGAATGAAACAAAAAGTTATGACGAGAACTTCGGTCTAGTCTGGTCCCAAAATTCATAAACCATTTTTAACAAAGTTTGATTTTTTCAATTTTGAAATTTTTGCGGTAAAAAAATTCAGCTAAGCTAACCGGCAAATCACTGAAAATAATTCGTCTTATGATTCAACACTAGTTGCAACGAAACTAAACTCCGTCTTTTGCCCGCTGGGATATTGATTTGGATTATTCGAAGCAAGAATTTCTAATGGGCATGCTCTGATTAAATTTGTTTTAAATCAATAGAGAAAGAAAACTGGGCGACAAATGTACAGATGCCTATTGCTTTAGTGGAAATTAGTAGACCTATTGTTGGTATAGGCTAATGTTTTTCATATGGCCTCATTGGTCAGGTTGCTTTTTTTCAAAAGGAGCTACCATTACAGCAGAAGAAAGTAGCATAACCGATTACGCACTTGTAGTGAAAAGCCTTTTGTAGGGGCATAAAAGAAATCACTCTAATAAGCTCCAGCACACGGCGACCTAGAAAATACAGGCCATGTCAACAAAAAACGAGCGCTTGAGCTGAAGGCCGACAAAGCGCTGACGAGCTAATTAGAACGAGCAATTGTACAAAAACGTTACATCTTACATTTTCTTTTCAGTAGTTTAAAATAATGGCAGACTAAATTGTGTTAACAGTTATGAGCCAGAATTATGTTTAAAGCAAAGTTGATCAGAAATATTGAATAAAAATTTTTAATTTTAATAGGAAATTTCTGCAAATAACAACACGATTTAATGACCAATAGCGCAGTTATTTAGAAAAACTTAAAAAGAAAACATTCAAAGGTGTTTATTTTTTTATATTCCTCCTGACTCGCAGGAAAGCGACGGAGGCACTATACATAGGGTAGGCAATTACCCCGACCTACTTCCGGAGATGCCAAGATAGTGCTGTCCGATTGAAATTTAATAAAGATATGACTGAAACGTAGAACTGCCTGCCAAGACCACCAAGCAGAGGAAAGTGCCGTAAAGTGTCGTAAAGTGTCTTTTCCAAGGACACAACAGAATGGCGCGAGTGGGTTTTGAACCGAGACCATGTTGGTTATCATTCGGTACTTTAACCACTCGACCACGCTGCCGACCTCGTTTAATAGTTTTATTAACAATGAAATTGTTTCAGCAAGTATTATCTATTTAGATTTTTTTTCTTTCATAGAATAAAAATTTAAAAGCGATAAAATTTGGTACTAAAGTGCTCTGTGCCGAAGTGTAAAAGCAGTTATGCTTTCAGTAATGATAAAGTTCCTGTACATAAATTGTCCCAAAACATGGCGACCCTGAAAATACAGGCCATGTCAACAAAAAACTGAGCACTGTGAGCTGTAAACAAAGTTAAGGCGCTGTATAAGCTAATTAGTATGAGCAATTGTAGGAAAACGTTACATCTTTACACTTTCTTTTCAGTAGTTTAAAAATAATGGCAAACTAAATTGTGCTAGCAGTTATGTGTGAGCCAGAATTATGTTTAGAACAAAGTTGATCAGAAATATTGAATAAAATTTTTGATTTTAGTAAGTTATGTCTACTAATAACAACATGATTTAATGACAAATAGCCCAGGTATTTAGGAAAACTTAAAAAGAAAATATTCAAAGCGTTTAATAGTTTAATTAACTATGAAATTGTTTCAGCAAGTATTATCTAAATCGATTTTTTTCTATAATAGAATAAAAATTTTAAAGCTATGAAATATGGTACTAAAATGCTGTGTTCCGTACTGTAAAAGCAATTATGCTTCTAGTAATGATAAAGTTCCTGTATACAAATTGCCCCAAAATAATGAAGATAAAAAGAAGTGGATTGCTGCTATACCTAGAGCTAACCTTGTTGTTTCAAAATATACGGCTATATGTAGAAAATACTGGCCCGAAAATGCAGCATTTGTTCTTGTTTACGGCAAACAGAGACCAAAAGACCCACCTTTTGTTTTTCCTGATATTCCAGCCAGTTGCCTGCGGTCAGCACAAAAAAACATTTCCTGAACAACAAAACAAAGTTTGTCTAGTGCGCGCAAGCACGCTGAAGATAAAATGAAATTATTTTTGGAACAAGATAAATTGGATTTTGGAAAAATTATAGATCAAGCCCCGGAAAAGTTTAACTGTGTTACAATATACTCCCACGAAGTAGGCTCTGTTTCAATATAATCAAAAGCATTAATCCATGGTGTCCCCCATTTTATTATTCAAATAAAAAACGACTACAGTTATAGCCTACCTGTTTTTCTTTTGGCTCTCCGTGCAACGTCCTTTTATTTTATTTTCACTGAACATATTTTTTTTGTTGTTGTTGTGTATGTAATTGATAAATAATTGAATATGTACCTATCTTATAAAGGGATGTAGCTGACTTGGTGACTTGGACTTGGTGACCCTCTTGAGGGTTTCTCGCTGCATCCCTGTTGTAGAATCGTATTAATAAATAATAGTAAAATAATATTTTTTTTGTTTTCTATATTGTATATGTATTCTGCAACAAATAAACAAAGATTGATTGATTTAAAAAAAAAAAGCTTAAAAAGCATTTACTAAATGCTTATAAAATAAATACACCTGATGCAGTTTTCTTTTAGTTTGGTTTGTCTTATTTTTTACTCCATTATTGTCTGATTAATTGGATATTGCTCACTTGCTTTTTTTGTTGTTTCTTGCTTTATGCGGTTAAAACACTTTTACATCTTTTGGCTTTTATTTTTTTTTTATGTTTTGCTTTTGTTGTCTGATATGTGCTACTTTATTTTTTCTGATTAAACTTATAGGCTATTGTTTATTTGCTTTATTATTCAAACTGCTTTTTATTTTTACTGAACTTTTTTTTTTTTTATGTTTTGTTTTCTGCTTTTTTTTCTTTTTTTTGTTGTTGTCTGTACAATTGATAAATAATTGAATGTGTACCTATCTTATAAAGGGATGTAGCTGACTTGGTGACCCTCTAGACGGTCTTTCGCTGCATCCCTGTTGTAGAATCGTATTAACAAATAATGGTAAAATAATATTCTATTGTTTTCTATATTGTATATGTATTCTGCAACAAATAAACAAAGATTGATTGATTGATTGATTGGTCACCATTATCAGAGATGATACTATATTTGTCTGAACTGGAGATGGCGCATAAGAAAAAGATTCTTTTTGATCAACTTTTCGTGACAGATAAAAAAGGAGGAAATGAGAAATTGTATTCACCAGAGATGATGACAAGGCCATTTAAGTATTTCGAAAATCCTGATCTTTGTAATCTCGGCTTCAACAGGGCTTTAACTACCAAGTATTCGTACATTAACTAGAATTACATCAAAAGTTGGAAGAGTTGCTGAAACCGAATTTTTGGCTAGTATATTTAAAAATTTATCACCTACCAACGGCTTTGTATTATACTATGGGATAAAATTTATATCATACCAGCTTTAACTTATCATGGAGAAAAGCTCTTCCGTCGTGCTATTGACCATCCTGAAAAGCTGGGAAAAACTATGCTTACGGTCATGATTAAATGCTTATGGAGGGCTCAAGTTTATTTACAAAGTTTTCCCCATTAGCAATCTTACGGCGCAGTTTTGTATGATGAAGGGCAAAGCATAGTAAAAGCAATCGAATCTAAACAAGAAAGCAAAATCATTGCTGTTATTGCAGATGAGCATCGTACTAACCAGAAATGCTTTTCAACTTGGGCTATGGATTCTCCTAGCAGATCAAAGCCTTGGTTAAGTAAAAACTCTGATATATTCCTTTTATTTGATTATGTGCACGTTGTGAAATGTTTGCAAAACAATTGGTTGATTGAAAAAACGAAAAGGCTGCAATACTTATTCAATGGAGTAACTCAAGTTGCAAAGTGGAGTGATTTAGTTGAATTGGAAGAAGCAAAGAGCAATTCTCTTCTAAAATTATCCAAGCTAAATGACATAGTAGTATCTCCATTTAAGCCAATTGAGCATCAAATTGTTTCTATATTTCTACGTATTTCTTGTGACGAAACTATTGCAGCTTTGGAATCTCACCCTAAAATTAATAATGAAGCAGCATCGGGAACAGTTAATTTTTTAAAAATTGTACTCAAATTGTGGAAAATATTAATGTGAAAAATCCACGAAAAAATCAAGCGCACAACGATCCAGTGAGAGCTGTTATTAAGATGTCTGATGATCCGAGGATAAAACTTTTGTTGAGTGTAGCAGCAATAGCTGATGGTATACGTCCAACTACAAATCCTAGAGTCTGTTTGTGAACTTCAGACACTGCAAAATTTCTTGCTTATATTTGTAGAGGAGCAGTTGATCCGACACGTCATTTGTTGGCAAGTGGCAATGAATATGTCATGTTAGGATAATTTTCTACCGATCCTTTGGAACAGGCTTTTGGTAAGCTGCGGCAGGGTTCTGTGGAAACGTACTTTTTAAGTGCACAATCAGTGATTGAAATTTGAAAAGATACGTGTACAACGAGCTAACTATCTACACAACTCAAACTCAATATTTTAAATGACAGTGCTGGTGATGAACATGAATGTGAACTTTGTAAGCGTCTACTAACCGGTGAAGAGTGTGAAATTTTTGACAATCTAGAGGCGCTTGAGGAAAGTGTTGGAAGCAACGTAGTGGCAGCAATTTTATATATAGCTGGATATCTTCAAAAGCAAGCAGGTCAAATTCGTGATAATGATACAATGTACTATTACGATAAATTTAAAAAGTACGTACTTAGACCAGCTAAATAGAGGAGCCCATGTGCTGCCTCAAGATCATTTAGTACAGTGGTGAATTTAGTGCTTTTTTTATTTTTATTTTTTATTTTATCTCCACAGTATATTTATCCTCCTGACTCGCAGGAAAGCGACGGAGGCGCTAATACAAAGGGTAGGCAATTACCCCGACCTGCTTCCGGAAATGCCAAGATATTGCTGTCCGCTTGTAGTTTAATAGAGATATGACTATAATTTAGACTGCTTGCCAAGACCACCACGCAGGGGAAAGTGCCGTAAAGTTTCTTTCCCAAGGACACAACAGAATGGTGCGAGTGGGTTTTGAACCGACACTATGTCGATCATAAGCACGCGCTTTAACCACTTGATCACACTGCTTTGTGTTACTCACCCAAATAAATGAACGGGTATGTCGTACTTTTTTGATATATTTGTTTATATCTTTTCCGAAAAATGGCATTGTAATATTTCTTTGAAACACAGCAAAATTCTTAGCAGTATATTTTTGAAAAACTACTCTTTATTTCGCTCTCCACGCAGTTCTATGGAAGCTTCCTTAAAAGTGTTGAAGCTCAACTAGTTTTTAGTTTTTCATGCTTTTTTTGTAGACAATGCCATTTCACTTTCTGTTTTAGTATTAAAATGATGACGGGCACAAAAAGTGTAGGAAAAGAAAAATAAATAGTCATTCACTTTTCAGCAGCACAACTTTTACTTTTAACAGCAGTAATTTTCTTCTATTTGTGTCGACATTAGTAAATTACATCCCCGGCATTCGCTACCACAACATTTCAAAATCAATTCCGTTTTGCCTGTCTTACTTTTTTGCAACAATGCGTTTATGAATGTTTATATTGTTTTCAATTATTGTTCTGTACTATGTACATCACTAGATATGCTACAATTATAATTTTGATCGATCTTTAATGCTTTACGCAAAGGGAATTGATCATTAAGTAAAAAGCAAGTTTGAAGCTTTAATAATCTAGTAATTAAGCCATTAAACAGAATAAATATGCTACAACAAATTGAATTAATGCTGGAAAAAATCAAGCAGCTAACGTTTAAGTAAAATAAACATAAGTCTTAAATTGTAAAATCTGCGGGCACAGCATAGGTGGCTGTTTGTTTTAAATGTTTCTTTGCTATTAACACAGTTTTGCGCGCTGAAGGCAAGGCAGCGAGATAGCACTTTATCGGCCTTCAGCTCATGCGCTCGTTTTTTGTTGACATGGCCTATATTTTCTAGGTCGCCATGGCTCAGCATTAAACTCTTGTCTTTTTGCTCGCCAATCGGAATCACGATGCGTTATTCCACCAAGTAGTTCTGATTACGATGGTGTTGGAATCAGTTTCGCATTTACGAATTGTGATGAAGGATACACAAGAACCGAAATTATATATATAGAAAGAGAAAATTTATTTTGGCATAACCATAGCACAACATACTCACAAATACAGAACTACTTAAATTAGAACCAAAATCTAATTGTTTGTAATTGTGCATATAAGTTACATTATGAAAGCATCGAAAAAACTATACGACAGGATATTGAAGTCAAGGTGCCTCCAAATCATAGCTATAACCTTATACCTAGCTTGTTTGTAAAGACGCACCGTGAAAACTTCTGTTTTCTTAGTAGTCGATAAAAGAAAAAATGCCGCGTCTCAAGAGTAAACTGGTTGAACTGTTATTCCACAAAAATTATTTTAAAACTGTGCATTTTAAGGAGGTTAAAATAAAGAACCGGCAACATTTCGCGGCTACTTTTTACTCTCGATTATAAAAGTAAATTTGCGGGTGTTCAGTTACGACGGCACGAGCAATAGTGCCGGTAATCTTGATTTCCCGAAAAAAATCTTATTTCAAGCTGGACTTACAGAATCACTCAAGTAAGATTAATTATTGGAAGTTTAATAATTTATACAATGACATTGCAAAAAACGAGGCAGAAGTTAACGTCGCGTAATCCAAACGCAGACACACCTCAACAAATGATGCAACAAAAAGCTTTGTGAAACTGAGTACATTTACAGAAAAAACTTAAGCAAACTACTGTTAGTAATATAAATCAGTAAACCAGACATTGCACAATCATTTAACAAGATAAAAGTTATTTAAAAAATACTTATGCTTCAATTACGCGTCCAAAACGATCACAAATTGACAAAAATAGCACAATAATAGGCATTAAAAAATAAACATTCGAAAAAATTTAAGTATTCGTAAAGTTTAAAAATACTTGAAAGAAAAAAATTGATAGAAATTACAGTCCAAATAATACCTTGATGTTGATAACATCAATATTTGCCATACTAAAAAAAGAATTAATCTATTTCCTTAAAATTTAGTCTAAATTTAATAACAGGACAAATGTTTCAATTTATTAATATCGCTTTCAGAAGTGTTATAACGAACATTTTTAAAATAAAATTAAAAGTTTTAGGCTAATTTAATTTTAATACCATAAAAGTATTTTTTTACGACATGATTTCATGCTTATTAAAAAAGATTACACATGTTAAGAATTACTTTGCCAGAAAAAAGGTTTCCTTAACAAATAATTTATTTTGCTATAGCTAAAATAAAAGAATTTGTTGAAAAGTATTAAAATTAACTTTACGACAGGTTAAAAAACAAAAAAAGAAAAAACGTTTGGTTGGCTACGAGAAAAAACTTAATATATTTTCAAATCTGATTTATAAAGCTTGAACTTTATTAAATTTTTTTCAAAATTAAAAGTTGAAGCAATTCTTTATTTCAACTTTCAAACATCACGATAACTTTGTTTGAAATCAGTTTGAAAAGTTTTTTGCGGACTTAATGTTACGCAACTAACTCTCGTTTTTCCTGCGGAGCAGGCGTTTGAAATTCTTCCCCATAAACTCCGCTGTCTTTAGAATCAATTGAACCTCCAGAATCAAGTCTTGTAATTGCAGCTTTTGGTTGAACGCTATTGTTAGAGCCTGAGTTTTCAAAATCATTCTCTTCAAGTGACGCTGTTTCTGGAGAGATAATCGGAGAGCGTTTTATTTTTGCTCCAAGTAATACTAACTCGTTATTGTCCACAAGACAAAGGGCTTGGTAAGCGTTGAATAAAGAAGATTCTTTCTCGAACTCAACCGTGACGCAAAGCACCTGAACAATATATTTAAAAAATTTTTCATAATTCAACTCAAAATTAATAATTTTGTTTTTTACTTTATTTTAATCCAACAAATATTTATTTAACGATTGTAAAATGCTTTTTTTTATGCATCGGGCGCTCCTATCTACACTCAACGTGACCGAGTAGGGAGGAGAGAGGCGCCGTATCGCATGCAAAAGCGATGAACGCGACCTTTGTTCAAAACCTATTCTTGCCATTCTGTTGTGTCCTTTGGAAAAAAAACCTTTACGGTATATTCTTCTATCTGGCTGTCTTAGCAAGCATCTTTAATTTTTAATAATATCTCTAAATAAAAACTTTTAACCAAATGGAATTATCATCGATGTTGTCCTGCAACTCAGAAGGATGAATAGAAATGATGAATGACTGAGTTATAAACAACTAGACAAAAATGTGTTTAAACGTTAACTTTAATGTTTTGTTTTTTACTAAACTCACGAGATTCCTAATTTTTAGTTTGTGATCAGAGTGTTCAAACATTTTTTTGGTTATATAATCTTTTTAAATATGTTTTATGTTCGACATATCACCTGACAAAACTTTCATGAAACAAATTTTTAAAAATATCATTTTCGAGCGAGTCTGAAAGATAAAGCAAAATAATACTTAGTTAGTTACTCGCTGAGCACACTGGATCAAATTAACAGATTAAGCTTTGTCATCCTAAACTACCATTTAATTCCGCATTTAATCACACAGAAATAACGTGGGCTACTTTTCTACATTCCAAACTTGCAAATCAATATAAAAAAATTCATTGATAAAAACAATAAATATTATTAATGTAATCGAGTGTGTTGAGATTTTTGAAACATCGGTTAGAGCGAGAAATTGATTGAATAAAAGTTAAATTTAAAGAAAAAATTTAAATTTAAATTTAACAGAAGCAAACACACTCGTAACAAAAAGTAAAACACAATCAAACACAATCGTACTTAAAAAAAAAGAAACAAAAAAGCAACTTCAACAATTAATCAGAAGCAAATACCAAATGAAAATTTTTATAAAATTAGTTTATCTCCAAAGTAAAATGGCGCAGACCTTACTCACTAAATCTGATACTTTGGTTTCACAAGAATTTATATTAAGCTAAAGTTTATAGACTTATACGCTTATCAAGAGTTAGAAAACCTTAGCAGTTTCTTCCATATTATTATGTGTCGCCAATAAAATCAAAGTGATTTTTATACCTAATTAAGACTATTGACCTGGACCTGCGAATTTTGTTTTATATTATGCGAATTTTGTTTGAAATTGGATTTCTAAAACTTTGTTCTAGCATCGTAGGTTTACCACAATCTCTGGTTGAAATCTTTCATGTCGTGATGAAGCATCAAGCGAAATGATATAAGCCCGTCACATGTATAGCACTTTCGTTAAATGTCTCCACTAGATAGAGATTGATAAATAGCAATCGAAAAACATGTTTTTCAAGATAAATTTTCACAATTGACATCCTGCATAAGTTTTGTTTAAAAAATTTCCTTTAAAAACAAACAATTGTCAAAATACCGAAAAATGTTAACTTTTCTTAGTTAGAGAAAAATGCCTTGATCTTATTTTAAACTCTTGAACAAAGGTCACGAACCCAAGCATCCACGCAAATAACCGATTGCTCGTGAGTCCCCATATCAAATTCTTTTGACGACGTTGAGAAGAAAAATAAACGGTTACTAATTCAGTTTAAAAAGTACAGTATAATGGTAAATATTTCTATTTTCAATCTTTTGATTAACTGTTGTGACCGGAAAGTCCATATACTTTTTTCTGATTTTATGAGAACTTTTAGCAGTGAAAAAGCCAGGATACCAACTGTAGACCTATGAGCTTTGATAAGCAAGTTTGGGACAAGCTAGAAAAATCCAAATGTTTCTAGACTGAATTTTGTGTGTATAATGACTACATCTTGACTCAAAAGTTTAAAGATTAACGTTCTATATTTAAAATAAATGTATTTTTTAAACTAAATGTCTGGCTTTTTTTCTTTTCCAAAAATATAAGATATCAATTTGATTCTCTTTTTGCCAGCAAATTTTGTCCAAACAAAGCTAAAATATAAATGTAAAATTTTTTGTCTACTTCACAATAATGAACGACAAACGTTGTTTATTTATTAAAAGAATGACCGGAGCGGGGCAGTTTGTTTTAATCAAGTTAAACAAGCTCATTGTAAACCTAAACAAACCAAAAGAAATCTTTCAATTATTAGAAAAGGGTTTCCAATTTTTGTCAAGAATGTCAGCGAAAAATAACAAAAATGGAAAAAACGAGTCGTGCTCATTAAACAAAACAAATTAAGTTTACCAGGCTTTCATTTATAAAAAAAAATTATGATTTTTTAGCATATTTTAGGTATAATGTGATACGTTTGTGAAATTAACGCTAAAGATTTGCTTTTATCAATAAAAAAAAATCTTCCAAAGGTACAGTAAAAATAAAAACAAATAAAAAACAATATGACGATATTTCACCAGAGTTATACTGCTTTTTTCTCAGCTTATAATTTTGCTATTATCGTAGCTGACTAGAAATATATCAAAGATGGAAGTTTTTTTAAGTGCGACATCAAAAAACTTCTAAATTTTTTTAGATTTCAAAGAATCGCGTTAATAAATTTTACACTTTATCTCTTGTGGTGAAAGCGAACTCCAACGATACGTCTTACGTCATATTCAATTACTTTATTTCGTCTCATGAACTTGACATCAAGAAGCCAGAATTAATTTCGACTGATGGGAAATTGTTCGTTTGCATGAGATCGTTTTTATTTTTGACTCGTCTTTTCTTTCATAAAACTAATGCCCATCGATGCCCTTCGCCAATAACACGCGAACCCAGACATAGACACTTTCGCTAGGGGCGCTTCGAGAAAGCATCCTCGTTCGAGCGGATGCTTCATGTATCAGTATTCGTTATATTATTCCAATATAAATATAGTTGCATTGGTTTTCTCTTTCAAGAAATATTTTTCAATTAAAGCCAAACATATGTTGATTACGCTTAAAACATGCAGATGTAGGTTACGCCATGGTCAATAAGTTACGATGCATGTATCCATAAAGAAATAAAACTGTTTACTTGACATAGGTTTGCGCTCTTTTGCACAGAACACACTAATAGAGATGACGTAGCTTCATGTTATTTTACCGCAAGATTATTCGCGATAATCAATAATTGACACTGATTCACCAGTGCTGGTCAGAGAGCGATTCACTCGGAGAGCTCTGTGACTCAGTGTGATATGTGGTGCAAGTATAAAGCAACATTTTTTTCAGATCAAAAAGAGACGTTAACTAGTTTTGGAAAAATAAGATTTACAATTACCATGGTTCCTCTGAAATTGCTCGGAAACTTAGCTTTAGGTTAAAAATAAACTTTATCAAAACGAACTTGCGAGTTGGAATTTCGACAGCAAGTTGCTAGAGATTGCTTTTTTGCAATCGGGTTTAAGCAAAGCATTTTATCTTATTTTGAAAACTTGACGGATTTTTTCTTTGAATGATATGTCGTTTCTATAACTCGCGTTTTTTTTGTTATTGAGAAAATCGCTTCGTGATAAACAATTTTGTTGATTTTTTAAAAATTATTTTAAGAAGAAATTCTATCGATACGAAAATGTTAAGCATGAATAAAATTTAGAAACAAGAATACTTTCAGCAAAGATCATAAATTTGAGCATAATTAAAGTAGACATTGCTAGACCGACAAACTATCAAGGCTCTACTTTATTCTTTTCCCACGCGAAGGCGTATCAAGAATTGATGGTGCTTACGCGGAAACATTACGCGGTAATGTTGTAGAAGTACCGAGCACTTGGCGACGGTTTGTCACATTTTTTGGCCCGGGATTCGTACCCAGACCTTCTACGCCGGAAGCAGAAATGTGAATCACTAACCCAATATAAACTTTTGTGCATAATGCCCCAAAATATTTTAATTGTTTCAGAGATGCGCGACAAGTATTAAAATTAAGAGTCACTGATCTAGCCGAAAGATTGTCAAAAGCTTTAAAATAAATCCCGTTGCAAGTTGTAAAAAACAGGAAACAAAAACACGATACAAGTTATGCTGGCTCGTTGTTCCATGCAGTTGCCAATCAAACAATTCACGAGTTAATAGCAACAGGACTCGTAGATTAAATCGGCAATGTCAAATGAGTTTTTAGCAAAGAGATCAAAAGATTAACTTCTAATCATTGTTGTTAAAACAAGAAGCTCTTTTAATACAATTTGTTGTTCTATGTTTCTACTTGCTCTGCAATTCTAATTATCTGACAAGGGTATAATTTTGCTATGCGTAGAAAATTTGGGCTACTTTTACGAATTTTTGTAAAGAAAACTTTCAAAAATAAAAGTATCTAACAATTATTATATCAAAAATAAAATTTTTTCTACAATTTTACTTATCTCGTATAAGTGCTGAAAGTTTTTTCACGAATTATATAAGTATGTTCATTAATAATCTATAAAGAATAAATATCATTTTTCTTACTTTTCCTAATTGCGGTATAAGATTAGAATATACTTTGAGATAGAGTGGCAATGGTCGATCTGGCCTTAAAATTCGAATTTGAGATATTTCCCCGTAAACTTTCATTATCTTTGTGACGTCTTCAATTCCGTCAATGTTTTTTGGGTTGATTAAAACCAAAGAAGTAGTTTTCTTATTGGAAATGAAAGGACCAGAAGGAGGAAAGCACCGGCGAACTTTGGTGTTTGTTTTGTTTACTTTTAATTTATCAGAATTGAGTAACGCTGAAAGTAATAAACTTTCGTTTCCTGGGCTTAAAAGTTTTTTAAGTTTTTTTGAAGAGGCAAGTAACTTGATACTAACAAAACCTTCAGCATTGCGTTTCATTTGCCTGAACAAGTAAGAGTTCTTTAGCAAGGTCTCATCGGACATGGCCTCTTCAGCCGCCTGCTTTATCGATTCGACTAAGTTCTTTTCAGCTATCTTACAACTGGATGCGTGAACCAATGAGGCATCATCATCAGTGGATGCTGTCGAAACAAGTCCCGAGTCCCTTGCGGAAGATCTGGTGGAAAGAAGGAAGGGTGATGAACTTCTGGATGAGGCGGAGGAAATTGAAGTAAATGATAAACAACGATTTGTCACTTCTCCAGATGAAGATTGTTCTCGATGAATTGATGATGACGCTAATTTACTTTTTTTTTCAATGGTTTGTTTTGCTTTTTCAGGATCACTGCAAGGGCATTCACGACCATGATCGTGGAATACGTTTTCGTGTTGCTCTTGACTGTTGGAAATGGCATTGTTATAATAATGATAAAAAGTTGTTCCATTGAAAACAGATGCACTCACCGGACCAAATGGTGAATTATGACAAACAGGGTAACTCCCGTGCTCGCGAAAAGGCGGTGGAAAGCGAGGTGCTTTTTCATAATAAAAAATTCTTTGTTCTGGATGGAAGTGAGGTAAATTTGCAGCAGGACCAAATCCGTGATATTGAGGAACATGAGGAACATGTTGAATGGGGCCTCCGTTATTTTGAGGGCCCGGACGCAATTCATTGCCAAAATATCGTGAAAACCGACGATGACAGCGTTTTTCTTTTGATTTCGAATAACTGGGTTTTGCTGGCTTACAGAATTTTTTTTCACTTTTCTGTTTCTCATTGTTTTCCATTCTCTATTTTTTTTTCTCTGTTTTTCCGGGAAGCATAAAACGAAAGATTTATCAACTTTTTTAAAATAAGTGTTAATTAAATGCAATTAAAACCTACAAATAACACTGCAATATTCTGCAGCAAAAAAAGTGTTGGGCAATTTTAAGAGCAATTATTTCTATTCAACATGAAAGAAAGCTGCGATCAAAATATTACGAGTACAATGAAAAACGAAAATACAAATATATTATTACAATTTTAACGAAAGCAAAAAATTAAAGTTAAAAAAAACATAATGTTAAAGATTGTCCGTTCTCTTGTCGAAATTGCTTTTAGAACGTTTTAATGATTTATTTTGAATTTATTTTGTAATTGAAAACATTGTAGTACGTATATTTTAAGCTTTGATAAAAGGTCTTTGTTTTCGCTTCTACATAAGCAAAAAATTAAGACGATTAAACCGGAGGTTTTCAACTGGTGCGTCGCAATGTAGTAAGATAAACATTTATTAATATATATCCCGGGATACTGAGGTGGCGGTCCTTTAAGGATTGGAACAAAAAAAAAAACAATTTTTGTTGTGTTTTTTCTTGAAATTTTTTTGGTGTTCCATCAACTTTCACGAGAAAGATGCTTTTAAAACACAAAAACTCCGAGTTTTAGCCTCTGACTCGAAATATTATTTTTTGGAAAGGAAGTCGTTTGCGTAAATCTAAGACAATAGTGCCTCAAAAGTTTATCCAAGTTGGTAAATATTGGAAAAACAAGTGATAAGCAGTAGTTTTTTCAATCCAATAAAAACTGCAAAAACCCAATCTGCTTCGCCTCAGATTGGTTGAATGAGAAAATTTTTGCGGTTTTTGTTTTAAAAACAGCAGGGCGAATAAAGCAGTTTTCAGAGAATTAATTTACCAACAACCATTTGGATTTACATAGAAATAATACGCTGGTATTCAAAGAGGCAACTTCGCTTCACATTTTCTGGCCGCTGCGTTTTATCACAAATTGATGTTATCATCAGTGTTTAATAGCAACTACTAAACAGCTATTGCAAAAAAAAAGCTAGACTTCAAACGTTCTTATCCACGCTATCAACTTGTAATTACAGAACGCACAAGATTTAAAGCAATTTTAAACAAGCAAAAACGCTGCCACTTTTTTTCTCACGCAGACCATTGATTTCCTTTGTAAATTAGACCCTTTCTTAATTAATCTAACAACAAATGGCTACATTAAGTTTCTCTCTCTCTCTCTCTCTCTCTTTCTGCATTTTCCCGCAGTGACACGCATGCGATGAGGTGAGATTATGTTTCTCACTTGGTTAGCTTGTTTGAGTTATAAGCCGGCTCTGTTTGATTTCTTTTTACGATGCCATTCTGTAGCCGCGGGCGCTGAAGTAATATTTACGTACCACCCTTTTCCGGGTCTGCTCACTGTTATGTCTCCCGCAGGGTAGGCTGTACTCGTTCGGTTCATCTCGTAAGACGTTAACACAGAGCCATCTTGGAAGAAAGTTTAATTTTATTAAATCTTATGTTTTTTCAATCGTTTGGACGAGATTTTTTCTCCGATTATCACTCGTTGAAAAAGCGACACCAGCTGCAATGACAAACTCATAGAATTTTTTTTTTTTTTCATATATTGGTTTCTTGAAAATCTAAGCAATTGTATATACAGCTGTATATATTGTAGCTTGAGTGTGCAAAATTCGACTGAATTTTACCGATTTCTATAAAGTTTGATTAGAGTTCTTTAAATTTGAATGTTACTAACACTGTATTTTATGGTTCTCATCTTGTTTACAAATTATTCTATGTTGAACTGTTGACTAAAGTTGTACAACTTAAGGACGATGTAGTAAGTCGTAAATACAAAGGGTTGAAATCCTAAGCCGAATATTTTTTAAGATTGAATCTTAATGTTTGGCTTTAAGTTTTTTAATGATGCGAAAAACTCATGAATGAGATGAGTAGAAGTCCGATCTAAAAAACAACCTTTATAAAACGCTTTTATCTAAAGATTTAAAATATTTTCTAACGAAAAAGTAAGTTAGTTAAATAAAAGCTTTTGAAATTGATCTCATTTGAATATTTTTGGACATAGTAAATAGCGTATCTTGTTGATTGTTTTATTAAAAATCTCTAATACAGTTGCCTTAATTTATTTAAAAATAGATAAAACGTTATTAAACAAAGTATGTTTTAGTTATGTTAAAAAAGTAGATAAAACGTTATTAAAAAAAAACTTTTATGTTAAAAAAGTATCTTTTCAATTGTTTTCTTAAAAGTCTCTAATACAATTGCCTTAGTTTATTTAAAACTAGATAAAACTTCAATAGGAAAAAAATCAAGACTATTTATTATTTTAAAAGCATTAAATTTGCAAAAATTGTTTTATTCAAAAGTTTTACGAAATTTGTATTGTAAGAAACGTGAAAAAATATATTTTTAAAAACCATGGTTATAAAAAATCGATGATGTCGTTATTAAAGGGTTTCTCTCAAAATGCGGTTTGTTGAAGATTTAATACTAAATTATAACATAGCGGTGGCCTGCAAACTTTTTTCATGGTTAACGTTAACAATACAAACTATGACAAAAAAAAGATTTTTTAAAATCTTTTAACCAAAAGAACTTGCCATTTTTTTGGTTCTTGCTACTGTTTACTGTTGATGAAAAATAAATAAAAAAACTTCAGTATACAGTCGCATGCTGATCTTGAAGATTTCGGTTTGGTTTTGAACTGTTGAACTTTGTTGAATATCATTAAAAAACACTGGTTGTTATATTTTGTTAGTTCATAATGTAATTGCTTTTTTATTTTTAACTTAAGTTTACTTGAATTGTATTGCAATGGGATGAATTTCGAGATCTTATGTTGAATTACGAAATCGAACCCAAATGTAGAAGAATTGTAATTTGTTTTATGCCTTCGCCTTTGTTTTACGTTTGAATCATTCAGTAATCAAGAATGATTACCGTTAACAGAGTTTATTTAAGTTACATCTTTTGTATTATCTTGCAGTTTAAGTGTTCTTTATGTCGTGTATCGGTACGTTTAAACGTTTATTTAATTGTGTTTTATTTCTTGCAGCCTCTTAAGTTAATTATACCATTAAATTCTGGTAATGAAATATCCTTAATTAACAGTTGCAACTTACCTTATCCCATTTCAAACAATTGAGCAGGGTCCCTGAACTCGTGGGAACACCTGGCCCCTAGGCCAATTTTTGAAAGCCCATGGACCTCAAAGCTAAATATTTACAAAACTCCAATGAAGACAAAAAAGATTATCAAGTGAAGCTTCGGCAAGTTTTTCCTTCTAACAGTAAAATGAAGACTTTTTTTTAATCTTCTTTGGACATTTCACTTGCAGGATTTGGACTTGTTGTCCGTGGAATTACAAAGTTTCTCGCTGAAGACAAAAAAAGATCTTCACCTCACGGTTGAAAAGAAAATTTTGATGAGCTTCAGTTGGTTGCCTTTTTTTTTGGTCTTCAGTTAGAAATATCAGATGCTTTTAAAAAAAGCGAAATGTAAACAGCTTATAATTTTTTATTAGGACCCTGGAAAATCTGTGTGGAACCTTGGGGACCACAGCTTAAAAACCTTGCAGTAAAGCCTCAGCATAGTGACGTGTTTGAACCGGTTTTTTAGCTGGTTTATCCGAAAAATAAAACAAAATCTGTTTTTCTACAGAATTTGTACAAATTTTTTTCGCTTTTTTCTGAAATACAGTTTTTTTTGACGTTGTCTTATAGTTTCTATTATAAAATTAATTTGTTTTTGCAACAAATAAATCAACAAATAAATTATCTTTTTTAATTATTCTTATGTTAAATAAACATTTTAGCAACGTAATGTGTTTAAATGAAGGAAATCAAATTTTATTCAAAATTAAATAGCTACTCTCAAATAAGTAGAGCAGCATGTAACCAAACGAGATAAACAAATTTGTTACATATAATTTTCTAAAGTTAAAAGCAAGGTTGGTTGGTTAAAAGCAAACATAATATTTTTTCATAGAAAAAATTTTGCTAGTCTTTTATTATAGAATCAATGACAATATTGCAGGAAGAAAGTTAATTTTTTCAGTTTTTTAAGTAAAAATGACTTGTTTAAAGAATATTTCATATAGCCTTATTTTGGAAAAAACATTCGATAAATTCAACTATATTTAGTTTGGGTTAGCTTTTAAGATTTGTAATTAAGATTTTTTATGTATGGTACCATAAATTATAAATGAATAAAACAAACGATTTTCAAAAAAATACAGCTAGTTTCCAAACATTAATCCACAAATTGTAACCTCCCGAAATAATGTCAAAAAATAAAAAAAAAAGTTGAACAATAAAAAGCTAGTAAAATTTCATAACCTGCTTAATTTCTATAAAATCTTCATTAAACACTGAAGAACACGAGAAAATTAATTTTGATTTAGGCGTACATTTACTGCAGATAGTATTTTGGCAGTAATTTCGGCAGAAAAATAAAACTGATTTGGTCTGACTCAATAAGTTTATTCGTTCTGGGTTTTTATCTGGCTTAAAACTTTTTTCCTCCATCAAAAGCCTTATTCTTACATTTTTAATCCCATCGTTATTTGAAATTTCAATTTTTCGCCTAAGATTTAACTTTTTTGAATAAAAACGCTATACCCGATGTTATATTTAGCTAGAAATGCTGAGATAGTGCGCGCATGCAAGTGCAAGGTAGCGACAAGGACCATAGCTAAACTAAACAACAGGTCAAACTATAATTTAGGCAAAATTATACCATAAATAACGCTTCTTACAACTGCGAATTTCAAACAGTGAAATTATTTTTAATCATTCTAGAAAAAATATAAGTTAAATATAAAAACTTTTGTGAAAAAAAGCGTTTTAAAAGAAACTGAATTTCGATATTATTTAAAATTGTGAATTATTTCATGAACAACTGCACTTTATGTAATAGCTCACAGCAATATTTTTTTACTTTTTATTCTATTAATACTTTTAAGTAAATTAGTAAAAGATATCTCCTTCGACGAATTGATAATTTCAACTTAAAAAAATCTTTTATTGATTTGAATGCTAAGCTTTAAGTTTTAAGGCTTATACCAAGGCGATAACAATATTACGACTGAAGGCACAAGTAATAAAAAAGATATCGCTAGTGGTAACGGGCAAATCAAAACGGCGATGACCTTTCGCAATTTTTTATGGATGTAGCAGTTTTTTTATTCGGAAAAAAGATAAAAAAGCGAGCAATTGCAATAGCACCAATTTTGCTTTGAATAGTAAATAACTGTTAAGTATTATGTCTGTTGAACTTTCTTCTCACAATGCTGAAATTTCGAAAATTAAAAAAGGCGAGAATGTTAATGAAAACAATTTTACCATTTTTGTATAAAACAAGGTTCGGGAAACCTGCGGCCCGCGTACAATTGGAAAGAAGCAAAGTCAGTTCCAATTTTCCGTGACAAAAATCGAAAAATTAATTACCGATTTTTAATGATAACCTTTTATTTTATAGATCACTACGTTTTTTGTACAAAAATCGAGAAATCAAAAACGATTTTAAGTCAGTGTTTCTGAACCTGTGTGCCGCGAAACTTTAAAAAAACATTAGTCTATTCATCCGCAACCTTGTTTTAGAAAACAGTACTTTTTACAGACCAATATTAAGAACTTCGAAACAGAATCAAAGTGAATATTTTTTTATTTTTATTTTTAGAGAACACCTCTTTTTGGGAACTAAAAGTTAAAAATCGGACAGTAATTTAAAGTGAAGACTTTTTTTTGGTAACACCTCATATTGGACAAAAATTAAGAAGTCTGTACCAAGTGTACCGCAAATTTCAAAAAAGGCCCAAAATGTGCCACAAGCTGAAAAAGGTTAAAAACCACTTGTTCTAAGGGATAATATTTTTTTTAGGTTTTTACCATAAGTTTAGGATACAATTTCTTTTCGTATCTGTAAAGTGTTAGAAGGTCATAATTCAGGCTGACGTCTAAAAAATTTGGGCATAACTATATCGCTGCAGCTATATGCTAAATTTTACGCGGGCCACACCAATTTTTTAACGATTAACATTTTATGCTTTTTTTACAAAGTCTTAACCGACCCTTGCTGAACATCGATAGAAGAATATACTTTATAACTTGGCTTCCATTTTGGGAAATTCAGTTTCGGCCAGACATGTTAAAAATTAACTTTATTTAGTCATGATTCTGATTACGGGAAAGCATTAGCCATCTTTCTCTGTACCGTCTATAGTAACGCTGTAGATACAAGTGCTATAAAAGATTTTTATAGGTTTAAAACCGATCGCTATCATTGAATTCTCTTACTCTTAAAAACACCAAATTCAACTCTTGCTCTGACAACTTAAAACTATTATGAAAAGCTCCTATAACAATAAACTTATATCATAATAATAAAAAAAATTTACCTATAACTTTTATTTTTAAATGTCATTTCTTTCTCTATTATAATAAGACGAAAAAAGTTTATAGATTATGTACATATCCAACAATCCTAAACCATGCGTCCTATTGCGAGAGAGTGCAACCAAAATAAGGTTATTTTAAATGTGAGCAGGTTTATAAACTCATTTTGATTATAATGCGAAGTGTTTCTTTTTTTAAGTTTTGAAAAACAACTTTTATACCATAAAAAAAGCAGAAGATAAAAAAACGTAGACAACGCGTGCAATTTTGTTCCGATTTATTAATGTTGAGACCAATTTTTACTGAATGAGGTCATTTATAATGTTTGTAAGCATTTGCAACTACTTGCTGTCTCCTCGTGTTCTATCGATTAGTAATGTTTAAATCGCCAGAGGTTGCAACAGGTTTTTTTTAACAAGTTTTTCTTATTTTTCAACAATAAACAAAAGCAACGATGACAACAGCAAGTCTTTGCTAAAAGTTTTGTAATTTTTAGTGCTGTTTCTGATATATTGTTGAGCTCAACTGCAACACCTAATACTGACAAGACATTTTTCAGTTAAAACTATAGTGATTGTAGTGTACAGAAAACTACAAACCCTTCAAAATTTCACTTTTAACTCTTTGCGGTCCAATTTTTTTGCCATATCCGGCCCGCAATTTTCAGTTTTGTACCCATGGAATTGTAATCTACATATTCTCAACCTATCGAAAATCCTAATTTTTTTCTCTGCTCAAAAAATTCTCACTCAGCTCTTTACAGTTCAATCATATTTATTTTTCGGTACATTTGCAAATCAATTATATTTATTTTTTGGTACATTTACTAACGCAATATAAGGAACAGATTGGTTTGTTTATCATCTTAAAAAGTTGCTAAAAAAAAAAGCTTTGCCATGAAAACTACCATAGAGTGTCCCTTGATCGCTCCAAGAGCTGAGTGATAGAATTTGCATGAGCAGAGAAAAAAATTTTCGATTTTTGATCGGTTGAAAATAAGTAGATTATTACAATTCCATGGGTACAAAATTGAAAATTGCATCCGCCCACCAGATCCAAATTTTTTTTATTCCATAAATCACTTTTAATTAGCCCAAAACTTGGATTTGTACTAATTTTTTCGGGGTTGTTGCCAAAATTAGCGAAAAATTTTAATTTCAAATATTTGTGGTTTTTCACTTTCCCGGCCGAGATTGGGGGTGGGGGGGGGGTGGGGTAAGGCAATCACATTATTAGCAGCTTGTTTATTTCCAAATGGTTTTGTAGTAAACAAAATTTATTTACAACGAATCACGTCTTGCGTAGATGTCGTGCAACAACCTCAAGGAAACGGTACAACTACAATCAATAAAATGTTCATTGTTTCAACTATTGTTTGTAGGTCTGCTTCGTATGGTAATCTTTGAAGCACTTTCCTGAATGCAGACCAGGTTTTTACAAGCACGTTTCACAATAGTAAACAGTTGTTTTCCGTTGCTGGCGTGTGGAACATACCGGTACCATGTAGATTTTATTGCGTCCACGGTTTCGGCATTTGCGATAAAATGTGGTACTTTGCGAAGCCTTTTGTGATCATCTGTCAAACTTGGGCTGCCTCGGTTTTTGCAATCCTGTTCCTGGTTTTTCCAACAAGTTGCAGGATTAAGTTTTTCCAGTATGCCAAGTGCCTGAGTCCTTGTGGTCCTATTACTTTCTTGTACAGCATCAAAGAATTTACCACACAACCTCCTGTAGCCCAAAAAAAATTTTCCTCTAACGTTTCAGCGTCTTGCGAGTAAAAGAGTAGGAGGCACAATAGTGGTTAGCACAATCTTCAGCACCTATGTGTGCTCCGTATAATTGCTGATTAAATTGGCTTCTTCACTTCTTCCTCTCTTCCACCTCGTACCCTGCGCACACATGTCTTTGATTCACATTTATGCCAAGTGCTCAACATAAAGATCAACGCTTATCTTTCCAAAAAATTGTCATCAAGTTTCCTGGATGACAAAAACCATCTAAGCGTAGTGTCCCGCTGCCGAGATGCGCAATGAAAAAAAGGATGCGCAATGACTTCAAAAAATCACTCCAAAGCAAACCTTGGACTGTCTACAGCAAGAAAAATAAAAGATCATCTCTGAGAGGACGTTGGACTGAATTACATAATTTTGTAAATCATCTGTGAGATGACCTTGGACCGCAAAGGGTTAATTTCATCTTTTTATCTATTCTCGTGACTTGCAGAAAAGCGTCGGAGGTGCTATACATTGGGCAAACATTTACCCCGACCTGCTTACTATATACAAAAAAAAAAACAAAAAAAAAACAACAACGACAAACAACAACTACAGCATGTACGCACACTAAAAAAGTAGAATCTTCTTTCGTAAACTATTAAGTTAATCTGTTTTACTATAGAACAAACACGTCTTTCGCTTTTTCTGTGTATAATTAATTGTTATTTTAATAAAATTCTAATTCAAATTCGCTTATGGAGCAATTAAATATTATTTTTTGCACTTGTTTTTTAAAAAACAAAAATAAAAAATAATCGTGTATATTGAAAATATTATGTAAAGCATAATTCTTTCAAGTAAAAATTACTATGAAGGAAGTAAAAACGGAATCATCTTGGACTTTAAAATATTTAAAGGAATATAGCTTGTAAATTGGCTAATATACGACCTATCGAGAAAATGCTCACATTAAAGTTAATTGGACTCTCATCATCGAGACAAATGATATGTTGAAGTAGAGGTTTCAAACTAACGCGTTATTTGAATACTAGAGGGCGTTGCCAGGGCCGGCGTCACCGCCTAACTCTTCTAAAAAATGTCGTAAAAGTGTCCCCAACTAAAAATTTATTCCTTTTTATAGTAGCACCAAAACAGGTTAAAAATATTATTCAATTCTAATGAATACCTTTTCGTTTTTTGTTCTTCATTTGATTGGATGTTTTTTTTTAAAAATAGTTCATCACTTTATTATAGTTATTTTAAAACAGTTCTAAAAAAGTTGCCCCCTTTTATTTCTTGCACTAAACAATCCTGTTTCTTAACATATTGGTGGTTTTGAAAGAAACAATAACAATAAGAATTGAGAAAACTATTAACAGCTGGTAAGTAAAAGCATGATCTTCTAATAATAAAACTTAAACAGGAAAAAAAGCTGCAATTAAAACTCTTTGTATTCAAGATTAGACCAAAATAAGGAACACCTCTACAGCAAGTTATTGAGAAACTCATAATTTAAGAATATTCGTTCGTTGTAAACAAAGCGATAAAGCTACAGTATATGGGTTGCCATTTGGAAAATCTTTTACAATTTTTGCCACTAAACTATACGAAGCGATAGAGTTACAAAAAGATTTACAAGACTTCAACATTCTGGCTAATTTTTGAAAGTTATAACAAAATGCGTCACAAAGTAACGTATGAAGTCATTGTGTATACGTTAATAATTTATACGATGAAATAAATATCGTTCGAGAATTTGCGACTTGCGAATATTGCTTTATGGGAAAATTTAACGATTCTAAAAGAAATATTGTAACAAAGCGTGAACATTATTTAGTAGTAGTTTAATGCATTTTTCTTGTGCACAAGCGTTTCAGGTAAATTTAAATAAAATTAAAAAAAAAATTAATCGATTTAGTGCAATAAATCAACTCAAGATATGGCAAAAACAGTCCGAAAGCGTTCGCTACAACACTTTTTACAGCATTTGCAGTTCTTTTTCAAAAATATTCGATGCGTATTCCGAAATAAATCAATTCCGAAAAAAACATATCTTTCTTTTGTAAAAATTTTAATGTTATTAACTCTAAAAATGGTTAGACGCTGCAAATCCTGGACAAATTCCAATTGTCAGCACAGTGGAGATGAGAAAGTATAAAGTGAAAAAATATAAACAGAACCTGAAACATATAAAATGGTTTTTAAAAGTATCTGTTTTTACCACGGCATATAGCCCATAATTATTTTGTTACTTATTTCAATTTATCGTTCTGACTTGCAGGACAACGTCGATCAGTGACGTCATTCTTTTTTCTCTCCGATAGATTAAATTACCCTCTATTTCCCTTACTGGTGCAACTATCTATGTTAAGTAATTATTATTTTAAAAAGCTCAAGTGAAGATCAAAAAAGTTAGCAACAGAATTTTCTACCAAACCTAGGGGGAAACCTTTTTTTGTCTTCATTAAAAAAATTTATCATTGCAAGATACAATCAAGACCTGTTGTTAAAAAGCTTGATGCTTAGTAAAGTTTTCAAAGCATGAATTCCTCCTCTGAACTCATAAAATTTTCGTTTGCGTAGGAATTCTTCCTTGGTTGGGAACCACTGCACTAAGCCTTTGAAAGAATGAGATTTAGGAAGAAAACAGCAAATTGAAAATAAAGCTGTTTACAGAAGGTATGGTGCATCGCACAGGCCAATCTTGAGCTTATGTGTATTGCTATAACCTCGTGATTTGAAGACTTATTAAAAAGAATATCTGAATTTGCTGAAGCAACGATTAGAATTTTGTTAAGCTGACGAGAAAAAAGCAAAAGACTAACCGCGAGAGTTTAAAATAATTGTTATTGTTGAAATAAGGTCAAAATTACTTTTAATCTTATTAAAATTTCATGTAGCGTTTTCGCTAACGCAACTTCACATTTAGCGTTTTACTTCTACCTGTCCAATACAGTTGCCGCGAATTTCCACTCCAGAGCTGTTCTTTCGTCTTTATCGTCATTACGCAAGCGATTTGTCACGAATGTCACTTCCTTCAAAAGCAAGTTCATTTCTCTAAAACAGAATAAAAAAATGAGTGGAAAGCGATCTTTTTTCTTTATCTATTAATTTTTTTCCCTGCCTTTCAGCTTCTTTGATAATAGCAATTTCTTTGTTAAAATCTGTAGACGAATTTTTCCATAATTTCACTTCGCTCTCAACCTAAAAAGATTAATACAAATTTAATGCGATAAACAAAGCTGCAATGGTGCAAATATTGTCGGCAATCAAAATAACACCGAAATCTACTGGATTGAAAGAACGTCAACTTAAATTAACACAAATCTTTTGTAAAAATTTGAAAATTTCTACAGGCTGTTTACAGCTTCAATATATTTACATAATTTACGTTGTTGAACAAAGTCTGACCTAAAGTTTTAAAAAACTCAGCTTTTTGCTTTGGGTTTGGATTGATCACAAACTGAGCAAAACTCTTCTGAGTTTTCAATCAATTTATAAAAAAGTTTTTACTTTGACTACCTTGACCGGTGAACAATCTATTTTTTCAACATAATTATCCACAACCACAGCGGGGTTGTCCAAAAACTTTCGACGGTAACTGTTTTTTCCCGGTCTTTGCATTCTTAAAAGAGAAGGCAAAATATTGAGAAATAACCATCGAATCTAAATTGGAAAAAAATTTAAAGATTTAGAACTTTTGAAAAACACTTTAGATGAAGGTTTTATTCAAACAGTCGTTTTTATTTAGTTTTATATTTTTAAATTTACGAGTAAACTCGTAAATCAAAGCCTCAATGTAAAGAGTTTTCTCTAAAACTAATAAGCAGTTTAATATACATTTATGCCGTGCTAGATTAAAAAACAGATTAACTCTGTCAGACACGTTTGCTTTAATAATTTTAACTTATTAAAATCTCAAAACTTTTATAAGTTCTTGTCTTTTTTGTTTTTAAATGCCAAACTCTTGTGATTTTTTAAAAAATTTTGAATTTGGTTATTAGGTCTTACCACTTTTGGCATAGCATGGGCATTCGCAGCATTTGTGTGGTGAAAGCTGAGAGAAATAACCGTTGCGACCACAGAGGCCCCCACCATGATTATACTTAGTGCAAAGTATTTTACTAAAAAAGTAAAAAAAATTAAATATTGATAGTATCATGTTTTTTAAATTTATTTATAAAATAGCGTGTAAAAACTACTTGGTTGCAACAGAAAGTACAAACAAATTAAGAACTCTTGTTTAAACTTTTGTAAGATAAGGTAACATATGTTTTACATGATTATTATTAAGTCGTCATAAAAATTGTATAAGAGCATTATAAGTGCTGTTGTTCTACATTTGTGATATCATTATTAAACAATTGATAAGTTGTTTTACAATCAAATTTTTATATCTCTCAAAGGGTTGAAGTTGTAATATCGCAGTACATAAAATATTCGAAAGTATTATTTAGTTGGTGGCTTTACAAAATAGCAAAGTTCTATAGAAAGTTAGGCAAACTTACAAAAATATTATTCAAAGCTTTAGCGTTCACTTTGCTTTGCGCTGTGACCTAATACTGCATTATGAATTTGTTGAATAAACTGAAAAAATTGTATTTTGATTTAGTTCAGTTTAGTTTTCTATTATTTCTTCTAGACCACATGATCAAAATACAATAAAATATTAAAGGTTTGTGAGTTGTTTAAAGACAGGATCATTTACTGAAGAAACAAAATTTGAATTTTAGAAATTTATCCATAATTGGGCAACCAGCGACTGATGAACTTACCTAACAATGGAATGACGTCGGAAGGGGGAAGATTTTCTCCGACCATTTGCAAAAACACAACCAATGCAAGTAAAACTGTGATTCCTTCGAAAAGTAAAAGTTTTAACATAAAGGAAAATTAAAATCTGACAATCGGGAAAATTTATTTAAATTACCGCAATTTGCTAATGAATTAAACATTGAAAAAATCTTCAGGGATTAAGTTTATTTGAAAAAAACAAAAGAGATTTGAACAAACTTTTAAAATTACAGAATAAAACCCAAACAATTGTATGATAATAAAACGAGGGCATCATACTGTAAATCTGAAAAGATTATCAAAATTTTTTCCATAATTAAAAAATTCAACGACCTTCTGTGCAGCCCGCGAAGGTTTAAACAAATAATTAAAAAAATTATTAATTTTTTTTTATTTTCAACTAAATTCTTGGCCATTGCTTTAAGCCAGCGTGGTCCAACTACGGGCCCGCGGAACAATTTTGCACAAGGTTTTGCGGTCCGCAGAACAATTTTGTACAAGCAGTGGCAACTTTTTTTTTGAAGAACGCTATGATTTTGGGACGAAAAAGGAACTTCGTAGATCGATTCCAATTGAAGACCTTTTTTTTTTTTTTTAGAGAACACCCTGATTTTGGGACGAAAATAGGTGTTTTTAGCCGGCTGAGGCTCGCAAACTCGAATAATTTTGAAAAGTGGCCCACAAGAGTGCAGAAGTTGGACCACCCTGCTTTAAGCGATCATGATTTTTAGATAAGAAAATCAGGAAATCCGAGGCAGAGCCAAAGTAAAGATCTTTTTCTTTTAAAGAACACTACTTTTTAGCGACGAAAAGCAAGAAATCCGAGACAGATTCAAAGTGAAGATATTTTTTTTAGAGAACACTGCTTTTTAGGGACAGATTTTTTTCTTTTAACAAACATTCCCGTTTACCACTTCGGAAATATCGTATCCCTAAAGTGAAGACCTTTTTTTGAAAATCACTTTACTTTTGGGCACGAAAATTGAGAATTCCGAAACAGATCCAAAGAAAAGATCTTTTGTAAAGATCACGTGATTAGTGCGGCCCGCAAACAAATTAAATTTCCGAATACCACCCTCGAGCTAAAATGTTTGCTCCCCGACTTAACATATAAAGGCTTTTAAAAAGAGAAATTTTATAATATTTGCCTGAAAACATTATTTAACTTTTATGTCGACATGCTGCCAGAATTTAGAAACTAAATTGTGTAAACGTATTTTTAAAGCATGTAAAGAAAATTTTATTCAAATTTACCCTGTCAAATTATCTTACCTATCAATTTTGAAAACCAACTGCTAAGGTGAGAGAAATTAAAAATTGATAGAAAACATTTTTTTGTAATATTTAAAAATCAAAAACTTCCAAGTAAAATCACAAATAACAATACAATTTCTGTAAAGCAATTAATTGTATACAAAATAAAAAATTTCTCTTTACAATAGAGCCCGGTCTTCGTTTGGGTGTACGCTCAGCGAAGATTTTTCCCAATTCTCGATAAAAATTGTTTGTTTTCCATTAAAGATCTTGTATTTAATGTTAGATTTAGAGTAATTGATCAAAAGAATTATTATTGTAACAAGGTTTAACACAAACAATTTTTGTTTTATCCTACTTTTTCTGCTCAGACATTTGCCATCATTGAGCATAAACTTTTTAGAAACATGTGCTACCATTCATGCATAATAATATGCCGACAATTTTTAATATTTTTGAATAAAAACTGCTGAGTTTGTTATGTTGTTTTCTTGTTACAGTAATCTCCCGCTTAAGTTCGCAACTTGAATCTGAACAGCGAGTGCGAACTTAGCTGGTAGGTGCGAACTTAAGATTTATACCTAAGTGATTATTACGTAACATAAAACCTGCACAATTATCAGTTAAAGTGAAAACTCTCGTCATTTAAGCTAGTGTTTTGAGACAAATTGCTGCATTGACTTAAAATAAAAATTAAATTTTAGCAGGCAAAGTTAGCATTATTCACATAATAGTGTCAGGCAAAGTTAAGCGATTGAATGAGTCAGAAAGATTGGAAGTAATCTGCAGGTGGAATCAGCCAAATCCTCCTAGTAAACGAAGTATCGCACGACAGTACAGGATGAGTGAGGCTACTATCAGAAAAGTCTGGTCGAAGCGTGAAGATATTCGTAGGCGTTCTGCTCTGATGTCTGAAGAAGCAAAAAAGGAAACAATCAGAGCGTCTGTGGGTAGGTTTACAGAGGTAGAAGATAAGTTATAGCTGTAGATTTATAGCATGCGTCGAGTAAACCTGCCTGTTCCACGTTTCCTCGCCATTTTGAAAGCAAAGTAAATTGATGAAGAATTATTAATATTGCAGGATGACTTTAAAGCATCATGGCAGTGGTTTAGCCGATTTAGAGAACGCCGTGGAATACAACAACTTCTTCTTCACGGTGAAGGAGCAGAGGTGGACCGAGAAAATCCTGATCTTGTTGCAGCTTTGGATAAGTTATATGCCATAATTGCAAAATATCTCCCCGAAAATATAAATATTTATATCTCAAAGATATTTTGGATTTCTACGAGCTGGACGAGAATTTAAAAGCTCGCAAAAAAGAGCAAGAAAAAGACTCCCTGGAGGAGCAGCAAGTGAAGCTTGCTGGAATGGGATATCAGATGCGACAACAAAAAATGTGTTCAACAAGGCTGAATTAGTAACTTTGAAAGGTGGAGCTCATGAAGAAGTTGATATGATGGCGGATCTATTGTGCAGCTTCAAAGCATTAAATATTCCAATAGATGAAAGCACTCTAGATGAGTTTGTGTATGTTTATGACGAAAACAGTGAAGAGTTTTCATATCAGATTTTGGATGACGTCAATGAGGTGCTGGAAAGTATACAAGCAACAAATGATAATGAAGATGAAAACATACACATTGTGGTCGAATCTTGCGCACATAGTCCAGCACCAACAGGGAACATGTCACTTTTTGTGGGTTTGAACACATATACAATAAAGTTTTTGAAGTTGAGGATCAGTTGTTGTGTCCCGATGTGCAAGCTCAAGCAGGAAATTACTATAATGAGCTGAGAAATTCTTTTGAGCTTTTTTAGCAATAATTAAGGTAGGTTATTTTGGACGCAAAACGCAACAGAAAATGAGATATGCATGAGCTGACGATTCATGACTTGTTTAAATCACAAACATTTTTATGACTTGTCTGATTTGCTGTAAATATCGATGAATTTTTGTAAAAGTTGAATCTTGATTTTTTAAAAAATTTTTGCGAACTTTATCGGGATGCGAACTTAACCGGGAGATTACTGTATTTAGTAACAAAACGGATATATATTAATATTTAAGATAGTACATGCTACCTAATGTGATTCTTTCTCCAGCATCCGCAGGTAAAATGAAGACAAGAATAGTTAGTGAGCAAATAAGGGTGCAAGGCAATATCAAATTAAATCCAAAAAACACCGTCCTTCTTTGAATGTGAATTGTGTAAGTGATGTCGACAAATGGGTTATTTGGGCAGCATTGGTAAGTAAATGATGATCGTTTTCCTTTCATAGCTGTCAAAAACAAAACAAAACAATTGGTTGAACGAATAATTATTATTGAAAAAAAGCGACTTAAAGGTGTCTACTTTTAAATATTATTGTTCATTTTATTTATTTATTTTATCTCTATATTTATCCTCCTGACTCACAGGAAAGCGACGGAGGCGCTAATACATAAAGTAAGCAATTACCCCGTCCTACTTCCGGAGATGCCAAGATGTTGCTGTCCGCTTGCAATTTAATAGAGATATGACTATAATTTAGAACTGCTTGCCAAGACCACCAAACAAAGGAAAGTGCCGTAAAGTATCTTTCCCCAGGACACAACAGAATGGCGGGAGTGGATTTTGAATCGAGACCTTGTCGAACATAAGCACGGCGCTTTAACCACTCGACCACGCTGTTAATTTTTATAAAGTTTATTTCTCTATTCAAAAGTTTACAATTCAAATATTTAAAAATATGTTTATTCATGCAGTTTTTGATAGGTAACATTATTTATTCATATGAATGAAGTTCGACACTAAGACAATGAGACATTTTAGCATTGTGCTTCAGCCGTATCGACCAAGGTTTTCGCGTATATAACTATACAATAGTAAAATTTCACATACATAAAAGTTTCCACTCCCCACTGCGTGTATACGAATCCCGTCGCGCTTCTTTATTTTTCAATAGTAAATCCACCTAAAGATGGCGACATAAACTATAAGTAATTCATAATAAGTAAATTTCCTTGACTACAAAAGACTTATTTTTTTCAAGATATCGTGTGATAAATTTTGTTGTTTTATCTCACCACCAAAAGATTTTGAAATGTTTTTTATGTTAAGTTTAGTTAACTGACTCACTAGACGTTTGCTGACTTATTTTTTAATGCGGAAAACAATACAATACATTAGTTTTATCACTTTTTTTTACAGCTGCATTAAATACGACAAAACCAAGTCATAAAAAGTTTAAAATTTAAAGTAAAACAAACTTTTTAAGAAAACTTACCAAGCCTCCATGATAAGTCCAGGTTCCGAATTTTATGATGCATTTTTGCTCATCGAAAGGAAAATGAAGAATGTCAACGTGGCACGTGGTCTTGAACAAGCCGGGGGGAAGCCACTCTACTGTCCCATCGCTCGAAACAATGACATTCGTCTTTAGCATTTGATCAAATGTATCCGAAGCGCTAAACAACAAGAAGGTGGAAAGCAAACAGCAAAGTCTATAAGAATCAACAATTAGATTTCGCAAAATTTTTCTTCATTTTGTTATTTACAATTTAAACTTTACTTGGACTGACGAACGTGGCTACGCTATGCTATAAAATCTACTATGCTATTAAATCTACGCATATGTGGCCTTGCGCAATTACTGCATACTTGTTTTTGTTCTAAGGCAATGCTCCGCTTAACTTTATTTTCTATAACTTTCTTGCATCAAGAAAACAAAGCAAATCATTGACTTTTTAAAAATATCCTTTTTCTCATCAACGTTATTTCAGCGTTGACCGACAGATTATTGTAGTCACTGTAATATTAAAATTTCTGCCTACAGGGCGGGATAAGATTCTGAGGCGGACCAAATCTGACACCCTTGTTTCTAACGGCTCGCCGCCGCTGCGAAAGTATCATGCAAGTGGTTGGATGGCGCAGGGGTAATCATATGGAGATGGACACGTTGAACCCATGACACGTTTGAGGTTCGTTCCACAACGAGCGTTGGTTGGAGTTTTCTTTTTTTGTTTTATTGATTTTTTTGCTTGTATAAGTGCTTAAGCACGAAAGTTTAAATTATAAAATTAGTGTAACAAAAAAAGGTATTTTAATGTAATCAACTTCATGAACCTGCTAAATAAAGCGTTTTTTTCAGTTAAAACAGCGAGAAATGGATGAAAACGTTGAAATTTTTACAAAACATTTGTTGCCAAAATTAAAAAAAGACTTTATTTCTTCAAGAAGTTGCTTTTTTTAAACGTAATAAAATTAATCGTCATGATGAAAAACTTCATCTATAATTAATTGTGAATTAAGGTTAAGCACTTTTTGTAATGAAGTTTTAAATCAATTATCTTGATGTTCAGCTGGTTGTTTTAATTCACTAATAAAAATTTCATTATAAAACAATTCACTCAAACAATTTTTTAACAGCCTATTTGCGTCGATCACGATTGTGATGGAAAAATGGAATGCGTATACTAGATTTGAACAAAGGTAACACAATTGCCGGAACAAGTTATTTGGTCGGAAAGCCACTGAAAGTTTTTGGGAAAAAACAACAAAATTAATCAAATTTTTTCTCTGTTACTTGAGATGTAACAATTATAATCCTTGTGGATTTAAGAATTTGCTTAAGCAAATCAAGCAGACTTACCTGTTATATATCAATATGTCCGGTCTCCAAACTGACGTGGCTGGAAGTCTAACTTCACGCATTCCGTCAAAATCATCAGGATTCCATTGTAAGAAGGCGTCATGCCAAGACTGCAGACAAAGCAGCTTCAAGTTAATAACTTCATTTTGGCAACAAAAAGCAACTTTTTTTAACGTTTGGAAATTTATCCAAAGTTTTGGCTGTGGACGAACAAAAAAGATTAATATGACAATCGAGAAACAACATTTTATTTTCTTTAATAGAGAAAACTTTGGTGTATGTTGCATTGACAAAAATTGACAAAAACCAAAAAGCGCCTAAAGCCAAAAATTAAGTTATTTGATAAGTAGGTCGCACAATTTAAAGTAACAATAAACTAAGTTAAAAATTTTCCAGAAATTTGCTTTGAATAAAACTAATTTTTTGCTTATTGTTTTGATCTTTTGAGGAGCAATTAGTACTTTGGTTGTTATTTTACAATCTACACAACTGCCTGGAAATTTTTCCTGCTCCCCAGAGGTATCCATCCCTGGTTTGAATATTCTTGATCTATTTAATTTCTAGTAAAGTGTATTAATTCAAAGTTTTGTCGAAGTAAAGCATTAAACTTCGTTTCTACTACGAGCGTGGAATGGAATATTCTTTGTTTTTTATTAATTTTTTTGCTTCGCTTTGTGCTTAGGTGCGGAAAGAGAAAAAATCAATAAAACAAAGCCCCAGCCGACAATGCTATGCAGGGCCTGCAAGGGATCTGTAAAGGCAGCCTGTACGGGGCCCGTACCAATTTGGCCGTGTGTGCTGTAGTGGCCACGCATGGGCTAACCGCTCGGGTTTAATCTGGCTTTTAGTTTTCAGCCGTAATCTAAAATTGAAAGATGTTAATAAGTTTATCTTTCTAATTATTTAAAAAAAAGAAAAATTGGCTTAAAAAACTTGAACCACATGAAACTCGTGCGGTTAGCCCATGCGGGTCCCCTGCAGCGCCCGCGGCCAAATCGGTACAGGTACCGTACAGGCTACCCTCGCAGGGCCCGCATGGGCCCTGCATAGCATTGTTGACTGGGAGAATGCTCCATTCCATGCTCGTAGTAAAAACGAGTCTTTATACTCACAATAAAAATGCGCAATATAACTGGAAATGTGTCGCTTTTATGCGTGTTGGTTGTGAAAGCATTCATTCAGTGTTAGTGGATGAATGTAGTTTTTCATGAACGAGAGGAAGTTTTTACAAGTTTTAATTGTTCCGCAGGAGCAACTTTTTTGAATTGTTCAACACCTTAAAACACCAATTTACGAGGCAGTTGAGATATTTATGGAACTGCTGAAGACAAAATGCGATTATACATCTTCTTTATTCTAATGCTGTTAATTGCCACTCATGCAAAATTTTAAGTTTTAAAAAGTTGGTTTATAAAAAACACAAACGTACCCAGCCCATATACATGCTTGTAATGAGAAGTTGATTTTTTTCATCCTGAAAAGAATTAAACATTTGATGTATTAAAGGTGAAACAACATTTAACTATTTGTTTGCATTGCTTTTCAATCAAAAATTGTCAAAATATTGGATATACAAGTTGAAGTTAAAAAAACAAAAAGTTATACAAAACATCAGTCAGTAAACAAGTAATTTATCTAATTATGAGTCTTTTGTGAACTTTTTTTGCTGCCTTCATGCTTGAAAGGTATGCTAGAAAAATTCTACGAAATTCCACCGTGTGAAAATCAACAACAAAAAAATTTCACCAAGAATTTAACGTCGTAAAACTTAAACTACTTAATAAAATTTCCGCTAACATTAATAAAATTATTGCAAAATTGCTTTAATAAAATTGTTTTATAAATTTGAATAAAATAATTGCAACATCCAAGTAAAATGATCGAACTAGAATTTAATTAAATGCTTATGTTATCAACAATTTTAATTCCGTCACCGTGAGTTAGCAAAACAATAAACGTAAAATATCAAAGAATCTCTCTGTGTCTCGGCTTAAATGCAACTAAACTTTTATGACAATCACACTTACTAGATCGATGATTTGCATAAGTGACAGCGAAAACGTGACGTTTACAATATCTTTGACGTTTATCACTGGTCGTACACGAGGGTCGTAAGAATTCAACAAACGATTTATCAGCAATTTTTCAGCAACATGACTTTGATTTTTTGGAACTGAAACAAACCAAATTTGAGATTATCAATACCGCGATCAGAAAAATTTGGGTTTTTTTTCAAAAATTTACAAATCCTTTTTTTTAGAATATGCCTAGATTTGAGGCATTAACCTTAGATTATATCATAAGAAAATGAAATAGCTGTTTCAAAATTTTTGATCTGATTTGCTACAAAATTTGATGTGATCAGTTCTTTTTTTGTACTCATTTGACCCATCGTTGAGTATTAAAATTTTTGTGTTTGCAGCTTGTAAGTTTTTTATTTTTTGTTTTGAGCAACGGATAAAAAAACCTTGGTTTTTCATTGCCTTGCAGTGCTGCATGGTGTAAACATTTTTAGATTATTTTATAAATATTTGTGAAAAAACTTGATTGCATGACCGTGACGAAAGTTTATTAGTATATTTAATGCAAGATAAACGACTAGCAGTAAATTCACCGCTAAATTAAGAAATCAATTTCGAAGCGATTTAATAAAATGTGTTTCAGTGCTGAACAGGGTGGTGATCTGTAGTTTGGAAAAAGTTGGTTTGCAGTACAATTGCACTTACGTAATTTTTCTTTACTACCTAATTATGATCATGACCATATCCTAATTTACTCGTTTTAATTTTTCACATATAGGTACTTATCGGTGTTCTTGTAATCGTTCATAACAAACCATGAACGTGACGTAATTTTCTGCTGCCCAAAGAGCAATTTCGAATATTTTAAATCTTGACCATCAGCAATAGCGCCAGCCTTTTGTAACAACCTTTTGTAAACTTAAGGATTTGGGTCCGGTTTGGTGTTTTGTTTTAAAGTTCAAATTAAAATTTGGTTAAACAGACCCATGTTGCTCTCAATAAATTTTTAGCTTCCAGAATTTTTAAGGTCTGTAAGCCCTCCAGCAAAGCCCTTAAAATATTTGTAATCAACTATGATTTTAAGTGAAGAATTATTTTAATTTTCGCTTTATTTTGAAAGCTATTTGCTGGCGTTTTCCTGTTTAGCCTCCATACAAAACAAAGTTCTACAATTGCTTGCAGAAAAAAACTATTAAGACTGAAAAACGTCAAAAGCCACATTGCTAAGAATTAACATCGTTTAAGCCCACGTAACGCCCTTGCACAAGAACTGTGTTGTAAAATAAAAAAGAAACACTGCTATTTAACCATAGGATTTCCCTTGAGTATGTTCAAGTATGGTAGATCTGTTAATCATCTAATCTGTGGTATCTAAAATAGATCACAAAAATCTGAAAGCAACGAAATGAACGGAACGCAAAGAATTATCTTTTTTGTAAAAGATTAAGTTTACTATAGGCACTAAGATTTCAATTTTATTAATTTAATTTTTAAAAAAATCCTTTTTAAGAAGAATTTTTATCATCGTATAACCATACCATTCAACAGCCATCTTCCTAATCTGCAGGACACTTTTTTAATTTATTTTTTATCACTTAATTAAGTTATAGAATCTTAATTTAGAGCTTCTTATTTTAATTTAAGATGAAAATGAGGCAAAAATATTTTTTTCTGAAAAATGAAAACATATTTATGGATTGGAATTCAACTGGGACTATTGCCATTATTGAAGGGGAGGTATGTATAAGGCTGCTTATGCAGAAAATACGGTTGATTAAAAAAAATTTGTTCTTTTATTGCTGTTTAATTTAGATCTTTAAGTAAAAAATTGATTACTATTTCAAGAAAATTAGTTTTTGTCAGTTTAAATCTAAACAAACACTCATGCAAATTTGTTTGCTTTTTTCTTCTCTACTTATTTATCCCTTTAGGGTTGCGGAAACATTTGATGAAGATTAATCGGACAGATAACTCAATTCTAACCCCCCGTTTTTTTCATTTTGCTGCTATAAAGATCCAAGTGATTTTAATTAAGATTCTCAATAAGGTCGAATCATTTAGTTTTTGTTTGTCCGACAGAGTTCATTCTTTTTGCTAGAGCGAACCATGTTTGAAAGATCTTTTTGCGGAATCAATTTTACATTGCCAAACAATCTAAACTAAGATCTTTCGATTTGAAGAAGAGCGGCTTAACATTTAGCAGTTTTAGAAACTTTGTCAAATTACTTTATTTTGAATTGGTTTTTGAATTGGTTTTTTAAAACTTTCTTTCATCGGTTTTTTGTAAAAATTTGTGTGCATTTGTGATATTACAATTTCGGTTATTGTCTAAGATTGATGACCATAGATAAGAGCGGTGATAAAAATAAACAAAATTTTGGGAGTTTTGTCTTCTTATGCAATTATCGTTTTATGACAACTGAACAACGCAGAACTTGCTTTATCGCACTTGCATTACCAGTAGAAATGTTTTTTTTATTCTGCCTTTAGCCTCAGGTAAAAATAACTTAAATAGAAATTGATTGAAAATTTCTAAAATAATAAATCAAAATCGAAAAATACAAGTTAAAGAAAATTATTAGCTTCCTTCAACGTCAATATATTTATTTTTTTGTTGTTAATTTAAGCTCTAACTTTGTTATTGAGCACTTTAGAAGTACTGATTTTCATACGGTGTTTATTTTTTTGTATGTAGATTGAACTTTTTCATTGATGAAAAACTTGTAAAAACTCGAAGTTTTACCTGCTTTGATTTTGGCGGAAGTTTTTACTTAATTCGACGTTACAAAAGATTTTTGCAAGCCAAACATTTGCTCTTTTTGTGGGTTAATAACAATGAATTGCCAATAGGACATCACAAAAATTATTATGTTTCGACAATTGTTCAAAACGTGTTTTTATAAAAATACATTCAAAATTTTACAATATTTCAGAAAGTATACCAGTGGGCTTAAGAAGTTAAGTAAAAAGAGTGTAATATAAGTTCTTCTTTTAAAAAAGTAATAAAAACGCCATTCCTAAGCGTTTTCAACGCACAACATCCTGATTAGCGCATTGTTGCTTTTTACTTTCTTCTTGCATATAAGAAGCCAAGAAACTATTTACTTTAAACCAGGAATGCGGACTCGTCAAAATTTTGAAACAAGTTCCAATCCCGAGTCCGCATCCTGTCTAAACTGAGAATTATCCTTTTGCTGCTATGGAAAAAACTAGCCAAGAACTGACATAAATTGAAAAAAAATCTAACTGGCAATATTTTTGTTCTGCACAAGTTTTGAACACCAGGGACGCCGAAAGTAAGGGGCAGGAAGACAATTTAGAAAAATTAAAAAGGTAGGGGGCAATTGCCTAATTGCCCTTCTGCTCTTTTTAAAACGGGAGAGTGCAAGTGCAGACACAGAAGCATTGGGACAGATTTGCCCTTACAACCATAGAAACTCGACCAAAATATCAGATTGATTAAAGATGAATGCTTTATTTTGGTTATGGTCTGCAGTGTTTTTTTAAGGCGTTTTGAGGAACCAAAATGATCTCTCAAAATTGTCCAGCGGTTTCTCAAAATCTACTTCTACAATAGTGTAAACAAAGCTAAGTACGCTCAGGAACAACCCAGTCAAAAAAAAAGCACGGCAAAAGCACGGCCGTTTGATTGCCACGTACAAAACTCTTGGCAAATGCCGGGCAATTGCAATACGTGCCTTGTATTTTTTTAAACTTTGAAATTTGTCTACTAAAATGCTTGGTATTTGTCTGGCGTTTAAAAGCTTTGCCGAGTATTTATTTGAAAACTATTTTCGACACGCAAAATGCTTGGCAAATGCAGGGCAGTCGCAAAGCATGCCTTGCATTTTCTTAAACTTTGAGTTTGTCTATTAAAATGCTTGGCTTTTGCCCGGCGTCCAAAAGCTTCGCCAAGTATTGTTGTAAACTCATTTCTTTTTTTTTAAACCAATGGCATTTGCGAAGCTTCCATAGCGTTTTCCCAATGTTTCTTCAATACACAGTTAAACTTGCGGCGTGTTCCCAGTAAACATACACTTATTGGCCCAATACAGGCTTTTTAAAGACAGGTATCGGCTGTATCGGAATAGTTTTCCCGGTATAGGTATTGTATTGGACCAGTACTGTTTTTCGATACTATGACGTTTAAACAAAAAAATAGAATGTTTTTATTTTTTGATGAATTTAATGTTTTTAGGCAGTAAGCCGACTGAAATTAAAATTTTGACTATTTTTTCTCATCTCTTAAGTGTTTAAGCGTCAATGAATCCCAGTATTGGTCTTATATTGGGCCTGTACATACTTTTCAAAACTATAATGTTCGTGTAAAAAAATAGGTAGTTTTTTTGTTTTTGTTCAACATAAGATTTTAAAGATTCTTACACTTTGGACCAACCGAAATTAAATTTTTTGGTAACTGCTTTTTATCTTAGAATCTTTAGAAAATAACGAGCCCATATCTAGCCAATATTCTGCTGACCATTTGTTTCGAATTGGTTTTAACTTTTTTTTAGTTTGAGAAAACTGATTTACCAATTTTTAATCTTTTCTTTATTCTAAAAGGAATACATGATAAACATATAATTGCATTTATTTGTATATTCAGCCAGGCCAGACTGTAGTTCAGCAATGGATGCTTACGCTATTTTCAAAAAGAATAAATGGTCTATGTAAACAAAACTTATCTTGCAGTTCAATTGTACAAGTAGTCAACTGTCAGGCGATAGTAAAAGAACTTATTTAAGTTAACTTTCAATGGACAGTAATTGTTCCAGACGTTTGGTTTGCACCAATGTTTTGTTTGTGCTATTATTGTGACGTCATTGCCTTTCTTTTCTAAGCTGCTTGGCTATTGCCTTTGAGCATTCTATAGCGCACGTGTTTAAAAAGGAGTATGTTAAAAATTGAATTGTTTTTTTGCACTTTCTTCCTTGAATGTGTTAAATTTATTTCTTGTATGACGTAAGTCTCTTAGATGTTATTTTTCTCAAGTTTGATTTGGTTTCCTTTGTGACGTTCTCTGGCGGGAATGCCTGATATTTTCGTGCTTAGCTGTAGTGAAGTTTTAAAAGCTTCAGTTTTTAACTTTAGAAAATAATTTTTTTTATTTTGATAGCATTTGTTTGTAGTGCAACCAGGTAAAGTCAAAGTTTTAACATTATGTTTATATACTATTTGAATAAGAATCAGTGTAATAATTGACCTAGTTTACTATAAAACTAATTCTAAACCTACTGTTTATATAAAGCTGTTCAAATACATAAACCTGCCATATGCAAAAGTGATGATCAAAAATTGAGACCAGCTCTCTTGTATTCAATTGGCAGTAAAATTGTTTTAATCTGAAAGCTTTTATAGTTTTAAGTAATAACATTTATGTTTATTTGTCGTGTTTGAAGCATTGTAAATTGCATATTATAACATTTTACATTGTTACTGATGTATAATAGCTCAATTCCTAATCATCATCTCATACTGGACAAAACGTCGTAAAATTGATGAAGAGTTGGAAAGAATGAAACTTAAGTTATATCAGCAAAGTAGTGAAACAAAATTTGTTGAACATATGCAATCAAAATATTCAACTTCTTTTAATAAATCATTGTCTGATGATGGTGCTGTTGGTGTTGATGATGTGCCTTTTGAATCTTATACTGGTAATGCCCCTCTTGAGCAATTTGATGAAAGTTCTTCTAGCAGCTAAAAAGCTGATGATAGCACTTTAAATGATAGTAAAGCATATTTGTTACTAAGTTTAGAAGTATGGGCTATAGAATGCAACATTACTCATACCTCATTAGCTAAATTGCTGTGTATTTTAAAGAAGCTTCATCCATGTATACCAAAAGATCCTCAAACCTTGCTTTAAATCTTCTCAACTTTTTGGTATTACTGAACTTGCTGGGGGACATTATTATCATTTTGGTGTAAAGCATTGTGTTGAACAATGTTTAGCATGTGATCCAAAATTTCAACAACTAAATAAGCTTAATCTTCAAGTAAATATTGATGGCCTTCCACTATTTAAAAGCAGTTCAATGCAACTATGGCCAATATTTGGGTTAATACAAGAATCTAGTGATTCAGCATTGCCATTCACAATTGGAATATATGCAGGACACCATAAATGAAACAATCCTGTAACTTACCTGAAACCATACATAGAAGATTTGAAAAAATTGCAAACAACAGGTATGGTTTATCACTCAAAAAATTATTTAGTTAATCTCACTTGTGTTGTATGTGATGCTCAAGCTCGAGTTTTTGTAAAACAAGTAAAATCATGTGCTGGTTATTTGGGCTGTGATAAGTGTATTCAGAGTGAGGTACATGATGGAAAAAAAAGACTTTTCCAGAAACTAAGGCAACTCTTCGAACCGACAGTGCTTTTAAAGCCATGTCTGATGAAGATTATCACAGAGGACCTAATCCATTTTGTAAATTATTTATTGGCATGGTCAGTCAATTTCCAATTGACTATATGCACCTTGTGTGTCTTGGTGTCATAAAAAGGTTCATTTTGCTTTGTATATCTGGTCCAATGAAAGTTAGAATTGGAGGAAAAGTACAACAAAATATATCAGAATTTTAAGAAAATCTATACCAATGGAATTTGCCAGAAAACCAAGAACAATTGCAGATGTAAATTGATGGAAAGCCACGGAGTTCAGACAGTTTCTCCTGTATACTGGTCCTCTTGTTCTATGTGGTAAAATTGCTGATGAACTGTACAAAAACTTTCTATTATTTTCTGTTGATATTCGCATTTTAACAGATCCACACCAATGTATGACCATGTGTGAGTTTGCTCGAAGATTGTTAACTGCTTTTGTTAATCACTATTCACAACTATTTGGATCAAATTCTGTTGTTTACAATATTCATGGCCTAGTGCATTTGTGATTCAAAAATTTAACTATTGAAGTACCTTTTTTAATTTAAATATTCGAAATTATGTTGTAAATTTAAATAGATAAATATTGGGCTAGAAACATCGCTAAATTTAACGCATTTAACAACTTTAAATTAAAATTTTCGCTTTTATCAGCTGAACATTTACAATTGCCTTTTCAATTGCCTTTGTGACAGAACAAAATTTTTTTGCTGTCGCTTCAACGTTAGTGAAGGTAAATCATTTTTATTTATTTTTCCGACAAATTGGCTTGCCGACAAATTGGCTCGCCGACAAATTTGCGCCGCCAAATTGTCTCCCGCCAAATTGGTTCCGCAAAATTGTCTTGCTTCGGATTTTATATGTAGCCCTTCCGTTAATTCACACTTTATCTTGACTAAACAAAGATTATTTATTTTTACTTTTGCTCCAAAATCTGAACTGGCATCTTGTGAAATTAAGCTACCTAATTTTTAAGTTGACCATAAGTTTGAATTGCTAATTTATTACAGACTTAACCTGTCTAAAAGTTTCATTGTTAAAAGCCTTAATTCTGAAAGCTACACAGTTTTGCTTTGTGATAGTTTGCGATAAATATTGTAAATGGTTTTTAGTGCTCTTTAAAAACAATGCATTTTTTGTTTGTAAAATTATAACTGTTGTTAACTTTGCAGCTTGATTAGTTTATATATCTTCTGGTTAACAATGTACAACATAGTAGTTTTCACTAAAACAAATGAAGTGGAATGTGTTCCAAATAATTGATTTAAAAGTGAGACAGAAGTTTATTGGCCTAATTCTGTGTCACGAAATGCTCTCAGTAGAGAAATAAAACTCAGATCAAGGCCAGATCTTTCTTCATGGATGTTATACGATGTTCGGGTGCTTCCGGGTGGTCGTTCGCAGTAAGTTTTATTTGTAATACGGCTATTTTTTTGCATCTTCCACAAAAGATTGCAGATGCAATATACTCCTGACTTTAATACTACAATTTCAGGTTCGTATGAAGAAGCAAGAAAAAAAGCCAAAAAGGCTGAAGATACTTCTGATATACAAAGTGATTGCAACAAAATTTCAAAGTAAATGTTTCACTTTATAATAAAATAAGCAATACATTTCAAGATTCATAATTTAAATCAAACCTTAAATTTTTTAAAATTTACCGTCCCTCTCTGTAAAATTAGTGTTACTGGGTTTTGTATAAGCCTATTTTTTATCAGGAGAAAGCGCAAGAAAACATTAAAGTTTTTGGATGAAAGTAATAGTGAAGATGGAGAAGTTGAAATTATACCCAAAAAACATAAGGGTGAGTATACTGTTGCAGTTATTTGATGTTTTTACAAAACCTGTATTTTTTTTTGAAACAGTGGTCGGCAACCTTTTTTTTACGATGGCCCAAATTCTATCATTAGAAATTATTGAAGGCCCAGCAGCACACTTGAAACATCATAGGCGTACCAGCCCAAAAAAATTGGGGGGGGGGCAGTGAAGTTTTTCCCAAATAATGATTTTATTGTACATTACGGATATGACAAAAAAATTGTCTGAGATTCTCGGACGAAAAACCAATCTTGTCCTATAATCATGGTGATCTCTAAAAAAAAAGGCCTTCGCATAAATTTAGTCTCCTAATTTTCAATTTTCGTTCCAAAATCAAGGTGTTCTTGAAAAAAAAAAGTCTTCATCTAAATTTGTTGAATGAAAACGACAGACGCGGTTCATACTTACTTTATTACAAAATGTATTATGCGGCCCAATACATTTTGCTAAAAGGCCCACAATTGGGCCGCGGCCCACAGGTTGCCGACCACTATTTTAGAAAACCAATATGGGAAACAAGCACAACTGTCACTTTCAGCTCCTCCTTGGATAGATTTGATAATCAAATTAATAACGATTTGCCCATAATTCAGGATAGAAATTGGTGGGTCATCCGTGAAAGAAACTTGTTGGCGGGTGATGTCAGCTCTCATAAAAAATGAAATCTGCCAGTATTATAATTAGTCAGGCAAAATGTGGATACCAAACACTCTATACTCTATAGATTCTAATTCAAATAAATTACAATGTATACTTTTTTTAATTATTATCGCAAGGTATAAAAATATTTTTAACTATCATTTTTCTTTTTTGAAGTTAGATTAAAAAATTTTTTAAATCCAGTATTTAGCTTATTTTGGCTCCAATCTTACCTCGACAAAGTGCGATTTGAACTTTATGAGTATCTCCCTTTAAGCATTTTGCGAATATTTGAACGCCAAATGAAGATAATAAATTTATTTTATTTTATCTCTATATTTATCCTCCTGACTCGCAGGAAAGTGACGGAGGCGCCATACATAGGGCAAGCAGTTACCTCGACCTGCTTCCGGAGATGCCAAGACATTGCTGTCCGCTTGTAATTTAATAGAGATATGACATTAGTTTAGAACTGCTTGCCAGGACCACCAAGCAGGGAAAAGTGGCGTAAAGCGTCTTTCCCAAGGACACAACAAAATGGCGCGAGTAGGTTTTGAACCGAGAACATGTTGATTGTGAGCACGGCGCTTTAACCACTCGACCACTCTGCCGACTATTTTTTTAATGCGTTAACACCAGCATTTTTACTGTTAATATAAGATACAAAATTTTTTATTGCGTTAACACAAGCATTTTTACTATTCGAGGAAGGTTTAAATTTATGCCCTGGTATGAATGCTTTTTAGATACTATGGCTACAGCATTGTATTCTGTTTTACTCTAACTAGTCCTTGCAATGGACACCCCTCTCAAACTTCAATGCCACTCAACTTACTGACTCAAACACGGACACACTCTTTCATGATTTTAATTTTTACTTAAATTCGCCCAGAAATATGAATGTCACAATCATCGGAAAAACCAGACTTAACACCTGAGGAATGTAGAGAAAACCTCAAACACATTCACACTACCAACACCTCACAATACCGTAGTTCTAGAAAAAATAACGAAGTTACTACCACCACACCCTATGACGTTCATTCATCAGAACAAACATCACCACGTCATATGCGTACAAAACTGGCACAGCTCAGAGCTAGCAAATCACCACTCTTGCAAAGTTACATACAGTGAACCCTAATACTTACACGCCACAATGTCCACTATGCTTGTCCCAGACACATGACACTAATTCTTTAACTGCAGTCAACTACCAGCACAACACCACTAGTCTGTGGAAAAGGCCTTTAGAAGCAGCATAGGTAATCCAAGAGTGGGAATCTAGATTGGCTTTTTCGAGAGATTAAGGGATGGCTACTCCAAGATATCGGAGGTGGGGCAACAACAACTCTAACTAATTTTATGTTTGTTACAGGAGCTGCGATGGCAAACCCTGTGCTAGTCGCGGTGGTCTCAGGAAAAAGCATTGAAAAGGAGATTAGCACCTGGATGAGGAATTGGCGGGACCGTGCTGGTGGAAAAAAAATTGGAAGTGTTACCAAAGACTTTTAAGATCGTTTGTCAATTTGTCTTTGCTTTTATAAAAATAAAATATATGTGTCATTGAAAGTGATTATGTGCAGTTATATGATAGATTGAGTAAGTAATAAATCTAAGTAAACAACTAAATACCCTCAAACAGGAAGAATTTTTGGGTCTTGACTGCTATTCAAACGTATAATAATAAATATACTGCAAATTTTGTAATGATTTTGCACTCTGCTTATGCTTAAAAATGTATTGGAAAATATAAAGTCATAACAGAAAACTTGCAGTTTGCCATTACTCTCTCTATATATATATAAACCGTACTCGTCCTGTACATATAATATACAGGAAAAGTACAGGGAACTTGCAGTTTGCCTTTGCTCACCCTATGGACTATGGACAAACCATACTCGCCCAATACTTATAATGTACAGACAGAGTACTGGGTGAGTACAGGAAACTGCAGTTTGAGTACAATTCAGACTGCATTGGGCCGATTCATTGTTCATGTGCAACATGTTATTTGATTTTAGTTGTAAAGTTTATAACTAGGTGATTCAGCTTATTTCAGTTTTCCTTGATAAAATATGTATTTAAAATATATAAAGCAATGCTGGAATAGATGACGTAGTCAATTGCACATGGCATAGCACATGCTTTTGCCCTACAACGCCCGGCAGGCACCAAGCTAAGCCGTTACATTTCCCTGCATTTGCCGTGCTTTAACGGCAGTCAATTGCACTTGGCATAGCACGGTAAACGCTCCGCCGCCCATGTTTTTCCCTGTAACGCCCGGCAACCACCAAGCTAAGCCGTTACATTTTCCTGTATTTGTCACGCAACGACAGTCAATTGCACGTGGCAAAGCACGGTAAACGCTAGGCCGCCCCTGCTTTCGCCCTGTTACGCCTTGCAGGCATCCTACTTGGCCTGTTTCATTTCCCTACATTTGCCCTGCAAAAATGCTTGGCAATTATCGGGCAAACGCTAGATAAGACTAGGCTCTAGACACACGGCATTGCTCTGCCGTGTGTTTGCCTTGCTTGGGCCGGGCAGGTTTTTTTTGACTGGGAATAAGAAAAAAAATTAGCGGTCTTTCAAAATTGCTTAGAGGTTCCTCAAGCCAAACCTTAAAAAAAACACTGATGGTCTGCACCTTAAATTTAAAAAGAAAGCAAGGGATTATGGTCTCGATTAAAAATTATGAATTATTTTTTTTTAGTCTTCACCTAAAATTTGGGACGAAAATGGAGATTTTGGACTCGTATTATAAATGATGACTTTTTTTTAAGCATCTTTAGATTTTTCGATGAAAAAAAGTCGCGATACAAAAAGACAACTCTGAAAAACAATTTGTAAAATATTTTGTAAAAAAAAGATGTTATTTCGAAAATTTTGCCCTCCACCTAACAAAATGGCTTTCCGGTGCCCTGTTAAACACTTGGTGTTACAAAAAAAAATGACGACCTTAAGCGCAACAGAGTAAGAAACAGTTATTAAATTTAGAATGATGAAGAGGAATAATATGAAAAAATTATATTTTAGCTTCTCCTTTTTTTTCATTTAAGGTTTAGCCATTTTTTTTCGCAATAAGTATTGATAACAATCTGCGTAACCTTCAAATCGTCGATGCTGCATGAAATCTAAAAAGTCGGAGTCGCTGGACTCGCTACTTTTTTGACGAGTCCAAGTCCAAGTTTGAGTCTAACTATATTGCACCGAATTAAGAAGTCCTAAGTTCCGAGTCCGAGTCCGCATCCCTGCTTTAAACTATACTACAAAAGACTTGATGATAATGCACCAACTTTCGACTTCGTTAAGTTTTACTTGCATGATTTTGGGATTCAGTAACGGATACGGCATTCAAGAGTTGATTAAGAAAATTTGGGGCAACGTAGATGATGCTCGATTTTATTTGCTGAACTAAACAAAAGCTGTTGAGAGTGAAAAAAATTTTCTAATTTTTTGTTTATGATGTAATCCTAATAACATTAACATCTTTGTTGTCAAAGAAGCTAGTCTATGACTACCCACTCAAACTCATGAATAATACATAAAAAAATTCTTCATGTAAAAAGATAATCGTATAATACATGCATAGCATGAAAATTGCTTTCAATCGAATTTTTTGAAACACTTTTAAAATCCGACAAGACCAATTTCAGATCACACAAAAATTCAAAAAAATGAAATGCTTTGTTAACTTGAACGAAAAAGGTTTTGTAAATTAAAGGAAAATTAGTTTACTAGAACAAGTAATATACGACGCAAGATTGCCTTAGTACAACTATGCTGTCAATTGATAAAAAACTCGATGATAAGTTTTTAAATATTTAAGTTCCTACAAATACAATTTGGTTTGCTTTTGTTTGAGTTAATTGAAATCTAACAGGGAAACGATGGTAGTCTTATTGCAAACTATTTTTTACCACTTTTTGCTCTGTTTAACACTAACATAATTAGTTAAATGCTCTGTATTTATAATTTCCTCCTAAATATTTTTTTACAATTTTTCACTCAAATATGTCTCTTTATCTCTAGATAAAAATTTAGAAAACTAAACAAAACATTTCAATAAGATAACAAAATTACGTCATCTTCAAAAGAAGGCCGGGCGATTGAATGACGATCGCCCTAAGTATACTACCGCCAGTGACGCAAAAAAATAAATAAAGATAATAAAAAGTTTTGAGTGTGATGTAAAAATCGGACAACTCAATTAAATATAACTTTCACGTAAACACGTTCAAATACAGAATTCATCAAACCATCTGAAAAAGCTTGTTTTCACAAAATGTGTAAATCGAGAATTGGGTATAGCTGTAGAAACAGGTTTGTTGAGACTTCAACGCAACAGCCATATAAATATTTAAATAACTTGACTTAAGCGGTGTTTGACAAGAATAAACATTTGAGAGAGGCAATAAATATTTTCTTAAATTTACGTTTATTTCTAAACTTTTAAATTTTTATAACAAGTTACTGTGTTTGTTTAGCTTTATTGCTATTGCTACTTTTTAAATTAAAGTTCTTTTTGAGTATCAGCAACAATCAGAAGTATATAGGAAAATTATTCCTATATCAATCTCTAGGCAAAGCGTTTGCTAGAGCTTCCAATATTTTCATTTTATGCTTAAAAATAATAACCGTTATCTATTTGAAAACCATCAGCCAAAGTGCATAGTGACATACGGTTTTACAAAGCCGCCAAAATTGCAGATTTATATAGTCTGAAAGCATTTTCAATAAATCGTTTTAGCTTGAAAATGTTAAGTACGAATTGCTTGCAAAATTTATTGCAATGGGTCACCAAAACCAATTGAAACTAAAGAACAAAAAAATGATAAAATCATGTAAAATCCAGCTAGCTGGGAGATTAAGAAATTGCTAATGATTAAAATGGGTTTCCGTCAAAATAAATCAAAAGGACGAACAGCAAAGATATATTATTTTCTATTGTACATTTGCTTATATCTTATAATACTAGTCACATATTTCGATACTTACCTTTAACAGTGCATTCTCTGACAACTACAAAGACAGCTGCCAATAATTCAAGTATGATTGTATACCGACAAAGCATCTTTTGTTTTTGCTATTTTTTAAAACTTTTAATTGTTACGTATTTCAATTGCAAATAACTTGCTTAAATCTTTTAAAAAACATATAAAACATTGTTATTGGATTCAATTTGCAGAATAATTACTGCAGAAGCGTAAAATATTTTATTTTTAATTAAAAGTATCAGCTGTCATTTTCATTATTGTCTCCATGCTGCTTTTTTATTATTGATAATCTAAGTACATTGTGCAATTTCTTTTTTTGTATTTTTGTTGTGTGCTTTTTTTGTAATTATTGAAATTTTGTTCATTCTCCCTTAATCTATAATCCTTTTTTGTGGTTGTTTATTGTGTTTTTCACCCCACCCCCGCCTTTCTTTATGCCTTTTGTGACGTCTAGAGTGGTGAGACTAGATGGCCCAGCCGTTCCTTCACAGCTACCCTGTCGTTAATATTTTTCTTATTAATAAGTTTACTCATTTTATTTTTATTGTTTTGTGACAAAATAAACTGAAACTCTTCCATGCATGACTAAAAACATACTTTCATACAAGCTACCTAGCTTTTTCTAATTAAAAATTGTTTTCTAATTTCTAATTCTAATTAAAAATTATTATTTCTAATTAAAAAACAGTCATTAAAACTGGCTTTAATTAAAAATTTTTTCTCCGTTGAGGTTAAATTTACAATTTATAGCAATTGTAAACTATTTAAATTTTTTACATTATTTCTTGAAATGAATTGAAGAAAGCTTCTCGTCAAAATTAGAGCAAAATAATCTTTATTTATATTAGCTAAACGAAAGCTATCTAAATAATTGCTTTAGCTGACATAAATAATTTTAAAAATAATTTTTAAACAGCAGAGTTGTGCCAGATATTTGAATAAACTCAAAATCTTTTTTATTTTATTGATATCTCTCTAACAATTTCATGTTTCATACTTTTTCAGCTGTCTTTTTCTTCATATAAAGTTAAATTTGCAAACTTTTTGATTATTAATTAAATTTCAATTTTTGTCTTGATATTAACATTGCTTTAAATATACCGCTCTGTTTTAATACGCGGTCATGAAAGAAACCAGTTTCATCGAAATTTTTTCTGTATAGCACATATAATCATATTTCTTTTCCGTTGTCTTTTGACTCAACTTACAAATACGAATCAAAGGCCAACATCCAAATAATAAAAAGTTCTTTTGGCAATGGAAGAAGAAAAAAAGTCACCAGCCTATAAATTATTCTCGTGTTTACAACAAACAGCATGCTGCTGTAATGCCAACGCACTTGCAAATAATAATTAATCTTGTTATAAGTCGCTGAATGAAATAAAAGAGCATATTTGCAAACAATAACAGCTTTGCTACTTTTAGCGACGTCCAAAATTGACTTTTAAGTACTCACTTCCCAATTCCATGGTTTTTTGTGTAAAATTCTGCAAAAGCGGAGTGTAAATCAAAAACTTTTTTACATCTGTAATTCTCAAACTTTTTCTACTTGCATACCAATTGAGGTTTCGTAAAATGTTTGCGTACCATTAAGTTCAAAAGTGGGCAAACTAGGGCCCGCGGGCCGCATGCGGCATGCGGCGAAGTTCTGTGCAGCCCGCGGAAGCATCAAGCAATTAACTTTTCTCTCCTTTCACTTTCAATCGTGATGAGCCCTGATGATGGAATAAAAATGAAGATTTTGAACATTGGTTAAAAGTGATGACCTTTTTTTTCACAGATCATTCCGTTTTTGGGACGAAAATGGAGATTTTGGACTCAAAAAATTCATTACTTTCAGTCAATTTTATGTTCTCTCACGTTGTCAACACAAGTGCGGCCCTCTGTCAAAACCATCTTCTAAGTCCGGTCCTCGAGCTAAAAAGTTTGCCCAGCCCTGATCCAGTCCTATTTTAAAAAAATTTCAAATGCATCTGACTTTTTTCACATTTGAGTTTGTTGCTTTTTATTCCTGATTAAACAAGATTCTCTTCATTTTGCTTGATTGTGTTGATTTATTCATTTATTATTTCTTTTTTTCACACTTCTGACAGCTTTATTTAAAAAGTTTTGCGATCACGCTGACACAGTGTGTAAAAACACAATGTATACATAATATTGTAAAATTGCAATCTTTGTTTTGGTGTTCACCAGCGAATAATTACGACTAAAAATCGAGACATATGATAGAGCAGCAAAAATTCATTAAAAATGTAAATTAATTTTTATTAAAAAGTACAAACGATAACGAATAAAGTAAAGTTTAAAAAGGTTTTAAAACCTTTCAACAAAAATATATCATTTCAACTAAAATATAAGTAAAATCTCCAAATGACTACAATTGTTAAAAAAATATGGAAGTAAACAATATAATGGATTACAGCAGTATTTCTCAACCTTTTTCGGTTTGCGGCAAGTTGCTCGACTTTTTCAAAATTCGCGGCGCTTTAGACTATATTTCTTAAATTTTGTTGTTCTGGCTGCGGCACGTATTTAGTTATTTCTCTCCTAAATTCGCGGCGCACTTAAGCGGCTGCAGTATAGATGTGCCTTAATTGTTGATTTCAGCCCCCAAAATTAGGTGACCTCTAAAAAAAGGTCTCCATCTAAATTTACGTTCTTCTTTCTTAATTTACTTTTCAAAATTGGTTTATTCTAAAAATAGAAACGATCTTCGCTCCGGATCAGACTTGGTCGCGTCAATAACCGCAGAATTCGACATACCTAGGCAAATGTTTTCCGAAATCTTTCGCGGCACACCTGGAAACCTCTCACGGCACACAGGTTGAGAAACGCTGGATTAGAGGAGAGAGAGAGAGAGAGAGAGAGAGATCTGTTTGTTTGCATCAATATCTTTTCAAGATATTTGCGGTTAAAACAAACACTATGATTTTTACATATTGAAATTAAACTAACTGATTAATAATGATAAGCAATTTATATTAAGCCAAAATGCACTATAAAGATATAATTCAGGAGTAGGAAGAGAAAAAAAGCCATTTAATCACTACCCCCATTGTAATTTAGAAATTGCATAAGCGCTATCTTTGACTAATTACATATACCTTCTTTTAATATTTTTTGATTACATAGAAGATTCTTTGTCTAAATAGATTTTTGAAGATTTTTTTATTTCGTTGGAAGAGCCCATGTTGGAAAAAAGTTTATCTTTTTCCTCTTTATCTTTTGTTTCAATCAACTCAGGGACACCAAATCGAAAAAATTGGCGAATCTTCTTCGGAAAAATAGAATTGTCCAGAATAGGAATAAACAATGATGGATTAGCTTTTTTGCTATCATTTTTGCCTAGTAGAAGAACCAATTAAACCGTAAAAAAGTTAACTAGCAGGAGTGAAAAATTGCGTTAAAAAATACTATACTACCTTGCTGCGACATTACATATTAAATTATATTTAATAATAAGCTTACCTGTTAATAATGAAGTAATGTAGCCAACAAAAACTGTAATAATGAGCGATATCGTGCCGTAATACATGAAAGATATTGCGTAAAGTGTAGTTCGCAAGCTTCCGCTGAAATACCAAGATTGCCATATGCTTATAACTTTACAATTCAAGCTAATAATTTTTTGTAAAATTGCATAAGAATTAATGGCTAGAGACAATGCTTGATCTTTCTTTCTAACAATCTTTATCCTTCATCGATGAGTGCTAGCAAGCAACATTAATATCAATAATAGTTTATTGATTTGACGACTATTTGAAATATTTTTTGTAAAATTAGTTTTTCAGTTGTTTGGTTTATTTTTTTGTCATGCGATCTAACATAAACCGAAAAATTCACAGCTGAAAAACAAGTCATGAAATGTGGCCACATGGTAACATGCTGTCAAACTTTCAACATCAAGATTATAAAAGATAACATCTTATGGCTGATATGGCTATTATACCTGTTATTTTTTGACAGCCAAGCAAAATTGCTGGCACCAATATCCCATTTAAAAAATTTTTTTAATGATATATTGACTGATAAGATTAATAAATAGTAAATTACTACAATGCAAGTAAAAGATTAGCCACTTAACCACTATTAGGGGAAGGCGGGGCAAAACGGTCATAGTTATTTTAAATTGGCGTAACGGCTTTGGTGCTGGACTTAAAAAACGAAAGAAGATTTTATACTTGCTCTAAAAACATACTATCTCATAAAAATAATTTAAAACCCGTGACAACAACATAAAAATTTTATTTTAGAAAAATGTATATTTTACTTACATGTCCGTGTTGCCCCGGGCTCGGGGCATAACGGTCATAGTGTCTGATTTGCCCCAGGTAAAGTTAAAAATAGTTACTATCTTTGTTTTAAATTCAAAGTAGCCTATTAATATTAGTACTTCTTGTTGTATCTTTGCACGAATACACAGGTTTATAAAAAAACAATAATAAATATTCACAAAAATCACTTAGCAAAAAAACAACCGTATTGAAATATAATGCTTTTTAGTTCGTTTGCTGTAGTAGCTTGATACTTCGAACTGACTGCTAAACCAAAATAAAGGCGTATATTTAACTAGTAACAACTATGCCTGGAGACGCGCGCGTCCAATAATTGTTTGAGCAGAAGGCGCTGATTAAGATTAGAGCGTTTAAGAAAAACACTACGTCATCTATTGCACAATATCACAACACTTCTGCATTGTGGCAACTAAAAAAATCAAATAGAAACATTTTTTATACAGACATGGTAGTGGTTAAAAGATTAAACACAACTGATTGCACGTAAAATTGCACTAAAAGATTCTTGGCCAGTAGCCTATAATACGAACATCTATCGTGACACTACTGCAAACATTTAGTAGGGTGGTGGCCAGTGACAGCCTTATAAAAAGGGGGTTCGGTGGAAGAAAAGTAAAGGGGCCACTTTTTAGTGTTCCGAAGCAAAGCGACAAAGCAATCTCCAGAAGTTTATAGTTTTTGGGGGGCACTGTTCAGTGTTTCAAAAAAGTGTGATCTCTAAAAAAAGTTTATCGTTTTAGGAGTGGCCATTTTTTAGTGTTTCAAAATAAAGTGATCTCTAAAAAAAAATACTTATTTTAGGGTGACACCGTCTTGGTGCAACTATGAAGAAATAGAGCAATATCTTGCGTAGGGGGCCACTTTTTGATGTTTTTTAAGGAGAGGGACCGGTGCGTACGCTCCGTTTGCACCCAACTAAAGCCATCACTGGTAGTGGCTCTTTATAAAGTGGTAGCCTATGAAAAGCAAACAGATATATTTTGCTTCTTTATTTTTATTTGCTTTATTCATTGCTTGAGGTTTTTTAACATAGGTTTATTTTAGTCTTTTCAATGTTGTTTCTCTCACAGCGATAGATTTTTTAAACCAAGAACCAATTACAACTTACATGGATGGCCTGTTTTGCTTTACGCTTTTTATGTTGTTATTCTTGTTCATCTGTACTTAATAATCTTTCAGTGAAATTTTAAATCGTTTCTAGTAATAATTCTTTTCTTTTTAACTTTTTTATGGGGTGGCAGCTGACTTAGATGACCTGATGGTCTTTCGCTGTCTCCTCGTCAAGTGACTGGTTGCTCAATTACTAAGCTATTTCTTAGAAAAGTGTTATGCAAAGTATCTTGTCATTCATATAGATGTATTTGTATTTCATTTTTAATTTTGAGTGATGTACCAGTATTACTTGACAAATAATAAACTGAACTGAACTGAACTGTTAACTTCGCAGGAGGAAGAGGGGATATGAAAAACTTTTTCATCTTTATTACTTTGTTTAGAAACACTACAGCTAGCCAGTTCATTACATTTATCCACAGTAAAATTCAATTATTTGTTTGAAGTGCTTGTCGCAGCTACTTTGAAGATATATAAAAAGTTTAAAGATGTAGGCTATTAAAGTCTGAATCAGAGACACAATTTATCAGCTTTTTGCATCAGAAACTGTGTTAACTTTCATTTAGTAAAATTTCAATTGCTTGGGATGCCGCTTTAGCAATCAGCATGCTAGGCGGCTATTAAAAATTTTTTTTAAATCATAAGCATTGTTTAAATTTTACTTTGTCACACTACACTTAGCATCGAAAAACTTTTAAATTTAGTCATCGATTGATCAACAGATTGACTTTACTTTGTATTCAATTTTACAACAAATATCTGCCAAACAGGTTTTCACCTGTAAAATACCGGGAACAATTACAAAGCTTCCGATTTTAATTTCATAACTTTAACTAAAATAGGAAAATAAAAGAAGATAAAAAAATTAATGGAAACTTTGAAATTGAAAGAAATAGACCAGATCTCAGAGATGAGCATGGACTGGAGTCGGAGTTGGACTGGAGCCGGAGTATAGCATATTTTGTCGGAGTCGGACTATAGCTGGAGTCGGTTTTTGCTAATTTGTAACGGAGTCGGACTGGATCGGAGTCTATCTTTTAAAAATCAATTAATTTCAAATATTAAAAAAAACATTTTTATTTCATAAAATGTTTTTTTGATCTTCAAAATGTTTTATTCCTGGCATTTATTTTGAGTTTATTGCTCATACCCGACACTTGTAGCTAGTTCTTTATTTATTATTTAAAATTGATATGTAAAATAATCGTTATTGTTCAAGCAAATCATGGCCTAACCTAACCTTAACCGTAACGCTTGCCTTTACATGAGTTCCTTTAAATGAGTCCGTATCACCCTGTCTAATACACTGGTGGCTGGTATTATATTACTTTTTGTTGTATATGTATTTGTAGTATGGATAAAGATTGTCTTGTTACCAAAATGATGGTATAAATGCAAAGATTTTTTCCCATGGTCATAACCTATCTATATGATTTTTTTTAATTTTAAGTTTAAGCTAGTGCAAATTTACTTGTATACTTGTGTGATATTTGCCATTGTTGAGATTAAGCTGTTAAGTTCAATCTAAGATAAAATATTATTACATTTAGTTAAAATAGATTTGATATATCTAGGGTATTTATTTTGAGCAGCCTTGATTACCTTTAACAAAAACATAAATTTTTCTTCTAATGAAGTTTGCAAACTTCTTGAAGATAACAAATTGCTGAAAACACCTAGCACTTCTGGAAAGAGCACAGTTTGGCAAAAATTTTTATATTTAAAATCTTATTGAAAGCAAAGATTTTATTGGATACGTAATTTGTAAAACTTGTAAGCAAGCATTAAAACATAATAAGTCGACTAGTGGAACAACACATTTAAATGATCACTTAAAACGATGCAAATATAATGCAAAAATATCTCCTAAAGTAACAGCATATTTTAGTAAGTCTGACATGAGCTTCTCAAAAGTTATAAAAGACACAGTGTTAAATAGTTCAGTTGCATTTGTTGTATTAGATGTAAGACCATTAAGTGCAGTGAAAGATGATGGATTAATACAGTTTGCAAATGCAATGATAAAAGTTGGAGCTACACATGGCATTGTTGATGCAAAAGCAATACTTCCTTCCAGATTCACTATAAAAAGAAGCATAGAAAAAAGTGCATCATCTTCAAGTGAAAAGCTGATAGAGGAAGTAAATAAGGCTATTAAAAAATATAGTTTAGTTGGTATTACCACAGATTTATGAACAGAGCTAAGATCACGTAACTTTTATTCTATCACCATACATTTTATCAGCAGCAATCTTCTTCAATTAAGAGTGATATGTGTGAAAGAATTTAATGAGGCAAAAACAGCAGAAAACCTTAAAAAAATACTTTTTAAAAGTTTATCAGACTTTGGAATGCTTTTGAAACATTGGTGCATCATTGTTTTTTGTTTGATCATTGTTTGGCTGATTAATTACTAAGTTACGACCAACTTAGTTATTGTTGCAAGATTTTGTTTTTTGTTCGTATATATGAAATTTTATTAACATGGAGTCGGATTGGAGTCGGATCATGCTTTAGAAAAAATTCTTGGAGTCGGATTGGAGTTGGAGTTTAAATCAATGAAGCCGGACTAGATTCGGACCCCAAAAAAAGTGACTCTGCTCATCTCTGGTAGATGTCCGTTTTGCCCCGCCTTCCGCTACAAGGTTATAATTCACTACGAAAAAAATTAGAGTTATTGCTATTCAATAACTTAGTTTCAACAACAAAATTCAATCAACTTGTAGAGTAGGGATGGGCAATGTTTTTAACCTCGGGAACCTCGGGCCACATTGAGGGTTTTGGTATGATTTACGGGCCGCACATAAACTGACATTGATAAATTTTAATAATTATGGGCAGGGGCAGATTAGCCCGGCGGGAATTCGGGAGCTTCCCGGTGGGCCGCTCGACTGTGGGACGGTCCAACGATTCACTGGGCTTCCTCAAAACTAACTTTAAGAAGCTAACAAATGATCACGAATATGAACCAGTTCCATACATAATAATTTCGAAATTATTTTTCATTAACAGTATTTTTGTATAGCCTACAGCACAACCAATTTACCGCCATGGTGCTCTATTTTTCAATCCTTTTCCCTTAGTGGTGTTCTATTAGAGGTGACGTTCAATTAGAGGGTGGCGCTCTATTTTTCGACTAGCTGGTTGGAATTTCGAAAAGATAAATTTTATGAATGAAAAGAAAAAACAACTAACACATTTATAAAATTAGCAAAAGACACGAATACACGGTGATTACTGGTAAATAATCACAAATTCATTGGTAAAAATCAAGTGACACGTCGCTGTTGTAGCCGTCCTGCTCATTGTCGACACATTTCGCATCAACGTCGAGTTGCTGAATAAGTTCACGTTTACCGGTAATGCCGGCATTGGCCCGCGCTTGCTGGAGAAATTCCTGTCCAGTCGGGATCGGGCCGTCTGACCCGAAACAGTGGATCTTGCAATCTTCAGAGCCGTCTAGAGTGTTGGTCAGTCCGCATCCCTTAAACGACTTGATGATCAGATCCTTCGGCAGTTGATTCCAAGTATCGTCTATCCACTTAATCAAATAAACTTCCATTGATGGTGCTCGCATGTTTCCGGATTTGGTGTAGCTTTTCTCGCCGTGCAACATCTAATTCTCGTAAACTGTCGGGCTTTAGCCTTAAATGGGGCGTTCTAGTAGAGATGGGGCCTGTATAAACTTGGTGCAGCCTCCTGGAATCACAGCCATTTCAATCTAGAGCTTTTTTAGTTGCTTCTTTGTGGCATCGCTGATGTGACATTGGTATGAGTCCCAGGCAAGAAGGCGCTTGCCAAACATAGAAGAGCCGACGATCTTCTCCAGAAACTCAGAAGTCAGGTCGTCGTTGAAGAAGGAGCGGCCGGCCCAGCAAAGATTGAGTGAATTCTTGAATTTGGTGACGATCTTCTTAATTGGTCGCTTGTTCTTCAGTAGGATGTACGGTCGGCATTTAAATCCGTTAGATCGAGCGATCAGCATGGCAGTAACGTGTAACTTGTCGTGACCGCTAGTCTTTATGGGGACCTCTCGAACTCCCTTATTTTCAACGGTTAGACTGCTCGAGTAATCCAAGTAGATGGCAGTTTCGTCGGCAGCATAGATATATGTATAGTTGGAGGTGCGACGCCTCTGCTCGACGAACAATAAGTAATCAGCGATCTTTTCAGCCTACTCCTCCGGCTCCTTCTGACAAGTCGTCGTTGGGCGGCGTGAGACCAAATTGTGACAAAGCAAAAATTTTCCAACCAGCCATTGCCTTGAAATTTTTGTCGATCGACAAAGTGAGCGCCTCTTTCTGGATCATTGTGCGGCTGACACGGAGCTTCTTCTGACGTTGCTGACGAACACAGTTGATGAGCTTGTCGTCGAAATTTTTGTCCTTCAAAGGACGTCCGGCACCTTGGAGTCGCTTGCTTGAAGAGATGGAACATGACGAAGACGCCTTCAACTGAGCCTCGAGCTGTGCTTTCTGTTTCGTTCAATCTTTGACACATGAATGAGGAACCTTCTTGTCTTTTGCAGCCTTTGATTTATTGTATTTCTCAGCGTACGCAACAACTTCCAGCTTAAAGTGATTGTCATAGTTCTTTCGTTTCAAAGAAGTCTCATCTTCAGATTCGGAACTGTTTGACATGGCTGCAAAATTTTTATGTTCTCATCGCGCTCTGCAGAAGTTTAAGTACGTTTCTACTATACAAGCTCCATAGAATGGAACTTTCCAGTGTCTAAAAATAAACATGCGATGTAGCTCCATAGAATGGAACTGTAAGATTTTAAGCTTAATACGTTTCGTTTTTCGCTTTGCCTTTTTATTTTTCACGAATCAAGTTGATTTCATATGCGTACTTCGTAGTTAAATCACGATTCCCGTTGTTTGATTTTTTCCTTCCTTTTTTGCGGCCCGAGGTAATTTGAAAACTCGCATGTAAAAGCTTATAATTGAATTTAAAAGCAAAAAGGTTTTTGAGTAGCTAGTTTGTAAAGATTTAAATTTCGTTTGTGTTTAAGTGTTCTAATTTGTTTTGTTATTCTATTTGAATAAGGCTTTGTTAATTCTATTTGGATAATATTCTGTTTGACTAATATTAAGCGAATATATTTTAAACGAATATTTTTTGAAACACGTTTACCAACGAATTGATGAACACGAAAGTTCTCAAAAACACACGGCATGTGTTGAAGCTCACATACGATTCAGCAGTAATAAGGCAGTGGTAGGCTTACTTATTGTCAGTCAAACATCATTACACAATAAACAGGTCATGCAAAGACGGCAAATTCTCGACAGAGCCGTCTCCATTGTGAAAATGATTGGAAAACGGGGAACGAACTATAGGGGAACAGGGAGTTCGGAAGCGGTCTACTTTATGTGATGAAAAAATTGATCGCGGAACATTTTTAGAGACTGTACTTCTTCTTGCAAAGTACGATAACATTTTAAAGTGTCGTTTTGAAAATGCTATTAAAAAATGTTTGCAAAACAAATCCGACAAGCACTAGCATAACCGTGCAAACAGAAATACATTTATCTCCAAAACTACTGCTAACTCTATCATTGCTATTATATTTAAGCTAATAAAAGAAGAAATTTCAAACTCGTTTAAAGAAGCAGGCATTTGCTCAGTTCAAATCGATTCAACTCAAGATATAACTTCAACCGACAAATGTTCAGTTATTCTACGCTTTGTTAGGGAAAATATCAAAGAACGACTTCTTGTCGTTGTTGACAGTCATTCGGCAACTGGAGCAGACCTGTGCAATTTGTTGAAAGAAGTTTTGCAGAAGCAAAACATGGACGTTTTCAAATGCATCTCCGACAGTACAGATGGAGCATCAAACATGTCGGGGCATTATAATGGATTTACAGTTTTTCTTGAAAAAGAATCTCCTGGTCACATTCACACATGGTGCTATGCCCACGTTCTCAACTTGGTTCTCTGTGATGTTACCACGACTAATCATGCATCCATATATCTATTAGGATTAGTTCAAAAGGTTGGAGTGTTCTTTCGGGAATCATATTTGCGAATGGATTTTGGAAAGAGCAGATGAGCCAAAGATATGGTCATGATATTCAGAGTAGGCTAAACTATTGGAGCAATTAGATGATAGTCTAAATACGAATGTCTTCAAAAAATTTTCGGCACATTTGAAAATGGTTCCAGCGGCATATTCTGCGATGTAATTGAAATTCTGTATTGTGTTTCTACTTCTGAAAAGTTAAGTGTTAAAGCGCGGTTTGATGCCAATGTCATGTGAGATAATATGATTCGATACCAACATGTTTTGACAACCATTACTTATCTACGCATCATGGAGATAACCTCTGCATTTTCAAAGTACTTGCAGGTCTCTGGACTGGATTTTATTAATGCTTTTAATATGGTGGAAGCTACGAAAAACGATATTCAACAGATTCATCACGATTTTGCAATGGTTGTAACCAAAACTGACCATTTTGTTCAACATGCCAATGAAGTTTTGGAAGAGCGTGGATGTGATCTCTTGATTGAAAGCAACTTTCCTGTTAAACGGGTTCAAAAAAGTAAAAATTAACCCTTGGATGAATGTCTTTCAGACTCAATGAAAAAGTTTTAGGTCTATGTACATAACAGAATTCTAGATCAAGTGGTTCAAAGTTTGCATAGAAGATTTGCTACAAATAAAATGTTATATGCTGACTTAAGCTACTTCGATCCCAAACGCTTTTCTGAAACAGTTCTTCATGGAATTCCTATCTCAGCTGTGAAATGATGTGCAACTTTTTGCCAAATAAAAGTTCATATTCTTCTGTTCAGCAAGATCTTCGGCAAGAGCTCTTGGATTTCGCATCGAAATGGCCGGAATTAAAAAAAATTTTACCTGAGCACAGCACTGAATTGGATGAAGCAGGTGATCATTTTTTTGCTTTTATTATAGATAAACTATTTACAGGTTAATGTTTTGAGCTTTTATCTCACTGTATGATAATACCTGAGCCTATAATTACTTGATGCTAAATGTTATTATTTTATCAAAATTTTGTTCTGATATTATCATTCAGTACTTTTCGCAGTTCAACTGTGCTGATACTAATAAATTTTTTTTCATAGAACTTAAATTTTAATGCGTTTTTAAAAAACAGATGACGAAGATGTGAGATCGGACGAAAGCTCCAACATTCGAAAATGTTGGTGCCAAAATTGTTTTCTATGCTATTATACTGCGATTCGGAGATATAGAATGTACTTCAGAAGTTATCCTCTTCTATATCAGGCATACAAAGTAATCCTTACTCTTTCCGTTACACAAGTTGGTTGTGAAAGAACCTTTAGCAAGCTGAGATATGTAAAGAACCGTTTAAGAAATCAGCTAAGCGAAGATTGCTTGGATTCCCTTCTTTTGATGTGCGTCGAACGAGACGTTTGTTACGCATTTCGAACCATACGATCGTCGACGAACTAGCAAAAATAAACGCAGAAATGCGAAGACTGTTGCTCTATAAATAGTGTTTGATAATATTTGCTTGTTAATTCTATATATTCTTTTTTTAAATAGGCTAAATATGATGTAGTTTGTAAGATGTACCGTGTAACGTTTTAGTAAGATTTGCAATTAGTTGTCAAAAATGGGCCGGTTTTATTTCAAAGTTTCCGAGCCGGTTGAATTTGCTAATCCGCCCCTGATTATGGGTCATTATAAAATGTCATTCGTCCTAAAATGTAGTATCTCTAAAAAAAGGTTTTCACCTTAAATCTGTCTTCGATTTCTTGCTTTACTGTCCTAAAAATGGGCCGCATAAGGCCGCGGACAGTAGTTTATCTACCCCTGATTTATCCTTTTTGCTTTTTTAAAACACCTCGCGGGCCACATGCCTTTGGTGAGCCGCACTTTGACCACCCCAGTTGTAAAGTAATATTTGATAAAATTATTGTTCTATTTTTACGTAATAATGATTTTCTTTTCGATTTTTATTGATAATGAAGCGTTTTATAGGAAAATTGTTTGCAATCATATATTATCTGCGTTATTGCGACTCCATTAGTATGCAAAACAAAACTAAATTGTTTGATTAGTTGCAGATTTTGTTTTGTATTTTTTGTAGTTTGTAAAATGTATAGAAGCCAACTGGAATGCGGAATCGGACTTGGACTCGGAATTCGTCAATTTGGTGCAATATAGCTGGACTCTACCTCGGACTCGGACTCGCCAAAAAAGTAGTGAGTTTAACAAGTCCGACATCTAGATTTCATAAAGCATCAACAATTTGAAAGTTTCGCAAATTATTATTATCAATAATTATTAAGAAAAAAGATTTTAAAAATTATAAAACTTTAAATAAAAAATGAAAAAGAAGTAAGTTAAAACTTCCTTCAAAGTATTTTTTTTCACAGTTCTGAATTTTATGACAGTTTTTTACTCTCTTACGCTGAAAATCGTCACTTTTTTTTGTAAAAGCGTGGGTTCAATACTTGTAAAGAATAAAAATATTGTCAGTTAGATTTTTTTGCAATTTATGCCAGTTTTTGGCTGGCTTCTTCCTTAAAAGCCAAAAGCATTTTTAGTTTTAGACAGGGATGCGGACTCAGGCTCGGATTCAAGACTCGGACTCAAACTTGCTTCAAAATTTTGACGAGTCCGCATCCCTGGAAGCAAAGCTGTAAAAAGGAATAATTTACCTGTCAATTGGAGTAATACTTGCTGTTGTTAAAGATGTAGTTTCAAAGTTTTTGTCCAAATAGTTTAAAGTTGAAAAGTTATCGCTGGTGGCATTTTTCAGCAAGTTATTACTAATCGGACATTTGTCAACAGAGGTCGATAAAGGGAGATTTCCGGGAAAAGATTTACCTTGAAACAAGCTTCCAAACGATATCCATGAGCTAAGCGCTGTAGCCATTATCTGGCCGATAACAGCACCCTAAAATTTATTAAGAGTCAGATAATTCACGTTTTATCTGTATAACAGTCTTTAAAATATAATTTAATGTACGGAATATCAAACCAATTACAAGCTCAAATATTTTGAAACCATTTAAAAGTAATTCTTTTATCCTTTAGAATTGATTAGCATATCATCATGAGTTTTCCATCTTATTGTAATATACTAAAGTAATACAATTAAGCCCAAGATTTGACCAAACTAATTTGAAATAGAATTTTAAAATTTGAATAAAACTAATGCAAGCCAGTGAAAAACGATCATTTTCTTTCATTTATTCATTCATTTTATCCTCGATCATTATTAAATAGTTTAACACCAAAATTATAAATATTAAAAAGATCAAGAAAAGGAAGAAGCAGCACAACGTCAGACGTTAAAACATGCATAAGATAATCAGAAAGTAAAAGATCAAAAAGAACTCTTAGTAGACAGCTTTATGACATTTTGATTTTAGAGAATAATATGCTGATACCTTTGAGTTTACTGAAGGAAAAAAAGCTCCCAACGTATAAACACCCAATACAGGACCAGATAGACATCCATTGATTGAAAAAAGTATTCGAAGGATTGTTGCATCAAAGTTTGATATTGTGCAAGCAACGCACATGACGAGAATTCCTAACCCTCCCACTGTAAAAAATGTATTGAATGTAAAGAATTCAATTAGTTTCAGGCAATGGTAAATCATGATGAACCTACAACTATCTTGTTGAAACAAATTGATTTCTTTGAAGAGAAACTAATTTTTTGTAGTGAAAAAATATTGAACTTAAAATACTGTATTTCAACTTTTTGGCTGAAAGCATCTGCGTCACTAACAAGCAAAGCAAACTATTTTGAAAGCGTAGCAAAAATACGCTTTCCGTCAACTCTAAATTTACTTTTATGAATTGCTTCGGGAAAACAATTTTGAAACGCAAAAGTGCAATCAGCTATTTCAATTTTTTCATTGGTTGACCGTATCGTGAGTTTTCTACGAAAACTGGCTTAATAGAAGCGCATCGGGAAAAACTCTGAAATAGTAACTTTAGATAATTAAACTTTGAAAGTTTAACCAAAATCTAACTGACGTTTAGTGGTCCATTTAATCAAAATTTTACGTTTTACATTGTCACGTTTCATTTATAATTCTAATCTTTACCTAAAAGTTCTATAGTTGATTTTCAGTCTTTTACAGTAATTTTAAGCTTTTTATTATGACTTCATGTTTTCTATTGTTACGTAATGAAAGCATAATCGGTACACCATCCCCCACTTAATTTATTTTGTCGGCAAGTTGTTCTTATAAGTGTATTATAAAGATTTGTTTTACCGTTTTAGTTCAGAGCGCATTCATTTATTAAAGTTTAAAGCAGTGGTCACCAAACTACGGCCCGCGGGCCAGATCCGGCCCGCTAAGATTTTTCATCCGGCCCGCTAAGCTCTTTTTAAAAAACATATGCACTCACTTTGAGCCACAGTTGGATAGAATTATATCGGGGGAACATCCCAGTTTCAGGTTTTTATCTTGATCTTTTCATTGGAGAACATACAAAATTTTGGGTGAAAAATAGCAAAATTGGAGATGGAATCGAAGTGAAGACCTTTTTTTTAGAGATCACTACAATTTTAGGAGAAAAATAGCAAAATTGGAGATGGGATCAAAGTGAAGACCTTTTTTTTTTATAGAGATCACTACAATTTTGGGAGAAAAATAGCAAAATCGGAGATGGAATTGAAGTGAAGATCTTTTTTTTTTAGAGATCACTACAATTTTGGGAGAAAAATAGCAAAATTGGAGATGGAATCGAAGAGAATACCTTTTTTTTCTCGCTGTGGCCCGAAAAGGTCCAAAAAATCTACATCCGGCCCTCGTCTCGAAAAGTTTGGAGACCACTGGTTTAAAGCATTGTGATGTTTTGCGGTATTATTACATAATTTTGTCCAAAACGTTCAAGAAACAATTGATTGGAATCATCTACAACTATTTAGCTCAACGGTTCCCAACCGGGGAGGAATTCCTCTCAAGGAGGAATTTCATCATTTTAGGGGAGAAATTTAACTTTTGAGTTAAATCCACTACTACTTATAACTACCACTTAAATGCAGGAAATTGGTCCGGTACCGGTAGCTGAATGAAATATTTGAATATTGGTATTGTCAAGCCGTACTGCCCCCCCGAAAGCTGACACTAGACTCTTGCCGCATACACAATATTTTTGCTGCACCAACAGATCTAGCTTTCCGCATCGTGGTGTCGATTGTTATCGCATTACCATTAAATAGCATACATTGTCAGTATTTGTTATGCTTCAATTATTTAATTATGATTGTCACAAAGACCATTGTTGTAACATACTGTTGTCAATAATAGGGGAGTAATGTTTTGTTAGCAGCCCTTCAGATAAAGATATAGACAGGACAAGGGAGAAAGATATGTTGGTAGGCTATCGTAACTCTTATTAGTCATGTTGAACATTTAGCAAAGCTGCCGAAAAAAGTTGAGACTTGCAAGGTTTTACAAATTATATCCTAGAGCAGCGTTTCTCAAACCATGGGTCGCGACCCTAATGTGGGTTGCCAAGATTATGCGGATGAGTCGCGACTCAAATGTGGGTCACCAAGGCTACGCGGAATAGTCGCAAAAGCTTGTAAATTACCGCAAGTAAAAGAAAAAGAACTGCGCACAAGAGATTTTAAAAGTGAAAACCTTTCTTTTATAAAAACATTTCGATTTTAAGACAAAAATCCAGAAATCAGAGTCAGATTCAAGTTGAAGATCTTGTTTTTAGAGAACACCTTGATTTTGGGACGAAAAGTAGAAAATCGGAGACTGAATTTAAGTGATGACTTTTTTTTTAGAGATCGCTATGTTTTTGAGCCGAAAATCAAGAAATCAAAATAAGTTTGCTTACGGACAAATTTCTGCCCACATATCCAGTATACAGCTAAAAATTAGACGATCATTGTTGGTTTACATAACACTTTCGTGTTATAATACGTGCTCACTCAAATTTATTTGGGTCGCAGTCATATTTGTAGATCGTTGTTTGTAGCAATTTTGGGTCGCAGAAAAAAAGGTTTGAGAAACGCTGTCCTAGAGCAAACTGTAGGTAAACTTTGTCAAAGTATATTATTGAAATACATTCTAGTGATTAGGCTGCCGAAAGGCAGTGCAGCCTCAGACGGTTGTGCAGTATGTAGACTGGCTACTAGGCAGTTAGTAACCTTTTATGTTCAGTTTATATGAACAACTAACTTCTAACATAGGCTAGCCTGGTGTAATAAAATTAGATATACAGCCAAATACTAATAGTCAAAAATAATTTTTTGTGTAGATTTAGCCTTACGTTCAGTTACTAGCAACCTAGCAGCAAAGACATGAGTGCTAAAAAACGAAAATATGATGAACCATATATCCAGTTCGGTTTTGCATCGGTCATCATACATAGTGAAGAAAAGCCACAGTGCGTACTTTGTAGTAAAATACACTCCAATGACTCAATGAGACCACCAAAGCTCAAACAACACTTAGAAAATGTACATCCGCAACACATAAATAAGGACAAAATCTATTTCCAAGGTCAAAGAAGAGCACTAAAGTCAATGAGACTGGATGCTTCCAGCGATTTTTTTAGAAAAAACAACCAACTGTTGGAAGCATCTTATTTAGTGGCAGTTGAGATAGCAAAACAGAAAAAGCGACATACTATCGGCAAAACACTAATCAAGCCTTGCATTCTGAAAACGGCTGGCATAGTGCTAGGAAAAGAAACTGAAAAAAAGCTAGCTGCAATTTCATTGTCAAATAACACCATTCAAAGGCGAATCAAGGATTTGTCTCTTGACATAAAAAGTCAAGTAGTACAGGAAATCAAAACTGCTCTGTTTGGACTTTTTGCAATTCAGCTGGATGAATCAACAGATATCTCTTCATGTGCATAGTTGATGGTGTACGCAAGATATGTTTGCAACAAGGCATTTAAGGAAGAGTTTCTATTCTGTTCCGCTCTTGAAACTACTACAAAAGCAGCAGATATTCTGAATAAAGTTACAACATTTTTCACAACTGAGGATTTGGAATAGAAAAATTTTGCTGCCTGTTGCACTGATGGTGCGCCAGCAATGTTGGGATGCAATTCAGGCTTTCAAGCTTCAATAAAGAGTCAAGCACCAAAAAGTAGTGGTGTTGACTGCATGGTGGTTAGGCAAGCCCTAGCTTCCAAGACATTACCCGAGTCCCTTCAAAAAGTTCTGGATCAGATAATAAAAATAGTTAATTTTATTAAAGCAGGAGCTTTTTGAGGTATTCTGTGCAGATATGGATTCAGACCACCAGGTGCTTTTCTATTACACTCCAACTCTATGGCTATCCAAAGGCAATGTCATGCGAAGAGTCTTTGAACTTCGAGAGAAATTAAAAGCATTTTGTCTTCTCAAAGGCAAGATTGAGTATCACGCTTGGCTAGATAATGAACAGTGGGTAATCTCTCTGGCTTATTTGTGTGACATATTTGAACAACTTAACAAACTCAACCTACAGATGCAAGGCAAAAATACCAATGTCATCAAATTTGTCGATGCACTTGAAGGCTTTCAAAGCTAAGTTGGCAAATTGGAAAAGAAAAGCTGAAATCTACTATTTTGCAATGTTTGAAAAAGTGGATATGCTTCTTGACAGCAGAGAGGAGAGCAGTATGCCAGAAGTTGTTCAGAAAGATATTGAAAAGCATTTGTTAAACCTTCAAAACGAATTCGACAGATACTTTCCTGAGACTAGTGATACATAATTAGATTTTGTGAGAAATCCGTTTACATTTTCTGTTGAAAAGCTTTTGGATGAATGTCAGGGCGAATTATTAGAGCTGATAAACGATTCTAGAGCTAGACAAGAGTACCAAAAAAAAAACCATTTCACACTTCTGGGTTGAATTGATAGACTTATACCCTCAAACAACAGAAACAGCTTTTCGTATTCTTATCCGTTTTGTATCAACTTACCTATGCGAGTCAGGATTTTCGTCTCTACTTCAAATTAAGGCCAAACATAGAAATAGACTTGCGGTTGAGGATGATTTGCGTTGTGCACTGTCACAAACTACACCCCGCATCCAATTATTTTCAGAAAACAAACAAGAACAAATTTCACAATGATCGAGAGAAAAATTGAACTAAATTGATATTCGAATTTATTAAAACTGTCTGAACTGGCAGTCGTGTTTTCTGTTTCAATTGCTATTTCGTTATTTTGTTATTCTCCTGATATTGTACAACGATCTCTTGGTATAATGATGCTTGCTTAATATAGTTTTAATTGCATATCAAGTTTTCTAGCTAATTCTTAGACTCTGATTTCATATATTGATATCCCAGTTAATGAAAATCACTTAAACGCTAAATTTTAATTAAAAATTACACCGATGTTTTTTAAAATTCATAAAATTAACAGTTTTAATGATTTATTTTATTTTATTAGTTATAACTTTGTTAAAATTTAAAATGGCTATAGCAGAGTTTAAATAGATTTAGGGTTCAGATTCATGGAAATGCTGAATAAACAATCAGTCTGATATCATTTCATACTTATAAAAATTAATTATTAGTTGTAATTTCTTTAATTAAAATTTAGCATTTATCTCTTTTTCACAAACTCATATATATATTTTTTTGAAATCAGTGCAATTTTTTACTATAAAGTGGTATTTTGATAAAAAAATTTTTTCAAAAATATTACCCCCCCAAAACCCAGTATCAACCAAACTTGTTAGTTTAAATTTACCGAGCAAAGACAATTGTCATTAACACTACAGTGCATTATCCAAAAGATGCAATGACTTAGGTACTAAACTAAGGTTGTGCTTTACTCAAGAATGTGCAAGCAGAGTCGTGAGAAAACAATATTTAAAAAACTTAGCGTAATAGGGGAGGAATGAAAAGTACCAAAATAGGCTAAGGGAGGAATGCATTCAAAAAGGTTGGGAACCACTGATTTAGCTGATTTGACGTTATAAGTATTGCAATTTGTTTACTACGGTGTCTTTCTCGTTTTATTGCGCATCATAAATTGCTTTGGCGAATTGTAAACTTAAAATAATAACTAATTTAAGAAATTAGACTCGTGCTAGAACTTTCGGTTGTTATTCGGTTCATAAATAGCGTCGTAAATTTTTTCATATATTCTAGTTCAATTGGTTAGAATTCGTTTTACGTTACTGTTGTCTGTGTGCTAGTGGTTACGTTATTTAAGGGTCAGTGTTGACGCCTTGAAAGTTAATTCTATAGTGAGATAAAATTGTTTTTGCCTGTGTGGTGGACGAGCTATTAAGTTTAATATTAATCATCGGGGTGCTTATTTATTTTTAAAATTAGTCAGTACGAAGTTGTTGAGTAATTATTCGCAGTTGTTGGCACTGTAAATTGCTTTAAAGTTTGGTAAAGCTTGAGAGCCAGGTTTTAGAAAGATTGATCACGTTCCTTTGATTTTGTAAATATATTTTTATACTCAGAAACCGAGGTTTCTTTCTATTGTTAGGGAGCAGCGTTCTAGCAAATCCATTTGTGTTAGCCTGAATAAACTGTTTTAAGAACTTCAGCCTCGCGACAAACTATTAATATTTCTAGAGCCGACGTAAATAAAAATATGTACAGTTTTACTTCAGCGCAGGTATTTGGTTATGTAGTTCAACTAATTCTTTCCGAGTCCCGAGTAAAGTTCTGACATAAAAACCAAATGTTCAATCTGCTTAAATTTCAGTTTCTTCTCAAGAAAACTTTGGTAGTTCCGCAATTAATGCCCAAAAAACCTGATATATCATATGCTTAATCTTCATGCTGACGTTTTTTGAAATTTTTGATTGGTGTTTTTTTTATTTTGCTGAATGGAAATTTTAAACTCTAAAAAAAAGCGTTAGTAGCAATTTATCTATTTTGTCTGTATATTTGCTTTCTTGACTCGCAGGAATGGGACGGAGGCGCTAATACGTAGGACAAGCAATTACCCCGATCTGCTTCCGGAAATGTCAAGATATTGTGGTCAGCCTGAATTTTTTTTTGTTTTTTAGTTTAAATTTTTTAATTTAAATAAATTTGTTGGAGTATTAGGCCCACTTTGTATTTTTATGCAATACACTATAAATTTCTATTGTGCAAAAGATAGATACGGTTATGAAGTACATTTTTATATACTTTTAAAAAAATTTCCAACAAGCCATTGAACAAAGCTTTTTTTAAAATGCTTTTTCGTGATGAGATTTCAAAACTTAACAATTAGTGGTGTTCTCAGAAAAAGATTTAATATTAATTCTGATATAAATCCTGTTTCACTTATTTATCACAACATAATTCCAGTCATTCAGTTTACCAATAATTTTGCTGATAGTGAGTCGAAGAGTTTCCGAAAGGTTTGGTTTCTTTAAAAGAATAAAATCATTTAGAAGAAGCACCGCTAAAGAGTTTAATCCAGAAGACACAGTACTAAAAAAAAATGAAGAAATCTTTGTTACTCACGGCAATAACTTTGATTATAAATTAGATCAAAAGCTGTTTTTTTAGTCCTTCTATTTTAAAGTTTTTATATTCTTTAAGTTTCGAAAGAAAATTAAATCAAATGACTATCCAAATCAAAATAATTTTACAGGTTTTATACCTCAAGGTGCCACTAAACGCAGCCGCTACAAACAAACCGGCCATTCCTGGTAAATCCTCAAACACGTCAACCACCAAATATGGTAACAACTGATCAGGCTTTTCGATTGTTCCCAATATCAACGGGTCACAGCCCTCGTAGTATACGTACATGGCAAGTCCCGTCAATACTGCGATTCCCATTAAAATTGTTGTTGGGACCATTGAAAACAATGCTGCTCTATAAAAAAAAATAAAAGCATATTTATTAAGTGAATTTAAAAGATTTTGTAATTGACAAAAAAGCTTTCAATTTGAAAAAAACACTATCAAAAAAGGAAAATTGCTAACCCAAAGCTGGTAACGATGCTATAATTTTTTGTGTTGAAAAAAATAATCTCCTGTCCAATACTTTTCAGTTTAAAACAAGGTAACAAAAGAAATATAAAATCGGTACTCTCTTATTACCGGTATTTGAAAATGGTTGCGGCAGTAAGGCTACAAGATGAAAAAAAGCCTTGTTATACAAAAAAAGATCAAAACATTTCTATACCAAATCTGTTGATCTTGCAACAGAATACCAACATAGCGAATAGTGCTGTAACCGGAATGGTACTGTTGGAAAAGGTGTTATTATTGGTAAAAAAAAGAAGGAAAGCCTTAGAGAAAATGGAGGGAGAAGTAAAAAATAAAAATTGTTTTAGTGAGATTGAGAATAATAAACACTGGTTTTAAATTTGATAAACAAATGAAAACTGACCCATTAGTTGGAAAAAAGAAGGATGGAAAGCTCGGGTAGAAAAAAAGATATAAAAGGTACAAAAACTGAAAACATTCGAGGTGTTTTTAACTTTTCTTTGTGTTTAATTTACGATCACTATATTAATATCAATTTGCTACAGAAATAATTTGATGGTAAATACGCTCAGAAATAAAACAAAAATTGTTACGATGCGCAATTTTCAAGCTGTTGCTTTGACGGTTACAGACAGATCATGAAAAGATAGCAAGAATATTTGATGGAATTCGTGAACAGTATAACTACAAAAAGAATTGTACAAATAAGACTGTGAGAGTTAATGAGATTATGTCAGTACGGTTTAGTTCAAAAAAATGATCTAGTTTTTCCTCAGGAATTCTGATAAAAAAATTAAGAAAAAGCAGCATTGTGTATCTATGGATTTGAAAAAAGTATTACACTACACCAAGAAAAGAGTTGTGGTATTTGATAAGGAAAACTGGATTAATAAAGAAAGTGTGATAGAATTAATAAAGTTTAATAAAAGAGCTATGCAAAAGCATTAAAACTAGGGCGTCGAATCATTTAAAATATCGTTCCCGTTTAGTTCTACATTCAGCAAATTTTATTTTGATGGTCCAGTTCCCGTTCAGGTTCGGCAAATGTTATTTTTAAAGGTTCAGTCCCGATTCAGCTCCGGTTTGGGTCGAAAAAAAAAAGACAATTAGCAATTAATGCGGTTTTCGATTAATGTTTGGTTCAATCTTTATAATTTTACAAAATATTTTTGCAACCGCATAAACCAAGGACATGGCTTGTAGATCGTGGCCATAGACATGCCAGACCCAAAGGGTTGGTAAAGGGGAGTGAAACAATTTTGCCCACATCATAGTTTTGCACGATTTTACCAAGAAGCAGAAACATAACTAATAGACTTTTAGCTATAGGGCAAGTTTTTGTTTTTATAAAATCGTAAGAAATTTGCACTTGTTTTTAACAAAAGTTGCAGTAAAAAGTTGCTTTTATGCTCAAGCATTTTAAACGATAGCGATTTACTCAATCGATTTATGTACATAAAATGCTTAATATTTAAAAATTTTATCTGGAGAGAAATGGCATTCTTTTGCTAACAGTTTGCGTAGCATGCTAAAACTTCGCTCGAGAGTGCATAAAGTTCCTTGGGAATTTAACAATTTGGCATACAGTTTTGGACTGATGTTTGGCCGGGTCATTTCCACAATTGCTTTTTGGCCACTATTCAGTTCGAATCGGTGACTCAAATACAATTTTATTCTACCTGGATTGTTGCCAAACTCAAATGTGTAACCTCTTTTATAGGTTTGAGCAACGGTATATTTTGGGTTCTTTGTTCTTTGTATTTCACTAATGTGTTTAATGTAACATTGATAAATTTCTCTTTGGCTTCCAGGAAGGCTTTCAGCCGCAAGCACTTCCTTCGCTTTCACCACTAACTGCCATGTACCTTCGTAAGCACTAACAATCTCACAAACTTGCGGAAAATTTTTGGCATAGTATTCTGCTGCCTTCAGCCAACTTTCCCATCTGGTGACTACGGGTTGCAGAAGACTATTGATTGTTGAAAACTTCGCTCTTTGATCTTTATTTTTCACCACTGAAACTTTTACTGCAGCAATTAGCTTGTCAACATCCTTATAGTTAGCACGGATTTGTTTAGCTGCATTATGCAAACCGTGAGCCACGCAAGTAATATGAAAGAGGCTTGGATACGTTTAAAAACACGACCTGTTGCTGTCATGTAGATGGAGGCGTCTGTAAAAAATAAAACAAAATTGTCTCTGTCTGTTTGGAGGGTGCAAATTGCATCATTTAGGGCATGTATTACAGTTTGTTAATTTAGTGAAGCATCACAAATGTTGCGATGCGACAGGTAAATTATTTCTGGCTGTTCCATATCTCCAACTGGGATGTTGTTTATATCTCCGACATATATTTGCACCCTGATATATCAGCTTCATCAATGACCAAGAAAATGACCTTTTTTGTATTGTATTCTCCATCTTTACTGTTTCGTCATTATTTCCTCCATTTATGCAAAGATATTCGGTATTTGACCTACTTACTTTCATCCCTCTTCTTTCCAATGCATACTTTCAGGATTCTAATCTCCACTCCACTTCTTCCCTGGTCTTTTCACAAATCACAATATTATCAGCAAACAGCATCGTTCATGGTGATTCTCTCCTTACTTCATCCGTTAGCCTGTCCATTATCGCTGAAAACAGGAATGGAGTTAACGCTGATCCCTGGTGCAGTCCAACCTTAACCTTGAAACTTTCTGTAGTTCCTACTGCACACCTCACCACTGTTTCGCTTTTCTCATACATATACTGTACTAGTTGTACATACTTTTCCACTCTTCCTGATTTTTTCATACAGTACCACAGCTCTTCCCGTGGAACCCTGTCGTAAGCCTTTTCTAGGTCCACGAATACACAATGTAGCTCTCTTTGACCTTCCCTGTACTTTTCCATCAACATTCTTAGAGCAAACATGGCATCGGTGGTTCCCTTTCCTGGAATAAATCCATATTGCTGTTTGCTGATCTCCACTCTATCTCTTAACCTGGCTTCAATAATTTTTTCCCATATTTCATTGCATGGATCATTAGCTTTATTCCTCTGTAGTTTCCACAGCACTGTGCGTCCCCTTTGTTTTTATAGATTGGGATAAGCACACTTCTTCTCCATTCTTCTGGCATCCGTTCACCCATTAATAGTCTGTTGAACAGTCTGATCAAAAATTCTGTCCCTATCTTTTTCATGCACTTCCAAACTTCTACTGGCAACTCATCTGGCCCAACCGCTTTACCTTTTTTCATCCTTCTTAGTGCGTTTTTTTACTTCTCTACTGACACAATTTATTTCTTCATTAACCACTTCTGCTTCCTCTGTCCTAGAATCTGTGTTATCTTCCTCGTTCATCAGTTTCTCAAAGCACTCTTTCCATATCTTTAACACTGCTTCCGAATTTACCATCATTTTTGCTGATCAACAAAAATTTGGATTTGGTTTTTGGCTTTTTTGAATTTTTGAAAATTTTTTTGATTTTTGAAAAAGATTTGACTTTTTTTTTTGAAAAAGGTTTGAAAATTTTTTGAAAAAAACAAAAATTTTTGAAAGAGATTTGGCTTTTTGATCAACATATTTAATTGCGACGACAAAAATATTTTAATGAGTTTATTTTAACTTTTTTATTGCAAGAACACCCAGAAAGATTTAATATAGAAGTATTACTAAAAGGATTATACCATAAAAGAGCTGGTTACAAAACAGCTAGCTACAAAAGAGCTGGTACAAAAGAGCTATTTCCACAAAAGAGCTAGTTACAAAAGAGCTAGCCACAAAAGAGCTAGTACTAAAAAACAGCTAGGGTTACAAAATAGCTACTCTTAAAGGACTAGACATGAAAGAGCTAGTACCAAAAAAGAGTTAGTGCCATAAAATAGATGGCTAAAAAAGAGCTATGCGTTAAAAAAGCTACAGTAATTATCTTTAAATTTTTAGGGTCAACCCTAACCCTAACCCTATTTTTCGTTTTAGTATTTTAGCTCGTTTTTGGTACTAGCTCTCTTATATCTAGTCCTTTTATGGTTAGCTATTTTGTGGCACTAGCTCTTTTTTGCAACTCACTCTTTTGTAACTAGCTCTTTTGTGGCTAGCTGTATAACTAGCTCTTTTAAATGGACACCTGCTAAAAGACTACTTGCTTTGTAGTCATCATAAAAATTTTTGTTTTCGATTTTAGTTTTTTACAGATAATAAAGCTTTAATCTAAAACTGTTTCTGCTGATCATCATAGAGATTTTTTTGTAATTGGCTAAAAATCATAAAAAATCTCTAAAGATCCGTTTGTTTAGTCAGTACAGATTAATAGGTCTATACAAGTACAGTTTTCCAAATTAAAAAATTAATTCCAGAGTTTTCAAATTAAAAAATAAAGAACAAATACCTAAAGAAACTTACATTCTGGCTCGGTTAACCGATCCACACGAAAGGTACCTTTGACTGATCGACTGGTTAACACAAGTCGTGCCGCAGCCTTGAACTGCTTGTCCAAAGATGTAAGCCCAAGCAGTGTAGCGGAGTGTCGGGCTCGGATTAAAGCTTCATCGAAAAGGTTTAGTTAATTTTTTAATCACACCCTGATCAGTCGTCCCTTCTTGTCGCGCTGCCAATCAACTTACTTCCAAAAATTACGACGACCACCAGCATTGGACACGGCAAGCACGTTCGAGAACCCCCCCACTTTCATGATTGTCCTGATCATCGCGGCTAATCCCCCCGTCACCATGGCAACTGTTTGAATGACATCTGTCCAAATGACTGCTTTCATGCCTCCCTAAAAATGCAAAATGTTTTTAATACCAAACACATTTTGATTGAGTAATTTTTTTCTTTTTTTAAATAGACTCCAATACAGACAACAAATAATTTAATTATACTGTATATACCAGCGTTTTTAAAGCATTGATGGGTCGCGACCAAAATTTGGTTGCTCGTGGACGAATTGCCATTACAATACGTCGACAAAAATTTAATTTTCAGATTTTCACATTTAAGAAAATTAGACAGTTGAAACAGAGATATTTTTCCATTTTTGTCGACATTTTTGGGACGGATGCAGTTCGAAGAGATTTTTGTAATAATTGGATTTCGAAATCCTCATTTGAATTGACTTTGTATGGATTGCATTTGCTGCTACAAACTGTATTTTGATATGATTTGGGATAGCAGAAAAAGGCCGGCGAAGAAAGGAAGCCGCATAACATAAATACTTAAGAAAATTGCGAAATCACTTCGAATCCGTCTCAGTTTTCTTCATTTTTGACAGTAAAAAGAGATTTAAAAATAAAAGTCTTTACTGGAATCTGACTCGGAATTGTTGATTTCCGTTCCTACATTAAAGTGATCTCTAAAAAAAAAAGTAGTCTTTACTTTCAATTTGTATGGATTTCCTTAAGTTTTGTGTCTAAATTGTAGAGCTTTCTAAAATAAAAAGTTTTCTTTTATCAGCAGTAGTCATTCTCACATGATTCTATTGTCATAAAGGCCGTAATTGTTCTAGAGGCCGCACGAAAACTCATAAAGGCCGCAGGTTTTCCCTCTGGTATATGCCATATGTTTAAGTAAAACCATTTTATGGTAATTCAGTTCTTATACGCAGTGATGGATATACAAAAAGAGGTCCTGGTGCAAGAAAAATTGAGGGAGAATTTTTTTTACGACGCCAATTTTTTTTTTGTTTCAAAATAAAGCGATCTCAAGGTGTTTACTTTCAATTGATTTCCAAAATCTTAATTTTTGTCCCAAAATTATATGCGGCCGCTCCGTTCGCACCGTACTAAAGCCATCACTGTTAATATGTTGCTCAGTAATGCTTAAATTAGTTTCGCCAAATCACAAGTGCTGATTGCTTTTTACAATATGCTTGATTAGAATGAAAACCTTAAAATTAGCAATTATTGCAAAAAACATTTGGTGGTACAGAATTTGAAGATTGCTTGAAGTAAAAGATTTTTCTTCCCAAAGCTTTTCATCTGACACTCTTCAGGGGAAATCGTCAGAATGAAGCAGAATTGAAACCGAACGAATTTATAAAGGAAGAAAGTAGAGTTCTCATTGGCTGAAAGAGTCAACCAATGAGAGAAAAGATTAAGAAATTTTCAAAGAGTATACGAATTCTTTTTGCTTACACAGAAAGGGATTGAGAGATTTAATGAAAGTCGCTTCAAGAGCAGAAAGATGAAAGGAAGAGCGACCTCGAGCGAGAATAGAAAATTTTTCGTTGCTGTAATGGAGGGCACATTGGGCGTTGTCAAGAAGATGTTGACCAATAGCGGATTTGTGAAATTGTTGTGGGCGTATGTTGTTTTTGCAAGAGCGGGAAAGACTTTGGCGGTTGGCCGAGGTACGAGGATTGGTGATGGATTTAGGAACGTGTTGTTTAATTCGCTCTTCTAGCCGTTGAGACGTGCGACCAACGTACCGACTATCGCAGTATTTTAGTTAGTATTTTAGCTACTGCGATAGTCGGTACGTTGGTCGCACGTCTCAACGGCTAGAAGAGCGAATTAAACAACACGTTCCTAAATCCATCACCAATCCTCGTACCTCGGCCAACCGCCAAAGTCTTTCCCGCTCTTGCAAAAACAACATACGCCCACAACAATTTCACAAATCCGCTATTGGTCAACATCTTCTTGACAACGCCCAATGTGCCCTCTATTACAGCAACGAAAAATTTTCTATTCTCGCTCGAGGTCGCTCTTCCTTTCACCTTTCTGCTCTTGAAGCGACTTTCATTAAATCTCTCAATCCCTTTCTGTGTAAGCAAAAAGAATTCGTATACTCTTTGAAAATTTCTTAATCTTTTCTCTCATTGGTTGACTCTTTCAGCCAATGAGAACTCTACTTTCTTTTTTTATAAATTCGTTCGGTTTCAATTCTGATTCATTCTGACGATTTCCCCTGAAGAGTGTCAGATGAAAAGCTTTGGGAAGAAAAATCTTTTACTTCAAATTATTGCAAACTTTTTTCATTTTATGAAAAAATACTTTTGTCCGTTTTTTGTCGGCAAAACTATAAATTCCATTCTAAAAGTTAAAATTTAAAGTTAAACGTATCCCCTTATGACAGTTTTCCAGCAATAGAAAAAGATAGAAATTGTTTTTCTTTGACATAATTGAAAAACTTACAAAAAATGTGGAAAAAATAGCGCAAGTATGAAAGACATAATAAACTCAAACATGGCTTAATAAGTCTGTTATAAGTGATTAGCAAAACGACCGATAAAAACATTAAGTATAATTAAATTATTACTATTGATAATTGATTGGGAATGATGAAGATGAAAAAAACTAAAAATGAATAAAAATAAGCTGAATAAATGAAAAAAAACATTCTTTAGAAAGATTAAAAAATAATTAAAAAGTTGTACACTATGTTACAATTACCAATAGAGCCCCCATCCATTGGGTTGTATTGATGATAGTGACCTGGATATCTCAATTTGATAACACTTTAACATTAAACTTGCATTCTTTTACTCAGTCTACCTAAGTGATTTCCAATGTGCCCTTAGGAAAAGCATTTTACGACATATTCTTCGACGGCTCACGCTGCTTACAATCACGACTTCGCTTAAAACAGAAAGCGGCAATTAAGTCAACAAGACCCGCAAAAAAAAGGACCAATAAAGAATAAAAACACAAAAGCAAAACCACATTTTTTAAAAAGCTACTTCACTTTTTTTTAGATTGTCGGCTATTGAAACAGTTTACTTACCAAAGTTGTATAAGTCGTGCAAACAACCGTTGTGATGGTTATTGTAGCAAACAAACTCAGAGGTGTAACAGCATTGAGAGCCAGAGCTGGAACATAGACTGTCACTCCCATGTAAAAAATCTGTTAACAATGCTTTTAATTAAAAAAAAATTTACTTAAATGTTGTTGCTACATTTCTGCAAACAGCAAACGCTGATTATTTTTTGCTTAATTATTTTGTGTCTTTTTTTAATTTGAAGCTTATCATTGATATCATCTCCAAAATAATTTTTTACATAGTCACATATGCAGTATAATAAAGATAGGCAATATATTAATTGTTAATATATAAAACATTTCAATGACACTTTATATCAGGGTTTTCCGAACCGCGGCCCGCAGGCCATTTACGACCCTTTTCACTTATTAATCCGGCCCTCCAAACAATTTATCTTCATTATTACGTCATTTTATAGCAATGTTTGTCAACCAGTGTGCTGTGAAAGATTTTCAAGCGTGCGGGGAAACTTTTAAAAAAATATTAGGTCATTGATCCGCAACCTTTTTTGTAGAGAACTAGGCTTACCATACATCCTGATTTTTAGGGCTCTGCCTCGGTCCTTTTTGCCGAAATCCTGACAGAAGTCGAAGACAAACTCCATGTGCAGACCATTTTGGCACGAAAGTCAGGAATTCCCAGAATGATTCGAAGTGAAGACCTTTTTTTTTGGAGAACACCTTTTTTTAGGGATGAAAATCAAGAAATCTGCACCAAAAGTCCCGCGAATTTCAAAAAAGTCCTAAAATGTGCTGCAATCCAAAAAAGGTTGTGAATCACTGTTTTATAGCATTGTTTTTCACTGGAATTTAAAGAATTTATTAAAATTAAATGCCTTGTTTGTGCCATTCTGTTCCGTCCATCAAAATTTTAAAAAATGGGCCCGTAAGATAAAAAGTTTTCCCAATGCTGATCCAGACCAATGTTTTTCAAAGGGTGTATCAGGGTACTTTACTGCGTCGCGAAATGGGCTCCGGTGTATCGCAAAAATATGGTGTTTACTTTCGCATACTTGTTATGCTTTAAGTGAAAACCTTTTTTAGAGAACACTGCTTTTTAGGGACGAAAGTCAAAAAATCTGAGTCAGATCCAAAGTAAAGACATCTTTTTTTTTAGAGAAGACTGCTTTTTAGGGATTTTTAAAAATTTTTTTTCTTTTCACGAACGTTCCGGTTTACCACTTCAAAAATATGGTATATCTAAATGTATATCTAGATAATTGTAATTTTTCTTTTTTTAAAATTAAAAATTAATATTTGTTTTGTTGCATTGATATATAATGTCTATTAATTTATAAAAAATTTTATTTACTTGAATTTGTCGCATTGGAAAAAAATTTAAAAAGCACTGATCTAGAACATTATAATAAATATATTGGAAAACATTATTATTTTCAGAAAAAGAGTAGGCCCCTATACGACGCCGACCCCCCCTGGCCGAGAGTTTAAGAGACGGTTAACACGGCCCTGCTCCTAGTTGCATAATTTGGCTATATACTTACTTAATATTTCGAATATCTAATTTTGTTAACCGAGAGAGGTATGCTACTGTATTAAGGCTTGGTATAACTTTGTGTAAGCTTTTTTGTTTCTGTTTAAAGACAATTTTTCTCATTGAAATAATCTCAATTTGATAATTTGATACAACTATCTTGATGCTTTTGTAAATTGTAATCTTGATGCTTTTGTAAATTGTAAATAAATGATTAAGCAGTTTTAAAAATTAAAAAAGTATTGGTAAGATAACGGATAGTTTATCATAATCTCTAAATACATGAACAGGATTGTGTTCTGGTATAACAGACTACCAGCGCTGCCATCTATACAATACATCATATAATATACTTATAGGGGAGACCGAGGCACGTAGTAACGATTTTTTTTCTTTTTGCTATTTCACTCATAATAAATGTTTTTTTTCAAAATTCTTCTTTAATATGAAAAATTTAGGTCACTGTTTAACTAATATCAAAAAAATAAATTAATAATTTTCAAAGCTTAGTGGTTAAAATTACGATTTAAATATTTTAAAAAAGCGTTACAATGTGCCCCGTCAATGGAGTAAGTTGTAACACCAGTGGGGTAAGTTGTAACAGCAACAAAAATCACGAATAAATGTTTAAATATAAATGTAACTTGAAGAAAATAACAATATGAATAAGTAAACACAACAAAATCACACATAGCCTAGTCATAGACATGAGTATCAAGCACACAAGATGAGGTATTTGGCCGTTGTTTAAAAATGTTAAAACAGTTTTTTTCACTGCTTGATTAGCTTAATTATAAATCTCAGAATCACATTTGTGACAAAAATAAGTATTCAAATCTTCGACACAAGCTAAATGTGACCTCTTTAGGTAACCATAGCATTGTACCATCCACTCCTCATCAGGACGACTGTTAAAATACGGCTCAAGAAATGTAATGCAATAGGCTACTACTCTTTTGTGTTTTTTCAAAAATTAGTTTTTCTTTGTTTGGAGCTGTAACAGATTTTCCTTTTCTGGTGTGTCTGTTGACATGGCATATTTTTAAGACCATTTCTTGTTTTGTCCAAGGACTTGGCCTATCTTTAAGTTTTTTTTAGCATTCCGTAGAATTTTACATGGTAAACACCAATGTTTTGCTACTCCCTTTATTGATCTCTTTTTTCAATTATAGCAGCTGCTGCTGCAACTCCTAAGTTGTCTTGTGATGAATAGCTGGTGTTTCTGTTAGTCTTTTTTTGTAAATTCTCATATTATTCACAAATGTTGTTGCCGAAGTTACTTTTAATATAAGCTAGTTAAATCTATGCACAAAAATATGTGTTACAACTTACCCCATCTCATACTTAGTCAAGTGTTTGTTAATATCTCAAAGAGTTAAGTTTTAGTGGCTAAACCTTGTTAGGCATTTAATAGCCTATTGTTTTGTGTTTCGACTGATACAAAACATTTCAATAAAACTGCACCAGCTATCTCCCCAGAAGACAAAAATTAAATTTCGAAAAATTTACTTTGCCTACTCAAAAAGCTTATTTTAACAGTAAGCCTATTTTTAGTCATTGGAACTAAACAATGTTATTTGCTAGCAATTGGTCTTAATATGATTGTTATTTGGGGCTATTTAAAATTTTGTTAGTTGATGTTAGATTTTGACAAATACGAATGTTACAACTTACCCCATGTTACAACTTGCTCCGGTCTCTCCTACTTATGATCGAGTGTTGCAAAAAGTTTTATAAAAATATATATCAGTAGCAGTTACTTTGGTCGACTTTTTCAGTAATAGTTTAAACTATTCTGCGTCTAAATTTGTGGTTATGCTTTTGGGAAATGCTGGTCAATTTTTTACCCGTGAGGTGGGTCACAGTTTAATTGGGAAATCAAATAAAATAGCAAAATAGCAAATAAAATTAAAAATGACTAATCAAATAGCATTTTTAAATATATCATTATTAGGTTTTCACTGCTCTAGGTAAAAACACTTGTTCAAAAATTGCTTAAATTACAGCATCGCGCATTTCATATTTCAGACACATTCACTAAGAATAAAAAGCTTAGCTTGAACTAATTGCTCCCGTCGGCTTACTACTACATCATTCAGTCGCTAGCATAGATGTACCAGCCCTGGGAGGCAAAAAAGCAATTGCCAGCCCAAGTCTCAAAAATTTGGGCAAAATCAGAATTTTTCGGGCAGCGATAAGGAAATATTTGGATAAAATACGAAATTTTGGGGCAGCAAAAGAAAAATTAAAAGTACTTGTGCAGAATAAAGTTTCCAAATGCAGAAAAACGATCAAAATTAGAGGTAAAAACTTTTTTAAAGATCACCACTTTTTTAGACAAAAATCGAGAAATCCGAGACAGATTCAAAGTGAAGATATTTTTTTTAATCTTTACCCTAAATTTTAGAAAAAAAGTTCTTCGCATATCCATAAAGTACTAGAAAATCATGATTTGGGCAAACATCGTAAAATTTGGGAAAAACTGTAATGTCCCCTATTTTTTTCGGATCGTATGCCGGTGGTCGCTAATCAAAATAAAATAACATAACGGAAATAACTGCTACTAAGTCATAAACCAACAACTGAATATTGAAAATATGCAATTAAAATTTTAAGTAAAAAGTGGAAATTTGCAATCCTTTTGTATGTTTTTTTAGGTAAATAAATTTATGTTTGCATAGCATCTTACCAAACCGAAAAGTGAAATCGCAGAAGAAGTTTGTCGCAGTTGACGATTGAAACGTAACTCTAGATACTGCAACAAAATACTGTATGTCGTGAAAGTTACATTAAAGTAGGCTTCTGTATAGAAATTTGAGGTTTTTAGTACATTCAATATAATAAGTACATCTAATATACTTTAGTACATCTAATATACTTCATATACTGATATATATTTCATACACTATATAAGCATATCTAATATACTTCATTACTTTATATAATATAAGTACATCTAATATACTTTAGTACATCTAATACATACACATTTAAATGCGTTATAATCATGAATCCATACCGGATCGGTCGCTGCCGGGGTTACCAACGACCGCCTCAGGTGTCGCACAGCAGAGCATCTGTGGAAATTATGCTACTGCTGAACAATATGAAAACAAGAGGAGAAAGAGAGGAGGAAGGCGAGTGAAGAGGCAGCGGGAAGTGTGAAAAGGGAAACGCTCACTCGTAAGGGTGCGTACCTTAAATATTGGAACAACGACTGGAAGGGGGAGAGAGCTGGCAGATTTGATGGAGCGAAGGAATGTAGACATACTGTGCCTACAGGAAACAAAGTGGAAAGGGAGTAAGTAAGGAACATTGGAGGTGGATGTAAACTATTTTACAACGGAGCTGATGGAAGAAGAAATGGAATAGGAATAGTGGTGAGAGAGGATCTGGTTGAAGTGTCCTGGAGGTGCAAAGGGTGTCAGACAGACTAATGGCCATGAAGCTGGAGGTAAAAGGGTTGATGCTAAACATAGTAAGCGCATATGCTCCACAGGTTAACAACAGCATGGAGGAGAAAAATGATTTTTGGGAAGACCTGGATGGATTGATAGAAAGTGTATCAAAACAGAAGAGGATAGTAAGCTAGGTACAGACCTAAATGGACTTATGGGCGAAAAAAACATAGGAGATGAGGAAACAATGGGGAGGTACGGTGCCGGAACAAGAAATAAAGAAGGATCAATGGTTGTGGATTTTGCAAAAAGGATGAATTTGGCGATTGTCAAATTTATTTCAAGAAGAAAGATGAACACAGGGTGACGTATAAAAGTGGTGGAAAAAGTACCCAAGTAGTTATGTGATGTGCAGAAGGAAAAAGTTGAAGGAAATGTGCGACTATAAGGTAATAGTGAATGAGTGTGTCGCAAAACAGCACCGTATAGTGGTATGCAAAATGGCTCTCATGGTAAAAAAGAAAAAAGCAGAAAAAGTAAAGCCAAAAATACAATGGTGGAAACTGAAAGAGACAAGCTGTCAAGAAGCTTTTAGACAAGAGATGACCAGGATTCTGGGAGGCAAGGATGAGTTATCTGATGAGTGGGACAAAACAGCTGAAATGCTAAAAAGACAGCTGAAACTGTGCTGGGAGTGACATTTGGAAAACAAAAAGAAGACAGGGAGACATGGTGGTGGAATGAGAAAGTTCAGGAAAGCATAAAAGAAAACAAAGAGGCAAAAAAGCATGGGACAAAATAAGAGATGAAAATGCTAAAAAGATCTACAAAAAAAAGAGGAATAAGGCAAAGAAGGAAGTTGCAATGGCGAAGGAACGTGCTCATGACAATTTGTATGCTAGATTGGAAACAAAAGAAGGTGAAAAGGAGTTGTACAGATTGGCCAGGCAGAGAAACAGAGCAGGGAAAAATGTACAACACATGAGAGTTATAAAGAATGAAAACGGTAATGTTATGGTAAATTCGGAGGCAGTGTTAAAGAGATGGAAAGAGTGCTTTGAGAAACTGATGAACGAGGAAGATAACACAGATTCTAGGACAGAGGAAGCAGAAGTGGTTAACGCAAATTGTGTCAGTAGAGAAGAAGTAAAGAATGCACTGAGAAGGATGAAAAAAGGTAAAGCGGTTGGGCCAGATGAGTTGCCAGTAGAAGTTTGGAAGTGCATGGGAGAGATGGGGATAAAATTTTTGACCAGACAGTTCAACAGACTATTAATGGGTGAACGGATGCCAGAAGAATGGAGAAGAAGTGTGCTTATCCCAATCTATAAAAACAAAGGGGATGCACAGTGCTGTGGAAACTACAGAGGAATAAAGCTAATGATCCACACAATAAAATATGGGAAAAAATTATTGAAGCCAGGCTAAGGGGTAGAGTAGAGATCAGTAAACAGCAATATGGATTTATTCCAGGAAAGGGAACCACCGATGCCATGTTTGCTCTAAGAATGTTGATGGAAAAGTACAGGGAAGGTCAAAGAGAGCTACATTGTATATTCGTGAATCTAGAGAAAGCTTATGACAGGGTTCCACGGGAAGAGCTGTGGTACTGTATGAGAAAATTAGGAATAGTAGAAAAGTATGAGCGACTTGTACAGTATATGTATGAGAAAAGCGAAACAGTGGTGAGGTGTGCAGTAGGAACTACAGAAAGTTTCAAGGTTAAGGTTGGACTGCACTAGGGATCAGCGTTAAGTCCGTTTCTGTTTGCAGCGATAATGGACAGGCTAACGGATGAAGTAAGGAGAGAATCATTATGAACGATGCTGTTTGCTTATGATATTGTGACTTGCAAAGAGACCAGGGAAAAAGTGGAGTGGAGACTAGAATGCTGGAGATATGCATTGGAAAGAAGAGGGATGAAAGTAAGTAGGTCAAATACCGAATATCTTTGCATAAATGGAGGAAATAATGACGAAACAGTAAAGATGGAGAATACAAAAGTGCCAAAACTAAAGGAATTTAAGTATTTGGGATCAACAGCGCAAGAAAGTGGTGGTTGTGAGAGGGAGGTAAAGAAGAGAGTACAGGAAGGATGGAACGGATAGAGAAAAGTATCGGGAGTAAACTGCGACAAGAGGTTACCAGCTAGAGTAAAAGGAAAAGTGTACAGTTCAGTGGTAAGACCAGCAATGGTGTATGGACTTGAGACAGTGGAAATCACAAAGAAACAAGCGGAAAAGATGGAAGTTGCAGAGATGAAAATGTTGAGGTTTGCTATGGGAGTGACGAGAAAAGATAAGATTAGAAACGACCACATCAGGAGTAACTCAAGGTAGAACGGTTAGGAATGAAGATGAGGGAGGGCAGGCTGAGGTGGTATGGACATGTCATAAGGAGAGACCAAGAGTATGTAGGAAGAAAGATGATGGAAATAGAGTTACCGGAAAAGAGGAAAAGAGGGAGATTAAAGAGAAGATTTCTAGATGTAGTGAAAGAAGATATGGGGGAAGTTGGTCCGAAGGAGACGGACGTTAAAAACAGGAGGGTTTGGAGAATGATGATACGCTGTGGCCACCCCCAATTAAGGGAAAGGCCGAAAGAAGAAGAAGAAGTACATTTAATATAAGTTGAAAAGAGTTAGAATTTGCAAACTCAGCTTTCCCTATTTGTGTATTTTACTTCAGTTTTGAAAAACAATGTTAATGTTTTTAAAACAAACATTTTTTTCCAAAAAGATTTTAAATAAAATCCGATTGCACTTTTAAAACTAGCCTTTAAAAAATGTTCCGCCGTAGAACTCACTTCATTGATAGTGGAAAGACGAAGACGATCGATTAAAGGAATATAATAAATGCAAGCCACGGTTTTTGGAATTATCGCACTCACGCCAAACCAAAACAGAATTGTCCCAAAAAGATATGTCTCGGCTGGAAACCCTATTATTGTGATAGCTGATATGTAAGTAACAGCAATAGACATTCCCACTGCAATCTGAGTTTAGATAACATGCTTTTAGACAAATAGAATATAACTTTGAAAAAAACTATTCACAATAAATTAAAGAATATTTTTGTATTTTTTTATTTTCATCTCTATATTTATCCTCCTGAGATGCAGGAAAGCGACGGAGGCGCTAATACATAGGCTAGGCAATTACCCCGACCTGCTTCCGGAGATGCCAAGATATTGCTGTCCTCTAGTAATTTAATAGAGAAACCTCTTGCCAGGACCACCAAGCATGGGAAAGTGCCGTAAAGTGTCTTTCCCAAGGACACAACAGAATGGCGCGAGTGGGTTATGAACCTAGACCGTGTTGATCACAAGCCCGGCGCTTTAACCACTCGACCACGTTGTAAAGCGAGAAAGACGGCAGTTTGTTAGAATAGATGAAAATAATCTTTTAATCATTCTTCCATTGTTATTCACGAGAAATATCTTAAGCTATTTTTGCTTTTCTACTTTAAGTATTTTATGCATATAATACGATATAAAAAAGTAATTATAAAATAAAGACATAACGCAAAAAGACAAATAAAAGCATAAAAAATTGTAACTAAAGGTGATACCTTTGGCATTTTTTAAAACCTGGGCCATATTAAACTCACCCAGCTTTTTAATAAAAATACTTTTTAATCGATACTTTCAACTCCGCTTAATTCGATAAATAAATATTCTTGTGATGACATTTCGTAATTGTTGTGCAGAAATTAACTCAATTAATTAATTGAGCAAGAAGATGCATTAAATAAACCAAGGCAAAATTATATAAATAGCTTATGTGCTGCATTGCCAGTAGATCGCAATCGCAGCAACGGTTCCACTTAACAATCTGTGTTGCCCATGTTTATTATTTTTTCACAGATGAACATGGCAAATTTGATTGGTTTCGGGTATTTCGTTTCTGCGGAAACTACCAGGACATTAAGCTTGAAGTTAAATCTGGTTAGCAAGTCGAAAAATTAAATAGACGGGCAACTTCCAATTCATAGTTGTAAATGGGCCGACTAATTCAGATCCAAACCTGGCCCGAGCCCGAAAATATAAGCCCAAATACGGCTCAAACCCGAACTCAATTTGAAGCCCTAAACAAACCCGAAAAATCCCGAAAGTTAAGTTTGGTCTAAAATACTTGGCGTTGAAAAAAGCGGTCGCTTACCTGTAAGCTCCGCACTGGGGCTTAATAGGCCAGCAATTTTTCTTAAACTTAGGCTTTAAGTTCGGCCCGACTTACAACTTTGTTTCAATTAGCTTATAAAATCAATTATGGACCGAAACGCTAAATAAAAAAACAGTCAGTAAAATAACAAAATTTAAACCAAAGCTGCTGAAGGTGAGACGAAGAGCTTTTTAAAACAGGTCCAAAATAAAGCTAAGAAAAGCTGACCCAAAGAAATTTTTTATGTAGGCTGACAGACAACTACTTTAGTTTTTAAACGGTCCGAACTTATATTGGGCAAAAATGGATGGCATAGATTTTTCTCGATAGCGACAATACTAATTTCGGATAAAATAGAATTTTCAATGTTTTTAATAAAATATTCATGATTTATTTATTAAAGAACAAGAAAAGATGAACACTTTTGTTTTATTCAAGTCTTATTCAGACGAAATTAAATACTAGTGTGAACAAAGTTAAATAAAATAATGTGTGAACAAAGTCAAACACCAGTAAGCACATATTACGGAGTTGCAAGATACGAGTACAATTTGTCTAACTCATATATTAGTCTAAACTTTTTCATTAATTTCTTAGCAGTTCCTATTCTTTGCTTTTGTGTTGGGGTCAGTAGGCGTACACCATACAAAATATAGGCTACAGCAATTATTTTACTCGAAGAGTCTGCTGTTTAATACATACGTATTAACCCATTTATGCCGAAGGTTAGAATAATTGCTTGTACAATGGAAAAACTGATAAAATGGCTTCATTGAGACACAATTAGAATATTTATACAGTTTATTCAAGAAAATCAGTTGGAAATAAAAAAATATAAGGTGTCCTATATATAGGACGCCAGGCAATACGGAACAAAAATGGCACAAAATTGATCAAGCTTTACAACAGAAAAACTCTACTACACATCTACTTTGTGTGGAAGTTTTTGAAGCACTTGACGTGTAATCCTTTATCACACTTTTCACACCTGGTTGTAGTCTTCTGGTGACAGTGCGCACAGCGCGTCTGCTTGTCTTGAGGATTTACCCAATGATTGACCTTGTCGAACTGTAGCTCTGTTTCTATAGCAGGAGGACGGCCTTTGCAACCTGGCTGTGGAGGTCTTTCGTAGTGTTCAAGATAATAAGACACAACTCGTCTACGAAACGCTAGCAGATCGAGCTTCTCGGCATCTTTATTCCTTCTATACAGAAGCCACGCATTGTTCATGGAAACATCGATGAGATATGACACAATGGACGAGTACCATTTTTTACCTCTTATTGCCACTCTGTACTTCGATATGTTCTCATCCATTCTATCTACACCACCCATTGACTTGTTGTAGAATTTTACGATTGCTGGCTGCTCTACTTGGATCCGTTGCCTTGTCTGCCTTGAAAAGCGGGTCTTCTGGGTTTGGGGGTGAATTCCAACAGCATTTGAACATAGAGATACCACACTGTTGTCATTCCATCGACAGACTATGATATTATCTTTTTCGTCGACTCTGAAATCATGGAAGCCTCGTGGTTTTTTCTTCATCTCTTTGACATCAATGAGAGGACACTTGTCGGTTCTATTTTCTCTGACTGTGCCCGTTCCTTTCAGCCCCATATCTTTCAAGGCTGACAAAAGCCTCACACTAGTGAAGAAATTGTCAAATACCAGGTGATATGGAAGAAGTTTCTTCTTCTGCAGTGCCTTTCTAAATTTGACCACTAAGTTGCCTCCTATTCCAAGATCATTACCTATTTCTCCATCAGCTTCTTCAGACTTTCCTTGATATATTTCAAACCATGCAAGATAACCACTCACGGTTGTTCCACTCCATACTTTATATCCGAATCGGATGGGCTTGCCCCTGATGAATTGTTTACAGCCGTGCTTGCCAAAGTATTCACACATAGACTCGTCAAAACTGTATACTTCTTCAACAGGAGCGTGCTTCATGAAATTTTCATTCAATTTCTGTAGGAGAGGACGGAGCTTAGCTAGCTTGTCAGACTGTGACAGCGTATGATTATCCGCAAAATGCAGATTTGTGAAAATTGATTCAAATCTGTCTCTTCTTATAGCAGAAGACACCATATCGTGGCGCGTATCACGTCCAGTTTCCCAAAACAGTCTACGTCTCGGATATGAGACATAGCCACTGATCAGGAGGACACCAAAAACTACTTTCATCTCTTCTCTTGTGACTTTGAGCTCTCTATTTTTCTGAGATGCGTACCTGTTGGTTTCATGAACAATAATGTCAAACAAATCATCATCAAAAAACAGTTCAAAAAATTCTACCGGTGTGAGACTGCCCCCATAGAGATCTTCTACATCTGCATGCATCCATTCCGGCATTCCGCACTCAATATCATGCTTTTTCCAACATCTTTGGTTAGGTAGCTTCTTGGTTCTTTTCTTAGGTGGTCCTTGATTCTCATTTTCAATGTGTGACTCAGGAAAAACATTTGAATCAACTACTGCAGCCCTAAGCATGCTTCCTGGTAAGTTATTCATATTTCCTGATTCTTCATCCCCAGATTCTTCATCAGTGAGTATTTCTGTAGCATTGTCAGGAGGCTCGATGTAATTTATATTGTCTGGTTCTTTACCATCGTCGATTCGGTCAAGTAGCTCAGCAATCCTTGCCCGTCTTGACGCAGGCTGGCCATAGAATTTATCTACTGTACAGGAACTGAAAAATAGAAATTCGAGAAACATTGTAAAATTTATCTCCTAGTGAATAACTTCAAAACAGAGATCTCGTGAGTTTATGAACTAAACTCTGAATTAGTCTAATTTCGGCAGTGTGTTGAAATTGCGAGTTAGACATTTTAGATAGCAACCTATTATCTGACAACACAATATTCCACACAATGTACCTATGTTTGGCCCTCTGCAACTAAACCCTGATATCAAATAGTATATCTATGTATCAATATACATGAAAAAATATGTACATTGCAATATAAAGCAAAGAAATTCAGCAGGTTTCTTGCTATAAATGGATGTACTGAACAAAGCTGTCTGTGTCAACTAGGTTCGTTCAATGCCTAGCGACCTACATGTAGGACACCGTTGTTTAGCATTTCCTCACGCCTCACGTGTTGAATATTTTGATATTTTCTCTATACTTATCTAATAACAGGCTATTATACTATAAGAATATGCACCTCATGACATAAAACAGTTATTCTACCATTTGGCATAACTTACCTTTTGGATGGCTCCATGCTTTTTCAGGTAAACTAAAGAATGTACAGTATTTGAGCGCTCCTGTATGACAACCTCTACGTGCAATGTCTAATCTGCAACTGAAACTCGTTTTGGAGTACTGAATGATTTACAATTAACAACAATTCGTTTTTTAGCTTTCTATCATCTGTAATCAACAAAAAACTTTTTATGGTTAGCTGACCTATATGTAGGACGCCAGGCATAAATGGGTTAACTTGAGCAAGTAAACTTCATAATATCCTTTTCAGGCCTTGGTCATTGCTCAGTGGTTATTTTGAGTTTAATGCTCTCTAAACATTCTCCCGCCAGTCAGGAATCTCAGAAAGATTAATAGATGAAATTAATAACTTTATTACCTTATTAATACCTAGGAAAATTTTTTTCAATCCACTTGAAATCTTCTTAAAAATTGTTTTTACCGACTACCAAATTACATTTTTAATAAAGCTTAAGTTTGTAGTTTTCATTCCTGTCCCAACCTAAATGTTCGTTTGCTTTTAACTGCATAGCGCACACAAAATTGTTTTTTATGGTAATTTTGGAGTATTGTTGTCCCCAAAGTTGCAACCTAAGACTATTAGGATATAAACCTAAAGCCTCTGGATCGCTTATAATCACGCTCAAAGATTTTTTTTAGAAATGCAAGTTTAAAAATTAGTGGTAAATCTTGTAATTTGAAAGTTTTTAAGAAGAAATTTACAAATTATACGTTTCGTTCATATTGCAAATTAAACTCATTTTCATAGGATCTGATTAAAAATCAAAAATTCGTATAAAAAATTAAATTTGTGAAAATTTTTTACAACTTTTTTAGAACTAGCCGAAAAAATCCACATTTTGAAAATAATTTATTCACCGGTGACATTTTTCTTCCTCCATAATAATAATTGTCCACACTTTTCTTTCTGTCTACGATTGCGTAATAAATTCCAACAGCAACAGCGGCTCCAATCGCAACTAAGAGTAAAGTTTACTATTGCGTCAATCTCATTGAAAAAAGCAAAAACTTTTTGAAAGAACTATTCGTTTATGAGTTTATGAATTACTGTATTTCAAGTAAAACTCTTCATAAAATTGTAAAACGATGGACTTTTTTCCAATAAAAAAGTGATTTTTCCTAAATTTGTGCCCTGGAGTTTTTGGCGCAACTGCAAAGCAAATTAACATTTTCTTGCAAAATTTTTTAAAAAATATTAACTTAACTTACTAAACATAACAATCAAGTCGATCGTCCCCAAATGCTTCACGTCTTCCTTGGGTTCCATTATTGGTTTTTGTAATCAAATTTAACTTCTGCTGCTGCTGTCCTTGTTTTGTAGATGGTCTAATTTTTCCATTCAACGCTAAACTGCCCGATGTCGTTATGTAAAAACACACGAGATAATAACAACGAAATAAAAAGACTTTATGCCAGAACAACAAATACTAGTTAAAACTTTCACAAATACTTTTTGCATGAAACAAAGAACCATTGACAAGCAACGCCACACTTTTACAAGCTGCAGAATTTAATAAACTATCGTTTTTTAATTCAAATATGAAATTTTTACTGAGCTATTATGTTGGTGCGAATTGTTTTCTACGCTGCACATTGTTTAACATGCAAACTTTTGCGGTTATAAATTTACTATACGCAAAAATAGAATCAAGCGGCGTAGTTATAATAGAATTTAACAAAAATTAAATTGTTCTAAGGCAAATAGATTTTTCACGATAAATCTTTAGACTTTTAAATGAAATGAGTCGAAGAAAAAATAAAACGAAATAGATTAAAGTTCGATATATAATGACGTATAGTTACCAGAATTATAAAAAAAAAGGTTTCATAGACCTACAAAAGTTCAACTTTTTATGCAGCTGATTTTCAAATAGAAATGTTTTTGTTTTAGATTTGTTTTTAGTCTCGAATATTTAAGCAAAAAAATTGAATGGTTGTATTTTTATATATGAAAAAAAAGGTAAAAATCAAATCAAACCTTGAACACTATATTGATTTTAATTACAACATTAGATTTGTAAATTTGATAGCGCATCTTTAAAAGCAATCGAAATGATAATCTTATGAAGAGACTTTGATTTTTCGAGTGTAAAGTAAACTGTTGAATAAAATTCTTGCGTCTATTAACCGGCCCTTAGCAAAGTCTTTGTTAAAATGAAGACTACCAGATAACAAAAGTTTTGGAATGCACCAAAATTAGCCTTGTTTAACCCAAAGGCGCATGAGGTTTAATCTCTACACGAATGCATATAGGCTTGTTACAAATGGACTCTGTAAATACAGGCGGCTTAAAAGTTGCATATTCTTTAACTTAATAAGCTTAGTTTAGCATGAGCATTTCTAGAATAATTCAATTATATAAGTTATATAGTACTTTAAGTTATGACGTTACCTTATGATGACACCTAATTGCTTTTTGATTTTTGCTTTACCTAAACTTTATCTAATTAAACCTAGTGAAACATATTTTTTTATGACAACAAATTATCAGGTTATTCAAAGAACGGTTTTGTAATATCAATGTTTTATATATACAGTTTACCCTCGTTAAGTCGGACCCGGATAACTCGGATATCGTATAAGTCGGACCATGACCGAGGAAAAAAAAGGAAAAAATTTCCAAGATTGAGCAAAAAAATGTTTGGCCTAAAATGCCTAAAATCGGCAGTTTTCTTCGACGCGGATCTTAGCGGCCGTTTTCTTCAACAGCGATACTTTGTTTTTTACTCCCAAGATGGCACGCATGATCTCATTTGTGCCGTAAAACGTGTCTCAGAAAGCGTCCTGCTGTAGCATCATCTAAGTTGCTGAAGTTGTCGTCTCAACTTTTCCACAATATTTTATTGCAAGATGCCTGGAAGAGGAACAGCCAAAGCTCCAAGAAAGTTTGTGACTATATCAGTTGACAAGAAACTGGAACTTATTCGCAAATTAGAAGCTGGAGCGTCTGTGAAAAGTGCTTGTGAAGAATATGGGGTGAAGAAACAAACTGTGTCGGACATTCGGAAAGATAAAGAGAATTCATTGGCTTTTTCTGTAAAGTACAATGTGATAGAAGGCCGTGAAAGTTCATCTCCAGGAGGAAGAAAAAGGATGCGAATATCTAAAGATGAAAATTTGAAAGAAACGAGATGGTTCGTTCAGCAGCAATTATGTTAAAAAGTAAAAGTTCGTAAGATTGCTATTCAAGATACTGCTCAAAAGTTGGCTAGACATATGGAAATTACTGGCTTTACTGCTAGTGGTTATGGCGCTTCAGAAATAGGCATGGGATTGACAATAAACTTTTGCATGGGGAAACAGTCAGTGCGCCAGCCGAAGATGTTGAGTTGTTTAGGCAAAAGTTGAATAACTTGATCCAAGATAAGAGGCATTTAATGTCCCAAGTTTACAATGCGGATGAGAGTGGTCTTTTTTGGCGTTGTGTGCCAAAAAATACATAGGCTTTTAAGGATAAAAAAGAAATCCATGGAGAGAAATTGAGCAAAGAAAGAATTTCATTGTTGTGTTTCGCTAATGGAGACCTCTCGCTGTGGTGGGCAAGTCTAAGTGCCCGCGTGTGTTGAAAGATTGCACGAACCATTTGCCTGTGATCTACTACAACTCAAAAAGGCTTGGTTCAACACGGACATTTTTAAGGGCTGGTTTTTCAAGCATTTTGTACCAGCTGTACGGAAATTCCAAGAAGTGCTCAAAATTGATCCTAAAGATGTAAAGGTGTCACCTCTCTCATGGAGCCAATGGACCAGGGTGTAATTGTTTCCTGTAAGAGAGCGTATCAACGGAAATATCTGGATGAAGTCTATTGTGTCATTGATGATGATGATAATGGTGAGGTTGATAGAAGAGGTAAACAAACCAAAGAAAATATTAAGAACTATAACATCAAAGCGGTGCCATGTTTAATATAGCATCTGCATCAGAAGATGTGAAAACAACTACATTGGCCAATGCATGGAAAAATCTTTTGTATGCTGCTGAGGATGTAGAGCAGTGGTCCCCAAACTTTTCGAGCAGGGGGCTCTATGTAGATACTTGTGTGCCTCCTCGGGCCAAAGCCAAAGCTGTTCTCTAGTTGTTCTACCAATCAAGGTGTTCTCTAAAAAAAAGGTCTTCACTTGAATTCAGACTCATATTTTTCAATTTTCATTCCGAAATCAAGGTGTTTTCTAAAATATAAAAAAAAAGGTCTTCACTTCCATTTGATCTCTAATTTGGCTATTTTTTTTCCCAAAATCGTAGTGATCTCTAAAATAATAAAAAAATAAATAATACTGAAACTGGGGTATTTCCTATATAATTCTATTCAACTGTGGTTCAAAGTGAGTGTATATGTTTTTTTTTTGAAAAGGATAAAAATTCTTGGCGGGCCGTAGTTTGGTGACCACTGATGTAGAGTATGACTTCGACGTTGGGCTTATATTTACCACCAACATTTAGTCATACAGTGGGTCGTTACAGAGTATTTTTGGCATTCTGACCAACTCTTTTGTACTTTTTGATCACGCATGTAAGAACGCAATATTATTCATTTTTTTCCTCAGTGGTGTGAGACGATGTTAACTGGATCAAAGCTGTAGTTTAAAAGGACATATTGCATTGCTAAATTTTTTAAAAAATGCTGTGTAATACAACAATTGTTAACCTATGAATTGACTATTTGGTTTATGTTACTGAAAAGACTGAATTTTATATGTACAAGTGAACAAAGCATAATATAAAATAAAAGAGACCGATCGGCTTCTTTACAGTATATGCGTTCTTGGGGTAGCTGAACTTCAGTCGTCATTGCGTAAATATTTAACATTTAAATTTTGCGTGAATCATGCCGAACAAATCTGAAAAGGATCGCTGGAGATTGAACAAAAGATATTTGAGTGAAAACTTATATTAGATAAAAATATTCAAGAAATCATTTTTGCAGGGTTTGAACGGACCCTGTATATGCATTGAGATTAACTTTATCGTGTACATTATTTGCACTCTTTAATAGTTTGTGTTCCGGTTTTTGTACTTTAGTTTAATGATTGACTTTGTTGCAGTTTATTTCCTATACAGTACTATATTTGTTATTTCTAAGTCTAATAAATTTTTTGCCTTAAACTTGCAGAAAAAAGTTAAAACTTGAGTATAACTTGATTAATGCAAGCCCAGCAGCGAAATAAGTGAAAAGGAAATATGGAAGGTGATTTATTTTGCAGCTTGTATTTCTCCATAATTTATGAGCGACAAACATAAATTTATGAGCGACAAATGACTAGCTAAGCACTTTTTCATTTTATGAACTTTGGTTGAGTATTTATTTTTTTCGCCAAAAGAGAAAAAATTTTGTAATCACTGAATTTTACTTGACATTGTTACATTATTTTTGGCACAATTTTTTTTGCAAGATACAACCTAGTACGAGTATAAACGAGATATTGTGACATTACAAAAAAAAATCGTCATTACACTTGAAAGAGCGACACATCTATTGTAATTGAGTCTGAATTAGTTTAGTAATTTTTAATTTTACAGATTGCGCATTTAATTTTATCGCGCAAGAATGTCGGCAGCGTAGCGAGTGGTTAAGATCATCGTGATCGTGATCGACATGGTCTAGGTTCAAAATCTACTGGCGTCATTCCGTTTTGTCTTTGGGAAAGACACTTCACGGCACTTTCCCTTGCTTGGTAGTATTGGAAAGCTGTTTGAAACATCGGTAATATCTCTAAATAAAAACTAAAAAATCAAATAAAAATTTCAACCAGACAACAATATCTTTGCATCTCCGGAAAGAGGTCAGGATATTGTTAATTTCAAAAGTTTAATGTAGACCGCACAGCGAATCCCTCTCTTCTTAGCTTCAATTTCTTCAACTATGGGGAAGCTATCCGAGCCTTCCCAAATCACACCGCTGGCTTTCACACACGTCTTATGGTTTATAATATATATTAACGTTGAAATTCTATATGACAGTACCACAACAGGCTTCCACAAGCCAACGACCAATTATTTACTAATACTACAGCTCAAACGGTGCAGCCAACGTGCAGCCAACGAATGCAGCCAACGATGCAACCAACGTTCAGCCAACGATGCAACCAACGTTCAGCCAACGATGCAATCAACGTGCAGCCAACGATGCAATCGCAAAACGAAATTTTCCCAAGTTTCGCTTGCGATCTACAAACTCACTCTTCAAACTAAACCACCGAACCACTTGATCACCAACGACTGAAAGGAATTACTTTTACCAACATCTCAATTTATAGTGTGCTCGCCACGTGTAAGTGAGCCAATCAGATTCCATTAAGATCGCTGCACGTGATCTGCCTATAAAGCAGTGAGCGCAAACAATAGAATTAATTAAGAGGTTTCAAAAAAGACTTCTATGCGGTTAATTAACTTTTTCAATTACAGTGCGAGTTCTATTTTTTTATATGATTTTAACAATAATAGCTTTACGGTAGCCCTTTGTGTAGCACCTCCGACGCTTTACTGCAAATCAAAAGAATAAATGTAGAGGTAAAATAAAAAAAGAAAGAGCACGGTCCTATAAATTGAAGCTTAAATGTTGATGAATTTGTGGGATGTGGAACAGAGTTGATCAAGGCTGAAATATGACATTTGGTGAGGCATAAGGACAATTGAAATTGGTGCAGATTTGTTGGCTGCAGATTTGCTTCATGTCATTAAAAAAATTTTTTTGTCGCGAATCGTGCATTCATGAAAAAACTTTTCGCGTAGTTTTGTCATCGTTGTCACACTTCATCGTTGTCACACTTCTTTCATTAAAAATTACAAAGTATTTCTTTCAAAAGCCTATGAAAAATAATAATAAGCAAAGTAGTTATATTAAAAAAATAGTATTATGTATAATACATATATATCAGTTTTCTTAATGTCATATACTGTATTGTTTTTATTTTCTTTGAGATATTTTTGCTATACTGTTTCTTCAACATTCACCAATTATATATATTTTAATAACTTATGTATACTGTATATTTCCTATATCAATTGTATTGCATTAATTACTTGCATTGCATGACCTCTTTATCATTAATATAGTTGTTTTTGTTATTTTCGATTAACTTGATATAATGTAAAAAAGGAAATATATGTTTCTTTTTTTTTTTTACATCGTTTGCTTGAAATCATATTTATTGTGTATTTCATATCTACAACTTTTATTGTGTATTCATATATAAATTTCTTGAAATCATATTTATTATTATTATTATTTTTTTTTTTAAACTTTTAATTTTTTGTGGAATTTTTCACCTTTATGTAGGCTACCAATACTGTATTAATCAGTTTATTTTAATGTATAATATTACTTGTTTTTAGACTTATGTGTTGTATTTTTGTTTATTTTTGTTTTTCTCTTTGTAAATTTCTTGGTGTGTTTTGTACCAGCTGTAAATTATTTTGATATCTGTTGTATGTCATTGCATAATGGTGTTACTATTATTTGTTTCTACTGAATTATAGCCTATTTGAACATGTACATGTTATCACTTTAATTATTTTGAGGTGCTGGCTGACTTTGGTGACCTTGTTGGTCTTTCGCTGGCATCTAGTCATGGCGACCAAATGTTTTTGTAATGCATTTATATATTTTGTTTTGCTTGTCTTTTCATGTCTTGGTCGTAGACAAAAAAAATAAATTCTGTTTCTGTTTCTGTTTCATTCATAATTTTAATCTTAATCTTTTAACTCTATGTGTATAGTTGATTTTCAGTCTTTTACAGTAATTTTTAAGCTTTTGATTGTGACGTCATGTTTTTCATTGTTTTGAAGCTATTGCGCAATCGGTGCAACAATCCTCGACTTTATTTGTTTTGTTTGCAAGTTGTCCCTGTTTGGAGCATTCAAGAAACGATTGGTAGTTTTTACTGCTGTTAAGTAAGTTCGATTTTATAAGTTACCTAACGTGTCTACCACTTTGTCATAATGTTTAGTGGCGGCTAGCAAGTAAAAAACAAAGAGGTGCTGCAATCAGCGGCGCTGAAAAATTTTTTGATGAATAGTGCAAAATTTTAAGCATGCACTCTTTTGGTCGAAAACAAAATTTTAAGCGTAGTATAATAGAGAAAGTTTTTATTAAAAAACTTAGTGAAGATTAAAAAATTAACTGATAAAGGTCTTTGCTTTTCGGCCGCTCTCGCTAAATTACCGTTATACCAGAATACTCTTTTCGAAAAAAGTTAAAATCGTCCAAGAGTCGTCTGAATCGATTAAAAAAAGTTAAAAACTTAGAATCAGAAAATTAAATTATAAAATTTGAAAAAAGGCGTCTAAAATCTCAATCAATATTTCAAACTTTGTTGGATAAGATTTTGGTCGAGATTATATAATTGTAGAGTCAAATCTAACACAATGCATCTATCTTGCCAATTTCAAAAGCAATTGCCCTATGGCCTCTAAATCTGCCATTTGTAAAACAAAAATTGTGTCATTTTGAAAAGATATTAAAATTTTTTACTAGCTAAGCATTTTAACTAAAAATCTTTCTACCTAAGAAATCGAAATGTTGTACTTTTTTAGCCTATGATTAGATGGAGCAAGCTGCAATAAATGCAGCTCAGACGTGTCTTGAATTTTACGTTACTACGACAGTTGATCGGAACGACACTTGATTGAAAGAACAGTTGATTGAAATGACAGTTGATAAAAAAAAGATTTACTTTTGTATGTTTTTGCGATTAAACAATCTCTGTTACTGTAAATTAGATTCATAGAAAGTAGAGGCCATCAGTAAGAAAACTTTTTTGCCAGTGTCAAGGTCAGGTTTTCTAAACAAGTCCCTGGGCAAGGCATTTTTAGAGGGGCAACATGTAGATCTCTTCTTATACTTATGTTTTTTCAAATGCCTATTACTGCCATTTTTTGCATTCTTTTTACATTGTAATCCTATTTTAATGGTATATCGTAATATGTTACAGCGACTCTCAACATTAAAGTTGTTCTTGCTGCAGCACAGAAGCTGGCAAAATTGAGAAGTTTTAAATGCGTTGAAATTCACTAGAAATATTCGCTATTTAGCAAGAATGCTGTCGTCATGGTTATGCGTCTTTGAAAAGGATGAAACAGGCCGAAACAGGCTGATATTTATCGATTACGGTTGTAATAAAGATTTTAATGTTTCGAGAGTAGTACAAGATAATCATAGCTCTGTATAGCATATTAAGCAGTTTTTATGTAAACTTTGCCTTTTCTTGCTTTTTGTTGTTGTTGTTGTTTTTTGGTTAATCTGCTTTTTATGTAAAATGTAAATTTTTATCCATGCTATTGCTCTTTTTGTTGGTCAGAGAGAAATTTAAATTTTCCCGTCGCAACTATTCATAAAAACTGCAAAACAAAAATTCTTTCTTGCGAAGAAAATTAAGATGACTTTGCAATTTTTTTGTAAATTTTTTTTCATTATTCAATCAAGTGTCGTTTCGATCAAATGTCATTCAATTCAATGCTCCGCAACCGGTGTGCCGCAAGACAATGTCAGGTGTGCCGCAGAGTAACTTTAACCTTTCTCTTCTTTTTACAAAATACTTTTCATCCTTTGCAAATTTGAACGTTATTCTATCTGCTTGAGCCACTCAAATCCAAATTCCAGACTCCTCACTGTGTATTTGTGACGTCAGAATACCTTTATATTAGCGAGGCAAAATATGCAGAGTCAGGGCTCAGCGGTCTTTGATTAAAAATTTAGCAAAATAAATAAATTTCTGAAAAGAACATTCGAAACTTGTGATAATGAGCAAGATAATGTACCAATAGCATAACCAACGTTGTAAAGAAACAAAAACTTGTCAAAAGGCAATACAGCCAAGCCACTCTGCGTTATTTGTGGGGAGCAACTTGCAAATGAATCAACGGTTTCTAGTAAAATTATTCGCCACTTAAATACGAAACATGTCGTTCATGCACATAAGAATAAAAATTATTTCTAGCAAATGTTCAGTCAAAATAAGAAGCAAAAGTGTTATATGAAGTTATCTTTGACAGTTTTCGAAAAAGCATTAGAAGCTAGTTATCATATTTCTAAATTGATTGCACGTCAAAAAAAAGCATACTATTGGCAAAAGTTTATTAAAACTAGCATGCCTGAAAATTGTTCAATTAATGCTTGGACCAAAGCAAGTTAAGGAGGTCGGAAAAGTGCCATTGTCTGCGGATACTATTAAAAGACGAATTGACGACATGTCAAATGACATACTTGGAACTTTAATAAAAAAAAATAAAAGCATCCCCAAAATTTCCATTCAGATTGACGAAACAACAGACATTAGCAAGAAAGCACAACTACGCTTTGAAGATGGTGATTCGTGTTGTACGCTTTGTACGAAGAATATTTATTTTGCAAAGAACTTCCAGAGCGAACTACTGGTCAGGAAATTTTTTGCATAACCAAATAGTTTTGTACGTGTATTACCCACAATATCCATTAGAGTAACTGCATCAGCGTTTGTGTTGATGGTGTTTCACCGACAATGGGCGCAGATAAAGACTTTGCTGCATGGATAAAACGTCAAAATCCAGCAATACAAATTACGCATTGCTGCATACATAGGGAAGCTCTGATGATCAAACTTTTAACACAGGAATTTTCTGAAACGATGAGCGATTGCATCGAAATTGTTAACCTCATTAAGGCAAAACCCTTCCTCCTTAAATTGTTAACCTCATTAAAGCAACTATCCTACGAAATGGGATCAAAACATCAATCATTGCTATTTTACTTCTGTGAGTTGGCTTTCACGAGAAAAAGTTCTCGCAAGAATATTTGAGCTCCAGAGCGAAACAAAGCAGTTCTTATTAGAACAGAACAAGCACGAATTGTATAAACATCTTGAAGACGATTATTGGATGCAAAAACTTGCTTACATGGCTGACGTATTTGAACACATGAACAAGCTTAATATAAAAATGCAAGGAATAAGTGAAAACATATTGACATTTTTTAACACGTTACATGAATTCCAAAAAAATTACTACTCTGGCAAAATGAGTTAAGACTAGGATCTCTGACAATGTTTCTAAGAAGTTATAAAAATCAAAAAAATGTTGAAAAGGTTTCCTGTTCAATTTAGCCAAAAAACACTTAACTTTATTACAGTAACAATATGACAAATAGTTTTTCACAATTAACGCTGAACAATATGACTGGATCCGAAATCTTTTCTCAGCTAATGCTGAAATGTCAACGAAAGAATTGCCCCTGCGTATTAGAGAAAATTTCTTTGAAGTAAGAAACGGCAGAACAATAAAATTAAAATTGAGCGAAGTTCAACTTGATGTATTTGGGATTTCAATAAAAGAAGAATATAAGCATATTTCCAAAGCGGCTATTGAAATTTTGCTCCAATTTTGCACAACTTATATATGCGAACAAAGCTTTTCATCTTTATTACTAATCAAAAACGATAAACGATCTTGCATAAAAAAATGTAGACGACGAACTTCGAGTTGCTCTTTTAAGTATTTAGCCAAAAATAGAGCGATTGTGCTCATTAAAACAAGCGCAAATATCTCATTGATCTACGAGCATAAATCATATAGTTTTTTTGCTTTTCTTGTGTTTCTACGTTACATTTTTGTTACGGTGTGCCACCGAATTTAGCAAGTTTTACAAGTGTGCCGCGATTTATAAAAAAGGTTGCGGAGCACTGGTTTAATCAAATGTATTTGGACCAACTGTTGGGTCACGGAATTTTCTATATGAAGCGTCAATGGAATGCGTCGTTTTGCATTACTTTGCGTGAAATTTTTGAGTTGAATTCAAAACAGCTCAAGAAGTTGCAAAAAAAGTTTTTTTGAAAAACCCTACAAAACTTAAATTTAATAAAAAAAATTGAGAAAAATTTAAAATTTTGAAAATTGTTAGTTTTTTAGGGTCGCTGATAATATTTAAAAATGCTGCACAATTTTTGGGGGTGCTGCAGCTCTGCAGCTCTGTGGGCTAGCCGTCACTGATAATGATTGTATTTGTGACGTCATAAAGTGCTTTGTCCGATTTCTAAAATTATCTGAGAATTCTTGTCCCTTTTAGTGTCTTCAATTTTTATCTGATTCTTTGGCGAATTTATATATAGCCACGTAAATTTTTACATTCATTACAGTTGATATTCCAGTTGATTGAATGCAATGCTTAGGAATCATTTGTGTTATTGTCGACTGTGAAAAATTGTTTAAGTGCTCAAGTAATCAATATTCAGTGTTGACGCTCTTGAAGTTAATTCTGAGATAGAATTGTTTTGACAAATTATTAAGTTCAATATTAGGCACAAAAGTGTTAATCTATTCTTAAAGTTGTCGAGTGATGATTATTTACAGTTTGTTGGCGCTTTGAATTGCTTTGAAGTTTTGTGAAGCTTGAGAGTCAAGCTCTTCGAAAGTTGATCAAGTTCGTGTTTTTGCGAATAATATTTTCTTTATAGATAAAAACTATGGTATATTTCTATTTGCTAAGATAAGTTTTCAAGAGAATTCATTCGTATTTAGCCAGAACTTACTGTATAAAGATCTTCAGTCTCGCGGCAAACTGTTTTTAGAGACGGCAAAAAAAAACATCGCCTTATTTTTGCGGGTATTTCATTTTCCTAGTTCAACTGGTAGTTTCGGATTCCCAAGTAAAGTTGTGCACTCGTATTTTTCATAACGCACATGTAAAAAAAACTTTCATATCAATATTTGTACCAATTATGAGAACTTTTTTGCCTGACGTTATTAGTGGCTAATATATTACCAGCGTTTTTGCAAAGGTAAACACAGTGTGTGTAAATAAATTAGCATAAGGCCTACATGTACAGTACTGCTGTTTATTAAAAAAAATTGTCAAATTATTATATTATTATTTTGGCAATTCTTAACTAAATATAATTTCGTGGTTAAAAGTGGAAAAATATTAAAAAAAACTAGAAATTGGTTATAACGCGGATGGATTTATTTGAACCCAATTTCCGCGTCATATCGGGTGTGTGGCGTACTTTTTCTCGTTGCAAAGCGTGCAATTAACTTTAGTGTATCTAGCACAATAATCTCAATTTTATAACTTTGCTAATTTTGCCTATTTAAAAACAAAAATTTTAGACCCAATCTCTCCTGAAGGTCTTGCGCTTTGGGAAAGAGTTTGTTTTATTTTCAAGGCTTTGCGTCTCCTCTCATTAAGAGAACTCGTGGGAATGAGTTAAATACAAAGAATAGCCGATTTACAAGTCAAATATTAGACAGATTATGCTTCCAGGGAAAATTCCAGCCAATAATTCTTTTTGTGCCCAAAAATTTCACATACTTGGTCTTCTTGTGACTTTTCCAATGGATAAGATGGACATCTTGGCAGTATTCAACACTACAGCAACGTATATTGTTGTATTTTGGACTCATACCTTGAAATGCTTGAAAAAGCACAATACATATCCACTTGAAAAGCCGGTTATTCAAAAACCCAAAAGAATGCTGCAAAAACCTCAAACGAATTCGCATAAATGGAATCAGACATTTTTCTCAGTAAAAAAATTAAGAGTTTTGCTGCAAGTTTTTGGGATATTCTAATAATTTTTTTCAAAAACTTCGTAAAACCGCAAAAGTATCTTCAGCTAAAATAATCAAACAATTTTTTAAAAGATGTAGGCCTATCACTTGCAATGACACAATGTTTTTTGTTTTATCCTTTTCATTGTAGCAGAAAAAAAAGGTTAGGTATACTAGCAACCAGGGTTGCGGAGTCGGAAGATTAAGATCCGACTCCGACTCCGACCCCGAGAATTTCTAAAATGCCGACTCCGACTCCGACTCCCGAATTTAACTTTGACTCCGACCCCCACTTCCTAGTATGGGCAAATTTTTTTTCTTAAATTAGATTTAACTCAGCAAAAATCATCCTTTCGAGTTGTTAGTTGCACAAAATAAGTCAGGTTTTTTAAATACATAAAAAGATGTTTACTATAAAAAATTATGTATATGAGTGTTTACTGTATATACATATATAACTGCAAATTACGAGTGCTCTTCAGAAGAGTGCTCAATAGCTTCAATAGTCAGAACGATTATTCCTGATTATCAAAACACAAAAATAAAAAAAAACATTTTATTAAAATTGTCCAACAGACTGTTTCACCAGTAAGGCTCATCAGGGGACACAGTTAAAATAAATTTTTAAACTTCAGATGAAAACTCGCATCTTAGAAAAATAACGCTACCAAAAGTTTGGGTTTAAACAATTATTTTACTAAAGTAGGTGATTGATTAGCAAATAATTTCTTTTGTTACGAGATATTAAAAGAAAACATGCTATAATGTTGCGCATAGATGTAATCTTAAACTTGGCCGAGCTGCCGAAAAGATTACCGGTAAAGCGTAAAAAAATTTATGGATCATTAATTAAAAGAAAGCGTTGTAGAAGAATCTTTTTAGAAAAAAAATGTTTTTATAACACTCTCTCTTAACGAATGATCCATACTAATGTTTTATACCAGTGTGGTCCAAGGCTAAGAGCATGGAGGGCCGCATTAAGGTTTGAAAAAGTTTCGCGGGCCGCATTAAGGTTTGAAAAAGCTTCACGGGCCGCAAAGATAAAGTCTAGGTCAGGGTGGTCTAAATTCTCCACTCTTGTGGGCCACATTTTTGAAAAATTATTTGAGTTTGCGCGCCTCAACCGGATAAAAACGCTTATTTTCGTCTCAAAATCAGGGTGTTCTCTAAAAAAAAAAGGTCTTCACTTGGAATCGGTCTGCAAAATTCCTATTTTCGTTCCAAAATCAGGGTGTTCTCTAAAAAAAAAAAAAAAGGTCTTCACTTGGAACCGGTCTGCAAAATTCCTATTTTCGCGCAAAATCATAGCGTTCTCCAAAAAAAATTACGGCTGCTTGTCATCGACAAGACTTGTGCAAAATTGTTCCGCGGGCCAGGGTTTGGACCACACTGTTTTATACAGTATAAAAAAAATTTTTTATAACACCTGCTCTTAACTAATGATCCATAAACTTTTCTACACTTTAATCTTTTCGGCAGCTTGGCCAAGTTTAATACATCTACGAGTATGCGCAACATTACAGCATGTTTTCTTTTAACATCTCGTAACAAAAGTAATTATTTGCTAATCAATCACTAACTTGAGTAAAATAATTTTTTAAACCCAAACTTTTGGTAGCGCTATTTTTCTAAGATGCGAGTTTTCATCTGAAGCCTAAAAATTTATTTTAACTTTTAAATTTTGCTTGATTTATTTCTTTCAACGTAAATAATATTGCTTTTTTTAATTATTGAGCCTCACAGGGAAGCAATTTGTTGGAACTATTTTAATACAACATGTTTTTTTGTTATATTTATGTTTTGATAAATACGTATATACATATAATTATATTATATACACAACCCATTAACTATAATTCTTACTGTGTTTGAATGAAACATTAATAAAAATCACATTTAGAAAACTAACTCGAAATGGCATACATAACTCGAAACTAAATATGTATTCTATACTTAATGCTTATTACATTTTCTGAACATCAAAGTATTTTATGGATAATTATATTATCTCCAGTCTATTTTACAGTTATTATTTTTCCCATGGTAAATCGAACCCGCAACAAACCTTAATGTTAATACAACTAATGACTTGTGTAGGGCCTGAGTGTAGGACTAGAACCTGAGTGTTGTCTCCTGCGTGTAGGACTGCATCTAGTCGGTTCGAAATTCAATGAGGTATGCATCACTGACGAGCTTTAACAAGAGCAAAACTCGAGTTTTGTGCTTCTTGTTTTAGGTGGCTTAGTTTTATTTTTATCAGTAGGTAATGAGGTTAAAACCTAAATATGAAAATTTTATAATTGTAAAAATTTTTACAAATTTTAGTAATAACTAGGGAATTTATTGACAATGAAAATTTGAAAACAAAAGTTTATAAAAGCAAAAGAAACAAAAAACCATAGGTAAAAGAATTAAAAATTTAAACCCACAATTATAGACTACAAGAAAAACAATAAAATGTGACTAATTTTAGAATTTTCCTGAATCACCGCTGCATATAAAGAAACTCCAGAAAAAAATGTTGACATTTCCATACCAATAATAAGCTCATCCTTATTTCTCTTAAATAAACTTCAGCCATTAGTTTGATGGCATGAAGTTCATCTTCTTCACAATAATTCATGGTTATATATTGATAGTAAGAATATATATGTGAATTTTGTCGGATTTTGTAAACAAAATAAAAGAGTGTCTGTAGTTTCTATCTCATGAATATTTCAATTATTGTAATTTTGTATGAGACTGAACATGCAGGCTCCCTGCCGTTCATTGACATTCATATTAGGAGATTATTAAAAAATTCACTTTGGTTCTAAACTTTTGGTTGATATTTTTTTAAAAGAATAGAGCAAGAAGAGTAAGTTTTAATTTTCAAAAATTTTAATTTAATAATTTGCTCGTAAAAATAAAAGTGCTTCTGTGAGTTTCTTCTTTATTGCAGCCCTTTTGTCTGTTCTGATGAGCCTGAGTGATGAAAACAAACGTTTAGCACTCGCTTCTTTCGGAGGAAGTACTTATTTAAAGACACGTCAAAAATGAAAAAAAAAAGGGTGGGGCATTTTGGAGGCTGAAATGGATTAATGGCATTTACATTAATTTCAATGGAAAAATTCTCTTTGTCATACGAGCAAATTGAGGTACGAACTCGGTCACGGAACGAACTAAACTCGTATGTCAAGGTACCACGTATTATAGAAAGAGGCTGCTTAGGATAGTAAATTGATTATGCACCTGGCATTTGCTTCCTGTCATTGGATTGAAGAAAGGGAAGCAACTAAATCGGCTGCCCGAGCATAGCATTACGCAAAATACTATTTGCTTACAAATTAAAATGTAAACTTTTTACGAGTCGCACGCTGTGTCGCGCGATACGCGGCAAGGTTCTCTTAAAAAGATTGCTGCACTGCACTCCACTGGCGCGCGCGGCCGCGTAAGTTGCGCGGTTAACATCACTAATATGTAATTGGACATGAGGAGTCGGAGTCGGATAAAATATTTGGACTCCGACTCCGCAACCCTGCTAGCAACAACATATTAAATGTAATATAACAAATACAGTAAATTACAAAAAAGAATCATTCAATGCTTTAATTTAAGTTTGTCAAACATTTGCATCCAAAATAAAATATTACAAAGAAATTTAAAAACCTTAATTGGTGAGTTAAAAGATTAAAATTCTTTACTAGAGAAAAAAATACAATACTAGTCGTACTTTTGATGTACAGACATTTTATCACGCAATATTTTATTATGTGACTATTAATCACAAACATTTAATCACTGGACATTTAATTTCTTAAAAATTTAATCATAAAGACACTTCATCACGTTCTTAAGTGTGGTTAAGTTAAGTATGGCAATTAGCGGGTAAAAAGGCCTGAAAAAAGTCATAATCAGTCGTGGATATTGGGTGAGGCAAATGAGGCAGTTGCCTCGGCTCCCATTTTTTGGGGTCTCTCCCTCGAAAATAGCACATACAGTTTCATTTCCCTGCAGATGTTTTTTAGAGATTATTATAAAGTCGGGACGAAAAGTGGGAAATACAAGATCGATTCGAGGTAAAGACCTTTTTTTTTTTTTTAGAGAACACCGTGATTTTGCGAGAAAAAAGGGAAAGACAAGATCAAAGCTCTTTTTCTTTTTTAGAGAAAATCAATTTTTGGAAATCCTTGCCTCGGGCCCCTGAATTTGAATATCCACCACTGGTCATAATGTAATTGTTTACTTAGGGTTACGGTAAGGGTTAGGATTAGGGTTAGAGTAATTGTTTATTTATGCGATAAATACGCAATACCACGCAAATACACTAAAATGTCTAGTAGTTAAATATGTTAATAGGTCTACATGATTAAATGTCGTAGTGTTAATAGGTCTATATGATTAAATGTCTAGGGTTAAATGTCCGTAATTAACAGTCGCGTGATGAAATATCGCGTGATGAAGTGTGGGTAAACCGTACTTTCATTGGTCTAAAAATTTTGGACTAATTTAACTTTTTTTTTTCTATTTCAATAACGCTTTTTCCAGAATAAACGGCACATTCTTTTAATTCTACCTGATTATGACGAGTTCTTTTAACAAGAGTCAATTAAAAATCTTTTTCGAAATAAATCTTCTTTCTGTTAACCTCAAATTTTGTAACAACAACGATCACTTCGCAAAATTTGTTCAACTACTCAATGGCTTAACAACTTTTTTAAAATCTGAATTATGTCACGAAACAATTTGAATTAAAATTTGTTAGTTTTTATTTTCATTATCCGTCAATTTTAAAGCATAAAATAATTTTTAAAAAACGCAAAGAATTGTCATATGATAAAATCTAAAAAAATCAGTACTTGCTTCTATTGATCCATTTTTTAAATTTTAATTTTGACTACATTTCAAAAATTATTTGTTCTTTAAATGAGGGAATTCAACGAAGTTTCATAAATTCTGCTACTCATTAATTTCATGCTTGTGTCATTTGTCGGATTATATTGTTCTACATAGTAGATTCTTTATTTAGAAATTTTTCATGCAATTTCGTGATTTCATCATTTGAATCCGAACTTGAAGAAAACTTTTCTTTGATACATTTTTTTTTATTTGATTCCGGAACACCAAATCGAAAGAATTTTCGAATCTTTTCTGGAAAAATCGGGTTGTCTAGAAGTGGAATGAACAATGAAGGATCCGCTTTTTTGGGATCGTTCGGACCTAAAGTAAAATTTTTGCTTGGTTTAGAAAGGACATTAAATTTTGAATTGTGATAAGCAAGGGCGTTGAAAGTAGGTGCAATTGCTCTTTTTAAACATAGGAGAAATTTAAAATAGCCATTTTTTTATTGAAAAACGCAGTCACAACAAAAGTGAAAAATTATATCGCATTGGAAAAAAATTTTTCTATAAAGACAAGGACCAAAAAGTCTTCACTAGAGTTTAATGGTAAAAATCTTCTTTTAGTGCTAAGAGGAGACCAAAAAATGGCTCTTTGAGCTTTTTGCAGCCAAACTCCATTTTAGCTTTAAATACGGCGGAATTTTACAGGTGACATCCTTTTTTGTTTTCACTAAATTTTTGGTAAAAATTTTCTCTAATACGCCAAGAGTTGCATCTTTTGAGAGATTATTTTTAATTTAAAAAATGCCCATCTACTAAATTTTGCCTTCTTTCCGCCAAAAAAGGCTTTTGGCGTCCCTGGTAGTAATTTTCAATTTTGTACCCATGGAATTGTAATCTACACATTTTTAATCTATCAAAAATCCAAATTTTTTTCTCTGCTGAAAAAATTCTCACTCAGCTCTTTAGAGTTCAATCATATTTATTTTTCGGTACATTTGCAAACGCTATATACGAAACAGATTGGTTTGTTTATCATCTTAAAAAGTCGCTAAAAGAACAGCTTTGCCATGACAACTAACATGGAGTGCTCCTTGATCGCTCCAAGTGCTGAGTGATAGAATTTGCATGAGCAGAGAAAAAAATTTTGGATTTTTGATCGGTTGAAAATATGTAGATTACGATTCCTTGGGTACAAAATTGAAAATTGCTCCCTGTTAATAAGATAAATAAATTACCTGAAATTAATGAGATGCCATAGCCAATTAATACCGTAGTGACAAGAGAGATTGTAGCGTAGTACAAGAAAGATACTGCATAAAGTGTTGTTTGCAAGAAGCTCCTGGTAAAAGGAAAAAGAGTAGTAAGTTAACGTTAATATTATACCTTTTAAATAAAAGTTGAGCATTCTAACTGGTAGACAGTGATGTTGCTTTGCTTAATGCAAAGCTAATTGTTTCTTGTTATTTGAGCACCTAACATCAATTGTTTTTATTTTTTTTGTCACTTGAATCTACAAGAATAAAAATAAGAGCTTAGTTCTACATCAATTCCAAAATAAATTCTAAAAAAAAAAAGGTTTCTGAGTTGATTTATAACAACTAGAACGAATTGATAAAATTATTTTTAAATTAAAAAGTTTCTACTGTTTATTGAATAGAAAAAATTGTTGTACCTGTGTTATGGTATAAGTTTAAAACTGGCGTAGGCCAATAAGTTCTGGCGAGAATTTTTTTTAAACACTTTAAACTAAAAGATAACAAATGTAACCGTGATGTACTTATTTTGTTTTACGGCAATTTGATGGCATACGTTTTTACTGCAATCAGAAAAGAACAAAAAACGTACACTAAAGTTGACTAAGTTTTTATTAAGCACACAAGTAGATTACATTCCACGCAAAATATAGTACATAATCACGCAACATATAAAATTACACAAAAACTCATTCAACTTTAGTGTACATTTTTTTGTTCTTTTCTTAGTGATTTCAATAGTTAACACGGTTTTTACCCTTTTCATTTTTACTGCAGTATGACTACTGTATATTGCTATACATAACATCTTACCTTCTGCAATTTCATCCCTAAGCTTTTTTCACCGTCAGCTAAAACATTGCTTATTTTTTTATTAGGGGTTAGAATTAGAGTTAGAGTTAGCGTTAGCACAGTATGCTTTATTTGTGTTTACACAAATAAATAAATTAATCATTTGGAAAAGTATTGAAGTCAATTGGCCCTGGGTTGTTTTTGAGACCAGTCTATATTGATTCAACCTTTAACAATTTTAGCGGTTTAACAGCAAAACAAAGAGCTAGAAGGGGAGAAGAGAAATGAAAAGTTATATGTTTGAGTCATTTTATGAAAATAAAAAAAAAACGTCTGAACAAATAACTCTCAAAACCAAGAGAGTTATCTGTTCAGACGGTAATGGCAGTTTGCTTAAAAAACTGAGGATTTTGAACAACCCGATCGGACATACTTGGAGTTGGGTAGCTTCGTGAACGATGAGAAGGTTGATTTATTAAAATGATAATTAGATTTTACTGAAGAAAATCATATCAAAATGTCTTTTTTGGGTGAGCTGAAGAAGTCTCTGACATGATGTTGTTGACACAAGGATCTGCAGGATTGGAGCTTGAGGATTGTTTTGATTACTGCTTTTTTGTTAATTTTAGGTTTAATATTTTTTTTTAACAGAACAGTATTAAATTTTAAAATAGATGAAGCGGCAACAAAATTTCAAATTGAAATTCTTTTTATGAATTCTACTGTAAAATTTCTCCGCGGTCGGGGACTATTACATTAAAAATGAAAAATCATGACGATGAAATCACTGACCATATGGTGATGTTTTATATTGCAATGTACGTGATAACATTGCCGTGGATGTATGCAATAAAATCATTGTAAATAATTTAATTTTTTCACTATTTGCATCATGGAATGGTTTAAAGTTTTTTTTTATTAAAATTTTATTATCAACCACGAATTTATTGAAAAAAGTGGTCCATGGAATAAGGAATACTTTATAGCATATAAAAATTTAAAATGTCTTAAAAATTTTAATTAATTTGATAAATACCTGTTGATATTAATTGATTTTTTTTATTACTAGACTTAATATTTAAAACTTTAAAAACTTATTATTTGCAATATAAAAAATATTTTTCTTTTAATTTGACATATTGTTTGGGTTATTTCTTTAGCATATTAAAGAAAAATGTCAAACTCCAAGAATCAAACACAATACAGTACCTGTGAATTTCAGTTGCATTCGTCGTTAATGATATTGCAGTTGTAAAGTTTTGGTTTAAATAGGTAGAATTTATAGAGGAATCGTTAATTGAGTTTCCCATTAGATCACTTTTAATAGGGCATTTATCAATAGAAGTAGGTAAAGGAAGGTTTCCACCAGTCATCTTGCCTTCTAACAAACTTCCAAAAGAAATCCACGAAATAAAAGCGGTAGCAATTATTTGTCCGATCGCAGCACCCTAAAAAAATCTTATAAATTTAAGTCCAAAAAATAAACTCACCCAGATAGGAACATTCCAAAACTTAAAGTTTTAACTCCATATCGAACGCTTTCTTATGTCATACATTGAAAGAGAATGAATTTCTGACGCACAAAAAAATGAATTGTTTGGAACTATTTCTAATATAATTTCGTGTTTTATTTAAAACATTCTCACCCAACCAAGATCTACTTTACTTTACTAGGTTACTTGTAACCTCATTTCTTTCTTTAAGCTTTCCAGAAAGAAAAGAACTTGTTTCCATTCTTCTATTGCAGTAAACTGCAAATCACATTAAAATGTGAGTGTAGAAGTCTAATTACTAGGTTGGTACATCACCCCCAGGCTAAAACTTTGATTGAACAAAGTTGACTATAGCTGAGCTTACTAGGAAAGCAATCATTATTAATTTTCATAACTAATTTGTAAATATTACAATAAAGAATTTTTTTAACTCTTGTGACAATAAAAAAAAATTAAAATTAGCGAATTTTTACTCTCTAAAAGGATTTGAATAATTGGTGCATAGTCCCTGTTAAATTAAGTGATTTCAATTGCAGTCAAACATTTCTTTGTGGTTTCACTTGGAGTCAATCAAACTTAAAAGTCGGCAGCATAGTCGAATGGTTAAAACGCCGTGGTTGTGATTAACAGTTTAAAACCTACTTGCGCCATTCTGTTATGTCGTAGAAAAAGACACTTTACGACACTTTCCCCAGCTTGGCGATCTTGGCAAGCAGTTCTAAATTTCAGTTGTATCTTTAAATAAAAATCAAAAATTTCAACCGGACACCAATATCTTGACATTTCCGGAAGCAAGTCTGGGCAATTGGTTGACAGTAGTCTTATTTATAGCGGCTCCTACGCTTTCCTGCGAGTAAAAAGATAAACACAAAGATAAAATGAAATGAAATAAAATTTTCATAGTTATTTTACTAAAATTTTTTTGTTGTTGTGATTAATGTAAATTTTTAGTTGAGTTAACACAAATCATAAACACTGTAAAGCTGTTTTCTGCTACTGATATTCTTCAGCGTAGGCGAGAGTATTTTTAACTTTTTAGTTTGACTTCAGTTTTTTTTGATGAGGGCTGAAAGTTTTTAGGAGCATAAACAATTCAACATAAAATACATGTACCCGTCGTACGCCAAGCAACATCAGGAATTGAAAAGAAAAATTTAGAGAGGTGGTGTCAATTTGAAGTTGAGGAAGAGATTTTTAAAGTTTATGAAAACAATGTCTTAACGATGAAAACTACTCGTAGTTATTCCTCTCAACGCGGACAACTGCGAAGAAGACATTTTTATGATAAACATACTTGGAAAAATTATACTCAAAAGTTGGTTTGGAAACATCTGAAACGATGACCTGTTTATTTGTTGTTGCTGTTATTGCCGCTCTTTCGAGGATGTCTTGGAGCCCTTAAACCCTTAAAAAGCCGATCTAGATTCCCACTCTTGGAGAACTTCCTCTACTTGCAAAAACGTTTTTCACGGACTAGTGGCGTGGTATTGTGTAGGTATTTTGCTGCTGTAAAAGAGACGATTAGTGTCTTATGTGTGTGTGTGTGTTTGTGTGTGCTTGTGTGTATTTGTGCGTATGTGTCAAGTATAGTGAACATTGTCGCGTGTAAGTATTAGGATTTACTGTTTGAAGGTAAGTTCTAACAGTAATAATTTATTGACTTGAAGCTGTGCCAGTTTTGTACACATATAACGCAGTAATGTTTGTTTTGACGAATGAATTTGATGGGATGGATATTTTTGTAAGTTTGTTATTTTTTCTGGAACGAAAATATTGTGAGGTGATGGTAGTGTGAATTGAGTGTACTTGAGGTTTTTTTAATATTTCACTGGTGTTATGTCTGGATTTGGGACAATGATGTTGGCGTGATCATTGTTATAAAATATGGTGGCTTTCATCTTGCCTCCAGCGTTCTGCAGTTTAAAAAGATTTGCGCTCAGGTACTTGGCAGAAGTATCTGCTTGAAAAAATTTTTTTCCTACACGAGTCTGTCACGTCGAGGTTATGACATTGGAGTTGATTTTCAACCACCTCAAATCGGCTTGTTTTGGCTTCCTGTATGATTTCTGCTGGGTTGAGCTCTAGCTTTCTCTGAGAAGAAAAGACCCATCTCCGACATTTCTATTAGTCATAAGGACCAATTCTTGTAAATTAACCACAATTTGCTTCATAAATCTAGTAAAGACTTTTTTTATTTCAAGAGATAATAGTTTTTTAGATTCGGGTTTTCTTCATTGGTCAAGAGCTGACACGAGCAAACTAAGGCTCAAAACTCAAATTTGATGACGTCGTTTGATAGCTTGTTTTCATCTGGAAATATGGCTGCCAAAATAAAAACTTGCTCAACCTTGATCAAAAGTACACTATTTAAATTTTAATAAGAAAGTTAAGCGACAAAAAAGTTTAGGTTAACAAGAAGCTTATGCAAAGATTAGCTTTAGAGCTAGATATTCCCAGTTTTTAAAGGTTAAAATCCATTACTCTAGATCCTAAGTTATCAAACTGGAAGGCGTGAAAGACTTTTCAGGGGGGGCGCGAGCAGCTGGGTGGTAACTGAGTTGATAGCTGAAACGACAAAATTTTTAGTTTACATCACTAATTTAGGACGGATTGGACGCTGATGGAAAGTGAAGATTTTTTCTTTTAGACTTCACCTTAAATTTTGGCTGAAAATAGAGGTTTTGGACGCTGATGGAAAGTGAAAATCTTTTTTTTTAATCTTTACCTTGAATTTCGGGCGAAATTGGAGAATTTGATGAAATTACTTGAGTTTTGCTTTTGGCGCGAGTTCTGCTTGCATAAAGAAATGTAAGCGCAACTTTTGCTTGCATGAAAAAAAGGGAAAGTTTTGTTTTTATAAGTAAAAGGGGGCGTTGAGTTTTGTTTTAGTGAAAAAAGGGGGCGCATTTCAAAAAGTTTAAGAACCACTGCACCAGACTAAGAAAAGTGCTTTTTAACCGAATGTATTTTACACCAGAGAGTGTACCAGAATTTTTTAAAGGTGTACCAGCGATCTTTTTTTGATAAAAAGATACTTCAATTGTTCATTATTTTATCATGTTTTTTTCAATTATATTGATAAATAGAAGAAATAAGTCAATAACAAAAAAAATAAAGCTTTTTGTTTTAAAGCATGATTTAGAACTGGGTGTACAGTTATTTTATGCTTATTTAAAAGGTTGAAAAGCACTGCTATAGAGTTGGATTTTTCTAATATTATAAAATATGTGCATAACCTGGAAGAACATATTTAATTGAGCACAGGATCTGGTGCAAATTATAGAGTATGAGCATTTTGAAAGGAGCATGTCTTATTGAAAGACATTTTATAAAGTAAGCCGAGAATTTACCAAATTTGCAAAATCACGGTTTTGAAAATTATGAATCGTTTAAAAACAGCAAGTAATAGTTATTCGCAGGTGGGCTTGATTTTTCTTTGTTACGAGTATATGGTCATATATAATAACTTATATTGCTTAGGTTTATTTTGACATGGTTTTTGCTTTCTGTTTCAAGTTTCACTATTGTTGATAAGCAGCACGACTCCATTTAGGAATTTGTGGTAAAATGTCTTTTCCAAGAAAACGACAAAATTACTCTGATGGACTCTTAATTAGACGAAAATTAGTCGGCAACACCGTGGGTTTGAGCGCCGTAGTGATGGCGAACGGGATCTTCACAGTCACTACTCAAAACTTACTTTCGTCATTCTGTTGTGTCCTTGGGTAGGAAAGTTTATGCTATTTCCGCCACTTGGAGATATTAGCATACAGGTCTAATTTTAGTAATATCTTTATTTAAAACTTTATAAAATGAAAATTTTCCCTTCCGACAGCATTCAAACGGATAAATACAGATACTAATAGTAATAATAATAAAATAATAAACGTCGCTTTAGCAATTGGAAATGCTTCTTTATTTACAATTTGAAAATAAACTTAATTTTCTTTTTTTATTTTTTAATTTTGTAAATTTTTACTTTAGAGTTTGCTGAAGGAATGAATGCTCCAAGTGTATATACGCCTAAAAGAGGACCAGTTAAACACCCACTAATTGTTAGACCAATTCTCATATTCGTTGCATCAACAAATGATATAAGAAAAGAAAGGCACATGACAATAATTCCAATTCCCAACACTGTAAAATATGAGGAAATTAGAAAAGCGTCACAAAAAAAGTGATTTGGATTAAAGTAAATTACAAATTGAAAGCTCTACAGTAATTAAAAGTTGGTTTACACTTGGCGTCTACGCTCAGCGTAGCTAACTGTCCAAAATTTATACATTAAGTAACATACCCCCATCGTATAACCCAGGTATTGCCAGCGGTTGGGCAGGCTTTAATATTAAAGGAACCAGTCCAAGAGACCAATCACTGCTTGGTTTTATTTGCCAATACTTCCGACTAATAGCTGATATTGAAATATTTCTTAGCGTGTTAAAATTTTCTCGCTTTTTTATCTATTATAATCATCATTTATAAAAGAATTTTTTTGTGTGAAATATTTCTCTAAGAATACTTAATCAATAAAACGACATTTAACAGGGCGAAATATTCTATGTGCGATTTCTGCAATAAACAAATATTGTTTAATTTCTGTAGTTCTTGAATGGAACAATAAAAGAATTTATTGCATAATTGATAAATCAAAGTTTTACTAACAAACCGATTATTTTGCTGAATGTAAGTCGAAGAGCTTCCGATAGATTTGGTTTTTTTAAAAGAACAAAATCTTCCAAAATAAGAACAGACAAAGAATTCAAACCAGAAGACACCGAACTGCAGCAAAAATAAAGAATTACTTGTGAAACTAAAAATTTATTTAATAATCTACTTTTTTTCTTCAATAAGGATGTTTTTTTGTTTTTAAGTTACGAACTAGTCAATAAATAAGTTACAAACTTATAACATAGCCAAACTAATTTCTAGACCAAACGCTAATAAAAATAATTATAGCTTTTAACAGCAAATGCTTCATCTAAAGCTCTTTTGTTAAATAAGTAGCCTTAAAAAAGGCTGTTTTGAAAACTCGAACGTTTTCGTCTAGCTCTCTTCAGGAGGTTTCGCTAGAATGAATTACAGAACTGAACGTAGTATTTCAAAAGTTTTAAGACTGATCCTGATTGGCTAAAAATTAAGGTTAGTAGCAGTTATCATAATAATTAAAAGTATTTAATAAATAAAACCACGTTTCGTCAGTGTAAGAAATTTTTTGGCAAAAAAAATGAAACAAAATTATGCAAGTTCAAGCAAATACTACGTTCAGTTCTGCAATTCATTCTAGCGAAACCTCCTGAAGAGAGCTAGACAAAAACGTTCGAGTTTTCAAAACAGCCTTTTTTAAGGCTACTTATTTAACAAAAGAGCTTTAGATGAAGCATTTGCTGTTAAAAGCTATTTTAAAGTTTTGTACCAATAAAAAACTTTTTAAAAAGAATTATTTGCGTTGATTGAATTAAAAATGACAGTCTCTTTTCTCACTCAAATTCGAAAAAGAATCTCCTTCAAACAAGTTAAATAGCTGTATAGCTTAATTAGTCTGAATGATATTGATAACAGTCAGCTGCGGTTTCGTACCTCAAGGTGCCACTAAACGCAGCCGCCACAAACAAACCGGCTATTCCTGGTAAATCCTCAAACACGTCAACTGCCAAATATGGTAACAACTGATCAGGCTTTTTGATTTTTCCGAGTTTCAACGGGTCACAGCCCTCGTAGTTTACGTACATGGCCAGTCCCGTCAATACTGCGATTCCGTTTATGAACAGTAAGGGCACCATTGAAAACAATGCTGCTCTGTAAAAATAAGTTACGTAATTCTGCATGATTGTATTTTCTACTGAGCAAAAACGATGAAAGATATTGTCGGATAATGAATAATTTTTTTGTAAGATTTTGTTGAGAGAAAAATTTTTATCATGTCAAAAGTTATAAAAGATTAAGACACAATAATATTAGATATTAAGAAAATCGATCAATTTTCATAATAAATAACAGTATTTGCATGCTTTTAGCGCAACATTGCCATTTTCAAAAATCTTAAACAAAATTGTCGTGACCTGGTAAATGCGTATTATTCTTTTTAGCTGATTTCAGTCAAAATAGGAGAAAAAGGTGTTTTAGGGTCATAGAAAATTGGGTCTTCTTGACACGAAATAAAGTTTATAACCCCAATGATTTTGAAGATACAGGTTTTTGTCAAGATTTGAACCGCGTGAGGCAGCTACCTTAGTGTTTTAGGCAACTTACTAAAACCACTTTTAACTAAAGTTTAGAACCCGAAAGCAACTTTTTGCACCTTTTTTTAATTAAAAAAATTTTTTTTACTTCATTTTATTTGGTAGAAGCGCCGTATGATGACAAACGCAAGTAACACTAAGACTGACAAAGATATATCTTTGTTTAAAACCTATTTATTTTGTTGTGTCCCCAAGAAAAACACTTTTCAAGACTTTTTTTTTGCTTGGCGGTATTATTAAGTAGTTCTAAATTTCAATTATAGGCTATCTCTAGTAAAAAATTTTAACCGGACGGCAACACCTTGGAGCAGTAGTTTTTAAACTCCTTGGCCCCTTTCCAGAGACTCTCAAGTTCCGTGGCCCCATGCTTAGAATATTGCCCCAAAAAACTAGTAAAGACTTTAAAAAAGGTCATCACGTCGAAACAGTTTTTTATTTTTTTATTTTCGTCCCAAAAAGTTTCTATTTGTGGCCCTTTTGAAAACCCCTGCTTTGGCATTTCCAAAAACAGATTTAGATAAACGCTTTTCCTGGCCCTAACTATAACGCCTCCGACGTTTTCCCACGGGTCAGAAGAATAAATTAAAATAAAAATAGAATAAATAAATAAAGCAACCAATGGGGATCTTATTCCTTTTTAAAATTATTTTAGACTAATAAAAGTAGCCATATTGTTTATGATCATGACTAGGCAGTTCATCGAACGATCCAGCTTATCGAAACTGTACAATCGGGGCACATGGAATCATAGCTCCCCACAGCTGTCCGCTGATATAAATAAATCTAATTTAAAATAACTAAAAGTGTGGTCGAGTGGCTAAGAACGTCGTGATTGTGGTCGACATGGTGTCGGTTCAAAAACTATTCGCGCCATTCTGCGGTGCCCTTGGAAAAAACACTTTACAGCACTTTCCCCTGCTTGGTGGTCGTAGCATGCACTTCTAAACTTCAGTCATACTTCCATAAAACGAATAAAAAATTTCAATCGGACAGCAATATCTTGGCGTTTTCCAAAGCAGGAGGGTGTAATCGCTTGCCTTACGTAGACGCCTTTGTCGCTTTACCGCGAGTCAGGAAGATAAATAAAGAGATGAAATGAAATAAAATAAAAATAATTAATCCAAGAAACCTGCATAGTTAATTCAACTATTGTTCAATAACTTGTGGTTTTGATAACCTGCTGTTTGTTTTTTTAGTCTAGTTAGCCAAACGTTTATGATTGTGTAAACACCAAAGTTTAATTGTAGCTCTGGCAAAAAATCAAAGCGCTTTTGCGTGTAGTTAGGGCTAAAATAACACTTAAAATTTTTTCCCTAATAATACAGTGTCAAAAATACCGTATACAATTTTGTAATGAACGTTTCAAACAAATCTCGTGTTAAATACTCTCAACTGCAAAAAAATGTAACTCTGCATTCGAAATAAGATTTTTGAATATGCGCAACAATAACAAAAAAAAGAATTCATAGTGAAGAATTAAAGCGACAGCATGTAAGACACATCTGAATTTTGTGATAATTATTTTTTAATTCCATTATTAAGATTATTTGTGATGCATTTAATTTTTTATTACAACCCACATAATATAGTATCTTATCCCGCAATATAAAAATTTTAAATGTTTTTTTGATTTTTTTGATTTTTTTGAGTAGTTTATCATTACAAATATTAAATTTCGGAGGATAAAATTCGCTACAAGTTCAGAATAAAAAAAGTCAATATATTGCAAAACATAATTTATTAAAGGATTCATTTTTTTTCATTTTCCATTTTTTCTTTATATTTATCTTTCTGATTCGCAGGAAAGCGTCGCAGGCGTTATACATGGGGCAAGCAATTACCTCCGGAAATATCAAGATATTGCTGTCCAATAAAAAAAATTTGTTTGTTTTTTATAAAGGTATGACTGTAATTTAGAACTGCTTGCTAAGACCGCCAAGCAGGGAAAAATCCCGTTGAGTGTCTTTTCCAAGGACACAACAGAATGACGCGAGTAAGTTTTGAACCGAGACCATGCCGATCTCAAACATGGCACTTTAACCACTCGACCACGCTTCCAAAAAACTATTATTACGGATTATGACGATAATTCCAAGTTTATTGTTTATTAATTGGTTAAATCAGTTGTTGATGAAATCAGTTAAAATTCCAAAGCACCCTTTCAAAAATTATGTTCGCAGTGTTTAGGTTTAGCTCTTATTCTATATTTTAAATTAAGTTCATTTCAAAGAAGCTATACTTTATACATTAAGTATAATAAAAGTGATCATAATTACAGTTAATTTTAACATTATTGAAAAGGGCAAATGTCGCGGCGAAACTGTAAAAACGTATGTATTATTTAACCATCATTTTCTATTGTGTATCTTTTATATTCAAAAAATACTTCTTTTAAGAACATAACTAGTATTGTGTCATTTTCTGTTACAACTTTTTCTTTTAATGGAGTAAGTAAAATGATATTTAAATTAGTCTACTTTGTTAAGAATATTTTTGTAAGATTTATTTTATTAACATCATTAATTAACAATGGCAATTAAGCAAATAGAAATAAACAATGTCAACTTTTTTATACTCAGTCGTACACAGAGGCCTGTCATGAGTGGTCCTTTTTCCGCTAATCGCCTCGGAGTTGCACGTTTGCATTGTAAACGAACCAGCGGTGGTAAGTCCCAGACATCACAGGAAGGCCGTTTACACAAACATCTACAATTCGGATTATGACGCTAATGTTACCTGCTTATGTCCAACCAATACATTTTGCAATTACTCATGTGACATATCAAGACTTGTTGATCTTTTAAAGAAAACTTCGATTATAAATGTAATTTGAAAAAAATTTACGATATCATCCACACATAAATGCCGAAATCCTAAGATTTTTCGCAATGTTTACAGTTTTTCATACAAATAGTTTAAAATTGTTCTTTAATTCAAAGCTCCGCAATCTTTTTTCATTTACAACAAACTTAAAACTAACGAATATTTTTGCGGTCACGTGCTCCAAAAATTAAAAATTCTAATCAATTTAGCAAAATATATTTTACGATTTATTTTTAACAGGTATTTGCGCTTGTTTTAAAGAACAAAATCGCTGTTCGTTCGGCTAAAACTTTCAAAAAACATAGTATAGTTCTTGATGAACTTTTAGACAGGTTCGTTTACTGTTTTGATGAATAAAAGAGGTGAAAAGTTAGTTCGTATAAATACGTGAAGCAAAACTACTCGTAAATCAAAACTTTAATGTCTGCCTTCGTGATTTTTTCATTTTTAAAAATCAAACTTGTCAAGTACAATATGCTGAACTTTATGTCAGAATCTCCCAATTTCATAGTTAAAATTTTTTTTGTAAATGGGCACAGACAAATTCTTAATTGCATTAGCATTTCAGCATTATCTACATTCGGATTTTAAATCCAGTTACTCTGTTTATGTTAATAGTGAAAAAGAAATGGCCATGCTTTGTTAGAAATTTAAGTGAATATGGGAAAAGTTCAGCACTACTTCTTGGTCCATAACTACTGATTCGATTGCTTCTTGGAAACACTTTTAGTGACTTTCGTCTTAACTGATTTTTCAAAAGTACTTTGGAAGTTTTGCTCGAATTAAAGCTAGCGAATTGTCTAGCTGTTGTAAAACTTAAATTTCGAGAAAAGAATTTTTCGTTTTTAGAAAACTATATTCAGATTACAATTATTCCGCGGCACACCGGTTGAAAAGCACTGTCTTTATCAAAAAAAACTACTGTCAAACAATTAAAGACAATAACCAAAAACTTACATTCTAGCCCGTTTGATGGATCCGCACGAAAGATATCGTTGACAGGTCGCCTGACTGATGCACGTCACATTGCAGCCTTGAACAGCTTTCCCGAAGATGTAACTCCAAAAGGTGTAGCGAAGAGTCGGATTTGGATCAAAACTTTTTAAGAACTTTATTTTAGAAGACTCAAGGCATTTTTTTAACGTGTGTTAATGTTTGCTCGCCTTAAACAGCGATTTTATGATGTTGTTTTCAAGATTTACTAAAATGCCATCGACAACTTTTTTTAGTTGCTTGCTTACTTCCAAAAATTACGACGACCACCGGCGTAAGATACTTCAAGCACCCTCGACAAGCCCCCGACATTCATGATTGTTTTGATCATGGCGGCTAATCCTCCCATCACCATGGCAACCGTTTGCACCGCATCCGTCCACACCACAGCCTTCATCCCTCCCTTATAAAAACAAGAGATATTTTTTACTAGACTTGCTGCAGCCTAGTACCTATTTTCGAAATTTTAAAACTATTAGCTATACAAGACAATTAATAAACCACTGTAAAGATTTTTTTATCATAGCATTAATCACAACTCGGTTAACGGGGTACATTGGCGGGACAACTTTAGTATAAAAAGCGTTGTTTCGTTTTTTTGAAAGTTTCACTAATTTACAATGCCAAAAATTCTTAAAAGTATTTTTATTCAAATAGTACAAATATTGTAGCTGCATTTAAAGCTGAACGACAAATGTATCTTACTAGCAAAAAGCTTGAGCCGTGAAGTTAGTAGTTTAGTTCAGTGCAATTCAGTTTAGTTTTCTTTTAAATAATTTACTTACCAAGGTTGTGTAAGTAGTGCAAACAACAGAAGTGATGGTTATTGTTGTGAACAAACCAAGAGGTGTAACAGCATTAAGAGCCAGAGCTGGAATATACACCGTCAAGCCCATGTAAAACACCTGTTCATGGTGATAATTAATTATATTTTGAAGTGCAAAACGATAAAATTAAAATTGCTGTACCACTGTGATGAATCGAACCCACATATCCATTTTAACGATTCAAAATAATAATCAGCACTGTGAATTGCGTCGCTAGAAATTTAAGACCTGGACGAAAAGAAACTAGTGAAGTTATTACTCCAATGATAAAAAAGAAAAGAAGTTTTACAACCGTGAATACTTTTTATTTCTATGTGTTTCAGTACATCGCGTCGGAGTACCATTGCGGTCTTCGGGTGGAACAAATTACAAATTAACTACAATATAAAAATTTACTTTTATATTTACAATTCGAATAAGTATGAAAACAAAAATACAACAAAATATAAACTAAAATTGAAATTGAAATGTCTCTAATTTAATAGTATGATTTCTTTATCGGTTCAGTTTGAAAGACCCACAATAATCTCTTCTGGTTAAAATTTTTTTTCCTTTTTGTCATTGGAGTAATAGCTTTACATGATTTTTTCTTATCTAGCTCTTTGCTTCATGTATGTCAAGTCTTTTCAACTTTTAGTGACGCAATTAGTAGCGCTGATTGTTGTTTTGAATCATTGAAATTGATAGGTGGGTTCGATTCATCTTAGCACTAACAAAATGTTGTCTATCATAATTGAAAAAAGTTTTTCCAATACAAGATTCACTTTTGCTTTTTAATGGAATCATTTACAATATACTTTTCTTTGCCAAGGCAAAAAAAGTTGGTTTTACATAGTTCTAAACCAGTGTTTTGCAATCTTTTTGTGCCCGTGGCACACTTGCACCATAACAGATTTTGTTTGATTTTCAGCAAATTTTAAACAGTTTGCTTTGATGTAAAAATTTTAATTTCGGGATATCGTGTGCGAAACGAGCCTGAGAGACAACTGATCACAAAAAAAAATTCTTCGCTGTATGCAATGAGATAATAGTTAAATTTTTTCAGTTTTCTGTTCGCTACTTGAAATAAACAACTTTTTTTAAAGGGTATGTTTACATCGCCGTTTTTCCGCAGTACACCGGTTGTGGTGCGCTGAACTAATGTTTTATTAAAAAGTTTTGCGGGACATAGTTTGAGAATTATTCATCTATATGGAGTTTATCTTGGTGAACAAGCCTTCCTAATTTGAGAGCCTTTATTGGAAATATCGAGCAACTGACCCAAGTACAGGGTGACCCAAAAAAACAGAACCCATGCAAATTTTATTAAATCTTATCAACTTCAATAGAATTTCAAGATACTTAGTCGACTTAAATATCAATTGTACCATCATTCCTCAAAGTTTTAGTTATTTTGGTTGCTTTACATTAAAGTTATGTATTGTTTAAAATATGCTCAAAATGGGCGCAACAGTATTAGAGGCAAACTTGCAGAGGTCACTCGAAATTGTCACTCAATTAAACTGAAAATTTTTTGGTGTATTTAGTCCCATTAGTTTAAACATTGATAAACTAAAGGCATTGAATACAGCAAAAATTTGAGAAATCCTAAAAGAGAAATGTTTTGAAATGATTGACAATTTCGAGTGACGTCTGCAAGTTTGCCTCCAATGCTGTTGCGTCCGTTTCAAGCATATTTCAAACAATACATAACTTTAATGTTAAGCATCCAAAATAAATGAAACTTCGAGGAACCATGGTACAAAGATTGATATTTAAGTCGACCAAGTATCATGAAATTCTATTGATGTTGATAAGATTTAATAAAATTTGTATGGGTTTTGTTTTTTTTGTGTCACCCTATATCACCCTATGATATGACACTATGATTTTTATTTCTAGTTTTCTGTTTATCAATAGGCGAATATTATTTTTGGAAAAATAAGATGTAACTTATCAAAGCAGAAAAAAGAGAAATAAAAACAATATATATATCAAAAAGAAAAGAGCTTCAATATGGGTTCTCCTGAAAATAAGTCCATGAATCTATTTACAAGTTTAACGATTTATATAGGATTAAACTTTCGTATTTGACCAGTTAAATAAAAATTTTCCGAATTCCTGCCTTTCGAACAGCAAATTGAAGAAATATTTACACACTTAATATAATTATAAACTTTGATACACTGGTTCAAAAAATTCATAGCCCCGGAAATTTTGCCCCTGATTAATCTGCGTTTTAAACTACTCCAGAATTTACTTACCTACTGCAAAAACCCAATGTAACCATAGGATACATAGAATATATTGTCGTAAACTTCAAACTTACCAAATTAAAAAGAGAAATAGCGGAGGAAATTTGCCGTAGTTGACGATTAAAACGAAGTTCCAAATACTGAAATAGGCATTATTTAAATAAATGTTAATAAATAAATCTACCACATTTATATAGCGCTTTTTCCCAAAATAGCAACTAGTTTTAAGTAGACATTGCAACTAGTGTCAACGTTACATAAACATGTCAGTATTTAGCTCGGCAACACGATAGCCTCGAGAAAGTAGTGAACTCATAATCACAAGATTATTGAGCTCAGTAACTAACGAACTAGAAAAACTTATTAATTAAAATATTTTCAAACAAACGAGATATTAAAAGCCTTTCCTATTAAACAAAACAATAATGACATCGGAGATAAATTTTTTTTTAAAGAAATGTCTAAAGGCATCAGAAAAAAAGCAGCTCGATTAGATTCAGCAAAGCATCCAGGTGATCAATGTGAATTTAATTTTGTTGGTCGATTCCATTGTGCCATGAAACTCACTTCATTGATAGTAGCTAGGCGAAGGCGATGGATCATGGGGATATAGTAGATGCAAGCCACGATGCTTGGAATTATTGCACTAACGCTAAACCAGTACAGGATAGTTCCGTATAGATATGTTTCCGCAGGAAATCCTATCACGGTAATAGCTGATATGTATGTAGCTGCAATAGACATTCCAACTGGGATCTGTGGGATTCATATAAATGTTTTTCATACATATGAACTGAAGCTCAAAACAAATAAAAATTACATTTCGGTGGTTTATAAAAAATTTTTGGATATCAATATGCTCCAATACTGACTAAGCACCAATTAAAAATTCATTTTATAATAAATTTTTATATGCGCCTTAGAAAAATCAGATTTAATTTGTAAAGGTAAAAAAGAATTAAAAGATTTAAAAGTGCTTGTCTTTAAGGTATAAAAAACTTGCGCTCTCCTAAAAACCGTAATAAAAGTTTTTATTATTTTTGCAAAGATGTATGTGCTAAAATAAATTTGTGATATCTTCATGCAGCAAAACGATTTTGAGTCTTTCTTTGTTATGACACAATTTTAGAGTAAAACACTGGCTTTACACTTTTCATCATTAAGTTTTCAGTCGTTTGTATTTACATGTGCTGCTTTTGTAAATCCCAACAGGGACTATTATTCTTCAAAGATCTTAATCAGCACAACCCACTAATCAGTCAAAAAAGAAATCAATGCTATTAACCAAGAAATTATAGAAATAGCGCTGTGAAATATAGAATTACTGCTAAGAAATTAAACTAAACTTTTAATACTATAAAAATAGCTTGAACCAATCACATTTTAAAGGAATTTTATTTACCGGTGACATTTGTCTTCCTCCATAATAATAATTGTCCACACTCTTTTTTCTGTCTACAATTGCGTAATAAATTCCCACCAAAATAGCGGCTCCAATAGTAACTAAAGACATGCAAACTATTGTTGTTCTAAATAACATTATGTAATACAAATCAACTGAAGTATCGAACTCGAATGTTATTTCAATTGTTCAAATTAATCAACCGCAATAAAACAACTGATTGTTCAAAGTAATCATCGCCGCAATAAAAAGTAATAAAATGGTTTGCAATCGCAAAATGTTTTAGTTTGTGCTTCAAAGCACGTGTTGTGTTAAACCTACAGTATGTAATCTTATTTCTTTATACTAATTTTTGTTGTTTTGTTTAGAATGGTTTCTTTTCAGTTTAATAAAGCCTTAGTTTGGTTTTTCAATAAAATAAATCTTATAACAATTTATTAAACTGACAAAATGGATAAGTGTCTTAGGCCTCAGATATTTGATACCGATGCTAATTCGGAAGAAGGTCCTAGAAAGTGGCTTCATTGGAAAAGGACATTTGAGAGTTTCATTAGAAGAGTTGATGGAGCAACTGATAGAGACAAACTTGACCTTTTGATTAATTTTATTGAGACAAATGTCTATTCGTACATTACCGAATGTACTACATATGCAGATGCCTTGAACAAGCTAGAATGTGCTTATGTCAAACCAGTAAACGAAATTTATGCCAGACATCGTCTCAATACAAGCCGGCAAAACGAAGGTGAATCTCTTGAAGACTTCCTGCAAAGACTAAAGATATTGAGCAATGATTGCAATTTCGTAGATGTTACAGCGTCGCAATGCAAAGAAGCTGCTATAAGAGATGCATTTATCACGGGACTTGGTTCACCATACATAAGGCAAAGACTTCTTGAAGATAACGAATTGCGTTTAAACCATGTATTTAACAAGGCAAGGTCCTTACATGAAGCACAGAAAAATGCTGAATCTTATGAAGTTCGACATGCCGAGAGAATTGCAACAGTCTCATTTGGTAATACTGAAAATAATCAACTGCAGAAAGAGAACGAGAAGAGGCGGAGCGGATTCGCCAGCTTTAAACATCAAAGTTGCAAGTTTTGTGGTGGTTCATGGCATAAACGTGCTGATTGTCCAGCAAACCAACGCCTTTGCTACAAATGCAATCGCATGGGCCATTTCGCAAAAGTTTGTCTATCAAAAGTTAAGAAAATCCCGAAGACGATTGCGACAGTGTGTGAAGACGAAGAAGAGCACCCGTACATCAGTGCATTAAATAACCTGGTTGGCGATGAAAAGGTAAATGTTATTGTGTTGGTTAATGGAGTACGAGCTAATTGCCTTATTGATACTGGTGCAAAATTTAACCATATAGATTCAAAATTTTGTCAACGGGCTAAATTAAATTACGAAGGAAATAGTGACATTTTGAAATTGGAGTTAGCTGTGAAAAATTCGGCCATAAAAACTAAAGGGTTGTGCTCCACTTCCGTCGAATTTCAAGGACGAGATTATAATAACGTAAATTTTTTAGTGTTAGAAAATTTGTTGTGGGATGTTATTCTTGGTTGTGAATTTTTAAGTCTGCATAAAAGCGTGAAAATTGATTTTGGTGGACCTGAATCATCATTAAAATTAGGAGCCTTGAGTACGCTTCGAGGTATAAAACCCGTGCGTTTGTTTGAATATCTTAGCCCTAACATTCGCCCTATAGCAACCAAGAGGCGCAGTTATTCAAGTACGGACTTGAGTTTTATTAGTAGTGAAATTTCAAGATTACTTGCTGATGATATTATTGAACCTAGTAACTCACCATGGCGAGCTCAGGTTGTAGAAACGAAAACCGAAAATCATAAAAAACGTATGTGTGTTGATTATAGTCAAACAATCAACAAGTTTACTCGTTTGGATGCCTATCCGCTTCCAACAATGCAGAGTGTTTTACGGAAAGTATCACGTTATACATGGTTTTCGAAATTAGACCTTCAAAGCGCTTATCATCAAGTTTCGTTGATACCTGAGGAACGAATTTACACGGGGTTTGAGGCCGTCGGACAATTATATCAATTCAAGCGCATCCCTTTCGGTTTAAAAAATGCAGTTCCATGTTTTCAACGAGTGGTAAATCAAATAATATCTGACTATAAATGTGAGGGGACATTTGCGTACCTTGACGATATAACAGTTTGTGGTAAGACAAGAGAAGAACATGACAAGAATTTAAAACAATTTTTAAAAGCTGCTTCTGACTGTAATTTAACTCTGAATGAAAATAAGTGCGTCTTTGCTACAAGAAAGTTGAATTTGCTTGGATACTATATATCCGATGGAGTCATGCGCCCAGATCCGGAGCGAGTGAAACCGATAATTAATTTGCCAAACCCCACAAATAAAAAAGAGCTACAACGAGTAATCGGTATGTTTTCGTATTATGCGCAATGGTTGCCTCAATTTTCGGAAAAAGTAAGACCTTTGATATTAGAAAAACAATTTCCTATGGGTGAAAAAGCTCTAAATGCTTTTAAGTCACTTAAAGATAAATTAGTTTCAGCAGCTCTTCAAATTATTGATGAAAATGTGCCATTTGTTGTGGAAACTGATGCGTCAGACAATGCCATATCTGCATCATTAAATCAACATGACCGACCAGTTGCTTTTTTCTCTAGAATGCTGACCAAAAATGAGCGGCACCATTCCAGTGTGGAAAAAGAAGCTACAGCTATTGTAGAAGCAATTCGTAAGTGGACAGAATTTTTATGCGGCCGACATTTTACTGTAATTACTGATCAACAATCGGTAGCATATATGTACAATTCCAAAAATCATAGCAAAATTAAAAATAACAAAATTTTGCGATGGCGGATGGAACTAAGCGAATATGATTTTGATATTATTTATCGATCCGGAAAAATGAATTGTGTTCCCGATGCTCTTTCCAGAGCATTTTGTGCCAACATTTACGATAGCACGCTGCACAAATTGCACGAATCGTTGTGTCATCCGGGCGTTACACGTTTGCATCATTTTGTTCGCGTAAAAAATTTACCGTATTCCGTTAACGAAGTTCGTAATGTTGTTGCAAAGTGTAAAGTTTGCTCTGAATTAAGACCCAATTTTTATAAACCTGAAGTGGCATATGTAATTAAAGCAACCCAGCCTTTCGAAAGGCTTTCCTTAGATTTTAAAGGTCCTTTGCCGACTTCATCCAAAAACCGCTATCTATTGACTATTGTTGACGAGTATTCTCGATTTCCGTTTGGGTTTGCTTGCCCTAATGTCAACGCGAAAACAGTTATATCTTGTTTAAACCAAGTGTTTGTAATGTTTGGTATGCCTGCTTATATTCATTCCGATAGGGGTACCGCTTTTATCTCGCAGGAACTTCGAAGTTATTTGCAAAAACGTGGTGTAGCGTGTAGTAGAACTTCAGTCTATAATGCTCCGGGTAATGGCCAGTGTGAACGCTATAATGGTATTATTTGGTCGGCTATAAAGTCTGCTTTAAAAACTCGATGTTTAGATGTTTGTCATTGGCAACTTGTTTTACCAGATGCTCTTCATTCCGTACGTTCATTGCTATGTACCGCAACTAATGAAACGCCCCACGAGCGAATGTTTTCATTTAAACGTCGATCAACCTTTGGCACGTCAGTACCAACTTGGTTAAGCTCACCAGGACCGGTGTACTTGAAGCGCCATATTCGCACCAGTAAATATGACCCTGTAGTGGATAAAGTAGATCTCCTGCATGCAACCCCAAATTATGCGATTGTAAGATTACCAAACGGGAGAGAAACAACTGTTTCATTAAAAGATGTGGCGCCTTGTACTAGTGCTAATAGTGATGATATCGTTGATATTGACAACGAAAACGAAGAATCGGAAAATGTAAATGTTAACTTAAGTGATGTTAGTAATGGTTCGAATATGCAAAATGAAAGTATTGAACGCCATGACCAAAAGGAAATTATTGGAGAAGAAGCACCGAATATTAATTCTAATGTTACCCCAGTGCCAAGAAGATCTACTCGTATAAGAAAAGCAGTGGATAGATACGGAGCTGTTCCATACAATTAACTCAAAGCAATATGTCTACAATTTAAGGAGGGGAGAATGTAATACAAATCAACTGAAGTATCGAACTCGAATGTTATTTCAATTGTTCAAATTAGTCAACCGCAATAAAACAACTGATTGTTCAAAGTAATCATCGCCGCAATAAAAAGTAATAAAATGGTTTGCAATCGCAAAATGTTTTAGTTTGTGCTTCAAAGCACGTGTTGTGTTAAACCTACAGTATGTAATCTTATTTCTTTATACTAATTTTTGTTGTTTTGTTTAGAATGGTTTCTTTTCAGTTTAATAAAGCCTTAGTTTGGTTTTTCAATAAAATAAATCTTATAACACATTATTTGTACTTTTTTAAAAGCAAAAGTATTGATTTTAGTTCTCAAATAATTCTATCGGAATTTTGCCAAAATATTTTATTGCGAATTTGCATTATGCATTTTGAAGTAGAGTAGCTCCTTTACGCTGTGTTAATTGATCTTTTCAAACTAAATTGACTATATAAAAAATTAAAAAAAAACTTTTTAATTACGCTACAAACATTTTAATTTTTTTGTAATCAATATTATTTTTCGAAAATGGGTCACACTATGTTGTTTAAAAAATAAAGAGTGTTTTAAAATGCTATAATTTTGTGCCATGAGAACCATAACACTTTTGCAAAACCAATTACAGTTAAAAAAACAGTCGCTCATTTTTCTAATCGATATTGTCCCACAGCTATGTAACAAAAAATTATTTTCTTGCGAATTTATAAAAATTATATTAACTTTACTCACGAAACATAACCAGCATATCGATCGTTCCGATGTGCTTCACGTCATTTTCCGTTTCCATCATTTATTGTATTATCAAGTTTAATTTCTATAAAAAGAAGTTTTATCTCGGTCTGTGGTTTTCTATTGTATTTAGTTTGAATAGTTAATAGTTTAAACTGCTCGCTGATTTCAATGTTTTTAGATTTGGGAGAGAGATCATCGCTAAACAAGTATTGCGATTTAAGATGCATGCAGACGTTTTTGCTGAGCAAAGACTAGACTTGATTGTCCTTTTTTTACTTTTCAAAGTATTTGCATTTGGCTTTAAACTGTTTTTGCTCGTGATATTTGCAAGAAACACAACAGCAATTTTGTTTATCAAGATTTTTTTGCGGTTCTGCTACGTGATATTTTTTATGTTGATGATGAACCTATTAAAAAACCTAATTTGCTAATTTTTTCCGACAAACAAATTTTAATTTCAATTTTTAATAATTTAACAGAGTTTTAGGATAGGTTACTTTGTATATATTTCAGTTTAGGACTTGCGATTTGAATGTATGTTGAAATCAAATAAATTATTTTTTTAAAAAACAATGTTTTTCAATGTTTTTTGTAGCGGTAGATCAATTTTTTTATTTCATAAAAAGCTATAAAAGCTAATCTTAGATATGGAAAGGAAAACCCTACATTGTCCACATCTGTCTCGTAAAAGTGCAGTGAAGACTAAAAAAAGATATTTTTTTCACTTTCGAATAAAAAAACACATGCTGGCTTTAAATTTATGGTGATCATTTTTTAGTCTTCAATTTAATTTGAAGGGTAAAAAATGCTTTTGTCTTCAGAAAAGAATTGTTTAGACCAGGGTTCCGTAAAATATTTACAGTTGAAATTTTCGTAAATGAAGACACTTACATTAAAATCTGATTTGATAGCGACAAGAACTATAATGAAAAACGAATAAGTTAGTTAATAAACTATTTGGTGAAAAACCAACTGTTTCAAGCTGATTTTTTCTACATTTTGTTTTAGTTTAACTGCAGCGAAAATTGACAAGCAAGTAGGAATAGATTGTCTATAAAATAGATTTTCTAAAAAATTTTAAACGAACAACAGATTTTTTGTGAAGTGATTTATCTTCACACCTGACGGAACAGAAATCCGAGTGTGTTGACAATTAATTTTGTTTTGAGTCCGAAAGACGAATTATTCTTGTTACCTTTTGCCATTTTTTCAAAATTACAAATTGAATAAGAACGTAAAAGTGCATTGCATAGTTTTGTTCTTATTTCTGCGCTTCAGAAAGCGTTTCCCCAAGTTGCACCCTATTTTCTACGGTAATCTTACCACGAAGGGATATGACTAACTTCCTGTATTTTTAATTTGTTACATGAGAAAATGTTTCCGGTGCGAACCAGTTCAATGTGGTCGAAAGCTTGCTTTCGTTACCATTTTGTTGAACTAATTAATTTCTATGTTTGCAATTATTTTGCTTTTATGGCTCCTTTATTTTTTTTATTTTGTTTTCGATACGAGAAAAATGGGACACCTCCGATAAAGCAATAAGTACAGAAACCGCATGTCACTTTGCAGCCTTTTTTATAATAAAAACAATCAAAATCCTTCGCTTTGAAACAATGAGCGACAACTAATAACAACAGTATTTCAAACCGTGCAAAACCGCGACACTTGTCAACAGTTTATTGAGTTCTTGACTCAAGCAATTTTTCTTAAGGAGTTTTTATGTGTTAATTTCGCCTTTATTTCAATGTTAGACTTGTTCTGAAAATTTATCAAAATTATCCCGGTTAAAATCGGACTGGCCAGTTTTTTTTTGGGGGTCTGATTTGGGCTTAAGTTTCTAAAAAAATGAACCTGGACTTCAACCACCTGTCAGCATGTCATGTTCATCAAAGTATAGCAGCATTTATAAAAATTTTTAAGTAAAATCTGAAGTAATGAAATTAATTCAAAAGTAAACATTTGCACTTTTAAATAAAGCTCAAGCGAAGATAAAAAAGATTTTTATTTTACAAGAAAACAAATCGTTTTAATTTTAACTAACTTTGAAAAACCACGTAATACATACAAAAAACTTAGCTTTTTTAACTTTTTCAAAAACTTATTTGAGAGAAAAGAAATCAAGAAAGATAAAGGGTGGTAGCATTGCTGTCCTCTAAAATGCACAAATTTGTAATTGATTTCGACCACTAAACCATTTGAATACCAAGTTTAATTCTTGTTTACATATAGTATCGAAATATAAGAATGAAACGCAAATATTAATATTTTTGCTACGGACGATTTAAAAGTTTGCTGGTTCTTTGCATTAACGTGTTCATTCTAAAAACTTGTATGGAAAAAAATTGTTCAACTTTTTATCTTAATTCACTGTGAATCCAAGTGGATCCAATTCACTGGGGTTAGCATGCATCGTCCCAACAGCACGATGGCAAATTTGATGTTCTCGTGAGTTCCAAATTTCTCGTCCCTATGTACGCTGGCCAATTTTCCATTAAAAAAATGAATTTTTTCTAAGCATAGAATTTTTTTAACAGAGTAGAAACTATCTGAAGAATTAAATTAGCTTTCGAAGCCCTAGACAGGCTTTTAAAAAGATTTATCTTTATTGATAATGGTGCTTGAAACATTTTTTCTAGCTGTAAGCTATCACATATTAAAAAAATCTTTGTTTAAACATCCCAACAAAGATGAGGCAAGAATCATGATTTCATTGATTTCCACATCATTTAGAGTCCGTTTCCACTACGAGCGTGGAATAAAGTATTTTTTGTTTGTTTTATTAATTTTTTTCTTCTTTCCGCGCTTAAGCGCTAAGCAAAGCAAAAAACGAATAAAAAAAACAAACAAAGAATACTTCATTCCACACTTGTAGTAGAAACGAGCCTAAACCGTTTTTTTTAAATGTTCCGATAACTATTTTTTAAGTCTCTCAATAAAGTTTTTTTCCTCTTGACAGTAAAATAATTACCGTTATTGATGATATTAAAATTTTTTTTAGATGCAAATGTACAAAATTTTCTTTAAAAAATAATAATACCGGATAGTAATATCTTAGCATCTTAGGAAGCGGTTCGAAATAGCTGCTTAACAATTTCTCCATGTATAGCGCATTCTACGCTTTCCTGCGAGTCATAAAGATAAAATAAAAAAGGAAATGAATGAATATAAAATAATCTGTACGTTTGTATATCAATTCTCAGTCAACCCCTAAAAGCTTAAGATTCGATCGAGATTGGTCAAAAGAATGCTTTAAAATCTTTTAAAGATGTAATCCTGTAATTCATCTCTAATAGCAAGTACCACAAGTAGTAAATGAATTTTAGCAACTGATTAAAACCGACAAAACTTTCTTTATTTTTCACTTCTTTCGGTTCACCCCAATTTGCAAATGGCCTTTCTCTAACTTTTCCCGTCACTTGCATCTTCCACACAGCTACACCCATTACTATCATGTTCTCAATTACTCCATCCATAAATCTTTTTTTAGGTCTGCCTCTAAATCTCTTGCTTGGTAGCTTCGTTTGTACAATTCTTCTACCTATATAGTCTTTTTATCTTTTCCGTACATGGCCAAATTATCCTAGTCTCAACTTTCTCAGCTTATCTCGTCAAATGTCTCACACGCTATATGCCACGAATTACCTCATTTTTTTATTTGTCTAATCTTTCTCCATCCAAAGGAAAATTCAGCATCTTCATTTTGCTTTCCAGCTTTGCTTCTTGTCTTTTAGCAAACGCAACTATTTCCATTTATACATTACTGCTGGTCTCACTAACTAACATTTTATGCATTTTCCCCTTACATTCCAGTCCGATATCCTCATGTCACAAATAACACTTGTTGCCCTCCTCAAGCCTGCTTGAGTGTGTCTTTTAACTTTACAGTTACAATTTTGATTGCATGAAACAGTCGATCCTAATTTTACTTAAATTTTTTATTATCGCAATCCCTACTCCCAGTAAATTTTATTCACCACCAACCTCCTCATTCACAGCCATAGTAATTATTAGATCTCATTCTCAATGTCTTATAATACAAAACATTACAATTCTCATTCACAGACTTAATTCACAACAAACATGCAGCATGTCTTTTTATTTCCTATAACCCTGAATTGGATTATTTCAATAATTAATTTATTAGTAGGCCAACAATTTTCTGGAGAAATAAGTTAAAAGCTGAAAACCTCTGACTTTTTTGACTCCAAAGTAAAAATTATTGCTTATCACTGACAAAAGTAACAATATAACAAGCGCAGTATTTTAACAAAAATATGGTGTAGTTCAATTACCTCGTATTTTTTGTTTTTTTAGTTGAGCAATAAACGAAACTATTAATAAAAAGCTCACAGAAAATAGCACTTAGATATTTTTGCTATTTTTTATTATCTTGTAGTTTTTCTGTGTATACTGATCAAAATCTGATTGTTAAGTATCAGACCGGCATACCAACGCCTTTCCTTGGACCCCACACGGCCGGATGCAGCTTAGTACGAGATTTCCGTTGTCGCTAAACAGTGTCAACAATTTTTGATTTGTTCAACAATTATTTAGCTTTCAAGAAAAAAACTTTATTGTTTTTTGAGGCATTTAGTTGTAACACAACCTGCAACATAAATTAATTAAAAGCAGTTACTCCTCCCAGCACATAAAACACTCCTATGGTGGAGTTGAAACTCAACGATTCCAAACACAATCGGACATATTGATCTTCACTTTACGATCTAAAAGTTTGATTACTGGCAAAAGTTTTCAAATTTTCTTAATTAAAGAGTGGAAGGATGCAATAACAACTTTTAGTATGTATATAAAACAGTTGCACCAAAATGATGAATTAGCTAATGAAAGTATTATTAAAACCATTATGAAGTTTTTAAGCACTTTGCTAAAAGGCAACTACTGGTATTTTTACTTACCCTCAACGGTGTTGGCACTACGTATTGAATTAAAAAAACTTGAAATCTATATCAAACGAAATAACAGCTTCATTGGCACTCACGTTCGCCTTCAGGCGTATTTTTTCATTACAAAAACTATCGCTCCACAATGTATTGGTGCAAAAAAAAAACTTTCTCTTTAATATATGCAATAGCGGAAATCACGTTTCCCAGCCGCTCGTAAATCGTATACTCAACAGACAGCGTTTTATTTGAGCTAATCAAAAAAAAAATCAGCACAAGGTTTCCGAAGTTATAAATGTACTGTACATCCTGTTTTTGCGTATGTTTTTTGAAAACATTTGTATGATAACGTTTTTTGAAATCACGAAATACATTCTTGGTATGATTTGCAACCCTTAAAGCAAAACAATTTTGATATAGCAAAATTATTTGCTTTAATACGCAAAGTTTTTCAAACTAAACTATTGCTAGGAAGCTCTCCAACGAAGGTTACTTGGATGGCCGATATTTCTGGTAGGCTTCCGCTGTAAATAAACCTTTGTTTATTATTGGTATTTTGCATGACAAATTAAAGCCAATTTGAAAAGGTAATCCATTCTTTTCGTTCCGATATTTGGGCAGGGTCAAATAATCGGAAGACGTTTTTTTAAGATGGGGCAATTTATAAAAATTGTAGTTTTCATGCCACATTGCCAAAAAGTTCCACAAAGTTATTATCAAGCTAAAAAGGCCTTACTGCAAGCAAGATGAACCTTCTTGTTTTACAGTTTAAGGTATTCTTCACCCTACTAAAAAAACCAGCGCACCAGAGAAAAGCCAGTTTGAACCAGCTTAGTCAAAACAGAAGATATGATCTTGCTACATTTGTCAATGAAGGCATAAATTGCGCTTTTCTGTACCAATTTCCACCGACATCAGAAATTAAGCGGCTATGCGTCGACATTCATGGCTAAATAGTAGTCAACGTCTACAAATTTTCACTAACACAATTGTAATCCCCAATTTCGCAATGTTTTTGTCACCTTTTTTTTCTACGCTGGTAATTCAAACTGCCTGCATGTTGGCTATGGTTATCCTTTGGCCGATAGAAAACTGGCACTAATCCAGATCTTGCATTTGCAAGTATTCGTTGTCATTGTCATAGGTAACTGACATACATTTTCTTAAAAACATTTTTGCGGTCAAAACTTGCTTATTAAACCTCAAGACACACTTGCCATGTGAACAGTATCCTGAACAACGTCCTGAATTTTCTCGTACATCCAACCAACTGCATTTCAATAATTGGAAACGACATTTTTGAATATCCGGGGCACTCAAGACTCTAATCACATCCTGCATTAAGTGGATCTTCCCATAATTTTTAGGAAATATTAATGTTCAGCCTTTGTTTGTGCCAACAGCGGGTAAAGTAATATAAACAAACTAACCATATTTCAAACATTCGGGCTGCTTAGTGGGCAAATTATAAATGAAACGCGTAGTACTGTAAACACCCATTCAGTCTTTGTACTTTTATTTTCAAGGTCCTTACTAAATTCATTGATTAGATTTGCACAGAATAACTTTGCTTAATTTATATGGCGTACTAAATTAAGTTTAGTTTTGGCTGGCCAGGTTTGCCGGCCTAATTTAGGCTACGCTCCGGCTCCGAATTAGGAGCCAGTTATTTTTAAACTGCGGTTCCGGCTCCGGCTCCATCCCCGGAGCCAATACTACTAGCTCAGTTCCGCCTCCAGCTCCGGCTCCAACTTGATAATACATATATAAATATTGGCCAATAAGGAATAACTAGATAATATATCAATCATCGAAAATTTACTAACTGGCATTTTGCTACAATTCTAAGATCAACTATATGTATATTATCCAAGGGCTTAATATTACACAAAGGTCCAGGGGTTAGAATTCTCTATTATTCAAGGGTTTTACATATTATCTCGGATGCAACCATAGCATCAATTATATATCTCAAACAATAGAAGACTCGATTATATTCAGCACATTCACATACAAAACAAAGTTTTCAAACATTATCATCACCGCAGCTGTCAATGTTCACTTGCCATTCTGGTACGTGCAGACCAAAGACCATAAAAGAGAACTGATTGAATAACTCAAATCACATCACATTAAACACAATCACTCAACAGTCTACCTCCCAATCAAGCATAACGGCCTACTTCACCAGACATCACAACTTCTGCAGACTTGCATTATTGCATTAGCTGGAAGACCGTTTTCTTTCTCACATCAGATTATTTATTATTACTTAACACCCTCAGCATACATAACAAGACCAAAACAACTTCATCTCACTTCACAAAAACAATTGGTCGATTGGTTAGAGCGCCGTAATTGTGATCAACATGTTCTCGGTTTAAAGCCTACTTGCGCCATTCTATTGTGTCCTCAGGAAATATACTTTTACGGCACTTTTCCCTACTCGGTGGTTTTGGCAAGCAGTTTTAAATTTCAATCATATCTCTATAAAACTAAAAAATTAAAATAAAAAACTTCAACCGGACAGCAATATCTTGGCATCTCCTGAAGCAGGTCTGGGTAATTGTTTTCCCTATGTATAGCACCTCCTCCGCTTTCCTGCGAGTCAGGAGGATAAATATAGAGATAAAAAGAAAGAGAGAGAGAGATAAAGTGTAAAATAATTTAGGACTCCGATTCCCAACTCCACCAAATCTAAATAACCAACCTAATCAAATTTAAAGAAACTACTCCGATTTCGCTCTAGGACATGTAATTCCGGGGACTCCGACTCCACAACCCTGCCTTTAAGTATATTATTGATTCGAAGTTTCCATAGCCGCATATTTTAGGGTGGAGTTGTTACATATGCGGAAGTTTGAGTGGTATTATTAGGTCTCGTGGAATCGAAATCGGAAAACTTTGAACTGGTGGAGCCGAAAAAATACTTTTTCCAACGCAACAACTGTGGTTTAACCAATAAATACATGAAATACATGAACTCCTTTTCATATTAAAAATCTTCAACATAAATCACAAAAATTTTTTCAAAGTTAAAAAATTGATCCTCGTCTATTAGGCTTACATTACGAAGTTTTACTTTGGCAGTGCTAAGAATGCCAGTTAAGCGATGGAATTTTTGCTGTGTCAAGTGGATTGATTGTATTGCTTTAACGAGCAAATTCGAAAAAGACTTTGTTGCTGCTGAATTTACCTGATGTGGAAGCGACTTACCAGGACTTTTTCAACACCATCAGAAAGCAATTCCATGTGCTATTATCAATGCCGGAGTTACTTTTAATTCCTAATCACTTGACTTCTTTTTTTTTGCTTACATCCATTCAAAATTCACAAAATCTTTAAGAAGAGTTGTTGAAGAAGAGTTTGTTGAAGAAACTTGTTGAAGAAGAGCGCTTGTATTATAATTTCAAAACCGATAAAACCTGTAGAAATCTCTAAGAGCTATCACCCAATATATTTGTTCTCCGTCCCCTAAACGGTTCTCGAGAGACTTAACTAGGGCGGTATCGATCAAAACCAATTATTCATCCGTTGCTCCCTGTGGCGCAAGCTCTATTTTGACGTTAAAAGTCATTCGTAGATCAATTCGTTCTGTTATTTAAAACAGGAGACATCGAAAATCTTTTTGAAGCTAAGAAGGACGGTGTCGTAATCCTCGCTCTGACAGATGCTTATGAATGCCTGGCATATGACTTTTCCTGCAAGCTGCTAACTTTTTCAGATAAGAACATGGTTAAAATGATCATAGAACTTGCCCATAACCAAAAATTTACCCTTGCTACTGGTAACAAGCAAAGCAAGCTTTAATGTCTGAGAAACGGCGTTCCTTAAAAAATCAGTTTTGGCTCATTTCCTTTTTAACCTCTGTACAAACTATTTTGCTTCCACAATCTTCAAAAAGCTCGGCTATGTGAGCTATCTTGCATTGTTGCACTTTTCGCAAAACTGGAAGGACTTTTAAGTCAAGACATATTCACTCTTTCATCCTTTCTCCGAACTTGAAGGATAAAACTCAGTCACTCAAAAAAACAAAAAGACGGTGACGGCAGCTTTTCATTTTAACAAGTGAGAAGCAAAACCTGAGCTAAAAGTTTACAATACAATAAACTTTTACCATTCTGTTCGATCCCTACATATTTTGGGGCAAAACTGGAATAAATGTTTTGTCAAAAACTGGAAAAATGTTTTGTCAAAAAATGTCATGTTTTGTCACCATTTGTTGCGTAGCGCAAGAAACATTTTTTCGCATCAAGCCGTTGCCTTATATTCCGTCTACTCGACAGCTAAATGCTTTGCAGCGCACATGAATAGTGCTTCGAATAACGTCTTAAATATTTGCATACCTGTGAAACCCTCCGACAGACCACCTTCCAATTTTTTCAGGCATTAAATCAGCTAAACTTTGCTAACTAAAAACGGAATTCTCCTTGTCCAACAGTGAAACTACAGCAAGCAATTCGCCCGAATTGCTTTCGGAATGCCGCCACTTTGCTGTCCCATTAAAAATTTTTTAAGACTTGTTGGCTTTGGTGCACTACTGCACTGATAGAACAGCATTGTGCATAACTCACTTCTATGAACAGATGCTAGAAATATATCGAGTTGTGGACAGACAGCACTAAGAGTGCCGCCTTTGGCATTGTGTAATGTGTATCACGCACGCCAAATCCGAGCTCACTCCCCCACTGTGATTTCAATTTTTAAACTCTTATCAGGGATAATCTTCTAAACAAGGTTTAGTCGCAGAGCTGGTAAAATAATTAAGATTCGTGGGCTTCTACCAGATAATTTGTTGCACTGATGAAAGCGGTGGCTGACTAAGCAGACTGTTCCTGAAAAAAGTTTAAAACTCGAAACTATAATTGGGCATTAAGCTCAGTTTCGGCATGCGTGATACACAATGCCACGGGTGATACTTTTTAATGTCATCTGTCCAATAACTGATAAATTTTTAGCATCTGGCCATTGGCGTGCGTGACGCACAATGCCGCTTCTATCAGTGCAGCAATGCATCAGGTTGAATCCCACAAGTCTTAGATCTTTATATACATGACCCGGTCTGCAACAAAATCTGGGTAAGCAAACTGACCCTAAAGAGAATTTATAACTTGAAATCATGGTCGAGCAGTGGGTTCGGGTTCAGCATGCGAAACGCACAATGTCACAGATGGTACTCTTTAGTGACATCTGTCCTATTACTTGCTATATTTTTTAATTTTTATTTTTTAAGATAACTAAATTTAAAGCCGAAAACAGTGCCGTAAAGTATCTTTCCACAAGGACACTACAGAACCAAACAAGTAGGCTTTGAATCGCAATCGTATCAATTGCTTAATGCTTACACATATAACTTATTACATTTATAGAACCGTATGGAACACAGTTAAAAGCATCATTTCAAGATACCAAATTTTTTTATTAAAAATATGAAATGCAAGACGTTTAAATATTGATGAAAACAGGCCTATAATTTCTCGAACATTTTATGCGGTATCCAGGCTTCTGAATTGCTATGCATAAAGATTGCCATGGTTCAATTATACTGTGACTAATGGCAAACTTAAAGAGAGCCATGGCGTCCGAATGGCTAAAAAAAAGTACAAACAACCTACAGTATTTTTACCAAAAATCATGACATATTTACAACGCCTGTGAGCTTTGGTCACATCGCTGCAATGTCTCGAGTTGGATTCGAAACGCAGTGATCCGAAACCAGAATTGAGACCGAGACGAGACTTTAAGGTCACGAAATCGAGGCGTGACCGAGACTTCGAAAATCGTGTCTCGATACGTCTCGATGTCGCAATCCCAAGTAAATCTCAAGCAACATTACACTGTAGCAGTAGCTTTGCTACTCAATTTAAACAAATAACTCAAACACAAACACACTCTTTACATTACATTAATGGTACATTTAGATCAACCAATTAGTTAAGTGACTTTCAAATGTAAAAAAAATATGTTCTACGAGCAGGAGCCAATAAAACTTTTGATGGCTCTAGCTATACACAATATGAGAACTTTGCTCCGGCTTCTCCAAAATTGGCTGGCTCCAAGGCTGCAGCTCCGGCTCCCCAGCCTTGCTTACAACCCAAGTCATCAAGCAACAGAATTACAATTAAACTTGTGGATTTTGAATCCTTTCAGAAAACATAAGCCTTCTCCGCCCTCAAAAACCTTTGAGCCGCATTCTTAACCTTCCGGGAGTGGTGCTACTAAAGTAACGGTAATGGTGGCACTGGGTCTGACAGACCAACAACTGTTTTTTCTTTATTTCACCTTTTAGCTGGTCTGTTTAAACAATGAAGAATTAATTAATAAAACTTGAAATACATAATGTCATCTGGAAAACAAAAAAGTGTCGCAAAAGTATGCTGTGGGTCTTGCAGATCCGACGCCACCCTCGAAAGGTTAAAACTGCTTTATTTCAACAAGGTTTTTTTTAGCCGTGGAAAATAAAATAAATATTGTGTTATAGCTCTTGACGGATCTTATAGAGTCTGACAATCCAAAAATTTAAAGCTCAATTACCTACTTAAAAATTAAAGCTCAAAACTCAACTACCTACTTGGTCGAAAAAAGGTTTAGGGCCCTGGTTGATAACAAAACGAGAAAAATTGTCTTTTTAATGGGACACATAATGACCTAATGCCGTGAGCTTTAGATGGAGATGTTGTGCAAAACCAATTTGAAACTGCCGGAAATGTTCAAGAGATCAGGATAGTTAAATTAAAAAATGCAGATGTTTTAAACGTATAATAGTTTTTTTGTTGTTGTTATTAAAACACACTATCTTTTTCCTTTAAGGAGTCTTTGTAGATTCAATTATGGAAGTAGTAAGTGCAGTAAATTAGAGTTGTAGTGTTCACCAATTGCAGCTTGTCAATAGTAAAATTGCACAAAAAACAAGCTCAGCTTTTTTGTACTTTATTTAGTATTCCGGCTGTATACAACCTTTTCGTCCAATCTTATTTTATGGTTATTCGTCAGCAATTGCAGACCGCCATAGAGCAAATTGCGTTTACAATCGACCGTGAATATACATTTTTTTATATTAAACGCCCAGTTGGTTAGTGCGGAGAAAATGTTTGCAAAGTAGAAAAGTGCAAACCCTCCTTCCAAAGATTGAAAAGGACTAGTTTTTTGCTTTAACCTTTTTTATTGCTATCCAAAAAACCACCAGTGTCAATTTTAAATCAAAAATTTTAAGAGATATTTGACAAAATTTAAATATTTACGCATTCATGCAAGTTAATACTTAAATTGTATAGCTCTTTGACATTGGCAGCCAAGAGTTTCTTGGTGTTATTTGTTATTGGGTAAATTAATGAAAGGAAACGTTATTCCATTATAAAAATTTTCGAAGTAATTTTTCTATTCATGTGTTCGTAAATATAAAATTTTATCAACAAACTGCAGCGATCAATTGTAAATTCAAAGATGATACAAAAAAGCCCAAATAATTTAGGTTTTACGTCATTTGTCTTGTTGAACTGATGTTTGTTCTAATTTGCTATTTTAAATTAAGCGCCTTTTTAAGTTATTCTGAAAAATTCTTTGGAGCTACTTCCGTATTAGTGACGTACTATTAATGTATGATAGTGTCAGCGATGCAGCGGCGCTTCAATTTCTGTACTTAATTGAAAATATATAGTTTTGCTGATTTTTCGACTGACGACGCGTACACAACTTCCGCAAGATGAGATATTGTGGGAAGTGGTGCCTTCACTATGTCATTCATCAATTTGATGATCAATAAATCTTCCGCTTTCCATTTAAGTTCGTTTGGGTGTACTTTAAAATACTTTTTTCGTTATTCTATGCTCAATATATTACCGTCAGCATGCTAATTGCAATGAGGTTTATGCAATAAAGTGAAAATGTTTTAATATTTAACGAAAATTTGTTGAAATTTGCTGTGTACAAGAAAAACGCGTTTAAAAAGGCCGCTATAAAAGTAGCTATTACGTTGTTTTTGTCAATACGGCAATCGAAAATTTAAATACAACTACTTTTTAACGGTTTATAGATTACTACATAACTTTGTCGCAAACATAAACCAAACGCAACGATTGTTTTTTTTAAATAATTTCGATGTAATTCAACCGTAGCACTGCTGCTGCACATATCATGTTCGTACTGTTTTGCAAAGCGATTGGACCTATTACGCAGTCGAATGATATTGCTTTGACTTTTCTCTTTTTATTCGTAAAACAAAAATAAAAGTATTTGAACCTTCTACGTTGACCGTACATATCAAAAATTAGTAAACAAACAGAGGTACATACAGTACGTCGAACGCACAGTATATGCTATACCTGGGTATAGATCGTGTCTTTTGACAGTTTGATATTTGGCTTTGTTCTTATGGCATTGAATGCAAATGCCACATAGATATTAATAATATAAATTCAAAAAGTATTTTGTCATAAAAGTTGGTACACTTGGCCTTTGATATATGGTGAAAATCTTTTCTTTACTTCGCTTGTTTTTTTCGCAAAAACTACTTTTTTGCTTCCCGATTTGAAGGGTAAAACAATAAAATACAGATGATTGATTTATCTTCATTTATTTTACCGAGTTCATAAAAACGAAAGAGCTACAGCAAGCATTATCATACCTAACCTCTATATACTTATTTAAATACACCTTCCGCTTTTAAAAAAATTCGGGATGCTCTACTTTCCTACGACGATTGCTTGTTTGATAAAAATGACCGTAAAATACATTTTATGCTTGATCCACAAAACTTTTCCGTATAAAACTTAGAATAATTTAAGCCTTTTTAAAAAACGGTCAAACGTATTACACAATCTTTTTTGTGTTGCGGTAGCATTTATCTTAAAGTATTTGATAATGACCATCTATTAGCTTGGAACTTTATGCGTGTCAATAGTTACTATTCAGTCACCAGAAAATTAACAAAGTCAGCTCAAGCTTAACCAAACCCTCCAAAAAAACTGGAATTAAGGCTTGAAAACTAGGTGAAGACCAAAACAGCTCTTTACTTTTTGCAAAATTGCACTTTAATTTACCTGTTCCAACAACAGTGCAAAAAAGGACCATATTCAATTACGTGAAGAATCCTTAAAAAAAAATCTAAGTTAAAATTTGTATAATTATAAAGAAATGTAATTCCGCGTACGAAGCAAGAATCCATAAAACTTTTATAAAAAAAAGTCCTCCCAACACATAGGAGAGCGTGGGAGGCTCTATACGTAAAGAAATTATTAAGGTATTACCACGATCTGCTTTCGAAAATGCCAAACTATTACTGTCCGGTTGAAAACTTTTTTTTAATTGTTTTTTTAAGTTTTTTAAAGATATGACCAAAATTTAAAGCTGCTGCTATGACCGTCTAGCAGAGGAAAGTGCCATTAAGTGTTTCAAACAGTTTTCCCGACTTTGCTTTGGCCATGCCTTACCTAATCGTATCTAAAATTCAGATGTTCCTAATGTGGTGATACATAGCAATACCACATAAAATTTTTTGCATGGCATTGTAAGTGAAGACTACAAAAAAAAGGTCTTTATTTTTAATCAGTGTCCAACTTCTTAATTTTTGCTCAAAGGAAAGACTAAAAAAATAAAGGTCTTCATCTTGAATCAGCGTCCAATTCTTGATTTTCGTCCTGATTGAGAGGTATAAACTAACATAAAAAAAGATTATTACTTTAAAACTCTACCGAATTTCTGGAAATCAGATCGCCCTTTGAAAAATCAAACTACTCTTCTGTGGGGCGTACGCTCCATGTTAGAAATCGCTAGTTTAAACAAAACACCTTGTTTTAGTTTTTTATCAATGAAACATATTGGGGTAAAACTGGACAGATTGCTCACGTTTTGTCACCATCTAGTGGCATTGCGCAAAAAAATATCCTCGCACGTCACACTGCTAAGGCGACGTGTAGGCTCAGGATGGGGTGCTGCTGCCAAAACACTACGCGCAGCTACTCTATCTCTGGTCTACTCAATAGCTGAGTATTACGCACCAGTCTGTTGTCGCAGCGCTCACACTTGCCTCATAGACAGTGTCCTGAATGACGCCTTGCGTATTATTACTGGTCTGCGTTCCACTAAAACGGACCACTTATTTATACTTTCAGGCAATCAGCCAGTTTCTTTCGCCTAAACGCCTTGCCTGAGGTTCGCCGAATAGGAGCGACACTTTTCTTGGCTTACCGTGGTTCTCTGGACTCTGATCATATTCTGTATGGTCTTTGAAATGGGCCCTCAGGAGCTCGCCAAGACAGACTAAGATCTAGACGCCAGTTTGTGCCAGCTGCGCGAAATTTATTAAACAAACTTTCCGGACTTGGCAACCGCGCTTCTGAGTGAAAAAATTATAGATTGAACGCGAAGTACTGCGAGAATACATCCAGGCTCCGTGTTTTCATATCCAGGACCAGTGCCAGGGCTGTTGGAATGAGGTTGCCCCAAACAGCTTGGATTAAACTCAATCGCTTGTGGACTGGTGTTGGGTAATTTCACTTGTCCATGCACCACAAATGGTGTGTCGTACCTTCACCCAATTGCAAGTGCATCTCTTCTGAACAAACACGTTGTAATAACGAGCCCTAGACATCGGGCACCACATGAAGCACGAGGTCTGACGCTTTTGGATGACGAAACTCGATGCTAGCTTAACAGCATCACTGCCAGCATCTGATCCGGGAAGTGCAATAGCCTGGGGTAGTAAAAGAACAAAATCCTCGGCTCCAATCCTGTTTGTGTCTGACCTGGAGTGGGTGACCTTTTGAACCACGGCGACGATGAATGAACTACAAATCTGTTAGATTTATTAATAATTCTAATTTTAACCTTTTAACTCTACAGTTGATTTTCTTTTACAAAAATTTTTTGAGAGTTTTTATTATGACGTCATTTTTACATAATGCATATTGTTGCGTAATTAGTGCGTAACGTTCATCTTGCTTGATTGAAGCTCAGTCACACTAAGACGGTGACGGCAGCCTTTCACTTAAATAACTGAGAGGCCAAACGTGAGCTAAAAGTCTACAGCAATGGTAGACTTTTACGGTTCTGTCCAACCCCTACTTATCTTGGGTAAAACTGGACAGATTACTCACGTTTCGTCACCATTTAGTGGCATTGCGAAAAAAACTATCCTCGCGCGTCACACTGTTGAGGCGACTCGTGGGCTCGGGATGGGGTGCTGGTGCTAAAACACTACGCATAGCCATCTTATCTCTAGTCTACTCAACAGCTGAGTACTGTGTGCTAGTCTGGTGTCGCAGTGCTCACACTCGCCTTATCGACATTGTCTTGAATGACGCCTTGCGCATAGTTACTGGATGCCTGAAGAAAAACGGAGTACTGTGAAAACGCTTCCAGGCTCCGTGCTTTTGTTTCCGAGACCGGTGCCAGGCCTGTTGGGATGGGGTTACTTCGAGCAGCTTGGGTTAAGCTCAATCGCCTTCGGACTGGTGTTGGGCGATTCCATTCGTCCATGCACAAATGGGGTCTCGCTCCTTCACCAAATTGCGAGTGTGGCGCCTCTGAGCAAACCGCAGACCATGTACTAACAACGTGCCCTATACATCGGGCACCACATGGAGCACGAGGTCTGACGGTTTTGGATGAAGAAACTCGATGTTGGCTTAGTAGCACCACTGCCAGCATCTGATCCAGGCAGTGCAGCAGTCTGGGGTAGTAAAAGGATAAACCCTCGGCCCCAGTCCTGTTTGTGTCTGACCTGGAGTGGATACCCTTCAAACGATGACGAGTGCGTAACCCTCTGCATTTGATTTATTTGTCTGCAAATTGTTTTTATCATACAAGTATATTTTATAGATTTGTTTTATCGTTTTACTCAAGTGCATTGATTGACTAAAATTAATATTATATCGTTTTTGCAGCAAAGATGACAAAATTTCGCCTTGAGTATTTAAGAAAATATTGGTATCATTTGCTGCTGTTTCGCTAATTCGATTTTATAAGTTACATAACGTGTTTACTTTATCTCAAGGTTGCATTGTGACGTCATAAACCGTCTTGTCCGATTGCTAGATCCTATATAATGATTAATCTATGAAATCGTGTCCGTTATTGTTTCTGTCACAGACTTTACTTGAGAATCCAAGAGGACCAGTTGAACAAGGTAACCCGAATACCTGCGCTGAAGTAAAACTGTGTCTATTTTTTTATTTATCCCGGCTCAAGAAGTAGTTTGCTGTGAGACTGAAGCTTTTTTTATACAGTTAGCTTTGATAAAGTTTGAATTGATTCGTTTAAAAACTTTTCTCCGCAAATAGACAGAGACCACTGTCTCTAACTAGAAAGAATGTATTACAAAACTTACGGAAAAACAAAGAATTAACGAAAACTCTTTTCCCCCTTTCCAAACTTCAAAGCGATTCTAGCGCTAAAACTAAAATTCGTCCGATGCACAAAATAATTCTATTTCTATAGAATTAATGTCCAAAACCACTGGCACAAAACAATTCCAAAACTTGTTAATCAGCACACTGGAAAGACACTGTAACAATTGGGCTCACTGCCCTCGAATCTACACATTGGAATAACTGGACTGGAATAATTATGCGAACCAAGCGCCCGCTTATATAGAATCATGTCATGTGACGCTACATCACAGTAGGGTGTACTACATCGCATTCGAATTTTCCCGTATCTACTACAATAAAGTTCACACTCGGCCATCGCATGCTTCTACATTCTACAGCAATGGTTCTTAAACTTGTTGGAGGTACCGAACCCAGTAAGTTTCATGCAGGCACTCACCGAACCCTTCCTTAAAATGCAAAAATTTTTATTTACGAACTTGTGCCCAACGTAAACTGTGCATCTGTTGCACATAAAATCATATTATTCAAAGAAACAAGATCAACAAAACATGAACTACACACAAAAACACAACTCAATAAATATTTACAACAAATCAATGTGTCTTATACTGTTGAATTTTGGAAACAATTCTAAAAATGCGCAGCTTCACTTTGGCAAGGCTCATGGCAACAAAGTCTGTTCCCTTTTTTTGTTTTTATGTCCACCATCTTCGAAAAGGAGTGGTTGCAAAGATACGTTGTAACAAACTGTATGAGTATCTCAAGAGCTTTCTTAGCAAGAAGAGGGTAAGCTACGATTTGGTGACACCAAAACGTTGAGAGCGTTGTTGTTTTGAAGAGTTGCTGTTAAAACTGGCTCTGCTAAAGTTCAATGATTTCATTGAGGTATTCATCATTGACATCTTCTTTATCAGCACTAAACGTGAATGACTGTCTTACCCATGCTGGATATGACTCTCTGGTCGGAAGTATCCATCGAGAGACTTTGCAAGCTCATCTAAGTGCATGGAAATTGCTTGCTTCAGTTCTCTCGGTACGGAAATGTTCCCATTTCCAGACACATCTTTGGTCTTACTTGTGCAGTCGTCAAACAGAGGAAAGTTAGTCAAGTTATCATTCCCCATTCGTCGTTTCCGTTAAGTCATTTTTTTGAAAAGTCTTCAGATGTTCTTCCTCTTCAATAATGTTGACTCCACCTCCTGCATCTGTTGATTGAGATTATTGAGAGCATGGAAGATATCGACCATGTATGCCAAAACGAGAATAAACTCAGAATTTTCAAAACAATCTACATGACGATGTTGGTGCTCTCGCAATAACATAGCTAATTCCAGACGCAAAGTAAAAACACGGTTCAGCATTTTTCCCAGGACAACCACCAAACATTAGAATAGTACAGAAGTACCTCGAATACAGAGCTTATTTCATTACACAGCTCTATATGCGCTGTTTCATAGCATTATTTCGCACATAGTTCACATATTCTACCACAATTTTTAATACTTCTGTCAGTTTTGGAGTGAAGGTTTTTGTTGCCAATGCATGCCTGCGCTAAAGACAATGCGTTACAGTTATGTGTGGTGTATTGGCTTTCAGTAGCGTACCAAAACCAGAATTTCGTTCCAACATGACTCGAGTTCCGTCCAAACAAATTGCATAAACAATATCCCACGAAAGATCATTGTCTCTGAAGAAATTATCTCCAAATTTCTTAACCTCAGCAGCCTTAGCTGTTATAAAGAGCTGACAAAATAAAAAATTTCCTTTTTCACGTCTTCTTTATTCCCATAGCGCACGAATACAGCAAGCTGGCTTAGATTGGAAGCGTTCGTAGTCTCGTCAAATTGCGGACTGAATTTTGCCGTGTCCAAAATCAAGTCTAAAACTATTTGAGCCAAGATGTCATCGTTCATCTTATCAATTTCAATGTAAACACTGTTACCAGGGATATTATTTAGTTTAAAATTCATTCGTTCCTCTTGTAAAATCAGCAAGTTAAACTTTAACAAATAACAGAAGGCGTAATATATTACCATAGGCGTACCAGACCAAAAAAATTTGGGGAGGCAATGAAGTTTTGCCCAAATCTTGTGGCGTTTGCCCAAATCATGATTTTCTAGCACATTACGGATAGGACATTACATTACGGATAGCACATTACGGAAAAAAATTGTCTGAGATTCTTAGACGAAAAAGAAATTTCGTCCTGAAATCATGTTGATCTCCAAAAAAAAAAAAAAAAATGGTCTTCACCTAAATTTGGTAACTGATTTTTGCAATTGTTCAATGTAAATGCCCTAAAACTCCTAACTTTGCCCAAATTTTTCATGTCCCTGCCCGAAAAATTATTGGTCTTGCCCAAATATTTTCCTGTGACTGCCCGAAAAATTTGAATTTTGCCCAAATCTTGGAAACTTTGGGGGCAATTGCCCCCCTGCTCTCCCCCCGGCAGGTACGGCTATGTATATTACGTTTTTCTTTGATAGTATATTATGCCTTCCGTTATTTGTTAAAGTTTAACTTGCTGATTTTTACCAGAAGAACGAATGAATTTTAAACTTATCAATTTTGTTGCTAATGGTGCCATTAGAAAGAGGAATTTGGGATGACTTATTTCCGGCTGCTTTTCCAAATATGATATTCGCCTTCTTTAACACAGCTGGTTTTACAAGTTTTTCACCAATGGTGTGTAGTTTTCCCTGTTTTGCAATCAAGTGCGCAACTTCGTACGATGCTGTGAGAATCGATTTGTCAATGAGTACGAAGCCGAAAACCGGCAGAGTAGCATTTTCATCAAATCTGGTTCTCTTCAGTTTAAATTCAGCGAGCGTGGTGTTCCAGCATTTTCTATCGCCATGCACCTTTTGATATTGTTCTTTTAGTTTTGTCGGTGCTAAGCAGTAATTGCTCAACCTGGCGTACCAATTCATGTACCGAGGACGCTGACTCCCATCACTTTTTGTGATATACGTAAATCCATATTGTACATATTTTTCTGACCACTTTTTTTTATCGACATAGTTAGTATGAAAAGATTAAAATACTATAAAAAGGCAAAATTAAGTTTAAATATTAAAGGAAAAAAATTGCATCTTTAGTGCCTAATTGTGCTTGTTTAACTTCAAACAGAATTACAGAAGATTAAAACGCTGAATTATAACACAACAACTAAAAAATTATGACAAAATAATATCAAAAACTAATTGCTCAATATATAAATCGATAAAGCTTGCGCTCTAAACTTGATAGATTTGATCTGGTGAGGTCGGCAAAATACAGCATGATCTCCAAGAGAAAGGAGAGATTATACTATGTCACAATGAGCACGAACTGCGGCTCAAGTAAAGAGGACATTGTGGTCGCCACACATACACATAACGTATGTATACTTATCCTAATCTCCGCCGAACCCCTGATACTGACTCATCGAACCCAGTTTAAGAACCACTGTTCTACAGAGAAACAACCAATCGAGAATCGGAACGAACGTATTATGTCAATAGATATCTGGTTAGAAGAAAACATTTAAAACGATCGTGAAACAGCTTGCATATAAGTTAAGTAAGAAAAGGAGGAGCTTTACAAACTTTCCAATTTTTATTTGGCCATGAGAATGTTAGGTCAAATTAAAATTATTCCAAAACAGCAAATAAACTATAGCTTTGTGAAATTAGAATTATCGCGAATGAAATGTGATAGTATCTTTAATGTTTCTTTGGTGACTTTTGCTGATTTATATAATATTATAGCGTTGTAAATTTTTTATGCATTACAGTTAAGTCAGTGCAATTGAGAAGTATTTAGTAATCGTTTATGTTATTGTCGCCTATGTATTATTGTTCAAGAGTTTAAATCAGTGGTTCTCAACCTTTTTCCGCCAGCAGCACATTTTAGGACTTTTTCAAAATTCGCAGCACACTTGGACTAAATTTCTTGATTTCGTCCCCAAAAAGTAGTGTTCTCTAAAAAAAAAGTCTTCGTTATGAATTTGTCTCGAATTTCTTGATTTTTATTCCTAAAAAGTAGTCTTCTTTTTTGTTTTGGGGAGATGGACGGAAGCTGGATGGTTCACTAAATGGCCGGACATGTTTCCATCAGCCACGTCAGCAGCTTTTTGTTAACATCTGAGAGAGCACGGGATCCATTTGGATGGTGATAGATGGGGCAAGATGTTATTTCATGCTCAGTTGTCTGCTCTTTTGTGCCACATTTACATGCCACCGTAGACGTCACATCTCATTTGTGCGTTTCTGAGCGGAATAGACCAATGCTTAGAAGCAGTTAAGCTTGACCCATGCAAGTCTGAAAAGGTAATTTCCGGTGACGTAGGGCTAACATCTTTAATAAATGTATAGAATTTTTGGCGGCGAAGCTTAGGTGGTTGGATGCCCGCTAAGAAAAAAAGATTGTCCGTTGTTTTTGAACACAGAGATCAGGTCACTATGCGCGAGGCATTGTCAATGGGCTTGTCAATAAGGCGAGTATGAGCACTGTGACAAAAAAAATAGTGTTGATTTAAAAAAAGAAACGCTAAAGTCTCGATAAGTCCTAAGAAGTAGTGTTCTCTAAAAAAAAGACGCGAAATAATGGACTAAAGTTTTTTAAAAGGTTATGCGGCGCACTTGAAAATCACTCGCGGCACACAGGTTGAGAAATAGTGGTTTAAGTAGTTAAGGGTCAGTGTTGACGCCTTACAAGTTAATTCTATAGAGAGATAAAATTGTTTTAGCCAGTGTGGCGGGCAAACTATTAAGTTAGCCATCAGGGAGCTAATTTACTCTTATAGTTAGTCAGTACGAGTGCCGGGGTTTATTCGCAGTTGATGGCAATGTGAATCATTTTAATGTTTTGTGAAGCTTGAGAGTCAACTTTTACGAGAATTGATCAAGTTTGTTTGATTTTATAAATATTATATTCTTTATAGTTAGAAACTGTTGTTACTTTTATTTCTAGAGACAAGCTATATAACAAGCCCATTCGTAGTTAGACAAAAGTTACTGTTTAAAAAACTTCATTCTCGCAGCAAGCTATTTCTCCAGCTGGCATAAATAAAAATTAACCCAGCTTCAACACAGGTATATGGGTTACCTTGTTTAACTGGGCCTTTTCCATTCCCTAGTGAAGTTGTGACAAAATCTATAGTCAATTTGAACTTGGAATGTGAAAAAAATAACCATGAAACAAAAGATTTTTAAAATAAAAATTCTAACAAGCTTTTGACGCAAACTAACAACTCAACGCCGGATAGTATCTCAATATATTAAAATATAGAGGAAGTTATGCAATATCCTCAGATTGCAAGGTCACAATACTATGCAAAAAAGGTTGTACATGTATATCATGTAGAGGTGCAAAACAAACAACCAGCGATAGTTAATCTAAGTTTGTGTACCAAATTTACGAACTTATTTTAATTGTTTGTAGCCATATATTTTATGCAGGGTAGGATTTTTGTCATCAAATAACGCCAACATTTGTCAAAGAAAAAAAGCGGATATAACGATATGAGAAAAATCTCACCTACTGCTTAATTTTTTGTAAAATCCAGAACTCCTCCATTAAACTTTCTTAGAAGTATAACAAGAAATAGTCCTTTGAAGTGCCGATGAAAAAATTGTACAACCAAATTTCAAAAATAATTCAGAAATTACATTGTTAAAACGAAGTTCAAAAAATGGATTTAGTTCTACTATCAATGAAAGTGTCATTTTCAAAATTTCTGACTAAGCAACGATCTTTTTAGTTGGCTTTTTGCTTCAATCCAAAAAATTTATTGTTAAAAATCTTTCTTTAAGAAAATTAACAAAGGTCTTCCCACAGACAGGTTCATACTCTTTTGGTATAAGGTAGTCTTGAAAAAAACTGTTCCGAAAGTACGTTTCAGTCGACACTCATAGCCATACCTGCCGGAGGGGCAGGAGGGGCAATTGCCCCCCCAAGTTTCTAAGATTTGGGCAAAATTAAAATTTTTCTGGCAGTGAGAAGAAAATATTTGGGCAAATCCATGATTTTTCGGGCAGCGATATAAAAAATTTGGGCAAAGTCAGGAAATTTAGAGAGGTGACAATGATCAACTGCAAAAAATAATGACCAAATTTAGGTGAAGACCTTTTTTTTTTTTAGAGAACACCTTAATTTTGGGACGAAAATTGAAAATTAGGATACTGAATTTAAGTGAAGACCTTTTTTTTTTAGAGATCACCATGATTTTAGGACAAAATTGGTTTTTTGTCTGAGAATCTCAGACAATTTTTTTGTCATATCCGAAATGTACTATAAAATTATGATTTGGGCAAACGTCACAAAATTTGGGCAAAACTTCATTGCCCCCCAAATTTTTTTGGGCTGGTACGGCTATGTCGACACTTAATAAAAGAAATTGTTGACACTAATCAAAAAGCGAGCTCAATCATCTTTTTATATGTTCATGAACATCGAAATCAGGCAATCATTTCGATTGGACAGGAGGAGACGCGTCTGATTGCTTGAGCAAATGCATAATTACATGTGTGAGAAATGGGCAATTTTCAACGTATACAAAAGCTCTTTTTGACTACAATAAATCGGTTTTAGAGACCTGATAAAAACAGCTTTCAAAGTTGCTAGATAGAATGAAAATTTTCTAGTTTCAAAAATAGAAAACATGTCAATATTGTAATTTTTAGCGCATGTTTTTTTGTAGGAAATGCAAGCCAATTGCCGAATCTGATTCAGTTACGTATGTTTTGAGTTTACTTTAGATTCATCCACAACCAGAACAAATCTCAGAAATTTTTTCCTGTCCGGCCATATAAGTCAACTCAAAACACACCTGAATTCGAACAAGTGTTGAGAAGTAATTATTAATGGTTAGTAGAATTATCAGGTTATTTCATAGACTAAAGTGAGAAGGAATAGCCATAGAAAAGCTACAATTTGTGTAGGGTCGTAGAAGGTAGGACTGAAGGAAATAAAAAGCTTTCATTTGTAAACACTACTGCTTAAAGTTACATACAAAAGTTAATAAACAATATTCCAATCTTAAGATAATTATTTTCCAAATATCTTTAGCCTTTTCAAGAAGCTTAAATTGTTCGATGTAAGAAAAGCTACTGTATTTTAAGACACAAGCGTTTTAAAAAAAACAAAATTCAGCAAGGTTTTTATTGTTAAACATTGAAATTAATAAACAGAAAACCAAAGAATTATTGACTTTTCATTAACAATCACATTTGCTGATCAGCAAAAGAAAATAAAAAACTGTTTTTTAAAAATAAACCACCCTAAGTCTGAATTTCAAAGCTTTTTCTTTCCAAGATAATTTCATTGGCCGGGAATCCAAAAACAATGTAAAGAAATTAAATGGTTCTCAAGAAAAAAAACAAGTTTTACTATTTGCCACTTTGCTGTGATAAGCTTGCTATAAAAAGACAGCAAAAGATGTCACTGTTGAAAGGTTTTTTTGCACGTAAATTTTTATAGATATGCACGATAATTTTTCTAATATTTTTGTATACTTTCACAAAAACAAGGATTTTTGTTCTAATTTAGATTTCAATTATAAATACTTTTATAAGCACTAGTATCATAACCTAGCACTATTTTGCGTTTTATTATGGACTTTTGTGGTAGATTTTGTGCCAAAAGAATACTAAGGCAAGTTAATCGCTTTATAGCAGTGTTTCCCAAACTTTTTCTGCATGGCGCCCCCTTGGCTTTCAGATAGATTCCCAGCGCCCCCTGAATACTATACATAAAATTATTTATTTCAAAAATAAAATAATTCAGTAAACCATGTTATTTAATCTTCAAAATTACCCCTAATCACACATGCAAGCTCTTTTTTGTTTGTTTGTTTCAAATTGGAAAGAACAATAATAAACACAAAATATCTTTTAAAATAATACTTTATTTAACACAAAATATTTCCGAAATAATATTTTCTTTAATAAACTATCATATGTGGTTTTCACGATAACTGCTAGTGGGATGGGTGTGGTGTAGGGATACTAGTGTTTCCATATCGTGTTGAAACTCACTAAGAAGAAGTCGCAGATCCCCACGTTTAGTAATTTTAAGTCTGTTTCTTTGCTTGGACAGAAGTAAAGGCAACTGCACTGAAGCCCCGTTCTACCACATATGATGTTGAAAAGGCAATGAAATGAATCTTCACTTTGCTCCACAGTACTGGATAGAAACCAGGGTTTTTTTTGTAACCAAAAATCTTGATATGATTTCTTGAGCATTGGCCGTAGCTCAATGTCAGTTTGGAGTGAAACTATTTCTTCCTCTGCCACTTTTTTTTCCTCACTCCTGGCATCTAAGAATAGATTTATTACCCAGCTTGATATTCTAAGCAATAAAATATCCTTCTGCTCAAGAAATATTTCTCTAGGTGCTGCTTATGCCTCGACCAACGCATGTCAGTGCCCAAAATACGTCATAATGCCCGAATTTTTGTAGTTGGACCAGCAAAAAGAAACATTTCCTTCCTACCCCCGCTTCTTTCAGCTATGATCACGAACACTTATGTGATTGACGTGATTGTACATTTTTAACAATATCATAAAATATAAATAGATAAATGCAATCGTAACAATAGCTGAAAATTGTGGTACTAAAAAACTGCATCCCGACAAAGTGAAAAGTTTCTGCAGCTCTGGCTTACAGTAAAAGTAGTACTCCAATTTTACAAGACTGAGTTATTGATTTAACCACTAAACTTTAATTTGCTTGTTTTACATTCGTTTAAAAAAATACTAGATAAAACCTTTGTGTTTAAATTCAAAATAAATTTGTGTTTAAATTTATCTTTTTGTTTACTAGCTAGGACAAAAATTGATAGTAAATCAAAAACTTACCGTTCTTATGGAAAAGTCAAAGTTGAAAGTCTTAAGGACCCAATGTAAAAGTTTGGTGAGCACTTTCTGACTCCGAGGATTCAAAAATCCTCACGTTTGTTTCAATTTTTTAGACTAATTTTAAGTAAGAAAAGATAAAAAATTTTAAACGATCACAAAACAATCTTTAAAAATTATATTGTTAATTGAAATCACGCTGGTGTACAGTCAAAGAAAAAAACAAGTGCATAAAGTACAAGAAACCCCCGATAAACGCGAATTCGATTAACGAGTTATTATTTTTTGTACTTGAATACCGATTAGCGCAAACTTGGAAGTCAACTAACGCGCTGGCGGAAACTGCCTTGCAAAAAAAGTTTCGCAAAATTTTTCGAACTCTAGAAAATTTGAAGTGGCAATGCATTGATGCCGATTCAGATCTAGACTGTAATGCACAAATTTGTAGAGATTTAGATTTAGCCCTGGCACCTCATCCTCAAATTTACAAAAAACAAAAAAAAGAAAATACTATCCAGACAATTCTCACGAAGTATTTAATGAAGAAGAATTGATTTTATCGACTGTGGCAACATAACTTTTAAATTTTGTACGTAATTTCTATTTACATATTTTTTCTTTTGCTTAAATAAAACTTTTAAAATTACATACTGTATGTAAATATGTACAAAGTAAAATTTTATGTCGTCTTGTTTTTGCTATGAGTTTCTCGAATAATTTAAGCTGTAGAACATATCATAGTCTTTTCCATTGACTTATAAATTCGATTAACGCAATTTCAACCAGCGTGCGCTATTTAAGGGATGAACTAATTGCATTAATCGGGGGTTTCCTATTATATATATATATATATTTTTTTAATTGTAGATATTTTGCTTTAATAAGTAAAAAAATAAAGAGATAGTTTTACAAATACAATTTTTCAATATTTTTCCGAAAACGTTAATTGTAAAAAAGTATTATAATTACTTTGAATCAATTATTTTGCTTTTAATACGCTACATTTTTTGGCATGCCACGCTTTAATAACTTTTGATAAAGCAGTGTTCCGAATCTGCGTTTAACTGCATGTATTAAAGAAAGTTTAAGTGGGAATAGGACAACTGGCTGCAGCCGACTTGTCGCAGCCCAACTAGCCATGGCCAACTGGCCGCTGCTTAACTCAAAATTTAAAAAACATATAAAAAATAAATATTATTAAAAAAACTAAATTATTGAAACAAAAATGTTTCGAGTCAATTTTTTCTTTTCTCCATCTTATCTTCTCATAGATGACTCCACGGCCAGCTAGACTTTCGTCAGTTGACCTCAGTTGGACGCAACAGCCAGTTAACCCATTAATGCCCAGCGTATGATTTATCATACGCTAAATTAAGTGTTTACACTAAGTAAATGCATTCAATTTTTCTAAATAAAAATGCGCAGCGTACGGTTAAAAAGTGCGGTTAAAATCACCCCCCTCAAAGCAATTCTCAAAAAAATTTTGTTTAGAATATGCTTATATGAACATTTTAAGGAAGGAAATTACAAAATTCCAAATTTTTGTATTTCGGGCAGTAATGGGTTAAGCTGCGGCCAGTTGTTCAAGACCCCGTTTAAATAGAGCAGCACAATAGCTTCATAGAAGATATAAAATTAGGCCGTGTTAGTATTTGAAGTACAACAGATTTTGATTGTAGGACCTTATATATTGGACACCAGAGTAAAAAAAACGGAACACACCAAAAAAATTATTGTCAGAAAGACATTAAATCAGAAAGGCGTAAATCGAGCGATTCGCTCTAAGCGTCACCAGATCTTTGCATGCCACCTCAATTACTTTTTTTACAAAAATTGATAATTTTTTGACTAAATTCTTTCCATTAAAACTTCTCTCAAAAACATTTTCTTTCAAGTTATACTAGTTTAATGTAGACTTACAATAAAAATATTTTATAATGAAAAGATAAAAAAGGAAAAACTATCATAAAATGATAAAACATTAGGTCATCGCACAAAGTAGCACCAAAGAGCACCATGCACAACAAACCTATTTATTCTACACCAGTGGTTCTAAATTTTTAGTGATTCGAAGCCCCTTTTTTAGAGACGCCCGTGGCACCCACTTAGAATATTCTCTCAAAGACTATTGAAGACTAAAAATAAGGTCACCACTCTAAAGCTGCCCCTGGTTTCTTCATTTTTGACCCAAAAAACTAGTGAAGACTACAAAAGGTCTTCAGCGAAGGCTTTTCTTTGTGGCCCCAGGAAAAGTTCCTCGTGCGCCTCTTTTGACAAAACCTGATCTAGAAAAATACTGTTTGTTTGCAACCCGTCATTATAAACCAATCTTTGTATTTTTCGCCTGTTATGGACATAAAATTCAATTTTCACCACACTTCTTAAACTTCAACGTAGAATTTTATTTGGAACAGCTTAGTTTAAGTTTAAGTTGTGATCAATCCAAGGTTTACTAAACTTGTTTACTAAAAAAACATTTCCGATACAATTTACTAACCAAAGACATTGCAAAATTGCTGCATCAAACCTCGCAGACACGTAAATTTTTAATTCAGCTTTTTTGTTTTCTTGCTCCATCACATAACAAAAATACAACATTACAATCGCCACACATTTGAAAAAGCTGACAAAAAAAAGAAAAAAGCACCAAACGGGTTAATTTGTACTTGCAAGACAGTAATAAAATGTAAAATAATTCATGCAATAAAAGGTTAACTTCAAAATTTTTGTAAGTCAGTAAAAATCGTTTTGCAGTTACTGCATTTTATTTTTTAAAATGTCTCTTCATAGTAACTAAGCCAACTAATCGCTTTTATCGCTGAAAAGAAACTAAACAATAACCAAAAATTGCATGGTCGAATGATCTTAAAGAAAGCACACAATCTTTTTAAGCCGTAAAGGGTTCCGTTTAGTCGAAGATTTTGTTTTGTCGGAAGTGCTTCAACTAACCCATGCAGCGTTTACCTCATTTCTCCTACTTCTCGTGTGCATATAAGCAATTCAATAATTACACATAATTTGTTCATTTGAAAATTAATTTACAATGCCAAATAAAAAACAAATTGATTTCGTAAATTGCAAGAAAACATTTCAGAAACAAGCAACAAAGTTCAGAAAAAAAATTTTTAAGTTGCTATCAAAGTCAGTTTTAAAAATACAGTTTGACGAGTTATGACTTATGACGGTTACATTTCTAATTTAAACAAAGCTCAGCAAATATTTTTTAATTTTTTATCAGCTTTTTTAAATATAACCATTCTTCTTTTCAAACTAAAAATAAGGTTGTGAAAAACTTTTCAAAGTAAAGCGAAATTTAAATCAGCTTTTATTGTATTTTTTCATCTAACACTTTATCGTTAGTTTGTTATTTATTTTCCTTCCAAAATTTGCTGCTGTTACTTGCTGCTGCTCGACTGTCGCAAAGTTACATTTGGCCACCTGGTGTAGGCTATTAAAAAATTGGCTAATTTTCTCCTATGGGAGTTAATTTCGTGTCTACAGTACATGCCAGGCTATAATTTTATTATAAAGTTTGACGTAAGCTTTTCAAAAAGGTTTAAGGTTTGGTTGTAATTAACCCTTATTATTATATGTGCTTATAGTGGACTAATGAGCTCATATAGTGAAAAATAGCTAAGTTGGCATTTATAAAGATTGTTTAAATTGTGCTACCCTCTTCTGCTGTAATAAACTAGTCGATAGTTTTCAGGCGATGGTTGATTGCCCAAAAGAGCAATCGTGAATGTCCACTGTTCTGCCTGACTACAGTCTTTTGTCGATTGTATCAAAATCATAAAATGTTACAAAACAATTTGAAAACATAAAATTTAATATTTAAAGCTTTAGTAGTTTTGTAATTAATTCGTTTTAATTTTAAAAAATTTGATTTAGTTCTTCGTTAATATAGCTTGCATTAATAAAATTATATTATAGATTTACTGTACATTGAGATTTTGCGTTCGGAAAAACAGAAAAACAACGTGAAACAACCCAAGATTCTTTTTTCTAGTAAAAATTTTTATTGCTTTTTTTAGTTATTATGAAAATAGCCGTAATTTAGAGCTGTTTGTTAAGAAAGCTCCGTAAAATATTTTTGGATATCACTGTAGGAAGCATGACAAGATTAAACGACGGAAGCATGCAAGATTACACGACGGAAGCATAACAATATTACACGACGGAAGGATGACAAATATGACAAGAGCTGTCGAATAACAACTGGATCGATTGCGATCGTTTTAAAACCGCGAGTGATCTGGCAAAAATAAATAGAAATGTGCTGGTCCCCTAGCAGTTAAAACTGTATTTTTATTGAATATCTTGCGTCTTGAGTTGGATAAAACGCAATTGCATACAATGAAACTGATAGGTGACAAGACCCATTGATAATGTATTTAATGCTGTAGGTATCATTTGAAAAAACTTTAAAATCAATTCCTCTATTTCCTAAATCTGACAATTTGTAAATTTTTCGGAGATCACAGGAAGGTTTGATACAGGCTTTTAAACTCTCTAAAACAGTAACCGTGCTTTTTTGGCTTTGACAAAATTCTGGTGGGTCTAATGTATGTCAGGTACTTCATTGACAAAAAAACTTGGCAAGCTATTAATAGTTGGGCAAAACAACTTTATCTCTTAAAGGCTTTTTATATCTTGGAAAAAGTTTTATTGCTTTGCTGTCATGCTATTGGATATTTTTTGACTCTCACCGCAATCCTATTTGACATAAAAGTAGTTTAGTTAAGGTTGATATAAAAGTAAAATCTAGTGAGACTTTTTTTGATTATGTATATGATTTTTAATAAAAATTGCATTATTCTAATAAGCTTTATGCCAATGAAATTTGGAAAGCACGCTACCATAAGTTTTATGTTGAAATAAATTTTTTAAAATTATATTAGCAGAAAACAATTTTACTGCAGTTGTTCATTTATGACTAATCATTGAAATTAGCAGTTTTTATCGTAAAACTCAAAGCAGCGTAGAGCAGTGGTCAAATGGTCAAAATAGCACTTAAGCGCAAAGAGAGGCAAAAAAATGAATAAAAAAACAAAAATACCGATTTTATCCTCGTAGTGGAAACGAACCTTTACACTTGACGCGCGCCAATCCTCGAGCTTACTACTTGACCATGCTTTCGGATACGACAGCAAAAAACCGACACTGAAGCTGTGATTGCTTTGTCGATAGATTGTAAGTGGATATCAAAAAACAATTCTTATGAATCATTTGTCTTCTTGGGAGCGGAAAATTAAAAAATTGGTTTTGCATTTATTGGTCGAGTCAAAGACACCTAATACTGTATTTAAATAAAGTTTTTCATTTCTACCAAATAAAATAAAACAGAGACTCGGTCAGCAATGCTTACTTATGAACGTTACTTTATTTCCAAATGAGAATAATATGAACAAATTTTTATTAGTATGTTTAATGAAAAGATATCTTGACTAGTTTGCTCTAAAAGCTGATAAATACTGGCAGTGTTAATTTCTAATTTAACCAGTGGCGTAAGCAGAAATTTGTAAAAGGGTGGTTTTGGAGCCGAAAACACGATTGCTCTAAGTGGTCCTGGTAATGGGCAAAAACTTCCAAAATTAGGCCTACATTCCAAAATAAAGTGTTTTGATTTTAAGAACATCTTGCAGTAGCATGAATTTCTTTTTACCAAACCGTAAAACTAACTATTGAAAAGGCATGTGCGTGTAATTTAATTATGACAAGAAACTTTCCAAATTAAAAGCAACTTGTGTAAATGAAGAAAACAATAGGTGAAAAATCAAACAAACAAAAAAAATCTTACTTAACAAATATTCAAAGTTTTTTTACAGGCTTGTATTAAAACGCTTGTTTTTCTCACTTAATCCGTTAATTACGTCATCAGGGCAAGGCGTGTGGCCCTATAAATGTTTAGCAATGCAGGTCCATTCATTCGAGTGGTACCAGTTGTGTTTTGTAAGCACGTTTTTCGTCTGCGTAATGTGGAAAACAATTGTTCACTAGTGCATGTTGTCACTGGAAGAGTTAACAAAATGGTCATCAATGTAAATAATTCGGAAAAGCATCGGAACTGCATTCCTTGAAGCTGCTCAACGCATCAGTTGGTCTTCTGCTGCAATCAACCGCAAAAGTTTCCTGTACCATAATATCAGTTCAGGCACTAATTTTCCCCAGGATTTCGTTAAATCATTTTTGTAAAATTTTTCCAAAACTTGAACACTTTTAATTTGTTGAGGAGTTGGTCCACTACTTGGATCAGCAGAAATTAAACACTGAAATTTACCAATAATCGATTTGTGGGCTGTAAAATCTTGCTTCGAGAGTGACAATAAAGTTATCAAGAAATGGAATAAAAATCCCTACTCTAAAATGTTCTCCATCTGTTGCAGCAGTAATGATGCATCAATTGGTCTGTCTTAAAGTAAGGCGTGGTGTTTTCAAAATAGAATCTTCGGCTTTGGCCGCTTCTTGCGCAAAAATATAGAGCTGGTGAAATTCATATTCGGCTTTTTCTCTAAGACACTTCAATTCATTTGCAATATCTTGTGCAATGTTGACGGCTTCAAGAAGGTATATCGACTTTTTTTGGTTAACTTTGCACAAAACAACACTATATCCAAAAACGTTTTTCAAAACTAAGAGAGCAATGCAAAATTCACTTTGCCTAATTGTCGGTAGCAACTACAGAGCTCGTGATGAAGTTTCTCTGTCTGGCCATGCTGAAATTTCTGCCAAAGCTTCTACGACGGTAAACTGTAATTTGAAAAAGTACTAACACTTTCCTGTCGATCGACCCATCTGGTGGCACAAATTTGAACAAGTTTTTAAGCTTTTGTTGTTGACGAAATCGTGTTGATGGACTTGCGTAAAATGTTTTGACGTTTTGGAGCATTAAAAAATTGTGAACCGAAGCTATTGTTCCTACGCAGTATATTCCCATCTCCATGCTTAACTTTCAATATTTTACAAGTTTGAAAGTTTTCTTCACAGTGGCAGCTGACATTAGCTATCTTTGACGCAATTTAAGCGATAGCAAAAACTGATGCGAAGCAGTAATTAAGTTTAAAAAGCGCGGTAAACAATAGAAACCAAAATTATCTTATCTAAGCCTACTTATTACCATGTATATATGGCTGAACATCATTCTTCAAGGGGAGGGCTTGACCCCTGAAACCTCCCCCTTGCATACGCCTATGGGTTCAACTGCTTCGTGTGAAATGTTACAATCGAGAAAATTGACGATTTGACGTCGGTGTTAATTGGTTTATTTCATTTGAAGCGCAGAGCAGCTGTGTCGGTCAAGAAATGTGCCAATCAAAATTGCTGCTAATTCGTAAGTAAAAAACGGACTGATAAGAATTTCGTGGTAGAAGTAAAGATAAAAAAGAATTTCAAAAGCGGTAAAAACACAAGCTAGATAATACTTTTTTCAAGCGTTGTTTCCAGCGACCAAACATTCATTCAATAACGCAATTTAATCAAATAAAGCCTAAAAGTAATCTTTACTTCAAATCGTTCGTAGAAACGCAATTTTTAATTGCAGCCTTTTTATTAAGCAGAACAAAAAAGAAGGTCTACCTACCCTTTATCGTCCCCTATCTTTCAAAGTTGAAAACCTAGTTAAAAAATTCGCATGTAAAATGTACTCAAAACCCATACCAAAGGTCTTTTTGACTCAATTTTGGTCGCAATTTATTGTCAAAAAAAAGAGTTGCAAAAAATAAGCGTTAGAATGCGCCGCAAACGAAAAGTCTGTAAGTCAATTACAGTAAAAGCTATAAATTTTTAATAAATTTTTAAGTACCCAATTCGTCACTTTGAAAAAAGAAAAAAAGAAAAAAATTGAGTGAACAGTGATGGAACATCGACTTGCATTCATGAACTCGGTCAGTAGATCTTTTGTTTTAGGCTGCTCATCTGTGACTGTAGTAAGACAAGAATCACAGAATCAAACTCAGAAAGCGTGAGGTCGGTTTGAAAAACGTACTGAAAAGCTTTTTTTGAAACCTTTAACTCTTTTGGTTATTCTCTCTAAACTCATGGATCTTCTGAATAGTGGATAAACTGATCTGCAATTTTTTATAAACCGAAACATTTTTAGTCTTTATCCAAAGTTGTGTAAGCCTCGTATTTTTGTCATTCGTCTTACTGTAGCCAATTCTCGAGAAGACAAATAATCCAACAATGAACCTTATCAGTTTGAGATCTTATACGTTTTGATCTAATTATCAAGACGGCGTAAATTTACTCCGTGCTGAAGTGGCTAAAAAGGTGTCAATAACGCTTGAACGTACGAACGAAATTTGAAAATAACAAAGAGAGAAACTACATATTTCTCTATTACACAAAAAATTGAGACGAATATGAGCAACAATCGATGAAGTGGAGTAGTTTAAACCACTGACCTGTGGGTTACAAAGTTCTTTTTGCTGGCATTTGTTGCTCAAAAAAATGTAAAAGTTACGTTTTTTAACCAAAATCTGATAATTGGTTTTTAGTTGACATTTACGAAGCATTTATTGTCAAAAATCATTTTTTGACCTTCTATTTAAATGAAGAGAACATTGGACAAGAGCAATATGCTTATTACCGCTAACTGTCGAAGGCTAAAAGTGAAATTAGGTTTTTGTAAATGAAATAGTACATGATCTTCTACGAACAATCTAAATATGGAATCTGCGCTATCGATTCTCAAAAGAGAATCCAAAGCACACGAAGTTTTTAAGGCACACGTTCTTATTTGAAAAGTGGAAGAAGATTATAAGTTAAAACTGAAAAATTTACGGATAAGGGACAGAGATAAAAGATTCATAATAATTTTCTTGACATATTTACAAAAAATTTTATTATTTTAATTTCCAGCATGATAACAACACCAGAAATAGTGACAACTTGAACTATACCACCTTCAACGTTTTATTCAGTTTTTGCAAAACAATAAATCTTTCATCTTTGGACAGTGTTTCTCTAAATGTGTGTTGTAGAAAATTTTAAAAAACAAGATTTTCTAACCAGGGCTTTTTAAGCTGCTTTCAGAGTGAAAATGATCTCTCCAGTTTGTCTAGTTAACTTTTATAATTTTTTTCTCTGGCTTTGGTTATTGTACTTTTATATATTTTAGTAAAGTAAGTTTGGGCAATCAAAAAAAAACTTGAAATTTGACCACTCGCGTCTATCCTAAATCGACGATCTGAAGTTACCTCAGTCTCCTGTAAGCCTTAAATCAGAAATAAGCTTATTGACTTTGGACTAGTGTTAGACGTTATATCATTCTCTCATGATAAATAGGGCTTACTTCAACTTAAAATTCAGAATGTAGCGTCCTGAATAATTCAGTACGCTTCATTCATCGAAAACCTTAAAAAATTATCGAGTTTTTCCGAGGTTTGGGTGATTACGACATCCTTACTTTCACTGCAAACTTCCTGATAAAAATTTCATCTTAGATAATTGTTAAAGATATTGCGATTATTTACTTGACGAAAGGTTTTTTCTCCGGTAAAGCGCTTTTTTGCATTGCTATTGCGCGATCGTTTGTTTTTTTAAGATTTTTAAAGTTGCCGCTACTTTTGAAGGTTTGATTGTATCTATACGCTGAATAATATCATTAAAAAAAGACATTTTTTGAGTCGAAAAGGCATTCTTAACAAACAAACATTTAAAGCGTAGGTATAACAGATAAAATTTTTTTTAAAAAACGTAGTAAGTAAAGACAAAAAAAATTTTCACTCTTTGGCAGCGGCGTTTCATTTACTTATCCCGCAAATATATTTGATTTACTCAAAAATGGTAAAATATCTCTCTTGCAAATGAAGACCTTTTCTATTTTTCGGCCTTCGTTTTGCACTACAAAGATTTACATCTTCATTTCAAACTCAAATGACGACCTTTTTTCAATCTTTACCACTTTTCTTTAGAAAATTATTAAAAATTCTAATAATTTTTAAATTTTAAGCGTTGCTGATAATCTAAAACTGCTGCACAGATAGTTGGGGGTGCTGCAGTTCTGCAGCTCCAAAAACGAGCCGCAACCGCCAGGCAAGTACGCAATAAATAAACTTTTTTGAATGCTTTCCACTTTTACCCCATGGCTACTTTATTCAAAAGGACTTTGACTGGTTATGGCAATACAATCAAAATTTTATGTAAACTGTATTTGGATATGATATCATGCACAAATTCCGCATCCTATCGTTAATGCAAGTGGGTTGATTTTAATTAGTTTGCAGCGTACGTCTTGCAGCCAGATTCATGACAGCTTTATAAAGAAGCTTCGCTTAACATTCAAGTATATTTTGATGCGCACGTAATAAAATGTTAAGAATGAAAAACAAGAATAAAAGAATAAAATAAAATGGTAAGAATAAAATGTTAAGAATGAAAAACATTCGTATGAAAAGCATTTCGCTTACACAACGATATTCACATCTTATAAACCAGTGTTTTTCAACCGCTGTGCCGCGGCACACTAGTGTGCCACAAGACCGTGCCAGGTGTTCGCAAAAAATTGTCAAGTTTCATCTACAGTAGAACTTGTCTAATTCGTCATTGTTTAATTCGTCAATTCGCTCAAGTCGTCACTTTTTTCTCGGTCCTGGCAGAATTCCTATCTTTTGCGTACATTTTAGTTCGTCTAATTCGCCATGGTTTAAATTGTCGATTCGCTCAATTCATCACCTCTTTCTCTCCCTGAGAAACATTTTGTTCGACTATTACGTCATTTGCAGTTTTGCTTTAAATGCTTAAGCAGTTAGTAAAAAAGGTGTGGGAATTCAAAAAACAAAGAATCTTTATCTGGGAATTATTGCACCTGGTCATTTTATTATCGAGTTTATACCCGACTTCCCATCGAAAAAAATGCCACTTTTAAGGACAGTCTTAAAATTTCTTAAAGAATTAAAAGGTGTACGATTAAATTGTTGAGTCTAGATGAAGTAAGGAATTAAAGAGTAATTAATTTTAATGAGAAAATTTTTGTTATTTTGGCTAAAATTTTACGCAGTCTAATTTAAAATTTACAAGTCTAAAATATTTTTGCCAAAATTTTAGGCAGAATTGCGTCAAGGCAAATAGTACTGTAGTAAAAGTAATGGATAAAGTTTAGAATAGAAGTCGAGAAGCCAAACTTGAACCTAAACAAAATAATGCTTTCCCAGAAGAAATTCCTACTACGAGCAGTGGTAAAAAAAAGCAAAAACAGTGATGTGAAGAAAATACAACAAAAGTTATCTTTTGTTCGGATTTATTTTCACTGTGGATGCCACAAAACCTAATCCGTTGTTCGTAGTATGTGGCGAAAAGCATGCAAAAGTGCTATGGTCTCAAGCAAACTGCAATTAAAACACCCGTCGCTCGAAAACAAGTCGGCAGACCATTTTCTTCACTTAATCAAATACACAGAGAACAGGCCACCTTTATGAATAGAGTCGTAAAAATATGAGAAAGCTCTCAAAGCTAGCTTTCAAGTACCTGAGCTTGTAGTCAAATAAAAAAAAACGCACAGTGTAGCAGAGCCATTAAGTCGTACCTGCCTGCAAAGCCATTGTAAAAGAAATGCTCGGCCCTGACACGCGGTTCGAGAAGTAACTAAAGTCCCTCTCTCAGACAACACAATTAGCAGACGTATTGATGACATATTTGGAAAAGATTCGCATTGGCAAATATTTTTCTCTGCAATTGGACGATTATACAGATATAAGTAAAAATATTCAACTATTGGCCAACGTCTGTTTTGTGGATGGTGATACTATCAAGAAAAACTTCTTATTTTGCAAAATACTAGTAAAAACAACAGGAAAAGAAATTTTTCGTATTCTAACGGAATAATATCTTGAAAATGGAAATATTCAGTGGAAAAACTTTATAAGTATCTGTACTGACGGGATCTCAGCTATGTTCGGACGAAATAAAGATTTTATCCGTAGAGTGAAAAAAAGAAATCCAAATGTTATCTTTACACTCTGTTTTTTGCACTGCAAAGCACTTATTTCCAAAATTCCAAAGCTGGCCCGTGTGTATGAGTTGCGGGAAAAACTTAGGGTTTGTAACTAACGAAAGGTCAGATTATGCACAGCTACTTGCAAGTGATGAATGGTGTGCAAAGTTGGCATATCTGGCAGATATATTTTACCATCTGAATGAATTAAACATACGAATGCAACGCCGAAATGAAAATCTGATTACAAGTACTATAAAATGAATGAGTTTCGGTCTAAGTTGCACTTCTGGCAACACACGTGGAAATTGGCAATCTTGAAATATTTCCACTCACCCCAAAACAGCAAAATGCCAATAATGCTGCCCTTTGTGAGATAATAAGCAAGCACTTGAAAACTCTCGAGGACAAACTGTCGTTTTATTTTTCGTCAGCTTACACGGAAAGCTTTGACTAGGTGAGGGACCCATACAGTTCATCTGCAGTTGTTGGATTTGACATGACGTTGCAAGAGCAAGAAAAATTAACTGAATTTAGGTAAGATCTTAGTTTGAAGCTATGTTTCTCAGAAGTAACTTTGAACAGTTTCTGGATAACTGCTGCGAAGGAATTCCCCGTTCAGTCAAAAAAAGCTGTTCCAATGTTGCTCCCGTTTTCAACAACATATTTGTGTGAGCTTAGCTTCTCAAACCTGACTGCTATAAAAAGAAGTACAGAGAAAAATTGACAGCTGTCGAACAAGAGGTCCGCGTGTGCCTTTCCTCTATTCCTGCCAGAATATCCAACTTGTGTTTATCCAAACAAGCCCGATGTTCACAAAAAATTCCAAAAAGTAGTTCCAAAAAAAGATGTTCCAAAAAGTTTTATTTTGTAACTTGTTATTTTTAACTTTATGTTAGTAGTGTTCCGTGACATTTTTCTAAAATAAAAAATGTACCGCAGCCGAAAAAAGGTTGAAAACCACTGTTATAAACTACTTGAGTAATTTGATCCGGACAAGACATATGCATTTTTTGAATTAGTGTTTTTGAAATTAGTTTTTTTAAATTAGTGTTTTTGACTTTGCTACAAATTTGTACAATCAATCGAAATCTAACATACCTTATAAACAATATTCTATTAATCAATTTAACGTTAAATACATTTTTATAATAATTAGAAACTTTGATTACTTTTTAAAAATTATTTTGAAATTTTAACATCTTGAAAACTAATTGGGTTTCTATTCTTAAATATGTCATATGTTATTTATAACTGGGGCAGTAGTTAGAAGTTTGAAATGTCCAAATATGTCATTTATGGAGCTCATGCTAATGCTTAAAAAACTCAAACATATTTAACAGATTTAAAATCTATTTTTACTGCAGGTAGAGTTCGGCATTGTAGTTATCTGATAAAAACATACTTTAAAAAAATTGGTTGCTGTTACATTTTTGCTTTATGTGCAAAACCTTACTCCTATGATGTGCAAACTTGTACTGATTATTCTCCCACAAGAAAAACTCTTTGGATTTATGCATCAAGTGTAGATTTAGTTACTATTTTCATACAATTTTTGTTTTGAACCAGGAGTCGGCAACCTACAACTCTCCAAGCAAAATTATCCAACCCGAGACATGTTAACTAGATATTAAAAAAATACGGCCACCCAGCTTTTTCTGTTTCGCCGGTAAAAGCTGATGAATTTTTTTGCGAGTTCTTAATGTTTTATTTTCACTTGAATCTCAATTCAAAAGTTGAGAAAATATTTTATCTTAATTTTTTGGTCTCAAATAAGGACAAAAAGTGAAATTACCACTTTTTTAGCTCCATCCAGTTTTACAAAATTATTTTAATAAATCTCTATAACTCAAAAATAGCCTTGTTAACACTAAGGCCGATTGCAAAACTGTAGTATCTAGTAGGGACCCAATGAAATTATAATATAAATGTTTGCGTGATTCTATCACCAATCTCGAATCTTGATTCGGTGCCTAAAATAGAACCCATGCAGTTACGGGTAAGCCCGTCAGCCTGTACCCGGTAGGCTCTATAGGAGTGAGGGGATACGGGAGGAACAAATCAATTTCAAAAAACGATGTGAATGTACCATATTTTGCAAGTTTTTAATCTTGAATAGAGTGTAAATAATTACGGGCCAAAAAATATCGGCCCGTGTAGCTCTCTTGCATAAAACATTTAATGGACAACAACAAATTAGAAGTTCTTTAATTATTAGCGTAAATATCATTCAGAGCAGAACACTTTTACTCCAAGCCAAAATGGTAACTAGTAGCACTACAAGAAACTCTACGCATTTAATTCTAGAGTGTGGACACCCCAAATATTTTTCACTGCACAAACGTTTTACCTGTTGCCAGTTGTCTATAAAATACACTGATAAAGCGTCAAATACTCGTAACAAAATGACTACGTTTAGAAAAACAGTAAGTAACTGTAATTGACAGCATCTTGTAAAATCAAAAGCATCGAAAAAATTTTACTAATTCGTGAATACCAGAAGCAAAAGGTGACGCCACAGTCTAGATGCGGATAGTAGAAAATGTTTATACTATTCATTGACATTTTACTATTGAAATCGAACAATCCAGCAACACCGCCCATTATCAACCATTATTGAGCGAGACCATTATAAAAACAACGTCACAAATGAAGCGAAGCGTTAAAAAAGATTTAACGGCATGCAACTACAATTCTAAGTAAGAGCAAATTTATTTAGACCGTGTAAATACGAAATCCTTTGTTTTTTCGTTTTTTTTTTTATTATTTCGTATTTTATAATAATGGCTCAGTAAAGTAGTTTTGATTATTATCAAAAAAACTTTCAGACTGGGTCATAACTACGGTAACAGTGCAAATGTTAACTTTTCCAAAGTAACAGTAGAAAACATTATTTTAAACAACTCCTCTGTATCAGTTGGATCACAACAAAACGAAAAATTTGACAATAATATTAATCTTTAAAGATATTTATTGGCACTCTTTTCCGGCAAGCAATAAGCGCTGTCTTACCACAAGACTGCGAAGCCACAGCGAAGCTCAACTACTGTTTGACGTTGTCAAAAGTAACCATTTTGGAAAAAAAAACTTTTGTTGCTGGTACTTATTTGAACCTTTTGTGTGTGTGTGTGTTTGACTTTGTATAGCGTTAAATGATTAGCTAATAATGACTGTAGACCCTATAACACATTAATAAATTTATTCATCATCAAACCAAGTGCTAGAAATTTCGGAGCTTAAATAGGGAGCCTACAGAAGGAGCCTATAAACAAAGTTGACTGTCTGACTCAGAGTCAACATGTTTAATTTTTTATTGTTAATTTCTTATTGTGCGAAAATGGGAAAATTGATGCGAAATGCGAAAAATGAAAAAATATGGCGCTTGATGCATATTTTCAGCATCTATAATGTTAAAAGTTCTACAGTAAATCCTGTTTTTTCTATTTTGTTTTCCAGCTAAATTCCAGCTAAAAATTCATTTATTATTCAAACATGTCCAACCACGATAACGTTTGACAAAAATTTTCGCTACAGAGCCATGAGGATAATTTAATAAACTCTACTGAACGTCTTAAAGCTTACTTCTTAAAGTCGAAAACACAAAAAGTTTTTAGCAAATTTAAGCCCATTTGACTACTTGGTGTAAGCCCAGCCAAGTGACACGATAAGCGAATTATCTTGCTTATCTCTAAAAATGCGGTTAAAAATAGGTCTAATTTAGAGCAATCTTCATTTTATTTTGTTCGGAGCAAACCAAGCATTTTTTTGAAAAACTTGTTTCACCCGTGTTACCCATAGGCGTACAAGCCAAAAAAAATTTGGGGGGGCAATGAAATTTTGCCCAAATTACGATTTTCTAGTACTTTACGGATAGGACAAAAAATTATCCGAGAGTCTCGGACGAAAACCAAATTTCGTCCAAAAATCATGGTGTTCTCTAAAAAAAAAGATCTTTACTGCGAATGGGTCTCGTATTTCTCAATTTTCGTCCGAAAATCAAGGTGTTTTCGAAAAAAAAAAGTCTTCACCAAAATTTGGTAACTATTTTTTGCAGTTGGTCATTGACACTGCCCTAAAATTCCTGACTTTGCCCAAATTTTTCATATCGCTGCTCTAAAAATTCTTATTTCGCCCTCGCTGCCCGAAAAATTTGAATTTTTTCCAAATTTTGGAAACTTGGGGGGAAATTGCCCCCCTGCTCCCCGCCAGGTACGGCTATGGTCTTACCATAGATTCAACTAAAGATTTTAGTTATCCGATTGATACAGCGTTGCTCCTCTAGTCCAATCATGTTAATCAAGTTTGTCGTTTTAAATTCTATTAACTCATTTATTTATTTATATATTTATTTAAGCTAAATGCTATTGCCAAGACATAATCTCTCTTCGTCTACTTTTCTTATCAATGAAACATATACCGTCGATCTAAAGATCATGCTGCTGATTCTCCGACTTCTAGCGAACAAAAGATTGTATTTTTAACTCATAACTTGTTCAAAATCAAGTCTTCGCCAATCAAGCGCATTCAAACATTTCTTGATTGCCCGTCAAATAACTTTTCCGTATCATCTGTTAAGATTTATTTGTTTGACGTGGCGCATTTGCCACAAAATAGTTGTGTGCTACGGGTTTGATCTTCGAAAATTAAAAGCAATTTTTTTAAACTTTTTTTAACAGTTTTCGACTAGCATAAGAGTATTTTTCTCACACCTTACCCGATAGCAAATCATGTAAAAATCCAAAATACATTTTCAACTCCCTTTTTTTTAGAACTTAGGTAAAACTAAATCACAATTGATTTAGTATCTCAAGAGAAATTTGCTACATGCTTGTTTTCATTAATCCACTCGAAATTCTAATGTTTAAAGCAACGGAGCACAACCTGCGGCCTTAGATAGTAATTTACGCGGCCGCGCACAAATCAGACACTTAATTTGACAAATTTTACCTAAATGCATTTCTTTATTTTTCGAAGGAAATAGCATACATGTAATCTTCTAGCCATGCTTCTTTGATTCGCTTTTTGTTGTCTGCAAATTGTTGATGCTTACGTAACTATGGAATTTTGCTACTAGCTTATTGTGATAATACAGCCTAAGATGGCTGGCTAATTTTGCAAGTTTTTCTGCAAGAATGCATAGATCAAAAGAATTATTAATAGAATCTTTTGCAAAATGTGCTTGAATAAATTTTTCAAAAAATTGCATATTTCTTTCCATCACTTTTCTTCGGTTGGTGTAAACGGCATCGATAAAACTTTTTATTTTATAATAGATAATTTATAGAACTCAATCACGGCCGCAAGTTGATTATAGCTCTGTAATGCGGCCGGCAATAACAAAAAGGTTGTCCGCTCCTGGTCTAGAAATAACGCAATTACTGATAAATAAAATTTGAATAATTCTTGGTGTTACAAAACTTTGACATGATTAAGCCTATTTTTTTCCTAAGCATCTTTTTATAAAACTTTTTGATTTTTTTTGCTTTATAAAAGGCTAAGTTTGTGATTGTTTGTTTTAACTTTCTTGCAAATAAGAATTCTCTCTTAAAATACTCGTATTTATAAATGTCAGTGTTGTATGGGATATTCTTGTTTGTGTCGTTTTAATAAAATTTTGAAAAATTTAAAGAAAAACGGAATATTGTGAAAATGTTTCCAGGCTCCGTGCTTTTGTGCCCGAGACCGGTGCCAGGCCTGTTGGGATGGGCTTACCCCGAGCAGCTTGGGTTAAGCTCAACCGCCTGCGGACTGGTGTTGGGCGATTCCATTCGTCCATGCACAAATGGGGTCTCGCTCCTTCACCGAATTGCGAGTGTGGCGCCTCTGAGCAAACCGGAGACCATGTACTAACAGCGTGCCCTATACATTGGGCACCACATGGAGCACGAGGTCAGACGGTTTTGGATGACGAAACTCGATGCTGGCTTAATAACACCACTGCCAGCATCTAATTCAGGCAGTGCAGCAGTCTGGGGTAGTAAAAGGATAAACCCTCGGCCCCAGTCCTGTTTGTGTCTGACCTGGAGTGGATACTCATCAAACGACGACGACGATGACGAATAAAATTTTAAAAGATTATTGGTGAAAACAGGGAAGCAACTGTTGGCATGTTATTGTTTTCATTCCATCAAAATGTTTGTATAGCTATTCTGTGTGCGTTATCTTGTTTGTGTAGCCTAAATAAACATTGGCTATAGGCCTACTCTTCGAAGTAAAATCTCACGAAAGAATCTGTGAAAAAATCATTCAAATAGCCTACATTTGGTTTTAAGTAGCTGCTTCGTAAAGCAAATCGCCTTTCCGGAGAAAAAATTAAATTACCGTCGTGACCTTTCTCAAACATGAATTTTGCATCTGCCAATAGCGAGGGAATTTGATGTGTTTGACGTTTTTAAATGATCGATCAACTTGTAGCCTGTTTAATCCACATGTGATGACCTATCTCCGCTGTTAATTATCGTGAATGCATCTTTCTAATTAAATAGAAGCGATGTGACCTCGCTTTGAGCAGTGATTCTGCGTGGTGCATGAAATTGATTTCCATAAAAAGTTTGTCGTTTGAGACACGTGGCCCAATTAAAGTTTGCTATAAATATAGAGACATCGCTCCCATCAAAAGCGTGACCATAACTTTGCTGAAGAAACAGTGATCATAATTTGATGAATGATAGAGCTTTTTTTTAATATTTTGCTGAAGAAGTTTTGCTGCATTGTGCTAAGTTGCTGCGCTTGTAAAACCGCAGATAAAAATAAATTTAATTCCCTTTTCTCGAAGTTACAACTATATTTTTTCTTGCTCGGGCGTCAGAGGTATGCATTTTAAAATATGGGGTAGTTAGTAGCTTGGGGGGATTTCGCTAACCTTATCCAAAAAGTTTGGCACCACGAAGACGGAGAAAGCAATCGAATTTCGTTAAATTATCGGACGAGCAAGCTTCATTTTAAACAATTGAATTTAGTTTTTAAACCAAGAATTGAAATTATAATTTTTCTGAACTTTAACTAAAATTAAATTTACGTGTCTTTACTGCCAGTATTTTTTCTAGTTACTAGTTGTTGGTTTTTTCAGACGTCTCTTCTTTGTGTTTATCTTTTCCTCTTGAATTTATCAACATTTAAAACCAGGTAAAGCTCCGGGCCCTGATTCCATCTGCCTAAAGATTATAATCCATGCTGGAGCTGCTTTGGAGTCCTAACCACGTGACTTCCTTTCTTCCTGTTTGCGCCGACTCAAAATTCCCAAGATCTGGTCTTTAGTCGCGATTCCAAAGCCAATGAAGTCCGTAGGGGACTTAAAGCGTTATCGGCCAATATCCCTGCTCTGTGTCCCCTACAAGATCCTCGAGAGGCTTATCTACGCCCGCGTTGAGCCATTAATCGATCCGCTGTTCCCCAAAGAGCAGGCTGGGTTCCGACGCGGGAAGTCAAACGTAAATCAAGTTTTTCTGCTGACCCAGAACATTGAGGATTCTTTTGAATCTAAGAAGGCCTGTGCCATATTTGTCAATCTGATAGCTGCTTATGATACTGTCTGGCACCGTGGCCTTACCTACAAGCTGCTGAGGCTTCTACCGGATAAGCACATGTTCAGAATGATCATGGAGCTTGTCCGAAATCGAAGTTTCACCCTTACTACCGGTGACAACAAGCAAAACAGGCTACGCTGTCTGAAAAAGGTGTTCCTCAAGGATCGGTCTTGGCTCCCCTCCTATTCAACATCTATACGTACGATCTGCCTTCCATGATTTCCAGAAAGTTTGCTTATGCTGATGATTAAGCATTATTGCACTTTTCTGGAAACTGGAAAGACTTAGATGGGACTTTTAGCCAAGACACGTCTACACTTTAGCGTATCTCCAGACTTGGCGGTTAAACCTCAGTCACACTAAAACGGTGACGGCAGCCTTTCACTTAAATAACCGAGAGGCCAAGCGTGAGCTAAAAGTCTACAACAATGATAGACTTTTATTTTTCTGTCCAACCCCTACTTATTTTGGGGTAAAACTGGACAGATCGCTCATGTTTCGTCACCATCTAGTGGCATTCCGCAAAAAACTATCCTCGCGCGTCACACTGCTGGCGACTTGTGGGCTCGGGATAGGGTACTAGATCCAAATCACTACGCGCAGCTATCTCTGGTCTACTCAACAACTGAGTACTGCGCACCAGTCTGGTGTCGCAGCGCTAACACTCGCCTCATCGATTGTGTCCTGAATGACGCCTTGGCCATAGTCACTGGGTGCCTGCGTCCCACTCCAACGGACCATTTACCCATACTCTCATGCATCCAGCCAGCTGAGCTTCGCCGACTGGGAGCGACACTCTCCTTGACTCACCGTAAATCTCTGAACCCTGATCATATCTTATATAGTCTTTGAAATGGGTCCTCAGATGCTCGCCAAGAAAGATTAAGATCTAAACGCCCATTTGTGCCAGCTGCACGGAATCTTTTAAACAACTTTGCCAGACTTGGCATCCGCGTTTCTAAGTGGACAAACCATAAATAGACGTGGAGTACTGTGAGAATGCTTCCAGGCTCCGTGTTTTTATACCCAGGATCAGTGCCAGGCCTGTTGGAATGAACTTGCCCCGAATAGCTTGGGTTAAGCTCAACCGCCTTCGGACTGGTGTAGGCGATTCCATTCGTCCATGCACAAATGGGGTTTCGCTCCTTCACCGAATTGCTAGTGTGGCGCCTCTGAACAAACCGCAGACCACGTTATAATAGCGTGCTCTATACATCGGGCACCACATGGAGCACGAGGTCAGACGGTTTTGGATGAAGAAACCCGATGCTGGTTTAATATCACTGCCAGCATCTGATACGGACAGTACAGCAGCCTGGGATAGTAAAAGGATAAACCCTCGGCCCCAGTCCTATTTGTGTCTGACCTGGAGTGGATGCCCTTCCAAACGACGACGACGAGACGTCTCTTCATGGAAGAGATTTTGACAACATTCTATTTTAAGGAAATTGTAATTTTGCTTTGTAGCCTACATTAGTGATTGCCAAACTTTTTTTGCTTACGGCAACTTTTAAAACCTATAAATAATTACGACACCTCAGCAAACCAAAATTTTTAATTATTTTAAAGGATTATGGTTTTGTTTTGTGTAATTGTGTTTTATGCGCAATAAATGACGAATTTACTACCTGTTGTGACCCTTGCTGCTCAAAACAGATTTTATCAAACCCCAGTATAATGCTGGATATTTGTTTAAGCATGGAATCAACAATAAATGCAGCAACAAATAAAGTTATTTTATCGAAAATTTACCCAATAAAATATGCTCTAGAATTCTGGCTTTTTGTTTTCTGCCACAAGTTATCAGGTTTTACAAATTTACGCGGCTCTTCTGGTAATGTCTTGCAATGCCCCAAAGTGCCGCGGCACTCAGTTTGGAAACCGCTGGCCTACATTATGCGCAAATAAAAATTATTTGTTTTGAGATTGTATCAAAATATTTATAAATAACAATCTTTCGTTTGCATCGCTTAAATAAAAACTTACTTAACTTTTTAAAAAATTGACGATGCAGTCTTGGTTAATCCTTTTAGTTTGGCACAAAAAAAGATTTTTTAGCTTACTTGCAAACTCTATGATTAAGTGTCAATTTGTTCTTACATTTATTTATTTATTGGTAATGAAAAGGTAAGAAAATAAACTAAGAAATCAGCAGCTAATTCTTTGGAGGAATGGTACCAGATTGTCCTTCGACTGAATTAGAGAGTAATCGGGAAGGTTAAGCAGGAAAAGATAAGAATTCCATTAGGCCGATTAGTTTCAATAAACTGTTATTTGAAAACATGCAACACCAGGTTGTCACATAGAGCAGAGCATTATTCGGCTTCTTTTTAGATTCAAAAAAAAATTATTTAATTTTGTGTTACGAATTTTGTGCTAGCAAAGCGGCAAAATCTACGGTTGATTTTTTGGTGGAATCCATCCAGCTTTTTACGAAACAAAGTTTTGATAATAATTACTAATTAAACGCCGCAGGCTTAGATAAATTTCTTTAGGATCTTGTAAAAAACAAAAGCAGAGATATTGGTTAATGGTTTTTTTTTGAGTTTTATGACTTTCCTATCGGTTCTAGCACTCTTTTCTATAATTTGAAAATTTTTAGTCACGCAAGCAGAAAACCATAAAATTATAGTCTCTTGACTATGCTATTGCCTTCAAAAATGAAACTTAATTAATTTTTTAAAAGCCAGCACAACTTTTAACTTTCATTTTATATGGAACAAAGCAAATGCTAATTCAAACAGTGAATTTGTCCCTTTCCGATCACGAGGCGGTCGCTCGACTCACTGACTATATTCTCACTGCCGCTTAGTACGCAGCCAAGCAGAGGGTAGGAATAAGTCTTAATAAATTTTCTACAAAGAAAGTTGTTTTTTTGATTGTAATGCAAAGCTTTTATTTCTCTTTGGCCGTTTGTTTTCTACAGCTTAGGTAGTTAGCCTTTTTATTTTCATTCAATTTATCACAATATTTATCTTCCTGATTTTTAGTAGTAGGTTATTGCTAAAAACTCAGCAGTGAGTTTTCTACATACATTGACAGATACTGATTGAGAAAAAAAATTAGTTAAACCCAAATTGTCTACCTTAAAAATTAGTTTTTTCCGCCAAACTATTTGAAGAAATAAAGATTAAGATTCTATTTAAATGAGTGGGATAAAAATTGATATGGCAATTAAATTGTGTATAAGTAAAATGTCTAAATTGTATTGATTAGATTACAAAGTTAATAATCATAAAATGAAAGCCAGAATTATTTATTCAAAGGAAGCACTGCTACAGCTCAAACAAATAAAATTGGCATTAGTCAAAAAAGAATTATCAGGGCTACTCAAATTTTAGTAGGCCTATAACTAAAAAATTTTTTGTAATGACTATTTCAAAAAACAAACAAAAAAAAAATCCAGTCTCCTCCACTCCCAAGAGATCGAATCACTCCTTGGCTTGGGAAAAATAACAAGGCCAATATCCAGAAAATGAACAAGAAAAATGAATGTTCACATGCAGAATATATATATTTCAGAATTGGATCTATTAATATGCAAATAGCTTCAAAAGATTTGGATCTCATAAATTGTTTACATATTGCACATGAAGCAAAAATTGACCTACTTAGTCTTTAAGAAGTAAGAACTGGTAAAGAGGAAAGAGAAATTACAATTGATAAACCGGAGTGAACATCCTCTGAAAAACATAATGTGGTTAGAATATGCTGATGATATAGTGATTGTGTGCGGATCAGAAAAAGATTTACAACAAGCAATGCTTTGGCTGTACTGAGCTTTGAAAGACTTTGGACCGGTTTTGAACAAATCAAAAACTGAAAACACGATTTTGAATTATTTAGAAAAACCTGATAACTATCCCAAAAGCATTTGCAACATCAATTCAATCGACATTCTAAATGTTAAAAAATTTTAAATATCTTGGAACTATTTTTACACCTTTCGATCCTAATGTCACAGATGAAGAAATTATTCACAGAAAAACTGCAGCAGAGATAAGAATGGGTGAATTTATGAGTGTCTTTTCAAATAACCACTTAAATATGAAAATAAAACTACTTTTTTAGCACTGCTACTCTCCAACAAAAATATGTTACGGGGCTGGAATTTAAGTCAAAACAGATGAATTAGAAAGTTTTCACATCAAGCTCTTGGGGCGCTTGGTTAAGAATGGCAATAAACGAAAATAAGACTATTCACTTATCTACACAAACCAAAAACCAAATTACACACAGTTCGGCGTTGCTGGTGTATGCCGAATACGTGGTTGCAGCATGCTCGGCTTATGCTTGTTATATTCTCAATCGTGCTCTGCTTCCCATAGAGTTTGTCGTGTGAAAAATTGTGCGACTGCATTTTAGTATCCCGATTTTCTGCGACGGCGTTTCTGTCTCACTATCGCTGATTTGTATATTCGGTCATGCTCACTATACATGTAGTGACGTGGCTGTACCACCGAGACAGGCGATTAAATTAAGTATAACGTGATACGGCTACTCTGGGAAAGAGACGTGGTTTTATTGTAATTGATTAATAAATTCGTTAAATTCTATTTGATATAAGTTTTGTTATAAGTGTTAGGTTTAGTTCTCAAAACAAACTGCCTAATCCTAACATTTTCCCATTAACTCAATTTATTGAACATCTCCAAATTAAATGGTATGGACATTATGTACGATCCGAGAATCATAGAAATATCAAACAGCTACTTTTTGAAAATAAAAAAGGGGGAAAAAGAGGCCAAAAAATTAAATCACTAAACGAAAACATAGAAAAAATATTCGGCTGAGAAGAGTATCAAATTATTCAAATGGCATTTGATAGAAAGTTTTAGAAATATTTCTTGAAAGCTTTCTGTATCAGTCCATCTTGCAACATGTAAGTTGGCACTCGATTGTGTCGAATAACACAGTGGGTTATGTCAATTTAATTTGATTTAACTTCTAGGAAAGCATCGGAGGCGCCCAGTTGAAATTTTTTAGTTTTATGAAATGACTAAATTAAGGACCGTTTGGCAAGATTATCAAGCAGGGGAAAGTACCTTTTCCAAGGACAAAACAGAATGGCACGTGTAGGTTTTATAAACCTTACAACGTAAGCAAAAAAGGTTTATAGTTTCTGTTTTAAAAATTGAACTACTTAATACTCCTTGACATACGTAACCGCAACACAAAAATTAAACTCTTGCCAATGAAGCTACGCAGTATATAAGACAAACTTTCCCACTCCATTAAAGTTCATGACAAATAAATTAAAAACTTGTGATTTGCATTTATTCGATAAAAGTACAACCTCAAAATGTGCGAATTAGTAACTGAACAACGGTATAGCATTGTAAAAGTAATGTACACCAGTATTTTTCAACCGTTTCGTGTTCAACCGTTAGGCTGCGGGTTAGGGTTAGTCTGGTAAGTTATCAGAAATAGGAAAAATATAAGCCAAATAAAAATAATAAGAAGTGTTTTTTACAATATTTTTTATTCCTTCAAAAACGGAACGCTATAATTCATTAAATAATAATTTGTTAGTTGAAAAATAAAACTCAAATGACCAAAAAAATTGTTTGACAGTATCTGCCCAAAAACTTTCAAAGCAACTGAACAATGATGACCTTGTTTTTAGAGTTTATTAGTCTTTTTTAATCTTTTTCACTTATTAAGTATTTTTGTGCTCAGGCAAACAATTTACAAAGGATTGCGGTTGACAAGCGCTGCTGTATAAGTTTGATCTAAACAAAACTTCGCAACAAAAACATATCCACACAACCTGTACAGCGAAATGTTTGGAACGAGTAGGAATCTGGTATAGTTACAAAACAACTTTGCTCTCTTTAAAATAAACAGTAAAACACGCGTTCACCTGATGGAACTGCGCGATCTCCTTCGGACCGACTGTTGCATGCCACATAGCGGTCGCGGCGCTTCTATTCGCGACTTCGATGTCGTGCGACGTAACACCGGACTTTCTGCTCGCTTCAGCGGCCGGTTATCGAAGCCCGGTCGATACCCAGCGAAGCGCAGAGGCGTGCGAACGCGCATCAGGCCGAGTGCTGGGGTCAGCTTGTGGCTCGGGGCTTTTCCCGTGCGTAGGGGCGTGCGGGTCTCTAAGCCGCATGATCGCGGCTTCGGGGTCGAACATCGCTTCATGGTGAGGCTTTGAGAACGAATAAGGGGAGGGCGATTCTCTTGGTTCGTATGAGGTCGAGTCCGCGAGTCTGGACGGCGCCTCTTTTCATCTTCACCTGGTCCGACCCAAGGAACAGGATTGATATAAGACGGCGTAGGTGGGCCTTTGTTTTGCAAAGCTGCAAAAATACATAAAGCAAATTAAGAGTTTAAAAAAGTAACTTAAATAGCATTGTTTAATTTCAAAGCGACGAAATCTAACTATCATAAAAACAACACGATTGTACTAAAAATAGCTGATTGATGTAAAAACCAATTACAGTATTAGCAATATCAAAAACTTTATTCATAATGCTACAACAGTAAATTCGTATCACTGCCTTGTGACGATTATTCCGCGCTTCTTAACAAATAAGGTTGTACTGTAACAATTGAATTGTTACCTCGAGCAACATCATTGTCAAGAGCGGATTCAATCTCCATCGGCTTTCTAAGGAAATATTTGAAACGTTGGAGCAAAAAAATTCATTAAAACAGATGGAAATTTAACAAAAAAGATTTCTCGCCGAGTTCATCATAAAACAACAAAATATGCGGACGTACAAAACATGTATAAAAAAAAACAATTTAATATGGCAATAGAGCAGGTTTGAAGCGCATTGACTACCAGTGTATGGAATAGCTGTATGAAAATTAAGCATGAGGACGTTTTTGGCTCACCAAAAAATACACTTATGTAATTTTCAAAAAAAGCTGCGTTTTTTGCAGCCGTTTCGACTAACTTTGTAAATTGAGCTAAAATAAACAGATCGAAATTTTTTATGTGATTGGACTTGAATTAAAAAAACGATAAGCAAACAACATAATTTAAATAAGATTTAAAAAAAAACCTGCAAATCGATCTTTGTTGTCGCGTAGCCACTGCTGGTAAACCTTTTCCGCTTTTTTCTTTTTCTCTTCTTTGCTCTGTATTTCTTTTTCTTTTGCCTCTTCTTCCTGACAAAACATTTTACAAAAAATAATATAGCTAGCAGTCAAAAAAACAAAAAAAAAATCCAACACTTAGGCTAAAATTATTTAACCAAAAAAAGCAACTTGTTTTTTCTGGAAGTAAGGTGGAGCTGTAACTCAAACTTGTTTTTTTTACTATATTTCTTTAACTGATGCATATAAATATATTTTAAATTAAAAATAAAAAACAGATTTATTGTCTAATTTACACGAACTCGAATGCATAATCGCAAATTACCTTAAAAGCATATCTCAATGCGATAACAATTCTGTATAAACATTTACTGCTTCGGTAATACACACCCAGTGTATAAAAGTAACGTTTGTGATTTATCATTGACATAGAATGATCCAAGAAGTTAATCGTCATTACGATCCCTGTAAAAATACAGGGTCCGCCTACCGAAATAAACATTGTTGGTGGCACATACGAGTAGATAAGGAGTCAGATGCATAACTCGTCAACAAAGCAAAAGTAATATTGCTTTAATAGTAACATTGAAAGCCAAAATCCGATGCAATATGAATTGAATACAGCTCGATAAGACAGATTAATATGTTACACGAGAATAAAGGTAGACAAAAAGCAGGGGATATTCGTCGCCTGTGGAGTTGGCAAAATAAACAGAAGCAAACAATATCATTTCTATTTCTAATAGAAAAAGCAAATCAATAAGAAAAGTTTAGAGTTTTGAAACTTCTTATAATACGGGCTGTAGCAAACATCCAATTACAACATGCAATAGAAATGAAAAACGATATAAAGCTTTGGTCTTTTTTGATACAAAACAACTTGTTTCCAACTAAGCCTGCACAAAATACTGGCCGCAAGATATTTGAAAATGTTTTATCAATATATTAGATTTAGCAAGTGTCAAAATCCAGTCAAAACTGAAAATAGAAGATCCCGTAAAGGTATATTCAAGTCCACTTCCAAAAAAATTTACTACAATTTTAACACCATTAAGTTATTGATATTTTTTTTTATCTTGTACTGTTTTGAATTGTGTAAGTTTCACAAAACCCAAAAAAGTTATACTTGCGTGATTAGTTATAAGATTAATGGTTCTTGCTTATTAAACTTAAAGGCAAAGTTAAACACTAAGAGAAAAAGCTGATTGTCGTACTAAGGCAGAGAGCATAATAATCACAATTTTATATCAGAACTGCGTTGCTCTAACTACTTCAAGTTGTTGTTTTCTCTCTTTCGAAAACTTAGCTTTAAGAGTTTCAAAAATAAAAACTAGTGCTTCTGTGTTGTCATAAAAAAGATAAGTTGTTATGCTTTGCATATCAAATACAAGAAAACAAATCAGGTGATTATCTAACCTTTAATTTCTTTTCTCGTTCAAGCTCTTCGTGTTTTTTCAGCCAATTTTTAAAGTTTAACCTCGTTTTCACCTTCAATTCAGCTTGCTTTTCAGCTTCAATCTCTTTCTTGATTTTTTCTTGTCTCTTTTGTCTTGCCTGCTGAAGTTTTATCTAATAAAAAAACATAGAAAAAATTTGGTCAAAAATTAAAAGTTGAGGTTAAAACCAAAAATTACATTTGAGAGTGTGAATGATAAGACTCTTTAATAATGGTTTAATCTGGCTTCAACTAGGTCAAGCTTTATAACTACCATTCTAAGTCAACTTAAACTACAAAAAATAAAATAAAAGTAGAAATTATCTTTACTACCAATTCTTAAATGGTAACAAAAAAATAATTGATTTACTGATCATATTTTTATGGATTGTATATTTTGTTGAAAAACTTATGACAAAATATTAAAAAAACAAAAAAACGAAAATAAACATGTTGAATAAGCTTTAAGATCCGGTTCAGAGTAAGCAGTAAACTATAACTAAATATTAATCACCATGCAAGTTGTTGTAAAGTAAACTGATTTTTAAAAACTCAATATTAAACAAAAAATTAACAGATGAAGTGTCAAGAAATTTGGTACTGAATCTTTCAATTTTTATATAACTTTTCCATTTTAATTTTTGAATAATTTTTTTTTCACCCTTCCCAAACACTGTAGTGGCACAGCAATTAGAATGTTGGATGAAATTTGGCAAGGCCTGAATTCAATTCCCTGGGTATTTTTGTATAAAACATAATTATTTTTGGAGAACAATATTTAAAAAATATAAAATATAAAACAGAGGACAATATAAAACAATATAAAATAGAGAACAATATAAAACACAATTTTTTTGGAGAACATTATTTAAAAAAGCTTTAAAGTTGGATTAGGCTAAATTATGCTAGAATTAAGTTAGGGTTAGTTTGACTAGGTTAGGTCAATTAAAGACTAACAAAAAAGAATTCAGCAGAAAATGAACAAGAGAATTAATGTCTGCTTCTTATCATTATAACTCTGGTCATACTAATAAAAAACCTTAATATAAAAATTAAGTAAAAAAAGGCAACTTTTAAATTTGAAAAACTTACCTTTAAATTAAAAAACTCAACTTTTAAATTTCACTTGAAAAAAGGCAACTACCAATTTCAAATTACAAAATATAATAAACAAAATTTATTCAACAAGAAATTACTTTTAAAATTTTTTCTTCTAACCACTCTTGATGACGTTTTTGTGCCAGTAACTTTCTTTCTCTTTCTTTTTGTTGTTTTTCTTCTTTTTCTTTTTTGTCTATCTTAGCTTGTTCTTTCTGAAAAAAATTATATTTATGTGTTCTTTTCTTACGATTTTTACAGTTTGTAAAATATGATAGTCCAGAATGGGGAAAGTGGAGTTACTGTTTAATTTCCACTACTATCAAGACAAATCTGACCTAGAGTGGGAGCACCTGTTAGGGTTCCAATTATGGATTAAACAGACCAATCAGTTGCCTTGCAGGTATTATCTTGTTAAGCAAAGGCTATGTCCACAGCAGCCAACTGTGGTTGATGTCAGCAAGGGCATGCAGCCAATAAAAAAATTGCTCCAAAAAACTTATACAAAAGCAATTTAAAAAAATGGGCCCCAGTCCCAGCAGCCCTTAAATGGGCAGGGGCTGCAAAGTATTTCTGGGTATAAATTTAAAAACAATTAGATTGCAATTAGACTTGGAACATGGAACATCGGTAGTCTTTGTAATAGTGAGACAGAAGTGGCAGAGAAATTGAGGAAGAGAAAGGTGGATATTTGTGGTCTACATGAGGTACAATGGAGGGGCAAAGGAGCTCGTTTTATTGGAGTTGAAGGAAGAAGATATAAATTATGGTGGTTGGGAAATGATGCTGGGATATGAGAATATTGGTCAAGGAGGTGCTGTGTGAGAGTGTTGTAGAGATACACAGATGGGGTGATAGAATGATGACAATGTGCCTTATATTTGGAAAGGAAATGATATGAGTGATAAGTGTCTGTGCACCCCAAAGTGGAAAATCAGATATACAGAAGGACAAATTTTATTACTGGTTTATAAATAGGATATGAAAAAAAAAAATTGACTTTGGGGATCAGAGACTTTAATGGTCATGTTGGAAAAAATGTGGATGGATTTGAGGGTGTACATAGAGGAAATGGAATCAGGGAGTAAAATTTGGAAAGTAGAATGCTGTTGGAATTCCATGATCAGAAGGGCTTATGTGTGGCAAACTTGGTTTAAGAAGAAAAGGAAGGTGACTTACAATTTAGATGGTACTAAAACTGGGATTGATTTTGTTTTGGTGGAAATTGAAAGTAGAAAGTTAAGATGTCAAGGTGATTTCTTGGGAACTGCAACACAGGTTAGCAGTTGTTGATATGAAGAAGAAAAACTTGTTTAAGTGTATGAAAATGAAACAAAACATGCAATAGAGAGTATGGAAATTAAAAAAAGAAATAAGGAACAAATTTAAAAACAAGGTAAAAGAATTAGTTATTACTAAAGCAAAGGATTTGTGGGGTTTATTTAAGGATGGGGTTTTTAAAGCTCATGAAGAACTTTGTGGAAAAAAAACAAGGAGGGAGGGAGCAAGGAAGCACATGGTGGTGGAATGAGGAAGTGCAAGAAGCAATAAAGAGAAAAAAGAATGCATTTAGAAAGATGGGCAAGATTCGATAAGAAGAAAATAAAAGTAATTATAGAGAGAAATCAAATAAAAAAAATTGTCAGTTGAGAAATAAGGAGAAAGCCTGAGTGAGAGATGAATGATTTATGTGATAAAACAAAAGATGAATTTAAGCTTGTGAAGTTTTTAAAAAAGGACAAGATGTAAACAGTGGCAATGTTTGAGACAAATAAATGGCAAATTTGCATTCAGCGACAAGGATTGAAAGAGAGTGTGGAAAGAACATATAGAAAAGATGATGAATAAAAAGAATGCATGGCATTAAAAAACTGAGATTGGTAAAATGGAAAGTCCAGTGGAAGAGGTTTTCATAGAGGAAACAACAATTGCAATGAAGAAAATGAAATTAGGGAAAGCATCTGGACTTTCAGAAGTGAGCATGGAAATGATAAATGCAAGTGGGAAAGTTGGAATTGATGTGATGAAATTTTGCCAGCGGGTACTTGATGGAAATGGAATTCTGGAAAATCAAAAGGCTAATGTAATGTTGCCAATATGATGAATTGCAGTGCATGAAGAGAAGTCAAGTTATTGGAACATGGAATAAAGATCGTTGAAAGGGTATTGGAGAAAAGGATAAGAGCATGAGTGGTGGCAGAAAATATGCATTTTGGCTTTATGCCAGGAAGAGGGATGACAGATGCACTTTTTATAGTGAGAAGAATGCAAGAGGAATGCAGGGAAAAAGATAAAAAGTTGTACATGTGTTTCATGAATTTAGAAAAGGCTTTGCAGAGCTCCAAGAAGAGTAATGCAATGGGCACTGAGGAAGAGAGGATTACCAGAGATTTTGGTGAAAGTGGTGATAAGTCTGTATGAGGGTTCAAAGATAAAGTTTGAAGTTGGATCTGAATTTTTAGAAGAATTTTATGTAGCACTTGGTGTACATCAGCGATCTGTTTTGTCACCTTTGTTGTTTGCAATTGGGATGGGTGTAGTGATGGAGAATGCAAAAGTAGGCTTAATAAAAGAGATTTTATATGCAGATGATTGGGTACTTATGAGTCAAACAATGGAGGGTCTGAGGAAAAGGTTTCTAAAATGGATAAGTGCATTGGAGGGCAAGGGATTGAAAATGAATCTTGAAAAGACAAAGGTGATAGTATGTGTTTTAGAGAGTGAAGTTATGTGGAGTAGAATAGACCCATGTGGAATATGTGGCAAAAGGGTGACTGTAAACTCAGTGTTAAGTACAAAATGTGACCAATGGATTCATGGAAGATGTTCAAAGTTGAAGAAAGTAACTAACTCGAAGTGCAACAGAAGGTAATGTGTGATAAAGTGGAAACTGTGAAGGGATTTTGCTATCTTGGCAATAGGTTGAATGCCAATGGAGGATGTGAAGCTGCAGTTACTGCAAGAATAAGATTGGGATGGAAGGAATTCAGAGAGTATGGTGGATATTGTTTGAAAAAAATTCTCTTTGTGGATGAAAGGAAAGGTATATATGAGGTGTGTCTGAAAAGTAACAAGACTGGTGTTACAAAAACTTTATTGAGAAATATTAAAATATACCAAAGTCAAATTTCTACAAAGTAATCCCCTTCCACTGGAAAACACTTGTGCATTTGCCTTTTCCATAATTCAAAACATTCTTGAAAGGTATTTTCTGGGTTCCGTCGTCACAGCCATTTTGATGGAATTAATGTCAGAAAAATGGATTCCCTTATGAACAGATTTGATCTTAGGGAAGAGAAAAAAGTCACATGGGGCCAGGTTGGGGGGGGTGTTATAAAGTTGCAATGTTTCTTTCTGCGAGAAACTGACAAATACTCAGGGCTATGTGAACAGGAGTGTTATCGTGATGGAGTGCCCAAGCGTGGGCTTCCCAAAGGCTCTGCCTCTTGTCACACACTGATCTTATGAGGCACCAAAGAATCTCTTTATAGACAATTCGTTTCACTGTTTAGCCTTGGGCTAGGAATTTCAAAATACATGATACCTTGAATATTGAAGAACACAATGAGTATCACTTTTACTTTCGACTTCGACTTCCTTGCTTTCACTGGCCTTAGGGATCTATAACTTTTCCATCCACGACTTTGTCTCTTTTTTTCTGAATTGTATTCCAATAGCCATGTTTCATCCACAGTTATGACAGAGTTGACCAAGTCTGGTTCAGCCTCCAGATGCTCGGTAATATCTTGGGAAACAGTGAATCTTTGTTGTTTTTGGTATTCGGAGAGAATCTTTGGAACTATTTTCACACACAACTTGTGCATTTTAAGTTTTCAGTAAGAATTTTCCACATTGTATCTCTGCCAATGGAAAGTTCCTCAGAAATCATTCTCACAGTTGGTGAACAATCTACATGCACCAGTTGCTTCACTTGATCAATGTTGCTATCAGTCCTGCTTGTCACCGGCTGCCAAGTCTTTGATTGTCCTCACATTTTTCTCAACCTTCTTGGAATCATTTGTGTCATTCAAAAGCACAAGCTCTTGGACATTGTTTCTTCCTTGTAAACTTGCTGTAGCAATACAAAACATTCCGAAGGTGTCTTACCAAGCTTGGCTAAAAATTTCAAATTAACTCTTTGCTCCACAGTACTCATGTTTGCAGGGTATTCTCACTGACACTCCCTAAAATAAAACTTAAAAAATGCAGTGTTTCAAGCAGTACAACAAAACTTAAGAAACATGAGGCAAATGAAAAGAGACGCTTCAGTCAGAACATGAGTGAAATGAACTCCTTTCACCTTACAACAGTGCTGACGTCCAATGAAATGCTGTGACACAAAAAATTTGTTAAAATTCATTAAAGCAAGCAAGCAGCAGTTGCAGTCTCATTACTTTTTGGACACACCTTGCAAAAGTGACATCACTTGAAAGCAAAATGCAGTGTTTGAAAGAAAATAAAGTAGCTATTTTGAGAAGAGCAGAAAATTTATGGTGAGAGTGATGTGCGAGGTTGGTGAACAAGGGGAATACAGAGAAGCTGATGGACATGTTGGGGTTGAAGGAAGCAGCAGATAAGCTGGCAAGGGTGAATGATGTGAGGTGGTATGGTCATGTTTTGAGATGACTTGAGGAAGATGTTTTGATGAAGGCAATGGAGAATGAAGTGGATGGAAAACGGAAACAAAACTGACCAAGGATGAAATGAAAAGAACAAGTTGAAGGAAGCATGACAAAGATTTGTTTAAGGAAAAAAGATGCAGCAGATCAATGTAGGTAGAGAAAAGGTGTAGGAAGAGTTGCAGAAGTAGTAAGATGCATTCAGCCACCTCCAGTCACTGGGGAAATTTAAACCAGATTAAAAATTGCATTGATTGATAGTCCAGAATAATATTTCCAATTTATATGAAAACAAAAAAAAATTTTCAAAAATAATCTACTTTTCATTAAGCAAGAAAAAAACTTGTATAAATCCATATAAAATAGTTGTCAAAACTTAACAGTTCATCATTACATTAACTACTCTTTGTGAAGCAGTTGTTTCTAAACCAGATGGCACAAATTTGCATTATGGAAAGGTACAGCAAATGATTTTAGTTTTAAAAGGTTAAGTACCATTCAGAAGAATTACAAATTCAGAAAAACACAATTACTTCTGAACCAAATTAGTTCTCTAAGAAAAACTTCAAACCAAAGCCAATTAAATTTCAAGTAGGAGAATCTGGCTATTATGATGCACAAAGTATTGATGTTTTTTATAAAGTGCTATGAGTTGAATGAAGATTAGAGATCACTAATTTAATACATCAATACATACAATATTTCTTGTTACACACTTTTTGATAAAGCTTTTCTTTTTCAATTTTCAGCTTAGATACCAGCCATTGCTCCCACACACTTATATTAGCACATATATCTGATGGATCAATTTCATCAATACTGAGAAAAGTTGACTGCTTAAAATTTTTCTGCTTTTTTGTATCTTTTGGTACATAACTTCCTTTAAAAGTTGAAGAAAGATGTGGGTGTAGCTTTCTGTAAAAAATAAATAAGAAAATATCATTTTCTAAAAATACAAAATTTTTAAAAAATTACAATTAAAGAAAAGGTATAACCTAATATAGAATACTAGTAATAAAGTTTATAAAAGAAAAAAATTAACAATACAAAGGTTTTAAAATAAAATTAATCAAATTTTCAGTCATGTAACCTTTAAACTTCTAGTTTTTTACCCTTGCTTGTTTTTTTAATTGCTCTTTTTTGCTTGGTTATGAATTGCTCTTGTTTGTAATCACATTCTATTTTAATTGAATTAAACATGGGGTTTTATGAAAAATTTAAGCAATTTAAAAAAAATGAGAAAAAAAGAAAACATATTGGCAACTTTAAAAAATAACAATTTCAAAGTTAGGCAATCAAAAATTTGGGTCTTTTCAAGAAGTCACCGTAAGTGATATTTTTTTTAGTGAAACTAACCTAATATCAGTGATGGGATTCAGGGGGTTCGCACGGGTTCGCACGAACCCGTTCTTGGAATTTCGGCACGTTTAGTGAACCGCTTTTAACTTTACGTAATCTATGTATTTCAATACCTCTGTGTTTGATGTAACAGTTTCAATCCGCTGCAAATGTTTGTTTAGAGGGTAAAGAACGATTCTGAGTGGAGACTTTTTTTTTTAGAGAACACCATAATTTTATGGAGAAATCAGAGATAAAATCGAGAAATGGAGAAATCAGAGATAAAATAATCAGAAAATGGAGAAATCAGAGATGAAATCGAAGTGAAGACTTTTTTTTTTTTTTTTTTTTTTAGAGAACACCATAATTTTGGGAGAAAAATAGAGAAATTGGAGATGAAATCGAAGTGAAGACCTTTTTCTTTTTTTTAGAGAACACCCTAATTTTTAACCTGTTCTTAAAACTTTGAATCCCAACACTAAAACTGTTGTTAGCAAGTTCGATACAAAAGAGAACCTGTTCTTAAAATTTTGAATCCCATCACTGCCTAATATCCCCTACTCAATACCAGGATGGAATAAAGAACAAAGAGAAAAAGGATCTCTCAAGAAGCAATAGTAACCGTAAGGGAATCCAGGTTAGTCAAGAAGTGATAGTAACCATAAGGGGATCCAGAACAAAAATCACTTACAGTGACTTCTTGAAGGGACCCAAAATTTTTATGCTCTAATATAATTTGTTACAAGTTAGAAAAAGATGACATTAATAATCATATCAAACTTACAAACTTGGACTAAGTTCAAGAAAGTTATCAGAGTATGATGTAAAACTTTCATCAGAATCATTTCTTGTTTCTTGCTCTTTAAACTCTTCTTTAGATAGTGAATTAGAACTCTTTGTAGATTCACCCATTTTGTAAAAAAACAATTACATATCTCCTATAAATATTTTAAAGATAACTTAACTTTTAACCAGTAGTACAACAAAAACTATAATAATCAACATATGCAATACCCTGTTAAAAAAATTTAAAGAATTAGAGAATAATAATTAGTGATTATAACAGATTTAAATTTAAGATTACATTTATTATTTGTCAAGTCTGACTTTATAAGCTTTTAAATTTTGGGAAATTCTTAAAATCTATAAGGTTAGTAATAGCAAGCAGTAAACAAATTGTAAATTTCTATTCTGTAAATTGGATAACATATCAGGTCTTGTCAATAAGTAACTGTGAGTAATTTTTGTTAAACTAATCCAGAATCCCCCATAATTACTATCATTTCTTGAGAGATCCTTTTCCTCTTTTTTTTTATTGGCTCCTAGTGCTGTAGAAGGGAATTCCAGGTTAGTTTCACTGACAAACAGTTACAGTCTCTTCTTAAAGAAATCCAACATGTTTAGAATATATAAATTATATAAAATGCAAGATGTAGCCCTACCTTTGTTTACTATAATTTAAGATATATAAAGCTATGCATTTAACCGACTCAAACTTAAATAACTTAATATTAAATCATTCCAATTTTTAATTGAAAAACTATGAAAAGTACAAATTGTAAAAAAACTCACATCTATACATAATGAAACTAACAATTACATAACGTTAGTATTCCAACAATTATTTTTATTAAATATACTCATTTTCTACTTACACCAATAAAAAAAAAAATTTAAATTTAAAACAATCTGTCAATAATTTATCAGCTTAAACAGGCTGCTATAACAGATAAAAATGATTAAAAACAACGTAATCAATATAACATTGGTAAATTGTAGTATTTCGCATTTTATCTAATTATAAAATTACCCTAACTTTTAAGATTTTAAAAATGAGAGGAGTAAAATAATTATTAACAAGTAGAAAACTTAGTGTTAAATCAACCGAAGACTAGGTTAGCAAACTGCAACACTTGTGAAAAAGGAAGTTAATTGAATTTTAAATGGAGCGTACGCAACTTTCTTGTTATTATTTCATAATCTTCAAGAAAAGTAACTTTATAATTAAATTTAATACGAACATCATAAAAAAAAAGAACTTCATTTGGTATTTACTGGCATAAACTAAATTGAAAACAAAACAATATCAGGAAACTTGCAAAATGCTCAAAAAAATTTTTTATCATAAATCAAGCTGTATATTTTTAAACTTTGATGAGTCTTGTTAATCAGGTTTTTATGTTGGACTCGAGAGATTTGCCTAGATTTACAGGCACAGAACGCAAAAAAGCGCATGATCCTAGTCCTTCCATGCTTTTTGTATAAAAAAATGTTAAATCACTGTTTTTACTCAAGAATGACTTAAAGATATCTATTTTTACTTTTAATTGGTTTTGTAACTCCAAAACTTGGCTTAGGCCCCCTTAAAAATTAATTAGTCGTAAGAAGTTTCTTGCATTGAAACGTAACAAAATGATTCTGTAACTATTGTTTATGGTATGATTTTAGTATTTTTTTGTCCCATATATAGTCGATTAATCGGCTAGACCTATCATAAATTTACTTTTAATAATGGCTTATCATTCATTAAAACGATTTTGAAGCCGCTGGCATCCATAACTTTCCATAGATGCGTAGTGAGAGAAAAGAAACTAGAAATCCGATGTGAAGAGTTTTTTCAACTGGTACGAAAAACCATGTGATTTGATATTCAATCTAAAATTCATAAAAATAGTTTGGTCAGTGTGTAATTCCAACCTTTTTTGGCCATGCCCCACCTAATCACTTCTAAAATCTTGATGCACTAGATCTTAATCACCTCTAAAATCTCCCTCATGTGGCGATATATAATTTTTATTTAAAAAACAAAATCCGTTTCAAATGAAGAAGCTTAAAACATTAATACCTTAAAAACTTTTCAAAATAAAATTTTAAAGTTGTTTTAAAATGAAAGTTATTCGCCAGGTGGCAGGAAAACTCGAAGACAGATTGATAAATATAACATAAAGGTGTGATTGCTACCAGGGCCGGCGGAACCGCCCCCCGAACCCCCCGGTCGGGGGGGGCCCAGGCCTGGTCAGGGGCCCCGCCCATTGAATACCAACCAAAGACCAATATTCAAGTTTCGACGTTGAGTATTTTGATCTACTGTTTCATGTTTCGATTCTGATTGCTTTCGACGCTTTGACTCATTTGTATCGTATAAGATAAGTCAAATTTTCTTAACGAGTGCTTTTGCCTTTAAAAGTAACTTTACAACCATTTAGTCAGTCAGAAGCCGTATAGTTACGTCATAGTCAGATGATGAATTTTTGAAGCTAATTGCCAAAAAGCTGACCAGTTCGTTAGGTTGCAGCTACTGTGAAGGAAACAGAGTACAGTAAATAGATTACTGCATTTTTAGATTAAGAAAGATATGAAGTTAGTTTTTCAATATTTATAGTTTAATTGTGACAATGCTTAGAGTTAATTCGAAGTTGAAAATATATTAAAATATATTAATCGATTTTAGAGTTAATTCGAAGTTAAAATAGCCAATTACGTGCATATATAATTTAGAAGCTATTTTTTAAAAATAGTCTATCGGAAACATGAAACGCCATAAAAGTGGAGCACAGAAAAGAAAAGAAGCAGCTGCTGCTCAGGAATCAGTTAAAAAGCTTACCAAATTAACACAGTTTTTTTTCCGTTAGCAGAGCAGAAACTGAAACAGATAGTGCTACTTTGCCAGCCGTCCCTATCAGCGATACTTTGAGCTTAGTTTCAGCAGCAGCAGCGTCAACTGCAGAATCAGAAAATGTCTTGTGTGAATCGGTTGAACTAAATCTACCATCAGTGCCATGTACGTCTATGGAGGCAAAAAATGCGGCCATCGATACTTCATCGTCACTTCCCCACAGTTCGTTTGACCCTCTCCATAGGGACCCAGCGAAGTGGCCTGACGTCATATCAGATCCGCAACGGGTTGACATCATCAGAAGAGGACCTCGGCAAGTTGTAACAAATTTTCCATACAACGCAGCTAGAAGACGATTTTCTTCTATTCATTACAAACGCATTTTGAGTAATGGCGAGGCTGTTCCTCGGTCATGGCTGATGTACTCTGAAGATTCTGACAAAGCATTCTGCTTCAGCTGCAAACTTTTTGGCAACTTAGCTAGTCCGTTTAGTAGGGGCATCAATACATGGGAAGGGTTTTCCAAGAAGTTAAAGGATCATGAAAACGGTGCTTCTCATAAAAAGAGTTTTAACCAATGGCTTTTGCTTAAGGAGGGTATTAACACTCAATCTACGGTGGATAAACAAGCAATGAAGATTTTTCTTGCAGAAAGAACATTTTGGAGGAATGTTTTGGAGCGTCTAATAGACATCGTAATATTTTTGGGTGAAAGAAATTTGGCTTTTAGAGGATCCGACGAAACACTGGGATCATCGCAAAATGGAAATTTTTTGGGTTTATTTGAACTACTGGCGAAGAGAGATCCCGTCTTGAATGAGTTGCAAAATAGGATTATCCGGCACAAAACTAACCAACACTATTTGAGCAAAAGTATTCAGAACGAGCTGATAAATTTAGTTGCAAAAGAAACTGAAAACGCACTTCTCACGCAGCTGAAACAAGCCAAATATTACTCTATAATTCTTGATTGTACTCCGGATATATCACATCAAGAACAAATGACCGTCATTTTTCGTTTCGTTCAATGTGATGATGAACACGGTGCAAGAGTAAAAGAGGCATTTTTTGGCTATTTGAGTGTCAATAACAGCACTGGCGAAGGTTTGCTCAATGTCTTTTTAAAGCGCTCCGAAGAATTAAGACTAGATCTTGCTGACTGTCGAGGCCAGTGCTACGATAATGGGGCGAACATGAAAGGAAAAGAAGCTGGTTTTCAAGCGAGATTACTGAAAATCAATCCAAAAGCGCTGTATGTTCCGTGTGCTAATCATTCGCTTAATTTAGTTGTAGTCGACAGTGTGAAATCTTCTACTGAAGCATTGGTATTTTTTGGTGTGTTAACGCAATTGTATTCACTGTTTTCCTCTTCAACGCAACGATGGACGATACTAAAAAAGAATGTTCCGCTCTCACTCAAATCCCAATCAGCTACTCGCTGGGAGAGTCGCATCAATTGCATCTCACCTTTACGATACCATTTGGCTGAAGTGATAAAAGCATTGAAGGAATTGGAAAACTACTGCTTCGAAAAAAAAGATGGTCAAACAATCAATGATGTTCGTTCATTGATACTTCGAATTGAAACATGGAGCTTCATTTTGTCAATTGTAGTTTGGCATGATATTCTTTTTCACATCAACAAGACGAGCAAAGTTATGCAAACCACTGGTGTTTCTATGGAAGTAGTTGAAAAAGAAATCAAAGCAACTGAGGAAGTTTTAAAGAAATATCGCGAAGACGGGTACAGCGGCGCGGTAGCCACGGCACGTGAAATTGCTGAAGGTTTGCAAATTGAGAGGAGTTTCGCTGAGAGTAGAACCAGAAGAAGAAGGAGGCTGTTCGAATACGAAGCAGAAGATGAAGGTAGCGAGATGTCGCCAGAAGAAAAATTCAAAGCAAATTTTTTTTTGCCACTAATGGATCATGCTCTATCTTCTTTAAAAGAACGCTTCGAGCAAATGCACACCGTGGGTGCAATTTTTAATTTTCTTTATAATCAAGAAAGTTTATTGCAAGTATACGGGCACAATCGTTTACTTAATGCATGCCAAAAATTTTATGAAACAATGGGCGATATTGACCCTGTGGAAATGAATGAGGAGTTGGAACGGTTCGTGGTCATCGTGAAAGAAAATAAAGAAGATCTCAAAACAGCCAACGATTTTCTGAGCTATATCTATCGAAAGCATATGCTGGAAGTATATCCAAATTTGTCCATAGCTCTTCGAGTTTTGTTGACCTGCCCGGTCTCAGTAGCTGGCGCTGAGAGAAGTTTCAGCAAACTGAAGCTAATCAAAACCTTCCATCGATCCACCATGATGGACGAAAGGCTAACATCTCTAGCTACAATTTCGATAGAAAGCTCTTGCGTACGAGATTTAGATCTCGACCGCATAATTGATGTGTTTGCTGCTGAAAAGGCTCGCCGAAAAACATTTTGAAACCTGTATTAAATATACGTTATCTTCTTTGTGTTGTAGATTAATGTTAAGAATCAATTGCACAGAAATTTATTTTCATTAGACGAGTCAGAGTCAGTTTCTTCATCGACCAGCGATTGGCTTAAGGACTTAAGGAGGCTTTACACAGAATACGATGCGATTTACGTACGAAAATGTCGTATCAAATTACGTACGTAGATTTCAAACTAGGGTACGTAGACGCAAAATTGGACGCAATCACATTTTGTATAATTTTTACGGTTCACTTTGTTTGCGGATAAAGGGGCCCACGTATAGTTTTCGGGGGGGGGCCTCAGCTGGCCTAGCGCCGGCACTGATTGCTACATTTCATTTATCGGAATGTTAAATCTAATAGATGACAAGAACAAGGACTTTGATTATCAAAACACTTAAAAATAAATTACCAGCCGTATGGGGCGTACGCCCCACGTTGGGAACCATTGAATTAGATATTTTCGAAGTTTTACATAGAGATTGTACAACTTACGGATTGATAACTAATTTTCAATCCGGACCACAGTAGGGCAAAATTTTTTTGAATAATTTTTCAACTTTTAGTAATTTTAACTGTAGCACAATTATAAATGTGTTATTAAATTGATTTTTAAGACTCTTGAAGTTAAATGTCTGGGTTTGATTCCCAGCTCAATCAAATTTTAATGATTTTTTTGTAATAGACAAAAATTAAGGTCCACTAATCAAAATTTCAAGAAAGCAGTACATTTAAAAATTTAGCAAATTCAAACAAAACGAGAGCAGACTCATTACACGCAATCAACATTTTTTAGAAAAGTAAGCACTGCCTTTAGAAGTTAATTTTCTAGAAATACGCACTGTTTTGAGTGCTGGTGCACTTTTAGAGAGCTGGGCATTAAACCTTTTTAGTTCATTTTTTGCAAAGCAATTAAAAATACATCTAGAAATGAGCTCAAAATTGGAGTGCAGCTGGGCGCATCTCGTTCAGAGCAAACACGTACTTGCAGCATGTCGTACGAACAAATTGTTTTACGTACAGCATCAACAAAAACTTTTGATGATTTCTTTGCTTCAAAAATTGCTGCATAATAGTTGATTGTCCGTTCAACATGGCATTATAGAATTTGGCCTCAAGTGTGACAATAGCAAAAGTATATTCCGTTGGAGAAGAAAGCCCACCACGATTTGCCATCTCAAAGAATTCTTTGTGTTCATCTGGAATAACAGATCGAATATCAGGAGCATCAGAGGAATCAATGAACAAATTTTTGCATGACGAACACTTTCTGTGGCATGTAATACTGCGGGCAATATATTTGCTGACACAGTAAATTACTGTATAACTAAATCTGGATTTGGTAAATCATCACCAATAGAAATTGAGAGTAAAAAATCTGCCAGTCATGAATTATCAGTTGCAGGGCTGCTTGCTAAAGAGAAATCCAAGATAGTCAGTTCAGCTGCTTCCATGTTGGCTGCTGATAATAAAGTTTGCTGCTGCAACATGCTTAAGCAACGAATTTTTTTCCGCCAATAATAACTGCCTTACTGATAAATAAAATTTCCTCCGTTTACTTAATTTGTCTGTACTAACCAAAGCGGCCTTCGATTGGATCAGACAGTAATTTACCTGGCAAGACGTATTCAAACTCATGTTTCGATTTTAAGTACTTTACGAATTCTGGAATTGCACCAATACTGTGAGTGCATGCAAGAAAGGTCTTAGAAGTGAGAGCGCTATTCCCTGATTGCTTCCAGTTTTCAAAAATGTGCTTGGTTTCTTCCGGATACTTAAGCCCGATCGAATTGTTGTTGCTAGCACATAAGGGATGGCAAAACAAATCATTTTTTTTAAGGCCTGTAAAATTATAAAATATATAAGTTAAGGAATAGTCTACAAAATAGATTTTGTTTATAAATCGTATTTGAGCCGTTATTCTTTATTATTTTTTTTTCAAAATATTCTTTAAACTTAAAATAAGCGTTTTTTAACAGAGTCAAATGCAAGCTGAGGTATAGTGAATAATTTTTATTTTTAATCAACACAATAGTAAACTCCGCAAGATTAGCATTGAATATTTTTAATTAAACTATCTACACATTATTGTACTTTTACACACAGCGATGTAAACCAGTGTGAAAAAAATAACTAAAAAAAACATATCGTTTCAAAGTAATGGCAAATAAGCCTAATGACAATTGATAACACAATGACTAATAAACAAATAAACCATAACAATCTACCTTTAAAAGACGTCTTGACAGAAAGAATTTTCCAAAGGTTTTCAATAAACGTAACATACCATGCAGTTTGAGAAAAATCTGGATATTGTGAGGCATAGAAAGTTAAAGCACGCGCAGTTGATTCGCTAGAAACACCTGCAAAATTATGGGATTACAGTATATAAACATACACTTAAATAGCAAAAGGTTTCCATAACAAAAATTGACCATCTATAAAGTTGACGTTCTTCCAGTGCGCTGTTTGTTTACTTCAGCACAAACAAGAAATTTCATTTGGCTTATACAGCCAAGCCCAAGTGACTACTGGTTACGCAGCTAAACCAAACTGACGAGTTCTAACGAGGACGAAACAGCTGTCTTTGATTGCTAATACAGTAGCTCACGAAGTAACAAAAATTGATATTGGATAAATGTGAAATAATGCTTTTCTAAATAACTTATAAGTACTTACTAAATGCATGTAAAGAAGATGTTCTTGCAATGCTGATGGGATTCAATAAATTTTGAACAGTACTCAAAGCACATTGCCCTTCTCCAGAATGATCCATTACGGGTAGAAGCGGAGTTATCACTCCCGTTCTATACACTCCCTATATCACCCTAAAATAAACACCTTTTTTAGAGATCACGTTGTTTTGAGACATTGAAAAGTGGCCACTCCTAAAACGATAAACTTTTTTTAAGATCACACTTTTTGAACACTAAATAGTGGCACCCCGAAAACAATAAGCTTCTTCTAGAGATCGCTTTGTTGCTTTGCTTCGGAACACTAAAAATAGCCTCTCTACTTTTCTTGCACCGGGCCCCCTTTTCCCTTTTTTTGTGGCCATCACTGGCCACCACCCTACTAAATGTTTGCAGTAGTGTCATGACATATGTTATGTATTATAGGCTACTACCGAAGAATCTCTTTGTGCAATTTGTCGTGTTTAATTTTTTTACATTACCTTGTCTGTATAAAAAATGTTTCTATTTGATTTTTTTAATTGCCACAAAGCAAAATTACTAATATTAATAGGCTACTTGAAAATTAAAACATTTTAAATTTTACCTGGGGCAAAACGGACACTATGACCGTTATGCCCCAGGTAAAATAACCCCACTATTACCATGACTACTGCTTCTTTCATACTTTTTTCAGTAAACATACCAATAGTAGACTTCCTTTGTCTATTTCTTAACATAATTTTCATAAATGATTATAAAATAATAAATATTATCAAAACTAAGAAAAATTTTTTACAAATTATTGATTATATGTAACTTAAAAATTGTTGTTATAAACTTTAATAAAATTAGTTATAATGTTAAGCCTAATTACTATATAGTTGTTGATAAATTAAACAAAATAGACTATTGCGCAAAAAACATCTATGTAATCATCAAGGGGTACAGTCGGACAGCAAAGGGGCATTTGCTTCCCTTTTTTCCTTTTTAAAAAGGGAGGTTTCAGGTAAGCAGATAATACAGCTCTATAAAACAGAACAAAATCCTGATTCGTTGAACGCAAGAAAACTTGGGCAAGATTGCATTGCTATCCAAATCCTTTTCGGCTGGTACAGCTATAAATCTTAACTACAAAATTCAAAAAAGGTGACTTTCTTTTTAATTTTACCTTTACCCGTCTCGCACCAAAATTTTTTTCGGTGCCCTGCCTAGTGCCTACTTCTAATAATGATTTTAATGCCACGCTGAGACGTCGGCTTGTTGATTTGAAAGTTTGAGAGAGAGAGAGATCTGTTTATTTGCATCAAACCTTTTCAATAAATTACCGCTTAAAACACACACAAAAAAACAATGATTTTACGTTTTAAAATTAAACAAACTGATAATAATGCATATATATCAAATCAAAGAGCACTATTAAGATATGATGCAGGGGTAAAAAGGGACAAAAGTCATTTAATCACTACCCCCAGCTTATTTAAAAGTTTCATTACAAACAATTTAATAAATTAATTAAATTTTTGGTATGTAAAATTGATTATTAACTAAGAAAAAGATTAGCATAAGACATTTTACATCATAAATTAAAAATCACCTTACAAACATGATGAATGTAAAATAAAGATGTTGTTATTACTTGATTGCCGTGTGTTATAAGCATGAATTTCATTTACTAAAGGGATTTTATCTTTAAACTCTCTGTCATTGTATAATCGAAACATGAATTTCATTGCAGAATATTGGTACAATTCATTTATCTTTAATAATTTAGAAAATGCATACAAGTAATTTAATCTCGTTCTATATGGTTGCATACTAATGTATCGTATAGCTCTATTATGCATTTTATTAAGGTGTTTTAGTGCTGATTGATTTTCATTTCCCCACAGAACTATGCCATATTGCAATCTGCTTTTTATAAGTGCATGGTACACGAGCTTTAGATTATTAAAAGAAAGGTATTTTTTTAAATGATACAGCATTCCCACACATTGAGATATTTGGGCAGTTAATTTATCTATATGTGGTTTCCATTTTAGATTTTTATCAATTACAATTCCCAGGTATTTAACTTCGTCTTTTTGGCAAATTTGACTGTTATTCATATGAATGTTTATCATGTTATTTTCAGTTTTCTTTTCTCCAAACATTATAGTGTTTGATTTTTGGGTGTTTAAAGTAAGCTTGTTTTAAGTAACCAATTTTCAATTTTTTTAAGTTCTCCATTGACCACTTTTTCTACTGAAGATGAGTTATTACCAGAGGCAAAAAGTGCTGTATCATCAGCAAAAAGAAGAATTTTTAAGCTTGAAACATTTGGAAGATCATTTATGTATAGGAGAAATAAAATAGGGCCAAGGACACTACCTTGTGGGACACCATGATTTATTAAATTTTTATCTGATTTAGTTGAATTTATATTTGTAAATTGATATCTGTTTGCTAGATATGAAGAAATTAAATCAAAAGGTAGCCCCCTAATACTCATTGCAATTAATTTTTGTTTTAAAACAGTGTGGTCTACTGTATCAAAAGCTTTTTTTCAAATCAAGAAAAATTTCACAAGTAATTTTATTGTTTGCCTGCTGATAACGCAAGTAATTTTCTAGTTTAATAAGTGCATCACTAGTGCTTTTGTTTTCCTGAAAACCATATTGATTTTCTGATATGATTTTGTACGTATTAATAAAATCAGTTAAATTATGTTTAAGAATTTTTTCAAAAATTTTTGAAAAGTGGGGTAAGATGGAAATTGGCCTATAATTTGAAGCAATGTCTCTATCACCCCCTTTATAAATTGGTAATACTTTGGCAATTTTTAATGCACTTGGGAAAACACCTTTATTAATACAATTGTTGATTAAATAACATAATGTACGTGCTATTACGTTTTTACTTAATTTAAGACTTTTTACTGGTATATCATATGTATCATCACATTTACTGTTGTCTAATAAATTAATTTCTCTTATGATATCTTCATCAATTACTGGTTTAATAAATAATGAAGAGCAAGTGGAAACAGTATTTAATGATTTTGAAGGACTTGTTTTTGGAAGAGAATTTGCCAATTTTGCTGCTATTGATGTAAAATAGTTGTTTAGACATGAAGATATGTCTTTAGGTGAATAAGTCTTTATTAGACTCTGGACACTTAATGTTTGTAATTAAACTACCACTGGTAGGTTTTCGTATTATGTTTTTAATCATTTTCCATGTATTTTTGCTGTTGTTTTTGTTAAGTTCCAACTAATACTGAAAATAATTTTGTTTTGATTGTTGTTTTACATGTGTTAGTATGTTATTATATTGTTTGTATTTTTTGTAATGGATATATGTATGTGAATGTTTACAAGAAATTTGATAAAGTCTATTTTTCTCTTTTATACTTTTTTGAATACTTTTTGTCAGCCAAGGTTTAAAATAAAATTTGATTTTCTTTCTAGAAAGTTTTTGTTTTGGAGCATGAGTCTCGAGACATTTTAGAAATATATTCAAAAATTCTGAAAATTCTGCTTCTGGGTCTGAAAAGTTATTACCTAGGTTGCTTTTGTCTAAGCCTTTTGTTAAAGAATCTAAAAAATCAACTTCAGAAAAATTTGAAAAATCTCGTTTCAATATTTCACATGGTGGTCTACTTGCTGGTGAAACCTTATTTTTAGGTATCATCACAAAAACTGGATTATGATCACTTATATCATAAGATATTGAGCCAGAAACAATATTACTTGCGGAATTATTACAGTATATATGATCTAATAATGATGGAGTTTGCATGTTCATGTACCTTGTAGGACAATTTATAAGATTAATTACACCTAATGATTCAAGAGATTCTTTATATTGAATGATTGAGGGAGCATCACTTAATAAATTTATGTTAAAATCACCCAGTATAAAATAGTTTAATCCTTCTAAATTTATTTTTTCTATGACACATTCTAATTTAAGTTGGAAGTTAGATATTGATGAATGAGGATGAAAGTAAATCCCCCCCACAACATAAGCTTTATTACAATTATTAGATTTAATTTTAACCCAAAAATGTCTTCATTCAAGCATAAATCAGGACGAATTTTATAATTTAATGATGTTTTTAAATATATGCCAATACCTCCACTGTTTGTTGGAGAATTTGATGAATGAAAATGATAATTTTTAATAGATGTAATATTATAATTTATATTTTTAAGTTTTGTTTCACTAATTACCATCACTTCTGGAGAGCAGGGTAACAACCCAAGTAATTCATCAATTTTATTTATGTTTTTATTAAGACTCCTTACATTCATATGAAGAAAAATATTATGTTTTGTGTAACTTGTTTCACACAGTAATTTAGAAAATTCAGAGATACTCAAATTTGGTTTGCATACTGATTCATGTATGTTGAACATTTAAAAAGAAAAAAAAACAACTAAACATGTTTATATTACATTAAGAAATTAGTGACTTACAGAAGTTGATCAATATCAGATTTGCAGGTAATTTTGATTCTTTCACTAGTGGTGTTTTTTCTGATAAATATATCACCATTGTATGTCCAAAGAAATTGATATTTTGAGGTAATTTTTTTTTTATATGCTAAGGCGAACAGCTTTTTTCTTCTTGGAGTTAAATTTTCATTGATGAATAGGTTTTTCATTCCATCAATGCCATAGTCTCGTACTCCAATTAGGCTTTTTCTTTTTTGAAATATTAATTTCCTTATGTCTCTGTTTGTAAATCTGGCAATTATAATTGGAGGATTATTTGACAAAGATTTTGGAAGACGATGGGAGGTTGAAATGTCATTTTCTTTTAGATCGATGTTTAATTTTTTTGCCATGGTTTTGATGATATGGTTAGTATTTTCATTTGGATTAAGGGGGATACCGTGAAATTCTAAATTTTCTCTTCTGTTGTACTGGTCCAAATCATCTCTCATTTTTTCCTCTTCAATTAATTGATCTTTGGGACATTGGTTTTCTTTCATTAAATCATCAGTTTTTTTTTTGTAGGTCAAGTTTCATTAATTTTGATACATTATTTTTTAAGCATTCAAATTCATCATTTAAAAACTTCTGACTTTTTATTACATCTTCAATTTTTTTTCTTGATCTTTTAGTTTTGAAAATACTTCATCAATTTTATTATTAAATTTTATTTCTTGTCTCTTCAGTGCTTCTTCGATGGTTTCTTGAATATGGGTCATTATATTATTTTCCATTTCTTTCATCATGTTGATAATTTCCCTGGTTGGAGCCATAACTTCACAATTTTTAAATGAAAATTTATACTATATTTATACAACAAAGAAAATTTAATTACCAAAACCTTATTCAAATAGAATTTAATTACCAAAACCTTATCAAATGAGTAGTTGACATTAAACCGCCGTTTGAATAGTGCGGCAGCACCTGAAGTTCTAAGAACAATGGCGCTTTATCTTACTCAACAATCTCCATTTTAACTTTTCATTTTCATCATTTTCGGGAAAAACATTGAATTAATTTAGTGTATTTCCCTTTTCCCGCTTGTCCTTTCGGGATTGCCGGGGCAGCAACTCGAGTTGGGATCTCCAAGCATCCCGATCTCCTGCAACTAGTGGCAATTCCGCCGGTGGAATTCCAAGACTCGACCAGGCCAGGTCTTCAACATAATTCCGCCAGCGAGTTCTGGGTCGCCCTCTAGGCCTTTTGCCACTCGGAAAGCATCCATTAGTTGCTTTGCTGTTTGTTCGTGGGACATTCGTGTCGTATAGCCATATCAGCGCAGTTGCGATTGTTCTATACCTAGTAGCAGCGGTTTGATGTTGAAAGATTGACGAATGTCAGTGCTTTTAACCTTGCCAAGTAGAAATAAACCTTTGACTTTTTGCAAAAAAAAAAAAACATTTTGGTCGCCTGTACTCAAAATCTGACTCTTACGGTCATTACCCAACACTCATGACCATAGGTGAGGATAGGAATTTTTGTTTTTTGTTAGAATCTTGGTAATCACTCTGAAAACAAAAATCTCTGCTCTTGTACACAGCTCTTGTTTCAGTACAACTGATCGGTAAAGCTGGCGCATTACTGCACTTGTTTTTCCAACACGTGTGTTCAGTTTATTGTCCTGTTTACGATCATTCGAGAATGTAACTCCAAGATAATTAAACTTTTCTATATATCTGCTGGAGAGTTACTCCATTTGTTTGGAAAAAACACTGGACAGGGTGGCTTGACAAATACATAATCACAGTTTTAGCCGTAGGCTACTAATTTTTATCCCAGCATGCAAGTAGGCGCCAGAAAACAGATCAAGTGCATATTGAAGATTATTTTTGTTTGAGCTTAACAGGTGCAAGGTTATCTGCAAACAACAGGCGCCGAACATTACACTTCCCAAATGTGACGCCACTACTGCAGGAACTGTTTCTGTCTATCTTGTCCATGTATATAATGAGCAGGAGAGGAGAAAGAACACAGCCCTGTCGTAATCCAACAATGACACTAAAAGGTTTTGTTTTTATGCCATTGACACAAACATAGATTTCTGACTGTTTATACAACGATTTGATAGTAGCTAACAGCTGACATCTCACGTCATACTCCAGCAGGATTGCCCACAGCTTGTCTCTTGAAACACTGTTATATGCCTTTTTAAGGTCTACAAAGCATGTATACACCTCTTTGGCATATTCCCACGATTTCTCAAAAATTTGCTAAAGGGCAAAGATCTGGTCCATGGTAAATCTGCCAGGACAAAATCCGCATTTTGTATCATGAAGTTGAGGTTTGACTATTTCACGGCATCTCCGTTTGAGCCACTTTGCATAGACTTTTTCTCAAAGACTTCGCAAAGAAATACCCCTGTAATTAGCGCATTTCTTCTTGTCTCCTTTTTTGTGAATAAGTAAATACACTGGTCTCCCATTGGTTCGGTACCTCATCAGTTTTACAAGATACTTGGAATACACGAGTCAGCCAATGAACCCCAAAGTTGTTTATGACTTTTAACATTTCGGGTCGAATATTATCTTCATCAGGAGCCTTGCCAGCTTTTAAAGATTTGATTGCTGTGCTCACCTCTGCTTCGGTTAGATGAATTTCTTCACCAATTTGTTTCTCAGATGTTTCCAAATGTTGGACTGTTACTGGATTTAAGAGCTCACAAAAATATTTTCTCCAACGATTTAGAATGCCCTTTTGATGCTTCAGAAGCACACCATTAACATTTTCAATGAAGGTAGTGACTGGTGTTGATTACTACGCAAACGACATTTGATTTTCCAAAATACTTTGTTTGCCGATCTGTAGTCTGTATCCAACTTTTTTCCAAATTCTTCCCATGACTTTTCTTTAGACTGTTTGACAAAAGCGGCGGCATTCTTGCGTGCTGCAGAGTACCGCAATCGAAGCTGGCTCAGATGACTTGTTTGTAACCAAGCTCTAAACGCAATTTTTTTGCACAGATAGCTTCTTTAACTTCTTCGTTCCACCAAGCAGTTTTTTCTCACTAACCATTTGACCTCCCACACGTTTGCAACTACAACTAGCAGCTGCAGAGGTAATGACTGCTGATTTAAATAAATCCCACTGAGTCTCAACGTCTTCAGTACATGTATAGTCAGGGAGTTCTCTTAACAGGAAAGCAACTTTGTTTGCAAAAGTATATCTTACCTTTTCGTCGGCTGCTAATTTCCACTATATTCTGTAGGCTCTTAATTCGTGCTTTGAATCGTTTCCTTTTTCTTGGATGGTTCAGGGCTCTTAAAATACAGACAACAGTTCAGCCACAAAAGAAAACAAGTCCGCAGATACCTAGTAGCTTGTGAATCCTCTTGTGCCGAAAAAAGGCATTCATTATGCACAGTCCGTTGATGGCACAGTACTGTAGCAAACACCTTCCGTTTTTGTTAATGTCGGAGTTTTCTTGTCTTCCGATAACACCCTTCCATGTCTTGTCGTCAGTACCCACGTATGCATTGAAACCACCCAATAGGACAATTGATTCTGTAGATCTTACTTACTGTAAAGCAACACCTACATCATCTATGAAAGCCTGGTACTGTGCTTCAGCGTTTGGTGCGTACACCTACAAAATGCACAGTGGCCGCTCCTGTAGCCTAAGCCTAAAGAAACCAACCCTTTTTCCGAGTGGTATCCAATCAGTGACACAGTGGGCCAAGCGAGGGCTTACAAAGATGTCTTTCCCTGCCTGAGCAGACATGGTTACATCTACACCTGAGTAGAAAAGCTTCTAGCCTCCATTCAACTCAACAGCATCAGAACCACGACACTTGGTAGAGAAAATTCTAACAATATCAAGGTGATATTGCTCTGCCTCCCAAACCAATTCCCGTTTTTTTCCATTGAGTGAAGTGACGTTCTAGTTGCCTATGCGAAGATCCCGATGTTTGAGAACAACTCGAATACAGATATTGTGCGCTTCACCTATTTGCTTCCTCATACGCGTAGCGAATGCATTGGTAGGTTTCTAGTTATGGTCAGCTTGTGGGGGATAATGTAGGTTACTTTTCGAACGGGCCCCTTTGCCTAAAACCCGAACGCGGATCTTTTTTGTATCTTGCTCGACGCCCGATGCAGTTTGAATATTGTCATTTGAATCAGTGATGGATTTTGGATGAGACCAGTGAGGCAGTCGTCTCGGGACCCCCTTTTTTACAGTTATTGAGGGGCCCCCTTTTTGAAAATGCCGGGTATAGTTTCATTTGGGGGCATTTTACATGGGCTCATAAACCCCGAAAACTCAAGAGTTTGATGTTGTAATTTTCAGCACATAGGAGGAAATGTACAGGTATGTTATATAATATGCCACATAGAGTAATATGGGAAGACACTTAAGTTTGAACCAATAATGCATGACATCTATTCAATTCTTAAATATTACTCATCAACTTTGTAATGTCAACTATTCTTATTAGTTAAATTGTTATAAATGTTGTCTAAAAGTGATTAAAATTTAGCAGCAACAACTTTACAGCTGAAAATATGCTTTACCAAAAGAGAAATTTTGTTTTAAATTTGTATTATTTAATTAATAAAAACACTACTTGAAATAGTAGTATGAGTACAGTAGCCTATTAATCATTTTCTGTAATTGCAACGAAGTAATGACATACAAAACTAAAAAAATTACAAACACTTATAATAAAAAGAATACATCTTTTTTTTATATTAGCAAATGTTTCATGTACAATAGAAACCATTAGAACACTAAATCCAGTCTATGTACATGTATGTTTCAACAAAAACCAATTTAATTTGGAAATTTCACTTTTAAATTCCATTTTTCATTTTTATCTTAAAATGCAATTTGTTCGTTACTTAACTAATAAGACGATTGATTGCAATTTGTTTATTTACTTGACAAATAAGACTGTTGATTGCAACTTTTTGGAATTGGTTAGCAATTTTTATAATGGAGATTTTGACAACTGGTTTGCAAGTTGAGCTAGCAAAAACAACTGCTCAATTAAAGCTTAAAATTTATACGCTGTCATTTTGAAAAAAATTGAATTAGAACCTATTTCGGTACAGTAATTTGATTTCAAATGACACTCTCAAAAGGTAGCCTAACGACTACGAGAATGGTCTGTTTTGCACCAATAATCGTAACATAAAAACCTTTTGTCACAGACTTTGTTCGGGAATCCTAAAGGACCAGTTGAGCTAGGTAACCCGAATACCTGTGCTGAAACAAAGCTGTGTCTAAATTTTATTTTATTCCGGCTCAAGAAGTAGTCTTGCTATGAGCCTGACGGGTTTTATCAGTTGGTTTGAACGAAAGCTCGGATTGATCCGTTGAAGACCATTCTTCACAAACAAACAGAGACCACTGTCTCTAATAAGAACGAATGTATTACAAAAGTCACAACCGACGAAACTTCTATTCCACGCTTTGCCAAACTGCAAAGCGGAATCAACGCTACAACTTGATTCAATCAACAGAAAATGATTCTACCTCCGTAGAACACAACTCCAAAACATTGGCGCAAAATAAATTCAACACTCGCCCCAAATTCTGCTTTTTCTCAAAGCGGCACTTTTCGCTTTATTTGTCTCTCTTTTCGTCTTTGTTGTGTGCTTTCTCTTTTTCGTCTCTGTCAAGGAGATTGAGCGAACTATATATATGTAGACAAACACCACGTGACGGCGAACTCACTCGAATAAACCAGATCATTCTCCAACCTTCTAGAGAATACGCTTATGCTAGAACCACATAGTATATGTAACATCGCAATTCGCTTTGTCGGCAATCCGTAATTTTAAATAACTCGCTTTGTTTTAGCGACGTTCTAAAACGGTCGCCTAGTAAACGGTTCGTTGATTTCGAAGACAAAGGAATTAACTGCAACCAGTGAAAGTTATAGACAATGCGTACGAGCAGTAAAGTTTTGACAAAGATTGTGCTGAATTGAGTATATATTGTAGCGTCAAATATTTAAAGTATAAAGAATTGCCAGTGAAGAAAATTCAGGTGAAATTTTATCGTAATGAAGTTAAATGTTTATTTTAATAAATTTAGCTGGTAATTAATTCGGTACAGATACAGTATTTAAAATTAAATTCTAATTTCACTATATCGTTTAATTTTGTAAATCTGCTTTACTGATTAATGCTGTGCACGTTTATCGTTATTTCTTATGCTGTTAATTTGGTAATTGTTTGTTGTTGTTTTATTCTAAATTTTCTCTCCAACTCTGTCTTTTCTGTTAACAGAAAACCGCAGCGTTGGACCGTTCTGTAATAAAGAATTTGATAGAAGAACTCTGCTGCGCGTTTTCCCTTGTGTATGTCTCGCGTATCACTGGGCGCGTTTTAAGACATTACAGTATATACGCGAACATTCTACTACAGTGACGCTGATCAAAACATATTACGTCATTACCGTCCGGCGAAAAGAGAAAAAGGATATATGCATCGCGCAATAGAAAGCGCATCGGACGTTATATCACATAGTACGAGAGCAGCGCTACAAGGCGACGCGATTATTATCTTATAATAAAACTACAAATTACTTTTAACGGGAATAAACTACATCGTTATAATTAAAATTATTAGTAATAAAGTGTGACACCTTTCAACAATATTTTACAACTCTGTTAGCTATTTTACAATTTTAGTTTAAAGCAAGCATTATTGCATTTCAACCAAAGATCCTAAAAATATTTCATACAGCTACCTAAGCTGAAAATATCACATAATTAATTGGCTGCTTTATAATACAGGGTGTTTCAAAAAATTTGACATCATTTGACATGTAAATATTACAGAAATTACATTGTCGAATCAAATGAAATTCAACACGGTTAATGTTGAGCTGAACAAGATTTATTCCTGTAAATTTGAATAAGAAATTTAAAGGCACCTGAATTTCACGAAAGGTTTTCCAAAATGTTCAATATGCGCACCGCCTGTGACACGGCACACGTGAAGTCGGTACTCCGGCTCCTCCTAAACATGCTGCAGCATGTCTTGGGTAACAGTCTCCAGTGCGGTAGTCTTTCTTTGTTAACTACCTGTGTTGCACGAAAGTTAAACTGGAGATTGTTACCCAAGACATGCTGCAGCATGTTTAGGAGGAGCCAGAGTACCGACTTAACGTGTTCCGCGTTACAGGCGGTGCGCATATTGAACATTTGCGAAACCTTTCATAAAGTTCACTTGCCTTTGAATTTCTTATTCAAATTTACAGGAATAAATCTTATTTAGCTCAACATTCACCCTGTTGAATTTCATTTGATTCGACAATGTAATTTCTGTAATATTTACATGTCAAATGATGTCAAATTTTTTGAAACACCCTGTAAATTAATACATCAACAATATTAATTTTCGGTTAATATTTTTACATTAATTTACTAAAAATTATGCTATCTTTCAAATGTATTTTTAATTTTTTTTTTTATAAATATCAAGGTATTTATATTTCCAAAAGATCTATATTACAAGAATTTCTTAATCTTTTTTGGGTTAACAAAGAGCCAAAACTAAAACTGCTTTTTCTGTTAATATTTTAGGCGACAGGTTTTGTAATTCTTATCATAGAAATAGTTGTAGTATTGTAGAATGAGTATAATTATTGGGATTTAACCTCGTTTTGCTCGGCTGGCTTAATTGTGTTATTAATCATTTAGTACTATTGTTTTATATCCAATAATAAAAATTATTTTTGTTGTTGTTGTTGTTGTTATGTAATCAGTGCAAGTTTGTTTTTTGCTGCTTAAAGAGATCAAATTTTATGTCCATGATAGTAGCCTACCATTAAGTCAGTTTAATTTTTAGTTTTATTGAAAAATATATGAACAAATCCATTGTTTTAATCAATATTTTTGAGACTAACAAGACTTTAGATTGAATGTCTAATTGTTTATTGTGACACCGTGGCAGATTTTTAAAAATATATTTTTAACAGATTGTGTTTAGGCTCACAACAATCCAACAATTTACTACTTTCGAATTGGAACTGATTTCAAGTTCCTTGTCAAGAAGCTCAAACCAATAACAAATTTTCCAAAAAATGATGTATTTTTAGTAAGCCTATAGTTCCATAAATATTCCAATTTGTCTCCACAAAATTCGAATTTACACACTCATTTGCCCGGTCGTTTCCATACATTGCATAGGCCTATATAGCCTGCTAAGCATACATCAAAAACAACTTTAAGTCAATAACTATTGATTTGAGTAGGCTTTTGGGTTGAGTTATTGTTCTTTGTGAAGAAGAGTCAAATCGAATTCAAACCTGTTTAAGACTTTTTCAACTAAACAAAGAATTTGAGTCGCAGGCAAACACATTGGGGGTTGAAAGTCACCCCCATTGAGAAATGTACACAAATTAATCAAAAGACAATAGATCAAGAAAAAAAAAGTAGACAAAAAAGTCTTCTTTTTACTTAAATTGTTATGTCAATTGTGCTTTCTTCTTGCAAACTCCCCCATGATAAATTTCTGCGTCCACCATTGAATTGAGTTGATCTAAGTTTCTTATCAGCATCAATTCTTTTCCAATATTTGGTTGTTTATTTTTTTAAATAGCATTGCTAAAGTGGTAAACCAATTTTGTGACGTCATTTGTTGGGGCCCCCTAATTAGAGTTTTGCCTCAGGCCCCTAATTTTGAATATCTACCACTGATTCGAACTATTAATTGTGCAACATTTGTTCGATTGCTTCTGGTCTGCTTCTCACCTTCGACCTTACTGCTATGGTTAGTCATGGGAGAAGTTGAGAACTCCAAACGGCATTGCTCTTATGATCATAGAAAGCGAAAACCCCTCCACCACGCTAAGCAAAACAAAGTCAATAAAACAAAAGAATGAGAAAAAATTAGAAACGAGAGAAAAGTAAAAACTCTTGTTTCTAATTTTCTCTCATTTTTTGTATTCTTTGTTTGATTGATTTTTTTTGCTTCGCTCACCGCTCGCTTAGATTTTAAGTGCGAAAAGATCAATAAAAGAAACAAAGAATGCTCCATTCCACGCTCGTGGTGGAAACGAGCCTCTATTCCGTAGCTGCGCAGAATACCGTAACAATGTCGATGAACCGTTGTTTTTGGGTCAATTTCATCTTTCATTTAAAAACTCTTCAATCACATCTAAAGTAAAGAGCGGTGTAACAAAGCTTGCTTCAACTGTAAATCTATCAGCGCCTGCGTTTCAACCATTTCAACAGCGCCACAGTAATTTTGGCAGAAAAACCTGGGCGAAATAATAAAGAAAACGAGCCACGGCGAAGCCTTGTGCATGTGCGCACAGTAAAGCCAATTAGCATGTAAAAGCTCAAAAACAACGCAGTTTCGGCGTAAACATAAACATCATCTTGAGTGTAATTTCGATTAGAAATTTAATTTTTTTCAAAAACAAGTTAATAATATAAGTTGTATGATCAAATGGCGATAAACTTTTTCCGTAACTACAAATTGAAATAACAATAAAAAGCTACAACTAAAAACATTATCCTTTTTTTAAAGCTTAATTTAGAAAACTTACGGGTCGATGGTGACGAAATAATAAATTTCACTTTGACCAAAATTTCATATTGATCAAAATTTTGTATTTATTTTATGACAACGCCACAATAAATTTTGAACAAAATTCCTTTGATTAATTCCTACCCAAAAGCCGAAATTAAAAGCGGCTTTGAAAATTTAAAAGCAGCGCGATGTTTACTTATGCGAATTCAAGCTTGATTTAATCTAACTTCCGGATCGATATTGGTGCAATGTTAAACGTCAATTTGATTGAAATTTTTTACTAATCTAAATTCCGTCCTCAGTATATGACAACACCATTTTAAACAGATGTTTTTAAATGGCAGCTGTTCAAGAGCTAAAATCAAAAGCAGCGCGAATTTTACAATTGCAAGTTCAACCTTAGTTTAAATAAACTTCCCGATCGATATTGATACAATGTTAAACGTCACCTAGATCGAAATTTCATGCTGATCACTATTACTTACTTAGTATATGAAAACACCACATTAAATTTCAAACTGAATGCCTTTGATTAATCCTACTCTAGAGTCAAAATATACTATTTCTTTTATAAACTTATCACTAGTTGTATTAAAAGTTTTTCAATATCTAAATATTTTTAATTAAAGTAAAGAAACTTGCCAGATTTTTGAATGAGCCTAACAACAGCCTGCACTACAGAATTAAGCCAGCTATTGTTTGCAATGTTGGATAGCACTAAATGACTAATTTGTTTGGAAGTCTGCTGGTGGGTTGAATTAAACGAGCAATTGAAATGCAATGCAGGCATGCAGTTAATATGATGCAAAATAATGCAGTTAATGCAAACGGCGGTGCATGCACCACAAACCAAACTGGTGCTTTTGTAAGGATCAAGTATTGAAAAATTGTTTAGCTATCATTTTTTGTTACCAACGTTAAACTTTATTTTCTCGTATTTATTGATAAGTTGGTTATTTTGTATTAATTTTTGTTAAATTTTTTACTCGATCTTGCATCATGCCCAAACGAAAGTATGACTGAGCATACGTAAAAAATGGTTTTATCTAAGTGAGCACAGTGGAAAAGTTATTCAACAGTGTGTGGTTTGCATGAAAAGACTGTTTAATGCGGCCATACCACCCATACTGCTAAAACGCCATCTGGAAACGATCCATGCCGATAAAATAAACTGAAATCAGAGCTACATTCAGCGACTGGGCGAAAACGTAGAGTGTTAGGGCATGGATAAAACCAGTCAGATCCTGCAGAAGGGTGAGGAGGTTGTCAAGGAATCTTATAAAATCGCTTTCTTAATAACCAAACACTTGAAAGCTTAAACGATTGCAGAGTCGTTGTAATGCCAGTTGCAAAAATTTCTGTCAGCCGAATAAATGGAGAGCAGGTTGGGGCAAAGTTAAAAAGTGTTTCCTTTTCAACAAAACTCTGAAACGGCGCATTTAGGAAATATATATTGATATTGCCAAATAAATAATTGCAGGAGTAAAAACTTCGAAGTTTGAATTCTCCATAAAACTTGATTAATCTATGATGTCAACAACTGCTGTCAACTACTTTTCTGCATCCACTCCATACAGAATGATGTGGTAAAAACTGAACTATTGCTGAGCCATGAGCAACAACTAGGGAGCAAGAGGAGCTTGTAGATATTTAGGAGGACCAGACAACAAAGCAAAATACAAAAAATATCCTTTAATAAACTTTCCGCTTGTTACGGCCTCTTCATACTTTAGGCTAGCTTTCCCCGGTTTCCAACCGCTACTGACTTTTCCTTCTACATGGGAATGCGAGCAGAAATTTTCAATTATGATTCACATCAAATCAAAAAATCGAATCTAACTAAGTGGGCCGGGACATGTCTCTGTTAGCAAATTTACGCCATGCATGGACCGATTGGTGGAAGCTAAACAAAAATCTCATTAAATTTAGTTGTAATCTTTTATTGATTTCATCAAATCAGTTGCTCTGGAAGTAGTGGTACACGTTGAGGATACTGGATGCCCAGATGGTACGAGATCGTAGAAAGGTTTCCAACCACTGATTTAGAGGTTTCACGTAAAAAGCATCAGCAAAACCTTAACTGGTTATTTCATATTGAAGGTGAGAGTAGACAAGAGCATAGTAACATTCTTGTGGTTTTTCATGAATATAATGCCTAATTAACATATCGAACCAATAGACTTTTGCAAATGTTGTGTAAGGTGATTTATATGATATGACCAATTCATTTTATCGTCAATATATAATCTCAAGTATTTTACATAATCAGTACGAGTACGTTTTATTTCTATCTTATTTATGAATATATTAAAATTGCTCTTTTCTATCTTACCTTTTTTCGTAATCAATAAGTATGTTGTTTACTGTAATTTAACGATAATTTGTTGTATCTTAACCAATTTTCAAGTAAAGCTAGATTTTGATTTACTTTTTTTTGTAGGATATTTAAATCACGTACTTCAACCACAAGCGCAATGGTTGAAAACCACTGCAATAAATGGTGGTAGATGATCACCAATATTGTCTACTAAGATCCCAGCTGTACTGTGATTTGTGTATTATTTGCATTTATGTAGTCAATAAGTGTTGCACTGTGGGTTGTAATTATTGTAGGTTTTTTTTATCACATTTTTACATCCGAAACTCGTAATTGAATTAGTTTAGCACAGTGGTTTTTAACTGGTGAGCCAAGGCACTGTTTTCAGTGGGCCATGGAGTATAAATCAGAATGAAAACAATATGCAACTTGTATAATGATGTCCAATTCTAAATAAAGACTGTTTTTTTAGAGATTACTATATTTTTGTGACAAAAATTGAGAGATCACAGACAAATTCTAAAGCAAAGACTTTTCTAGAGATCACCAGGTATTTGCGGCGAAAATTAAATTCTGTTTACCGAAGTGGGTCGTTAAGTTACCTCGGGTTGGAAAGTAGGTCACGATATGAAAAAATTTGAAAACCACTCATATAGCATTTCACATTGTTTGGTGTATAACATAATACTTGATTTATGTTAAATAAACATGGCACGAAAATCAGCACCATCCAAAACAAGCAATAACCTTGTTCGACTGAAAATATTTGAGTACAAAGTAGTAATGTAATTAGGTTAAAGATATCCAAAGTTGTAGAAAATTAGATTAGATTACAAGAAAAATTTATTTTAAAAAAATGCACTAACATTTAAGAAGCATTAAGTGCAATGAAAAAGAAAAGTTAATTAAATTTTTTTTACAAAATTTTTGTCTTAATGATAAAACAGTCTTTTTTATTAAAAACCAGTGAATAATTTTTTTTATAATCTGATCCTCCGAAAATTTTATATTTATTTTAAACATAAAGCGGCAAAAACCGTCAAAAAAATTTAAAAATTAATAACTTTGCTAAAAATTTAGCTTAGCGAAACCTGACTAGTTTTTTTATTGAAGTAAAAAGTCGCAATGACATTTGTCAATGTGACTTTTTAGATTAATCTCTGAGTGAAATTAGAATCGGTCGGCTGACATCCGCTCCAGTGGCGTACGCAGAAATTTGTTAAGGGGGGTTTGCAAGTCGAAAACACGATTGTTAAAAGTGGTCCTGGGAATAAGCCGAAAACTTTTTCAAACTTACGTTCCAAATTAGATTAAATCTATTTTGTTTTTAGAGCACTTTGCAGATGCTTGAATTTTCTTGGCTAATACTGCGTAAACACAACCATTAAATATCAATAAAATTTTTCACGTGTTTAGCTCACTGATATAATATAATTAATTCTGCTCTAATCGAACCCAATTTTAATAATGGCTGCAATCACAAAGCATTGCTACAATATTATAAAGATAATTCACCTTGTATAGCTACATATTGAATTCTATTTAAAGAATATGATAATCGCGCTTGAGTGAAACAGATTATTGGGTTTTTTATTAAATTATTTTTTAATTGCGTGATAGCTAGATTAAAAAATATTCAGTTCTGACTGTCTTATGGGGCACCCTATATTGCAACTAAATCAACTACAATATATCTAGCTCAGTGTTTTTCAAAGTGAGCCACTTGGCTGCCGAGTAAAGAATTTGTAATCGGTAAAAAAATAATCTTTCAGGGAAGAATTTTAATAAAACGTAAATTTATTCTAAATATTAACTGATAATATAAACTGGCATGTCCTTTATAGTTGCACCTTGACACCTTGTTTGTTTCGTTAAAGTGAAGACTGAAAAAATAATGCTGTTGCCGAAGTATGGAAGGCCATCAACTCTGGCTCAAACACAAACAGACCGGGGTCAAAAGATTATCCTTATACTACCCCAGGGTACTCCACTGGCCGGACAGATGCTGGCAGCAATGGTGTTGAGCCAGCATCGGGTTTTCTCATCAAGAACCATCAGATCACATACTCCATGTCATGCCCAAGCAAGCTATTGGGCACGCTGTAAAGACGTGGTCTGCAGTTTGTTCAATGGCACCGCACTCGCAATCCGCTAAAAGGAGCGAGACCCCATCGTGCATGGACAAATAGAATTTGCCAATACCAGTCTGCAGGTCATTGAACTTAATCCAAGTTGTTCGAAGCAAGCCCATTCCAACAGGCTCGGTACTGGTCATGGGTATGAAAGTACGAAGCCTAGATATTCTCACAGTACTTTGTGTTCCAGCTGTTATTTGTCCACAGGGCGACACCAGACTGGCGCGCAATATTCAGCTGTCAAGTAGGCCAGAGATAGGGCAGCTGTTCACAATATTTTAGCCCAGCATCTCATCTTCGCAAGTCGCCTCAACAGTGTGACACAAAAAGACGCGATTTATCACGCAATGCCACAAAATGGTGACGGAAAGTTAGCGATCTGTTTAGTTTTAACCCAAAATAAGTCGGGACCGGACAAAAAGGCAAAAGTTTATATGTGTTATAAACCTTTAACTTACGTTGGGTTTTTTGGTTATTTAAATGAAAAGCTGCTCTTACCGTCTTTAAGAGAATGAGTTTCAAATTCTAGGTCTGAAAATACGCAGAAACTGTAGTCAAGTCTTGATTTTGAAGTCCTTTTAGTCTATAAAAGAGTGCAATAATGCTAGATCGGCTGCAAAAGCAAACTTTGGAAGATTGTGGAAGGCAGATCATACGTATAGATATCAATAAGAAAATAAGGAGCCAATATCGATCCCCGAGGAACAACATTTCTTTGACGGCGGAACTTACTTTGCTTGCTGTCAAGTAGTAAGACTAAAACTTCTGTTCTGAACAAACTCCATAATCATTCGAATCTTGTACTTATCTGACAGAAGTCTAGGCAACTTGCAGATAAGGCCATGGTGCTTCGCATTAAAACAAAAATCAAAAACAATTTTTTTCTTAATAACAAAAAGGAATTTTTTTCAAAAAACTTTTGTCATATAGTACTTTTGGGGAATGGCAAAGCTTGAAAGGAAAGTATACAACTTAAACATTGAGAACCACTGATCTACCAGCATATTGAAATAATTTTTAAAAAATAAATAACTTTTTTTATTATGTTTGCGAATATTTTAATTTTTTCTTGTGTTTTCTAGACTATAATTAAGTTTCTTTTAGGGATCCTTATTAGATGCTTGTATCACTTGTTTAACTTTTTATAACAATCTACCTAGGCTTGCATCTCATACGAAAACATTGCGATAAAATTATAGACATCAAATAAAAATACGTAAACATCAGTAGACATCAAAAGTAAAGCATAATAAACCTGACTTTATGTTAAAATATTTTTTGTTTTGAAAGCTTCACTCAGATTAGCAATCTTTCACGCAATTAAACCGCCTTAAATAAAATTACTAATAAAGTTTAAAAAGAACAAAGCGCAAAATGATAAAAAGCTTGTATAATACTATTGTAGTCTATTTGTATGTAATTTACGTATAAGGGCATAACTTTGATCATTTTTCTTTAGAGGGTGGGGTTGACCCCTGAAACCCCCCTTGCGTAAGCCTTTGATCCGTTCTGAATGTTTATTGTAACTCAAATTAAAACTCAAGGACACAAAGCAACGGGAAATTACTTTACGTGATAGAGACATAGAGCTTTGTATGGTAATAAAAAAATTCAACAGAATATTGAAGAGTTAGTGTTAACAGTTTTGTAGCAGAGCAATAAACATATAAAACAACATTTTTATCTTCTAAATTTTTTTTATGTTTAATTAGTAAGGCCATTTTTATTTTGACCTAAAAAAATTACTTTTGACTTTATTTTGACTTAAACCGTTTTGGCCTATTATTGATGTCTTGATGTACAAATTCTGATTGAAAATGTTTCATAACTTGTAATTTACATAAGTTTAAAAAAGATAGCCTAGTTACTTCCCTTTTCGTCAACAGTATTTAGATAGAAATCTCAATCAGTCAGTCTTGTGGCTAATGTAACTACGCAATGCATAACAAAAAACCTAGGAAACTGGGCCATTCTGTATACCGGTATCAATTAGTGTATAATACAGGGTGTTTCAAAAAATTTGACATCATTTGACATGTAAATATTACAGAAATTACATTGTCGAATCAAATGAAATTCAACACGGTTAATGTTGAGCTGAACAAGATTTATTCCTGTAAATTTGAATAAGAAATTCAAAGGCACCTGAATTTCATGAAAGGTTTTCCAAAATGTTCAATATGCGCACCGCCTGTGACACGGCACACGTGAAGTCGGTACTCTGGCTCCTCCTGAACATGCTGCAGCATGTCTTAGCTAACAGTCTCCAGTGCGGTGTAACTACCTGTGTTGCACGAAAGTTAAACTGGAGATTGTTACCCAAGACATGCTGCAGCATGTTTAGGAGGAGCCAGAGTACCGACTTCACGTGTTCCGCTTTACAGGCGGTGCGCATATTGAACATTTGCGAAACCTTTCATAAAGTTCACTTGCCTTCGAATTTCTTATTCAAATTTACAGGAATAAATGTAATTTCTGTAATATTTACATGTCAAATGATGTCAAATTTTTTGAAACACCCTGTATATAAATTGCTGTGTTACCGCAACTGTACAGTCTGTCTATGATGTTTTTAAAGAAAATCACACAGTACAATTAACAGAATTATTTATTGTAATACAGCATCATGTACTTTTTGACGTTTTTGACATCAAAATTTCTGTCTTTTTTCAATAATTTGCTTAGCATAGAAAACGATCTCTCTACAGGAGCTGAGGCTGGATAGGCTTTTTGCAATAGTGCATAGCTTGCTGGAGCGATTGTCAAATTGGTACAATTTATTATTGCTTCTAAATCAGAGTTGGATAGTCGTTTTTTGATGTAAGCTTTAATTGCATAGAAATCATCATCAAATTGCATATTTTTCAGTAATCCGCATGCTTCGGTTATTGTGCAGTCACTTGCTTCTAAGAACTCTACATTAGCTGCTAGAGTCCGGTATTGATTTATACTAACTAAGTCTGGCACCAAATCATTTGCATTGATAGCGTCTTTTGCTCTGCTGACTAAGAGGCCTCCACTTGTTTAATTGTTGACAATGGTACGAAGAGCAGAAAAATTTTCAGTGTAATATAAGGCAGCTCTGAGCAAGTTGCACATCTTGTAATCACAGAGTCAGGAGGTGATGGCAGACCAGCTTCATGAAAATTGTTTTTGCGATCTTTGCTTTTAATTGCTGCTGCCTTGATCGTTGCTATTACTTCATCAATATTTTTAAAGTAAGCACGCACTCGCATAGTGCAGTTATGTAGTAATAGTAAGTGTGCAACGCAGGTGACATGCATTAAAAATGGGTATAATTCCTTTAATGTTTTGCCAGCCAAAGACATGTACCGAGCAGCATGTGTCAAGAACAATGCAAAGTTTTTGCGTTTTGTTTCAAGTTGTCGCAATATGTCATCCACAGTGTGCAGAATAGTACTGCTATTAACATTGCTACCGCTTTCAAGTGGAAAGCAATCAACGAGAAATGTGTCGTTTGGGTGTATCCAAGCTGCCCACCAGCGCATTAATATACTTTCGTTTAGCAACCTCTGCTTCATCCACAATCAAAAAAATTTGTTTGTCAAAAAGTAATTCTCGAATTTGCTCTTCTTTTTTATACGCTAGTTTAGCAACACTTACCCGGGCTGCAGTCTCAGAAGCTAATACTTCTCCCATTGAAGCAAATAGAGACATTAAAGAAGGATGGTTCAGTTTATGAAGTGGAATATCTGCTGCTAGAAATGAAGAGACTACCTTTTCCTTGAAGTTTATTTGATCGAGTCGTAAAAAGGTTTGCTTACCTTGGGATTTATTGTTCGTCTCCAATTTACCTTGGTGCTGCTTACTTTTTCGGTGACTTTCCACAAAAAATTTTTTGTCTAATTTGACTAATACATCGCAAAGATTGCACCATAAATCGCTGACTGGAGTTGTCAAAAACTTATCCGGATATTCGTTGCAAATTTGCATAACTTTCGCTGTTGAAGATTTAGGTTGTTTAGGCATTTTTAATGCGACCAAATTTTGCAAGCTACGCTTCAAAAAGACCACGTGTAAAGAGCGTAAACGTTTTATAAGAATAGATTAATTGTGTGACAATAATGCATTTATGCTTTAACAATGAAGATAAATCGACACATTTTTTCGTCAATTAACGCACGCATTTGTATTGTGACGATAGTGTAACTACTGTATTTACAGAAGTTTGAATTTCAAGACTTCATTCAAACACGTATAAAACTGCGCATAAAATTTTGATAGCTGCTCAAAAACTCAGAAAAATAAAGAAAAAAATAATTTGTCCGCTTTTGTAAGGGAATTTTGATAAAAACAATTTTGACAAATTTTTACTTCAATCAAAATTTTGACTTTATTTTGACTGATAAAATTTACCAAAACAGACTCCTAAGGACCCAAAACCAATGTTAGTATGCATTTGATGATGTAACAAGGCCCTGAAAAAATTTTGACTTTATTGACTTTAGCGGGCCCTAGTAATTAGATTTATTGTTTTCAATTAATATTCAATATGTCAAAAAAAAGGAAGAACCACTATGATTTCATTACTGATGGTGCTTATGTTTCATTTATTTAGTCTTTTGAAGAAGATTTAATGATTTGAGAGTTTACTAAAATGTCGAGTTTTAGTTATTGTTTTTTCATTTTAATAAAGATTAAGCGGCAGTTTAAGACTCTAGTTATACCAGAAAAGCATGAATAATGATTTTAATAATATACCTGATATCAACAACAGCAAAATCATACCAAGAAATATTGAACTGAAAATAAAAACTTACTAAAGACATGAGGTATTTTAAAAACGACGTACAAGAGTAGGCGTACTATTATCTTGAGATGATTTTTCAGGAGTTCAAAACTAATAACATTTTTTAACTCGCAAAAAGATATTTAAAAAAGTTTTTTTAATTTGGAGGAGAAGACTTCTTTCAAACAATTTTTTAGAGCCCAATTCTCCTAAAAATGTCTTCACTTATTAAGTAGATTTTAGCTGGGCTATACAGCCTAGGACAAAAGTTTAAGACCACCTTTGGAAAACGCACATTTCAGAAAAAAGCTTCTTAACCACCTAATACTAAGTATTCTTGTGTCAAATTGCATATTTAGGTTTTGGAAATAAACCTTATTACATATTAATTTTTAATTTCGTTCAATGCTTTAAACGTTTAGCTTAAAATTACAAAATTTTAAACCCCAAATATTGACAAAAAACTAGCAATCAGCGTTGAAAAACGCATTTAATTTACCCGCCTTTGCACAATGAAGGTGCAGAACGTGAAATATCAAGGCAGATGAAAGCTAGCAAAACTGCTGTACCTAACACCATCAAAAATTTGAAAAAAAAAGTACTTTGTAGGACAGTAAAAAACAGACTGTCCGAGCATTTTTAACAGTGAAAATAAACGTTTTATCAGAAGAGAGTGAGTCAATCTCTTAAGAGCTCTGCTGAAAAAAATACAAGCTAAAATGGTGTAGGGTGAGCGGTATTGGTACACAGTAAACTTTAAACTCCTTTTATTGCAATGGAAACAATTTGAAATGAACAGACAAAACAACATTAAAACTTCGGAATTAGAAAGTAAGCGGAATCTTCGCTTGATGACATTGCAAGGATGAGTCTCGAGTTAAGTTGCACAGCCGCTGTATGAGTTTCTCTCTCTGTCTGTCTTAGTCTATCTGTCTGGCGATTCGGTCCAGCGAGTATATATTGTGAAGTGATTTTATTGATTTTCTATTATGACGCCTGACCTTTTTTTACAGGTAAAACCACGAGGCGTTTGGTCCCGTGATCAGACTACATCCTGTTTGCGGTGTGTCGAAAATAATTACACAAAAGGCTATAATGGCCTTTGATGCAGGGTTGCCAGGTGTGGCTAATTTTAGCCATTTTGTCTGATTTCAGAGGCCTGCTGGCGTTGCTGGCTAAAAAACAAATATTCTTATTAGCCATTGCATTTTTGGCTAATTCTGGCTAATTATGACTTCACTGAGTAACTAGATCAGTGGTTTCCGACCGCTGTGCCGCGAAGCGATGCCCTTGAGGCATCAAAAATTGTGTTTAGCTTTTTGGCTTTTTTTGGCTTAATATTTTGGCTTCCAAGTGCAAAGTAGCTATGATTTCAAGAAAAAAATTGAGAGATCATAGACAGATTTTAAGTGAGGACCTTTTTTTTTGAGATTACCATGATTTTGGGACGAAAATTGAGAAATCATCGACAGATTTTAAGTGAAGACCTTTTTTTTTTAGAAATCACCATGATTGGCTAATTTTGGCTAATTTTTTACTGAGGCATGGCTAACAGTGCTTTAAACTGTCTGGCAACCCTGCTTTGATGGCGCGATCAGCTAACGATCAGTTGGGGGACAGCGGAAAGGCGGTACGCAAACAAAATACTAAGACATGCCAAATTATTACATGGCGGTTGCCATGGCAGTAGATAAACGTTGTGCAACGAGCGGAAGAGCGCTGCAAGCCGAGACTGCAGCGAGCGAAGTACAACGTGTGAAAATAAATTTGCAGAAAACTTTGCAAAATCGACGCAAATGCATGCACGACAGACGGTTTGCGGCATTGAGATCGCTACAATGGCGTAAGGAAGCTTCATAATTAGTAAAATTGTTTTTTCACAAATTTTGAAGCTTCCTTATGCCATTTTAGCTTGTATTTTTTTCAGCAGAGCTCTTAAGAGATTGACTCACTCTCTTCCTGATAAAACGTTTATTTTCACTGTTAAAAATGCTCGGACGGCCTGTTTTTTGCTGTCCTACAAAGTACTTTTTTTTCAAATTGTTGATGGTGTTAGGTACAGCAGTTTTGCTAGCTTTCATCTGCCTTGATATTTCACGTTCTTCACCTTCATTGTGCAAAGGCGGGTAAATTAAATGCGTTTTTCAACGCTGATTGCTAATTTTTCGCCAATATTTGGGGTTTAAAATTTCGTATTATTAAGCTAAACGTTTACAACATTGAACGAAATTAAAAATTAATATGTAATAAGGTTTATTTCCAAAACCTAAATATGCAATTTGACACAAGAATACTTAGTATTAGGTGGTTAAGAAGCTTTTTTCTGAAATGTGCGTTTTCGAAAGGTGGTCTTAAATTTTTGTCCCAGGCTATATTTTAAAAAAGGTTTTAAAGAAAATTACTTTATTGGCTCGAATGAGCAAAAATAATCCTGGTCTGATAGACAGTTTTCTGTCTTCAACGCGCGAGGTTTTCAGATCAATCCTGGGCCTTCAACACTTTCAACCGGACAGCAGTATCTTTACATCTCCAGAAGCAGGTCGTAAAGATTGCTTGACAGTCACTCTATGTATAGAGCCTCCGACTTTTTCTGGAAGTTAGAAGGATAAATATAAAGATGAAATGAAAAAAAATTAACACACATGAAGTAAAATACTGTACTGTAAATACAGTTTTACCGACGTCTCGACCACGCTGCGACAGATCTACCGTAATTGGCTGTGTTGTCGAGACACAATATGTTGCGAACATGGGTACACAAAGTCACAAATCCATGACACGCCTAGCGTAGGAAATGCATAGCTTTAAAATGACCAATGGTATTGACGGAACCATTAATTCTTTCAATTTTGGTAATCCTTAAAAAGACTGATTTTAGAATTCTTTCGGTTAACTCTCGTTAGAAAAAATCGTTCGCACTAACGAACTCTAAAAAACGTGATTTATTTAGCCCGAAACCGGATAAATTAGATTACAAGGAAAATAGTGAGATTTTTAAACTTGAGTTAGCTGTAGAAAATTCGGCCGTAAAAACTAAAGGGTTTTTCTCCGCTTTCGTTGAATTTCAGGGTCGAAATTATAACTTTGTAAATTTTTCAGTGTTAGAAAATTTGTTGTGGGATATTATTGTTGGTTGTGAATTTCTAAATCAACATACATTAAAACCCTAAAGATTGTATTTGATGGACCAAAATCATTACTATAAATATGCGTTTTGAGTAGTCTTCGAGAGATAAAACCCGTGCATTTGTTTGAATATCTTAGTCGCATTACGCGCAGGCAATATACAGTGGCGACAAAAAGTTTAGATACACCTAGTTGTTTTTTCTTTATTCGATCATAACTTTATTCAAAATTGGTATAGAAAGTTCTAAATCACAAATTTGAATTCATCATAAAAAAATCTTTTGAAAGATGTTAATTAATGATAAATTTATTGCAACTTAATTATTTTATTAGTTAATAAATTTATAGTTATGCATTTTGGTGCGGCAAAAAGTTTAGATACACCTAATTATTTTTTTTTATTCAATTATTACTTTATTCAAAATTGGGGTAGTGAGTTTTAACATACAAATTTGAATTGAGCATAAAAAATAGACTATATATTCATAAAAATAGACTAATTAACTTGTCAATTAAAATGATTGTCTAAACTTATTGTCACCTAACTTTTGGCAAAACAAGAATATCTTATCTTGCCAACAATTAGGTGACGATAAGTTTAGATTCACATAATAAGATTGCTAAAATCGCTTGTCGTTTTAAATAAAAACGTTAACTGGCAAAGATTTTAGTTTGGAAAAAAAGTATTTTAGTATTCTAAATACATCTTAGTTGGGTAAACAGCCCAGCATTTCACCAACAAGGCGTGCCTGACTTTGAAAGATTGTCCTACAGACAAATCCAAAAAAATGCATGTAATCTTAAAGCTGCACAAACCGCAATTTACAACTACAAGGACACTGGAAGCTTTAAAGATAAAGAAAGGTGCGGTAGACCGAGAATAAACTACCCCAAAGCAAGAAAAATTGTTCATCGCCAGTCTTCAAGTGATAGAAGATTAATAGCTGTTGACATTAAAAAGCATATCAAAAGCGATTACGATGCCAAATTGTCTGTTTCTGCTGTGAAAACATTTTGAAACGTTATGGCTTGAATGGTCGAGTGGCAAGAAAGAAGCCTTTCATTTCTTTAAAAAACAGATTTGCAATTGGCCAAAACTCATATCAATTGGACCATCAAAGATTGGTCCAGGATCTTTTGGAGTTATGAATCAAAGTTCTGTAAGCTGGGGTCTGAAGGCAGAATTTACATCAAACGCAGAATGGGGAAGAATTGAAGCTTCAATGTTTGAAGCTTACAGTCAAAGGAGGCGGAGGTTCAATCAATGCATGGGGTAATTTTTCAATGCATGGCATGGGTCCGATTCATAAAATCAATGGCATTGTGGACCAAACCATTTATAAAAATATCATCAAAATGTTCTTCTACCTTATTCAGAAGAATATTTGCCATTGAACTGAATCTTTATGCAAGATAATGATCCAAAACACAAGGCAAAATCTGTTACAAAATTTTTTGAAAACGAAAAAGTGAATTTTTTAACATGGCTACTCCAATCCCCGGATGTAAATCTTTGAAAAATGTTTGGGAGAGATGGGCAGAGCTTTGAACAACCAAAAATGCAAATCTTTTGAAAAACTGTATGAAAATGTATAAAAATTTTGGAATAGTTTTCCAAAGAAAAAAATTAAAAAATACATCAAAGCTTGTTTATCGAAGATTAAGAAAATTCCGAAGACGCTTATTGTGACAGTTGACTTAAGACAAAAAAGCATATCCGTACATCAGTGCATTTAATAATCAGTTTAACGATGAAAAGGCAAACGTTATTTTGTTGATTAATGAAGTACTAGCTAATTGCCTTATTGACACTGATGCAAAGTTTAATAAATCGTAATAAGATTTATTTTAAAATGACCAAATTAAAGCTTTATTACACTGAAAGAAACCATTCTAAACAAAATAGAACAAACATTAGTATAAAAAATATAATTACGCATTTATAGTCAACCTAGCAAGTGCTGTGAAGCGCAATTGGTATGTTTCACAATTGCAAAGTATTTTTATTACTTTAGTTATCAATGCGGCGATGATCGGTCGATTATATTATACTGTTGAAATACAATCATAGTTTGATACTTCATTTGGTACTAGAATAGAGTTGGAAAACATCGAAGGTAACGGCGTCTCTGATTGGTTTAGAAAAGAGAGCGCGCGATATGGACTAAAGTTTTCTCGCCTATGGACTTTTTAGTCTAGGAACTGAAGCTTTCTCGTCTGCGACGCAAGTGAACGCGCAGTTGGTTGAAAATTGCGCGTTCACTTGCGCCGCAGGCGAGAAAACTAATTAACCCTTACCCTATTGGCCGAAAGGATTTCAAAAAATACATTTTTTTTAAGACTACCAAAATTGAAAGAGTTATTGGTTCCGTCAATACCATTGGTCATTTAAAAGTTTTTTGCAACCAAGAATTTGTTCAAAAATGTATAGCCTACCGTATAATGAATTAATCCCGGTTTGGTTCTGCTTACATATTACCGGAGACAACAAAAAAAATTAAAATTATCACACAGATGTTCAGGACAAACTAGCGCCAACAGCTAGAGTTAGAGTAAGACTACGTTTACCGTTTTTATCTGCTACTATAGTGTCTTGTTATACAATTCTTACATTAATGCTACAACCAAACTTTATTTCGTGCACATTGACTATTTTTACAAAACTTTTAAGGCTCAATTTAATGTCCAATTCAGTTGGTATTTGTATCATTTGCGGAAATAGTTATTGGTTAATTAACAAAGCGCAATAAAATTCAAAAAATATTTTACGACACTTACGGTATAGCTCTCAAAACAAAAGACAGAGTATCAACAGATTTGTTAAACATATTTTATTCTAAAAGTTACCAATAACTTTAATAAGAAGATTTCTTAATATTGAAAGATGTCAAGCTCGGCAAGTTTTGGAATTGTTGATTTTATTGTATTTTCAGGTAAGAATAACAATAATTTATTTTATGCCTCGTTTTTAGTTAAATTTATAGCAAGATTGACTGAGTCAAAATATCATGGTAAACAAAGGCATAATAGTAGATATTTGTAGGCCAACTATACTTGGTCTAACAGCATTAGTAGTACGTAACAACATTTTGGTAACTTTTGTGACGTCATCAGGCACAGGCACAAACCTTAATCCTAATCCTAATCCTAATCCTAATCCTAATCCTAATCCTAATCCTAATCCTAATCCTAATCCTAATCTTAATCCTAACCGTAGCCCTAACCCTAACTCTAATCCAATTGAGAAAAGCAATTGTTACTGTCAAAAGAGGAAAAGTAATGTTTTCAATGAATCAACTCGTTCAAGTCGTTGATGTGATGATGGGGAATCTCCCTTACATCCTTTTCGTGCCAAACTAGAAACGAAAGAATATGTTGCCTTACTATTCTGGTTCACCAACATAGACGATGCTGCTTGTAAAGTGCAAAAAAACATGAAAATCATCAAGCGAGAAATAGCAGTTGATCAATTCTAACTGCTCTGTGTGGTGGAAAACGTACTAAACCCTAGACGTCAGTTTCTCTTGCGAAAACGAATTCGTTTTCCTTGATCGTCACAAAGCGAGATGTGAATATTATTAAGATTTTTTTTAAATACAGGATGGCATTGTATTTTGTCGTATTTTTTGGAAACATAAGCACCTGGCTTCCCAGTTACAGGAAGGACACCAATCAAAGGTGCAAGAGCATGACCAAAAGTGTTGTGTTCAATAACATCACAATAGACATAGATGGCGTTCACGGTGTCCACGTTGACAACACTTCCCGAAGTGTACTCCCCAATTTCCCGATATTATGTCTTTCGAAAACCCAAGACAGAAGCCAATTCGCTCGAAAGAGTCACCATCATATCCGGTTGCATGGTACCATCACGGACCGCCATAGGTGCTCCTTTTTTGTATTGGATGGACATGGTTGTTGGTTGTGTTTGAGGATTGTAAGTGAGATCAAAGAGAAAGTCGATTGATTTGGTCAAAACTCCTTCAATGATAAGCGCTTTGTTACTAGCTTGAAATGCTTGTTTCATTTCCTGAAGTATCTGACGCACAACATATTAGAGTTGTTGATAATAACCCGGTGAAAGCATCGTTACGGATTCTAAAGCACCGCGTTGGTGGAAAATGAAACATTGGTTGGTGTTGGAATACAGAATCTCTGATAGACCCAACTCCCACAATTTAGACAAATTGATTTCTTTAAGCAAGTGAACGATGTAATTCGAAAGTTTGTTTTCAGGATAAATGTCCATAGACAAATTACTGGAGAGGGTGATGAACATATTTGGTAAGAATGGGCGACAGGAGCAATTAACCAATAGAGCTACTTAGTAGACTAATCTAGAGAATCTTTGTTGTTGTTGCTTTGTGTTAAATTCTATGAGCTGATGGAAACCACAATGTAAATCACCAACACTTGAGCACCAAACAAAAAAATGTCAAAGGTTCTTAAAGGAGGCATATCATGTCTTTTTCTGGCACCCAAAAATTAAAAGAACACGGATATCCAAACTACTTTACCAAAAATTCAACTCCTTCTTGCGCTTGCGTTGTTGGAGAATATGCTCGATTCGAAACACGTCATCCTTTTTATAGATTTTCTGTAACTCCTCTTCATAAAAAGTTCCTTCCAACCACTCGCCTTGTAAACCTTCGATTTTGTAATAAGGAGGATTGTCTCGAAACACTTGAGCAACTTGAAATAATTTGTCCGTCCATCCGGGTAAGTAACCTTGCAAAATTGAATTTGAATGGACAGTCTGACTTGGTCGCCTATTTTCAATTTCGATTTTCTTAACTCGGGATCGGCATAAAGCGTGAGCCAAACCGCCTCTTGATTTTAGGAGTTGACTGAATTCGGAGAACGTTGAATGGATCGGTGGTAGGTTGAATGAATGGATCGTGTTGTTGTAAGATTCGACCAGAGCAGGCATCACATCCACATATCTTCGGTTGTTGGTGTAGGTAAAATAACGCCATAGTTTCTCCTTCAAAGTGCCTATAAATCGTTTAGCAATAGTTGCTTTAGTGTCGAAATTTTGAGTGCGAAAGTGTTCTATGTGATGTTATTAACCAGGTTTGAAAGGGTCAATTCAGAAACTCGCGTCCCATATCCGTTTGCAATTTTTGAAACTTGCCAATTTCGGGCATCAATTGCTCAAAAGCCCGGATCATGTCCTAGCTTGATTTGGTTTTCAAGTAAGCGGTAAAAGCTTTTTTGAGAGCACATCAATAACTACCAAAATGTATTTATAATGGTTGTTGTACGACTTGAGCAAAGAAAAATCAATCAGATCGGCTTGCATTTGAAAGTTGGCACCAGGCACAATCGTTTTTTTGCATTTGAAATTTTTTCTTACCAGTTTGTGAAGCGTATAAGTGTCTTGCGATTGCAACCATTGTTGGGTGGCTTTTGGAAAGCTATGTGCTCCCGAAAAAGAAGCTTCTTTTTTAAGGTCTTTATAATTTAAATACTCTCTCGTAGCACCGATTCAAATTCGCGTACAGCAGGTAAAGTCGGATCTCGTTTCTTTAGTGTTGATTGAAACAAATCGTCCATATGAGATCCAGGTACCACTCGATTGTCTAAAACCATTTGACCGTCTTCATTTTAATATAGAGTCTCTTTGCTAGTGGCGTCTTTGAATAACTTTTTGGCTTTGGTTCGTTTTTTAAAAAGCTTTAAAACCGCACTTTGAGACAAGGGTTTTTTATTGGTATTTTTTGTTGAAATTTTTTCAGAAATAACTTGATTTTTGCAACACCTCGTTATAAAAGGTTATTTTCTCTCTGTCGCGTTGATTGGACGTCAAGATTTCTTGCATTTTTGCATCGTGTTTAGAAAGCACTTTTTTATCCGTAACTTCATATTTGTTTTTGAGTTTTTCATACACTTCATGTTCCAAGGCAATTAATTTTCTCATTTTATAAAACTAACTAACACACCACTAATGACAGGAGCACGTGCAGACAACAAGTGAGGTAAAAAACCACCTTTTTTGTCTAATTCTTTGTTTTGCTTTTAACGCCACCTTACGGTCAGCCAACATTCAAAGTTTGTTTTTATGCAGTCTTAATTTCTACTTGTTATAATGCAATATGTTGACCTTTCTTTACATCACGTTGTGAGCACAGCTGCAAAGACAACGTATTAACTTATACGATGCTTTGTCTAAAATACGCTTTTGCAAAGGTGCGGGGCTTTTTGTAGCAAGCGCAAGGTGGGTCCGTTTTTTTGCAAGCGATTCATTGATAAAGATAGTGCGTATCTTCTGGAAATATCCCTGAACGCAGACGTTGGTTATCTTATGTTTCGAAGCGTAAGTCAATCACCAAATAATTACTTTCGGAAGATACAGCATCTTTATATGTCTCAAGAGCGTTTTTATACGTTTTGGGGTAGATCTGACGTAAGAAATGTGAAATTTGATTTACGTCCCTACCACTTTTAAAGAGAACCATAATTTGTGCATTGAGACTTATTTCACGCAAACCTTTATGAAACGAATCTTGCACGGTCATGAGAACACTGAAATGAGAGTGATGAGAGTAGACTATAAATCTTGGATAAAAATTCAGAATTGGCAAACATCAAACCGTCCAATACTAGAAATGTGTCTCGACTTTCTTTTAATTCTTCAAGACTCGGCATGCCTTGTTTAAAGTTTACTTTATCGGTGTGACGATCAAACATTTTCTGCCATACCTCGTAATGATAAACAACCTGTTTTATTTCAGGGCAGAGTTGTTTTAGACTGTCTATGAAACGTAGGACCCAATAAGACTTTTCAACTCCGGAAGGTCCGCTTACCGCAAAATTAGTTTGATTTTGAAATCGCAAAGACATTACGCTAGTTGGTCATATAACAAATGAAAGCAAACGTCGTAACATTCAAATTTTTTGTTGCAATTAAAAACCACACAAATTTCGATGGTTGGGAAACGAAAAAAATACATTGGCAAAAAACCACAAAATTCACTGAAAAATTACGGAAAATACATACGTAGAACAACTGTTAAAAAAAAAATCGCTGGCTGAAAAATCACACAGAAAAACACAGATGGAAAAACGCAAAATTTACGGAAAACACAACAAAAAAATTTGCTGGCTGAAAAATTCACGGAAAAAATTACAAAAATACAGCAGTTTTGAAATCACCACGGTGCGTGAGAAAACTTTGTAAAATGAAAACCTTTTACGAGTCTAACGGCTCTATGTGAATCCCGTCGTTCAACACTTTTCCCTTGGGGTAAAAATTACTTAATCCTTTTTTCTTTTGTCCTTAGCTAAAAATTTGATGTTCTTTGGTACGAAATCCATTGTTTTTTACTAGAAGCTGTTTGTTGGTCTCTAAAATATTCAGGTATTGGTCAAAGGTGAGAGGGTTCTGGGCAATGGACAAATTGGACAACCCCTTACAGACTTGTTTATTGTTTCCCTTGACAAAAATACGATTTCGAAGCAAGGCAAACTTGGTTTTCCCCTTCAAATTCCACTTTCATTTTACCTAATGTTCTTTTATCAAAGGTTTCAAATTTAGCACAACAAGGTGGGACTTCCACTCATCACCTTGGATTTTACAATGAATGTAAGCTTCCTCTTGTTCAGGACACACTTCCGAAGTCAACCACTTTAACTTGTCACGAAATTAATTGGGTTTTAAATGGAGAGGAACACAGTCATCCAAATTTTCTTTACTAATACTAAAATAAATGGAGTCAGTGTCGGTTTCTAACAGCCCAAAATGACAATCTTAAATGTAATTTTTGAGAAATAGATAAAAAAATTTTAACATGCGGAGTTTTGGATTGAGGTATACATTGAGTCCAATTTGTATAGGGAGATCGTTAACAATTTTGTTTTTTAAACTTTTCGCTTGATAAATATCTTTTTCGATTTCGTCCAAATGAATGAATTTGGGGGTTTTTGATTGCTTTGTTGACTATTTCCTCCGTAGTAAGTAATATTTCTGTGTTTTTCATTATTTAGCAAACTAGCGGAATAGAGAGAATTTTCAGTTAATTTATTAATAAGAGCTATCACTGTTTTGGATTTATCAGTGTTGGCCAATCTTCACAAGTTCACAATTCCTTGTGCCTGAGGAGCAAAAATTTTTTTGGAAAAAACTCTTATGAACTCGTAAATTTTGGTAATTTTTAAACCCATTTTCTAAAATTTGGCCATTTTTGAATTAATAAAAAACTTTTCTGTCAAGTAACTACCACTCAAATATTTTTGCGGTTTCTTAAAAATGCCATGCTCTTTTGCCGCATTTTGCAAGTATGGACCAATGTTTTGCCGAGAGATAAAACTGTTTTATATAATCAAAGTCTTTAAAGTTTTCTTTTAATTTGTCAGGAGTGTGTATGTCGACAATAAGAAAACCGTAGAGTGTTTCGTTTTGGACACCTTCTAATATTTTTTCAAAACATAATTTTCGTTTAGGGGTTACAGATTTTAGTGTTTTCAAGAAAGAAGAGACTTCTGGTTGTTTTCTTATCTTCAACCATTCACACTCCCTCATCTCCACCATACGAATCCTTTTTCTTCTAACTTTCTTCGGTTGTCCTCCGCTTCCTTTCAAATATCCTCATGGGGAATATTTTTAAAGGGATGCGTCTCTTGCAGAGTACCGTCGGCATTCGGTTGGTATTACATTGGTCACAAAAATGGAAAAAACAACCGAGAAATCGACACACAGTGTTTTGTTGCTCAGAATAACCGTACCCTGGTAAACTATATTAGCTGACTCTTCTTTCTCCCATATTGAAACCAGTTTGCAAAAACGTGTTTTGCTTGAAGGCAACATAACTTAACCACTGGTAGGATTGATAACCAAATGTAGAACAAGGATCAGGCCGAAAATCTTTTTTTTTATAGCGACAAAAATAACCAGAGGGTTATTCTGAACAATAGCGTAAAAGTAAAGAGAATTGGCGTCTTAACCGAGAACTTTTTTGACGGTTTCAGGATTCTCCATCTCATGGTTGCGGATTTTGGTTTCTCCAGAAATTGCAAGGCAACAGAGAATTAAATTTAAACCATTTGTCAATTGGGATCAAAGGGTTTTGTACAGATCTCCACAGCGCTTGGGAAACAAACAAAAGAAGGCATGTTTTCGAATTTTCTTCATCATTTGCAGCTTGGCCAATCCACTAACAGAAAAAGACGTTTTAAAGATATCCAAACCTTGTTAAAGATAAGGTTGAAGTTAGTTTTGAACTGCTTGCACAAAAGGAACACAATCTAGTAAGTTGTAGTAAATGAGCATGTCATGTAGGGAGCTCCAATCTTTTTCCATCCAAGTTTTTATCACAAGATTGTATTCTTCTTGGGTGATGTTCGATTTGATAAAGAAGAATAAAAAGCACTGTGTTCGGGCAATTCACTTTTTAATTTATCAAGATCAGTCACGAATTCGTTGGGGAAAATAAAATTTTCTGAGCTCTGCCCCATAAGCTATCAAAAAAAATTTCGATAACTAAATCCCAAAATTGGAAAGAGCCAAAGATTGTTTAATATCTAAAAATTGTAATTTGAATGTTTTCAAACAAAGATAACTGTTGGTCCTTTTAATCACAAATTGAATATCTTTTAAAATAACTTGAATCAAGGTTGGTTTGATAAGATTTAAATCGTAGAAGATTCTTTGCAATAAGAGTTGAATTCATTTAAATTTTTTCTTTTCTTACATTTTCACTCATTTCCAATTGTTCAAAGACATAATCAAATTTTTGTAGAAGCAACTTGTAAGAAGGTTCTGACAGACTCTCCAAATAATCCACTAACTTTTGAACCAACTTTTCTTTACTATCTTCTGTGACAAAACAAACGCCAGATTCGTAGCCAGTAACATTGCCCGCTACTGCAACGCTCAAAGGGATGTGATAAGCATCCAAAGTCGACATGGAGCTATTAGAAATCGGTTTTTTGGAAAAATACGCTTCAAAATAGTAACAAGCAAAAAAAGGGAAAATGACGGTCGCAGTTGGGCACAGCAATTCCTATCTTCACTAATTTTTTGAAAATAGTGGTAGGGTTTTTGTGAATTCTCCCCCTGGAAATGTCTCACGCACGGTGGTGGTACAGCTTTTGGTATGACGGTAATAATTATCGTTGTGCTCTCACAGCTTATCGCAAGTACATACCATAATATTGTTCAAAATCTACAATAACACTTAGATGGTTTTAATACACATTCAATCGCATTGTCACTTGTAGAAGTCACGGCTACGCCAGACAAGTTTGGCAACCTTGCCGTCAAGCTCATACGCAATGGGATTGAGTTCAAAAAAATTTTCTAAGTGGATAAAATCGAAATGTTAAACATTGCGTGAAGTAAACGATTTTTTTTCCCAAAGCTTTTTATCTGACACTCTTCTGGGGAAATCGTCAGAATAAAATAGAATTGAAACCGAACTAAGTTATAAAGGGGAAAGCAGAGTTCTCATTGGCTGAAAGAAGTTAGCCAATGGGAGAAAAGATTAAGAAATTTCAAAGAGTAGACTAATTCTGTTTGTTTACACAGAAGAGGATTGAGAGATTTAATGAAAGTTGCTTCAAAATTAAAGACGCGACTTTCATTAAATCTTTCAATCCCCTTCTGTGTAAACAAACAGAATTAGTCTACTCTTTGAAAATTTTTTAATCTTTTCTCTCATTGGCTAACTTCTTTCAGCCAATGGGAACTCTGCTTTCCCCTTTATAACTTAGTTCGGTTTCAATTCTACTTTATTCTGACGATTTCCCCAGAAGAGTTTCAGATGAAAAGCTTTGGGAAAAAAAATCGTTTACTTCACGCAATCTTCAAATTCTGTACCACCAAATGTCTATTCAAAAGTTAAACACCTGCAAAATGTTTAGGGACAATACTAAAACGAATACAATAATTATGAAATAAATTTTTGGCTGGTTACACACATCTGTGAGGGTCGCAACTTGGTGCACTGCCAAACAACGAAAAAAACAAAAATTATTTTCAGCACTTACGTTTCTCAAACCATGGTTGCTTTTAATATAATCAGGAAGAGAAATTGGGGCACCAAGAAGGGCGTCTTTTATATAGTTTAAATAAAACATAATATTGGAGATATTTACTATTTTCCACTATGTGTCTGGTCTGTTTATTTTATCAAAAATGATTCTTCAGCCAGCAAATTCAGAAACCCAATTAACTCCTGGCGATTACCGATCAAACGAGCAGTTTCCTTCATCACGTTATTGCTATAAGACACATGGTAATAACGCAATTGTCCATTATCAAAGTTTTTCAAAATATAAGCGAAACTATAATTCAATTTAAAGCGTTTGGATTGAAATTTTAAAATTTGATTGACAATTTTTAAAATAATACATTCTAAATCTTGGTTGTAACAAAAATTAAAAATAGATTGTACTTTTCCTTTTTTGGAAAAAGTACAGATACTGGTCCGACGTTTTTGCATGAAAGTGCTGATTTCCCCATCTGATTTTAAAAACTCTCTTGGTCAGTTGCTGGTTGTTTCAAACTTTTTTTGTAGACTATGGCATTATTCTTTGGGTTGTTTTGCATTTCTGAAAAAAAACAAAATTAATTTTAAATCAAACTCTTTTAATAAAAAAACGAACCATCGTTAATGTCAACAGGTTTGATTTTCGGTTTTTTGGCTGGAGGTTCCTCTATAATTTCTGCAAAGAATAAAATTATGGTATCTCAAAATCAAATCGTGAAAATAAATAGACTTACCTCAATTGAACTGATGTTTTTAGCCGAAATTTTGAACGAATTTTCCAGGGAGCTGTTAGCTTGCGATTGTTCTAAGAAAAACCAAAAATAATTTTAAATCAAAATTTTTTATAAAAAATTGACCATTTACATTTTCAGCAGAATTAACTCTAGCTTGCAATGTTTCTGAAAAGCCTGTAATTGCTTTCAAATAATTAGATAAACTTACCATTTGTAGTCTCAGCAGATTTGCTTTTTTTCATCGGGGGTCCCTCTATGATTTCTGCAAAGAATAAAATTATAGTATCTCAAAATTAAATTGCTGAAATAAATAACTTACTACCATTTGCGACCTCAATCAATTTGTTATTTTCAACCGGAATTTTCCGCGAAGACGCCAATCTGTGACCGTTCTAAGAAAAACCAAAATTAATTATAAATCAAAAAATGTTTAGCGGATTTAACTGACTATTCATATTTTTAGCAGAATTATCTTTGCATTGTCTAGTTTGTGGAGTTTTTAAAGAGTCTGTAATAGTTTTCAAATAAATAAATAAAGAATATGTGAAAAATATTTTATTTTGAGATCAAGTTGCTTAGAAAGTAAACACTTACCACAAACTTTCTGATGTGCTTTTAAGTTATCAGCTCTAGTAAAAGTTTTCTTACATTTGTTACAATAAACTCCAGTTGATCTCACGATTGCTTTTTTTATGACGGCGCATATCGCGTTCTCTCGTAAAAGTTTTTTCACAAATACTACACCTGAACATCTTGAACAATTGTTTTCTCTTCAGTGACTTTAAAATAGAACAACCAAGTCTCAAGAAACAGCTGCTTTTATATCTGCAAGAAGTTGTTGTGCAATACAACTGTATGTTTAATACTGAAAAGCAGAAAACTGTTTCTCTGCAAAACCGTGACACCATCAGGGAATCGGTTTCGTATACGCAGGAAGTTATTAAACAGTTCCTTTTCAAAAAGTGACGCAATCAAGAAACCGGTTTGCGAAAATATAGAAAACCATCAGACTGAGTCTTACTTCATGCTTTGAAACCTTGTGTAACGTTTCGAAATAGTCTAGGGTCATATTCTAAAACCTTGTACAATCGTTTGAAATAATCTTACGTCATACTTAGAAATCTTGCACAATCTTTTGAAATAATTTTAGGTAATGTTTTGAAATCTTGCACATGTCTTGAGCAAGAATTGAACTTGGGACCACTGTCTTTCTTAGGGTTAGAGTTTTGTTTCGGTTTGACAGCTTTGCGGTCTTGGGCAAGAATTGAATTCGAGACCACTTCCTTTCTTAAGGTTAGAGTATTCTTTTGGTTTGACAGCTTTGCTGCCTTGAGCAAGAATTGAACTTCGAACCATCATCTTTTATAGGGTTAGATTATTCCTTCTATTTGAGAACTTGCTGTCTTAGGTAAGAATAGAACTCAAGACCACTGTTTTTCTTATAGTTAGGGTTTAATTTGACAGCTTCGCTGTCTTGGATAAGAATTAAACTCGAAACTACGGTCTTTTGTAGGGTTAGGGTTAGGTTTGACAGCTTTGCTGGCAACTTCTTTGGACAAGAATCGAACTCAGAACCACCAACTTTCTTAGGGTTGGATTGGGCAGCTGTGCTGTTTTGGATGAGAATTAAACTCAGGATCCCTCTCTTTCTTAGGGTTGGTTAGGGCTAGGGTTAGGGTTAGGGTTAGAACTAGGATTAGGACTAGGGTTAGGGTTAGGGTTAGGATTCGGGTTTGCGCCTGCGTCTGATGGCGTCACAAACGTTATCAAAAATCATTACGTACTACTAACATTTTTTAATTTTTTTGGTTTTGGCTTTGAAAATAGAAAGTATTTTATTGCAGCTTAATTTTTAAAACTGTGGTAAAGCAATGATATTCAAATATATAGAATGCATACCATGATGATTGCTGAAGTTATTTGGGACTCTTGATTTCTATTGCTCGATGGCTTATAGTTGCAAATCACAGTCAAGACATTGCTCAAAATTCAGAAAAAGTTTTTAGTTGGTTAAATAGCGAAAAAATTTTAAAATTAATCTGCTGATATGATAATCAGCTTGCTAGTCGTTGCTGTTAGTTTAAAAATGTTTTGGGCATTACTTCAAAAAAGCTATTGATAGGCCTACTATGCAAATAAATTTTTTTATTGATAAATAACAACTAAGGTGTCCGACAAACAAACTATATTCGGCAGCCTTTTTTAGTATAAATTAGAAGTTAGAAACAATTTTTGTTGAAGATTTTTACTGAATTAGCCATTCCTTACAAGTATTGAAAGTTCAACAACTTTTTGGCATAAAATCAGAGATATACAGTGCTTTTCGGTCTCGAAGGATTTTCTAAACCTATTTGAAAATTATGATTTACAAGCTAACGTAACTTTCGGCGTTTTTTAAGTTTACAATTGATACATGAGGTATCTGCATTTTTCCACCACACATACTGTACATCGCAAAGTTCAGTTAAATCTGGCCATTGCCTGTGACCTCTCCGATATGCTGGTGATAACTACGTTGCTTTGTTAAAATAATTAAAGCAGATTTTATATTTAATTTTCTGATTATTGTTAAAAAATTGTTCAAAAAGTAAATTCCGTACTAATGGTTAAAATGTAAATTAATCTTTTTATTTTGATGATGATGAATAGCAACAAATCATTTTAGCGCAGACAAAAAGTATGCTTTAAAAAATGTCAAGGTTCACAATTAATACTATAGATTAATCGGAAAAAGGTGTGCTAACTTTCATCGTACTATAGTAGATACGTTTGCACAACTTTTAAGTAATGTTTAATACTAATTGTTCGCAGGTTTCATGGTTGCGTCAATGATTGTTGGTCTTTATTACGCAATCAAAGATAGGAAAAAAGAGTCCATGGACAATTATTATTTTGGTGAAAAAAAGATGTCACCGGTATGCTCATATATTACTAAGTTTAGTTTAACAGCCTTCTATTATAGCCTACTACTAGAGCTTCAAACTCAATGCATTTTTACCCTAGTTTGAGTTCACCAAAAAATTTGCAAATCCAAGTTTGAGTTGGAGTTTATCATTTTCAATTAATCGAGTTTGATAATTTTCTATCTATAAATTGAAAACAAAAAAATTTTCGATAGCTTTAGATTGTAGTTGTTTGATGATTTTTTGTTTAAATATACACGTGTTTTAGAGGCCTAAAAACAAGTCCAAACAATTTTTTGAGTCTCCATATATTAATGAAGTGGAACTTGATAAAGTATTATTTTGGATTTCGAGTTTGAGTTGGCAGCCTTGCTACTAACCAAAGCGTATAAAACAACTTTTCATAAAAGTTGTGTAAATTAAAAAGACCATTTGTTATTTCTTAACGTGCGTGGCACTACAGTAAAAAAAGCAAACCAGTAGATTGTTGATTCGGCGTATTGTTATCATTTTTCACAAATAAAAGTAATTGGATTGCTTCCAGCTGTCACATTTTAACAAAAGCTTATTTAAAACTGACACAACTTTACTCGGAATATGAAACGACCTGTTGAACTAGGTAACCCAAATACCAGCGATGAAACAAAGCTGTGTTTATTTATACCGGCTCTAGAAATAGTTTGCCGCGAAACTGAAGTTCTTTAACTGTTAGTTCTGGCTAAGTATGAATGATTCGCTTCCTCTCCTTCTCCACCAGAGCAATCTGTCTCCCGTTTAAGTCTCAACTTTTCACTTCATGCTGCATTCTTCTTTTCTCAAACTGCATTTTCTTTTGTTCTAAGTCTCGCTTTTTTCTTTCTCTTAAAGTTCCAATTCAAATTTTTTCCTCTCAGCTTAGCATTTCTTGCTGATATTTCTCTTCGCCTTAAAGTTACAACTTCTTTAATTCAGCTCGTAAATCTTTCTCTCTCTCACAAATGGGATTCCACTCAGTCTAAAAAAAATTGCTTTTATCCGCATGCAATCTTTTAAAACTTTCTACGCCGGCTCTTAGTTTTTCAAATTCTTCCTCAATCAAACTTGTCGCAATTTCCAAACTGTAAATTCTACTTCAGCACTCTTAAGCAAATGTAATCTCTATTCTTGGACGAAAACAACTTTACTCGAGCATGCAAAAGGACCAGTTGAACTAGGCGATCCAAATACTGGGCGATCAAAATTTGGGACGAAAATCATAAAATCTGAGTCTGATTCAAAATGAAGACCTTTTTTTTAGAGAACACCACTTTTTAGGGACGAATTTTTTTCTGTTAACAAGCGTCTCGGTATGCCCTTTCGGAAATATGGTATGCCTATATATATTTGGCGGAAGATGTAATCTTTGTCTCGATGGAAAACTTTCCAATCTTCTAGCTGACCCACCATTGAATCTTAATAAAAGAACAGAACTTACAGGCAAGTGTTGACATAAAAACAAATTCAAACTGAAAAAATTTTCCCGATGACTTCTGGTATCGAATCCGCTTTTACAATCCCTCTAGTTGTCTTTATGTATATCTAGGCTTCATTTTTCCAGGTCATTCGTCGGTTTCATCTAATTTACGTCATTTGCAGAGAGAAAAGATCGGGTGGTGGATAGAAATGCTAGAGATAGAGAGAAAAGAGGCCGGCTATTTTATTTGCTGATCAAGAAAGTGGGTAAACGTGAGATGTACAAATAAGGTAAAACGAGTGTGTGAATTAGTAAATATATTTATTAACTGCCAGCATGATTAAATTAAAGCTTGGTAATTTAAATTTACTTTGATGTGGATACAGTAGACGCCGCTTAATATGACCACCTTGGGACCAGACCATTTTGGTCATAATATCCGAATGGTCATAAAAACCGAAGCCGCCATAACCGCACCTGAATCGACGCCGTAAGCACAAGAAGTCCAAATACCGTCAAATTCATCGTTTAACCGAAGTAACAGTGTGACGTTGGCAGTAAAACAAAGTACAGTACTGTAACAGTGCAAGTGACCGTAAAACTAAGTACAGTATGTCACAGTATCTACAAGCGGTGGTACAGTATAATAAAGTAAATAACAGTTCAGACCTGGTACAGAGTGCACACACTACAGCGCACACGCGGCATGCGTGCAGAAAACACGCACGTTGAAAAGGCGAAGTTATAAGTGCGTGGCGGAAAAAAATACTGTACTGAAATAAGAAAGACGGAGAAAATTTATTTCGGTCATATTATCCGAAATTTGGTTATATTAAACGCAGAATTTTAAATGGAGAAATTCCGAACCGTACCAAATTGGTCATAATAAGCCGCTGGTCATATTATCCGTGGTCATAATAAGCGGTGCCTACTGTATTTTGAAACCAACTCCGAGCGTTAATTCAGTAATTTTTTGGGGTCAACCTGAAATATTTGTAATTTTTCTGATAAGCATAAGCTGTATGTTTTTGAACCACATTGATATGGAGTTGCTTGGTGTACGATGTTCCGTCTTATTTGTGGCGATTGCCTTGATTGTTTTAGTTTCCAAACGACTTTTGATAGTTTAGGAGTTAATTTTTTTATTGTCTTTAAAGAATTGGTTATGGTTGTCATGCCTATGTTTAAATGCGGACCCCAAAAAATTATTGAATAAACGCTCAGAGTTGGTTTCAAAATGTCGACATCAAACTAAATTTAAATTACGAGGTACAAAGTTTTAATCACGCTGGCAGTTAATAAATATATTTACTAATTTACACACTCGTTTACCTTATTTTTACATCTCACATTTACCCACTTTCTTGATCAGCAAATAAAATAGCCCACCTCTACACTACATACTTATTGAACTAACAATAATCTTGAATTATAGGCTGCCCTGTGAAAAATTTCATTTGTTTAATTTTAATTCGTATATTAATAATTGTTACTTTTAAACGCATTTTTTAAGCATCTTTTTACCGTATTTTCTGGTGCAGTCTATTTAATCAAAAAATTTAACGCAATTTTTAATCCAAATTTTTAAAATTTACCCATTATTTTCAAATAATAGAGTAAGCTAGGAAAAACTTTTTCTTTGGCAATAAAATTCATTCATCGATGAATATAAAACCGTAGTTTTTCTCTTGTTGTTTTAGGTTTTTCGCCGGCATTCAAGCGCTTTGTTTAAAATGTATTTTTTTAGGTTTTTTTTTAGGTTTCTTAGGCCCCCTGACGAGCCAAGGCAGGCGAAACAGTATGTTGGGGCAAATAAAATAAAACTAATGTTAAATTTTAAAAAAATTTTGGTCTGAAATTTAATTATTTAATCGCTCTGACTCGAGGTCACTAAGCACTTTCCTGATGAACACCGACCAAAAAATTTTAAAAAACTGCCAAATTTGGCAACAACGTACAAGGGGTGGAACGCGAGATAAAAGATGGAATTGTCCCGCGACAGAGCAACGAGCAGTCAAAAAGCTAAATAATAGTCATCATGAAATGGTTTGAAAGTTGAGTACAAAACTGGATGAGGGTGAGAGTTTTATACAGATTAGAATTAATTACAGAGAATTTAATATGAAATAAAAAATAAAAAAGTTTTTATTTTATATTAAATTCCGAGTAATTAATTCTAATCTGTATAAAACTCTCACCCTCATCCAGTTTCGTACTCAACGTTCAAACCATTTCATGATGACTATTATTTAGCTTTTTGACTGCTCGTTGCTCTGTCGTGGGACAATTCCATCTTTTACCTTGTATGTTGCCAAATTTGGCAGACCTTTGAGATATTGGATAACGTGCAGTCATATCCACTTTGCTAGTATTTTTATCAATATATTTTTATTAATTTATCTTATTTTATTTGTTTTATTGTTATTTTATTTTATTTTACTGTATTTTCAGTGCACCACCTGATGATCCTTGCGGTGAAACAGACTGTAGTGGTTTTAACGTTTTTGTTGTAGTGTTTTAATTTAAATAAACTGCTCTAAACTGCTCATCGAGCACTGTGCTAGAATTGTGAGACAATTCAGTATATATAATAAGTGCACCACTGATCCTTGCGGTTAAACAAACTGTAGTGATTTTTACGTTTTTGTTTTAGTGTTTTAATTTAAATAAACTGTTCTAACCTGCGTATCGAGCACTGTGCCAGCATTGTAAGACAATTTGGTTATATACCTGTATATGTTAGATGATATGCCTACTTTATATATATAAATCAGCCAAAATTATCAGATAAAAGCCGCAGATACTAAGATGGAGCAAGATTCTTAAATTAATTATTGTATAGGTTTAGCAATCGAATAAATCAGTTTATGACATCACAATACACTAATAAGTTACAATACTAAAAGTTAAACAACGTATGATATTGAATTGGTCAGAGGTGGATATCTCGAGACACGTTTTTCAAAGTCTGTCTCGTCTCAATCTCGGTCTCAGACCTCTGCATCTCGAGTCCAACGTGAAAAATTGACCGATGTGGGCATAGAAGTACCATTCAAAAAAAATCTGGGGGGCGGTAATGGAGTTTTGCCCGAATTTTGTGACGTTTTCTCAAATTTTGATTTTTTACTACTTTACGGATAGGAGAAAAAATTTGTGTAAAATTTAGCTGAAGACAAAAGAAAAAAGTCTTCACTTTGATACTGTCTCCAATTTCTCGATTTCCGTCCCAAAATCACAGTATAAGTCTTTTTTTTAGAGATCACTATTCTTTAGGGACGAATTTTTTTCTTTTAACAAACGTCCAATTCACCATTTCGGAAATATGGTATGCCTACTTTAAAGAAAGCAACTTATGCAGTCTCGTGTTTCGTCTTGATCACGGTACTCCAAAGTCTTGTCTCGGTGTAGCTACTTCAAAGTTTCGTCTCGTCTCGTCTCGGTCTCGAAACCGTCATATCTCGAGTTCACCTCTGGAATTAACTTAACAGTATTAGATGATGCCAATTTTTTCTTAAACACTCTAGCAAAATTACGTCATCACCGCCGCAAAAAAGGTCGCAATGGCTTAACTTTAATCAGTCAATGCGCTTGAATAAAACGATAAAATAAATTTGAAAAATACACTTATAAGAACAACTTGTAGAGAAAATAAATTAATTTGAGGGGGTGGTGTACCGATTACGCAATCAATACATAACAATGGAAAAAAAGACGTCATAATCAAAACTTAAAATTACTGTAAAATACTGAAAATACAACTATGAGTTATAAGATTAAGATTAGAGTTATAAATGAAGTGTGACAGAAAACCAATCGAATTTCACTCTCTTTTTTTTAATAATTAGTTTTGTTTTCAGCTGCCTGTTGGTCTTTCGATGGCAGTAACTTTTATATCAGCAATCTCGCTTATTGCCTATCCTGCTGAAGTATATTCGTTTGGAAATGTCATTGTTTGGTTTGTATTCGACAGCATAATCCCCGCCATTTTCGCTTGCCTTTTTTACGTTCCTTTATTCATGCGGCTCAAAGCTTCATCAATCTTCGAGGTGCGCATTCAGCTATATTAGAACTGAGTAAACGACCATGTTTATTTTTCTTTTACGAACAGCATAACTATGAACATTTGTTTAGTATCTTGAAAGAAGATTTGATCGGCGAATAAGAAAAGTTGCGTCATTTATAGCTACATGTCAAATGGTAATGTTGCGTTCTTGACAAATTTTGTAATACCTAAATGACTATTAAGCTTTTTAAAAAGGTTTTTAAAACACTTTGTATTTTTATCAAAAACTTACATTTAAAACAATGACTTAAAAAAATGTTTTCATTAAAATTAAGTATCTATTATTGGTGGAACAGGCAGAACCTATGAAAATATTTTTTTGTTTACAGATGTTTTATATGGCAGTAGCAATATATGCTCCGAGCCTTGCTTTGAGTGCAGTGACTCCTTTAAAACTAGATTTGACAGTTATATTCACAAGTTTATTGTGTACAATATATACAAGTTTGGTAAGTTTAATTTATATACTACAAATGGCTATAGGTACAATTTAATTTGTTAATTCTATTTACACATACTAATTTGCTAAAAAGAATTTATTTTAAAAGCAGTTCACCAAAAACTTCCATACTTTTGTACTTATAAAATGTCATTTTTTTGTTTTTCGATTACTTTCTAAGTTGTTCAATAAAACAATTATCAACCATTAAAATTTGATAAACAGACCTTATCCGTTTTGCTTCCAAATGGATAAGAACATTATTCAAAAATCACTTTTGCTATTTAGTAAAGTAAATGGTTACTTTTTTTGGCTTTAGTTGGGCTTTGGTTTGCTAATTTATTTTACTCTATATTAAAAATACTAAATTTTTTTTGCAGTTATGACCATATTTCACTATTTAAAGCGGTGATAGCTCACTTTAGACAAACCGGAAATTTTTCATTTTTATTTCGTTTTAACTTGATCCTTTTAAAACAAAAGGTTAACCAGTGTAGTTATGATTGCTACTTTTGCAGTCCTTAGATTGACTTAAAATTAAACTCTAATTTCCTGTTTCGGAGTCATTATTTGCCGCAAATTTCAAAATTTATTCTATTTTCTGACTTCAATCATTTTGTTTTAATAGGGTGGAATGAAGGCGGTCATTTGGACGGACACGTTACAAGCTTTTATTATTTTAACTGGGTGCTTAACTGCGATTGTTAAGTCATTGATTGTGGTTGGAGGTTTCGAAAACGTTTGGAATGCTCTTGAACGGGGGGGCAGAAACAATGCTTTTATGTAAAACAAAAAATCCTTTGTATCAATTGCATACTGGGAATCAAAAATAATTTTTTAACTTTAATTTTTGATCTAAAAATTTAAAAAAAGTTACTTGTAGAATAGCCAAGTGCTGATAATGTTGTATCAGCTCTGTAAGACTTCAACTTGCAGAAAACAACAGAGGGCTGACAATTTGCAAAATTATTCTAACTTAAAAATGTTATTTTTTTGTTGAAATCTTCTTTTTTTTTCGCAAAGATTTGCTCAAAATTTTGAACTAGTACTTCTTATGACTAACAAATAGAATAAAGTAATATAACTTGTCTTTTACAAGGACATTACACCTTGATGACCTAAGGGAGTTTAATCAAAAAATGTCGAGGTTTTTGGCGTGTCGTTTTTGACAGGTTATGTTTTTGATAATGTATCGATATTTTTGAAGTGTCGATGTTATTTTTTTTCCGGTAGAATAAGTTATAGGCTACAGGACTATAACTTGTGCTACTGTAGAAAAAGTGGATTTTAACAATTTTTTCAATTTAGTTTTAATCCTGATCCGACCATACGAGTTACTTTCTTCACAATTATTCTCGGTGGAGCAATTGGCGGGGTGCAATTACAGCAGGCTCTTGTCCAGAGGTGGTTATCTTGTGGCACAATAAAAAAAGCAAGACTGTAAGTTTTGCGACAAAAAAGATTTTTGGTTGTTTATAAAGATTTTTTGCTCTAAATTGCGATTTTTCGTTGTTCTTTATCTAAAGAATTTTTAGGATGTTTTAGTCGAACAGAAAATAACAATTACAACCTAATGCAATTGTTTCTCATGATCAGGGTTCGAACCCACATAGAATTGCAATCAAAATATTTTGTTCAATAATAACAATAAAAATAAAGTTTATTGCTGTGTTTGCTTTTTTGATTTAGTAAGTGATTTTCAAATTGTGTTTATATTAGATATATGAGTTAAACTCAAAATTGAAAGAAAAACGAGCAAACTTCAAATATACGTTGACGTTATAGTAGCCTACAAATTTTTTTAATCAAATCAAGTTAATCCAAACTTCTATATTTTAATGCAATCATTTTTCAACCAAATTTTTTATCGATAGTTTTATGATGTATAAGATCAAATAAAAAAGTTTTTGAGAAGAAATAAAAAAACTAGAAACCCTGTGGGTCCAGTTTGCTGCAAAGTTTAGAGAAAGGCTTTATAAACATATGCGGTGAAAAGATTTTTTTTTCTCGATCAGCAATAATTTTATCAAGTTTTGATTGTTGGAAGCAAAAATAACTTTGTTCTTTGAGTAACAGAGATAAGTGAAATAGAAACATCTAGAATCCAAAATCTAAAAGAATAAAATCGAGCAATAAAAGGTTATCAGGTTTTGCGCACACAGGTGTCACGCCTTGTGTTTTTGCGTTTAATCTTGTGTTCCTCAATTTTTGGTTAAATTTTCTGTTTTCTTTAGTCAAAACAATATTTGGTCGACTGGTCGGAACCAAAACAAGCATTTCCGTAGAAAAAATTTTTTTAAATCATTATAAAAACAAAAAAAAGAAAATTATGTATATACATTAGTCCAGTGTTTTCCAACCAATGGCCATCTGGCCAAATTGGACCATAACGAATTTCTGATGGGCCACAAAAATTTTCCTATTTTTACTGTGAAGAAGCCTTAACTTTTTCTTTTATTCTTTTTATTTTGGTCTTTACACGTTTTTCTAGGTATGAATAAAAAAATGTTACTTAGATTTAATATAAAGACTCTTTTTTTGTGGTTTCACTTTGATTTCAAGGGGAACGGTAACCCTAAAACCGTAAAATAGCACTCAAGTTTAAATAAAGACTTGTTTTTTTGTTCTTCACTTTGATCACACGGAAAACTGTAAAACCGTGGAATGGCATTCCAATTTAAGTAAAGACTTTTTTTGCTATGACAGTATCTCCCATAGTATTTCCGTACTCTAAAGCGAGCAAAGCTGTTTATAACAGTTCTGCAATTTTGAAGGAATCGGTTAATCGCACAAAGTATATGGCCGCTACTCCTTTGAATAAAAAAACTTCCAGATTTAATGTTTGCAAAAAAGTTTTTTAAATAGACATATTTTCAAAATATAAAAAAAAGACCTGAGTAAAGACGCCAAAGATCTAGTTGTTAAACCAGTTATCTGATCTTTGCGGAAATATCTTCTAAACTTCTTTCTTGCAAAATGAATAAGATGATGGATGACTGTTATGATTTGTGGTCCAATCTTTAAGCTGCGATCACTGATAAGATTACGCTGGAGAAAAAAATTAAGCTAATTCTTTTACTACTTTTTACATCTTTTTCAATTCCAGATCTACAATCATTGCTCTCATTCCAACCATCGTAGTTATTCTAATATGCGTGATGAATGGCTTGGTGATGTATGCTTACTATGAAAATTGTGATCCGCTCAAGTCTGGAAAAATAAAAAAAATAGATCAGATGATGCCATATATGGTTCTAGATATATTCCAGAATCTTCCCGGAGCTGCGGGGCTTTTTATAGCTGCAGCATTTAGTGGAACATTAAGGTACTTCAGTAATTTTTTGGTTTGATATTGGAAGTCAGATATGGATTTAAAATTAATACATAAATTTTAGTTTACATACTTAATGTAGGTCAGTTTTTTAAGAATAGTTTCTGCTCTTTCTACCTAGTAAAAAACGCGTATATTGCCTTATTAATATTGTTTGTGAGTTAATGTTTAATGCTTGAACCTTCGTAAAATAAAAGCTTTTATAGAGCAGTCGGAAAAATTTCCATGAACAACGTACAAATTACACGATTGTTTTGATTGAGATTAAAATTTTTTTGTTTGGAAATCTCAAACTCTTCGCCATTCTTTTTTTTTTACTCATTTCAAATTGAGTATGATTGCGGTTACACTCTATTGAATCATTAATTTATTTATTTCATTTCTATATTTATCATCCTGATTCGTAAAAAAGCGTCAAAGGCGCCATATATCCTGGATTATTTAATTAATTTCAACGTGGAAAAGTTTATATGTCCATCGGAAAAACATCCCAGAATGAGTGAGAGATTACTCAATTTCAAAAATTTATTACTAATTAAAAATATTAATTGAACAAGAACATTTTGAGTTAAAGTTTTTTAATTGCATAAATTCGATTTTTTTTATTTATTTGCATCAATAAATTATAAACAGCTACTTGTTTTCTATTATTTGAAATTTATTTACAATCCTTTTCTATAAACGCGACAAGTCAGTTGTTATGCGTAAAAGTAAAAAGATCAAAGTTGCAGCCCCTCACATAAATTGTTAGCCCTTTCTAGAATTTTTTCAACTTCTGCAGCACTCCTACGGTACAAATACAAGGCGGTTTAATCTTCAGTTCAATTTTAGATACAAAACATTTTGTGTTTGAGTATGTTACGCTGGGAAACTAGAGTAACTAGGGATTTCATGAAATTTCTGAAATAATAGTCCAGTTATTTTAAGAAATTTCTATTTTCATAGTATTATACTGTAACAACTACATACTTTTTTAAACCTTTATTTGAATTTCAAAGACAAGTGCGACCTCCGATGAAACCCTTTAAAAAAAGCAATTATTTTGCTTTAAAGCATTTTCTCTTCGCCACACTGTCACGACTTTACTCGAAAATCGAAACGAACCAATTGAACTAGGTAGCCCAAATAACTGCGCTAAAGTAAACCTTTGTTTATTTTTATTTATGCGGGTTCTAGAAATAGTTTGCCGCGAGATTGAAGTTCTTGATAGAGTAAGTTCTTGCAAAATACGAATGAATTCTAATTTTTACATAAAAACGTCAACATAAAAAGCTTTTTTTAGCAAATAAAAAAACAACGGTTTCTAACCACAATATAAAGAATATATTTACAAAATCAAAATCATTTAAACAATTTTTGCAAAACTTGGTTTCCTAGCAAGTTACATCACCAACAACTGCGAATAATCGCTTAACAACTTTGTATTGACTAATTATAAAAATAAATTAGCACCCCGACGGCTAATATTAAACTTAATAGTTTGTCCTCCACACAGGCTAAAACAATTTTATCACTCCATAAAATTAATATTTTAAGGCGTCAACATTGACCCTTAAACAACTACAGCCATAAAAGCTAAATAACGCGAAACGGTTTCTCACAACTTTTTACTAGAATGCTTCAACTGGCATGAATAATCAGAGAACGAGAAATATTCAAAATTTAGCCATGCTCCGCAATAACGATAAAAATTACGAGATTGTGTTGGATTTTTCCAATCAACTGTTTACAATCGGTCAAGCAATAAACGCCAACCTGACGAAAATAATGAATTAGACGAGGCGCGATAAATGATTACGTAAAGTCGAATCAGCAAGAAGATTGTAGGAAATTCCATATAGCATTCTTGTGCGTTCGAGACAAAAAAAGAAAAGAAAAAGAGAGAAAATGCGTAAATACTGTCCAAAGTTCACTAGCCATGCGCTTTGAATTAGAAACGACAAACCAATAATTGCTATACACTTAAAAAATAACTTGCAAATAAATAAATTAGTAGGGCCTGGTGTATCGATTATGCAACTAATATTTAACAATAAAAAAGATTATGTCATAATAAAACTTAGAATTAATAAAAAAGACTAACAATCAACTATAATGCTACAAAATTAAAATTACGTACATTGTGAATAAAGTGTGACAAAATTTGTATTCTTTTTCGTAACATTAAAATAAAAAACAAAAAAGTTTTCGCAATTTAAAAAACCTACTTATAGCAATTTTTAAATAGCAACAAAAAGTACGTAGATTTTCTCAGTAACTTATGAAATTCTTACTGAGGAAAAAATTTTTTCCCAGCAGGAAAACATTGCAATAAACCATGTTAGTTTTATTAACAAATGCGATTAATAAAAAATATATTGGATCGAAAAATTTTGTTTAGTACTGTATCATCTGGAATCAATTCTGCATCAGCTCTAATCATGGAAGATTTTGTGCTGCCATATCGACCAACTTTAAATCAGTCGAAACAAGTAAAAATCAGTAAATGCCTAGGTAAGTTTTTTGTGTTTTCAAGCACTGTAATAAAACTATACAAAACGTTTATTTTAATAAAATTAACATTTAACAATTAAATTCATCATGCACTTCATTTGTAAATTGTCTGACTTCATTTCTCACCAGTAAGGTACAGGGTATTTTAAAAAGAATACACCAAAATCAATCAATCAATCAATCAATTTTAGTTTATTTTATTGCAAAAACAAAAATGGGCAAATATACACAGCAATATTGAATAATAGTAAAAATTCATAAATTGCGACAGAGTCATTGCGAAGGGACTGTGAAGTCTTCGGGTCAAGCAATCACCCCCTAAAATACAGAAGTATACAAGCAAAATGTCCGTTAAAAATTGAAAATGTATACAAAAATAGAAAAACAACCACAAAAAAACAAAACAAAATAATAATAAAAAACCAAAAAAACAAAAATAACATCAAGAATAAGTAAAGAACAACCAACCAATGAAGGAAAAAATAAAATAAGATACATAAAACCAATTGTAAGAATTTTAAGAATTTAATCACTGAAAAGTAGAACTGATTTATAATGTTTTTTAAATTTATTAAATGACATTGTTCTCAGGTTGTGTTCGTTTACTTTTGAACAGAGGAATGGTAAGGTGATTTTGTAGTGAAAATCTTGTAATACAAGAATGGACAAATTTAGGAAATGAAAAGTAATTATCAAAAATCTTAGGTAACAAATTAAGTTTATAAGAATTAACAAATTGAGCTGTTTCAAACTCAAACAGTTTAGGCAAAGGCAAAATATTTATTTTAACAATACGAATGGCTTTATTTTGAAGTAATTTTAACTTGTTTAAATATGTCAAATAAGTGCTACTCCAAACAACAAGGCAGTAGTTAAAATGGGTATGGATGAGCGATTAATATAACTTCAATAATGCCGAGCTGAATAAAAAGTCTTCGAATTTATTTACTGTAGAATCCCAACTGATCGAGCTATTTTTGTTTCAAGACTTTTTATATTCCCATGAAAGTTTAATTGATTATCAAATATATTCCCAAATATTTTGCCTTGTAAACAGTTTTAATCTCACCAGCTGGACTTTGAATATTTAAAACAACATTTGAAGATTTGAGGTTTGGTGAAATAATTAATATTTGCAATTTTTTGGAATTTAGCCGTAAATTGTTAGCAGATATCCAATTGCAAATATTATTGAGTTCTTCTTAAAGTTGGTTTTTAAGAATATTAATAGACGGCGCTCCCATCAGGAGACAAGTATCATCAGCAAACAAACGAGGAGTACAATCAATACTGTTAGGGATATCATTAATATATAGTCAAAAAAGAAGTGGTCTAAGGATGCAGCCTTGATGAACTACAATATCTATAAATTCTAAGGAAGAATTAGTATTATTAATTGCAACATACTGATTTCTGTTTGTTAAAAAAGAACTAAAAAAATTGTTAACTATTCCTCGTATTCCATAATGTTCAAGTTTATAAAGTAAAATTGAATGATTAAAAGTATCAAATGCTTTGTTTAAATCTAAAAATACAAGCCCAGTACATACTTTTTTTCAATATTGTCCAATGCAGGATTAATAATATCTAGTAAAGTTTGCAAAGTTGAATACTTAGGTTTGAATCCATACTGTGTGGGCGTTAATACAAAACGAGATTTTAAAAAAGAAAGCGTCCGCGTATGAACCAATTTTTCTAAAATTTTTAAAAAATCGACAATATTGAAAGTCTGTAATTTGTTACTTCATTTTTATCTTCAGCCTTATGTACAGGAACGACTTTAGCTGTTTTAAGACAGGTTGGAAAAATTCCGAAATCAAAACAAGCATTAAATAATATAGCTAAAACTGGAGACAAAATCTCAAACGCAAGCACGATAAATTTTGCCTCAATCCCATCAGAACCGCAACTTTTGTTAGTATTTAACTGATTAATAAACAAACACGGTTACGTAGATACTGTTAAAAATTATGCAAATTAGAAGGTTTAACTTTTTCAGCTAAGGCTTTACTAATTTTACAAAAGCGATTATTAAATTTTTCTGCATTATCTAAAGGTGTATCTATTTTATGACCATTTACATAAATATAATTAGGAATAACCCGAGTTGATTTATTAGGAAGTAAAGTCTTCATAATACACCAAAATTGACGTATATCATGACTTGAGTCGTTGTCGTCGTTTGGAAGGGCATTCACTGCATGCATGCACAAGTCAGACACAAACAAGACTGGAGCCGAGGGTTTATCCTTGTGCTGCCTGGATCAGATGCAGGCAGTGATGGCATTGAGCCAGCATCGAGTTTCTTCATCTTAAATCGTCAGACCTTTTGATCCATGTGGTATTCAATGTGTTAAGATTGGTTATTAGGACGTGATGTGCGGTTTGTTCAATGGCGCCGCACTCGCAATTCGGTGAAGGAGCGACACCATTTGTAATGCATGGACAAATGGAATCGCCCAACACCAGTCCGCAGACGATTAAGCTTGACCCAAGATGTTCGGGGTAAGCTTATTCCACAGGCTTGGGACTGGTCCTGGCTATGCAAATATGGAGCCTGAATGTATTCTTGCAGTACTCCGTGTTCCATCTATAATTCATCCACTGAGAAGTGTAGATGTCAAGTCCGGCAAGGTTGTTTAAGAGATTCCTCGCTGCTTGCAGAAACGGAGTTCTAGATCTTAGTCTCTCTTGGCAAGCATCTGAGGATCCACTAAAAAGATCATACAGGATATGATCTGGGCCCAGAATCTACGGTAAGCAAAAAAAAGTGTCGCTCCTAGTCTCAGCTCAGCTGGCTGGATGCCTGAAAATATGAGTAAGTGGTCTGTTGGAGTGAGATACAGGCATTCAGTGACTATCTATGAGGTCGCTCAGTACACTGTCTATGAGGCGAATGAGCGAGTGTGCAAACCCTGCAAAAACCAGACTGTTGCACAATACTCAGTTATTGAGTAGAGCAGAGATAGGGCAGTTGTGCGTAGTGTTTTGGCACCAGTAACCCATCCTGAGCCCACAAGTTGCCTCAGCAGTGTAATGCGCGAAAATAGTTTTTTGCGCAATGCCACTTCATAACGACGGAAAGTGATCGATCTCTCAGTTTTACCTTGAGATAAGTACGGATTGAACAGAACGGTAAAAATCTATCATTGTGGTAGACTTTTAGCTCACGTTTGACCTCTTGGTTATTTAAATGAAAGGCTGCCGTCACCGTCTTAGTGTGACTGAGCTTTAACCTCCCAGTCTAGAGATACGCTGAAAGTGTAGTCAGGTCTTGACTTAAAATCCGTTCCCAGATAGTTCAGTTTTCTTATCACGTGATATGTCAAAAACGAAAAACAATAGAAAATTTTAGCTTAAACACATGTACTGTACATACCTTCAAGTTTTATTTCATATTTTACAAGTGCTCAATGTGGCCACCATTGGCAGCACCGACGACACCAAGCGGATATGAGAATTTATCGCAAACGGGCCTCAGCATGTTGCGGTCACCCTGTTGATTGCAGCTGTTATTCAATCTTTCATGTGATCGATATTTGCTGGAAGCGGTAAAGTATAAAATTCATATTTAACATACCCCACAAGAAAAAGTCGAAAACAATGAGATCCGGAGAGCTGGCAGGCCAAGCGCAGAGAGCAAGGTCTCTAGCACTTCTCCTACCTATCAATCATTGGGAGATGTTTTCATTTAAATAAGCTCGAGCCCCGAGATACCAATGGGGTAATGCTGCATCTTGTTGAAAAATGAAATCATTCGAATAAACTAAGCATAAAGTGAAGAGCATCTTGCAATAAAGTGAATAGCTAGTTTTGCAGCATTTCCAGATTCAACAAAAAAGAAACCCTATACTTTGTCCAAGGACCAAACACAGAAGATGTTCACTCTAGGGGAATCCTTTTGATGCTCAACTGTTTCATGTGGGTGACATGTTCCCCGAATGCGCACATTGTGACGATTGACTGTGCCACACAAATGATAAGTCGCTTGACCACTAAAAACAAGACGTAAAAAGAATTTCATCACCTTCCACCATCTCCAGCATTGGCTCACAGAATGTCCTACGCATCTCCTTGTCGTCATTGGTAAGTGCTTGAACAAGGCTTGGTTTGTATGGTTTCATATGTAACCGTCTTAACACACGCCAGACATTGGTGTGCGAGATCTCAAGCTGATGATTTACGTGGGCTGTTTTTAAATGCATCGTAAATCCTTTCCTCCTGTTCCTCTGCAGCATGCGGTCTTCCAGAACTCTTTCCTTTGCACAGGCATCCAGTTTTTTTAAATGTCTAACCCACCGTCGAATGATCTCACAATGCGGCGGATCAATACTGTAGGTTTGTTTTAAAAACACGCTGAACGTGACAATGGCGTTTGTTTTTGCAAACTCAAGCACACAAATGCCTTCTGCTGAGGATTTGCCATTATGAGTGTAAAAAAACGTAATTTTCCCACAATTCAATGGTGCCAGAATCCAGTAATTTTCCCACAATCCACAGTGGTAAAATTGACACCCAATCAAATTTAGATAACCACTCCAACAAATAATAATTGATTGAGTTCCTTACAATTCTATAGACCTGAATAAATGCGTAATGATTTTGTCGTATTCTTTTTGAAACGCCTTGTATATTAAATCTTAATGAACAATAATTTATTAAATTATAGACCGTAAGAGTGTATAACATAGAAAAGTTAACGGTGTGTCGTTAAGATTAGATTACATTGTAAAGAGAAATCAAAACGATTGCAGCAATACGGATTTTAAAAAAACAAGGTCACCAGCAGAAGTCTACTTGTGGGCTCCTTTAAAAATACTTTGCCCAGGAATGTTGAGTAACCCTGACCTTGACGAAAAATTATAATACGTTACAAAAATTAAAAACGAATTGATTTCTTACTGATGATAACCCTTGCTTTTAATAAAACTTATTTACAATAACAAAACGATTGTTCAATTATAGAAACTTTTTGATCAATTGTCATTTACATAATTCATTGTCATTACATCATTTACATAATTACATGATTGATCAATTGTCATTTCGATCAACTGCTATTTCAATCAATTGTCATTCCATCAGCTGTTGTAGTGCCGTTTCATATTTTTAATAACTACAAACATAGCCATAACTTCCGGGGGTACAAGGGAGAGCAATGGACCGCCGAGTTTTAAATTCGGACAAAAGCAAATTTTTTGAGCAGAAACAAGAAAATATTTGGGCAAAATTAGAAATTTTGGGACAGTGACAAAGATCAAAAGAAAGTTTTTTTGCTGATTGCAGAAAAAAGTTTACTAATTAGAGTGAAGACTTTTTTTAAAAGATCATTATGCTTTGGGGGCGAAACTTGAGAAATCAGAGATAGACTCAGACCTTTTTTGGGTTTTCAACCTAAATTTTAGAGAAATTTTCTTCTCATGTCCGTGAAGTTGCAAAAAATCAAGATTCGGTAAAAGTAAAAAAATATGGGCAAAACTTATTGCTCTTTTCCCTCAAATTTTTTTGCTGTTACGCTTACAAATATTGTCTTTTGTTAACTATTGGAGCAAAAAGTTATCATTATGTCGGTAAAACTAAATACTTTTTTGTTTATCAGTATTTTTCTTGGGCATGCTTTCGATTGGATTGGCTCTTTTAGTGGGAAATATTGATCGAACAATCATGCAAATTGCACACACACTTACCGCAATGTTAGTCGGACCCTTGACGGGCGTCTTTCTTCTCGGAATGTTTCTACCATGGGCCAACGCAAAGGTACCGAACTAATTAAGCACATCAATTGTTACACGAAAAGTTTTGACTTTACATTGTCTGGAGTTTGCTTCGCTTTTTCGATTCGGTCAGGATTACCTTGTCTTTTTTTAATAAAAAGTTGGCTTGGTACAGGTCAGATTGGACGCGCGAGATCTTGCGAAATAGAGCCAGAAACTTTTTAATCAGAGATTGATGAAAAATTTAAGAAAAGAGCTCCAATTATCACATGTGTTTACCTTTGTCACTCTTATAGTGCCAAAAATATCATGAGAAACGAACAGCAAATTTGGCAACTCATTTTCTGAGATCGAGTTTTATGCAAAATTCTGAAGTAGAGAAGCGCAGTTAAACGCTGAGCAGATTAAATGTGGCAAAAACAGAACGTCGTTCAAATTCAACCAAAGCTAAAGCAAGTTCAATGTCAAAAGTTTTTTCTAGACAAGACATCTATTTCGAATTTTTATCTAAAGGCAAGAAATATCTTTAATTTATATTGAAGCGTCACAATCTACCTGTTTGCCGCTTTGTCTTGATAAAATCCTACTACAAAGTACAATTTTTTGTAAATGGAAAACCTCCTGAACTGTAGTTGGCGATCAAAAATTTTTTTTATTTGGACAGCAACTAAGGAATTGAAATGCATGGATTTAATTGGTTATAAGGCTACAAAAGATTAGGCCTACTGGAGCAAGAAATGGAAGCACAAATTAAAGCAGAAAAATTTAATTCGTACTGACTGACAATAAAGCCGAAGCAATTTTTATTTTATTGATAGCAGAACCTATCTGTAATGATAAAAGGAACTGTAGTTGAGCTGTAGTTGGCCGATTGCGACAAAGTGAATAGTCGAATAACGCGCTTCTGGCTTCGATAAAGGAAAAGCCAAAATAAACTAGGATATTTAATATAAATGACAAATAATAAGCAAAATCATGCGAAACACAATGAAGCAAAGTAATACGAAGCGGTATTTTGTATAAATAAAACGAACTAAATAACAAAATTAAAGAGAAAATACACAGTTTCCTTACCGAGCAGTTCACGTCGGTACTGCCTCACGGGGAAACGGGAAACACACAAACGGGTGTATCCAATCAGGATTAGTACACAACGCCAAGTCTTTCAGACTTCAAGATCAAAAAACAGCACTACGTCTCACAGACTTCAGCTAACAATTATAGCTGCTGGTCACCTTAAAAATTGAGAAGCGAAAGAAAACTCGAACGAGCCAGCACTAAATGGGCACGCTGCAGAAACAAACTATATTGACTATGCTCGGGGAAGAAATTAACTAATAATTAAAGAGTAAAGCGAAAAGGCGCTGAAAGCGAGCGCACGCGCAAATAATGATTAGAAAAGCAAAGGAAATAAAACAAACACGTGCATTGGTAATTTTTTACACCAGTGTTCTTCAAACTTTTTTCATCGAGACCCATTTTGCACAGCCAAATTTTTTCGCGACCCCTAAAAAAAGGTCTTCACCCAAAATCGATTTCTGATTCTGCTATTTTTCCCCCGACATCAAGGTGTTCTCTAAAAAAAAAAAAAGATCTTCACCTAGAATCGATCTCTCATTTCGCTATTTTTGCCCAAAAATGAAGGTGTTCTCTAAACCAGCGGTTCCCAAACTGTGCGCCGCGAAAGTATGCGAAAGTTGTTGTACTTACTGCTTTTCTCACAATAATTGCAGTGTGAAGGTTATTAGCAGCAACTTCCCTTCAGAGAAGGATTCCGATTGAGGACCTTTTTCAAACGGCCTGATTTTGGGAGGGAAATAGAGAAAAATAAGGAAATCGAATATAAATCGAAGTGAAGACCTTTTTTTTTTTTTTTTTAGAGGACACCCTGATTTTCAGAGAAAAATAAGGAAATCGGACATAAAATCGAAGTGAAGACCTTTTTTTTTTTTTTAGAGAACACCCTGATTTTCGGAGAAAAAAAATTGTTCAAAGAAGTAATGGAACTGAATACCTTTTTTCATTACGGCGCCGCGAGTATTTTTAAGTCTTCAAAGGGCGCCGTGAAAAAAAAAGTTTGGGAACCGCTGCTCTAAACAAAAAAAAGAGAAAAAAGGTTTTTACTTCGAATTAATCTTGTATTTCGCTACTTTTCCAAAATCATCGTAATCTCTAAAAATATAAAATTTAAAATCTCGCGACCCCCATTGAACCACTTTGCGACCCACCAGGGGATCACGACCCCCAGTTTGAAGAGCCCTGTTCTACACGATGTATAAAAAATTATTAATTGGAAGGGCTTTTTTGTTGTTGTCCTGCACGTCAAAAAAAAAAAAAAAAACACTAGAGGATAGTAGAAAAATATTATGTTTGTGATAACTTTTGTTGCAGGGTGCAGTTGTAGGTCAAATTTTTGGAACTGCTTTTATTGGTTGGATTGCATTTGGAGGATTATTATACGGAAAACATGCGAATACATCACTCCCAACATCAATTCAAGGATGTACAGCAACTAACTCAAGTGATCTTTCTAATTCAAGCCAATTATTTACAACAACAGCACTAGCAACTTCTTCAAGGTATAAAGGAGCCCAAGTTTATATTCTGTTTTGTATGTACGTAACCGAAAGGCAGACAGAGAACGTCGTTTTACTGATTAACTGGTTCTTATGTTTTACTCTTTCTGCTTCTGTTTTTGTCATAAAGTTTTACCGTTGTGTTGGCAGTCATATAGCTTTCTAAATTAATTTCTAATTCTTCTTAATTAAAAACAACAACAAAAACAATTAATTTTGGTAAGGAATGAATTTTCTTCAACCATATTGTAACGATACTCAGCAGCACAACTAAATTCATAAAACTTTTATTTTCAAACGTTTTCGGCTTCTTAAGCCCTTTTCAAGAAAAACTTAAACTTAAATGAAATTAACAATAATGCGTCAAAACAAAGAAAATTAATTATTTATGCATGAATGATTTACATTGTGACGAATAAGTTAAAGCAAATAGAATTTAAAGCCAATTTTTTAGTTTCATTAAATTTAAAAGTGAAAGTAAATTTAAATTTTATAATAAAAGAATTACTTAGGTTAGCTACATAAGGACAATTTTTATACAAGGACATATTATACGATGGTGTTACCATAAGATCACCACTTGGACCGACAATTGCAAATTTCTTTCTCGCCAATTTGGAAAACCGTATTCTTAAAAATAAAAACCAACATTCTCCGAAATTGAAAAAATTACGTTATGTTGATGATGTTTTTGTTGTTTTTAAAAATAACAATGCTTGTTTGTCCTTTCTAAATGTTCTTAATAGTCAACACAAAAACATAAAATTTACTCTTGAGCATTCTTAAGATTTTATTTGTTTTCTAGAAATAAATTGCAATAGTTTAGACACGTATACATGGAGAAAACCAACCAACACTGGACTTTTACTTAATTTTAACGCCTTTTGCCCACAAAAATGGAAATCTGGTTTAATTTTGTGTTTGCTTCACCGTGCGGAATTAATATGTTCTTCAAAAATGTTATTCAATCGAGAAATCAACAACCTAAGAAAAATGTTTTGTTTAAATGGTTATCCTTGCTGGTTTTTTAATAAAGTTTTGAACAAATTTGTCTCCAACATAACCGTTAATCGTTCTACTGATTGTCGTACTTACTATCTTACAATTCCGTACTTTGGTATCGACTCGAGACGTTTTTTAAATCGTTTATCAAAAAGTTTGAAATCGAAATTCAACGTGAAAGTTTGTCCTGTCTATAAAACATTTAAAATTGGAAACTACTTTCAGTTGAAGTCCACAACTCCTTTAGGTCTTTGCTCAAATGTCATTTATGAATTTACATGTTCGCGTGACGCGTCGTGACATCGGTATGTCAACCCGACATTTGAGCACTAGAGCTAAGGAGCATTTGGACTTCAACTCTCAAGTATTAAGTGCAATAAAAAATCACATAATGTGTTGTAATGTTTGTTCTTCTGTCAAATTAAATTTAAACTCCTTTAAAATAATTAAAAAGTGTAAGTCGTAATTTCACACAAAAATACACGAAGCATTATTTATTAAAACGCGTAATCCTGGTTTAAATCGACAACTTTATGCAAACGGTTCTTCATTTTTATTAAATGTTTTTTAATTTTTATTAACTTTTTTTTTGATTTCTTTTATTATAAAATTTAAATTTACTTTCACTTTTAAATTTAATGAAACTAAAAAATTGGCTTTATAATTCTATTTGCTTTAACTTATTCGTCACAATGTAAATCATTCATGCATAAATAATTAATTTTCTTTGTTTTGACGCATTATTGTTAATTTCATTTAAGTTTAAGTTTTTCTTGAAAAGGGCTTAAGAAGCCGAAAACGTTTGAAAATAAAAGTTTTATGAATTTAGTTGTGCTGCTGAGTATCGTTACAATATGGTTGAAAAAAAAAGAAACAATTAGGCTAAGTCAGTTAAAATTTTTTCATATCTTGTTACCTCAGAAAGCATGGTTGGCGTTAATCGCTCGGATTGTTCAAAACTATTTTTTTTACCGTTTTCCTGCAGTAAAGTTAGTATGTTTAGGATTACTTCTCTTTTTATGACTATATGAAAATAATGGTAGAAGTTATCTTTAAAACAATCTTTAGCAAATAATCCGGGTTTGTTTTTTTAATTAATTAGTTCAACTCTTTCGACTACCCTGTATTCGGTGTCTTTTCTCTACTATTCAGCAATTTCTCTTATTACAACAGTGTCTTCTGGTCTTGTTGGATCTTTGTTAACAGGTAATTTTTCAAGTTTCTGCTGTTGTGATTGTTTTTATTTAAGCCATCGCTCGTGGTAATTTTAGGTGCAAACAAACCATCTAAAGCAGATCCTCTTTTATTTGTTCCAATAATTTCAAATCCTATATTTCCGTCAAGGCTAAGAGAATTTTTTCGGCTTGGAGTTCCATATCTCAAAGGTAAAGAAGAGCCTATTGAGCCCTTGACAGAAATGAAATTGATTTCTTGAGTAGAAAAGAATGAGGAGCAAAATTTAGACAATACATTTTTTGATTTGTCGATAGAATCTTCACCAAATATATAGTATAGTGTCAGCAAACTTTTGCTATAGGCCCATTTCCGTAGAAAAAAATTGTTTAAGTTCATATGGCTTAGAAAATGTTGTTTTTTTAAATTTTAATCACGCAATGTTCTTTATGGTTGATATTGGAAATATATAGAAACGCCTTGCTTACCTTTGTATCTACAGTACATGCTTTTAACTAAACTTTGTCAACAATAAGGTGTTTTTGCTACATTCACATTTTCGGCAATAGTCATTCACGCGCAATTTAATAAACATTTTTTCATATTGTTTATTCAAATGTCTGATATGCACTAAATTTGTTTATTTAAGTCAATAAACTCCATCAAATATTTAAAACATTCAAAAGTCATGATTTCTGTTAATATGATAGTTTCGGGCCTGCACTGATTAGCTTATGATCAATCAGTGTCCGGTAAATGATCAAAAGTTTAATTCAAGTATATTTAAAAAAAGATTTAATTTAAAAATTTTAAAATATAGCTGCATATAGTATTGAAGAGGAGGAAATTAATAAAGCTTATAAAATTAAAAATTTACTGATTCTAAAGATCTAAAACCCATTTAGCTCCGAAAAATTTCTTTTCTAAATTTTATTTAGCCTTTTTTTTGCTTTTCTTGGTACTTGTAGGCATAACCTTGCAATACTCGTATAATAAAATCGGTTTCGTTTAAACCAGGGATGTCCAACCTGCGGCCCACTTCATGTTTTTATGCTGCCCACTGCTTATTCAAATTTTTTTGTATTTTTTCATAACTGTATAGAATTTGATGTCATTGTGGTCATGGTAAAGTACAGAAAAGCAAAGTAAATACGTCAGTTGATTGCTGCGTCGAATGACGTGAAATGAACTGATTTATGAAAACTTTTTGGCAAAGCTTGTCATATGAACGCTTGCCCCAAGCATCGTTTGCAGTGTTTACATTGTTTTGCCATTGAATTAATATTGAATGGGTTATTTCCAAGCATTTTTTACAATATCAAGTGATAGTTAGTTACGCTTACCAGCTTCCCGATTTTTAGGTCTTTGTTCCAGCCGGTTCGTTAGAAATCCAAGACAGATTCAACGTGAAGACCTATTTTTTCAAAGAACATTACTTTTTAGGGACAAATTTTTTCTATTAACGAGCGTCCCGGTTTGCCCCTTCGGAAATATGGAATGTCTATTGTTAGTTAATGACTTTAGTGGTGGTAAAGATAGTGACTTTGAACCAATGTAGATTGATTTGAAATGGAATTACAGTACTAGCAGCGATGCTGTTAATGATAAAAAAAAGAAAATGTATTAATTTATAGGAAAAGTGGAAAGACCATCTGGCATTTTTAGAGATTCTTACTCCAATCTCGGAATTTAATATATGGTCAGGGTCCAGGGATCTTCCGTTAGCCAAAGATGGTGCCGCTTCTAGTCGGCGAAGCTCAGGTCGCTGGATGCCTCAAATTATTAGCCGGTGCACAGTACCCAGCTGTTGAGTAGACCAGAGATAGGGCAACTGTGCGCAGTTTTTTCGCAGCAGCACTACATTTTCAGCCTAAAGGTTGTCTCAGCAGTGGGACGCGCAAAAATATTTTTTTGCGTAATGCCATTAGATAGTGACAAAAGGTGAGTAATCTGTCCAGCCTTACCATAAAATAATAAGTGTTGGACAAAATGGCAAAAGTCTAATGCCGTTGTAAACAATTAGCTCATGTTGGGCCTACTAATTATTTAAACAAAAGACTGTTGTCACTTGACTAGTGTGACTGAGCTTCAGCTTGCAAGCCTCAAGATACACTAAAAGTGTAGTCATATCTTGACTTAAAGTTTCTTCAAAGGCCTTCCACTTTCCAGAGGAGTGCAACAATGCTACATCGTCTTTTTAGATAAACTTTCTGGAAATCGTGGAGAGCAGGTTGTACGTATAGATGTTGAAATGGAGTGAAGCCAAAACTGATCCCTAAAAAACACCGTTTTTCTGACGGCGAAGCCAGTTGTGTTTACTGTCACAGTTAATAAGGATGAAACTTCGGTTTCAGACCAAGCTCCATGATGATTTTAACCATTTGTTTATCCGACAAAAGTTGCTGCAGCTTGCAGGTAGATCACAGTGCCAGACAGTGTCACATGCCGTTGACAAATCAACAAAGGAATAAATTGATCCACCGTTGACTTTTCGCGTCAAAACCCAGTCTGCTCTCTAGGTAGTAATAGATCAATAGTTAGTTCGACACGATTGTAAATAAGCCTCTCAAGGATCTTGTAAAAGACACCGACCAAGGATATCGGTCGATAATTTTTGAGTCCTGTACGGGCTTCATCGGCTTAGTGATCGCGACTATAAGCGCTCTTCTTTAGATCTTGAGAATTTTGAATCGTGCAAGTAGGAAGAAATAAATTCAAGTAACCAGGACTTCAAAGCAGCTCCAGTATGAACATCTTTAATGCTAATTACGTAATAATTTCAATAGTTTTACACTTCACTTAGATTCCTACTAAGTTAATCAATTTTAAATTTAGTTTTAATATTTGTCATTTGGTCATGATATCTAATCCTAAAAAGAAGAAATGTTATATACAGTAATTTTGCGGCCCGCCGAATATACTAAAATTTATAATTTGCCCCATTATAAAAAAAAAAGACTGGACATCGTTGGTTTAAACACTTAAAAAACGATGAAAAAACGAACTAGCCATTAAAAAAATTAAACTTTTGTTATTTTTTTGTTTCAGTCCCGGGTCCACACCAATTGTAAGGTAAGCGTGAGCGTAACCGGACAATTGTTTGAAAACAATTTTTCGAAAACAAGAACCAACATTTTACGAATAATTCGGTTATGATTCGGGAAAGGGTTCATTAAAAATAGGCATTCATTAAAAAAAAGCAAATTAAGCGTTTATAAAACAAATATAATTTAAAAAAAGACAGTCGCATATAAGCGTATTTTTCGAATACAAACAATAGGGTAAGGGTTAGATATTCATCAGTAGCGACTCTGGAGTGAATATTTAACAGTTTATAGCAGGGTGGTCCAACGTCTGCACTCTTGTGGGCCACTTTTCAAAATTATTCGAGTTTGCTGGCCTTAGTCGGCTAAAAACACCTATTTTCGTCCCAAAAGTCATAGCGTTCTCCAAAAAAAAAAAAAAAAAAGGTAAAGTTGTCACTGCTTGCGATTGACAAGACTTGTGCAAAATTGTTCCGCGGGCCCGTAGTTGAATCACGCTGGTTTATAGTTTTAGCCTCCATATATTTTAATTTATTACAAAATTTTAGCCACTATCTTTAGCCTGCAGTAATAATCTACTGTGTAGTTGTAATGTATTTGCAACTTGTTGCATCAGTATCAAACACGAGCCCGAGTAGCAACAAAGTCCAAGAGTTGCCAATAGTATTCATTAAAAAAGCAAAATGAGCCTTTATTTGAATAATTATATGAATAAAAAAATTAGTATTTTTTTACATTTCATACTTCTTTGATTATTTTTCACTTTTATGTCAGTTACTTGTACTATATCTTTAATCAGTTTAATTTAATGTATAATAATACCTGTTTTAGACTTACTTCATGTTTTGTTATGTTGGGTCTTTTTTAAAATTTCTTTGTATACTTTATATCAACTTGTTGCAAATTTCTTTAATATTTGTTGTATGTCATTTCATAGTATTGTGTATTATTGTTTATTTTATTGATTAATAGCTCTTATAATATTCTTTGAAGAATTATTTATTTATTATCACTTTAAATAGTTTAAGGTGCTAGCTGACTTTGATGATCTTAACGGTTTTTCGCTAGCATCTAGTCATGGCAACTAAGTATTTTTTTGTACTACATTTACATATAAAGGTCACTTTGAGTTTTTTATATTATAGTCATCGACAAAAAAAAATAGATGAATAAATAAAATATTTTCAGACAACTGCATATAACGTTATTTTTTAAACAATTATAATTCGAAAACCACGCGTGAGCATGACCTACTAGACTAGGATACAGCCTAACCATTCATATTTAATTGGTCATGTGCGTTAAAAATGATAGATTTCAAAGTTTACTTTAATATTTAAATATCATTGTAGTTAGCCTTCTGTTTGTTATTTTGTTTATATCTATTTTTGTAAATCTATGTGTTTTGTAATGCAAATCGCCGATCCGCAAAGATTAAATTACCGCCGTGAAGAATTTGCAGCCGTCTAAGATGTTTTGAAATGATTGATCCATTTGTAGCCTGCTTAATTGAGATGTGATGACGTGTCTCCGCTGTTAATTATCGTGAATGCATCTTTCTAATTGAATAGTAGCGATGTGACCTCGCTTTGGGCAGTGATTTTGCGTGGTGCGTGAAATTAATTTTCTTGGAAAGTTTGTCATCTGGGCCACGTGGCCCGATTCAAGTTTGTTATAAATAAAGAGGTATCGCTACCATCGAAGTGTGACCATAACTTCGTTGAAAAAACAGTGACCATAATTTGCTGAATGGCTAAGTGACCATTATTTTACATAACAAGTTGTAAAGTTTTATTGAAGAAGTTTGCTGTATTTTGTTAAGTTGCTGCACTCGTATTTAAACCACAGATAAAAAATAAATTCAATCCCCATCTCGAAGTTTACAACCACAGTTTTTCTTGCTCGCAGTCAGAGATACATATTTTTAAATATAAGTGTAGTTGATAAACTTGATGGGGTTTTGCTGACCTTATCAAAGAAGTTCAGCACCACCAAGACGAAGAAAGCGATCGGATTCCGTTAAATTTTCGGATAAGCCAGCTTCTTTTTAGACAATCAAATTTACGAGTCTCTTTACCAAAAATTGAATTTATTAACATTGTGCTAATCTTAATAAAACAAAGCGTCGAGTTATGTATTCAATGATCAGATTTTCAAAATAATTTAAAAATGATTGAAGACATAACTCGAAGCCTTTATTTTTAAAGAAAAAATTATCATAACAAGATTGGCTGATTTGGCTAAAACATTCTATATAAAAATTGCTACTAGGCTACAAAAATTTTGCTCTTTAGCTAATCTCCTTATTAAAAACGAATATTTCTATTACAACCTATATGTTCAACAGTTGCAAATATGCAACATTTTCATATTTGATAAAAAAAATTGGCTTTCCGTAAAAATACAGATATATACAGATTTTACAAGATCTTACATTACAGAGTGGCGGAGGTTACACAAAACTTCTGTATTTCGAAAAAAAAAGCTTTTTATTTAGCTACTTGATTAGTTACTTGAGTATCTACTTATTAGTTAGTTATTAGCTACTTGATTAGTTATTAGCTACTTGAGTATCTACAACAATTTAGGACGTTTAGCACTGCGAATATGAGATAATCATTTTCTCTCTGCAGAAATTAGCAATAATCACCCATCATGCTACCGTTAGACTTTCCTTTATATTGGCTTTCAATCAGAGAAATGTTTTAATGGAACTCTTCTTCATGCTCATCACTCACTGCCCCCAAGTTCAGTGGAAAAAATTCAAGATGAGCATGGTGAAAACGTAGCTTTATTGACATTCGGCAACACAATCGCTGGTAGGCTTGCCATAGATTTTCAACAATTTCGACAAAATTTTCAGCTTCAATATTCATTGTATTTCATTCAATAGGTCCATTCACCAGTGTCATGTTCGTAACCGAATTCAATCATCAAGCCAGAAACATTTTAGCTATAGAGCAAGTTGTCTTTAAGATAGAAGAAAGATGATATTTTTTTATGACTAAGTCGAAACTTGAAAATTTAAGTGTCGAAACTTGAAAACTCCCTTCCTAAAGATGCACAAGAAATGGAAGAAAGTCTGCAGTTAGAATTTATCAAAATGCAATGTGCCAGTTCTAGGAAAACAACCTCTCCCTTTTAGACTTTTATTGGAACCTGGAAATGACCAGATTTCCTTTGATGATATGCAAAGCGAAACAAATGGTGAGTTTGTTCGGCTCAACGTATATTGTATACGAGTATGTGAGCAAAACAAGAACAAATTGCGTACCAACATGACTGACAGCCATCTTTGCAATGTACTTCGCCTCGCAGCCACCAGGATAACTCTTGACTTGTCGGCCATCATGCATGCCAAATGCAGCATCACTGCTCCCACTAAATCCATGTTGTTTACGAGCATTTACTGTCGTGTGTGTAACTACAATAAATAAATATGAGGGGAAAACCATGCTGAGAATTGTGTTTTTTCATTCAGCCAGAAAGTCTACAATACAATTTCTAGAAAAGTCTACAAAAAATAATATGCTAATATTGCTACAGGAAAAAAAAGTATGCTGTGCTTTCATATAGCGACTGGCCCGCATTTTAATTTATTCTTCTAAATATGGCTCTTTGTAAAAAAGTTTAGGCACCTCTGCCCTAAACCAAAATTTTACCCTTGCTAATGATAACAAGGAAAGGACGCTTCAATGTCTGAGAAACGGCGTTCATTAAGGATCGGTTTTGATTGATTTCCTTTTTAATTTCTATACCGACTCTTTGGCTTTCACAATCTTCAAAAAGCTCGCCTATTCGGACTATCTTGCATTATTGTAATTTTTCGAAACTGGAAGGACTTTAAATAAGACATATTTAGGGGATAGTGGAGTGTAGTCGGACAAAAATTACAATTTTTGCTGTAGTGCTTTTTTTACAAGTTATATCCTGACCAAACTTTTTTTGTACTCGTATAACTGAATCTATCATATGCAAATGTATTTTCACCGATCTAAGCTCATAAAAAAAATTTACGAACACATTCAAAAAATGATTTTTCTGTCCAACTTCGGATAAAGCACAGGGCACTATCGGACAAGGAAAAAGAACAATTAAAATAAGCAAAATAACAAGATATTACAGCGTGGTTTGTACTTGCACTCTCCAAACAATAAAAAAAAAACAACTAAGAAGTTTACTGCAGCAGCAGATAACGAAAAAGTGCGCCGAAAATGAAAGTGCAAAAGCGTGCCTATTCATTAAAATAGATCGGAGTTTCTTTGAAAATAATAGCAACTTACATTAAATAACAAGTATGAAAGATGCCAAGCAGAAAAAATTGATTTACTATTAATGTACATTAAAGAAAAAAAGTCATAATAGAATTTCAATGAAGACCTTTGATAACTAGTCGATCCACATTCCTTGGTTGCAGGCAACACAGCCCTAATGTCTTTTTCCTTTACTGAAGCCAAATCAGTGACCTCAGGAAAGAAAAACTCTGTAACATTACGTTTCTTTTGCATGTAAGAAATTTCATAATCGCCTTTTAAATCTTTGTTTTTGGTGATCTGAACAACATAATATTTTCTGGAAAATGTTTTAAATTCAACTAGCACATAGTCACCTATTGCAGGCTCATTAATGCAGTTTGGGACAAGGAGATTTTTTGAACATCACAAGGGTCTGAAAAGTTGTCAGATGAATGATCCGACAGAAGAATCTGTATCTCATCAACGTTTGAACTTTCATTGCTATACAGGCTTTTTTTAGTGTTTTTAGCTTTCCGTTATGGTGCTTTCTAAACTTGTTTAAAACTTTTTAAAAGCTCTTTTTGGGGTGTGTCAGTAAAATCATGCTACAATCTTTTCTTCTTCTCTGGTGTCTTTTTTTTCTTCTGGGAGCTTTTGTATGACCAATTACCTGTTCTGAAGATAAAAAATTATTTTGGAATGTTTCCAGACTTTGGATCTCAACGTCATTAAGCGATCCTAAATCTTGCAGCTGAAAATCAAGATTGTCCAAGCTTTCGTTTTCTTTCGAATGTCTGTTGCTTGTTAATGCATCATTAGGTTGATCAGTGACCAGACTGGGTAAAAAATTGCATTCATCAAAAATGTGTTCATCCAAGGGAAATATGCCAGTTTTTTCAAATCCAGCTATAATATCGGTTGGAGTCATAGCTTTTTTATGAGCAATTTTGACCAACCCTGAAATATCATATATGGCCAAAGGAACTCCTGGCTTCTGTTAGATTTAAGCATTCAAAGCTGAAGAATAATAAGATTTAAATGGTCCATAAACCGACACATCAAGCGGCTGTATTTTATGGCTACAATGAGGATGAATAGTTAATAAAGCCATCCCATGTTGCTTGGCATATTCAATGGCATCAATTGATAAATGAGACTCATGATTGTCCATAATGAGCAGAGCTTAATTATCAATAGAAGCGTTAGAATGTTCGACAAAGTGACATATTAATTTATTACATTTAAAAACAAAGAGCTGGTTATCCAACCTAAATAATAGTTTTTAAGGCAGCTAATAGTCAAAAAGGAGTTAAGTTAGAGTTTACAAAAAAGCAACTAAAATCTATAGTATAATATTTTGAGTATCAGAGCAGAAACAAATATTGATAAAAAGGATGTAAGATAGACATTAATTATGTTTACAAAAAAGCTTCATTACTGTATGCTCATAAATGATCACCACGACAATAGATGCTCTATTGATGTAGTCTTTTGGAACAGTTAGAATAAAATAGCGTGTCTCAAAAGCGTATGATAAATAAAGATAATATGTAATTCTGTATTGTTATTCATGTAATATGCACGACACTTCATAACTTGAATACGAATATTTTCCAATTAGTCAAGTAACTAACCTGAAGGATTGGCCAAGCCCAAAGTTTCAATTGGTGCTTTTTAATCATATGTTGCTTGAAATGTACTCGTCGAAATATCATTACAGGAGGTAACGAATATCCTAAAGCAAGGGTTCTTAACCTTTTTGTAGTCGTGGCCCACTTTTGTTTTGAAAATATTCCGTGGCTAACTTCTTAAGTTCTGCATAAATTGGTTATAATCAACTTTCTTACAAAACCAAGAAATTTGTAAAAAATACAGAATAACTTCACAATGTGAATTAAAAAAAAGAATAACATTTTAATAATAACCCACACATAACGCAACTGTTAATGCGAAGCTTGAGATTGTTTGTTCTTTGCAAGCAGAGATATTCGAGGTTAAATGCATGACAATGAACAAATTAAGTCATTTTCCACATTCATGGTATTTCTAGATTTTGTTTTTATTGCAACAAGAGCTAAAAAATCGGCTTCACATAAGTAAGTTGACCCAAATGGAAGCAGCTTGCTCATAATATATTTGGCCACTCGAGGATATGAAGCGCTAGCATTACGCCAGAATGTTGCTAACTCAGAATTCTCAAATGCAGTCTTCGTGGTTGAGTCATTTTTTAAATCAATGAACTCTTCTTGGAGATGCACGGGCAGGGAAGAGAAGTTTGCATTGATTGGATTTTTCACTATTTTCAGATTTTTATTCATAACTATGCGCTATGGAAAGTAGTGATTTAGTTCTTCCAGTTTGCACAAATGTTCTGCAACCTCTACTGAAATATTTATTGATTCATTTGCTCTGGTTACGGATGAGAGTCTGTCCAACATGACAAAAACATCTTTCATGACATGCATTTTCCACAACTTTAATTTCTCCACAAAAGCATTAAGTGAGTCATAGAGATTTGTGATAGTAGTTTTACTCCCTTGCATGAATAAATTCAGGATATTTAATTTTTCGAAGATATCGGCTAAATAAGCCAAGCGCTTTACGAAAGAAGGATCATAGAAGTAAGTTGCAAATTCTTGTCTTTGCCTGCCAAAAAACTCTGCTAATTCTTCTCGCAGTTGAAACACTCTGAACAGCACGTTGCCTTTTAAAAGCCAGCGCACATCTGTATGGTATAAAAATGTGGTGTAGTCCGCTGACATGTCCTTACAAAACTTTGAAAACAGCCTTGTGTTTAACACACCCTTTTTCACAAAGTTGGCCATTTTGATAGCAATATTTAATGCTGATTATAGGTCTAAAGGGAGAATTCGACTTGCCAGAGCTTGGCGGTGTTTTATGCAATGGACTGACGTTGCACCAGGAGCGAGTTCTTTCACCCTTTTCGCAAAACCTGATCGTGCACCAATCATTGCAGGGGTTCCATCTGTACAAACAAAATATAGATTCTTCCACTTTAAGTCCCATTTTTTTGAAATAGTTATCCACTTTTTGTAGTATATCAGCTGCTCGTGTTGTACTTTGTAGAGGAGAACAGAAAAGAACGGCTTCCTCTATGCTGGTAACGGAAGCCCATCGCATAAAAACTATTAGATGTGAAATATTTGAAATGTCGGTAGATTCGCCTAACTGAATAGAAAACATACCATGAAGGCAGAACTTCGACTTTGAAGTCAACTGAGAAAAAATGTCATCCGCTATTTCGGTTATACGAAACTGTATCGCATATTCGAAAGAGATATTGCTTGTAACTTATTGCTACTTTGTTTTCCCAACACTCGCTCTACCATTTTTATGGCACATGGTTTTACAAGAGTTTTAGCTATTGTGTGGGGCTTCTTTTGTTTTGCGATCGTAAGTGTAACTTCATGAAAAGCTTGAACAAGTGAAGTATTTTCCTTGTAATACGTTCCACTAGAATCCAATTTAGCACGTTTCAATGCATCTCGTTTCCTTTCAAAAAAGGCAATACCTTTGTCCTTATATTCAGGATGGATTTATAACAACTAATTTGACAATTTACTTGGACGCTGCGAATCGTTTCCAAGGACTTTGTAACAAATAACACATTGCCCTTTCCGATCATCTTTGTCAAAAAAGTGTGCAAAATCATATTAAATATAATCATCATTCCATCCTTTGAATTGCCCTATATTTGGTCTACTCAGACCAAAATAAAAAATTTCAATTGAATTGAAATATTTTTGCATCTCTAGAAGCAGCTCACAGTGACTAACTGTAAAAAAATTTTGTAAATTTTACAAGGCGAAATAAAAGACTCAGACAAAACTTTGTAAAAATTAAAAATACATGTTTGTAGAAATTATAAATTGGCGATCTAAAACTGCTTCCAATCATATGATTGTAAAATTTATTAAATACAAAATTTTTTTCCACTGTTGCTTGACAATCGCTGACACGATAGCGCCTCCGACTTTTTTCTGCAACTCAGAAGGATGCATAAAGAGATAAAATTAAAAAAACGATTAACACATGAAGTAAAATACTGTACTGTGTAAATAAAGTTTTGCCAACGTATTGTCCACGCTGCGACAGATTGACCGTAATTGGCTGTGATGTCAAGACACATTATGTTGCGAACATGGGAACCACCAAGTCACAAATCCATGCCACGCTTGGTGTAAAAAAGGCACAGCTTGAAAATGACCAATGATATTGACAAAACCATTAACTCTTTGTTCAGAAATGCATAGCCTGCCGTATGATGAACAAATGCTCGGTTTGGTTCTGTTTACGTGGTACCCAAGACAACAAAAATAAATTAAACTTATCAGACAGATATTGAACACAAAATAGCGCCAACAAGTGGAGTTATGGTAACGCTGCGTTTACAGGCTTTTTTTTGTTTCTATAATGCCCTGCTGTATAATTCTTAAATTAATGCCCATTTTATCAAACTCTATTGCGTGCACATTGGCTATTTTTACAAAACTTTTAAGGCCCAAGTTAATGTTCGATGCGGTGGATATTTGTAACATTTACGAAAATAGTTATTGGTTAACTAACAAAGCGCAATAAAATTCAAAAAATGTTTTACGACATATACGATATAGTTCACAAAACAAAAGACCGAGTACCTAAAAATTGTTTAAAAATATTTTATTCAAAAAATTACCAATAACTTTAATAAGAAGATTTCTTAACATTGAAAGATGTCAAGCTCGGCAAGTTTTGGAATTGTTGATTTTATTGTATTTTCAAGTAAGAATAAAGTAGTCTATTCTATTTTATGCCTCGCTTATAGTTAAGTTTATTGCGAAAAAGACTCAGTCAAAATATTATGGCTAAAGAAAAGCATAATAGTGGATATTTGTAGAGTATTTCACTTTTCTTTTTTTTTCGTTTTAATCAAGATTGAAAGTTTTTATTGTAACTTAATTTTTAAAACTGTGATAAGGCAATGGTATGGAAACAAACAGAATGCATAAGAAGCTGTGGCTACTTACGGCTCCTGAATTCTATTGCTTGATGGCTTTGAAGAATAGTTGAAATTCAGAGTCAAGATATTTCTGAAAATTCGGAAAAAGTATTTTGTCGGTTAAAAAAAAGAAAAGATATTTAAATCAATCTGCTGATATGATGATCAGCTTGCTCGTTGCTCTTAGTTTAAAAACTCTTTGCGTGATAATAAATAAAAAACAAATATATTGATAAACTTACTGTGCAAATAAATAAATTTTTCATTGATTAATACCAACTAAGTTGTCCGACAAACCAATTATGTTTGGCAACCTTTCTTTATTATAGATGAGAAATTAGGAAATGCTTTCGTTGAGGATTTTTACTAAATTAGCAATTCCTTACAAGTATTGAAAATTTAACAACTTTTTGGCATAAAATCAGAGATATACAGTGCTTTTCGGTCTCGAAAGATTTTCTGAATCTTGTTGATAATTATGATTTACAAGCTAATGTAACTTTCAGCGTTTTCTAAGCTTACAATTAATACATGAGGTATCTGCATTTCTCCACCACACATACTCTATTTCAAAGACTGATAAATTTGGCTATTGCCTGTGACCACTTCGATACGCTGGTTGTATCATCGCAAAAAATTGTTCAAACAGTAAATCCCGTAGTTAAAATGTAAATTAATTTTTTTTTCTCGATCATGATGAATAGCAACAAACCATCTTAGCGCAGACAAAAAGTATGCTTTAAAAAATGTCAAGGTTCACAACTAATACTGTAGATTAATGGGAAGAAGGTGTGCTAACTTTCATCGTACTATAGTAGATTCGTTTGCACAACTTTTAACTAATGTTTAATACTAATTGTTCGCAGGTTTCATGGTTGCGTCAATGATTGTTGGTCTTTATTACGCAATCAAAGATAGAAAAAAAGAATCCATGGACAATTATTATTTTGGTGAAAAAAAGATGCCACCGGTATGCTCATATAGTTTAGTTCAACAGCTTGGTATTACAGCGCACTAATTAGGGCTTCAAACTCAATGCATTTTTACCCTAGTTTGAGTTCACCAAAAAATTTGCAAGTCCAAGTTTGAGTTGAAGTTTACCATTTTCAATTAATCGAATTTGATAATTTTCTGTCAATAAAGTAAAAACAAATTTTTTTAATCGTTGTAGATTGTAGTTGTTTGATGACTTTTTACTCAAATATACACGTGTTTTAGAGGCCTAAAAACAAGTCCAAACATTCTTTTTAGTCTCCATTGTATATTAATGAAGTCGAACTTTATCAAGTATTATTTTTGATTTCGAGTTAGAGTTGGTAACCTTGCTACTAACCAAAGCGTATAAAACAACTTTTCATAAAAATTGCCCAAATTAAAAAGACCATTTGTTATTTCTTGACGTCTGTGAAAAAAGCAAACTAGTAGTTTGTTGATTCGGCCTACTGCTATCACTTATCACTAATAAAAGTAATGGGATTGCTTCCAGCTGTCATGTTTTAACAAAAGCTTATTTGAAACCCATAGCCGTACCTTTCAAGGGGCAGGGGGCGATTGCCTCCAAGTCTCAGTCTGGGTAAAATCAGAATTTTTCAGACAACTACAAAAAAATATTTGGTAAAAACCAGAATTTTTTAAGAAGCGATAGAAAAAATTTGTAAAAAACCAGAAATTTTAGGGCAGCGACAAGGAATTGTTTGAGCAAAACAATTTTTTGTGCATCGCAAATGAACACTAAATGCAGAAAAATTCTTCACTCTAAATTTTAGACAAATTTTTTTCTCATATCCGTTAAGTTATAGGAAATCATGATTTGGGAAAACGTCACAAAATTTGGACAAAACTCTATTGTCTCCTCAAATTTTTTTTGGCTGGTACGCCTATGTTAAAACAAATTTAATTTCACTCCCCTTTTTAATAATTAGTTGTGTTTTCAGCTGCCTGTTGGTCTTTCAATTGCAGTAACTTTTATATCAGCAATCTCGCTTATTGCCTATCCTGCTGAAGTATATTCGTTTGGAAACGTCATTGTTTGGTTTGTGTTTGTGAGCATAATCCCCACAACTTTTTCTTGTCTTTTTTACGTCCCTTTATTCATGCGGCTCAAAGCTTCATCAATCTTCGAGGTACGCATTAATTGAGCTATATTAGAACTGAAGAAACGACCATGTTTATTTTTCTTTTACGAACAGCATAACTATGAACATTTGTTTAGTATCTTGAAAGAAGATTTGATCGGCGAATAAGAAAAGTTGCGTCATTTATAACTTCATGTCAAATGGTAAGACTACGTTCTTGACAAATTTTGTAATGCCCTAATAACTATTAAGCCTTTGAAAAATTTTTTGAAAAACCTTGAATTTTTATCAAAAAACTTACATTTAAAACAATAGTTTTTTTAAAAAATTTTCATTAAAATTAAGTATCTATTATTGGTGAAACAGACAGAACCTATGAAAATATTCTTTTGTTTACAGATGTTTTATATGGCAGTAGCAATATATGCTCCAAGCCTTGCTTTGAGTGCAGTGACTCCTTTAAAACTAGATTTGACAGTTATATTCACAAGTTTATTGTGTACAATATATACAAGTTTGGTAAGTTTAATTTATATACTACAAATGGCTATTGGTACAATTAAATCTGTTAAACTTATTTATACATAATTTGCAAAAACGGAAATCATTTTTAAAGTAGTTCACCAAAAACTTCCTTATTTTGCTAGTTATAGAAGTAATATATCTTCTGTTTTTGAATTACTTTCTAATATGAATTTATTGCAAAACTATTTAGTTATTCGATAAAACAGATAAAGAATTATCAACCATTAAAAAACTTAACAAAAAAGCCTGTAAGCTTTACTTTCAAATGGATAAGATCATTATTCAAAAATCGCTTTGGGCATTTAGTAGAGTTTATTGTTATTTTTTCTACTTTAGATGGCTTCAGGTGGTTAAGTTATTCTACTTTTTAAAAAATTTTAAAAAAAATTTAAAAAAAAAAATTTTTTTTGCGATATTACCATATTTTACTATTTTAATTCGGTGATAGCTCACTTTAGACCAGTGGTTCTCAACCTGTGTGCTGCAAGAGATTTCCAAGTGTGCCGTGAAACTTTTCAAAAAACATTGGACCAGCGGTTTCCAAACTTTTTTTGTTCACGGCGCCCTTTGAAAACTTATCAATACTCGTGGCGTCATAATGAAAATAAATTTTCCAAATTTCAAGCTCTCACAAAAAATTGTATTTAAATCATGTTCATTATTCAAAATGCACAAAAATTTCAGCATTATTCGCAAAATACTAAAAAACATTCAATGTAAGCAGTGAGGTTGTTGCTCTAAGCACATTTTATTAAACCGCGGTGCAATGTTTGATATTGCAACACGCATGTCGCGTTCAATCTCAATCTTATTGCGATACTTCGACTTGATTACTGCTACCGCAGGAAAACCGGGTTCACACAAGTATGACGTTGAAAATAGCACAAGAACACGGAGAGCTTTACAGCCTACTAGTTGAAATTCAGATCGAGCCTTAACGCAGAATGAAATGAGTAAATTAGGGTTGTATATGGTTTTCAAAATGAAGTCAGAAGAAAGATCCGTAAATTGTTCAGCTTCAACAGATCTAAACCCCTGAGGCGCACTTGCATTATCAACAAATAGATTTTTATCTAATTGTGCTTCTCCATGTCTTCAGAAAAATATTTCTCAAAATGCGAGATTAGAGCATTGAATTTCGAACACATCGTCTTCATATCACACTTATCGGTATTCTGCAGGGAGAGATTGCCAGATTGCCAGATTGCGAGTTTAATGATTGATTAATGATTGATTAATGGGATTTTAAAAGTGAAAAATTATTACATTGCTCGTTATTTATCAGCAGATCAGTTTTCCACAACAGTAGTTTTCTTTTAAAGCCTGTAATTTTGTCATGGATTTGCAGAAGGTGAGTGTCTTTTTCTTGAAGTGAGATATTTAATTGATTTAATTTTGGAAAAATATCACAGGGATACGCCAACTGAGTCAAGAAAATTTCATCCTCAAAGGTAGTAGCAAATGCATGGTTTTCTTCTTTTAAAAATATGGAGATTCCGTTTCTCAATTCGTACACACGTAAAAAAACTTTGCCTTTGAAAAACCACCTTGCATTACAATAAAATCCAATAGTAGTCTATGTTGTAAATTTAGTACGAACAAGTTTTCTAGTCACTGCCAGTCTCGTCGTCGTCGTCGTCGTTTGAAGGATCCACTCCAGGTCAGACACAAACAGGACTGGGGCCGAGGGTTTATCCTTTTACTATCCCAGACTGCTGCACTGCCTGAATCAGATGCTGGAAGTGGTGTTATTAAGCCAGCATCGAGTTTTGTCATCCAAAACCGTCAGACCTCGTGCTCCATGTGTGTATATGGCATGCTGTTAGAACATGGTCTGCGGTTTGCTCAGAGGCGCCACACTCGCAATTCGGTGAAGGAGCGAGACCCCATTTGTACATGGACAAATGGAATCGCCCAACATCAGTCCGCAGGCGGTTGATCTTAACCCAAGCTGCTCGGGGTAAGCTCATTCCAACAGGCCTGGCACCGGTCCGGGCACAAAAGCACGGAGCCTGGAAGCATTTTCACAATACTCCGTTTTCGATTTGTGGTTTATCCATTCAGAAGCGCGGATGCCAAGTCTGGCAAGGTTGTCCAAAAGATTCCGCGCAGCTGGCACAAACTGGCGTTTGGATCTTAGTCTCACTTGGCGAGTATCTGAGGACCCACTTAAAAGACCATACAAGATATGATCGGGGTCCAGAGATCCACGGTAAGCCATGGAGAGTGTCGCTTCCATTCGGCGAAGCTCAGCTGGCTGGATGCCTGAAAGTACAGGTAGGTGGTTCGTTGGAGTGGGACTCAGGCATCCAGTAACTATGCGCAAGGCGTTGTTCAAGACATTGTCGATGAGGCAAGTGTGAGCACTGCGACACCAGACTGGTGCATAATACTCAGCTGTTGAGTAGACTAGAAATAAGGAAGCTATGCGCAGTGTTTTAGCACCAGCACCCCTTTCCAGCACCAGCACCTCACGAGTCGCCTCAGCAGTGTGACGCACGAGGATAGTTTTTTTGCGCAATGCCACTAAATGGTGACGAAACGTGAGCGATCTGTCTAGTTTTACCTCAAGATAAGTAGAGGTTAAACAGAACGGTAAAAGTTTACCGTTGTTGTAGACCTTTAGCTCACGTTTGGCCTCTCGGTTATTCAAGTGAAAAGCTGCCGTCATCATCTTAGTGTGACTGAGCTTCAACCTCCCAGTCTGGAGATACGCTGAAAGTGTGGACATGTCTTGGCTTAATGTTCCCTCCAAGTCCTTCCAGTTTCCAGAAGAGTACAACAATTCTAAATCATCAGCATAAACAAACTTTCTGGAAATCATGGAAGAAAGATCGTACGTATAGATGTTAAATAGGAGGGGAGCCAAGACCGATCCTTGAGGAGCGCCGTTTTTAAGACGGTGCAGCCTACTTTGTTTGCTGTCACCGGTAGTAAGGGTGAAACTTCGGTTTCGGACAAGCTCCATAATCATTCTGACCATGTGCTTATCCGGAAGTAGTCTCAGCAGCTTGCATGTAAGGCCACGGTGCCAGACAGTGTCATAAGCAGCTGTCAGATCGACAAATACGGCGCCGGCCTTCTTTTTAGCCTCAAAACAATCCTAGATGTTCTGGGTTAGCAGAACAACTTGATCTACGGTTGACTTCCCGCGTCGGAACCCAGCCTGCTCTTTAGCGAGCAGTAGATCAATAATGACTCAACGCGGGCGTAATTAAGCCTCTCGAGGATCTTTAGGGGACACAGAGCAGAGATATCGACCGATAACTCTTTGGGTCCCCCACGACCTTTGCTAGTTTGGGAATTGCGACCACGAGTGCTCTTCTCTAGATCTTGGGAGTTTTGAGTCGGCGCAAACAGGAAGAGAGGAAGTCACGTAACCAGGACTTCAAAGCAGCTCCAGAATGGAGTATAAACTCTGAGTAGATGGAATCAGAACCCGGAGCTTTACCTGGTTTTAAATGTTGGAGGGCAGCAGCAAATTCTCTCTGTAAAAAATTGTCAGAGATATTTCTGCGTCTGGTGTTGTGGCCCTCCAAAGGTCAGACACTTCTTTACAGACAAGTCGAGATGACATACGGTCAACAGCCTCGTATTTCCCATTTCTAACCAGCTGAGATGCAATAGCATCGGCTGAAACGGGACAGTGACGAGGAGAGTGTCGTGACCTACCAGTAAGGTTGTTCAAAATATTCCATGCTTTTCGACTAGAGTGTGAGAAGTCAATGCTCCGAACTGCCTCGGACCATCGATTCCTCCGCTTTCTGTCAAGCTTGGCAAGCAGAGCTGTAGCAGCTAAACTTGAGTCGTCTTTCTGAGGAGACTGCAGGAAAGTTTTATAAAGGTATTCACACTCTGCATCCCAACACGGAATATAGTTATTTCAATACCCGCGTAGGATAGTCTTTATGGCTGCTTTTTTAATGATATTACAGAAGTCCTCGTAAGCCGCATCCACATCAAGTGAATCAGGCGGCAACAAAGTCTTTGCGAATTTATTTGTCAAGGCAATGTAGTGACTCCATTTGGCCTTGCGGAAGTTCCATCGCTGAATAGGCATGCTTGGCACCGCCATAGCAAACCTTGATGGTGTAATAAGCGAAGGTCGATGTCGTGACCTTAGGAACTTGTCAAGGACACGTCTATCCGGTAAGCAACTATTTGGACCTACGCTAGCGAAAGCTAGATCCGGATTGGTGCTAGTGTTTTAGTGGCCGGAATAAAAACTGGAAGCGTCCTTGGCATTATATAGGAGGGCAAGACAATTAATACTTGCCCAGCCAGCCAAGCACTCACCATCCGGACTGTTGTCATTGTAGCTCCAGTCAGCATGACGACAGTTAAAATCGCCAGCGTAAAGACAAGGGTGAGGAAACACTGGGAGATCCAGGGATCGCAATCGCGTTGACGGTGGTTTGTAGATGTTGACTATTTTATAGCCATCAACGTCCACAAACAGCCACTCGATCTCCGATGTCGGTGGAGATTGGTCCAAAAGCGTGTATCTCAGTCGCTCGTGGACAAATGTGGCAAGGCCATGCTTCCAGCTTATAGAAGACCCAGCTAGTTGGTAGTTTGGAAGTACCAACTTCTCTGCATCAGTGCAGTGGGTCTCCTGCAGTAGGATGACGAGTGCCTCAGACTGCAGAGCGAGCTGACGAAGAACGTTCATCTTGCTTGCAGTGAGGCCTCCGATGTTCAGCTGAAGAATAGTGAGTCTTTGGAACTTGTTGGCAATGTGCCCTGAAAATGGCACTTTTATCCTGGCATTGCCCCGTCCTGAAAAGGACGTTTGCCGACTAGCAGACTCACACTAAACATTGGAATGGGTGGATACCCTTTGGTTTTGGTAGATTCGGTTTTAATCTGTCATTTTTGACACCAATGAACAGACTTACTGACGGCCCAGCCTGCGAGAAAGCACCTACCATCTGGGCCACTGCCAGTCTATCACCTACTAACAAGCGGTTCCACACAGCTGCTGCTAACCACACACTGTAAAATTATAAAAATTTGCTAACAACTTTCAAATTGTAATTTTTGTGAAGAAAGCAGTAAATGCAACAACTTTCGCACGCTTTTGTGGCGCCCCTGACAAAGTCTCGCGGCGCCCAGTTTGGAAACCGCTGCATTAGGCCATTGCTCCGCAACCTTTTTTTAGTGAACCCTACATTTTAGGGACAAAAATCAAGTAGTCCGAGACAGATTCAAAGTGAAAACCTTTTTTTTGTAGAACTTACTACTTTTTGGAAGGAAAATCAAGATCCGCACTCTGGTCTAAGAGGGCCGCAAATTTCAAAAAGGTCCCAAAATGTGCCGCAGGCGCAAAAAAATTGAGAACCATTGCTCTAGACAATCCACAAATTTTTCATGTTTGATTATTATCTTTATCCTTTTAAAATTAAACGTTAACCAGGATTGCCAGTTTTATAGTCCTAAATATGACTTAAATTGAAATCAAAATCAAATTTATTGCTTCAGAGTCATTATATACAGTCAAATCAAAGGATTTATTCTCGTGATCCGGCAGTTGATCCAACAACCCTTGATCGAAACAACACTTGATCAAAACAACACTTAATCGAAACGATAATTGATCGAATATTAAGAGAGAAAATTTACAACAAAACATTGCAAAGCCATTTTGATTTTCTTTGCAAAAAAAGAATGTTTGTTTTGTAGTTGTTTTTAAATAGTTGCGACCGAAAAATTTAAATTTTCATCGGACCCGCGAAAAGAGTGATGGCACATTTAACACAGGACTTTACAATTTACACTTTTTACAATTTATATTTTACATTTACATTTTTAATTTACATTTTACACAGGAAGCAGGTTAACCAAAAAAAAAAAAACAATAAAAAGTAAGAAAAGGCAAGGTTTAATTAAAAACAGCTTAATGTGCTATAAAGAACATTGATTTATCTTCATACTGCTCTCAAAGTAATAAAATCATTACAACTACATTGTAAAAAGAATGTAAAAGTGACAGCAATAGGCATGTAACGAAACATAATCATGACAAGAGATCTACTTGTTGTCCGTCTAAAATTGCTTTGTCCCGGGACCTTGTTGAGAAATTCTTACCTTGACTTTGACAAAAAAATTTTTAAACAAGCTGCATAAAGATATTATGCAGATCTTTATGCAGCTTGTTTAAGATCTTTATGCAGCTTGTTTAAAAATTAATTCCAAATCCTCTTAATTCTTCAAACAAAAAAAATTGTAAAAATTTAAAGCAAACTGTCTTCTTACTGATGGCTTCTGGTTCTTATGAATCTAATTTACAGTAACAATAATCTTGTTTAATCGCAGAAACATACAAAAAAAATTTTTTTTTTTATCATTTGTCATTTCGATAAATGTCCTTTTAATCAAATATTGTTTCGATGAAGTGTCGTTTTGATCAAATGTCGTTTCGATTAAGTGTCGTTATGATCAAATGTCGTTTCGATCAAGTATGGTTCGATCAACTGTCATAGTACCATTTATTCTATATCTTGACGCAAACCATTTTGCTTTAATAGGGTGGAATGAAAGCGGTAGTTTGGACTGACACATTACAAGCCTTCATTATTTTAGCTGGTTCGTTAACTGCGACTGTGAAGTCATTGATTGTGGTTGGAGGTTTCGAAAACGTTTGGAATGCTCTTGAACGAGGAGGCAGAAACAATGCCTTTTAGTAAAGCAAAAATCCTTTTTTAGTAATTCCATGTTGGAAATCCAAAATATTTTTTATTTTTAATTTTGTATCTGATGATATAAAAAAATGTACCGTAGAATAGCTAAATATTAATGACGTTTTATCAGCTATTTATTGTTTTAATTTGCAGGAAACATGACGGAGACCTGACAAATTGCAAAATTATTCTAACTTGAAGATGTTATTTTTTGGTTAAAATTTTTTTATTTTTGTTTTTGTTGTTTTTTGAAAAAATTTTACCGATATCTAAAACTGCTCCGTAATAACTTTTTTTTACAAGGGCAATACATCTTGGTGACCTAGAGAGTTTAATCGAGAACGTGTCGATGATTTTGGCTTGTCGTTTTTGACGAGTTATGTTTTTGATAATGTATCGATGTTACTTCTTTCACTGCAGGACAAGTTAAAAGTTTTTTCTAAAATAAATAGCGAGTTTTCCGAAATAAAGAGCAAGTTTTAAAAAATAAGAAGCGAGTTTTATTTGTAACATGTATTGCTTCAAAAAATAAAAATAATGAGTGAAGAACAACAAAGAAAGGAAAGATTGAGTGTAAATCTCGAAATATTTGATGAAGTAAAGCGGCTATATACAACAAAAACTAAACAAGAGCTGCTTTTGAGTCTTTCAGCTTTACAGTAAATAAGTTTATCTGAAAGATTGAAAATTTTAGCAATGGAGAACTAACTTTCCTAGCTTTATTCAAAAAAGAAAAAAGAAAAATGAAAAACAAAAATTCTCTGCACACAGAAATAAGAGATATAATGGGAAATGACAATTTTTTGACCCTTAGAGGTTGCAAGGAAAAATTAAAAAACGAAATTTAAATTGTTCAACTCTCAAACAAATAAAAAAAGATCAAACGTTGTTTTAAACCAGGGTGGTCCAACTTCTGCACTCTTGTGGGCCACTTTTCAAAATTATTCGAGTTTGCGGGCCTCAGCCGGCTAAAAACACCTATTTTCGTCCCAAAATCAGGGTGTTCTCAAAAAAAAAAAAAAAAGGTCTTCAACTGAAATCGATCTCTAAAATTCCTATTTTGGTCCCAAATTCAGGGTGTTCTCTAAAAAAAAAAGGTCTTCAACTGGAATCGATCTACGAAGTTCCTTTTTCGTCCCAAAATCATAGCGTTCTTCAAAAAAAAAGTTGCCCCTGCTTGTACAAAATTGTTCCGCGGGCCGCACAAATTCCATCCGCGGGCCCGTAGTTGGACCACGCTGTTTTAAACCATCGCAATAATGATCAAACGCAGGCCTTCTGTTCTGCAATGTTAGGAAAAATTTCAAAAAAAGTTGTTTTTTAGATAAATCCGGATTTAACCTTCATACGTCTACAAACTGCGGTTATTCACCGGTTTCTCAAGATGCAGTGTTGAACCAATTCGCTTCTAGGGGAAGAAATATTTCGTTGTGCAGCATAATATTTATACGTGGCGTGGAACATAGGGAGAGTTTTGGAAATTTCTTGGTTGAATGCAATGAAAAAACGTTTTTACACCCAACATAGTGCTAATCTAGTTAATGTGATGTTTTATCGTTATAATGAAATCAAAACTTATTTGGAGTGCATTGAAGTAGAAGTTTTTTATTTGCCCGCTTATTTTCCTGATTTAAACTCTATTAAAAATGTATTTGGGTGTATAAAGCAAAGATTAGATGGAATAAGAGCTAGGGCACTTACTTCATTGCAACTTAAAACCAATATCTCTGTGGTAATCGAAGGTTTAGGAGAGTTTACTAACTATTATCGTCATTTTGGGCAGAAAATACATGAAATAGTACATCGAATCGAATAAAAATTTTAACAAGATACTTCAATTATTTTTTGTATTATTTTTAAAGCTCGCTCTTTATTTTGGAAAACTTGCTCTTTATTTTTGTAAAGCCCTGTAAATCGCCTATAATTTGTCAAATGGTGAAAAAAGTGGATAAAACAATTCTTCCGATTTAGTTTTAATCCTGATCCAACCATACGAACTACTTTCTTCACAATTATTTTTGGTTGCGCAATTAGCTGGAGCTCACCACATCAAGCTGTTGTCCAGAGGTGGTTATCTTGTGGCACAGTAACCAAGGCAAGACTGTAAGTTTCGCAACAAAAAGGATTTTCGATTGTTTATAAAGATTTATAACTCCAAATTGCAAGTTTTCATTGTTCTTTATTAAATAAATTTTTACGAAATTTTAGCCGAACAAAAAATAACAGTTCTAACCTAATGTTATTGTTTCTCAAAATTCGGGTAGGAACCCACATAGAATTGCATATAAAAATAAATAAATTTTTTGATGTATTTGGCTTTTTGATGTTGAAAATTATTCGCAAAATGTATTTAAATTAGATTTACATGTATTATTTAGACTTAAAATTGACAGAAAAACAAGCAAACCCCAAATACACGTTGACCTGGTAGCTTACTAGTATTTTTAATCAAATCAAGTTAATCCAAACTTCTATATTTGAATAAAATGGTCTTACGATGTATAAGATCAAATTAATGGAAGTCCAGTGGATCCAGTTTGCTACAAAGCTCAGAGAAAGGTTCTATGCACATATGCGATGAAAAGACATTTGCTTCCAGATCAGCAATTATTTTATCAATTCTTGATTGTTGGAAAAAAAACAACTTTGTGCTTTGAGTAACAGAGATAACTAAGATGAAAGCACCTACAAAACCTTATCTACAAAAATAAAATCGGGCAATAAATGGCAATAACGTTTTGCGCAAAATAAGTTTTTACCACAGCTCCACATCACTGGTGTTACGCCTTGCGTTTTTGTACAAGATCTTGAGTTTTAGCGTTTAATCTTGTGTTCTTGTGTTTTTTTCCCAATTTTTTTGTTAAATCTTGGGTTTTTTTATTCAAAACAATATTTAGTTGATTGGTCGGAACTAAAACGGGCAATTTTGTGAAAAATTTTACAAAAAAAAGCATGTTGAAAACCAAAAAAGAAAGTTTGTTAATCAAGTGTTTTCCAAACTATGAACACCTGGCCAGAATGGATCATAGCAAATTTCTGGTGGGCCACAGAAATTTTCTTACTTTTACTGTGGAGAAGCCTTATCAGCAACTCAAGCCTTTTTTTGGTATTTACAAGTTTTTCTTAGATGTGAATAAAAAAATGTCATTTAGATATAATGTGAAGACTTTTTTGTGGTTTTCACTTTGATTTTAACAAAAACTGTAACCGTAAAACCGTAAAATGGCATTCAAGTTTAAGTAAAGAGGTTTTTTTAGTCTTGACTTTGATTTTTAAGGAAAACTGTAACTGTAAAAAGGTGGAATAGCATTCCAATTTAAGTAAAGATTTTTTTGCTGTCGCTGCATTGGCCTATTTATATTTCCGGTATTCAAAAATGAGCAAAACTGTCTATAACAGTATTGCAATTTTGAAGGAATTACTTTAGCGCACAAAATTATATGGCGGCAACACTTTGAATAAAAAACTCCTTGATTTAATGGTTCCGAAAAAAATTTTCAATAAGTTTTATTTGCAATATATAAAAAAAGACCTGAGCAAGGACGATAAAGATTTAGAATCTAGATGCTAAACCGGTTATTTGATCTTTGCCAAAATAACTTTTAACTTCTTTCTTGCAAAATGAGTAAGATGGCGGATGATTGTTATGATTTGTGGCTCAATATATAAGCTGATACCACTGCCAGGCAAGCGGATTAAGCTAAAAACAAAAACCAACCTAATTTTTTACTGCTTTTTTAGATCTTTTTCAATTCCAGATCTTCAATCATAGCCATCATTCCAACCTTCGTAGTTACTCTAATATGCGTGATGAATGGCTTTGTGATGTATGCTTACTATGAAAATTGTGATCCGGTCAAGTCTGGAAAATTAGAAAAAACAGATCAGATGATGCCATATATGGTTCTAGATATATTCCAAAATCTTCCCGGAGTTGCCGGGCTTTTTATAGCTGCAGCATTTAGTGGAACATTAAGGTACTTTCATAATTTTTTTGTTTGATAATGCAAGTCAGATATAGATTTATAATTGATATAAATATTAGTTTACATACTTGATGTAGGTTAATTTTTTGAGAATTTTCTCTGCTTTTTTTACTCAATAAAAAACGCATATATTGCCTTATTAATATTGTTTGTGAGTTAATATTTAATGCTTGAACCTTCGTAAAATAAAAGCTTTTATAAAACAATCTAAAAAATTTTTATAAACAACGTACAAAGTACAGGATTGTTTTGATTGAGATCAAAATTTTTTTTGTTTTGAAATCTCAAACTCTTCACCATTCTTTTTCTTTTCTTTTTTTTTTTTTTTTTTTTTTTGACACATTTCGAACTGACCTTGATTGTAGCTACACTCTATTAAAGCATTAATTTATTTATTTTATCTCCATATTTATGATCCTAATTCGTGAGAAAGCGTCCGAGGTGCTAGGTCATAATATTACTTGGGAATCTTAAAAGACCAGTTGAACTAGATAACGAGAATACCTGCTTTGAAGCAAAACTGTGTTTATTTATTTATTTTACCGGTTCAAGAAATAAATGTAGTTTGTCGCGAGACTGAAGTTCTTAATACAGTTAGTTCTGACTAAGCATTATTGAATTCTCTCAAAAACGTCTCTCAACAAATAGTAAGAAACCACAGTTTTTAACTACACTATAAAGAATATATAATATTGATAAAATCAACAAACTCGATCAACTCTTGCAAAACTTGTCTCTCAAGTAGGTCGTCGAACCGTTTAAAATAACGTTTCGGTTCAGGTTCAGGTTCGACAAATTTTATTTTTAAACGTTCAGTTCCAGTTCAGCTCCGGTTTGTGTTCAAAGAAAACAATTAGCGGTTAACACAATTTTCGATTCATGTTTGGTTCAATTCTTATAATTTTATAAAACATTTTTTATGTCCATTTTTGCAAGCGTATGTACCAAGGGCATGGCAGATTATGGCTATAAACCGTGGTGGATATTGGGTGAGGCGAATGAGGCAGTTGCTTCGGGCCCCCCTCGAAAATAGCACATATAATTTTACTTCGCAGCAGATGTTTTTTAGAGATTGTTATGAAGTCGGGACGAAAAGTGGGAAATACAAGATTGATTCGAAGTGAAGACCTTTTTTTTTGAGATCACCGTGATTTTGGGAGCAAAATAGGGAAATCAGAGATGAAATTGAAGTGAAGACCTTTTTTTTTTTTAGAGATCACCATGATTTTGCGAGAAAAAAAATGAAAGACGAGATCAAAGCTCTTTTTCTTGTTTAGAGAACATCAATTTTTGGAAATCCTTGCCTTGGGCCCCTGAATTTGAATATCCACCACTGGCTATAGACATACCAGACCAAAAGATTTGGTAAATGGGGGCGAAACAATTTTTCCCCACATTATGGTTTTCCACAATTTTACCAAAATGCCAAAACATAATAAATACGCAGGCATATAACTAATAAGAATGCATTAGCTTTGTTATATACCCGAAATCTGTTTGACGCTCAAAAATCAATTGAGAAACGTTAAGCATTGAAATAATCAATTTTACCCAAAAAGGACAATTGTATGATTTAAACTGGTGTATAGCATATTAAAATTTATTTATATATTCATTTATTTTATCTCTATATTTATTCTTCTGATTCGCAGGAAAGCGACAGAGGCGCTAATACATAGGGCAAACAATTACTTTGACCTGCTTCCGGAGATGCCAAGATATTGCTGTCCGCTACCGAGATCCTAAAGTATTGCAGAATTAATTTATTGTATATTTTAGACAAAAAATGCCAAGTGGTCTTAAACTTTAAAGTGATAAAAAATGCCAAGTGGTCTTAAACATTAAATAAAAAGTATATTATTGACAAAATTAACAAACTCGATCAACTTGGACTTGGACAAACTTGGAGAAAAAATAACTTTCGTTTGTCCCGGAAACACTTTTACAGATGCATTTTATACCTCAAAAAACATACTTAGTGCCCAAAAAATCGGCTGTCAAAATTTTTGTTGGTAAACAGGTTGAGATGGTGACGATGCCCCTATTTTCCCCCAATTTTTTAAGGCTATGTTTGTAGCCAAATGCTATTTCATGGTTGTCTACGGGCATGTTTCTTGAAGGATATGGTAAACAACTGCATACCCAAAATTTTTTAAATAGAGCTATTTCTAATAGGGCAATAGGCATATAGATTTTTAAAAGTTAAACACTAAATCTTTTTACCGGCAAGCCATTTAGGTGTAAAGTGAAAAACCAAGTTTGTATAACTCAACAAATTTAAATGAATGTATGATAATAATTTTGCAAGCCCTAAAAGTGCCAGCAAAAACTTTTTGTAATTTTATTTTTGATATCAAGTTTTTGGGCTATTTTACGCCTAATTTTTCGGGCAGCTCATTTTACAATTAGCCAAGGTATTCTAAAACTTTTGGAACTGCGACCTCTTAGCGTCAATTTTTTCACCTTTTTCTTTATAATTTCTGAATCAACAATATAACTTTTATATGTTTTGCAATATTTTACCAACTTCAAACCTCTCCTAAAAACTTTTAGCACCCCCACCTCATTGTCCACAATTTTTAATTTCAAATACTTTGATCTATACAGTAAAAATGTTTAACAATTTAAAATTTGGTAAAGATACGGCATTGTTCTCATGTAATAAAAAATAATGTATACTTGTTATAAAAAGTCGGCACCGTGGCCAAGTAGTTAAAGAACATCATGATGGCTAATATGTTTGACAGTTTCGCCGTTTAAATTTAAACTAGTCATTCTGTTACAAATTTAACTTAAACTTCTCCCTTTTTTGAAGCAATTATAACTAAGCTGCTTTGATTCACTTTTAGTACAAATTGTTTATTATACAATTTTGTTAACAGCTGTAGTGTGACAATAGCTGTTAGGTTGATTGATTTTGCAAGTTTATTTGCCTGCAAGTATGGTTAAAGAAATGATCAATATGTCAGCAATATTTCAGAATTTGAGTTAAATTAATTTAGATCTTTAATAATGGCGACAATTTGTTCCTTTTCAATGATAAGAATAAAAAGAATATTATTATTAAAATTTATTATTTTATAGGCCTAATACATGATTTATCTACTGACCATAATTTATTAGCGTCCATTAGTTAAAACTAACTTTCTAATGGAGCTGGAAACAACAAAAAAGTTGTGGATGTGGTACTAAGATATTTAATAAAGTTAAAAATAATCATCATAGTTTTCAAATCCGATTTTTCTCTATGACTTTGTTTCGTTATTTTTGGTGCCAGTCTATTTCAATAGTTTTTTTATTTTACTACTTTAGCACAGGGCTTCTCAAACTTTTTTGTTTTGCGACCCCATTTCAAAAAATAAATTTTTGTGCAACCCCAATATGTGCAAGCTAATTTTACGTTAATTTTTTTCTATGGAAAACCACTCATGTGCATGAAAAACCATGTAATAACAACAAGTAATGGAAATAGTAACCTAAAGCAAATTAATAAAATTACAAAAACAGTCTTTATTTAATAAACATTATCAAGCACATTTAATGAGATGGACAAATTACTCTATATTCCAACGGTGGCAAATTGCGGCTCGCGAGCCGCATGTGACTCGCCGACCTTTCGTTTGCTTCTAGCTAAACAATAATAACGAAATAGAACAATGTGCAATTGCTATTCATTTGTTATACTAATTACGTATTACAATTGTTATACTAATTAGGTGCTAAGTCGGATTATAGCGTGGAAACAGGGCCATTGAGAGGAAAAAAAATGTGCCGGTGCAAGACCTTTTCTAGGCCCCCTTTCCAACAGCAGTCATATTTAGATGATTAAGTTGCGTTAAGTTATATCTTCTGAGAAATCGGAAATCTTTTTAAAAGGTCTGTGGACCATTTTATCAAATTCACGTAATTGCTTTTTGTAAACGTACATCTTAATCAAACTTTATGCATGTCCATTTCATACGTTTTTTACAAATATACCTAATCATTTATCATTTGAATGCTCCCTATTTTATGAAGGCTACAGCCTGCAAAAAATATATAAATGATAACAAATTAAAGCAGCGTTGCCTTGCGTGCCTTTTTCTTGGCAAAACTACAATTTACACTGTCAAAGTATACTTGTTTTACAATGTCAGACTCAATACTGAGCTTAGTCATGTTTGTCAGGCGATCCTCACCCATGGTGGACCTGAGATAATTTTTGATGAGCTTAAGCTTACTGAAGCTTCTTTCTGCTTATGTTACTGTGGCTGGTGTTGCAAGGAACATTCTCAAACTGACACTGTCAGGTTGCGAATGCGAAATATACTTTCTAATCTGTATTCTGCCAAAGCATTTAACAGTTCCAATGCACCCAACTGTTTTTTACCAAAATTGGCATTGTCCCAGCCAACAATGCTATGCAGGGCCTATGCGGGCCCTGCAAGGGCTGCCCGTACGGGACCCGTACCGATTTGGCTGCGGGCGCTGCAGTGTCCCCGCATGGGCTTACCGCACGAGTTTCATAATTTTCAAAATGTTTATTAAAATTGTTCCTTTTTTAAAATAATTAAAAAGGTTAGCTTAATTGCATGTTTTAATTTTTGATTACGGCTTAAACCTGAAAACCAAATTAAACACGTGCAGTTAGCCCATGCGGGGCCACTACACATGGGCCCTGCATAGCATTGTTGGCTGGGGTAGACCATTGCTATTGATTGATTTACAACACAAAATCTTTATTACTGATTCTTTAGAATACTTCTCTGCTAGTTTAGCTGCTTATAGCGCTTCAATTCTTCTTTTGACATCTTTTAGTATTTTTAAATAAAGCTGAAGGTATCAGAAATCTGTTTTCTGCATTGAAACAAGCTGTAAGCTCTCCAATAACATTATCTGATACAACATAAAATATGTGCTTCCTCAGTGGATTCATCTCCTTCGTTCATTTCAGTCACATTTTTATCAGGTGTATCCTAATATTAGAATCTTATTCTTTTCTTGGCCGTGGAATTACGGTTTCTGAACAATTTTACTTCTACATGCAGGCTGGATGCAACAAGCTTAGCTTCATTCCGGATTGCTTTCCAACTTTCTTGAAGAGCCACTAGTTGTGCAAGCAAGTTTTGTATGTTTGCAACTTTCATGTGTAAAGTTGCATCTCTAGCTTGAATGAATTTGTTGCGAAAGTCAATAGGAACTAATACTCTGTGCCATACGACTGACATTATGATTCAGGTGAAGGACCTGTCATAACACATAGCTCCATGGATTTTGTTCCTGGTTTTTGGAATGACATTTAGCTGTAGCAGTTCTTCCAAAGCTAACTTGACGCCTGAAAGGTGAGCTACAAATGGTTTTACACTATCTACTTGACCTGACCATCTGGTGCCAGATATGCCATGAAGCAAAGAACCAATCCGCTTTGCTAATATTTCCTACCTCTTGGGGCTGCAACTGAATAAAGTGTATATTGTTTGTATACTTCCGAAGTAGGTACTTGCTTCTGGAATACATTCAGCAGCATCACTACCACATAAATAAATTGAGTGTGTGGCAACCACAAGGAGAGAATATAGCAGTAGGGTACTGTTTTTTTATTATTGCTTGTGCTCTATTATATTTGCTTGACCTGCTCGTCGCATTGTCACAACCTTGTGCCCTACAATCAGCAAGTGGAATAGCATGGCTTTCCGATGTTTCAGCAATCATTTAAGCAATTTTATACTCGTATCTTCTTTTGTCACTATAATCTACAAATTTTAGAAATCGCTCAACAATTTTAAATCGTAATTTATGCGAAACTAGGTAACGGAAAAGGAATGTTGTTTGCTCAACACAAGATGAATCTGGTGTGGAATCTACAATTATTACATAGTACTTTGCAGACTACCTTCCAAAATGTGCTGCATGACAAGATCAGAATATTCTGCAATTTCCTAATTTACCACCTCATTACCTGCATTTTACCTCTCTAATGTTTGGGACTCATTAGAGAGCTAAATTTTGTAATGTTGTATTTGTTTTTAATATTTGATTAAAATTTGCTTTGTTTACTGTATTTGCATTAACAAAATTTTTGGCTCTCCTGCAGTTTTGAATTTTCACGTGTGGCTCTTTTCATTGAAAACTTTGCCCACCTTATCAAGACAAATAAGTAATTTTTTTTGCATTTATCTATAACAGGGGTGCCCAACCTTTTACTCGTCGTGGGCCAAATATTCGCTTGTAAGTTTACCTCGAGCCACAATCGCTGCAGTAATCAAATGGATATGCTAAATTTTCGTCTTCAAAACCAAGTGTTCTCTAAAAAAAAAGTCTTCATTTGGATTCAGGCTTTATTTTGTCGATTAAATGTCTTAAATGCCTACTAACCGCAGGTCGGTCATCGCTGGACTAGGGTTTTTTAAAAAGTTTTGTGGCACATTTGGAAATCTCTCGCGGAATACGGGTTGAAAAAGTTTAGAGGCACTGCGATAATTCAAGATGATTGAGTATCTCATTAAAAACTTCTTGACGGGCCGCACCAAAAAACTACGCGGACCGTGAGGTGGCCACGGTTGGACACCCCTGATCTCTAAAAATCATTCTTGGCTTTAGACTCAGTAAGTAATTTTTTTCCTTTTGTTTTTTGCTGTTCTTTTGATTATGCCACACGACTCATCTTCTGATCACGCCACCTTACTACTTTATGACGTAACAAGGGTAAAATGACACTTTATCTTTCTAGTTTTTGATTGTCAATAAATATTATGGTAAAAAAGCCAATTTCAAAAGCACAAGAAGCTAATTTGACCCACAGTTTAAGAAGCCCTGCTTTAGCATACTGTCTATTTGAAACTGTGCTCTCTTTATTTTGGGTCACGTGACTAAAATTTTGCTTTCATTTATCGCCCATAAAAAGTCGTTTGTGACGTCTCTGTTTTCCAGCACAGCAAGTCAGTAACCAAAAAAATTGTGGCAGCTTAAAATACAAAATTGTGATTCATCTAGGCCCATATAAAATTAAAATAAAAGCGTTGAATCGTATCTGTTTAAAATACCGTAAAGTTTCGGTTTAGGTTTAGACTCGACAAATTTAATTTTTTCGGGTTTAGCTCCGGTACAGTTTTGGCAAATTTTATTTTTACGGCTTCAGTTCAGGTTCAGCTTGAACAAATTTTATTTTTTCTGGTTCAGTTCCGGTTCTGGTTCAAAGAATAATAATGGTTGATACCAGTTTACGGAATCGGTTCTGGCTCGGTTTGACGTTCTGCTCTCAAGCTTCACAAAACTCCAAAGTAATTCACAGCGTCAATCAACTGCAATAATTACTCAATAATTTAACTGACCAACTTTAAGTACAGTTATCACACCGATGGCTAATATCAAACTTAATAGGTCGTTCAAACAATTATATCTCACTATTCAACTTCCAAAACGTCAATCCGACCCTTAAACAATTGAAGAACAACTTTAAAACAGCAGAACCACAAATCAATTCCACGCTTTAACTCAAACTAGAAATGGAATAAATGACAAACTGGGAGCTACTATATTTATATATCATCCAAAATTTCCAGCTAAAAAGCGAATATACCTTAACAATCAAGAATTCTTGCATTGAATATTTAGCTAATTTTAGCAATCAGACAAAGCTGTTTATGACGTTACCAATAAAATTATATGATCAAGTATAAAACTTGTTATGTAACCTATGTAGTAGAACTCGTTTCGAAATAGTAGAATATAGTAGAAATCAATGGCGTACCGTGACTTTTCAGGTCAGGCATGCAATGATGAAATGATGACCTCATCAGTCTCAAAATTTAGCTCAATTTTAATGTTTAATAAAACAAGCAATTTTTAAAATTTTGCGATTTATAGTCCTAGTAAATACACGAAGTTTTTTCATTAGTTAATGAAAGGTAAAAACAATAGTTTCTACTTTCTAGGGTTTCTCAATAATCACAAATATAATCACAAATACACCTTTAAAAAGGCCAATAGCTAATGGTATATTTATATCAAATCCATAAAAAATGCCTGATTTCATAAATAGGCTAGAAGTTATTTTGAACTACTGGTAGGCTATTTCATAGAATTTTATAATGCAATTATAGTTGTCCACAAACTAAGCCTGTGGCTGGTCACTGAGCCAGTAGATAAAAACTACTACTCTTAACTCGCAACAACCATCATCTACAAACAACACCACAAGTACTGTATTGAGAGGCTAAAATGCATCAGTAACTGTGTAGCCTACCAGTAGGCCTACCGTAAGTAAGTAGGCCTAAGCTTATGCTAAAAGTAGGCAACTTGCTTTAACCTGCTACCCTAGCTAATTCATTTAACTGCTTGCTTAAACTAAAGTGTTAAAGTGCTTTCAAATTACTATGATTTCGAAATGCATCTGAATGTGAGTACTGAGTAAACGTAAGCAGTTTGTAGCAAGCGATACTAGATCAGTTCTTCAACAACGTCACGCTCTATAAACATGGGCGTGCATGCAATATCAAAACTGCATGCATAGATACGATATCAAACTGCTGAATAATCGGAGATTTAGATTTTAATTTAAGAAAAATTTTGCAAAAGAAAAGAAATATTCGGATAAAACAATGTCTGCAATGGAATATGCATTTATAATATTTCTTAGAACTACCGGTAGGTCTCGTAATTCCTTCTAGCAACAGAGTCAAAAAATGCAACTTAGATTTTGCATGCGTGTTTCCAATTTTATTTTCTATTTTAGTGATAAGCTCTAGCTGAAGCTGTACTGAATGATCCGAGTTGCAATCGATAAAACGTATTTATGCTGTTATATCAAAAAAATAATCAACATAATATCATCAAAATTTTTATACTTTGAGAATTTTTTTCAAGATTATTTTTTTATAAAATTTCTAGGCATGCATGGAGAATACGCCCCTGGTAGAAATTACCTCATCACTGCCGCATTGCTCTTCGCTAATTGCTTAAAAACTTCAGTCAAACAATGTGCTTTGATTAACATAATAAAACGACTATTTATAACTACTTTTAAGAAGAACTTGCAAACAAAATAAATTAAGTAGAAAGGTGGCGTACCAATTAAGCAATTACTACATAACAAGGGAAAAGATGACGCTACAGTTAAAAGCTTAAAAAATTACTGCAAAAGACTGAAAATAAATTATAAGTATAAATTTAAAATTTAAAAAGTTTTTTTTGGTACTAAACTTTAAAATAGCTCTTAAAAGCAAATGTTTCATTTAAAGCTCTTTTGTTAATTGAGTAGCCTTAAAAAAGACTGTTTGGAAAAACTCGAACGTTTTCGCCTAGCTCTCTTCAGGAGGTTTCGCTAGAATGAATCGCAAAACTGAATGTAGTATTTCAAAAGTTTTAAGACTGATCCTGATTGGTTAAAAATTAAGTTAGTAACAGTTATCATAATAATTGAAAATATTTGATAAATAAAAGCAGGTTTCGTCAGCGTAAAAATTTTTGGCAAAAAGGAACAAAATTATGCAAGTTTTGTGTTAAAATTTGGAACTGAAAAGAACATTTTTTACAATTATACTAACAATTTATGTTTGTAAACAAACTCTTGCTGTCTACACAAATTAGGTTTTGAAGAGTGATGAAGATTGATTCTAAGACTGATAAATGGAAATCGGATCGTGGTTTAGAGAGAATAAATTGTGCCGATAGATAGTGGCCGATAGATACACAATAGCGGCAAACAGTGTCGTTATTTTTCTCCCAAAATCATAATGATCTCTAAAAAAACATATACAGCAAAATGAAACTATATGCGATATTTTCAAGGGAGCCCTAGGCAACTGCCTCATTCGCATCACCCAATATCCACCATTGACTCTACGGCTTTCTGTCAAAACATGAAAATTTCGCGGCGCACTTTAATCTTTTTCACGGCACACAGTTTGGGAAACCCATGTCAGAGTTTTGCCTTCCTCCCACTAATATTAAACGTGAAGAAATATTTGCAGAATTTGAAATTTTATTTGCTCAATTATTACATCATAAACCAAAGAGTATTGATGAACTAAGTCTTCCTAAAGCTAAACTTAATGAATTAGCACACAGTTTTTGTGGTTCTCCAATTGATGTGACTAAATTCCCCTTTGATTCTGATTGTCTTCAAGCGATTAAGTCTTTACGTTCTAATAAACACATTTTAATTACTAAACCTGAAAAAGGCTCTGGAGTTGTCATTCTTAATAGATCTGAATATGACAAAAAAATGGTAGCCATTCTTTCTGACGCAACTAAATTTGAATGCCTTGGGCCTGTAAATGAATTTGATAATACTGCTCAAAATGAAACCAAACTTCAACATCGTTTTCTTCAATTAGTTAAAAGTGATAATCTCGCGAAAACGGTTTATGAAGTTATTAGACCCACCGGCTCACCACTAAAAAAGTTATTTTTTGTCGTGACCTTGTGACCTTGACCTCGCATGACCCCAAAACCCCTACTTTACACAAAAAAATTTTTCAATATTTTTGTTCCTCACATAGAGGACTATCAGCATGCCAAAAATCAAAGTGGGATCTCTTTACGCAATAAATAAAGTGTTTTTCGATCTACTATAGTCCTCTACCGATCAATTTTAATCATGTGTCGATCAATTTTAGTCACTACCGATCAAATTTAGTTCTGTGTCGAATAATTTTAGTCATGTACCAATTAAATTCAATCTTGTGTCGATCAATTTTAATCGTGTATCGACCAAAAATGGTTATGTCGACAAACTTTATTTTTATTGGTAAATAAACAATTTTGAGATATAATTTTTACTATAAGTTTTTTTGTTAATTAAATTCTATATTATCAAATATATAGATATATAACATAAGGTCTCTGTATTAGGTCATCACAATATTGGGTCTCCATAATTAGGTCTCCACGATGTATATAGTCTTCATAATTAGATTTCTATAATATAGTTTCCATAATATTAGGTATCCAAAATTAGGTCTCCATAATGTAGTCTCTATAATAGATACAGTATTAGGTCTCCATAATATGGTCTCCATAATATAGTCCCCATAATATTGGGTCTCCATATAGGATCTTCGATAGGTCTATATACCTATCTATAGATACATTATGGAGACTATAATATAGAAACCTAATTATAGAGACTACAGATTATGGAGACCTAATACAGAGACCTCATATTATTTATATATGTATATAGACTCTATCGGGAGACCCTGTACAAAGATACTGCATATATATAAAAGTTTTTGCAAAACGAAATTGATTGCAAAAAAACGAATTTGATTGCAAAAACAACGAATCTGATTACAAAAAAAACGAATTTGATTGCAAAAACAACGAATTAGATCGAAAAACCCTATTTACAGGTATTCTAAAAATCTAAAGTAAGATTTGAAACGCGAAACGTAATTTTTTTGTTAAATGAAGCACATACGTAACATGACTAGACCATCTTTAAATATTCAAGTAAATTCTTTGAGGTATTCTAGAAAATTATGATATTCTTACAGTATTTGCTTTTGAAAATGCAATAGTTGTAGGACTTTAATTAACAAAAAACTTATAGTAAAAATTATATCTCAAAATTGTTTATTTACCAATAAAAATAAAGTTTGTCGACATAACCATTTTTGGTCGATACACGATTAAAATTGATCGACACAAGATTAAATTTGATCGGTACATAACTAAAATTGGTCGACACAGAACTAAATTTGATCGGTAGTGACTAAAATTGATCGACACATGATTAAAATTGATCGGTAGAGGACTATAGTAGATCGAAAAACACTTTATTTATTGCGTAAATATCAACAAATTTGCATCATTAGGCACACCTGTTCAATAAAATGCAAATATCTTAAAAATCCATAGAGATCCCACTTTGATTTTTGGCATGCTGATAGTCGTCTATGTGAGGAACAAGAGTAGGGGTTTTGGGATTATGCGAGGTCAAGGCCACAAGGTCACGACAAAAAATAACTTTTTTATTTATATACATACATTTGAGATATGAATATCATTGAAAAGCTGCTGAAAAGAGCATTTCCAACGAAATTAACATCTTTGAAATCGAACAAAAAATAAAGCCAGGAGGGCCACTTTTGCTCGATCAGGGGCGTTCAAGCGGCAATTTTGTGTCTAATTTTCAACCTTCATACGTATATAAAAAACTATTTGATTTAGAAACTTGAAATTTGGTGTGAGACATTTTCTCGTCCAAACCTACAAACATTCCAAATTTTAGCAAAATCGGAGATGGTGGGCATAATAGGGGTGTGAGTTGACATGGAATGTCCCTTTAATGAAACATTTGCTTTTATGAGCTTAAATGAAATATTTTAAAATTTAAAATTGGACGTAAAAATGAAGTGTGACAAATTTCAACATAGAAAAGTTTACCTGACCGACAAAAAAACATCCCAAGATTAGCGAGAGCTTATTCAATTAAAAAAATTTATTTCTAATTAAAAATAGTAATTAAACAAGAACATTTTCAGCGTAAGTTTTTTATTCCATAAATTTGTTTTTTGTGATCAGTCGTGGATAATTGGTTAGGCGAGTGAGCCAGTATAAAAGAAATTTATGCCACATAATATGGCACAAAGGGTAATATTGGCAGAACACTTAAATTCGAAAGAATAATGTATAAAATATATTCAGTTTTCAAATATTGCACCCCAACTGTGTAATGTGATCAACTCTTGATAATCAAATTGTTTTAAAAGCTATCTAAAAAGTGATTAAAATTTAGCAGCAATAACTCTACATCGGAAAATATGCTTAAGAAAAAGATATATTCTGTAAAATTGCTATTGAAAGCAGTCTGGACCATTAAAAATGCTGGAGAGACTTATCAAATAACATGGAACATAATTAATCAATCCACCCCATGTACCTGTGCGGCTCTAATATTTGCAACTTTTTTTTATCGGAAAGGCTAGAAATCTTCGAAGCAGAACGATACGGTTTACTCAATAAACGCTCGAAACCAATCTCAAAATGTCGTCACCGCAGTAAATTTAGACTTCGTAATTTCAATAATACCTAATTATTCATATTCATGCAATTATCAGTATTCTTATTTGTTAGTGAACCGGTAATCCGCTACCAAACATTCACATGCATGCCTGTCTGCCTGTTTTTGTTTTTTTTTCTAATAATTTTCGCTTTTTCCCTTTTGTCTCGTTAGTTACTCGCTACTTAACTTGTCGATTCTTTTATAACACTCTTTTAACTAATGATCCATAACATTTCTCGGCTTCATCTTTTCGGCAGCTTGGCCAAAACAATGTATAGCATGTTTTTTTTCAAAATCGTAAGAAAAGTAATTATTTGTCAATCAATTACTATCTTTATTAACAGTTTAAACATAGAATCCCTTGTAGCGTTATTTTTCTAAAATGTGAGTTTACATCTGAGGCGTAACATGTATTTTAACTTTTAATTAATTTTTATTTAAGGTAATTAGTATCGCTTTTTTAGGTGCTGTGTTCCCTGATGAGCCGCACAGACGAAACAGTCCGTTGGGATTATTTTAATGAAATGTTTTTTTAATATTTGCGTTCTGTTAAATTGGTGCTTTTCATAGCAATTTTATGGTATAAAAAAGTAACCTCTCTACCGAAGTTATGAGATAAATTCTGTTTTAAATTTATTAATTCATAAAAACACTACCTAAAATTGGTAATATTTATGGGTACAATATTAATCATTTTTTACAATAGCGACAAAATAATGATATACAAAAATAAAAAGATTACAATTACAATTTTTTCCCAATATTTGGTTGCATATCTTTCTAGATGGCATTGCTAAAATGATAATCAAAGTTTTGTGACGTCTTTTGTTGGGGACTTCTGATTAGAATTTTTCTTCGGGCCATAATTTTATATATATCCAACACTATTTGTAATTTATTTGCACCAATGAATTATAAAATGGCTATTTCTTTGCTAATATCTTAAAATCATTTCCGATTCTTTTCTACAAACACGACAAGTCAGTTGCTTCCGTATACGCGTAAAAGTAAGAAGATCAGAGTTGCAACCCCAGACATAAACTTTAGCCCTCTTCAAAATTTTCACAACTTCTGCAGCAGTCCCACAGAGCTGTAATCAAAGATATGCATTAGTCTTCAGTTCAATTTTAGAAACAAAATATCTCCTCTTATTTGAGTATGTTACAGTAAAGCTGTGAAACTGGAGATTTTATGAAATAACTAGATATTTCATTGAAACACTGAAATGATGGTCCAGCAACTTTATAAAATTCCTAGTTATATCATGAAATCGTAAGTTTCAAAATTTTTCTGCAACAAGTACATAGGCTACTTTTTAAAATCTTTATTTGAATTTCGAAGAGAAAAGGTTTATTAAACAAAACAATTAGTACTCTTTGAATCATTTTCTCTTCACCATACTCTAAAATTTTGTATTTCTTTTCCATGATACTGAAATAAAAAATATAACAAAAAAGTTTTGGCAATTTACTGTAAAAAATTAATTTATTTCAATTTTTAAATAATAACAAAAATTTCTCCCAGTAACTTATGAAGTTCTATTTAAAGAGAAAAATTTTTCCCTCTAGGAAAACATGTCAATAAAGCATGTTAGTTTTACTAACAAATGCTATCAATATAAAAATTGTTAGAACGAAAAATTTTGTTTAGTACTGTATCATCTGGAATTAATTCTATATCAGCTCTAATCATGGAAGATTTTGTACTACCAATTCAACCGACTTTAAATCAGTCGAAACAAGTAAAAATTAGTAAATGCTTAGGTAAGTTTTTCGTGTTTTCAAGAACTATAATGAAATGATACAAAAAGTTTATTATAATGCGGTACTTGGTGATTTCAAGATATGGTTTATAAATAAAAATGAATACTTTGGTGTATTTCTTAACTCCAAATTACGTGATGATGAAGATATAAATAGACCGGTTCGTTATTTATATCAAATAGCAAATAGGTTAAAAACAAGTTTTTATCATTGTTCAACAAAAAGAAAAATTGTATTATTTCGCACATTGTTCGTCTATGTATGCATGTCAATTATGGGAAAACTTTTTGTCCCCTAGTTTAAAAAGATTACGTATAGCCTACAGTAATTCATTTCGATTTTTACATGGATTGCCTAGGTATGTAAGTGCCCGTAAACAGCAGGTGTGGCATAATGTTATAACATTTGATCATATTCTAAGAAAAATGTCCTGCTTCTTTACTAATCGTTGTTATAAATCAAATAATAAATTGATTCTTTTTTAATAGCCTTTGAACGTCTATTAATTTATTATTCAATGAACATTACACCTCAGTACTATATTTGTGATAAATATTTTATAATTTTTTTTTAAAGTGTTGTTTTTTTGTGAATGTCTTCTTTATTCTGTGTATTTTTACTGTTTTGTTTTGATTTTTTTCGTTTTATGGACCGTGCGTCTGATATAAATAAATAATATAAATTAATATTAACAAATTCATCATGCACTTTATTTGCGAACAGTCAGATTTTATTTTTCACTTGTAAAATAAGTTAAGTCTTAATAAAAAGTAATTTATCAAATTATAGACCGACCTAGTTAATAAAATTTATTATTTTCTTCAACGTTGTTTCATGTGTTTTAATAAATACAAATATTATCTTTGTTGAACTGATGGACAAAAAGTTATAATTGTTGGTAAATAAAAATACTTTTTTGTTTATCAGTGTTTTTCTTGGGCGTGCTTTCGACTGGATTCGCCCTTTTAGTTGGAAATATTGATCGAACAATCATGCAAATCGGATACACAATTACCGCAATGTTAGTCGGACCCTTGACCGGTATCTTTGTTCTCGGAATGTTGCTACCATGGGCCAATGCAAAGGTACCAAACTAATTAAAAACATCAATTGTTACATGAAAAATTTTTTATTTGACTATTGTCTCGAGTTCGATTATTGCATAACTTCAAAACAGCTAATATCATTTTACGATTATATTTCGAGTCTCAATATAACTGTGATCAAATCAATTCAAGAAAGTAATTAAGTTCACCGAAAAGATCGAACTAATCAAAAAAGAAAGCGTATCTGAATAAAGTCACAGAAAAGACATAGAAAGCAAAATAAATCAAAAGTTTATAGGCTCACAAACTGAATTTTTTCAATTCGGTCGAGATTACCTTTTTGTTTTTAAAAAAAAGTTGCCTGGTATAGGTCAGATTGCACGCGCAAGATCTTGCAAAATAGAGGCAGAAATATATTATGTCACAAAACCATGTCAACAAAACAAGTGACTTTGTAAAACTATGAAAAAATGAAAAAAAAGAACTCCGATCATCCCACGCATCTATCTCTGTCAGTCTATCTCTTTTAGTGTTACCCAGGGCTGGGTTAACCGCCCACGAACTTCCGGCCGGGACCCAGCCATCGGAGGCAAATTCTTGTGTTTCTCGATGCCGGTCCCATGCCCGGAAAAATGGGGAGGGTTGCGGCAGGAAGGGCATCCGGCGTAAAAAATTTTTTGCCAGATTATACAAATGCGTATTGTTGATAAATCCACACCGGATCTGTCGCGGCCCGGGTTACCAACAACCGCTTCAGTGTCGCACAGCAGGACACCTGTGGAAATTATGCTACTGCTAAACATAGCGAAAACAAGAGCAGAAAGAGAGGAGGAAGGCGAGTGAAGAGGCAGCGGGAAGTATGAAAAGGAAGACGCTCACTCATAAAGGTGGGTACCTTAAATATTGGAACGATGACTGGAAGGGGAAGAAAGATGGCAGATATGATGGAGCGAGGGAATGTAGACATATTGTGCCTATAGGAAACAAAGTGGAAAGGGAGTAAAGCAAAGAACATTGGAGGTGGATGTAAACTATTTTACAACGGAGCTGATGAAAAAAAATGGGGTAGAAATAGTGGTGAGGGAGGAGCTGGCTAAAAGTGTTCTGGAGGTAAAGAGGGTGTCAGACAGACTAATGGCCATAAACCTGGAGATAAAAAGGTCCATCCTAAATATAGTAAGCGCGTATGCTCCACAGGTTGACAACAGCATGGAGGAGAAAAATAATTTTTGGAAAGACCTGGATGGGTTGATAGAAAGTGTATCAAAACAGGAAAGGATAGTTCTTGATGCAAACCTTAATGGACATGTGGGCGAAGGAAACATAGGGGATGAAGAAATAATGGGGAGGTACAGTGCTGGAACAAGAAATAAAGAAGGATTACTTTTGTGGATTTTGGGAAAAGAATGGATTTGGCGATTGTCAAAACTTATTTCAAAACGAAACACAAACACAGAGTTACGTATAAAAGTGGCGGAAAAAGTACCCAAGTAGATTATGTGATGTGCAGAAGGAGAAACTTGAAGAAAATGTGCGACTGTAAGGTAATAGTGAATGAGTGCGTCGCAAAGCACCACCGTATGGTGGTATGCAAAATGGCTCTCATGGTGAAAAAGAAAAAAGCAGAGATAGTAAAGGCAAAGATGCAATGGTGGAAACTGAAGGAGACAAGCTGTCAAGAAGCGTTTAGACAAGAGGTGACCAGGATTTTTGGTGGCATGGATGGGTTACCTGATGAGTGGGACAAAACAGCAGAAATGCCAAGAAAAACAGCTGAAACTGTACTGGGAGTGACATTTGGGAAACGAAAAGGAGACAGGGAGACATGGTGGTGGAATGAGTAAGTACAGGAGAGCATAAAAAAAAGAAACAGGCCAAGAAAACATGGGACAAAATAAGAGATGAAAATACTAAATAGATTTACAAAAAAAAGAGTAAGGCAAAGAAGGCAGTTGCGATGGCGATGGGGCGTGCGTATGATGATTTGTATGCTCGATTGTAATCAAAAGAAGGTGAGAAGGAATTATACAGATTAATTAAGCAGAGAGACAGAGCAGGGAAGATGTATAGCATATGGGGGTTATAAAGGATGAAAACGATAATGTTATGGTAACTTCGGAGGCAATGTTAAAGAAGTGGAACGAGTATCTTGAGAAACTGATGAACGAGGAAAATAACAGAAAGTCTAGGACAGAGGAAGCAGAAGTGGTTAATGAAGAGGTAAATTGCATCAGTAGAGAAGAAGTGAAGAATGCACTGAGAAGGATGAAAAAAGGTAAAGCGGTTGGGCCAGATGAGTTGCCAGTAGACGTTTGATAGTGCATGGGAGAGATGGGGATAAAATTTTTGACCAGACTGTTCAACCGACTATTAATCAGTGAACGGATCCCAGAAGAATGGAGAAGGATGTGCTTATCCCAATCTATAAAAACAAAGGGGACGCACAGTGATGTGGAAACTACAAAGAAATAAAGCTAATGAACCATACAATGAAAGTATGGTAAAGAATAATTGAAACTAGGCTAAGGAATATAGTAGAGATCAGCAAACAGCAATATATATTTATGCCAGGAAAGGGAACTACCGATGCCATGTTTGCTTTAAGAATGTTGATGGAAAAGTACATTGTGTATTCGTAGACCTAGAGAAAACTTACGACAGGGTTCCGCGGGAAGAGCTGTAGTATTGTATGAAAAAATCAGGAATAGTGGAAAAGTATGTGCGACTTGTACAAGATATGTACAAGGAAAGTGAAACAGTGGTGAGGTGTGCAGTAGGAACTACAGAAAATTTCAAGGTTAAGGTCGGACTGCACAAGGGATCAGTGTTAAGTCCATTCCTGTTTGCAGTGATAATGGACAGGCTAACGGATGAAGTAAGGAGAGAATCACCGTGGACAATGCTGTTTGCTGATGATATTGTAATTTGCGAAGAGACCAGGGAAGAAGTAGAGCAGAGACTAGAATGCTGGAGGTATGCGTTGGAAAGAAGAGGGATGAAAGTAAGTAGGCCAAAGACCGAATATCTGTGCATAAATGGAAAAAATGACAAAGAAACAGTGAAGATGGAGAATACAAAAGTACCAAGAATAAAGGAATTTAAGTATTTGAGATCAACGGTGCAAGAAAGTGGTAGTTGTAGAGAGAGGTAAAGAAGAGAGTACAGGCAGGATGGAACGGATGGAGAAAAATATCAGGAGTAATCTGCGACAGGAGGTAACCAGCTAGAGTAAAAGGAAAAGTGTACAGTTTTGTGGTGAGACCAGGAATGGTGTATGGACTTAAGACGGTGGCAATCACAAAGAAACAAGTGGAAGACATGGAAGTCGCAGAGATAAAATGTTGAGGTTTGCTATGGAAGTGACGAGAAAAGACAAGATTAGAAACGAGTACATCAGGGCTACAGTTAAAGTAGAACGGTTAGGAATGTAGATGAGGGAGGGCAGGCTGAGATGGTATGGACATTTCATGAGGAGAGATCAAGAGTATGTAGGAAAAAAGATGATGAAAATGGAGTTACTGGAAAGAGGAAAAGAGGGAGACCAAAGAGAAGATTTGAAGATGTAGTAAAAGAAGATATGGTGGAAGTTGGTGGAAGGAGATGGACGTTGAAGATAGGACTGTTTGGAGAAAGATGATACGCTGTGGCTACCCCTGATTGAAGGGAAAGGCTGAAAGGAGAAGAAAAAGAAGAACTTCCGGCCGGGGGGGCCAGCGTCGTATAGGAGCCCACTCGTCTTCCACAAAAATAATTATGTTTTGCAGGTTGGCAAATGGTTTTGATGTTTGGTTCAATTGATGTTTTAACTATTCTGTACTATGTTGTATCAAGCAAAACGTTATCTAATATGACGTTATAGACATTTGGTTTCTCCTCATAATTCAGTTATTGCACAATTAAATAGTCAGCAAAGACGTTACGTTTAAACACCTAGCAATAATAATGCACGGTGCGAGTTTTTATTACGCTTTTTAATCCAATAGCGAGCTGGATAAAACTCAACCTTTAATCGTTTCAGTTTAATTTGACCTAGTTATTTCTGATTTATAATGTTTTTTCTGTGGTTTATGAAGTTTTGAATTATTTGAACTAGTTAGGTCAGGCTAAGTGATTTGCTGTCGCTAAGTAAACAAGGCATTAGAGTACAAGTATTTTCGTGACCGTAGCTAACTACCGCGACAGAACCAATGTTTTAGTTGTCAACTTCACATTGTATTGCCTTTGTTTTTCACATAGTAATCGCTGATTTCCTCAATATATTTTTTGCAATTTTTTGTTTTATCCGTATTAAGCGATTTCTTAAGTTTGTTTTTTTAATGCATTGTTAAGTTCAAAAAACAAAATACATTGTTATTAATTTTCCGTATATTGATTTTTGAAGAGAAATAAAGCCAAGAGTCTTTTCTGCTTACCGATGATGCGCAACTTACATAATTCGCATTAAATGTTTAGTTACTACTACATGTAACTGCTATCAAACAAAAGTTCGCAAACAAAATAGCGGACCACTTGTGAGTTTTAGGGAGGGCCCAAAATTAAACTCACACGCTACTGCAATCCTACCTAATCTTTTTTCGACAAAAGAAATATTATGTGAAATAAAAAGTAAAATTGGGCAACTCATTTTCTGACATTAAGTTTTATGCGCAATTTAAAAATAGAGAAACGCAGTTAAATACTGAGAAGATTTTATTGTGGCAAAAACAAAAGGTCGTTAAAATTTAACCAAGATTTAACAATTTCAAGGTCAAAAAGTTTTTTAGATCAGACGCCTATATTGAAATTTATGTAAAGACAAAAATATCTTACATTTATATTGAAGTGTTGCAATCTACCTGTTTGCCGCTCTATCTCCTTGATAAACCCCTGCTAGAGAGTACGATTTTTTGTAGCTGAAAAGCCTTTTCAATCGCTGTAGTTGGAAACCAAAAAAATTAAAGAGTTGATTGGCGGCACAAAACTTTGTGAAAGCTTTAAAAAACCTGTTCATATCTCAAAGACTTTTTATCTCACACTTATCGGAAGGAATTGTCAGAATCAACAGAGAGCTATCCGATCGTGCTTATACAGGAAAGGAAAAGGATTCTGATTGGTTAAAAAAGGCGATCAATCAGGAACAAACGACTAATCAGAAAAAGAAATCGAGAGTGCTGAGCTCTATTGAGAGCGAAACTCGAGTCTGGTGTTTCTCATCTTTATGCAGCTTGTTTAAAAATTAATTCCAAATCCTCTTAATTCTTCAAATAAAAATATTTTTCTTACGCTCTTTATGTTTCGCTTTTGATTAAATGCCTGTCTTGACGAATCAGACGCACACTCGTTTTCTTTTCTTTTCTATTCCTGATTGGTCGCCTTTTTTAACCTATTAGACTCCTTCCTTCTCCTATTCTATGTAATATAAGCACAATTTTCTATATAAGCACAATGGAATCGCTCTCAGTTTATTCTGACAATTCCTCTTGATGAGTGTCAGATAAAAGGTCTTTGAGAAATGAACAGGCTTATTAAAGCTATCAAATAAATTAAAAAAAAATATTTATTATTGGTCAGCTACCAAGGAATTAAAATGCACAGATTCAATTGGTTGTAAGGCTATAGAACATTACCGGAGCAAGAAATTAAACAGCAAAATTTTAGCATAAATTAAAGCAGACAAACTTTAATTTGTACTGACTGAAAATAAAACCGAAGCAATTTTTATTGTATTGATAGCAGATCCTAGCTTTTGAAAATAATTAATTGGAAAGTTTTTTTTGTTGTTATACTATAAATCAAAAAAGCAAAAGATGATAATAGAAGAATATTTGTTAGTAATAACTTTTGTTGCAGGGTGCAGTTGTAGGTCAAATTTTTGGAACTGCTTTTATTGGTTGGATTGCATTTGGAGGATTATTATATGGAAACCATGCGAATACATCACTCCCAACATCAACTCAAGGATGTGCAGCAACTAACTTAACTGATTTTTCTAATTCAAGTCAATTATTTACGACAACAGCATTAGCAACTTCTTCAAGGTATAAGAGAGTCAAAGTTTGTATTCCGTTTTATAGAAAACGTAACCAAAAGGCAGACAGAGAACGTCGTTTTACTGAATATCACGTTCTCGTGTTTTACTCTTTCTGCTTCTGCTTTTGTCATGAAGGATTACTGTTTTGTTGGCAGTCTTAAAGCTTCCTAAATTAATTTTATATTCTTCTTAAATTAAAAACAACAACGAAAACAATTTAAGCCAGTTAAAATTTTTTCATATCTTATTATCTCAGAAAGCATGATTGGTGTCAACCGCTCGGATTATTCAAAACATTTTTCTCACCGTTTTTCTGCAGTAAAGTAGATACCACTATAATATGATTAGCAGTGGCGGCTCGTTTGTAGGAGCTGCAGCATCTCCCAAATATCTGCGAAGCAGCTATAAATATAATCAGTAAAGCTTACAAAAAATTTTTTTAATTTTATTTCAGTTTTTCTCAATTTTCTTTACATAAATTTAAGTTAAGTTTGGATTGAAAAAAAAGATTAATTTTTGAATTGGCGACTTCTCAAGCTGTTTTAAATGCAGCTTCAAAATTTCATGCAAAGAGACGCAAAATGACGCAATTTATTGACGCTTTATACGGAAGATTTGTACGTTGGGGCTGCAGTGAATGCAACTCATTTATTATAAAATTTGGATTGGTAATGGGATTTAAAATATTTGGACAATAATTGGCTAGTTCTGGGTTTTTGTTATTTAGTTTCTTTTGGCAGAAATAGCCACTTTGACGTAAACTACAAGATTACAGCAGTTTAATTTTAAGTTTTATAAGCTCTTTGCTGTTAAATTATTAAAACTAGAAAGTGTGCCTTCCTAATACAATAAAAACTATAAAACTGATACTCAGATATACAAAGCAATAATTATAAAAACTTAATAGTTAAGCTCAGCATCAAAAATTATGGTAGCTCATTAAAGAAGGAATAATGCAGCATAGAAGTATAGTAAAAACTCTCAATTATTGTAAACCATTGCAGATAATAGCAATCAATAGCCAACTTTTTATTATTTATATTAAGTTTTATTTTAAAAAAAGGCTGAACTTTTTTGATTTACATAAGTCCTTATTAAAGCATCTAAATTAACAAATTTTAACAATAAACCATAACACAACAATTACACGCAATTAAACTACAATATATACACTAATTTAATAAAACTTCTCAATTATAATTGATAAAATGTCGACTATTGATTGCTATTATTTACAAGTGGAATTTGCCTTTCTTTCTAAATTATAAACGGTGATAAGAAATTTGAGCAAAATTTGTATTTTAGGCATTCATTCATTCATTCATTCATTTTAATTTTATTCTTGACCACCAACATTTTACGCAGTAAAAAGTAATCGAGAGTCATGAAAAGGTAGACGCAGGAAAACGTCAGACGTTAAAGCATGCAAGAGGAAGGCACGGAAAAAATAAACGAAAAACACTACGGAGCATGGCTGCGTCACCAAAAGAACAGAAAAGAAAAGGAGAAAAAATTCAAATCAGAAACAATTTTAATTAAATTCAATCGAAGTATACTCGTAAACATCCGAGCCTTATGAAGAGAATGTTGTATAATCAGGGAGAAACAATAAATGGGAGAAACAACAAACTCTGTGACCAAAAGGGTCGAGACCCAAAAGGGGTCACGCAGGCATAGAAACCCACCAAAAGAAATCCTGGCGTGGGTCAAAAGGACCGTTTCAAATGTAAATTACCGGCAAAAAACAAATTAAAAAAAAAAAGAAAAACTTTAAACTACAAATTTAAATCGCTGTTAAATTTTGGGATTGGAGTGTCATCTGCAGTCATTGCTTGACCGATAGTTGACAACTGGGCTATCTTACAAAAACAAAAGACAAAAACCAAAACCGAAATACCTTTTTACTAAAAATGGTTAATTACTATTTAGCATTTAATTTTTAAATTATTGTAGCAAACTGTATTGCTTAATATTTAAATTAGCTCCGGCATTAATGGAGGAATGATCAATTTACTCTGTGTATTTGCACGCAAATTTGTAAAAGTGTTTGCAAAAAGACCCCAAACTTTGTTTTTTATTTTTCAATGAGTTTGAAACTTTATTCCAAAACATAGGACCACGATAAAAAATCTGTTGTAGACACAAAGAGTTAAAATACAACTTAGGTATATTTTGATTTATTTCGAGTATAATTAGACATTGCTTTTGTAAATACATCTAAAGATACACTTGAATTTTCACCAATATTTAGTTTAAACAGTCCAGGCAATAGAGTAAACTCAAAGATGTATGAATATTTCCAACAACTTTTGAATGAACGATTTCTTGGCATACATTATATTGTTATATAGAAAATAAACTTCGTGTATTGGTTAATAGTTCAACATTTTAGAAAATATCAATACTTTGAGAACATGAGTACAATTTTATCACATCTACCTTTGTTATGTTAATAATATAATAATAATAATAATAACACTGGTCAACACGATTTTTCTTGCATGAACTTTTTCAACTGATTTTGGGTAATTTGGGGGCGCTGAATCCAAATTTGATGTTAATTTTTGCTCATCATGTCACGTTTTTGAGATATGAAAACTTAATTTTTTTAAAAATTGCTAATTTTTTCCAAAAATTAAAAAATTTATGTTGCGTTTAAATGCCCTTAAGTGGAATAATGTTTGCAGTGGAAGGCAGCATCTCCTTTAAAATCACTTTTCAAAGCTATTTGTAATCTTAAACCGTGTTTGTGTATTATTGACCACATCATATATAAATAGTAAATACGTGAAATATATTAAAAATACACAATCTGGAGCATTATGCTCAGCACAGGTATGACATCAATGAAAATCTAAGTTTTTTCGTTTTGTGTCATTCTCACAAAATTACATTAGCAGGTTTAAGCAAAACCAAACAAAAAATATACGAAAAGTAACACTGTCGCATCGCAACAATCAGTACGACTGTACACAAATCCAACGCATAGTTTAGCACAAATGAAATCACATTATGGCATCAAAATTTTTCTTTTCATTGCTAATCTTTTATGAATTGCGCAAGGGACATCTCTCATCAAACTCCAGCAGTAATCTGCCATCATGTTGCAGTTTCATCGACCTTGATAACGTTCTTTCATCACTTTGACATCCTGATGGAAACGCTCTCCTTGCTCCTCACTAACGTCGCCAAGATTCGCGGGAAATTCGCTGAGGTGGCTGTGCAAGTAGTGCACTTTAATGCTCATTCGGCATCCAAGGTCCTGTAGGCTGAGAAGAAGCTCCTCCATCAACTCTATATAATTGTCAGCTCTCTTATTACCAAGGAAGTTATAGATCACTTTAGAAAATGCTTTCCAAGCTCGAGCCTCAACGATAGTCATTGTAGTCACAAAATACTGGTCCCTGAGTAACGTTCTGATCTGAGGCTCATCAAATATCCCTGCTTTTTTCTTCTCATTGCTAAGGCCAGGAAAGGTTGAGAAAATGTATCCAAAACAGTCTATAGAACGATCAAGTGCTTTGACAAATTGCTTCATTAGTCAAGTTTGATGTGTAGTGGCGGCAAAATGATGTTTTTCCGATCAACCAAAGGGTTATTGACAATATTTCTTTCTCCAGGTTTTATTGTATTCCTTGGTGGCCATTCTTTTCTTACCCAATGCTCTTCGTTGGCTCTACTATCCCAGTAGCATAAAAAGCAAGGATATTTGGCATGACCTCCTTGTTGCCCTAATAGGAAATTCACCATTTTTAAATCCACACATATCAACCATTGGTGAACGCAGTACTTAAGTCTTTCAAGCACAACCTTGATGTTTTCGTAGTTTTCCTTCAGAGCGACAGAGTATCCTATAGGGATGGATCCATACTGGTTACCATTATGGGCAGGACACACTTAAGGCTTCTTTTTGAGCTATCAATAAAAAGTCTCCAGTCATTTGAACGATATGCAGACAAACCCATAGCAAGAAGAAACCCCTCAATATCTGTACAATAAACAAGCTGGCCATCAGACTGAAAGTACGTTCTTAATTTCTCTTCCCGGTTACGATAAAGTGAAACACTTGTATCAGCTTTGAGTTTTTCCTGCAGTCTGGAAGCCAGCACTTTAGCGGATTGCTTTGGCAAATTTAAATCTCGTATCAAATCATTCAATTCAGACTGACTATACAAAGAAACTCGGCCAGCATTCCATGCCTTGTGCGCTATATCCTGTTCTTCATCATCATCATCAGAATTGGTTGAACACATGGAAGACCAAGCGGGTCCTCATCAATGTCCGGAAGCTTGGTGAAAATGGGTACAGGTACTTTATCACTATGGGGAACCGAGGGCTTATCCTTTTACTACCCCAGGATGCTATACTGCCTGGATCAGATGCTGGCAGTGGTGTTATTAAGCCAGGATCGAGTTTCGTCATCAAAAACCGTCAGACCTATGGCTCCATGTGGTGCCCGATGTATAGGGCATGCTGTTAGAGCATGGTTTGCGGCTTGTTTAGAAGCGCTGCACTCGCAATTCGGTGAAGGAGCGAGACCCCATTTGTGCATGGACGAATGGAATCGCCCAACATTAGTCCGCAGGCGGTTGAGCTTAACCCAAGCTGCTCGGGGTAAGCCCATCCCAACAGGCCTGGCACCGGTCCCGGGCTCAAAAGCACCGAGTCTGGAAGCATTTTTGCAGTATTCCGTTTTCCATTTGTGATTTGTCAATTCAGAAGCGCGGATGCCAAGTCTGGCAAGGTTGTCCAAAAGATTCCGCGCAGCTGGCACAAACTGGCGTCTGGATCTTAGTCTCAGTTGGCGAGTATCTGAGGACTCACTTAAAAGACCATACAAGATATGATAATGGTCCAGAGATCCACGGTGAGCCAAGGAGAGTGTTGCTTCCAGTCGGCGAAGCTCAGCTGGCTGGATGCCTGAGAGTACAGGTAGGTGGTTCGTTGGAGTGGGATGTAGGCATCTTGTGACTATGCGCAAGGCGTCGTTCAAGACACTGTCGATGAGGCAAGTGTGAGCACTGCGACACCAGACTGGCGCACAGCACTCAGCTGTTGAGTAGACTAAAAATAAGGTAGCTATGCGAGATAAGTGTTTTAGCAGCAGCAGCACCCCATCCCGAGCTCACGAGTCGCCTCAGCAGTGTGACGCGCAAGAATGGTTTTTTGCGCAACGCCACTAATGGTGACGAAACGTGAGCGATCTGTTTAGTTTTACCCCAAGGTAAGTAGGAGTTAAAAGTCTATCATTATTGTAGACTTGTAGCTGACATTTGGCCTCTCGGTTATTTAAGTAAAAAGCTGCCGTCACCGTCTTAGTGTGACTGAGCTTCAACCTCCAAGTCTGGAGATACGCTGAAAGTGTAGACATGTCTTGGCTTAAAGTCCCCTTCAAGTTCTTCCAGTTTCCAGAAGAGTGCAACAATGCTAAGTCGTCAGCATAAGCAAAATTTCTGGAAATCATGGAAGGCAGATCGTACGTATAGATGTTAAATAGGAGGGGAGCCAAGACCGATCTCTGAGGAACGCCGTTTTTAAGACGGTGTAGCCTGCTTTGTTTGCTGTCACCGGTAGTAAAGGTGAAACTTCGGTTTCGGACAAGCTCCATAATCATTCTGACCATGTGCTTATCCGGAAGTAGTCTCAGCAGCTTGCAGGTAAGGCCACGGTGCCAGACAGTGTCATAAGCAGCTGTCAGATCGACAAATACGGCGCCGGCCTTCTTTTTAGCCTCGAAAGAATCCTCGATGTTCTGGGTTACAGAACAACTTGATCTACGGTTGAGTTCCTGCGTCGGAACCCAGCCTGCTCTTTAAGGAGCAGTGGATCGATTAATGGCTCAACGCAGGCGTAGCCTCTCGAGGATCTTGTAGGGGACACAGAGCAGAGATATCGGTCAATAACTCTTTGGATCCCCCCTGGGATTCGTTGGTTTTGGGATCGCGACCACAAGCGCTCTTCTCCAGATCTTGGGAGTTTTGAGTCGGCGCAAACAGGAAGAGAGGAACTCACGTAACCAGGACTTCAAAGCAGCTCCAGAATGGAGTATAAACTCTAGGCAGATGGAATCAGGTCCCGGAGCAATAAATTCTCTCTGAAAAAGTGCCAGAGATATTTACTGGATCTGGTGTTGTGGCCCTCTAAAGGTCAGACACTTCTTGAGAGATAAGTCGCGAAAACTTGCAATCAGCAGCCTCGTATTTCCTATTTCTAACCAGCTGAGATGCAATAGCATCGGCTGAAACGGGACAGTGACGAGGAGAGTGTCGTGACCTACCAGTAAGGTTGTTCAAAATACTCCATACTTTTCGACTAGAGTGTGAGAAGTCAATGCTCCGAACTGCCTCGGACCATCGATCCCTCCGCTTTCTGTCAAGCTTGGCAAGCAGAGCTGTAGCAGCTAAACTTGAGTTATCTCCCTGAGGAGACTGCAGGAAAGTTTTATAGAGGGATTCACACTCTGCATCGCAACACGGAATATAGTTATTTCGATACCCGCGTGGGATAGTCTTTTTAGCTGCTTTCTTAATGGTATTACAGAAGTCCTGGTAAGCAAGTGAGTCAAGGTAAGCAAGTGATCCACATCAAGTGAATCAGGCGGCAACAAAGTCTTTGCGAATTTATTCGTCAAAGCAAGGTAGTGAATTTATTTGGCCTTGCGGAAGTTCCATTGTTTAACAGGCATGCTTGGCACTTCCAAGCAAACTTTGGTGGTGTAATAAGCGAAGGTCGATGTCGTGACCTGGGAAACTTTTCAAGAGCACGTCTATCCGGTAAGCGACCGTTTGGACCTACGCTAGCGAAAGCTAGATCTGAATTGGTGCTAGTGTTTCAGTGGCCGGAACAAAAACTGGCAGCGTCCTTGGCATTATATAGGAGGGCAAGACAATTAATACTTGCCCAGTCAGCCAAGCACTCACGTCCGGACTGTTATCATCATAACTCCATTCAGCATGACGACAGTTAAAATCGCCAGCGTAAAGACAAGGGTGAGGAAACACTGGGAGATCCAGGGATCGCAATCGCGTTGGTGGTGGTTTGTAGACGTTGACTATTTTAGAGCCATCAACGTCCACACACAACCACTAGATCTCCGATGTCGGTGGAGATTGGTCCATGTCACACTTCATTCATAATAATATTAATAGGCAATGTAGTTTATTCGCGTTAATAGTAATGTAAAGTTTTATTATGAAATAATGATTGTGTCGCTGTGAAGCGCTCCTTTGATATTGTGCGATGTAATGCCTACGACTCGCTGAATGTATTTTCTTATCCTTTTTCTCTTTTCGCCCGACAGTAATAACGTAATATGTTTTTGTCCAAGCCACTATCTCCATAGTAGTGGAACGTTCGTGGATATACGATTTGGTTCTAGTAAAAGGCGTTCTCCCTATAGAATTGGAGAATGATTTTGCTCAGTGGTTCCCAATTACTGTACCTGCTATCGCCTTGAGGCATCAAAAATTTTGTTTGGCTTTTTGGCTTTTTTGGCTTAATATTTTGGCTTTCGAGTGCAAAGTAGCCATGATTTTGGGGGAAAAATTGAGAGATCATAGACATATTTTAAGTGAAGACCTTTTTTTTTTTTTAGAGATAATTATGATTTTGAGACGAAAATGGAGAAATCATTGACAGATTTTAAGTAAAGGCCTTTTTATTATTACCAATATAATGGGTGTGCCGCGAAAATTTAAATAGCTTAATAGTGTGCCGCCATATAAAAAAGGTTGGGAACCACTGATCTAGCTTATGCGAGTAACTTGTCGTCATTTGACCTTTTGTCTATATATACGTTCGCTCTACCACATAAGAGACGAGAGAGGACGAAAGACAACAAAGAGAGAGACGAATAGAGCGAAAAGTGTCGGTCCAAGCAGAATCGCTTGGAGAGAAAGTAGAATTTGGGGGCAGAGAGCCCGTTAGATTTTGTATCAGTTGGCGAGTATTGAATTTATTTTGCGCCAGTATTTTGGAGTTGTGTTCTACAGAGGTAGAATTATTTGTATTGATCGAACTAAGTTGTAGCGTTGATTTCGCTTTGCAGTTTGGCAAAGCGTGGAAAAGAATTTTTGTCGGTTGTGAACTTTGTAATACATTTGTTCTGATTAGAGACGGTGGTCTCTCTTTGTTTGTGAAGAATAGTCTTCAGCGAGCCAATCCGAGCTTTCGTTCAAACCAACTGTATAAAAGCTTCAGGCTCATAGCAATCTACTTCTTGAGCCGGAATAAAATAAAATTTAGACACAGCTTTGTTTCAGCGCAGGTATTCTTGCTATCTGGTTCAATTGGTCCTTTAGGATTCCCAAACAAAGTCTGTGACAGTCCAAAAGCGTGTATCATAATCGCTCGTAGATAAACGTGGCAAGGCTATCCTTCCTGCTTATAGAAGACCCAGCTAGTAAGTAGTTTGGAAGTACCAATTTCTCTGCATCAGTGCAGTGGGTCTCCTGTAGTAGGATGACGAGTGCCTCAGACTGCAGAGCGAGGTAATGAAGAATGTTCATCTTGCTTGCAGTGAGGCCTTCGATGTTCAGCTGAAGAATGTTGGGTCTTTGGAACTTGTTGGCAATGTGCCCTGAAAATGGCACTTTTATCAAGGCATTGTCCCGTCCTAAAACGGATGTTTGCCGATTAGCAGACTCACACTGAACATTGGAATGGGTGGATACCCTTTTGGTTTGGTAGGTTTGGTTTCGGTTTGTCATTCTTAACACCAATCAACAGACTTACTCACGGCCCAGGCTGCGAGAAAGCACCTACCTGCATCTGGGCCATGTTCATGACTAATCAAGTATATGACAGACAGACAGACCAATTTATTTACGAGGATTGTGGAAACAAAAAACGTAAAAAGAAACACAGTTAATATACTTATTCGACAAAACAACAGCGTACGACAATTGGTAACACAATTATAAATACGATAAAATAAGAAAAGAAAAAAAAATAAATAAAATAACAATAATAACAATAATAATAATAATATGATAAATAGAATAAATAATAATGAAAAAATGACAATCTTGACGGAGACTGCGAAGGGACCGGTTAAGGTCATCAAGTCAAGCAGTCACCAAAAAAACTAATGGGCTATTAGTGCACAGCAATTATTTGCAAGGATTGTAGGTTAGTAGGTTGTCAACAGTATGATTGTAATAAAAATAATTTAAAATTAATTTTAAATTTATGAAATGATTGATTTTGTAGTTCAATAGGGATAGAGTTCCAAATTTTTGTTCCTTAAAATTTTATTGATCTTTGGCAACGGGACGTAGAGAATTTAGAAAGATATAAAGTATTATTAGAGTGAGATCTGGTAGGGAGGTTATGAATTTGGCGGGTTGTAGTAAAGAAGGAAGAAAGATAATCGGGCAGTGCTTTTCGGCAGTGCTGGTGCATAATTTTAGCAATTTCATAAATATGTAAGTCTGGTAATTTTAAGATTTTTAGTTTGTAATAATATGGCGAAACGGATGTTTTTGGTGAAATGTTGAAAATTATACGAATGGATTTATTTTGAAGACATTGAAGTTTTTTAAAATAGGATGGAAACGTACTTTCCCAGATCGGTAGAGCATACAGTAGATGAGGGTGTATCAAAGAAAAGAAAAGAAATCATTAGTTTCCACGCTTACTGTTGTAGGTTGCATTATTTTTATGGATTTAGAATATTTTTAAGTGATCAATGTAGCGACTGGATGACAATAAATTGTGAGAAGATCGATAACTTGCAAAAAACAGAAGACATGAAGAAACAGATCACAGTAATTAATTGGCAATTAACTATTCATTTTGGTAGTAATATGCAAGCATGCTGCTGAATTATGGTTGTAATGCCAACCGCTCAGAAGTGCCTGGTTCACAGTTAATAATTGGATTGCTACCCAGTTGACATTCAGCATAGATGAACAAAGTTCTAATTAAGTTGTGATTATATGAGTTGTTTGCAAGTGTCGATATTACAAAATAAAACAAATGCTAAAATTTGTACAACATCAATTGAAAACTTTTTTGTCATTGCGGCAATTTATTGTGGTTGTTTTAAAATTTCTCAAAACAGCACTTTGTGCTTTTTCAAAGTTTTAATTTTACTAATTTAAACATTCTTGAGTGCATAACTCAGTGCATAATTGAGTGCAGAATCGAATTGTAGTTTAAGCTATGCTCTGCCAAATTTTTGGTTATAATAACGTGCAGCACCCCGAAATATTTTTGTCACGAGCCGCCACTGATGATTAGTATGTTTGGGATCAAATTTATCTCAACAGTTTTCTCTTTTTATGACAAGAAATTATCTTTAAAACAATCTTTAGCAAATAATCCGGGTTTGTTTTTTTTGATTAATTAGTTCAACACTTTCCACTACCCTGTATTCGGTATCCTTTCTCTATTATTCAGCAATTTCTCTTATTGCAACAGTGTCTTCTGGTCTTGTTGGATCTTTGTTAACAGGTAATTTTGCAAGTTTATGTTGTTGCGATTTTTTTATTTAAGCCATCGCTCGTGGTAATTTTAGGTGCAAACAAACCATCTAAAGCAGATCCTCTTTTATTTGTTCCAATAATTTCAAATCCTATATTTCCGTCAAGGCTAAGAGAATTTTTCCGGTTTGGAGTTCCACATCTCAAAGATAAAAAAGAAGATATTGAGCCCCTCACAGAAATGAAATTGATTTCTTGAGTAGAGAAGAATGAAGTACAAAGTTCAAACAAAACATACGTATTTTAATTTGTCGATAGAATCTTCATTAAATATACAGTAAAGTGCTAGTAAACGTTTGCTATGAGATCTATTTTCGTAATAAATCATTTAAGTTCGTATAGCTTATAAAATTCTTTTTTTTTAATTTCATGCACAATTATCGCGCAATGTTATTTAATAGTTGAAATTAGAAATCTATAAAAACGCTTTGCTTACCTTAGTATCTACGTGCTTGTAATTGAGCTTTGGCCAACAATAAGATGTTTTTGCTGCATTCACATTTTCGGCAATAGTCATTCACGCACAGTTTAGTAAACCTATTATCATATTGTTTATTCAAGTGTCTGCTATGCACTAAATTTGTTTATTTGAATTAATAAACTCTATCAAATATGTAAAACATTTAAAGGTTATGGTTTGTGTTAATAGGATAGTTTCGGGGCCGGCATTGATTGGTTTATGATCAATTAGTGTCCGGTAAATGATCAAAAGCTTAATTCAAGTATAATTAAATTTAATTTAAAAGTTTTAAAAGCAGCTGCATATAGTATTGAACAAAAGGAAATTTATAAAGCTTTTAAAATTAAAAATTCATTGATTCTAAAGATCTAAAACACATTTAGCACTCGAAAAAAATTTTTTTGCTTTTCTCGTTACTTGTAGGCATAACCTTGTAAAATAATAAAATTTAGTTTCGTTGAAACACTTAAAAAACAATAATAAAATGAATTAGCCATAAGAAATATCAAACTTTTTTATTTTCTTGTGTCAGTCCCGGGCCGTTTTTTTCAGTTTTGTATCCATAAAATTGAAATCTAGATATTTTCAACTAATCAAATTCCAAAATTTTTTCTCTGCTCATAAAATTTATTAATCAGCTCTTGGAGCGATCCAAGAGAACTCTATGTTAGATGTCATAGCAAAGTTTTTTTTACAACTTTTTAAGATAATAAACAAAGCAATCTGTTTCTCATGTTTCGTTTGCACATTTATCTAAATATAAATAAGAGTTTTAGAAACAATTTGTTTATATCATTTCATAATTAACATTGTTCATAAAAACTTAAATTTTTATAACAAAATTTTAAAAATAAGCCTACAAAATCGTATGTTAATTAGAGTCTTTAAATGAGCTTCTTGATTTGGGTTTAGCATGCATGAAACAATTTTTTTACGGAAACTTATAAAATTGCACATTGATTCAAGAGTCATGTAATGAAATGCTGACTAAATTAAAATGCTATTCGATCTGAGTTTGAGCCTGTCAAAAAAAACTGCATTTTAATCCATAAATACCGGATTTTTTTTATAATTGCTTTTACATATATAGCAACTTATTTATGTGTGTTATTGATGAATGTGCCCGAAATTTTCAAAAAAATTTTTAGATATTCGAAAAAGTCACCTACTATATATAGTAGGTCCGGCACATACGAGTGCATTTTAGAACAATATCACATTTCGTTCACTTATGTTTCCTTATTGAAAGATATACAACTAAAAGTATTTTTACTACATGCATATCTTTTAGTTGATCCATTAGATTGTATTACATTTTCTAAAATTGTTAGAACGCTTAATTTTATTTAAAAAAAAGCACAAAAAAATTTCATAGGTACACGTGTATTTGTACCTTTTATTGCGCAGTGTGATATCTAACAAAACATTTCACATATAGAGGCATTTTACATTTTAAACACCACTATGATGGTCCAGACCAGGGATCAGGAACCTTTTTTGGTATGAGAGCCATAAAAGCTACATATTTTAATTGTATTTTTGTGAGAGCCATACATTGTTCCCTCTAATTTTTAGCTGTGTGCAAGTGCGCAAAATTTATTCGTTAGCAAACTTTGGCATAGGCGTACCAGCAGAAGAAAATTTGCAGGACGATGAAGTTTTGCCCAAATTTTGTGACATTTGCCCGAATCATGATTTTCTATTACTTTACGGATAGGACGTTCATCTTGCTTGCAGTGAGGCCTTCAATGTTCAGCTGAAGAATAGTGGGTCTTCGGAACTTGTTGGCAATGTGCCCTGAAAAGGGCACTTTTATCCTAGCATTGCCCCGTCCTGAAAAGGACGTTTGCCGATTAGCAGACCCACACTGAACATTGGAATGGGTGGATACCCTTCCGTTTTGGTAGGTTTGGCTTAGGTCTGTCATTTTTAAAATCAATCAACAGACTTACTCACGGCCCAGGCTGCGAGAAAGCACCTACCATCTGGGCTGACGCACAAGATCTGACGGTTTTGGATGACGAAACTCGATGCTGGCTTAATAACACCATTGCCAGCATCTGATTCAGGCAGTGCAACAGTCTGGGGTAGTAAAAGGATAAACCCTCGGCCCCAGTCCTGTTTGTGTCTGACCTGCAGTGGATACCTTCCCAAACGACGACGAAGGATAGAACAAAAAATTGTCTGAGATTCTAGTATGAAGACCAAAAAAAAGTCTTTGCTTTTGAAAGCTTGTTTGCGCAGACCTTTTTTTATGTTGACTTTTTATGCTCGTTATCAAAAGAGCCAGATGCTGTTATCAAAAGGTCTAGACTTACAGGTTTCAAGCCCACATTTCCAACCTTGCTTTTCCATTGGTAAATACAACAGAAAATAATAGGAAAATACAACTCTGAAATAGCATATAACAAATTGGAGGAAAAGGATTGTTTACTTCATTTTTACCCTTGAGTGAAAAGATAATCAGACCCGTTGGAGTTAAATAATATTACATGCACCAGTCAGCAGATCTTGTTTTTACGCATAGTAGTCTACCAATTCTCACAAAAGCGTTTAACAAGGTTCCCAACTCCGGACCCACAGCTTCAGAGGCCGTAACTCTAACCAGAAGACCACGGCTGGCGTTTACAATTTGGTCAATTCAAAATACTTATTTTAGAGATAGGCAATCACAAGTCAACAAACTCAAGAAGCACAAATTATTGTAATATATACATATCATTTATTCACGTTTATGAAAATTTTGCATTTTAGCAAATGAGTACTCGTATCTACCGAATCTACTATATATAGTATGTTAAATAAAATTCCTTCTAGGGCAATTAAAAACACTTTTTCTTGAGCATACTGCACCTACTTACAGTTTGACATTTCTTAGAAACAATAATAGCTGAAAAAGAATCAAATTGCCAAAATTTTTATACATTGAACTTACTTGTTACTTGTTGCTATCATGCACATGGTAAGTCTGGAGACAAACTGGTAACTGACAATTGGTTGTGCGCAGTGAAGCAACCAAAAATTTATCAAAAGTGTTCAAGGGAACCCATACAAGGTTTATGCAAAAACTAAACAAAATATTTGCAGTAGAATTAAAAATATATGCTAATTTATATTACCTACTATATAGAGTATATCCGTCACTAATGGGTTAAAAATTGATATACGTAGACCTAATTGCATATTTGTTTGAAATTTGAAATATACTCACCAAATTATAGTGCTGTTGGGTTTGGTTTTAGCTTGAAACAAAGTTTTTTTCATTTATTTATTTTGTCTCAATATTTATCTTTTTGATTCGCAAGAAGGCGCTTATGCATAGGGAACGCAACAGGACCGGATTTAGACAATAAGAGGCGGTCCTTGACTATTAAATTTGTGCGGCCTCTCCCCATTTTCGAACTGTAGTGAGGCCCCTCTTCATAATCCGGTATATGAAATATTAGAGGTGGAATTCATTGAAAAAGCTGAAATATCCCGCTTCTTTCACGTCAGTCACAATTGAATCCTTAATTTTTTTGGCCATGAGTTGAATCATCGCTTCGCATATTATTTTTACAAATAAGAGGGATTTCCTGATCCGGAATTTCTATACCAATTGATTTGAGCAAGTAAAAATAAATTAAATTTTGCTACTAGTTCTAAACAAACTAAGGTAATTGCTATTATTAGGATATCCAAATTGTTTATTGTTTCCTCTAAAAAGTAAGCTTTATTATGCAAGAATGAAGATTAATTACAGAACTAATTCTTTTCATGACATGTCGCCAGTACTTCCGTTCTGCTTTTATTTGTTTTATCCAGCTTTGAAGTAAGCAAATGTTCTCGCTTCCTTCTTAGGTATGTCAACATAACATTTCTGGGATTCTCCGAGTTTTCATGAGTTTGGTTAAGACAAGAGTTGTGCCAATCATCAAACCCATCAAAAGTTAAAGCCAAAGAACAGGCAGGGTTTGGAAAGAGTTTACAAACAAAGCAATATACCTGGCCTTTTTTGGAAAAATAAACAAGCCAATCTCGACTATATGTTTTACCATTGACTTTCGTTAAATAAAACAGAGCTTTTGAGCAAAATCTGGATTGCTTTTTGTACACTTGCTGGGAACTGGAAAATGATCCACAACTGTGCTGAACTTCAGAAGTGCCTCTCTATATCCAGTAGGTTATTTACTCATGTGATAATTCTTTCCACAAACCAACGTCTTTTGGATTTGGAGTAGATCTATGTTTGACATCATTTGCATATGCCTCTGTAATACCTTGGGATTGAATTACCTCACCAAATGTGAGCTAAAAAGTTTGGTTATTCACACCACCTTTCTGTGGTTCTTTTACCCCTCTCTTAGCAGCAACTGAGTTCCGAATTATATCTGTAGTTTTATTTTCTGTGGGCATGGCTGCTTCCTCATAACCAGGTTGCTGTTTAACGTCCGGCATTGCTGCTTTAATAAGATTTTCTTTTGGTTGAATGCTGGCAGTAACTGATTAGCTCCATCACACTGATTTTCTTGTACTGGTTTTAATGTACCTGCTTCACTCCCGGCACTTGTTGCTTATGCCAGAGGCTGATACAAGAAAGCAATAAATGGTCTTATCTTCTTTACCATATGATTTTCAATTTTCTTTCACTTGCGCTTGCTAGCATCACTTTCAAATCTTTTACTCATGATAAGATTCGGTTACGAAAAAGTAAAAAAATTGTTATAGCTTGATCTAAAGTAGAGATAACGTAGTTTATTAGTACCTTTAATAATAAGATAAGTCTATAACCGAAATTGTTTTCTTGAAGTAAAACGTATTTACCACATTAACAGTAAACTGTCTGTAAATTATTTTAGCAACATGTCAACTACCGGCACTGTTTTTTGCAGAGTAGACTACTTAGTTACATCTATGACTACGGTTCTTTATATTTTAGATAGACGCTATTTTAGCAACACAGGTATAGGTGCTACTTTAGGATATATTCTTGTAAAATTGCACAGAGCCTGCTTAGCCTACATAATCATTACATAAAATGATGTTGGTTATAAATTCAATTTTGGTATAAAGGACCGTAAATTAGGTTGTCTAAAAAAAAGCTAGCTTTTCCAAAACTCAGAATTCGATTGCTTTCTCCATCCTCGTTGTGCTAAACTTCTTGGATAAGGTTAGCAAAATCTTACAAGTTTAACAACTAACCTTAAATTTGAAAATGCGTAACTCTGACGCTCGACAAGAAAAATTATAACTGTAAACTGAGATGGAGACAATTCATTTTTTATCTGCGGTTAAATACGAGCGTAGCAACTCAGCAGAACACAGCAAACTTTTTCAGCAAAACATTACACTTGTTCATTCTGCTAAACAACGTTCACTTAACCATTCAGCAAATTATGGTCAATGTTCCTTCAGCAAAGTTATGGTCACTTACTGGAGGGACCGATGCCCTCTTTTCATAACAAACTTGAATCGGCCCACGTGATTTAAACGACAAGCTTTTCAAGGAAATTAATTTTACCCATTACGTAGAAATCACCCAGGAAACGTAGTGTTATCTGCTTGATACTGTTTTCGTGTAGTGCAGTATCGGTTGTATCGGTATTAAAAAACTTATGTTAACGATATTAGACCAATGTAGTTTCAAAATCCTATTTTTCTACAAATACATTTAGCATAAACTGCATTGGTCCAATATAGGTTTAGAAATTTTCAATACAGAATTTAGAAATTTGCATTTTCAATACAGTGGGGCCTCGGTCAACAAGATTAATTTGTACCAGGAACGTGCTCGTAGACGAAAATATTCGTAGACTGAATCAATTTTTCCCATTTAAATTAACTGAAATAGGTTTAATTCGTTCTGAGGTCTTAAAATCCTTACCAAATCCTTGGTAAATCAATTGTAATGTCTTGTATGTATTATGTTTAGCTAATAATCATAAATATACGACATAGAAATAAATAAAGCAATAAATAAAGTTAGAAAAAGCAAAAAATACATTAAAAAAATTTTATTTAAGACACCAAAACATATGTATGTACAATAGAAAGACATACAATTCAAAAAAGCAAAATCAAAATCAAATGCACTTTAAATTTAAAACAAACTGCAAAAATCAAATTTAAGAAAGCAAAACAATGAAACTCAAAAACACTTAAAAATAAACTGAACATCGAAAATAAAATGAAATGAAACTTAACACGCAGATGCAAACTTTAAACGTTAAATGAAACAAAGTTTAAAAAATCGAAATCAAAATTAAGGAAGCAAAACGAGCATACAAAATAAAAAAAAGCAAAACAATCAAAATCAAAGCTCTTTAAACAAATTGAACACTGAAATGAAATTAAAATGAAAAGTTTATCGTGGCCATTTTGAGGCCTTTCCTAATTTTAGATAGTTAGCAAAACCTTTTCGTAGACGAAACATTAATCGTAGACCGAATCAAAAATTCCTCGGATTGGATTGTCGTAGACCGAGCGCTCGTCGACCAAGGCCCCACTCTACTTACAAGGAGTACACAGTAGCATGTTATTGCAGCATTTGGTTTGACTTTTTTCCGGACCCGGAGCGGATCCGAATCTCATAATATTGAAGCAATGCGGATCCGATACGGACCCGGACCGGATCCGGATCCTATTTTATGTGGATCTGATCACCTCTCTGAAAAGGAATTATCTTAACTATTTCCAAACATTATTACTGGAATAGTAGTTATCTTTTTCCCAACGCTTGCTTAATATGCTGAAAGCTCACCCAACACCGCATTAAGCTGCTGGGCAAGGTAATAATGAGAACAAGTTTGCAGAGGTGGATACCTGGAGACAAGTCTCGAGACACGTTTTTCTAAAGTCTCGTCTTGTCTTGGTCTCGTGACCCCAAAGTGTCGTCTCGGTCTCGGTCTCGGACCTCTGCGTCTCGAATCCAGGTCGAGACATTTAGTCAATGTGGGCAAATCCTCCAAATGCCAAAATTATTGTAATCGTTTTTGAGATAAAAATTGGTTACTTTTATATGCCTGATTAAATTGGCGTTTCTGCAACTTTGTCAGAAGACTTGCGCCGCAAACGCTAATCTCTGCTTGAAATATACAGTATATAATCGATAACTTTGGCGTTAAAGGCTTAATATCTATTTTCCAAATTCTTAGGGAGTGCCAGCAAAAAAGATTAAAGAGCAACATGCGGCTTTGGAGCCGCTGGTTGCCGACCCACGCTTTATAGAAATTACTTTGAGTGGCTCACTTAATTGCGGTGGCTTCTTTGATGGTTACAGAATTTCAAATAAATTTTAGATTTTGGTAAAGATTTTTTAACAGTGATCGGCACATAGCTGGTTGGAAAAGCTTTAATAGTTCATTCCTTGTTTATAAGCAGAAAAAAAACTCTTATGTATTTGATCTAGTTGAAATATTTTCTGTTGAGCATGTTATCAAATGAGCTCAACTTCAAATAAAAAAAAAAAAAAACGCAAAAATATAACACTTACTTTGTGACGTAGCAGTGGTATTAATATCATCTTTGTTATTGTTCATTCTCTATCAGAAGTAAGCACATTGGTTGAAGAATGTACAGATTTTCAAGAGCTAGCTTGGTTGGGAAAGTATTATTTAGTATTAAACGGAATAAAAACGGAATGAAACACAAATACCGGCACCAACAAATTACAAAAGGAAAGCATGCGAGCGAACAATAATGACGTAACAAAAATGAAAAAATTATAATGACGAAACAATAAAATAAAACACATCAAATATAACCACGTGTTTCGCGCCGAATGTAATTTTTTTTTATTATTTTAACATTTTAAAACTTGTTTTTGGAAAAATGTTCACGACGCCGCGTGCCGTATAAAATCACCTCGCGTGCCGAAGGTTGCCGACCCCTGGGTTAAGAAATGAATCCATTGCCAAGCTTAATTTTTTGCAGGGAGAGTTTCAAAGGTCAACGTTAAAGCCATGTCTCAAAAACCGGATCTTTTTTGGCTTGCAGATGTGCATTTTAGTTAGACTTGGTAAACTGCAAGACAAAGTTTTTACTTCAAAAGTGACAAATTTTAGCTGTAATGGCTTTTAGGCCGTTTTTTAACTTGTTTGTTAGTAGCCTACTATTGTTAATAAGTTTTTGTTTATAATGTAGAACAGGGATGTCGAATTACTGACCTTCTGGTCACAATGTGAAAAAACCACTAGTTGAAATTCAATGACCATCTTATACCTTAACACTAGAAGGACCAAGCGCGTCAATTGACGCATTTAAATTTTTACATGCCAATAAATCGCGCTTTCTGAAGTATAATGGCTTCGTATTTTTGGACTTTTATTTTTTTATTGGTGGACACTCTCAGACCCAATTTTCTGACTTGGGGACCAAAAATTAGCGAAAAAATTACAATACTATCGAGAAGGACCAAGCGCGTCAATTGACGCAAGACGCGGTAGCACGTCGAAATACCCATACCAATCGGTTTTCCAACTGTTTCTTGGTAGATATCATTGTATTGTTTTTTGTAAAGCTGTTTTTCCATGGTATCAAAGAACGTAGGCAGCATATCTTGCTTATGACGTAACAATTGTGTTTTAAGTTTTTTTATTTCCTATCAATTTTGTTTTATCAATCGCTTGTTGTGCTACTACTGTCCCGATCTATAATATAAACAAGTATTTTCAATTCGTTTTTACTCTTTTTCTGGTGATTCTAGGCGTCACCGGCTCAACTAATATGTATTATGGGAAATTTGCGGCACATGGCTGGGGGGCTGGTGGACAATATGTAGTAATTTTCTCTTTTGCGTTAACTATAAGAAGATTAGGTAAAGACTAGCTTAGTGTAGTGAACATTGCTGCCATAGAAGTTAGTATTGTGACCAATAAGATACAAAAGAGGATAAGGCTGTATTTGAGGCCCATCTTTATTACCTTCATTAAGCTACATATTAGTCAGGGAAGCTCTAGATCAGTGTTTCTCAAAATGAACCACTTGGCTCCACAAGAAGGAATTTTTAACCTGAAGGGAGGAAAAATTGTTAAGGGAGGAATGTGAATAAAATATTAAATTTATTCAAATTCATCTATGACATTATACTCCACATGCATAATTGCATATTAGAGTAAGAGTAAGAACGTTGAAAACCACTGCTCTAGATAGATTGCTCCTGACAATAATTTGTTCATTCTTAGCACCACAGGAGCAGCAAGTTTGAAATAATTTGTGCAACGAGCATTTTGCATAGTGTCTAGCGATGGATTGGGTTTTCACAGGTCAGAAGCCAAGTAAATTACTGATATATTTTTTTGCGTGTAAAATATCTCAAAGGTTTGCTGCTTTTGAAAGTTGGAAAGTTGGGGGGACAACAGAAAGGCGATACATAAAAAAAGTAGTAAAAAATGCAAAATTATTACGTGACGGCTGTCATGGCAGTACATAAACGTTGTGCAGCGAGCGGAAGTGCACTGCAAGCCGAGTCTGCAGCGAGCGAAATATAACGTGTGAAAATACAATTTTGGCAAACTTTGCAAAATCAAAGCAAATATATGCACGAAAGACGATTTGCGGTGATGAGTTCGCTACAATCTGAACCATCGATTTCTCAATCAACAAAGAAATCTCCCTTCAATGAAAAGCATCCAAGGAGAAAAGCCATTAATGATGCAGTAGTTAAAGATTTAATTGTTAGTTGTTCTCTTCCGATATCTATTATGGAAAATTCCCATTTGCGGTATTTTTTAAAAGTTTTGGAACGGCGATATACATCTGTTACAAGAAAAACATTGCAAATCACCTTAATACCACAAATGAACAAAGAAGCAGTTCAAAAGGTTAAAGATTTGATGCAAACGTAAGTATCCTACTTTGTGTTTTTAAATTTTTTCTTAAAGTATACAGTAAATAGGTTTCTGTAAAGTGAAAATTTAGTAGCAACCATGTTTAGCCCTCATGATTATAATTAAACAAATATCGTAGCTACCTTATGATACGAAGTTAATTCGTTCCGGGACGGCGTTCGTAAGGTGATTTACTCGTATGCAGAAACAAGATTTACATGCAAGTGGCCTAATCTGTTCCTACCTACCCAAACCCAGTCTTAAAAAATGCGAATATTATACCCCCTCCCAGGCAAAAACTAGACATTATAAGCACATATTCAATGATATACATCTAGACAAGCACTGAGACATTAATAAAATCAAAAAAAAGATTATGTACATTTATTGTTGTTATGAATAATGACAATTTCGTTGCAACCCACCCGGGAACAGTCGTACAATACACTATAAAGTGTAAAACAACCATAAAAATTTACAGTGTACGTAATCTTAACACTTTAATTTATGTACATTACGTAATTTTTTTTGACTTTGTGTTTTAATTGATTCGTATCTCAAACTTTTCGTCGCATCTCGAAACAAATATTTCTTCGAGACTAGGTTTGTAAGCCGAAATATTCGTAAGCAGAAACAATCGTATCCCGAGGTACAACTGTAAATTCTTTATTTTGTTATCAAAACTTTCAAAATTATAAAGGCTAAATTGAATTTGTAGTATAGGTCGTTGGTTGCATTTTTATCTTCCAGAATCGTAGAGCAACATATGATTGCTTTACTTGAAACAAAATTTTGTTCTCCGTGATTCACTGTAGGTAGTGCACATTATCTTTTTTATTTGTTAATTTTCTGATTATATTTCAAACTTTTGTGACTTAAACTCGCGTCTGCCACTATCAAAACTCAAAAGATGTTTTTAAACCAAAAGTTTGTAAACTTTTTAAAACGCGCTTCTTTTTTTCACACAAACAAAACTGACGCCCACTCTTCTTCATGCAAGCAAAACTCGCGCCTGCCCTTGACACGACACAAGCAAAAAACAAAACCGAAGCCCCTTGTACATTCTTCATTTTGTTCGGAAGTCAAGATGAAGACTTAAAAAAAGATCTTCACTTTTCGGCAGCGTTTAAAATCTCTATTTTCGTCCCAAATTTTATGTGAAGACAAAAAAATCATTGCAGCTATCAATTTAGCCTGCAGCCAGTTGATCGGGTCCCTTAACCAACCTTTCACGTTCCCAGTCTAAGAATTCCAGTATTAAAAAATATATACATTTTCCAAAAAAAGTAGTGATTAGCATATTTGCCTTCTATGTAAAAAGATAATAAAAATAATGAATATTTTTTTGTAACTTTTTGCTGTTTGGAATAACTAATCAAGATTTTAACTATGTTTTGCATGGGCTAGACGTTTTGAACCGCATAAGTCATTGCTGTACTGAATTATTACAAGTAGCGACGGCTTGATCATTGTTTGTCAAAGCAAGCCGCCGATTTAAACAGATTTTTAGAGATAAAGGTAGTCTTTGCAGGAATTTTGTTTACTCGTGGTTTTAAGCAGGGCTTCTCAAACTGTGATATTTTCTAGTGTGTATTTAGATACAATAATGAATTATTTGAACATTGTGATTCTACTTTTTCTTTTTCTCTGTTTTTTATAAAAAATAAAACATTTAAATAATGATTCTGTAAATGTGGGATATTTTTTGTTATACCGGTACATGTAAATGTGGAATATGTGGGATCTTTTTCTCTGCTTGTTATAAAAAATAAAACATTCACATATTAATTCTATGATTGTGGAATAACTTTTAAAAAGTTATAAATTCGCTGTTTTATGTCGGCCAATCAGTAGCATTACCAGGGTTGCCATTTCGTGCTTATTCCCAAGATTTGTACTTATTTTCATAAACATTCTCAATTAGAATTTTAACGTGTTAGTTTTAAGAAAGCGTTTATTTCTGAGTTGAATGCTTAGTTTTGGTTAATATTGTAATTTTTGATAGCATTTTTAAAAACATCCTTATTATAAGTTCTTATCTCTTTATGTCCAAAGAAAATTGGTCATTATTTAGTTTATCAAATAAAGACCTTTTTCGTCTTTACTCGTCAACTACACATTGCGCTGGCAAGTAATTTTGAAAGGTTTTTTTTTTTGATAATGTGCCAATTTTTCGGTCATTTAGGATGGTAACTTTGAGTAGCACAATGTAATAACCGCGTGGATAGAATTCATAGGCTATGCTGTTTTCTATTTAAAAAAAATAATTTTCGGCGCTAGGTGGATGTTGATTTGCAATATTGTTGTCTAATAAGAAATCTTTGTTTTTTTTATTTATAGGAATATTTTTATCAATTCGAGTTTTAAAAATAGTGATTTTTAGAAAATATATATAGATTTCATTTTTGTTTCATCTTTACGCTTCTTCCTGACTCGCAGAAAGCTTCGGAGGCTTTACTTAGGGCAACCATTAAACGATTACACCGACCTGCTTCCGAAGATGGCAAGATAATGCTGTCTGGTTGAAATTTTTTATTTGGAGATATGAGTAAAATATAGAATTGCTTTCTCGGACCGAGAAGCAAAGAAAAGTGCTTAATTTTTTCTCAAAGACACAACAGAATGACGCGAATAAGATTAGACCGTGACCCTGGCGATCACGTTCGCCATTAAACAACGTTAACTTTTAATTCATGCTGCCAATCTTTGACATTTATTGCGCAAAGAAAATGTCAATATATCATAACGATAAATTGCGTTATTACTTTTTAATTTATAATTCATTAATTCTTCTGGTATAAATCAGAGGTCAGTTTAATTTCAAAAAAGAAAATAAAAGGCGTAATATGTTTTTTAAAGCAAAACTTGTACACAACGTTTTATCCGTTACATCGGGTGGATTTTTCAGGCAAAAACAACACACACTGCACAACCTATGGTAGCGTATGTAACGAACGAAACGTCGTGTACAAGTCTTGCTTTAAAAAATATATTAAGCCTGTTATTGTATTTATTGAAGTTGAACTGACCTCTGATTTTTACCAGAAAAACTTATGAATTTTAAATTAAGTATTATCCCTGGTAACAGTATCTACTTTAGTTATTATTTTTTTTATAATGGCTTTCGTTGTTTTGAACTTTTCTGTAGAACAAGGGTGCCCTGGTATTTACAATTAAAATACTTTTTGTCTAGAATTAACCGATCTTACGAGAAAGGATCTTCAATGACAATTACATCTTATAATCTAGATATAAGCAAGTTTTTTCTATCTTATTCAGCGTCTTGACGCTTGATGTAATATTTTTAATGTGAAAAAGATTCTTGTATTTTTGTATACGTTTAGTGATCAAACTAAAGGAAGCTATGTAAAGTCTCGTGTCTCGTTTCGGTCTCGCTGTGGTAAAGTCTAGTCTCGTCTCGGTCTCGGAGCACCGTGTCTCGACTCTACCTCTGCATGTTTGATCTGGACACTTCTACAACCACCATTACTATTTGGTTTTAATAATTTCATATTTACATACGGCATGATGTTTAATAAAAGCTGCAGTAAAATGTTACATGTAAAAAAAAAGTTTCAAAAAATTCCATTATAAAATTCCGAAAAATCTTTATACATAAATTTTGAGAATTTTGAAAGTTGCCGAAAGTTTGGAAAAATTAGAAAAAGTTGCAAAATAAGTTGATCTAGACTTATTAAGCTACTTGACAATAGTTTTTCACTTAAGAGCGTGCAATTTTAAATAGGCCTATGTCAATCGATTTGTCAAGGCCAAAATAAATTTTTTGAATTTGAACGTTGATAAACAAAACATCACCCAACAGAATAAACAAAAAAGACAAACAGAATAACTCAAACTAATTCTTTAAAACTTTAAGGGCTCGTTCCCACTATGAGCATAGAATGAAGCATCGGTAAAAAGCGCTGAGCGAAGCAAAAAATTATAACTGAAACAAAGAAAAATCTATTCCACGTTCGTAGTCGAAACGAGCCATAAACCTTTGTAAAAAAATATGTGAATTGTTTATTTTATAAACGAGCTAGCTCCTTTAACTTGCAAGAAGTTTTTTTTCAAATACTTATTTCTTAGTTTACAAAATTGTTCTAAATCATAAGCTACTACTTTTGCTCAAATTATTTCTCAGTAGCTTCTATACAAAAATGTATGCGTATTTTCTGTAGAAACCAAAGTGAAGATTTTTGGTCTTCACTTAGTGAACCTAGTCACACTAAACCAAAGTGAAGATTTTTGATCTAGTTAAAAAGTAAACTTTACAACTTCTTATTTTTGTCTTTCAGTAAATTTGGAGTCGGCCTATGAATTCTAGTTATCAGAAACGTGAAATTAAAAATTTTTTGTGAACTGGGTTGCCCTAAATCCACCAAACCAGTACCATGGATCCTCAGTTAAATATTTTTTTCGTGTGAATCCACTGAAATTTTTTGTGGACCCCAATCGAGAACCCTTGTTATAACCTAAGGCAAAGTTGCTTGATTCAGCTAAGGCAGTGTTTCTCAAGCCTTTTTTTCTGCGACCCAAAATCGCTAAAAATAACGATTTGCAAAGATGACTGCGACCCAAATAAATTTGACTGAGCGTAGTGAAAACGTAGTGATCTCTAAAAAAAAAAAAAAAAAGGTCTTCACCTTAAATCTGTTTCTGATTTCTTGATTGTCATCTCAAGCATCTAGTGTTCTTTAAAAAAAAAAGGTCTTCATCTTGAATCTGATTCCGATTTCTTCATTTTCCTCTTAAATTCGTAATGACATCTCAAGAAGGTTCTTCACTTCTCAAATCTTGTGCGCGCAGATCTTTTTCTTTTACGTGCGGTAATTTACAAGGCTTCGCGACCCATCCGCATAGCCTTGGCGACCCACTTTTGGGTCGCGACCCATGGTTTGAGAAACACTGAGCTAAGGCAACGTTTTACTAAATTTATCAGCAATAATGTAAAAATCTAGTTATGACACATAAGAATATAAATTATCCTGATTTATCATTGTCTTTATTCATCAAATAAGTGAATCGCTGACATTATCCCGTTGGTTGGGTATTTCCTTCTCTGAGGTCATTTCATTTGGTGACAAATTCAATAGCTTTTTATCGTTGAAGTTAATCACGGTCGATCTTTTAAAAGATTCTTGAGGAACACCAAACCGGAAAAATTTTCGAATTTTTGCGGGAAAAATGGGATGAGAAAGAATAGGAACAAACAGTATAGGATCGGCTTCTGAAGGTTTGTTTGCTCCTGAATAAAACATAATAGAAACTAATGGTCATTGATTTCACATTTCCTTGTTGACATATCAGCTCAAATTTATCAAAAACGTAGCTTTACCAGGTAACAACACAAAATAAAATGTAATACAAAAAGGTTTTTATTGTAAATAATTTTTATTTGAATAAACTACGGATTTAAGAGTTTGAACTGACAAAGCCATGCGCCATAAAGAAACGTTAATTTGCTGATTGTTGCGAAAGGAAAATAAGACATAATTTTATTTGTTGATTTTAAGATGGCTAATTTTATCTTTATATGATTACGAATGAATTCCTTTGCTTTTTATGTATAATTTGACATCAGTGATTTGATAAAATTTATTGATAAATCACATTACAGGGATTTCTCAATTTGCACGAGTTCAACTTACCTAAATTTGACTTGCGCAAGCCAATTATTGATACCGAGTATTCAGGTTGCGCGAGCCCTATTCTCGACTTGCACGGTTTTTAAGAAAAACTATAGTAACAGTATAGGACGTCAGGGCTACTCAATTAGTTTTAACAAAGATCCAGATACAAAAGTTAAAAATGCGCTGCGTCCGGTCCCACCGAATTTATAATGTACAATACTTTTATGTAAATGCAAGATGTCTTAAAAACACGAATTCATTTATTGTTCTGCTTCAACTAGTGCGAAAAATGGCATTTCTTATTTCTTGCGAGTTCTTTAAATCTTGGTTCTAATGTAGTGGTTGCAAGTCTAAGACTGTGGTGTAGGTGCTGATCCGTCATACAACTGCAAAACTTGTTCTTGACAAAATTCATGTTTGAAAATGCTGACTCACAGCAATAAGTTGACCCAAACATGGTGAGAATATGTACTGCCAATTTGGTAAGAATAGGAAAATTGTTTGAAGAAACTTTCTCCAACTAAAACTTCTCTGGTGTACAATTACAGAATAATTCTTTCATTACAACGTTTTCTTGAAATTCAATTAGCTCCAATTGAACTTTTGCTGCATCTATTCATTTGCAGATATCTTTTGTTTCAGCTGAAAATGTTGCAATGTCTGTTACTAGAAAAGGGTTTTCAATGAACAGCAACAAATATTTTCCCAGAGAAAAGTCACTAAAGCGCACTGTAAAATTATTCATCAACTTATCAATAAATTGCATATATCTGTCGTCTTTTTTTACCTTTATATTGTTCTAAAAGGCTCGGAAAATGGATAAGATTACTCTGAATATCATTTATAAAAATTCTAAAATGCACGTATTGCAGTGATTAAATCAAATATAGTGCGTTCAAGTCGTTAAAGTGTGACATCATGTCAGTTAAAAACCCAATGATTTCCATTTTCTTTTCATCTCTTACAAACGCCAAAATACCTTTGCCTTCACATTGTTATTACCTTCAAGAAAAGTCATTAACTCCTTCCTAATTGACCAAAATTTCTTCAACACTCTCCCTCTACTTAACCATCTTACGTTGTTGTGCACAAGTAAGTCCTTATAACTTGCATCGTTTACTGAAAGAAAATTTCCAAGTAAACGATGTTTCAGTGCGGATGTTGATTAAAGAAAGTTTACCAGTTTCATAATATTCTCCATGATATCACAATATTCATCTCCCAGGCTGGCACACAGCACTGCTTGGTGGATAATGCAATGGTAGGTTATCAAACCCGAACTGTCTTTGACTAATCGTCCAACAAGTCCTTTCTCTCGAGAAAGCATTGCTGGAGCTCCATCTGTAGTAAGTAAAATGACCGACTTTATTTCAATATTTCTCGACTTCATCATGCTTATCAAAGATGCGTAAATATCTTCTCCTTGTGTTCGTTTTGTAAGAGTAGTAACACCTAACAAATCCTGCATAAATTCTTTTCTATTTCCATCATAATACCGAACAAAGATTAGTAGTTGAGCATTGTCGGTCATGTCAGTTGACTCGTCAATAGCTAGTGAAATACAAGGTGCATTTTTCAGTCCTTGATCAAGTTGCCATAAAAGATCTTCAGCCAATAGTTTGGTTCTCCTCATTGCTTAAGAATCAGATAAAGGAATTTGTTTTATTTTAGTGATTATCTCATCTCTTTGCTTGCCATCAAACAAGGTTTCGGCCATTTGCACCATACATTCTCCAACAATTTCTGCATCATTGAAGGGCTTTTTATGCTTTCCTAAAATCCAAGCTATTCTTAATGAGCATTCAGTTGCTTTTTCTTGAGCAGTCATGGTATTAGCAAGAACCATGGTTGATTTTTCAAACTGTGATTTTAAAATACTTATTCGTTTCTTCCTTTCTTCCGTTCCTTGCTTATACTTCTCTTCAAATCCACTATGTCTTGTTTCATAATGGCGTTTCAGATTACTGCTTTTCACTAAGGCTACATTTTGACTACAAATAAGGCAGTATGGATTCGAGCTGGATGTGGGAAGAATGAAAGCATATTTTCTATCCATTTTTCCTTGAACGCACGGTTTTCATTGTCAAATTTTCTTCTCTTGCTAGATGCCATTATATTCTCTTTTAGGATTAAACTAAATTACATGTAATTGAGTACACTGCAAGAAATTTACATTAGAGGCTACTTATGTACTTACAGTTTACAAAACAACAATGACAACTTCAAACACTATGAAAAAGACTAGCTACTTACAAAATCATAAAGCCTGCTTAAGAAGACTAGACAACTTCAACGCGTCGATTGCCAGGCTAACGAGTTGGTTTCAATTTATTCAACAAAAATATTATTGTAGTTCCGAACAAAGTATGTAACATAACAATCGGCAACAATAGCCTCTAATGAAAATATAGTAATGCAGTGCTAGTGAGCTCAGCCTTATGCTGAAAGCCAGGTAAAACTTTCTTTTACTAATACATTACTGTGCTGTAAATCCGCAAATGCATCAAAACTCCAGAAACCGTTTAGGTCCGCATCTAGCACTCCGGAGGTCCCGGTTCGGACGCGGTCCGCTAATTGAGTAGCCCTGAGCTATGCCATTAAAAAATAGAATTAATTTGTCATCTGTCAAAAATTAACTAAATTTTTATTGGTAGATATATTGTGATTAGTAATGACGTGTACTGTAGAGTATTATCTTTATAATATTTGTGACGTCACAGTGCTATGTAATGTTCGTTGCTTTGCCTCGTGTTGCTTTTTTTTAGTCATAGAAGTATACTGTATCAGCAAGTTAGCAACTGTCTGATTTTATTGTCAGCAAAACGCTACAAAAAATGCTTGATGAACTGAATAAGTAAATTTATTTGCTATGTGTTTTCTATTTTCTGTTTATAATAATTAAACAATTTGTATTATTTTTGTAATTTATTCGTACAAACCAGTCATTAATAAAAGTTTTTTGGTTTCAAATAGAAAGAACGTTTTTTAATGCTTTCTTTAAGTGCTTCTTTAATATAACAATATTTAGCAATTATTCCAAAAAATATTTAAAGAAAACAATATCTGGTACTCGACTTGCGCGAATTTCGAATTGCGCGTCCCCCAATTATTCGCGCAAGTCGAGGAATCCCTGTATTTGCTTCCAGTTTGGATTTTCCTTAAAATAAATAAATAAATAATTAAGTTAAGCTTTATGAATTTCTTTATCATTTATAGAACTGCACTGAAAGTTTATTTTTGCTTATAGGCTATTTTGAAGCTCTTTCACTCTATTAGAAAAAGGTTTTGTTGTTTTTTGGTTTTGTTTTTTTGATTAATTTGAATTAAATTTATACAAATTGATCAAGGGTTTCGATTCATAGAAATTACCTTCTTTTATGCAGCACAAAAGCATCTGTAATCTTTTGAGCCAAATGTGTTTTAACACCTGTTTTCAATATAAAAGTAAAATTTACCTGTAAGAAAGGAAGCAATAAGCCCAAATAGAACGGTCGCTATCAATGAAACAATTCCGTAGTATAAGAATGAAAGTGCATAGAGGGTTGACTCGAGCGTAAACCTGTTAAATAGAACTTAGGGTTTAGTATTTTCTTTAATTATAGCTTTTTGAATTTTCTTTCGCTGGTTTTATCCTAGTTTTACTGGAAATTTTTTTCAATAACCCTTTTTCCAGCTATCTAGCGGCGTTTCATTTATTAAGTTACTTTTGCTTTGCCGTTGTAAAGTTGCTTTTCCAGTTAGCTAATATTGCCGATAGTTTATTTAGGTTTTTTAAACTTGATTTGGGACTATTAAGTATTAAAGTTTTCTTAAATTTTATAACCTGTTATCAAAATATAAAACTAATAAATGGCTGTTATTTATTTTTGTTTGTAGGCCTGTAGCCAATAACAATTGGTGGCTTTTACTTTTAAAAGTTTACTGAACGTAGTTGACTGCTGATTTTCATAAATTTGCTTTTTAAATTTGTTATAAGTGCATTAAATTTAAATACTATGTTTATGTAGCATATTAAGGACATACGTGGTTTAAAAACATAAACCAGGTAGGTATTTAATAAAAAAAATTGAACTGCATTTTGTAACACAACTTGGCTGCAATAAAGATCAGTTGCAAAGACAAAAATAAAGTTACAAGAACAAGCAGGTAAGTTTTTTAGAATCAAAGCAGATTCATACAACATGCGAGTGAAACCACATTGTGGTAAAATTTTACGACTTTGTAGTTTGTACTCGTCCACCTACTTAAACAAAAATCTAGATTTAGTCATAAATTGTTTATGAGAGTATTTATATAAATACGTTTTGATGTATTAATGTAAATAAAACATTTATGTATGTCGCAATTTTACTCGGAAATTTCAAAAGACCATTTGAACTTGGTAACCAAATACCAGCACTGAAGAAAATTGTTTATTTTCTTTATACTGGCTGAAAAAATAGTTTGCCGCGAGACTGAAATTCTTAATACATTTAGTTCTGGCTAAGCACGCATGAATTCTCGCAAAAACATCTCTCAACAGATAGCAAGAAACCACAATTTCTGACTATAAAAAATAAATTATTGACAAAATCAACAAACTCGATTAAATCTTGCAAAACTTGACTCTTCACAAAACTTCAAGAAATTGCATTTCATTAAATCACAGCATAACATTAAATCACAACAGCAAATAACAACTTAACAACTTCTTACTGACTAACTTTGAGTATAATTAGCACCTCAATTATATTTAACTTAATAATTTGTCCAAACAATTCTATCTCACTATAAAATTACTGTAAGGCGTTAACACTTGACCCTCCAATAACCAAACACTTAAAGAAACCCGCAGGCAACAATACAACAAAGCGATCTCTACACTTTTCCTCGAATTGGAATTGGAATCAATCAGCTAGAATAAATAAAAAATAAATAGCAAGCTAATACATGTAAATCAGCAAAAATTAAGAGATAAAAAGCGAATGTACCTGAACAAACAAGAATTCTCAGATTTATTATTAGGGCAAGTTTTTATTGACCTATAAAATTGGAAAAATTGCTCTTTCAAATTATAGAAATTGACTTTATTGACCTAAAGAGTTTTATTTAAGAACAACCAAAATAAAACGAAAAAAATGCGTATACAAAATGTGTTGCATAAATCCACACATTCACAGACAATACTTCTTGTTATAGAACATGATCATACGTATAATGCCGCATATTTTCCCGATTGAAATATCTGTCTTTGGACAAAAGCTTCCCCATTAAAGAGAAGCTTCTCTCCGCAGAGGCAGTGGTAGGCTGGCAGTTTTGCAGTAGCACGTACAGCGCCGGGAAAATATCTTCACGATTCATCCTAATAATTGCTTCCAAATGTATGAAAAGTCAATTTTTTGGTGTATGTATACACCAAATGACTTTTTATTGATCTCATAACTATAACTTTTCCCATATGGCCTTTATAACAAAAATTTTTTCACTTCTGCACGTTTTGAGGCGTTTCGAGGCTGTAATAACTAATTGATTTTATTGACAAAAACTTGCCCTATTTATTATTATGGTAAGTGTAGCAATGAAATAAAGCACTTTGTGACGTTACAAAGAAAAATCATATGATACACCAGAAAACTGCTTATGTAATTTACAAAATGAAATCTGCAAAACAGCACTAATTTCAGAATAAAAAGTAAAGTCAATATATTTTGAAACAATATTTTATTCAAGACGTTTCGAAATTTATTTGTTTAGGATTTATTCAGGACGTTTCGGAATTTATTCATTTAGTGTTCTCCATTACGTTGATGATTTGTTTTTGTCATTTGATCATTACAAGGATTGTAGATGAGGTATTTAAGATTTTTAACTCCACTCATAACAATATTGCCTTCACCAAAAATTGGAAGAAAATAATACTTTACCCTTTCTGTACACTTTAATTCATCGGACCGATAAGAACATTAATATTTCTGTATCTAGAAAACCAACACATACGGACTTTATACTCAGTGGAATAGTTGTGCCAATTCAGTTTAAGCAAAACTTAATTAAAATTTCATTAAATAGATCTCACAATATTTGCAACACCTATATAAACAAGCACAAAGAAATCCAAAATACTTTTAAATGTCTTGTCGTATTCGTTATCCAAAATCTTTCAAAAACAAAACTGTTAAACAATTTTTAATCAAATTTCAATTTCAAAATAATTCTATTCCACAATCAAACGTATTTGATCAACCATTAAAAATTGTTTATATCAAATTACCTTACATTTGAGAAATTTCTAATCAACTTTCCAAAGAAATAAATTTCTTTTTTTGAAAATTCGACACAAACATGCAATTACGTTTGATACACACAACTTGTAAATTGAAGAAATTATTTCCGTATAACGACAAACAACCTCATCTGCAGCAATTCAACGTCGTCTATCAACTAAAATGTGATTGTGGAGCTTCGTATATCGGGCAAACCCGCAGAAATCTGATCACCAGGCTCAGCAACCACAACATTGATTCACCACTCCGACTCCTACATCAGTAGCAAAACACAGAGTTGACAATCCAAACCATAAAATCGACTTCAATAATTGTGCAATTTCAGGTTTTTCAAATGATTGACGAAAACGTTTGATAAAAGAATCGTCACATATTCAAAAATAATCCATCTATGAATATCGACAAAAACTCTATTCCATTGTATTTATTTAACACTTAATGCTTCTTTATTTTACTGTATTGTGTAGTTATTTTACTGGCAATAGTGCTGTGCAGTAAATGTTTAAACTCGGTGTTTTATTTTTCGTTTCAAATTTTAAATAGCTTTATTTTGTATACACCCAAATTGCTGTTGTATCAATTTAATTTTAAAGTTACTCGCAGATAATTCCGTTTTATGTTGGGAATATTTTATTCTGCTACGTTATATCTAAATTTAGATTTTCAAATTTACAATTAATTATTTAGTTTAAGGCAGTTAATAATGGAATGAGTTATAATTCCGAAACGTCTTGAATAAAGCAATGTTTTAAAATATATTGGCTATACTTTTTATTTTGAAATTAGTTAAGCGTTCCAAATTTTACGCTCCGATAAACAGAATACGAAAAAATAATACGAGAAAACGTCATCACTACCGCATTGCTCTTCACAAATGAGGTAAAAACATCAGTCAATCAATGCGCTGTAAATTAAACAATAAAACGACTCTGTAAAACAATTTGTACGCAAAACAAATGAACTAGGGGTGTGGCGTACCGATTACGCGATCACTACGTAACAATGAAGAATATGATGCCATAATCGAAAGCTTAAAAATTACTGCAAAAGACTGAAAATAAATTAAAATTTAAAATTGGAATTAAGAATGAAGTGTAATAATATAGTTTATTAGTCATAAATTATTTATAAGAGTATTTATATGTATAAAAATACTTTTTGATGTGTCTTTATAAATATTTTAATAATTTATGACTACATCCAGATAAAAATATATAAATAAGAGTTAGTTTGAAGTATTTTAACAAATACACATTTCCCGAGCTTTGTTTAAATTCGTCTTATTTCAAACCACTCACTCGCCATGGTCGTCGAGAAGAGTTGTGGGCATGACAGCGGAGATTGTTGTGACATCCGTCTGATTAAGCAGCAGACTGCATCCTTCAGTAGACGCCGGTAGTTCACGGTTCGCAGATGGAGATTTCCCATAAAAAAATCCGCCGAAAGCAATCCAGGCTGTGATGATTGTTCCAGCAGCTTGGCCGACAAAAGCACCCTGTTCAAAATTTAAAAACACTTAAAAAGTATGACATTTTAAAAAACGTTCGCAGCAATTGTTTTATATAAACACACTTATGCAAGAGAACCGTTCTAGCAAAGCTTATTCCAATTATTTTCAGCATTTCCTGACTTGCTGCACGTAACTGTCCCATGTCCATGGTCCGGGTTTAGTCTTCGATACCGGCTTTCTTATAATGCAATCCATATAAATACGTACAATATCAATTCTGATAACTCTTATCAAACCTTATTCAAATAGAATCAAAAGAAATAATTACAAAACATAACTTAACACAATCGGATTACTAATGTAACGAAACATCCCTAATTCTAATGTAACTAAGCAACTAACACATTTAAACATAAATAAAAGACTAACCTAACCCTAAACTAGCTAAACTCAACTGACCACGTTGTGCGAATTAATAAAACGTCAGATTATACAAAGCACATTATTACGTCCCTATATATAAACACCACATAAAAACCAAAACATTACATCTATAGGAACTGCCGAGTAATCACTCTCATCCTTTCTAAGTTTACAAGTTACTGCTATCCAGTTGAAGCTTCTTTATTTACTTTTTTCTTTGTTTGTCTTTTACAAAAACATATGACTGTAATTTAAAACTGCTTACGAAGACTGCTGAGCAAAACAGGCTATATAAATAACGGAAAAGCAAACAGTGTAACCGAGTGATAACCGCACTTACTATTGTATTTGCCCATGGTAAAAACATTCCAAGAGCAAAAACACCAACCAAAGGACCTGCTATGATTCCAAAGAATGTATAAGCAAGTTGAAATACAGTGGCATCAATGTTCATTATCACCAAAGCGAAAGCGGTGACGCTTGCTCCGAAGAAAATAACTGAAAGATATTTAAGAGGTTTTTGTGTGATGTATAAAAATAAGACCTTGGTTTAAAAACAATTGCACACAGGTGCGGTGACCATGCACAATTTTTTGTGCATGCTATTACGTATATCGTTTAGTTGCCGCCTTCCTATTTGCAATCTTTGCTCTATTTTGTTTTCAATTATCATCAATTGCTTCTTTTGGGTGCGAAAAAAACAAACTACTACTATTACTAATTGCCGGCTCAGTTTAGCTTGTTCTAAGCTATTTTTATGTGTAGTGTATGATACTATTCGGGGAAGGCGAGGCAAAACGGTCATAGCTATTTTAAATTGGCGTAACGGCTCCGGTGCTGGACTTAAATAAACAAAAGAAAATTTTAAAATTGCTCTGACAATATACTACCTCATAAATATAATTTAAAACCTGTGACATTAAACATAAAAATTTTATTTTAAAAAAATTTATATTTTACCTACATTATGTTATGCCCCGAGCGCGGGGCATAACGGTTATAGTGTCCGTTTTGCCCCAGATAAAATTAAAAATAGTTATTATCTTTGTTTTAAAGTTTAAGATTAATATTAGTAGTTCTGCATTGTGGCAACCAAAAAAATCAAATAGAAACATTTTTTATGCCGACATGGTAATGTTAAAAAGATTAAATACGACTGATTGCACGTCAAATTGCACAAAAAGATTCTTGAGCAGTAGCCTATAATGCGAACATCTATCGTGATATCACTGCAAACATTTAGTAGGGTGGTGGCCAGTGATGGCCTTACCAAAAAGAGGATTCGGTGCAAGAAAAGTAGAAGGACCACTTTTTAGTGTTCAGAAGCAAAGCGAAAAAGCGATCTTTAGAAGTTTATTGTTTTTAAGGGGCCACTATTTAGTGTTCCAAATGTGTGATCTCAAAAAAAAGTTTATCGTTTTAGGAGTGGCCACTTTTTAGTGTCTCAAAACAAAGTTATCTCTAAAAAAAGGTATTCATTTTAGGGTGACACCGTTCTGGTGCTACTGTGAAGAAATAAAGCAATATCTTGCGTTGGGAGGTTAGTGCGGCCGCTCCGTTCGCACCCAACTAAAGCAATCACTGATGGTGGCTCTTCATAAGGTTGTATATGCAAAGAAACAGATATATTTTGCTTTATTATCTTTATTTGCTTTATTCATTGCTTAAGGTTTTTTAACGTAGGCTTATTTTAGTTTTTTCAATGCTGTTCCACTCATAGTGATAGATTTTTTAAACCAAGAACCAATTATATGGGTGACCTGTTTTGCTTTACGCTTTTTATGTGTTAACTTCGCAGTAGGAAGAGGGAATATGAAAAACTTTTTCATTTTCGTTATTTTGTTTAGAAACACTACAGCTAGCCAGTTTATAACACTCATCCACAGTAAAATTTAATTATTTGTTTGAAGTGTTTGTGGCAGCTACATTTGAAGATATAGAAAAAGTTTAAACATATAGGCTGTCTAAACCAGATATCAACTTTCTGCATGAGAAACTGTAACAACTTTCATTTGGTACAATTTCAGTTACTTGAGGAAAAACGAGCTTTTCATAGGTATGACCGTTTTGCCTCAACCATAATTTTACAACAAATCTCTGCCAAACACGTTTTCACCTGTAAAACACCGGGAACAATTATAAAGCTTCCAATTTTAATTTCATAACTTTAACTAAAATAGGAAAATAAAAAAAGATAAAAAAATAAATGGAAACTTTGAAATTGAAAGAAATAGAGCAGATGTCCGTTTTGCCCCGCCTTTTCCGTAACTTACAACCTAATTTAATTTACAAATGAAAGTTGCCTTAACCATTCACAAAAACTGTTTATGGTTCACTGAAAAACAAGGTTTTTTCATCTTCTATAGCCTACATAAAAAAGTTTGTTGGTTTATATTTACTGTCACAATTTAAGATTTAGCTTTAGAACAGTAATTGCTATTACCTGTTATTCCTTTACTTTTGGTTGGCTTAATGAAAATCGACTTTTCCAGTTAGAAATTTGTTAAATTTGTTGCTTACCGATTAATTTGCTGATTGTAACTTTTTTCGTCGTTGAAAGTTTCGGCTTCCAGATTAAAACAAAATCTTCGATAAGTAAAGAAGCCAGAGAGTTTATTCCAGATGAAATAGAGCTGCCAAAACAAAAATATTTTAGTGCGGTCAGGGCATGCAAGTCATGCGTTGCATGACCAAATTTTTAGGAATAGCATGACGAACTTTTGGGCGATGAGGTAGATATCGTTGAATTCGATGAGAGATACTATTTGTTCGGGATGAAATCTGAGGCCGATCCGAGACGAAGACCCGTTTTTGTGTTATTTTAGAGAATACCGTGAATTTAGAGAGATAAGCAAAAATCTAGGACGAAAATTGGTCTTAATCATCATCACATTACAACTAAAAGTTACAATCTCACACAAAAGATTTTTTCCTGCCAGTAAAATATTGCATGTCTCACTCATTAATTACCCATAACATACCCATTTTCATGACAAGATTTTGGCGTGCAAATTGAATGGCCAGACTCAGAGGTCATCGCACGCCACTGCAGTACAATCAGAAAAAGATAAAAACACCAATAAAAAAGAGTCTGATCTTTTCATTTTGATTTTGGACCATAAGCAAATTTACTTGCTTGATTAGACAGTCTCACGCTACTTCCTGAGTCTGCAGTCCTGACTTTTGTAAAACATTTGATCAGCAACTGATGGCAAGTTTCTACTTGCTTGCAAGAAGTAATTTCAAACAGTATCGTCGAGAACCAGTCACGTATCAACAAGCCTGTATTATCAACTGCGTTAGTACTGTATCATCTTCTTATTCTCCTTTCGGCCTTTCCCTTCAATCAAGGGTGGCCACAGCGTATCATCATCTTCCAAACCTTTCTGTCTTCACCATCCGTCTCCTTTGCACCAACTTCCCCCATATCTTCTTTTACTACATCTACAAATCTTCTCTTTGGTCTCCCTCTTCTCTTTGTTTCCATCATCCTTCTTCCTACATACTCTTGGTCTCTCCTCATGACATGTCCATACCACCTCAGCCTACCCTCCCTCATCTTCATTCCTAACCGTTCTACCTTAACGGTAGCCCTGATGCACTCGTTTCTAATCTTGTCTTTTCTCGTCACTCCCATAGCAAACCTCAACATTTTCATCTCTGCAACTTTCATGTCTTCCACTTGTTTCTTTGTGATTGCCACCGTCTCAAGTCCATACACCATTGCTGGTCTCACCACGAAACTGTACACTTTTCCTTTTACTCTAGCTGGTAATCTCTTGTCGCAGATTACCCCTGATACTTTTCTCCATCCGTTCCATCCTGCCTGTACTCTCTTCTTTACCTCTCTCTACAACTACCACTTTCTTGCACCGTTGATCTCAAATACTTAAATTCCTTTATTCTTGGTACTTTTGTATTCTCCATCTTCACTGTTTCGTTGTCATTTCCGCCATTTACGCACAGATATTCGGTCTTTGACCTATTTACTTTCATCCCTCTTCTTCCCAACGCATACTTCCACGATTCTAATCTCCGCTCCACTTCTTTCCTGGTCTCTTCACAAATCACAATATTATCAGCAAACAGCATTGTCCACGGTGATTCTCTCCTTACTTCATCCGTTAGCCTGTCCATTATCACTGCAAACAGAAACGGACTTAACACTGATCCCTGGTGTAGTCCAACCATGGTCTTGAAATTTTCTGTAGTTCCTACTGCACACCTCACCACTGTTTCGCTTCCCTCATACATATCCTGTACTAGTTGCACATACTTTTCCATTATTCCTGATTTTCTCATACAGTACCACAGCTCTTCCTGCGGAACCCTGTCGTAAGTTTTCTCTAGGTCCACGAATACACAATGTAGCTCTCTTTGACCTTTCCTGTACTTTTCCATCAACATTCTTAAAGCAAACATGGCATCGGTAGTTCCCTTTCCTGGCATAAATATATATTGCTGTTTACTGATATTTACTCTATCCCTTAGCCTGGCTTCAATTATTCTTTACCATATCTTCATTGTGTGGCTTATTAGCTTTATTCCTCTGTAGTTTCCACATCACTGTGCGTCCCCTTTGTTTTTATAGATTGGGATAAGCACATCCTTCTCCATTCTTCTGGCATCCGTTCACCCATTAATAGTCGGTTGAACAGTCTGGTCAAAAATTTTATCCCCATCTCTCCCATGCACTATCAAGCGTCTACTGGCAACTCATCTGGCCCAACCGCTTTACGTTTTTCCATTCTTCTCAGTGCATTCTTCACTTCTTCTCTACTGACGCAATTTACCTCTTCGTTAACCACTTCTGCTTCCTCTGTCCTAGACTTTCTGTTATTTTTGTTGTTCATCAGTTTCTCAAAGTACTCCTTCCATCTCTTTAACACTGCCTCCGCAAATACCATAACATTATCGTTTTCATCCTTTATAACCCTCACGTGCTGTACATCATTTCATGCTCTGTCTCTCTGCCTAGCCGATCTGTACAACTCCTTCTTACCTTCTTTTCCTTCTAATCGAGCATACAAATCATCATACGCACGTCCCTTTGCCATTGAAACTGCCTTCTTTGCCTTACTCTTCTTTTCTTTGTAGATCTTTTTAGTATTTTCATCTCTTATTTTGTCCGATGTTTTCTTGGCCTGTTTCTTTTTTTTTTATGGTCTCCTGTACTTCCTTATTCCACCACCATGTCTCCCTGTCTCCTTTTTGTTTCCCAAATGTCACTCCCAGCACAGTTTCAGCTGTTTTTTGTAGCATTTCTGCTGTTTTGTCCCACTAATCAGGTAACCCATCCTCGCCTCCCAAAATCCTGGTCACCTCTTGTCTAAACGCTTCTTGACAGCTTGTCTCTTTGAGTTTCCACCATCTTATGTTTGGCTTTACTTTCTCTGCTTTTTTCTTTTTCACCACGAGAGCCATTTTGCATACCACCATACGATGCTGCTTTGCGACACAGTCATTCACTATTACCTTACAATCGCACATTTCCTTTAGGTTCCTCCTTCTGCACATCACATAATCTACTTGGGTACTTTTTCCTTTACTCTTATACGTCACTCTGTGTTCATCTTTCTTCTTGAAATAAGTGTTGACAATCGCCAAATCCATCCTTTTCCCAAAATCCACAACCATTAATCCTTGCTTATTTCTTGTTCCAGCACAGTACCTCCCTATTATTTCCTCATCCCCTATGTTTCCTTCGCCCACATGTCCATTAAGGTCTGCGCCAAGAACTATACTCTTCTTCTTTTGATATATTTTCTATCAACCCATCCAGGTCTTCCCAAAAATCATTTTTCTCCTCCATGCTGTTGTTAACCTGTGGAGCATATGCGTTTACTATATTTAGGACGGACCCTTTTACCTCCACTTCATGGCCATTAGTCTGTCTGACACCCTCTTTACCTCCAGGATACTTTCAAACAGCTCCTCCACTATCCCTATCCATTTTTTTCTTCCATCAGCTTCGTTGTAAAATAGTTTGCATCCACCTCCAATGTTCCTTGCTTTACTCCCTTTCCACTTTGTTTTCTGTAGGCACAATATGTCTACATTCCCTCGATCCATCATATCTGCCATCTTTCTTCCCCTTCAAGTCATCGTTCCAATACTTAAGGTAGCCACCCTTATGAGTGAGCGTATTCCTTTCCACACTTCTCGCTGCTTCTTCACTCGCCTTCCTCTTCTCTTTCTCCTCTTATTTTTACTATGTTTAGCATTAGCCTAATTTCCACAGGTGCCCTGCTGTGTGACACATAAGGCGGTCGTTGGTAACCCGGGCCGCGACCGATTCGGTATGGATTGATAATGATTACGCATTTGTCAGTTTTGGCAAAAACGTTTTACGCCGGTTGCCCTTCCTGCGCAACCCTCCCCATTTATCCGAGCTTGGGACCGGCACCAAGAGACACAAAAATGTGCCTTCAATGGCTGGGTTGCGTTAATACTGTATATATTAGAAAAAAACTAATTTTTAGTTTAGATTAGAAAATAATTTAAAAAGTTTTTGAAAAAAGCCTGCATTTTTAAGAGAAACTAAAATGTCATAACATAATTTTTTCTTTTGAAATAACGTTTAAAATTATTATATACGATGCAGACTTTAGGCTATGTTTGAAATGGTTTTCTCCATAAATCAGTGGTTTTCAACGACTTTAAAATAGGATGCAGACTTTAAGCTATGTTTGAAATGGTTATCTCCATATATCAGTGGTTTTCAACGTGGGGCATGAACCATGGGCTCAAGCAAAATTTTGGTGGGGCATGGAGATTTAAGACATTATTAAGCAATTTTGTTCGAAAAATTAAAAATAAAAATTCACTTGTTTACAATCAAACTGATTCGGCAGATATATTGAGCTGGTTCATTTAGCTATTCCTATAAATTTATTGCCGTCGCCGTCGTCATCGTTTGAAGGGCATCCACTCCAGGTCAGACACAAGCAGGACTGGGGCCGAGGGTTTATCCTTTTACTACCCCAGGCTGCTGCACTGCCCGAATCAGATGCTGACAGTGGTGTTATTAAGCCAGCATCGAGTTTCGTCATCCAAAACCGTCAGACCTGGTGCTCCATGTGGTGTCCAATGTATAGGGCACGCTGTTAATACATGGTCTGCGGTTTGCTCAGAGGCGCCACAGTCGCGATTCAGTAAAGGAGCAAGACCCCATTTGTGCATGGACGAATGGAATCGCCCAACACCAGTCCGCAGGCGGTTAAGCTTAACCCAAGCTGCTCGGGGTAAGCCCATTCCAATAGGCCTGGCACCGGTCGGGGCACAAAAGCATGGAGCCTGGAAGCATTTTCACAGTACTCCACGTTCCATTTGTGATTTGTCCATTCAGAAGCGCGGATGCCAAGTCTGGCAAGGTTGTCCAAGAGATTCCGCGCAGCTGGCACAAACGGGCGTCTGGATCTTAGTCTCACTTGGCCAGTATCTAAGGACCCACTTAAGAGACCATACAAGATATGATCGGGGTCCAGAGATCCACGGTGAGCCAAGGAGAGTGTCGCTCCCATTCGGCGAAGCTCAGCTGGCTGGATGCCTGAGAGTATAGGTAGGTGGTCCGTTGGAGTGGGACGCAGGCATCCAGTAACTATGCGCAGGGCGTCGTTCAAGACACTGTCGATGAGGCGAGTGTGAGCACTGCGACACCAGACTGGCACACAGTACTCAGCTGTTGAGTAGACTAGAGATAAGGTGGCTATGCTTAGTGTTTTAGCACCAGCACCAAATCCCGAGCCCACGAGTCGCCTCAACAGTGTGACGCGCGAGGATAGTTTTTTGCGCAATGCCACTAAATGGTGACTAAACGTGAGCGATCTGTCCAGTTTTATCCCAAGATAAGTAGGGGTTATACAGAACGGTAAAATTCTACCATTGTTGTAGACCTTTAGCTCACGTTTGGCCTCTCGGTTATTTAAGTGAAAGGCTGCCGTCACCGTCTTAGTGTGACTGAGCTTCAACCTCCAAGTCTGGAGATACGCTGAAAGTGTGGACATATCTTGGCTTAAAGTCCCCTTCAAGTCCTTCCAGTTTCCAGAAGAGTGCAATAATACTAAATCATCAGCATAAGCAAAATTTCTGGAAAGCATGGAAGGAATATTGTACGTATAGATGTTAAATAGAAAGGGAGCCAAGACCGATCCCTGAGGAACGCCGTTTTTAAGACGGCGTAGCCTGCTTTGCTTGCTGTCACCGGTAGTAAAGGTGAAACTTCGATTTCGGACAAGCTCCATAATCATTTTGACTATGTGCTTATCCGGAAGTAGTCTCAGCAGCTTGCATGTAAGGCCACGGTGCCAGACAGTGTCATAAGCAGCTGTCAGATCGACAAATACGGCACCGGTCTTCTTTTTGCCTCCAAAGAATCTTCGATGTTCTGGGTTAGCAGAACAACTTGATCTACGGTTGACTTCCCGCGTCGGAACCCAGCCTGCTCTTTAGGGAGCAGTGGATCGACTAATGGCTCAACGCAGGCTTAAATAAGCCTCTCGAGGATCTTGTAGGGGACACAGAGCAGAGATATCGGTCGATAACTCTTTGGGTCCCCACGGGCTTTGCTGGTTTTGGGATCGCGACCACAAGCGCTCTTCTCCAGATCTTGGGAGTTTTGAGTCGGCGCAAACAGGAAGAAAGGAACTCACGTAACCAGGACTTCAAAGCAGCTCCAGCATGGAGTATAAGCTCTGAGCAGATGGGATCAGGTCCCGGAGCTTTACCTGGTTTTAAATGTTGGAAGGCAGCAGCAAATTCTCTCTGTGAAAAATTGTCAGAAATATTTACTTCTTCTGGTGTTGTGGCCCTCCAAAGGTCAGACACTTCTTAAGAGACAAGTCGAGATGACTGGCAATCAACAGCCTCCTATTTCCCATTTCTAACCAGCTGAGATGCAATAGCATCGGCTGAAACGGGACAGTGACAAAGAGAGTGTCGTGACCTACCATTAAGGTTGTTAAAATACTTCACGCTTTTCGACTAGAGTACGAACTGCCTCGGACCATCGATCCCTCCGCTTTCTGTCAAGCTTGTCAAGCAGAGCTGTAGCAGCCAAGCTCAAATCGTCTCCCTGAGGAGACTGCATAAAAGTTTTATAGAGGTATTCACACTCTGCATCCCAACACGAAATATAGTTATTTCGATAACCGCGTGGGATAGTCTTTTTGGCTGCTCTCTTTATGGCGTTACAGAAGTCCTGGTAAGCCGCATCCACATGAAGTGAATCAGGCGGCAACAAAGTCTTTGCGAATTTATTCGTCAAAGCCATGTAGTGACTCCATTTGGCCTTGCGGAAGTTCCATCGCTTAACAGGCATGCTTGGCACTTCCAAGCAAACCTTGGTGGTGTAATAAGCGAAGGTCGATGTTCTGACCTGAGGAACTTGTCAAGGACACGTATATCCGGTAAGCGACTGTATGGACCTACGCTGGCGAAAGCTAGATCTGGATTGGTGCCAGTGTTCCAGCGCTTGGAATAAAAATTGGCAGCGTCCTTGGCATTATATATGAGGGCAAGACAATTAATACTTGCCCAGCCAGCCAAGCGTTCACCGTCCGGGCTGTTGTTATCATAACCCAGTCAGCATGACGACAGTGGCGCAAAAAGTACCCAAGTAGATTATGTGATGTGCAGAAGGAGGAACCTAAAGGAAATGTGCGATTGTAAGGTAATAGTGAATGACTGTGTCGCAAAGCAGCATCGTATGGTGGTATGCAAAATGGCTCTCGTGGTGAAAAAGAAAAAAGCAGAGAAAGTAAAGCCAAACATAAGATGGTGGAAACTCAAAGAGACAAGCTGTCAAGAAGCGTTTAGACAAGAGGTGACCAGGATTTTGGGAGGCGAGGATGGGTTACCTGATTAGTGGGACAAAACAGCAGAAATGCTACAAAAAACAGCTGAAACTGTGCTGGGAGTGACATTTGGGAAACAAAAAGGAGACAGGGAGACATGGTGGTGGAATAAGGAAGTACAGGAGACCATAAAAAAAAAAGAAACAGGCCAAGAAAACATCGGACAAAATAAGAGATGAAAATACTAAAAAGATCTACAAAGAAAAGAAGAGTAAGGCAAAGAAGGCAGTTTCAATGGCAAAGGGACGTGCGTATGATGATTTGTATGCTCGATTAGAAGGAAAAGAAGGTAAGAAGGAGTTGTACAGATCGGCTAGGCAGAGAGACAGAGCATGAAATGATGTACAGCACGTGAGGGTTATAAAGGATGAAAACGATAATGTTATGGTATTTGCGGAGGCAGTGTTAAAGAGATGGAAGGAGTACTTTGAGAAACTGATGAACAACAAAAATAACAGAAAGTCTAGGACAGAGGAAGCAGAAGTGGTTAACGAAGAGGTAAATTGCGTCAGTAGAGAAGAAGTGAAGAATGCACTGAGAAGAATGGAAAAACGTAAAGCGGTTGGGCCAGATGAGTTGCCAGTAGACGCTTGATAGTGCATGGGAGAGATGGGGATAAAATTTTTGACCAGACTGTTCAACCGACTATTAATGGGTGAACGGATGCCAGAAGAATGGAGAAGGATGTGCTTATCCCAATCTATAAAAACAAAGGGGACGCACAGTGATGTGGAAACTATAGAGGAATAAAGCTAATAAGCCACACAATGAAGATATGGTAAAGAATAATTGAAGCCAGGCTAAGGGATAGAGTAAATATCAGTAAACAGCAATATATATTTATGCCAGGAAAGGGAACTACCGATGCCATGTTTGCTTTAAGAATGTTGATGGAAAAGTACAGGAAAGGTCAAAGAGAGCTACATTGTGTATTCGTGGACCTAGAGAAAACTTACGACAGGGTTCCGCAGGAAGAGCTGTGGTACTGTATGAGAAAATCAGGAATAATGGAAAAGTATGTGCAACTAGTACAGGATATGTATGAGGGAAGCGAAACAGTGGTGAGGTGTGCAGTAGGAACTACAGAAAATTTCAAGACCATGGTTGGACTACACCAGGGATCAGTGTTAAGTCCGTTTCTGTTTGCAGTGATAATGGACAGGCTAACGGATGAAGTAAGGAGAGAATCACCGTGGACAATGCTGTTTGCTGATAATATTGTGATTTGTGAAGAGACCAGGAAAGAAGTGGAGCGGAGATTAGAATCGTGGAAGTATGCGTTGGGAAGAAGAGGGATGAAAGTAAATAGGTCAAAGACCGAATATCTGTGCGTAAATGGCGGAAATGACAACGAAACAGTGAAGATGGAGAATACAAAAGTACCAAGAATAAAGGAATTTAAGTATTTGAGATCAACGGTGCAAGAAAGTGGTAGTTGTAGAGAGAGGTAAAGAAGAGAGTACAGGCAGGATGGAACGGATGGAGAAAAGTATCAGGGGTAATCTGCGACAAGAGATTACCAGCTAGAGTAAAAGGAAAAGTGTACAGTTTCGTGGTGAGACCAGCAATGGTGTATGGACTTGAGACGGTGGCAATCACAAAGAAACAAGTGGAAGACATGAAAGTTGCAGAGATGAAAATGTTGAGGTTTGCTATGGGAGTGACGAGAAAAGACAAGATTAGAAACGAGTGCATCAGGGCTACCGTTAAGGTAGAACGGTTAGGAATGAAGAAGAGGGAGGGTAGGCTGAGGTGGTATGGACATGTCATGAGGAGAGACCAAGAGTATGTAGGAAGAAGATGATGGAAATAAAGTTACCAGGAAAGAGGAAAAGAGGGAGGCCAAAGAGAAGATTTGTAGATGTAGTAAAAGAAGATATGGGGAAGTTGGTGCGAGGGAGACCGATGTTGAAAACAGGACGGTTTGGTGAAACATGATATGCTGTGGCAACCCCTGATTATAGGGAAAGCCCGAAAGAAGAGGAGGAAGAAGAAGAAGAAGAAGTTGTTTCAATTAATTTTTAGTGCTACATCAGTGGTGCTTATTGCATTACTATACCAGTTGCAATAAATTAGCCTAAAACTAGCCCAAGTTTATAATTAAAAACAAATGAACAAGGCCAAGAAAAAGGTTCGTCAATACTCAAACGAGTTTTTGAAATTTGATTTTATACCTGCAATGTATGATGACCGTAACCTATAAAAATTTATTGTCATAGCGGGGGCCATTTTTAGAGCATGAAAACAAGTGATGTCTAAAAAAAGGTCTTTATTTCAGGGGTAACTGTTAAGTGTTCAAATCAGTGTCGTCTCTAAAAAAATAGGTATTGTTTCAAGACGGGCCACTTTTAGTGTGGCAAAAAAAAATTTTATTTTATTTTATTTTATTTTAGACATGCCATCGACGTCCTGGTGCTACTATGAAAAAATAGAGTAATATCTTGCGTAGGAGAGGCCACTTTTTTATGTATTTTAGGGGGGCGGGTGCGGCCGCACCGCACGCACTTTATTAAAGCCATCACTGCCAGAGCAACACTTTGCGATGCAAAAGCAAATATATTTGAACTTGTGGCATTTCTCAGTCTGTGCAGAAGCAATATTTTGTCAAAACGTTATGATCAATTTTCCTGATTAAAAGAATGTGAGGTCACTCAAGAGGCAGATACAGTTATTGCTGAACACTTAGAAATGCTGATTAACAACTTTAATAAAAGATTTCACGATTAAAAAGCAATGAAGTTTTTTCTTGGTTGACATAACCACTGTTAGCAGATTTATCTGCTGTATCAGAGCAATGCCAAGAAGGATTATGTGAATTGCAGCAAGACGAATCCATGAAAACTCTTTTCAAGATTAAAAAAACCACAATGTGGCTGTCTGAGGAATCTAAAAGAAATACCCTTGATCCACTACTATGGCAAGGCAAAAAGTGATAATATTTTCGTCGTCTTATTTGGTCGAATGCGGCTTTAGCGTTGTTATTGATTTGCTGCATGCTAAGATAAATCAACTAAAAATCTAGGGGTGATTCGAGGCTAAAACTGACTAAGCTGGAACCTCAAATCCAACAGATATCTAACCAGCACCAAGCACAGAGCTCCGATTAATAATTTACTGACTATCGCAATAAATATTAGTAAACTGTAGCATTGTAATGACGGAGAAAAACATACTCGTATACTTATGACACGTGGTAGTTGTGGTGGGGTCTGAAATTTTTTTGAAAATAAAAGTGAAGCCTCATTTAAAAAAGGTTGAGAACCACTGGTGCATATGGTTTCAAATACCTTAAAGTTCCACTAAAAGCTGCTGCTACAAATAGTCCCGCCATTCCTGGAACATTTACGAAAATCTCTATCACCAGATAGGGCATCAGTTGATCCGGCTTTTCTATTTTTCCAGACATTAAGGGATCACAGTCTTCATAATAAGCGTACATAGCTGCTCCGCTCCAAATAGAAATTGCAACAAAGGCCATGCTTGGAAGAACAGAGAACATCGCTGCTCTAAAAAAAATAATTAATTTTAAAATTAACTTTTTTAAGTAGGTTTTGGCCAAATTTGCATGACAGAGATTTTAGGAAAAGTTTTGTCAATTTTGTCACAAAAAAGAACGCTTCGTTATAATTTTATGGTTAATTTACAGAGCTCATTATACGAACTCGCATGTTAGTCTCACTTGGACTCGCATGAAGATGATCCAACTCACAAAAATTTTACAATGAGAAAAAAATTTAAAAAATTTAAAAGCAGACACAGAGAAAATTATGAATTTTAAAATGATGTACTTCCAAAAGTTTATCAGCTAGTAGCTTACGCAAACCTAAAATCAAATAAAGGTTTAACCTAAGCTCAAACCGCAACTCAATAAACTCAAATAAAGCTTGGACTTATTACAATTTTTTTGGTTTGATATGGTTTTTTGATTTTCTGATATTTTGGTTTTATATATGGTATTTATAATGGTTTTTATAATGGTTTGAGAACACTTCGAGTCAATGTCTGATGTGATTTACAAATGAGCTTTATAATCGTATTAAATCGCAATAGCATCAAAACTAGTTAACTTAAATCAATTTCAAATTATTGGACGAATATTTTTTAGAAGTCGGAATCGGACCGTCAATAGTTCTGGAATCCGGGTTGGTTAAATCAATTTTGCAACTAAGTTAAAGAAGTAACTTATAACTTGTTTATTTTTTGTACAAATGAGTGAATATTCAAATCTAACTCTACACTTGTCAATAGATTAGTTAAATATAAAACAAGCTTTTATAAGAATTTAATTATTTTATTTAAATATGGAAAATCTGTATGCTTACTTCCTCGCCTTCTTAATCGTCCCACAGGTCAAATATCTTTGAATGATGGCTTGGTTAGGTGTGCTCCACGTGACTGCGCAGCCTAGAATGACCGTCCAGAATGTAGTGCGGAGAGTAGGATCAGGATTAAAACTAAAACAGAGATCAAGGTAGATAAAAAAAAGCAATGCATCTGCCTTGATTCTTTTTTTTTTTTTATTTATTTTCATTTTTACTCACAATCAACTCGAAATTAATCATAGTGCATGTAGAAATAAAGATTGTGAATAAGGAAGCAGCGACTAAACGAAGTACGTTATTACATGCACAACGTCAGTTTGAACAAAGCTTTTCAAATTCATTCTTGTACACGTTAAAAAAATAAATTTTTGTTGTACCATAGGTTCTAGGTATTGCTAGTTTTTTGCAATTTGAAGCTAATAGTTTAAATTTGTCATTTTCAACAATTAGAACAACTAGATTTTAAATTCAAACAGAAACATAACGCTTACTCAAACGAAATTCTGTTTTACATCATTAAGTGGTTAAAAGATACGGTAAAGTAATATAGAGCTAAACATTTTCAAAACTTTTCGTCTCACATTGATCAAGACAAAACATCACAAGAATTAATAAAAAAAAGGTAAAAACAATATTTGGTATTAGGTCGGAGTAATCACTTTTAGTTGCTCACAGTGACGATTCTAGAACTCAGAAAGTAAGGGGACCACGTTGGGGCCAAGGTATATTAAGAAGGGGGCGAGTGACAAAAGCATATAAGAGAAAATAAATTGTAAGTTTAAAGGGCTTTTGCCACCGGGTTTAGGAAAGTAGGCTATATTGCAGGGGTGGCCAAACCTATACATGTACCATGTTCGAGCCGCATATCATAAATCCAAACTTTTAAAGAGCCGCATCACAAAAATCTAAAAACATGAATTTATTTACTCATTTACTGATAAAAAAAAAGTCTTCAGTTGAAATAATTCTCAGATTTCCCACTTTTTGTCCCAAATTTATAGTGTTCTCTGAAAAAAAAGGTCTTCATCTCAAATCGATCTCGTATTTCCCTATTCTCGTCCCAAAATAATGATGTTCTTTACAAAACAAAAGGTCGTCGCATCAAATCATTCTCAAATTTTCCATATATTTTTTTAATTTTTCAAAAGGTTCAAAGAGCCGCCGTTTGGCGGCTTAGTCTAACATATCATAGGCTAAACAAACTCTTTTAAACTGGGGAAGCCAACCCGGGGACCAATCAAAAATCTGAGGGGGTCCTCTGGACCCTCCCTAGAATTGCCCGTGGTTGCTCATTAAATATGATTAAAACACAGTAGATGTCTTCAACGTTGTCGTATAAGGCAAAAAAATTGTTGATATAATGCTGCGATTATGATGATTTTAAATACATTCTTGTATTGCGTTTTAAATACAGACTGTTTTGCATTTTACTTAAGCTATTTTTGTAATTTTGACAACCAGCTACTGATATAATTTCAAACAGTACCAAGGGTGAAATTTATTTTATTAAGTCCCAAATGCGAACCAAGATAGATTTAAACCAATATTAAAACTTCAAAAGAAAAGTTAAATCCTGAATTGCTAGCAGACAATTCTTCTTTCGCTTCTAATAATTTCTGACTTCTTACTTAAACATGTTTAATCTTCCGCCTCTTTCCAAAGCCGACCAAGTCTCTGCGAAACCACCAACTTCCATAGTGCTTTTAATAAACACTGCCAAGCATCCCGCAAGCATAATTAAAGCCTGCAGTGTATCGGTCCATACGACAGCTTTCATTCCTCCCTGAAAGTTGTAAATATAAAAGCTTAACTGGCTTTTCTTGATACAAAGTTGCAGATTGCTCGCTGTATTCATTTCTTTTTCAATATTCTTTTTTGTTGTTTTATGCCAGGGATGTCCAACCTACGGCCGACTTAAGGTTTTTGAGTGGCCCACTGTTTGTTTTAGTTTTTTAGTTATATTTCCATAATTGTATAGCAGCGTTTCTTAAACTGTGTTCCGCAAACTTACTTAAAGTATTGAGTTAGAGATGAAAATCAATAAATTGGATTCAGATTTAAAGTGAAGACCTTTTTTAGAGATCATTTCGTTTTTGGGACGAAAATCAAAAAATTAGACACAAATTAAAAATGAAGAATTTTTTGTGACCCGCCGGCTATAACTGGTGATGGCTTTAATAGGGTGCGAATGGTGCGGCGCACCTCCCTCCCTACACATAATATTGCTCTATTTCTTCTTAGTAGCACCAGGACGTCGATGGCATATCTAAAATAAAATAAAAATTTTTTTAGAGATAACTTTGTTTTGAGACACTAGAAAGTGGCCCCTCCTAAAACAATGACTATTTTTTAGAGATCACACTGATTTAAACACTTAACAGTGGCCCTACCTTAAAATGAAGACCTTTTTTTAGAGATAACTTTGTTTTGAGACACTAAAAAGTGTCCTTCAAATATTTTAGACATCACTCAAAAAGTTGAGTGGTCCCCCCAAAATTGAAGATTCTTTTTTTTAGATATCACTTTGCTTTTTTACACTAAAAATTGCCCCGCTATGAATCAATTTTTTTTAAAGATCGCTTTGCTTTGAACACAAAATAGTGGCCCCCTTTTTACTTTTCTTGCACCGGGCTCCCCTTTTTATAAGGCCGTCACTATCTATAACTAAATTTATAATTTGGTCCACTATGAAAAAAAGTTGGACATCGCTGTATTATTTTTGATCATTTCAATTTTTGTATTATTTATTAAAAACATAAAAACCAACATGTTAAAAGTATTTTTTAAAAATCTATTACCCTTTCAGCCAAGTCAAATTGACAATTATATTTAAATAGTCAAATTGCGATACATAAATCAATTGATAAAATCAGTCGAAGTTGAATGGGCCAAATATTTGACATAAAAATTAAAAACTAAAACTAACTAACTCATTGGTTGTTTCGCAATCAGCCATTTCTTGACGGTCTAAGTTTGTAATTAGGTATTACTTTTGATAAAGTCATTATCTTTTTTGTACGAGCTCAGACCATTTAATTTTAATTAGTTTTGTAATATTTGATTGAAATCTCTTTGTGTTCGCTTTATATTATTGTAATGTAGCATTATGTGAACTAATTTTAAAAAAAAGGAATTGTTAACTAATTTTAATATTAAATAGGAGTTGCGAGAGTTGCGAAATGCATCAACGTCACATTACCAGTAATAATAAATAATTGTCCTTTGTCATAACGTAATTGCAGTAATGAATTTCGGTTCTCTTTTATGATAGTCAAATCCTTCATTGTTAATCGCCACGTGCCTAATTATTTATTGTCATGTCCACTATATAAACCTTTGCTTCTATAACTTTTTATAGCATAGAAACTCAATCAGACCAAGTCGTTCGGAAAGACTACCGTAAACTGTTTTATGCAAGGCATTCTGATGAAATAGCCCGGTAAATTTGTATGCTGTCAGGGTAGAAAGTCCAGGTCGTTAGGAGACTGCTCTACCCTGTTATATTGCCGATTGTGTTCTGCGTTGATCGAATTCCCTGTAACGTAGCTTGCTGTTAGAAGAAAGACAGTCCTATTGTTCGGAGCGGCTATTCCATGCTGTTTAAGTCGTTCTTCGTTAATTGAAGTATAGTCGTTATTATTGATTTGAATTTTAATGGAACTAGTAAAAATTTTCGTCAAAGATCCTACGCTCTGTGGACCTGTGATTTGTACTGATATCATTTGAATAAAGGTTATTTATTTTATTTAAATCCGATTGGTAAATTATAGCGAGGAGCTAGGATTGGAGTGAATTATCTAACGATCTTTCCAGAAGATTTCCTTAGCGTAGAAGATAGCCTTTATGATTAAGAAAACGATTTAATTCCGGTGTTGGCAGTGAATTCAGCACCCCACAGTTCCTGATGGTCATGAAATGTCGTTGCAAACATTATTTTGACGTGGTTTCTAGACTACGTCAACAATAATAACGAAAAATCGATTTCGATTCATAGAGGACATTATCAGTTTTTTATTCAAATAGAATCTTATCTAAATATCAAATAAAGATAATAAAAAGTTATTTGATTATTATTAATATTACTAGCGTAGTGTAGAACGTGCATGTTGCTCCTGTGAGAAGGATAGTGACAGGAATGCTCAATGGAGTAACGGCACTCAGAGCTAATGCAGGTACGTAAACTGACATAGCCAATATGAGTATCTACACAAAGAATCGGTTTATTCTCGAATACTGATCTGTCACATAACAATATATAATTCAGCTGACAAACCACAAAAATTCAACAGACGTTAATTGATTTGCCTTAATAAATTGGTTTGTGAATAAAGAGTTATTAACGACGCTTCAAGGTTTGAATAAAGAACTCACAAAAATAATTGATTTAACTAAAGCAACTACAAGTAAGTTAAAGAACGTCATACAAAGCAAATATTGTGGCTGCAAGAAAAACATGAACTCGATTTAAAATTCAATAACAGTTTATGGTTAAAATTTCTGCACTGACTGTACTGGTTACGTTACAAAATTTTTTTTTTAATTAAAATTAAATTATAAAAATAAAATTTTTGTTTTATATCGCATTCTATATATATAAAAACGTTACGTGATTTTGCCTACTTCTCTTACCAGCAAAAAACTCATTTCTTAGTTTTTCGTCCGAGATTTGTCGGGAGACAGACGTCGAACTAAAGAAAAAATGTAATTGATTGTCTTATAAAACTGAACAAAGATGATTGGATGTTTGAAAAAGGCATCAGTTTTAACTTGAAAACAAACACTTTTGGCCGCATAAATTTGATTTTGATAATTTGATGTAAACCCTTTCTACAGCAGATAAATGAAAAGAAAAACAGCCAAAAGAAAGAATAGTAAATTTTTGTCACTACAATATCGGGCGCACATAGGGTTATCTAAAAGGTTTTGACCAATCGGGGATTCATTAAACATGACTGGGGTTGAAGATTTGGAAAAACGAGTAGAGGTGTTGGGTGAGTTCGGAATTCTAATAAAGTTTGGCACGTGTTGACGAGTTCGGTCCTGTAATCGTTGAGATGTACAGCCTACGTACCGCCTATTACAATGGCACAAAAAATTATGAAGAACATTGCTAAAAAGTGAAGAAGGTAACACGTCCTTTTTGATTGCAGGAAGAAGTGGGCGAGATGTAAAAATAAAATGTAGTTTTACTGCACAGAAAATGCTTCTTTGAAGAAGTGGGCGAGTCGTAAAAACAAAACGTGGTTCCACTACACAGAAAATGTTTCTTTGCAGTGAAACTACATTTTATTTTTACATCTCGCCCACTTCTTCCTGCAATCAAAAAGGACGTGTTACCTTCTTCACTTTTTAGCAATGTTCTTCATAATTTTTTGTGCCATTGTAATAGGCGGTACGTAGGCTGTACATCTCAACGATTACAGGACCGAACTCGTCAACACGTGCCAAACTTTATTAGAATTCCGAACTCACCCAACACCTCTACTCGTTTTTCCAAATCTTCAACCCCAGTCATGTTTAGTGAATCCCCGATTGGTAAAAACCTTTTAGATAACCTAAGATCTAGACGCCCATTTGTGACAGCTGCGCGGAATCTTTTGGACAATCTTGCCGGATTGGCATCTGCGCTTCTAAGTTGACAAATCATAAATGGTATGCGGAGTACTGTGAAAATTCTTCCAGGCTCCGTGTTTCTTGTGGCCAGGATCGGTGCCAAGCCTGTTGGAAAGGGCCTGTCCCGAGGAGCTTGGGTTAACCTCAACCGTTTGAGAACTGGTGGTAGACGATTCCATTCGAACATGCACAAATGGGGTCTCGCTCCTTCACCGAATTGCGAGTGCGGCGCCGTTGAACAAACCGCAGACCACGTTCTAACAGCGTGCTCCATACATCAAGCACCACATGGAGCACGAGATCTGACGGTTTTGGATGACGAAACTCGATGATGGCTTAACAACATCACTGCCAGCGTCTAATCTGGGCAGTACAGCAGTCTGGGGTAGTAAAAGGATAAACGCTCGGCCCCAGTCCTGTTTATGTCTGACCTGGAGTGGATGCCCTTCCAAACGACAACGACTTTTCAGATAACCCTATGTGCGCCCAATATTACAGTGATAAAAATTTACTATTTTTTCTTTTGGCTGTTCCTCTTCGGATTTATCTTCTGTAGAAGGCGTTTACATCAAATTATTCTAGATAAATTTATGCCGCCAAAAAGTGTTTGTTTTCAAGTTGAAACTCTTGCGCTGATTTCACGTTATGATGCTTTTTTTAAACATCGAATCATTTTCGTTCTGTTTTATAAGACAATCAATTACATACGAGTTTTCTTTATTTCGACGTTTATCTCCTGACGAATGTCGGACGAAAAGCTTAAAAATGAGTTTTTGCTGTATCACAAACCACATATTTAAATACCTACTTCTATTAGTTCTACAACTCGCTTTTTACAGCATAAGTTTAAATGTGACTTTGAAGTGCATAGTAAAAAATTTTTTTAAATAAAGAATATTTTATTGCAGCCAGAGGCGCCGGAAGCGGGGCATTGGGAGAAATTGCCCCTGAGTGCAATCTACCAGATTGGGCGATTTATCGCAAATTAAGTAATTTTTGTTTTAAGTTTGTTAAGTTTAGTAGTCGAATTTTATGCATAAAATCAAAGTGGAGACTAAAAAAAATAAATATAAAGGTCAATAATTTTTTCCTAAGCAGATTATGTTGGCGCTTTTTTTAAATCAGTTTACTCGCTTTTGGGCGCTATGTCGTAAAACATTTCTGGCTAAACCGCTTAATTAAACCTCTTCAAGAAAAAGTTTACGTAGAAGTAAAATAATTGTTTGTCTAAAAAAGTTAATCTTAAAAACAGTAGTAACGCAAAAAATTCGAATGATTTCTACCACTTTTTACAAGTTAGTCATTTATGTTCAAAATTACCTAATAACTCACCATAGCAACTGTCATTATAAAAGATCCCAGTTTTCTGATTTGGTGGTTAAACCGTCTTTCTAGATACTGAAAAAATTAAAATATAAATAGGTTTCAAATTTAATAGCTTCTTTTTTATAGGAAGAGACGCTCAAAAAAAGAGAACCACACCAAAGACAATAATGATTTTGTAAAAAATACCAGTTCCTTGTATTTTGATTGTTAATGATTTTCTTTACTCTAATCAACCCACGTTGACTTCCAAAAATATAAGACTTCGGTTACACCAAGAATGCCCAACTCGCGGGGCGCATGCATCCTCTAAAGCCTTCTAAAGCGGCCCGCAACCAAATATTAAAATTAATTTCTTACTTAAGTTCATTTCATTGGCTTGTACATCTATAAGTACCGTTTAAAATCGCTCTCATGGTGAAAAAGAAAAAAGCAGAGAAAGTAAAGTCAAATATACGATGGTGGAAACTGAAGGAGACAAGCTGTCAAAACGCGTTTAGACAAGAGGTGACCAGGATTTTGGGAGGCGAGGATGGGTTACCTGATGAGTGGGACAAAACAGTGGAAATGCTACAAAAAACAGCTGAAACTGTGCTGGGAGTGACATTTGGGAAACGAAAAAGAGACAGGAAGATATGGTGGTGGAATAAGGAAGTACAGGAGACCATAAAAGAAAAGAAACAGGCCAAGAAAACATGGGACAAAATAAGAGATGAAAATACTAAAAAGATATACAAAGAAAAAAAACAGTAAGGCAAAGAAGGCAGTTGCAATGGCGAAGGGACGTGCGTATGACGATATGTATGCTCGATTGGAAGCAAAAGAAGGTAAGAAGGAGTTGTACAGATTAACTAAGCAGAGAGACAGAGCAAGAAATGATGTACAGCACGTGAGAATTTTGAAGATGAAAATGGTAATGTTATGGTAAGTGCAGAGGCAGTGTTAAAGAGATGGAAGGAGTACTTTGAGAAACTGATGAATGAGGAAAATGACAGAGAGTCTAGGACAGAGGAAGCAGAAGTGGTTAATAAAGAGGTAAATTGCATCAGCAGAGAAGAAGTGAAGAATGCACTGAGAAGAATGGAAAAACGTAAAGCGGTTGGGCCAGATGAGTTGCCAGTAGACGTTTGAAAGTGTATGGGAGAGATGGGGATAAAATTTTTGACCAGACTATTCAACAGACGACTAATGAGTGAACGGATGCCAGAAGAATGGAGAAGGATGTGCTTATCCCAATCTATAAAAACAAAGGGGACGCACAGTGATGTGGAAACTATAGAGGAATAAAGCTAATGAGCCACACAATGAAGATATGGTAAAGAATAATTGAAGCCAGGCTAAGGGATAGAGTAAATATCAGTAAACAGCAATATATATTTATGCCAGGAAAGGGAACTACCGATGCCATGTTTGCTTTAAGAATGCTGATGGAAAAGTGCAGGGAAGGTCAAAGAGAGCTACATTGTGTATTCGTGGACCTAGAGAAAACTTACGACAGGGTTCCGCAGGAAGAGCTGTGGTATTGTATGAGAAAATCAGGAATAATGAAAAAGTATGTACGACTTGTACAGGATATGTACAAGGAAAGTGAAACAGTGGTGAGGTGTGCAGTAGGAACTACAGAAAATTTCAAGACCATGGTTGGACTACACCAGGGATCAGTGTTAAGTCCGTTTCTGTTTGCAGTGATAATGGACAGGCTAACGGATGAAGTAAGGAGAGAACCATGGACGATGCTGTTTGCTGATAATATTGTGATTTGCGAAGAGATCAGGGAGGAAGTACAGCAGAGACTAGAATGCTGGAGGTATGCGTTGGAAAGAAGAGGGATGAAGGTAAGTAGGTCAAAGACCGAATATCTGTGCATAAATGGAAAAAATGACAACGAAACAGTGAAGATGGAGAATACAAAAGTGCTAAGGTTAAAGAAATTTAAGTATTTGAGATCAACGGTGCAAGAAAGTGGTGGTTGTGAGAGGGAGGTAAAGAAGAGAGAGTACAGGCAGGATGGAACGGATGGAGAAAAGTATCAGGGGTAATCTGCGACAGGAGGTAACCAGCTAGAGTAAAGGGAAAAGTGTACAGTTTCGTGGTGAGACCAGCAATGGTGTATGGACTTGAGAGGGTGGCAATCACAAAGAAACAAGTGGAAGACATGAAAGTTGCAGAGATGAAAATGTTGAGGTTTGCTATGAAAGTGACGAGAGAAGATAAGATTAAAAATGACTACATCAGGGTTACAGTTAAGGTAGAACGATTAGGAATGAAGATGAGGTGATATGGACATGTCATGAGGAGAGACCAAGAGTATGTAGGAAGAAAGATGATGGAAATGAAGTTACCGGGAAAGAGGAAAAGAGGGAGGCCAAAGAGAAGATTTGTAGATGTAGTAAAAGAAGATATGGGGAAGTTGGTGCGAGGGAGACCGATGTTGAAAACAGGACGGTTTGGAGAAACATGATACGCTGTGGCAACCCCTGAATAAAGGGAAAAGCCAAAAGAAGAAACAGAAATAGAAAAGAATTGATATTTCATCTAGTCCAAAAAAATCAAAAAACTCAGCTGTAAATTTTAGTAAATACCAACATGTTAATGCGACAACTGTTTTAAAAGTCTTTCAAACATAGTCAAAAATCAAAAAAAATAATAAAAACTTACGGTCGAGGTAAACCAACAGTCATCAGATAGTTCGTTAACGGTTAGGGAGAAATTTTTTAGTTTTTTTAGTTTTTGTTTAGTAATTTTTCTGAAATTTAGAGATTCTTGCTAAAACTCTCCAGAGAAAAATGCCGTAACGTTTTTTTACCGAGGACGCACCAGGATGACGAGAGCAGATTTTAAACCGAGATCGTGTTTATTGTCTGATTCATCAAACGATCTCTTAACTATTTGACCACACTTTCGGTATTTGTGATGAAAGAATGCAATGCTGCTTTTGTTTTTTTACCGCAATTGCGGCCCTCAAAAACTTGAAAAAAGTTTTCGGCCACCATGAGTAAAATGTTGGGCCGGCCTGGGATGCACTAATAACATTTATATAATGAGCGTTTTTTTTTCTCATTGACTAATAAGTTTTTGTTTCTAATTCGAATGTAGTGTATGACGCGTAACTCGTAATTCCAGGATTTTTCTTACATGAAGCTTCGGTAGAGAGGGCTTCTTCATATCATTAAATGAAATCATTTAACAAGTTGTTAGCTCAAAGTTAAAGCTGCCAGAATTCAATTTTGATAGCTTAGCATCCTCAGTTTGTAAATTAAATTTGAGCTCTCAGCATTATTTGCGTTTGGTGCGAATAGAATACTAAATCATGTACAAAACTAAAAAACCTTTCTTTAAATTTACAGAACAGAACATTGCAGAAATTTACGTTTTTAAAAGGTTATTTAAACGGTTTAAGTAAAATTCTTTCACCGTTTCTTACTCACTTCATAAAGCGATGATAATTGAAGACGAATGCAAAGAGGAACATAAAATGTACAGTGTATCAAGTTTGGTAAAAACACAGCAAAACAATACCAAGCTGTGACTGTTCCAAACAAGTAGGTTTCGGCTGGAAAAGTGATCAATGTGATTGCGGACACATGCGTAACACATATTGAAAGTCCCACTGGAATCTGAAAAAAAAATATCTAAAAAGTTGTACCTAAGATTAGTTTTCGCGCTATATAAAGCAAGCAGTAGCTTTAAAAATTGTCTTTTAAGTCAAAAATTTGAACGCTTATGATTTTCTTGAATTGAATTTTAACAAACTTAACAGCAATACCGAAAATAGAAGCAAACATTATTTGTCATGATCATGGTCATGATCCATCATAAATCAAAATTAGTGTCAAACAATAATCCAATTTAGTTTTGAAATTGCAACCTAAAGAGTTAGTGCTATTTTATTTTAAAATTGAAAAATTCCAAGCTAAGACAAAATAAATAGGTCAAAGCATATCGGTAGAACGAATGTATTCAAAATCAAAACCATTTAAGAATATTTACAGTTTCTTAATACTGTACTTCAATGTGCAGCTTAATGAAATAACATTGGCCGACCGTTGAGTCTTCTGTTAAAAACTAACTTTATTTTTTTCGAATAACTAAACATTAAAAAAGGAGTTCTTGGTTTGAATATTTTATTTAATTCTTACAATTTTTGTAATCTTCTACGAAATGTAAATGATTGTGTTTTTATTTTTTCAACATAGGATTAAAGATCTCAGAACTCGTTGGTCGCAAATAAAAGTTCTAAGATCATGATAGTTGCAATTTGAAAAATTACAGAAAAATAGATAAAAAATATTTTCTTGTCGCAATTGCATTTTCAGAATAAATATGAGAGCTAAGAAATCAATTCAAAAACTTGCTCTTTTTTTAATAATTGTTTGAAACTTTTTGTTTCAATTCAAAAAACCAAATTTACAGGATGCATGTTCCTTCCACCAAAGTAGTAAGTATCCATCGTCTCTTTCTTCCTGTCTTTCCACGCATAATATATCCCAATTAATACTGCCAGACCCAGCATTCCTGCAATAAAATAAACAAATCTTGTACAAAGTGGTTTCAATAGAAGCTATGCTTGCACTCATTAACTCTTTAAAACTTGAAAAACTTTGAAAAATATTTTCAATAAAAAATTTATAAAAAAAACCTGTTTAATGATGCAGTTTTGGAAAAAAATATAGTAATCACTGTATAATACTTTTTAAAATTTAAAATTCTTCCACAAAATAAGAATGCTTTAGAAAAATCAAACCCTATTTCTATTCGAATTCTTGCAACTGAAGCAAGTTATTTTTTCAAAAAATCATTCAGTAAGTTTCTGCAAGATAAAATTTAAAACAAATAAATTGTTTCATTTCTATCAAACAATTTTTTTCTTTTTCATATGTTCATATGTAATCAACTTATACTGACACCCATCTAATTGCTGTTGTTTGTTTTAAACGAGATCACATTTGCAGTTAAGCAGCATAATCCAATTAAGAATTTATTGTAAAATGTTTTCGCAAGCGCACAGGAAAATGCACTCGAATAGACTGAGAATCAAACTCTCGTCCTTCGCCCTTAAGTTAAAGTGTTATCACACTGAGCTAACGTACAACGAAACAAATATTGATATCTCTATAATGCATTACCAAAAAAAACAACGAAATCTCCGGCGCCAAAACGAACAATAGCCTCAGGTTCAGCCATGCTTTACTTGATGAGTGCTGCAAGTCCAATTGATCGGATTAATCAAAGTCAACTGAGTTTTATTAAATTTGCCACTGCTCTCCTACCAAGCTAGGTGTTTATTTTCGATTGCTATTTTATTTGCTTTTTTTAACATAAAGATCGTAATAAAAAAAATTTTTTTACGACATTTTTTATAATGCAAGTAGCAACACCGAAACAATTTTAATTGCCGCAAATAGTTTTTATGAGAAGCACGTTCATATCATAACTAGCTAAGCTTGTTTCGGCATCGTTTTGGTTAGATATAATTTCTAGATTGGTTTTAGGACCTGCAATTACAATTCCTCTTTTTGTGGCTACAATTTTTATTTGGAGTTTTAGAAAAGTAACAGAAAAATTACGAAAATTTTTAGCGCTGATTTTTCGAAATATTTGTCTTCAAAAAAATTGCAAGTTACTTTTGACCATAAAAAAAATTTAAAAAGTCTCGCTTTTTTATGAGTTACTTTAATTAATGATGGTGAAAATAACAGTAAATATCGCTTTGGGGTTTATTTTATTCAAATTAACAGGCAAATTTTTTTTGATCTATTACATTTTATATTGAAAGTGGCTGATAAGTGAATCTTCCGGATTTAAAATTCAAAATTGTTTAAAAAAACGTTTTTTATTAAAAACTTTGTGATGCAGCCTATGACATCTTATCAAGCTTCTGACTACCATGCAGTCAAATTGACCCCAAATGCATTTCTAAAAAGCTTCTGTTGCTAAATCACTATCAGCAGAGCGATAAAATTTCTTGACTTTTATTTCATATCGACAGGTTTAATCATCTAAAAATTGATGATTGTAGGTCATGTTTATCATGATGTAGTAAAAAGTAGTATCAGATACCAATGAGGTCAAAATAACCCAAAATAGCTTTTTAAGGAAAAAAATTGAAATGCAGAAACAAATAAAAAATAAATCATGTTTTCACAGCTTACCGTTCATAAATAAAAAATTGTATTTGAAGAATTATGAGGATTTGGAATTAATTTTTAAACAAGCTGAATAAGCATCACTGACGAGCTCTAATAAGAGCGAAACTCGAGTCTGGTGTTTCTCATCTTTATGCAGCTTGTTTAAAAAATAAAAAATTGTTTTTGCTTATAATCGAAAAAAAGAGTTTTTATACGAGTAGTTTAATGTAAATTATAATAATTATAATCAAACGTTATTCTATTGAACAACAAATCGAGATGTGGCATTGAAACTTTGTATACTTGTATAATGGTCAGATAGGAAGTGTTTTCAAAGTTTCTTTGGTAATCGCAGGTATTTTTAACAGTTAAATCGTAGGTATTTTTCAGGTCTGCGTGATTACTATATTTATTTACAAAAATGATTCTCAAAGCCTTTGCCGCATTCCTCCCTTTTAGAACTCAGGTATTCTTCCCCCTAGAAAAAATATCTCAATGTTTAAAGTAAAGATTCTTTTTTTCTTCATCCAAATTGGGGATCCGAATTCCGGCTATCCCAGGAAGTTCACAGTAAAACTACAGTTTTAATTTAAGTGAAAACCAAAAAAGAAGTCTCACTGTCTCGAATTTCTCAATTTTTGTCCCTAAAAAGTTGTCATCTCTAAAAAAATCTTCACTCAAACCTTAATCGTTTTTCTAAATTTGGAAACTTCTTCCCCAGGCAAATACGGCTATCATTACGAACGACGTACCAATTATATGAGATCAACTTACCTTGTACCAAAATTCTCAAATTCCTCCCTAATTCCTCCTCTAGTAATTTTTCCATTCTTGAGATTTTGAATTTCTCCTTAGGGAGCCAAGTAACTCATTTTAAAAAACACTGATCAATAAGGTAGCATAATTTGGAATTTGCAACGGCGACATTTACATTAGGCTTGTGAAAACAGTAGGCAACGATGTAGGATTAATATTGCATAATATAGGCTAATATTAAATTCATTTTACCTTACTGTTGGGTTTGTTTGGAATAAAATAGCTATTATTTAACATGGTTATTTAAATCAACTTATCTATATAGCCTATAGAGCTATTCCATGTCAAATCATCGAAGAAAATTATTTTTAATTTTGAAATTTTCTAAAAACTTCTGGAAAAGATGCAATCATCTTTTATATCAGCTGTGAAAAATATCAAGTCATTCCCATTTTTAGATTCGTAGTTATAAAAGTTTTTAAAAAATTGTGTTTTTGAACACTAAATGACGCTATTTCTGCGGTTTTTTGCTTATATCATACTCAAATTTAGACAAATTTGTTTTATTAAAACATCAATAAAAAGATCTCGGTAAACTGAATCTGAGTATAAATATCAAGTTTTTAGTTGGTAACATCTATGAGGAAAAGGAGGAAATATTAGTTCAACTTCAATTGAAAATAGCCAAAAGTATATCAAAAACTTTTTTTTCAGCTTAAACTTTACTTTAATCTTCAAAAATCTGCAATGGGTGTTTTTGAATTTACAAAAAAAAGTAATTTTGCCTCCTGAATACAATATTTTTAAATTTGGGCTTACAGTAATTTTTAAACTTCAAAACTAAAAAACTAAAAATAGAAGTGACATGATATTTTGCATAGCTGATACAGAAGATGATTAGTGAGATTTCCTTTTTTTCAAAAATTTTCAGAAAATTTCAAGACCATGAATAATTTTTGTGAATGATTTGACACGGAATCTCTTCACGGCTCGCGAAAATCGTAAGTTACGTCATTTGGAAACCCTATTGAGAAGTTGTTACGACATTAATCATAATGATCCAAGGTGCAATATAAAAAAAGATAAAAAATTTTCCATATACTTTTTGTAATTTTTGATTAAATTTGAAGTACTATTTCTTTAATTTAATTTTTTTTTTAATTTTTATCTCTATATTTATCCTCCTGACTCGCAGGAAAGCGACGGAGGCGCTAATACATAGGGTAGGCAATTACCCCGACCTGCTTCCGGAGATGCCAAGATATTGCTGTCCGCTAGTAATTTAGTAGAGATATTACTGTAATTTGGAACTGCTTGCCAAGACCACCAAGCAGGGGAAAGTACCGTAAAGTGTCTTTCCCAAAGACACAACAGAATGGCGCAAGTGGGTTTTGAACCGAGACCATGCTGATCATCAGTCCGGTGCTTTAACCACTTGAACACCTGCTTCTTCCTTTAACTCATAGATTTTACCAAATACAAGCTTGATATTTTATATTCAAATGCAATTTGCCGAGATCTTTTTATTAATATTTTGATAAAAAAATTATTAAAAAATTGAATGAGGTTTAAGCAAAAAAAAAAATAAAATAGCGTTACCTTATGTCCAAAAACGCCATTTTTTTAAAACCCCTTTTAGCTAAGAAACTAAAAATGGGAGTGGCTTAATATTTTGCTTAGCACATATAAAAGATGATTACATCTTTTCCAGAAGGTTTCAGAAAAGTTCAAGACCATGAATATTTTTTAATTGGCTCTACAGCAAAATCGTAACTCTTGATATTGCAGCAAGTTGTGGAAAGCAGTTGTAATTCTAAAATTTTTTGGTTTTATAACATTGTATTATTCGTACAATAATTATTTTTTTATTTTTTGCCCTAAATAAAAAACAATCATAACAAAAAAAACTTTTTGAATAAAAAATTGTAACTGGGGTCGATTTGACCCCACTGATACAAAAGGCATATTTTATTTTCTGGTAGAAAGAGAGTTAAAAAAAGCCTCCAATAAATTTAACGTAATGGTGTATTTCAGGAATCAGAAAAATTGATAAAAATTGTACAACTGCAGGCTAATACTCATGCTGTACATATCGTCGGCAGCGTGGGCGCGACCGTATTAATAGCAAACTCTTGATTCTATTCGTAGAATGGTCTTAATATTCAGTTGTGTATTCAAGAAAGGCACTTTAATACACTTTCCTTTGCTTGGGATCGTACCAAGCTGCTCTAATTTTTAGTTATATCGCTAACTGAATATTAAAAAGCCAATGCAAACTTTTAATTGGACAACAAGATCTTGGCGTCTTCAAAAGCAGTTTGGGTAAGCACTTGATAATTGCTCTTATTTATTGTGACTTTGCCATGAGAGTCATAGGGATAAGTAGAGAAGATGATAATGGTGATGTTTAGTCGCTATTTTCTTTTTAACATCTCTGTTTTGATGTGCACTCGCAAGCGAATTAAATCAATTGCAAAGAAAAATAAGATAAATAAATAACTAAACTGTAAAATATTTCTAGGGCTTTACTTCCTGAAAACAATGTCTTACTCCAATTAAAAGTCATACAGTATAATTGCGTTTTGCAAGAAACAGTGTAAACAACTGCAAGATTTTTTTTACGAGATCGACGATTTTACCGAAGCTTGTGTAGTTTTGTATAGTCCCCAAATAAAGTTTTCAAACAAGATTATTATCACCATCATTAACATTTATTATTGAGGGGATAAATATATCAACAAGTAGAAACCTGTCGTGTGGCAAACAGTTGTTTTTATCTCAATAAATGACTGATCTCATTGACGCTTTTACGGCACTTTTTCTGCGATTTTGGTCGATTGAAAGAAATTGCAGTAAACTCACTTTTACAATTTTTTTATATGGACCAGGATATTTAACTTTACGTTACGAGCATTTATAAAAGAGTATAAAAAGCAGCCATTTGGATTATGTAACAACTTTTGTACGTAAAAAAATTTGGAATTACTGCATTACATTTACTAAAGGTTCAACTTGACTTCCTTCGGATTTAAGTGCAGCTTGTGTAATATTGTCGATATGTTGGCAGCATGACTGACTATGCGAAAGCGCTGTATTAATGGCGGACGTAATCGCTCGGTCGCGGCTGATAAAATCTTACTCGCGTAATCATGCTGTGTCCTAGGCTGAAATGGGCACGATCTTGACCTTCAAGATCACTTTTATTTTAATGATCTTGATCTGAAACAGTGGTTCTCAACCTTTTTGTTACCACGCACCATCTAAGTATCTTTTTGTTACATCAAGTACTAAAAAGTTCATTGAAAGATTAATTTCTTGGATTTTTTAAAATGCAAATGGTGATATTGTTTACTACAGTTGTAGCCTATATGTCTTTCCTGTACAGGTTGCTTTCGCCACCACTGCACTCACTGCACATCTGAAATCATAGGAAGTCATGTAAGACCATTCTGGCTTTTAGTTTTAATACTTATCACTGCAGAGAAGCCCTGCTTACACTTCCTTGCGTTTTTTGAGTCAAAGTTGGATAATCAAAGGCCATTGTTAGCCAGAAATGGATTGGCAAGCATTCTTTATGCTTAATGTTAGCTGCCTTATAATATTGGATGTCAATGGTTGTCTTTTATCATGCCGTTTGACATGTGATTTGATAGATGAACAAAGAATAGATTAAAATGTAGGGACAATATGCCCAAAAAATAATGCATTAACAGAGTTTTAAGTAGTTTTGAATGACAGTCAATTTCTTGAAAGAACTTTTTTTGATTGTTTTTACTACGAGGAGAGATGTGTCAACTGTGAACATTCGATACTTTTTGGTTTCTTTGTTCATAGGCCATAAGTCTAGTTTTCGTACTGAAGTTTGCAATTTGTAACCAAAATCTCCAAAAAAGCGATTAAACCTTGAAAAAACTGATTTACTGTTTACTGTCAGAAAGAAACATAGTCAGAAAAATTTTTAAATTAAGGAAAAATTACTTGAAAAATTACTTGAAAATTTAAAATTAAGGAAATTACACGATTTGAATAATCCAGAATTTCTATCAAGACTTATAGCTACTTGTTGAATATTTTTGATACTCTCATCATCAAAAGTTTGCAACAATTAGCTACAAGTCTCGATAGAAACTCCGGATTATTCAAATTGTAATTTTTTTGTGTTTGAAAATCGAACAGCTTTTTCCTTAATGCAATAACTTACTATACAGTATTTCCTTGTGAGAGCAAACGTACATTTGTACAGAAAAAAACAAAAAACATTTGCTCTTTAAAACATTCAAAACATCATTGTACGTTCAAAACACCAACAATAGAAACGAAGCAATTTTATGACATACAAAGATTTTTTAAAAGTTTTTTTTATGTGCCACATTGAACTTGCACTTGCGCTTTGAAAACAACTAAAATAATTGCGGCGCCAGCGTTTTCGCAATTAAAAAAAATTCTGCTGGTAGATCAGTTCTTGCGTGCAAATCATCTGCTAAAAGTACCCAATCTGATTATTGCATTAATTACGCAATGAGTTTAGTTCGTTGCCATAAATTAGCTAAATATGTAGCTCAAATGCATTTATCACCATACTACCAATAAATATCTAAAAAATATAATTAAATTCGAGTATTGGATTTTATTGAAATTCAAAAATTGCTCGTGTACCACTTAAAAAGCTCTCGCGTGCCATTAGTGGTACGCCTACAACAGGTTGAGAACCACTGATCTATGATCACCATATTTTTGTGTGATCTTGATCTTAAAGTTGTTCAAGATCGAGATCAGTTCAAATTCTAAGGTATGCCACTAAAAAGACACAATTTAATTTTTTGCAGTAACATTTAAATCTGTTTGAAACATAATATTCAGTTATAGGCTCCAAATAAAAGCAAAAATTTTTGAAAAATATTGAGAGTTCGACGTTTTAATTTTTAGAGATATCTAAGCAGAGCTTTTATAAGAGACGAAACAATGTTATTAATCGAAAGTTTTGCAAAGCAATATAATTTGATTCACAATAGGCTAGAATCATTAATGAGCAAATGGATGCCGTATGCTGCTTTGCTAATTTGACTGGTTTTTGCATCATAGTGACTTTTTTACATTTCACACCAAAACTACTATTCTTGCCCATCTATGGTCCTTGTCAAATTCACATTACGGAAATATCATCCGCTTGGCGGTCGTTGCAAGCAGCTTTAAATTTTAGTATAAAAAAAATAAATAAATAATTTCTACCTGACAGCTACATCATGGCCTTTTCAAAACTAGGTTGGAGTAATTACTTCTCTACTATCGGATCGTCGGTCAGATAGGTCGGAGTAATAAGTAATAAAATGTTAAATGTCTCCGACGCTATCCTGGATTCAGGAGAAGAAATAGAGACAATAGTGATGATGATTCGTTTTGTATTAACGTATCCTTATCCAAGCTGCGATCCGCTCAACTATTTACCGTTGATAATCTTGTCCATAGAAACTACTTTAGTCGTGACAAACTTTATTGAATAGTTTCAGATATTTTGGTAAGGTAAGATTTTTTTAGTTATCAGTTTACGTATGGAGTTGAAAGATATTTTTTGACCATCAACTTAAAATGCGAACCTTTTTTTGATTTTTGGTTCACTGTAACGCCATAGATGTAGCCAAAACGCTCTTTTCATTTCAATCAACCATTAAAAGTCATTGTGTCATATCCCCCTTGGAAATGATTAACACGAAAAATTAGAGACAGATTCAAACTGAAGACTTTTTTTAGAGATCACTACTGTATGTTTTTGAGAGAAAAATCGACAAAACCGAGATAGATTTAAAGTGAAGTTCTTTTTTACCACTTGAAACATTTTTCACTGAGCATATTCATTTGCGGTTGTATGCGCCCTTTTAAAAATCTCGGTACGCCACGGATTTAGACCACCCATTGCCAAGGAATTCTTACTTTTTTGAAAAATACCCTCTGAATTGAAGATTTTGGACCACTTTTCAAAATCGGAGCTTCTGAAGTCTTTCAATAAAGTGAAATCAACTTGTGCTGCTGTTACAGTACAACACCAAAAATTTGGGCTACTTTAACAACTGATTTTCAGGTTGGAATGTAGAGCAGTGACCTTTATGAGTTATTTCTTCCTGTTTAAATCGATGTTGATTGGTTAATAACTAGCGCGCTATTCTACTGATCTTTGAAAGATATTAGAAAAACTACTGTAGAATTTTCCTGAGTCGTCACCTCACGGGGAACAGAAAAAGTGACAACTTTGACAAACTGGCGACTTAGGCAAACAACAGATTAAATACGTTTAGGCCGACACAAAATTGAGGTCTCTTTGTTTCGGCAGAAGCTGAATGTTTGAAAAATGAAGAACAAAAACAGAAAGCAGAAAAAGTGCTATCTGCATTTTTTGTATTGCTGTACAAAAATTTAATACAGAAACACTTAACATACAGTCTTAAAGAAATCCGAGATTTATTCTCTGCTGTAACATTTTTTTTTGTCCATTTCCTAGTCAGTAACTCCATAAATTATTTCAAATAAGTAATAGCTTTTGTTACTTTTGTAGCTAGACTGATTTACTTGGCAGTGAGATGGCTGAGTGAACGGAAACTAACACTGATGAAAACAATTTAAAGCGATGAAATAATAGGGTTATAAAGGAAGCTTGTGATGCACAGTGGGGTTGTGTTACACCAGTAAGGATCGTAGAGAGATATACGAAACAACTGTAGTTTAGCGGTACCGGACTATAAGTTTGAAATATAATCACTCTAGCAAAGTTTTTATAGGCCTGACAACTTAGGCAAATTTTTTGCTTATGATGAGTAAAAAATATGGGGACTTAGGCGAATTGACAAGTTAGACAAAGGCAACTTAGACGAACTTAATAGCACAAAAAGCAATAGACTCTCAGCCGGGACCAAAGTGGCGACTTAGACGAAGGCAACTTAGGCAAATTTTACTGTATTTTAGCGAACAATTTATTTGCCGTTTTTATATCTTTATGTCAATCTTTTCACAAAATTTTTTTAAATGCTGCTTATGAACTATCTCAGATTTATATACATTAAGTTGAAGAAGAGTGAGAAAGATAAAAAAATTGTTTTGAAAAAATTCAGCCTACCATATAGGTTGGTTTAGTATAGAAGCATTTGCGGAAAAGAAAGTGTGTGGTAGATAAATAATGCAAAACAAAAGCGTCAACAAATCGCCAAAGTGCAAAAAATTTTTGTTTAGCAAAGAATATTGAATTTGAAATATTTCAACTTTTTAGTTTGCCTTACATTGGAAGCGTTTGTTAAAAAGCAAGCGGAAAGCGGGCCATTTAAAAAGGTGGCGAAAATTTCGTTTTCCGCTTGCTTTCTCTGCAACCGTTTTCAGTATGAAACAACCTAATTTGCTTGTAAGCAGCATGTGATAATGATAAAAAATTAAAGTAAGCGAGCTCTGATTTTAAGCCGCGTACGAAGTACATGTCGCAATCTTTTTTATTGTTACTTTTACACATGCTTTTCAAGCACTATACTGACAATGATGAAATAAACCGTTAGTTGCCAACCGGTGAGGAATTCCTCCCCTGGCGAAATTTCAGGAATTCAGAGAAGGAATTCATACTTATAAGAATTATTACATGTACAACAGGCTTTCTAAACAGGGATTCTTGATTTGACGATAAAATATTTATTTTTCCAGTGAAGACATCAAGTGAAGATAAAAACGGTCTTCCCTTTACGTTTCATAGAAAATTTGCATTCGAACTGCAATTCAAAACCTTTCTTTTGATCTTCACATGACTTTATAAAAAAAAATATTTAATTTCAACATAGATAGTTCCACTCGAAACGTGTTAAAAACTTATTTAATTTATCAAAGGAAGGAATGAAAAGTTTCAAAGTGAATTACGGGAGGAAAGAAAAGTTTTAAAATGAGCAAAGAATGGAATTAAAAATGTCAAAATGAGCAAAAAGCGATTGCATTTAAAAAGGTTATAAACCATTAATATATACAAATTTCTAAGCGCTGCTTACAATCAAAAAACACGGTACACAAGCATTAAGTGAGTCGAGAAGTAGAACGTCAGACTCTAAAAAGGTAGACCTGAGTTCGATTTCGGGTTGGGTCATACCAAGTTGCCACAAGTTTCCTGCTTAACTTTGGGCATCATGGTGTAGAAGTGGCGTGAAAAGAAACTCTCTGTGCCACCACTCAGTCCTAACGTCAGAAAAGCAAGTTTGTACTGTGTTAATGCCCGTGATTAAAATGTGATATGAAACTGGATGACTGATCGCTAGGCTTCTAAACGCGTTCAAAGCGTTTTCTATTTATTTTTTTATGAGAGTGGCACTTTTTATGGAATTGTTTTCGAAATTTTTTTGTAAACAGTTTAATTGTTAAACCCATGCACTATAAGTTGAAATGTTAAAATAACTTGCAATTTTCGAACGTGTATTTGGTCTAATCGGTTAAGTTTTCATTGCCGTTATATCAAAAGGTTAGAACAAACTTCTGTAGCTTACAAAAAATAAGCTGCTTACAAGCATCACTTCTCATTAAACTTTTATTTTAATTTGATACAAGCAGCAAGAATCGAATTTTTATTTGATTTTTTCCGAGATGATTGCGTTTTGCCGCGTGATTCGTCGGCTCACATTCATATTTGCCATTTCCTTCTTTATCTTCTTGTCGTAGTTTAGGGGCAAAAACATTGACGACACTTTCTTCATTCCATCTTTACATAAAAATTTCACTAGTAAACTATTGTTTATTATAAATTACCTTTTATATTAAAAAAAGTTTAAGAATTTTATTTGGTTTTAAACAAAAAATTCTCAAAAGAAATAAAAAAGCAAATATTCATTGTTTGAAATTAGCTATTAAATAAAATGTTATGCTAAAAATTCCATAAGTTTTCTCGAAAAAAATCCAACCAAAGGATTTAAAAAAACAAACCAACTTGCTTAGTGGCTTCTTGACGCTACTCCATACAAAACAAGCCTACTTTAAATTATTTTTCAGCAAAACGATTTTCATCAAAATGTAGCCAACAAGCAGGACAAGGCTCGTGCAATAAATCTATTGACTGGCCTCCGAACTTCGCTGCAAATAAATTAAAATAGAAAAGCACAAATTTAGGACCGCCACATTAAGGTTTAAAAACTGGATCTTGGCTTCGGGAATTTTCGGAATTTGTGACAGTTTCTCAGCTACTAGATATCTAAGCATCGATTTACCTTGGTCGGGAAAACTTTATATTGTAACAGTAGCCTTTTGTCTGCGGTATCGCTAAGTGTGCAAGCGTTTTGATCTGATTAATTTCCCGTATACTCGTGAAAAAAAGCATTTTAAGAAAAATTTCTAAATGAGATCATGATGCTTACACACAATGAGGATTCAGGTTAAAACAAAAGCAGCACTACATCTGGCTATGCGAAAGACCAAAAGATAAGATTTCGAAACAGGATATCAAAATTAAAACGTTTACCCGAATAATGATCTAACACTTCACCAATATAAAAGTTTGTCTCAAATTTAGGATAAAGACCAAAAAAAGACCATCACTTTGAAACTGTATCCAATTACTCCGTTTTCGTCCCAAAAAACAAGTGATCTTTAAAAAAAAGATTATCATCTAATATCTTATTCATTTTTCTACATTTAAAAAGTTTTTCTACAGAATTACTTTATTTTCGGTGCACGAAAAATTTGTTTTCCAAAATAATTTCTTTAAATTTCGATTATGCTCAAGCTTTTGAGATTTGGGGTGGCAGTTGCCCCCTCTCCTACGCTTATGCTTAGATTGCTTGTTGCCTCAAAGAAGTTAAAATCTATAAAAATTTGCTTTTAGGCACAACGCTGTTCTTGATGCAAAAAATTTCTTTTTTAAACTGAAATAGACTTTTGTTCTTCGCTAAAATTTTTGTTTAATTGTTGTTATTTTTCAACTGTAATTTGAAGTGAAAATGTTTTTATTTATTTTTTGTTAACTTGTTTGAAAGAGTGCAGACGGAGTGTGGCCTTGCAGTTACAAAACATGATTTTTTTGTCAGTGTTATCTGCTCTGAAGTCTTTTGGATAAAACTCATTACCCGTGATTTATAAAGTTTAACTCTCAGTGCTTTTTAAAAAATTTTTCAAAGCGCTGGGATCGTAATCGACACGGTCTAGGTTCAAAATCTACTCGCACCATTCTGTTGTGTCCTTGGGAAAGATACTTTATGGCTCTTTCACCTGCTTGATGGTCTTGGCAAGCAGTTCTAAATTAAAGTCATATCTCTATTAAAAATTTCATGCGGGCAGCAATATCTTGGCATCTCCTAAAGCAGTTCGGGGTAATTGCTTGCCCTATGTATGGCGCCTCGGTCGCTTTCCTGCTAGTCAGGAGGATAAATATAGAAATAAAAAATAAAAAAACAGAAATTCAACCGTTTTTAAGTCTTTGCCACATCACAACAACTTTTTGAAAAATTTTTAAGAAGGCGAAACATTTTTTTAGAGTTATAAAACCTGTTTTTGACGTAAAGACTAAAAATTTTATAGCAACATGTAAGCTTATTTCTGGTTTTAAATATCACTTTAATTTTTTATGCAATGTTATTTGGAATTCAATTTTAGATAAATTTTTTCTTGATAAATTGATCTTGACAGTTCAATTAAAATCTTAATTTATGAAACCGTATAATCCGATTGCAAATTTAGCAAAGTAATATATAAGTTTTGCATCGATTTCTTAATTAAAAACATTATTTTCATAGACGATTGGCTTATTACGTTTAAAGCTTAAATATGTTTATCCTATTTGCCTGTCCAAAACGAGAAACGACCTGAAACTTATGCCATTGTTAGCTGTCGTTTTTAGAATATTTTATCGAACCGTTATCCATCGCCGTTAATAATTTTACAATTTGCAGAGTTCTGCCTGTACATAGCAAGAAATAAAGATTTACAACTATTAGAAATGTAATTTAGGAAGAGAGGTAATTTTTAAAATCCATTTGAAAATAATAGCAAGCAAAATCCAACATTTCATTTAGTTTGTAAAATTTTTTATGTTCCCTTACAAGAAACAATCGACCTTATTTCAGATAAATGTTATGACAAGAACTCTAACGCTATTAAACTATCAAAAAAAAGAAAATCTTTAAAAAATTATTAAATTTAGCAACTAAAGGAATATTTTTATACAAAGACAAATTATTTCAGCAAGTCGATGGTGTTTCTATGGGTTTACCTAGGTCCTACTATAGCTAACTTCTTTCTGGCTGAAACAAAAACCCGCCTTTTACAACAGCAACTCAATTCCGCTCCAAAAGTCTATTTTAGATATATACGAGGGTCAGTCAAAAAATAATGAGCCCAAGTCTCTCCTGGCCATATTTGTTGCAATAAAATCAAAAGTCATACATCAAAAGAAAGCCCAGGGATAGGAGATCTCAGTTCTACTTTTCAATGTAATCTCCGCACTTTTCAATTCCAACTGTCCATCGATGAACAAGGGACACTATGCCAGCCTTGTAAAAGTCAGCAGGCTGCATTTTTAACCAGTTTCTTACAGCGTGCTTGACTTCTTGATCACTAGTGAAGTGCTGCCCCCTAACTCCTTCTTTCAATGGTCCAAAAAGATGATAGTCAGATGGTGCCAGGTCGGGTGAGTATGGGGGATGGGTTACCGTCGTCCATCCAAAAGAAGCAATCACTTCACGAGTTTTGAGACTGGTATGGGGCTTGGCGTTATCGTGTTGCAGCAAGACCTTAGACATGTCCAGGTGAGGTCGTACTCTTCTCAGTTTCGCTTTCAGTTTGCGTAAAGTGTCAATGTAAGCATCTGAGTTGATGGTAGTACCTTTAGGAATAAAATCTACCAATATCACTCCTTCAATGTCCCAAAACACAGTCGCCATAATTTTTCCAGCTGAACGTTGACTTTTGAATTTCTTGGCTCTTGGGGACGTGGGGTGACGCCATTCCATGGATGATCTTTTCGACAGAGGTTCATAGTGATGAACCCAGGTTTCATCTCCTGTCACTATACGGCTGAGAAAAGTTTTGTCACTTCTGTGACACTCAATAAGCTCCGAACAAGCTTCAAAACGGGCTTGCTTGTGAAAATCCAAAAGTTGCCTCGGAACCCATCTGGCGCAAACCTTTGCAAAGCCTAGCTCATTAACAATATTCACAGCACTTCCATGGCTGACTCCAACACGTTCAGCAATGTCATCAATAGTGATTCTGCGATCATCTCTAATCAATTTCTCAACCTTATCATTGTTTCCAGGATTGACTGCAGAAGATGGTCTTCCACTTCTTGGTCTGTCCTGGAGGCTACTCAAACTTGGATCATCTTCTTCGTGTTTAATCCTGGATACCCACTTTTTCACAGTGCTGTAGGCTAATGAAGCATCTCCATAAACATTTACCAATCTTTCGAAAATTTGTTTTGGTGGCTCCCCTTCCGAAACAAGAAATTCAATCACAGCTCTCTGCTTCTGAGGGACATCCAGTGATGACGTCATTTCCAAAACACAATACCAAAAGTGGACACGTTGAAACAATTTTTTTTTACAATTTATCTTTAAAGCAGTAAATTTACTAAACACCCTTAAAATTTCTAGAAAAAATATGAAGGTTAAAGCGGTTAAAGTTAACAGGGCTCATTACTTTTTGACTGACCCTCGTAGATGACATTTTTGCAATATTTAACAACGAAGCAGACAGTATGGAATTTTTAGATAGATTAAATTCACAACATAAAAACTTGCAATTTACAATGGAAAAGTCTATTAATACTCTCCCCTTTATAGACATGGAACTTAAAATACACAATAATAATTTACAATCATGGATTTGAAGAAAACCGACTCATACTGGTGTTTTTCTAAATTTCAAAGCAATTTGCCCGTTAAAGTGGAAATCAAACTTAATTAGTTGTATGTTAAATCGTGCCAAAAATATTTATTCCAATCGCCAGCTCTTCCAAATCGAAATAGAAAAATTAAGATCAATGTTCTGTAATAATGGATACCCAAACTATTTTTTCGATGAAGTTCTTTACCAATTTATGAATAGTAGACAAACAAATTTAAATCAGACGCAACCTACAAATAAAAAAGAAAAAGAAACCAATACAGTTGAAATTCCATATGTGGGGAAACAATCTCATATATTCGCAAAAGACATTTCAAAACTTATTTGGAAATTCTCTGCCGTGCATTTAACATCTATATATAAAACTAGCAAAGTTGGAAACTATTTCAATTTAAAATCTAACACACCTGCGCTTTTGTATCAAATGTTGTTTATCGCTTTTCGTGCCCGTGCGATGCGGGTCTGACTTACATCGGTAAGTCAACACGTGATGTGGTAACAAGAGTAAAGGAACACTTAAATTTAGGTTCTTCAGTCAAAAGCAAAATAAAAGATCATATTATTGCATGCAATTTGTGTAATAAAAAAGATATGGATAGCTTAATACATCGTTTTAGTGTTATAAAAAAATGTTCATCAGATTAAGACTGTAAAATTCACGAAGCGTTACTAATTAAAAAACATCAACCAAAATTAAATAAACAACTGTATGAAAATGGCTCGTCTTTCTTGCTACAACTATTCTAATTTATAGTAAATATCATCTTTTCATAGTAAATATTCGAATTTAGTCATGTGATTTGTATTATTTTTTCTCTTTTTTCTCTTTTTTTTCTCTATGAATTCTGACGTTGTTTTGTGTAATTGTCATTGCTTTTAAATTGAATTATGAATAACAGTAACAGCATAAACTTGAGAAAATTATTGTTTATATAGTTTAATTGAATGTATTTATCGTTTATGGTTAAAAAATTTTTTAGATGATTTTAAACAATTTTTAGATGCTTTGATAAGGACTGATGATAGTCGAAAACGTTTAGCTTTTTTAATAAAAAATTTTACAAACTAAATGAAATGTTGCATTTTGCTTGCTATGATTTTCAAATTAGAAAATGTATATAGAGTCTTGTTTTAACATGACCTACAGCTCTGTTTTGTTGTCAAAAGCAGTTTTCTTTTTGGGTCAAAAACCCCTATTTTAACCCTAATCAAACAGGCTATTTTCATAAATTTTTTGAACAAAACTAGTCTTTTTTTAATTTACAGGAAAACAGTTTTAGATGGAAGAACTATAAATTGAGTTCAATGCAGATTTAACGAGAAAAGTAAAGGCGTTTCGCTTACAAAAATTCTAAACACAAATTCGAGAAACCCTTCTTGAATTTAAGTATAAAAGTATGTAAAAGTTCAAATGCAGATTTAACCCTAGATAAGTAACGTGGAGTGCAGCAGCACTCCAAATTCTTTTATTTTTTTATACTTGTATTTCAATTTTTTGGTTGTTACTTTATTTACCCTACCATCATAGGGATCTGAAAAGAAACATGTAAAAAGAAAAATATTTAGGAAAATAATACAGGCGATATCGACGTATTGGGGTTCTCTTTAACCCCACATTACCTTTAACATAAAGTAATTTTTTCATTTTTATTTTAGATATTTCAGGAATATCTCAAAGAATATGTGATTAAATCTTTTAAAGTAATTACATTTCATTGTATCACATTATTTTTTTATTTTTTCATTTTTTCATGAAGTCTTGGCTAAAAAATGAAAATCCAAATGAGGAAGAAATTTTAAAAGACCTTGCAATACTAGATTTAAAAAATTTTATTAGTGACCTGTATCTGTATCTGTTGATTCTGTAGGCTTATATGACAGTGGTACAGATGTTCAATATTCCCTTCACATAACAATAGTTAGACTGAATCTAATTCCAGTGATGAGGAACCTAGACCACAGAAATCACGCCGACTCCCTCTACAATCTTTACAATTCTTAGGATCCCTTTCCACTCAACTAAGCGCTGCTTTACCTGGCCTTTCATCAGTACCCGTTGTACTAGCTCCTCAAACGCAACCAGTTCCTTCAAAAACTGTTTCGGCAGATCCTCATGCACACTGTGAGCATCCGGACCAAACAATAATTTTCCTATATTCCAAACTCATTTATAGTTTGGACAGGCACCAGTACGAGACCGGTACGAGTACCAGTACCGATCAAAAGTATTAGGACAAATATAACGTTTAGTACAAAAATATTTTGCTATGAAAGTCTATTTTGCTATACAAAATATTAATATCAATAATTTAGAGCACGGGTTCTCAAAACGGCCATGGGCCATTTACCGGAGGGCACAAGCAGAATTCTTTTTCGGTCTTCACTCGATTTTCGGGATGAAAAGGAAAAAATAAGAGACAGTTTTAATGTGATGACCTTTTTTTATTTTTGAATTGCATAATATTCTGAGCAAGGGGCCACGGGTGTTTGAAAATCTCTGAAAAGGATGCCATGAACCCCCAAAGTTTGACAACCCCTGATTTAGAGTACAACTTTAATTAAATAAATTTTTTGTTATTAATTGATTAAATAAAAATTTTTAAATAATTAAATTTATTTTTTCTTATTAAAATTTAGAATATGTTTAAAATTTTAAAAAGATAGTCTTATCCTAATACTTTTGACCGGTACTGTATATATATATATATAACATACTTACCAAATATGGAATAAAGTTAGTATTGATCTGCGATATGAAATCTAAACATATGCTAAATGCTCTTCTTTACTTGGGAAAGTCTGCAGGCAGGGTCCCACATGCCCTACAATTAGGCTTAGGACATTCAGTGGTGGATATTTTAATTTAGGGGCCCGAGGCTAAAATTTTCAAAAATTGATGTTGTCTGAGAAAAAAAGAGGTCGTCTGATCTTGGCTTGCATATTTTTCTCCAAAACTCATGGTGTCCTCTAAAAAAAAAAAAGGTCTTCACTTCAATTTCATCTCTGATTTCCCTATTTTTCTCGCAAAATCAGGGTGTTCTCCAAAAATAAAAATAAAAATTCAACTCTGATTCCCCTATTTTTCTCCCAAAATCAGGGTGTTCTCTAAAAAAAAAAAAAAAGGTCTTCACTCAGAATCGTTCTCTGAACAAACATCTGCAGCAGATTCAAAACTTTATGTGCTATTTTCGAGGAGGGGCCCCCAAAAAAAAGGGGGGCCTGAGGCGACTGCCTCATTCGCCTCACCCAATATCCACCACTGAGGACATTATTATGCAAAATACCTGAAAATCCTTTCTATAATACCTGTAGAACCGTAACATATGATAATTTGTTTACGTCCGTCCTTTAGCACATGATTGATTGAAGAACTGTGCGTTTACGTGTTGGAACAATGTGTCGTCATAAAGCAGAAGTTCCCCCAGTATTGAAAATGAGGCGCAACAGAGAGCAGTAAACAATTGCTTACTGCGGTAACAAGTCTTTTCTCCCTGCATCATTTGTTCCTCTCAAAAAAATAAAAAGAAGCTTGTCCTATTGTTCTCTTTTTTTTTTGAAAAACATGCAAAATTCCTATCTGTGCTGCACATGCATAGTCATTCTGCAAAAACTGTTTTCAAAAACTAATTTCTTACTACCCCTGTCTTATTTAGTTTGTGTAAAAAAGTTAAATAAAGAATTTTAGTTTACTGAATTCCTGTATATAAAAACGAGGTGATTCACACAAGAAAAATCAAAGGAAATTTTACTTTACTTTATTAATAAAGACGACATAAATACTTCTGAAAAAAAGGTGATTCACGCCATAAAGAAGAATTTATTATTTTTTATGCTACTGCTTATAATACTGCATATACTTTATTGATTATAGCGTTAGCAAAAATAGCAATTTTTATTGTTTTGTCGCTGTAAGCAACACGGGTTGAAGCTGAACCCCACGTCATCTATAGTGTTAGGGTTACCCCACGTTACCTATTAAGGGTTAAGCATAAAGCTTCATTGCACGAGATTAAAGCTGTTGTTCCGTCCTTTTTTGTCTTTAAATTCGCAATTTTTCAAACTTTAATTGTCTACATGTTTTCTAATTTGTAACAAAATATTTTGAGCAGCAAAATATAGCCTGTAATAAATTTAATTAAGAAAACTATCGTTTCCACAAATTAAAAAACAAGTTTCATAAATAATCGATGTTATAATTTAATTTTTTTATTTCAAATTTTGTACACAGCAAACCTATTTTTAGAACGTTTTTAGAAAACTAAAAAAAGTGATATATAAATAGACTTACTGATGTTAAAACCTATAGCTACCTCATAATCTTTCACATTTTCAAACATATTTTCGTCTTTGTAACAGTTTTGAGAAACTTTCGCACATTTTTCATTTGTTGCGATTTGAACACATGAAGTAGAACTTGGCCTACTTTGTTTTTTTCTCTTTTCTTTTTGAAAGTGTTTTGTATTTTCTTCAAAACTAAAAAAAATATTTAAATGTAGTAAAAATTTTTTTTAATTTCAGCTTTTCAATTTACGTTTTACTTTTCATAATTATGCATTTTTTCTCTTGGAACTATATCGCCAGTGCTCAGAGATGGATCCACGGTGTTTTCCAATAACTCTTTATTGAAAAAAAAAACGCCATGTGCTGCTGTTTTTTCCTTATCCTTTGTTGAATTTGAATTGACCTCCATTCTGTTATACTTGTTTTTTTCATTAACATTTTTTGACGCAATGACGGACGCCATAAAACCCTTAAAGGTAATTTTCAGCCCCCGATTTTAAAGATGAAGACTTCACAGTCAAAAATATTTTCTGACCTCCTAAATATTTTTTGTCATTAAATTCTAATAACTACCCATTTGACCCAAAATGAAACATTCTACTTATAATCAAAATCCAATAAAGTTAAAAATAAAAGGCCCGACGCGTTACGCATCTTTAAGGGATTAAACATGGATAGATTTCATTTCAGTCTTTAATAAACTCACCTTAAAGCTTCAAGAATCAAATTTAGCTTCCTGTCCGCGTGTTTCATATGGGACTCGACGTGCTGGAGCCTCGAGTTCATGCTGCACGACTCTGGTGTCGGCGGATCGACAGTCAAGCCGCGCGAACTGGATCGATAAAAGGATGAAGTTTGACCGTGAAAAGTGTCGGGATTTACACCGACAATCAAATCAACTCTGAAATCGTACAAATTTGTTGATATCTATGAAAAAAATTTTCTGAACAAAAGTTTTATTTAAAGTTTTAATTATTATTTATGTTTAGAAGAAAAAAGTGCAGATTGTGCCATATTATTAAAAAAATATTTTTTTGACCCGAGCTAGTTATTTGAAATTAAATTTTTCAATGAATGTCATTTCAAAGTAATCAAATAAATACTTGCGTTTGCATTTTTTCAATTATGGCCAGCTATTTTTCATAAAAGCTACACATTAAAATTTTTTTCGAGAAAAACACTTTAAAAAAAGTAAATACTGTATGTTGGCATGCGGGTAATTCGTAAGTTGATACCGGTTTTTGTAGAAGTGCTACTGTTTTGGCTAAGTCAAGTTTATTATGAAATTGTGAAAAGCTGACAGCTTTGTTTTAAACAGTTTACTTTTTTGCGTAAAAAATAACTTTTCGGTTTTAAATTTAGAGTGTTCATTTTCTTCTTAACTCTTTACTTTCTTAACATTTTCTTCTTAACTCTTTACTTGTGTTTTAAAAACCAAACGCCGTTTTATTTAAAATGAAGACTTTTTTAGTCTTAACTTGACTTTCAAATTGAAATTCTTTTCTAAATCATTTTCTGGTTTCCAAAACAAACGTTTGTCCTGACTTTGTCCGAGCTGCCCCTAATAAATGGCGCTGCCGAAACCGGTGCTAGAGACAAAGATCAGCTGGTGAACAAGGATTTGCCGTTTCATAAAGTCAATCAATAAATGAGAAAAACAGAAAATTGTGTACTAAAGTTGACTATTTTTTATTTGGGCACAAGCTTTCGTGGGCTATTGCTCACTTCATCAGGTGCAATGGAATAAGAATGCAATCAAAACAAGTTTTACACAACGACATTAAACGTAACAAACAGACATATGTGATGTAATGAGATACAAAAATATCGGATAAAAAAAGATAAGTTTGAGAAAATATCGGATAAAAAAGACTAAGAATTATGTATATATAAATCGTCATTTTGTGCCGAGTTCTCTATCTCGCGTCATGATGTTGATGGCCGTGTCCGGTTCTCTACCCGGTAACACCATCATTGTCAGGTGCATATAACTAACTTTTGCCATCCCTCGTAGTGTATTTACTGCAATATGCTTTACGTTCATATTCCTGATGAGTTCCTTAAGGACGAAACAGGGCCTTGTCGAATATTTGTATCGCATATAATACACAAAACACGTTGCTTTTGAATATCGTTGTGTTCAGACAAGTAGTAGCTCCTCCCGGCATTGCCCAATCATTTGTTCTAATATATATATATATATATATATATATATCTCTAAGAATATATATCATATCGTCATCCTCCTAACCTCAAACTTTTACTCACATCTGCCTCCTTACCAAATCAATATTTCATTACGCGTACCTTTCCCTGCAAATCTTCTAAATGCCATCTCTGCTCCAACATAAATATTAACCCTACTATAACTGGTCCTAACGGAGTCCCAATAAAAATCTCCGGAAACTTTAGCTGTAATTCATCTAATATTATATACGCAATTTCATGCAATCTCTGCCCTAAAGCAATCTACATTGGAGAAACAAGCAACTCTATCAGACAACGGATGAACGGACACAGGAGCGACATCAAGCACAACAAAAACAAACCGGTAGCCGAGCATTTCAATAAATCTGACCACACTTTGGACAATCTCAAATTAGCAGTAATCAAGGAAGTTAAAGGTAAAACTAAGCAACAACAGGAAATGGAAGAGCAAAAAATTATTTTCAAACTCGCTTGCATTAACCAAGGTTTAAATAAAGATTATTCGTTTATATCTAACTACGTGTAATATTATTTTTGTAAACGTGAGCGTCATTTATGTTTTTCACTTTTTTATCCATTTCGCATCGTTCTACTGTATACTTGCACGCCATTTTCTCGCATTTTTTTTTTTGTTTAAATTGCTGTAATTTACCGCACTGCCATATTTTCTCAAACTTATCTTTTTTATCCGATATTTTTGTATCTCATTATGTCACATATGTCTGTTTGTTACGTTTAATGCCGTTGTGTAAAACTTGTTTTGATTGCATTCTTATTCCATTGCACCTGATGAAGTGAGCAATAGCCCACAAAAGCTTGTGCCCAAATAAAAAATAGTCAACTTTAGTACACAATTTTCTGTTTCTCTCATTTGATTTGAAAAGTTGACACGGCTCCCCCAATTCTATTCCTTCTAATTCTTCGAGCAATCAATAAAGTAATAGTTAAAAGAGTAAAAAAAGTCAGAACGAAAGAAAATTATCTCAATCACATATATAAAAAACAAGCTAATTGTTTACAAAAATATCAAAAAAATTAAAAAAAAGAAACATTTTTTAACCATACTGAGTTTGAAGATTTTTGATTCTTGCTAACATTTCAAGATGACCAGTCGAATATTGCTCGATGACGTCTTTCACGTCGTACGGTCGCAACGCTTCCTTGAATTTTCTCCGGGCAACCAAAAATTTAATCGCTCTACGAAAGTGTTTTTAATTAGGCTCATTCTTGATACTAAAAAGTTATATGCGTCTTTTTTTAAGTGAGTTCATACGTTATGAATTGTTTTTTTCATTATTTATTTAGATTTTTTTCTGCAATAAACAACCGGAAAGGTATTATGAAAAAAAGCCACACGCAAAAAAACAGAAAGCTGTACTAAAAAAGGAAGAGCAAAAAGCAGCTTTACCGTAGACATCTCACAGCAGCTTTTTGTTGTTCGGTCAGTTCTTTGTTTACCTCAATTTCTTCGTTCGAAGAAGCTGGTGAAGATAAGTCACAAAACTCTTCGGCATTATTTTCTGGAAAAAAGAACGAATTTAATTTTAATTAAATTTTCTTTCGAGATTCTACAACGTTTTTGTGCAACATCAATAATTCAGAGTTTCACAATAAACTAAATCTAAAAAAAAACGAGTTTAAACCGTCAGAAAGTGTTTTGGCAAATCAATCGTGTACGATAGCGGATGAAAAAAGCAACGTCAAAATGTATGCACAAAGGTCTGTGTTCTGGCAGCGTTTCCTATTAAGTGTTAAAGCCAAATAACAGAGATGGCAAACTAGCAGTTGTACCGCTTTGTTACTCATGCGGTTAATTTCCGCGGTACCAAAGACATTTCTTTTCAAATGGGTATTCTCGTTTTACTTGATCAGATTAAAGATCAACATCAAGTAATGCATTCTGATGAGTACGAATAACGACAGGCATGTCAGTGCTTGTTTCTTGTTTGATTTTGATCGATAAAAATGCATGTATTGTAGGGAGTTTATTGTAGTACTTTTCAAATCGTAAGATTTGTGAAAAAAAGTATCTATTTTTCTCTCTTTATTTATCCTTCTAACTCGTGGAAAAATATTTTATAAAGCAACCAAAATTTTCCAGTTACATTTTGATAAGTTTAGTTTTCAAAAAATTAATTTTTTCAGTTTTTTTTCTTTATTTTTTTTGTTTCAAACTAAAGGACTACAGCAGCATTTCTTAACCTGGGGTATATTTACTCTGGGAGTATATTTCTATGTTTGTAACAAAGATAATGGCAACACTTTAATGCGTATAAACGTGATGCGAGATAACAATGATCTTTATCGCCTGACAATAACCTACTAGATACCCTAACATGCTAGTAATTGAAATATTGATTTGATGGAAATAAAAACGAGTGTGATCAGACGGTGATCAGTAAAAGGCGAATTAATTGTTAACGTGCTTTCGAAAACTTCTGTGAGTGTTTGAATTACTGCTGTTTATAATAGATACAATAAATAAAGACTTCTTCTTTAACGAAATAAGAACATAACAGTATACTTCCTGGTATAGAATAACTGCTAATGCGAATCCGAAGCTAGCCTATTTTGGATTTTGTCATAAATTTAGTCATAAATACAGCATGTCACAAAAGAAGAGAAAGTATCAGGACAATTATTTGGATTTTGGATTAACATATTTTTTTCAGGATGGTCTTCAAATTTCTCAGTGTGTCCTGTGCAATTGCATGAAAACATTTTCAAATAGTACCATGAAACCTGCTCCGTTAAAACAACACTTAGCAAATGCTCATCCAAGTATAATTAGCAAAAACTGGTTCTTTTGTGAGTTAAAACCGTCTAGTCTGAAAAGACAAAAGCTGGACAGAACTGGAATATTTTGGCAGACTAACAATGCCGCTGTATATGCATCATTTGCCATTGCTTTGCATTTGGAAAAGCTGAAAAAGCACATACTATTGGTGAAATCCTTCTGAAACCTTGCATATTGGAAAGTGTGAAGCTGATGCTTGGAGAAAAAGCATCTCGAACAATGAAATGAATCTCTCTATCCAATGACACAATAAAATCCCGAATCCATGAAATGTCTGAAAATATTAAGAGCAAGGTGAAATCAAAGATTAATTCCTCTCCTGTTTTTGCTCTTCAGCTGGATGAAACTACCGATGTTTACAATCTCTCACAACTACTTGTGTATATCAGATATGTTGCAGATGACAGGATTAATGAAGAATTTCTCTTCTGCCAACCTTTGGAAACAACATCAAAGGCAGCCGATGTTTTTCAAGTGTTGATTCATTTTTTTGATAAAACCGAATTGAGCTGGAGTAAGCTTGTTGGGGTTTGCACTGATGGTGCTCCAGCCATGATTGGTGCAAACTCTGGATTGGTTTTCCCTGGTAAAGCAGAAAAATCGAGCAATTCAAGGAACGCATTGTATGATTCACAAAGTGGCGCTCATTTCCAATACCATTCCGAAGAGACCTCATGAGCATTTGTCTGTTTTGATTAAAGTCGTTAATTATGTGAAAAGTTCTGCGCTCAACACTCGACTCTTCAGCAAGCTTTGCAAAGATATGGATGCCAATCATACCACACTTTCATATCACACTCTGTTCGTTGGCTCTCAAAAGGGAACATGCTCTCTCGTATTTTCGAACTAAGAGAAGAAGTCAAGTTGTTTTTGATTGCAAAAGAAAAAAATAATCTATTGTTAGCATTTGGTGGAGACGAATTTTCTACGTACTTAGCTTATCTTGTTGACATTTTCAAAACATTAAATCAACTAAACCAAAAACTGCAAGGTCCAGGAAGTAATACTGTATAATCGTGCACACTGATGCCATCAATGCGTTTGTGGCAAAGCTTAAGCTTTTGAGCCAACAAGCAAATAATAATAATTTTGCATCATTTCACTGCTTGACTGATATAACTGGAGATGATTTTGAACAAAATTTGAAAGAAGACATCATCAGTCACCTACAAAACTTGCAAAATGAGTTTGAACGATATTTTCTCGAGATAAATACTTCTAGCACTTTTATGAAAGTAGCTAGAAATCCTTTCGTATGTAAAGTGGAAGATGTTCCTAAAGTAATTCAAGAACATTGTAAAGAATTAACAAACGATCTTTTTGCAAAAGACGTATTTCACACTTGCAACCTAGAGGAGTTTTGGGTTAAAATGCAACATTGCTATCCACGGCTAGGTATTCGTGCTCTGAATGCTCTGGTTCCGTTTTCTTCAACTTACATGTGCGAGTGTGGCTTCTCTTCTTTACTTACTATCAAATCAAAAGCACAAAACCGACTTGACGTTAAATCTGACATTCGTTGTGCATTATCTACTACTTTACCAGATATTGAACAGCTCGTTGCCAAAAAACAAGGGCAGCCGTCACATTAAATAAGTATAACTGAAGTGATTTGCTGATTTCGTTTTTTAATAAATGAGCATCATTAAGTTTATTGAGGGTAAATCTAGCAACGACTTTTATTAAAAGGGTAAATAGGTAAAAAAAAGGTTAAGAACCACTGGACTACAGGATAGAACGTACCAGAAACATTATATCTTCTATCAAAAAAATTTTTGTCTTTGCGCGACCTTCGGTTCGAGTTATAACGATTAAAATCGTTAAATCGAAAGCGACTGGTTGTATTCGGGGATTTGGCCACCTAAACAATGAACTTATTTTAAATAGCTATATTAAAATTGAAATAAATGAAAATTTAATTAAAACTATAAACGATCCACCAACAAATAATTATGCGATTATTTTTTATGATCAATACAACCTCGAGTTTAGACTCAGTGGAAGCACCAGCTGATGAAAGGGATGCCCCATCAGTGATGAGGCAGCTACTGGAAGCAACGATTGATTTTCCTATGGCTTTATGTCGAAAACTTTGTTTACTTGAAAAGATTGGACTCGTGTTGTTCAAAATAATCTCTTTGAAGCTTCTTTTGTTGAAGCTGAAAAAAAACAGTAAATTTCTAACCGGTTTTAGAGAAAAAGAATAAAAATAACCATAATAAAATATTTTAAAAATAGGCAAGTTGCAGCTTCCCATAAAATTTTTAAAACTCTTCAGAATTTTCACAGCTCCATCAACTTCCCATACAAAGCTCTTTAGAAGCTTATAACGACCTTTGAACTGATAAAAAAAAACCTTTATTTTTTTTAGTCTTCATTTTAGTTTCAAAAAATTTTTTCTCGGATCACCTCAGCCTTCCCTATAAAAACGAAAGTGTTACGCCAATACGGTTAATGTTGAATCTGCCAGAAATACTATCGACAGAAACAAGTAATAACCTTTTGTTTTTGATTTGTTGTTGGACATGAATATTTTTTGTAGTATGTGGATACGTTTTTACCCTAAGCAACAAACTTTTCTTTTCCTATAGGTATTTTATTAAATTTACTATCTAATCCACTTTTATTCTTGAAATTGCATGATAACAGGCGTGGTAATTAGTACGTCTTTCCTTGCACTGACGACTTGCATTTAACTTTCTATGCCAGGCATGTGAAACTTGCGAGTTTATGAGAGCTGCATCGGTGAAATTTTTAATTTTACGCGGCCGCAATCCGTTTAGCAAACAAAGTAATTACTCTTTTTAAGCCTTCACTTTAATTTCAACGTACAATTATACGATTTGCCGTTCAATCAAAGCATTGGCTTTTTTTTTCTTCAAGAAAATGTGTGTCCGAATGCTAGTAGTGGAAATGAAAATTTTGAAATTGTACGTTAAAATTACAATGAAGACTGAAGAAAAAGAAAAAAAAGAACATGGAATCGGCTCTTGGAAAAATCCAATATTATTTTCTTAAACGAAACCTAAACCTTTTTCTCGTTCAAAAAATTTTGAATTAATTTATATTTCGATTTCAACATCTGATTATAAAATTTCTTTGCCGACCTGACTAAAAGACTTCGAGGTAGTGAATTTGACATGCCTGTTCTAACCGATGATCGTAATTATTTTTAAATAAATGTAAATGGAAATACCACCTAACTTGGTTTGTGATGCTCTAATTTAGAAACGATATAAATTTAGGAAAGGAAGAGTAGCAGTTCTTCTTATCTAAGAAATATCTCACCAGATTTCTGATGCTCAAACGAATAAAGATTCTACAATTAAATCCAGTTAAATTTTATCAAGAAAATATGTTTTTCGAAATATTCAAAAAATTACTTCACAGCTCGATGAATCGCCCAAGTTGCTTCTGAGCGCGAGTTTTTATCAGCTGCGTAACTTCGCCAAGTGCATTGAATGAGGAACGCAGCTGGCATTCGTCGACGGGCGAAGTGTTTTTGGCGATGCTGCTCTTGAACTTTTAGCGCGAATCCAGAACCGAGGATTCCCTTTGCAACAAACAAAGAAAACGTTTTTACGCTTCAGAATTTTAAATTCTCTAACAGGCCTGCCCAACCTTTCACTAATCGCGGGCCATTGTCATCGTGCTTATCGTGGGCCGGCCGCGATCGGTGCACTAATTAAAGTAAAGATTAAAAAAAAGTTTTCGTTTGCTGCCGAAACACAGTCAAATTGCGAAGACCTTTTTTTCTTCTTTGGTCTTCCCTTTAATTTTAAGTGTTTATTTGTAACTAACCCTCGTAATAACTCGGAATTGTAACCACAATGTAGAGATCTTCACTTTAATTTTGCATGTTTTTTTCTAAACTAAGCAAAAAACCGCTTTGGCCCCGAAATGATCGCATTACCGCAGTCAACAGTTTTAAATGTAATAAAAACAAACTCTCAAACTCAAACAACCTTTAGAATGAAAACTATATCACCTTTCATATTATAAAAATTACAAACAGTGAGAAGTAAAACTTCATTAAAACAGTACCGCTGGTAAAGTGAAAAATGATATTCCGAGTATTGTAAATCCACTTGCTAGCAAACGACCAATCCACGTAACAGGATATTTGTCTCCGTATCCTATTGTTGTTAAAGTGATCTATTAAACAAACAATACTTTACAAAAAATTCTAATTTAAAAAAACAATAAAAACTGTAATGTACCGTTTTCATTAGAATTTCAAAAGCAATGAACTAAAAATCTAGAAGTCGAACAAAAAAGCATTACAAAAATGTAATTCAATAAAAAGATTTGAAAAGATGTTTTTGATAAACCCTTTTACATTGCAAATCATTGCGTATTCAGGGAGTCAAGAAACAAAGACAACGGTAGGCTACATAACATAAAATTAACCTTTTAAAGAATGGTTTGTTTATCTAAAGAGGGTTTCTTAAACTTTTTGAAACACGCCCCTTTTTCATGCAAACACAACTCGCGTTCCCTTCTTGACAACACAAACGAAACCCAATCCTATCATTGTGTTTTCCATTTTCGTCTAAAATTAGAGTTAAAGACTAAAAAAAGGTTTTCACTTCCATTCAGCGTTCTGATTCTTCATTTTCGTCCTAAATTAAAGGTGAAGACGAAAAAAATTTTTATTGTAGTAATTAATTCAGTTTGCTGCCAGTTGCTTGCTCCCTCCTGATAAACCTTTCACGCCCCCTAGTTTAAAAACCCCAGATTTATAATTTTTCATAATTTTATATTATCAACACCTGACTTGTTAGATTTGATAGTTATATTGTTCATATTGATTCAAGTATTCTTTTTGAGAAACAAACTGGGTGAAAAAATTTATTCAAAAAACAATCGTTTTTTCGGAAAAAATTCAAGCTTCTTTGAGCAACCAATTTAAAGCTTTTACTTTGATCAACTTTTTCCAAACGCAAATAGGTACAATATTCTCAATCTTAAATAAACAAAAAATTAATCTAAGATCTTACCAGACACCACCATAATCCGTCAGCGTATGTTGTAAATTGTTCGTGATTTACCTCTTTTTCTGCTTGATAAACAAGAAACGAAGCAAAAATCAAAGTGAGGAACCCAATATACCAAGCTGTAATCAATTCCTGAAAAATACAAAAATACATATACCTATGTCAATAAAATACAAAATGTTAAAAATCTGAAAATGTTGTCTTTTTATATGAAACGTTTTTAGATTAGTCACGTTAATGACCATTTGAATCATTTCTGTAAACTCAAATTAAATGTCAATCTTTACTGATAAAACTGCGTGCAACATATATACTGATAAAACATTAAAACTGTGTGCAACATGCTTTTTTCCCAAGAAAAGTTTTACTACTGGTTTGGTTTGTAGAAAAGCTCCACCTTGCTGTGAGCCATTACGACCGATGAGAGAAGTTTCCACGTCCCCCCTTTTCTGTCTACTCTGACCATGCGGAGAATTTGTAGAAATCGAAAACTTTTTATGGTGTTGGCGGCAAACACATTGACCTGGGACCCGACACATAAGATGATCAAAGAAGAAAATACGACGATAATATCTGCAAAGATGTCGGTGCAAGCTAAAGTTTTTCGACCAATCAAATCAACTAATCTGTTTTATAATTAATCTATTATTTACAAGCTCATTAAATCAGGAAAAATTTATTTAAAAATTTGCTTCAACATATGAAGTTGTGCTAATTAATACAAACTTTCGTTTTTTACACTAATATTGTGTATTGCTATCATCTGAAAAGTTATTGTGTTGAATCAACATTAAAAACTGAAACTTTCTTTTTATGTACTATAAACATATAATTTGTATCCCATATCCTGTATAAAAAAAATTATGTTAGAGGAGAGTGATTATCATCAAAGATGGGCACAATCTTGATATTGATCTAAGATCACTATACTTTTGTGTGATCTTAAGTATTCCTGATGGTGTTCAAGATTAAAATCACTTTGGATTTAATATATGGTAGAAAACAGACACAACTTAATTTTTTTCTAGAAACATTAGATCTGTATCAGATTAAAATTTTTAGTTATGCTTATGGTTGAAAGGATTTTTAAAAAAACTATAGAAAGATTAGGACGGTCGAGGATTTTAAGAGCTACCGGCAAAGCTTTGTCGAGAGATGAAACAACGTTTAATAAAAAGTTTGTAAAGCAGTGTAATTTGATTTATACTAAAATTTATGTTTATCATACGTCCCGGTTTAGCCGGGACAGTTCCGATTTTTAGGGCCTTGGCCTGGCGCCCCTTTCGGTTAACCATATGTCCCGAGTTTTTCAATTTTAAGTGAAGACCTTTTTTTTAAAGAACATTACTTTTAAGCAAAAAATTCAAGAAATCTGAGACAGATGCAAACTGAAGACCTTTTTTTTTAGAGAACATTGTTTTTTAAGTACGAATTTTTTCTTAATTAACGTCTAACAACTTTGAATATATTGTTTGCCTACTAAAATTATTAATCAGCAAATTGGTTCCACATTTCGGTGTTAATTTAACTGCTTTCTGCGTGATAAAACGACGGTTTTTTTTTTAAGTTATAGCATAACTACTAAAATAGGCCAATGAATTACTGTTAAATAAATTGCTATTTCATTCAATTTTTGTCTTGATTTTATAGCAATTAAAACACAGATGTAATACTAGAATCAGTCATTTTAATGAAATGTTTATTTGTGATTTTTCCTTATCAGAATTGATTAAAATTAAGTTTTAACCGTATTTTAGTCTTAGAAGGCTATAATTGTCATCTAAAAAATGCAAACGTTAAATTCCATAAAATAATCCAGAAGTACCGATAACTAAATAAAGTCCAAACTTGCAATGAGTGGTAGATCAATTCTTTGTAGGATACCGCAGAATAGAAAAATTAACCTAAAAAATCATTTTTAACAAAATATCCCACTTAAATACCACCATGTGCGTGTAATATGCGCGGAGTGTAGACCAATAGTTCTTAACCTTTTTTTGCATAGTCTACTTTATCCTTTTAGTAAATAAGACTACCAGATTTAGGTTAGCCCCATTTATGTTAGTAAGTTTGCGCGAGCCACAAATGTTGCAGCTACAAAAGCGATAAATTTTTTAGTCTTTCCTTTATTTTTAATGGGTCAAATTTTTGCATTAACCTCCATGATAACCGGAATTGAAAATCATAAATTTAGTTTAAAACAAAAAGGTCATAACATTGATTTTTGTACCTGTTGTGGCCCGCGATAAACTTGCTTGCAAAATAAAAAGTAGGCTATTATGAACCTGCAATAGTTTACTCTTTTCCCAAAAGGATAATTTTTTAGACATGCAATTCCCAATTGTACTGCAGCAACGCAATGCAAACAGGACCGGAATATTTACACAGCTAAAGAAACTGAAGCTTTTTTGGCCTACCAAAAAAGTTGGCTTATTGAAAATAAGAGAATTAGCAGAGTGGTCGAAGTCAGTGCCGGATTAAGGCTTTCGTGACCTCAAGGCATATTTCAAATATGGCCTGAACTAATGATTAGAGTAAATAAAAAAACAAAAAAGCCTTATTAGTACACACTTATTTTTAAACAAGCTGCATAAAGATGAGAAACACCAGACTCGAGTTTCGCTCTCATTAGAGCTCATCAGTGATGCTTATCTCACCGCGAATCGAACCTGGGAAAGTCGAGTCTGGTGTTTGGTGTCTGGTGTTTCTCATCTTTATGCAGCTTGTTTAAAATTAATTTCAAATTCCTCATAATTCTTCAAATACAAACTTATTTCTTAGCAAAATTTAATAATTGGAAATACAAGCTAAAAATGTTACCCGGTGTACTTACATAATAATTAGTGCCTAATAAATTAAATTTTAACTTTTCTTGATTTTATGGTAACAAATTCATCGATAACTGAGCTAGAATCAGTTTCATGTGGCAGCTTTCTTTCAATACGCAAAGTACCAGTACACCAAGGCGGTCTTGACTCATGGTAGATCGCTTCACATCCTTAATTCGAGCAAGCTGTGAAAACGATCGCTCTCCAGAGCAATTAGTAGACATAAGTGATAAGTATATTCTAAAAATTACTTCGGTATTGGGGAATGCAGTGTAGACTCCATTTGTGTGCGAAAATTTGAAAATATATTGAGCAATGCCTGTTGACTTTTTCTGCTGTATTTTTTTGACTGTTTCTTGTACCTGCAAACTTTTCTCGACATTCAGTTACACATTGATCCAGACTTTTCATAACACTAACAGCGGTGGTAAGTTCGATGCTAGAGCTCTGCAGCAATATGCTACATTAATTGAAGCGCTGCAATATGTCATTTCAAAGTTGATGCATAAAAGTTACTTCTTTGGTATCCATTTGCTTTGCCAAAGCTTTTGCGTGATTTCGAGTATCTTTAGTCTGATTATTATCAGTTGCAATTTCCTGAAGAGCACTCTTACACAGTTTACTCAGTTCCTTTACTTTAAAAACACAGAAGCGCATTTTAATTTGTGATAAGTCCATCAAATAAAAATTTTATGTATTCCGGAGCTCAAATTTAATTGTTTTCCTCACAGAAGTGGCCTGTATTTTTTCGTGGCCTCAAGGCACATGCCTAGTTTGTGTAATGGTTAATCTGCCTCTGGTCGAAGTTAGTTGGTCCTGTTTCAATTGATCAAATTTTGTTGAACTATCACGCCGCGGTTGATTTTAAACTTTCTCAAAAGGGAAGTTGCAAATGTTTCCAACTTTAAGAAGAATTAAGCATTCAATCCACCTTTTTTTTGTCTATGTATTCAAGTGATAAACAAAAAAAAAGATCTTTACTTGTCACTAAAGGAAATAAAGACATACATTTCAGATTTGGTAATTTTATGCCACTTACTAAGCCTCCTTTTTTTAAGCCATCCTTTAACTGATATTATTAGAAAGATATAAAAACCTGGTTGCAGTTCTAATTTGTGTTTAATTAGGAGTTGATATTTGTTTAAAGCGATGCTGACAAACCTAAAAGATATATAATTATTTTCATTTTTTTCAAATGTTTTATGTAAGGGATCTTAAAAGTAATCTTGGTCTTCTAGATCACGATCTTGATATGATCTTCAAGACCACAACATTTTAGTGATCTTATCTTGATCTTGAAGATCACATTTTTTGGTGATCGGATCTGATCTTGATCTTTATCATGATCTTGATCACCAAAATTGGTGATCTTGCCATCTCTGATCATCATCGTCAACAACATCTTCATAATATTTTTAATTTTTTCAGTTTCCTGATACGACTCACTGATTGTCACTGAATGCTTACGTCCCATTACTATGTCCTAAAATTTTTAAGAAGGTGCTCCTTTAATTTTGTTTTAATTTCAGGCAACTTACAACTACAATTGTTAATTTAGTGACCCAAGAAACGCGAAAAAGAGTACTAAAAGTGATTAAAAGTAAACGAAGTAGAGTGCGGTATTTAGTTTTTTTTTTAAAACACAAGCATTTCAAAATGCTAACAGCTTTGTTCGTATTTTGGCTTAAAAATGGCTTTTTCCACGCTAAAAAGATTCTCAACCGCCGCACTTGAAGGTATGCAATTGGGTGATTGGCAAGGAATTTTAGACGACCAAACCGCGGATGTAGGCTCAAAATATCTCTGCCAGCATCCGAATCGACAGCGCAGTCATCTGGGTTAGAAAAAGAAAAATTTCCAACTCGTTGCCTGCCTGTGTCTGAGTCGGAGTGGATGCCTTTCAAAACAAAAAAAACCTTTATACTTTTCTCCTATGACTAAAAGACCAACGGCGGAAATTTTTAACCTAAAGCAACCGTCAAACAATTGATATTACCTACTTTCAAACATCTAAGATTATGGTTTTGGCTGATTGTTTCTATTTGATTTATTCACTTTTTGTATAGTGATATGAGTGCATTTAGCGCTCCTTGTTAAGACAACAAAAAAAGTGCCGAAAAGTGTCTTTTCCAAGTAAAAAACAAAATGATCGAAGTAGAAGCTGAACCCAATCACGACGCTTCTATTGGCTCGGTTATGCTGCAACTAAGTACTATTTATTGAATCTTTTTTTATCAAAGTTAATTTTTGTTTTATGCTAGTAGTCGAAAACTGCTGCAAAATTGATTGATTACTGGAACAATTAAAACCAAAGCAAAACTAGCCTTGATTTTTGTCACACTTCATTCATAATTTCAATCTTAACTTTATAACTAATTAGTTATTTGCAGTCTTTACAGTAACGTTTAATCTTTTGTTTATGACGTAACATTTTTCATTGTTACGTAGTAGGTTAACTGCTTACCCTACATATTTGCGCCTCTGCCGCTTTTCTGCGAGTCAGGAGGAAAAATATAGAGATAAATAAAAAATAAATAATTGTATTGCAAAGATTCGTTTTACCGTTTTAATTCATAGTGCATTGATTGTAGTTTTAAGGCATTGTGACGTTTTGTTACATTTTTACAAAATTTTTGTGTCTAGAACAGGGGTTCCCAAACTGGGGTATATTTACCTTCAGGGTACATTCTAACTTTTTAAGGGGTACATTAAATGTAAGAGAATATCCCTGTTTAACGTATTTGATGTTAGGGTAATTGATTAAAATTGGATCGAGTATATTTTCGAAGTATTCTCTCTAGTTTCCAATGATTTACCAAAATTGAAATAGACTAATAGCTACAATGTTTCTAAGTGTTCCACCAAGAGGTCCTTTCATCAAAAGATTTCTGCGTTAAAATGCACGGTATAAAACCAAAAGCTTTACAGAACTGGTCACTAAATATCTTAAGAAATTTGAGAAGGAAATTGATTGATATTTTCCAAGTCTAGATAAAAATGCGTTCGCATATACTAGAAATTCTTTCACTGCAAATGCTTAGATGCTGCAGACTGGAACGGTATTCAAGAGGAACTGGTTAAATTTCCAGATGATAGTTTTGCGGACGATGTGTCGAATCTTTTGTAGAAAGCCCCCGCCATCTATTGCGAGTAGTTTTTATCACCCCACCATCTATAACAAGTAATTTTTTTGGTGATACTAACCCGGAATCCTTCCTACAAGTTTTTTTTTTATTTCATCCTAGTGTTGTAGGATATTTCGAGTTAGTTTCAACAAAAAAAAATTACTCGCAATAGATGGAGGGGGCTTTCTACAAAAGATTCCATATGTATTCTGAGAAATAGTTATATAAATTTCTGGTTTATGATGTGCAACTCATACAAAAAATTGCTACACCTGCTATTCAAGCATTGTTTTTACTTCCATCATCATGGTTATGTGAATTGACGTTTTCAGTGCTGGTGGAAATTAAATCAAATTAAGTAAAATATCAGAACATGATCTTCGTTGTGCTTTTGCTGATGTTTCACCTCGTATTTATGAGCTTGTTGCTAAAAAGCAGGTTCATCCAATAATTAGCATTGCTAGCTTATTTACAATACATTTTTAGTTTGATTGTAGGGTACTGTTTGTTTAAACTCGTATTGCATAGCTCTGAATAATTTTGTGTCCTTTTTATTATTTTGTTCACTTAAAATTTAAACTAATTAGTGATATCACTGTTGTATTTTTTAGCAGAGTTATCTAAAACTCCCCTACTTGGTAAACAAACAAAGTGACTCTTTTGTAAAGCGAATACACGATCAAATCTCTCCTTTAATTTTATTGAAATAGTAGTATTTATAGTTCTAGATTAACGCTTAAGGCGCGGTAATTATGACAACATAAGTAAACTGAAACTCGCGATCACATGATTCTATAAAAGAATAAGAGGTAGCTCGCGCGCTTAAATGAATAGTGATACGCGTCAAAGTTCGGTTCGCGCTAAAGTAAAAATACATAACAATCACATATTTCCTATTAAACTAAAATTCAATTATTAAAATTGTGGTGGTTAATTTGATAGCCAAAAATATAATTTTATATTTTCACATGAAATCCAACAATAGTTATAAAATTTGGTTTCAAACGTAAAATTTAACATTTTTATGCTCCATTTCTATACATCTTCAAATTTCACATCTTGTCATTCCATATCGCATGATCACATGATATTACGCCCACTTTCATACAGCAATGTGTCTTTGTCGCAGATCGATATACATGTATATGAAGTTACTCTCCCAAAAACATCAGCTAGATAACTTTAAGCTTCTGTTTTAATTATGAAAAATTAATGGTTCGAAATATTGTAGCTGTTTTGTTATATTTTCTATTTGAATAAGAAAATAAATGTAAATTGAAACAAGTTAGTGGTTAACCTTCTGAGTTTGAAGTGCCACAATAAAAGTTAAGATAACGCTTCTAATCACTATAAACTACTGATTTTAAAGATTTTTTTGAAGGTTTACAATGAGTTGTTTAACTATTAAAAGTAAGCTATGCATCAGAGCACGTTAAGCTTAGCGCTAAAAATGTGACAAAATTTTGGGGATACATGCAAACCTATAAAGTGTCGAAAGGGTACCGATGAATAAAAAGTTTAGGAAACCCTGGTCGATTGAATAAAAATTTTCAACAGGGATGTCCAACCTGCGGCCCACTGCTCCCTTAAATTTTTTAGTTTGTTGTCATAGTAACGTATAAAGCAGGGATGGCCAACAGGTCAATCGTATTGATCGGTGGATCGCGACGTCTTAGCTTGTCGATCGCTTCAATTTTGAGTGAACTTAAAATGTTTTACTTTAAAACTTAAAGTAAAACAAATTTTAAGATTTAAAACAAAATCTGAGACGGATTCAAAGTGAAGATCTTTTTCAAAAAATCTCAGACAGATTTAAAGACCTTTTTTTAGAGATCACTTCTTTTTAACGACGAAAATAAAGAAATCCAAGACAGATTTAAAGTGAAAAATTTTTTGCATTTCCGTAGTGGTTATTGCGAGTTTCTAAAAAAATTAAAGTTGATCTTGCAAGCAGACAAGTTGGCCACAACTGGTGCAAGGAAGCAAAGTGAATACGTCCGTTGATTGCTGCATCGAGTGACGTTCAATAAACTGATCTATGAAAACTTTTGTGGGTAGAGCTTATCATAAAGACGCTTGCCCCAAGCATCATTTTCAGTATTTACATTGTTTTTTGATGGAATTAGATTTGATTGTGTTATTTCCAAACATTTTTTACAACATCAAGTGATTGTTGTTAATGATTTTACTGTTAGTAAAAACATTACCTTTAAACCAGTGCGGAGTAATTTAGAATAAGATTACAGTAGTAGCAGTGATGCTGCGAGTGATAAAAAAAGGGAAACCTGTAGATTTATTGGCAGAGTGGAAAGAGGATCGGACATTTTTAGAGATTTTAGGTGCAATCTAGGAATTTAACATACGATCAGGTCCAGGGTTGCAACGTTAGCCAAGAATGTCGCTCCTAGTTGGCGAAGCTTGGCTAGCTGGATGCCTGAAACTACGGGTAAATGGTCCATTATGGCACGCAGACATCCAGTGACAATGCGTAAGGCCTCATTTAGAATACTGTCTATAAGGCGAATGTGAGCGCTACGACACTAGACTGGTGCACAGTATTCAGTTGTTAGGTAGACCACAGATTGAGCAGATGTGCGCGGTGTTTTAGAAACAGCAAATCATCCTGAGCCTGCATGTTGACACAGCAGTGCGACGCGCTAAGACAGTTTTTTGCTCAATGCCACTGGATGGTGACAGAACGTGAGCAATCTGTCCAGTTTTAACACAATATAAGTAAGTTTGGACAAAATTGTAAACATTTAGTTCACGTTTGGCCACTTGCTTACTTAACTGAAAGGCTGCCGTCACCGTCTTAGTATGACTCAGCTCTAGTTTTCAAGTTTGAAGATACACTAAAAGTGTGGTCATGTCTTGGTTTAAATGACCTCAAAGGCGTTTTAGTTTCTAGAACAATCCAACAATGCTAGATCGTTAGCATAGGTAAACTTTCTGCAAATCTTGGAGGGAAAATATACCCATACAAGAGAGGTTGAAAAGAGGAGAGCCAAGACCGATGTCTGTGGAACGTCGTTTTTGAAACGCCTACTATACAGGTAATAAGGGTGAAATATACAGGAAATAAGGGTGAAATGTCTATACAGGTAATACTATACAGGTATACAGGTAATAAGGGGTATACTACTACACAGGTAATATGCAGGTAATAAGGGTGAAACGTCGGTTTCTGACAAGCTCCATGATCATTCTGACCATGTTTGTATTTGGTAGAAGTCTCAAGTAGCTTGCATTAAGGCCACAGTGCCAGACACAAAGAGTCATATGCCTCCGTCGGATTGACAAATTAACAAAAAAAATTCTTGATGTTTTCTGGTAATAGAATGACTTGATCCACGGTTGACTTTCCGCATCGAAACCTAGACTGCTCTCCAGGAAGCAATGGATCAATAATTGGTTCGACGCGTACGTAGATAAACCTCTTGAAGATATTGTAGGAGTCACAGAGCAAAGTTATCGGTCGATAACTCTTTGGGTCCCCCACAGGCTTCATCGACTTCGAGATCATGACTACAAGCCTTCTTTTCCAGATCTTGGAAATTATGAGTCGGTGCAAGGTAGAAAAGAACTCACATAACTTGGCCTTCAAAGCAGCTCAAGCATAGACATTTTTAATACTAATTACGTAATGATTTTAATAATTTGACATTTCATTTAGATTTTTTAATTAGTGAATCAATTTTATATTTACATTTTAATACTCGTTATTTGGTCATGGCATCTAGTACTAAAAAGAGGAAATTTTATGTACATGTAATTTTGCGGCCCGCTGAATGTACTTAAATTCGTAATTTGGCTCACTATGAAAAAAGATTGACATCCCTGTTTTACAACTATTAAGAGCTGATCTACATTTCGAGTTATGTAATTTGTTACTGTTGTGTCTTATAGTTGAATTGTATAGACGCAGTAAATATCTGTGACAATTTCTCACAGAGAGAATTTGCTGCTGCCCTTCAACATTTAAAACCAGGTAAAGCTCCGGGACCTGATTCCATCTGCCCCGAGCTTATACTCCATGCTGGAGCTGCTTTGAAGTCCTAGTTACGTGACTTCATTTCTTCCTGTTTGCGCCGACTCAAAATTCCCAAGATCTGGAGAAGAGCGCTTGTGGTCGCGATCCCAAAACCAGGAAAGTCCGTGGGGACCCAAAGAGTTATCGACCGATATCTCTGCTCTGTGTCCCCTACAAGATCCTGGAGAGGCTTATCTACGCCCGCGTTGAACCATTAATCGATCCACTGCTCCCTAAAGAGCAGGCTGGATTCCGACGCGGGAAGTCAACCGTAGATCAAGTTGTTCTGCTAACCCAGAACATCGAGGATTCTTTTGAGGCTAAAAAGAAGGCCGGTGCCGTATTTATCGATCTGACCGCTGCTTATGACACTGTCTGGCACCGTGGCCTTACCTGCAAGCTGCTGAGACTACTTCCGGATAAGCACATGGTCAAAATGATCATGAAGCTTGTCCAAAATCGAAGTTTCATCTTACCACCGGTGACAGCAAGCAAAGCAGGATACGCCGTCTTAAAAACGGCGTTCCTTAGGGATCGGTCTTGGCTCCCCTCCTATTTAACATCTATACTTACGATCTTCCTTCCATGATTTCCAGAAAGTTTGCTTATGCTGATGATCTAACATTGTTGCATTCTTCTGGAAACTGGAAGGACTTGAAGGGGATCTTAAGCCAAGACATGTCTACACTTACAGCGTATCTCCAGACTTGGAGGTTGAAGCTCAGTCACACTAAGACGGTGACGGCAACCTTTCACTTAAACAACCGAGAGGCTAAACGTGAGCTAAAGGTCTACAACAACGGTAGACTTTTATTGTTCTGTTCAATCCCTACTTACCTTGGGGTAAAACTGTACAGATCGCTCACGTTTAGTCACCATTTAGTGTCATTGCGCAAAAAACTATCATCGCGCGTCACACTGTTGAGGCGACTCGTGGGCTCGGGATGGGGTGCTAGTGCTAAAACACTACGCATAGCCACCTTGTCTCTAGTCTACTCAGCAGCTGAGTACTGTGCGCCAGTCTAGTGTCGCAGTGCTCACACTCGTCTCATTAACAGTGTCTTAAATGACGCCTTGCGTATAGTTACTGGATGCCTGCGTCCCACTCCAACGGACCACCTACCTGTACTTTCAGGCATCCAGCCAGCTGAGCTTCGCCGAATGGGAGCGACACTCTCCTTGGCTTACCGTGGATCTCTGGACCCCGATCATATCTTGCATGGTCTTTTAAGTGGGTCCTCAGATACTCGCCAAGTGAGACTAAGATCCAGACGCCCGTTTGTGCCAGCAGCGCGGAATCTCTTGGACAACCTTGCCAGACTTGGCATCCGCGCCTCTGAATGGACAAATCACAAATGGAAAACGGAGTACTGTGAAAATGCTTCCAGGCTCCGTGCTTTTGTGCCCGAGACCGGTGCCAGGCCTGTTGGGATGGGCTTACTCCGAGCAGCTTGGGTTAAGCTCAACCGCCTGCGGACTGATGTTGGGCGATTCCATTCGTCCATGCACAAATGGGGTCTCGCTCCTTCACCGAATTGCGAGTGTGGCGCCTCTGAGAAAACCGCAAACCATGTACTAACAGCGTGCCCTATACATCGGGCACCATATGGAGCACGAGGTCTGACGATTTTGGATGACGAAACTCGATGCTGGCTTAATGACATCACTGCCAGCATCTGATCCAGGCAGTACAGCAGTCTGGGGTAGTAAAAGGATAAACCCTCGGCCCCAGTCCTATTTGTGTCTGACCTGGAGTGGATACCCTTCAAACGACGACGACGACGACGTTCAATTATGATGTCATAGACTGCTTTGGCCAATTATTAAAAGTAACATAATATTTAATTTAAGAATTCCAGTAACTTTGTTTGTTATTTCGTAACGCTCGCTGACTTATATATCAGGTGCCCAAAAAAGTCTTTGCCGATTTTTGTGGACTTATTTTAGGCCCCCCTTTTTCATTACTAACAAGCATAGTTATACAGAACCAACTTGTATTGACAAGTAAATTGTTGAACAATTTCTGTTTTTATATTTTTTCATGACTAATATTATTTTATTTTTTATTTCAGAGCCTAAAAATGACTGCTAGAAAATTGATAATTCGTGCTTGTCTGTTGTACGAGTTTAAACTTGGCACAAGAGCTTCATCTGCTTCTCGTAAGCTATGTATAGCGTTTGGTGAAGGTGCAGTAAGTGAAAGAACTGTACGAAAATGGTTTCAAAAGTTTCGATCTGGCAATGAAACCCACGAAGATGGACGACCAATATCTCTACACAATGGCAATTTAAAGGCAGCCATAGAGTCCCATTCATGCCTAATCTGTCACGAACAAGCTTCGAGGTTTAATGTAAGTGATGAAACCGTAAGACTTTATTTGAACCAGCTGGGAAAGAGATAGAAGATAATTTAACCATGAACCTTTAATTTCCTTCATAAAAATCGGCAAAGACTTTTTTGGGCACCTAATAAATAACGTAAAAATTTTTCACTCATTCTAGTTAAACTGTTTAAGAATCATTTTCTATTATTTTCGCCTGTGGAATGTATCTAAGTTGTTGTAGTGTCAGTGTTGACGCCTTGGAAACTAGTTCTATAGTGAGATAGAATTATTTTAGCCTGGGTGACGAACGAACTATTAAGTTTAATATTAGTGCTAAGTCATCCTTATCGGTACGAAATTGTTGAGTGATTATTCGCAGTTGTTGGCTATAAATTGCTTTAAAGTTTAGTAAGCTTTAAGAGATTTGATCAAGTTCTTTTGATTTTATAAATATATTCTTTATGGCCAGAAACCGTGGTTTCTTCCTCTCTGTAGAGAGAAGTTTCTAGCAAATCCATTCGTACTTAGCCAGAACTAACTGTGTGAGAGCTTAGTCTCGTGGCAAATTATTTCTAGACCCGACGTAAATAAAAATAGACACAGCTTTATTTCAACGCTGGTATTTGATTTGCCCAGTTCAACTGGTCCTTGTCGACTCCCGAGTAAAGTTCTGACAATTTTTTTATAGATATAATAGATATAAGCCTAGGATGTGAAAATTTGGAAAACTATAAACATAATTCTTTTTCAAAAATTTGTTTGTCGTTGAGTATTTTTTCGATTTGCCAATAATAGGCTCAGCAATAATAGTGTTTAAATATGCAGTGTTTAAAAAGCTACTAAATCTTATTGACTAAGAAACGATTTTTATTGTTGTGCTGAAGTGGTCAGCCAAGCAACAACTTACCTATGAGGCAAAACGGCTTCTTACAGAATCTCAGTAATCCAATAAATCCTTGATATCGGCATCGGCAACCGGCACTCCATAGTCTGAGTGACAGTTCAATTGAGAATAAAACCAAAACACCAACTTCCTGAAAGTATGTGTACAACCAACATTTAATTTTTAAGCAGCAACTATTGCAGTGAGCTCTGACTCACACAAGTGGTAGGTAAATTTTTTTGTTTCGTATCAATTCTTTAAAATTTCTCAGCCGAACCGGGCACAATCCATTTGATTTTGTTTTATTTCAATTCCAGCGAAAAGCAATGCTATCAAGTGACGGTAAAATATTTGGCGGGACAGATTATTCAGTAAAAGAGATGGAATATGACCCGTGGGTCGTAATTTTTCTCTCCATTAAATTAAATTAAATAACTGAGCATCTATTTGTAATACAGTGTGAGTCACGGGAAATGGATGTTTAGAACGCCCCTTGCTCTTCTAGAGTAAGTGGTTAGGGAGTGAGGAAGGTAGCCTTTAAACCTGCTTAAGATGCCGTTTATTTTGTTGTTATTTGTTTATCTTTTACGTTAATTTTTGTATTTGTTAGTCATTAATTTTGAATTTCTTTTCTTTTTAGTTTTCCTTTTAATTTTATATTGATTTTAAATTGCTTTCCCTCATGCTACCGTGGAGTCTAGAACACCGTGTGTTTGCTTATGACACCTACGTGAAAAATGGTGAATCAGTGACAGAAACCCAACGTCTCTTCAAGCGAAGATTCAATATCAATCGTCACGGTAATGTACCAAGCCAAGAAATATCCAAAAAATAGGTGAAAAAACTTTAGTGAAAGTGGAAGCTAACTTTAGAAAGTGGCTTCAAATTTGTGCTCGTGAAAATGGCCATCATTTGTCCGACATAATTTTTTCGCTCCTAAATATTCCACAATGGCATAGTTTAGTAAATGTTTTTATGTACATTATAAAATTTTTGTTAAAATATTCGCAGAGTTTTGTCTTCCTTAAAAACATCCGTTTCCTGTGACTCACCCTGTATAAATCTTTTCAAGTGACAAAACTGTTTTCATTCTTTACATTTAATCAAACCAGCAAATAGTTGACAAACAATACTGACCAGCCACAAAAGAACATTCGCGTAGTAGCTTTGATTAGGAACAGTTGCGAGAACGGAGAAAACGAGGCATGTGAGCACCAGAAAAAATCTGAAGAAACGTATGCTTTTTAATTATGAGACGTAACATAGCGGTTGATAATGTACCAGCCAAAAAAAAGAAGACCAAAAATTGACGAGACAGTTTATAAACATATATCTATCAATTATATATAGTGCGGTATAATGTGCAATGAATTTTTAATTGTTACTTTGAAAAAAGTTTTACGCCTAAACTTAGTCTTGTAATAATAACCCTAACCTTATCCTTTAGAAGAGGCCGTAAATAGTAAAAATGAATTCAAATGGTCAATTGCTTTTAAACATTGCGCCATTTTGACCATGAGGCCTGGCCTACACTTGACGTATACTTGGCTTAGACGCTTGGCGTACGAATTCAAACAAACGTACCTTGAGAGATTACACCAAGTGTGAAGCAGATTTTGCGTGCAGCCTTTAATCAAAAAGATACATCTATCCTATTTTTTATTTTGTTTAATCAAGTTTTCTAGCACTTTTTATGCAAAGGCTTGCTGATTCTTATAAGTGATTGATCTAAACCTTTTTCATTTTTTTTATCTCAATTTAAATTTTCAGTAACTTCTGGTAATGGCATTTTTTATAATTTTTCAAAATATTTCTTAATTGTTTCTTCTCTGCAAGCTAACATATTACAGTAACATAAAGTCATCGCTTTGACTGTAAAAAATTCGAATCTACCTGAAATCTGTAAATCTCAGCAAAACTTGTGTTTAGATTAATTTTTTAATTCAAACCAATGCACAAAAAACATTCATTAATATCCTAAAGCGTGTCATAAGTTCACATTGCCCTGCGGAAATCAGGTGGTATGTCGCAACTTAAAAATTTCGTTTAAATTTGGAATACCCGAAAATTAAATCTAGACTTCCAAGAACTAAATTAGAAATGTTAACCGTACCTTAACTCGGCTGCAACTACAGCAAAGAACAAACTTAATTATTTAGGAACATTTATATTTAAAAAAAAACTACCTCTTGAACGCAATAAGCTAATTACTTACGTGATAACGTGATAAATTACTTCGAAACCTTTTGGCTGTTCTAAAAAGTTGAAAACCCGAGTTTGTAACTGTCTGCGAGCAATTTAAACAATTCGTTAGTAACAAAAATTTGATGTTGCCATGTTTGTATAGCATCGTAGTATTTGTTGAATTGCATAGTACAGTATTTGTAAATTTAAAGTCTAATACCTGTAAGTCACATTTTGTTTGTTTTTGCTTCCAGAACTTACGGGTTTGCCCAATAAGGTCAATCTTTTTTTGTTCAAAGAAGATTTTGATTTTGCCTCTTCGCGCCAGAACGATAATTTCCGGAACTGAATCGAAGACTTTCGAGTTAATATGGGAGAACTTTTTATGGAGTAAACGTTACTTTGAGGAGAAGGGGAAACAGAAAACGGGCAATCAGTTAAATTAGGTTTTATTTCCAATTTCAAAGGATGTCCCAATGCAGAATGACATTTTGCTTCAGAGTAACTTTCTTTTTTGCGTGGCAAGCAATCTCCAACAATATTTTCTTTTCCTATTGCATTGTTTGTTATCAAGCCAGTTGTTTCTTGGATAGTTTCCTCATCAAATAGCTCTTCTGATGCTACTTGAACGTTTTTAGATTGTGCGTTGTTTACGCCGTTATCAGTTACATTGGAATAAATAACAGTTGCACAGCCACTTTCGGTGGAATTTTTTAATTGTTTGTACGAAATATTTTTCGAACAATTTTGGACATCTCCAAACTCATCAAATTTAAATGGAGTCGCTTGTTTTAGTGATACTTTGTGATTGTTCATATTTGAACGTTACTAAGTGTAATTTTAAATTAAAAGCATTACATTTAATCGTTTTTTTAATTTAATACTTATATATATTTTTTTTTTTTGTACCATTCAAAATAGATAAAAATAAAAATAAAAATGGCGATGTGATTCAAACAAACGTCTTTTGAATACTATTAATGCATAAGGTCTCTCAAACCATTGAAAAATACCATTGAAAAATATATAATAGGCCTACCTTGTGCCGAAAAACCCTCATGTTTCAGGTTATAATAACTGAGTTAACTGTACCTTTGCTTCTGATTTCAAACTTTAACTTGTCCTTAATTAATGATTAATGGGTTTTTGATAAACAAGTTTTATTAATCTTTCAAAATTACGAGTACTCGTACTTTTTGATCAATCTATCTCGTTCGGCTGTATTTATTTATTTTATTTGAAAAAAAAAGACTTTCAAGCGCAACATTTCTTATTCAGCTAATCCAAATTTTTAGGATTAATCTTTCTATTTGTTCAACTTGTAGATGCAGATTTTTCGTAATTCGATATTACCAAAGTCTACCTTCTTTGCCTCCGTCAACTTTATGCCACAAATGTCGTCATACTGTGCCCGACGTACACATTCTAACTTTTTTCCCAAAATTATGTTGAACTTTGGAAGTCTGCTTGTCGCTGTATTAAAGCTTTTATAGCTACTCTTTGATAAAGATTTATGCTTTTCAGGAATCGCCAATAAAAGAATGTATTTTTAAACTTTTGCTCTTGTTGTGACAGCTGTCAAATCATTTTTTTGTTTTTTCTTCTAGTATCACTTAGTAAAAAAGTTAAATGTAATGTACTGTATTCAGTTGCTAAGTAAGGCAAAGTAATATTATAGTGATGATATAACCGACAGAAAAAAATGGAAATTTTAAGAAAAACATTTTTGTTTGTTTTCTTTTAATCCGCTTACGTTTCAATCGATTTTATTCCAGGCTTAAAATTTTGTCCCAAACTGATATGACATCGCCGTATTTTGTGTTGTTCAATGCGATAAAGTTGATGAATAATTTAAGACGAACTTAGAGTCAAATCGAAAAAAGTCGAAAATACTTCATTGATGCGATTCCTATCATATGAAGAAACATTTGCCTGAAATCAATTTTCTTTCTCATACTTTCTATGTTACCAAAATTGTCATTACAAGTTTGAAGCAAGAATTTGTTTTTGTTTTAGCGGCACTTTCTAAATGTAATGAGGGAAATAGTAGTTTTAACATTGTTTATTGTTCAAGTTGAACTTCTAGACAAGGGATATCCAACCAGCGGGCCACCTAATGTTTTTATGCCGCCCACTGCTTACATAAATATTTTAGTTACGTTTTTATAACTTTATCGCAGGGTTTCTCAAACTGTGTTTCGCAAGCTTAATTTTTTTTAATAGAGATCACTACGTTTTTGAGACGAAAATCGAGAAATTAGAGTCAGATTCAAAGTGAAGATCTTTTTGCGGCCCGCCGACAATAATTAAATTTGTAATTTGGCCCATCATGAAAAAAGGTTGGACATCCCTGTTCTACAGTACATTATTTTTCTATTCTAAAACTCTGATTAAAAATAATGAAGTCATCGACTATCCTTAACTTTCATGGTACAAATATTTTTTCTGACTAAAATTCCATATGTCTATTAGGCCTATTAGTTTTTTTTTATTTATCCTTCTGACTCGTAGGAAAACGTCGAAAGGGCTCGGTTTAAAAAACTTTCAAGAGATTACCGAGACCTGCTTTCGGAGATGCCAAGATATTGCTCTTCGTTTAAATTTTTTTTTAGTTTTTATTTAGTGATCCATCTCTCTAGGCTGCATTGGCAACTTGCAGTTGGCACAAAATCCTTTTCCATTCTTCCCGGTTTCATATCTCATTCATTATCATCTCCAGTGTCATTCCTGTCTACCCTTTAATGTTTTGTAGCCACAATCTCTGTCTTACACAAGATTTTGTTTCTTCAATTTTGCCCGTAACCATTCTTGTTAGTATTCCATATCTTTGAACAAGTGCACCAAATACATACATTTTGCTCTTCCAATTTTGCTCATCAGGTAGGTTTTTCTTTTCATAGTTCTTAATATCCACCTAATAGACTTTTTCAGCGTCCAACTGATATTCAGCATCCTCCTATAATTAATGATATGATTTAAATTTAGAGTTTCCCACTAAAACCGCCGAGTAGAGGAAAGTTTTGTAAAATGCCTTTATCAAGGGCACAACAGAATGACAAAAGTAGGTTTTGAATCGAAATGAACTTCATCACATCTTGTCAACATTTACAACGACCAAGTGTAAACGACGAGTATCCGTTAAGAGATTGTCTTCAGTTACTTTCGGAGATGACAAGCCATTACTAGCTGGCTAAATTTTTTTTTTTAATTAGAATTTATTGATGGATTGAACAAAATATACGTACTTATTTATAAATCATAACTACACTATTTATAATTTATTGATCATTTTCAGACTTTCTTTTGATCCAATACGTTATGCGAGTTGCTTCAAAAAATTGAGTTCAAAGAAATAAATAAACATATTTTTGATGCCATAGCCGTCCGGGGAGAGGGGTTAGGTTCGGTTTAGAAATTAAAGTTTTTTTTTTGTAAATCTGGTTAAGAAGATATGGGTGATATGTATGTAGTTTCATAAATTGATGTTTTTTGTTAACACCAGAAATCTAAATTTTATATAATGTTACAAACTGTTTGTAGACTAGCTTTTGTTCATTTTTTGTAGCAATTGACGATAAAATTGCCTTTTAATTAACGAGATCTGTACTGTAAAAGACAAAAAATGGGAAATAGTCGTTTCTGAATTTTCAATTTTAAAGTCGAAATTTATTGAAGAGTCAATTGTATAAAAATTGTTGAAACCGATAGCCAATTATCAGTTTAACTTTTTTCTTTTTTGATCCAAAAAAATGAAAAACAGTTCTGAATTTGAGCAGCAAGATTATCTTTTTATTAAACAATAACTTATTTATGGCACAAAATTAGCTTTTCTTGAACAACGAAAAATTAAAGGATTAATTATTATAGTTGTAATATTGAAAAAACGTAACCAAAAATAGGAACTCAAATGTAAAAATTTCTTATTTAAAATAAAAAAAAGGTAAAAAATTATAAAATTGGCTACTGAATTGTTTTTAAACTGTTCAGTCGATTAATTGTAAATTAAATTCCAAGTACTCTGAAAATACATCTACGCGGGTATTCGCATTTCCAAGGTCAGGGCAATGCCACTGAACCGACCACACGCCAGGTTTTCCAGAAATCGGAATACCACAAGAAGCATACGCTTTGACGGTTTTGAGTGAAGATCCCAATGCTGACAGATGAAGAAGAAGAAATGCTAGCAGTGTTGGCCGCCAGCATCTGATCTGGGCACGAAGTATCCTGGGACATTAAAAATATATACCCTCGCTCCATACGTGTCTTAGTAGGGCGCAAAACTGGAGTGTATGCCCTTCCAAACAACTGTTTTAAAAGGTTTTCAAGAGTAAGAATAAGAATAAAACAGTTTTAAAAGGTTCTACCTAAGTATATAATTGAAGAGCTTTATTTTTGATATATATGGCAAATTTTTTGCTAACTCGTTTAAAAACTGGCATAACAAAAATTTTATAAAGTTATTTTATTTTATTAAAGCTCAAATGATGGTAGCGAAATTTTTTAAAGACTTTTTCTCCAAGCCTTTTTGTTCAAAGGTGTTGCCTTCCATTCGTGAAATTGATTGTTAGAATATGTCTAGGGAAAGTCAAAGGACTCGATATTCTCTTCATACTGTGGTTAAAAAGTAGTGTTTGGCGACAGCTTTTATAGTTTCAGTACGATGCTTGAGGGCGTCAGAACATTATGATGCGAAAGCTCTGACAAATATATGGCAAAAAACCAAATAAGTGCAGCTCAGTACAATGATCAAACAACTGGTAACCAGAAGAACAACATTTTATTGTTCAGGCTAAGGAATTGTTGGCTATCATACGTCTTAAGTAAAAATAACAATCTATAGTAAAAATGAAAAGAAGGTTATCGAATTTCTCGATAACATAACAACTTAAGTTCTAAAACAGTGTTTCTGAAAGCGAACCATTTGGCTCCCTAAAAAAGGATTCCTACTTTTAAGGAAGAAATCGGTAAGAAATTTAGAATACGAGTACAATAAATTGAACCCAAAAAAATTGGCACGTCCTTTGTAGATGAATCATGACCGCTGAAAAAAGTTGTTTTATTAAATAAAGACCTTTTTTTTGATCTAAACTTTAACTTTAAAGTGAATTTTATTAACGAATCTACTGGATAAGCAAAATTTGGATCATAAATTTATTTAAGTCCAAAAAAGTATATAATATTAAAAAAAGGAAATATTTTTTTACAGTTAATTTTTCGGAAAATAACGGTATTTGAGTCCTGAAGAAAGGGATGTGGCAAAAACTTTAAGAACATTGTTTTATAATCTTAATATATGTATAATTGTATGGAATGTTTATCAAACCTTTTTAAATGGACGACATCAGACAAACAATAACATTGAAGCATGGCGTAGACGTTTTTGATCAATTTTTAGTTGCTTTCATCCACCCACTATACGCCTCAACAACGCTATAAAAATCAAGCAAACCATTGTAAACCTCAAATGAAACGCCTTGTAGCTGACCAAAACACTCCACTCCGAAAAAGAAAAACAAACAAGTAAATTATTTTCTCATTTTTGGGAATCAATGTGACGCCCGAGCAACGATACAACATCTGCTTGGAACTGTTGATAACTCTAGAATGTCATACTAAACCCATTTTAAATTGTTTTTTTATTGCCGAACTTATTGCCGATGTATTTTTAACTGAGTTAAAGTTAGAGTTTAGAAAAATTTGCAAGTCCTACTTTGAGTTTGAATTCGCCTTTTTCAATTCATCAAATTCGATAATTTTGTATCTATAGAGTAAAGACCAAAAAAGGCTGTTTGGCTCCATCAACATTTTTTCGAGTTCAAGTTCAAGTTCGGGAAATCTTATTTATCAAGTTCGAGTTCCGCAAAAAAGACAGAAATCATCGAGTTCGTGTTCTAGTTTGCAGCCCTGGATGAGATCAAAATCAGTTTTGTAAAATACTTTCTCGGACTCCACAGCCTGCTTGTGAGATATTATTGTTATTCGAAGTGTGGGTATTGGTAAAGAAAGTATGGTGTGTCCCACATTTAAGGCTTTTTGAGATAGAGTTGGAACAAAGAGCGAAAAAGTTATGTTCCAAGTGCCTATGATTAGTATTTTAAAAGTAGTTATGTGTAATTTTTTCTGTGGTCATCGGGCACTCGTAAGGCACTTTAGTTTAACAGTAAATTTTTTAGTGTGCTAATAGTTACCGAGTAAATATCAACATTTCCCAACTACAAATGGTTTTGTCGAGAATCTCTAAATGCATTGAAGCTCTTAATTTTGAGGTGCACTGTCATTTTAGAAAACGAAACAAAGTAAAAATTCTGATAATACCATAGAGAACTATAAAGGATATAAATGAAAACAACCACCATTAATAAATTAGGTAATGATCGAAACTAGAACAGCCCGAAGAAAATCTCAATTCTATTGATTGTATTTGATGATATTTTCAATTGCATTCAGTTCTCAACTATGAGTATGCTGTTCAGAATGAATTTTTTACAAAAAATTTTTTGCTGTGTAATCCTTTCGAATCAACAACTACTTCAAGAGTTGTTTAAATTTGATGTAGAAATTTTTAATCCATATAACTTAGATTTGAATACTGATGATTTCAAAAATTTATTTGGGTTACAAGACCCTTAAAAAAATAAGAACTTACAGCACATTAAAAATTTTACCATTGTCTCCCTTTAAAGATATGCCAAAGAGTTAAAAAATGTTTTTAACGGATTTGTACAAAAAATAGATAAGTATGACAAATGATATAAATCACAAGTTCACCAGTGTTTTTGGAACGAGTGTGCAGACTACCATCATTATACCGTAGCACACGAATGCCAACTCATTATCTTGAAGCTAAGAATAATGATGTAATAATTTGAGCTTGAAAAAATGTTTAAATTGTTTTGAGAGCACCAAAATTTTGGCGCCTCACTTGAAAACGAAAATTCAGAAATTGGAGTGGCTATTGTTAGAACAACTAACGAGCTAAATTTGTAACATCAAGGTTAATAAATGAACGTTATTACCGTTGGTAAAAATTAAAAACATTTATTTTTGAGATCGTCGTCGTCGTTTGATAGGGCATCCACTCCAGGTCAGGCAAAAATAGGATTAGGGCCAAGGATTTTCCTTTTACTACCCCAGACTGCTGTACTGCCTGGATGAGATGCTGGCAATGGTGTTAAATCAGCATCGAGTTTCGTTATCCAAAACCGTCAGACCTCGTGCTTCACGTGGTGCCCGATTTATGGGACACGTTATTAGGACGTTGTCTGTGGTTTGTTCAATGGCGCCGCATTCGCAATTCGGTGAAGGATCGAGACCCCATTTGTACACGGACAAATGGAATCGCCCAACACCAGTTTGCAGGCGATTGAGCTTGACCCAAGTTGTTTGGAGTAAACTCATGCCAACAGGCCTGGCACTGATCCTGGGTATAAAAACCCAAAGCCTGGATGTATTCTCGCACTATTTCTCGTTCCATTTATGATTTGTCCACTGAAAATTGCAAATGCCAAGTCCGGCAAGGTTGTTTAAAAAATTCTACGCAGCTGGCACAAATGGGTGTCTAGATCTTAGTCTCTCTTGGCGAGCATCTGAGGACACACTTAAAAGACCGTACAGGATATGATCAGGGTCAAGAGATTCATGGTAACCCAAGGAGAGTAGCGCTTTTAGTCGGTGAAGCTCAGCTGGCTGCATGTCTGAAAGTATGGGTAAATGGTCTGTCAGAGTGGGACACAGGCATCCAGTGACTATGCGCAAGGCGTCATTCAGGACATTGTCTATGAGGCGAGTGTGAGTGTGCGACACCAGACTGGTGCGCAATACTCAACTGTTGAATAGACCAGAGATAGAGCAGCTGTGGGCAGTGTTTTGGCACCAATACCCCATCCTAAGCCTACATGTTGCCTTAGCAGTATGACGTACAAAAATAGTTTTTGCACCACTAGATGGTGACGGAACAGGAGCAATCTGTCCAGTTTTACCCCAAGAAAAGTGGGGCTGGACAAAATGGTAAAAGTCTATTGTTGTTATAGACTTTTAGCTCTCGTTTGGTCTCTCGATTATTTTAATTAAAGGCTGCCGTCACCATCTCAGTGGGACTGAGCTCCAACCTCCAAGTCTGGAGATATGCTAAAAGTGTAGTCATGCCTTGGTTTAAAGTTTCCTCCAAGTCCTTTTAGTTTCCAAAAGAGTGCAACCATTCTAGATTGTCTGCATAAGCAAACTTTCTGGAAATTGTATGTTGAAAAGGAGAGGAACCAAGAATCTGCTTTGCTTGCTCTCAACGGAAGCAAGAATAAAACTTTGGTTTTGGATAAGCTTTATCATCATTTGAGGTGCCAGCAGTTTATAGGTAAGGCCACGGTGCCAGACAATGTTATATGCCGCTGTCAGATCGACGAATACGACAGCGGCTTTTTCTTAGTTTTGAAAGAATCCTCGATGTTCTAGATCAGTAGAACAACTTGATCCACGGTTGACTTCCCGCGCCAAAACAAAGCCTGCTCCTTAGCAGTGGATCAATAATTGGCTCGACGCGGGCGTAGATAAGCCTCTCGTGGATTTTGTAAGGACACAGACCCGAGATATCGGTCAATAACTTTTTGTGACCCCACGGGCTTCATCAGCTTTGGGATCGCGACTACAAGCGCTCTTCTCAAGATCTTGGAAGTTTTGAGTCAAGACAAACAGAAAGAAAGGAAGCCACGTAACCAGAACTTTAAAACAGCTCCAACGTGGATTATAAGCTCTGGGCAGATGAAATCAGGGCCCAGAGCTCTACCTTATTTTAAGTGTTGGAGGGCAGCGGTGAATTCTCTCTGTGAGAAATTCTCAGAGATATTCACTGGGTCTGGCGTTGTGGTCCTCCAAAGGTCAGACACTTCTTGAAAAACAAGTCAAGACGACTTGCAGTCAACAGCCTCTTATCTCCCATTTCTGATTAGCTGAGATGCAATAGCATCAGCTGAGACGGGACAGTGATGAGGAGAGTGTCCTACCTGTAAGATTGTTCAAAATACTCCATGCCTTTCGACTAGAGTATAAGAAGTCGATGTTGCTTTGGACCAACAATCCTTCCGCTTCCTGTCAAGTTTGATAAATAAAGCTGTAGCAGACAAACTCGTGTCGTCTCCCTGAGGAGACTGCAGAAAGGTTTTATAGAGGGATTCACACTCCGCATCCCAACACGGAATATAGTTATTTCGATACCCGTGTGGGATAGTCTTTTTGGTTACTTTCTTGATGATGTTACAAAAGTCCTGGTAAGCCGCATCCACATCACGTGAATCAGGCAGCAATAAAGTTTTTGCAAGTTTATTCGTCAAAGCAATGTAGTGACTCCATTTGATCTTGCGAAAGTTTCATCGCTTAACAGGCATGCTTGGCATTGCCATAGCAAACCTTGGTGGTTTGAAGGTCGATGTTGTGACCTGGGAAACTTTTCAAAAGCACGTCTACATGTATTTGGTAACGAGCTACGCTAGCGAAAGCTAGATCTGGACTGGTGCTAGTGTTTCAGCTGACCGAGTAAAAACTGGCGGCGTCCTTGGCATTGTTTTAAGACCATTACGTGACCATAACAGTATTAATTATTTTAAGATAATTAATACTGTTATTCTCAAAAATTATATAATTTCTTTTCCATAATTGATAATTAATATTTCTTTTCACATTTACGTGACTATAACAGTATTAATTATGTTAAAATAATTAATACTGTTATAGTCACATAAATGTCAAAAAAAATAGTTTGCTCATTTTCTTGACCAAATTATCGTCAGTGGATTGTTGTCAAAAATTATATAATTTCTTTTCCAAAATTACAAAAGAAATTTAGCATGATGCATTTTAAAGTATGCTCGGCCGTAGTTCATCAGTTAAATTCTTCTTATTACGAAAAGCTAAAATTAGCTTTGATATTCTCTTGCCTCAGTGTTTCCCAAACTTTTTGGGCCACGGACCCCTATTTGCAAATTTTTTTTCACGGACCTCAATCTTATGTCACAACAATTTTCTGCCCAACCAACGAGAAAAGATAATACAAACCCAAAAATAAATAACACAAAATCCGTTAAAAAAATATATTGTTATGAACAAGCATAACATATTTTTGAAGGGACAAATCGAAACGCTCTTTACTAGAAATAAATTCGTCCCTAAAAAAAAGTGTTCTCCAAAAAAAGGTCTTCCCTTCGCATCTATCTCGGATTTCAAGGTATGGATTACTTTACCAAGTATATATGTTTGACAAATTTTGTCATATCATCGCGGACCCCAGTTTCGGAAACTCTATTTTAATTAATCGTTTAGCTAAAACTCTGTTTATTAGCAACACATTGATCGGCTTTTCGTTCAGAAAAGTTGATATTGAGTAAACGTACAATAATTCGCTTGTTAATTCAATGTTAAATTAGAAAAAAAAACTTTGTACTTGTACTTTTTTGACTTGTGAAATTTTTCACCAAGATTACTAAACTTTCTTGCACAACTTGTAGGAATAATTTCGCAAGTGTTTGAAATCCAATTTTCTTCATTACAGTTTGATTGGATTTCTTTTTGATTAAGTCTTTGTCTTTTAAATATCTAATAGTTAAACTTGAGTAAAGCAATTAAAGCTCAAGTCTTCCGAAAGAGCAAAAGAATTTAACAAGAATTTGCTTGACACGTTTGATTTTTTTCGATTTTTTATATTTTTTTCTTGTTTCTTGCAAAATCCAATTATCACAGACGCAGTTCAATAGTCAAAGCATACTGGCCGAAGATTTTCCTTCATTTTTTAATGTAGTCGTTTTTGTTTACACTGAATTTTTGACACAAATCCTCATAAAATTAAGATTTGATGATGACTGAAGTTTTTTCATTTTCTCTTAATTACGGGGATTTTACCAAGTTAATTTTTGCTGGTAATTGTCTCGATCGTAAACAGATAAATACATGGCAATGTGATATTGATCGAAATCAAATTGGCTTTTGTACCTTTGCCCAGTAATGGGTCATTAGCTTCGATATAAAAGAGGTCAAATAATTTAAGTACTTTCTGCGTAGTTTTAAAAATGTATAATTAACTTAAAAAGTGTTGTAGTAATTAAAGTAGATCAATCAAATTTCGATATAGTTTTTAGTCTTAAGTCACGCTATTTTGGGATGTGAAACAGAAATCTTTTGCTTTTATGGAAAAAGGTAGGAAACAATGGAAAAGATTGGACTTAGCTTACTTTAGAACAATGATGAAAAATCTGTATCGTTTTTTTCGGATTTTTTCGCTGCCCTGGCCGGGCAAGCTATTGAGCTTGATACTCAAATTTTTTTATTATTACCTTTTTTTATTCCTTAAAGGATTAGTTTTTAGTTATTCAGAGTGTTTAGGGAAAAGTTATTAGCTAAGTCGAAGTTAAGTCAGTCGTATTAAGATGATGATCATTTTTGAAACATTACGTTTTTCAGAAAAAAAGTGTCACCGTCGCATGACGAAGCAGCCCGCCCATAAAGTTTCAAATTTTTAATGGCCCGTGAGTGTGAATAGGCTCCTCGCTTCAATTTTATAAGATCCGTATATAGTACAAGTCAGAATAAAAAAGTTACAACTGAAATGGTCATGGTAAACTAAAAACTATTAAGTTTATGCCAATTTTATCTAGTTCAAGAATCATTTTTTTAACAGCAGATTTTGCTATAAGTGAAATAATAGCAAACATTCTTGTACAAATTTATAATATCGGGAAATCTTTCAAAAGTTTTTCTTTGTTTGATAAAACCATTTCAGGCAATTTTAGAACTTTCACGTTCTTCGACATGCAGTAGTTTAAAATAAGTCCTTTAAAAAAAATTATTGCTTTTCAACCTTTTTCATCATGTGGCTTAATTCAGCGAAAATTTTTGAATAATTTCGCCGATTATTAAGTTCATGCAAAACTCTAACAGCAAATTAGCAAGACAAAACTATGAAAGTCAATACTTTTTTAGTGAATATTTATTTTATTTATTGATTTTTCGTTTTTATCACCGCATTTGTGTAAATTTTTTGTATTTGTCTTTAAGCCCGTTAAATTCGAGATTCCTTTATTTAAGTTTTGTTATCTGTTAATTGGAAATGAATGATTAAAATATTTGTAATCTTTGAGTACTTTTCAGACAAGCCATAGCCAACAAAGCTTTTGTTTTATTTCACAATAGAAATTTCAGATGGCTTGTTTTATCAGTTATTTATCTTTCTCATTCGCACTAAACTTAGCGCAACCGTCAAACAATCACCCAATCATGCTTTCAGAAATGTCAAAATATTGATATTTGTTTCAAAAGTTTTTGTTTGCTTAACTCGAGCATGACCAGAAAAGAAATTAAACAGAGATCATGCGGATTGCGGTCACCATGTAAGAGACGCTCCTATCTATTATGGCAGATTTCCAGCAATATTCATCATGATTAAACATTTATCATATCTATTCGTAATTGAAAGTTTTTAATATTTATATAAATGATAAATCTGATCGATTGTGATTGGATTTAATACAAGGTAAAATAAACATACAAAAAAATTAGTTGATTTCTGGAAGAGACGCGTGGTGTGACGTTTGCATCCTATTCAGCTTAATAGAGGTTTTTTCCAATTGTGTCACCTAAATAATCAAATTAAGCACGATGTCATTTCCAATGATTAAAACTTTTCCACTAATAGCAGTTTTACCTATCATGTTTAATGTATTTGTCATATTTTTTCTGCTTGGAGAAAAAGATTAAAAATATCTGTGTTAAACGAAAACGATTTTTCGATACCAAGGCTCTTATAGTTAGACTTAAAAAGAAACATTTTTACTGTAAAAATTAAGTCAAACTTATTGTTTGCAATCAGTATTTCTCAAATACCTCAAACTTATCATGTCAAACAAGTCAAAATATCTTTAACTTCTAGTACTTCAATAAATGCCACCAGTAACTTTGTTAAATCAATTATCTCCAAATGTATTCAAATACACAATTTACTAAATTACTTTAAAAGTTTACAGAGAAATTATTTCAAGTTTATTGGTGTCCCATTATCAGATGCGAGACAAATTTCTCACCTAAATCGGTTTCAATAAATCATCAGTCACGCTTCGACTGTGTCTAAATTACGTATGTTCATAGGCGTACGCAAGAGGGGGTTTCAGGGGTCAAAACTCCCCTTGAAAAATGGTGTTCAGCCATATATACATGATAATAAGTAGGCTTCAATAATATTATTTTAGTTTCTATTGTTTACCGCGCTTTTTAAACTTAATTACTGTTTGCGCATCAATTTTTGCTATCGCCTAAATTGCGTCAAGTTAGCTAATGTACAACTGCCACTGTGAAGAAAACTTTCAAACTTGTAAAATATTAAAAGTTAAGCATGGGAATGGGAATAAACTGCATGGGAACAATAGCTTCAGTTCACAATTTTTTTAATGCTCCAAAACGTCAAAACATTTTACGCAAGTCCATCAACACGATTTCGTCAACAACAAAAGCTCAAAAACTTATTCAAATTTATGCCACCAGATGGGTCGATCGACATGAGAGTGTCAGCACTTTTTCAAATTTACAACTTCCCGTTGTAGAAGCTTTGGCAGAAATTTCAGCATGGCCAGACAGAGAAACTTCATCACGAGCTCTGCAGTCGCTATCGACAATTAAGCAAAGTGAATTTTGTATTGCTCTCTTAGTTTTAAAAAACATTTTTGGATACAGTGTTGTTTTGCGCAAAGTTAAGCAAAAAAAGTCGATAAACCTTCTTGAGGCCGTCAACATTGCACATAATATTGCAAATGAATTGAAGTGTCTTAGAGAAAAAGCCGAATGTGAATTTCACCAGCTCTATATTTTTGAGCAAGAAACGGCCGAAACCGAAGATTTTATTTTGAAAACACCACGCCTTACTTCAAGACTGACCAATCGATGCAACATTGCTGCTGCAAAAGATGAAGAATATTTTAGAGTAGAGATTTTTATTCCATTTTTTGATAACTTTATTGTCACTCTCGAAGCAAGATCTACAGCCCACAAATCGATTATTGGTGAATTTCAATGTTTAATTTCCTCTGATCCAACTAGTGGACCAACTCCTCAACAAATTAAAAGTATTCAAGTTTTGGGAAAATTTTACGAAAATGATTTAACGAAATCCTCGGGAGAACTAGTGCTTGAACTAATATTATGATACAGAAAACTTTTTCGATTGAACGCAGTAGAAAGACCAACTGATGCGTTAAGCAGCATCAAGGAATGCAGTTCCAATGCTTTTCCGAACATATTTACATTGATGACCATTTTGTCAACTCTTCCAGTGACAACATGCACTAGTTAACAATCGTTTTCCACACTACGCAGACTAAAAATGTGCTTACGAAACACAACTAGTACCACTCGAATGAATGGACTTGCACTACTTTTATTATAAAACATTTATAGGAGCCACACGCCTTGCCCTGTTGACGTGATTAACAGATTAGGTAAAAAAGGCGTTTGAATATAAGCCTGTAAAAAAACTTTAAACATTTGTTAAGGTCATTTTTTTGTTCGTTTAATTTTCCACCTATTGTTCTCATCATTTACACGAGTTGCTTTTAATTTGGAAAGTTTCTTGTCATGATTGAATTACCCGCACATGCCTTTTCAATAGTTAGTTTTACGGTTTGGTAAAAAGAAATTCATGCTACTGCAAGATGTTCCGAAAACCAAAACATATATATTTTTGAATGTAGGCTAATTTTGAAAGTTTTTGCCCATTACCAGGACCACTTAGAGCAATCGTGTTTTCGGCTCCAAACCCCCCCCTTCACAAATTTCTCCGTACGGCACTGCGTATGTTACCGACTACTATTTTTAGTAAATACTCTTAAGAAAATCAAAATCACTCTGCTGGTTGCCATATCCTAAAATAGCCCGGAAGCAATTTTCAATTTTGTACCCATGGAATTGTAATCTACATATTTTCAATCCATCAAAAATCCAAATTTTTTTCTCTGCTCAAAAAATTCTCACTCAGCTCTTTACAGTTTAATCATATTTATTTTTTGGTACATTTGCAAATCAATTATATTTATTTTTCGGTTCATTTGCAAACGCAATATAAGAAACAGATTGATTTGTTTATTATCTTTAAAAGTCGCTAAAAAAAAGCTTTGCCATGACAACTAACATGGAGTGCTCCTTGATCTCTCCAAGATCTGAGTGATAGAATTTTTATGAGCAGAGAAAAAAATTTTGGATTTTTGATCGATTGAAAATATGTAGATTACAATTCTATGGGTACAAAATTGAAAATTGCAGCCCGGAAAGATACTTTTAAAACAAATGGGTTTTGCAAATTATTTTTTCAAACTTGCAAGTGATATAACTAATAAACTAATATGAGTTTTTCACAATCAACCAGTGGCATTTTGCATCAATAAAGCCCAAATGTTAAGTTGTAAAAGATACTAATGCATCGATAAAAGCTAAACTTTAAAAATCGCTTTTTTGCCATTGTCAATTATTAAATTTCAAAATTGCAAGCAAATTAAAATTTGTCGATGTACTATGTTAACCTTTTCGCTGTCCCGTGCATCACATGTAATGCACGGGACAGCGAAAATAACCAGCAAAAAACCCCTTGGACAGCGAAAGGGTTAAATCTATTGCTGCTATTGAAATTTTTTGTTTGGTGTTCAGTTTATAGATATGTGGGAAACTAGAACATCTTGCCAGAATCGCAAACAAAGAAAAGTGCCATAAAGTAGGGCATGCTATGGAATGGAATGGAATAGAAATTTTCCATATTCAATATTCTTCGTATTCTTCCATTCCATACTTAAAAATCTTCCACTCCATTCCATACTAAAATTCTTCCATTCCATATTCCATACATTTTCCATACTTTGTATTATATAAAAAACTCTAAATTCTTTACTATGCAAATTTTTATAATGTTTTTATAAGTCTAACTCAGGGTTGGGCAAACTTTTTAACTCGAGGGCCGCACTTATTGAATAAAGAAGTTGATTTTATTTAAGAGACGCACTATAGTGATCTCTAAAAGAAAAGGTCTTTATCTTGAATTTGTTCCCATTTTCTTGGTTTTTGTAACTAAAAATCAGTGATCGCTAAAAAAAGAACCTAGAATTTAGTTGAAGATGAACAGAAATTAATAATTTTTTTAATTATTGTTTGAGGCTTTTGCGGGACGCACAGAAGATCCGTTACGGGCCGTGGTTTGCCCATCCCTGGACTAACTTTTTCGAGTGATAAATCTGTAATTTTAGTCTTTATTTTCAATATGTGCATTTAAATGTGTAGATAATCCGCATCAATATTTGGTTAGATCAAAAAATTTTATTGTTTTTTGTATTTGTTGTGGTGCTTTTCTTTCACGTTTAACCCCTCTGAGACTATATGGACTTTTTAAGTATAAAGTGGATTAAAAATACACCTTGTTATTTTTATTATTAACCTGGAAATAGTCCAACGGGCCAACCAAACAAGTTATCTAGCTCTGCAATTTCTAAGGGAGATACACATAGCCAGCAAACTAGGCACTCAGACTTGAACGCTAAAACTGGCCCTATATTGTAGTTGCAAACTGTTTAAACGCCAATGTTGAAATATCACTAATCTTGTTGTAATTTCCATTCTTTTTCCCACCCTATTCATTTAAATAAACCTTTGGCTACTACTTTTATTTATCTTTTTGTGAATCTGATCAAAGGCGGCTTTATAGACTGCACTTACCATGAAAACAACATTAAAATGAGCAAGTATGGAAAATGTACGAAGGTATGGAAAACTCTTTCCATTCCATTCCATACTTTAGCAGTTCCCTATTTCATACTGAAATTTTCCTTCCATTCCATTCCATTGCATGCCATGCCACAAAGTGTCCTTCCTAAGGACATAATAAAATGACGAGAAGAAATTTTAAGCGGCAAACGTGTCAATCGCGTTCATCATCAAGACGGTGCTTCCACCTACTAAGGCACGATGCCAAGAGATGACAGCGTACTTAGCAGTGGATGGTTTCGATCCATCAAACCCTGGATCCAACACGTTTTCACTGCCCCTTTCTGGCAATGGCGAACGAACACTTTGATGTTGCATAAAAAGTTATTCAATAAAGTTATTCAAAAAAGTATGAAACATAAATATGTATACGGCGGTGGCGTGCGGTGACCTCTGAGGCTGGTAATGCAATTGGTATGCCTATTCATAAAATGTATTAAAGAAATTGTAAAATGACTTCAAGGCAAATATTAAAGATCCTTTTTCATATCTATCATCATTTTTAAAATTGTACTAGTGTGGTCATTTCATCCCTAACTATGCTCCTGAGAAGCAATTTTCAACTCCTCCTAAATAAACCTAAAATAAAAAAATTCAAAAAATATAAAATTAAGTTCTAAAATATATATATAATATAGTTTGTTGAAACACGTGTTAAGTTCAGGGGGATAACTGTTTGTTAAACAGCACTGGTACTTAGGGTTGTTTATCACAAATATCTAGATTTATCTAGAAGTCTGCAGGGAATTTGAGAATTGCATGCCGGAGCAAGTATAAAAGGGTGCTTGAAATGACGTCACGATAGAGCTTATTTATATGAGTAAAGTAATGCCATTCTTTTGGTGCATGTCATCTTTAATTAAACGTTGCTTTTGAGTGTGTGACTTGGAATATGAGTTCCTCAGGATTCGCAATGTACTAAATTCAATTTGTAATGAATCTGCTTAATAAATATATATTTATATATAATATCTATAAAATATAAGTAATTATTTTTTGTATTTAGAAAAGTTTGTTGACTTGCATGCCCTGACTGTACGCCACTGAAATACGGTTATAAGTTAAGAAAAAATTGTATAAACTCTGACACCTTTATTAGAATTAATGATGTTGAACTAAAATATAACCAGCTGCTTCTTTTTCCTACGACTTGAATATCTCCAAAATTCTCTTGTTTTATCTTACCTTTCAGATAGGCTTTAATCGTTAGGCGCTCTGGTACTCTCTGATGCATAAACATAGCCGTACCTGCCGGGGAGGCAGGGGGCAGTTGCATCCCCAAGTTTCCAAGATTTGGGCGAAATTCAAATTTTTCGGGCAGTGACAAGAAAATATTTGGGCAAGAGCATAATTTTTCGGGCAGCGATATAAAAAATTTGAACAAAGTCAGGAGTTTTAGGGCATTGACATTGATCAACTGCAAAAATTAGTTACCAAATTTAGGTGAAGACCTTTTTTTTTCTTTAGAGAACACCTTGATTTTGGGATGAAAATTGAAAAATATGTGACTGAATCCAAGTGAAGACCTTTTTTTTTTAGAGATCACCATGATTTCAGGACAAAATTTCTTCTCCGTCTCAGACAATTTTTTTGTCGTCACAAGATTTGGGCAAAACTTCATTGCCCCCAAAATTTTTTGGGATGGTACGCTTATGTGCATAAATATATTTTATTTCAGACAATGACCCCCGAGCCAAGTTTAAAATTATTTTTTTACACAAAGTTAATCTTAATTTTTGTTTTTTTTATTATTCTACAATTGGTCACCTAGAGAACCTAATGGAGAAAGTAAAAACAAATCTCGTTCAACTTGAATAAATGCAAACTGGGTAAATGCGTTTTCAGTCAAATTTCAACTGTTCGTTATTATTGTCAACAGCCGAAGAGTGCAAAAAAAAGTAAAAAAGTAGGTTTTAAAATGTCATAAACAGCTGCTATTCGGGCCATTAGCGGTAAAACTTTCCAGTATGATGAGTAAAAAATGCTTTAAAGTGAATTTTTCACGACCGGAATAAGTGTTTTTGAAAGTGAAGACCAAAAAGAAGAGGTTGTTTTTTGTTAGTTTTACACAATTTAAAAAAAAAAAGGGACAAGAAACAAATGAACTGTGAAATTAAAACGTCTCAAAGTTTTCTCTTAAAAAATCACTTTATTGATCACTAGTCGCCGCATCTTAGTAATGACCTACATTGTTAATTTAATAAACTATTGCTTTAATCTGAAAACAACAAACTAAACTCTTATCAAAAAGGTTGTCTAATTCATTCAAAGCTGATCTGTTTTATTGGTGATGCTGCGACGAAATTAATTGCGTCAGATTGATGTATAACAATACTAATTTACGATCTGATGTTCCGCAATTTCAAGTTTAAACGAGAATTTTTGTAAAAGATTGTGCAATTCGATGTTACATTTTCAAAAAATATAATAATTTTACCCGAGAAAATACTTGTTTCGCGATTTATCGAGGCAAAAGCACTGGTTAACAACAGTTAAAAACAACAGTTAAAAACATTCATGACGATCAATCATTAAAAATTTATTAGCTGTACTGTACCCATTATGAACTTTCGACAAATTCCATTCAACGGGTTTACATCACCAATTATTTCACTATTGTAAGGTTGCTGATTCATCATCATTTCCGTACTTAACTTTCTCATTAACATTTTATACTTTTAGAAAATGTCATAGGAAAAAGTTCTAGACGTTGACAACAAGAGGCAGTGGAGAGTTTATCGTCATCTTCATACTTATTATTTATATCGTAGACGCATTGCACTGTAGGGGCAAGCGCCAACTGAATACTATAGCCTGCTTTCAAAAATTCTAAAGTATTAAAGACAATTTAGATTTTTTTGTTTTTTTAATTTATGATTATGATTCAATACTGCATGTCAAGACCTCTCAGCGAAAGAGTTCGTATGTTCAAATGCCAAACCTTGTGTTAAACTTTCTTTTTTTCCGGGAGCTTCTGTTTTCTCTGCAGCGTTTATCTAATGTACAAAAAAACTTGCCATTTACCACTTTATTTTTAAAATACATGAAGTATCAGTTTTTAGTTTTAATTTTTTAATATTTTCGTAAAAAAATTTTTCAAATCTAAACTACTCCAATGAATTATAGGCATGTGAATACAAAGCTAATTGCTGCATTTTTAATATTTACTAAGCAAATTGGCAAATTCACAAATGAAAAATGATTTAATAAGCATTTTCAACTCTGCATTTCAAAACGTCATCGCGTAAACTTAATTTTTTGAAAATCCCAGCAAGTTAGTTTTGGCATCAACTTCTCATCGAATAATTCAATGAGCGAAACCAAGGTTATAAACTACAAAAATGAAGAAAAACGAGAAAAACAATAAACTCAACCAGATTTTCTCCAAGCTGTTTTTTTAAAGGATTTCAGATTGTTTTTTTTTTTTTTTTTTGCTAGGACACAAACAGTATTTTTGCACTACTGCGCACGTCACGTGCTCGCTCTTTTATTAAAGCGGAGAAAAATTACAATATAAATTGCTCTTCCGAATTGCAGCAGCGTGATTTTAAAATTGCCTCACTTAATTTATAAAAAATCAGTTAATAAATAACTATAATCATCTTTTTGCAATTATTTAAATGGCAAAAGCGTTTTAAAATATTTTCGACTGCGAACTTCATCGGTATAGCTTGAGCTTTTCGAAATTTGAGAGTATTTAAAAATTTGAATATATTTGTTACTATTCATTGTTAAAACAAGGTGAAGGGGAAGCTGAAGTTGGTTGAAATTATTTTTGTAGATTTTTTTATTTGATATAACATTTTTAACTGGGTGGGACGCTCCTACCTATTGGCTATCATAAAATCATTAGGGTGGTATAATGATAGGAACTATTTACTTACATACCTCGATCACTTTTTACCAGGAGAATAAATGAGATGAAAATATAAAAGTGCTACAAGAACCAAAATTGCTTCACCTCAATATGAATTTGCTGCATGAAAAAAAAAGCAAAAGTTGGAAGAAAAAATAAAAATAAAAACTTCATAAGACACAACATAAAAATTACTTTGAAGTCAATTGATAAAAAAGACCTTGCGAATAAGGCAGGGTTCCCAACCTTTCTACGATCTCGTATTATTTGGGCATCCCGTATCGTCAACGCGTACCACTTCTTCCAGAGCAACTAATTTAATCAAATCATAGTTTATTTAGAAGAAAAATATACATTAAACTAACAATAAAAGACCACAAATAAATTTAATGAGATTTTTGTTTTTGTTTACCTTCCACCAAATGGTTGATGCATGGCGTAAATTTGCTAACAGAGTCATGTCCTGGCCCACTTAGTTGGTTTCGATTTTTTGATTTGATGTTCATTATAATTGAAAATTCCTGCTCGCATTCCCATGTAAAAGGGAAAGTCGGTAGCGGTTGAACACCGGGGGAAGCTAGCGTAGTGTATGAAAAGACTGTAACAAGCCGGAAGTTTATTAGAGAACATTCTTTGCATTTTGCTTTGCTATCTGGTCCTATTAAATATCTATAAGCTCCTCTTGCTCCCTAGTTGTGCCTTATGGCTCAGCAATAATTCAGTTTTTGCCACATCGTTCTGTGTGAAGCGGACATAAAAAAGTAGTTGACAGCAGTGGTTGACATTTATAGATTAATCAAGTTGTATGATGAATATGATGAACTCTCCAATTACTCTCCTGACCAAGATTTTGAAGTAGGCATAACAAGGACTCTGCAATTGTACAAGCTTTCAAGTGTTTGGCCATTAAAAAAGCGACTTCATAAAATGCCTTGACAACTTCTGCACTCCTCCCGCTGAATCTGGCCGGTTTTGTCCATGTGCTGACGCTTTACGTTTTCGCCCAGTCGTTGAATGAAGCTCTGATATCAGTTTATTTTACCAGCGTGACTCGTTTTCAGATGGCGTTTTAGCAGAATGGGTGGTATGGCCGCATTGGACAGTCTTTTCATGCAAACCACACACTGTTAATAACTTCTCCATTGAGCTGAATTAGATAAAACCATATTTTCCGTATGCTACGTCATACTTTCGTTTGAGCATGATACAAGATCGAGCAAAAAAATTTAGCAAAAATTAATACAAAATAACCAACATAACAATTAATACGAAAAACTAAAGTTTAAAATTGGTAACTAAAAATGATAGTTTCAAATTTTTTTAATATTTGTTTCTTGTTGTGCCAATTTAGTTTGTGGTGCATGCATCGTCGTTTGCATTATCTGCATTATTTTGCATCATATTACCTGCATGCCTGCATTTCGCCGCGCACGTACCTGCATTACCACCGTATTTTTATAGAATTACTTTAAAGCATAAACTATCTCTTTCAATGTAAATTTGATTTAATATTTCGTATCAAATCTATTTTAAATTTAATTCTAGCTTGTATCTGACAACTAACATTGTTCAATCTGCTACGTATTTGCAGCTTAAACTAAAAACTGCACATAAAATCTACAAAGCTATTACAAGAAAAGTGAAGCTTATGAGCAATCATTCGACCTACTTCACTCCATCAGTGTTGTACTGCTTTTCAAAGCAATTGCGCTCTTTCTGTTGACATGATCTGCATTTTTAAGACTGTAGTGTTACGAAACAATAGAATAGCAGGCTACAGAAAAATTTATTTATTTAAAAAAAAAGAATAAAAAACTTTTTGAAAAAATGGAAATTACTCGCGTACCATAGGTCGGGAACCCCTGTATTAGGTGTCCACTGATGGGAGTAAAATAAAGTTTGGCTCATAGAATACAAGCAAGCGTAAAGTTTAGAAGTTTGCACATACTGTACTCTACCATTATTCCCAAAAGCCGACATATATTCTGTATTTCTACCAGGGCTGCGAAGTTAAACTTGAAAAAAGTTGATCGAGTGAGAAGACTTATTTTTGGTCTTCACTCTACAGATAAAGAATTTTTCGAACTCGGTCAATTAAAAATGATGAATTCGAACTCGAACTTAATGAATTGAAAACGGTGAACTCGAAATTGAACTCGGTTAAAAATGCATCAAATTCGCAGCCTTGCTTTGTACAATTACAACTATTTTAAGTCGCTTGATGACGTTTCAACGTTCAATACACCATTAAAGCTGGATATATAAAAAGTCTTCCGTCTTGGTTGAGATGTCGTGCAGCACGACAGCTCAAGGTTGTTTGTTGTCTATAAGGCCTGGTCTACACTAGACGTAAAAATCTCGCTTACGCTGAGTGCAGGGGCACAGTATACGCTCGAAAAATTATATAAGCAAATAAATAATACACAAATTTTTTAAAATATTTTTTTGTACCTTACTAGGCAACTTCTACTCTGAAGCATTTCCTACGCTGAACGCAAGCAAATTGCTTGACAAGTGATTTTTTTGCCAGCGCTCGGCTTTGGACAGTGATTTTCAACCGGTGGGCCATGGCGCTGTTTTTAGTAAGCCACAGAGCATAAATCAGCACGAAAGCAATATGAGACTTGTATAATGATGTCATTATATCGAGAAATCGAAAACAAATTTCAAGTGAAGAATTTTTTGTTTTAGAGAGATTGCTATGTTTTTGGGACGAAAATGGAGAAATCGCAGACAAATTTAAAGTGAAGACCTTTTTTTTAGAGATCATTAGATTTTTGCAATAGAAATTAAGTTCAGTTCACCGAAGTGGGTCGATAAGTTAGCTTGGGTTGGAAAGTGGGCCACGGTATGAAAAAGGTCGAAAACCACCGGCTTAGGATTTTTTCGTCGAATATAAGAGCTCTTTTCCACTACAACCGTGGCGTGGAGTACTTTTTGCTTGTTTTATTGATTTTTTTTGCTTCGCTTAGCGCTCGCCCAGATTTTAAGCGCGGAAAGATCAAAAAAAGAAACAACGATTGCTCCATTTCACGCTCGTAGTGGAAACGAGCCTTTATCAATAAACACTTTTACGCTGAGAAACTACGCCTCGTGTAGACCTAGGCTAATTGTAATTATTTTAAGTCTTTTCTTGCGTAAAGTACTAGTAGAAAATATGCAGTATTGTATACTATCTTATAAGGGTTAGCTTACACATTGAAAATTGTTACAAGGGTACATAAGAAATGAACCAAAAGACAACTCAATTGTGGCTATGACGTAATGAAAACAAATTACGAAATGGATTTTAAGAGAATAAAGAAACTGCGCTTTTTTAAGAGCATGACGAAGGCTTCAATTAAAATGACATCATTTGATGGAGAAAAAAAGCAGACAGAATGTTTAGCACTTACAATCGGCAGTCATATTGGTGTTTTAGATATAGCAACTTAACTTCAAAATTGCTACGTAGTTTGAAAGAGCGTCTGCGTGTTCCAATTTAACATAAAGTGATAGAAGACTAGGGTTTGTTGTATAGTAATAATAAGATTAATAAGCTTGAATTCAGCGAATAATATAGTTGACTTATTTTGGTGTTTTTTTATTTTAGGTTTTAACTGAAGATTTATTTAGGTTGATTTCTGACTGTTATCCTATATTTTCGAGTCTTTTTACTGATATCTGACTTTTACTGAGAGCCCTATATCTACTATTGTAAAAAGCTTACAATTGATCAAGAAATAAAGATAACGCAGTCACTTGAGCTAAGCCTACATTAGTGATTAAGCTAAACTATAGTTGCTCAAAATATTTCACTTTTCCTTCATCAAGCAAAAGAAATTGTTTCGATTTAGGGCAAACCATTAACTAGCAGAGCAAACTGTGAAATAGTTATATTTACATGTGAATGTTTTAACGCAAAAAAATTGTTGACTCATAGCTTATTGCAGTGCTAGTCTTAAAAAAATTTGTTTTTTTCCTAACATTTGAATTTAGTCCAGACAAAAGATGTAAAATTTTTGAAACAAGATAAAATGTATGAATCGACATCAACTTGCTCGGTTGGCAATTAAAGCTTATGCAAAAAAGTTTAAAAATTTCGTTTGAAATGATTATGCAACCGTAGTGAAAAGCTTTTACATGCATTCGTAATCGCTTTTTGTTGCTGACACAATAGGTATTGAAAATGTTTTGCCTTTATCTGGAATTTAATTCTAATAAAAATAGCCTAGAAGTTTCTCTGTTCTGTTATCGTTCTGTTAAACTTGCTTGAAAAACAGTCTTTAATAAAACGGATTGCCAATAAATTATATAATTCAACTAGTTGTAAACCTTAATACAGTTTACCTTCGTACAAAAACACCATAGTTGATTGACAGTTATTTGATTGCTTGACTTCTTGACCGTTTTATTATCCCAGGATTTTCGGAAAAAAGTTTAACTTTCCGGGATTTATCCGGAGATGGCAAAATGTCACACAACTTCGTCTGAAAAATTTACTGAAGACTAAAAAAAAGGTCTTCACTCACAATTAGTCCTAAAAAAAAGGCCTTCACTTACAATTAGTATCCAATTTCTTCATTTTCGTCCCAAAACAAAAGACCTTCATCGGCAATCTCAAGCCTTTGCTCAATGCGTAGGTCACGATCGACCGATGTATTGAGCACCCCTGCTTTTGATTTAGGCTTTACCATGCGTCCGATTTTAGCCGGAACAGTCCCGATTTTTAGGCCTTGTCCCGGTGTCCCGCCTGATTAACCATTAAGGCCCCAAAATTTAAAATTTCATGTGTAAATCTTTTTTAGAAATTACTACTTTTTAGGGACGAAAATCAAAAAATCAAAGTCAGATTCATGGTAAAAACCTCTTTTTTAGAGATCACCACGTTTTTGAAACGAACATCAAGAAATCAATGTCAATAATATAAGTTTTACTTTGCAAAAAAAGAGTAAATTTTGTACACGAACAAATTTTTGCGCACTCACACAACTAAAAATCAGTGGGAACATTGGTCCCGATCAACCACTTCGAAAATATGGTATGCCTATTTAAATCATTACTTTCAACTCAAGTGCAATAAACCGAGATTTCTCGGAAAGTTTATCCGGGATCCCGGAAATTTAAAACTTAAAAATCTTCAGCAGTGTAGCCGAATAGGTGGTAGAAGCGCCGTTCAAATGCCAAATAGAATTGACCTGGTGGTGGTTCAAATTCTACACTTGCCATTTTGTTGTGTTTTTGGGAAAGGCACTTTGTGGCACTTGCCTCTATTTAAAAGTCGTATCAAGGAGCTCTTAATTTCACTCATTTCGGTAAAAAAATATCAAATGGACGGTAATATTTTTGGCATCTCCGAAAGCAGTTTGAAATAATCGCTTGATGATTGACTTAAGTTTAACGCGTTTGCTGTGAATCAAGAGGATAAATAAAGAGATTTAAAAATCGCATCAACATAAGCTTTGTGAATATTGTTGTAGCTTTTTACGTTTTAAATTATATCAAGCTTTTATCGTTTCTCGATTGTTGAAAATGCTAGATAACTATGATTTTCTTTTTTTTTTTTTTTTGTAACTATGTTGCAAAAATTTTAATCGCAATAACTTTTTCATGATATAGATTTGCGACAATACTTAGTGATAGTAAATAATGTTTTTTAAGCTTTTTGTTAAATTATGAGCAGTATCCATCCGCTCTGCAATCAAGTTCGATAACCACAAGCTTAAAATCGCTGCCACTTAGTATTTCAATGTTTATTTTTTCTACTTCAAACAATGCCAGTTTCCCGAAATCTATCGTTGCCTTCATCAATCGAGGGTGGAAAATTTAAAAAACGTCCAGGTAAGGAAAACTTCAATTTTATTTGGTTGCTATCAAGAAAGAAACTGCCGTAAATTGAGATAGATAGTTATTGTTTAATATTTTGCTTTATATAATTCCTTTTATAATCTTTAGTTAGATTTGAAAACTACGTATTGTGGTACAATGCGCAAGACAATACAGATTTTAATGAAAATGTATAATGTTCTATGCTTTTCATATTGAAACTCTGTGTTCGTTTCTGTCGAAAAGTGTGGATCGTTGTTTTGGCCGCTTAGAATTTGCACATATTCAACTAGCACGATTTCTCGAATCCCTGTTTTTTTGAATTGAACAAAATATATCAAGCGCATTGATTTTTAAAGTTATGTTTGAAATGCCACTTTTAATCTTTTAGCTTACACAACCTAACCAAGCATGTCACGACTTTTACACGAGCTTTATCAATTGAAACTTGAGCTGTTTAACAGCAAGTAAAAACTCGTGCCGAAAATAGCCAGCTGAAAGTTGTTAATGAATGCAACGAGTCCGGATTTTGTTTTATTGCTAGCCTGTTTTAAGTGGCTCTCCTCAATTGGTGTGATAATGTAAATGACTCTGGTGATGGAAGACTAAAATAACTGTGATGCACTGTGTAGTTCATAATGCTTATATGACTAAGAACAACTTTAAATGATTTTTACAGTGCATCAAACAATAAAGATTGTATAATTTTGATTATAAATAAGTATTTTTTCAGAGAAGAAGTTAATTTTTTGCATGCTTAATTTGCTATGTTTGCATAAATTAAATTTTTAAACAATGCAATTTTTAAAAAATTTCAACTGCAGATTTCAATCACAAATGATGAGCAGTTTATACTAGTAGAACTGTAAATATCGCGAAAACTGTTGAAACAAATTCTAGCATTTTAAAATAGGAGGCCAAGCGACTTTCTTTTTTGTGATTTAATATTGTCTCTAACCAGTACCATGCGCTTATAAGTTTTAACCTTTTTACCCCCTTTATTTAACCTTCTAAATTTATCCCTACAATTACATAATAGTTGTTCCAATCTACGCTTTAAAAACTCCATTTGTCTCACAAAGCTATGAATTAGTTGCCAGATGTAAGATGAAGCCATGCTGCCCTAACTTGTCTGCTCCAGCAGAGTTGCCAGATAGTTCGGAAAATTTTCGGACAGCATTAGTCTGAAATTCGGACATTTTAGGACAAATTTAAAAACATAGTTTTTTTTTATGCAAAATACAAATTTATTTCGCAGGGTGTAAAAGAAAAATATTTAAAAGCAAAAAACAGTTACCTCTATACAATATCAATGAAATAAAACAGGAGAAACGAACAAACAAACAAGAAAAACAAATATCAAGCAAAAAAAATTAAAAGTGCGCTGCATAATGGCTACGATTTAGCTGTTATTACAAAATTTTAAATTATGTCATAAATTCTTTGGTTTCTTCTGGGCTGGAGTACATTTCTCGCATGCAAACCTTGCCAACATCTCTTTTGTACAAACAAAATTGACACAGCATTTTTTAACAAAATGCAAATCGTTTTGATGCGCAGTATTGACTCCAGCAAGGCAAATTTTATTCGGTTTTTGGTTTTTGTCTTTGTAAATGAAACCACGGAAAAAACCGTTTGACGGTTACATAGATGCAGGGGCGGACAGGAAGGCCAACGCACAATCCGCCTAATGGTTAAATTTCCTATTTCCCACAGCATCTGTGTATTGTGAAACTTCGAGCCAATACCGTACAATATCATGGAGAACTTCACCATCAAATCCACTGAAAAAAGCTTGGGTACCCTTGTATTAGATAAAACTTTAATTAGCAAAGCTTTTGTTAAAAATGCAGCGGCTAGTAGGAAAGACAAAATACGAATTTAAAAGCTGTATTGTTGATTGTCCTCTATATTTAAACATTATCTATGGTCTATGTCACACGCAATAGACTGGGGGCATCTAACAATTGTTAATCAGGCACTAGACACAAAAAATACTAAGAGACGACAATGCCACGCTGGAGATACTGAAAAAATCAGTATCGGAGGCTAATAAAAATTGGCCAAATTGACAGAAAAAAACCGGTGTGCGAATGATTTGCCGAGCGTCGGACACGGCAGTTTAAAATTAGGACAATTTACCGTTTTTCGGCCGAATTTTGGGCCACCTGGCAACTCTGGTCTGCAGGCCATTTTTTGTTTATTCATACCAAATGGTAGCATACCAATTACAAAATTTCTCTTAATGTGCCTACAATTCACATAAGTTTCTCTATGAATTTTTTGATAATTTTGTATGTGATTGTTTCTAATACATTTTTATTTAAATTCCTTGAAAAAAAGTTAGTTATAAGCTCTATTTTTTTAAATGTTAGATGTCTTCTAAATTAGTAACCAGGTTTTTTCAGTTTAAAGCAAGTATATTGATGCAAAAATATTTAAGAATCAATTATTAACAAAAAGAAATCCGGGGTGAAAGGGTTAAATGAGATCATTATTTCGATTGATAACCTTTTGACTTCAGTATTTTTGGAGTTTTCTGTGTTTATCACTGTCTGCTTGTGTCAATTATCTTTCCAGTTGTCTTTGTGTTGGCCTATTCTCTATTGTGAAGGTTGATATTTTCAGTGGCGGCTCGCCCACAGGAGCTGCAGCACCCCCAAATATCTGTGCAACAGTTTTAAATATTATTAGCAATGGTTAAAACATTAATAATTTTAATAATTTTCGTTTTCTTTTATTAAGTTCAAGTTTTGATGGGTTTTTCAAAAAGCTTTTCCTTAATTTTTAATTGGCAACTTCTTGAGCTGTTTTAAATGGTCGAGTCTAATATGAAGAAAAACCTGTTGGAATGAGAGTAAAAAAGAAACAATACTAGTTGCTCTAAGAGATAAAAAGAGAAAAAATGCCGCGCAAATGATACTCGCGGGACCAAAATTTTTTAAATTTTTTTAATTTGTTATGATGCCAAAAAAATGATAGAATACGCGTCTTCTCTTCAAATAAATGTGGTAATCGTTTTACCGCAATCACTAGGATTTCTTGGGATAAAGTCGTATGTCGCGACTCTGTTACGAAGAGATGATTTTAATGTTTATCCTGCAATGCAATATTTTTTGTGTGATTTATTTAAAAACATATGACAGATGTTTTGTGATAAGTTTGAATAGGATGAACTAGTTAAGTTAACTTCTTTTGACTGGAAAGAAGTTAAGTTATTGCAAGTGTAACGTTATTTTGGCGATATTTAGATCATAGTTTTTGTGATAACTATCAATGATTATTTTCAACAAGATTCCGTTTTGCTGCCTATTAAAATGACATCGTGTTATTTTTTTAAAATCAGACCGTACAACAGTAATTACCAAAATAGATTATTGTGCTGTTTTCAAGCCACCAAATGTTTGTGTCTACTGTCTAATAATGACGTTTAAAATCGCGCGTATCTGATTTATATGTTTTTTTCGGAAAATATTAGCTTTGCCGAATAGAAGTTATTAAGGTTATTATTTTTACTTTCAAAAAGTTATTTGATTGTGACAATTTGTCGTTTTAATTATTTGATCTGACTTTTTATGGCATTGGGTTACTCCAAAGTTGATTTACCATCACTAATCCAAGTAAAGTCAAAGGAATAAATTTTTAATCTTGCTGTTGCATTCTCGGTCAGGCGAGGTCACTATTATAAGTGAACAGTATAAACCTGTGATGTTTATCAAGCATTTTTGAATAATCCAGTTAAGGTTTGCACTTGCAATCTCTTTTTTAAATTTTCTTAAGCTTTACGTCATCGTAACAATTAAGGTTCGCTTGGTTTGCATTGCCGCAAGCTTTCTTTTTCTTATTGTAAATATTTTGCTTAAGATATCAGGTTAATTTTAACCTTGACGTATCCCTTCGAGTTATTTTAGATTTATTTTGTTAAAGTAAATGTTTTGGACTGTGGAAGATTCGTTTTGAAACAAGCTATAAAACTACGATTAACATTCTCGGCGTTCCACGTTGTTATGTTATTTTGAAAAATGATATTGTTCCAGATAAAATGTCATCTATCTCTTCTCGCTTTTTTAAATCTACTGAATATAGTTCTAATTAGCTTCCATCCAAATATAAGAGCCTCTTGACGTAGTTTTTGTATCAATAGAAAGACTAGCACCAATTATACTTGGTAGATTTTATAACTTAATCTTTTGAAATACCTCATTCGGCATATCGAATTGATATGTTACTTGTCAATGACACCATTCTACTCATTTCACATCTAGACAATGACGTAATCGTGTCATACATAATCATGAGACTGTTAGCTGGATGTAATTTTGATTTCACCGCAGATCATTGATTTAATAAATTGCGAAATCTGACTTCTATTGATCTGAACGTGAGTGAATTGAAACGATTGTTTGTCCCCATTCGTTATCATTGCATGTGATTTTTAAGTCAAGAGTTGTTTGTTCTTAAATTCCACCCAAAAATGTTTTCTTTAGACGGTCCCCAATAATTTAGATTTGACAAACTCAACTTAAGAATAATAAAGCTGCAGGTAATTGCGTCGCGATGAAGGGTAGTGGATTGTTAAGCTGTTGTCCCGAGGCAAAAACTGCGATTCAAAACTGCGGGAAACTCGCTCTTTGCACGCGATCAGCGATCACTAGCGATTACGTAATGAGTAGCAGGTCTAAGAGTTTAGAATAGACAAAAGAAAGTAGTAAAAGTGTATGTTTTCACCCTGATTAATTATTAAATTTCTTAAAAATAAAAAATATCTATAAATAATAAAAGTGTGTGTGATTGTCAAAACCTTTGCAGCTTGTTTTTTATGACATTTTAATTTATAATTGTGAATTGAAGTAGTTGTAATTTGTCGTTCTTCATGCCCGGCTGAACATGGAATTTTACTAAAAAAGGTCATGCGGTTTTTAACAACTTTTGTCAGGCTAAATACTTGCACGAATAAGTGATGTCACCTTATTTAGTTGTTTTTGACAAATTCCGTTTTAAACTTGCCCGTTGCTTTTTACTAACGCCGACCCAGCTAGTACTCAAAGCAAAGATTTTTTTATGGACTGACATTAATATTTTTGAAAGTTTTTACTGCAGTTGCGTTATCGATTTTTATTTTTTGTTTGTATCGATTTACTTTTTTCTGAATGAGGTTGTTTTTTCTCAATAGTTCCAGTTTGTGAAACTAGATCAGTTTCAATAACTTTTTTTAGCTTCACTTAGACGCGCAATATTACAACCGTTGTGGGCAATTGCTAACAATTGCATATTCTTAGTAAAAAATTTGGTTTGAAATTGTTCTGCTCTTTTTTTATGTAATTACATATCATCGAAAGGTTACTGCACTGTTCCAAAACCCATTGGCAGATTTTCCCCTAATTTTTAACGATTCAAAAATAACACTTGGACTTACTTCAAACAGCCTAACAATTGAAGATGATTCTATCGAAATCAATAAGGTGTTGAATCACCCTTAATTAAGAATTTAACTGTTGTAAGTCCTAATTAAAGTGTAATCACAGTCTTTGTTAAAGCACTTTGTGTTGGTTGGCCAACTTTTTTCCACACTGGTCGAAACATACTTAAGATTTTCACTCAAACTGGCAATAAAAACTCTTCTTTTTTTGATCTATTGCATCGTACTGTTTTAAAAAGTGCATTTATCCATCTGTTTTGTTATTTTTTTCTGCAACGACTTTTATTCAAGGTTTTATGACTTTAAAGAATCATTTCGTGTTGCTTAAGCTTTTATTGCTGTTTAGTTTAAACAAAATATTATATTTAAATAAGCAAGCTTTGGCAATTCGAACAAGCTTTGCTGTACGTAAAAAATTACTTTTTTTATTTATATCATGCTAACTATAGCATTTGGTAAAGTTTTTCGTGCTAAAACGAGGAATTGATGATTTACAGAGTACTATTCGTTATAAAGTAGCTTTTGCTATTATCATAAATACGTCATTTAGTCTAATAGTTACTGTCATATTTATTTTTTTAAGCTTTTGCTTAAATGTCTATCAAAGTATTATTAGTAAATGCCGCACGTGCTACATCAATTTGGTTACGCTTGATTGCCTATGTAATTTTCCACTGCATTAACAGTGTACTACGTAATGCATTGGTGATATTTAGCGTAGTACCACTGACCTAAAACATGCTGTTGTTTTTTATACAGTACTTTTTTTGTTCCGTGATTTTATGGTGAAATGTATGAACGTTTTTTTGATTTTTTTCAATGCATGCACAAAATTTGACTTTTGTTGTGGAAATCATTAGACAAGGCAAACATATTGGGGTTCAAATTCTTTTTTTACGTGAACACTTGTTTTGATGAAACTAAAAATAATGCTAAGATAAGTTGCATTGGGTAACTGGCAATTATTACACCCAATACTTTTTCGAAAAGCGTTGCAACCTAGTTTCATAGTCTACATTTTTGTTTCAAACATTGTGAAACTCTTTTAAATATAACAGAATGCTGTGCAATCGAAGAAATATAGCTAAATGTGCTAAATTTAAATTTTTTAAACTTTAACCTGCATTTTGCGCTTGAACTTAATTTCCTCTTCCAGGTAATAACTTTTGTTGGCTCAAGCTCAAGAATCTACTTCCAATGTTACAATTAAACTTTTTGCTTGTGTCATTTAAGCCTAGATTTTTCTTTTTTAAATATGGCTGGAAGCAAAAGCGCTTTATTCCCAGCAATTTGTAGTTAGTCTGATTTACTGTGGCATTAAACGTCCGTGCCTGTTAAGCTCACTTCAAGTAAATACATGACGTATTTTAATTACGTCAGTGCGACGAGCAAATATTATTTTAGCCGAAATAAGGTTTATTACAGTTGCCACGCGCGAAAAAATGATCCTAAATCAAATTAAAGCAAGTTTAATCAGTCATATTTGATTCAGCTATTTATTCTCAAGTTATGCCGCATTATTTGCGTATTGTCTAGGTTTTCAAATAATAAATTATAATGAGATTATTTTTATCTTTTTTTGCGTTTGTTGGGGATTCAAAAATTAAAAAGCCAACGTGGTCTTTCAAGAATTTTAAATTGTTTTAGCAAATCTAAGGAAATGATTTCTAAACGCCGAAATCAATGTCTCAGCAGTTTTTGTTGACTTACTACTACAATAATAGCTGCAAAACTCTGTTGTGAGTATTGTTTTTAACAAGAACTTATGCTGTCAGCATCGTTTTAGCAAGAGCAAGCACTTGACGGTGTTTACTTTGCTCACAAAAAATTACTTTTTCACATACTTTTCAGTCGAATTACACGATTTGAACCAAAATTCTCCAGCTACCAATCAAAATTCGAATAGAAACAATAATCGAGATGATTATGTCGCTGATGACGTCATGCTTGATACGAATGATGATGCGCAAGCAACTTCAAGAAACCGACCTCTGCTATTCGGTAATTGCTTGGACAAGAATTTATCACCGATGGGCAGAGGGAGCCTTTCTCATCCGTGTTTGTCGGAAAACACTACTTTTGGAGCCACCATTATCTTTCCGCATCTTTTTCTAGGATCTCAAAAAGATGTCGCTGACGAGGTGTGTTTAAATTTGTTACATTTTGATTTTTATGTTTATCTCAATTTTTAAATACAGAAACGCAAAACAAGTATGAAGAAGCACAATTAGATTTGACTTTTTTTTTGGTTTCGTATTCTTATAAAAGCGTGCTATAAACATTTTTTGAGGAATGTCGAAAATAAAATCCGGTTAATTTCTGGCACGTATGACTTTTTAAAATTTTAATGGTTTCTTGGCTTTCATTTTTTCTTCGTTCAGGCTATGATGACAGAAAACAACATCTCGAGTGTTCTTAATGTCAGTTGCACTTGTGAACGGCCTCAGCATTTAGATGATGATCATTTCCATCGTATTGCTGTGCGAGACAACTACCAAGAAAAGATTACGCCCTATTTAGATGAAGCAATCCAATTTATAGGTTTGTTTTATCCTAGGTTTAAGTTATTGTCAAGTTCATTGGGAAATAATTCGAGAAACAAACCGAGGTAGAGGGATTATTATGGAAAAATCGTTTTTTTTTTCTGGTTCAATCATTGTCAAACACCGCATTAACCGGTACAGCTTTCTCACGTTTAATCCAAATTCATATTTTCCAACGTTTTGCCGTAGTGTAAAATATGTAGTAAATGAATGTTCATGACTCGTTGCCGTTACACGGTGTCAAGTCGAACCATGATGACATACATCGGCTTCTTCATGTAACCTCCTTGTTAGGTCACGCTATTTTATTTGATCCGGTCTCGAATGTAAATTCCAAAGCAGTTGAAATCAATCATTTCACACTACTGTGTAAGTCACAAGCTTATTATTCCAGCAATAAAGTTTTAAAGAGCGGTTTACTGTTCTTTGACTATATTTAAATATCATCGAAATGAGCAGAAACTTTTAATATTCTTCTCAGAATCAGCACGGAAAAAGAACGAAAGAGTTTTGGTGCATTGCCTTGCTGGTGTTTCTCGCTCTGCCACAATAGCGATTGCCTACGTAATGTACTATTTACGTCTAAGTTCGGATGACGCCTACAGGTAAACGAAATGTATAGTCCTAGATACGGAGTTTGCTGTTTGTATTTTCATTAGCACCTTCGTGATGATAATTTTAAAAGTTCGTGAAATCTTTGCCAAGCACCTTTCCATAAAAGTGCATGTTAACAGGATTGCTAGTTCAACTTGTACTTTGTTAAAAAGCGGTTGCTTTTAGCAAAATCGACTACGATTTTTGTGTTACGATTTTTGCGACTCAATCAAATCACATGCTTCTGTAATAGCTGGAACTGGAAGCGTACTTAAACGTTTATTTAAAATGTTTTGTTTAAAAAAACGTACTGTTTGAACGAAAACAAAAGTCCGTAGGGATGATTTGTGCATATTCTTTTTTGGATCGTTGTTGAAACAGAAATAAAGTGTTAGTAAATACAAAACGTCATTTTTTGTTCATCTGTGGTGAGGTCTTCATTACGTCAAAAACGTGGAGCAAAATATCTTGACATTTTCGCTATAATTTCACTTTAAAACTATGAGTTAATTTTGACGCAGGTTGTTGACTTAAACCGTCATGTGTCGTTTATAGTTTGGCCGCCAGCCCACTTTGATTGACATAAATATTTTGCTTTGGACAGTTATTGCTTTTTTTCCAAGCTAAACCGAAAAAATTTTAATGAAGGTTTGTCAAAGACCGGCGTCCAACTATCTCGCCCAATTTCAACTTTCTCGGTCAGCTGATGGATTACGAAAAGAAACTTCGTGACTGCGGTCACATGACCATGCCTCGAATTGGAAACGTCCCGGATGACGTCAGCTACAATCGATCAGACATTATTAACGCAACGCCGCTCAGATTGCAATCGAAAAAGCACGCCAACAAGCAGCAGCGAAACGACGAAATTGAATCCTGCATCACGATTTCGAATCCGTTACAGCCATCTAACGTCCCGGTTTCCGCTTTTTGTCGGCCTCGGGACCTTCCCGAGATGGACGAATGTAGCAGCCAGACCGTTGTTGAAGGTACTAGCCGTGGTGCTGAAGTAGCACTTGATTTTGTTCCTGAATCGTCTGAACAAGCAAGTAATTGCCGAAATTTTGGAAGCGATAAAGTAAAAAAGGAAAATGGTGAAAATGTGTTCCGAAACGCGCAAAGTACGTTTGTGGCGAATCACACCCAGGAAAATCTAACTGCAGAACGAAGTTCAACAATTAAATCCCTATTTAATTCCAAAAACCTTGGTTTTTTTGAGACAGGTTTTCGACTTGGCAAAACCGATGTTGAAGATTTTTGTGTTAACGGACAAAAAGCGCCAAAAATAATGTCTGTTGAAATAAACGTCGATCCCGAGATTCATGAAAACGGAGCTTCTTGCGACGTCGAAATGGACGACGTCGATAATCGCTTTGATCCAACAACTACCTCCCATGTATCTTCTTCGTCACATCTTGTCCCAATTTGCGATCTTGATCTGCATTTCGAGTGTTCTCCATCCCTATCACCGAAACCTGATCGGCTGTCGAGAAAAAGTCGCAGCCCAAAGATAGTGAGGAAATCATGGCGTCCACCATACGATTGTCTTGCTTCCCGCGTCGGAAAGCTGTCGTCGGGGTCGAGCGTGAACCCCGTATCCTTTCGCAGCCTGGGTCCGACTTTGCCCACAGACGACAACAATTCTGCTGCACGTCATTGCGCTAGTCCTTCTGTAGCAATATCTTCGCTCACGTTAAATTCACCTGCTTCAACTTGGTCCGGAGAAGCTTCTAAGTCCAGCTCCGTTGCTCCATCTAGCGCCTGTTTGACAAGTCACACAGTTTCTAGTTGTAAAATCGGTACAAAAGAACCTTTTCGATTGATATCGAGCGCCGAGCTCAAACCGAAATGGCGCGATCGCAAAAATTCAGACACTGATTCCGGTTCTTTGCGTCCTGGCTCTGCTACTCCTCTCAACTCGAATTCGTCCGTCGTTTTAAATTGTCAGAATATTGGTAATATCGTCAGTTGTTCCTAGTTTTTTGTTTTTCCTTGTTTTCTTGAAAAATATCAAGTTTTTTTTAGGAGAAATTAATGTTAATGTCAATCCTTTTTTGCGGCCGCAATTGTCGCTGCACGTGTTCCGAAAAAGAATGATTTTAAATAGCCTCTATGCAACGTGACATGGTGCTTTCGTATACATGGCTCGGCTAATTCAAATTAGTTTCGTACCAAACTTATATATACTATATTTATCTTTATCAGGCCAGACCTGATATCTTTTTAGTAGCGTGTCGATAACTTTTGGGCTGCGCCTTTAATGATCTTTAATGATTGGGACTTACGTAATCATTAGGATGATCGGGAACAAATTTTTTTTTGAAACTCATGTCTGCTCAGCTTTTCATCTGTATTTAAGCACTGTTGTCTAAAGTGCGAACTCGCGCTTTAAAAAGCACTTTATCCTCTGTTCCCGATGCAAAGAACATTGTGCTAGTGTTGTTTCTGCATCTACTTCTGACAAGTGCAATTAAAACTTCTGCACAAAAAATTTATAAGCGTGTGCGAGTAATGTACGTAGTTTGCCTGTAATTATTTCGGATCGCCTGAGCGAGAGTGTCTGAACATATTTCTATTTAGTATATCGCGTGTATGTGTGTATAATTGTTGCGAGTATTTGATTTTTAATTTTGTTCAATAAACGGTATCATCTTTATTTAAATTGCGTATTCCTGTAGGTCGATTCTTAGAACGTGAGAATGCAGTCCTAATTTTCAACAGTAAAAAAAACATTCAGGAAAACTTTACCAGAGTTCGTGAAGAGAAATGACGCTTTAACTGCATTTTGAAGAGCCTTTTTAAGGGTCCTAGATATAATCGATATCCACCATTGAATCAAAAATTGCTAAAGTTTGTGACGTGCTTGACATAGCCCTAAGGCAGTGTTCATCAAACTACGACTGACGACATGCTTCCTCAGAAACTGTAAAATTTAAATGGAAAAGTCATCATAAGTCAATATCATTTAAAAGTACAAAATTATTTCTGGTAGTTTTTAAATCTTCACAAAAATAAAAATAGTCTTAAAGCTTTCTGTATACTATCAAGCTCTTAATTTTTTATAAGCTTACAAACTCTTGGTCTTTTCAATTTTAAAGCAAATCAAGGTTGTGATTCAGTAATTTCTATGAAAGATTTGTTAAGCTGTCTTACTCTACTCGAAAAAGCCCATAAACGAGCAAAAGATGGAAGATTTTTCTTAATGTTATGGTTAACCTTTGAAGTAATCGAAAATACAATAACCTACTTTATGAGGACCAAACTACTTTAGGCTTTGAATTTGATGTGAACACGTAAGTTTTGAGTTATGCCAGTTTATACGATTTTGACATGGTAATGTTCTGATATACGTGTAAGAATAGGAGGGAAAGCGGGACGGGAGGTTCAATCGGACATTCAAAGTTCTCTCTCCAGAAGTAAATGTTAATAAGTCATAAGCTGTACTTGCTGTGAAAACTCACAGCACCCAGCCACGGCACGTGCAGTGATATGGTAAAACGTGTTTTGTTTAAGTTTGTTATAAATCTTAAATAAAAATAAACTTTTCAAAGAGTGATTAAATATTTTCTTGGCATCAAAAAATTTTGAATTAATCTTTAGAGCTTTAAGCGAAGCTCGTTGTCTTTACCACATGGTCGTTTTGGCTTATATGCTGTATTTTGATTTTGATCGAAATCATCATTGTAGGTAAAGTACCTTGACCCCTTGAGAAATTCGTCATAAAGTGCTTTTTCTTAGGGCGCGACAGAATTCGATCAGATAGACTGAGCATCGAACTCGAGTCCTTTTGCCCGCAAGTAAGTTTTATCACACTGCGCTAAGCTAAATTTGTGCTAAAACTTTTGCATTGAAACAAACTTAAAATAGCGTATCGAAGGCAAAGTGGGACAATTGTTCAGAATTATTTTATTTTATGACACTTTACGGCACTTTCCCCTGCTTGGCTAGTAGTTCTAAATATCAGTTATATCAAATCGTGGAAGGCAGGTCGTACGTATAGATGTTAAAAAGGAGGGGAGCCAAGATCGATCCCTGAGGAACGCCGTTTTTCAGACGACGTGGCCTGCTTTCCTTGCTGTCACCAGTAGTAAAGTAAAACGTTAGTTTGGGACAAGCTCCATAATCATTCTGACCATATGCTTATCCGGCAGAAGCCTCAGCAGCTAGCAGGTAAGGCCATGGTACCAGACAATGTCATATGTCGCTGTCAGATTGATAAATACGGCACCGGCCTTCTTTGCCTCGTAAGAATTCTTGATGTTCTGGGTCAGCAGAAAAATCTGATCCGTGGTTGATTTTTCTTGTTGAAAACAGCCTCCTCTTCAGGGAGCAGTGGATCAATAATTGACTCGATACAGGCGTAGATAAGTCTCTTTTTTGATATAATACAAAGTATGAAAAAGGTATGGAATATGGAATAGAAGAATTTTAGTATGAAATGGAATTAAAAAATTTTAAGTATGAATGAAATGAAATGGAATGGAAGAGTTCGAAGAATATGGTATATGGAAAATTTCCATTCCATTTTATAGCATACCCTGCTTATATCACAGCTCTAATTTAAATTGAAACCTGTATTGCATGTAAACATTTTAAAGTTTAATTGTGCATAGAAAACTATTTTATTTGTATTCTTTAGACAAATGATCTTAGCCAATCTTACCATCAACAAAGCTGTGACATCAAGAGAAAAAGGTGAACTTGTTACAAAGACCGCGAGAATAAACACACATAAAAATGATATTCCACCAATGTTTATTTTTCCCACAAGAAAACGACAAACCCTATATGTTAAATAATGCTCCAGCTGGTTCTTTGAGTGCCGCTAATTTATCAAGTTGGATGACAACAGACTTATTTGTTGATTACTTGGATCATTTTAAAAAGCACAACAAATGTTCACCAGAATATCGTGTGCTGCTTATTTTAGACAATCATGCCTCTCACATTTCTTTAGCAGCTGTAGAAAAAAGCAGAACATACCGGGTACGGTATTGTAATGTTAACGCTCCATCCAAACACTTTCCACAAACTGCAACCATTAGACAAAGTGATGCTTAACCTTTCAAATACTATTACAAGTTTCTGGACAGTTGGATGAAGTCAAATCCTGGAACCCCTTGCGCAATCTACGATGTTGCTGGCTTTACGAAGGAAGCACACAATATCGCTTTTAGCAAAAAGAACATGGAATCAGCCTTTAAAGCAACTGGAATCTTTCCATTTAATAGAGAAATCTACACAGATGAAGATTTCTTGCCAGCTGAAGTTACCAATATACCCGATCCTACTGTTTCTGATGAAACACAGCAAATTAAAACAATTATTGTTCATTCTGTTAATTTTCTAGTGACAAATATAGACCCTTTTTCAGAGCAAACACCAAATCTGCAGCTACAGCACCAGCCTGTGCAAATGAGCAATATTGAAACAAATAAAATTTTAACGCCCATTCAAAATAAAAGTGATTCTTCTAATCCTAATTATATTTCTCCACCTTATATCCTTCCAATACCCCAGGCTTTACCTCCAAAAGATTTCGCTCAACGTAATAAAAAAATCAGTTGTTATTGCTTTGACACCAGAAAAAGAACGCCTTGCCCTAAAATTTGTTTGTTGGGGCAAGAAACCATTAAGAAAACATAGACAAGTTGGAAATAAAGATAAAAAACCCAAGACCAGAAAAGACCAAAAAAAAGCAAAACGCTTGAACACGTAAACAAAAAAGGCAAAAAAATCAAATATTTTCACGAGTTTGTCAAAAGAATCTGTTTGTATGACACTTGATGACAGTTCTGATCTTTCTGAACTTGATGATGAAAACATTTGTTGCATTTGCTCGGAATCATACTGTAAAGATGTGGAGGATTGGATTAAATGCAGTTGCATAGGTTGTTTGTGTTGCAATCCTAGAAATGCCGCATTGTTGATCCATGTAAAAGCTGGCGCATGAAGCTTATACAGATGATACAGCAGTTTTCAAACGCCAATATTGTAAAAACTGACTACTATTTTATAAAGCATTCTCATTTTTATTTGAAAGACATTCTTTCTTTTTTGTGTACATGCAGTAGTTGACTTTGATTGAAGTTTGTAAATATTCATTGTTTAATACTTTGAATAAAGCTTTTTGGCTCAAATATTTTTCTTGTGTGATAACATGCAATATTCGACTTAATTTTATAAACTAGAGAGTGGCTCAATGAGTGGATCAACTACGGAAACCCGATTTCATAGTTCAGCCAACTTAGTAGGCAATTTTAACCGTTGCTTGGAAAAGTGTATCCGCTAAGTCGTTGCTTGGAAAAGAATGACCAGGTATCCATTAAAGATGTACTGAAAGATGTATCCATTAAAGACCTTAGAGTCAGATAAAGAGTTGAGAAAAGATTGGGTGTCAGCGAGGGATTTGGGTATTAGTTATGGCAAGGAAGCAGAGAGAGTTGTCAGGACAGATTGGGAGCCGTAGGATAAGGTGACGGATTCATAGTTAAACGACAGGGAATAAGAAATACACCACTCAAGAGCGTGAAGAATGGCATAAGTCTCGGCGCTGTAGCTAATGGTCCAGCATCCAACGGAGAAGGAGAGAGAGAGAGAGAGGAGGCAATGAGATATTTAGTACATTTAATAGAAACTCTTACTCCTTCCTTGCCAAACCCGCCAGGAACCGAGCCATCAGTCCAAGCAATGATGTCGCTGGGTGGGAGGGTAGATAAATGGTAAAGAGCGCGGCATTGCAGAAGGAAGGAGGGTTGTTACGAGAACATAAAAAAGAAAATAATAAGAGATCAAATAAGTGAAAAGCGAATACCAGGGAGGATTGGGAGGACATAGGATTAAAGGTTTGCCTGGTAATTGAAGGTTAGGTGTGAGGTTATGGGATCTAGAAAGGGATATCCATGATCTTTTTTTGAAACCGGGTACAAGAAATATGATGATCAAAAGAGACTGAGGAAGGGATAGAGGTAGTCTTGAAGCACGTTCGAAGTAAGAGCGAGATTGGTGGATGAGGGTGACACGAAAAGGGAAAAGTGCTTTTAAGCATAAGAGGGTAATCGGAATAAATGACAGACATTCTAAACCTGTGTTGATGCAACAAGAAAATCTATGCGTTCTTTCCACGGAGGTGATATGGGTGGGAACGAGAAACAAAACCAGCCTGAAAATTATAGCTAAGAATGGTGCAAATAAAAGTTTTATATAAAGTGCAAAGAAATTCTTTAGAAAGGTCCTAGGAAGCTGAGGCAATAGAGGAGAAGATACGAAATCAGTTGTAAAACTTCTTTCATAAGGATAGAACGTGACGTTTAAAAGAAAGGGTTTGGTCGAAGGTTACACTACGAAAGGTCGGATTTAAATTACAGTTAAGCGGGATGTTAAAGATTAATAGAAAAGGTTTACGACGGGATTAATAATTAATTAAGGTCTAGGCTGAAGAAAGATGACTCACATTTGAGGAGTAAATGCGAGTTAGAGGATATTTCCAACAGCTTGTTGAGGGCAGTTTGGACGGCCACAGTTTCACGCTCAAATTTTTAGGAGGAGGCCCAAATGACAAGATTGTCAGCATAGAGAGAGACTTTAAGGTTGAAGGAAGAGGGCGGGAAAACCATTAATAAAAATAGAGAAAAAGACTTGTTTAAGAACTGAAACTTGGAAGGACACCTCTATCAAAATGGAAAGGCAATTTTAAAATTATTATAACGGACTTTCAACTGATGATCTGAGAGGTAAGATCGTATCTATACGACGAAACAGAGCGGAAGACCAATTGAAAAGAGTTTAGAGAGAGGAAAAGAATGCTACACTGACTTAAAATCTTTCGCAAAATTAACAGTGGCGAGGACAGTACATGCACCTGGTATGATTGGTAAAAGGAATCTGCAATTGACTGTGAGAGGAGGAGAACCTGATTTATAGTCAATCTACCAGGTCTAAAACCAGCATGCACAAATGTGAAAAAATTACTGCATTTCAGAAAATAGGTGAGTCATCTAAGAACCATTCTTTCCAAAAGTTTGGAAGTGTAAGAAGTGAGAGAGATAAGGCGATAGGAAGGGGGTGAGTCAGAGAGTTTGCCTGGTTTAAGAATAAGGATGATGTGAAGGTATGTGCAGACCAAGCATGTTGAAGATATACAGAAGGAATTGTAGACCAGATTAAGGGAGGTGAGTTAGATGCAGGAAAGTGCTTCAATCACGGCCAGACGAAGTTGAGTTTGAGAGTTGGAAAAGAGTTGAGAAAAATTCTATAGTAGTGAAAGGTGAGTAGAAAGTGGGGTAAAGAAGATTATAGTGAGCGGATTACGTGGAGACTTTTATAATTGCAGTAGAATTTTGGGGTTTGAGTAAAAAAGTGGGGTTGCTGATGTGCAGAAAGTCGGTTTGCACAGTCTACGCCGTAGACTACCCGTAGACGTTGTCACAACCCTTAGACTCTACGGGTTGTCACAGCTTGAAAAATTGGGGAGATCACGTGAGGGTGAGAAGGAAAAGGAACTTGAATTAAAGCGAAGTAAAGAAAAGACTTTATTGGGACGGATTTTAGGAGAGAGGCTAGAGCAAGTTTTCTTCCATGACTCAGCTTTAGCCTTAGAGATCACGGTTGAGGTATATTTTGATATAGATATAGTTCTGGAGGTCTTCTTCAGAACAGTGTGCCCTTGCAAATGCCTTTTGATGTTTCGCACTGGCTTCTGCAACTTCTGAAGATCACTAAGGTTTAGCGGGGTGGTTGATGCTGCCAAAAGGAATGGCAAAAGTTGCAGCATCATTGAAAAGTTTGGTAAAACGTGATGGTTTCAGAGATAGAGATAGAGCGTAGTGAAGATTGCAGAAGTGGGCATTAGGTGTCGATCTAATAGAAGTAATTGTTCGAGCGGCCTTTATTGTGGTTAAATGAGGGAGGTCGAGAGATTAAATTGGCTATAGGAGTGGTAGAAATTGTAATAGAAATAGGGAAGTAATCAGAGCCAAGATCTGGCAAGACATTGCTATGGGGTAAGAACAAGAGAGAGGTCGGGATAGAAAAAGTTTGTGGTAGAGCAATGTAGTAAAGTGGGATGTTCGGGATTGTTGAGAGGTAATAGATCTGAGGAGAAGAGCCAGTCAAACAAATCTTTGCCTAGTTGATCCTCAGGGTTATGAAAGTCCCAGGATGAGTGGTGGCAGACAAAATTGCCACAAAAAGGTTAGGTGAAGAAGGTAAGAAGAAGGGTGAAAAAGATTTAGAAGAGATATCAGAAGAAGAAGAACAAACAGCTGCGACATAGAGGTTGAAGAGGTGAATAGGAGAAACTCCTTTTATATTTACTGTGATAACTAAATAATCGGAGCAGGTTCGAGCGAGGAAAGGTGTTGAGTAGAAAGAGGGGAATAGGTTAAATCGCTTTTGAAAAGTATGCGGACACCACTCTTAGGTTTCCCTCAAAGTTGGTGGTTTCATTTCTAATCACAGAGCAGTTCTTCCTGAGGATTTTATGCCTTCGGACGTAAAGAGTAAAGTCTGGAGAGAAGTGTGACTTCTGCATGAAGATGAGGTTGTACTTGTTTTGGGAAAGAAATTGGGTGTTCAGTACGTCCCAATCAAATTCTGTTAGCGTTCCACTAGAGGTTGATATTATATCAATGGAGATTAATATGACAATTTGTACGTACTAATCCCACAAAAAAACGCAAAAAAGAAATAACAAAAGATAATATTCTTAATATACAGTACAACAACTCTATAAATTAAATATTTCAATTTGCATATACAAATCATTCCACAAGCAATTACCGTCAGCATTTAACAATATATTTCCGAGAAAAACGTCCACTGTAATTATTAGAAGTAACTCTCAAATCATTTCTATATCATGTAAAAACACAGTAACAAAAATATCAATAAGATACATTGGCCCGAAAATTTAGAATGAGTTACCTGAAAAAATAAAACTATGTAAATCCTTGAGAACATTTGTTAAAAAATCTAAAGCATTCTTCCTTGAACAATCATTTAATTTTAATATCTTTTGCTGGTCCTCTTTTTTTGTGTTTCAGAAAAACAACTGAACAATTTGAAAATCTTCAACTTTACGATGGTCAAGAAAAAACTCAAAGAAAGTTATGCAGGTCACTCTTGTTTCTAAATGAAAAATTTTTTAGTTATCGCATAAATTTTATTTTACTGTTTATTATTACTACTTTGCATCGGCTTTTGTAGATTTTTTTTCTTTTTTTTTACGTATGTTTTCTTATGTTGTTTTCATGTTTTTTGTTTTTTTTTACCAAGGCTGTTAATGTTTTGTTTTTGTATTTTTCTTTACTGAGGTTTTTGTTCGAGAAATAATCTTTTGATCCACAACAGGATTTTTTCGGTTGGTTTGTTTGCCTGTTGGGCTGGTGGAATATGTTCATACTTTTACATATATTTTAAGGACTGATCATATTCTTCAAGCCACACTCTGCTATGGTCCCACCAATGCACTGCCCCCATAGCAGCGTTTTATTAAGCAAATAACCTTGGTCTTATATTTTTTTCTTCTCTCATTTTTCTTTATATGTTTACACAATTTTATAATGAGGTGAAGCAACCTTGCTTCTATATGATACAATAGGTCACACTTTTCATCGCTAATTAGCAAGTTACAACGTCAACTCGGTTTGTTGCTTCTTCCTTTTTCTAACCCCGTCTTTCAACAACTCACATACTTTCCAACATTTTGTTATGTTTTGTTCATGTGACGCAGCAGAAATAAAAGAAACTGAACTGAAATGAACTGAACTGAGGTTTTGTATACAGTTTGAGAGGGAGACGAATGATGAAAGTAAGTTTGGGTAAGGGATGAAGTAAAGAGTTTTTCTTGAGGTAGAGGGAGAGAGGTAGCTGAAGGTGGATAAGTAGGAGTCAATTGAGGGTGGTCAGGAAGATTACAAGAGTTGGTAGAGGAGGCAGAGTGACTTTTAGAAGTGCTCTTTTTTGAAAATGACTAAAAGTTGGATAGAGTGGAAGTTTGAGGAGAAGACGAGCACTTTGGGCATTTCCAGGAGTCTTCTGAAGATATTTTTCTAAAGTAAGAGAGAGAGAGAGACCAGAGCAAGAACGATGCACCCAGGGAGAATAGTTGGAACATTGTACTGACCTGTGTTTTCCATTTGACACGACGGGTGCAGAGACAAAGCAGGGGTTAGGATGAATGTCGCCGCTTATGAGAAGAAGTGAGAAGATGATTAAAAGCGATAAAATAGATTTACAGAAAGATAGGGGAGATTTTGAAATGATAGAGTGTTTTGAGAAGATAGAGGAGGTTGTCAAGAGTAAATGGGTTGGTAGACGAAAAAGAAAGGCGTGAGTTAGGGTTAAGATTGCTGTCCATCTGTGACCGCTCAGAGGACAACAAATGTAAAAAATGAGAACAAATGCGTATAGAGAGTCACCCGAGGGTGAGAACCTCAAGAAATGACAAACCATTTCCACCCAACTTCAGTCCAGAAAAGGAAACCGCACGACCAAGATGAGGTAGCTTGTTGTTGGGGGAGTCAATTCGATGTTCTCACCGGTTACAGCCTACTTTATAAAAGTACCTTTTTATTAAAAAATGGATAAAATTCGACTTGGTGTTGCGGAAATGACGTTTTTGTTAAGTGCCTCGCTTTGCCTTGCTTTACTCTTTGTCATAAAATTTTGTTAGTGGTAATTTTTTTGATTCCAGCTGATGGCAGGGTGAATGTAACACTAGAAGGACGGCAGTCTTCACCAACCTAGAAGACGGAGTGCATTGACGCAAAATTTTAAAAATAACCTAAAAATAACGTATTAATAACGCTGCAAAAATAACGTATTTCGTGCATAACAGGCACCTTAACTCCAAAAAATTTTTTCAATTAGAAGATAGTTTTGATGTTTTATTAAATTAATGCAATCACTGCCAAAAAATAAGGGTTCGTTTTTGATAACTAGTGAAGGCTAAGCCATTGTTGCTCAAACACATGACAATATTTATGCACACAATTTGCACTTTCTGGTGGGACATCTCCCACACACTGGTTTGTTACATTATTGGCACATGTCAGTGATCCGATTTCTGCACTTTAAAGTTAAGCAGATAAGGCGGCGTTTCACAATAGAACTAGCGTTTGTGTCATTGGGACTACAAACTTCTTCAGCACGCCGTTTACGAGACGCGGTTGGCGCACTTCCAGTCAGCTCTTCTGCTACTCTTTGTATGAATTCTATACGGCTAATACTGCTCTGGCAGACCTGCTTGTAAAGAATCCAACTGTTGATAATAGCCATGTCAACTACATTGTAGAATACATGCACAGGCCAACGTTTAGTTCCTGTTTTCACCGAGTAAAGCCTTGTCATTTGGTCGTAAAGGTCCACTCCCACTTTTGTTTTATTGTAGTACAATACTGAATCAGGTTTCTTTTTTGGGTTTTCGTCGCTTGAAACAAGGATATCCGGGTGCAAGCTGCTCAAAAATGCCACGTTTTTTGCTGCTTTGCACTGGTAGGATGTGAGTGTGATTGCCGTTTGGCCATCATACCTAAACACTTCGGTTTCATGCAGTTTCTTTTTCTTTTTGCATTCCTCCGGGACTTCTCTTCTATTCTGGAAAAATGTCCCCACAAGACTGCACTTTTTCTCTACTAGTTTCAAAGCAAAACCAAATGAGGTAAAATAATTGTCACACATGACATTGTAACCCCGTTGGAAAAGCGGAGTCATGAGCTTCAGCACAACATCTGTCAGCACTGGCATGTCACTGCTTCTTGTATCGCCTTTTCCTAGGTAAGAAAACCTGTTGAATAAGTATTTGTTTTCTACATCAATTGCAAGCCAAAACTTTAGGCAAAATTTGTCAGGCTTATTGGCCATATACTGGATGAATTTGCATCGTGCCTTACATGGCAACTGCTGCTCATCCACTGTGATGTTTTATTGTGGAATGCATGCTTTTTGACAGTTTGATATGAAGCTGTATCAAAGTTGTAAAACGAGAGCAAATTTTTCCTGCAAAAGATTCTACGTCTTTCCGTTTTTAGGTCAAAGCGAAGAAATCTCATAATTTCTATCTCTTGGCATGGCTTGCAAAAACATTTGACAACCCCACGACTTACCCCAAAAGCTCTTCAGAGGAAAGTTTTGTCCTCCAATCACGCCACGAGCAACCATCAACCCAATAAATTTGTCTAATTAATGCAAGGGCATATTCTAAGTCTGATCTCCAGTTTGCGTTTGTCCTTCTTCAACTGTGCATTTTTTTATGTTTCCCAACATTGTTTCATCAAATAGTATCCGGAACGATGAAACCGGGCTGTCAGTATCAACACGACTTGTGGAATGTGATATAGGTCGAGACTGAAATCGCAGGATATTGTGAGATTCCAAGCTGCCCTAAGCAGCAGATGACACAGCAATCTTTCGCCACTTTGATTCATCCCTACCTTGAATCAGACCTGCTCCACCTTGCACGACAGAATGTGTAACTTGGTCATCAGCTTCATCGTCGCTATCTGACTCGTCAGATTCTGCCGCTGGTACATTGGTCAATGCTGCATTTACAACTGGGTCGATTTCACTGTCAGAGCCATCGTTATCAGAGCAGTCTGAGGAAAGATTTTGCAAAATTTCTAAAGCATGACTTGCTGCAGTTCTCTGTCTTGACATTTTTAGCAGTTTAGGCTTTTAGAAAGTATTTAATTCCTAAATATAAATACATTATAAAAAGTACAGCAAAACATTTTAGATAAACTACTAAACTTATCTGATAATATGCGTGTTACAAAATTTTTGCTCTGTACTGCAGTAGCGGTAAGTTGCATTGAAGTTACAGTAGGTATCTCATACTGCTTTTTCACACCAAAAAGTTGTGAATTTTCTCACGCTTCTGAATGCAGACAGCAGCTGTTTATCTTTTGTTTTCCAACCTTTAGTTGGATATAATCTGTAAAAAGCGGCAATGCGTTTTATCGTAAATTTTCAATAATAAAACAGTACTGCATCAATTGATGCACGCCGTCCTTCTACAGTAGGTAGTTGCCACTCCATTTCGCTTCACTGATAAAATAGAAACATGAAAATTTCAAGGCATGTGGGCTTGGCCAAATAAGAAAAAGTCAGGGGATATGAGTGTTGTAATCCGTACGATTTAAAAATTATAGACGCGCAAAGGTGAAAAATGCGTCAATTGACGCGTCCCGTCCTTCTATTGTTAAATTCTGCATAACATTTCTTACGTGTAAAGTTTATACCAGAGCTGATGAGTTTAGTGTGGTAGTTGTTGTGATTGAATTAGTGATGTGCATGCATCATTTTGGCAGCATCTCTACCCTAAAGTGAAAAGTTTAGTTGATTGAGAAGGCTAAACCTGTCTGCCAGGTATGAAAGCTGCATTGTCGGTATATATACCCCACACATTTCTCCCATAGCAGTTGTGATAGTGAAAAAAATCACAAAGTATGTTGACAACATCTAAACCGGTTGTTTGCATGGCATTTGATGAAAAAAACATAAAACCTATCATTTCTTGACTCCAACTATATCGCACCTAGACCAATAGCTGTGCTTGGTTAGCAATGTCCGTAAATTTTATTCAGCTGGATTGAAAACAAAGTTTGTTTTTTTCGGTTTCTCAAGAAACTGTGTTTTTATGTTATTTGAAATCTCTTGTGTTTTTTTTCTTTTTTTTTGAAACTGTATTGATTGACAAAGGAATTTCTTTCAACTTTGCTACACATTCGACATCTAAAACTGTTTCGCACATGTATCTGTTGCTGCTGAAAGAACTAAGTTTTCAGCAATTGTTTGAACTTTTCTGGCTCGAACCACTCTAATTAGGCCAATAAATGGGATTTCTTTATTCTTTCTTTTTTTCGAAAAAAGTCTGGGGCTTTTCAGTTGACTCAGTCTTTAAATGGCACTTCAACTTAGCTAATTTCATACTTTTATTTGACAATGCTTTGTATTTATTTTTTACTTATTTTATTTCTATATTTATCCTCCTGACTCGCAGGAAAGCGACGGAGGCGCTAATACATAGGGTAGGCAATTACCCCGACCTGCTTCCGGAGATATCACGATATTGCTGTCCGCTTGTAATTTAATAGAGATATGACTGTAATTTAGAATTGCTTGCCAAGACCACCAAGCAAGAGAAGTTGTAACATAGGCTATAAACATTGAGGGTTAGTAACATCAGAGGGACATTCAATAAACCCAACATTAATATAGGTAGGGTATGTTTCTAATTTTTGCTTCTTTGTTTTTTTGGATAAAACACTTTCCGAATTATTTTTCTTTTGGTCCAAAAATCTATTCAGATATTTTTAACTATAACACTAAACTAAAAGTTAAGCTATTTCGAAACTAATGTAAACTTATAGTATAATCATACAATTAAATTCTCCGACAACTTCACTTTGTTTAACGCCTTTTTCTCGCAACAATCTCTTCACTTGTTAATCGTCGCTTTACCAATTAACTTTTGCACGCGCAAAGCGGCTAAAATGATCTTAGTAAAGTTGCGAACACTCCCGTCTAGTGATAAATAATATGTTATAAAATAACTTTTCGATAAGATGGCTCAACAATGATGATTTATGATTACAAAAATTTACGAATTTATGCGGCGATTATTTGCGACAATGGACGGGCATACTTTACAATACTTATGTTTGACAATTTTCGTCAGAGCGTCGCGGTCTTCCTGCGCAGTTATCATGGATCTCAATGGTCCGTGGACTCCTGTTTGGGAAACCCTTCTCTAAACTTACTCTTATCGTTCCCAATGGCTTCCTTGTTTTATAATTTACTTCAAACCAGTCAAAAAGAAAGTTTATGAAGAATTATACTAAAGGACTTAGCACCAAATCTCCAAACTCTTAGAATTTTTCTTGAACCCTTGATTCTGTGTTCCTGAAACAACCCTGCCCCCACCCAGTGATGGCTTTAGTACGATGCAAATGGAGCAACCGCACCCTCCCCCCTAAGCAAAATATTGCTCCATTTCTTCATAGTAGCATCAAAACGGTGGCCCCCCTCTTTGTACCTCAAATTTAGCACGAAAGCAGGGTTAATGTATTCGATTGAAAGTGATGACTTTGTTTTAAAATTGCTATAAATTTGCGAGCAAAAAACCTTGAAAAGTGGTTCCCTTGTTTTCCTTGCATCGCCCCCCCTCTTTTTTTTGTAAGGCTACCATCGGTCCTGCCTGTCCCAATACAACATATTTCTCTCCAGGCCTCAATGCTCTTGTAGCGACTCCGACATCTCCGAAAGAAAGCCCATCTTTCCCATTTTCTATTATTCTCTTTGTCATCCTCTTCGGGGACCAACCACAACGACAAACATTAACTGTCAGAGTCCAATTTTCCATCTTGTTAACCACTGTTTGAGGTTTCTCCCAGCAGATTTTTCTGCAAAGATAGCCCTAACAGAAAAACATCCCCCATAAACAGCTTTGCTGGTTATAGTATATATCATTGTATCTAGGTTTATTTTTCAGCAGTACCAACACGAATAAAAGAGGAAAATACAACAGAAGCTATTAATAATAAAAACCGATAACTTTTTCCGTTACGATGAGGTAGAAACTGGGGAAAAGTCAACTGTTTTACCTTTTTATCTTTTTTTTTTGCCATATTTTTTAAAAACTCATTTTGAGAAAGATTGAGAAATCTTTACTTTCTAGTAGAAACAAGTTATAAAGATTTAAAACAAAACAGGAAACTACCTGATGATTGAAAATTAATGCCTGATATAATACTTTTGCCAAATCGTACTTCCGTTATGCAATTACTATATAAATTTACTTTAATAAAAAACAATCATAAGTAATATAAAAAACGCAATCGAACAAAGTAACATAACATTTATCTACAACATTTCTCTGGTGACAATCGAATTGCTTGCCAACAGAAACAAAATGCAAAGTTCAGGATCTTCACAGCTTGAATAAGGGAGCTGCCAAATAAATGAAACAAAATTCAGTACCCGTATACACTAATCAATAGAATAAAAATAATGCATAAAAGAAAAAATTACTTTATTTAAAAATCAGTTTTAAGAAAGTGCAATTTTATTGATGAAATGGTATTAAATTCAAAAATTTTCAGGAAATTTTTCTTGAAATTAATTGTTATTGTTCCTTTTCACATGCAATAAACTTTAAATCCATAAAAACTGTCAATAAAATCGCTTTTATATAGAAATAACTGTAACTTATGAACACTAGCTTCAGCTCAACAAATAGTTTGACAAAGTTAACATAAAATCACAACCGAAATTTGATTGAAATACAAAAGAATCCGATATTTCTATGCTAAACAAAAGAGATAAAGACATTGGTCAAGTCAAAAAACATAGGTCTAAATTTAAAAAGAACTTTTACTTGTGAATATAGTGTCAAGTGCAATGCTTATTTTAGAAAAAATGGAATACAATGTTATTGCCGGCGCTTGGAGCTTTTCCAGTGAGGAGCTCTTTCAAATCCGTTTCGTCCAAGCTGGTAGTCACTAATGGTGGTTTGCACTTCTTCTTCAGTGTTCATCACGAAAGGGCCTAAAGTAGTTATTATTTAAAAACATCTACAAAATAATCCTAACTAGATTTCAACATGCTATCTGGAACGCAAAGAATAATCAAAATAAGGTTTCCCTACCAACGTTCGTCGACTCAACAACCTTATTTTTATTTCAAATTTCTTAGAAATTATTTTTTGATTTTCAATTTTCAAAACTACAAGTTTCAACCAATTTTTTTGCATGTTTCACCAACGTACGAGGTGTGTTTGAAAAGTATCGGGACTGTATGCTTTGCACAAACAACACTTGCAACAGTGATAAAAGCTTTGTTTTTTAAGATGGCGCAATGTCTTGTGGTTGTAAAAATGTAGTTTCAGCATTCTGTGACAACCATATGCTTTTTTACAGGCTTTTCTTGAAAGGTGCTTTACTGTAGTTCGTTTTGGGATAATTTATTTAGTAAATATTTTTTTCTTTTTTTTTCTTCTTTTCTTAACAAATAATGAGCATTGAACAAAGAATCAACTTGAAGTTTCTCATTCGACTTGGAAAAACTCCAACTGAAACATTCAATTTGCTCCAAGTTTACGGAGATGCTACGATGTCAAGAACTCGGATTTTTGAGTGGCACAAGAGGTTCAGAGAGGGAAGAGAGGATGTGGAAGATGATCCTAAGAGTGGAAGGCCAACAACAAGCAGAACAAACGAAAATGTTGAGCATGTGAGAGAAAAAGTGCGCAGTGACCGCCGCCTTACTGTTAGAATGATAGCAGATGAGTTGAGCATGAATAGTGAGAGGGTGTGGAGGATCATTACAGAAGATCTGGGGATGAGGAAGGTTTGTGCGAAAATGGTACCAAGGTTGCTGAATGATGGGCAAAAGGAAAATCGTGTGCAAGTGTGTCAAGACATCCTGAAACAACTTGAAATTACACCTGATATGCTGAGTAGAGTTGTTACCGGTGATGAGTCGTGGATCTTCGAGTACGATCCACTCACCAAACGGCAGAGCCTTGAATGGAAGAGTGCATCCTCACCAAGACCCAAGAAAGCAAGGCTGTTCAAGTCCAAAATTAAGGTGATGCTGATTGTTTTCTTTGATGTTCATGGAATTGTTCATCTAGAATTCTTGCCACAGGGCCAAACCATTAACCAGAATGTTTACAAAGACATCTTGCGACGTTTGATGCGTTCGGTAAGGGAGAAAAGAAGAGAATTGTGGGAGACAAAGTCATGGCTGCTTCATCATGACAATGCTCCTGCTCACAATGCCTTAAGCATACGACAATTTCTTGCAGAAAATAACATTGCCGTGCTGGAGCAACCACCCTACTCGCCAGATCTGGGTCCCTGTGATTTTTTCTTGTTTCCTAAGCTCAAGGGAGTCATTAAAGGAACCCGTTTTCAAGACTCAAAAGCCATAACAACAGCCGTAACGAAGGAACTACGAGCGATCCCAATGGAATCTTTCCAGAAGTGCATAGAAGCATGGCAGCAGAGATTAGAAAAGTGCATTCGAGCTCAAGGAGATTACTTTGAAGGGGACAAGTTGTAATTTTTACGTGGCATTTCAAATAAAATAATTATTTACACAGTCCCGTTACTTTTCAAACAGCCCTCGTAGATAAACACAAAGTATTATGAATTAAAATTACTTGTAAAACTACCTCGCTTTAAACCCAAGATTGCAACTACACAAGGACAAGTAGTAGCAATCCCACACAGTCACAAGCTTACAGCCCTGGTTCTTGCTTCGGAGAGTAAATTACTCGATTCAAACTAATGTTTAGTTTCGAAAAAGTTTATAGGATCTGATTAATCGAAAAATTCCTGCTTCCACCGAGTACGTCATGCTCTGGTGTTTCTTAACAATTGCTTTGAGTTTAACGTTTTCGACGTTATTTGGCAAGTCAGAAGGATAAAGGTATGACGATGATAAATAAAAATAGGAAATATCTTTTTCAGGACTAACAGTCATTTCTTACCGTGCTGAACCACTGGTTCTCTAAGCGGTTGTCCGGCAATAAGAACAAATCTGCAAGTCTCTTGTGATTTGTTTTCCATTGTTACGGAATCCCCGTCGCCGAAGACAACAATATGATGCATTGTGATCTAATAAAGTCATTAAGGTTTGCTTTAAAACATAGAGCAAAAAACAAAAAGTAATTTGAAATTTTTCATGGAATTTTAAGCTTCGAAATGAAATAAAAGAACGTTATAGTTTATTAAAATAAAGTGCAATCAATTTAGATATTACAACTTTACTTTATGACGTAGACTTTTTCTCTAAACTGCCGGATAACGTTTTCGTATGACAAACCAAAATCTAAATCACCATCCACCAAAAGTTACGTAATGATGATTTGCGTAAATTATATGAAAAAACATTTGGTCATTCTAATTTTGAAAAAACGCTTCGCCAGCATGACTAAGAAAAATACGCTTCGCGAAAAAATACAACTGTGAGTAATTTGAAAATCAACGCATGCACAAAATTATCGTCTTCTTACTTCTTGATTATCCAAATAAACTGAACCGGTAAGCACGTAAGCGAAAGTAGTCCAACCTTCAGGGACAGCTTGAACGTGTTTCGAGCCCGGTTCCAGATGAAAGTCGAGGTAGAGAGTCGGAGTGCGGGTGTAAACTTTTGACTTTAAGGCAACAAATTTTTTTGATTTGACGTTTTTTTTTAAGTAAATGTAAAAACTTATCTTTTAATCCAAGCTCTAAAAAAACTTTTTTTTCCTTTAAAATTGCCAGCAAAATTCACATGACATATCAAAAGTAATCATAACTATTTTAATTGATTGATTACCATACATTAAGTTATCTATTCTAACTCTTTATGCAAAAAAAAAGTTGGTAATTTATGGCCAAGTCTTGGGCCAAGTATACAAACAACGTAATTACGCCATTGCGATACACAGTATCAAGGACAATCAAACGCACTCTTACAAGCGCGTTTCTAAAGTTGAAAACAGTGCAGAGAAATTTTTTTCAATTTACTACTGCTCCAAAACAACTGTTCGAAAATTCTGTCCGACTGGTTGCGGTCTCTGAAGTGCTCCATAATCAGCTTGAATATTAAATCTACTTAATACCTTAACGCCAAGTGCTTCTCCCGATATCACAGCAACAGTAACGCCGTCTTTACTTGGTTTTGGAATATCCTTGCTCAATAATTCCTAAAAACCATACCAAATCATTATAGAGATAACAGTATTACGGAGACAAAAATTAAAAACGGATGGCTTACTAGAATAGCAAATGTTTTATGATTAAAAATTATCAAGACTTGGTCAAACTCGAAGACAATGAATTGACTTAAAACTAAAAGGCATAGTGATTTCTAGTAATCGCATGAAATTTCAGTTCTTTTTTTTTACTACAAAGTTTTTTATCATTGCGCAAAACAAAAAAGCAAGATTTTACTCAGTTTGCTAAAAGTTAAATCTTTTTATCATAGCGATATTTTCGGGAAGGTTAAATTAAAAGCCAAGAGTTTAAGTGTCTTGAGTTCAACATCATAATGAGAAGTTCTAATTCCACAGAAAGTCGAAAACGAAGCATTGCTACAAGAGATATTACAATACAAACACTTTTAATTTAAATTAAGTGTTACAAAACCAGGCAAAAATTGTGGGGTGCAGATGTTGCACGGAATAAAAATGTGATTTCTTGCAAAATAAAAAATTTCGGATACGGGAAAATATCAAAACAGATAGGCAATTTAAAAACGCTGATCACTACAAACAACCCATGCACTGTTGGTGAATCGTAAACTGAAAAAGATCTATTGTACTTGTTTAGAGTATACCTGATAAGCCGGTTCACACATTTTAACATCACTTTTCAAGTTGACCCATAGTTGTAAAAACCAGCCTTCCTCATCACCATGAGGCATTTCTGAATGAACAACACCTCGCCCTGCACAAGAAAATGCATTGTGGCGCCAGTGCAATCTTTGATGCACTTAGTTTTTGTGTACAAGCAAAATCTATCAATACACAGTTAAATATTTTCTTTTAAAAAGTGAGAAAATATTACCAGCAGTCATCCATTGTAAATCTCCAGTTCTTATTACTCCTTTGTGACCACAAAAATCTTCATGTTCCAGTGCTCCATCTAATACATAAGTAACGGTTTCAAATCCTCTATGAGGATGGTCAGGAAAACCTAAACAAAATATAAATAGTTTTTATTTGTTTTTTTTCTAAAAATTTGTTATGTTTAAATGAAGTCAAATATGAACAAAAATTCTTTACCTACACAGTATATAAAACTAGCAATAATTTTTTTTATACAAAATATTTTTAAATTTAGTAAATAAGTCAATGTAAAAAATTTTTCTTTTTCTCATCTTGGTGTTATATTTTACACCTTGGTTTGTAAACTAGACATTTGCAACAGATACTTAAATATTGTTTATTAAAAAGTTTATAAATCAGTATCACATCTTTTTATTGTACCTGCAGGTTTTTTAACTTTTCCAGCATCTAAAAGAAGAAAAGGATCCAGATTTCTTAATCGTGATGAACCAACTGTTCTTCTAACACGAGCACCAACACCTTCACTAACTTCAACTGCAAAAATTTTCTGCTTGATCTATATATAAAAATAAGTTTTATTAAAAATTAGGCATCATGTTTATATCATGATAAAAAACAAATTGTGTCATTTTAATTATATTTTTTGGTAAGACTGATCTCAAATATTAATTACTTGTTTACAAAGAGCACATTCACATCAAGAAACACTTAGTGCGAATCTTCAGTAAAACAAAAAGAAATATTTTTGCAATCAGCAAAAACAATAAAATAAAGAAATAATAATATGCAAAAGAAAATACAATTTTCATTCACCATTTGACAAGCCTGTTATAAACCAGGGTTACTTTGATCATTTTAGATTGCTTGTAACACTTTAGGTCCCACCTTCTTTATGCAGCAATGTTTTTTTCATGGACATCATGTTTAGGAGCACAGTGACATCTCACACACAAATTTATATTTTGTGCTCAAAATATTTTATTCTAAGGCTGAAGTTTAATTACTCAGCAATTTTTAAAAGTTGTATGGGACAATAAAGCATTTCTTTAAATTAGGTATTAAGATTTATCATGATCAATGTTTTTATTTAAATTGGTGGACAAAGCAATAATTAATCACTGTTTTCATTTTTGTGGGCCATAGTTTTATCATATTTTAATGACAGGTTTGCAATTAAAAAATTATTGCCAGAGGTTTAATTCTTGGATTGGTGGTTCCAATATTTTTTTATGTAGCCTATTGTATACAGATGTAATAAGCCTACAGAAGCTTTGGAGACCCAATCAATGAGATGTGTATTCTTATTTTATATTTACATGTTAATAGTTTTGTTTGTTCAAAATATGCTAAAAGATTGAGATTTTGATGTTGTTCTAAACAAAGGCAAAGATAATTTTACTGAATCGAAGAATGCATGATTGCATTATCATGATTGGTGTTAATTCAATTGAAGTTAGATCATGATTGAAATTGAATGCAATGATTGGTGGAGTGTCAAAATTACCAATAAGTTGGTTAAATTATCTTTAGACAAAGACAAATAAAATTGATTACAGTGTTCAGTTCAGCAATGCTAGATTCAAACATTCCTTCAAAAATGGAACTCTAGCAAAGTAAAAAGGGAAAGTATAATCTGAATCCCACTCTATTTCAACAACCAAATTTGCTTATTCTTGATGCTTTATCAAACTGATCAAAGTCAACCTGGTTTAAGTATTTTATAAACTTTTAAATTTGGGAGGATCCTTAAAGTCTGCAAGGTTGGTAACAGTGAGCAATTAACAAGACCCAAAGATACACAATTAAAAATTGAGACACCACTATGCTTTGATTAATATAATTAAAAATGTAATATACAATAGATTATAAGCAAAAAATGATTTTACAGTTTTTTATAAAAAATTTTTAGCCAAGTTTTATGCACAACATCAAAAAAAATAATTTTTATTCTAAAAGTAATACCAGTAAGTATCAGTCCAATTACATTTGAGAAATATTATAACAAAAGGTTTTTAAAAAAAACTTAAACCTATTAATGTAATCATTAACATAATAATTCAGATACTAAAAACAAAACCTTTAATCTTACCTTACGAGGTGCTGTCATACTTAAAGAGTGATTAAAAGTATATGCAATGGATTTAGAAACAAATGGTATATTTTGATAACCTTGAACAAGCAAAGTACTCTTTAAAATCAGAACACTTATTAAGCCAAAACTACCCATTTTATAGGTAAATAAGTTAATTATAGGTGAAACTATTACAGGTAAACTGGTAAATAAAACTAAAACTAAAATATCTTGCTAATTTATCATATATTAGTTTCTAATACTTCATACATAATTTTTAAAATTGTTTTAAGATCTAACCAGTCTTTTCAGGAAATCACTGTACACAATTTTTGTTTGTAGGCTTAACCAAGAATCCCATTGTGGTTCTTACTGTTTTTTGAAGAAATTTTTTTCTCTTGGTTTCTTTTTTATTCTTTCCTGGTGCTGTGGGGAGTTCCAGGTTAGTTTCACCAACAAAAATTGCTTACAATGACTTCTTGAAGAGAATTAATTTGGTATTTTTATGAAAAAAGACCTGTCTACTTTACCAGCTGTTTTTCATGGTTTTTCCATGTTTTCTGATGTGTTCTACATAAAAATACTATTGATAAACGTTGCAAGCAGTGCTGGCTCATGCATTGGAGCTGCAGCACCCTAAATATTAGTAAAGCAGTCATAAATATTATCAGATATTATCAACAACACTTAAAAAAATAATAATCATATTTTTTAAGTGCTGCTGGTATATTTACAACAGCTGCACAGATATTTAAGATGCTGCAGCTCCAATGCACGAGCTGCCACTGGTTGCAATTAAAGCATTCATACAAAAAAGCTTGTCTTAATTATGCTCATTATTTGGGTCTTTTCAAGAAGTCACTGTAAGTGATTTTTGTTTATAAAACTAACCCAGATGCCCCTGCAGTTACTATTACTTCTTGCAAGATGCTTTTTCTCTTGGTTTCTTCTTTATTTCACCCTGATGCTGAAAGGGGATTCTGGATTAGTTTCACCAAAACAAAATCACTTATGGTGACTTCTTAAACAGCCCCCATTATTTTGTGACCTTTGCAACATTTACCAGTCAAACACCCATGTCCAAGGGTCATTTCCAATTGTTTTGCACATGCAGGAGGATTATTTTTTAGTCTGTCCTCGTAATTAGCATAAAAATCACCTTAAAATTGGAAAAAACTGATGTAAAGTTGGCATAAATTGCGGGTTTTTAGGGGGGGCTTGCCACCCTAAGTAACTAGAAAGGGAGTCATTTGCAATGGTTTTCATGGTCAAATTCATGTAAAACACATCAAAAAACATGGAAAACTATAAAATACAGCTGTTGAAAAAGATGGGTTATTCTCCATAAATTTACCCTCAATTTAAAGTGATTTAGGTTCTAAATTCTAAAAAAATTATTTAAAAAAAAGAAAATTTAAAGCAACAAAAAACACTTTCATTGATACACATCCAAATAAATAATATTTAACTTTACAGATCACATAATAATTTGAAATTAAAACTTAATTTAGCTTTTTAAATAGACAAGCAAAAAAAATTTATTTGATGACAGAGTTCTAAAAAAAGTTGCAGATAATAAAATTATGGCTGATTTTTAAATCAACTCTTGTACCTTTAATATTCTAACAAGCTTTTAGTGAAAACACATACCGCTGTAAACTTTCTTTAAATTTTTGTTCAAAATATGCATAAAAAGCTAATCTCATTTGCCATGATAAACAGTTACAAGAGATTTGCAAAACGGACAGTGAACATTCACATTAAATACAAAAAGTTTTCTCAAAGTGCTTTGTCATTATGACTATCCCTTTTTTGCTGAAAATAGGGTAGATGCCAAAAACATCAAAAACTGCCAGCCATCCAACCACACTGAGAGAAGTCATTTTTTTCTTTTTTGAATTGTACGATTTCGTATTTCGTATGTCTGCATACTAGCCCGAATACTAGCCCGAATGATTGAGAAAGCACTACGTCGTTACGAATAAACAAATGCCTGGCTTTGGCCAAAAAGAAAAAAAACTTTGAAAACAAAATATGATTTTATGTTAAGAATTGATTCTTTTAACAATTTAATTTAAATGCGGTAGAAAATTACATGTAGTAAGCTCAAACCAGGGCCGTAACTATGGTGGTGGTGGTGGGTTTACCCGACCCATTCCTGGGGATGGGGGCGCGGATCAACTCCGCGGAGTCCCAGTAATCGGGCGATTCCCCACGGACGGGACCAGAGGTCTAGAAGTGACGGGGTGTGACCGAATATGGCCCGACGCAGATGGTCCAGGACAGGCAGTCAAGCACGAGATGCGAAAGATCCTGTGGTTCAGAACCACAGTTGCTGCATGAAGAAGTCTCGGCTCGACCAACTCTGTGGAGATAAGAGTTAAGGAGAGTGCTGTGCCCGTTGCAGCGTAAACGGGAGAGAGCACAGCGAGCGGAGCGAGGGAGAGTAAGCTCCTCGGGAGATACTGAAGGGATGTGGTGTTGAAAGAGACCAGATTGGACACTGCGTCTGCAACTGGTGTAGAGGGATTGTCTTTGAGAGAAAATAAGGGGTGCGAGGGACACGGATATGTTGGAGGGATCGAGAGAGGCTCCAGCTTTGGCTAGAGAGTCAGCTAAAGTCGTTACCAGGGAGGGAAGAGTGACTTGGTATCCATTGCAGATGGACTACCTTGGATTGAGATAGAGAATTGAGAAGGGATTGTGTATTGCAGGGTTTCTCAAACTGTGTTCCGCGGAACACAGGTGTTCCATGAGCTTCCTCAAAGTGTTCCGCGACTTCCGCGAAGTTTTTAACTTTTTACTGAGCAAAAAAACTGAGCATGACAAATAAATTTATAGAAAAAACGACTGTTTTCTTTTTTAAACCTATTCTGGTTTAAAGAAAGCTTTTTCTTCCTATTTTGTACATATTGCGAGGTTACTTGAGGTCACATATCGCATGATACCGGACGTCTCAAAGGCTGAAAAGGTTGAGAAGCATTGGCTTTTTTGCTTTCAGAGATAAGAAATTTCACAACTAGTTAGGGCCGCTGGGCTAAAGGGAATCTGGACTAGAGTAAAAATGCTTTGCTAAAAGACATGTTTCAAAAGTTACAGTATTTTGTCTCCCAACTTTAATACTTTGTTGATTAAATGAGTTACTATTTTATTAAATTATTGCTATGCATAGGTGCAGTGTTTATATCTGCTAATTCGTTCATTTTAGCATACATACGCGTATTTTTTATTAATGGATCGCTGGCTGAAAACTGGAAACCTCAAAAACACCTGTGATGATTCTGATTTGCCTCTAACAAATGACAAACAAATTGAACATGTAAAAGATAATGGTTTAATTGAAAACAGTGATAATAATTTGTTAGCAAACAGCGACCTTATTGTACCTACCAGTGGCCCAAAGTGTCATTGCAATAAACGTGGCGTTAAAGGAAAATATGACGAGAGTTACTTGGGCTTCGGGTTTACTTGGACAGGTTCTGAAGACTACCCTGGTGCTCTTTGTGTCATATGCCAAAAACTGTTACACAATAGTTCTCTTGTGCCTGCCAAAATAAAAAGACATTTGGAAAGCCATCACCCTAACTTAGTTGGAAAAGACATCTTGTTTTTTAAGGCCAGACTTCGCGAAGTGAAAAACATGCAAAAAGTTATTCATTCAACAACAGTTTCCACCGAAAAACTATTGGAAGTGTCCTATTTAATAAGTAAAAGAATTGCTATAGCAGGTGAGGCACACACAATTGCCGAAGATCTTATCAAGCCTTGCATGCTTGAAGCTGCAAAAATTTTGCTTAACAAAAGTGACCACCAAAAGCTGGAGAGCATTCCTTTATCAAACAGTTCTGTTAGCCGTCGTATAGATGACATGGGAATGTATATAAAATCTGAAGTATGCTCTCGTTTACAGCAGGTCGATTTCTTTTGTCTTCAACTGGATGAGTCGACAGATGTGGCAGGGTTGGCTGTGTTGCTTGCATTTGTTCGTTATGTCTATGATGGAGACATTCAAGAAGATTTGTTTTTGTGCAAGACCTTACCCACTTCTACCACAGGAGAAGAGATATTCAAGATTTTGGATACATTTATGAGCGAAAATAAAATTCCATGGAAAAAATGCTTGGATGTCTGCACCGACGGAGCTAAAAGCATGACTGGCTCAATAAAAGGTGTGGTGTCACGTATTAAAAAAGAAAATCCCGAATGTTCCAACTCCCACTGTACACTCCACCGACATCAACTGGCTACAAAAGGCATGCCTCCTGAACTTAGCAATGTTTTGGATGATGTGATAAAAATTGTCAATTTTGTCAAGTCAAGACCACTGAAAGCCAGAATTTTTTCTGTTATCTGCAAAGAAATGGGAAGTATTCATTGCAATTTATTGTTGCACACATCTGTACGCTGGTTGAGCAGAGGTAAGGTGCTCGCGAGAGTTTTTGAATTAAGAAATGAACTATTGATATTTTTTGAAGAAAACAAATTTGGTTTATTATGCAGGTTGCACGAGCCAAAATGGCTGCAGTATCTCTCTTATATGGCTGATATATTTGGCAAGTTGAATGATTTTAACTTACGCCTGCAAGGCAAGTACACAACTGTTTTTTCTGTAAAAGATAATGCTACAGCCATCACACGAAAACTAAAATTTTGGTGCGAAAATGTAAAAATCGACAATTTCGCTTGCTTCCCTTTGCTGCAAAACTTTCTTGGAGATAATAATCTCACAATAGATTAATCTGTGAAAAGCGATATTGTGCGACACTTGCAGGAACTGCAAAATACTTTTCTTCTATATTTTCCAAAGGGGATGTTCAATTGCGATTGGGTTCGTAATCCATTTAGTTGTTCGACTGCTCCATTTACTGGAAAAATTATGGAAGAATTCATCGAACTTTCAAGCGATGGTAATTTGAAATTGCAATTTACAAGCCACCTCTCAAGCAAGTTTTGGCTAAGTGTGCAAAAAGAATACCTTACTCTTGCAAGAGAAGCTTTGAAGAAACTCTTGCCTTTCGCAACAATCTACCTATGTGAGACAGGGTTTTCACGATATGTGTCCACAAAAACAAAATACAGGAACAGATTGGATGCTGAAGCAGATATGTACATTCAACTATCAACTATTAGGCCAGACGTTAAACATCTTTCTGCTTCTATGCAAGCTCATCCTTCTCATTAAAGTGATAAATTGCATTCCTTTTATTTTATAAGATTCTAACCTTTTATTTTTTTTGCTTTGTTCTGTTTTGAAAGGAACTTCAGTAATTTTAGTTTTTTGATCGCAAAATTAACGTCTGTTATATCTTGACAAACTTGAGTTAAAACATTTTTGGCTAAGTGTTCCGTGGGCTAAAATGATAAGATTTGGTGTTCCGTGAGTAAAAAAGTTTGAGAAACCCTGGTGTATTGGATAGGGATTTGGGGGTTAAATATGGTAGGGGGCAGAGAGAATTGATAGGACAGATAAAGAATTGGAGAAAAGGGTGATAGATTCAAAATTACATGTCGTGGAGTGAGAGATACACCATTCAAGAGCATGTAGGATAGCGAACGTTTCTGCACTATAACTGGTAGCCCAGAGACAGTCGAGAAGGAGAGCGAGGTAGCAGTGACACACTTTGAACACTTGATGTGTATCCCTGCACCACCCTGCCCCACCCCGCCCGGTACCGAACCGTCAGTCCAGACAGAGATATCGCTATGAGATAGGGTGGAAAGATGGGAGGTAGCTGTGGTGTTGCGAAGGGAGGGGGGTCTTTGCGAGAGCATGGGGATGAGAGGTGGAGTGAGATTGTGTAATTAGATGGGGCAGACCAGGGGGGTTTAGGAGGGCAGAGGATTAGTGGTTCACGGGCAAGATGTAGGTTAGGGGTAAAGTTATGTGATCTGGAGAAGGATCTCCATGAGCTCTTTTTGAGACGTGTGCGGGGGTTAGAAATTGCAAGAGAGGCTATGAGAAAGGTGGGAGGTAGACGGAGGGCTCGTTTAAAGAAGGAGAGGGACTGGTGAGTGAGGGTGACTCGTAGTGCAGGTAGAAGTGCTTCTATATGAAGTAGAGGAATGGGAGTGGACGATAGACAACCCGTGATTACTCTACAGGAAGATCTATGCATCTTCTCCACGGAGGTAATGTGAGTAGGAGATGAGAAGGGAAACCAGCCTGGGGAAACATAGGTGAGGATGGGGCGAATGAAGGCTTTATATAAGATGCATAAGGATTCTTTTGATGGACCCCAGGAGGCAGAGGCGATGGAGCGGAAAGCCCGGAATCGGCTGTGAAACTTTTTCCGTAAGGATAATACATGATATTTAAAAGAGAGTGTGCGGTCGAAGGTTACACCGAGAAAGGTTGGATGAGGGTTAAATTTGAGTAGGGTGTTAAGAATGTACGGAGAGGGTTGTATACGTGATTGGTAGGGGTCTAGGCTGAAGAAGGATGTTTCACATTTAAGAGGGTTGAGAGGAAGGCGCCATTTTGAGGACCATTCCACCAGTCTGTTGAGGGTAGCTTGTACTATGGAAGTTGCACATTCAACACTCGGGGAGGAGGCCCAGATGGCAAGGTCATCTGCATAGAGAGAGGTCTTAACAGATGTTGGAAGGAAAGTGGGAAGGTCATTGATATATAAAGGAAAGAGAAGCTGGTCCTAGAACCGAACCTTGGGGAACTCCTCTTCGGAGACGGAAAGGACGACTGTATGAATTACAGATACGGACTTTCGAACGGCGATCTGAGAGGTAGGATCGTATCCATTCGACAAAGCAAGGAGGAAGATCTAAAGAGAGGAGTTTAAAGAGAAGGGCAGAGTGCCAAACTGAGTCAAAAGCTTTTGCAAAATCCACAGTGGCAAGGACTGTACGTGCGCCTGGCTTAGATTGGTGGAAGGAATTTGCGATTGACTGTGAGAGAAAGAGAACCTGGTCTACAGTCGATCTACCAGGTCTAAAATCAGCTTGCACGGGTGAGAGAATGTCATGTTGTTCGAGAAAATAGGTTAGTCGTCCTAAAACCATTCTTTCGAAGAGTTTGGAGGTACAGGAAGTGAGAGAAATAGGTCTATATGAGGAAGGTGAGTCAGAGGGTTTTCCAGGTTTGAGAATGGGAATGATTGTTGATTGCTTCCAGGTAGACGGGAAGGTGTGTGTTGACTAGGAAAGGTTGAAGATATATAGAAGGAAATGTAACGCAGATTGTGGAAGGTGGGTTAAAAGAGGGTAGGTAATTTGATCAGGGCCTAAGGAGGTTGAGGTTGAGAGTTGAGAGACAGCTGTGGAGAGTTCAAGTGAGGAGAATGGTGAACAGAAAGTGGAATGCAGAGTGTTGCAGTGTGCGGTTCTGATGTGATTCATTTGAGCTTTCTCGGTGCTACGAAAAGGTTTTGGGGTTTGGGTAGAGAAATGGGACTGTACTAGATGTGAAGAGAGATGGTTGGCACAATCTACAGGGGTATGGCAATTTGGGAAGTTGGGGAGGTCAGAAGTAGTAGGGGAGGGGGAGCCAGAGATGGTGCGAAGTAGAGAAAAGACTTCACTGGGACGGGTTTTAGGAGATAGGCTAGAGCAAGTTTTCTGCCAAGACTTAGCTTTAGCCTTAGTAATCACAGTGGAGGTATATCTGGAAGTGGCGATATAGTGCTGGCGGTCTTCTTCTGAGCAGTGTGCCTTTGCAAATGCCTTTCGGCGTTTTGCGACGGCATCTGCGACTTCGGAAGACCACCAGGCTTTAGTAGGGCGATTGATGCTGCCGAAAGGAACGGCAGAAGTGGCAGCATCATTGAGGAGTTTGGTAAAGGTGTGGGTGGCTTCAGAAAGAGAAAGTGTTGTAAAGTTAGAGTGAGGAGGGCAGTGGGTATCAATATAAGTAAGGTAATGGTCCCAGAGAGCTTTATTGTAGTTAAATGAGGGGGGAGGCGGTGGATAGAGTTAATTAAGGGGGAAGTGGGAATAGTGATAGAGATAGGAAGATGATCTGAGCCGAGGTCTGGAAGGGTCTGCCATGTGCATTTGGAGGCTATTCGGGCAGGAACTAGGGAGAGATCAGGGGAACAGCGGTTTCCGGTGGCACGGTGTAGTAGGGTTTGATGTTCGGGATTGTTAAGAGGTGAAAGATAAGAAAAGAGAAGCCAATCAAACAGAAAGATAAGAAGAGAGAAGCCAATCAAACAGTTCTTTGCCTGATTGGTCTTCCGGTGAGTGGGAGTCCCAGGATGAATGATGGCTGTTAAAGTCGCCGAGGATGTAGGTGGTAGGGGATGATGGTAAGAGAAAAGGTGAGAAGGATTTTGGGCGAGAGTTGGAAGAAGAGGATCGGATAGGAGGGACATAGACGTTGAAAAGATGTATAGGTGAGGCTCATTTTACTTTAACTGCAATAGCTAAATAATCGGAGCTGGGGTCGAGGGAAGAGAGGGATTGTGTGGAGAGTGAAGTGTAGGTTAGACCGTTTTTGACAAGTATGAGTACGCCACCTCCTAGGTTTCCCGTAGAGTTGGTGGTTCCTTTCCTTGTCATAGAACGGTTCTTTTGGAGGGTTTTGTAGCCAGGTATACGGAAAGTAGAGTCAGAGGAGAGGTGTGACTCTTGTATGAAGATGAGATCGTACTGATTATGAGAGAGAAATTGTATGAGTTCAGTACGTCGAGGGCGAATCCCATTAGCATTCCATTGTAGGATTCGGAGGTTGTTTCGAGAGGGAGAGGAAGGATGGAAAGAGGATTGTGTGAGAGGAGAGATGGTATGTTGGGTTTGAGGGTATAGATGATGCTGAGGGAGGGTAAGTATAAATTAGTTGGGGGTGATTAGGAGGATAGGTGGGGTTATTCGTGGTTGTTTTGAGAGGGGGGTTATTTTTGAAGATATGGTTTTGTGGGTGTTTGTGAGTGAGGGTGTGGGATTTGGTGTGTGAGTGGATGGAGATACAGAGAAGGATAAAGATACAGGATTAGGGTGTGAGAGAGGGGAGAGGTTGAGAAGAGGATGGACACATTGGGCAAGTCCAAGAGTGTGCCGGTAAGATTTAACGAAAGTCAGTAGGAAAAAGACCAGAGCAGGAGAGGTGTACCCAGAGAGAACAGTTGGTACATTGTACCGATCTGTTTCCCCAGGTGATTCTACGGGAGCAGACAGAGCAGGGGTCCATAGGGCCAGGGTTGGGGTGAATATCACCACTGATGAGGAAAAGCATAAAGATAAGTATCAGCGGTGGGTGAAATGAATAGTGAAGAGGTTTGGGGTGGAATGAGGGACTAAGAAGAGTTGTCCGAAAGAAAGTAGAAGAGGTAGGGGGCGGTCAATTGAGTTTAAGAATGCTGTCCATATGTGACCGCGCATTGGACAGCAGGGATAAAAAATGAGAAGAAGAGTTGTCCGATGGAGAACCGCCCGAGGATGAGACCCTCGGGGAATTGACAAGCCATTTCGACCCATCCCAGTGCAGGGAAGGGGACTGCACCACCACGTTGAGGTGGCTTGTCGTTGGTGCAGGGCCGTAACTATCGCCGGTGCAGCCGGTGCAATGTTGAGCATATGGCATAATATTTAAGCTATAATGATCATATAGCATAATGATGATATAGCATCTTATTTATCCGCTTTATTTTATCTTGTAATTGTTAATAAGTTTTTCTTTATGATTTAGTCATACGTAATGTCACGTGATGGTTTGATGATGATCTTATAGCATCTTTTATTTATCCGCTTTATTTTACCTTGTAAATTGTTAATAAGTTTTGCTTTATGACTTAGCCATACGTAATGTCACGTGATGGTTTCAAGATAATTCTACAAATTTCCATCATAGTCCAGTAATTTAATAGTATCACATGTTACACAATTTGTTTACCAGCCTTTTAACTCGGTGCTTTGTGACTTAACAGTAACTATCTGGCTGGGTTGTATTGTCATAAAATAATTAATTAACAAAATATAGTATCTTCTAGAAGTTCCTAATTTTTTCTACTAAATTTTGCTTGCTTTTCATATAAATAGGTAAATTCGTAATTTGTGCTGTTAAAGTCAGCTTTTTGTGTTAAGGCCCGTTTCCACTACGAGCGTGGAAAAGAGCATTCTTTGTTTGTTTTATTGATCTTATTTTGCGCTCTCTTCAATCGAAGATAAATAAAAGAAACAAAGAATGCTCTTTTCCACGCTCGTAGTGGAAACGGGCCTTTATAGTTTTGCCTGTGTAAGCAACGATATACACTCCGTTATAGGAAACTCTTTTTTCTCAGTTTCTTTCTTTATTAAGAGAACGCCGACAAGAGCGTCGGCACAGTTGAATCGTTGGTTGAATGCATGCTCCTTTGGACGACTGAGTCGTCAAAAAATACATTTATTTATATATTGAAGTACATAAAAGTTTGGTTTGTTTTTGCAAAAGCGTGAACAAAAATTGGTCAGATTGTTAATGATGCTGTTTTTGAAAAACAACAAACTTTTTAAATTAAATTGTAAGGCGAGATAAAGTGTAAATTTTCATTATATTTTAGCTTCTATACTAGCACCTATACTACTTTCCATTATTAACAAATCCTTAAGTACTGGTATTTTTCCTTCAACATTAAAACAATCTGTTGTAAAACCAATTATTAAAAATTTTCATAGTGATCCTAATGAACTGCTTAATTATAGACCTATTTCTAATATCTCTTTCTTGTCAAAATTATTGGAAAAAGCAGTGTTGGTGCAACTGAATAACTTCTTAGTGGACAATAAACTTTACTGTAACCGTCAATCAGGATATCGTCAATTTCATAGCTGTGAAACATTAAACATATGCATGTTTAATAATATCTTTAAAGAAATTGATAATGGAAAAATTGTTTTGGTACTTTTGCTTGACATGTCAGCTGCATTCGATACAATCGATCATGAACTCCTGCTAAAAACTCTTAAAAATTCATATGGCATAGACTAACTTGTACTTAATTGGTTATCTTCATACTTAAATCATCGTTCCTTTTTGGTCAATATAAATGACAGTTTTTCAGACCCTGATTCTATGTTATATGGTGTTCCACAAGGATCCATACTTGGACCTATATTATTTATTTTATATACAAAACATCTACAACATATTGCTCATAATTTTAATTTAAATATTCAATTGTATGCTGATGATACTCAATTATATATTAGCTTTAATCCAGATGATCAATATTTGTGTACAATGTTATGTAACAAAGTTGCTGAATGCATTAATGAAATGAAATAATGGTTTTCTACAAATTACCTAAAACTAAATGAAGACAAAACAAAATTAGTGTTATTTTCAAAACCATCTGTTTTCAAGAAATTTAAACTAAGCCAAAACTGTTTCACAATTGCAACGAAAAGAGGAGAAATAAAGCAAAATGATTGGACAAGCATTAGTGAAGTAAAAAGCCTAGGTATTCGACTTGACCCTCAACTAACAATGCATAAGCATATCATGTATGTCAAACAATATTGTATTAGACAACTTAAATCCTGGAAACATATTGCAAATTTTTTAAATGAAGATGTTAAATTACTCCTTGTAAAACAAATAATATTTTCTAAAATTGATTATTGTAACTCGTTATTTGTTAATCTTCCAAAATCCTTACTGTGACATTTAGACTGTGTAATAAATAGTGCTTTACGTTTTGTATATAATGTACGTTACAGTCAACACATCACACCATATTACATAAAAGCTCACATATTGCCTTTAAAATTTAGAATAGATTACAAAATTTGCCTCACTGTGTTTAATTGTTTGAATGATATTGCTCCTCAATATTTACAAATGCTGTTATCGTGGAATGCATCACTGTCTCCAGTAAATTGTAACACAAATGTCAATCCTAGAAAAACCAAAGATCCATATTTGTTAGTAATTCCATCTGATTTCGGAAAAAAAACCAGATACCACAATAGATGTTTCAGTCAATATGCTCCCCGCTGTTGGAATAAACTTCCATATGATATTAGAAGTTGTAAATTAAAATCCGTTTTTAAAACTAAACTTAAAACTTTCTTTTTTGAACAATTTTTATCACAATCATAAATAACCTGTAGTATTTAAATAAGGTAATATTTATTAAATGTTAGTATTACTGTAGCTTTAGTTTGTATATATTTACTTTTATGTTTTGTTTTCTTTCTTTTGTATATGTTTGTACATCTGGAGTTTTGATGTTTTGATGTTTTGCATGTTTTCTGTCTTTATTTGTATCTGCCAAACCTGAACCAGTATTTATTTTATTGACACTTATAATTCCACTACCGCTCTGATGCAACCACTTCTTTGAAGTAAATATTTGCCTGAGCGGGATAGAAAATTGTTTATTATTATTATTATTATTATTATATTTTAGCATAATAAATTAATAGTTATTCTAAGTTGGTGAAATTGAACTACATAAAAGTTTGTTCTGTTTTTGCAAAAGCGTGAACAAAAATTGGTCAGATTGTTGATGTAGCTATTTTTGAAAAATAACAAACTTTATAAATTAAAGTATAGGATATGATAGAGAGTAAGTTTCGAATAAATTTTAGAATAAAAAGTATAGCCAATATATTTTAAAACATAGTTTATTAAGGACGTACGATCACGACCACGTAAAATTATAAAGAATTTTAGGCAGCTGGTAATGGAATGTGTAACAATTCCGAAACGTCCTTAATAAACTTTTTTTTTATATTATATTATTTTATTTGGTATATATAATATGTATCCTTAATATAAAATATAATATATGTGTATAAATATTACTGCTGTACTGAACATTTCGATGAGTTTGCTGAGGAATTCATTGCTGCATTTATGTTCGTATCTATTGACACCAATAATTACAACGTTTTCAGTTCTATATCTTGAGCCATTGCTGCATGATTGTATCTGGTTCTCTATCCGGTTTTACTAATGTATTATTGTGTATGTAACTTACCTTTTTCGTCCCATGTATGCAAATACTGCATTGTATTGTGTGTCAGTTACCTGATGAGCTCCATAAGAGCGAAACAGGGCCATGTCGTGATTTAAACGCTTTATCGTACTTGATTTACAATAGACAATTAGACATGGCTTTCGCATCTTGTTTGTTCTGACAGCTATGGCGGTAACCGGGCTTTGTCCAATCACTTTTGCTAATATACATATATATATATCCTTAATAGTTTTTTTATTTTGTATTATATATTATGTTTGCTAAATAAACTTTAACATTTTTTTATTTGCACTAAGTGTAAAAATATATGGATAAAAGAATATTTTAATTACTATTTTAAAAATAGCCAATGGCTTGCAAAACTTTAATTTGTTTTTATTTTAGCTTATTGGTAACACAGTAGCCTGTTTAATTAATTGTTTGCATAACCAATTCAATGTAATTTAATTTGTTTGATAATATTATCACTATATATTCTTCCTATTTACGGTACGGCCTCGCAAGTTACATTTCCCGTAGAAATTGGAAGCGGCGGACGTTTCTTTGTAAATGTGCGCAAAACAAAACTCCCCAGGGAACGTTTATGACGAAACGTTAAGGCAATAAAAAAGATTGAGTTAGCCAAAATATCAGTGCTACTATTTTAATATAGATAAATTTATGACGTAAGATCGAGGCAAATAAAAAGTTTATGTCGTCTAATTTTCATTACTTCTGGTGTTATAGGGAGTTTAATAATAACATTTGAACATTAGCTTTTGCAGTTTACAAATGAATTACAATTATAGTAAAGTTTCCGTAAAGAGGTTGTTTTTTTCAACCAGACAACAATTGAGAAAAGCAGCCATAATAGATTAAGCATTCTTTATTTTATTACACAAACATTTAAAAAAAAATTATCTAAAAATTATTTATAAAGACGAACGTTTTCGGCTTACTTCAGCCCTCATCAGGTTTCTACAATTTTAGCAATATTAATTAACTTTAAATTTACACACACACATAAAAGACAACAACAGCAAAAAACAATGTATATTTTAAAAAAACACAGGCTGTACTTTTGACTAACAGGCTAAATTTTAAATCAAAACGAGCGAGAGACTAAATTGATACAAATTACATTCCAGATTATGATGTCATGAAAGAAACAAAGAAAAAAATATTACAATCAAAATATATTCAATAAATATGAAGCTCCGTTTGCGAACATTTGTCGATTTAATTTTGGACTTAACTTTTTTATGAGTAGAGCTTCGTGAATCTTAGAACAAAATTCTGATTTGCATTTACGTATAATTACAAAATTGTTTTCATTAAACCAATTATTAGAACATTTTCCACACGATAAAATATGATCTTTAATTGCACTATCTTGTAGACTTTTGAAATTCAGATGCTCCCGAACTCTAGTGATCAAATGTCTGGAAGACATACTGATGTATGTCTTGTTCGTATCGCATGAACACTAGAATTTATAGACGGCATTGGAGCAAAGAGCCACAGGAGTTTTGGGTTTTATCTGGAAATAATTGACTACTTTAAAAGTTGTATAGATCGGAGATATTTTTAAATTGTACTTGTTTTTTATTAATGCAGAAAGACGATTTGCAAAGTGATATGATTCCTTACCCAATTACGGTATACAAAAACAATTTTCGAAGCTAAGGTTTTGAGAAAATTTGTTAGAAGATTGAAAGCTCGCAAGAATTTCATCAAAAAACGATGGAGGATAACCATTATTCAAAAACATCTTTTTAACTTACTAACTTCTTTATCAAACAAAAAATCGGAGGAACAAATACGCTTGACTCGATTTAAAAAACATAGAAGTAATCCAGACTTCCATTCAGTGGGATACAGCGCGTTAAAATTTAAAATTAAATTGGTGTTTGTAGGTTTTCTGTATACCCAAGCATCAATTTCTGTTTCGTTGAGCCTAATTTCAACGTCAAGAAATTTAATGTTTTCAGAAGGGAGCTCTACTGCGAATTTAATATTATTATGTTATATATTGAAATATATAGTGTGTGTAAATTTAAAGTTAATCAATATTGCTGAAATTGTAGAAACCTGATGAGGGCTGAAGCCGAAAACGTTCGTCTTTATAAATAATTTTTACATAATTTTTTTTTTTTTAATGTTAGTGTAATAAAATAAAGAATGCTGAATCCATTATGGCTGCTTTTTTCAATTGTTGTCTAATTACAATTATGATTTTTAAAAAAATTTTCACCATCAGCACTATAATATTAAATTAGATTTTATATTATTTTGAAATAATAAAATTATTAATTAATGTGTAAAACAAAGTATTTTTTCAACAGATTAATTCAAAAATTGATTTAAATTAAAACGTTTGTATCTCATTCACTATTCGCTGTGCTCACTTAATAAACTTTTAAATTTTGGTGAATCCCTTAAGTCTGCAAGGTTAGTAGGGGAGAGTAGGGTGCAGTCGGACAAAAATTACAATTTTGCTGTAGTGCTTTTTTTACAAGTTATATCCTGACTAAAATTTTTTTGTATAATTTATACAACTAAATCTATCATATGCAAGTGTATTTTCACAAATTTATACTCACAAAAAAATTTACGAGCACATTTAAAAAAATGATTTTTCTGTTCAACCGTGCTCAATGTATGGGGCACAATCGGATTAAGCATAGGGCGCTATCGGACAATGAAAAAGAATAATTAAAATAAGCAAAATAACCAAATATTACAGCGTGGTTTGTGCTTGCATTCTACAAACAATGAAAAAAACAAGCAAAAAGTTTACTGCAGCAGCAAATAACGAAAAAGTGCGCCGAAAATGAAAATGCAAAAGCGTGTCTATGTATTAAAATAGATTAAGATTTCTTTGAAAATAATTTATACATTAGTGAAATACATTGAATAACAAGCATGAAAGGTGCTGAGCAGAAAACGTTGATTAACTATTAATGTACATTGAAGAAAAAAAAAGACATAATCAAATTTCAATGAAGATCTTTGGCGACTAGTCGATCCACATTCCTTGGGTGTAGGCAACACAGCCCTAATGTCTTTTGCCTTTACTGAAGCCAAATCAGTGACCTCAGGAAAGAAAAACTCTGTAACATTGCGTTTCTTTTGCATTTGAGAAATTTCATAATCGCCTTCAAAATCCTTGTTTTTAATGATCTGACCAACATAATATTTTCTGCGAAATGTTTTAAATTCAACTAGCATATAGTCACCTATTGCGGGCTCATTAGTGCAGTCTGGGACAAGGAGATTTTTTTCAACATCACAAGGGTCTGAAAAGTTGTCAAATGAATGATCTGAAAGAAGAATCTGTATCTCATCAACGTTTGAACTTTCGTTGGCATACAGACGTTTTCTAGTGTTTTTAACTTTTCGTTTTGGGGCTTTCTGAATTTTTTTACAACTTTTTAAAAGCTCTTTTTGGGGTGTGTCAGTTAAAATCATGCTACAACCTTTTTTTCTTCTGGGAGCTTTTGGATAACCAATTACTTGTTCTGGAGATAAAAAGTTATTTTGGAATGTTTCCAGATTTTGGATCTCAATGTCATTAAATGACCCTAAATCTTGCAGCTGAAAATCAACATTGTGGAATCTTTTGTTTTCTTCCAAATGTATGATGCTTTTTGATGCATCATTAGGTTGATCAGTGACCAGACTGGGTAAAAAATCGCATTCATCAAAAATGTATTTATCTAAGGCAATGATGGCCAACCTGCGGCTCTTTTAAGGTTTCTGTGCGGCCCAGTTGACATATACGAATCCAGGGGTGGGCAGACTACGGCCCGCGGTATAGATGTGGTGATATGCACAAACTTTGAACCATAGTTGGATAGAATTATGTCCTAAATAACCGATTTTACCATGTTAGTTACTTCTTTTTAAAGATCACCACAATTTTGGGGGAATAACAATCAAACTAGAGATCAAATCAAAGTGAAGACTTTTTTTTTTTTTTTTAGAGATCACAACGACTCTAGGAGAAATATAGCAAAATTTGAAATGAAATCGAAGTGAAGACTTTTTTTAGAGATCGTTCTTGGCCCTCGGTCACTTTCACATTATCAATCTAGCCCTCCTAGAAAAAAGTTTGGACACCCCTGTACTACCTACAACCGTATTGCGGCCCGCAGCCAAATTTTTGGATTAAAATTTTACTATTTTTTTTTTTTATTTTTATCTCTATATTTATCCTCCTGACTCGCAGGAAAGCGACGGAGGCGCTATACATAGGGTAAGCAATTACCCCGACCTGCTTCCGGAGATGCCAAGATATTGCTGTCCGCTAGTAATTTAGTAGAGATATTACTGTAATTTAGAACTGCTTGTCAAGACCACCAAGCAGGGGAAAGTGCCGTAAAGTGTCTTTCCCAAGAACACAACAGAATGGCGCAAGTGGGTTTTGAACCAAGACCATGTTGATCATCAGTCCGGTGCGTTAACCACTCGACCACGCTGCCGACATATATATACAACATATATAGACATATAGACATATATATACAACAAAGGTTCAACTATACTAATGCGGCCCGCATACGCTCACAAGTTGGACATGCCTGATCTAAGGGGAATATGCCAGTCTTTTTCAACCCAGCTGTGATATTGGTTGGAATCATAGCTTTTTCTTCGGTAAACATACCAATGGTGACTTCCTTTGTCTATTTCTTAGCATAATTTTCATTAATTATTATAAAATAATAACTATTATCAAAACTAAGTAAAAATTTTTACAATTTATGGATCATATGTAACTTAAAAATTGTAGTTATAAACTTTAATAAAATTAGTTATAATGTTAACCCTAATTACTAGTTGTTGAAAATAGGCTATTGTGCAAAATAGATCTATATAATCATCAAAGAGCACAGTCGGACAGTGTCTGGCTGTTCCCCCAAAAAAATGTCCGATTTTGCCCCACCCAAAATTTTTTTTATTTTTCAAGATGGTGGCAAAAACTTAAAAGTTACTTCAAATTATTTTATGGTATAAGATAGCAAATAAACCAAGTTCTAAAATGTATCAACAGTGAGAAGAATTTAAATTAAAGGTTCAACTATACCCTTTCCAAAATTACTAAGGTAAAAACAGGTTCAACTATACCCTTTCCAAAATTACTTACCTACCCTAAAAACCAAAATTCATCTATTACATTTATTTTACAATGATTAGTTTTTTCAAACTAACATGAGTGAATGCTCTGTAGTAAAATATATTTATGTCTGCAGTTTGAAGTTTCAGAGTTTCCAACCTTTTTTCAAATTATAATGTCCGACTGCACCCAGTGTCCAGCCAGGCCCCACTCTCGCCTACTGTAATGGCAAACGGTAAACGAGATGCAAACCTTTTGGTGTTGTTTTGCTTACATGCAGTCTATAAAAATCATTAAAAAAATACAACTTACAGCATTCGCACAAACGTGGATAAAATACAAAAAAAATATTAAATTCATGATTAACATTTTCAGTTCGCAATATTTTAACAAATTACACCAAAAAAAAAAAAATAGTTTTAAACAAAAATAAGTTATTTATTTAGTATAATGAGAATGCAAAACAGCTATTTGCACTTAAAGTTTTTATCAAAGTTGTTTTTAAAAAATGCATCAAAATATTTTGAATGTAAAAAATTACAAATGGATTAAATTGAATAAATATAGTCAATTAGCTTATTAACTCTTTATTTTCATTAAATTTTTTGAATAAACATTTGGTGGTACAGAATTTGAAGATTGCTTGAAGTAAAAGATTTTTCTTCCCAAAGCTTTTTATCTGACACTCTTCAGGGGAAATCGTCAGAATGAAGCAGAATTGAAACCGAACTAATTTATAAAGGAAGAAAGTAGAGTTCTCATTGGCTGAAAGAGTCAACCAATGAGAGAAAAGATTAAGAAATTTTTAAAGAGTATACGAATTCTTTTTGTTTACACAGAAGGGGATTGAGAGATTTAATGAAAGTCGCTTCAAGAGCAGAAAGGTGAAAGGAAGAGCGACCTCGAGCGAGAATAGAAAATTTTTCGTTGCTGTAATGGAGGGCACATTGGGCATTGTCAAGAAGATGTTGACCAATGGCGGATTCGTGAAATTGTTGTGGGCGTATGTTGTTCTTGCAAGAGCGGGAAAGACTTTGGCGGTTAGCCAAGGTACGAAGATTGTTGATGGATTTAGGAACGTGTTGTTTAATTCGCTCTTCTAGCCGTTGAGACGTGCGACCAACGTACCGACTATCGCAGTGGCACAAAAACTGGTAAATAACATTGCTGTGATGATGGGAAGGTAACACGTCTTTCTTAATCGCTGGAAGGAGCTATCGGGTGTTAAAAATAACACGTGGTTCGACGGAGAAAAAGCAGCGTTTCACAGCAGACGTAATCTGCTTTTCGAACCTCATCGAGACGTTTCCAATCCATGGGATGTGTAGGTAGACAGGGCACTTTTTTACTGTGTGGACCGGGTTAGAATTTATTTGTTGAAGTTTTCGCTTGAAAGCCGAATTGATTACACGTTCCGGGTAGCCATTTTCCAAAAGAATTGAACGAATTTTGCCAAGCTCTTGGTCCAGTTTGCTTTTAGAACAAATCATAAAAGCTCTGTGAACGAGAGTACCAATTAGATTGATTTTCCGTTTCTGGGGACTGAAAGAGTTCCAACGTAGATATTGGCCAGTTTTAACAAAGTTATTTTAAAAATTTTAACAAAGTTATTTTAAAAAAATCCCAAAAAATTAAAAAGGTCTTACTTTTTTGCTCGCCACTGTAAGCTTTGAAGGAAAGATTTTTGACGTTATGAAATGCTTGACTCACATAATACTTACCAGCACGCAGCCAAAGAAAAGAGATGAAGCTATAGCAATAAAGAAACAAATAGAAAACTTTGACTTTGTATGCATGCTGGTTGTGCAATGCAAGATTTTGCAGATCGTCAACATTTCTTCGAAAGCTATGCAGTGTAAAACAACTTAATTTTTGCCCATAAACATCTGCAAACTGCTGCTGAAGACATTGCTCAACTCAGAAGGAGTTTTGACGCAGTACTAAACAAAGCTTCCACTATTGCTTCTACATGAGGTTTGTCAAGACAGTTTTTAAACAAAAGAGGAAAGAAAACAAAAACCAACTTTGATGAAATATCCAAAAGAATAACGTTAATCGATAACGTCTCTCCGTTGTTTCCTAGCCAAATGCTCTCCATCAAAACGTCGTTTAGAGAAAAGATTGCCCATTTAAAATCTGCTAAAGAAATGGCTTCTTTTTTGATTCTTGAAATTGCCACAACTTATCCTGACGTTTGTATGGCATAGACATGATGTATATGACAGTACCTGTAACAGTTGTTACGGCAGAGAAGTCTTTTTCTAAACTCAAACTGATCAAAAACCTTCTGCGACTTAGCGGTTAGATGTCCCAAGAGAGAGACTTCGCGGTTTGGCTCTGCTATCGATAGAAAATGAACAAGCTGAAAATTTAGATTTTAGAAACGTTATCCAGCAATTTGCTAGTGCAACAGCAAGACGGAAAAATTTCAAGTTTTCAAACACCCGCAAGTAAATTACGGTAGCCTAATACGTAATTGACCTCAACGTATTGTGTTTTATTAGTTCGTGTCTTTTGTGGTGATGTCAGTATACTGTACGTTAATTCTTTTTGGGTTAAACAATTTATCCGCATTGCATAGCACATCTCCATTTTGCTGAAATATCGTTAATAGTGTTCACAAAGCACCTTGCCTTAAACGGTTGCAGATAATTTTTTTTGTCATTATAAAACAATTTCGGTTTGCGACGTTTATTTGATTAAACTTTTATTAAACAATCAAAAAATTGCTGTTGTAGCCTGCTCCCCACGAAATCCTTGCTATGCCATTATTTCGATTTGAATACACTGCAATCACAAAAATTCTGTTGAACTATGCAACCTTGGTGAAATTTTATTCCAATTATAACCTGCATTTGAGGCACAGTAAACTTAGGTTTATCCCCTTTTACCTGTCCAGCTCAATGTTTTTTTGACTCATTATTTCAATTGAAAAATTTTTCTATAACGCGAAGTCGTCAATGATTCCTGTGTTGAGAAAAGTAGCTCAATTGAATGTTAAGTAGAGAAAAAAATGGGGACCCCGTAATAGATGTTTGCACCGGGGCGCCACCTAACGAAGTTACGGGCCTGAGTTAATATGAACTGTATATTCCAGTTAGAATATTTTAATTCAGTAAGGTGCGGCAAAGTTGTAGCAATCCTTAGTTATTCTCTTTATAATAAAAGGCTACATTGTTTTTTTTTTAAAGTATTTACAAAGTTAGCTTTAAACAGCCTTTATCACATTTCACATTTGGCTAAAACGTTTACTTTATAATGCATTTCGCTTTCACCATCTATTTCGAATCAAGCTAAATCTTTAAACTTTTTATTTTGGTAACAATGATTTTGACTCTATGTACTTTATGCTTATTGCTTATAGATAGCAATACTTTAATAGTTATAGGCCTGTATTGTTGGTAATTTTTAATTTTATTGTTGGTAACTTACAGAAGACCGCACAGCGAATCCCTCTCTTCTTCTCTTTTAATTCTTGAACTATAAGGAAGCTGTCCGAGCTTTCCCCAATCATACCGCTGGCTTTTACACACGTCGTATGGTTTTATACTATAATATATATATTAAGTTTAAAATGTCGATATATTAAATTATCAATGGCTTCCACGAGCCAACGACCACAATTATTTACTCGACGATGCAGCCAGACAATACAGCCAAACGGTGCAATTGTAAAACGAAATTTTCCCAAGTTTCGTTTGCGATCTACAAATTCACTCTTCAAAACTACAACACTGAACCAATTCACCGAACCACTGAATCACTAAACGACTGAAAGAATATAAATTTACCAAGATCTCAATTTATAGTGTGCTCGCCACGTGCAAGTGAACCAATCAAATTTCATTAGAATCACAGCACGAGGTCTGCCGATAAGCACAATCATTTTCATAGAAAACACCGCCATAACACAGAGACTGCAAACAATAAAATTAATTTAGAGACTTCCAAAAGACTTCTATACAGTTAATTAACTTTTTCGAATTATTAATACATTGCGAGTTCTATTCCATTTTTTATGATTTTAACAATTGTGACCAGTGATGGCTTTAATAGGTGCAAACAGTACGGCTACACCGATCCCCCCCTAAAATACATCAAAAATTAAGTTGTAAAAGCTTTTTTTATTTAAGCAGCAACAGAATTAACTTCCATTAGTGCGATGCAACTTTGTCCTGATGCAGGCAGCCTACATAATATATTTTCGATGAAGTTACCGACAGAGCGAAATCGGTTACCTCGCTGCATTGCTTTGTTACAACGCGACAGTGCCAACCAGTACTAAAACGCTATTCCTATTTTGTGTTGCGTTTCTATTTTTGTAGTTTTTATCATTATCATCTAAGATTTAGTAGTGGATTGTGTATGCAGTCCTATTTTAAATGTTTTTTGCAAAATGTTGCAAGTGTGTTTGGGGTGACTATCGAACCTGGGGCAATTTGCTTTTCAGTCAAATTAAGTAGTACAAATGTGTCACAACTAAAAACGTTGAAAGAGTTTTTGTCGTATTGATTAAAAATTTTGTAATATTTGTGCGCAATATTCGGATAATTCCCGTCTGCTTTTATTAGTCTTAGAAAAAAATTCCAATGGGCTTTCTCCGAAGCCATAAACCTACAAACAACACATTTATCGAATTTTTTCTTGGTACGAAACAATAAGCTATCTGTTTGTCAAAACTCGGCACCCGCATAGCCTAGGTCAACTCTCCTACCAACCAAGTTTTTTTCTCAATTACGTTACATTCGTTTGTCCGACTAGGAAGAGCGACGTAAAGAACACGATGCAATCCGTATAAAGAACACGATCAAAGAGCTTAAAACAAACTGAATCAAACTAGTTTTCAGTTTATTTAAATGAAAAATATATAAAATCTATATTTGATGTCATTAGGTCTGCAAATAAAACCTACGCTTCAAACTTTTGTTTTGTTTTGAACTTTTATTGCCAGACAAAAGAAAACGTGGCGACGCAATGCAAATACCACCTTGTTATTCATATCAACACCATGTAAAAACAATATAATACTGATACACCACATCTCATCACTTGAAATATTTCCTTACAACAATCAATTTGATCATGCTTTTACCTAAAAGCTCGAATCGCTAAAGCACTAGATCCGTAGAAAACACTCATAACTTACAGACAAACAAGTTACAGTCAAGTGTTTGCAGCGGTTTTAAAAAAGCACCTTACGAAGCTCAATAAACTTGAATTTACAAATTCGAAGGTAAAACTTTTGATTTCCAAGGGGCCGCATGGTTAAATCACTTGCGTTTACACGTGTTAAAAATATCCGCCAGGTCTTCGGTTCGAGTTACAACAGCGTGACGCAAAACTGTTATTTCTTCTTTAAACTGTTTTTAACAAACTTTTAAAAAGTAATTAAATATAACTTGAAAACAAAGCAAAGGTGAAATGGAGGAATTGAAAATCTCAAAATCACCTTGAATAATTGAACACAATTTAAATATATACACAACGGCGCATAGTACTGGAAACTCACAGTATACGTATATACATAACAATGGCATATTAAGTTAAAAAAATAGGCGAAGAGCAGCACAGTAATATACAAGCAAAAAAACGAAAACTTGCAACTTAACCATTCATGATTGTTTGTCGTAATGAATTACGTCATCTTTCTCAAAGACCAGCGGTTAAATTTGCCAACTAAAACCTTTCATGCGTGACACAAGTTACACTTCAAGTGTTTTAATGGAAAACATTAAATTTTGAAGCAGTCGTTTTACTTTCCGTCTCCGCAAAAACGAAACACGTAAATATAATTAAAATGCGAATCAGGATTCCCGCAAGTACGGGTGAATATTGATAACTAGTTTAAATATACAGTAAAATTTATATTTTATTCTTGTTCACCTTTAACCAAAAGCATTATTTTAATTTTTTGACCTTTTCATAAATCTTTTTTTACAAAGAATATCATCTTTGTGCTTTTCAATAATCATTTGAATTAAAATATTTTATCCAACACGTTTTAAAAATAGGCGGTAAGTCTTTTAATAGAAATTTTTGAAACAACAATACGTTTTTCAAAAATCAAGACTGAACGATAGTTAGTTCCGTTATTTGTGACTTATGACAGGAATACAAAAAAAAGCTACCTTGTTTTTCTTCAGTTTCGATTGCAAAAAAAGAACAGCGATTTTACAAGAGAAAAACAAGGGTGCGACTCTAACGAGCGATCTCACTCATCGCGTGAAATCGCACGTCAGAGTAGCACCGAAACAATAATAATAATTGTATTGCTTGACGATTCCAACTAACTGTCGGCCTTATACATCGATCAACGTTGTATTTGCTGTGATGTTAATGCATTAACTTTAGACAATGGCTCAATGAGCACTTGATTCAGGCTAAAGCAATTTTGGGACAAGCGAGTCTTTGTTTGAGCACTGTTTGCTTAAAATGAACAATTATGATATTATAACAATTCAAATAACGTTAGTTAGTATCCCAAGTTAAAATTTAAATTTTGTGGTAATGTTACACATTATTTCAAATTCAAATTCAAAATCTCGGTATTGACGCATTAAATGTTTTTCAATTTTTCTTTTCAAGTTTGTTCAATTGTTCCATATTGTATAAGAGAAATTGACTTCAAAAAGTAAAATCATAAATAGTTACAAAACAAATTATAATACTGCAAACATATAGGAAAAAAACTAGACGCCTAAGCTATGTAAAATTCGCAAAGCAAAAACTTGTTTTACTATAGTATAAAATTGTACAATCACGTGATGAACTAATTACTAACACGTACCATGTATGTTTATTGTCAGAATGACCGTTAGATGGACGGATCCGTTTTAATGTGAATAAAAACTGATACGACACAAATGGAAAAATTACATAAACTTTACACAAATCAGTAGAATGTTTATTTAAATAAATTTGAAACGTAACTTTCAAGATCTGTTCATAAAGAAAGATAAATAAATACACCATCTAAGTTACCAACTTCTTATTTTTAATGCTGTAAGGCGTGAATTGAACCAGTTTTTTAATAATAAAAAATGTATTAGTTTAAAAGAAATTGCAAAAGGTGGAAGCCATCAAGCAAAAAAAATGCCTTCTTCTCACTAGACCAAATATAACCAGTTCTCAACCTTGCAATCTAGTCTTTATCATCTTTGTCCGCTTTCCGTCTTTTCCTCTTCACGCCAATTCGTTTTTCCGCCTTTTGCTTAAGGGCAGTTACTTAAGAACTTCAAAATTTTTGTACACGTTTGATACCGATTAACACCGAAAATCAATCTGGAAACCTCTGACATGCTTTCTTCCATCGACAGGCTGTGCACCACATATCGCGATGATCCATGCCGTAGACTTTGCGACATTTCTTTCCATCACCACGCACCTTTCTGAAATGTAATTAAACCGACTTTCAGTCGCTAACGTCACAACAGTGCAAGGGACATAAATTAACGTTTTCGTGATTCGGCGCCTGCTTATTGAAAATGAGATAAGAAAGTCCCTTTTTTGGATCAGCGTTGAATTACATCAAAATTGTAACCGAAATAAAACGTGAGATAAAGATAGCTCCAGAACACTGAATATCCCCTAGTTCTTAACTCGAAAATTTTAAATTTAATATCATTCATTAAACGAAAGCAACTACAATTTTACAGTTACCTTCCAAATGGAATAGGTGGCGCTTTTGGAGAAGGAAACGCCGTTTTCTTTGTTGTTCGCTGCTGCTGTGTTGGTTGTCTCGGCTGAATGACGGGTTTAGACATAAACTGATGCTGTGAAAATAAGAGAATTGACGTGACGAGAAATGCTTAGGTCACAATTCGAACTAACCGTTTGTGCTGCCCCTGCGTGCCATGACGCCGGTTTCATGTTCGCTATCGCTGGCTCGGGCATCGAAGTGTTGAACGTAAGATTTTGTAATATCGGGTAAGCAACAGCAGCTGAATTAGATGGGACCGACACGGGCGTGCTGTGAGTAATATGAGCCGATGTCGGATGATGAAACGTTTGCGATTTTGTGGCCAGAGGCGATCTGGTTTGCTAAAAAAATAAAGAAATTTAACTTTAGAAAACTACATAGCATTTGTCGGCTGCTATTGACGTTTTCAAGCCACTTTACGCTCAATACATACACAAGCCTAAATTTTTCGAGTAACAAAACAATTTGTTGCAGCGAAACTATCACTTATTGTTACAGATGTTCCTAAATGAGTAAAGAAACTAACCTTTCGATGATGAGACGGAGAAAAAGACAAACTAGAAACTGGAATAGGAGTTGTCGGCAAATGAAAGTACGAAGCTGGCGGAGAGCCAAATGTAGACGGACTATTACCAGCAGCCGGTGATCCCGCAGTGGAGTCCTCATTAACCTAAAACAATGAGCAAGTAAAGTAATGTTCTTGAGTAGTATATGCACATGCAACGTTTACTTTTTGGTAAGGGGCGGTTCGGTGGGAATAGCGGTGCATTTTACTATCGATATGACCAGGAGCTGATGAACCGACTTCAGTAACACGCGGATTAGAAGTAGTAGGCAACTGAACTCGGAATTCGGCCGGTAGACTTGCAAAAAACGGAGGCTGGAAAAAGTTTGGACTAACGTAGTAAGACATAGGAATACGAGGTTGAATTGCAATAGGCATAGCCATCGTTATCGCAACTTTCGGCTCGCTTTTCTGTTGCTCTTCCTGCTCCATCACGACATCCAGCTTTCCAACGTCGGAATATGACGATGATAGATGTGATGAGCGAGAACGAGGTCTTGGTGAAGTAGTTTCTTCAATATGTACCTTGGGTAAACTTAAATCTTGCGGTTCGTCGCTATCTTCTTCCATTTTAGCGCTTTTAGGCGTTTGCTGTTTCGTAGGAGTAGGAGTTGAACGCTGCAACAAGATCATTTCTGAACCGGGATCGAGAACATCTTCGGGAGTTTGCGAACGATTCCCATCCGATTGCTCTTTCTCTTTAAGCTCGCCATCCACAGCCGGCGTATGAGCTGGTGTGTTTCGAGAGCTAGAATGTCGAGAAGGGGACGTATGCTTTGAATCGTGAGTCCAGCTCTCAATACCGCTGCTATCATAGCTGCGTGGACTTCCCTTGGGGTGATGAAACACAGGACTACATGATAAGCTGCTTAAAACCATGGCAGCCATAAGTTCATTCATCGTTGGTTCTTCAGATGTCCGACGAAATCGCCTGCAAAAGAAATGGTAACAACATGAGAGCACAGGAATAGCAGAAAGCAATGATTTCTAAACCGGTTCCGCGAAACGCCAATGTTTCGCTTAGAAATGTTAAGTCCCTTACATCAGCCAAATATTCTCTATTGTTGGGTATAAGAACATGCATATATCATTCCTTAGAATACAGTATATAATACTTTTCATATTTTAAATTATTTTTTGTTATTTCAAATCATAGCTTTGTATCCTGTTGCTATATTAGGGTACTTCACTTTCGTAATTAAGTGTTCAATCATCAAACTATTGACGTATTAAAATGTCACGTACTTCAGAAAAGGCGGTGAAACACTGATCAAGGATGTACAGTGGAAAGTAGATAGCAAAGTATTATTTTATAAAAATATCTTGTTGACACCTTGCATATGTTTCTATGGGGTCGGGTACAACTCGATGCCGCCGACTCGATGCCAGCCCAACTCGATGCCAAGCCAACTTTTAACAGTTTAACTTTCAAATTGTTGTTTACTAACCGTAACCCTAACCAGTTGCCTGGCATCGAGTCGGCGGCATCAAGTTGGGCCATTTCCGTTTCTATGGAACCCCAGTTTAGAAACCTTGGCATTCAGCATGAATTAGATTGGCATTGCAGAACATAGCGTACATTGGTAATGTATGTAATTAGTGATGGCTAGCATATTTATCCTTCAATTGTAAGGTCAGCTTGAATTACAAACATATTTTATCTTTTTTCTTTTGAAATTCACAGAACGAAAATTTAGCTTGAACAATATTTCATTAAAACAACAAGTAAACTAGTAAAATCGAAAAAAATTTATTGTATTACATAACATTGACATTTTGACATACAATTAAATTTTTTACTATCAATATCGCACGAGTTACATAAAAAATACCCGATGCAAACGTAAAACCACAATTAACTATCACTAACGGTATTTTAAATAAAGAAAATTTATAATTGTATACAGTGCAGAACTTCAATAGTTGCCACAATCACCAAAGTTTTATTCAGTAGGAACATTTTAATCAACCAAAATGGCATTAGCCTACGTGAGGCGGCTAATATCCTAAGAGAAATGTGGCAGCAAGCAGAATTACGTCAAGTGCCGGGATTTCTCTTTACTCGTTCTTTGTTCGTGTGTGTGCGGCCACTCCTTACGTAAGTAAAAAACGAATACCACGTGACCACTTACTCCCGGGCGGGAGCGCAGTGAAGAGGCACGTGACTGAAATACAGAGTATGTGAACATAGAGGCGCATATGACGCGGCAAAACAAACCGGTGGCGCAATCACAAAACAGGCAACGCCAAACACGCTCAATACGCATGATCTCAACATCAGTGCAATAAAGGATTGTTGTTGGGCTATTCAAATTTTAACATTTGCGCGATTTCGTAGCCAATAATCTATGTAAACTTGTTGTTTGGTAACATGATCGAACATGAGCACTTCTTTACCATATTACAACCTTAAGTGAACTTAGTTGAAAGAGTTTTTTGTCCTTTTTTTCTTTATATTTATGATAAAATTACTACCAACCTTCGTGATGCCAAAAATCTTACCAACTTAGAAATAATATAATATAGGGTTTGGCCAATTACATCAAATTTGAATAATTCTATACCGCAAAGCATTTTTGGACCTTCTACTAATTACCAGTTACCACAATTAATTCTACAATTGCTTTTCTAACATTTTCTTATTATGGCAAGACTATAAAAAGTCTAGTAAACCGAGTAAGTCGCAAGTTTCTTTTGAAAAATAATTTCTGTTATGTTTTTTTTGATTCTGTAATTTCTCATAAATAATAAGCAAAATGACATTACAATCTGATGGGACAAAAATGTTTCATAACTTTTAATTCATAACTATAATTAAACCGAATTAAAACTAAGATGAGGTCAAAGAGCGATTTATTAAAAGTTCAGTGACCTTGCTATGAATAACGCTATTATTTCTATTAAGAATTTTTAAAGGAAATGAAGCGGAACACTTAACCAAACAATGCTGACAATTGAGTGATGAAAGCCTAAAGACCTTGATTAACCAACATGTAATCATAAAAAGTTGGGTCACTTTTGATACACAGGTGGTAAAATCTGAAAAAGATGAAGACTTTTGATATTGCAAAACGGAAAGACATCTAGAAACGCAAGATGACACATAATTTTCAAAGGAAAAAAATCTAAAAATTGACCAAAAAAATCGACATCGTCAAAAACCTAAAGAAAAAAATTCAAATCTGTAATTATTCAGAAATCACACAGTTGTAGTTGAAATGAATAAAACCAAGGGTTTTTAAGACGTTTTTTCATAATACTAGTGAGAAAACTTCACAATTGAATTTTCACTTAATGCGCTATAACTATTGTAGATTAAGCTGACATTAACAAGAGAAAAAAAAAGTCAGTGAGCACAGTACTAACCAATATCACTAAACTAAATGCAAAGTATCTCGTATACCGCTAATAGCACAAAAACTTAGCGACAATCATTTAAATACTTTCTTCATCAACGTGTTTACAAGCGGGTATTCTTTTAATTGTTTTCAAGACTCTGATTAAAATAAACAGATGTTTTTGTCTTTTTTTCAAGTATGATTTATCAAAAAATTACAAAAAAAAATTTTTATTTTTATTGAAATTTAATTTGCGACGAGTCAACAGACTTTTTTCGCATGAGAAATATGCGGCTAAGCCGCTAAAACATTTAAAATCATCAGTGTGCTTTTAAACTTTAAAACTTCGGTTTATTTTTGCATAAAAACATATCAAAAGTGTTACAAGCCGACCAAAATTACAAGTAATCGCCTTACCAAAAGCAACCAAAATCATCGTACTGGCATAAAAAGCATACAGGCATATTTGCTGTTATATTTATTATTAGAAGAATGAGCTAACGGTTTGGATGTTCTATATTATTGGCTAAACATTGAGGCGTGATTTCAAAAATGATAACGTGATGCAACATGGGACTGTGTATCAATAAAAGCGTTCAATAAAAACTAACAATGCTGGTAGGCGATCGATTATTTAATACGGTGTGACACCATTTAAACTACAAAACATGCGACTAGACAGAGTTAAAGCTGTCGTTTATTAGTCACTTCCGTCTAAGTTACACTTTTTTTCTTGAGAGAACTAAACTGAGTCGTGCAATAAGTAAACCATGTGCTGGAAAAACCTTACGTACCTCGTTTGATACGGAACTTCAATACTGTCCGAAACCGCCCTACCGGTACTGAAGTCGTCGTTGTCTGTGTTTAACACAGTTGAAGAGTTATTAAGTTGAAATCTTTGAGCGTATCTAAATTTAAACAATAAATATAAATTGTTGGCTTCGACTAAATATTTCTGTTAGAACCGTTCGGTCGGTGAGGTGAGTTATAATTTCCGACTTCAGAGTACGTGGTTTACAATAACCAGGTGGGTCAAATCTTATGAAATTTTAAGAAAAGATTGTCTCATTCTGCAACAGTACAGAAATGCTGGGACACTTAAGTGCAGTATTGTGGAGACAGGCAGCAGCTATAATTCTCGGGATTAAACATTAATTTTTTTTGTTTACAAAGTCGCGAGTAGGACCTAGATTGAAGAAAAAATGATGCATACATAACTGGAATACTAATTTGCATGACAACGTTGAGTCATCACGATATATTTTAACAAGGTACGTCATACGATTGCGGGTAATACTTGTTACGTTTCACTGCAGAAAATAAAATTGCAAAACATTCCAATCGGGGTATACCAACGAATAGTTCAAACACTTAACCATGTCAATGAAGCTTTGATAGATTAACTATTCAAGAGAAAAATCATTCAAAGCGACAAATCTAATCTTCTACAAGTTACTTTTGACAAGCACAATGACAGTACACTAGTTTAGCCAAACATGGGGAGCAGCATTTTTGTTTTTTCTTAAGTGCTGTTTGTCCAAATAGGCAAAATAAATACCTTACCAATTTGGAGTTGCGTCTTTTTATGGATCACCAAACTAATAAGGGTGAAGATTTTGCTAAATATATTTCCACTTGTAATTATATACAAAAACCTTAAATTTCTATTCCATCAAATGTTAAAAGTACAATACAAAAATAGGTTTCAAATTAAAATTATGATCAGTAACAACTGATTGCACTAAAAACTTGTACACTAACTAAGTTAAATTAACTACTTTAGTACCTGCTGTCAAACATTCGAATTTCATTTAATTTTTTGGAGATAATTTCTTTTTCTTCTGAAGCACCTGGAATGCTAATTAGTATTTGGTCACCTTGACAACGCTGAATAAATCCACTGACTTCCTTTCCATTATGAGTAGTATAAACCTGATAAAATATATGGTCAATTGATCATTCGGTAATTGTTGATGCTATGTGAAAGTCAGAACAGAGTATTTGACCTAACTTCAGTACACTTTCAAAATTTTATCTTACTCAAATGTGAAAATAGTCACATATTATTTGTCAAGCAAAAAGAACTAATTGGAATGATAAAACTGTACTTACTTTCTGAAAAGGTTGATTACAGAAGTCTGACAAAGGTTTAAAGTTAGTTCCAATCATGTTTTTAGCCAAACATTCAGAAATACTATTGTCATTAAATCTTACAGCATAGACATTATTTTCAGGAACAGATCTTTGAAACTGTAATCTCTGAAATTGAAATGTAAGAAAATTAGTGTTAAAACTGCCAATTGGTATGAACTTCATACATTACGCCAGGTTTCTTATTAAAATTTAAAATAAACAATTTTCCAACCATCCTTAAGAGCTAGCTTGAAAACAATCGCCTCAAGTGTTTGCTCCTTTTTAAAACTGGTAGTTGTCACCACAAATAGTTCCTCTTTAACACAGTTTTATAAATTTCATACTTTACTGAAAATTTTATCTATTTTAAGGATACACTCAGATTTAAATATTTTCCAACAAGTAAAATCAAATACGCAATACTAGATGTTTATACAAAAAAAACACTATTTCAGTTTTTCAATAACAAAAATGCTTCCTTTCTATCGCAGTGAAAAACAAAATGCTGACAAACAGCATTTCTCTGTGATCTAATCTGCTGAAGAGGAACAGACGTCATTATGACATAATACCCGCACGGTATTTTTTTACTCTTTATTAAAGCGCGTGCACACTCACGTCATAACAAAAGAAAAGTTGTAACTCACGCTTTGGAGAGAGAGAAGGCGAAAATAACTACCCAATCCTGTTCAAGTTGCGCAATATTAAAACAAGACTACAAACACGCCTGTTATTTGCGCCTATGCGCACGCGGATAAATACTTATTTGTTAGGAAAGTAAAAATACAAGTTATATAACATCAATCCAATAAGTAAATCAATCAATTTCTGGGTAACAGCATGCTTCAAATTTGACAAAAATTATTTATCATTTTCTTAAATTCTGCATTTGTGATTTAACACAAAAGGGCACAAAAAATTAATGTTAATCTTAATTTTAACCAAGGATTTAAAAAACAATATATTTTTTAGATATCTCTGCTTCTAATCCACTAAAATAATTGAAGGTTCGGTTGAATTATATACCGGTAGTTAGTTTAGGAAAAATTAAAAACTACAAATCCTCTTAAAATTCTTCCATCAATACAATTACATAGTCTTCATCTTAATGTTGTACATGTAGTTCTTTTTCAACAAACCACATACTTCAACAGTATTGCTGCACCATATAAAAATTTAATTTGATTGACATCTAAGAAAGTTTGAATTTTTGTAGCCATTAGTCACTAGTAGAAATTAAGTGACAAAAGTCAGGCCTGCACTACCACCCAAGGCCAATGTAACCACCTTCCAAAAACGCTAATTGGGAAAACCTGCTTATTTAAAGGACCCTAAAATATACAAATTGAAAGTAAGTTTTACATTTGTTTATTCAACTGTATAAATAATGAGCCCAATTCAAGTTTACGAAGGTGGCTGAGTTAAGTGTATGCAAGCCTTGATACTTCTAACACTTAAGTGAGTCACTAGAAACCTGAGAGCATGTTTGTTTGCTAATAGTTTATTAATTGTTAAGGTTGCCAAGAAGCTTGTAATAATTATTAAACATCTTCCATTTTCTTTCTGTACAAACCTAGACGTACTTTATCTATTCTTACTTCAATATTTGTTTCCAAAAATTCTCGAGTTAGTTTGGTTGATAACGAGGTTGTGCTTGTGGCCATTCAGGAAATAGTGTTCAGTGAAACATTTGGTGTGTATTATGGATTAAATTTGATACTTGTTTTTATAAACTTTGATTGAACTAATTTTGCATGTTGATTTTTAAATTTACATAAAAAGAGTCATCAGTCATATATAAGAATTTTTTTTAAATTTGTTGGTATTTTAAATAGATACTAAGAAGTTGCAACCGTTTCTAATAACTTGATTATTATTATTACTGTACAGGGGCGCAACCAGCTTCAAAAAAAGGGCTTCGCCCCCCCGCAGCCCCCTCGACTTTTTCTTAACAATCGCTTAGTTTAGTAGCTCCGCGAGCTATGCTTTGCGCCGTCGCGTTTTTCGACGTTGCACGATGGCGTCGTGCGTCTCGTTGGTAGCATTATTTCTGCAGCTTTAAGAGCTCGTCTCCACTAGGAGCGTGGAATGGAGCATTTTTTTGCTTCGCTTAGCGCTCGCTTAGATTTTAAGCGCGGAAAGAAAAAAAATCAATAGCGCAAATGAGTAATGCTCCGTTTCACGTTCGTAGTGGAAACGAGCCCTAAGCTCTATATCTAAAAACCAAATAATGCTGCCAATCATTTAAACTAAGTTTTATTTTTTCAATAGCTTTCTTTGTTGTTTCATTTCACAAAATCAGTTTGGACAGCAACAACGTCAAAGAACTGTAGGCTGCTTAAAATTTTACAAAAACGCAATTTCAAGTTGCCGAAAAATTTTACAAAATTTTACAAAAACGCAATTTCAAGTTGCCGAAAAATTTTGTTTGCCTAGATATAATTTCAAGTTTGGATAATATAAACAATAAATTTTCGCACATTTTTTTTGGATTTAATAGTTTTGGTAATAACATTAAACTCAATATCACAAAAACACTGGAATAACTTTTTTTTCTTCCGTAATTGACTAAATCTTAAAATCACAGTTTTATATATTCGGCCATCAGAATTTGCCAGAATGTTCTGGACGAATTATTACGTCATGCAAATCGTTACAACTACGGTAAACTACAGTAGGGAAGAGTGGGGTACAGTGAATCACGGTACACAGTGAATCACCCAATCTAAATTGAAAAATATTTCATATATTTTTACAATAATCACGTTGCATGACGATAGTAAAGCTTTCTTTTCACAAACAAACTTCCAGGTAGCACAGAGTTAAAACTACTTTTCAGGAAAGAAATAATTAATATTGGTGGTAAAAAGTAAAAAAATGTTAGTTATCACTTTTGATTATATTTTAGCGCAAGATTAAACTTAGGCAAAGGTGTATTTATAAAAAATAAGAGCTTTACATGGGGATAAATATTAATAAAATGTGAAGCAAAGTTTGCTATAGAACGGCATGTTTTTATTACTTTTGCTTATAGACCGGCCATAGTACACAGTGGATCATGCCTCAGTGGATCAGTGACGCAAGTGATTTACTGTGTACCGGATTTTATGATTAAATAAATTGGATTCCAGTACTTTATTTTTTTGATATTGCACGTTTATAAACAAATATTAAAAATGCCTAGAGCTAAAAATAAGTCAAGAAAAATTAGTGCTACTCGTCGTCGTCGTCGTCGTCGTCGTCGTCGTCATCGTTTGAAGGGTATCCACTCCAGGCCAGACACAAACAGAACTGGGGCCGAGGGTTTATCCTTTTACTACCCCAGACTGCTGCACTGCCTGGATCAGATGCTGGCAGTGATATTATTAAGCCAGCATCGAGTTTCGTCATCCAAAACCGTCAGACCGCGTGCTCCATGTGGTGCCCGATGTATGGGGCACATTGTTAGTACATGGTCTGCGGTTTGCTCTGAGGCGCCACACTCGCAATTCGGTGAAGGAGCGAGACCCCATTTGTGCATGGACGAATGGAATCGCCCAACACCAGTCCGCAGGCGGTTGAGCTTAACCCAAGCTGCTCGGGGTAAGCCCATCCCAACAGGCCTGACACTGGTCCCGGGCACAAAAGCACGGAGCCTGGAAGCACTTTCACAGTACTCCGCGTTCCATTTATGATTTGTCCATTCAGAGGCGCGGATGCCAAGTCTGGCAAGATTGTCCAAGAGATTCCGCGCACCTGGCACAAACGGGCGTCTGGATCTTAGTCTCACTTGGCCAGTATCTGAGGACCCATTTAACAGACCATGCAAAATATGATCGGGGTCCAGAGATCCACGGTAAGCCAAGGAGAGTGTCGCTCCCAGTCGGCGAAGCTCAGCTGGCTGGATGCCTGAAAGTACAGGTAGGTGGTCCGTTGGAGTGGGACGCAGGCATCCAGTAACTATGCGCAAGGCGTCATTCAAGACACTGTCAATGAGGCGAGTGTGAGCACTGCGACACCAGACTGGCGCACAGTACTCAGCTGTTGAGTAGACTAGAGACAAGGTGGCTATGCGTAGTGTTTTAGCACCAGCACCCCATCCCGAGCCCACGAGTCGCCTCAACAGTGTGACGCGCGATGATAGTTTTTTGCGCAATGCCACTAAATGGTGACGAAACGTGAGCGATCTGTCCAGTTTTACCCCAAGGTATGTAGGGGTTGGACAGAACGGTAAAAGTCTACTATTGTTGTAGACCTTTAGCTCACGTTTGGCCTCTCGGTTGTTTAAGTGAAAGGCTGTCGTCACCGTCTTAGTGTGACTGAGCTTCAACCTCCAAGTCTGGAGATACGCTGACAGTGTGGACATGTCTTGGCTTAATGTCCCCTCCAAGTCCTTCCAGTTTCCAGAAGAGTGCAACAATGCTAAATCATCAGCATAAGCAAACTTTCTGGAAATCATGGAAGGAAGATCGTACGTATAGATGTTAAATAGGAGGGGAGCCAAGACCGATCCCTGAGGAACGCCGTTTTTAAGACGGCGTAGCCTGCTTTGCTTGCTGTCACCGGTGGTAAGGGTGAAACTTCGATTTCGGACAAGCTCCATGATCATTTTGACCATGTGCTTATCCGGAAGTAGTCTCAGCAGCTTGCAGGTAAGGCCACGGTGCCAGACAGTGTCATAAGCAGCTGTCAGATCGATAAATACGGCACCGGCCTTCTTTTTAGCCTCGAAAGTATCCTCGATGTTCTGGGTTAGCAGAACAACTTGATCTACGGTTGACTTCCCGCGTCGGAACCCAGCCTCTTTAGGGAGCAGTGGATCGATTAATGGTTCAACGCGGGCGTAGATAAGCCTCTCGAGGATCTTGTAGGGGACACAGAGCAGAGATATCGGTCGATAACTCTTTGGGTCCCCCACGGGCTTTGTTGGTTTTGGGATCGCGACCACAAGCGCTCTTCTCCAGATCTTGGGAATTTTGAGTCGGCGCAAACAGGAAGGAAGTCACGTAACCAGGACTTCAAAGCAGCTCCAGCATGGAGTATAAGCTCGGGGCAGATGGAATCAGGACCCGGAGCTTTACCTGGTTTTAAATGTTGAAGGGCAGCAGCAAATTCTCTCTGTGAAAAATTGTCAGAGATATTTACTGCATCTGGTGTTGTGGCCCTCCAAAGGTCAGACACTTCTTGAAAGACAAGTCGAGATGACTTGCGGTCAACAGCCTCGTATTTCCCATTTCTAACCAGCTGAGATGCAATAGCATCGGCTGAAACGGGACAATGACGAGGAGAGTGTCGTGACCTACCAGTAAGGTTGTTCAAGATACTCCACGCTTTTCGACTAGAGTGTGAGAAGTCAATGCTCCGAACTGCTTCGGACCATCGATCCCTACGCTTTCTGTCAAGCTTGGCAAGCAGAGCTGTAGCAGCCAAACTTGAGTCGTCTCCCTGAGGAGACTGCAGAAAGGTTTTATAGAGGGATTCACACTCTGCATCCCAACACGGAATATAGTTATTTCGATACCCGCGTGGGATAGTCTTTTTGGCTGCTTTCTTAATGATGTTACAGAAGTCCTGGTAAGCCGCATCCACATCAAGTGAATCAGGCGGCAACAAAGTCTTTGCGAATTTATTCGTCAAAACAATGTAGTGACTCCAATTGGCCTTGCGGAAGTTCCATCGCTTAACAGGCATGCTTGGCACTGCCATAGCAAACTTTGGTGGTGTAATAAGCGAGGGTCGATGTTGTGACCTGGGAAACTTCTCAAGGACACGTCTATCCGGTAAGCGACTGTTTGGACCTACGCTAGCGAAAGCTAGGTCTGGATTGGTGCCAGTGTTCCAGCGGCCGGAATAAAAACTGGCAGCGTCCTTGGCATTATATAGGAGGGCAAGACAATTAATACTTGCCCATCCAGCCAAGCACTCACCATCCGGACTGTTGTCATCATAACCCCAGTCAGCATGACGACAGTTAAAATCGCCAGCGTACAGACAGGAGTGAGGAAACACTGGGAGATCCAGGGTTCGCAATCGCGTTGGCGGTGGTTTGTAGACGTTGACTATTTTATAGCCATCAACGTCCACACACAGCCACTCGATCTCCGATGTCGGTGGAGATTGGTCCAAAAGCGTGTATCTCAGTCGCTCGTGAACAAACGTGGCAAGGCCATGCTTCCTGCTTAAAGAAGACCCAGCTAGTTGGTAGTGTGGTAGCACCAATTTCTCTGCATCAGTGCAGTGGGTCTCCTGCAGTAGGATGACGAGTGCCTCAGACTGCATAGCGAGGTGATGAAGAACATTCATCTTGCTTGCAGTGAGGCCTTCGATGTTCAGCTGAAGACTAGTGGGTCTTCGGAACTTGTTGGCAATGTGCCCTGAAAAGGGCAGTTTTATCCTGACATTGCCCCGTCCTGAAAAGGACGTTTGCCGATTAACAGACCCACACTGAACATCGGAATGGGTGGATACCCTTCCGTTTTGGTAGGTTCGGTTTCGGTCTGTCATTTTTAAAATCAATGAGCAGACTTACTCACGGCCCAGGCTGCGTGAAAGCACCTACCATCTGGGCCAGTACCTCAGTGCTACTCCTTCGGGATTGACAAAAGAAGCTGTAGAACAAATTATTAAAAATAAAGCATCAATCCGCAATGTATCTGAAGCCATACACCATTTACAACATTGTGGCGCTATGTATACAAGTATAAATTTTTCGAGCATTCTACCGATGTTGTTTTTGAACCAAGATACAATTGCCGGAAAATATTTTCGGATGCTGAAGAGAGTTAAAGGACTACGTTATAAAAGCATCAAAAATTCATCACGGTTTATCTGCAAAATCTGCTCGGGAATTAGCATATCAATTTGCAATAAAAGTAAATAAATTCTTCCCATCGAATTGGGAAAAGAACAAATCTGTAGGGAAAGATTGGCTTTCTGGTTTTTAAGAGATTTCCTGAATTTTCTTTACGGAAGCCAGAGGCAACCAGTCTCGCAAGGGCAACTTCGTTAAACAAGACTAACGTGTCCTCTTTTTTTTGACAAATTAGAGGAGTGTCTGAAAAGGGCTATCTACAGTCCTTTGGACATATATAATGCTGATGAAAATGGCTGTACGACTGTGTAGTCGGTAAGAAAGGCCAAAGTGATTGCTTGTCGTAATGAAAAGCAACTTGGAAAGCTGACATCTGGTTAAAGCGGGGCTTTGGTTACCGTATTGTATGCAGTTAATGCTGCTGGTAATTCTGTTCCACCAATGCTTGTCTTTCCCCAAGAAAAATTGAGAGATCACATGATGAAGGGTGCTCTTCCAGATTCGATTAGTGTAGCAAATCCGTCTGGATGGATGTCTGCTGTATGCTTTACAGAATTTATAAAACATTTTATTAAACACACAAAATGCTCAAAAGATTGCCCAGCCATACTAATTTTGGATAACCATGATAGCTATATCAGCATAGAAACAATAGATCTTTCCAAAGAGAATAGTGTTACTCTTCTTACGCTTCCACCACATTGTAGCCACAAGCTTCAAGCCCTTGATCGATCGGTATATGGTCCTTTCAAAACGTTTTATAATCAAGCTGCAAATGCTTTTATGGTTAGCATCCTGGTAAGACTATCACCATTTATGATGTGGCAGAGCTAGTTGGCAAAGCAGACGAGCAAGCATTAACACCCAGGACTATTAGATCAGGATTTGCTGCCAGTGGCATATGGCCGTTTAATTGAGATATATTTGGAGAAGATGAATTTTTGTCCTCATATGTCTCGGACAGGCCCCACTGTAGCACCAATGATTGTGATGCAACCAGTGAGATAGAAGACTATTAATCCATTCATCTGCATTGTCTACCAGCATCGGAATCGAAAATGCATCTGAGTTTTTGTCAATATCTGCTGCTACTATTACTCCCACTACCTCAGTGCACACAAAAAAGCAAGAAATCGTCCTGTGCAAAGAAAAGAAGAAAAACTCAAATTTTAATCGACACACCAATGAAAAAAGCTATTGTGGTAGAAAAAATGCTTACCGAAAAGAAAGGAAAAGGAAGTTGAATCTAAAAAGTGCAAGAAAGGATTATTTAATGTTCACGAAGCAGCAGTGAGGACGACTCTAATGTTGCAATATGCTTTGATGAATCGGATATAAGTTTTTCTGAGGATTTGGATGCCAATGATTACAATACAAAGGTGCTGCAAACTAGCGATTTTGTGCTAAGCAAATTTTTTATGGAAAAATGGCAATCGCAATGTATGTTGGTATAATCACTAGCGTTGGTGTGGAATACGAAATAAAATTTTTACGAAAGTCGTATTGGGGTTTGCTTTACGTTTTTTAATGTGGCAGATATATGTGCTGTAGCAAAAAGCGATGTGGTTCTTAAACTGCCAAGTCCACAAACTTCTGAAGAAACTTTAAGGGCAAGGACACAACTATCATTTTCAGTAGACATAACTGCATATAAAAATTTCTTGTGTTAAGCAAATGTCTCATCGTATGTTTCAAACTAACAATTTTTTTCACGTAAATGAATTTCATTAATTTTGTTGCGTTTCTATTTTCTAAAGTTTTTTGATGCGAGTTGTGCAGGCTTTGTGCATTAATTCATTGGTATTTAGATATTTTTTTAGTAGCCTATTTTAATTTACACCTTAATGATTAAACTTTAAAGTTAATCTTCACAGCTGAATTAATAACTCTTGTTTGTAAAATAAAAGACAAGTCTTATTTTAGAAAAAAGTAATTATGTTAATAGGCCAATTGTTGTCTTGATTCATTGTGTACTTGTACTATATTCACTGTGTACCGGTACCTGTACAAAGTGAATCAATTTTCTGCTCACCTTTAATATAAAATAACTCAATGATCAAAAATCCCAAAAACTTTTTATTAGTGTGAAATGCAGCTTAGACCAATTAGTTTGGTTCACCAAAGTTTGGTGTTTCTATGTTACCCCATATTTGAATAAATGCAAAAATTAACTTTTGTGGTTCACTGTACCCCACTCTCCCCTACTACGAGTTTCTAAGTTGAAGACTATTTTAAGGCTTGTTTCTACTACGAACGTGGAATGAAGCATTCTTTTATTTTATTGATCTTTCCACATTTAAAATCTAAGCGAGCGCTAAGCAAAGCAACAAAATCAATAACTAAACAAAGAATACTCATTCCAGGATCGTAGTGGAAATGAGCCTTTAAGGTTGTAAGGTAAACTGTACGTCACAATTAATAATTTGAGGTCGTAAAATTCGACTGTGTCAGCGTTTTCCTACATCATGATATAATGCAATTCTCAAGCTAAGACAAAACTACACTACCTGGATAATCTTCTGAAAGCAAACTATGTCACAAAAGATCACTATGATGTCATAATGAAAGCTAGGATAACTAGATATTTCATAGATAAAAAATCAGAATAAAATGACAGCTGCCCGGGCCGCAATTTTCAATTTTGTACCCATGGAATTGTAATTTACATATTTTCAATCTATCAAAAATTCCAATTTTTTTTCTCTACTAAAAAAATTCTCACTCAGCTCTTTACACTTTAATCATATTTATTTTTCGGTACATTTGCAAATCAATCATATTTATTTTTCGGCACGTTTGCAAACGCAACATAAGAAACAAATTGGTTTGTTTATCATCTTAAAAAGTCGCTAAAAAAAAAGCTTTGCCATGACAACTAATATAGAGTGCTCCTTGATCACTCCAAGAGCTGAGTGATAGATTTTTTATGAGCAGAGAAAAAAATTTTGGAGTTTTGATCCGTTGAAAATATGTAGATTACGATTCCATGGGTACAAAGTTGAAAATTGCGCCCGGGTCTCAACAACGGCATCAAGTGCCACATCTGGCACGCAAGCAGCAAATTTGACAAAAGTTTCAGGGTTTTGAGTTTTTTTAATGCCGTAAATTGTAAATAACGGTTTTTGCCATCGTTTTTCCAATTAAAGTCATTCGCCGTTTTTCGATCAAAAAGTTGGACATAGAGCAAACGATGTTTAGTGTACAGTTAAAGCATCACTTGAAATTTTTCTTCTTATTAAAAACGGCAAACGCAATTATAGATCAAAGTTTTGAACAAATCATTTAAATTTTTTTTGGACATCGTGCTGAAATCGCTAAAATTTTCAGGTATTTTGCTAAAAATTCGAATAATGTTCGAAAAAAAACAATGAAGAAGCATAGCGAAAAAGCGCTCGTCTCTATTTTTCGAAGAAAGAAAAACGGAAACCAGTTAAGTTACTATAGTTAAATTGACGCAAAACGCACTTATTAGCGCAAAGTTTTGTCTTGTTACGTATCAGCGTGCAAAGGGCAGTGACATCAGGTGAAAAAGAAGCTGACAAAAATGTTTAAAAGGGGGCTGACATGACCTTCAAATCAGCCCCCTGGTTGCTCCTTTGGTACTGTAATACTTGCAACATTACATGATCTTATATATTTTCTTAATGATCCAAATACAGTGTCAAATTTATCAAAGTAAGCAAAATTAAGAAGCACATAAAATTATTGATAAAAAAGTAATTTACATTTAATAACATTTCGTGATAAAATAAGAGTCTTTATTTATCTTTAATTGTAATAAACAATTGATCAGTTAAACATCAAAAATACTATTAAATTTTAATGTATTATAAATTAACAATTAAATTAAGTGGAAAAAATTAAACTATTTAAATGTAAAAAAACAGAAATTCAAGCTGTAATCAAGAAAAAAAAGTAGTAACTGTTTCCTAACTTGTACTTAATATAAAATCACAATTGTCAGTTGATTAAACAGTTACACTATGGCGGTCCAAGCTCGATGCTCCTGCAGGCCACTTCTTAAAATTTTGTAGAACTTTCAAGCTGTAGCTGGTTGGGGACTATTTTGAATAAGCCAATATTTCAGACTGTGAAAAATGATTACTAAGACCTTTTTTTATTCATTTGGTTTTAAACAAAGTAACTAAGGATTGTTATAACTGGGGAAGAAACGTTTTCAGAAAAAACTTTATTTTTTTGTGGTTTGAAATTCTTCAGCAGGTCACATGTGGTTTTCAAGCCAGGGTTTGGACCACCCTGAGTAACACAATGTCAAATTGTTATGCAACAAATTAATACCCATAAAAAAACAAATGATATATTTTGCTAAGAAAACTAGATGATAAACAAATTGTAGAATCAATGCATTAAGTTTATTTTTGTTGCTTTAGCTCACTTAAAAGTTGGCATTAAAACAATCAAATTATATTAATAATATAAATAATTATTTGGAAAAACAGCATTTAGATTCATTGAAAAAAATTGTAATAAATACAGTTTTTCTAGAGTATTTCTACAATGTAGAAAAAGTAATCTAATCAAGCAACATGTTTGCTTTCAATATTTATTAAATAAAGAGGAATAAACAAATTAATAACTATTTAATTGTTTTTATATCTTTCATGTTACTTGTTATCAATACTATTACAAAGATGCATAAAATAATTTGTCAAACTTTTCTTTTTATTTACAGATACATATTAATTTTATAAACAACTTAAAGTGCTTAAAGACTGTTATAAACTTTTTATAATTTACTAATAACACCCACTAGGCCAGGGATGGCAAACCTTTGTTATAGGGAAGGTAAAAAATGACAGTTTTTCGGAACTTACATCAAGTTGGGTCATTGCCTGAAAAAATTTGAAGACTATCTTATCATAGTGTGCCAGTGGCATGCGGTGAACTTTGAGACTAGTCATGCAATTAGCATGCCAAAACCGGGTCATAAAATTGGGTTTATTCAAGACCAATTTTCGTCCTAGATTCAAGGCGATCTCTAAAAAAAAGTCATTGCTTAAAAACAGTGGTGGATATTCCAATTTAGGAACCCAAGACAAGAATTTTCAAAAATTGATGTAGTCTGAGAAAAAAAAGAGGTCTGATCTGGGCTTGCATATTTTTCTCCCAAAATCAAAGTGTTCTCAAAAAAAAAAAAAAAAAAAAAAAAAAGGTCTTCACTTCAATTTCATCTCCAATTTCTCTATTTTTCTCCCAAAATCAAAGTGTTCTCTCTAAAAAAAAAAAAGGTCTTCACTTCAATTTCATCTCCAATTTCTCAATTTTTCTCCCAAAATCAAGGTGTTCTCTAAAAAAAAAAAAAAAAGGTCATCGCTTCTAACCAGTCTCCAATTTCTTACTTTTTACCCTAAATTCTCTAAAATAACACAAAAAAAATAGGTCTCTGTCTCGGATTGGCCTCACATTTCATCCAAAACAAGTAATATTTCTCATCCAATTCAACAATATCCACCTCATCACATATAAAAGTTTGTCATGCAATTCCTAAAAATTTGGTCATGCAACACATGACTTGCATGCCCTGACCGCACGCCACTGTAGTGTGCTAAAGCCAATTTCGCCTTAAAATCAAGGTGATCTCTAAAAAAAAAAAGTCTTCACTTGAAATCAGTCTCCAAATTTTCACTTCTTCATCTAAAATCAAAGTGATTTTTAAAAACAAAAAAGGTCTTCACCGTCCAATCCGTTTTAAAATTTATTGCAGACTACAAATGCCAAAAATTTCAGAACATCAAGTGGGTCACTGAATTTTAACTAGTGGGTCATGACATGACCCGTGGGTCAGTGGTTCGCCATCCCTGCACTAGGCAAATTACATATAAGTTTTGTTTTGCAAAAGAAAAACTAAAATTTAAAATTATTGGTTTTGAATGTTTGTTAATGACAATTATTCTTTTCTTTTGATTGTTTGCTTTATGAATGTATAGAACATTATGTTTCTGTCAAAGAAGCAAATTACAATAATAGTGCAAACAGTTTTTGTAGGATGTAGTTCTATGTTATCCAATTTACTTGCTTTGTTCAAAGAATCCAGAAAGGTCAATTAATTTTTATTCAGACCAGATGTATACTCACTAGGGTGGTCCAAAAATTGACTATTTTTGTCAAGTTAGGGTTTTTTTTACAAATTCTACTTTTTGGTGAAAAAATAACTTGTGTAAAATTTTTCTTTAAAATATTAAGATTTAGGGATGTCACATTGACTCCAAAGTTGGGCTTTTTCTTATTTTTTTGTATTTTTTTAAGTTTAATACAATTGCAAATTTATATAACCTATTTAAGACTGTTTAGATGATGTAACTAACTTAGCTTACAACAATGAAAAAAGTGATAAAAATATCTCAAGGGATTCTTTGGATATGATACTTTTAAGGTTAACCACTAGGTGGTGCTGATGCCTCCAAACAGTCATTTGATCATAGAACAATAATGTTGGTGTCAATTCCACCATTTTTAGGGTGAGAAATTCAATAAACACATTTAAAAGTACCCACCTTCAACCTAACTAGTGAATAGAAAGTAAACAATTTTGTGATAAAATTTTATCAAGTTATTGCAAAAGCATGCAAATAATGCACTGTGTTTTTGCAAATAGTTATAGATAATGTACTGTAGTCGAGTGACCGAATACTATTGCATAAACTTGTTTTTTAGAGGTTAGCACTTACTGTTTGTAGCAGTTTACATAATTCACTTATGGCTTGTACTACTAGGCAAAAAAATTTGTATGGGTAATTGGATTTCCTCTAGATGAAATACCAGAGAAGCAGCTTCCTTCATTGGGTGAATCTTTCAAGCGCTACTTTTGACTCCATCATGATGAGAAAAAAACAAAAGCAGCAAAAATTACTACAACAAAAATATTTTACGTGTAGAGCAAAGCATGGATTCATGTTGTAGAAGAAAGAAATGCAATCGTCAAGTTTGAAAAATCAATACAGAACATTGCTCAGTGGAAAGTCAGAGCAATCTACATCACAAATACAAAAAAAGAATTCACAAAAAATTGGACATGTTGTTTAATGTAGCTCATTGTAAGGCTTTATCCATGATTATAATTATGAAAGACAATAATTTTTTGTTGGTGCAGCATGAGTGAAGGCAACGAGGCTTTATGGCTGTAGTTGACCAAGTGTTGGCAGAAAAGGAAAAGCATGGAATAGAATGATACCAGAGTTGCTTGATCTCAACATAGTGGGAGGAAAATAAAATTCAAACAGACACTGCACAATTAGTTATAAGCTCCAGCTGTGCCAATAAGTCAACTGATGAAAGGGGTATGAATGAGAATTTCTGTCATCTTCAGGAACACAATGCCAGAAAAGTAACATAGCTGCAGTTGATGCAACTTTAACAACAGCCCTAGACCATACAAAAACTACTGATTGAGCAGCAGTACATGTTCTCAGAAAAACTGTGTCTGCATTGGGTCAGAATGTGGCTAAGATGGCAATTAGCAGGTTTTAAAATGACATTACAAGATTATAGCTCAAAATATTAAAAAGTCTTTTTCATCAAAATCAAAGTTTGTTGTTTATTGAGATGGTAAGCTTTTGCCAGAAAATAAACATGAAAAAGTAGATTGCCTCCCTGTTTTGGTTTCTGGATTTGGCATACAGCAAACCTTTTTGGTGTTCCAAAACTTTCATCTGGGACTGGTCAGGCTGTAGCAAATGCTGTAGAACAATGCATTGATGAGTGGGAAATCTCAGATCAAATTGTAGACATGTGTTTTGATATCACAAGCAGTAATACTGGTATCAGACTTGGAGCTTGCACTCTTGCAGACCAACCTTAAAACAAAATCTTTTACACTTCACATGCCAACATCACATCATCAAGATCATTGCAAAAGCAGCTTTTTCTGAATGCTTTGAAAAATCAACTACTTCTGATATAGGTATTCAAAGAATTTCAAACTAATGGCTTTCAATTGAACAAATTCTCTATAAACCCATGATGCAAAGTGATCTTAAAACAGAAATTTCAAAGACATTTTGTAAAGTAGAATGTTATCAACTTTTGTCAAGAACATTTGTCATCTACGTATCCAACCACATGATGATTATTGTGAGCTGCTTGAGCTTACAATTATCTTACTGGGACCCATGCTTCCAAGGAGTGAGATTTTACCAACCAAAAGCTCTACATTGAGCTAGTTGGATGGCTCAGCTAATTTATAGAATAAAAATTTTTTTTTCAAAGCCAGTTTTTCAAAGAAAGTCTATTAAAGATCCAATCTACAACAAGATTTGTTGCTTTTTTTAGCTTGTTGTATGTGAAGCATTGTCATACAACAAAAAGTGCTGCCAGAGCCCCAGCTAATGATCTACAGTGTTTGAAAAGCTTGTTTTTTTCCTGACATATAAATATCTAAAGCTATCAGCAAGAAATTTGCAAATCACCTTTGGTACCTAAGTGACAGTTTGGTGTCTTTTGCTTTTTTTTTATCTCATGTAAAAGTGAAAGACAGACAAAAGAAAAATGGTTTAAGCTCTTCAAAAAGTAAGACCATTGGTTTCTTTTCCTTGAGCAAAAGTAAATCTTGGAGCACCTGATGACATTAGTACCAAATCATTAGAAAATTTTGTTTCATCAAGATCAATGGAATTTTTTCACGTTTTCCCTCTCTGCTGAATTTTTTTAAAAAGATCAGGCTGAGTGGCAAAACAGTCCAAAATACCAAACTGCCATTTTGATTGTTGCTGAGATCTCAGTAGTAAATGACTTTGCTGAGAGAGGCATGGCTCTGATTCAAGACTATGGGCAAATTCTATTAAGGGATGAGAAACAGTGCCAGTACTTATTGCAGGTTGTGAAGTGGCATCATCAAAATTACCCTAAATAGATATTTCTGCATTGCCAAACAGACAATATTGCTGCAAGACTTCTAATTAATGGTTGATGTTTGCTGCTTTACTTTTCCAGTGAAAATTGTTTGTTGTAGCTGCCATATGTGTTTGTTTTACTGACAATCTTTGTCATACAATAGTGACCAGAATGTTATGCTTAAGATATTCTGTGATTATGACTGTACTGTATATACTAATTTGTACAATTCTCAAAATAATTTTTGTGAATGCATGCTGTTTTGAAAACTGCTCAAAGATTAGTTAGCTTTGGTAGTAAGCAATTAGGAGTATGTCCATTCAAACCCTCACCATAAAAAATAATGGAATTGGCACCAACTTTATTGCTCTATGACAAAATGACTGTTTAAAGATGTCAGTGACACCTAGTGGTCCAACCTTAAAATTATTGTATCTAGAGAAACCCTTGAGATATTTCTATTATTTTTTTCATTGTTGTAAGCTAAATTAGTTACATCATCTAAATGGTCTTAAATAAGTTACATAAATTTGCAAGTCTAAAAAAATGCAAAAAAATAGGAAAAGAGCCCAACTTTGGAGTCAATGTGACATCCCATCCCTAAATCTGTGCAACTGTGCAAATCAAATTGATCACTACATTTCATGCTTTAGTAATTTTTTTTATTTTTGTGAGTGAGAAAAGATGTAGCATTAGGATATCATTAATGATATTGAAATTGAAATAGGTAGCATTGTAAAATAAAATTCATATCCAGCTTTTGTTTATCTTATTGTGTATTTGAAATAATTTCTACTAGTACAGTACCATAATTTTTCTTAAAGATTTTATATAGCTTGTAATCAAGGGTGGCAACTTTGTTTTGTGCAACTTCAAATGAGGTTGGCTTCTAATCAAATAAATACAGTAACTAATAATTTTTAAGTTTTAATTTTCTATCTTTTGTAGTTTTTGAGATTATGGCAATTGAAATAAAGCCTCTAAATGAGGTTTGCATGAACCTTCAGTGTCTTTTAGCTTATTTTGGTTTCTTCTTGAAAAAGAAAGTCAGGATAAAATGTTATTCATATGTTCTTTTTAGTACCACGTTTATTTTTTTTCCATTGATATAATATAAAATCTTTACAAACAATTCTATCAGCAAATATAGGTCTTTTTCTTAAATCTAATTTTCTAAATACAGTAGACCTCATTTAATCCAGATTCAATTTGACAGACAAAATCATCTGAATTAGGCAAAGATCCAGATAATCCAAAGCCTTTTATTAAAATTTACAGTATATAGAAAATCATTTGTACTTTCAGTTTTATCCGAGTTAAGCAAAATTTTGCATTAACTGAATTCAAATTAACTAAGGTCTACTGTAGTATGTTTGTTTTTCACCCAAAGAATTGTTTGAGGCTTCAGTGAATTAATTGATAGTTCTCATAATAATGTTAACCTCTAGAGAACCAAAAAATTGTATCTAAAAACAAAAACTTGTAGGGGGAAATGTTATGAATACGGCAATCCAAATAACAAAAGAATAGCATTTTACTCTTAACTTTCAGTTGCAATAGGAGCCACAAATAAGTAAAAAATACCAAAGCACAGGATAAATACCAACCAGTAGCTTAAATTTGAATTTAAATTTACCTCAAAAACTTACAAGATAGAAGTTAAAACTTTAAAATTAACAGTTTTACAGTAAATACAATTGTTCCAATTTTATTACAAATTAGGTAATTAAACACAGATTGACCCAGATATATCAGGTTGGAACAAAAGTTCTGTCCCTTTTGTTGTTTTTAAGTGAAAATAAAGTTTAAGCAAAATACAACTTTATTTAATCATCAGCATAATCACCATTCTTATCAATGACCTCTTCCCATCTCCCCACAAGCTTTTTGATACCATTTTTATAGAATTTTTTGGGTTTTGACTTGTATAGCACAAAGTATACTGTATGGCTAACATTAAACTCTATGCCTAGTTCTCTACTTGTTTTGGAAGGATCTTCACTAATGACAGCCAGCGACTCCTCAGAATTGAGTCCTTTGGAGCACCCACATCTCTGCTTGTCCTTCAGAGTAAAGTCATTTTTTTGAAGTGTGAAAACCACCTTCTACAGGTCTTTACACTTATCACATTATTTCCATAAGTATTTTGAAGTGATTTTGCTGCTGAACTTACTGTACTGCCCTTTTGGAATTCATACAGCAAAACATGTCTTAAATGCTCTTTGCTTGGGGTATACATATGGGTCAATAATGACTGTTTATTTTAGTAATTATCATAAAATCTGAAAAAAGAAAGAATATTAGTAATTGAGATTATCACACATATGCAATTCATAAGTTATATTGGTATAATTATTCATGAAAATATTAAATCTAAGGTACAGAACTTTCATTCCAACCTGATAAGTAAAACAAAATTTTTATTTATAAAAAAAACAATTAACTAAAAATAAAAAAAATCTGCAAGCTACTTTAACTTTCTGGACTCACTCGAATGTGTAATTTTCTGCAATCTGCTGAAAAATTTTTAGATATTTTTTATTGGGGGAGCACCAGCCTTTAATGACAGCCTGCACAAATAATTTAAGAGGTAGCAAATAAAGACCTTTATGACTTCATCTGTAACTTTTTGTCCTCAACACTACTTTTGACTTTCCACACAAATTAGTTTCCAACCAATTTTATTATGAACAATTATAAAAAGTGAAAACTTGGATGATTATGATTTTTATATTTCTATTTATTTTTATTTCTATTTATCCTTCTGACTTGTACACAAGCATCAGAGATGCTATACTCAGGGAAGCCTTCAAGTGATTTCCCTAATCTGCTTTTGGAGACACAAAGAATGAAAGGTTTTCTTGTTTTTAAAGTGCTGTAAAAAGTCTTTCCCAAGGAAGTAACAAAATGATCGCATAGGTTTTGAACTGCAACCATATTTGATCTTGTTTGCCATCAATTTGGTGCTCTTAAACATTTGACCATAATATAGGCTATAAGTCACAAATTTTTCTGATCTACACTCATTGAAAAATGCTTATAAAGAGCAGTTATGATTCAGTTGTCTAGCTATAAGATTATTAAAGCCATTCTAATAAAAGTTTTCTAAAAAAAATTTGTTGTATTTATGTAATTTGCTCTAACAATCAAGTCCTCAAGCATCCAACTTATTTATCTGTGTTATATATATGAAACAAAAAACTTTAGATTAGTTAATCTAAACCTACTCCTAATATGAAATTCTAATTAGCAGATGATTCATTGTTTTATTAAGTATTTTTGATCAGTTGATAAATTTATAGACAAAAACAAAATACTTTTCTAAAGCACAATATTAATGGTGCACATAATCAATACAATCCCAGTTCAAAATCCACTTTTGTCATTTTATTGTGTCTTTGAGAAAGACACTTTGTAGCACGTTTCTCTGTTTGGTGGTTTCAACAAGCACCTTTAAATTTCAGTCCTGTTTATAAATAAAAAACAAAAAAACTTCAACCAGACAATAATGGTTGGAAGTTGCCCAAAGTTCTTATAGCTCAGATGTTTTCTTGTTAGTTAAGACAATAAATAGAGATGAAAATAAAAAAATTTAACTGACCAACCTCAACTGTTGCAGGAGCATAAATTCCATCTTCTAATAATACAGCAACATGCATTCCAACTAAAATATCTTTTTTTTGACCATTTGACATGATTTAAATTAAGTTGCATAATCAATTAAAATTCTCATAAAATTTAAAACATTATGCAACATTATGCAATACACATTTAATGTCGAGTTAAACTTAACACTTTAAATTAAACAAACTATAAAATAATGAAAAGATAAATCAAGTACTTTGTTTGCATAACAAATTATTTAGTTGGTAATTTTTCAACAACACAAAATACAGATATAATTCAAAAAATTTGGATAAGTTCCATTATGAATTAAGTAATTTACAAGGTAGCATCATAAGTTTCTCAAAATTATAAAGCAAAATTTATTTTAGATTTAAAGAAATCAGAAAAATCTAAATGGATTAAGTGTATACCAATATACTTAGAAAAAGTATTTATTTTTATTTTTTAATATGTCCTCTATTATTTTTGATTACCTCATCTAAATAAACAGTTAACATTGCTACTATTGATGGCATGCAGAGTTTTAAGAGATATTCCATACCCAATATGGATCAATTTCTTTTTTAAACCTTCCAAAGAATCGTGTTAAGTGTTGCAAGTTTTTGATTCAAGAATTAACCACACAGAAAAATTTATGGGTTTAAATCCAGGAATTAAAGAGGCCATTTTGTTTTGTCCCAAAATCTTGAGTAGTTTCTGTTACAAAAGCTTTGTGAATTTTTGAAGTATGTGCTGGCATTCCCCTTGCTAAATTTTTTTCCTGACTGCTTTGACAATCTTTTTTGTTTTAACAATTATCAGTCTACCACATCTTGGCTGATCACTTATATTACCTGTTTCCTTAAATCTTTTAATAACATTGTAAGCAGTCAATTTTGAGATTTTGACAGTGTTTACAATAGTCATGACATTCAAATTATTAAGGTACATTTTTATGATTGCAGAGTGTTTTTTAATTTACAAAAATTTAAATTCTTTACTTTCATTATACCAGAGAACCTGAAAACTTAAGAAAAAATACTATGAACTAAAAAAAGCATTTAAATAAAATAATTTACTAAATTCTGATCTAACTTTTTTCATTTCCTTTCATTTCATCTCTATATTCATCCTCCTGATACCTTCAAATACTACAGAAGCAGTAAGGAGCCACATGGAGCCACATGGAGCCACCATGTAAACTTCAAATACTATAGGAGCCACATGAAGACCTTTAAATATTGTTTAAAGATGCATGGAGCCAACGTGTGAACTTCAAATACTACAGGAGCTGCATAGATACCCTTTAAATGTAGTCTAGAGGTGCATGGAGCCTCATGGAGACCTTTGAAATATTGTTTAAAGATGCATGGAGCCGGATAGAGCCACAGTGTAGACTTCAAATACTACAGAAACTGCATAGAGACTGCTTAAATATAGTTTAGAGATGCATGGAATCACATGAAGACCTTTAAAATATTGTTTAAAGATGCATGGAGCTGCATATGGAGCCACATTGTAGACATCAAATATTACTGGAGCCACATAGAGACCCTTTAAATGTAGTCTAGAGATGCATAGAGCTGCATAGAGATCTGTAAAATACTGTTTAAAGATGCATGGAGCTGCATGGAGCCACCGTATAGACTTTAAATACTACAGGAGCCACATAGAGACTGTTTAAATATAGTCTAGGAATGCATAAAGCTGCATAGAAAACTTTAAAATATTGCTTAAAGATGCATGGAGATGCATAGAGCCACAGATGGAGCCAAAGTATAGACTTCAAATACCACAGGAGCTGCATGGAAACCTTTTAAATTAAGTCCAAAGATGCATGGAGCTGCATGGAGCCACAGGTTAGACTTCAAATACTACAGGAGCCGCATGCAGACCTTTTAAATGAAGTCTAGAGATGTATGAAGCCATATGGAGCCACTGTAAACTTCAAATACTACAGGAGCTGCATGCAAACCTTTTAATCAAAACCTAAAGATGCATGGAGCCCCATGGAGCCACCATATAAACTTTTCATGTGGCTCCATGCATCTCTAGACTTCATTTAAAGGGTCTCCATATGACTCTTGTAGTATTTGAAGTTTACACAGTGGCTCATGTGGCTCCATGCATCTTGAGACTTTGATTAAAAGGTCTGCATGTGGTTCCTGTAGTATTTGAGGTTTATATGGTGGCTCCATGCAGCTCCATACATCTTTAGACTTCATGTAAAGGGTCCCATATGGCTTCTGTAGTATTTGAAGTTCACAAGGTGGCTCCATGCAGCTCCATGCATCTCTAGACTTAATTTAAAAGGTCTGCATGCCGCTCCTATAATATCGAGTGTGGCTCCATGCAACTTCATGTAGCTCCATGTGGTTCCATGCATCTTTAGACTTCATTTAAAGGGTGTCCATGCGGCTCCAGCACTATTTGAAGTTCATACCCTGGCTTCATGCAGTTCCATGCCACTCCATGCAGCTCCTGTAATATTTGCAGATACTCTTCATCCTCCTGACTCACAGGTAAGTAATAGAGGAACTATACATAGGGTCAGAAATTACCCCCACCTGCTTTCAGAGATGCTAAGATATTGCTGTCTGTTTGAAATTTTTTTTTTTTGGGGGTTTTACAGAGATCTGACTGAAATATAGAACTGCTTGTCAAAACCACCAAAGCAGGAGAAAGCGTTGTAAGTGTCTTTTCCAAGTATATAACTGAATAATGCAAGTAAGTTTTAAACCAAGACTATGTTGATCAAAATTATGACATTATAACCACTCAACCACACTGCCAACAAATGCCTTATGACGCACCTTGTACTTAAATAAATTTTTCAAGTACTAGTATTTCAATAAAATTTTTATTTAAAAATATCTATTAAAAATTTTTCTTTATAGTGATAATGTTTATTATTATTATACTATACAGTAATTTTCAAAAATCAATGTAGCTTCAATATTTAAATGATGATAACCTTCCCATTTCATTACAATGTTATGAATAAAAGTATGGTTTCTACGTCCTGTAATTGCAGCAAATTTTATTTAACATCATTAATGCTGAAAAATGTTACAGATCACATAAAATGGATAAATAGGATAAGAAAGACAAGGAAAAAGGGAATTGAGCCACCGCTGAATTTAATTTTAAATGTAAAGAAATTTGGTTGAGAATTTCAATGCATACTGTTAAATCTAAGTGTTATTTATCAATATCAAACAGAAGTTTGTTTGCTTTTTATAAATTATCTCAAATGAATATCATAGTTAAAGTTTCTATCAATCATTATCTCAACTTGAATGCAATGCATTTTAAATAAAACTATAACTTGTCTAATAATCTTTATTCTTTACACACCATTTCATTCTTAGGTAGTTATTTCAATATCTATTACATAAGTAACCCATTATTATACTCAAATATCAAAAATTATTAATAAACCTAGTCAAGAAGTACACTTTCAATAACCATTGATTCTATTACAACTAACAACACCTATAAATGTTTTTTATCTTAACCCATTAACTGCAATGATCCCCATTTAGGGATTATAAATATTAGCATTTTTGAACCTACACCTTGCAGCTGACTTTTAGCAAAAGTATGTCAACTTGAATCAAATTATTGGTTGCTTTGAGAAAAAAAATATAAACATGTCTGTATAAATACTTAAGCATGTCACCTCATTATTTTGGGTCAACTACCAATTTTATTAAAAGGTTTTTTGATAAGAAAGAAGTTTTACTCAACAGCTTGGGTAATTTTCATTCTAGTGACTTGGTAATGATTATTGCTAAGTACTAGTTAATACAATGCCATTTTCAATATTGAACTATAATTTGGATGAATATTATTGATTTAAATACTTTGATCAGACCCGATACTGATAAACCCAGCCATTGAAGGCACATTCCTGTGTTTCTTGATGCTGGTCCCAAGCTTAGATAAATGGGGAGGGTTGCGGCAGGAAAGGCATCTGGCGTAAATCACTTACAAATTTGTAATATGCGCCCAGGTTACCAACAACCGCCTCAGGTGTTGCACAGCAGGGCACCTGTGGAAATTGTGCAACTGCTGAACATAGCGAAAACAAGAGGAGAAAGAGAGGAGGAAGGCAAGTGAAGAGGTAACAGGAAGTGTGGAAAGGAAGATGCTCACTTGTAAGAATTGGTACCTTAAATATGACTGGAAGGGGAAGAGAGCTGGCAGACTTGATGGAGCGAAGGAATGTAGACATATTGTACCTACAGGAAACAAAGTGGAAAGAGAGTAAAGCAAGGAACATTGGAGGTGGATGCAAACTATTCTACAATGGAGCTGATGAAAGAAAAAAATGGAATAGGGATAGTGGTGAGGGAGGAGCTGGATGAAAGTGTCCTGGAGGTGAAGAAGGTGTCAGACAGACTAATGGCCATGAAGCTGGAGGTAAAAGGGTCCATTCTAAATATAGTAAATGCTTATGCTCCACAGATTAACAACAGCATGGAGGAGAAAATAATTTTTGGGAAGACCTGGATGAATTGATAGAAAGTGTATCAAAACAGACGATAGTTCTAGGTGTGGACCTTAATGCACATGTGGGCAAAGGAAACATAGGGGATGAGGAAATAATGGGGAGATACAGTGCTGGAACAAGAAATAGAGAAGGAATGGTTGTGGATTTTGCAAACAGAATGGATTTGGCAATTGTGAACACTTATTTCAAGAAAAAAAATGAACACAGGGTGACATATAAAAGTGGTGAAAAAAGTACCGAAGTAGATTATATGATGTGCAAAAGGAGAAACTTGAAGGAAATGTGCGATTGTAAGGTAATTGTGAATGAGTGTGTCACAAAGCAGCACTGTATGGTGGTATGCAAAATGGCTCTCATGGTGAAAAAGCAGAGAAAGTAAAGCCAAAGGTACGATGGCCAAAACTGTAAGAGACAAGCTGTCAAGCAGCATTTAGACAAGAGGTGACCAGGACTCTGGGAGGCAAGGATGGCTTACCTTATGAATGGGACAAAACAGCAGAAGTGCTAAGAAAAACAGCTGAAACTGCGCTAAGAGTGACATCTGGGAAATGAAAAGGAGACAGGGAGACATGGTGGTGGAATGAGGAAGTCCAGGAGAACATAAAAGAAAAGAAACAGGCCAAGAAAGCATGGGAGAAAATAAGAGATGAAAATACTAAAAAGATCTAAGCTACAAAAAAAAGAGTAAGGCAAAGAAGGCAGTTGTGATGGCAAAGGGACGTGCCCATAAAGATTTGTATGCTAGATTGAAAACTAAAGAAGGTGAAAAGAAGTTGTACAGATTGGCTAGGCAGAGAGGCAGAGTAGGGAAAGATGTACAGCACATGAGAGTTATAAAGGATGAAAACGATAATGTTATGGTAAATTCGGAGGCAGTGTTAAAGAGATGAAAGGAATACTTTGATAAACTGATGAACGAGGAAAATAACAGAGACTGTAAGACAGAGGAAGCAGAAGTGGTTAACGAAGAGGTAAATTGCGTAAGTAGAAAAGTGAAGAATGCAGTAAGAAGGATGAAAAGGTAAAGCGGTTGGGCCAGATGAGTTGCCACTAGAAGTTTGGAAGTGCATGAGAGGGATGGGGATAAAATTTTTGACCAGACTGTTCAACCAACTATTAGTGAGTGAACAGATGCCAGAAGAATGGAGAAGGAGTGTGCTTATCCCAATCTATAAAAAGAAAGGGGACACACAATGCTGTGGAAACTACAGAGGAATAAAGCTAATGAGCCACACAATGAAAATATGGGAAAGAATTATTGAAGTTAGGCTAAGGGAAAGAGTAGAGATCAGTAAACAGCAATATGGATTATGCCAGAAAAGGGAACTACCGATGCCATGTTTGTTTTAAGAATGTTGATGGAAAAGTACAGGGAAGGTGAAAGAGAGCTACATTGTGTATTTGTAAACCTAGAGAAAGCTTACGACAAGGTTCCACGAGAAGAGCTGTGGCAGCTACTGTATGAAAAAATCAGGAATAACGGAAAAGTATGTGCGACTTGTACAGGATATGTATGAGGAAAGCAAAACAATGGTGAGGTGTACAATAGGAACTACAAAAGTTTCAAGGTTAAGGTTGGACTGCACCAGGGATCAATGTTAAGTCCATTTCTGTTTGCAGTGATAATGGACAGGTTAACAAATAAAGTAAGAAGAGAACCATCGTGGATGATGCTGTTTGCTGATGATATTGTGATTTGCAAAGAGACCAGGGAAAAAGTGAAGTGGAGACTAGAATCCTGGAAATATGCATTGGAAAGAAGAGGGATGAAAGTATGTAAGTCAAAGACCAAAATGGAGGAAATGATGAAGAAACAGTGAAGATAAAGGATACAAAAGTGCCAAGAGTAAAGAAATTTACCATAAGTATTTAGAATCAACAGTGCAAAAATGTGGTAGTTGTGAGAGGAAGGTAAAAAAGAGAGTGCAGGCAGGATGGAACAGATGGAGAAAAGTATCGGGAGTGATCTGTGACAGGAGGTTACCAGGTAGAGTAAAAGGAAAAGTGTACAGTTCAGTGGTGAGACCAGCAATGGTGTATGGACTTGAGATGGTGACGATCACAAAGAAACAAGTGGAAGAGATAGAAGTGGCAGAGACAAAAATGTTGAGGTTTGCTGAGAGTGACAAGAAAAGATAAAATTAGAAACGACCATATCAAGGGTACAGATAAGGTAGAACGGTTAGGAATGAAGATGAGGAAGGACAGGCTGAGGTGGTATGGACATGTCATGAGGAGAGACCAAGAGTATGTAAGAAGAAAAATGATGGAAATGGAGTTACCGGAAAAGAAGGAGACCAAAGAAAAGATTTTTATATTTACTGAAAGATATGGGGGAAGTTGGTGCAAAGGAGATGGACGTTGAAAATAGGATGGCTAGGAAAAAGATGATATGCTGTGGGTGGCCTTGATTGAACGGAAAGGCCAAAAGAATTACCACATAATAGTTACAAATAGTTGCCAACATGTGCTTACAGTAACATCTTAGATAGCATAGTAACACAGTAGGCTAATTTGTAAAGAAGGTGTATTAAGCTAAGTAACAATAATTAGTTCTCGTTCACTTTTTTCCGAGTTGAGTTGATTACTTTTTAAAACCCTAAAAAATCATAAAAAATCCTAAAATTTGGTTTTGGTATTAAAAATCCGCTAAAAGGTATAAAATAATGCAAATGCCAAGTTGATTAAAAAAGTGGGGAAACTTCATATATTGTAATTCAAGTTTATCTTTAAAATTCACATTGCTTATTCTCTCTTATAATATTTTTTACAAGCCTTTCTCTGCTGTACAATTAGATTCCATAGCTTTCTTCAGGTTTAACAGCAGTTCACTTTTTATTGATTTCAGTTTCTCTCATATTTGTTTTTTCTTTTTGGCCGCTTGACGCGCTATTTACATTATTTAATTACCGGTACTATGGAAAGAGGCTATTCAGTTGATTATGCACCTGACACTTTGCTCTCTGTGATTGGATTAATGAAGGGGAAGCAACTAAATTGGCAACCAAAGCAATAGCATTATGCAAAATAAGATTTGCTTAAAATTTAAATGTAAGCTTTTTATAATTTGCACGCGGCGCGGTAGGCGGCAAGATCCTCCAAAAAAGCTTACTACGCTGCGCGGTTGACATCACTAGACCGTATCGCATAACTAGTATTGTTGCTAATGCAAGATGTAGCCAATGGTGGCGCTACAGATTATTTCAACCAACAGTTAAAACAGCACATAGGTTGGACCAACTTACCCCATGTCTCGATTTGCCCTACAGTCTCCCCTACTGCTTCTTCCGCGTCTCCATGTCAAGATAATGATTCCAGCGGAAAAGAAAAAAGAAATTTCAGCACTTTTTTGCAAAGAAACGATTTTGGGTATTTGAAGAAACCAGTTCCAAAAAATAACTTGAAGATAACAATAAAATAGTACAACAGAAAGATATCAAAAAAAAGTAGTCCATTTGCTGAAAAGGATCGGATCTTAGCAGTGGTTTGAAAAAGTTTCTACAAATAGAGAAATTGTAGCGAGAAAATAGTTGTTGCACTCTCCATATCGGCAAACATGTTACTGTATTTATGTTTCTTATTTTCAAAGAGCAGTTCTCTTCAAACTTTAGCAAGGAAGAAGGTTTCTCCACTTGGAAAAAGTTGAATCCAGGAATAAAAAATTACAAAACAAGCCCTTCTCATAGGGTTTGGAGGGAATATTTGACCCTTGTAGTTCAACGCTAGCGTTCAGCTACGATAGATGCTCAACTTCGACAACAAGTTTTTGCTAAAAAGCAGAAATGGAAAGCTATAACTGAACGGATTGTTGAGGTTATTTGATATTTAGCAAAACAGAATCTGGTCTTACGTGGACATCGAGGAGAAGAAATATCTGGTTTGTCAGAGCCTGAGGAGACAATCGGTGATAATGTAAATATAAGAAATTTTTTAGCAAAGATCAGACTTTTGGTTAAGTATAATGTAATCTTAGCTGAACACGTGCAAAGTCCCAAAGAGAAACCAAAAAGTGTTACCTTCTTTTCCAACAGAAGTCAGAATGAAATAAATAATTCGATCTCCTTGGTGAAATTATCAAGAAAAAAATAATTTCTGAAATTAAGGATGAAAAATATTTTACAATAATGTTGGATTCAACTCCAGATATTGGCCACGAAGAACAAGTTTCAGAAATTTTGCGTTATGTACATATTGATGAAAATAGAAAAGTCAAAGTAAAGGAGGTATTTCTGAGATTTTTTCGAATCGACAATAAAAGATGCAGGCATCTTGGTAAATAAAATTCTACAGAAATTGGAGCAAGATAAAATTTCCATCATTGATTGCCCTGGCCAAACATACAATAGCGCAACAGTTATGGCTGGAGTGAGAGGAGGCGTTCAACAAAAAATTCTGGAAGTCAATCCAAAAGTTATATTTGTGAATTGTGAGAACCATACACTCAGTTTAGCCTGTGTCCATGCAAGTGGTGTGGATTCTGTTGTTGTGACATTTTTTTGGAGAAACTGTTCGTTTTTTTTTTTCTTCATCTACTATCGTTTGGAAATGTTAAAATCATTTATCTCCCTGACTGTGAAAAGACAATGTCAAACAAGATGGAGTTCCAGATACGATGCTGTGGAAGCAATGTACGAAGAATTGGACAAAGTTATTGCAAGCCTTGACCACTTGCTGGAAGGAGACTATTCTAGGGATACCAAATCCGATGCAGGAGCACTTCTGCACTCTATCCAACAATTTCCTTTTATATCTTTATTAAATTTCTGGTATCCAATTTTAAAATCAGTGGACAAAGTTTTAAAGCGTCTGCAGGATCCAAAAATGGTATTTAATGAGGCGTTTTGTGACCTACAAAGCCTTATTTAAATTTTGAATTTGAGAAGTGATGAAATTATGCATAATGCAGTGCATTCAGCAAATAAATATTGCGAAAAATGGGACATACCAATTGCACGACCAAAAAGAAAAAGAATGATGCCAGGAGAAATAGCACAAAATAGTGGACTCACAGCACAACAAGAAATAAATGCAATAATGGTAGAGATTGTAAACAGATTAAAAACCGAAATTGAGGACTGCAGTATTCGCCTGCAAGACCTCACAAATCGATTTTCATTTCTCCTGAGTTTAACTTCAATTGACATTGAGCATGAGCAAGAAAGAAAAAAATTAAGAAAGGATGAATTAAGAAAGAACGGCTCGTGCAGATTTCACTAAAGCACTTTTTTCCTGTTATTCTTCTATATGCAAGTGCTAGATAACATTGTCCAAGACAACCTAAAAAAAGGCAGAGTGTCGTCAACAAGCTCGTGGATTACTTTCAACAATGACAAAGTTAGAGACTGGAATTATGATTGTTTTCTGGAATCAAATATTGCAGCGATTTCAATTGACCAGTGCTTCCTTGCAAGCTTCTGGGCAAGACTTAAACTCTGCTTGTGCACTTTATAAATCAACCTATAATGGCTATATTCAGTCTCTTCGTTCCACCTACTCGGATATTAAAAAAAGATAATTGACTTGACTGAAACTGAAGAATATGAACAACAACGGCGTAGGAAGCGCAAGAGAAATCGCATATATGATGATGAGTGCGGCACATCTTCTGGTGCTGGTCCTTCGGCTCCAATTCAAACACCTTTTCAAAGGTTCGAAAAAACAGTACTTTTTTTTGCCATAATTGATAACTTGATAGTCGTTTTATCAAAACTCCAAGCTGCTTATGAAAATTTGAACAGTGTTTTTGGGTTTCTACGTCGGTTGCAACTATCCACCCGTAATGAAATTGTAAAAAACTCTTTAAACCTTGTCAAAATGTATCTAAAAAACATAGAATCGAGCCTTTCTGAAGAATTATTGCACTTTACTGAGCTTCTAAAATGCCGTCTTTCTTTAACTATTAATAAGACAGATGTTCCAGTTGAATTGCAGTATTATCGATTGCTTTCAGAAAAGTTTTTGGATGTTTGCTTTCCCAACTTGGACATAGCGATGCGAATATATTCATCCATGATGGTAACGAACTGCAGTGCCGAGCGCTCTTCAAAACTTACGAGAATCGAAAATGAACTCTGGACCTTCATGGGTAAACAACGGTTAAACTATCTTTCTCTAATCAGCATTGAAAACCAGCTAATGCATGAAATAGATATTAGGGGAGACCGGGGCAAGTTGTAACATTCGTATTTGTCGAAATCTAACATCAACTAACAAACCCCAAATAACAATCATATTAAGACCGATTGCTAGCAAATAACATTGTTTAGTTCCAATGACTAAAAATGGGCTTACTGTTAAAACAAGCTTTTTGAGTAGACAAAGTAAATTTTTCGAAATTTGATTTTTGTCTTCTGGGAAGATAGCGGGTGCAGTTTTATTGAAATTTTTTATATCAGTCGAAACACAAAACAATAGGCTATTCAATGCCTAACAAAGTTTAACTCTTTAAGATATTAACAAAAACGTGACTAAGTATGAGATGGGGTAAGTTGTAACATAGACTGATGGGGTAAGTTGTAACACATATTTTTGTGCATAGATTTAACTATAGCTTATATTAAAAGTAACTTCGGCAACAACATTTGTGAATAATATGAGAATTAGAATTTAGAAAAAAAAGACTAACAGAAACACTAGCCAATCATCACAACACAACTTAGGAGTTGCAGCAGCAGTTACTATAATTGAAAAAAGAGATCAATAATGGGAGTAGCAAAACATTGGTGTTTACCATGTAAAATTCTACAGAGTGCTAAAAAAAAACTTAAAGATAGGCTAAGTCCTTGGTGCAAAACAAGAAAAGGTCTAAAAAATGTGCCATGTTAACAGACACACCAGAAAAGGAGAATCTGTTACAGCTCCAAACAAAGAAAAACTAATTTTTGAAAAAATACTAAAAGCAAAAGAGTAGTTTTGCATTACATTTCTTGAGCCCTTTTTTAACAGTCGTCCTGATGAGAAGTGGGTGGTACAATCCTATGGTTACCTAAAGAGGTCACATTTAGCTTGTGCCGAAGATTTGAATACATATTTTTGTCACAAATGTGATTCTGAAATTTATGATTAAGCTAATCCAGCAGTAAAAAAACTGTTTTAACATTTTTAGACAACGGCCAAATACCTACCTCATTTTTTTTGCTTGATACTCATGTCTATTACTATAGGCTATGTGTGATTTCGTTGTGTTTACTTTTTCGTATTGTTATTTTCTTCAAGTTACATTTATATTTAATCATTTATTAGTGATTTTTGTTGCTGTTACAACTTACCCCAACTGGTGTTACAACTTACCCCACTGACGGGGCAAATTGTGACGCTTTTTTAAATATTTAAATCGTAATTTTAACCACTAAGCTTTGAAAATTATTAATTTATTTTTTTGATATTAGTTAAACAGTGACCTAAATTTTTCATATTAAACAAGAATTTTGAAAAAAACATTTATTATGAGAGAAATAGCAAAAAGAAAAAAAAGTGTTACTACGTGCCCCGGTCTCCCCTAAACAAATATTTCGCAGATTTGCTCATCACAAATCCAGAAGAAGTAGCCTATTGCGTAAAAATAAAACTGAAGTCGGGTCATGTCCTTGGGATAAAACAATGAGAGCAAAAACAGTCATTTAGACTTTATTGTAAAATGGTGACAATTTTGATGTTGGAAAGTTTTTGCGTAGTGTTTAGGCCAATAAATGGAATTGTCCTCCGGGCAATTTTATATTTGGACAAGTATTAAATTTTACAACGTGATATATTTTCTCTTGATAAATAATAATGCAATTTTAATTCGCATTTAATAGAAATTATGTTCAGTTGTCCTCCGGACTTGCAAAAATTAGGGGACCGCAAAAATTTTGCTACGGGCCCTGCACCAGCTTAATCCGGCCCTATACGTAGGACATTATTTTTAGTGCCATGGCCCCCCTATTGGAGATCACTAATACTTTAGGAATTTGTAGCGCCCATTTGGGCTGAAATCCCGCCAGAAAACAAAGACAGATTCCATGTGCAGGCTTCCTTTTTTGTTATTTTTCAGAGATCATTAGTCTTCAGAGACAAAAATTATAAAATCCGAAACAGATTCAAAGTGAAGACCTTTTTTTAGAGAACACTTCTTCTTTTTTGGGACAAAAATTCGGGACTGCCCACTTGAATAAATTTTTCCACGAAGCATATTTGATTGTGGTCGTATGACCTTTCACCCCCATCCTTTCAAAAATTCTCGGTATGTCACTGGCCGCAAGACTCCAAAATTGCGTTTGGAGTCCATTTGTATAAACTCCAACGCAATTTTCGCATTGTAAAAATTAGTTTAATATAAAAAAAATTAGTTCTATTAGTTTTTTTTTAATAAATTAATTAAAGAAAATAAACTAAAGAAACTAAACTAAAGTTTAAGGTCCATTGAGCATGCAGATTATGACGTTGGTTATATCTGTACAATGTATTGTTTGCATGTCTTACAGGGTATATGGTACGGCGATAGCGCACAAATTGACGTTATGCATGTGCTAAGGTATATCGTTTAGCCGCTGTTTCATATTTTGCATTAATCACTTTTTTAACAACAACTTTGAAATGTAATACCTTGATTGCTAATAAAATTGAATTAAATTGAAATATCGTTTTTTCTTCCTTTTTGTCAACTTTTAATGTGTTTTTTGTGCTTTGATTAATGCTGCTGCGGTTGAAAAATAAATAAAACATACATACATACCAGCATAGACGTACCAGCCCAAAAAAATTTGGGGGAGCAATGAAGTTTTGCTCAAATTTTGTGGCGTTTGCCCAAATCAAGATAGGACAAAAAAATTGTCTGAGATTTTCGGACGAAGAAGAAATTTCATCCTGAAATCGTGGTGATCTCTAAAAAAAAAATCTTCACTTGGATTCAGTCACATATATTTTCAATTTTCGTCCCAAAATCAAGGTGTTCTCTAAAAAAAAAAAAAAAAGATCTTCACCTAAATTTGGTAACTGATTTTTGCAGTTGTTCAATTGTCAATGCCCTAAAACTCCTAACTTTGCCCAAATTTTTCATATCACTGCCCGAAAAATTACTGGTCTTGCCCAAATAACTTATATATACTGCTCGAAAATTTTGAATTTTTCCCAAATCTTGGAAACTTGGGAGGCAATTGCCCCCCTGCCCCCCCGGCAGGTCGGCTATGCATACCAGTGCCGTGCGGCCAAGGCATAAAATCATGCTTTCCGTGACTGACGAACTTTTGCGTGACCTTTTTTTTACTTACTAAAGAACACCACGGTTTTGGGACGAATGAGGTTGATCCGAAGCGAAGACCTTTTTCTATTTCTTTTTAGAGAACACTATGATTTTGCGACAAAAATTGATCTTCGTCTTAGAATCTCACACAATTTTTTGTCTTACCCATAAAGTATTGCTTGTTAATTGCATGACCAGCTTTTGCATACCAGCTGCATCACCAGTGTCAGAGGTTGCCGCACGCCACTGATCATACACGTTTGTATGGACTGACAATAAACGAGATCCAAAAGCTACCATCCTGAACTCATAGAATTCCTTTTGATTGGAAACCACTATTTTATTTATGAGGTTTATCAGTACATCATTCTGGAAAGCATTCTTTTGGAATTTTGATTTTAGGAAAACAATCTTTTGGAATTTTGATTATTACTTAAACTGCTATTTACACATGATGAGTAAATATAGGGGCGGCTTAAAATTAAAAGTTTTGGAAATTGGAAGTGAGGCGCTCAAAATTTTATGGTATGATAGTAAAAATTAAAAATAATATTACTCTTTTTACTTTACTTGCAACCCCCCCCCATTATATAACCTCCTCAAAATTTGTATGCTGCTTAAAAGTATCATCAATATCTTACGGTACTGTAGTTGTCTTTATAAAAAAATTTTTTTACAATGTATGTAAGTGTATTTACTACTTGATATAGCTTTGATGCATGGCTTTTGGGTCCAAAAGCCAAACCAGGGGGCGAGACATTTTAGTACCCTTAAAAATTGAAAATAAATAAATAGCTGTAGAAGTGCTTAAAGATACTTTGTAGCCTTCTTGATAATATTTTAAAATTTCTTTATTTGTCAATTATACTTACCCCCACCCAGGAATGCTGGAAGCAGGGGCAATTGCATGTTTTCCTGATTGGTTTTGCAGAGCATTGCAATTAGCTTATGATTTTTTAAATTTTGAAACTATATCATTAGAGGTAACTTTTATTCATTTATTCATTTATTTATCATCTTTATTTATCCTTTAACTTGCAAGACAACATTGAAGGCAATAAACTTGGGCATACTATTAGGCAATTACCTTGACTTAGTTTTAAAAATCCTGACATATTGCTGTTTGATTAAAAATTTTTATTTAATTCTTTAGTTTCTATTTAGATATGATTGTTGATTTTCAGTAATTTAGAGCTGCCAGTTTCCTGAAAATACAGTAGAATGATGAAAGTAGGTTTTAAACTGGAACTTCTTGATTGTGTTCACTGTTAATATATATGATTCTCCTACTTTTCTGTTCTTGTAACTTTTCATCAGATAAAATATTTAGGCTGCTAGTTATGAGAAATAACAAGCATGTATCTATATATATCTGACATAATGCCGCAAAATTTTCTGCTTTTTGTTCAATTAACTTTAGTTTGAATTGACAAATTATTTATCACTTGTGGTATAATAAATGGACCACTATATAATTTGTATATTGCAAATTTCTGTTTAAATATTAGTCTGCATTAACTTGATTTGCTTATTTGGGTGAAGCATATTTTTGTCTAATTTAATTTATGAGCTTTTTTACAAATGTATTTTTTGATGCATCTTGATTGGTTTTGTGATATTTTTTAAACTCTGCTTTTGGCTTTAATTTTTAAATCATGCTACTTGACGTTTCATAAAAAAAACTTTCTTAACCAAATAGCTGTTTCCTAATTCATGTATAGTTTATAAATCCAACATTCAATTCATTTAAGTTCTTTAGTGTGATTGGGACTTAATCTACTTTTTCCAAATTGTGTTTGGTGAAAAGTTCAAAACTGTTTTCATCGAGTTTTCAAAACCAAACAACCCATATTGTACCACTGTTGAAAAAATCTTTAGGAAATTTGAGTATAAATCAACTTGAGAATTTGCTTAATTTGAGTTAGAATAATGCTGCTACATAATTTAATCTTTAGCCAACAGTTATTGATCATTCCAAGCAAGCTAATTTTAAAACAGCTAAAGAAATATTAAGCATTTTTTTTTAATCACATCTAATCAGCTCATTGTATAGCACTTACATTTCTGGGATCAATTCAAAACACAATTATGATCAAAATACATTATACTTAAATACAGCTCGATTAGGTCAATTCTAATCCATGCACCCATTGCACAAAACACAGTCAAGTAATTCATTTATCTCAAAGATTTGAAAAATATATGCCATAGTGTGAACATTGAACAATGTTTGCCAGTGTGTTTTAATGTGCTGATAAGAATATGAAATGTTTGAACATTTTTAATGAAAACAATAACTGCACAATAGTAGGACCAATAGATTTTTCCTTTTTCAAACAATTGGCTAAATTATTTTACAAAAATGAATAAAAAAATCTTTTTGTAATGCTAGTAATAAAGGATTTGTGACCAAATTTAAGAAAAAAGGACTGGTTAAACAATCAATATGCGCTATTATTGTAAAACAGCCTCATGGCTTGTTGCATTTACCAAGAAGCATAAGTAAATTTTATTAGGGCCAGTGCTTGTTTCAATGTCAGAGAAAAACTGAAACTTTTTTATAAAATTAAGCAATATTGTGTTTGAGAAAGTAAATATTTTAGCATTTAGTTTACTTTAAAGTCAATAGCAATGAAGTCATCAGCATGGTTGAGTGGTTAGAGTGCTAGGATTGTGATCAACATAGTCTTAATTCAAAACCTTCTTGAGCCATTTTGTTCTGTTTTTGGGAATGACACTTATGGCATTTTTCCTGCTTGGTAGTCTTGGCAAACACTTTTAAATTTCAGTTATATCTCTATTTAATTTCAAGCGGACAGCAATATCTTTGCCATCTCTGGAATCGGATCAGAGTAATTACTTACCCTATGTATTAGTGCCTCCATTGCTTTCTTGTGAGCCAGGAGGATAAATATAGAGATAAAATAAATAAGTCATCATAACCTCAAATTTTTAAGCTTCAGCATCTGTCATTTGATAAAAAATTTATAAAACTATTTTTATTTTTGGCCCAGCACTTGCCATAAAAAAATATACATCACAGTTGTTTTTTTAACAGAGCTGAATTAGTGCAATTATTGCTCATTGGCAATGCTGGTAAATTTCAGTATCTACCATAAATAATATTAGCAATTTACAGCTATATAAGAAATCAATTTTTGGATAAATTTAAAAATTAGTTTATTTTGATGCTCTGTATCATTTAAAAGTACTTTGTTGCTTTGAATAATATAAAATTACTCTAAATTAAAATTTATTGTTTTTTCGTAATTTGCACCCCCATTGAAATTTACTTTACCCATTGTATGAGTTTTTAGAAATAAAAAATAAAAATTTTAGTATAATCTTAAAATCCTTTTTGAAAAAAAACTATATTTTTAGCATGAACATGTTTATTTATACAGTATGGGTATCATATTTTTTTAAGGGTCTCATATAAATTTAAATTCTAAGCCCCCCCCCCTCTAGCAAACATGGCTGATCTGAGCTTGCAGAAAGTATAATAAAATTTCTATAAGTTACTACATTTTTTTGTCTTTAGGTATCAAATAAAAGCTGTTTTACTTGCACAAATCATGAATATAAACCGAAATATAAAAATTTAAAAGAGACCAAACTATCCATGTTAAATTCATCTATACATTTTTTTTAGTTTTGTGTAAATGTTATTTTTTCGTTTATTTAGACTTATTCAACAAATTCCAAATTAAACTGAGAGGGATTTGTTTTGTTTTTAAATTGATAATTAGCAATAAATGTAAATAAACTAATACACATTAATCGATTGATTGATTTATGAAAAAGATCAAGTTATTGTTTTCTTTAGTTACTATAATAAATTGTGTTATATTAAATGGTATTTTGATTTGTGCAAAAACATTAGTTTGAACTATGGCTTAGTTGATATTATCTTCACAAATGGAATCATTGCCAGAAGAATTGTTAGAAGCTATATTTTCATATCTATCTCCATACAAAGAATATGATATTGCTGCATGTGTCTGTAAAACATGGAAGCGAATCATACATGGAATGGTTAATCATTTACCATTCAAATTTGAACAAAATCTCATTAATGGCAGCATTGAATGGTTTTCAGTTGTAGAAGGTTTACAAACCACATCTGTAAGCCCCAGAACTGGACAATCTATTTGTTATAATGATTTTTCACGATCACTGTATTTGTTTGGTGGAAGATCTGTATTTGGATCTGGAGCAGGGTTTAATGATTTATTGCAACTTGATTTGCAATCTTTAATTTGGAAACGTCCTATTGCTAAAGGATCTATTCCACCTCCTAAATATGGATGTAGTTTAAGCAGCTACAAGAATTATTTGATATTATTTGGAGGATCTTTTCTTCCTCCTGTTAATACCCTTCGTCGAGGTGTTGTAGAATACAGTTGTGATCTTCATATATTTGATATAGAAAAAAAAGAGTGGATTTACAAACCATTTTTATCAGAAGAATGCCCCAACGAACTTTATGAGCCAAAGGCATGTATGATAACAGATAATGATGATCCTGATTTAGATGTAATGTTAATGTATAGTGGTTTAACAAATTCACTTGAAAAGTTGCCTAATAAGGAGCTGTGGTGCTTTGTTTTAAGTTCTTGGACTTGGGAAAAGCAGACAATAATTAAAGAAAAAAAAACTGATTCTTTTGATCTTTCAAGAAGTGTTATTAACCGAATTAAAAGTTCTACTTATTCTTCAGCCATATTAGTATTGGGATTTTCTCAAGAAACATTACTACCGCTTTTATGGCTAATGTGCAAAACTGGTCCTTCTGAATGGACAGTACAAAAACTTACTTTATCATCAGAAAATCCTTTACTTTTTTCGAATATTAATTTTGGCATGCCTTGTTTGCTGCTTGGCAAAACATTAGTAGTTTTTCGCAATACTTGTTCTGAGCAAATTTTACCTAGTGCAGACAATATTAAAGTTCCTAAATCTTTATTTTCTAAAACTAATCTTGAAATCATTTCAAAACAACTAGTTTCCACCTCTCAGTGCTCAAAAAGAAGTATAAGTTCTTTGTCAGTTCACATGCCTGTTCGATCAAAAATGTACATGTTTTTACTTGATTTAAGTTTAGTTGAAACTCACAATATAGTAAAATGCCTTTCTCAGCTTGATCCCATTACTGGAAAGCTGTTACCTTCTTACATAGGTGTTGGAATTGCATCAAACATATTAGCTGTAATTGGTAAAGGTGAAATTATTTTACACAGTTCTGTAAAGTCTGGTAAGAGATCTTATATGTCACTGTCAGTAATTCGAAGTCAAAGATAGTTCACAATCTTTATGCTAACATTTTTATATAATGTTTATACAGTATGTGTGTGTGTATGTTATTACAAAAACTCACAAATGGTATTTTACTTTACATCACAAGTGGACATGCATATCGCAAAGTCAAAGTTGCACTTTCTCAACAAGTATGCTTTCAAAAAATATTGCTTAATTAGTTATCTTAAGCATTTACCTTGTTCTAGTTTAAAAAAGATTTTTTGAATTAAATCAGTATTTTTTTGTTTTATAAATCGTATTATTTTGTTAAGTAGTAAAGAATTCATGAAGTACGTTTTAAGGTTTTAAAAAGAGTTATGCATAACAGTGTACCACTTTTGTATGTCAATGCTCGAAACTTTTTTTATTGATTCACAAAGGTGGGCACGGTACTTTTACTCGGTACTTTTGAATAATCCAATTTAATAGTTATAACTATTAACTTATCTGTCATACATTGAATTTCAATTGACATTCAAAAATAGTGTAATTCAAAAAAAAATTTCAAAAATAGTTTTTTATTACTATTAAATTGGATTATTCAAAAGTACCGAGTAAAAGTACCGCATTACTTTACTCGGTACTTTTGAATAATCCAATTTAATAGTGATAACTATTAACTTCTCTGTCACATATTGAATTTCAATTGACATTCAAAAATAGTGTAATTCAAAACTAAAAAAAAAATTTCAAAATAGTTTTTTTATTACTATTAAATTGGATTATTCAAAAGTACCTAGTAAAAGTACCGCGGTACTTTGTGCCCACCACTGTTGATTAATTTGCAAACTCTTACAATATGTGTTGAAATTCAATGAATTATTAGTAGTTTAAGTTGTTGCTTTTAATCATTGACTTGACCAATGTTGCCCAAAAGCTTTTGTTAAAACAGGGTTTCTAAACTATATTTCTAAGGGTGCATAAAAATTATAATTTGCTATCTACATTCCACTTTATTCAAAAGCATTCCGAAGATCTTAAGAACTTGCCAATGACATTACTCAAAAAAATCTTAATTCGTTGTTAAAGCATAAAACTTTAAAGTCAAGTAAAGACAAAAAGTAGTCGTCAATTGAAGTTCGGGTATACTTTATCGCTACATGTGCAGTGAAAACTTTTTTTTCTTTACGTGACTTTCGAAAAAAATTTAAACGTGGGCCATAGAGTTTCACAAAATTAAACTTGGGGTTCACAAACCCCCTGTTAAAGAAAATACGCAAGGTTATTTAAGTTGATAAGGAACTCTTATTCTTAAGTGTCTGTTTCTCAAAAGGGTTAATGAACATTTTCAGATTTTTTTTTTTTTTAAACTAAATGGTAGCTTAATGAAATTCTTTGTTTTTTTATTGAAGCGTTGGGTTCCAGACACTAATTTCGGAAATCAATGCACTAGATTGGATAGCTTATATGTTATGATTATGGAAATTTGCAGTTGTTTTTTTTTATGGATCTAAACTTTAAAAAAACATTTTATAGCAACCTAAAGCTCATATTGATTTTTGGGACTCTTTTTCATAACAATTACCTACCATTGTCTTATTGCACATACAATCCATAAGTAAAATTGTTTCAACAAAAGATTTCCCCACTGCAATAAATATCATGCCTTTGGTTTTTTTTTACTTAACAAATTTTCTGTATTTTTACTATGTTCTTATCCTTTAACATATCCTAATCATATCTCTTTCCGTTGTGAGTTTTTCTCTTCACCCCTAATTTTGACCGAGTTTCAATTGTATTGATTCATTTTTCTACTCATCTGTTGAAATTATATGAAGATCTACCTGTGCGTTGTGCACCTTTCAAAAATCTATCGCAATTTTTTATTTTTTTGCATGTGCTTAATTTTTTGTTTAGATTTTGTTAGGTTCTGCAACGTGGCGGTGAACGTGGAAGCATCTATTTATAGCGAACGCAATCGACACGGTGTAGGTTCACGCGTTGTTCTGTACTGCGTAATTGGAAAATAAACTTTGTTTCTTTTCTCTCCTTAACGATCTTAGCAAGCAGCACTGAATTCCAGTCATATTACGATAAAAAAACGAGAAAAATTTTCAAAAGCATATCTGGCGAAGCGTTTGAAGGTTACGCTTAATTTAACGCCTCCCTCGTTGTTTCGTGAGTAATGAAGTTAAATAGAGATGAAGATAATGATCAATTTCTTAAAATTAAAAAATGTCTAGCATATTTACCACAATTTGTCGTTTAAAACTTTTTTTGTTTTTTCAAATATTTTAAATTATTTGGCATAAACAAAAAATTATTTCTATTTCTCATTTGTGAATAATTGTAACTAAAATATTTTTACTTTATTTTAGTATTTGATGTTCACAAGCTGCTTATAATGCCATGCAGTATGTAATAAAATTAACTTCAGAAAATTCACAATAGTCTTTTATTATAATTTTCGACTAAATGTGTCTTTACTAAAATTTTCGACACTTCGTCATGTCGAGCCGTAAATAGCTTAATTTTTTTATTTTTAGCAACCTTTTCGTTTTTATAAAACTGAGCTTCCCAATTGGCAAGAATTTAGCGCATTATACTTGCCTCATAAAGGGCCGTTTCCACTACAATCGTTCCGCGCTTAAGCGCTAAGAGAAGCAAAAAAAATCAATAAACAAAAATATATTAAGATTAGGGATTTAGTTTTAGGAACCAACCCTAACGTAGTAAAGAATAGCAAATTTATTCAACAGAATCAATTGAATTTATTAATTAATTATAATTGTAAAAAGGTCTCTGATACAGAATAGCGCAATCATATCGCACAGAATTTCATCATCTCTTTATCCACTAAATAATACAGCCACGTCACTATATATCAGGGGTCGGCAATCTACGATCCGTGTCATTTTGTTGTAATTAGTAGTAACTGAATATGGCCCGCCGTCTCGTTTGCAATCCCATTTTTTGACGTAACAATTTCAAATACTGTACCTAGTTACAGCAGGGGTGCAAAAACGCTTCATTTTCAAGTACGAATTTTGGTGTAGAACAAAAAAAGTTTTCGCTTCAAATTTTAGTGACGTTGCTCCTTTCATGTCCAAAAAACTAATGAAGACCAAAAAAAAAGTCTTCACTTTAAATTTATGTGACGTTGCTCCATTTACGTCTCAGATAACTTTTGTGGAACAAAAACTAAAAAAATACAAACCGCCATGCAGCTGCCATGAACGTCGCTGCAAATCATGGTCACACATGCAAGTTTTTTGTAGCACTTTAGCACCACTGTGTACAAAGTCTCCTATTTAGCCCGCTTTATAATTATTCCGACAAAAGTTTGTTAATGTGTAATCTTGTAATATTTTATCTTGCTGTAAAGTAATTTTCTGTCTCGTTACCCCGGCGCTTGCTGTCTCGCTATCAGTATCAGTATCTTTTATTTCAGTTCCGCCATAAAAAACATAGTGAAATAGGAAATTTGTAAGTCTAAAAAGCAGAACAGAAAAAGGAAGAGGTCTCGCTATAGGTTGTACGATAACAGGGTAGGCGAGGAGCAAGGGAAAAACACAACAATCGTGAACAAAACTTCATGAAGCTGGTATAAGCCAACCGTTTTGAAATACCATGGAAGCTTTTGAAATTTAAAAGTTTAACTTGCCGAGTTGGGCAACGTTGGTGCAAGTGGCATTCCTATAGAATTCAAATAATGTGTTTTTGATTTTTCTTAAAACTTTAATTGCATTGTTCAGCTTCTATTAAAATGAAACAATTAACTTATTTATGGCTAGTGCTACCATGAATATGACTTTCCAACCCAAATTTTGAAGAAAATGGCACTTGCGAAAGGTAGTCTATTGAAAATGAAATGCAAGTAAATGATGATGAAGATATTTTTAATGTTTTTGAAAAAAATGCCTTGTGTGAAATTTTTGAGCTGCAATTAATCATTAATTAAATCAAAAAATACAAAAATTTAACGCTTAATAGTAAGTTGCTACTAGATAAAACTTTTTTATATAATTTAACTTTTTTTAGCTCTTTAAAAATTTAGACCTTTTTTAAATCTCTTTTAGCTCTTTTCTGTTTACTTATGTTCGCAACACTGCCAATGTTAAGACAAATAAGCCTTTTTTCAGCCACCTAGTGAACACGGCAACTGTTGCTAACATTCCAAGCTTTGGCTTTATGTAGTTTGTTAACAACCAAGTCATGAAGCGGATAGCATATTTCGGTGATTTAAATTTGAGTTGAGATTATAAAATTAGTTTAAATTTTACAATCTGTTTGCTATGTAATGAAAACTGAGTTTTTGCAACTTTGCATGTAGTCAGATACAGCAGTCATTTTTTTAAAAAATTCCAAAACATTTTTCACACTGCAACTTGCGGTCATTTTTCTTTTAAAACTTATTTAAGTCCAATGTTACATAAATTAAATTTAAAATCGAAATTGGGTAGATGACCAAACTATTTTGTAACTGTATTATGGTAAGCAGATATTGTTAATTTAATTTTTAACTATATATTTAAGTATGCTTGTGATGGTGGTAGTAGTTTTGCTTATAATGCATTTAAGTATTAAATATCATAATTCAAAAGTTTTCAGTGCATGTGTATAGTGGTAGTTAGATTAAAATGCCTTGATGAGCATGGTTTTGGTAGAATGCAATCAAGATAAATACAAATTTGAAGAATAAGTGCTTAATTTAAATTATAAGCACAACGCCCATGCACATTGAGATATTTTAATCTAACTACCAGTTTGCACATGCACTGAAAACTTCTGAATAATGCATTTAATAGTTAAATCTATTAAAAGCAAAATTATTACTACCATCACAAGCATATCTAATTATATACGAGGTGTGTTTGAAAAGTATCGGGACTGTATGCTTTGCACAAACAACACTTGCAACAGTGATAAAAGCTTTGTTTTTTAAGATGGCGCAATGTCTTGTGGTTGTAAAAATGTAGTTTCAGCATTCTGTGACAACCATATGCTTTTTTACAGGCTTTTCTTGAAAGGTGCTTTACTGTAGTTCGTTTTGGGATAATTTATTTAGTAAATTTTTTTTTTTTTTTTCTTTTGTTAACAAATAATGAGCATTGAACAAAGAATCAACTTGAAGTTTCTCATTCGACTTGGAAAAACTCCAACTGAAACTCCAAGAAGTTTACGGAGATGCTACGATGTCAAGAACTCGGATTTTTGAGTGGCACAAGAGGTTCAGAGAGGGAAGAGAGGATGTGGAAGATGATCCTAGGAGTGGAAGGCCAACAACAAGCACAACAAACAAAAATGTTGAGCGTGTGAGAGAAAAAGTGCGCAGTGACCGCCGCCTTACTGTTAGAATGATAGCAGATGAGTTGAGCATGAATAGTGAGAGGGTGTGGAGGATCATCACAGAAGATCTGGGGATGAGGAAGGTTTGTGTGAAAATGGTACCAAGGTTGCTGAATGATGGGCAAAAGGAAAATCGTGTGCAAGTGTGTCAAGACATTCTGAAACAACTTGAAATTACACCAGATCTGCTGAGTAGAGTTGTTACCGGTGATGAGTCGTGGATCTTCGAGTACGATCCACTCACCAAACGGCAGAGCCTTGAATGGAAGAGTGCATCCTCACCAAGACCCAAGAAAGCAAGGCTGTTCAAGTCCAAAATTAAGGTGATGCTGATTGTTTTCTTTGATGTTCATGGAATTTTTCATCTAGAATTCTTGCCACAGGGCCAAACCATTAACCAGAATGTTTACAAAGACATCTTGCGACGTTTGATGCGTTCGGTAAGGGAGAAAAGAAAAGAATTGTGGGAGACAAAGTCATGGCTGCTTCATCATGACAATGCTCCTGCTCACAATGCCTTAAGCATACGACAATTTCTTGCAGAAAATAACATTGCCGTGCTGGGGCAACCACCCTACTCGCCAGATCTGGGTCCCTGTGATTTTTTCTTGTTTCCTAAGCTCAAGGGAGTCATTAAAGGAACTCGTTTTCAAGACTCAAAAGCCATAACAACAGCCGTAACGAAGGCACTACGAGCGATCCCAATGGAATCTTTCCAGAAGTGCATAGAAGCATGGCAGCAGAGATTAGAAAAGTGCATTCGAGCTCAAGGAGATTACTTTGAAGGGGACAAGTTGTAATTTTTACGTGGCATTTCAAATAAAATAATTATTTACACAGTCCTGTTACTTTTCAAACAGCCCTCGTATATAGGCTTATAAAACAAAACAAGATTTATGTAGATTCTATAACTAAATTTGCTTATCATAATAAACTTATTAAATAGTTTGGTTGCTCAGTCTGTAATTAAGTGATTTAACCATTTAAATTATGACTGCAAATGCTTAAAAGAAAAACAAACAAATAATTAAACTCTAAAATTATCAAATCCTGAAAAAATAGAGAGTTTGATAATTTACAATGAGCTTGAATGCTTACATACTTGCATATAAACTTAAAATGGTACTTAATACAAAAACCAAGTTATTCAAAAACAGAAAAGTATGATACCAAAAACAAATGTTTATCTTTATTTTTTCTGAGTAATTGAATGGATAAAAGTATCAGAACACATTAGCAACAGTTAACTGAAATTTATTATGTTATGCAATTTGACTGCAATCGTCGTCGTCGTTTGAAGAGGTATCCACTCCAGATCAGACACAAACAGGACTGGGGCCGAGGGTTTATCCTTTTACTACCCCAGACCGCTGTACTGCCTGGATCAGATGCTGGCAGTGATGTCATTAAGCCAGCATCGAGTTTTGTCATCCAAAACCGTCAGACCTCGTGCTCCATGTGGTGCCCGATGTATAGGGCACGCTGTTAGCACATGGTCTGCGGTTTGCTCAGAGGCGCCACACTCGCAATTCGGTGAAGGAGCGAGACCCCATTTGAACGAATGGAATCGTCCAACACCAGTCCGCAGGCGGTTGAGCTTAACCCAAGTTGCTCGGGGTAAGCCCATCCCAACAGGCCTGGCACCGGTCTCGGGCACAAAAGCACGGAGCCTGGAAGCATTTTCACAGTACTCCGTTTTCCATTTGTGATTTGTCCATTCAGAGGCGCGAATGCCAAGTCTGGCAAGGTTATCCAAAAGATTCCGCGCACCTGGCACAAACGGGCGTCTGAATCTTAGTCTCACTTGCCGAGTATCTGAGGACCCACTTAACAGACCATGCAAGATATGATGGGGGTCCAGAGATCCACGGTAAGCCAAGGAGAGTGTCGCTCTTATTTGGCGAAGCTCAGCTGGCTGGATGCCTGAAAGTACAGGTAGGTGGTCCGTTGGAGTGGGACGCAGGCATCCAGTAACTATGCGCAAGGCGTCATTCAAGACACTGTCAATGAGACGAATGTGAGCACTGCGACACCAGACTGGCTCACAGTACTCAGCTGTTGAGTAGACTAGAGACAAGGTGGCTATGCGTAGTGTTTTAGTACCAGCACCCCATCCCGAGCCCACAAGTCGCCTCAGCAGTGTGACGCGCGAGGATAGTTTTTTGCGCAATGCCACTAAATGGTAACGAAACGTGAGCGATCTGTCCAGTTTTACCCCAAGGTAAGTAGGGGTTGGACAGAAAAGTAAAAGTCTACCGTTGTTGTAGACCTTTAGCTCACTTTTAGCCTCTCGGTTGTTTAAATGAAAGGCTGTCGTCACCGTCTTAGTGTGACTGAGCTTTAACCTCCAAGTCTGAAGATACGCTGACAGTGTAGACATGTCTTGGCTTAACATCCCCTCCAAGTTCTTCCAGTTTCCAGAAGAGTGCAACAATGCTAAATCATCAGCATAAACAAACTTTCTGGAAATCATGGAAGGAAGATCGTACGTATAGATGTTAAATAGGAGGAGAGCCAAGACCGATTCCTGAGGAACGCCGTTTTTAAGACGGCGTAGCCTGCTTTGCTTGCTGTCACCGGTGGTAAGGGTGAAACTTCGATTTCGGACAAGCTCCATGATCATTTTGATCATGTGTCTATCCGGAAGTAGTCTCAGCAGCTTGCAGGTAAGGCCACGGTGCCAGACAGTGTCATAAGCAGCTGTCAGATCGATAAATACGGCACCGGTCTTCTTTTTAGCCTCGAAAGAATCCTCGATGTTCTGGGTTAGCAGAACAACTTGATCTACGGTTGACTTTCCGCGTCGGAACCCAGCCTGCTCTTTAGGGAGCAGTGGATCGATTAATGGTTCAACGTGAGCGAAGATAAGCCTCTCGAGGATCTTGTAGGGCACACAGAGCAGAGATATCGGTCGATAACTCTTTGGGTCCCCCACGGGCTTTCTTGGTTTTGGGATCGCGACCACAAGCGCTCTTCTCCAGATCTTGGGAATTTTGAGTCGGCGCAAACAAGAAGAAAGGAACTCACGTAACCAGGACTTCAAACCAGCTCCAGCATGGAGTATAAGCTCGGGGCAGATGGAATCAGGTCCTGGAGCTTTACCTGGTTTTAAATGTTGGAGGGCAGCAGCAAATTCTCTCTGTAAAAAATTGTCAGAGATATTTACTGCGTCTGGTGTTGTGGCCCTCCAAAGGTCAGACACTTCTTGAAAGACAAGTCGAGATGACTTGCGGTCAACAGCCTTGTATTTCCCATTTTTAACCAGCTGAGATGCAATAGCATTGGCTGAAACGAGACAGTGACGAGGAGAGTGTCATGACCTACCAGTAAGGTTGTTCAAAATACTCTACGCTTTTCGACTAGAGTATGAGAAGTCAATGCTCCAAACTGCCTCGGACCATCAATCCCTCCGCTTTCTGTCAAGCTTGGCAAGCAGAGCTGTAGCAGCCAAACTTGAGTCGTCTCCCTGAGGAGACTGCAGAAAGGTTTTATAGAGGGATTCACACTCTGCATCCCAACACGGAATATAGTTATTTCGATACCCGCGTGGGATAGTCTTTTTGGCTGCTTTCTTAATGGTGTTACAGAAGTCCTGGTAAGCCGCATCCACATCAAGTGAATCAGGCGGCAACAAAGTCTTTGCGAATTTATTCGTCAAAGCAATGTAGTGACTCCATTTGGCCTTGCGGAAGTTCCATCGCTTAACAGGCATGCTTGGTACTGCCATAGCAAACTTTGGTGGTGTAATAAGCGAAGGTCGATGTTGTGACCTGGGGAATTTGTCAAGGACACGTCTATTCGGTAAGTGACTGTTTGGACCTACGCTAGCGAAAGCTAGATCTGGATTGGTGCCAGTGTTCCAGCGGCCTGAATAAAAATTGGCAGCGTCCTTGGCATTATATAGGAGGGCAAGACAATTAATACTTGCCCAACCAGCCAAGCACTCACCGTCCGTACTGTTGTCATCGTAACCCCAGTCAGCATGACGACAGTTAAAATCGCCAGCTTAAAAAGACAGGGGTGAGAAAACACTGGGAGATCCAGGGATCGCAATCGCGTTGGCGGTGGTTTGTAGACGTTGACTACTTTATAGCCATCAACGTCCACACACAACCACTCGATCTCCGATGTCGGTGGAGATTGGTCCAAAAGCATGTATCTCAGTCGCTCGTGGACAAACGTGGCAAGGCCATGCTTCCTGCTTAAAGAAGACCCAGCTAGTTGGTAGTTTGGAAGTACCAACTTCTCTGCATCAATGCAGTGGGTCTCCTGCAGTAGGATGACGAGTGCCTCAGACTGCATAGCGAGGTGATGAAGAACGTTCATCTTGCTTGCAGTGAGGCCTTCGATGTTCAGCTTTTTTATTTATTTATTTTTTTTTATTTTATTTTAATCTCTATATTTATCCTCCTGACTCGCAGGAAAGCGACGGAGGCGCTATACATAGGGTAGGCAATTACCCCGACCTGCTTCCGGAGATGCCAAGATATTGCTGTCCGCTTGTAATTTAGTAGAGATATTACTGTAATTTAGAACTGCTTGTCAAGACCACCAAGCAGGGGAAAGTGCCGTAAAGTGTTTTTCCCAAGAACACAACAGAATGGTGCAAGTGGGTTTTGAACCGAGACCATGTTGATCATCAGTCCGGTGCGTTAACCACTCGACCACGCTGCCGACAAAGAAGAATAGTGGGTCTTCGGAACTTGTTGGCAATGTGCCCTGAAAATGGCAGTTTTATCTTAACATTGCCCCGTCCTGAAAAGGACGTTTGCCGATTAGCAGACCCACACTGAACATCGGAATGGGTGGATACCCTTCCGTTTTGGTAGGTTCGGTTTCGGTCTGTCATTTTTAGAATCAATGAACAGACTTACTTGCGGCCCAAGCTGCGTGAAAGCACCAACTGCAATAATATTGGATATTCCAAAACTTATAAGAGTTGGCTACATATAATCACTAAAAAACAAACCAGGTGCAGCTATATAATTTAAAACAAGAATTGTAATTATTCTACCTATTTCTACAAAAAATGTTGACACAGACAGATAAATGTTTATATTTGTAAATTACATAACAATTGCAAAAAGCAGGCATATTGGATTTTTCATTTTTTTATTAACCAAACATTTTTAAAAAATTATAATACAAACAGTTCAGAAAATTTAATACAATATAGTTACAGTGCGAAAGATATTTAGAAAATTGTTTTAAATAATTAACTACAGTATCTGACTACAAGTAAAGTCTAACCTTAATTGCAAAAACTTAGTTTTCATTACATAGCAAACAGATTGCAAAATTTAATCTAATTTTAAAATCCCAACTCAAATTTAAATCATTGCTATTCGCTTCATGACTTGGCTGTTAAAACAAACTACATAAAGCCAAAGCTTGGAATGGTTAGCAATAGTTTCCGTGTTTATTAGGTGGCTGGAAAAAGGCTTGTTGAGACATTCGATCAATGTAAGAAATGTTTCGGCATGTGAAAAAAGTGCGGCCCGCCGTAACGTTGTAAAGTTAGTTTTTGGCTCGTGACATGCAAAAAGTTGCCGACCTCTGCTTTATGTAGAGAGCATGAGCGGATGTACACGTAGCTCTATTGACCGTGGGATTCAGAATCGTTGTGGCACAAAATCGAGAATTTATAAAAATGATAATTTCAAATTTTCACTCGACATATATTATGAAAAATACAGTTAATACCGTGTTTACTGCCAATGTTTACTGCTCTACAAAAATACCGTGTTTACTGCCAGCCCTGATGATTATTTTCTCATGAAAATGTCTCTAGGGACTTTTTACGTACTTCAAAACCCTTGGGGTACAACAGCTTTGAATGACTGGAGGCATTTATCGCAGCGAATTCGAAGTCATGAAAACTCCACACATCGTGCGGAGACGTGTGTCATATATGAGCAATGGAGAAACAGGTGGGCAATAAAAGAAGCGTTGTACGAGTTTTTGCTGGAAAAAACAAACTTTTGGAAAAATGTTTTGGAAAGACTAGTGAATGTTACGTTGATGTTAGCAAAGTGCAACTCAGCTTTTCGCGGATCCAGCGAAGAACTATCGAAGGATAACAAGGGCAATTTTTTCTCTATCATACAGCTTCTTGCCAAATGTGACATTGTTTTAGACAAACTTTTATAACTACCTAAAGGTTCTCCAAAATATTTAAGTCCTTTGATACAAAATGAAGTAATATCAGTATTGGCTGAAGAAGTTCTCCGAGATATAAAAAGCGAACTGCAAAACGCTCCTTTTTTTGCCATTATTCTTGATACCACTTAAGATGTTAGCAAAAAAGACCAGTTAAGTGAAGTATTTCGTACGTCAAAATCGATTACCACAATGATGGAACGCCATCAGAAGTGAAAGTTGTTGAAGCGTTTACCTCGTTTATCAAAGTTGGGGATTCATCTGCTATTGGATTGCACAAACTGATAACGAATTCCATTCAGCAAAAGGGGCTTGACATAAAAAGCTGCCGTGGACAAGGATATGATGGCGCTGCATCTAGCGCTGCATGAGCGGGAAGTAGGCCTCCTTCAGCTAGCATAAGAAGATCCAAGATGTAGCTTTACATGCCTGCTACGTGTATTGTGCTTCGCATAATTTAAATTTGTTGTTAGAAGATGCCATGGAAGCCGTGACTGAGACCCGTCAATTTTACGACACCATTGAGTCGGTATATAATCTTTTCAGACATAATATCGTGCGGTGGCAAAAGCTTCAGAATGTCCATGATCGTTATTGCTCAAATCTTACATTAAAAGCGTTAAATCCAACTCGGTGGTCTGGTCGATATGATGCTGTCTATGCTTTGAAGGAAAGATTTTGTGACGTTATGAAATGCTTGACTCACGTAATACTTACCAGCACGAAGCCAAAGAAAAAGATAAAGCTACGGCAATAAAGAAACAAAGAGAAAACGTTAACTTTGTATGCATACTGGTTGTGCAATGCAAGATTTCGCAGATCGTCAACATTCCTTCGAAAGCTTGAAACAATTAATTGAAATAAACAATGTAAAATAATTGACTTAATTTTTGCCCATAAACTTCTGCAAACTGCTGCTGAAGACATTGTTTACTCAAAAGGAGTTTTGACGCAGTACTAAACGAAGCTTCCACTATTGCTTCTACATGGGGTTTGTCAAGACAGTTTTTAAGCAAAAGAGCAAAGAAAACAAAAGCTTACTTCGATGAAATATCCCAAGGAATAACGTTAAGCGATCCTAAAAAGCGATTTTGCGTAACTATGTTTCTTCCGATGATGGACATACTTTCTTGCCAACTAATTAATCGCTTTGAAAGAATGAAATCAGTGGTAACATCATGTCAAGTTTTGGAACCAACTTTTCTATCAAATGCTTCCCATCTGGATCTTGATGTTAATAACGTTTCTCCGTTGTTTCCTAGCCAAACGCTCTCCATCAAAACGTCGTTTAGAGAAAAGATTGCCCATTTAAAATCTGCTAAAGAAATGGCTTCTTTTCTGATTCTTGAAATTGCATCACTTGCCACAACTTATCCTGACGTTTGTACGGCATAGACATGTTGTATATGACAGTACCTGTAACAGTTGCTATGCCAGAGAAGTCTTTTTCTAAACTCAAACTGATCAAAAACTTTCTGCGACTTAGCGGTTCGATGTCCCAAGAGGGAGACTTAGCGGTTTGGCTCTGCTATCGATAGAAAATGAACAAGCTAAAAATTTAGATTTTAGAAACGTTATCCAGCAGTTTGCTAGTGCAACAGCAAGACGGAAAAATTTCAAGTTTTCAAACACCCACAAGTAAATTACGGTAGCCTACTTACGTAATTGACCTCAACGTATTGTGTTTTATTAGTTCGTGTCTTTTGTGGTGATGTCAGTGTACTGTACGTTAATTCTTTTTGGGTTAAACAATTTATCCGCATTGCATAGCACATCTCCATTTTGCTGAAATATCGTTAATAGTGCTCACAAAGCACCTTGCCTTAAACGGTTGCACATAATTTTTTTTGTCATTATAAAACAATTTCGGTTTGCGACGTTTATTTGATTAAACTTTTATTAAACAATCAAAAAATTGCTGTTGTAGCCTGCTCCCCACGAAATCCTTGCTATGCCATTATTTCGATTTGAATACACTGCAATCACAAAAATTCTGTTGAACCGTGCAACCTTGGTGAAATTTTATTCCAATTATAATCTGTCATTTGCAGGCACAGTAAACTTAGGTTTATCCCCTTTTACCTGTTCAGCTCAATGCTTTTTTGACTCATTATTTCAATTGAAAAATTTTTCTATAACGCAGAGTCGTCAATGATTCCTGTGTTGAGAAAAGTAGCTCAATTGAATATTAAGTAGAGAAAAAATGGGGTTCCATAACAGATATCTTTAGGAGGTCATGGGGTTCCATAATAGATCTTTGGACCGGGGCCCCACCTGATGAAGTTACGACCCTGCAAGTAGTGTTTTTGCTTTTGGAAGCACATGACAAAGCGCAAAATGCTGTAAAAAAATAAATGAAAGCCCAATTTCCGCAATATAATCCTTGTTTAAATTGAGCAACAAGTTTCGCCAACTTCTTTCATGAAATGCCCAGAAGACTTTTTTTATATTCTTCTTCAAGTAAATCTGAGGTCCAAATTTTAGTAGCCAGAAAGGAAATTATAAGAATTATAAGTAAAAATCAAATTGAAGACTAAAAAAATCATCACTTTGTTTTCTAACTGGATTATTGCCGGCAACGAAATCATAGGCTGAAATTTCACCGTTTTGGTTTAAATTAAAGCATTTTGAATTAATCAATGTTTCAATTCGAATTGAGAATCTAATTCAAAAATTCTTTTGCTGGCAGTGAGTTTTACATGACTGTTATAAATCTATCGTTAAATAATATGATTTGTTTTTATTGTATTTCACACTTGTTTAAACTTTAAAAAAGTTTCAACACTTTATAGAATTTAATTATTTTAAACCAAATTAAATTACTGTAGCCTATATGGACTGGCTTTTAACTGATTAAAGTTCTATTGTGGGATGCTATGCGGAACTTTATTACAATACAATACATATATAGGTTATGTCATAAACTATGTTATTATTGCATTATGTTATCTTTAAAAATTCAGCATGCGCGGTCAAGTTTTGAATTTACCTGAAGTTTCAATTTTTCTAAATAAATAGTTACTTTTGCTTTCAAAAAGTATTTTTTTGTGCGTACTCAAGAAATCGAAATTTCTCTTAGTCCCTTTGGAATATCTAAACTGGTGAAAAACATTGTTGGGACTAGAACAAATAAACGAATTGCTTTTGAAACAACAGGTAGTATAATTTTGTTTTAGCAGTTGGCTTATTTCCTTTTAATTTAAGGAAAGAAACAGTACGGTAATGTTTAATTACCCGTTTCAGCAAATAGAAGCTACTCTCATATATTTAAATATTTATATTTAATTAACATAAAAGTAGGATAATTGGTTTTCTTCCGCTATCTGTAGTGATAGAAGACTAAAAAAATGTCTTTGCTTGAATTGTGCCCTTTTTACACATTTCGGAACCGGGTCCGAAAATATCAAAAGACCTCCATGTTAATGCATATAGTCATTAGCATAATAAATAAGACAAAAGCAAAATCAGCATGACATTTATCTTCATACCATAACCGTATCAGACCAAAACATTTGGAAGACTAAACAATTTTTCTCAAATTTTTTCGATGATTACAGGAATCGAGATTTCCGAATAGCACTTAGGTTTAGCGTGAAGACCTTTTTCTCCCCCCACCCTCCAGGTTTGTACGGCTATGCTCTATATGATTTAAGAAATACATAAGAGTTTTTGAACATTTTAAAAAAGCGATAGCTATCTTAAAAACTGATGAGTTTTTAAGAAACTCAAGATTAAAATACCTGACAAATATCTAATATAAAAAATTTAGTTAAAAATCAAGAACATATTCAATGCTGTAGCCTTCTTACTTAAGTTCAAATTTTAACGAGTTTATTGTTCGTACAACGCTTCTTTTATTGCCCACCTGTTTCTCCATTGCTCATATATGACACACGTCTCCGCATGATGTGTGGAGTTTTCATGACTTCGAATTCGCTGCGATAAATGCCTCCAGTCATTCAAAGCTGTTGTACCCCAAGGGTTTTGAAGTACGTAAAAAGTCCCTAGAGACATTTTCATGAGAAAATAATCATCAGGGCTGGCAGTAAACATGGCCCATGCTTGATTAGGCTGGCCATACGTCCCGTTTTAGCCGGGAGAGTCCCGATTGTTAGGCCTTGTTTCCGCGTCCCGCCCGGTAACCAATATGTTTCGCTATTTCCAATTTTGAGTGAAGACCTTTTTTTTAAAGAACAATACGATTTTGGGACGGAAATTGGAAAATCTGAGACTGCTTTGAAGTAAAGACCTTTTTTTTAGAGAACACTATGATTTTGGGACAAAAATTGGGAAATCTGAGAAGGCTTTTAAATACAAAGACCTTTTTTTTAGAGATCAATATCTTTTTGGGATGAAAAATCAATTGCTCCCCAAACGTCTGTACCGCCGGTATCAACTTTTAATCTTTGAAATTGGCCTGTGAGTGCAATAAGGTTCCCCACCCTTGCCCTAGACGTATTCAAAATGAAGACTTTTTTTTTAGAGAACTTTGACATGTATACAATAAGACATGTTTAAAGCAGTGCTCCGCAACTTTTTCGCGTTTACGGCACACTTTAGATTTCCAACTTGTGACCCACTAATGTTTTTAAGCGACCTGCTCCTAACTCAAACTTTTTAGTTATATTTTTATAACTGTATAGAATTCGATGTCACTTCTGTCATTGTAATGTACAAGAAAACAAACTGAATACATCAGTTAATTGCAGCGTCGAGTGACCGTCCAATAAACTGATCTATCAAAACTTTTGTAGGCGGAGCTTGTCATAAAAACGCTTGCCTATATAAATAATGATTGTGTTATTTCCAAACATTTTTTACATTATCAAGTGATAGTTGTTGGTAGTAAAGATAGTAACCCTGAACCAACGCCGAATGATGCGGAATGATTTGGAAAAGGTTACAGTAGTAGCAGCGATGTTGCTAGTAATAAAAAAGAGAAACGTGTTAATTTATTAGGAGGGTGAAAAGAGGATCAGATATTTTTAGAGATTCTAGGTCCAGTCGTTTCTCGCCGGCGAAGCTCAGTTGGCTAGATGCCTGAATTTCTGAAAGTATGGGTAGGTGATCTGTTGGAGTGTGACGCAGGCATCCAGTGCCAATGCGCAATGTGTCATTCAGGACGAGTATGAGCGCTGCCACACCAGACTGGTGCGCAGTATATTCAGCTGTTGAGTAGAACCGGGACGGGGCAACTCTGCATAGTGTTTTGTCACTAGCACCCCATCCTGAGCCTACAAGTTGCCTCAGCAGTGTGACGCGCTAAGATAATTTTTTCGCAATGCCACTAGATGGTGATGGAACGTGAGCAATCTGTCCAGTTTAACCCCAAGATAAGAAAGGGTTGAACGAAACGGTAAAAGTCTGTAGCTTTTGTAAAAATTTAGCTCACGTTTGGCCTCTCAGTTATTTAAATGAAAGGCTGCCATCACCGTTTTAGTGTCATTGAGCTTCAGTCTGGAGATGCGCCAAAAGTGTAGTAATCTCTGGACTTAAAGTCCCCTTAAAGACCTTCTAATTCCCAGAGTAGTGCAACAATGCTAAATTGTTTGCGTAGGTAAACTTTCTGGAAATTGTGGAGAGCGGGTTGTACGTGTAGATGTTGAAAAGGAGGCGATCCGAAACCGATCCCAGAAGAACACCGTTTTTTAGACGGCGAAACTTGCTTTGTTTGTTGCCACCAGTAGCATAGGTGAAACTTTAGTTTCGGACTAGCTTCATAACCATTCTGACCATGTGCTTATCTGGAAGAAGTCTGAAGCAGCTTGCAGGTAAGGCCACGGTGCCAGATAGGTTTATATGTTACCGTCAGATCGACAAATCGACAAAAAATTCTCGCTGTTTTTTGACAGTAAAACGACTTGATCGACAGTTGACTTTCTGCGTCGAAACCCGGCCTGTTCTTTGGAGCAATGCATGGTGGTGGTGGTGGTTTTACCCGACCCATTCCTAGGGATGGGGGCGCGGATCAATTCCGCGGAATCCCAATAGTCGGGCGATTTTCCATGGACGGGACTAGAGGTCCAGAAGAGAAGGGGTGTGGCCGAAAATGGCCCGACGAAGAGGGTCTAGTACAGGGCAGTCGAGCACGAGATGTGAGAGATCCTGTGGTTCAGAACCACAGTTGCTGCAAGAAGGAGTCTCGGCTCGACCAACCCTGTGGAGATAAGAGTTGAGGAGAGTGCTGTGCCCGTTGCAGCGTAAACATGAGAGAGAGCACAGCGAGCGGAGCGAGGAAGAGTAAGCTCCTCGGGAGATACTGTAGGGATTTGGTGGTGAAAGAAACCATATTAGAGACTGCGTCTCCAACTGGTGTAAAGGGATAGTCGTTGGGAGGAGATAAGGGGTGTGAGGGATACTGATATATTGGAGGGATCGAGAGAGGCACCGGCTTTAGCTAGAGAGTCAGCTAAGTCGTTACCTGGGAGGGAAGAATGACCAGGTATCCATTGTAGATGGACAAACTTGGATTGAGATAGAGAGTTAAGAAGAGATTGGGTATTGGATAGGGATTTGGGGGTTAAATATGGTAGGGGGTAGAGAGAGTTGATAAGACAGATAAAGAGTCGGAAAAGAAGGTGATAGAGTCGAAATTACATGTCTTGGAGTGAGAGATACACCACTCAAGAGCATGTAGGATAGCGAAGGTTTCAGCACTATAACTGGTAGCCCAGAGACCAGTCGAGAAGGAGAGCGAGGTAGCAGTGACACTCTTTGTACACTTGATGTGTATCCCTGCACCACCCTGTCCCAGCACGCCAGGCACCGAACCGTCAGTCCAGACAGAGATATCGCTGTGAGATAGAGTGGAAAGATGGGAGGTAGCTGCAGTGTTGCGAAGGGAGGGGGGGTCTTTGCGAGAGCATGGGGATGAGAGGTGGAGTGAGATTGTGTAATTAGATGGGGCAGACCAGGGGGGTTTAGGAGGGCAGAGGATTAGTGGTTCACGGGTGAGATGTAGGTTAGGGGTAAAGTTATGTGATCTGGAGAAGGATCTCCATGAGCTCTTTTTGAGACGTGTACGGGGTTTAGAGTTCGAAAGAGAGGCTATGGGAAAGGTGGGAGGTAGACGGAGGGCTCGTTCAAAGAAGGAAAGTGATTGGTGAGTGAGGGTGACTCGTAGTGGAGGTAGAAGTGCTTCTATATGAAGTAGAGGAATGGGAGTGGACGATAGACAACCTGTGATTACTCGACAGGAAGATCTATGCATCCTTTCTACGAAGGTGATGTGGGTAGGAGATGAGAAGGGAAACCAGCCTGGGGAAGCATAGGTGAGGATGAGGCGAATGAAGGCTTTGTATAGGGTACATAAGGATTCTTTTGATGGGCCCCAGGAGGCAGAGGCGATGGAGCGAAAAGCATGGAATCGGCTGTGAAACTTTTTCCGTAATGATAAGACGTGATATTTGAAAGAGAGAGTGCGGTCGAAGGTTACACCGAGAAAGGTTGGACGAGGGTTGAATTTGAGAGGGGTGTTAAGAATGTGAAGAGAGGGTTGTATACGTGATTGGTAGGGGTCTAAGCTGAAGAAGGATGTTTCACATTTGAGGGGGTTGAGAGGAAGGCGCCATTTTGAGGACCATTCCACCAGTCTGTTGAGGGCAGCTTGTACTACAGCGGTTGCACACTCAACACTCGGGGAGGAGGCCCAGATGGCTAGGTCATCTGCATAGAGAGAGGTCTTAACAGATGCAGGAAGGAAAGTGGGAAGGTCATTGATGTATAAAGAGAAGAGAACTGAACCTTGGGGAACTCCTCTTCGGAGACGGAAAGGACGACTGTATGAATTACAGATACGGACTTTCGAACGGTGATCTGAGAGGTAGGATCGTATCCATTCGACAAAGCAAAGAGGAAGATCTAATGAGAGGAGTTTAGAGAGTAGGGCAGAGTGCCAAATTGAGTCAAAAGCTTTCGAAAAATCCACAGTGGCAAGGACTGTACGTGCGCCTGGCTTAGATTGGTGGAAGGAATCTGCGATTGACTGTGAGAGAAGGAGAACCTGGTCTACAGTCGATCTACCAGGTCTAAAACCAGCTTGCACGGGTGAGAGAATGTCATGTAGTTCGAGAAAATAGGTTAGTCGTCCTAAAACCATTTTTTTCGAAGAGTTTGGAGGTACATGAAGTGAGAGAAATGGGTCTATATGAAGAAGGTGAGTCAGAGGGTTTTCCGGATTTGAGAATGGGGATGATTGTTGATTGTTTCCAAGCTGACGGGAAGGTGTGTGTTGACCAGGAAAGGTTGAAGATGTATAGAAGAAAATTTAACGCAGATTGTGGTAGGTGGGATAGAAGAGGGTAGGTAATTTGATCAGGGCCTGAGGAGGTTGAGGTTGAGAGTTGAGAGATAGCTGTAGAGAGTTCAATTGAGGAGAATGGTGAACAGAAAGTGGAATGCAGAGTGTTGCAGTGTGCAGTTCTGATTTGCTTCATTTGGGCTTTCTCGGTGCTTCGAAAAGGTTTTGGGGTTTGGTTAGAGAAATGGGACTGTAGGTGTGAGGAGAGATGGTTGGCACAATCTATAGGGGTATGGCAATTTGAGAAATTGGGAAGGTCAGAAGTAGTTGAGGAGGGGGAGCCAGAGATGGAGCGAAGTAGAGAAAAGACTTCGCTGGGACGGGTTTTAGGAGAAAGGCTAGAGCAAGTATTCTGCCATGACTTGGCTTTAGCCTTATTAATCACAGTGGAGGTATATCTGGAAGTAGCGATATAGTGCTGGCGGTCTTCTTCGGAACAGTGTGCCTTCGCAAATGCCTTTCGGCGTTTTGCGACGGCATCTGCGACTTCAGGAGACCACCAGGCTTTAGCAGGACGGTTGATGCTGCCGAAAGGAATGGCAAAAGTGGCAGCATCATTGAGGAGTTTGGTAAAGGTGTGGATGGCTTCAGAAAGAGAGAGTGTTGTAAAGTTAGAGGGAGTAGGGCAGTGGGTATCAATATAAGTAAGGTATTCATCCCAGCGAGCTTTATTATAGTTAAATGAGGGGGGGCGGTGGAAAGAGTTAATTATAGGGGAAGTGGGAATAGTGATGGAGATAGGAAGATGATCTGAGCCGAGGTCCGGAAGGGTCTGCCATGTGCATTTAGAGGCTATTCGGGCAGGAACTAGGGAAAGATCAGGGGAACAGCGGTTTCCAGTGGCACAGTGTAGTAGGGTGTGGTGTTCGGTGTTATTAAGAGCTAAAAGATCAGAGGAGAGGAGTCAATCAAACAGATCTTTGCCTGAATGGTCTTCCGGTGAGTGGGAGTCCCAGGATGAATGATGGCTGTTAAAGTCGCCAAAGATGTAAGTGGTAGAAGATGATGGTAGGAGAAAGGGTGAGAAGGATTTTGGGCGAGAGTCGGAGGAAGAGGATCGGATAGGAGGGACATAGACGTTGAAAAGATGTATGGGGGCGGCTCCTTTTATTTTAACTGCGATAGCTAAATAATCGGAGCTGGGGTCGAGGGAGGAGAGGGATTGTGTGGAGAGTGAAGTGTAAGAAAGACCATTTTTGACAAGTATCAGAACACCTCCTCCTAGGTTTCCCGTAGAGTTGGTGGTTCCTTTCCTCGTCATAAAACGGTTCTTTTGGTGGGTTTTGTAGCCTGGTTTACGGAAAGTGGAGTCAGAGGAGAGGTGTGACTCTTGTATGAAGATGAGATCGTACTGATTATGAGAGAGAAAGTGTAGGAGTTCAGTACGACGCGGGCGAATCCCATTAGCATTCCACTGTAGGATTCGGAGGTTGTTTCGAGAGGGAGAGGAAGGATGAAATGAGGATTGTGTGAGAGGAGAGGTGGTTTGTTGGGTTTGAGGAGAAGGAGTAGTCAATGCTGAGGGAGGGTAAGTATAAATTAGTTGGGGGTGATTAGGAAGATAGGTGGGATTATTCGAGGTTGTTTTAGGGGAGGGTTTAGTTTTTGAAGATATGGTTTTGTGGTTGTTTGTGAGTGTAGGTGAGGGATTTGGAGTGTGAGAGGATGGAGATACAGAAAAGAGTGAGGGTACGGAATTGGAGTGTAAGAGGGAGGGGAGGTTGAGAAGAGGATGGGCACATTGGGCAAGTCCAAGAGTGTCCCGGGGAGATTTTGCGGAAGTCAGCGGGAGAAAGACCAGAGCAGGAGAGGTGTACCCAGAGAGAACAGCCGGTACATTGTATTGATCTGTTTCCCCAGGTGACTCTACGGGAGCAGACAGAGCAGGGGTCTATAGGGCCAGGGTTGGGATGAATGTCACCGCTGATAAGAAGAAGCATAGAGATAAGAATCAGCGGTGAGTGGGATGAGTGATGAAGAGGTTTGGGGTGGAGGGAGGGACGAGGAAGAAACGTCCGAGAGAGAATATAAGGGGTAGGGGGGCGGTCAATTAGGTTTAAGAGTGCTGTCCACATGTGACCGCGCATTGGACAGCAGGGATAAAAAATGAGAAGAGTTGTCCAAGGGAGAATCGCCCGAGGATGAGACCCTCGGAGAATTGACAAGCCATTTCGACCCTCCCCAGTGCAGGGAAGGGGACTGCACCACCACGTTGAGGTGGCTTGTCGTTGGTGCAGTGAAGCAATGCATCGATAATTAGTTCGACGCGGACGTAGATAAGCCTCTCGAGGATCTTGTAGGAGGCACAAAGCATAGATATCGTTCGAAAACTTTTAGAGTCTTCTGCGGGCTTCATCGGCTTTGGGATTGCAATAACAATACTTTTTCTTCAGATGTTACAAAATTTTGAGTTGGTGTAAGCTGGAAGAAAGAAGTCATATAATTGGGACTTCAAAACAGCTCCAGAGTGGGTATTTTTAATACTAATTATGTAATAATTTTAATAGTTTCACACTTCACTTAGATTAGTTGATCAATTTTAAATCATATATTAATACTTATCATTTGGTCATAGTTTCTAACATTAAAAAGAGAAAGTTTTATATTATGTACTTTGTGGCCCGCCGACTTTTCTCAAATTTATAATTTGGCCCATCATAAAGAAAAGTTAGACATCCCTGCTTTAGATCCGTTTAAAATTTTGTATCACACTTAAAACAGAAGACTTTTTTCTTTTTTGGTCTTCAAAAAATTCACAAAGTTTTTTTTTATCTGACGTGCTATGAAGCAACCAAAAAGCCAAGAAATTTTAATTTTTCGTCTTTTTGTAATAAAGACGTTTTGATTTTTCATAGCTTTCGGACCCCTTTTTTATTGGAAATGCATATTATTAACAAAACCAGATTGAAATTAGGAAAGCAAAAAAAGTCTTCGTTTCACAAAAAAGCCAAAAATTTCAAATTTCTAAGTTTTTTGACCGATTCTTGGCACTTCATATAAAATTTTGCGAAGACCAAAAAGTCTTCCCTAATCTAAAATGTTGGCCTGGCCTGATTTAGCAGTCGTAAAGCTCAAATTTCAGAAAAGCAAACTTTCCCTCGCACACCCGTTGCGGAGCACTGGTTTAATAAAAGCTAAAAGACCAACGACTGTTGTTATTACATATTGTTCGTACTAAACAGCAACTGAGAAACTTGTTTGATTTAAATCAAGAATTTTTTACATATTTTGTTTCAGTTCAGTCTCGGGACATCAAGATTTTAAAAAATTAAGCTTTCGTTGAAGAAGCAGAACATTTTGTTAACTGTTAACAATGAAAGAACAAAGAAAAACCTAGCACAGTTTTATATTTTTGAAAACTTCAATACCATTAATTTACATTTCAGATGTTTCAAAATAATAGAACTCAAACGAGTTATTTGATTACAACAGAAAACTTGTTTTCTCAATTGGAAAAAAGTAGACCTTCACAGAAAAATCCGCTTTTTGTCGAAGAGGGATGTTCTATACAACAATCAACCAAAATTCAAGAAAGCAAAAGTAATTTTAGCCAAAGTGACATGAGCGATGACTTATGTTATTACGATGCTAATTGTTACTTAACAGGTAAGCGAAGAGCTGACAGGCCATTAGATATCCGAAATAGTCTATATAAAAAATACTTAGGAAATCCGAGATAGTCTATATAAAAAATACTCGTATATAAAAAGCAGCACAACTTTTACATTTTTCAATTAAACCTCGAGATAGACTAGCTAACCGAAAGACTATAAATAGTTTTTATCCTAACTAGAGAACAATTACTAATTAGATAACCTTATTGCAATTTTTTTGGTGTTTTAAAGTTTTAGGACAAGACAAGAATTTTATTCATATTTGTTCAAACAAACAATTTTACCTACTCAAATGTCAATCGAAAAAAATTTGTTAACATGTATTCTAGCACAGGATTTCTAACACAGTTTAAGTACGAGGACGACCAGACATATTTAGTAGACTCTGTGAACCCACAAAAAAACGCTTACACATTTGTTAAAAAATAGTTGTACAATGTTAATTTGCAGTAAATCTGACTTATCACTGACAAGTTTTTTGATGTTAGAAATGGTTTTAGCCATAGTAAAATGCAGATTGCAAACTAATTATATTTTATCTTGTGGACCCCTCAATAGTCCATTATGTATCCCTTGGGTTTCATAGACACTCAGTTTAGAAACCCTGTTCTAGCACATTTGAACTTTTGCTTTGCTTCAACAGACAATAAACAGATCAAACAGACAATCGAATTGGATCAAAGCGTTGAGGAAGTGTACCAAGAAGACAATGCAGAAGTAAATTTTGTCTTTTTTATGTAAATTTCTTTTTTAGTAGTTTAATAAATAGTCAACAAGGGATAGCGACTTTTGAAATATACAAAAGACCTTAAACCATCGGGCAGGGATACTTAACTGGTGGATTGTGGTCTTTATCCAAATCTTTTAATTCCTTAAACCAGGCTGCAGCAAATTTTTACTTTTGGTTTTTTTACGCAGCTGTTTGACCCTCGATTTAAAGTAATGACGTTTAGTTTTACAATATTTTGATTTTACAAGAAAAATGTTGTTAAAAAGTATTTCCACAGTTTTAGAAGTAGAAATTTTTTGTATTTAGTTGACTTTTGCGTATCCTTCTTCCATCGCTACATGTAGCGATTTTCTTTAATTTTATTGAGTTTTGTTGAACTCTTCCCGGTTTTTGTAAAACTGAGAAAATCTCGTAAAAATTATTGTAGAAAGTGTGGTGAATAAGGTTCATGGTTTTTGTCTTTATTTGCAAACTAAAATTCTTCTTTATGGCGTCAAAAAATATATAAAGTGCAATTCGCGCATAGACAGACTATCTCCAAAAACTTGAATATTTATAAACTTTCAATTTCATGTCAAAGCAAATTTTAAAGAAATCAGTTTTTTCTCTTTCAATGTCAAAAAGAAGTAATATTTTCAAACTCCGCTTTTAATAATTACAAAAGAAGTAAAATTTGTTTGGGCTTTAACTAGGCATACCATATTTCCGAAGGGGCAAATCGGGACTCTCAAAAAAAAACTTTGTTCCTAAAAAAAAGTGCTCTCTAAAAAAAAATAGTAAAGGTCTTCACTTCAAATCAGTCTCGGATTTCATGACTTTTATCCATAAAAAATTGTGTTTTCTAAAAAAAAAGTCTTCACTTCAAATCTGTCTCGAAATTCATGATTTTTGTCCCTAAAAATTAGTGCTCTCTAAGAAAAAGCAAAAATCTGTCTTTAATTTCTGGCGGGATTTCTGGAAAATCGGCCGGGACAAAGCTCTAAAAATCGGGATGTATGCTAAGCCTAGCTTTAACACACAGGTACTCATAGACGTTTACTCTTAAGGTTGATGTGCAAGCTGTTAATGCTTTTGCAAAGAAAAAAATTGGTACATCAGAAAAGTTGCTTAGTTAAAAATCAAAGTCACATAACCAATCAAATAGCAATTTAAAACGATTGTTACTTTATGTATTATTCTTTTAGTCATCAATTTTTCTCGTTCGCATCCTATCGGCAGAGCAACTTTCACGTGATTACCCCGGATACTGTTTGTCGAAAACTCCGGTTGAAATTTTTTATACTATGATTTTAGAAGTACTTACTAAGACGGCAAAGCCAAGAAAAAGTGCCCTAAAGTGTCTTTTTTATAGGACACGACAGAATGACGAGACCAAAAGTTAAACCCAGACCGTATAGTGTTCACCATCGATACTTTACTTCTTTTCATTATTGTTTTTGACTTTGTTTTGTTTTGAGACCACCATGTACATAAAAATAAACAAGCGATTGATAAATACGCTTAGGCATCAAATTAAGTTCACTTTTTCCAACGTTAGGTGTTCAAAAAGGTTCGCAGCTAGAGTTTGAAAATATATGTCTAATGGTACAAGATTAAAAAAGCTTTTTCCGAAGTAGATTTATAACTTTTGTCGAGTTATCAATCAATCATTGAGCAAAGCTTTTATCAAGTGTAAAAATTTTCTATATGTACTATAAATAAACCTAAAACTGACGTGAATGCTTTTATTTAGAAAGCAATTATTTGTCAAAAGAAAAACGAATCGCGGCGAAAGTTAAAAAAGCGTCACACGAAAAGAAGAAAAAGAAATCAAAGACGACCACATTATTTATGCTCTCAAAGCGGCCCTCAAAAAAGAGAAAATCTTCTGGTATTTAAAGCAATGATGAAGCAAGAGCTGGCTTTACGATTATGTAGAGACAGTTTTTGTAAAATGCGTGCTGAACTTCATAATATTAAAGATGCTTTTGAAGTGGTGAATTGCAATCAGGATAGTTACTACCATAACAAAAAGTTGCAATTGCTAGATTTAATCGTGGCAGCATGGAAAAAATTCAAAACTTATAACGTGACTATTGAAGAACATCAGCACCATGCTTTTGATAAAATAAAGTTAAAAGAACAAAAGTTTAATCACGTTTTGCCCAATTTCCTTCTTGAAAGTATCACCAAAAAGCTTTTTGCTGACGGCACGCTACTGTCAGTGCCTGACCCTACTTTCGATCAAAATAGAAATATAAAAGTATTAAATGTTATTCAACTATTGAAGATAAAAGATTTATATCAAACTTACGGATTGTTAAAAGACGTAGAAAAAAAATATCTTATTAAAAGCCTGCAAACAAAATACGAGCACTTAAATTGCTCGTATGAAGCAAGACTAAACAAAAAAAACGACAAGATTTCAGTTTTAAAAAACAGAATTGAAAAACTTGATTTCGAAAATATGGCATTAAATTTGAAAAGAAGCCAGGATTATTTCTGTGAAGTCAAGATAACCCGTGAAGCCGCCACCCAAACTGATTTGACGTCATCTTGTTTGCGAACAGATCAAGATTGTTCTTTGTTGGAATTTGTGTATAGCGAATATTTTATGCTAAAAGCCACTTTAAAGAATAGAAAAACATCCGAGTTTAACAAGCAAATGCTTGATCGTCAAGCACAGATAAAAAATCTTGAAAAACAAATCATGGAATTGAAATTGAATGTTAATAAAGTAAGGAACAGAAACATCGCTTTGGATAAAACCTTGCTTTCTGAATGTCGACGAAGTTCAGATGCTGAAAAAATGCTTCAAATTAATCGAAAGAAGTACGAAGAATTAAAGCAGAAAAAAAACAAAGCGATTTTAATCAACAATGATTTAAAACATTGGGAACAGCTGCATGTCGAAATTTTAAGCAAACTGAAAGACGAACACAAACGGATCGTGTCTGATTATGCACAGAGAAATTGCTTAATCCCATATACCGCCTTTCTTTACGATGATCTTTCTCCAGACAAAACAAGCGATCGAAAAAAATGAATTAAATCTTCAACCAGTTTAGAATTTGCATCAGAGTTTGATTTCACCTGTTTTATACAATGAACTAAAGTGAAAACTTTTAAATTTTGAATGCCCAGCTTTCTTTTAGTTTTAAAACTGCAATGAGGTCTATGATGAGTCTTTATAATTATAAAAACTTGGTGGGCGTCAGCTATTTTTCTTTGTGTTGTTACGTAAAAATTATAAATTTTTATCAAAAAGCTGGCACTCGGTAAGTTACATTATAATTGTACTGTAAATAAGAATACTTGTCGAATACAACATTTTTTTAAACAAGAAGGTCTTTTAATGCAAAATTTTTGATAAAACTTGAAAAATATTACTTTTTTTCGTCTTGCCGACATAGCTTGTTTTAAATAAACTTTCGTTCGGACACGAATTATTAGTATTTATTTCATGATCTAAATTTTGTTCATTGTTGAAGGCTAAAATTCAACAAATATCGGTTAAAAAAGAATTCAATATTAAATAGCAAATTTAGCAAATTTTTGTAGGCTAAAGAATATTGTTTTTCTAAAAGTCTAGTTGTTTATAAAATATAAATTAAATTGTTTGACAAAATAAAACACTTATTTCCGAGTCGTACCATTTCCTTTTTTATTTCTAACTCCTTTCTAGACCATTTATTTCCTAGTTTGCAATTATAAAAAGTTTATTGGAGATTTTTAAGATAATTTTTAAGATAACTTTTTTGGATTTAATTTAGGTCCAGATTATATAATTGAAGAGACAGATCTAATACAATGCTTTTGCTTTGCAAATTTCAAAGGACATTATCTGTTACCCTGCTTCCCCAATTATGGCACCCCTAATAAGTAACTAAAAATTTCACTGCTCCGCATTTCAGCTTTAGCTTTATTATCGATTTAGATTTCGTTTTTTTTTGAAGTACAAAGTATAATAAAGATTATAAGTTATTTATTTCTGCATAATATAATGGATCCACCTTTCACTACCGGCTAACAGCAGCCTACGTTTAATTTAAACAGATTTAAAATAAATTAAAGAACCGAATCAAAAATATAGCTACAATAAACGTTTTTTGTTAATTTTTAATGCAAACTTTAAATTTGTAAAAATTTTAAAAATTCAATAATTTGATTGATATCTCGATTTTTTTTTGTGAAATATGTTATGTCTAAACAAAGTTTTAGATGCAAAGATGTAAGCCTTACAAGGGATGTACGATAAACGTTCACTGAGTCATGGCATTTTATGTACGAGCAAGCGAATTTTTACCAAAATGACCGCAAGATATTTTTTATATGCTGTTTTAAACCAACATGTATCAATATATGTAAAAATAAAAAAGTCTGTTTGTAGATGATAAAAAATATAAAAAATAGGGATTCAGTTTTTGGTCTCCAAAGCTCCAAACTTGTTTTACAATTATTTAAAGTCAGCCCGTGTTTGCTTAAGGTTTGTTTGAAAACATCAGTTATTATTTCCAGGCTTGTCACGCTACACGACACGACAATCTGAAGCCGCAAGTAAGCACTTTTATGAGGTTCGTCTTATCTGTTCGTCCGTACATCAAGAAGCTCTTTAACAGCTTAAATCAGGGCTGCTCAACCGCGGCCCTCAAAGCCTTTTGATGGGGCCCGCCAAGAAATTTTTAACCGTTGCTCAATCAACTTGAATTATTGCAATGCCTCTAAAACAATCGAATGAAACGCAAAAACTCAGGAATAAAATTATTTTTACCCCAATAAGAGGTTATTTGATCGCTTTATAAAAAAAACACATAGGATCAAAGTGATTATTTCTTTTTTGTCCTTCAACTACGTTTGTGGTCCGAATTCTTGTATCATGGAAGTTAATTGACTAAAAAAAGTAATCATTTGATTTTAACGTCGTCGTCTTATGGAAGTGCATCCGCTCCAAGTTAGGCACAGACAGTTCGGGGGCCAAGAGTTTATCCTTTTACTACCAAGGCTGCTGCACTGCTCAGATCGGATGCTGGCAGCGATGGTTTTGAGCCAGCATGAAGTTTTGTCATCCAGAACCGTCAAAGTCCGTGCTCTATACGGTGCTTAATGTATAGGGACCCGTTGTTTCGGGACCATGTGGTGCCCGCTGTTAGGACGTGGTCTGCGGTTTGTTCACTGAGGCTGAACTCGCAATTCGGCGAAGAAGCGAGACCTCATTTATGCATGTACAAATGAAACCGCCTAACATTTCTTTAGGTAAATGAACTTGATACGAATTATTCTTGGTAGGCCTAAACAGATCGCAACAGGAATGGTGCTGGTCATGAATATGAAAGCACAAAGTCTGAATGAACTCTTATAGTATTTCTTGTTTCACCTATGATTTGTTCACTGAAAGCGCGGATGCCTAATTTGGTGAGGTTATTTAGTAGTTTCCACGCAACTGGCACAAATTGGCGTCCAGATCTTAGTCTAAATTGGCAAGCATGTGAAGCCCCACTGAATAGATCATGCAATATATGGTCAGCGTCGAAAGTTCCACGATTTGTTAAAAAAAGTGTCGCTCTTAGTCAGTCAAATTTAGCTGGATGGTTCCTGAAAATATTGCTACGTGGTTTGTGGGAGTGTGAGGTTGGCATCCAATGACAACGCATATGACGTCATTAAATACACTGTCAATGAGGCGAATGTGTGCGTTGCGACACCAGACGGGTGTGCAATACTCTGCTGTCTAGTAGGCCAGAGATAGGGCAGCTGTATATGATGTTTTGGAAGCAGCATTCCATTCTGATATAGTAAGTTGCCGCGGCTTTGTGACGTACAAGGATATTTTTGTGCTACAGCTTGCTACGAAATGATGGCGGAACGTAGCCCAGATGGCAGGTGCTTTCTCGCAGCCTGGGCTGTGAGTAAGTCTGTTGTTGCAACCAAATCAATGACCTAGTTTCGTGACCTAGTTTACGGTTGAATAATTAGGACGGTACACGTCATTCTAATCGGGACCACGTTTTACACGTATAAGATTCCTTTCATTCAGTGAAGTAGCAGGTTTGATTGCGCACGGAAATTTTGGCTCGCTCGTTTAATGAAGAAAGTTTCCACTATCTTGAATAATTTGGTAAGTCACATCTTATTGGGTTTATGAATAGTTTTAATATATGACATTGCTTTAGGTGACCTATAAAATTTTTGAATCGCAACTATTGCATCGGCGTGTGTTTTCGTTTTTCTTTGCTTGTTGTTGTTGTGCTGGAGCAGGCAGCATAGCGCTTCGCATTTCTCGTCTTTTATATTAAATTATTTAGTTATTTATTCGCTGGTGTAATAATTTCGCGCATTCGAAATTATTCATAGTCTCTTAGATTTAAGATAGCGGTTGTTGGGCCATTCGTCCCTCCCCCCTGTAGGTTGGAGCCTATATACTGTACATTCAAAAATTTTTAGTTTATTTGGTTTACTTGATACGTTTAAAATCTTGGTTTGTGTAAGGTTACTTGTGTTAAATACGCTCATAAGGTTAGGGTTATTGCTGCTAGATATACTCTAAACTTTTAGGATCTTGCCTTTGTGTTTAAGCTTTACTACTTTTCGATAGACATTCTAAAATTAGCTTTGCTTGTTTGGCTTCCTTCACTAGTTACTGTACCTCGTTAGATTATGAATAGACGTAGTGTGTCACTTAGTTGCTTAACTAAAGAAGAACCGCCGCTTGTAAGTAAACAACATAATGAGCTCAACTCTAGGGAAGCTGAGCTGGCATGGTGGAGTGAAGACCTTAAACGTAGAGAGAAAGCCTTGCAACAAAAGCATGAAATAAGAGACCAAGATTTGTTGTACTCGGGAAATCAAAATTTGTCGCCCCCTTCCTTTCATTGGTTAGATCGTTACCCACCCAACTTTTCTTGTCGCCCATCCCCTTCTAGCTGGGAAAGCATTAAGAGAACCCGCGTTGATCCAGGCGGCTCTACTCGTGGCACGGCTTCACGTTTGTTGAGAGCTACCGATCAACATGATGCATGGCCCAGTTCGCGGTACGGCGATTTACGACAAGAGCACTCCGCGCCATTTGTTCAGACTCCAGAACAGCCACGATCCTCCCTTCTTCGGCCACGTGTCGGCTTTCATCCCCCTTGTCAAGAAGTTGAATTTGATACCCCTGCATTTTCGGGCCTTGACAGGGAAAATAGTCAGTCGGTTAGACCTAGGTTTTCGGCTGATAATGACCCAAACTACTTATCTCAAGGTCTCTCTAGCTCGTGTAGTGATGTTGAAAAATTGGTGGGAGCACTATATACATTAACCAATCGTGTGAATCAAAGACCTCTGGCGCTCTCTAAGGAAGAACTGTTTGATGGCAATCCCTTAAATTACAGGCGCTTCATACGTCACTTTGACGCCTATATCGCAAGAGGCGTAGTAGACATGGCAGATAGGTTGAATCTTCTCATCTCCTCGTGTACTGGGGAAGCAAAAGAGAGCATTGCAGATTGTATCTTGGCTAGGTCCCCAGATTTAGGTTATGATGAAGCCAGGAGAATTCTTGAAGTCAACTTTGGTCAGGAGCACGCTATCGTGAGTGCTTACGTAAGAAAACTTACAGAGGGTCCACCTATTCGCTCTAATGATAAATCCGCTTTAGCCCAGCTAGCTCGAGACATGCAAAATTGTGAGATTTCCTGTGGGGGCATGTCCAGTGCCGGGCTGAACACGCAGCACACAGTAGCTAGCATCTTCAAGCGTCTACCTGCAAATCTGCAGGATAAATTTATGGCTTCGGTTGGGCCACAGCTCAAGAGAGGTCAGCCCATTTTATTTTCGCAACTTTCAGAGTTTTTGGAGAGGCGTTCACTTATAGAAAAGAGTTTTCTCGGGCAGTTGGCTTATCATCGTAAGGAAAGAGGGTTTAGCTCTAGTTCACAACCAGACTTTGGCCCTCCACGCACACAAAAATATTCAGTCAATACAGCCCAAGTCGGAGACGACGATTCACGAGGCAACGTTGCAAAACAGGGATGTGCGTTCTGTTTAGGTCAGCATGCAATCTGGAGGTGTGAAAGGTTCTCAAAACAACCATTGAGAAAGCGCCGAGCCGTAGTTAAATCTGAAAATCTTTGTTTTAATTGCCTTGGGTCACACTTAGTGCGCGCATGCAAATCTAAATCCACGTGCCGTGAGTGTGGAGGGAGACACAACACACTGCTTCACGAGGAGCGTCAGGAGGTCCTCCCCAAGGAAAATACTCCACCTTTACAGGAACGGCAAGATGTTAACGGGGCCGGCTTATCGTCCCGAGTAATGTCAGTGGTTCAAAATATAGGAAGTAACTGTAATGAACATACGGCCGGACCAAATACATCCAGCTTTGCTCAGACTAAAGACAGCACTGCAGTGCGGCTGAAAGTAGTCCCTGTTAGAGTTTGGGGAGCAGGTCGCCGCCGGCATGCTGACGTGTACGCTTTCTTAGATGAGGGATCAGATACATCTTTGTGTACAGAAGATTTAATAAAACTTCTTGGCCTGAAAGGTAAGCCCACACAATTTTCCCTATCTACTATGAGTGGTACCGAACAACAATCTGGCCGCCAAGTCAGTTTGTGCGTTCAGGGCCTTAACGAGGATGCAGTTGTCAACCTTTCTAACGTCCTGTCTGTCACTCGTCTTCCAGACTTAGGTGCTAGCATTCCCTCTTGCAGGGACCATGAAATTCATGGTGAGGTTCTCAAAGGAGTTACCTTTCCCGATCTTTGCGGTAAGGTAGAATTGCTCATTGGTGCCAATGTACCAGAGGCCCATCGCACACTCGAATACCGAATAAATCAAAGTGGGGGGCCGAATGCCGTGAAGTCACCTTTAGGTTGGAGTTTAATAGGTCCGACACAAGGGGCTAAAACTGTCAACTTTGTCAACTTAAACTTTATTTAAACTGATAGCTTTAAGGTTCGAACTAACGTTAAAGAAAACACACCTACAAGGAGGGGCATCCTGTCTACTGTCCGTCAGTGTTCTAGAGTTGCTCCTATTAAACCAGTGACAATACCACGCATGGAGTTGGTTGCAGCAGTAGTTGGAGTAGAGCTAACAACCTTTCTTAAGCGAGAACTTGACCTTAAACTTAATGACACCATCTTTTGGACGGATTCTACCTCTGTTCTACAATATATAAAGAGTAGCTCTAAAAGATTTAAAACCTTCGTAGCTAATCGCATTGCAGCCATTCAAGCAGGCTCCTCTCCTTCGCAATGGAGGCATGTAGGGACAGCGCATAATCCAGCCGACATAGCGTCCAGAGGAATTAGTCCGAGTTGTTTGGCCTCTTGTACGAGCTGGTTGAAAGGCCCAGACTTTCTTTGGAAGGATGAAGATGCATGGCCAGTTGCCCCTATAGGTCCTCCTTCCACACCGCTGGTAGATCCAGAGTTGCTAAAAGTGCATCAAGTTAATTGCACCAATACCTTTGATACCGCAAGCGATAAAGTCACCCTGTACAGACTGTTGACCCACTACTCTTCGTGGAGTCGCTTAAGAAGAGCAGTCGCCTACCTTCTTCGTCTTAAACAATTCTTGCTCACTAAAAGTAAAAACGGCATCACCAAAAATATGTTTTCTTCTCAATACTTATCAGTGGAAGAGTTTAGGGCTTCTACCTTAGCAATAGTAAAGTTAGTCCAAATCAAGTATTTCCATAAGGAACTAAATTCTCTCAAAAATAACGACAGGTTTTTCGTGTCCGGAGCTAAAAATATTCACTCTCCTCTGAGAAAGTTATGTCCTATCCAAGTAAATGGCATTTTACGAGTAGGAGGCAGATTACAAAATTCATCTCTTTCTGATTCTGCAAAACACCCTATCATTCTTCCCAGCAACCATCATGTAACTAAGCTAATTATTTTGGACATTCACGAAAAAGAAGGTCACGTGGGTCCCCTCCATACCTTATCAGTCGTTCGTCAACACTACTGGGTAGTTAAGGGACACGTTACCGTACGTAAAGTAATCAGGGAATGTCGTTTTTGCCGACATATGAATGCACAACCGGGAAAACAGCTTATGGCACCGCTTCCTTCAGCTAGGGTTACTCCTGGGAAACCACCGTTCGCCTTTACCGGAGTAGATTACGCAGGGCCTTATACCACCACTGTAGGGCGTAGAAGCGCGAAGCGTTATATTTGCCTGTTTTCATGCATGACCACACGAGCTGTGCATTTGGAATGCGCTTATGCTCTCGACGTCGATTCGTTCTTGTTGGCACTCCAACGGTTTACCGCGCGACGCTGCACACCAGAAGCCATCTACAGCGACAACGGAACAAATTTCACCGCTGCCGAACGAGAGCTCCGACTTTCAATCAACAAATGGAACCAGCAGTCTTTGTCATCCAAGCTCGCGCGACGAGGAATCCGCTGGCATTTTAATCCTCCGGTGGCCAGCCATCAAGGCGGGTCTTGGGAGAGGATCATACGATCGGTGAAGAGAACCCTCGCTGCAGTTTCCGGAGGCACAACAATGAGCGACGAGACCTTTACGACCTTTTTAATTGAGGTTGAAAGGATCCTCAATGACCGCCCCATAACTAAAATTGCTTCCGACTCTCGCGATCTAGAAGCGTTAACGCCTAATGCTTTATTGAAGGGGCACCTCGAGCCTTCCCTACCCATGGGGGTGTTTGCCAAGGCCGACGGCTATAGAAAGTCGTGGAGACTCGTTGGTTTGCTGGCTGATCGATTCTGGAGTCGTTGGCTCAAGGAATACCTTCCTTTGTTACAGCAGAGACAAAAGTGGCTTGTGGAAAGCCGAAACTTTCAAGTCGGTGACGTCGTTTTGGTGATTGGTGAAAAATCAAACCGCGGGCAGTGGCCGAAAGGATTAATAGAAGAGGTGCACAAGGACAAGGATGAATTTGTGCGCTCTGTTCGGCTGCGAACTTCTTCCCAATCACTTGTTCGAGACATTCGTAAACTGTGCCTTCTTGAAGAACATGTATAATTGACAATTTGTGTTAAGTGTTGTAATTTTATTTGTGTACGTTGTATTGTTGTTAGACTTACTCAATTCTATTCAGTTAATATTGATTTGGCGCTTGATGAAATATCTCCCTGCCGGTCATATTTGGGGCCGGTATGTTGCGACCAAATCAATGACCTAGTTTCGTGACCTAGTTTACGGTTGAATAATTAGGACGGTACACGTCATTCTAATCGGGACCACGTTTTACACGTATAAGATTCCTTTCATTCAGTGAAGTAGCAGGTTTGATTGCGCACGGAAATTTTGGCTCACTCGTTTAATGAAGAAAGTTTCCGCTATCTTGAATAATTTGGTAAGTCACATCTTATTGGGTTTATGAATAGTTTTAATATATGACATTGCTTTAGGTGACCTATAAAATTTTTGAATCGCAACTATTGCATCGGCGTGTGTTTTCGTTTTTCTTTGCTTGTTGTTGGTGTGCTGGAGCAGGCAGCATAGCGCTTCGCATTTCTCGTCTTTTATATTAAATTATTTAGTTATTTATTCGCTGGTGTAATAATTTCGCGCATTCGAAATTATTCATAGTCTCTTAGATTTAAGATAGCGGTAGTTGGGCCATTCGTCCCTCCCCCCTGTAGGTTGGAGCCTACATCTGTTATTGCTGTTAAATATGACCGACCGAAACCAAGCCTCCCAAAACGGAAGGATATCTACCCATCCTGATCTTCAGCTAGGGTATACTAATCGGCGAACGTCCTTTTTAGGAACAATGTCTAGAAAAAAATTCCTTTTTCAGGGCACATTATCAATAAGTTCCGAAGACCCATTATTCTCCAGCTGAACATTGAAGACCTCACTGCAAGCAAGATGAACGTTCTTCGTTATCTTAATTGCTCCGCAGTTTGAGGCACTCGTCATCCTACTACAAGAGATCCATTGCGCTTATGCAGAGAAGTTAATTGGTACTTCCAATCTACCAAATAACTGGGCCTTTTTTAAGCAGAAAGCATGGCCTTCCCGCTTTTGTCCACGAGCGACTAAGGTATACGCTTTTGGACCAATCTCCACCGACATCGGAGATTGAGTGGTTGTGTGCGGACGTTGATGGTTATACTGTAAATAGTCAACATCTACAAACCTCCACCAAGCGAGTGCGATCCCTAAATCTCCCAGTGTTTTCTCACCCCTGTCTCTACGCCGGCGATTTCAACTGTCGCCATGTTGATTGGGGTTACGATTATAACAGCCCGGACGGTGAATGCTTGGCTGGCTGGGCAAGCATTAATAGTCCTGCCCTCCTATACAATGCCAAGGAAGCCGCCAGCTTTTACTCCGCTGGAACACTGGTACCAATAAAAGGGTCCTTACGTATTATCGGGAGGACCTTTGATTTTTACTTTTTCCTTTTTTTCACAGTACGTATTAAGGGTTTATTGGTTAGTATGAAGATCTTTGATTTACCGCGCACTGAGGATTAGGGTTAGGGTTAGGGTTAGGGTTAGGGTTAGTAACCCTAATTTACTTTAATAATAAGTAACCCTATTTACTTTAATTTTTGAGTCGTTTTTTTAAAGGTCCTCCCGATAATACGTAAGCACCAATAAAAGTAATAGTTATCGATTCTAAAGACGCGTTTACAGCCGTTTACAGTCCTTTTTTTTCAGCGTGATATTTGTTTGTTTTATTGACACTCAAATCCACTCATTTTTTTTTGAAAAATTTTTTGAAAAAATGAGTGGATTTGAGTGTCAATAAAACAAACAAAGATCACGCTGAAAAAAAAGGACTGTAAACGACTGTAAACGCGCCTTAATGTAATATTTATAGTTAACTTTCATTCCAACAAGAACGCGGGCTACAAATTTATTTTAAGACAAAAAAAGGTCATTGTTTACTGCACCGATTGCGGCTGGGGTAAACTTGCAAACAAAAATTTGGCCCACAAAAGGTAAAAGGTGGGGCACCCATGGCCATGGCGTACATCATCTATAGAAAGATCAACTATCAACAAAATTCAAGCAATTAGTGAGCTACTTGTTTGGAAAAAGCACCAACTACGTACATACTCCTATGCTCAAAACAATAAAATTTAGTTTAGCTTGTTAAGTATTCTCATGCCAATACGTCGCAATATTTAATTTCTGAGTAAGAAAAAAGTAACACAATTTGGTAAAGTCAATACGTATATGTCAAACTTGTATGTACAAAACCATTTGTTTTGGAATGATAAACAATAAACAATTAAAATTAAAAACATTTGAAATTGAGCTAATTCAAAAAAAGGATGAAACATTTTAACCAACTACAGATATTATATAATCGGTGTAATACGAGATCACATTTGCTTTAAATAAGTTTTTCATTCAAAAGAGACTTCGGCGAGTAACTCTTTTCTCCTTTTCTTTGAATGTTGATTCGGCACCACAACACGCCCATGGCAACGACGATGCTCCCAAGCAATCCGACAAGAAGACTAAAGAAGAGGTTGCTGTTCTTTTTTACGATTAAAATGTTCTCCTTAGCACGATGGTAAAAAGGAACAATTCCATGAGTTTTTGTTTCTGCAATGCAAGTTAATATTTACTTTAACCTTAACTGCTTAAGTTCTATTCATTAGCGATTAGTAAAGAAAGCAAACATACTAATTATTTTTTGCTTAGTTTTTTAAAAAGATTACATATTTTAAAAATTTAGCGTTTAGAAATACTAAGTACAAGTAGAGTAGGAAATCATTTCCAACCCGAATACGCTGAAAAAACATTACAAAATTCTGGTATTTAATATATTCATCAGATGAAAAAACCGCGTAAAAAGAGTAATATGATTTCTTACTTTCAAAGCAAATGGTACATTAAGTGGACAAAAGTACAAAAGCTTATTTGATTTCGATCAGTATCACATTGCGGTATACATACTTCACTGTTTATCACCGAATTGCGATAATTTTCAAAATCAATTTGGTGAAATGCAACCAGTAATGATAATAAATTATTTAGTAAAGGTTCGTTTCCACTACAAGCGTGGAATGGAATATTCTTTGTTTGTTTTATTGATTTTTTGCTTCGCTTAGCGCTCGCTATAATTTTAAGCGCGGAAAGATCAATAAAAGAAAGAATGCTCTATTCCACGTTTGTAGGGGAAACGAGCCTTAAATAAAAGAAAGATAAAAGAAATATTTTGGGATTGAATTGAATTCACCACAAGTAATTTTTTAAGAAAGCATAGATAAATGTGATTCTCAGCTTACTTTTAACCAACATATTTATTGTTTACTTGTTAAAAGAATTAAAATTCAACAAAAATAACTTTTTTAGAATTTTGTTATCTTCCTTTTTATTTTTGTTGAAGTAGAAAAGTTAAGATAGCTTTTGAAAAAAACTGGTAATAATTAATAAATCAATCCATTAGATTTGTAAAAAACTATTTTATTAAAACTTCCGAAAGTAAATCAAAATAATTACCGACTAGTAATTGGTGAAAATTTTAGTTGTATTCTGTTAAATTTGCTTCATAAAAAATGAAAACCGGGCACAACTTTTTTCAAGCATGGCATTGTTTTCCAATAAAGATTATTGTCAAAAAGCAAGTTCCAATTTAAAGTTGATTATTTTCAGGCATAGGTTCGTTGCAAAGGTTTTCAGCAAAAATACTAGGCAAGAAGCAGAAAAAGCTTTTAATTGTCCAACAGTCTCAAAACAATAGGCAATTTTTGTATCCATGACCTGCAATAAGTTGATCCAGGGATACGGACTCGTCGAAATTTCAAAGCGAATCCGGATCCCGAGTCCGAGCCCAGTGGCGTAGCTAACCATTGGATATTGTGGATATTTCCAAGGGCGGCATGTTGTTGAGGGCGACAAAATGTAATGACTTTATTAGCAATTCTTTTTTTTATTGTGACTCATTGTACTCTCTGCGAAGGCATAGATTGCTAATTACTCTGCTAAAGTCATGTAGGCTGTATGCCACTATGCCAGGGCACTGTAGAGTTTGTTTAGCCTATAGGTTTTGGGAAAAAAGCATTAAAGATTTGACAGTTTTACGTCAGACTTAGTAGGTTATAGCTCGGCTACAGCGAATTTACTAATACAGTGTTGTTTAACATTGCAGATTGCAGTTAAAAAATTTAGTTGCTAATTTTTTTAAGTTAATTAATTTACGTAGAGTTAGCCTACCAATAAAAAGAGTAGTGCTTTTTTCAGAAAAAAAAAGGAAGCCAGGGAAGAAGAGCTGAAAAAGAATGAAGAAGCCATTTTGAAGTTTGTAAACATTTCTTTACAGTCCTCGCTCTCTTTAGCTAACGAAAGGGATGAGGTTAGCAGCTTCAGCAAATCTCTACCTCACGAGGAAATGAAAAAGACAGTTGAGCTTGAGCAAAGTAATCAAGAAGTGATCATGAAAGTATTCCTATGAACAAAACACTTATAGCTAAAGATAAAATTAATGATATAAACGATGTGGCTACTTGGCCAGAAGTGATAACTTATTACATGAAAGTTGATATGGTCAAAGCAGGACCTGAAAGATATCCGAATAAAGAAGGACCGTTCAAGCCAGCGATTAGAGTAATTAAAGAAGGAGATAAAGAGAAGGAGTCGTAAAGCTTTTTGAGTGAGAAGACGTTAAAAAATGGCGATGAAGTTCTTAGATCATGGTTGCTTTATTCGAATAGCCATTCAAAATTATATTGTTTCTGTTGCAAGTTGTTTCAATCAAAAAATGATAATTCTCAATTCGTTACCACACCCTTTGTTAATTTCTGCCATCTAAATCCATGTATTTTTAATCAGGAAAATTCAAAAATTCACAAGCAGTGCTTTTTGTCAAATGGAAGGAGCTTGCACTGATACTTCCACTTCATCAAACAATTGATAAAGAAATGCAAGATCTCATGGATAAGGAAAAAAAGAAATAGAGAAAAATCCTGCATAGTGTAGTTGAAGTCATAAAGTTTCTATATAAGCAAAATCTTCCTTTACGTGGCGATCGTGAAGACTCTAACTCTAGAAACTAGAGGAATTTTTTTAAAACTTAAAAACTGCTTGCAAAATATAATGCAGTCATTGAGAAACACCTTTCAGTTATCCAACTTTCTAGCAAGGGCATGACAACGTACCTTTCACCAACAATCCAAAATGAGTTAATTAAGCTTCTTGGAAAAAAGGTAAAACATCTCATTCTGGAGGAAATAAAGGCAGCAAAATATTTTTCCACTTTACTCGATAGTAGTCCCGACGTCTCTCATATCGATCAAATGGCTCTTATTATTAGATACGTGAAAGTTGACAGCAATGAGGTACAAATAAAAGAGTCGTTCCTAAATTTCTTTCTACTGCACAGAAAAAATGCAGACGAAATTACTAAGTCTATTCTCAATGAGCTTCAGCAAAATGGTTTGGACATAATGATGTGCAGAGGTCAAGCATACGACAATGCTTCCACCATGGCTGGAATCGGTTCTGGAGTACAATGCAGAATAAAACAAGTTAATTCTAAAGCAATATTTATTCCATGTGCTAATCATTCGCTTAACCTCGCAGGCGTTCACGCAGTGGCATTGTCTGAACATTCTGCAACATTTTTTGCTGTTGTGGAAAGGGTCTACTCCTTTTTTTCTGCTTCTACTCAAAGATGGGAAGTGTTACTTAAGCATGTACTAATTGTAGTAAAAAGAGTGATTTACACTCGATGGAGTGCGCATCACGAAGCTGTGAAAGCCCTTAAGCATTATTTCCTTGATGTAGTGAGTGCATTAAACGAGCTATGCGATCAAAACGAAAATATTGATACACGAGAAGCTTGTGGCATATTGGATGCAATTTAGCGATTTTCCTTTGTTTCTTTTTTACAATTTTGGATGAAAGTTCTAAAAGAAATTTATGATACCCAAAAATATTTACAGCGAAGAGGTTTGTCACTGGAAAACTGTTCCCACAAGATGAATGCTTTTATTGCTTTTTTGGTGAATGATCGCAATGCGTTGGTTAAGCAAAGTATTGAAACTGCTTTCAAGATTTGCGAAAAGCAAGAAATTCCGATTGAAGAGCGACGTGTCCGAAGGAAGAAAAAGATGCCTGGCAAACATGCAGAAGACGTAGGTCTTTCGGCTGTTGAAGAATCAAGAGATGCAGTCTAGAAACTATGGATCGATTTCGGTGTGAAGCAGAAAAGCGGTTCAGTGAAATCTGTATGTTAAATGAAGTATTCGGCTTCTTAAATCCCCATGCGTTATTGCGAAGCGAAAATATCAAAGATATAAAAAAATTTAAGAACATATATGCTGATGACCTTAATTTTTCTGAATTAACTTGTAAAATAGCCGGGTTCAAAAGGCTCGTACAATTCAGCGGCACTGCATTTCAAAGCGATGCCACAGCGCTGGATGTGCTGCAGTGGTTGACCAAATATTGTTTATGTGAATCAACACCTTATTTATTTTTGTGTCTTAAGCTTTCCCTCACTGTTGCTGTTTCTATTGCAAGCTGTGAAAGAAGTTCAAAGCTTAAATTGATAAAATGTTACTTGAGATCGACTATGGGTGAAAGCAGGCTGTCTGCTTTAGCAATCCCATCCATTGAAAGTGATTTCGTCGAGATGCTATCTTTTGAAGATATAATTTCAGAGTTTGTTTCAGTGAAAGCTCGACGTATTCAATTTGAACTTTTGATAAGAATTAAACCATCACTATTATTTCTGTATTGTGTAGAACTTCATTAATATGTTCTTCGTTTTGACGGTGTTAAAGGGCGGCAGTTCGTGCAAAAATTCAAGGGCGGCAGGTTACGTTGTACGCCACTGTCCGAGCCCGAGTCCGCATCTTTGCTTAAAACTAAAAATTATCCCTTTAACTTCTATAAAAGAAACCATCTAAGAATTGACATAAGTTGCAAAAAAATTCTGACTCCAATATTTTTGCTCTGAACACCATGGGCGCCGGAAGCGGGCAAGCAGGAATAATTACCAACTGCCCTTTTCAAAATAGAGAGGTTCAGATGCGCAGATACAGAAGCATTGGATCAGATTTTCCTTTACAATCATAGAAATTCGACTAAAGATGAGATCAATGGAAGGTAAATGCTATTATCTATTATGGTCTCCCCTAAATTTAGGACCAAAGTAGGGATCATGGACTCGATTGAAAGTGATGGCAAATGGGCATTTTGGATACTTTTTTAGTCATCACTAAATTTTTGCACTAAAAACGGTTGCGATACGAAATGGCAACTCTGTAAAAAAAATTTTTTTAATTTCGTCCCCTCCCCGTGACAAAATGGCCCCTATTGAACATTCGGTCTTACAAAAAAAAAGTGACGATTTTGAGCGCAACAGAGGAAGAAACAGTTATAAAACTTAGAACAGTGAAAAGGAATAATAAAGAAATTTTGTTTTAACTTTTCTTATATTTTTCATTCCAGGTTTAGCATTTTTTTTTTTCTTAATAAGTATTGATAACAATAATTTGCAAAACCTTCAGATCGTCGATGCTGCATGAAATCTAGACGTCGGACTCGCCACTTTTTTGGCGAGTCCAAGTCCAGCTATATTGCATCGAATCGATGAGTCTTTAGTGCCCAGTCCGAGCCGCATCCCTTGGTTGATCTAAACTAATTTATATCAAACAATAACATCTGCGCATCACAGAAAGAATAACGTGATAATTATATACTTTAAGCATAAAGCTTTTATCTTTTTGCATCCTTTTTTCTTAGGCTGAAATTCTTATGCTAAAAACTTTGTTTTGTTGTTTAGGCTATAGGCAAAAAACTTAGTTTTGTCGTTTATATTTCTATAAAAAGTTCATAAACTTTACCTCGACAAGATTTTTGATCCTTGGCTAAAGTGTAACCTGATGGACAAAAGCACGCGAAAGAGCCTTTCTTGTTCACCTTGCAATCGTGTGAACAACCAAGAAGTTTCTGCGAAATTTAATGCACTTGACTAATTTTCAGCCCGGCTACACAAATCGGATCTTTATCAGTTGACTATCGCAGTTAAATTTACGAATACGAAAGATGAGAATAAAGGCAGCGTGGTCGAGTGGTTAGAGCGCCGTGATTGTGATCGACATGGTCTCCTTTCAAAACCTACTCGCACCTTTCTGTTGAGTCCTTGGGAAAGACGCTTTACGGCACTTTCCCCTGCTTGGTGGTCTTGACAAATTTCAGTGGCATTGTATCTCTATAAAACTAAATAACCAAATTAAAAAATTTCAACTGGACAGTAATATCTTGGCATCTCCGAAAGCAGGTTGGGGTAATTGTTTGCCCTATGTATTAGCGCCTGGGTCGCTTTCTTGCAAGTCAAGGGGATAAATATAGAGATAAATAAAAGGCGAACAACTTTCTGCGAGATTAACTATGCGTAACTTGATACTAGATTTTGCTTTTAAATTAAGTGTGAGGGCTTTTTTTTAATGCTTTTTTACAGGTCAGAGTTTATGAATCTGCTTGTCAACAATGAAATTAATTTTCAAGTTTTCTATCTTGGTAATAAAGAAATTATTTTTAAACACGACAAAAATTCTAACAACAAATTTTCTCTAGAAAAGATAATCTAAAAGTTTTAAGAAATCAATAAAATCTTTATAAGAATAGTACCAAACTTTTCTGCGGCTAAATCAGGCGACTGTCATCGGTCATCGGCAAAAGCTTAGAGGAATAAAATGAGAATAGTTTGTACCTAATCTCGACGTCAATTGAAATTAAAAAGAATTTCAAGGTCTAACCTTAAATAAAAGCAATAAACATCGAAAATACCGGTATTGTTTACAAAGAATTAATTAGAAATTGCATCAATCAGGAATCGAAAAAAAATTCATTTCAATTGCATTGACCTTGAAAATAACTGGTAGCAGCATCGGATAGCACTTTGGCGTATCATCGAAAAGTACTTTAAAAAATATCCAAGTCCAAGTTTTTTCGATAACTGTTCCAATTCAGCCAAAAAAAATTTTGTAATATTCTTATGAATAAGTTGAAGCTGATTTCTTCAAACTTTTCGATTATATTTTTTTGACACGAACTTGTACAGGTATTTGCCGCTCTTTAGTTATTTAGTTTTTGGGTACCAAATGACTACCAATATAAATTTTATTCATTCTTGATACTCTAGCTAGATTAAATATTAACAGTCCCACTTTATCACAAGTCTTTTGGACGACATTGAAAGGTCCACTGCTGACTATCTCTCCATTTTCATCAGGCCGAACAAAACGTTTTCTTCTTGTTATAGGGCACGCCTGTTTTAATCAAGATTAAGTAAAACAATCTTGGAAGTTTTTGACTTTTGTAAGAAAATTTAAATTGGTTGAACACTATCAACGTTTTAATTTTTTGTTTGTTTTTTGCTGAATTATATCAACAAAAAACCATTAGAGGTAAAAAAGTAACAGAAATTATTGTTTAAGCGAGCTAAGTCTAAAAAATTAAAGGCGAAAATAGTTATTCCATCACTTTATACTCTTGATAAATAAAATTAATGCATTTACTGAAAGTTAATCTATTTCATATCTATATAACTTATCTTTAACCAACAAAAATTTTGAAATATCTTTATAGCAAAGGGAATTACATGAAAATCGATACTGGATATAAACTAAGTTAATTATTTGACGATTTAGTTATTTATTTTGTTTTGATGCATTGCAAAGCAGTAAATTTTTCACATTTAAAATATAAAAAATGAAACACAATATGATGATAAAAGCGGATAAATAAGCATAAACATCATTTCTTTTGATTTTTTTAAAGAAATAACAACTAAGTGATTGCATATTTAGTTCGTTTTGTAAGAGAACTAAACCAATTTTTTCTAACGATCAAAAAGTCTAAGCCAGTGGTTCCCAACCGGAAACCCATAGGCTGCAGGGGCCTACCCAACATAGGGAGAGAACTTTAATTTTTATGTAAGAACCTAAGCATTGGATTGCTAGTTAGAGCTTTTAAAACTACGTACAGTGAAAGCCAAAAAATCTGCGCTTTAATTTGCAGGTCGTTACAAGCTTTTATAAGGCTTTGTTAATGCGGTTGAAAAGGTTGTGAAAATTCTGGTCGAGGCTCAAAACAGCTTTATTTCCCAATCCTTTTTACGTTTACGTCTATGTCAGTAAACATTCTTAGGAATCCATGATCAACGTTTTTTGTACAGTGTTTTTTTTAAAAATCAGACAAAGTAGAGTTCTTCTTCAAGGTTAAGATTTTATTAGATTTTCACAGTTTTTATGCTGATTAATGGCTGTCTGTATTTTATTGTGGAAAACACATAAAATTTTGAATCTCAACCACAAAACAAACTACTTCAGAAGCTTTTTACTGCATCTGCTCCAAAAACTAATAAAGTCTTTATTTTTAATCGAAAGCCAAAAAGTGTTTTGCCGACATTCCAGAATGCCATTGTCAAACTTTTTGTAATTTAGTGTTTCAAAAAATATTGACAAGCAATCATCAAACGGTACTTCTCCGGCTCTGATTTACAGCAAAGGTTATTTTTGTCTTTATTTCAATTTTATGGATTGATGGAATAATCAAAAATTACTTTTAAACGTCCCAGCTAAGCATTTATTTGATCTTCACTGACTTAAAATTTCACATTTCCAAACATCGACATATTATGGCGCTTTATAGAGACCAAAACCAAGAAAATAATCTTCTTAAATTGGTGGTTTGTGGATTTATAAGTTTCATCTTAACCTTCGAAAGAGTTTATGACGCTTAAAAGATTATGATTTAGTCACAAGATGTGCTTTTAGAGATTTCATTTTTCTGTGTTTTATACCGACGTATTTCGCGGTATTTCCTATTTAAAAAAATTATTTTCTCGCTGTTTATTTGTATACTTTCTTGTAAAATAATTCTTTACCTTTTATGCCACGTTAAGTTCGAACAATGGTATTATTGTTATATTCCTTTTATCTAGCTTTTTTGTCGTGTCACCAGCGTCATCGTTCTCAATCGTTCTTAGTCGTTCTTACAAATATCATTTGATACGAGAAAATTTAAACATAATTGTATATTGATGCAGTAATTAAAAGTGCTTCTGAATTTGGCTTATTAAACCTTTACTTAATCTGTTTCTATATGTTTTAAAATTTTCGTCGGGGGCGATTTAGTCGACTGATTAGAAAATTCCAGCAGCTACGTTGTAATCAATCTGAGTACTTATGAATAGATAGAATATTTCCAATAATTTTTAATAATTTTAAACTTTTTTGTTACAAGATATTCTAACCGTGCCTTAGTGAAAATGCAAAAAATAAATGTAGGCTATAAAGAAATGCAATAATTATGTTTAAACTAGTTTTCTTCTTTGCCAAAGTTTTCCCATTTTTTGATTTATAATAATAATTAAAATATCAAAAACCCGATTAGGAGTCACTAATAAGAGTGGAGTCGGCAGCATGGCTGATTGGTTATAAAAACCGCCGTATTAATAGCGAATGTGGCAGATGCGGTTAGGGTTCAAAGCCCACTCGCTTCATTCTGTTCTATCATTGGAAAAAACACTTTACAGAACTTTCCTCTGGTTGGCGGTCTCAGCAAGCAGCTATAAATTTTAGTCATATATTGTACTATCTCTAAATAAAAAAAACGACCTCACAGCGTTCCTGTGAGTCAAGAAGATAAATAGAAATGAAATCAGGATAAAATAAAATAAATTTTTAAAACCATTTTGGTTCAAGAACCAAACTATCATTGCTTAAATAAACAGAATTGTTTGTTACTCACTTCAGGATTGGTGCAATTGTTCCCGTTTGAACGTATACAGTAAACAACTCGGCAGTGGATATAAAAACAGTTACCATTGTTTGGATCAGTCCATGTAAAACTTGCAAATGAAAAGATAACTCTTGACCCAGCAAAGTTTAGGTTGATTATGGTTGTGTCCCTTGGACATCTGCGTCAACATTAAATCAAAACATGTTTAAGGTATTTGCTTGAGACTCGAAAAGTATTGCTTTTTTAGTATAAAAGTGCGATACCTATATAAAAAATCTCTGCATTTGGTTTGATCTCTTGGCAATCCCACTCATCCTCTTGCCCCACAATTCTTTCCAATAACTATCTTTCTACACTAGTCAAAAACGACGTTCTCAACTTTGGTTTTTTATCACTTTGGCACGATCAAATCCCCTTCAATATTAGTATAGTTGTACTTTCCGGGGAACAGGGAGCAATTTCCCCCAAGTTTCAAAAATTTGGAAAAAATCGGAATTTTTAGGAAAGCGATAAAAAATTTGAACAATATCAAGAATTTTAGAACAATGACAAAAATAAAAAAAATTTTTTGTGCTAATTGCAAAGAAAGTTTCGAATTTAGGTAAAGACCTTTTTAGAGATCACTATGTTTTTGGACGAAAATCGAGAAATCAGAGAAGGATTTTAAGTGAAGACTTTTTTTTGGTATGAACCCTACATTTTATACAAATTTTTCTCCGATATCCATAAATTTCTAGAAAATTAAGATTTGGAAAACTAAGAAAATTTGGGAAAACTCTATTGCTCCCCAAATTTTTTCGACTGGTACGCCTAGAATATCGGAAAAAAACTTGTATTTTTCCGCTTTTTTTTTGTTCTGGTTGCTGCTTTCTTTCTCCCCTGTGTTACAACAACAAGAGCACCCTCCTTGCTTTACGTCTTAAAAGGAATAGTTTAGTCGAAAAGTCTTTGTTCAGCAACGGTTGTTCCGAACAACAGTATATCTTGTTTTAAGTTAATATCGGACTGGACTTTTTTGTTCTTGACTTTGATTTCTTGCACTCGACCTTTTTCTTGCTATTCTGGACTCTCGCTTCCACCCCTGAAAGACTTTGTGCGAGATTTGCGTGTTCTTGGGAACCGGTCAAGCAAGCTAATTATTACAGCCCCCAACACAGACCGGGTGACAGGGATGAGGATTTATCAAAATTTTGAAGCGAGTTCAAGTCCCAAGTCCAAGTCCGGACCAAAATGACGAGTCTGGCTCCGAGTCTCGATCTGAGTCCAAGTCCGCATCCCTGTCCAGAAATAAAAACTATCCTTTTGACTTTGGAAGAAGACAACCAAGAACTGGCATAGGTTTCAAAAAAATCTAACCGACAATATTTTTGTTCTGAACAAGTTTTAAACACTCGCTATTACAAAAAATGTGACGACCTTAAGCGCAACAAAGTAAGAAACAGTTATAAAATTTAGAATTGTGAATAGCATCAATAAGAAAAAAATTATTTTTTGACTTCTCTTTTGTTTTTCATTCATTTAAGTTTTTTCTTGGTAAATAATACTAATAGTAATCAGCAAAAAACTTTGAAATGGTCGATGACACATGAAATCTAGACGTCGAACTCGCCGGACTTGCTACTTTTTTGGCCAGTCTGATTCCGAGTTTGAGTCCAGCTATATTGCACCAAATTGACGTCCGGAGTCCCGAGTCCGAGTCCTCCCTAACAGGTATAGACTGTCCAGGTATAATGTTTTCTATATTATGAATTGTATTTTTTGGTTTCTTTTAAAAGATCTCTTTGGAATAGGTAGTCCTAACTAGGGAAAACATCTTTGGTTAGTCCGGATTTATAGGTTATTGAGACCGTGACCCGACAGTTTATAAAACAAATTGCATATGGGATGAATATGGCACCACAGCTTATACAGTTGTCTTTTGATGTTAATTTTTTCTTTTATCTCTAAACTTATCTTCCTGACTCTCAGAAAGCGTTAGAGGTGCTATACGTAGAGCGACTTACAAGCAATTACTTTGACCTGCTTCTAATGATGCCAGATATACTTGTCCAGTTGAAATTTTCTATTTTGGTTGTTTGGTTCTTATTTAAAAATATGACCAAAATTTAGAACTGCTTGCTAAGACCGCCAAGCAGAGAAAAGTGCCGTAAAGTGTTTTTCCCAAAGTCACAACATAATGGCACGAGTAGGTTTTTGAACCGCAGCCGTGGTGATCCTGTTCGCCATTAACCGGGGAGCTCTTAAAAACCCGACCACGCTGCTGCCTTAAATCTGATTTAAAATAACAAAGAGATAGTTCAACCACACAAAAACTTGCCCGGTTAATTCAACTGTTGTTTGATCAACTACCGTTTCAATAAACTGCAGTAATTTACTGTCGTAATTTCCATTGAAACATGCAAACTTTCTCCCTGCTCCCATCGGAAAAGACAATAAGTAGTTTGTGGATTATTGAAGAGGATAAAAGTTTTTCTAATTACATATTCGTAGCTCCGCATTGAAAACGAGTTAGTCTAGCAGCAGATTTGATAATCTACATTAAAAGGAACATTTTAATCTGTAGAAATTCTTTTGTTTACACATGGTCAGCTGATATAAGGAAGGGCTTTTATACTCGATCTTCATCAAAATATCAGAAAGTTAAAAATGCAGCAAAAAATAGGTTTGGTAGTTTTTTTTATTATCACAAAAATTAAATGAAAGAAACTACATTATTGCAGTAAAAAGTATTGGGCCTTATCGGCATATGCTCACCCACGATCAATCAAGATGTATCTTGGAGAGCCGTAAGGATCACTCGAGTTTGTTGCCCAACAAGATTTTGCCTAAAAATACAATACAAAATATAAAATTTTAAATATTTATTTATTTGATATTTTTTTTATTGCTTTAACATAAATTTTATTATTGTACTGTAGTGAAAGTGCTTTATCTTTTCCTGTAATAGTCATTTTTTGCACTTTTATGAATTTTTTTTAAACTTAAAATCAAGTATTTAATCACAATGGAATTTAGATTTTTTGATGCATACACGAAAGTTTGACGACGTAAAAACAGGACACTATTATTGTTAACACTTTCAAAAGTGCAAAAATTATTTCCAGCTGAGACGCTGAATAACTTTGTGCAACTGTTGCAATTTTGTGGTCAGTAATGTATCAATACTCCGTAAAAAGTCTACGTGTTTATTAAACTGTTATGTTTATGTGTAGAAAGTATCTAGTAACCCAGGGGTCCGCAAATAGAGCTTCCATTCTGGGTCGCGAAATAATTTAAACTATTTAAACCTTAACCTTTTTTTTTTAGAGATCATTATAATTTTGGAAGAAAAATAGCAAAATTAGAGATGAAATCGAAGTTAAAACCTTTTTTTTTAGAGATCACCAATTTTTGGGAATCCTTGCCTCGGGCCCCTAACTTTGAATATCCGTCAATGAATAGTAGCCTTAAAATATTTTCCACTTAATGCTACCGCTCACGAAAAGCGTCACAAGAGTTTAAGTCAAGATTTTTTGGGTCGTGTCAAAAAGTATTTGCGGAACGCTGTAGTAACCTACAGCTGGGTTAAAGGTACAGGAGAATTGAGTTAACATAGTGGATAGGTAGTCTCGCGGTCAAAGAATAAGACGTAAAAAACTTTACAATTGTATTCGGTGAGTACAAAAATAGCAATCCTTTAACTAACCCCAGATTTTCCTATTAAAATTTTTTTTTAGTTGTTTTTTTTTAAGCAAAGAATTTTTACTTTCTTCTTTATTTATTACACTTTCGACACTTTTAGCATGCAATTGACGATTATTTTTTTCATATAATAATCGTTTCAATTTAACAACCAACCTGCAAGATAAAGTTTAAGTTGGTGGAACCGTTGTTTGAAAGTTTTAAGTAAATTCTGTCGCCGGAGTTAACAGGATTTGAAAATGGGAGCGCAGGATCCAGGCAACCCACGTTGGAGCAACGAGTAAAAATAGTTACAAAACTTCCAGCTGCTGCTACATTGTTCAACCTAACTTTTCTAAAACACAGACAGTTAAAGATCATTACACTGCCAATAATATATGAACTTTACCGCAATTATGTACCGCAACACTAATCCATTCATACCAGATTAAAAAACGAAATAAAACAAAAAGAAACCTTAAAACATTTTCGGCTTGCATAAAATGTTGAGAAATTTTGCCATCAAATTTAAAGATCGAGATCAACGACCTGATTATGTAGTTGTTTATCAAATTAGTCACGCGAGGGAATTGGTAAATAATTGATTAAAAAAATAGAAACGCAAAATAACAACCGCAAAGACGATACAAAGCGCAAAATCCAAATAGCAGAAATAACAATCTATAACATATCTGTATTTAATATGAAAAAGGAATCCATTCGCAAATAATTGTCGATTAAGTCCAAGTTTATGTTTTTTGATTAATAAAGTTTTGTGAATTTTAGTTTCAAAATTAGAATTAAATTTTTTAATTATCTTAAACGAATTTACGTTGTATTTGGTATTAGGACAAATTACATATTATCACCCGAACAAATTACAAATTATCACACGAACAAGAAAATTTCTTGTTCGAGTACATCGATATGTCAACCCATCATTTAAGCAGTAAGGTGGTTGAACACTCGATCTTTCATTTGAAAACTGAAAGCTCTGTTGAAGATCATATTATGTCTTGCGCCATTTAAGAATGTTATTTTATTACGTCACATGCAAAGTTCTTTTGTATTTGGATTGTAAAACGGTTAGTAACGAAAATTAATTTAAAATTATAATAAAAAAATATATATCTCAAAAACATGATGTGCTAGAGAAAAAGTAAAGACATTTTTGGAATCAGCCTCGAAAATACTCCTGGAAACACCCACCAGAATCTTCGTTTAAAATTTGTTGTTGATCAGTGTTATTTACCAAAATCCAATTTCTTTTATGTGACCAATTTGATGAATAACTACGTAATCAGCTTATTGACCTCGATCTTTAAATTTCATGACAAAGTTTCGCAACATTTTATTCATCTGAAGAGGGCTAATGTAAGCCAAAAACATTTGTGGTTTCTTTTTGTTTTATTTCCTATTTAATGTGGTATGAATGGATTAATGTTGCGGTACATAATTGCGGTATGGTTGAAAAAAGTATACTCTTTTCCTAAATTGCGTATATAAGCTTTCAAGTCTTATTCTTTTAGACTTTTAGAACTTTGATTAGACTTAGCCTAAAAAAGAAAGATATAGGCTAAGCATTGTACTTTTCAGAAGTATTTTTATTTTCATTCATTAAACTGATTAACGTTCAAATCTGACAAAGAAAATATTCAGTATCATGTCTCCTCTTAAAAGTTTGTAATATTTTAAAGAAAATTGTTATTCCATATTCAATTAACAACGAACTACTGGATAAAAGGAACAAACTAGAAAAAATATAGAATACAAATAACTTTTCATTTTTAAGAGACATGCAAATAATTTTATATCAATTTCCAGTCAGAAAAACCCTAGAAGCGATCAAATTAAAGTTTAGAAACAAAAATGTAGATCTTAACCCGAGACCGAACCCCGACAAGCCATTAAACCGAAAAGACCTACTGTTCAAAAAACTATAGACCTAACACAAATTTATGCTACTGTAGTACAGTACGGTAATCGTGCAATTTTTTCACATTAAAATAACGTAAAACTGTAGCGAATTAAACGAAACTTTTGTTTTGACAAGGAGCTGGCACTTTACTTGATTTTTGGTTTGATGATACCGGTTGCAGTCAAATTTCTGTTAAATCGGCAAACAAAATCTATCGTTGTCGGCAGATCACGCACTGGTCCACGTGACGTTGATGTCACGATACACAGTCGGTAGGAAACCAGTAAAAGTTCGTTTTGATTCTGCAACGACCAAAAACATCGCTTTCAAATAACTTTTTTGATTTTAAATTTACAGCGGTTAATCATGAACAATTTTTTTAATGGTTATTTAAAATCTTTTTTTGTTCAGTATGTATGCTGGTAAGAAAAACTTTTTTTTCACCTTTAGAAAGGATTTTCATAATTTGTCGGAACTGGACACATTGATCTTGAACAAGCTAATTGTGTTGTTTTTATTGTGTTAATTTTTTTTTACAGATGTTTTCCTTTGCTGAATCGTGCAGTAGCCTGCAAATTGCAATCAACTATGCGCTTGTTTTCTCACATTTAAAGGTTATTAATTATTTTTCAAGTTTTATGAGCCGTTTTTAGTTTGCTTTTTTTGAAATGACCGATGTCCTGACGGATACTTTAACTCTTTCAATTTATGGTACTCTTTAAAAAGACTGTATTCTTTAAATTTTTTCGGCCAATTTTCGTCAGAAGAAATCGTTGACAAAAACGAACTGCAAGAAAACGGGGTCTATATAGAGCGTGCTCGAATGGTTAGAGCGCCGTGATTGTGATCGACATGGTCTTAGTTCAAAATCTACTAACACCATTCTGTTGTGTCCTTGGGAAGGACAGTTAGAGGCACTTTCCTCTGCTTGGTGGTCTTGGCAAGCAGTCGTTAATTTTAGTCATATCTCTATAAAACTAAAAACACAAAATAAAAATTTTAAGCAGACAGCAATATCTTGGCATCTCCTGAAGCAGGTCGGGGTAATTGCTTGCCCTACGTATTAGGACCCCGTCGCTTTCCTTTGAGTCAAGGGGATAAATATAGAGATAGAATAAAATAAAAAAGGAAGTTAAAAAATATCCAAAATAACGGCGCCTCTGATTGGTTTAGGAAAGAGAGCACGAGAGTGGTTACGCGCTTTCTGGCGAATTTGTTTATGGACAGAAGCTTTCTCGCTTATGGCGCAAGTGAGCGCGCAACTAATCTCGTGCTCTCTTTTTCTAAACCCATCAGAGATGCCGTTGTTTTCGATGTTCTCTAATTCTATATCAGGGTTTCCCGAACTTTTAGTTCATCGGTACCCTTTGGACACTTTAATAGGTTTGCATGTACCCACAAAATTTTGTTACGTTCCTCTAAGAAAAAAAGTCTTCAGTTAGAATTAATCTCGGATTTTACGATTTCCATCTCAAAATCAAGGTGACCCTTAAGAAAAAAAGTCTTCACTCTTAATTGTTCTGTTTAACTTAATAATAATTTACTGGATTCTAAAATTCCAGACACTTGAATGTATTTTAAATTTCTTCCGGACACGGAATTTAACTTAAATAAGAATATTATTTCACATAATAATATACTCCTGGGGTATATGCACCCCACTTTGGGAAACCCTGCTCTATATAAACCACGTTTTCCTGCTGTTAGTCATTGCCAACGATTTCTTCTGATGTGAGTTGGCCGAAAGAATTCTAAAGAAAACAGTCTTTTAAAGTTAATCATTCCGTTTGTACCATTGGTCATTTTAAAGTTTTGTAGAACTGAAAATTTATTTACTTTACTTCCATTAATCAACCAAACGTTTTGGTTGATCGTGAAATAACATTGCAATCGTGAAGCATTTTACTTCAGTTTTATTTTCGCAAATATTGCTAAAAAAATAGCAATCGGTCAGCTTTGAAATTGTTTGATTTTATCGTTAAAAAAAAGACAAAATTTTTGTTGGTACAAAACTTTAAAATAGCCCTTAAAAGCAAATGTTTCATTTAAAGCTCTTTTGTTAATTAAGTAGCCTTAAAAAAGGCTGTTTTGAAAAACTGGAACGTTTTCGTCCAGCTCTCTTCAGGAGGTTTCGCTAGATTGAATTGCAAAACTGAATGTAGTATTTCAAAAGTTTTAAGACTGATTTTGATTGGCTAAAAATTAAGGTTAGTAACAGTTATCATAATAATTGAAAATATTTAATAAATAAAACCACGTTTCGTTAGCGTAAAAATTTTTTGGCAAAAAAAGGAACAAAAATTATACAAGTTTTGTGTTAAAATATGGAACTAAAAAGAAATTTTTTTTTATTTTTTATTTATTTTATTTTTATTTTATCTCTATATTTATCCTCCTGACTCGCAGGAAAGCGACGGAGGCGCTAATACATGGGGTAGACAATTACCCCGATCTGCTTCCGGAGATGCCAAGATATTGCTGTCCGCTAGTAATTTAATAGAGATATGACTGTAATTTAGAACTGCTTGCCAAGACCACCAAGCAGGGCAATGTGCCGTAAAGTGTCTTTCCCAAGGACACAACAGAATGGCACAAGTGGTTTTTGAACCGAGACCGTGTTGGTCACGAGCCCGGCGCTTTAACCACTCGACCACGCTGCTGACAATTTACAATTATATTGACAATTTATGTTTGTAAACAAACTCTTTCTGTCTACACAAATTAGGTTTTCGAAGAGTGATGAAAATTGATTCTAAGACTGATAAATGGAAATCGGATCGTGCTTTAGAAAGAATAAAAAATTGATTGTCCTTATAGTGAGATGCACATTTTTGGTTTTGTAACAAAATGGTTTCCAATCGCTGAGTCACAATGCGGTATTGAATTAGCTAGTTTTCCTGGGCGTTCTGGTTGTTTACGTTCTTGACTGGTTTTGTTCCAAATAGACTTCGGCACATCCTGGCGGATTCTGTCCTGCAAACGTTGAGACGTTCGACCCACGTACCGACTATCGCAGTGGCACACGTATTCATATACAACGTTACTTAGTTGAAAAGTGGGAAGAACGTCTTTATGTATTGCAGGTAAAATTTTGTCTGGTGGAAAAGACCACTCGTGGTAGGACCGTTCCAAAACAATTACTATTACTAATAGATTATATTAAAGCCCACTTTCACAGGTCAATATATCCATTGGAATTTTTTTGGACCAAAACAACGTAAAACAAATCTCATTGATACTTTAACACATTAAGCCTTAAAAATCTGCTCTAAATCTACATTACAACAGGAACTAGACAATATTTGCTCTATTCTTGTACAAAATGGTTATCCAAAATTTCTTATTGATTCCAGAATTTCTAAAAAACTTTTACGTTTCCAACAAAGCACTAAAGAAGGCCCAAAAAATTGTCCTGTCTATTTAAAATTACCTTGGGTTGGCTAAAATTCCTTGAAATTTGAAAGAAAAATAAAATTATCTAATATTAGTAATTAATGAGTGAAAATGGATTCTAAATTAATCGCTTTTTGTAAAAAGTGGGCTTTAATATAATCTATTAGTAATAGTAATTGTTTTGGAACGGTGCTACCACGAGTGGTCTTTTCCACCAGACAAAATTTTACCTGCAATACATAAAGACGTTCTTCCCACTTTTCAACTAAGTAACGTTGTATATGAATACGTGTGCCACTGCGATAGTCGGTACGTGGGTCGAACGTCTCAACGTTTGCAGGACAGAATCCGCCAGGATGTGCCGAAGTCTATTTGGAACAAAACCAGTCAAGAACGTAAACAACCAGAACGCCCAGGAAAACTAGCTAATTCAATACCGCATTGTGACTCAGCGATTGGAAACCATTTTGTTACAAAACCAAAAATGTGCATCTCACTATAAGGACAATCAATTTTTTATTCTTTCTAAAGCACGATCCGATTTCCATTTATCAGTCTTAGAATCAATTTTCATCACTCTTCGAAAACCTAATTTGTGTAGACAGAAAGAGTTTGTTTACAAACATAAATTGTCAATATAATTGTAAAAAAATTTCTTTTTAGTTCCAAATTTTAACACAAAACTTGCATAATTTTGTTCCTTTTTTTTGCCAAAAAATTTTTACGCTGACGAAACGTGGTTTTATTTATTAAATATTTTCAATTATTATGATAACTGTTACTAACCTTAATTTTCAGCCAATCAAAATCAGTCTTAAAACTTTTGAAATACTACATTCAGTTTTGCAATTCATTTTAGCGAAACTTTCTAAGTATCTCAAGTGTATATAAAGTTTGGTTTACTCGCCGCATTTTTAGGTTAATTTCAAAAATAAACCAATTTGCTTTTGCTAAAATTCTGTGTAACGATGAATTCAATACAAGTTCTTAAGAAACTTATAGTTTTTGCTTTTAATATCAAAATCTTCAATTATTTTAAAACGAGTCACAAAAAGCGATTAATTTATTTTAGAAATAGTAACCGAAAAATTCTCGTCCTTAATCAACAAGATGGGATTGAATTTTTTGATAGACCTGGGGCTCTACGGTGGTCGGAAGCAGATATTTCTTTCCGTTTATTGCATCGTCGTCGTCGTCGTTTAAAGGCTATCCACTCCAGGTCAGACACAAACAGGACTGGGGCCGAGGGTTTATCCTTTTACTACCCCAAACTGCTGCACTGCCTGAATCAGATGCTGGCAGTGGTGTTATTAAGCCAGCATCGAGTTTTGTCATCCAAAACCGTCAGACCTCGTGCTCCATGTGGTGCCCGATGTATAGGGCACGCTGTTAGCACATGGCCTGCGGTTTGCTCAGAGGCGCCACACTCGCAATTCGGTGAAGGAGCGAGACCCCATTTGTGCATGGACGAATGGAATCGTCCGACACCAATCCGCAGACGGTTGAGCTTAACCCAAGCTGCTCGGGGTAAGCCCATCCCAACAGGCCTGGCATTGGTCCCGGGCACAAAAGCACGGAGCCTGGAAGCACCTTCAGAGTACTCCGTTTTCCATTTGTGATTTGTCCCCAGAAGCGCGGATGCCAAGTCTGGCAAGGTTGTCCAAATGATTCCGCGCAGCTGGCATAAACGGGCGTCTGGATCTTAGTCTCGCTTGGCGAGTATCTGAGGACCCACTTAAAAGACCATACAAGATATGATGGGGGTCCAGAGATCCACGGTGAGCCAAGGAGAGTGTCGCTCCTATTCGGCGAAGCTCAGCTGGCTGGATGCCTGAGAGTACAGGTAGGTGGTCCGTTGGAGTGGTACTCAGGCATCCAGTAACTATGTGCAAGGCGTCATTCAAGACACTGTCGATGAGGTGAGTGCGAGCACTGCGACACCAGACTGGCTCACAGTATTCAGCTGTTGAGTAGACTAGAGACAGGTGGCTATGCTTAGTGTTTTAGTACTAGCAACCCATCCCGAGCCCACGAGTCGCCTCAGCAGTGTGACGCGCGAGGATAGTTTTTTGCGCAATGCCATTAAATGGTGGCGAAACGTGAGCGATCTGTCCAGTTTTACCCCAAGGTAAGTAGGGGTTGGACAGAACGGTAAAATTCTACCGTCGTTGTAGACCTTTAGCTCATGTTTGACCTCTCGGTTATTTAAATGAAAGACTGCGTCATTGTCTTAGTGTGACTGAGCTTCAACCTCCAAGTCTGGAGATACGCTGACAGTGTGAACATGTCTTGGCTTAAAGTCCCCTCCAAGTACTTCCTGTTTCCAGAAGAGTGCAACAATGCTAAATCATCAGCATAAGCAAACTTTCTGGAAAGCATGGAAGGAAGATCGTACGTATAGATGTTAAATAGAAGGAGAGCCAAGACCGATCCCTGAGGAACGCCGTTTTTAAGACGGCGTAGCCTGCTTTGCTTGTTGTCACCGGTAGTAAGGATGAAACTTCGATTTCGGACAAGCTCCATGATCATTTTGACCATGTGCCTATCCGGAAGTAGTCTCAGCAGCTTGCAGGTAAGGCCACGGTGCCAGACAGTGTCATAAGCAGCTGTCAGATTGACAAATACGGCACCGGTCTCTTTTTAGCCTCGAAAGAATCCTCGATGTTCTGGGTTAGCAGAACAACTTGATCTACGGTTGACTTCCCGCGTCGGAACCCAGCCTGCTCTTTAGGGAGCAGTGGATCGATTAATGGTTCAACGTGAGCAAAGATAAGCCTCTCAAGGATCTTGTAGGGGACACAGAGCAGAGATATCGGTCGATAACTTTTTGGGTTTTGCACGGGCTTTGTTGGTTTTGGGATCGCGACCACAAGCGCTCTTCTCCAGATCTTGGGAATTTTGAGTCGGCGCAAACAAGAAGAAAGGAACTCACGTAACCAGGACTTCAAAGCAGCTCCAGCATGGAGTATAATCTCGGGGCAGATGGAATCAGGTCCCGGAGCTTTACCTGGTTTTGAATGTTGGAGGGCAGCAGCAAATTCTCTCTGTAAAAAATTGTCAGAGATATTTACTGCATCCGGTGTTGTGGCCCTCCAAAGGTCAGACACTTCTTGAAAGACAAGTCGAGATGACTTGCGGTCAACAGCCTCGTATTTCCCATTTCTAACAAGCTGAGATGCAATAGCATCGGCTGAAACGAGACAGTGATGAGGAGAGTGTCATGACCTACCAGTAAGGTTGTTCAAAATACTCCACGCTTTTCGACTAGAGTATGAGAAGTCAATGCTCCAAACTGCCTCGGACCATCAATCCTCCGCTTTCTGTCAAGCTTGGCAAGCAGAGCTGTAGCAGCCAAACTTGAGTCGTCTACTGAAGGAGACTGCAGGAAAGTTTTATATAGGGATTTACACTCTGCATCCCAACACGAAATATAGTTATTTTGATACCCGCGTGGGATAGTCTTTTTGGCTGCTTTCTTAATGGTGTTACAGAAGTCCTGGTAAGCCGCATCCACATCAAGTGAATCAGGCGGCAACAAAGTCTTTGCGAATTTATTCGTCAAAGCAATGTAGTGACTCCATTTGGCCTTGCGGAAGTTCCATCGCTTAACAGGCATGCTTGGTACTGCCATAGCAAACTTTGGTGGTGTAATAAGCGAAGGTCGATGTTGTGACCTGGGGAATTTGTCAAGGACACGTCTATTCGGTAAGTGACTGTTTGGACCTACGCTAGCGAAAGCTAGATCTGGATTGGTGCCAGTGTTCCAGCGGCCTGAATAAAAATTGACAACGTCCTTGGCATTATATAGGAGGGCAAGACAATTAATACTTGCCCAGCCAGCCAAGCACTCACCGTCCGGACTGTTGTCATCGTAACCCCAGTCAGCATGACGACAGTTAAAATCACCAGCTTAAAAAGACAGGGGTGAGGAAACACTGGGAGATCCAGGGATCGCAATCGCGTTGGTGGTGGTTTGTAGACGTTGACTACTTTATAGCCATCAACGTCCACACACAACCACTCGATCTCCGATGTTGGTGGAGATTGGTCCAAAAGCGTGTATCTCAGTCGCTCGTGAACAAAAGCGGGAAGGCCATGCTTCCTGCTTAAAGAAGACCCAGCTAGTTGGTAGTTTGGAAGTACCAACTTCTCTGCATCAGTGCAGTGGGTCTCCTGCAGTAGGATGACGAGTGCCTCAGACTGCATAGCGAGGTGATGAAGAACGTTCATCTTGCTTGCAGTGAGGCCAAGTTGTACAGTTGAAGAATAGTGGGTCTTCGAAACTTGTTGGCAATGTTGGCAAATAAAGGCCCAGATGGTAGGCGCTTTCTCGTAGCCTGGGCCGTGAGTAAGTCTGTTCATTGGTGTTAAGGATGACAGACCGAAACCAAACCTACCAAAATGGAAGGGTATCCACCCATTCCGATGTTCAGTTTTTATTGCATCAAACACAATTAAAACAAGATAGCAGATATACACAAAGTATTTATTTATCAAAAACATTTAAATAATTTTTTGGGAGGATTTAGAGAAAGCACAGCTTTTTATAACATCATCGATGTCTATATCTTTTTTAACTTTTCGTTTTCAATGTAGAGTAAAATTTAAAAGTTTGTTCTTTTTTTGTCCCAAAGTTTAACGCAGTTGATTCTTTTGAGCACAGAAAATAAGCGGCCGCCTGAACAATTAGAAATCCTTAGACACAGATACATTTTTAAAAGAACTGATACGTAAGAAAATGCATGCATGAACTTGTTTTGATTGATGAATCTAAAATATTTGAGTTTCTTTGCTGCATTCGCTGTTAATATGGTGTTGTTTAAAAAGTGTGGAAAATAAACCATTTTTTGGAAGCGATTTTTCTAGATCAGGAGTGATCAACTTCTCGGCTGGTAAGTTCGGCTTTAAATTTTTTTAGAAACTCGCGATCGACCACTACGGAAATGCAATTCAAAAAAAGAGTGATCTCTAAAAACAAAGTCTTCACTTTGAATCTGTTTCGGATTTTTTGATTTTCGTCTCTAAAAAATGTGATCTTTAGTCTCGGATTTTACAGTACTTTAAGTCTTAAAGTTGGCTTTATTTTAAGTCTTAAAGTAAAACATTCTAAGTGCACTTAAAATCAGAAGCGATCGACGTGTTGGTCATCCCTGCTCTAGAATCTAGGTCCTAGAACAGGAGTTCCCAAACTGGGGTACATTTATGCTTCTCAAGGGGTACATTATTATGTGAGAGAATGCCCTTGTTTAAGTTAAATTACGTATCCGGAAGAAATAATAGACTCAAATGTCTAGAATTTTCGAATCCGGTCGATTGTAATTACGTCAAACAGGACAATTAAGAGGGAAGACTTTTTTACAGATCACCGTGATTTGGGGTTTGAATGGAGAAAATTTGTGGCTACTGAAAAGGGAAGAGTTTTTATTTTTTAGAGATCACATTTTCGGCATGAATTGGGAAAATTTATATCTGATTCAAATTGAAGACCCTTTTTTTCAGAGATCACCTTGATTTTAGGCATGAATTGGGGAAAATTAGTGTCTGATTCTAACTGAAAGCATTTTTTTTTGGAGAAACGTCACCAAATTTCGGGAGTACATGTAAACCTGCTATAGTGTCCAAAGGGTACCGATGAACTAAAAGTTTGGGAAACCCTGTCCTAAAATATAGGTCATTTTATTTACTTTTTACATTCACTGTATTCTTAACTTCTAACAAGGATTTTTTTATTGAATGGGTCACTGACTTGTATTTATTAAATCTTATAAAAAAAAGAAGAAATTTCGCTTATCAACTTTTTTTTCTTATTGAGATATTTAACTGGGCAAAAAAATTAAAGTTTTTAGAAAATGACTTTGATGCACAATTAGTTTTTTATTGCACACAAAGGTATAATTATAAAACATAGTATTGCATACCGTAACTCCTGATGAGCATTCAGCAAACCGAGAAAACTTTACATAAAAATTTCCAGGTATAGTCTTTAAGCATCCAGGAATAGCTTGTGACATTTCATTCAAAAAAATTAAATTAGTTGCATTTGCGATGCTGACATTGTACTTCAAAAACCGGGAAGTAATTCTGAAAAAAGGTGTGGATTATTAGAAATGGTTTTAAATTAATTTCTTTTTGCCTATTGTATGCAAAATTTGTCTTTAAATTAAACATAGATAAGAAATTTAAAGTTTGAAAACAAATTCATATAGATTACAAACTGCAAATTAATGATTTAAATTAACACTTTTTTTTGAAGTTATGCATAAAACAAAATAACTTACAGAATCGAAGTGTTGTAGAAACTGCAGTTGATTTGGACGTTTGGATCATTTAGAGAAAGCTGTGTAGTTGTCACTGTGCAAACATCATTGGTAAGTTTAAACCTAGTATCAAAGCATAAATTCTTGAAACTTTTTTCGATGCAAGTTACAGTTTATATTTTAAAAAAGTGAGTTTGCTTTGTTGTCGACATTCATCGGAAACGTCTCCTAATAATTTAATTCTGTTGGTTTCTTAAATTCTAAAAAGAAAAACGACGAATGTAAATGGTGGTTTTCTGTTTCGGAGTTGCCATTTATTTATTTAAGTTTTGTGAAATTATGTTTACATTAGATCAAGGATGTCGATTTGGATGCTTGCGGGCCACATGTAGTAACAAACGAGCTCACGAAGGACATATTACTACCCGCGGACCAGATATGGCTCGTTTCATTGATTAACCACACCGACGCAAACAATTTATTTGAATGATGATGTTAATTGATAGCATTGTTCATAACTGGGTTTCAAAAAATTTTATGAAATAATCGAACGTCTTGTGGACGCTCATCCGGTCCGTCTGTGTCAAAATTTCAAAAAAAGACTTTTCTTACCCGGAGCTAACTAAAATATTACTTTTTGTTCATAAAAAAAATATTTTGAAGAAATTTAAGTTCATCTCATAATAACGACAAAAACTCTACTTACGAAGCTAAATCACCCCCACCTTTAATTGACCAATGGAAATTGGCCTTGCCAACCCCAATACGTTTGACATTCCAACGTCAAAGAATGAGTTTTGCCAAACATTGCATTGACGCAAAAAACAAACTTTCAGTTCTTTTTTTAATCAATACATTTCCCAGCTTATATTTCGCTTAGGGTTACATCGCAAGACACCATAATCTCCTGGAAATATAATTTTTGACTCCCGCATTAAAGTTGTGGGTTGGATTCCTCGTTGGTTAGATATGACACTAAGTAAGTGAAAGTGTATCATCGGGGAATTGTTGAGGATATTGGCACCACAAACTCATCACATGATTCGGCGTGAGCAACAACATAATAAATGTTTGGTTTAATGTTGGTTTGAAGGCAGATATGATTCCTTTTTTTTAATTTCACTCGGATCATGTAAATTTAATGTAAATAACGGCAAAGCGTTTTTATAGTCTTTCTAAACTTTATTATAATAGATGCATATTATTAAAGTAATTCATAAAACTATTGAAAAACCATGAAAAGAAAGAGGTTTTGAAAACGCCACCAACGATGCAACCGCAATCGAGCTATCACGTGAACCAAATGTTCGCCGAGAAATTTTGTTCTTTTAACATAAACCAATAAAGCAAAATCCATGAGCCATCCCTACGGTGAATTCGAAGGGTCGGGCTAAAAAGGTTTAAATCGTGAGAACCAAAACAATGCTTTTTGCTTTTAACTTGACATCGAAACTGAAACTTTGTTTAATAGGGTAAAAACCAAAAAACTTCTTTGTCTTTTGCTCAAGTTGAACCTCATACTGACCCTAAACTTGACTCCCCCTTAAAATAAATCCTGGATCCGCTACTGCAAACCCTAAGTTGTAAGGCCATATTAATTTTCTAAAGATACACCAAGCAGTTTTGTTTACATTTTTGATTTACATTTTGAAGAGTTTTTTTTTAATTTTAGTCTTTAATTGAGAGCGTATAAAACTGAAAAATTGCTTTAAGCTACACCTACAATATTTATTTTCTTTATAAGCTGTTGTAAATAAAAAGGTTGGAAACCATCTAAAAAATCCATATTTATTATTATATGTGTGACTTGTTATAACAACGGAGGAAAATTTATTTGTGGTTTAATTCAGGCTGGTTCAATCTCGTCGCTCCCTCGGGCCACTTTCCAAAGTTATGTAGAATATGCGAACCGTTGTTGTTTGGAAACTATCTCAGAATGCAAAAAACAGTTCTCAAGACTTTTTTATTTTGGTTTTTGCCTTCAAGAACGGTGAAGCAAATCATAGGGAAGGCTTTTTTGGTCTTTGAACTAGTTTGAGGCACAAATTCACTTTGTAAATAGTAGTGCCGCCGCGATCAAAATCATCTTCTGAATCTGGCCGGTGAGCTAAAACGTTTGCCCAACCCTGCTTTAAAATGATCTATTTCCAATCATTTTCCTCACAGATTGCTCAAGCCTGGCAACATAAGGTTGGTGAAGACAAAAAAAGATTCATGTGGTTCGCTATCTCTGATGTACAATAATTAAAATTTTTCCGATGGCCACAGATAATGCTGTTGCGGATCACATGTGGCTCACGGACCTGGGTTTGGACCATTCTGGTTTAATTGCTCTTATTTCTTCTATATAATCGTCAAAATTTGCCAAAACTTTTCCAACTTTGCATACTCCTTGGATAGATCAAGACCCCCGATGTAAATTAAAGACTAAATTGTTGTTAAGAAAAGCTCGAAAGAAAAATTCGGAAGCAATGAAAACGCTTTCTAAAACAATAGTTTTTCGGCTCTTTTGCTACAGAACAGTAGATTAATAACAACACCGTTTAAAATAAAAAAGAAATCACAGCATAAAAATTTCCTTTATTGCGGTCATATTAATAAGGTTGAATCAGCTACAATGAACTAAAAACAAATGGTTGCCGTCAAGAAACGTGCTGCTTGGGTTATTAAATAGTATATACAAAAAAGAAAAGAAAAAAAGAGCAACAATCAAACTAAAAACGATTGCACCACTAGCAATCTTTTTTGATTATTTAATAATTAATCTTTTCTTACCATTTGATGTCAATACAGATCTGCGTTGTCTGTTTTTTCGCCCTGAACAAATAAGATTTATCATAACAGAAGTAAAACTAAATTTACATGGATGTAAACGAGAAGAATAGGTCAGGGGTTCTTAACAGGGGGGAATTTCCCAAAAGGAAAAAGTTTGTATTTTCAAGGCGGGAATTTTGTTTAAGGTGTTATGGCATAGTTTGGATATTAACTATAAGAATTTATAAATTTTTATAAGAAGAACTTGCCAAAAGTTTGATTTATTTTAGTGAATTAATTATCTATTAGGCAATTTCTCAAACTTTTTTATTCACCGAACATCCAATTTTATCATTTTAGTTCACCGAATACTAAGTCAAAAAGTTTCTAATCACATATTTGTCAAGAATATATATGGACTTCAATTATGCACGTCAAAAAATAAAATTGCTTAAGTTACTATCAAAGCAGAATGTAACATATGAAATAAGAATGTAGAATTTAAAAAAATATGTCAAGGCTAAGCAAGCTTATTAAGAGGCACTTGCAAACCCTCATATTTATTGTTCAGTAGAACAATTTCAGTAAGCTTGAGAAATGCAGTTTGAGAAACACTATTGTAGGCGTATAAAAAAATTGTTTTTTGGTTTGTTACTTCATATTGGTTGCTGCTTTTTGTTAATAATGCGGTATTCGTGATAATAGTCGATGGTTTCTGTGAATCATGTTAACTATTATTCTTGACCTTTTTTTTCAATTGTCATTATGATGTGTATTGTTTGATTCAGATGTTTGTGTTTAAATACGCGAATAATGGAATTTGTGTGAGCAAAGCAACTGGTAAAACAGGGCTGGTGACTTAGACGACATTAATGTCAAAACTAATTTTCACAGAAGTTTTTTATTTTCAAAATCGTTAAATCAGAATTGCCAAAGACAATTATAATTTAATCATTAGAATTTTACGCAACATAGTTGTCAAAAAAAGAATTATGTTTTTTGCGTACTAAAATAAACATACTGATAGCAAATTAAATTTCTGGCTGTGGGAAATTTAGTTTTGAATATCAGTTCAAGGGGCCCATAAAATAAAAAAGGTTGAGAACCACTGGAATATCAATGCAAATATTAAAACTGAAAAAAACCATTGATAATGCAATACAAAACAAAACTAAAAATGAAATATAAGATTTTTAATGGAACAGCTTTATTTTAGCAACTCGAAAAGTAGATTTGGATAATCCTTTGTCGATTGCTGTAAGTTTAACGCCTCGGACGTTGTCCTGCGAGTCAAAAACTTGAATTGATGAAATAAATAAACTTATAAATAAAATGCAAACAAAAAAAAGTGATATGATATATTTTTAAAACTTTTATTGCCATATTTGCTTTTTCAATGACACCATTTATTAATTTCCCATATTTTCGTTTTGAACATCCAATGTCAAATTACTTTATAAGTTGCAAAAACACATCAACAACCAACGAATAATTTAACACATATTTTGTAATTATCTTTTTTGAATCCAAAAGGAACCACACTATTAATTAACTAATCGCCTTTTTTTTTCTCAGAAGCATTGAATTGATTTCTTAGACAAAGATTCGCCAATCATAAAACTGCGAAAGAAGCTCTTTTGCTCATCAATATTGCAGATATCAAAATCACAGATTTTTTGGCAGTTATAAAGCGAGTGTACTTAGGTTTTAACCGTAATCGTACGAGCCAGGGAGCAGGGAACAATTGCCATCCGAATCTCAAAATTTTGGGCAAAATCAGAATTTTTTGGGCTGGGACAAGAAATTATTTCGCAAAACAATTTTTTTGCGGACCGAAATCGAACTAGCTGTGCAAAATAAAGTTTCTAAATCTACTGTATTGAAATCTATAGAAACAATCAAGATTCGAAGCGAACACCTTTTTTTAGTTATCACTAGTTTTTTGGGACCAAACTGGAGAAATCAGACACAATTTCAAAGTAATGACCTTTTTTTAGTCTTCCCCAAAATTTTTGGACAAAACCGTATGACATTTTGTTTCAGCTTTTGCAAAGCTACAAGATCGTAATTCAGGCAAATACCAATAAAATTTGAGCAAAACTGTATTGACCCACAACATAATTTCGGCTGGTGCAGCTATCGTTTTAACAAAAGATTTGGTGAGGCAAATAGGCGTATGATGTGCTATTTTTTAGAATATTTAAAAAAGAAAACTAGGCTGTATTGCATATGATTTATTTGAAAACGATAAATTAAATCTTTTTAAAGCGACGTTATACCTTGTACTGCAAAAAGAAATATCATGACCAATATCAACTTCTTCATTTTCTTCTCTTCAGCAACCCACTTTGATATTTACAAAATTCTGCAAACAATCCTAACGTTCAGATAGTGCCTGTTTCTAAATAGCGTAATTAAATTTTTTCTAATTTCTTATACATTTAGAACAAAATTTAATTTATTACTTACATACAATGATAATATTAAAATTATCCAACAATAGAAGTCACTAAACTTTGAATTAAAACTTTATATAGCATTCTTGTTTTAGTTTGTATTGTTCTGAATTACAATTAGAGATACACTATCAGTTTTCAATGGAAATCCTGTGCTACAGTGTAATTTACTGCCTAAATACAGTAGGAACCGTTAATTTTATATCATTTTAAATTTTTATCTTGTTTTTTGTCTAAGAGGCTACCAGCAGGGGCGCCGAAAATTATTTTCGAAGGGGTGAAATTCAGAACAAAAAGAAACCTTTTTGGTTGGATGGAAAAAATTGTACTTAAGATTTATGGCCGCACCAAGGGGTGCCGGAAGCGGAGGGCAATTGCCCTCCCTACCCTTTTTCCCTATTCAAATTGCCGCCCTGCTTTTCTCAAAACGGGAGGGCATAGGCGGGCAGATAGTGCACTATGAAATCCGTGGCATAGAAGCATTGGGTTACATTTATCTCTACAAATCATATAAACTCTACCAAAATATCAGATCGATTATAAGCTGAAAGCCTTTTTTTACATTTTTAGCCTGCAATAGTTTATTGAGGAAAAAATGGGTTATTTGAACACAGATTCAAAATGATAATCTTTTTTTCGGTCTTTATCCTCCTCTATTGGGACAAAAATAGAGGTTTTCAGGCACCGAGTGGAAGTGATGATTTCTTTTTAGCCACCACAAATTTTTGCGCTGAAAACGCTCGCGGAATCAAAGTGGCAACTCTGTAAAATACTACAAAATGATGATTTGGGGATCGTCAATAAAATTTAGACAAGATTGTATTTCCCCAAAAAATTTTTTTGGCTGGTGCGGCCAATGACACCCGTAAAATTTTGGTTGGGAGGGGTAAAATTCAAAAACAAAGGCATCTTTTATTTTTTTGGAGAGAAAAAACTGAAGTTAAGGTACATAGCCGTACCGGCCGAAAAAAATTTTGGGAAGGCAATAAAGTTTTTCCCAAATTTTTTCAAAGATTGCCCGAATCATGATTTCGTAAGATTTCACAGAAGCGACACGTTAAACCTGCTTCCATGTTCGTCAAAAAATCTAGTGAAGACTAAAAAAGGGTGATCAATTTGATCTGAACTATTCTAAATTGGGATAATTTATCGTGCCCGAATAGTTTGTTGTTGGTGTCCTCCGATTCGTGTGGCTATGGTCAAATCACTATTTTAGAAATTTTGTTCTATATAATTTTGGTCGAGTTTATATGATTGCAGAGACAAATCCAACCGAATGCTTGCTTCTGCACAGCCAATTTCAAAAGGTACAATCTCCCTCTGTGCCCCCGCTTTTCTGTACACCGGCGATTGCCCCCTGCCCCCAATTTCAGGCGCCCTTGGTCATTTATTTTATTTTTTTATTTATTTTTATTTTTACTCACAATCAACTTGAAATTACTCATAGTGCATGTAGAAATAAACATTTGTATCAGTGCTGTCTTTAATATTCGTATAGATACTTCATAAACAAAAGACAAAGCAAAAACCAGATGCACGCGTGAAAGTTATCCAGAAAGACTTATTGTTAGGTCTAATGTCCATGAGAAGCAAAGAGCAAACCTGATCTAATCTATTGTCAAAATTTCTTATATTTAAAAAAACGGTTTTTTTGTTAAGTGGTTGCACTTTTTATTACAAATTTATTAGTTTTTTACTTTTAATTTTGTGACAGAGTACTGCGAAAGTTGTAATTATTAAAACTGCTGCAAAAGTTATATCTTTCACTTAAAAGCAACTATAAAATTCTACTATCATTGCTTAATGACACAGAAAATTATTTTGAATTAATGCAATCAAGCTATTGCTGTTAAAATTAATGAGTATAAAGAATCTAAAATTCTTATTGTTTTAGGCCTACTGTAAATAAAATCTAACTTTCGCACCCCATGGAGTCGATTGACATCACGTAACTGGGCCTACTCTATAAATATCTAAATGACCCTAAGTAGGTATTACCTTCTTCAATCACTGTAGCCTAAATGCTTTTAACATGTAGTGATAATACTCTAAAGATAAGTTGCAAACGACTAAACTTTAAAAGAATAAACAAACTTTTAATTTTGATTTTTTAAACTTGTCTTGCCAAAATATTCTACTCAAACAATTTTACTGCTATTATTAAATGAATCTTTTTTTCTTTCAGATTAAAGTCGTTCTATCGAAAATGACGGAATAATAGCATTTCAACGTAGGCCTACACGAATTCTCTCCGGTCTCGGAATGATTTCATCGATTACTTCCTTTTAAAGTCAATTGTCTTGTTTTAAAACGTCATCATGTCGTTAATGTGTATCTCTATTTGCTTGCACAGTGCTGGCTTTATTAAACACCGAATAAGACAACGGTAACTTATAATTAAACTATTTGCTGAAAACCCGATCGTCGTTTTCGCAATTTGGAAAGATGTTTGTAAAATACTGTATATGCATGCCATTTATGAACAGAACAGGGCCCAGAGCTTACCCTTAAACTACCCCAGGATGCTGTACTTTCCAGGTAAGATGCGGACAGCGATGGTGTTAAGCCAGTATTAGATTTTATCAACCAAAACGGCCTGATCACTAAATGCATGTAATGCTTGATTTAAAACACGTTAATACAACGTAGTCTGCCTTTTGTTTGGTATAGCGTCGTGCCTACTATTTAATAAAGGAGCAAGACCCCATTTGTGCATGGACTTATAGAAGTGCCAAATAGGGGAGAGTAGGGATCATTGGGTATAAAAGATTCTTGATTTTAATAAAAAAAGTTATTAAATATCCTGCTGTTTTCAATTTTGCTAACCATACCTAAGCGTTCCGGTTTTTTTCTGCTCCAGTTAAGCGGATTTTATAGCAAGGATGATTGTTTAATAGTTCGACCACACTACACATAGCAAAGATCTTTTCAAGTATGTTAGAGATATTTCCTTATTTAAAATGCAACTTTACATTTTTGAAAAATAAAAAAATTCCATGAAAAATTATCAAAAATGCATCTTAAAACGTCTCGACGGACCCCAGTTTAAGAAACCCTGGTTTAATAGCATGTGGTCTTAATTACATCGCTGGTAAGCTGTTCCACTATTGATTCGATCTCTGTATTGCGTAGTTCGGCAACGTTGTTCAATAGTTTTCACATATGGATTCAAACTTCAGTTCAGTTCAGTCGTTTTTTATTTCCGCCAGTTGTCGAACAAAATACTTACATCAACGTAATTACATTACGGAAAAAGGGACATGCAACAAAACGAAACAACGTTGAAACATGCAAAAACTCAATAAACTATACTAGCTAAGGTAACGGCTTGCATGGTTGCATCACCTAGAAAAAAAATACATATATTTGAGTATAAAAAATAAAAATGCCTAAAACAAAACAAAAAAAAAGCATAAAAAATGCATAAAAACAACAAAAATTAAGACAGCCTTGTTTATTATTATATTGTTTGCTGGCATGTAACCCCAGCACAGGGAGGCTTTCAGGTACTACACCTTGCCCAAGGGTGACCTGGAGGAAGTTGTAATTGGGTATCCTCATTCATCCCGACTTATCAGTTGATAAGTTTACAACCGGATGCAGTTTACACTTATACCCAAGAGAAACATACTTATAGACAAGACTTGTTTTTGTAACACATTTATTTTCGTTTAAAATTCTTTAAACGTATTATTTAAAGTTCTAATATGAGTTTATTTTAAGACTCTGCTGGTATTAAACTTTTTTATCTGGTCAATTTTTAGGAAAAAAAAAGGTTCGTCGCGTTTCAAGACTAGTTTAATACAATTTGTGATTAAACGATTGTTCCAGGTGCATGTAGAGTTGAATTCTTGAATTGATATCGACGATGACCTGAAATATAAAAAGAAAACAGCAGTAGGCAGGAAAAAAAACTTTTTCTATGTTGCAGGTACGGCATTATGTTTTCGTAAATTTGTCGGGTATTGCGCCAGTTAGATAATAAATTTTTTGTTTGTTTTTGAAAGAAACTAGTGTAGAGCAGTTTTTAATTTCTTTAGGCAAAGTATTCCAAATTTTGGGTCCAATAAATTTAATTGATTGTTGGCAGACTGTTGTTCTAAAACACGAAGAAATAATTTGACTATCACTTCTAGTTTTAATTTGACATGGTTTAAGCTGAAATAGTTGTTGAATTGGAATAGGAAGAGTGCGTTTTTAAAATTTATACATTAAAATCGCAATTTCACTTTCATATAAATGCTGAATATTTAAAAGCTCGTTTTTGATCATAACGTTTTTTACACAGCCTCTCCATTTTATTCCATACATGGCTCGAATAAATTTATTACAAATACGTTGAAGTTGATTGATTGTTGTGCGATTTCCATAGCACCAGCTGGTGATACAATATCTTAAAAGATCCCTGCTCCAGCTTTTTTCTCATATTTTTGTTTGCAACAAGAACAAGCAGTGGAAAATATTTTACAACACTACGCACCGGTATTAAAATTTAGCATAAATGACTTGGCGTGAATAACTATTTTATTTTTATATGTTACTTTCGGTACAGTACAATATCTAGATAGGTGTGCGTTCGTTTTTCCTCCTTGTAAGTTTATGTTTGAAATAACTCTAAATAGAATAGCCTACTTTTCTTTGTTTCAGTGAGTGTTTGATGAAAACGACCAAAAAATCAAACTATATAGATTCATTTAAAAAGTGAAGTTTTAAAAAATATTTGTCGCAGTTTGCTTAAGGTAATCGAAAATTATCAAAGGACTTCTGTCCTATTTTTGAATTATGCTGGAAACTGTATCGAACATTTACGTAAACAAGGTCAAAAGACATTCGAATAGCATACATATTGTGCTATGCTTGAGTGCAATATCATTAATTGGTTGCATAGGCATACCAGCCAAAAAAATTTGGGGCGGCAATGAAGTTTTGGCCAAATCATCGTCGTCGTCGTCGTCATCGTTTGAAGGGCATCCACTCCAGGCCAGACACAAACAGAACTGGGGCCGAGGGTTTATCCTTTTACTACCCCAGACTGCTGCACTGCCTGGATCAGATGCTGGCACCGATGTTATTAAGCCAGCATCGAGTTTCGTCATCCAAAACCGTCAGACCGCGTGCTCCATGTGGTGCCCGATGTATGGGGCACATTGTTAGTACATGGTCTGCGGTTTGCTCTGAGGCGCCACACTCGCAATTCGGTGAAGGAGCGAGACCCCATTTGTGCATGGACGAATGGAATCGCCCAACACCAGTCCGCAGGCGGTTGAGCTTAACCCAAGCTGCTCGGGGTAAGCCCATCCCAACAGGCCTGACACTGGTCCCGGGCACAAAAGCACGGAGCCTGGAAGCATTTTCACAGTACTCCGCGTTCCATTTGTGATTCGTCCATTCAGAGGCGCGGATGCCAAGTCTGGCAAGATTGTCCAAGAGATTCCGCGCACCTGGCACAAACGGGCGTCTGGATCTTAGTCTCACTTGCCCAGTATCTGAGGACCCATTTAACAGACCATGCAAAATATGATCGGGGTCCAGAGATCCACGGTAAGCCAAGGAGAGTGTCGCTCCCAGTCGGCGAAGCTCAGCTGGCTGGATGCCTGAGAGTACAGGTAGGTGGTCCGTTGGAGTGGGACGCAGGCATCCAGTAACTATGCGCAAGGCGTCATTCAAGACACTGTCAATGAGGCGAGTGTGAGCACTGCGACACCAGACTGGCGCACAGTACTCAGCTGTTGAGTAGACTAGAGACAGGTGGCTATGCTTAGTGTTTTAGCACCAGCACCCCATCCCGAGCCCACGAGTCGCCTCAACAGTGTGACGCGCGATGATAGTTTTTTGCGCAATGCCACTAAATGGTGACGAAACGTGAGCGATCTGTCCAGTTTTACCCCAAGGTATGTAGGGGTTGGACAGAACGGTAAAAGTCTACTATTGTTGTAGACCTTTAGCTCACGTTTGGCCTCTCGGTTGTTTAAGTGAAAGGCTGTCGTCACCGTCTTAGTGTGACTGAGCTTCAACCTCCAAGTCTGGAGATACGCTGACAGTGTGGACATATCTTGGCTTAATGTCCCCTCCAAGTCCTTCCAGTTTCCAGAAGAGTGCAACAATGCTAAATCATCAGCATAAGCAAATTTTCTGGAAAGCATGGAAGGAAGATCGTACGTATAGATGTTAAATAGGAGGGGAGCCAAGACCGATCCCTGAGGAACGCCGTTTTTAAGACGGCGTATCCTGCTTTGCTTGCTGTCACCGGTGGTAAGGTTAAAACTTCGATTTCGGACAAGCTCCATGATCATTTTGACCATGTGCTTATCCGGAAGTAGTCTCAGCAGCTTGCAGGTAAGGCCACGGTGCCAGACAGTGTCATAAGCAGCTGTCAGATTGATAAATACGGCACCGGCCTTCTTTTTAGCCTCGAAAGAATCCTCGATGTTCTGGGTTAGCAGAACAACTTGATCTACGGTTGACTTCCCGCGTCGGAACCCAGCCTGCTCTTTAGGGAGCAGTGGATCGATTAATGGTTCAACGCGGGCGTAGATAAGCCTCTCAAGGATCTTGTAGGGGACACAGAGCAGAGATATCGGTCGATAACTCTTTGGGTCCCCCACGGGCTTTGTTGGTTTTGGGATCGCGACCACAAGCGCTCTTCTCCAGATCTTGGGAATTTTGAGTCGGCGCAAACAGGAAGAAATGAAGTCACGTAACCAGGACTTCAAAGCAGCTCCAGCATGGAGTATAATCTCGGGGCAGATGGAATCAGGACCCGGAGCTTTACCTGGTTTTAAATGTTGAAGGGCAGCAGCAAATTCTCTCTGTGAAAATTGTCAGAGATATTTACTGCGTCTGGTGTTGTGGCCCTCCAAAGGTCAGACACTTCTTGAAAGACAAGTCGAGATGACTTGCGGTCAACAGCCTCGTATTTCCCATTTCTAACAAGCTGAGATGCAATAGCATCGGCTGAAACGGGACAATGACGAGGAGAGTGTCATGACCTACCAGTAAGGTTGTTCAAAATACTCCACGCTTTTCGACTAGAGTGTGAGAAGTCAATGCTCCGAACTGCTTCGGACCATCGATCCCTCCATTTTCTGTCAAGCTTGGCAAGCAGAGTTGTAGCACCCAAACTTGAGTCGTCTCCCTGAGGAGACTGCAGAAAGGTTTTATAGAGGGATTCACACTCTGCATCCCAACACGGAATATAGTTGTTTCGATACCCGCGTGGGATAGTCTTCTTGGCTGCTTTCTTAATGATGTTACAGAAGTCCTGGTAAGCCGCATCCACATCAAGTGAATCAGGCGGCAACAAAGTCTTTGCGAATTTATTCGTCAAAGCAATGTAGTGACTCCAATTGGCCTTGCGGAAGTTCCATCGCTTAACAGGCATGCTTGGCACTGCCATAGCAAACCTTGGTGGTGTAATAAGCGAAGGTCGACGTTGTGACCTGGGAAACTTCTCAAGGACACGTCTATCCGGTAAGCGACTGTTTGGACCTACGCTAGCGAAAGCCAAATCATGATTTTCTAGCATATTACGGATAGGACAAAAAATTGTCTGAGATTCGCGAAACAAGAACTAATTTTGTCCTAAAATATTGTGATCTCTATGATGATCTCTATGAAAATCTATGAATATCTCTATGAAGATCATGGTGATCTCTAAAAAAAAGAAGAAAAGTCTTCACTTGAATTCAGTCTCATATTTTTCAATTTTCGCCCCGAAAGCAAGGTATTCTCTAAAAAAAAAAGTCTTCACCTAAATTTGGTAACTATTTTTTGCAGTTTGATTATTGTCACAGTCCTAAAATTTCTGACTTTGCCCAAGTATTTTCTTGTCACTGCCCGAAAAATTTCAATTTTGCCCAAATCTTAGAAACTCGGGTGGGCAATTGCCCTCCCTGCCCCCCCCCCGGCAGGTACGGCTATGATTGGTTGTATCGATGTTTTATTTTTTATTCTAATGTCAAAATTCGTACTATAAATTGAATAATTCTGAAAGAAAAAATATCGGTGTCGTAAGTTGTGACAAAATCAATCAATCAATCAATCTATTTATTTGTTTTGTGCTTCAAAACGAAAAATACACCAATATATGTCAAAAAAAGTTTTCAAAAGCACAGGAAGGCAGCGAAATGACCATGCGGTCTTCTAGTCAACTGCCTCCCTCTAAATAGTGGGACAAAATTTTTTTTTTTTTTTTATCAGAAAAACACAGCAGTACATTACAAAAACACAGTACATTTAGAAAAACAATGAAGATTAAATAGCAATATTAGTTGTTATTAAATAAATTTCCATGTGCCAGCTGACTTCATCAAACTGTTGTGGCATCTTATTTAATATTGACAAGTTAAAAAAAGTTTAAATTTCTTCCTAAATTGATTATAAGAAAGTGACTTTAATATAGTATACTGTTTTTAGTGTTGTAGTGTCAACATGATTCCTCAGTTTGAGCAGTGCCCAGGAACCATTGGAGAGCTTAGAGCAAACATGTTGTATATGAGACTTCCAAGAAAGCTTATCATTAAAAATTACACCCAAATATTTTATTTCATTTACTTGTTCTATATTTGTCTTTCCTATTCTAATATCAAAATGCCAGGCTGATCTTTGTTTGGTTAATACCATAAATTTTGTTTTATTAGTATTTAATGATAATTTGTTTAGTTTCAACCATTCGTCAATTTTGACCAGTTCAGAGTTGACATTTTTATTGAACAGTTTTGAACATGAGTTTGTCAGTGTGAGAACTGTGTCATCTGCAAACAATTTCGTATTAAAAGTGGATACTAGAGGCATGTCATTGATGTATAATAAAAATAGTAATGGTCCAAGAGTAGAGCCTTGTGGTACACCACAAGTTACATGATTGAATTTAGATTTAGTGTTTTTCACAACTGTAAACTGTAGTCTGTTATTCAAATAGCTTTTAAGGAGCTGTAGTGGCAATCCACAGATGCCATATTTTTTCAATTTTGCAAGCAAAATTTGGTGATTTACAGTATCAAATGCTTTTTTAAGGTCAAGAAACACAGCACAAGTATATTTTTTTTGGTCAATATTTTCAGCAAAACTATCAAATAATTGCCTTACAGCATCTGATGTAGAAGAGTTTTGTTTAAAGCCAAATTGAACAGGTGTTAATATTTTGTTTTTATTTAAATAAGAGTAAATTCTTTCGTACAAGCATTTTTCAAAGATCTTACTAAGTGAGCTAAGTAGAGATATGGGACTGTAATTGCAGCACTGATCCTTGGCATCACCCTTATAAATTGGTACAATTTGTCCAATTTTAAGAATTCTGGGGTAAGTCCCAGTGCTAATGCAACTGTTATAGAGCTTGTTAAAACTGGTGCTATGATCAGTGCACTCATAGCTATATATTTTATGGGTATTCCATCAGGGCCTGTACTCTTTGATGGGTTCAGTTGCCTTATATGTTTTAATATGTCAGATTCTGTTATTGGCTGAAGATAGAAAGAAGTGCACCTTTGAGTAATGAATGAAGTGCTGCTACGAATAGGGCAAAGTGGAGCGTGTTGTCACAGTTTTAGGATTTTTAACATTGTGCTTTTGCTGGTTGATATAGCAATGATTTTGCCATAGCGTTTTATTCTTGCCTATGTACCCTCTGTAACGGCAGCAAAATAATTTTTCAATTCCAAACACCTTTTGACAAAAACAAAGTTAAAAAAAAACTTTTTTTGTGACGACTTGTTGTCACAGAGCAAGGGGCGTGTTGTCACATAATATTTCCTGCTTTTTAAGAGACTTAATGAAAGAAAACCGCAATGTTTCAAACGAAATATTATTGAAAACATTAAATGAACCAATCAAAAACAAGCCATAAATTAAATATTCCCGCTGTGAAACAAATTATGTGTATAACAAGCATTTTTGCAAAAATGTTAACCTTTATTCAACGTTATAATGTTGAAGTATGAATTTTTTTTATAATGTTGTATGAATTTCTTTTTCTTTTTTTATCCATCTCCATCATTTGGCCAATATAAAATTTTTCTGTCGATTTGGTAGTAAATCGGACCAGGATATAATCGTCTACCTTTACATCACTTATTAGCAATTGTTCGGAAAATGAAGACAACTCGGAGTTGTCAGATTGCTCGGCACTGACAACTGTGACAACTCGCCCCAACCCATCCATCTTGACAAAATTGCAAATGGCAACTGGTAGAAGCATGCTATTAGTGCCTAGACTTTCAGCTAAACTCTTAATATACTAAGCTATAAAACTGACATTATACTTCTGTCCACGGTGCTTTTATCTAGACAAAACTCAATTTTCAAACGTTAGCAAAATATACATCACGTGCAAATTTTATGATGATTTTTCAGTTTAGCACTGAAGCTGCGAGATTTTTTTTGCAAACAGAAACCTAAAATGAAGATGGCGGGAAAAGATGTAACTACAACAAAAATAGTCTCCAAACAGTTAGTTAAAGTAGGAAAAAACTTGCTGTGACAACACGCCCCATGTGACAACTCGCCCCACTTTGCCCTATTAGCTGAATACAAAATCAATATTAAAATCCAACATTACTCTCGATAAAAATTTATTTTGATGATAATGACTGTTTTGGGAAATGTTAGGTTGTTTTATACTCTGACGCAGAGATGCTCTATCTTTTAACCATTATGGTCCAACTTTTGTCGAAAAGTTTATTGCGAGTCGCAATCGGTGCAGAAATCAAAGCATCTTCTTTTTGTCTTTATACTTAATTTTAATGTGTTATTTTTGAATGAACCTTCTTGATAACAGAAATTCAGACTAAAAATTTAGTTAAAGACCAAACAAAAAAGGTCACCAGTTTGATGTACCTACGTGTTTTATTTTTATATAAAGCAAAAAATCTCTACTGAGACGAAAATTAGCGTATCCATTCCGAGTTTTCTGCGCGTCATTGGATTGATTCAAAGCATTACTATAATAATTAGATCGATTATGTAATTACAAATTCTTTGGCAGGCTTCAACAATAGACTTTGCGGGTCTCGGGTTGGACAGCCCTGCTCTGACGAAATGTAAATAATTCAATGTATGGTAAATTTTAAATAAAAAAATATACGCCAGAGCATTAGTCAAGGTCGACTATAAAATATTCTACTTATGTAGGCTAGACTAACCTACTAAAAAAGAAAAAATCTTGCAAAAATCCAAAAACATTAATTTCATCCCAGTAATCAATCCTAACTAAATTTTTTAAATTAGGCTTATTATAACATTTTGAAATAATTATATAAAAGTACGATGTGACACTTAAAATTTCAATTTTGTCTTAGAAAGAATTGTATTTCTTTTATTAGGCTATATGAAAAGTTCATTTCCAAAATTGTTTAAAAAGTTCAGTGGATTTTGAAAACATTTGTTGTTGCTAAGATCGAAGCATTTTAATAATGAAATCAGATTTTGCTAAAATAGAGGTTCTTCTTCTGTGAACTGCAGTAACCTCCCTAAGGGGATTCTAACTGTGAAAGAATTTTACTTTTAATCATGCGATCAATCAAACCGCCGAAGTCGTTAACTTTCTAAAACCAATCTTTGCTTTTTGGCCAATTTACAAAAGTTGACTACCTTTCGAAAACTTGCTTTTTCAATCCGAATTTCAGCTGGGGTCAACAACAAGCTGTAATGTCCTGACGAGTCCTAACAAACACGAAACAGGTCTGTCGGCACTTGCTTGTTGATTGACTTGACCATTCTTACTTAATGTTAGCAATGGAACTGCAGGGTTTAGCTTGACTTTACCCGATTCGTGTTAGCTGACTCGATGATGTGGTCAGCATATTGGAGCCACCGTCAGTATGCCCTGGCGGCTTAGCGGTGCTTATCGCAGTTACGCTGGTAGTGCATTGTTTTCATTTTACTATATACGTTATAACATGTACAAAAAAAATTGTGCATGGTCACCGCACCAGTTGTGCAAAAAAGGAATGATTATCGTGTTTAATGTGCATATAGTAATTATTGTGCAAAAAAAGACATTGTAGCTTTGGAAAAAGTAGCATTTTTGCGTGCAATTATGTCAAATCTTTAGCGCTTTTCAATTTTTATTTTACATTTTGCTATTTTTCCAATGCATAGCAACCATTTTAAAGTTAAATTGTTGCTATGCATTGGAAAAATAGCAAAATGTAAAATAAAACAGAATTTTTTTAGGATTTTGTTCTAAAAACTAACAAACTTCTGCGACACTTGGAAGAAAGATAACCCTTTCAAAAAGTTCAATTTTTACGTAAAATGAATCTAGTGTTTCCATACTAAAACCTTTACAATGTAAGGCTCTAGAATTTTTAAATAGCAACAATTAGGCTTAAAGTTTTTGCAGTTTTTAACACCTAAAAACTTCCGTCTGAAAAATGTATAAAATTATATTCGTGGATCGATTTTTAATTCAATTAATGAAGTTTTTGGTTAAAACGTTTATTTGGAAAAAGCAAAACTAAAGTACTTTTGGTTAAACTAGTGTCAAGCCGTATTTTTCTAAAAATTGATGTTTCAAAGATTTATTAAGCTAGTAAAAATAAAAAAATTTAGCTTAACTTGAATCATTTTTACTCGGTTTGGCTTATCGTTAAGTTTGGGGGATGATGACTGATCGCAATTGGTTGTTAATCAACGCCCCGTGTCTAATTCAACCTTCTAATTCAAAATTTTTTCTTGGAATTCACCAATAAGTTTCTGCATAGAATTTCTTTTTTAAAAAATCGAACAATGTTACGTTGGAATAAATTAAATAAAAAGTTAGAAGAATGAATTAAAAATATTAAAACGAGTTGAATTTTGTTTCAAAATGTACATTGCTGTTACACCTGACTGAAATCGAGTTAAAATTGACACCTTTAAAAACTTTTACGCTTTATTGGATATTTCACATTTTCGACTTTTGGGGGAATTGTTAAAAAGTTTTTCTATATTACTTTAAAACCTTGGTGTAGAAAACGGAAAATGAAACTAAAAAGTCTAATTTTTAATATCCATAGGTGGTTTCTTTTACAAGATCACTGTCCAAACCTTTTTCTCAGAGGTAAGCAACGTTCAAGATAAAGCGCTAAATTTATTGGTTTCTTACTTTATTTGTGTTTGTCAGCCCAAACAAAACCATATCCTGAAAGCAAAGTTTTAGCTATTTTTTAAAAACCCTGCTTTTTTAAAAGTTTATTTTTAGATTTCGAGCTAGTCAATAAGTTAATTAAATAATTTCAGATTGGTTTGTTTTCATTTAGACATAAGAACTAACTGCGATAGGACTTGATAGAATAAATCTTATTATATTTTCAAAAAACGACTGACTTTTCTTGAAATTGATCTTCCTTACGTTGGTCTTCTTTGACTTCAAATTTCATGTTAATTTTAGAAAATTTAGTTGGTAAAATGCATAAAATAATCAACTTTACGACGAATTTTGTTAGTAAACGTGAAAAAATGTAAAACTTTTTAGTACAAAAGGTTGTATTTGATTGGAGATCGAACTAAGTTTAAGTCGGTGTTTTAAAATCAAATTTTTTTTTAGGTCAAGCTTGAAATAAAATTTCTTTTTACATACGATTGTTAAAAACTATAAAATTCTTTGCTTACTTTATTTTTACACTGGAAATTAAGGTAACCAAATTTTCAAACTCCAATCATGAATACGTCATAGCTTTAACAGGAAACGTGATACGGTACAAAAAGCAAGCTTCTGTGTAAGAAGAGACCTTGACACACGTTGTCAAGGTTACAGTAGTTTTCTTGTTATTAAAAGTTTATAGCAAAAGATGAAACACAGTTAGAACTGAATTTATTTTTGAAACAATTAAAATGTTAACACTAGAAATTAAATTCATACAACATAAAAATAATAACTATGTTTGAATTCGGTTTACTAAATAATAAAAATGGGAAAAAGACGACTTTTTTATTATGAAACATCTGTTTATTGAACACGAATAACCTATCATCAGAAATTTTGTTTAAGACTTTTAACAATTACTTTAAAATTGACTATGAATAAAAAACAAGAAATTTTTTTTAAATTTAACAAGGTTGTAACAAAAAATCAAGCTTGTCTAGAAATTTACTGTACCACTAAGAAGCTCTTTACTTGTTTAGAAAAAAGTTAAACATAGGTAAAACAAAAATCAAGGTTGATTAGAAAAATTTTTTTTTAAATTGAACAAAGCTTAAAAACAAAAATCAAGGTTGTTAGAGAAAAAATTGAGGTTAGGTAGAACAAAAATCAAAACTGCTAAGAGAAAAAGTTTTAAAATTGAATAAAGCTGCCTAAAAGTCAAGCTTTCTTAGTAAAAAATCGAATGCAGGTTTCTAAAATGAAGGTTGATTAAGAAAAAGTTTTGAAAAATTGAGCATAAGTACAACAAAAATCAAGGTTGAAAAGAAAAAAACTTAAACAAAGGTATGAAAAAAATCAAGGTTGCCAAGAAAAAAAATTAAAAATGATAGATATCTAAAAGTCAAGATTACCAAGAGAAACTATTAAAATTGAATAAAGGTATAACAAAAATCAAGGTTGACTAAGAAAAATTTTTGAAAAATTGAGCATAAGTATACAAAAAACAAGGTTGCTTAGAAAATTTTTGAAAAATTGAACATAAGTATACCAAAAATCAAGCTAGCCTAGAAAAAATTGAGGATAGATATCTAATAACCAGAGAGAAATATCTAAAAACCTAAATAAAAACTTTTAAAAATTCAAAAAGGCATAATAAAATCATGGTTGACAAAGAAAAATTCTGAAAAATTCAACAAGGATGTAACAAAAATCAAACTTGATTAGAAAAAAATTAAATATAGTTATGACAAAGAGCAAGCTTGCCAAGAAAAAATTAAACAAAGGTATGACAAAAATCAAGGTTGTTTAGAAAAAATTGAGCAAAGGCATAACAAAAATCAAGTTTGCCTTGAAAAAAATTGAGGTTAGTTGTGACAAGAATCAAGATTACCAAGAAAAATGAAACAAAAGTTTGACAAAAACCAATGTTTATTAGAAAAAAATTGAAAGTAGGTGCAACAAAAATCAAGGTTGACTAAGAAAATGTTTGAAAAATTGAACAAATATGACAAAAAAATCAAGCTTGTTTAGGAGAAAATTGAAGATAGGAATGACAAAAATCAAAGTTGTCCAAAGAAAAACTTTTAAAAATTTAACAAAGGTATAATAAAATTATGGTTGACAAAGAAAAATTTTGAAAAATTCAACAAGGGTGTAGCAAAAATCAAATTTGTTTAAAAAAGAATTAAATATAGGTATCTTCAAATCAAGTTTCTTAGGAAAATTTTTGAAAAAGCGAACATAAGTATAACAAAAGTCAAATTTGTTTAGAGAAAAAGTTTTAAAATTGAATAAAAGTATCTAAAAACCAAACTTTCTTATGGAGAAATTTGTGAAATTAAACATAAATATAACAAAAATCAAGATAAAGTTTTGCAATGGGCAAAGAAACCTATACAAACGAACCTGGTAAAAACCTAGGGAATTCCCCATGGGAAAACTGAGTATTGCACAACAAAACTGACTTGTCCAAACTTGCCCGATTGGCGAACAAACTCGAGACCAGTGTTTTTCTTAGCATTAAGATTTATACTGTCTTGGTTAGGAATCAAACTCAGGACCACTGTCTTTCATAGGGTTAGGTTTGAAATCGTACACCTGTCTTGGTCAAGAATCAAACTCGAGACCACTGACTTTCTTAAGATTTAGATTTCTATTATCTTGGTTGAGAATCCAATTCGGGACCACCGTTTTTCTTAGGATTTAGATTTCTATTATCTTGGTTGGGGATCCAACTCGGGACCACTGTTTTTCTTAGGATTTAGATTTCTATTATCTTGGTTGAGAATCCAACTCAGCACCACTGTTTTTCTTAGGATTTAGATTTCTATTATCTTGGGTAGGAATTCAACTCAGGACCACTGTTTTTCTTAGGATTTAGATTTCTATTATCTTGGTTGAGAATCCAACTCAGGACCACTGTTTTTCTTAGGATTTAGATTTCTTTTATCTTGGTTGGGGATCCAACTCATGACTACTACCTTTCTCAACCTACCTCCTCACCTCCTCCCCTCCTCAACTCCACCGCTCTCTGGTACCCCCAGTGGACAAAATACCTCCACACCTCCACACCTCCTCACCTCCACACCTTCACACCTCCTCACCTCCACCGCTCTCTGGTACCCCCAATGGACAAAATAACTCCTCCCCTCCTCAACTCTACCACTCTCTGGCGCCCCAAGTGGCCCCCACCCTGCTCTCGGGCGGCCCAAGTGGTGCTCTTTGGCGCCCCAAGTGTCGCCCCTACGCTCTTTGGCGCCTCTCGTGGCAACCTCCACTGCTCTCTAGCGCCACCCTCCGCCACCGCGCCTGCGATGACGTCATGCACGCCTGTGCCTGCTCTCTAGCGCCCTCTAACGGACGGGCACCAAATGACGCATTGTATACTACTTCAGGCAAAAACATAAAAAAATTACCATAAAATTTAACGGCCAGCAAAGGTTGAGTAATTTCACTAAATCACCAAAACCAGAGTTTCCCAAAATGGGGTCCGTAATGAGCGCACAAAGAGTCCACGACGATATGACAAAATTTTTCAACATATATACATGGTAAAGTAATCCATACCATGAAATCCGAGACAGATTCGAAGTGTAGACCTTTTGTTTTAGAGAACACTTCTTTTTAGAAACGAATTTTTGTCTATAAACAAGCGTCCCGGTTTGCCTCTACGGAAATATGGTAGGCCCTATGCCTGTTTATAAGCATTTATATTTTAACGGATTTTGTGTTATTTATTTTTGGGTTTCTTTTATCTTTCCTCTTTGGTTGGGCAGAAAATTGATTTGACATAAGATTGGGGTGCATGAAAAAAAAGGTTTGCAAATAGAGGTTCATAGCCCAAAAAGTTAGGGAATAACTTTGACTAAACCACTGTAGTAGGTTATATGGAAATTAGTACGATTCCTGACAAACTTTTTTAAATATAAAAAACAAAGCAGAAGACAACGTATTCATTAGGCCTTTCATATATATCCAAGGCATAATATAGGTAAAAATCAAGTTAAAAATATATTCACGCATGTTTTTTACATCAAAAGCATAATTGATTTTTGAAAGTGAACAGTTGGACACGTACGATATTGTTTTCGCTTTGTTAAATACAATTTTTAAATATCAAATGAAATCCAATGTATGACAGAGTTTTAGTCATTAACATTAATTCCTATTATTCAAAAGTACCGAGTACCAGTACCGAGTACCGGTACTTTTTTAGTGCCGTACCGGTACCGCGGTACAATTTTAGCAAGGTACCGAGTACCGGTACCGCGGTACTTTTAAGAAGTACCGTGCCCACCACTGGAAATCGGTAATGACTCATATCAAGTTTTGGAACCAACTTTTCCAGCGAATGCTTTTCATCTAGATCTTGAGGTTGAAGCAAAAAAATTTTCTAACACATTTTCTGATAACGTCTCTCCGTTGTTTTCTAGCCAAATGCTCTCCATTAAAACGTCGTTTAAAGAAAAGATTGCCCATTTAAAATCTACTAAAGAAATGGCTTCTTTTTTGATTCTTGAAATTGTATCACTTGCCACAACTTATCCTGACGTTTGTACGGGATACATAACGTATATGACAGTACCTGTAACAGTTGCTACGACAGAGAAGTTTTTTTCTAAACTCAAACTGATCAAAAAGTTTTTTCTAAACTCCATGTCCCAAGAGAGACTCAGCGGTTTGGCTCTGATGTTGATAGAAAATGAACGAGCTAAAAATTTAGATTTTAGAAATGTTATCCAGCAGTTCGTTAGTGCAAACGCAAGATGGAAAAATTTTAAGTTTCCAAACACCCGCAAGTAAATTACGGTAGCCTACTTAATTGGCCTCAACGTATTGTGTTTTATAAGTTTGTATCTTTTGTAATGATGTCAGTGTACTGTACGTTAATTCTTTTTGGGTTAAACAATTTATCCGCATTGCATAGCACATTTCTATTTTGCTGAAATATCGTTAATAGTGCTCAAAGCACCTTGCCTTAAACGGTTGCAAATGATTTTTTTTGTCATTATAAAACGATTTCGGTTTGCGACGTTTATTTGATTAAACTTTTATTAAACAATCAAAAAATTGCTGTTGTAGCTTGCTCCCCACAAAATCCTTGCTATGCCATTATTTCGATTTGAATACATTGCAATCACAAAAATTCTGTTGAACCGTGCAACCTTGGTGAAATTTTATTTCAATTATAACCTGTCATTTGCAGGCACAGTAAACTTAGGTTTATCCCCTTTTACCTGTTCAGCTAAATGCTTTTTTGACTCATTATTTCAGTTGAAAAATCTTTCTATAACACGGAGTTGTCAATGATTCCTGTGTTGAGAAAAGTAGCTCAATTGAATATTAACCTTTTTCTTACCATTGTTCCACAAAATGAACAAATTTTTCAAAGCTGTTTTAACACCCTTACTACTAATTACAGATAGTGCAATTTTGTTTGCGTGTCGTTAAAGAGTTGTTTTGCCATATTGACCAACTTACTGACAAATGCTTTGCGCATATGAATATTTTGTGTGATCGCAATTTTTATGAAAATTGCGTTTTCGGTGTAAGGCATACTTACGAATCTATAAAAATCTTTGTCGTTTTCAAACCGCTTCTAGCGTGCTAGTAGACACATTCGGTCACATCCCCATGTAAAAAGCAATAAATATAGATATAAGGTAGGGTCAAATTTATCTGAAAAATTTTGTTCCCTTTGTGGAACAATGGCTATTTTTTGGACACAAATTTTTGAATTTCAATCGCAATGTCTTGAATAGGGTTGCCAACTGTGACAAGTTTCAATAAAGGACATATGGAAAATAGATATAAACATAATTTTCAATCCCATCTACGTATATCACTATATACTGTATATGCATCAGTGGCGTGCGGTGACCTCTGAGTCTGGCCATGCAATTTGCACGCCAAAATCTGATCATGAAAATAGGTATGTTATGGGTGTGAGATTGTAACTTTTAAGGCCCGTTTCCACTACTAGCGTGGAAAAGAGCATTCTTTCTCTCTTTTATTGATCTTCGATTGAAGCGAGCGGTTAAAATTGAAGCGAGCGCAAAAAAAAAGCAATAAAACAAACAAAAAGTGCTTTTTTCCACGCTCGTAGTGGAAACGGGCCTTTAGTCGTAATGTCATGGTGATCAAGAACAATTTTCGCCCAAGGTTTTTGATGATCTCTCTAAAAAAAGGTCATCACTTGAAATTGTTGCCTGGTAATGCACTTTTTCTTCTAAAATGCAGTGATCTCCAAAAAAAAAGTCATCACTTCAAACTAGTCTCCGATTTCTTACTTTTCGTTCTAAATTCGCGATATTGTCTAAAATAACGCAAAAAAACGGGTCTTTGTCTCAGATCTGCTCAGATTTTATCCCGAACAAGTAATATTTTTCATCGAATTGAACGATATCTACCTCGTCGCGAAAAAGTTCGACATGCAATTTCTAAAAATTTGGTCTTGCAACGCATGACTTGCATGCCCTGACCGCACGCCTCTGATATGCATCATAAAAAAATAAAAATGAAAAATAGTGTAAATCTTTTTATTTTTTAAAATTGTGTTTGGTTTGACTTTTTGCTGCTTTCAACAATTGAAGGTCATCTTTTGTTTTTTCAGCAAATTCTAAACAGCTGTCTTTGAAGTTAAAGTACAGGAATATGAAAAGCTTATTTTTTTATTATTTCTGCAGAGCATCTGTTTCTTTCTTTTCGCCATTTTGAAGAGATAACACTAAAAATCCTTTCACAGTATGCTGATAAACCATTTCTTCTAATGATTTAGGGGGGAGGGGGCAAATAATTTTTTTTGAAAACAACTTGGAAAGTTGCTGGAGAACGTTTAGAAATATAAAAATGTTGATTCAGTGTTTGCAAAAATTAAATCAACTTTAAAATACACGTTCTAATCGCAAAATTGGCAGTAAGTAAAATGATATTTAAAATAAAGGACATTTCTGTACTTCATAAAGGACAAGGACGGAAAGGGTTAAATAAAGGACTGTCCTTTCCAATAAAGGACGATTGGCAACCCTAGTCTTGAAATACATCGGCCTTTGTTCTACGCTAGAAAAGTAGCAGTTTTCATATAAAACTATCCAGCTATTATTTCAATGCAGTCAACCGAGATTTTATTTGTTTTAGAATTAATTTTGTTCTATTTTTGTGACGCCACGGAGCAGATTATCGAGAAATAACGCAACGGTGTTGCTTTATTTTTGAATTCTCAGAGAGCAAAGAAACACGTTTATCAACAGTTTGTTTCAATCATAGTAGCAGCAAAGTTTAGGAAATTGGGTCAAACATGGATACTAGAGCTTTTTACGGTGCAAGAAAAGTAACCCATGTATCAACGTTGGCAGAAGTCAACGAAACTATGGAAAATGCAAAAAACGTAGTCAATGTTGTTGTATTGCCGCCTGAGACAGGAAACTCTGATAGCCAGGAAAGCGATGCTGAAGATGTTGCTGACAGTATGGAAGAAATTTTTGAGGCAGCTGGGGAACTTGAAGTGGAAAAAGACTACGAGAGTGATGAAGAATCAGAAACGGCTCCACCATCAACTAGGAAGAAAGTATTTCCAAAATGGAAAAAAGTTATAACTTCGATAAAACAATTTTGATTGATGACGAATCCAGTATTTTGAGAGATCACATTCTCAACCTGGATGGTAGCTCACCATTTGAGATGTTGAGATTTTTGTTTACTGAGGAGATGGTCGATCAAACTGTTTGCCAAACAAATTTTTATGGAAATCGAGATAAAATAATCCTAATTTCTATGTTACAGGCGAAGAAATCCACAAGATTTTAGGTATACTCTTACTTTCAGGGTATCATTCTTTACCTGAAGAGCACCATTATTGGTTTAGGCAACAAGATTTAGGCGTAGCAATTGTGCCCAATACAATGAGCAGGAACAGATATTACAAAATAAAGAAGTATCTTCACTTTGCTGACAACCAAAACTTAACAGAAGGGGACAAAATGAGTAAAATAGCGCTAAATCGAAACCTAATTCAGTTCGGCATATTCAACAAACTTTTAAGTGTGGACGGTTCCTTGTTTTGGTTGACACAGTGCCAAAATCTTCATTAGAGGAAAATCTATTCGCTTTGGTTTTACGATTTGATGCTTATGCGGCAGCGATGGTTATTCATACAACATGAAGATTTATCAAGGAAAGAAAAAGTTGCAAGATCATCCTTTGTGAACTCGCATAATCAACAACATGATTAATGTTATCACTGCAAATTAAAGTGCTTTGCTGCATGCGTTGTACTTGGATAACTTTTTTCCAAGTTATGGTTTGATGTCTGATTTAGCAAAAATTGATCTGCGAGCGACTGGCACGATAAGAGAAAACAGAACAGCCGGCGCCAACCAAAAGATGATCAGCTCACAACAGCTTTAAAAATAGGAGCGTGGATGTTTTAAATATTGCTATGATGGGACTGCTTATATTGCTAAGTGGCATGACAATTCAGTTGTGACGATTGCAAGCAACTGGGAAAGTCACACTCCAGTTCACAAGATTAGACGCCGAGTAAAGGAAGGTGTAAAAGAAGTACCACAGCCTCATTTCATAAACTTTTATAATAAAGGGATGGGGGGCGTCGATCTCATGGATCACTTGTTGAAAGCTTACCACCCAACAATACGTGATAAAAAATGTACTATCCAATTTTTGTTAATCTTCTTAATACCACGGTTGTCACTGCATGGAACATTCACTGTCAGATTGGAGATAAGAAAATAACCCTCATCAATTTTAGAAGGCAAGTGACGCTGTGCCTCCTGAAAGTTTAACAGCACCGTGAAATACAAAGTAGTGTTGCTGCTGAACTACCACTGGATGTACGCTTCGATGGCGTAAACCACTTCCTTAGACCTGCAACAACCCAAGGTCGATGTAAAGCGTGCAAAAAAATACAAGATGTGCACAAAATGCAACATTCGTCTCCATTGGAAGCGTGGCAAGACCTGTTTCAAAACTTATCATACTCATTGCTAATGCCTAATCACAATAAAACATACTTTTCCGACAACTTGAGTGTTTCTGTAACCTTTAACGGAAAAACGTAGTTTTAAGTTAGTACAGAAATGTATACAGTAAAAACTGAAAAAACTTGTACAGTAAACCTCCAATGTTCCACGAAGGGAACATGCTGTAACTTCCGGTAAAAACTTGTTACGAACCTAAAACTTTGCAAAAAAGTTATTTATCACAACTATGGCAAAATACGAAAAGTTCATAAAAATCCGACCAGCGGAATTTTAAGCGGTAGAATAAAGGTTAAGTAGAGAAAACGGGGGCCCCGTAATAGATGTTTGGACCGGGGTCCCACCTGACGAAGTTACGGTCCTGATCTGATTGATTGAGAAGCAAGAAACATTTGCCTAAAATAACTTCGAAGTAAAAATAACTTTCCTTTTAAAAATTCTGAGTAATATTCCCATAAATAAAACAAAAAATATTGATTTATTGTGGTAGACTTCAGTTCACGCAGTTCGAAAGCGGCACAATTGAATTCAACTTTTGCTTAAATATTCATTGTATTGATGTTTTTGACGAGCTTTGGCACATTTATCATCTTATAATGACAGTCGAAAAGCGGGAATCTAAAGGCGATGTGATGGTCTTGGCTTGACTTTAATATGCTGAAAGAGAGTCTTATCTTGAACGCGAGCGAGACCGAGAAGAGCTCCGATTTCCATTTCTTTGCGTATCCGACTCGGAACGTTTCCGTTTCTCCGGCGTTTTGCTGTAACTTTTTGATCTTTCTTTCGAGAACGAACGTGACCGAGATCGTGAATAAGACCTGAAGAAATCCAGGAATTCAGTAAAGGTTTTATTATTCAAAATGTTTTTTTTTTGTGATCGAGCATAAAAAATTTTACATTTTTGACCGTAGTATGCATTGTTATCTCATGTCGCCGCACTAACTGATTCCTTCAAATCCATGCAAGATTATTGCGCGAAGTGTCTTTCATTACAAAATTATTCAGTAACTTCTATTTTTAACAGTGGTGGGCAAACTACGGCCTGTGAGCTAAATCTGGGCCGCCAAGCATTCAATGTGAACAGCGTAAAAAAAATCAAAGCAAAAACATTTTTAATAGAAACCAAACTGCTTAAAATGAGAAGCACCAGACTCGAGTTTATTTGTTTATAATATCATTAAAAACATTTTTGGATACACCTTCAAAAACGATAAAACAAATCCAAGAAAACTAAGTGAAGACCTTTTTTTTGTCTTCGAATAAGTTTGAGGCAAGAATTCACGTTGCAAATGCTAGTGCAGCACGCCATTGAAACCATGCTTTAAAATCGGTCCTCGAGCTAAAAAGTTTGCTTAATTCTGATAATATCAACCCAAAAAATGGAATAAAAATTTTAAAAGAAATTCAAACTGATGCGTATGCGCAAAGATTGTGCGTGATGAGAGTTAAAATGGGATGCAACAGCACCAAAGCTATGGCGAGTTTCCAATTCCGATTTTACAATTTAAATCTTGTGTAAAGGCTTGTTTCCACTACGAGAATGAAGCATTCTTTGTTTCTTTTATTGGTTTTTTTGCTTCGCTTGGCGCTTAAGCAAGGAAAGCTCGTAGTAGAAATGGAACTTAAATTGGAAACTAGTTTTACCATTTACTATTCTGTAATGGGCATCCATAACCTTATTTCCTGTTATTCGTAATCAAATTGAAGGGCATAGTTCTAAATGTACTTAAGTCACATAATGTCATTTTGAGAAAATAAGGTTTAAAGTTTTCAAAATCCCTACTTCAACAATAGAAATACACTAAGATTTCAAACCTCTGTGCTATTCAAAAAGTGATTTCCTAAAAAGATTTTTTGTCAAAATATTTCTGGCGAGTAAACAAACAATTTTTTCAGCTTATCTCATTTTTTCGAAAATGTGACTTAGGTACTTTTAGAAATAGGGCCTTCAATTAAAAAGTTTAATTTCGTTTTATTCTTGAACTGCATTTAATTTTTTAATACGTATTTAGTTTTTACGTACTATTAAAAAACAAACGTAACAAATTATAACCCAAAATTTTAAAAGTGCTACAATTCACTCCGGTTAATTGTATAGCCAATTATCCAAGCTTTTTATGCGATTAACCGGATTGTGCATTTATCCGGAAGTAGTAAAAACACCCTCTTTTGTTGCTAAATTCTGTCAGTACGTGTACCAATTCATGACGGGCATGTCAGAATGAACTCGTTATAGCAATACCAGGGGATTATAAAAACATATTCAATAATATCTATAAATCGCTTTTGCATTGCGCTTGGTTTCTTCATTACTTCGAAAAGCAAACCACGCTAGTGTTCTGTTGCTTACATAAGGTCACGTTTCCACCATGACATGGAATGAAGTATTTTTTCTTTGTTTTATTGATTTTTTTATTTCGCTTGGCGCTCACTTAGATTTTAAGCGTGGAGAGATCAATAAAAGAAATAAAGAATTCTCCATTTCACGCTCGTAGTGGAAACGAGCCCTCTAAGGTCTGCGTTTCCTCGCACGAAGTTGTTACGCTTTATTTCTTCTATTCTCATGATGCAAGCAAGTAACGAAGAAAAAGGCGAGTGCACGTGTTACAGTGGCGTGCACAAAATTTCTCGCTGCGAGCATTTGATTTGTCGTAAAAAATTTTTTGAGAATAAAGATATATATTTTGATTAAATTTACTTTGTTACAGTATTAAGTTTTTCTCTCATAAATTTTATTGTGATTATGTACTACAGTTTTCATCTCTTCTAAAGATTTATTTCAGTTACATGTATTTTCAATCGGTTAGAAACGTTGAACGAAATTCTCTCTTATTAAATCATATAATGACAGATGTTTAAAAAACGCTGAGTAACGCTTAAGCAACTTTGATTTCGCGTTGTTTTGTATCAACTGCTATCTACTCATGATTGTGCCGCAAGAGCATTGTGCACGTGTGCTTACAATACGTTTTCAATCGGCGATTATTTTCATCGATGAGCGGGAATGTTCGGTTAATCGAATAAATAGCTTTACATTTAATTAACCGGATTATGCATTAAACCTATATGCGATAAACCGAAGTGTTTTCTTAGCAAATGATTGATTTTGGTTTGGGATTTCTAATTCTCACGTGATAAAGGGGGATTATGCGATTATCTAAAATGCAAATATCCGGATTTATCTGTATTTGAAATTAGATTTGCATCCTATTCTTAAACAAATTCTTCTAGATTATTTTAGGCCGCGAGTGGGGAGCCTTTTTGCACTCGCAGGCCCCTTTTAAAGATTAAAAGTTGGTGAAAGCCGCACAAAAGTTTGGTTTCACCCCAAAAAGATAATGATCTCTAAAAAAAAAAAGTCTTCACTTGAAAGCTGTCTCAGAATTCCCGCTTTCCCTCCCAAAATCATAGTGTTCTCTAAAAAAAAAAGTCTTTCAGTTTACATCATGCAAAGGCCGCACTTTTTGACTTTAAGGCCGCAGGTTTCCCACCCCTGTTGTAGGCAGTAATGGCTTTAATAGTGTGTGAACGGTGCGCCCACACCGAGCCCCCTTAAAATACATCAAAAAGTGGTCCCCTTACACAAGAAATTACTCCATTTCTTCATAGTAACACCAGGACGTCGATGGCATGTCAAAAAGAAAAAAAAAATTTGAAAAAAAACGGTTTCCTAGGCAGCTGACCTTTTTTTTAGATCACAATGTCTTGGGGCAGTATGAAGTGCCTCTTCATGGTTTGGATCACTCAATGGTGGCCCCCCTAACGTGAAGACCTTTTTTTAGAGATCGCTATGCTTTCATATACTAAAAATGGCTTCAGCTACCTTTTTTTTGTACACTAAATTGTGGCCCCCCCTTACGTTTCTTGCACCGGGTCCCACTTTTTTTCAGGCTATCACTGATTCTAGGCATTGGTCAGACATAATCCTGGCGTTTTATCTCTACTTACCGAGAACGGCTTCGAGTTCGACTGCGTCGGCGCGACCTGCTCCTGCTCCGAGAATAACTGCGGGAGTAACGGCGTCGCCTTCTGGGAGTTCGCGATCTGGAACGCGAAGCAGAACGCCTGAGCCTGAGCGCAGAAAGATCGTGTCAGGGTTGCAGGTTTAGCGATAAGCGTGGGACGGAATAACAGAACAAAAAAAAACTATAGGCTGGTGCACAGTGTTTTTTTGCGACAAAATTTTTCCGCCGACTTAATCCGGTTTGGGCTAAAATTTAAATAGCACTTATGCTTGTAGCATGAATTGTACACCATCCGTAAAAGTTTTAATATTGATTTTAGCAACAAAGACTATTATTGCAAGTACTACTTTTCAAGGAGAAAGCTTTACAGCATACATGGTTAAAAAGCGCGTTTATATTCCGTGAAGATTTTCATTTCAAGCGATTAAAACAACTAAAAATTAAGTTTCGTTTAGTACAATTTCGCTCATATTCACACCTTAATTACATTTTATGATAAATATTGTTTACATCTAATGCAAATAAGAATGAGCCCATTTCAATTAAATTAAGATTTCAAACTAATAAAAATTATTACCGCCTAACACCCCAATATAACCCAAGTACAAATATTTTACTAGAGCAAAAGATAAAAGTCTCTGCAGTTCGTATAGTCATTCATCGCAGGGAGTCTCTATCTGTGTCTCCGTATTCTCCTCTCAATTTCAAAGTTCTCATTCAATCTCAACTCTATTATCTGCATGAGACAGTTGACATTCAATGAGTTAATAAACGTCAAAAGGGAAGAAGGTAGAGCAATACAGAATTATGTTAAAAGCATTCAATTCAATTAATTATGCTTAAAAAGCGATAAAACACTACAAAATAGCAGTATACAAGAGCATGCATGACAGAGGAAAGTACACCAAAGCATGTCACAAATTTATGAAGTGCATTTCTACGACATTGCAGCATCGTGATTAGGCAGCACAGCCACCTCAACCAGTTACAAGCCGTTGGCAATAATGTGTCAGATTTGGCCAGCTGGGCAATCAAATCCAAAATCTTTTATGGCAAATTCAGGAACAATAACAACTTACACCAGTAACAAAGTTAATCGAATCTTGTGATAAGATTAATTATTACCGTTGTAAATGGAATGTCCCAATTTAATCGTTTCTAATTGCATAATTTCTTATGCTGATGCCAAAACTAAGATAAAGAAAAAAAAACATTACACTCTAAGGCAGTGTTTTCCAACCGGTGTGTCGCGACAGCGCCGTGAGAGGCCTCCAGGTGTGTCGCGAAAGATATTAGAAAAATATTATTTAGGGACGTCGAATTTCGCGGTTCTTGTACATGAGCTTCGAAGGGAAACGAGTGTTAGTTCAGGCGTAGACCTTCTTTTTCGAAAATCACGTTAATTTTGGGTATGAAATGAGAAAATTTCTAGCAGAATCTAAGTGAAGACCTTTTTTTTAGAGATACTGTACTATGATTTTGGGACGAAAATTAAGAAATCATTGACAAATTTTAAGTGAAGACCTTTTTATTATTAACCAATATAATGGGTGTGCCGCGAAAATTTAAATAGCTGAATAGTGTGTTGCCATATAAAAAAAGATTGGAAACCACTGCCCTAGGGTTTTAATGAATGATTAAATTAAAATAACGCAACTAAACAAATCATAATTTTTTTAATATCGGCAATTTCTAAATTTGAAAAACCTTACCTATAGGTAACATTAAGAAGAGATTATTTTAGTTAAAACAACATAAAAAGATTCTAATACAAAATTCAATTCAATTCAATTTTATTTGCAATCAAGGTATTATTACATTTTGAAGTTTTTATTGAAAAAGTGATTGCGAAATAGGAAACAGCGGCTAAACGATATACGTTATTACACGCACAACGTCAATTGTGCGTGGTCGCCGTACCTTAAAAATAATAAAATAAAAGTTATACGTTTAGGCTACTGGTGCATCTCATTTCTAAATTGCACTTTCAACTAAAAACATGCCACTATTAACAAAGTAATAGCAACAGAAAAGAGTGCATTATAAAGGTATGAATAAAATTTTTTAAATATTAGATTTGGTTGCTACAGTATTACAAAACCATGCATTGCCACAATAAACAGAACTGATATAAAAAAATTTCAGAAATTGATGTTTAAAATTCTTTTTTAAGGTGATTGTATTTTTAATAAAACAAGAAATGAAATAATGTTTTCAGACTGAACTAGTTTGAAAGTTAATTAGTAATTACATTTATAAATAACTTACAAATTTTGAGACAAAACCATATATTGATCACAAAAAATTTTTTTATCACTTTCAACTGTTATTTACAATTAGATGACTTTTTTAAAAAAAGGTTAAATTAAAACTAAAACCATTTAGCTTTTTATTTGTTTCTAAATTAATATCTTGACATAAATAATTTAAGTGACCTCTACCCGAATTTTGCGCGTCTACAAAATTTTGGAGGCAAGAGTTGGGCAATGTACCGATTTTGCCACGTGAGAGTTCGACACTCAATTTGTATTTGTTTACTCATTTACTTAGTGATTGTTCTATTTTCTACGATTAAACAGACAAAATTAATCTGCTAATAACCTTTTGTTTGTTGGATTACATGTTCAGTTCAGTTCAGTTTATTATTTATCAAGTAATACTGGTACATCACTCAAAAATTAAAAATGAAATACAAATAAATCTATATGTAGAGCACTTTTTTAAGAAATAGCTTAGTAATTAAGCATCCAGTCACTTGACGAGGAGACAGCAAAAGACCATCAGGTCATCTAAGTCAGCTGCCACCCCATAAAAAAGTTAAAAAGAAAAGAGTTATTACTAGAAACGATTTAAGATTTCACTGAAAGATTATTAAGTTCAGATGAACAAGAATTTGCAGATAAAAAAATAAAAAAAAATAAAAAAAAATTAACAGTGAGTATGCAAAACAAAAACTAAAAAACAAAAACAAAAAAAAACAGGACAAAAAGAACTACACAGAAAAAACAACAGAATCAACAAGTATGTATGGTCAACAACACATAATTAACAACTAACAGTTAGATTTTTTTGATTTTTATTTTTAAAAGCAATAGTCAAGTACAACTGAATCCAAACATGCTTGTATCCTTTTTTCTTACTCTTTTTTTTATTTATAAGATTGAAGTAAAAATTTTGTATATGCTTTTTTAAATGTATGTTTTGGATAGTTCTTAATTGCATTTGGAACATCTTGCCACACTTGTGGCCCTGCAAACATGATTGAAGATTTTCCTAAATTTGTCCAAATCGAATGAACATAGTAATTGGAATTTTTCGAGATTCTAGTGTTATATTTATGTATTGTGTTTAAATTTGAGAGTTGATAATTTGTGTTGTTAATTTGCCACATATTGTTTTTAAGGTTATGAATTGTGATGGCCATCTGTAATTTGTATATGTCACATAGTTTTAGTATTTGTAGTTGTGTAAATAGGGGACTTGAATTAGTTTGGCAATTACTCCCTGTCATTATCCTAATAATGCGTTTTTGTGTATTTATAATAGGTTGAATAATAGTTTTAGCAGCTTTTCCCCAACTAGTTACACAGTATTTTAGATGGGAATATATCAAACTATAATAAATGATTTTTAATGTATTAATATTAACATATTTCTTTAGCTTCGAGATCACCCATGAACCTTTACAAAGTTTGGCATTTAGATAGTTGATATGCTGTGTCCAATTCATTTTGTTATCAATTATTATGCCCAAGTATTTAACACTATCTTTTTGGATAATTTCATTTTGGCCAATTTTGATTTTAAACAAGGATTTGTTTATTTTTCGTTTTGTAATTATCATGTAATTTGTTTTTTTGTAATTTATTGTCAATTTATTTGTTTTCATCCAATCTTCAATTTTTTTTAGTTCTGCATTAGTTTTATGTTGTAATGTGTTTGGATTTTTATCAATGCATGTTAGAATTGCATCATCAGCAAATAGGGTCACTTTCAGGTTTGATGCATTTGGCAAATCATTGATATAAATAAGGAATAAAAGAGGCCCTAGGGTTGAACCTTGGGGTACTCCATAATTATTTTCACATTGTCTGACTTTATTTTATTAATAGTGCACTGTTGTCTGTTATTTAAATAATTTGCAAGTACGAGGGTCAGTCAATAAGTAATGAGACTTTCTCAATTACTTTGGTGTTCTTGGAGTTATGCAACTGAAATTTTATGTGATGATTATGAATGGAGTTGTCATCTTATTTACAACAAAACTTGTTTATTTTCAGATTACTGTAGGTGTGACGATAAATTGAAATGACTACTAGGCTAGGAAACAGCTCATGCTTGGAACAAAGAGGAGTCATCAGATTTCTGTTGGCAGAGAGTGTAAAATCATGTGAGATTCTGTCTAGAATGCAAAGACAATATGGTCCTTCCTGTATGTCTAGAGCAAACTTCTACAAATGGGTGCAAGCATTCAAAGATGGACGCGAAAGCATTACTGATGATCTGAGAAGTGGAAGACCTGTGGATGTCTCTACCCCAGAAGCAGTACAGGCAGTTGAAGACCTGATCAAATCTGATAGAAGGGTCACTTTAGATGAAATTGCTACAAACTTGGACATCTCCCATGGCACAGTGTACGCAATTGTGCGTGAGAAGCTGCGTTTTTCAAAAGTCAGCTGTCGCTGGGTTCCAAAGATGTTAACGGATGATCACAAAATGCAGCGCCTGATGGCTTCCAGAGCATCACTACGCAGATACAGAAAGGAGGGAGATGTATTTCTATCGAGAATAGTGACAACTGATGAGACCTGGGTCTTTCATTATGAACCTGAATCGAAACGACGATCAATGGAGTGGAAGCATGTTTCTTCCCCAGTGAAGAAAAAATTCAAATCTCAGAAAAGTTTAAGGAAAGTCATGCTCACTGTGTTCTGGGACAGAAATGGGCCGATCACTATCAGTTTCTTGGAAAGGGGCAATACTGTGAACTCAGAGAACTACTGTGAGCTGCTAACTCAAGTGAAAAAAGACATTAAGAACAAACGGAGAGGACTTCAATCAAGAGGTGTGATTCTCCTTCAGGATAATGCAAGGCCCCACACAGCAGCAAGAACCCTAGCCAAAATTGAAGATTTAGGCTGGAAACTTCTAACACACCCACCCTACAGCCCAGACCTTGCACCATCTGATTTTCACCTCTTCGGCCCACTCAAAGAGAGTATGAGGGGAATTCACTTCCAGACTGATGAAGAAGTGAAGGCTGCTGTGAGCAACTGGCTAAGGACCCAGTCCACGGAATTCTATGCCAAAGGAATAGACAATCTAATATCAAGATGGAACAAGTGTGTTGCAAAGGAGGGAGACTATGTTAAAAAATAAAAAAGCATTTTTTGATTACCAGTCATTGCAAACTTGAGTTATTAAAAAAGTCTCATTACTTATTGACTGACCCTCGTAGTTTATGAGGTTCACCACGAATGCCATATTTGTGTAATTTATCCAATAGTATTTTGTGATCAACAGTATCAAATGCTTTGGCCAAGTCTAGAAAAATGGAACAAGTGATATCATTATTTTCTAAATTTTCAATTATTTCATTGCATACCTGTGCTACAGCAAGTTCTGTTGAGTAGTTTTCCCTAAAACCAAACTGAGATTTATAAAACACATTATTTTTATTGAAATAAGAAACTAGTTGTTTGTATATGCATTTTTCAAAAATTTTTGAAAATATTGAAATTAGAGATATTGGTCTATAATTATTACAACTGTATATGTCTCCTTGTTTAAATAAAGGTATAATTTCTGATATTTTAAGTGATTTGGGAAAAGTAGAGGTTGTAATGCAATGATTGAATAAGTTAGTTAAAGTTGGTGCAATTACACCAGCAGCCAATTTTATGTATTTTACGGGGGGATTGTCAGATCATGTACTCTTGGATGAATCTAAATTTCTTAATTCGTGAAGTACTTCTTCTACACTAATTGGTTGCAAGAAGAAAGAATTTATTGTTGTGCAAATTAGTGAAGTGGGTGTAGTTTTAGTGTTTTTTGTTGGGTTTATTTTGTTTGCCATATTTGTTCCAATTGATGAAAAATATTTGTTAAATATGTTGCTGACATGAACAGGATTTTCAATTAAATTTTTGTTTTCATCTTTTAATCTAATATGGTGTGATGATTTAGTTTTTTTCAGTTTTATTATATCATTTACAGTCTTCCATAAAAGTCTACTATTATGTTATGATTGTTCAACTTGGTTAGTAAAGTGTTTTTTTTTGGCCTGTTCTATAATATGTGTAAGTTTATTTCTATATTTTTGATATTGTTTTTTGTGTTTTTCCATCTTAGTCTTTATCATGTTTTGAAGTAATTTATGTTTAGTTTTTATTAATATTAAAATGCCTTTTGACAACCATGGTTTGCCATTTAATTTTTTTTGTTTACGAGACAGTTTTTGCAGTGGGTCATGTTTATTTAATACTGAATTAAACATTTTGTTAAAGTTTTCAAAACAATCGTCTTTGTTTAACTCAAAAGTATTAAGAAGATAAGTGTTTTTACTTAAGTCGACTAAAAATTTTTCAGCATCAAAATGTTTTGTGCAACGTCTATATTCAGTTGAAATATTAGTAGGAGGCCTGAAGTTTTTTACTATTGTAATGATAGGTAAGTGGTCAGATATATCACTTAGGAGAATGTGAGAAGTTATTGTACTTTCCTTATAATTTGAATAAAAATGGTCTAGCAGTGATGTAGGTGTGTCTTTTACTATATGGGTATTATTCGATACATATTGTTTACATCCATAGCTCTAAAGAGTATTCTTGTAGTTTAATATCTCAGAACTATTTTTCTTCAAATCTATGTTAATATCACCACAAATGTAATAAGTGCATTCATTTCTATTCAATTTATCCATAGTTTTTTTCTAGTTCATTGAGAAATGAGTTGATTTTGTGATTTGGATGTCTGTATATTGTTCCAATGATAACCTTTTTATTATTTGGTAAAGTAATTTCGATCCATATATCTTCACATGCATTTACATTTAAATTAAACTTATTAGTTTTATTGAATAAATATGAAGATTTTATAAACATTCCCACACCTCCAGCATTAGTTGGGGAGTTAGCATGAATAAAATTATAGTTATTTAAAGAATAAGGAAATGATAAATTATTTTTTAATTTGGTTTCACATATTGCTATTATATCAGGGGTTATTTTTGAGGTGATTAAAAGCTCTTCTATTTTGCCAAAGTTTTTTATTAAACTGCAGGTATTAATTTGAAGTATAATAAAATCTTTTGGGCTTTGAGAAATTTTAGCAATTGTTTTTAATGTGCAATATTGGGTTAAATCATAATGGATTTTATTGATATTAACAGTTTTAATTTTTGATGGCCACAATTTTATAAAGTCATCATTTGATAAGGAATGAAAAGGAAAAATTTTGTCATAGTTGCAAGGGCAAAAGTATGGCATAGAAGGATCATCAAGCATGTTGTAGCCAGTAATTGTGTGACTATTGTTTTTTAAATTGCTACAAAAAAAAGGATGTGAAGTCATTTTGTGTGCAGTAAATAGCAACATTAATTACATAACAAAGCAGTTTCTATAGGCCTATATTGAAATTCAATAGATTGTAATTAAGTTTTTTAAAATCTATATCTATATTAAGCTTAACCAAATCATCTGGTGAAGTAACAGTTAGCCAATTACCAATTCCTTTATCTTGGTTGTGAGAATTAGATTCCACATCCGTTTGTTGGGCTGCTTTTTTCATCCGAATCTTTCCATTATATGTATGAATCATAACAAATTGGTTGCAGCAGTCATTTTTTAGATAATGAAATAATTTTATGCAAAGGGGAGTCAAATCTTCCGTAATGAAGATATCATTTAGTATATCAGCCTCTTTTAATTTTGATTTTGCATAGAGAAATTCACACCTTTTTTTATAAGACAAGAATCTTACAATAATAGGTCTAGGTTTATTTCTTGGTTTGCTAAGACGATGTGCTCTTTGAATGTTATATTGTTCTAAATTGATTTTTAGTGTTTCAGCAATTTTAAATATTACATTTTCCCCATCGTCTCGGCCACTGGTTGTTTCCGGTACTCCATAAATGCAAAGATTTTCGCGGTGCCCATATTGTTCAAGTTCATCTTGTTTGTATATATTTATGTTTAGTGATTGCTTTATTTTTTTTATTTTCAGCTTTGATTTCTTTTAATTCCTGTTTAGTTTCTAATAATTCCTTTTTTAAAGCTTTTATTTCATCTTTTAAACCAGTAACAATCTCATGGATTTCTGAAATTTTTCTTTTTTCATCTTCACCGAATTGCTCAGTATTCGAACTTCCTTTGCCTTTCCTGGACATTTTTTTTTCTTATTCAAATAGAATCAAATCCTAGCTTCAAACTTATTCAAATGTTTAAAAAATGCTTATTCAAATAGAATCTATATCTTATTCAAATCTTATTCATGCTCTTTAAAATTACACTGGTCGACATGATTTTTATTTTCTGGCTAAAATGGTTGCTTCTAAGACAATTTGTGTATGCTGATTACGAATCTAAAGTCCCTTTTTTTCTATCACGTCAGGATTTTTCATAATCTGCAATTTAAATTTTTGCATTAGACTAGTAATAACAGGCTGTTCTAAGAAACATCTCGTATTGATGCGTCATCTTTGTTGTTGTTGTAGTTGTTACACTTGATTGTGATGTCATAATCATGTTTCAATTTAAAACGACTGTACTAGTCTTAGTTTATCTAGTATTTCAGTTACTTTTGTTTAGGCTGTTGCTTGAGTTTTAGAACAAAAAATGTCAGGTAAGCGAAGAGGCTGCGTCAATGATCCAGATGTATTTTGCTACATATGCAGAAGCTTTGTTCCATCTGTTCAACAGCAGAATATAATAACATTTATTAAAAATGTTTATTATGCTTATTTTGGTGTTAAGTTAGAAGACCAAGACAAAGCATGAGCCCCGCACAAAGTGTGTCATAATTGTGTGTCTTCATTGAGGCAGTGGAGCATTGGAAAGCAAAAGTCTTTAGCATTTGGTGTTCCAATGGTTTGGAGGGAGCCGAATGGACATGGCAAAGAATGTTACTTTTGCTCATGTGTTGTTGCTGGATTCAATGTTAAAAATAAGCATAAAATTCAATATCCTAACTTGACTTGTGCCATACGACCAATTCCTCATGTACCAAGTGTACCAATTCCATTGCCTCCAAGAGTTTTAAAAACAGTTGAAGATTCTGTCAGTGAGAAGTCTTTGTCGGATAGCCAGTCGACAGATTGTTCAGAGTATAAGTATGGTGATGATCAGCAGCCAAAGCTATTTAATCAAGCCGAGCTAAATGACCTTGTCAGAGATTTGAATTTGCCAAAAACTTCTGCTCTTATTCTGGGCTCCAGATTGAAAGCAAAACGTATGCTCTGCACTGATACCACTTTTGCTTGGTATAAACATCTTGAGAAAAAATATATTTGCTTCTTTGCCATGGAACAATCTTTAGTCTATTGTGTGGATATTCAAGGTCTAATAGAGAAATTGGGAACTGTTTACAACCCTAGTGATTGGCGCCTCTTTATTGATGCATCAAAATCAAGCCTGAAAGCTGTTTTATTGCACAATAGAAATCAGTTTGCTTCTATCCCTTTAGCTCATTCAACTTGCATGAAAGAGTCTTATGAAAACATGAAAATTTTGCTGTCAAAGTTACAATATAGCACTCATATGTGGAAGATCTGTGTTGATTTTAAAGTCCTAAATATGCTACTGGGTCAATAGTCTGGGTTTACAAAATACCCTTGTTTTATGTGCAAATGGGACAGCAGGGACAGAAGTAATCACTGGATTAAACGTGACTGGCCATTGAGGGAGTCCCTTACACCAGGCTTTAGAAATATTTTACATCCTGCTCTTGTTGACAGATCCAATGTGATATTTCCACCACTACATATCAAACTGGGCCTCATGAAACAGTTTGTAAAATCTCTCAATAAAGAAGGTGACTGTTTTAAATACATTCAAGAGAAGTTTCCTAATTTAAGTGCTGAGAAAGTTAAAGAGGTTGTATTTGTTGGACCTCAGATTAGAAAACTTACCAAAGACCCGCAATTTGTATCTACCATGACAAATGTGGAAAAAAAAGCATGGCTTTCTTTTGAAGAAGTAGTATCTAAGTTTCTTGGCGACACCAAAAATCCTGACTACCAAAACATTGTAAAAAACATGTTGGCTTGTTTTGAAGCGCTTGGATGTCGCATGAGTTTGAAAGTTCATTTTTTGCATGCGCACTTGGACTATTTCCCACAAAACTTGGGTGATATGAGTGAAGAACATGGGGAACACTTTCACCAGGACATCAAAATTATGGAAACCCGGTACCAAGGGCAATGGGATGTATCCATGATGGTGGACTACTGTTGGTGCCTGAAACGCGATTGTAAGAGTAGTGAGGTTGCAAGAAAAGTCAAAAGAAGAAAATTCATGCCCCACACCAACAAAAAAAAACCCAATCTACATTAGTTTGAAAAAAATTTTATTGAGCAAATGAACAGAAATGTGTGCTTATTGGGCTTATTAAATGCGTTTTTGAGTAAAATTTAAATTCAACTTGCAAAAAAGTGTGATGTAATGGGTGAATTCTGATTGCAAATTCAGAATCAGTGTAGTCAAATAAGCTCATCTAATTGTTTGAAAAAAATAATAAAAAAGTTGCAAAATGTTGCCTAGTGTCATCGATTACTCTGCTTGCTTTTATCTTTGTTCCACATGCATCATATAGCAGGGATATCTAAAACCACTGAGTAGTTCTAGATATCTATAGTCTTTTAAAAGTAATATTCTGATATATAGTGGTTTATATTTTTATAATACACATTAATTTTTGAAAATTTGCTTATGTTAAGATTCAAGATTTTTTTTTTAGTTAACATGTTTTAGTCATATTTGTGTTGTATAAGAAGCTGCTGATAATGTATTGGGTATTTTGTAGTAGCATATTTGAATTAATGCTACTATTTCCAATTGAAAACCATAACATTACTTGAACAGGATGTAGCCAATGATAGACAAATAAACTGTAATAAGGTCACTCAAACAATAACATTTGCAAAGGTTGGTGCAAATGCAAGTTTTTATGTGACAAGTCAAAATCAGAGTCCAAGTTTAGCAAAGTAGAAGTCAAACTCAAATAATTTTAACTTTGGTAGCAAGTTCAAGTTCAGCCATTTTTATCTGCTTTGATTCAATAGATTTAGCCAGTAGCCAACCTTTTCTACTACAGCAAACATTCTTAAGGATGAACTGCAACAGTTTGGCCTAAATTAACCAAAACCTCTAACAAGTGTTCAACATGTAGAAGTTGCTAAATCAAAATTTTGCATGATCAGAAATAAATTATCACTGCTAAAAGCCACAAGCATCCCAATACAGGCACTGGGGTGAATTTCAACCACATATCAACTTTTTAGAGCCTGGAGTTTTTATATTCTGACAAACAAAAAGGTTATTTTCAGATTAACTTTGCTGCTTAATGTAAGAAAATAGAACTGGCAAAGGCATGGTATGAGGTGGTATGGTCATGTTTTAAGACAATCTGAGGAAGATGTTTTGATAAAGGCAATAGTACATGAAGTGGATGGAAAATGTAAACAGGGTCAATTAAGGATGAAATGGAGGAAACAAGTTGAAGGAAGCATGAAAAGGATTGGTTTAAAGAAAGATGATGCAGCAGATCAATGCAGGTGAAGAGGTGTAAGAAAAGTTGCAGAAGTAGTGGGATGCATCTGGTCATCTCCAGTCACTGGAAATTACACTAGATTAAAACTGGATTGATGATGATGATGATAACTCGCCAAGTAAATGAATAAATAAATAAAAATTGAGTGCCAAACTCTGTACATTGCTAAACTTATTGTGTGCCAAAATCTCAACTCTTGCAACCCCAACTTGCTACTTGGTGAAAAATTTGAAATATTGTAATACTCTACTACAATCATAATAAAAGTTTTTTCATACTTCTAATCACTGATAAAAAAAAATAAAAAAAACACAACATTCTTTAAAGATTAGCAAAATAAATAAAATTTTTGAAAAAAAAAAGATAAAATAAAAGAGCATAAAAAATTTAAAACAACAACTAAAAAATTCTTCAACTATATATTTGTAAGTCACATCCAAGCTTAAATATAAAAATTATTTCAGTTCAAGAAAATTGAATGAGAAAAAAAAAAACTTGCACAAGTCAAAAGTGAATAAGCAGACAGAAAAAAATTAATGTTGGTTTGTTTGTTTCTTAAGAGAGATAAATATTTTAAAATTAAACTAAACAACAAAAAATCAAGTAATATAGATAAAGTATAATTAAAGAAAATAGAAAAAATTAAATGCAATTTATCATCCGAACAAGAGAAACAAAAATTTTAAAAATTCAATTAATGCATAAAGTCATCAATGAAGTAAAATAATTTCCAAAAAATATTTTATATGCCAATAACCAAATAACAAAAACAGGCTAATAATTTTTTATCAAAATCAATTTTGCAACCTTAAACTTTAAAACTCTCTATAAAAATATAATTTATATATAGCCTAATATATTGTAATTGCATTAATCCCTTATCCTAAATTATATTGAAAGAGCCTCTACATCTGAAATTATCCAAAATTATTTCTGAAATTTTTTAAAAAATCTAACTGAAAAATTGAAATGCAGCATAAGAAAAAAGGCAAGATTTAGCTGGTCTGTTGATAAATCAATGCAGGGCGTATATTTATTCAATGAGCAAAAGACTAATGTAAATATATATGTTATAGAAACATGAACAACAAAGATGTTTAAAGAAAATGGTACATCATGTGGATTGCAGAGAGTTCAAGATATATGGGTCTAGGAGAACTGGCTGCAGCTGATATATCACCTATGTGAAGTGGAAAGTAAAAACGACTAATAAAATGGTGTGATGTAAAAGATGTAATGACAGTAATAAAACAGATTAAAAATATTTTTTAAAAACAGATATTAGATTGGAAATGAAAAAAAGAGATAAAGAGGACAAAAAAGCCTTTAAAGCAAAAGATCAGAGGCATTTGAACCCATGGTCTGGAGGCTACATTTGGGCTGTGTAAAAGTATTGGTGATCTGTGCAGTATTTTTCAGAATAATATAATTTCATAGCGTAATTATGTTTCAAAAAATTATTTTTGTACAAAAACAAAAAAGTCTTGACTTGTAAAATTTGGCTGACATGTTTTATTTATTGGGCCTGTAAATATTTCAATAATACAAATAGCTCAAAAAGTTTAAAGGCTCCAGCAAAAGATGATACAGAATAAGGCATTGAAGAAAGTACATATTAAATAGAAGAAAGAAATGAAGAAAACTTATGAAGTGTCTAGTTCTAACATAAAAGAAAAAAGGACAAAAACTGAAAATAATGATAAAAACTAAAAATTTTAAATCAGTTTAACTTCATAAGCACAAAATAACAGTTGTGAATTAAACTATTCAATACTAACTTTAAAAAATAAATAGCTCCAATTAATGTTAATTTATTTTTCTTATATGTACATCTTTTTATTAGACAATGCATATTTTTGACAAGAACTAACAAGGAATTTTTTAACTTTTAATAGATTTAAGTATCTCAGAAAATCAAAAACACAAGATATTTGGCAAAATGGATTTAAAAAAAATTTAATCACAAAGGATATTTGACAAATATGCAAAATGATTTATATATTTTACCTTTTTCTACGACTATACAAATCACAGTCATAGGCATAATGACCACTTTCTCCACAGTTATAACAACGATCAGTTGGATGAAATGGTCGACGAGTAGCCAATCCAAATCTACTCTCTTCTCTTCGACCACGAGGATTACCGTGTGATCTTTCTACTCGAATTCTTCTTCCATTAATTTCACTAGAAAGTTAAAATAACTTAATGTTGGTTCTAAAATTTAGTTGTTTTGCAATAAATCTTACAAAAAAATTATACAATAAATTATATCTAATACATTAACAGAAAACAAATCTAATTTGAATTAGGTCAAATGATAATTTTTTAGATTAGAAATTTGTTTAAAAAAAGTTTTTTGTTGTTGCTGTGCTATTGTTTGAAAATCAAAATTTTTACAGGAATTAACATTGGATAAAAAGCAATTCTAATTTTGATACTTCTAATTTATTCCTAAAAATTTTTACACATTTCGTTTAATCCAATAAAATTTTATATTATTTGCACATAGTAGTATAACTAACATAAGAACTGTAGCTTAACCAATAAAATTAATCAATGTTAACAAACATTTTATCAAGTTCTGTTGTTTTACCCTGTTCTTTCAGAAACTTTTAATCATTTTGTTTAAATTATACTTCGTGTGCATTGGTTTTTTCAGATTTTCAATCGCCCCCAAACAAGCCTACTTGGAAAAATAGTTTATTGAAACAAAAAATTTAATATTTAGAGAATTCTATGGTCTGACAGTATATTAGTTTACAAGAACCCAGTGCCTTAGCACTTTGAACATAAGTTATTATGCAGATGAATATATGATTTGTTATGTATTCACTGGTTGGCAAAGTTGAAAATAAATCAAACAATAATAAGAAATTAAATAATTAAAAAGTAGCTTTAATGGCTCATTACCAACAAAAGGATTATTATTAAATTAGCTTTGTCTGTCTTATGATAAAAAAAATAGAACACCAGCTTAAGTAAATAAGTAAAATATAAAGTTTGGGCCAAGGCTGGGGAGTAGGAGTAGGAGTAAGGAGCAAGAGAGTCAGAGTTTTTCCAAGGAGTAGGAGTAACAAAAAATATTTATTATTCCTTACTCTTTCAATTATATTCCACATACAAACATAAAAGGACATGAAATTTAAAATGACATGAAAAAGACAAGAAATTTGTATGTTTGTTGCCTTTAGTCAGTTGAAGACATTTTTTTTAGGGAACACCATGATTTTGTAACAAAAAGTGAAAAATCTGAGACTGATTTTAAGTGAAGACCTTTTTTTATTTTGGTCTCCATCCTAGAATCTATGGCAATGGCATGGCAAAATAAATTCATGGGGGAGTAGGAATAGGAAAAGGAGTAACATTTAAGAAAAAAATCTTACTCCAGGTTAATGTAAGGATGTGCCAAAGCTGAAACTTCAGTGCATCCCTACTCCAGAGTAGGAATAGCATTAAAAAAAAACAACTTATTCCAGAGTAGGAATAGGAGTAACCCCAAAATCACCACTACTCCCCAGCCCTGGTTTGGGTACCAAACTTTAGCATGCTGAAACCTCTACATTGCTGAACTCAGTATGTTCCAAAACCTGGACACCAAAATCTTGGCAAAAAAATTTTACAACTCCTGGGTTCATCACTACAGTCTTGCATCAAAAAGAAAATATGCAATAAAAACACCTGAACTCACCAATGCAGAAGTTCAACAATCACATATCTGCAAATAAGCTTTTGCTAATCATTTTTTGAAATTTAAAAGGGCTATTATGAAAGATTACCTGGGAGGGAGTAAAATTATTGTAATTTTCTAACAAATAGTTTGATGCCAGCAATTTGCACCAAATGCCAAAGCCTACTGGTGAGAAAAAATTTCTTGGTGTGTGACAATGCAAACCCACATGCAGCCACAAAAACTATTGAAACCATTAGTCAATTGGGCTTTAAAGTGCTCCAGTAAGTGCTTTCCAACTATTATTTCTTTGGTTTACTCAAAGATGCTTTGCAAAGTTGTTGATTTTTTTTTGAAGTAGTGGGTGAAGAAAGTGTATAAATTGTTGCAACCCAAAATTTTCTTTTCAAACAAAATCCAGAAGCTTGTAGATAATTAGAAGAAATGCCTAAGGGTAAGGATTATGAAAAAGTGACATATTTGTTTTGCTTTGAATTTGTTTAAGCAAATAAAATTATAAAAACGCAAATAATTTTTGACAACTCCATATTTCTGTATGGTAATATACGAGTATATTTTTGCTTTTTTAGTCACTAAGAAGACTAAAAAAGTTCTGAATTTGATCAATCATTCAGCAATTACTTAGAAAATTTAAATATAAGTTGTCATATTTTTTTAATATAAATATAATTATTTTAAATATTAATGTCATAATTTTTTATCTACTTTTTTTAAGTGCTATGCTTCATTCATCTGAGCAAGTACCAAATGGTCACAACAGATAGAAATGATTTAAATTAAATATATAACTATATAGGCAAACACAACACTGCTTTATTTAAAGCAGGGGTTCTTAAACTTTTTGAGATGCACCCCTCTTTCATCATGCAAATAAAACTGATGTTCCTTTGATGATACCAACAAAACTCAAGTTTTATCTTATTAAAAAAATCTAACAGCATCAAATAGAACAGTAGCTAAATTTTGATAATAAGAACGATGTAACTGTTTTTTGAAAATCAAAAGGTTAATTTGTGACTTTGGAGTTTGTGACTTTGGAGCATATAACACAGTGTTGTTTTTATTGGTGGTGTTGATTTGCTTCACAATCATGTTTGTTTCTGCATTTTGTCTTTATACCTAGCAAGAAAACCCATTTTCAAACATGTAAGTCAATGAAAATGGAAGAGTGTACATATAGCTACAGCACCTATACTCTTGTATATGTTTATGTATTTCTCTTAGAAATCAGTCAGTGACATAGCTTCGAAATTGTTTTTTGCATAGGAGTTACATTTTATTTCTGAAAACTTTTCCTGCAAGTCTTCAAAAAGAATATCCTTGTTCAGATAAAAAAGATTCCTTGTCATCTTCAATTTTGGAAGTTAAGTGTCCCTCAAATCTAAAAAGTAACATTTGAATTTTTGTTTTAAAAATTGCAGATGACCCTTCACCTCAACTTTAAGTTCGCCATCAAGTTTAATTTAGTTTTCTTGTTTAGAAAATGAAACTGCATTTTCTTTTTAAATTCAACGATGCCCAACCCATTTTACCATGAAAGCATTGTTGGCATTATAGTCATGGATACAGTTTATATTCTTGCCCTGCAAAATCAAATTTAAAACATTTAATACTTGAAAATATCCACAGGGTTTTCCAATGTCAGATGAAATTCTTTTGATTCAATAGTCAGCTTAAAAAAAACAGCTTAATTCATCTTTTACTTCATAAATGCAGGCTAACATGTAACATCTAACATAATTTTTGATAACCACTGAACAGATGCATGAAAAAGCAGAGTCTCATAATTGAAATCTATGTTCTTGCAAAGCTGGGTAAACAGTTTTGTATCAACAGCATTTGCTTTAACGTAGTTGATGGCTTGTATGATTGTTGCAAACTTATCTTTCATAGCAATAAGTAAAGCTTAAAGCTTTTTGGTGAATCACACAGTGAGATCTACCCCATTAAAAGTTTTTTTCTTTATCTTTGCAATGAATTCGCTTCAAGACCTAAATATTGTTGAATTACCGTGAATGTAGACACCCACAAATTTTTCCCAAATAGATAACAAGGTATTTGCAATAAATATGGAGGCAACTTAAAATGCATTTTCTGCTCTACATGTGGTCTCTAGGGATCTGCAAAAAAAGCATATACCAGTACTCTTCAATTGAAATGAACAGAGACTAACAAAGTAACAACAGTGACATCTGCACAATGTCAGTTGCTTCATCACATTGAATTGAAAAAAAAGTGAGGCTTGTAATTTTTTGAGAACTTGATACTCAACGTCTTTTGCAAGCTCATTAATGAGTATTCTAATCATAGAACTGAGAGTGAAACCTTTGCCATCTTGCTGTATGTTTTTCCCAACAGAGGGCCAGCTGTTTTTGACATGCATAGTTTAATCAATGTTTTATGAACATTGTAAGATTTTTTCTTTTTAGCAATCATGTGAGCAATTTCAAACAACACATCTGCTGTTTCTGCAGACAAAAATTGCTGAAAGCTCTTACTTGCAATTTTTAATTTTTTCAGACAATTTTTCTTGCATTGAAAAAGGGCTAAAAGCTTATCTTTATGGTCAGGATGTTTTGTCTGAAAATAACGCTGTAAACGACTGGGTCCCACTGCATGATTGCTGAGATTTTCATAGCATATCACACATTGTGGTACCACTTGACTATTCATTGTGGAATCTATACAACTATACTTTAAATCAGGGGTGAAAAACATGCGATTTGCTAAGTATTTTAATACAACCCACGTGTGGTTGGGAAGCCAGGATGCACTTTTACTTTTGGTTTTTATTTTAGGATAAACTATACAATCCAAGTGAAGACCTGTTTTTTATTTTCACTTTGGTCTTGGCATAAAAGTTGGATTTACATGTACATGAAAAAAAGGTCTTGAAATGATAAACCAGATGAAGAAGCATGGTCTGTAGAGAAAATAATATTTTTTCTTAAATCAACAAAAAGTTTAATGTGGCCCAAACCTAACTTTTTTAGTTTTGGGATGTGGCCTGCAAGTGCAGTCAGGTTCCCCACCCCTGCTTTAAATAATCACTGTCATGCCTTCTCTTTCTCCCATTTATCTTATGTCAATGTAGTTATCTATTCAGTTTGCAGCTATTTCTCGTGCCCCCTATGAACCTTTCATGCACCCCAGTTTAATTAACCCTGGATTTAAAGGTACAGTGACTATGCACATGCACAACACACATGCATGACCATGCACAACTATCCACAGCATTAGCTATAATTATGTATTTCATTTAGTCACTGCCTTCTTATTCACAACCTTTATTTCTCTTTGCATTATGAGTAATATTGAGTTGACTGTGAGTAAAAATAAAAGTAGAAGTTTACATTTTTCAAACTTGAAGAGTCGATTAGTACAAAACTTTAAGATAGCTTTGAAAAACATGTTTATTCCTTGAAGATTTTTCATCTGACATTCTGACATCAGGAGGAATCATCAGAATGAACTGAGAGCAATCCGATCATGCTTATATAGGCAAAGAGAATGAGTATGATTGGTTAAAAAAGGCAGCCAATCAGGAAATAGAAAAGAAAACAAAAGTGCATCTAATTGGTCAATGTGTGTCCAATCATGAAGTGAGCATTCCTTTCTCTCTCGTTTTCTTTCCTTTTCTTTTCTTTATTTCTATTTAGTAATGAAAAGAGTATGAACAAAGACGATATGACAGAAAGTGAAGCCATGCTTCCAGATGCTGCGGGAGAGATTGAAATTCATTTCAACCCAGTACAAAGTGATGATATGCCAATGATCTCAGTTCTGAAAATAAAACGCAGCACAAAAGTAAAATGGAGTAAGAAAAAAGCTTTTTTTTTATCTTCGTAAGCAAAGAAGCTGACACGCTGAAAGATTTGGAAAGAAAATTACTGGGAAAGTCACCAAATGACATATTTAAATTATTTTTCAATGAAAAAATGCTAAATTTACTCATTAATCAAAGCATTCTATAAGCAAGACAAAAAAACATGCACAAATTTACTTGTACAATTTCAGAAATGTGTCATTTATAGGCTTCCTATTGTTTACTGGCTACCACAAACTTCAACAAGAAAAATTGTATTGGTCTCTTGATCCAGACTGCAATACCACTATTGTGCATCAAGCACTGAGCAGACAAAGATTTAGAGATATGAAAATAAATTTACATCTCAATAATAACTCTGCCATCAACAAAGATGACAAGCTATTCAAAGTTAGGCCGTACATTGAGCTTCTGAACAGAAAGTTTCAACAGTTTGGAGTTCATAAAACAAACTTGTCGATTGATGAGCAGATGATTCCATATCGAGGATGTCACTCAGCAAGAATCAGTAAAGGTAACCTCTATAACGTTAGGATATAAAGCATCGTTAGGATATAAACATTAAGATATAATGCATCCATGCCTCGTCCAATGAGTATGTGTATGCTTTTGATCTATATACTGGGAAATCAAACAAAGAGAAGACTTCCGAGAGCTTCCTTGGACTTGAGGGAAACATTGTTGTTGATCTGCTGCAAATTGTAGAAAAAGAATATCACACTGTTTACTTTGAGAACTTTTATGCTTCCTCTGATCTCTTAGCTTACCTAAATGATGCTGGATACTATGCTTGTGGTACAATGCAAGAAAATCACACTGCAAATTGTCCTCTGGTGGATAAAAAAGTTGTTGGTAAGAAAGAAAGGGAATGGTACAAGTCGTGGTTTGAAGAGAACAATCAAGTGTGCATTATTAGATGGAATGATAATCAAGCTGTGACCATGGGTTCAAATTTTCTTGCACTTGACCCAGTTGACCATGTGTCTCATTTTAGCAGAAAAAAAAAAAGAAAATTCAAGTTAGCCAACCTCACATAATTTTGCAATAAAGTAAATTTATGGGAGGTGTCGATCTGGCTGACAACACACTTGCAAACTACTGCATTCACATCAGAGGTAAAAAGTGGTGGTGGCCAATCTTTTCCAATTACATTGATGTCTGTATGGTGAATGCATGGAAGTTATGGCTTGATATTCACCATCAAGAAAAAGTCTTGCTACTGTATTTTCAACAAGCAACTGTGAAACTTTTGAACTTGGCTCGCTTTTCAAGTTATGCCACTGGCCGCCCAAATGCTTTTGCCCTTGAAAATAGCCAAACTGGAAGTTTGACATTGCAATACTTTCTGTAACATATTTCCTGTAATAAAAGACGTCACTGCAGGCTCTGTCACAGCCAAACATGTTTTCTTTGTGGGATGTGTAACATTCCTCTTCATCAACATTGCAATGCATTGTACCACAAAAACTGACAATAATGCAAAGTAGATGTGTTTGTAATTTTACCTCATCACTCTGGACATTGCTTTTTATTGAGTGCGTTTTTTGTGTTCTTCTATTGCTTTTATGTTTTCACAACACATCAATTTTGTTATTTGTGTGATCCAACCTCTAGATTAGTCGATTGTTGTCTGCCTAATGGGCAAGGTGTGCTCCTTGGGTGAGCAGCTGCTCCATGTTCCTTATCTTGGTTTTAGAGATGGGTAAGCAGACAGTACCAACAAAGCTCTCTTACCCAATCAAAATGGACAAAGCATCTCTAACACCAAGGTGGAAAACATGGAGCAGTTGCTCACACAAGGAACGCACCTTGCCTACCCTCCACATGAGTCTCCTGAAAGAGGGCTACAGGAACTTTTGCTGTAATCCTTTCAGATCGATGACATTGTGTTTTGCCATTCACAAAATCACACTTTGATGACATTTTTGTTTTTTCTCAAACTTCTCTTTATTTTAAACCAACTTTCGTCAAATAAGTGGGCAGGCCATGTTTCACATGTGCATTTCTAGGTTCCATGTAAAAAATTAGGAATATTTTTTTCAATAACAGTTTGCAATTGTGAATAGAATTGTGTTTTAAAAGTTTTCAAATATACAATTCACATAGCAAATTATCCATTTTTTACCACTTAACCACTGACATTGCATTTCTGCAACACCTCAGATTTTGCATAAACAAACAAGAAATTAGAATTTTTTTTTAATAATTATCTAAACTGCATAGGTAGGAATAACATATGAAAAAATTTTAAATGAACATCTAGAAATAAGTGCGGCATTAAATGGGTTAAATGCTATATAAACTCTTTATGACTGTTGATTAAGATTTTTTACAATATATAAAATCATTAGCTTTGAAAACATTCTAAATCTTTACAAAACTATCAGTTTGAAAACAGCATTATGTAAAACTACAAATATAGTTGAGTTTAAATCTTTAATCATTTTCAAAACAAATATAAACATTTGAAACATAAATATACAAAAAAGGGAGTGCAATTGCACTTTTATGACATATGAGATAAGCTGATTATTTTGAATATTTGAATAACATATCCAAATGTTCAAAATAATCGTTTAAATTAAAGCTAAAAATTTGATATAATATTTTTTAGTCTTGATTTTAATTTGAAAAACAAAAAGTGTTGTTCAGGTTTATAAAAAAATTCTTACACCTTGAAAAACTTACACTGTTATATAGATATATTTAAACAAGCTAAGTAAGGTAATAGAAAAGATGAGGAAAAAGATCTTTTCAAGAAGCAATATTACCCACACAAGGGATTCCAGGATAGTTTCACTGACAAAAATCACTTATGGTGATTTCTTAGAGACATAAAACATCCACACTTTCTTTTTAACCTTTAAAACATTTTAATAAAAAAAAATTGGAAAAATATAGATTTGCATCAAATTTTTTTAGATTTTTAAATTAAAAACATACTATGCAAAAAATAATCTTACCGGCCATCTAAGCCTCTTATAGCATCATCTGCATCTCGACTATCTTCAAAATCAATATAAGCAAATCCAGGAGGATTTCTAGCAACCCAAACATTAATGAGTCTGCCATAATATTCAAATTCATATTCTAAATCACCTCGAGTGGTGGATGAAGACAAATTACCCACATACAACTTTGTCCCCTTGTCTCGAAATGACATAATTCAAATAAATTTTAATAAATCTAAAAATAAAATCATTTTTTATAAAATCAACATTTGACTATCTTAAACACAATAATTCCAAAACAAAAAATTGCATTTTTATTCGAAGTTCTTGCTGAAATCTTTTTACATTATATGAAACAATTTTTTTAAAAGATTAAAGGCAGCAAGAAGGTTATATGATCCAAGTTTTTAATTATTAATTAGCTTTTAAGAAAACAAATTTAACAAAAATACACAAGAAAATTAAACAATTATTCAAAGCTATCTTTTGCTTAAAAACGTAGTGTTAATCGATGCAATTTTGATCATTTTAAAGCTATCTTGACGTACATTACCAAAACTCAAAAAAAAAACTTTTTAAAACAATCTTTTTTGGTCTGATACCATGTGTTGGAGCAGAGGGCCATCAAAGTCACTTTGGGGTTTGGGGTAACTTTAATCACTCTTATAAATTCTTTGTTGATCATCCTTATAAATCTAAAAAATATTTCATTCTGGGGGTCAAGTTTAATCATTTTGTGGATTAAGGATAAACTTAAATCATAAAAAAGTGGTATGAGCCCACAAAGCATTTTTTATCAAAATAAAGATTATTCGGTAATCAATAATTTTAATTTCAGCTAAAATAACTATTACAATTTTTGCTTTTTTTCATTGTGGTCATAATGACAATGTCAGGAGACATACTGTATTTAAATAAAAATTGTTGGCATAGGTTTGACTCTTAGATTGGTGGCTAAAAAACTCTTTATATATTGTGTATTATTGCAATATGGAAAGGTTTGCAGATCTACTCAATGCAGTTTGTTCTTAGTTTTATTGCTAAATGTTTAGTTTTGTGTGTTGAAAAAGTGTTAAAAGATGAAGGTGCTACAACATCATTTCACTAAACTAAAGAAAGCATAACTTTATAACCATGACTGGCAATAATAAGTGAAAGAGTATCATGCATGTTTAGGTTTAATACCTGATCTCCTATAAATCAAACTTTTCTCCAATAAATAAGAAAAATCCAGGTTGTTTAAAAAGTCACAGTAAGCAATTTTTGATCATGAAAGTAACCTGAATCCTTATGCAATTGCTATTGCTTCTTAAAGTGATCTTTTTCTTATTGGTTTCTTTTTAATTTCACCCTGGTGGTGTCAGGAAGATTCCAAGTTAGTTTTATCAAAAAACAATTGCTTATAGTGACTTCTTGAAAAGACTCAAAAATCCATCTAAAAATATATCAATTTAAAAACAGAATAATTATAAAAAATCCAAACCTTACTTTATTCCAACATCCAACTATGTTATTTCTCAAGCTATATAAAATAATCGAAGTTATTTAGCATGACAAGGGTCACCAGGTTTACAGCTTAATTAAATAAATTTCATGTATTTACATGATGCTTTATGTACAAGTATAGCCCCATGTACAAATAGTATGTATTTATTTAGCAATAAATCTGCTATGACTACCACTACTCCCAATATGTTCTTGAACTGTATCCATTGCATCATTATTATAGACACGAAACTCGAAAATAATTCTTATTTACTTATTATTATTTTACTAAAATACTTATAAATAAATGATGAATTTTATCATTTATTGGAATGCAACAATGTCAATGCTTATCAACTTGGGGAATACTTTGCTAAACCTTATCTTCATTTCATAATTTCACACACTGATATACGAAAAATACACATAAATAATGCATATTATGATTGATTTCTGGTTTGTATGTTGCTTAATATTGATTTTTGCTTCTGTGTTGTTTTGTTGTTGTGCTGCGGCAATTAATGTTATCATTTCCATTAAGCACTTTTTAAAATAGGTTGATTCATTTTTCCGATTTAGATAATACTGATAATAAAATAAAAAAGAAATCTTATTTTATTTGCTGGTAATTTTTATTTTTTAACCACATTAATCCAATTGTAAATAAGGCAATAAATAGTCATTGCAAAGGAGACACCGAATAAACAACTTATAAACTTAATTCGTAAAACCAGAGTATTTTTTTAGAAGGAAAATTGAATTACAAAATTAGGTTCAATTCTTAATTAAAGGCAGTCAAATACAATGTTTAATAAGGTGATTTTAAGCGCTTGTTTGTTAAAGTAATATCTCTGACATTTACGATTAACAATACACCATCGCGATATTGCATAATTTTGAAGTTAAAGTTTTATTAAATGTTTTTTTCCAAATTTTTGTTTTTTGTCCATGCTCTATTGGTTTTTCAAAATTTTTTCCAATTTTAACGGTTTTAAATCAGGACTAAAACAGGAATAGGAACCTGGGCGCTTGAGCCCAAGTAGGAATCGCTTGGTGTATTGTTTTCTAACACGCGTTGGACTTGAAAGAAAGCTGTATTTACAATGGTCAGCAAAACGAACATGCAGATAAAACGTGCGAGTAGTGTGACGTCACTATGAAGCTTATGTGCACAGTTAATCGATATGTTACAGCTTTCTTCTTAAAAAAATCAAATGACACACTGAAAAAACAAAACAAAAACAAACATGCTTTTTTAATGCGTACTTATGCAATTAGTCTTTGGATTTGGAGGGAAATTTGATGGGCAGCTCGTAACGAGATGTAAGACGTGATTCATGCATAACTGAGCCTGAAGATTGGTCATTAGAAAGTGGCTCAAGTTGTGGTTGGTTTACGTCAGAGTTTTATTCAAAATTAGCTCTGTGACTTTGAAAGTATCTGTTGTAAATCGGAAAAGTTAAATTTGCTTTGTATAAATGACGACGATTTCTGCGCAGGAAACCTTTCTCGCCACAAATTGTGTAAGGGCGTGGTTCAAGGCGCACATCCACAACACATGACTTATTCCATTTTTTGTTCTTACGGTAACAAAAAACATCTCCTTGCTGCAAAGTCTGCAGTTGTCGGCAGCGTGGTCGAGTGGTTAAAGCACCGGACTGATGATCAGCATGGTCTAGGTTCAAAACCCACTTACGCCATTCTGTTGTGTCTTTGGGAAAGACACTTTACGGCACTTTCCCCTGCTTGGTGGTCTTGACAAGCAGTACTAAATTGCAGTAATATCTCTACTAACTTACTAGCGGACAGCAATATCTTGGCATCTCCGGAAGCAGGTCGGGGTAATTGCTTACCCTATGTATAGCGCCTCCGTCGCTTTCCTGCGAGTCAGGAGGATAAATATAGAGATTAAAATAAAATAAAAAAAAAAAAAAAAGGCTTCAATGGATTTGCACAGCGATCATAATAACGTTTTCGACGTGACTGCGCTTTAGTTAATTTTGCAGACGGATCAATAATATTAGGAGTTAACAATGACGTTGCTACAGGTATTTTTGTTTTTGGATGTCTGCTCATTAACATCTGAGCCGGCGGATATTTCATGCCCGAAACTGATGAATTACGATATTCTAAAAGAGCTAAATATGGATCTGTGTTTCCTTCGTGAGCTTTTTTCAGGATCTTTTGAAGGGTTTGGACACTGCGTTCAGCTTAACCATTACTTTCACTGTATGTCGGGATTGAAGTAGCAGTTTTGATGTCCCAAGCTTCATAGGTGGGCACGGTACTTCTTAAAAGTACCGCGGTACCGGTACTCGGTACTTTGCTAAAATTGTACCGCGGTACCGGTACTCGGTAATTTTGAATAATACAAATTAATAATAATAACTAAAACTCTGTCATACATTGGATTTTATTTGACATTTAAAAATTGTATTTAACAAAGCGAAAACAATATCGTACGTATCCAGCTGTTCACTTTCAAAAATCAATTATGCTTTGGATGTAAAAACATGCGTGAATATGTTTTTAACTTGATTTTTCGCATAAAACATGCCTCGGATATATGAAAAGCCTAATGAATACGTTGTCTTCTGCTTTGTTTTTTATATTTAAAAAAGTTTGTCAGAAATCGTACTAATTTCCATATAACCTATTACAGTGGTTTAGTCAAAGTTATTCTCAAACTTTTTGGGTCACGAATCTCTATTTGCAAATCTTTTTTTATCATGGACCCCAATCTTATGTCAAATCAATTTTCTGCCCAACCAACGAAGACAGATACAACAAACCCAAAAATAAATAACACAAAATCCGTTAAAAAATAAATGCTTATAAACAGGCATACCATATTTCCGTAGGGGCAAACCGGGACGCTCGTTTATAGACAAAAATTCGTCCCTAAAAAGAAGTGTTCTCTAAAAAAAAGGTCTTCACTTTGAATCTGTCTCGGATTTCATGGTATGGATTACTTTACCATGCATATATGTTGACAAATTTTGTCATATCGTAGCGGACCATCAGAATCAGCTTTATAACTTTTGAAATACTACATTCAGTTCTGCAATTCATTCTAGCGAAACCTCCTGAAGAGAGCTAGACGAAAACGTTCGGGTTTTCAAAACAGCCTTTTTTAAGGCTACTTAATTAACAAAAGAGCTTTAAATGAAGCATTTGTTGTTAAAAGCTATTTTAAAATTTTGTACCAACAAAAAACATTTTCATTTTTATAATTAGACAACTAGAATGTTCCTTGCAAATGCAATACCTTCAGAAAATATTTACTACACTAAGATACTCAATCTTTAGCGCTTTCGGCGCTAAATATGGTGTATCAGAAATCAGTATAATTTCTGACATACCATATTTAGCGCTAAAGATTTGACGTAATTGCACGCAAAAATGCTACTTTTTCCAAAGCTACAATGTTTTTTTGCATAATAATTACTATATGCACATTAAACACGATAATCACTTTTTTTTGCACAAATGGTGCGGTGACCATGCACGATTTTTTTTGTACGTGTTGTAACGTATATAGTTTAATGAAAACAATGCACTACCAGCGTAACTACGATAAGTACTGCTAAGCCGCAAGGACATACTGACGGTGGTTTCGATATGTTGACCACATCGAGGCAGCTAACACGAATCGGGTAAAGTCAAGCTAAACCCTGCAGTTCCATTGCTAACATTAAGTAAGAATGGTCAAGTCAATCACCAAGCAATTGCCGACAGACCTGTTTCGTGTTTGTTAGGACTCATCAGGGCACTACAGCTTGTTGTTGAATACAGCTAAAATCAGCTGGGGTCAACAAAAGTGTTATTTAAGGTTGTAATAAAATATTATTTCGGATTGAAAAAGCAAGTTTTCGAAACGTAGTCAACTTTCGTAAATTGACCGAAAAGCAAAGATTGGTTTTAGAAAGTTAACGACTTCGGCGGTTTAATTGATCGTATGATTAAAAGTAAAATTCTTTCACAGTTGGAATCCCCTTAGGGAGATTACTGCAGTTCACAGAAGAAGAAACTCGATTTCAGCAAAATCTGATTTCATTATTAAAATGCTTCGATCTTAGCAACAACGAATGTTTTCAAAAGTCACCGGACTTTTTAAACAATTTTGGAAATTCATTCTAAGAAAAAAATTGAAATTTTAAGTGTCACATCGTACTTTTTTATAATTATTTCAAAATGTTATAATAAGCCTAATTTAAAAAATTTAGTTAGGATTGATTACTTTGGTGAAATAAATTTTTTTGGATTTTTGCAAGCTTTTTTCTTTTTTAGTAGGTTAGTCTAGCTTATATAGTAGAATATTTTATACTTGAACTTGACTAATGCTCTGGCGTATATTTTTTTATTTTAAATTTACCGTACATTGAATTATTTATTAATACATTTTGTCAGAGCAGGGCTGCCCAACCCGAGACTCGCAAAGTCTATTGTTGAAGCCTACCAAAGAATTTGTAATTACATAACAATCAAATTATTGTAATGCTTTGAATCAATCCAATGACTCGCAGAAAAATCGGAATAAATAGGCTAATTTTCGTCCCACTAGAGATTTTTCGCTTTATATAAGAATAAAACACGTAGATATATCAAACTGGTGACCTTTTTTGTTTGGTCTTTAACTAAATTTGTAGTCCGAATTACTGTTATCAAGGAGTTTCATTCAAAAATAACACATTAAAAATAAGTAAAAACAAAAAAGAAGATACTTTAATTTCTGCACCGATTGCGACTCGCAATAAATTTTTCGACAAAAGTTGGACCATAATGGTTAAAAGATTGAGCATCCCTGCGTCAGAGTATAAAACAACCTAACATTTTCTAAAACAGTCATTATCATCAAAATGAATTTCTACCGAGAGTAATTTGGGATTTTAATCTTGATTTGGTCACAACTTACGACACCGACATTGTTTCTTTCAGAATTATTCAATTTATAGTACGAATTTTGACATTAGAATATTGGTATCATAACATCGGTACAACCAATTATAGCCGTACCTACTCAGCCAACAATGCTATGTAGGGCCCATGCGGGCCCTTCAAGGGCTGCCCTATGGTAACCGTATTGAATTGGCCGCGGGCGCTGCAGTGGCCCCGCATGGGTTTACCGCACGAGTTTCATGTGATTCAAACTATTTATGCAAAATGTTCCTTTTTAAAAATAATTAAAAATGTTAGCTTATTAGCATGTTTTAATTTTTGATTATGGCTTAAAATTGAAAGCCAGATTAAACCCGTGCGGTTAGCCCATGTGGGGCCACTGCAGCCCCCGCGGCCAAATCGGTACGGTTACCGTACGGGCAGCCCTCGCAGAACCCGCATGGGCCCTGCATAGCATTGTTGGCTGGGTACCGGGGGGGCAGGGAGGGCAAATGCTCGCCCAAGTTTCTAAGATTGAAATTTTTCGGGCAGTCACAAGAAAATATTTGGGCCAAGTCAAAAATTTTAGGACAGTGACAATGATCAAACTGCAAAAAATAGTTGCCTAATTTAAGTGAAGACTTTTTTTTTGTAGAGAACACCTTGTTTTTGGGTCGAAAATTGAAAAATAAGAGACTGAATTTAAGTGAAGACTTTTCTTTTTTTTTTAGAGATCACAATGATTTTAGGACAAAATTTGTTCTTGATTTGCGAATCTCAGACAATTTTTTGTTCTATTCGTAATGTGCTAGAAAATTATGATTTGGGCAAACGTCACAAAATTTGGGAAAAACTTCATTGCCCCCATATTTTTTTGGCTGGTACGCCTATGCAACCAATTAATGATATTGCACTCAAGCGTAACACAATATGTATGCTATTCGAATGTCTTTTGACCTTGTTTACGTAAATGTTCGATACAGTTCCCAGCATAATTCAAAAGTAGGGCGGAAGTCCTTTGATAATCTTCGATCACCTTAAGCAAACTGCGACAAATATTTCTTAAAACTTCACTTTTTAAATGAATCTATAAAGTTCGGTCTTTTGGTCATTTTCATCAAACGCTCAGTGCAACAAAGAAAAGTAGGCTATTCTATTTAGAGTTATTTCAAACATAAACTTACAAGGAGGAAAAACGAACGCACACCTATCTAGATATTTTACTGTACAGAAAGTAACATATAAAAATAAAATAGCTATTTACGCCAAGTCATTTATGCTAAATTTTAGTACCGGTGCGTAGTGTTGTAAAATATTTTCCACTGCCTGTTCTTGTTGCAAACAAAAATATAAGAAAAAAACTGGAGCAGGGATCTTTTAACTGTGCTACATTTGATGTGTCATCTGCTTGAATAAAAACAAGTCAAATAACCTCTGTTGGTGCGTTTTCGTTAAGTTCAATATTAACACTGAAAAATGATTGTGTCATTTTTTTGTGGTAATTAGAATTTTATTGGTTGATTTCATTTCAGTAACCTCTTTTTATTCTGTTAAAATTGGTCAAAAAAATGGAGTTTGAATAAAGTTTCAAAAAAAACACGGAGTCGAATGACATAGACTGACGCTGGCGTATAAAAAAATGATACAATTAAGTATATAATGTAAAACTTTAAGCGCATAAGCAATTAATGGTCTTTCTTCAATTTAGTCAAAACAAAACCTGACATTTAAACGGATAAGTTAAAACAATATTTTTTCAACCAATTTAAAAATTGTTTCTTTTTCTATGCACATTAATAACATGATTAAGATTGATGGAAAAATATAAGACAAAATAAGCTTTATACACAAACCCATCATTCGTTTTCAAGATTTAAAATTTTTATTTTATTTGATTTTATTTCAACTCCATCTATTCTTCAGACTCGTACAAAAACGTTATACTAAGGGCAACTTTTAAGCAATACCGTACCTGCTTATTTAATGCTATATATACAGGTCCGTATAAGCAACCAGAAGATCTAGCAGATAATTGCTTTCAGATATGCCAAAATATTGTAGTGGATTGGAATTTTTAATTTACTTTTTTAGTTTTTATTTGAGACATTACTAAAATGCTAGTCTACCCAGACTACCCTACTAGCCTGAGTAAGCTTAGCCTAAATAAAAAGTTGCAAAAGGGCTACTGGCTATGAAGTGCGTGAAACGTTCCTAAACCTGACCTTACTTAAAATTAACTAGTAACTACTACCGGAAGGATGGGGAAAGTACTGGTAAACACTAAAGTTTGACAAATGTCAATTTGTGATAATACTATTGTAAATCAAGAAACTACTTTGAAGCTGCAATCGATACGAAAAACTAAAACATGTTGCAATGCTTGCAAAGAAAGCTTTCAATGACCCTAAAATTGGACGGAGTACCGCGGTACTTTATAAAAAAAGTACCGCGGTACCGGTACTCGGTACCAAGTACCCCCGTACCGGTATCGGTACTAAAAAAGTACTGCGGTACTTTTGTACACAGTACTGCCCACCTATGCCAAGCTTTGGCAAACGCAATAATTCATTACTTTGAAACGGCATATCATCACTCACAATTTCTGCAGGTATATCATGTCGCGCAAAAACGCTTTTACTTGTTCATGTATAGCAGAAGCTGTTTTATCAGATAAACATTGTAACTTGGGATATTTAGAATAATAATAGTCACAAGATAATCTTTGACTTGAAAAGTCATAATATCAATACCCACTTTAAGAAAGCGCTCATTCAAAATAGTGTGCGATATCATGGGTTCACGTTGTTGATTGTTTTGATACTTAATACACAATTCACAATTTTTTACAATGCGCTCAATATCAGCATTCATACTAGGCCAATAAACCAACTCTCTCGCTCGAGATTTACATTTTTCAATATTAAAATGCGACTCGTGAATTAAATTTAGTGTTTGCGGTTGTAAAGATTATGGTATAATGATGCGTTGGTCGTAAAAAAACTACATCATCTATAACATGCAACATATCACGCACATTCTAATAGGGTTGTACAGATGAACAAACATTTTTTTGATCCCTTGGCCAACGGGTCTGACAATAATTCTTAACTTTTTGTAAAATTTCATCGTTTTTTGTGGCTTGTTGAATCTCATCGAGTTTTGTTGTGGTAACAGGCAGATTTATAATAAGCGAATGAACTACTTGAACAAGATCCTGATTTATTTTTGCATCATAAATATCTGTTTGATAAGCTCTTGATAATGTGTGGGCCAGATACAAATATTTTCCTGGAATATATTTGATTTTAAAGTCATAAAGCTGCATACGAAGCATGAGACGTTGCAGTCGTGAAGGAGTTTTGCTTAATGGTTTTTTCCATGTCTATTCTAAGGGCCTGAGATCAATTTCAATTGTCACGGCTCGGTGTCCGTAGACGTACTGGTAGAATTTTTTGCATGCAAACACAATAGATAGTACTGGTAGAATTTTTTGCATGCAAACACAATAGATAGTAATTCCTTTTCTATCTGAGCGTAGTTTCTTTCAGCTGGAGATAATGATCTTGAAGCAAATGCAACAGGTTTTCCCTCTTGTATCAAACACGCCCCTAGCCCGTCTTGCGATGCATCGCATAGAACAGTAACTGCCTTGTTAACATCGTAGAAAGCTAGCACAGGTTTACTAATCAAGGCGCGCTTTAACTTTGCTATAGCTTTGTCATGCTCATTATCCCAAGTCCATTGAGAATTTTTTTTAGAAGTTTACGCAAAGGGACTGTGATAGAAGATTCGTTTGGTATATATTGAGAAAGGTATTTTGTCATTCCTAAAAATCGTTGAAGTGAGGGGACATCTATAGGTGGAGGCATATTGACAATTGCATCAATTTTCTGGTCATGTGGCATCAATCCTTCTTTTGTTACAAAATGTTCCATATAACTTACAGAATTCACTTTAAATTGTATCTTTTCTCGGTTAAATCGAACACTATTTCTCTTGCTCTGGAAAGTAATGCAAGCATTATAGGGTCATTCTCTTTCTTGTCTTCTGCAACTATTATAATATCATCAGCTATAATATATACTCCTTTAATATCACCAAATGTGCTCTCATTGCATTTTGCATTACTTTACTGGCTGAACATAGCCCAAAAGGCATCCGCAAAAATCGCTTTCTCCCCCACGGCGTGTGAAATGTTGTGAAAAATGACGACCTTTCCGTGAGGCCAACGTGCCAATAGCCGTCTTTCATGTCAATGACGGAAAAAACATGTTTGCCACAAAGCTGCGCTTGTATATCAGCTGGAGTTGGAATAACATAATGTTCTCGCATTATCGCAGCATTTAAAGGCTTCAGGTCCAAGCACAAACGTAAACTTTTATTTATAAATAGGATTGTATTTTATTATGATAAATATTTGAACATGTTTGCTCGCTTGCTTGATTATTTATTTCCTTTTTTTATCTTATTTCTATATTTATCCTTCCGACTCGCAGGAAAGTGACGGAGGCGCTAATTTATAGGATAAGCAATTACCCCGACCTGCTTCCGGTGATGCCAAGATATTGCTGTCCGCTTGAAACTTAATAAAGATATGACTGAAATTTAGAACTGCTTGCCAAGATCACCCAAGCAGGGGAATGTGCCGTAAAGTGTCTTTCCTAAGGACACAACAGAATGGCGCGAGAAGGTTGTAGTTGAGAAGAGAAGAGAAAATTTTGAAAAGAGAGAGAGAGAGAGAGATCTTTTATTTGCATCAACTTTTTAAATATAGCGGTTATAACAAAATACAATAATTTTTACGTAGTAAAATTAGACAAATTGATTAATAATAATAAGCAATTTATATGAAACCAAATGCAGTATAAAGATATGATGCTGGCTAGGAAGGGACAAAAAGTCATTTAATCACTACCCCCAGCTTATTTGAAAGTTTCCCAACATACAATTTAATATCAATTAATAGAGTTTTTGGTGAATAAAATTGATTGTTAAGCATAGAAAAGATCAAAACAACACATATTGCATTATAAATATAAATCTGTCTTACAGACACGATGAAAAAACAAAAAACAAAACAAAAAAACAACAACAACAACAACAAAAGCACGAGAAAAACAAAGACCAATAAGATAAAATTTAAACGAGAGAACAGATCACAGCATAAATTAGATTTAAATAAACAACGCAACAGGTTTCAGCAAGCAATTTAGGATCAAGAGGTGCACGAAAACAATGTAAAGCATAATATTTCTTAAAGTTAAAGCTAAAAACATCGAAATCGTTAAACAGTAAAGCAAGATCATCTTGTATCAATACTAAAAAATTATAATTAATATGGATAAAATTTAAATGTTGTTTAAATTTCATGAATATCCAGCAGGTGTTTGTCAGTGGCGTGCAGGGGGGGTGGCGAACGGGGCGACGGCCACGGACATCCAAGGTAGGGGGCATCCAAAGAGTGAATTACAAAAATTACATTTTATTAAATTGTTAAAAATATATGCTTTTTCGTATCATAAGTCTACTAACACATGCTGCATGGATCTGATAGGATCTTGCTTGGGGGCATGGTGTTAATAGACTTACGATACGAAAAAGCATATATTTTTAACAATTTAATAAAATGTAATAAAATGTCATGTATTTTTAACAATTTAATAAAATCTAGTTATCAACTCAATCTAAAAATGATTTTCACGGGGAACAAAATATTGTAGCTCCACTTTCAAAATCCAAGGGGTGGGCATGAATTCCGTTTTTGCCTGCTTTGCGTACTATTGGATGCAGTGACGGCTTTAATAGGATGCGAACGCAGCGGCCGCAGCGGGCCCACACTAAAATACCTCAAAAAAATGGCCCCCTCTACATAAGATATTGTTCTATTTTTTCATAGTAGCACCAGGACGGTGGCATGTCTAAAATAAAAACCTTTGTTTTAGAGATCACTTTGTTTTGATACACTAAAAAGTGGCTCCCTCTACAACAATGCCCTTTTTTTAGAAATTGCTTTGCCTTGGAATTAGTGATGGTTTAATGAGGTGCGAACGGGGCGGCCGCACCAGGCTCCTCCCTAAAATGCATCAAAAAGTTGGCCCCCTACAAAAGAAATTGTTCTATCTCTTCATCGTAGCACCAGGCATCAATGGCAAGCAAAAAAAAGACAAAATTTTGAAGATCAGCAGCATGCTCCCCTTAGGTTGTTTTCACTTGTGCTTGTGGAAATGTATGGAAAAGTGCAGACCTTTTTTTTAGAAATAACTTTGTCTCTCCATATTTTGGATCACTCAATAATGCTCCCCCCCTAAATGGAAGACTTTTTTTTAGAGACCATTTTGCTTTCATACATTAAAAATGGCTTTATTTTTAGTACACTAAATAAAGTTCTCCTTACGTTTCTTGCACCAGGCCGCCCTTTTTGTAAAGCCATCACTAATTGGATGCAATGATCGGGAGATGCGAACCCTAAACTTGCCGAGCTAAATATTTTGAGACACGTTTTTTGAAGTCTCGGCCTTGTTCGTCTCGGCTTGTTGTCTCGAGTCTAGCTCAGTGAATTTGTGATAGATGTTCCATGTCTAGAGTCCAGCTCAGTGAATTTGTGATAAGATTTAACGTAGGAAACAAAAATGTTGGCTTTGTTTGTTTTATATTTTGTTCAAAAAGTGCATAGTTTTTTAAAAATTGGATAGATGCTGAATTTTGTAGTTTAATTTTGTATTTTTTGTCGATACTAGCATTTTAACATGAAAAAAATTCATAGAAAATTTAAGGAGTTTGTTTTTAATCAAGACCATAGATATCCTATGCAATATCTTTGGGATTAGGACTAACGACATTTTTTGCTTTTATAGTTCTTCTAAGTCAAGATCTGGTTTTTTGAAATGAAATCTTGGTGAAAATTTTTAATAAACGAAAAATAATCTTTTAATATTTCTCAGAAAAAAGAAAATAATCTGCAGCGGCTTAGAAGATTTAGATGAACATTTTTTTGACAGTGTACAATTTGCTACTGAATACAAAAAGTTTATAAATATAAAATAATATTGAAAAGAAAAAAATAGCAAATTTTAATTGCAAAAGCAGTTGATTAAATGCCAGGTAATATTTAAAACTAATACTTAATTTGATTATTTAGTTGAAATAAAAGAATAAGAAATTGTTCTAACAGAATTACAAACTTTGAATTTAAATATTTTGTTTTTAAATTTATAGCATATAGTGTATAATATTGTATACTTTGGGACCATGATTGATAATAAGTTGATAAATATAATACTGTTATACTTGGGGATCCTATTTAATGATAAGTTGACCTGGAAACCACACATTCAAAATCTATGCAACAAATTTTTTGAAGCATCATGGGCATTGCTAAAATTAAGAAGCATAGTAACTGATATTGTTACCTTAAAAATTGGAGTCTTTTGAAGAAGTCACTGCAAGCAATTTTTTTGTAAAATTAACTGAAAGCCCCCTTTCAGTACCAGTATGGAATAAGAAAGAAGGGAAAAAAGATCTTTCAAGAAGTGATAGTAACTGCAAGGGGCATCCATGTTAGTTTCACAAACAAAAATTGCTTATGGTGACTTCTTGAAGAGACCCCAAAAATGCATATAATCTTTTCTATTCTGATTTACAATACTGTATTACAGTGGTGTGCAGTCAGGACATGCAAGTCATGTGTTGTATGACCAATGAATTCTTGTGTGATGACTTTTATTTTTGAACAAAATAAAGAACACTGCTGGTTTGGGACGAAATTAGGAAAGCTGAACTGGTTTGAGACAAAGTTAGAGATAAAAAGTAGAAAATCAGGGAGAGATTTCAGGTGAAGACTTTTTTTTTTCAGAGAACACCATAAATTTTGAATGAAAAGAAAAATGGGACTGATTTTAACTGATAACCTTTTTTTTTTTTTTTTTTTTTTTTTTTAGAGAACACTGCAATTTCTGGATGATAAGTGTAAAATCAGAGAACAACCTGATTATAGGACAAAAATTGGTCTATGTCGTAAAATCTCACATAGAGTTCTTTTTGCTACCTATAAAATATTGCATGACCTGTTTTTGACATACCAGTTGCATGACCAGTCTCAAAGGTCACCACACGCCACTGCTGTATCATTATCTGGGAATTGACATCAGCAAAAAATCGAGATTCTTTGATAAAGCAACAAAAAATAATTGTAAAAATTTTAACCCTCAGTCTTTATCATATATTTACCACTTAACTATTTCTCAAATTAAATTTAAAAAATTTAAAAAATTTGTTAATGGGAAGTTTTCAAGTCTATATATAAATTACATAATCATAAAATTGAATCGATATTTTTTTAAACCAAACCACAGAAATACATAAATGTAACACATGATACTCATCAAATTTCAATTATTTTATATATGAAAAAAAAATACACGTAAAAATTATTGATCTTGAATAGACTGTAACTGTTGTTTGTTGGTGAAAATAACTCGGAATCCTCCTTACAACATTAGGAGGCAATAAAAAAGGAACCAAGAAAAAAAGGATCTCTTAAAAAATGATAGTAATCACAGGAGAATTCCAAGTTAGTTTCATTAACGAAAATCATTTATGGTTGCTTATTGAAGAGACCCAAATTATTTTCTTTTGTAGGTCTTAAAATTTGGTGAGGTGTGACAAGCTATTTTAAATCTTCTTCATTTCAAGCATTTAAGAAAATTTTTGAAGTTGCATTAATTATAAAGATATGCTCAATATTCTAATTAAAAATTTAAGCACAAATTTGTTGATAGCAGATGGGTCTTTTATATACAGATGTGATAACTTTCATGCACTTTCATACAAAACTTTTCATACACTAAGAATTCAATTACTGACAGATTCAATTGATTAAACACCAGATGAAATCATTGCATAATTGCAAATCTTTGTTTACAGGTTTAGCACTTACAGTAAACAAAGTTTTTTAAAATATTATATAGATTTTATAAAGAAATGCAATAGTGTTCGCAGTTGACGTGGTTGATGTGGTTGGCATGGTTAATGTGGTTAATGTGGTTGATGTGGTCAGCGTGGTCAGCATGGGGGCTAGGTTAGAATGGTTGCATGACTAGGTTAGTTATATAGAATATTTATTTATTGTTGAAACCGGTTATATTTGTATTGTAATTAAGTAGGCTAAAGCAAATAATCTTTTAGTTTTGACAAGTTGGCTAGTTTGGCTATAGAAGATATTTAAATTTTATTAAAACCATAAAATACTATTTGTAATGTATGATATTTGTAATGTAAATAAGTATAAAAAGATAATCATTTGGCAAGGTTCGTGTGGACAAGGTTGGTGAAATTGACCTGCTTTGGTATGTGGGGACTGGGCTAAGGTTGGTTAGATTAACTAATTTGGGAAAGCTTACTAAGTTAATGAAAAATTTTTGTACATTAATTTAGATTAGGCCTATAAATACAGTTGGTTCAACAAAATTTAAACATTCCAAATCAATCTCGCCAACCTAGCCAATCATCCCAACCATGTCGACCACACTGATCATGCTGATCATGCCGATCATGCTGACTACGCCAACCACGTTGACTATGCTGATCATGCTGACCATGCCAACCTGCACATTTTAAAGATACCAGACTAAGCTAGCCATCATTACTTAGTTTTTTCTCTGATTTTATAATACAATGTTGTTGGTTTTTTGGTTTGTTTGATTTTACTAATTTTTGATAAATGCATGATCTATAATAGTTTATATCTTTAGAAAAGCTTGACAAATTATTTGTGCAATTAAGCAAATTTATCTGTATCTCTTTTGCAATATCTCTACTGTAAATTATATTTAAAAGAGCTGTTGAAGAAAACTTTTTCAATTGTTTGATTAGCTTATAAGTAAATTTTGATTTTGTTTCAGTTTCTTTTATTAAGCTTTTCAGAGAAGTTGATTTTTACAATTGAAGTTGCTTTGCATTATCCTTTTTTTACAATGCATAGGCATTCAAGATTGAAGCTTAATTTTTGTTTATCCCAAATGACTGTTTCTTTTTAAATTAAAAGTTTGGCATAATAATTTCATTCTGCTCGAATACCATCTTTTAAAAACATCACACTTATGCCAAAGTAACATGTTTTTTAAATTCAATTTCTTAACTGCATTTGGAAGTAAATTATTTTCAAATGCATATAGACAATTGCTTAACCAGCCAAATTTTGGAGGCTTAAACCAACTTTAAAGATATAGTTACAAAATGTGGATTACCAATTTTTATAAATGTTTTTGCATCATGTTAATCATATTCAAGGTTTCAATTTTTATTATCTTTAATCATTTATTATTAATATTTGCATTAATTTATAATATTACATATTTAGTGTTACTATTTGCATTAGCACTTAATTCATTTAAATTATATTCATTTACCATATTTTCTGCATCACAAGGCACACTTTAAAAGCTTTTGATTTTCCTTAAAATTCATGCTGCACCCTGTAATCCAGTGCACCTTGTATGTGAACTGAGTCCCAAAATCTCTTTATAAAATATTATTGTGTGCTATTGCTTGCTTACCAAACCAGTTTATTGCTTCCAGCATACATAGCAAATGACCAATTTATTGCTCCAAATGTATATGCTATAAATATTACATAATATTTTCTTATTGGTTTATTGCTGACAGCATATGTACTGTGCTCACCACTTGCTGCATGTTTTACCATAAGCTCTTTAATACAGTGCTCCTTATGTTTGGGTTAAATATACAAATAGAACCCATATTGAGAATACGCCTAATAATATGGTGCAGAAAATACAGCAGTAATAATATTCAATGTAGCTCAGAACTAATTAATTGACTGATCAATATCAACTAATAATTATCTATCTGCAACTATACATAATTAATAAAAGCAAAGTAGAAATACATATTTAAAAATAGCTTTGCAAGTTGACATTATTTTAATTTTTTTTAAATGTTTGACAACTCATTTTTGATAATTTTAAACATGATTTTTTTAATGCTAACCAATTCTCATTTACAAAGATATCCACTATTATGAAAAATAAAATTGTTTACTATTATTGTAGTTGATTTTTCTGTTGTATAAATATGATATTACTTTGAAATTAAGGAATTATTAGCATCAGTTGCTCTTTAAAACTTTCAATGTGGATTTTTTAAAAAAGTTTGAAAATGCTAATCCACTAGAAAAAAATTGGCAAAAACATAGACAAAGCATAAAACTGAAAACTAGAGAAAGATTTTACATTTTAATTTACAAGTATCTTTTTGGGTATATCTGTACCTTGAAAAGCAACAAAAAACTGTTCTATTGCTTTAATTAATTGCCTAATACACTTAGGCAACCATCATTTTGAAAATTTCTGATTAACACATTTGCTGTTGGCACTTCATAACATTGTGTGGGGGATGTTTTTACTGCGAATGCAACCAAAGCAACCAAAAACTGTAGATCTACATGGCTTGGCACTCAACTGTTGTAAAGTCAACGTAGATTTACATGGTTTGGCAGTGAATGTGTTAATTTAATTTTTGCTTAAACTTTTTTAAATTGTTGAAATTAATGTGTGAATCAGGGGTTGGCAAACTTTTTAGTTCAAGGGCCACATTCAAAAGTTGATTTGGTTTGAGGGTTGCACTATAGTGATCTCTAAAAAAAAAGGTCACCACTTTGAATCTGTCTCATATTTTTTAATTTTCATGCCCAATATGAAGTGATCTAAAAGTAAGGTCATCACCTTAAATGAATGTCCAAGATCTCCATTTTCGTCCCCAAAATATAATAATCCCAAATTTGAACATGATTGAAAGTGGTGATCTTTTTTTTTAGAGATCACCATGATTGAAAATAAATAGAGGGTAAAGTTATTTGCTTGAGGCTTTTGCATACTGCACAGAAAGTCATGGCAGGCTATAGTTTGCTAACCCATGGTGTATATTGGAAGGCATTAAAAATAAATTTCTAATTTTTAGGCTAATTATAATTATGATGAGATAATAAAATTAGTTGAAAGACAAGTTTATCTTAGCTGAAAGGCAACTTAGTGCCCTATATTTATATTATCAGCAAAAATTATCAGTACTATTTTAGTTTTATTCAAAAAGCCAAGCAAGTGTTTTAGATATAATATTTAACAGCTTTTGACACCATGCTCAAACTATCAACTAGATTACATTCTTTCCACTGTGCATTGTTAGCAGTGTGTATTGATCTCATAATCCAACTTTGGTTTTCAACCTAATATTTGCAGACCCTTGCAATAAATAACTGTATCAATGGGCAATTGGTTTGTTTGAATCAAATGCGGACATTTAGTAACAATACAAAAAGGTTTGCTAACTTATTAACACTGTATGTCAGTGGTTCTCACCCTATTTGTTGTGGCACAATAGTGTGCAGCAAAAAATTTTTAAAAGCATTAGTCTTGTTCTGCACAAAAAGCAAGAAATCCAAGACAGATTCAAAGTAGAGATCTTTTTTTTAAAGAACACTACTTTATAGGGACAAAAATCAAAATCTGCACTCTGGTCCCAGTGTGCTGCAAATTTTGAAAGGTTCCAAAGTGTGCTGCAGTTGTAAAAAGGTTGGGAACCACTGCTGTATGTGAAGGATTTATGACATAAAATACGATTAACTTTTCATGTTATTAACTCATTAGATGACAAGTGTGCTGAGTTTGTCTAGTTAAAACTTGAAACATATTTTAATAAAAACCTAACAATGCCAATGACAATTTGTCCCTATTTTTGATTATTATCAATACAACCAAATCAGTTAATTGCATATCACTTAAACTTCTTGTTTTCAACTGAAATATTACAACATCCTATCTTGACATTTCAATTGCTATATATGCCAAAAGCAGTTAAAATGTGTATTTGTGTTGTAAAATTTTTGTCAAGATTGTAGTAATTGACAAGATAATTAATAGATGAAAAATTGCTCTGAAGTTGGCAAAATATTAGTATTTTAGCTGCATAAATGAAAAAGTTTTGAAAAAGCCTGCACTGGCTTTATTATTTTGCAGAAACTTGTTGCAGAAAACTTGCTCAGAAGGCTATTCACACTACTACTGCAAAAGTTAACATTTAAAAGAGCATATTGGTAAAGATTTTTATATGTGGTATCTTAATACAAGATATAAGTTGGTAATCAATTTAAAAAAGAACCAAAATAATTTTATCAATTCCTTCTGATTATGGTAGCTAAAAAACTTGATTGTTTTATCAAAGTGGCACCTGCAACAATAATAAAGATGTTACCGTATTTTCCAGCTAATAAGCCAATTTTCTGGACCTACGTTTTTGACCTAATTTTCTGGGGTCGGCTTATTGGGCGGATATAGCTTTGGACCAAAAAAACAGCGGTCAAAATTGGTCACAAAAACATGTATTATCGGTAACTAAAAGTACATACGGTAAACAACAATAAAACAATGTCAGCAACACAACTTTATTAAAATCCATTAAATTCATCTTCATCTTTGGAATCGTTGAATAACAAATTCCATTCTTGACCAGACACTTGGTCATCATATGGGTCATTTTCTGCTGTTATTACTGGTAGTTCAGTGGATACATTGCTGTCTTCCTCCTCATCATCCAACCACAATAAATCATCTTCAGTACCGTCCATGGCATTAGAAATGCCACACTTTTTAAATGACTTCTGCACCGATTCAATACTAATATTGTCCCACGATTTTACGACCCATTCACAAACATTGGTGAGTGATGCAGCGCACATATTTCCAGCAGCAGTAAACGTGTGATCGCCAGAAACCATCCATTCATTCCAGCATTTACGAAGACCATCTTTAAAAGGTTTGTTTAAGCATACATCTAGTGGCTGTAAAATTGATGTCAGCCCACTGGGAATAACTGCAATATCGGTATTAATTCTTTTAATTGTTGTTTTAATGTTTTCACATAGGTGTGACTTAAACATGTCCCAAACGAGCAGTGATTTGCAATTCAGCAATCCACCTGGACAACGCTCACAAACTTTGTTGATCCACTTAATGCATCCCTTGTCATCCATCCATCTGTTTTCTTGTACATGTACAATCACTCCTTTTAGGAAATTTTTTTTTTGGAAGTGTCTTTTAAAAATTACCATAGGCGGCAATTTTGTCCCATCAGCAAGGCATGCTAAGACTACAGTAAACTGTTGTTTCTCGTGGCCTGTTGTCTTAACCCAAATGGTTTTCTCACCAGCTTGATTAACGGTTTTGTTACCAACCATATCGAAAAGTACTGGAGTCTTGTCCATATTTCCAATCATTTTTAAAGGGTACTGGTGTTTTCGGCAAAGATCAATATTTTCTGATTTTCTGATTCGGCTTATTAGGCAGTAATATGGAAAAACTCTCATTTTTAGAGGTAAAAACTGGCCTCGGCTTATTTGCCGGGTTGGCTTATTAGCCGGAAAATACGGTATTTTAAATGTATTCATTCTTTATTCTTATAGAGTCTTATAGGGTTTCATTTACAAGTGCCATCTTGTTAAAGACATTTTGACCCATCCTTGTTTTGTGCCTTTGCCTCATAAAGCTAAAGTATAGATAGTTTAGGGAAATTGGAAAATTATTGATATTTTGCCTATTATATTTAGTTTTATACTGTAAATAGTTTCTAGGATATTAAAAAAAATTTTAGTACTACTTCTAATACATTTTATCAGTTGCTAACACATTTTTATCACACATTTTATCAAACAGTGGACATACAATATTGCAACAGACATTTCTTGTTCAATGTCAATTTTTTCATTCAAAATTACCTCAAAAATATTTCAGAATTACAAAAATTTATGTGCTTAACAACTTGATAAAATGACTTTGACAGTAATAACAAATTGTACATAGCAAATCAAGTAAGCATCTTTATTACTAAGAATAGTTGTTGCCTCATCTAATATTCAATCATTTTTGCTGCTACTAGCTTTTCATTAAAATCATCTTTAATCTATATTTCCTACAAGTGATATTGCTTGAGAGTGAAACAGCTTCAAGTTTTTAAGTAGCTAATTCCCCAATTATTTTCTAGTCAATTGCAACTGAAAGCATGAGCATTTCCCGAATGGTATGCAGTTTTTTACATTTTGCAATATTTTTGTATCTTTAAAAGATGGAAGTTGATTTTTGACTGCTATATGTAAAATAAACAAATGACTGTTAGCTTGTTTTTGATAGCTTTCGGGTAAAAATTCAAATATATCTGACAAGTTGTGATTTGTTGTGAAGTGACATTTTAGTTAATGCTAGCATGCTTTTGTGGCTAAGACTTTACAGCAAATCACAACTTAACTTCTCTTTGTATGATAAAAAAGAATCAAAATTGATATAACTTATGTTGTATTTTCTTGCCTTTCACTTTATTTGTAATAGTTTTGTCCTGCCTTTTGAAGTCAAATACAAGTAACAAATTTAAATATTTTTGCTGGTAATGTGTTGTATCTTTGCACGAATACACAGGTTTATTAAAAAAACAATAGTAAATATTCACAAAAGTACTTAGCCAAAAAAACAACCGTATTGAAATATAATGCTATTAGTTAGTTTGCTGTAGTAGCTTGATAACTCTGAACTGACTGAAGAACCGAAGTAAAGGCGCATATTTAACTGTTAACAATTATGCTTGGAGATGCGCGTGTCCAATAATTGTTCGAGCAGAAGGCGCTGATTACGATTAGAGCGTTTAAGAAAACACTACGTCATCGATTGCACAATATCACAACACCTCCCCAAATAAACTACGACAAAAAAATATATATACATATTAGCAACAATATTTTTTTGGAGGTCTCTTTGTTCTCGCTGATCGTCGTAGATTGTGTCGCCCGTACTCGTCTCCGGTTGGTAGTCTCGGATTGTTGCGTTGGTTCATCGAAGAAGAACTAGATGCGTGATCAGTCCCAGCTGGAAGTGTTTCTGTAGACAAAACACTCGTTGGGATTTCACAGGGATCATCATCTTGATCCGAACCGTATCGAGGTCGAAGTTGATCAAGATGTCTTCTCCAAGTTGGTCCTCGAGGAATGACTCGTACATTGACGCTTCGTGTACCATGGACTTTCGTAACTATCGCAGGTACCCATCGTGGGTCACGATCTCTTCTAGGGCCGAAGTACAGTGCGTAACAAGGGTCTCCTAGTGAGTAATGATGTTCGACTTTCAAAACCACTTCCGAGTCTTCAGCATTTGAATGCTTGCTCGCTTGTCTTGATTGTCTTCCCTGCAGGAGATGCGGAATGGATGGAACCAAAGTGTCAATTTTGGTGCGAATTCTTCTCCCATTCAACAATTCGCTTGGTGACAGTCCCGATGCAAAAGGAATTCTTCTATATTGCATTAGAAATTCTTGCAAAGCTTCCTTTGGAGGTAACGAGGATTTTCTCAATGCCTGTTTGAACGATTGTATTAAACGCTCGGCAGCACCGTTTGTTGCTGGATGATAAGGTGCTCCGGTGAGATGTACAATGCCTCGTTGTTTGCACCAAGCTTGGAACTCTTGAGACATGAATGTTGTGGCATTATCGGTCACCAACGTGTGGGGATATCCGAAATGAGCAAATTCTTGTTCAAGTATAGCAGTAGTACTTTTCGAAGACGTTGAGGTTGTTGGATGAATGCAAGGATATTTTGAATAAGCGTCTACAAGGACTAACCAGTTTCTTCCCAGAAAGTTGATCGCATGGTCCAAGTGGAGTCTTGACCATGGTTTTTCTGGCATCATCCACGGATGGATTGAAGGTTTATCCGGCTTATTTTGAAATTGGCCACAGGAAGTGCATTTGCGACATAAATCCTCAATGTCAAAGTCAATTCTTGGCCAATAGACAGTTGACCTGGCAAGTTGTTTCATTCGTTGCATGCCAAAATGTCCAAGGTGTAATAATTTAAGAATATGGTTACGTAGGGTTGAAGGAATTATTACCCGTATGCCGTAAAAAAGGCAACCATTCTCTGTTGACAACAAATTTTCCAACTTTTTGAAGTCTTTAAGCTCTTCCGAAAATGCATGCGGCCATCCTTCCTTCACAAATCGCATTAGTTGGGAAAGAATTGGATCCTTGGCAGTCTCTCTGACCACAAGCAATGGATTGTCAGGATTGATTTGACGACTGATTGTTCGAACTAAACAAACGCTATCGACATCATCTTCCATCTCCTCCCCATCAAAACTTGTGTCATTTGAAAATGGCAAGTGACTAAGAGCATCGGCATTGCCATGGTCCTTGCTTCTACGGTATTCCACCGTGTAGTCATATTGATGGACTAGTAATGCCCATTGTGCAAGTCGATTCGCGGCCATTGCAGGAGTACCTTTATCAGGGGCAAACAAGGTCACTAAAGGTTTGTGATCGGTAACCACAATGAACTTACGACCGTAGAGAAACTGATGAAATTTCTTCAAAGCGTACACTAAGGATAGTGCTTCTTTCTGTATTTGGCTGTAGCATCTTTGTGTTGCCGATAGAATTTTAGAAATATTGAGAATCGGACGCTCGCTTCCGTCTGCAAAGCGATGAAATAATACCGCTCCAATTCCGCATTCTGAGGCGTCACAAGATAAACCCAACGGAAGAGATGGGTCATAGTGCGCAAGTACAGTCTCTGTGCATAGTAACCGTTTGATCTTTTTGAAAGATGTCGCTTCTTCTTCACCCCACTTCCACTGTTGTCCTTTGCGTGTAAGCTTGTACAACGGCTCGGTGATTTCCGAAAAATATGGAGGTAAGAATTTAGAATAAAACTGCACAGATGCTAAAAAAGATTTTAACGTAGAAATGTTCTTGGGTGTAGGCATTTCTAGTATGGCATCAACTTTGGACCCTTTTGCAATTCCTCGACTTGATAAAGTGTGACCCAGGTAATCAATTGATACTTGGGCGAAAACACATTTTTCACGGTTGCAGCGAAGACCTTTTTCTTCTAGTCTTTTGAACAAAGCTCGCAGGTTCATCAAATGATCTTTTGCGTTGTCACCACTTACCAAAATATCATCAAAATACACGGCAACTCCTCGCAAATTTTGCGTTAACTGTTCCATGATTTCTTGGAAATACCCTGGTGCGGATTTAATTCCGAAAGGAAGTCTTTTCTGCAGTAAAACCCCTTTGTGAGTGCTGAGAGCCAGCTTCTTCTGGCTGTCAGGAGAAAGACAGATTTGATTATATGCATTAGCTAGATCAATCTTACTAAAGCAGTAACCACGTCCTAGCTTGCGCATTAGATCTTCTGGGAGAGGGATTGGTTGACGATGGTCTTCCAGTTGCGAGTTTACAGTCACCGAATAATCTCCACAAACTCGGATGCTTGCTTTTGCTTGACCTGGCAAAGGAGACTTTCGAATAGGAACCACGGGGGTGCCGTACGAGTTAAAATCTGTAAGCTCCCATACACCTCTCTTAATTCCTGCTTCGTATGCTTCGTTTAAATCTTGTAGGATTGAGAATGGAACAGGTCTTGGCTTCTTGAAAATAGGTTTAGCTTCAGGTTTAAACCGTATGTCCAGTGAAAAATCTTTTAGACAACCCAATGTAGATTCAAATAAAGTAGGAAACTCTCCACATAATTGAATACATGCCGCATCTAAAGAGTTTTCTGACAATGTTTCAGATACCTAGCTTTGAAAAGAATGTTTATTCCTTGAAGACTTTTCATCTGACACTCATCAATTGTCAGAGTAAACTGAAAGCAATCTGATCGTGGTTATATAAGAAAGGAGAATGAGTCTGATTGGTTAAAAAAGGCAGCCAATCAGGAAAAAATAGAAAATGAGAGTATGTCTGATTGGTCAAGATAGACAACCAATCAGAAGTAAAAGTGAAAGAGTGTTAAAGAATGAGTTTTAAACTGTAAAGAAATTTCTTGTGTTGACAGAGATTGGTTGAAAAGATTTGATAACATAGCTTCAAGAGTGGAGAGGTGGAAAGAAGTATATCCTTGGGCAAGTTTTTGTACAGATGCATCAGTTTCTATACTGGATTTATCACATCTGTGTATAGGAAACCCACCTTTACTGGCCAATACATACAGTGGGATTCTTTTAGCCTTATGAAGTGAAAAATCAATCTTGTGGCTACACTGGTTCACCGAGCTATGATTATCTGCTCTAACAGCAGGCTTCAGGCCAAGCTCAGCAAAATTATATCTATCTTGGTTGCTAATGGGTACCCTAACCATATTATTTCATCCACATTTTCCAAGAAGATCTGACAATTCAACCAGTCTCAACATGGACCCAAGAAATGCCCAGTTTATATTCATGTTCCATAACTGGGAACTGTTTTGACCAAATTTGAAAAGCAAATTACTACAGCCATTCAGTGTTGCTACTTTGCTGTTAAAACACATGTTGTTTTTACAATCAGGCCTCTTCTTCCCACAACCAATAAGGACGGTATAACCTTCCCATTACCACAATAATGTTATTTATCAATTTGTGTGCCACTGCGATAGTTGGTACATAGGACATACATCCCAAAGGTTATATGAACACTTTAAGCAACATGTTCCTGGGTTGATCAGAAACCATCATTCTTCTTAACATTGCTCTAATCTTTCCTGTGCCTGCAAGAAAAACAGCACTTCTCAAATCATTGCCCATGACTCTGCTATTGGACAGCATCTTTTGGAAAACCCTTCCTGTGCCAGCCAATACAGTGACACCAAATTCTATATCCCTGCCTGAGGATGTACTTTTTTCCACCTCTCCACTCTTAAAGCTACGTTTATCAAATCTTTTCAACCTGTTGGCACAAGGAATTTCTTTAAAACTCATTTGTTGGCAGTGTGGTCGAGTGGTTAAAGCACTGGGCTAATGATCAACATGTTCTCGGTTCAAAACCCACTTGCGCCATTCTCTTGTGTCTTTAAGAAAGACACTTTCCCCTGCTTGGTGGTATTGGCAAGCAGTTTTAAATTATAGTAATACCTCTATTAAATTACTAGCAGACAGCAATATCTTGGGATCTTCAGAAGCAGGTTGGGGTAATTGCTTACCCTATGTATTAGCACCTCTGTCACTTTCCTGCAAGTCAGGAGGATAAATATAGAGATAAAAATAAAAAATAAAAATTTATTAACACTTTTTTACTTTTGCTTCTGATTGGTTATCTATCTTGACCAATCAGACACACTCTCATTTTCTTTTCTGTTCCTGATTGGCTGCTTTTTTTAACCAATCACACTCATTCTCCTTTTCTATATAAGCACAATCAGATTGTTCTCAGTTCATTTTGACAATTCCTCTTAATGAGTGTCAGATGAAAAGTCTTAGAGGAATGAACATGCTTTTCAAAGCTATCTTGAAGTTTTGTACCGCTAATCGACTCTTCAAGTAATGTTTCACTTTACCTTCATTGAAACTTGACTATTAATTTTAATCTGGTATACACTTAGGTATAAAGAAGTGGTGGGCAAATTATGCCTTGCCAAGCATTCAATGTGAACAGTGTAACAAATCAAGGCAAAGATTTTTTTTGTCTCTGAATAAGTTTGAGGCTCAAATTCACATTGTGATTACTAGTCTGGCTCTTGATCAAAATCAACTTCTGAATCTGGCCCTTGAGTTAATAGTTTGCCCACCCCTGGTATAAAGTATACCAGGTTGAAAAGCATTGCTCTAATAAATGTAAATTTTTGTAAAAAAAGCACAGGAATTTTTGCTGAGTTGTAATTTTTAAGGCCAATGTAATTTTGATATTAGATGACCTGAAAAGCATAAAATTCTTGGTAAAAAATACATTCTCAAAAAAAAAAAAAAAAAAACCTTCTGCTTTGTTATATTCAAATTTGTATTATTTGTATATATATGGATCTGTTTGCACCCCAGATTATTAAGTTAAATTCTAGCAGTACAAGTTTTATTACTAATAATAAGAATTAATTCTACTTCATAATAACTTTTTAGGTAAGGTCTCTTGGCTGCTGTTTGGGTGGTGCCATTTGGATGCCAACTGATTTGGCTGTCAGCCTATTTTGGATCTCTTTAAGAAGTCTTCAACAAAAAACAGGTCTCTTTAAAAAGTCACTGTAAGCAATTTTTTAGGTGAAATTAATGATCAGCTAGTGCCCAAACAGCTGTGTTTAAATCACCACACCCAATAGTCCCATTCTGTAGCTTTTCAATATTTAATAAAATCAAAAGGTTTAGTTTAGATTTAAGCATTTATAAAAGTTTAAAAAAATTATAAAGAATTGTGTTTTCCTTTTCATTATATTACATTTTAGATGCTGTAAGCTGTTTTTAATTTTCTGTAAGAAAAATTTTTAGTTAAGTTAATTTTATTTTTTGACATCAATTATGCCCAGTATTTGGAAATGCTTTCCCAGTTTTCGTTGTAATAGGTAAGTATATAATTTATTGTTTGCATAAGGTAATTTAGTTAGTTTTGAATTAAATTACTGATTGTTATTTCTTTTTATTGCAAATATCTTATACAGGTGCTGCAAAATGACGTGAGACCTGCCTAGTTTTTTGAGAAAAATGCAAAGTTTGTTTGTGTTCTTGCTTTTATTAAAACCATAACCACATATTTTAGTAATTAGTCATATTGCCCTTATTTTTGATTACCATTTGCAAATGCTTGGGCAATTTCTGATTTCTGAAATTTCTGTGAAAAGTCACTCAAATTTCTGAAATATTCCACTGTCATCTCTTGGCACCATACTTTTTTCAGCTCTTCTTTCAGTGTTCCAAGGTTTGTTGTTTTCTTTTCTGACATAGTTTTTTTCATCCTGTGCCAGCAATTTTTAATTGGATTTAAATCCGGGCTGTTGCCAGGCCATTTAAGAATATTTATTTGCTTTTGTTTGAGGTATCTTGTCACCTTCCTGGCCTTATGGCAGGGTGCACTATAAACACCTCAGAGCCATGAATGTTGTAAAAGTTGAGCACGTGGTCTTCCAAGACTTGCAGATAGAGATCAGCATTCATTTTTTTGTTGTTTCAGAGAAAGTACAGACCTCCCCTTCCTTTCTCTTCTGAAAAACATCTCCATACCATTACTGACTGCAAATGTTTTACAGTTGGCACTTTGTATTGAGGGTCAAAGTGATCAAATGATCTTGGAGACTGCATGGTGGTAGTCCCCATCTTAAAGACTTGGAAATTGCTCTCATCCAAAAACATCACTTTCCTCCACTGTTCAGTTGTCCAATGTGCATGTTTCTTTACAAAGGCAAGATGCTGTTTTTTTCATTCTCTCATTAATCAGAGGCTTTTTGGCTGCTTTACAACTAGGAAGATCAAAATCTTTCTGAAATATTTGGATTCTTACCTGTTGCAGCAGCTCTGGGTGGAGATTTTGCAGCTTCAAGGCTGTCAAATGAGGGTTCTTGTTAGAGGTCTTGTTTCATGATGGTGTCAGTCAGTCAAGATGTCTTTCTTCTCCTCCTACCTAACTTATGTTTGGTAACAATGCTATTTGGAAGCTCTTTGGCTGCTGCCAAGAGCCTCATGATGGTTGCTTTCCCTTTTAAACTTCACTCATATATGACTTTTATCGGCATCTTTTCCTTCCTTCATGCAAGAATACCAGCTTTTTCTTCATCACTAGTGTACTTTCCAGGCATATTGAGTAAACTAAAAATATTCAAAACTCCCCTCCAAACTTCCACTTTTGATTCTTTTGACTTCAAATCTGCTATGATTTTCGCTTGCCTTACTATGCATTTTCATCACTACTATTTCACATAAAAACCTTAAGCAGTTTTATTTCTTAACAATAACATTGTCTACACATTGAAAATCATAATTAAACTACTGTAAACGAAAAAAGGTTTTTGTGCTGTAAAGAATGGCTTTAATACTCCATGGCAATAAAAATGTTTGAAAATGATCCAGGTCTCAAGTCATTTTACAGCAACTGTAGTTATTATTACTTATTGTTTTCTAGTTTGTAATTTGTAAGTTTTAGCTTGTTTAGTACCAATTTAATTAGTAATTTAGAAATCACCAGTAATTTGTTTTATGATGCAAAGATGACAGAAACAATATGTAGCTGTTTTATAATTGCTATACTCATTTTTAAGTTTTATTGATACAAATTAGAATTTGTGTATCATTAAAACAAAAAAAAAAAAAAAAAAAAACAAGACAGGCAAGTTTATTTAGTTTTTTTAAAGTCTCCTTTTTAATGACCATCCGATTTTTCTTTAACTTTGAAATGTTGTGTAACACAATGAATACTTGGTTAAAAATTTTTGGCTTCATAGCTAGGTATTACTACCAAGTTTTAGGTATCCTTCCTGAACTAATTGCAAGAATTTACCACCTCACCTTTGGTTTGATTAAAGCAAAAGTAAAATTTCATTGTTATCTTTTACTGGTTTAAAAGGTGATGATCCATCATCAAACAATAGCCATCTTTTGATTGCATTTAATTGTATACAACAGAGGTTCCCAACTTGTATAAATTAACAATTCAATAAAGTCAAAACTTTATACAAATGTCTTCTTAATTGGAAAAAAAGGTCTTACTTGATGTTTAAGTATAAAATATGTTTCTAAAACAGTTTGATGCTTTTTAAAATGACCCACTATTTCGGAACCTCTACATGAGAACAGTTAAATTAGTTTTATTATATATGGCTAATGAGGTAATGAACTTGTGTTTTCAGCAACTGTGTTTTGTTTTAAGAATGTTTATATAATTAGAAATACAGTGCTTCCAATACAATACATAGAAAATCAAAGCTATATATTCAATTAACTTTTATTTGACTGATCTCAACTATAGTCAAGATGCAACTTGCTCAAGTTAAAATGGCACTTTTTTCTCAGATATAGATTTTAACTGCACAATTTCATTTAGAAACAGTTGCTAGCTTTGTAATTCTTCCACAACCAGTGGATCTATATGAGGTCATCTCACATGACTCAAGGTGAGCAGAAAAACAAACTTGGCTAAACTTAAAGAACCCTTTGATATATAGGGTGTCCATAAGGTCTTCAGACAATTTAAAAAATTTATTGCAAAGGCAGTTGATGAGATATCTTATACAGGGTGTCCGTAAAGTTACTATACAGTCTTACAAGTTACTATACAGTTTCATTGTATTATATGTAATAGTTTTTGTTACTATATAGTTTTATTGTATTATATTTAATATTATCGGATGTAACACATGTATTTTCTGAGATTTTTATAAACATAAAGGTGTTATTTCTTTTGTTACAAATAAATATTTTAATACAATATCTTACTGTACTGCAGGGTGTCTGTATAGTAACTTGTAAGACTGTATAGTAACTTTACGGACACCCTGTAGATTTGTTTTACATTAATCAGTGTTTATTAAAGTTCTTAGTCAAACTAAAATTTTGTGTTTCAAATTAAATTTTTATGTGTTTGATAAATGTATTAATAAACCCGTGCAAAATTGCTACTTCTCAAGAGAAGGCACAATTTTCCCAGATGTTCTTGGTCACCCACTTCTAACTTTATCCAACACTGACCCTGTCTCTACAAATTTCTTGTGCCATTGATAAATTGAAGGACGTGATTGTGGATCTCTTCCATACTTAGTTTTGTATTTTTGCTGAGTCTGAGCATCCAATTTTGTCTCAATAAACCGGAATACACATTGTGTCTTCTCTTGAGGAGTAGCCATTTTGCACGGGTTTATTAACACATTTATTAAACACAAAAATTTAATCTGAAACACAAAATTTTAGTTTAACTAAAAACTTTAATAAACACTGATTTATATAAAACAAATCTATATAAGATATCTTATCAACTGCCTTTGTAATAAACTTTAATTGTCTAAAGACTATTTGGACACCCAATATATTGTTTATATCACAATGCCCAAGCAAATGCACACATCCCTTTGGTCAAAAAGAAGGTTAGAGTGTTTGCTTTAAACTTTTTTTTTTACTGTGAAGTGATTCAATACATAGCTTATTTGGTCTATGAAGGTATTGTTTTGATTAGTATAAACTTGCTCTAATAAGAATTAACCAAACAGTACTGCACATCAACAAAGTAACTGCTGATTGAAAACACATTGTCATCACACATACACAATCCTCTTGCTGCACATTCTTGAGTAGACAGCAGTTGATAGAAAGCACAAGATCAAAGTTGCTCAAGTGTTACAGAGCATTAAGGCTCATTTTCACTACAAGCATAGAATGGAGCATTCTTTCTATGCTTGACACACCGTTTTTCATGAACTCTACTTTTGCTACTAAATTTCAAAAATATTCTGCTTAATCACTAAATAAATTGTAATTTTAAACCTAATTATTTCCACAAGTACCTTTTAAGAAAGAAAAAACTTGAAGCATTTTCCTTCACTATGAAACAAATCAAATGAAAATATCTCAAAAAAATAATATTTTGACAATCTTTGAAAATTGCAATGATAATTTATGGACACCCTATATATTGAACTGACATTAACATGGTGATTGCAAATTAGGAGACAGCAGCTGATTAGTCAATTTAGTCAAGTAATATCGTAGCAGTTGGCTAGTATCACACATAATTCGTATAATTTGTTTTTTGTAAAAAGTTCAAAACCATTAAGATTAAACCAAAGTTTATAAGCAACCTTGAGGTTTTATAAAAACTTTATTTATTTTTTAATACTTGATAACAAAGTATTAAAGAATATATTTAATTGAATTAATGAATAGTAAGTTTACTAAGAAAACAAAAACAAATGAGCATATTATCATATGAACAAATTGTCATATAAAGCAAATTTAGGTTTAGGTTGCTATGTTTATATTTGGTTAAGTCAGTTCAGAGTGGTCCAAGCATGCCATTCCTGCAGTCTACTTGTCAAATTTATGTTGAACTTGCAGGCCATAGTTGGTTGAAAAAAATTTTTTTTTCACCTGGCTCAATAGTGTCACAAATCAAAGTGATTGATCTTTTTTTTTAGTCTGGGTGACTGTTGAGAACCTGATGTATTCAGGGTGTGAAACTGTTAAAATATTGTCCCAGTTCAAATTCAGCAAGCTTTATTTTTACGTCTTCAGTTCCCATTCAGTTTCAGCAAATTTTTTTTAAAGGTTCAGCTCTTGTTTGGGTTCAAAAAAAAGCTCTAGCGGTTAACAGGGATGCAGACTCATCAAAATTTTTAAGTTAGTCCAAGTCCGGGTTAAAATGACAGATCTGAGTCCCAAGTCCAAGCCAGAGTTCACATCCCTGTCTAAAACTAAAAATTATCCCTTTGACTTGTATGGAAAAAGCCAATCAAGAGCTGATATAAGTTGCAAAAAAATCAAACTGGCAATATTTTTGTTTTTTATGAGTATTAAACACTGGGGATGCCAGAAGTGGAAAGTAAAGGGGGAAATTTTTCCCTGCCTTTTTGACCTTTATAAATTGCCCTCTGCCCTTTCAAAAAAAAGGGAGACTACAGGTGCACAGATACAGAAGCATTGGGTCAGATTTTCTTCTACAATTATAGGAATTCAGCCAAAATATCAGATTGATTGAAGATGAATGCTATTATTTTGGTAATTGTCTGCACCTTAAGTTTAGGATGAAAGTAGGGATCATGGACTTGATTAGAAATGATAACTTTTTTTTAGTTTTCACCTAAAATTTGGGACCAAAATGGGGATTTTGAACACTGATTGGAAGTGATGACTTTTTTTTGGTCATCTCTAGGTTTTTGTGCTGAAAATGGTTGCAATACAAAATTGCAACTCATGACACTTTTTTTTTTGAAAAAAAAGTTCTTTTTTAAAAAATAAAGTGCCTTAAAAATTTTTGCCCCTGCTGACAAAATGGCTTTCTTGTGCTCCAGTTGAACACTCAGTATTACAAAAAAAGTGACAACCTTGAGTGCAGCAGAGTAAGAAACAGTTATGAAGTTAAGAATAGCAAAGAGGAATAATGTGAAGAAAATTATATTTTAACTTCTCTTTCCTTTTTCATTTAAGGTTTAGCATTTTTTTTGTTAAGTATTGATAACAATAATCTGCAAATTGTCAATGCTGAATGAAATGGAGAGTTTGGACTTGCTACCTTTTTGGCAAGTCAGAGTTTGAGTCCTGTTACACAGCATCAAACTGATAAGTCTTGAGTCTGAGTAAATTTCTTCCTTTTTTAAACTAATAATAATAATGCTACTTTGGTTCATCTTCAGTACAAATTATTGACTATACGATTTTGTCAGCAGTTTTAGTGTGCAATAGCACTTAGGTTTGATTTAGTTTATTTGCAAGCATGTAGCATTAAAGAAATCATTGATAGGCCTATAATGTTGTAACAATTGTGTTTGAATTAATTCAATTGTTAAATAATGGTGACATTTTGTTCCATCACAATCAATCGGAGTAAATGTATATTATCAACAAAACTTGCAAAAAAGTTGTTCATCCTTGCACTAAGATATTCAACAATGTTGAAAATAAGCATCATAGTCTTAAGATTTGATTTTTGTCTGTGATTTTGTTTTGTTATCTTTGGTGCATCTCCATTTTAATAATTTTTTTACTTTACTGCTTTAGCATAGCCTGCTGTCTCTTTGAAACTGTGCTTTCTTTATTCAGCCCACATGACCAACTTTTTGTTAATTTATGGCCTAGAAAGTTGTTTATAACGACACTGTTTTACTGCAAGCAAGTAAGTAACCAAACAAATTGTTGCAGCTTTAAATATAAAATTGTTATTTATCTTGGCCTTTGTGAAAAAATCCAAAAATTAAAATCAAATTGTCTGAACCATAGCTGTTTAAAATAAAGTTCCAGTTCAAGTTCAGGTTCAGCAAATTTAATTTTAATGGGTTCAGTTCTGGTTCAGGTTCAACAAATTTTCTTTTTAAAAGGTTTGGTTTCGGTTCAGATTTGGCAAATTTTTTTTTGATTTTAATTCTGGTTCAGGTTCAAAGAATTATAATAGTTAATACAAGTTTACAGATCTGGTTTAGATTTGGTTTTATGCCCTGGAGATATAACACTTTAAATTCTTCTGGCCATGGGCCTTGGTTTGGACCACTCTGAGTTAATTTTTTGATAAATTTAACAGAAAAATTTGTCATCACAATCAAGCTGATAACAATGACAATTTTTCTTTTTTATGATTTTATGTTCACAGATTTTGATATATATCTAAATATTTCACTGCTTGCTATTTATTTCTAAATTTTATTTACAAGAATTGTTTGCTTTTCAGACAAGTTGATAGTGTTGACAAGCGTCATTGCAATTTGATTGTGTTTCCTGAAGATGTCTTGAGGTATTCAAGAACTTTAGTGGAGCTTCTTTTAGATTCAAATCAAATACAAGAACTTCCAAGAGTAAGGCATTGATTGCTTAATTTTTTAACATAATTGTATAAAAACAGTTTTTAAATCTAGTTTTTAGTATTTACTATGCTATTTTTAATTTGAAGAAAAGTGAGCCTGTTACACAATTTTTCATGTGTAAAACAATAGTTTTAAATTATTCCAACAAAATTTCATCAACAGTTAATATATCAGATGCTTTAATTCTAATTTGTTGTTTAATTACATTGTTTAACACCAAAAAAAATTCAAGAACGATTTGATATGTTTTGGGGTAATTTGGGGTTGTTGAACACAAATTTGAGGTTAGTTTTTTGTATCAGACTTGTATCTTTTGAAAACTTGATTTTTTTGGTTAATCGCATGCACTAATGATCCAGTGTGCATGTGCATGCACAATTGCACATGTGTGTGTGCCTTTGGCTTACACTGACAGAGCAGATAAGCTTTTACTAAAATAGTGGTTTTGCTTTTTTTGAGAATTCTTTAGTTTGAGAATGCAAAACAAATATTTGATACTTTTTAAAATTGATCATGGCTTTATTTAGATATAGATGTAAAAATCAACCTGATTTATTTTGATATATAGCAAACAAATATAGATGAAAAATAATTGTTTACACCAAGAAAGTATATCATGCATACTTTAAATGTGCAGTGCTACGTAATCAGGATAAAATTTGGAATTATAATTTATGCTCCCTGGACTTTTCTAATGGACTTAATAAGTGATTTGCCAGTGAAAATCCTACATTGTCCTTTGCTATACAAATGGTGCTGAGAGAGCAGATCATGTTATAGATTGCTATTTTTGCATCACAAACACTAAAAATTTTCTTCACAAAATCAAAAAAATATAATATTTCCTAGTTTGCCTTCTGCAATCTCTCCAGTAGGACATTCTGATGAGCTACTGATACCTAAACCACTAGTCACACTTGCTGAACCATTGGCAAAATTCCCAGAAAGTTCTTGTGTTAGTGAATTTGAAGACAAACCAAACACTAACTGTTTACACCTGATAACTCACCTTCAGTTAAATGATCTTGTCTGGGATCTAAATCTTACTATGAGCAAGCATCTCAGTTTCAAAAATGGAACTTGCTTGCTCCTAGAACAAAAGCAACATTGTATCATCAACAATAGGAACTGCTAGTTAATTTATTTTCAAAGGAAGAACTTTGCTATTACAATGATATTTCTCAATTGATTTTTATGTTATATGTATACTTTTGCACTAATGATTAGAGACTCTTGACTCATCCAAGAAAGGCATCAAAGCTATGCTTTTGCAAAATGGAAAGATCTTGCCATTTGTTTCAATTGCATGCTTAACAGTGATGAAAGAAACATACCACAACCTTTAACTGCACTTGGAAAAATCTGTTATTCTAAAAATAAGTGCTTTATATACACAGACTTGAAAGCTGTTGCTATCCTTACAATACTTCAGTTGGTTACACTAAATATTGCTGTTTTTATGAGACTCAAGAGCAAGTAGTGAACATTGTGTAAGAAAGCAGTGGCCTCCCAAACTGGTATCAAGCCAGTTAGCACAACATTGCAAACTTGGCATTAATTCCACAAAAAAATTATACTTCCTTCAGTTTACATAAAGCTAGATCTTTTTAAACAGTTTGTTAAAGCCTTCAAATACATTTAATTATAGGCCTAAGTAAGTGCAAAATTATATGCACTGTTTATTTGCAAATAAAAACTATATTGAAATGCAGCTAAAAATGAAAAAAAATTTAAATTGAGTTTTTAAATAAACGCTGATCTGTTCTGTAGAAATGGAGTTCATATTCGGAATCAGCACCCCCAAATTAACAAAGTGCATATACTCTTGTTCTTGTTTGTAAAAAAATTAACATAGTTTGTAAAAAAACCAATTTGTTTGATAGTGTTATGGTTGTTACCTTGATACCTTTTACGATACATAAATACTGTTTAGAACCAAGTTTTACTTTAACAGCAATTTTTTCATCTCACAAAGCTTCAAAAACTTGGACTCAGTGACAATGAATTACAAACAATTTCTAGCGAAATTTCTTATCTAGTTTCTTTAGTCGATTTTGACATCAGCAAAAATGGTTTGTATGCTAAATTTATTCTTACAATGCATGGACTAGATTCTCAACTTATTATTTTATTTATATATTTTTATTTTTATTTTTTGTAACTTCTAGTTCTAGTTGTGTAAATTTTTTTTTTAATTGCTGTAAGGCTTTATTGACCAGTTATGTTGTAAAGTATTTGTAATTTTTCAAATTTTTCGAATTTTATTTTATTTATCGAAAAGCAATAAAATTAGTTACAATTTACAAGTTAAACTTAGATTATTCAACGCTTATATTGATCAGCTAAGATCTTTTTTCCTTTGTACTATGTTGCTTTGTCTAATTTATTTATTTGTCTAATTGGTCAATGTTGGCTAACTGCAAAGTTTTTCAAGTCGTCAAATAAAATTTTTCATGGTAAACTTTTAATCTGATACGACGACGATACAGTCGCTTTGTTATTCACTTGTTTTGACTTTTTTAAGATTTAGTTCAATTGCACGGTATAGTTAACTTAAATACTGTGTGTTGAATTAATTAAGTTTAGTTTAATACTCAACTACCGATAATTTTAAACGTTTTTGTACTTATTAAATGTTCAGTTTTAGTTTTTTATAAATTTGGAAATCTTCACTTAGTCCACTCTTAGTTGTGATCTACATTAATTCAATTGTTGACTTTTTGAGTGTTACTTAAGCGAATATAAAAAATAAAGTTTTAACTCGGGCTGTTTATCTCGAAGCGTAGTTTTTTTTATCGTTTTGTTTTCCATTTTAATTATTTTTGCCAAACATGGAAAGAATGGTGTAGGACAATTGTTGCAAAGTTGCTGGGATTAAGTGAATTTTGACAGTTAAATTTTTTTGACTTACCTCAGCTGAATAAAATGTTGGTCTTTTTCTATTCGAAAAAAAGCGGATTAAAAAACAATGACGTGAAACTCCCATTAGTCGGTTATTTTTCCTAACCAGCGAAGACAAACTAATTTTATATTAGCCAGAGTAAAAAAAATCACAAATTCTCGCGACCCTTGTTCATAGCATAATAGTGCTAAAAAATAAAATCCCAGAGGTGACTTGCGACCCAAATGCATAAAACTGCTGCGCCATTAGGATATTCCAGCAGGTTCATAAATCAAAGTGAACCATGTAATTATAAGGAGCAAATTTGCCGCACTTAAACAACTTAACAAATTAATAGATTTCGTAAACAAAACAAAACTGGTAGCCCTTGATATGGTCCAGTACGGATCAAGTAGTTCTCAGTATCAATAAAGCCAGTGACGTTTAGCCTTTATATTACGTATTTAATCCCTTTATGGCTTATTAAAGTAATAGGCCATAGATTGTAATCGCACGTAATATTGTCAGCCGTACACCCGTATGAGCACTTTGTTCTGACCCCTCATCGACCTAATTCAAGTTTGTCAAACAGAGATATTGGTGAAACTAACCTTCTGTTAATGTTAATAATTGATTTCTAGACGATAAAAGAAAAAGAAAAAAATCAGTGCATAAAAAATTCCTATTAATTGTAAAAATAGTGTGAAGAAAACCCAGGGCACTGCCAGTTATAAATTCCACTAATTTTGTATAAACAAAAACTTACCATAGAGAAGGAGCCCTATACTTGGTGGTAAATTTTGTAAATTGGGAGGAATTTTATTGAGAAAAAAATTTTTAGACACGCTTTGTTTTAAACTTACAAAAAATAATACAAAAAAATACAAAATATGTGATATCTAGCTGTATTTTAGATCTTGCAGAAATTCCAGAAAGTATAAAGTTTTGCAAATCCTTAGAAAGATTGGATTTGGGTGGTAATCCTTTAACCAAGTAATTTTTTTTTTTTTGAAAATTCTTGTTATATTACTATCGAAATGCTACGTTAACCACTTTATCTTGTTTAGTCTTCCGGATGGATTGTGTCAGCTAACCAACTTAAAACATCTTAACATCAACGATATATCACTTATCAGACTTCCTCAAGACATTGGAAAGTAAGCAGATTTTGGATCTCACTTTTAACTCAACCTAAACAACTATTTTTGTTTCAGCCTGACCATGCTACAAACTTTGGAGTGCCGTGAAAACATGATTTCATCTCTTCCAATTTCTTTATGCAGCATCGCAACCTTGGAACAGTTAGATCTTGGATCGAATGATTTGGAAAATTTACCCGAAAGTATTGAAAAGTTAATCGGCCTTCATGATTTATTGCTTGACGGAAATAATTTATCTGCCTTACCTCACGTAAGTTTCAGCATGAACTTCATACTTGTATTTGTGCATAACGTGTTATTTGTTTTATTGTGTATAAACATTCCTATGAAATTACACTGGTTACCTGTGCGCATTTCCTCCTCATAATTAAAATTTTGTTAGCATGTATTCAAGGTGTTAATGATATTTTCCCCTCGTACCTAGATGATTTAATTTGTAGGGATAAATGTTTTCGCTCTGTACATTCTTCTGATGCTAACTTTTTTTTTTGTCCTTCGTACCTTTTCCAAAGTACTTGTGGTCGTTTACTATGGATATAAATATGTGTTGTTATTATTATAACACACCGTACTATTTCAATTAATATTTTAATTTCATACACAAATAGTAAAAGATGCAGTATAAATTGTTTGTTTTGTTTTTGTAGCGAGTCGTATAAATTAATTACATTTTTTAGCGTGGTTGCGCGTTGTTGTGTTTGTGACAAAGTACAGGGCTATGAAAGCTGCCCATAGTTTTGAATAGTAATAAAACAGTTTCGCAGTTCCACTGTTGTGCTTGAAAGAATGCAATTGTGCTCGTCTTAGTTGTCATTGTATACTCTTGGTAAATATTTGATTACTGACAACCAACAAGTACTCTGGTGTCCATTTATTTTCATCTTTTGATGAAACTACATCGTTAGCTACTCACTAATGTTCTGGCGCGGTATACTACAGAATAATTTTTATATTCTTAAAATCAAAAAAAATCTACCTCAATAGCTTGTTTTAGATGATGCTTTATTATAGTGATCATCTTTAAAATATTTGTTAAACTTGAATCCAAATTTTGCTAAGTATGTTTGTTTACTTTTTGAATCATGAATACTAATGTTCGAGCAAGCTGTTGTTGTGATTACCCGGCACCGTCTTGTTGACAGGCAAGATATATTACAATGATTTTCGTTCTTACTCGAAGAGCTTCACATTTTATAAATGATTTAGTTAGACGGAAACAATATCCACAATTCCTCAAACGACGAGTACATGACTAATTAATTATATACACCTAGAATGAAAAGATAAGTTGAGTTATCTTCAACAAAATGCCACAGATTTAAACTGATTTAAACTGATTTGGGAGGTCGAGTGTGGTTTAGGATCCTCGTGAAAAATTCAGCGCCCTTTCACCAACACGCTCGTCGACTCGTCATTGGTGAGACTTCTGTGAAGATGCAAAATAATGCGATAAGGCAAAGTTTGCTGCAATGAATGGATATTTACGTGCGACTTTGATGGCGGCATTTTGCAGATGTCGTTTCTACAGTATGTGTGTGAATGTTGCCAAGCCACTTGTTGTTATCAAAAATATTGCTTAAATATCAGTGTTTGTCTTTAAATCATGCTGAAATTTCAATGCCATGTTTTTCACTGGCTTTCAAAGAGCAAATGTTTTGTAACTAAATTGATCGCTCATCACGTGCCCATCTGCACTATTGCTGCGCACGTTTGCTTTAAAAATGTGACCGTTCGGTTAGTTTGCATTTACTTCACAAGTTTAAAATTCTTTTACTGTAAAACATCTAACCTTGTTTGCTGGTTTGAGATATCTTATAGCATATTACATCATTTGTTTTAAAGAGGAAGTTTGAAAAAAATAGAAATTGAGCTTAATCTAATCTTTTAGTGGAATTCAATCATTTTTGGAAAAGTTTCACTCTCTAGTCCTGTAGCTTAAAAGTTATTTTGAAAAATCGAAATTGCGCTATGGCGTTATTGGGTGGCGAAACAGTTAACTAGCTTTATTATTGTTGCGATTGCATCTTTAAACTGTAGGCGTGAAGCAAGTTATGAAGCAAGTTATAAATTTATGAAAAAGTTTTTTTCTAACTTTAATTTTGATTGCTTTTATTCAATCGGTCACTTATTTTTCTTTCCACTCTCAATAATTGCAGTTGCTACTTTGGAAAAATATTTCCAAAGCCTTTTTCCCTTCTTTGTGCTAAGATTTAGGAAAAATTATTTCGTCCCAAGTTTCGAGATCAATTTTATCAGCCCCATGGACTGCATGTGTTAAAGAAATGAGAAAGCTCTGGTATAAAAATACAGGGTGTTCATCTGAACACATTTAAAATTTTAATATTTCAAAAACCACATAAGGTAGAAACTTTAAATTTTCGACAGTGAATTGTATCACCATAAAGTTTTTAGTTATTTTATTATTAAAATAAGCAAGAATAGGTAATTTTTAATAAAGGCGTAAGTTTGCAACAAAGTATGAAACATGTTGACCATTCAACAAAAAGCACAATGTGTTCTTTGGTACCATAAATTGAAATCACCAACTGCAGTACAACGTAAATTTAGAAATGAGTTTGGACACGACCCTCCTAACACTAACAGCATTAAAAGTTGCTTCGTCGGAAAAAACCACACTGTTAAGGTAGTCATTGTCATCATCAATGCCCTGAAGAATTTCTTCAGCAAAAGCTGCTCGATGAGGTGATCATCCGGCTTAAGAGCTTGAACAATTTATAACTTGTAAGCATGGAGCCGAAGTCTTTTATGTAAAAGTTTATGAACTGTACTTCGAGAAATAGCAAGTTCATTTGATGCAACACGAATTGATTTCCTTGGGCTGCGATAAAATGTTACATGCACAGCATCAACAGTCTCTTCATCAATGCTTGGCCTACCAGATCTTTTGCGTTCCAAAATGCTGCCGGTTTCCATAAAATTTTTCAACCATCTCTTAATGCTGTTAGTGTTAGGAGGGTCGTGTCCAAACTCATTTCTAAATTTACGTTGTACTGCAGTTGGTGATTTCAATTTATGGTACCAAAGAACACATTGTGCTTTTTGTTGAATGGTCAACATGTTTCATACTTTGTTGCAAACTTACGCCTTTATTAAAAATGACCTATTCTTGCTTATTTTAACAATAAAATAATCTGTAAAAAATAACAAAAAAACTTTATGGTGGTATAATTCACTGTCGAAAATTTAAAGTTTCTACCTTATGTGGTTTTTGAAATATTAAAATTTTAAGTGTGTTCAGGACTTTATGGACACCCTGTACTTCTAAGCGTTTGAACAGCACAGCGCTTGGTAAAACCTCAGCCTGGCGATCTGTGCAGAGCAGTTTGAAACAACGATCTTTATTCTTTATTATTTATGTGTTTCATTATCATATCGTATTCAAAAATGTTTGCTTTCCTTTAAAAAAATTAACCATTCTCGTATTAATCTTATTTAAGTTCACTACAACATTTAATAAAATAAAAGCTTTATTTTAATTTCAAGTATTTCTTCCACGTTTTTTCATGTTTTCGTTTTTATTCAATTAGCTTTTGTTTCGTTTAGACAATGGGAAACCTGAAGAATCTTGTTTGCTTGGATTTAAGCGAAAACAAGTTGGAAAGCATTCCCGATACTGTTGGCGACCTTGTAAATGTTACGGATTTAACTTTATCTGTTAACCACCTAGAAGAATTGCCTGCCTCTATAGGTAAAACCTAAAATGCCTTTTTCATAATACTACCCGCAGTAGTGTGCTTTAGTTGACGATTAACCATTGAGAGAAAACTTTTTTGTTCTCTAATTGGCTCAAGTTTTGTCGTTGTGCTTTAACAAAAAAAATTAATGATTTTTTTGTAGTTTTTCTTTATTAATTATTGTAATTTTTGATTAGATTGTTTGTTTTGACGTCGAATTGAAGAGTATTTTTTTTTTAGGAAACATGAAAAAATTGTCCATTCTTAAAGCGGACCAAAATCGGTTGCATCAGCTGACGCCTGCAATTGGAGATTGCTTCAACATTACTGAACTTGTGCTTACAGAAAATCTTTTAATTGAATTACCTACTTCGATTGGCCAACTAAAGAAGATAACTACTTTTAATGTGGACCGAAACCAGCTTGAATATCTCCCAAAAGAAGTACTTAAAAGTTTTTAAAATTTTTTCTCCTTTGCTACTAATTTACGATTTAGGAAGAGAAAATATTTTTTTCAACCATACCACAATTATATTCAGCAACACTAATCCATTCATACCAGATTAAAATATGAAATAAAACAAAAAGAAACCATAAACGTTTTCGGCTTACGTTAACCCTCTTCAAACGAATACATTCTTTTTGTTTTATTTCATATTTTAATCTGGTATGAATAGATTAGTGTCGCTGAATATAATTATGGTATGCTACTAATTTGTTATTATGTTGCTAACTTCTGTGTTCATTTGTTCACAAGAGAGGTATTACTATATTTTTTGCTACCTTGCCACGACAATTTTAAATAAAAATGTTGCCGTTTAAAATATCTCTAAAAGTGTAAATTTTCGTATTTGTTTATTACGCAATAAAAGAAATAAGAAAGTAACTTAACAACCATGGGATGTGTTGTGGTGATTATAATTAATATTTTCAAATGTTTCTTCTGTTTTTCTTGGAAATATTATTTAAGATTGTATGAGTTTTTGATGAAATCTAGCAGAAAATAACATATTTTCAGCTTGGAGATTGTGACAAGCTCAAAATATTGACGGTGAGAGAAAACTTGCTCAAGGAACTTCCCCGGGAGTTATCAAACGCATCGGAACTGTCGGTGCTTGACGTGAGTGGGAATCATTTGGATCACTTACCCATATCCCTGGCCAATTTACGATTAAAAGGTAACATTTTGTAAAATTTAAGGAGAAAGTGTTTTTGTTTGGAATTCGACACCGACGTTACAAAACGTTTCGTTTAACTTGCGCTAGTTTCTTTTTGCAAGTTTCAACTTGCTGGTGTTTAGTGTAACAAATAGTTCTGAAAAAGGCTTATTTTCTAAATTTGTTGTTTTTTTGCTGTGATGTTTTTGTAATGCTTGTTGTAAAGCAGTTCGTTTACTTAAAATTGAACAAATGAACTTGACTTTCGTAATAAACGATCGATCCACGGAGAATCTGACAAAGAGTTTCTGATGAATGAGTTAGTTATCATCATAAATCAAGTTTTGTTTATTAGTTTACTCTTGTATTAAAGCCAAAAGTTATTTTTTCTGTCGCCCGCTAAAAGTCATTAGTCTTTTTTCATATGCATGTCGTGGTTTATATGATTATTGGAGTTTAAAGAAAAGATGTTTATATTTAGCGTTATGGCTATCGGAAAATCAATCACAGCCTTTGCTGAGATTCCAGACAGAGGACAGAGAAGCAATTGGTCAAGTGCTAACTTGCTTTTTGCTACCCCAACAGCCATCTCTCAGCATGGGTATTTATTTATTTATTATTATCCTAGGGTGAACAGCTATGGCCCGCAAACCAGATGCGCTTTTTTATATTGACATGTCAAAACAATTACTTTTATATGCGTTAAATAAAATTTTTTCCCCACTACTTAAATCTTTTTTTACTATTGGCTCGTTTTACTATGAGCATGGAATGGAGTATGTTTTTATTGATTTTTTTTGCTGCGTTTAGCGCGGAAAGAAGTAAAAAAATCAATAAAATAAACAAAGAATGCTCTATTCCCCGCTCGTAGTGAAAACGGGTCTTTAAAGTTGAAAGGTTTTGCTGCGTCTTGCCTTTAATTTCGAATTTAGAAGTAAGAAAAAGAAAACTCACATGCATCCTTTTCAGCCAACTTATTGAACGGCAGTGTGGCAACTCAAGACGATCTGAGCAGCATTGGCAAGCAGCAGCAGAAGAGAATCACGTTCCACGAAGATCAATTGCCTGACATTGAAAAGGAAGGCGTACGTGCATTGTTACGTTATTTGATTTTTTGTATGGTTGAGTCGAAATTTTTTTTCGATCGTAACTGATACAATACAGTCACAGACCGTAATTAGATACGACTTTTTAACTGTTTAATAAACCTGCTCATTTTTTTTATGGCTTTCTTGCAAGTTGTTGATAAAACTTCGCTTTGATCGGATTTCGAAAAAGCCACAACAAGGATTGCATTTTAAAAATTTTCGGATTTTCTAGTCAAAAAATTTTGACGTAGTACTTTTTAATAAGATTGATTATTGAAGTTAGTTAGATTTTCTCAGATTATACGTTCATTAAATAAAAAGGTTGGAATCTGATTACTTAATCTAGTTTGATGGTCCGTTAATTTATTTCGTGATTTTTTTGAATAGCTAACTGCATTCTTAGATATTTTACCAAATAGCTTACTGGAAACCATAATTCGATTGTAAGTTCTATGTTTTTATGCTAGCTAGCTTTTGCTGCAAAACAAAAGATACACAGTGAACACTTCAGTAACTGTAGTTTTGATGAAATATTTTTAAGTTTTAACGTTTCTTTTATTCAGCTTGAACAAAAGCAAAATCGATAAATCCTTGAATTAAATCTTTTATCGCATTGCTATTCAAAATAAAATTATGTTAAATGGAAAGTGTTTATTGCACTGATTTTGTTGGACTTAGCAACATCAGCAATTTTCGCTTTGAATTAACATTCTATTTGTATTGTGTTTGCAGCAAGGAGTTCTCGAACGTCACCTGACACCGCATCCTAAGGAATTTAAGAAGCATCAACAAAGCGAAGTCCTCAAGAAGCACCGCCAGCTTGCTCAAACTGCAATGGAGGCAGCACGTCAAGCCGCTGAAGGTGAAATGCACTGGAACGCTTATGCGCGACTTTGGTTCTTCGCTGTTGACTTAGGCTGGCTCCGTTCGTTTGACCGAGTAGCACAGATCGCTTTGGCGAGTCGTTTCAAGTGCCTTTCGTTCATTGTCGAGTGTTTTAACTGTCGCTTTATCTGTTCAAAGCACATGTCTGTGATATTTCACTCTAGCGGTGGTTCCGGATAATTGCTGGAGTATAAGACTTTGCTTTTAACTTCGATTTCGATCGACTAACTCGATTGAAGTTTCAACAAAATCAAGGGCTGGGCGTTACATTGCAATTTTTTACGTTTTTGAGATGTTGGTTTTTAACTGGTGAATTTCTAAGGCTGTATTCCGTAATTTCTTAAAACCTTTTTTTCAAATTATGTTTAACTAACCCTGTTCAGTTGGGTTTATGAGATGTTAATTTCTAATTGGTAAGTTCTTAAGGCTTCCCGATAATCAAGAACCTTATTTTTACGTAATTGCGTATCCCCGGGGCTTTGGTTTTTTTAAACTACTTCAACGGTTCATAAACCTGATTAGGTAAGAAGCATAGATCTTCGCGATCTTCAAAAAAAAACTGTTCTGGCGAAATTAATGAGATTTCATAAAATTTTTACTTTTTTATTTGGCCCGCTGAGTATTTTAAAAACTTTGATATCAAAATATACAAAAATGTCGTTTTTCTCAAAATTAGAATAAACGATAAAAAGAATTTATTGGACAAAAATTTTTTTTTCGTGGTAAATCTTTTTTTAAAAGCTCTTGACATATTTTACTAGCTGTTTTACTACTACCAACTTATCCGAACAAAAACAGCGCACATTTTATTGTACTTCATTTGTTTCAAAGTAAATATCGCAGCCATACTTTTAAGCTGTGATGTCTTTTCTTCCGACATAATGTAAACACAATAAGTCAGCAGGTAGTTATGCAGCTGTGGATTAAACTGAACTACAATATTAACAAGTGGCGATATTACAGTCATTTGTACTTTTTAAGCACTGCACTAAGCATGCTATTGAATGCTACTTTTTACTAGATTGGTTTTTGACTTCGTAAATAAAGTTGAGCGACGAACTGCGCGTGCTGAAATCAGCGGCATCGGTCGTAGAATAATTCTTGTCCCTTTTAACAAATTGCACGCTCCGCAGACCAACCGCGTCTAACTGTGGTTGATTCTGCAAGACTGTCATTGTGATGACGTACTCACAAAAAAATTTATTTCTCTCAACTAGTTGTTGCTTTTTCGTAATCTTCACTTGAATAGCGTTATAAAATTTCGCCTGGTATTGATCGTTTGGCAGCTTTAAGATGTTGACTTCAGCATAACTTGACCACTTCTTCTAGATGTCGACTCCGAAGAAAAAGAAATTGAGGAAATACCCTTGTTAGACGCTGAAAATTCTAACGAGCCGACTTCGAGCGAAAAAGTCAAGTTTTCTGATCGAGATGATCGAGGTAACCATCTTATGACTTAGGCTATCGAGACCCGAATGTGTTTATTTGTTGCAAAGTATTCATTCGTGAATCTCATAAGTGTGAGTTTGATGAATTTTCGTTTATGTACCTTTGGAATTTTTTTGTGCTACATTCTACCCGATTTCAATCATCATCTACGCGACAAATTTTCGCTTAATTAAAAGTTCGAAATTGTTTGCTCATTAGGCCCGTTTTGCCTTGACTTGCTTCACCAAATCAATTCCTCAAAGCTCACGATCGAAGTGTAATTAATGTCTGTTTTCGATGATTGTTGGTTAAACTGACTTCGCTAACCAGTGTTTATAGCTTTTTGTATCGTTTGCTGAACGGATCGTGTAGTAGCCAATGTCAAATGGAATTTTGCGCATATCTAGGTGATGATGCAACATTTCTATTTGATGCTATTATTATTCATTGCTGCATTCAATGAAAAAATCTTGATTGACACTAAAAAATTTCACGTAGCATTGATTAAAGTTCTACTTGCAGCAACGAAGTCAACGGCCATATTGCAAAAAGTACAACTTTTTTTAAAATAATGTTTATTTCATCACAATTTAGATTATGTTAATGATTATTTCGATATGTATTGTCTTTTCGGTATTCCTACGGTATTTGATCTTGAAGTGGTCTGGCTGCGATTTTGCACTTTGTTATGCGATAATTTACCATTTAAAACCTGGTCTCCAACTGAAATAATCCAGATGCGACTAACCCTAATCAAACCTAATTGCAGCGGTAGGGATCTGATTGTACTTGTGGGTCGCATAAAATTTGGGGGAGGGCAATATAGCTTTTCTCAAATGTTATTGACAGTTTTCCGAAGTTTGATTATGTTGCATTGCTAAAGTTATGACATAATGCGACACATTTTTGTCCCAAAAAACTGGTGATCACTTTAAAAACTCATCACTTTAAAGAACTAAAAAAAAAGGTCAGCACTTTAAAAATTTCTCTAAATTCACCGTTTTTCATCAAAAAACTAGTGGTGACTAAAAAAGAAGTTTAGCACTTTAATATCGTCCAAAATTTATCGTTTTCCATCCAAAAAATTTAGTGACGAAAAAACATAGCACACCGGTTGCGGAGCACTGGTTTATTCTAAAGCTTTTTTGGTATATTTCCCAACCACATGCGGGGCACGTTGAAATATCATGCAGGCCGCGGGTTTCCCCCCTTCCCTATTACATCTCTTTAATCTCTACTTTTTGGTGATACTACATACTACACTTGCAAATAAAATTGTATGCCAGAGCAGCACCGCCCATTTATACTATTAACTCAACTAACGTTGTACAACAATAATTCGAGTCTGGCATTCACGGTAAACATTTCTAAGTCAGGAGCTTTAGTTAATCAGAAAGAAATGAAAAGTTTTTTGAAGCTTTTGTTTGGTAAACAATGTATTCAACGAATCGCGTTGGTGAACTTCTTGCCTTATTTGAGTCGGTCACGGTCTGTCTCTCGCTTTGTATTTTGGCTTTCGTTGCGCTTCTGTGAGGTGGAGATTTTCGAAGGAGAAAAGCGAAACGTGCATATAGGCTACTTTTCAATTTCGTCAGTTACTTGTTGACAATATTTCAGTCGTTCGTCATTGAAACATGTTAGTTCTGCTATGTATGCTGCAGCTTTCTTCGATTTTACCAATCGCGTATAGCAACATATTGATTTTGCTTTCTTGAATTAATCTTCATTTCGGCGTCGCTTATACATTTTAATCAAGTAGTTTCAAAAGGTTTTATTGTTTCTGTTTGTACTGGGCGATGAACGCGCACGTCCTGTATTAATATGTTGCATTGTTGCGTGTAAATCGGCTTTGTTTTAGTTTCATCCGAGTCTCCAACTTCCGGTTTGTTGAACAATGAGGAATCACCGGACACAAATGTACAAGAGCAAATTCCGTCCTCGGATAACGAAAGAAGTTCTGGGTACGAGGATGAAGATGATGATGAGGTTTGCACCTGCACATGATGTTTTACTTGTTAGTTGATTCTTGTTAGCCCAAGTCGAGAGTTTACTTTAGTTGAGGCCATTTTGTGAAACATTGCAGACCTGCCGAAATATGTTTTGTTTTTCTACAGTATTTATGCATCTTTTAGTCATTGAGCAATCGAGCTGTCGAAGGGCATTTGAAAGGGTAAAACCGGTTCTACTGTTGGCAGCATGGTCGAGTGGCTAGAGCGCCGGGATTGTGATCGACATGGTTCCGGTTCAAAACCAACTCGCGCTATTCTGTTGTGTCCTTGGGAAAGACACTTTGCGGCACTTTCCCCTGCTTGGTGGTTTTGGCAAGCAGTTCGAAATTAAAGTCATATCTCGTATCAAATTACAAGCGGACAGCAATACCTTGGCATCTCCGGACAGGTCGGAGTAATTGCTTACCCTATGCATTAGCGCAGGGGTGTCCAAACTTTTTTCCAGAGGGCCAGATTGATAATGTGAAAGTGACCGAGGGCCAAGAACGATCTCTAAAAAAAAAAGAAAAAAAGGTCTTCCTTCGATTTGATTTCAAATTTCGCTATATTTCTCCCAGAATCGTTGTGATCTCTAAAAAAAAAAAAAAAAAAGGGTCTTCACTTAGATTACGAGTATAGTATATGCTGTAGAAATGTAGCGCCTCTGCAAGCAGTAGCTGGTCACAACACACTTACTGGACAGAACACGCTTTGCTTCAGTGATCGTAGTGAAAAAAGAGCCTGTTTAAAAAAATTGTGAAACGTCAGTGGCGGGCCGGATTGAGTGTATTGGCGGGCTGTAGTTTGGCCACCCCTGCATTAGCGCCTCCGTCGCTTTTCTGCGAGCCAGGGGGATAAATATAGTGATAAAATAAAAATAAATAAAAATAAATAAAATTTATATTTAAGAGGGAAGAGGAGGTTTTCAGCCACGACATTTAAAATATAATGCGATCTAAAATCTCGGACTTGATCTTTTTGCTGTTGTGAAAAATAATTGTTAGTATGAGGTATAATCATTAGATACTCGAGTCTGGTGATTCTCGTGTTAGGTGGCTTAGTTTCTTACCAAAATGTATAATCTATTATTATTATTATTTGTCTCATATTTTAAAAACTTGAACCACAATCAACTAAGTTTTTTAAGTGTTTTGGTAGTATTTTTTGAAAAGGAATAAGGGTAAAAAACTTAACTAGTAAAAAATACTTTTCCCTGACTTCTTGATTTATTTCTGCAGCGGTGACCTCACAAACGATTAGCGTTAAATGTCAGATGAACTTGACGTGCAGGCGAATTAGAAGAAAGCATGACGTGATTGCAAGAATTAGTGAACACGATGCCACATGTCGATGGTTGTTAATAAGGTCCTAGCGTTTTCATGTCGAGAAATCGGACTACTAGTTTGTTTTTACTTTTTAATGTCACAAATGGAGAAAAGTGATTAAAAACTTGATGAAACGTGCTTATAGCCAAACTAAATCTAATCGACAAACTAGATAAATCCCCATATCTTTGTATTTGTTTTTTTGTTCAATTTTTTAAAATCATTCAAAAAAATAGTTAATTAACATAATGACAAAAATACACTCCTCATGTCCCTAATCGTCCAGTTAGGGCACCTTTGTCTAATGGTTTTATCTAATTCTTTTGAATAAATTTTACTTTATTATGACTAATTTTAACGCAGTTCAGAGTAGATGATTTAACAAGTTGGTTTCTGTTCTGGGCTGTATTGATTTGGCTAGTTTTTTTCGACTGTTCCAGTCCAAGTTTTATAAAAATTTTATTACAGTCTTCATCGTTAATCATGTCGATTTTATCGTAAAAGACATTAATGTGAGACTACTTTGTCACGAACGAAAATACAAATTTGTTTTGCGCGGAATTGGATTAGACAATAACTAAAAAAGCGTTATTTCTTTAAGTCAAAAGCGTGAATTTAATTCATAAATCACCGTTTGAATTGAAAACATTTAGTTTCGCGTTTTTTTCATTAAGCACAGAAATTAGATTATACTTTGGGTACTGATCTCGTTTCATAAAAAAGCTGTTCCTAAATTAAAAAAAAACAAACTTGACAATCTAGTCTAGTCAAGAATTGTATCAACAACACGCCGATTTTTTGGGAGGTGCTTTATTCACTCTACTGTCGAGTTTTTCCTTGCCGATTGAAGTTTATCTCTTCGAGTCGTAGTGTCCGAGTATTCTTTTCGTCAACTCATCATTGCTTCGCATTTTAGTACGATGAAAAAGAAGTGCGCTTCGGTGAAGGCATTGACGACGCAGAAGAGACTGCCCCGCGATCCGATCGTCTCCATCGCAAGGACACCCCCCACTACAAGAGGGACATGAAGATTACCGAAACAAATAAGCCCGATTCTGTCATCGCCTTACTTCGCAATAAGTCGCAGAAAGGTAAGTTGTGTAACTGTTATGCAAACTCTTGTAGTAGAAACTTTTTCGTGTCGTCTTGTTTGTTACTAGCTTGCTTTCCGTTTTTACCATGGTTATTAAACGTTTTCCATTCGGATAAATAATAGTATTAACTTTGGGAATGTTAATGGCGACCTTACGTAGAAGCAAGCTTTTGCTCTATTTAGTTTTAATCTTCTAATTCTTTTCTCCCGCCTTGTTTCAAAATTGCTCTTCGGTCAGCCATGTTGCCATCTTGAACAAATATTCGTGGCTTTTTGTTTGAAACTGGTTTTTTACGTAATTTTTCTGTAGGCAGGGTTTCATAAATCTTAATTCGTTAAACCTAACGTCATGTAAATGCAGCGTTTTTGACGCAGTTATCAATGTGCCCTTGGTTAAGTAACCTTTATTCTTCGTCGCGCTTGTCATTTCTTGAAAAATTTGTAATGTTTGCCGCGACAAACATTTTAACACGTTTTGCTCAGTTTTAATTTTAGTCTTTCACGGTTAGTTGCTGTTGATATTCATGCTCTTCTAAAAGGTATCGACCAGAATTTTGAACTTACAGCCCCTCTATGACGACAGTCTTTAACTCTATATAGAGCATCAAATTTTCCAGCCAACACCATAAGCTTCAAAGTTTCCTATGAAACCTTTTAAAAAAATTTGTTCAAGAAGTTTAGAAATTTGGCTTAGCTATTTTTTTTTTGTAAGATTCTTTTGGTGCTTCCTGTTAAATCACGGGCAGGTTTGTTTTATAATATCTTTCTGGGATTGGTCCGAAGTGTCGAATATTTGCTTTAAAAAAACGCGTTCATAATGAAAAAATGCTGCTGAAAAATTATTAAAATTCGCGCTTATCAATCTAAACAACAGAAATAACCAGGTAAAAAAATGGACACCTTATGAGTGGTACAAACACTGTCTTGCTAGCCACCGTGATCAATATGGTTCCGGTTCAATTCTCACCTTCATCGTGTTGCTGTGTGCTTGGAAAAGATATTTTACGTTAGTTTCCTTATGCTTGGCTGTCGAAACAAGCAACTTGAAATTACAGCCATGTCTATAAATAACTAGTAGCAAATTTAAACCGCACAACAGTCTCCGGACGTCTCTGAAACCCCGTTCGGTTGATCGCTTGACGGTTGCGTTAGTTTAATGCCTTCGACGTTATCTTGCGAGTCAGAAAGATAAACAGTGTATTGTATGAAGCATTGCATTCTTAGTATATTTTTTTTGTTTTTGGACCTCAAGAATGATTAATAGTATTTTTGAAAGAAAACTGCTTGTTAAAACTCAAAAGCATCTATGGAAATAATATTTACTCAGTGGCTGCTTGTTCAAAAACTTGATACTTGATTAAGCTCTTTTTAAGCTAAAGCCAGCAACTTTATTCTCGCAGGGGAAAGCCTGTAGCTGATTCGCTGAAGGGCGCTTATCGACAAAAAGTAATGTGATCCGCAAGGCGATCACAGAATAGATACCAAACGGTCGCTTGACTACAAAAATCTAGAAAACTACTATGTTCACAGTGCGTCTAAATTCTTAACAAAAATATCGATTTATTATAATTAATCGTCATCCCAGATGCTAACATATAAAGAAATATTGATGCGTTTAGCAATTCCACGTTTACACGATTCTCAACTTCAACACTCTCGTTCGTCTCGGCCACCGTCGCCGCGATCTACAAAATTTTTCTGCGTCTCTTGTAGTCCGGCCCTGTTTTCGGTCTCCAGTGACTGTGTCTGTGTATCCATTCATCTTTGAGGTGCAGCGAAATATATTTCTACGTTCCGGCGGGTGACGTTGGTAGACGAACAAAGCAAAATAAAATAAAGAAATTAAAGCTGAACTTCGATGTTCCGAAAACCAGAACAAGACACAAAGCAATTCACCAAATACAAAAGACGATTGTTAGCATAATTATTCGTTAATAATACAGACGTCGAACCACAATACAAGAAAAGAAGTCGGGAAATTCAAATTAATGAAATAAGGTCGAGCTAAATTTTGAAAAGCAATTATCGGTCAACAATTAACTTTGAGGGATAGAAGAATTTGATTGTAAAATAAAACGACAATGATTCAACAAAAACGTCAAAAATATCTAAAAATCAGAATTATAATGCCTTCACAAAAGTGCTTTTGTTACATTCAATCACAATCATGGTACACATATATACCACTGTCCTTTAAAGGGTTAAGACGCGAAGTGTGAGAAACCGAATTAACGCATCTAAAACCTGTAAATGAGGCTAATTCCAACATCGCAGAATTTGATGAGCCATTAACACTGCACACATAAACTATGTATAAAAGATAACTAAGATTATTATTGTGACAAACTTGTTGGAAAAATTTTGCCAACCTAATTTTTTGTCGTGGTGCGCACCAAAGCATTGCTATGTGATATGAAAATTAGTAAACAATAAATTATTGTAAATTTATTATGGTGTGACTGTGTGAAATGAAACACCTAACCACGAAACAATTAGTGCATTAAAAGAACGGAAAACAGCTAGTAGCGAAAAAACGCCATATAGATCCCTACTTTCTGCAGTTGAAAGCGCAAAACGAGCTTATCTTTACCGTCTTTGTTTGGCCAAATATTCGCATCGAATCGCCAAAAAGCCGAATTGAGACTTGAGGTTTATTTTTTACCACCCCGGGTCTCTTCCTGACAAAATGCCAACGATCAGTGCGTGGTCGGTATCTCGTTTGCTAATGAAATCAAGGCTTGTAACGAGATAGGTCTTTACGGGAGACGCAAAGGTTAAGATTGATCGAAGAAGTTGAGCCTATAAACTTTGAAATTGGTTCCCTTTATAAATTTTTTTTTGTTAATCGTAATTTAATGTAATTTGATGCGTTTTTCTTTGCAGAGCGAGATGAAAACGACGCCGAAACCGAGTTGTTTCTGGATCAAGTGAGATGTCTGCTGCCCACTTTTTGGTTTTGTGAATTTGTAACAAATTCTTTCCGCCAGATGGAGCTCACGATCAATCGCGAAGGAGGTGGTTTAGGTTTGAGCATCGCCGGCGGAAAAGGCTCGACTCCGTTCGTCGAGCAAGACGACGGAATCTTCATTTCACGAGTGACTCCGAACGGCGCCGCCTTCAACGGAGGAGTCCGGGTCGGCGATAAGCTGCTTGCGGTGAGTTCGCTTCTCAGCGATGCTTTGAAGGGTTTCGAATTAGATTTAACTGAGCATGTTACGCAGGTCGGCGGCGTTGTTTTAACTGACGCCGAGCACGTCGTGGCAGTGGAGGCCTTAAAGTCCAGCGGTGACTTCGTTAGTTTGTTCGTGGAGAGATGGTCAAGACGTGCGGTAGGTCGAATTCGGTGCTGCTTGTGGCGAACGTATGACGTGAAGTTAACGTTCCTCCGGGCAATTGTATTTTTGTGGTTAGTCCTAAATCAATTTAGGATTTTATCAGAATCGAACCTGAAATTCTGTTCACTATGATTCGACTTCTTCCTCTGCTTCATCAGCAAGTTTCTTTAGGTTCCTTCTGATCATCAGGAAGAGGGGATGGAAGATCTTGTCGAAGACGTTTCCAACCAGCACAATGGAGAGGATACGGCGGAAGTGAAAAAACAAGCAGTGTCCTTTGCACCAGTGCCGCAACTGAAGATGCAAGGAGAGGTATCGTGTTAATTGATTAAATGCTTTATTTCTAATTTTCTTATTCTACTTAAAATTTGTCCTTTGAAATAACTGCAGCTGCTGCATATTTTTAAAAAGCTTCTAGCGTTTTTCTGTGTTGTTACGTCAAGTTTTTTTTTATGTAGACGTTTAGTGCTAATTTGCGCCGAACAGAAGCTGGATTAGGATTTTCTATTGCTGGCGGAGTTGGATCGACTCCGTTTCGCAATGATGATTTCGGTATTTTTGTATCAAAAGTTGTCGAAGGCGGAGAAGCCGACAAAATTGGAAAAATGCAAGTTGGAGATAAAATACTTTCGGTAAACTATTATTTTTTTTCTTCTGCTTCCTTTAAAACAGCCAAGAAGAAGTATCCTGTCTTGGTTACCTGAATCATGTGATCTTAACGTAAGGCGTCATACTTTTTGGTTGACGCAAAAAAAACGCGAGAAAATTTAACGATCGAATTACCGTTCTCTTTCAACTGAATACAACAGAAACTCGATCGTGCGTTCCCTGTCGCGCTTCATCGGCACCTTCTTTGATCAGATCAACGGATCGGACATGACCGGCCTCCGGCACGAGGAAGTGGTTCAGCTTCTCAAGCAATTCGGTTCCGACGTCGACATCGTCCTCGTGCTTTATCGCGAAGACAGCTACTCCTCCCATCCCTCCGTTACATCGCAAGACCAACAGCAGAACGGGCACGTGTCAATGAACAGCAACTCAAACAATTCACACGCGACTCTCGACGTTCAATCTCCTCCCCACCTGGCTCATTCGGAAGCGGAAGTGCAAGAAAGCGGAGATTCATTTCGTTATCCAGTCGAGGTGAAATGATCAATATTAATTTGTTATTTTTGAAGGGTTCCCATTTGAAGCTGTAATAATGTACATGTAATTGCTATTGAGCAAAAGGGGTGTGGCAGTGGAAGCAAGTTTTGGTCGTTGCCGATTGCAATCATACGCTTAACTAGAAAAAATATGAAGAATTAACCCCATTTGGCCCATTACAAAATCGATCTTCTGCTATTACGATTTCTTCGCTGTGCATTGTTGCGAGATAATGGCGGCTTGTTCCTGAGCCGCTGTGACACAATCCGCTTATTGATGATTAGTCATTGGCTGACGCATCTAATAAGATCACAAACTTCGCGTCGTTTATTTGCATTGTTGCGATTAATATTTTAGTTCTGCTGTTCACAATTTATGCTGCCTAACATCGGATTTTTTGTGCAGGAAATTATTCTAAGGAAGGACGATGGACTTCTTGGCCTCAGCATTGTGGGAGGCAAAGACCATAACAGCCATCCGTTTGGCGTCAGCGAGCCGGGTATTTTCGTGTCGAAGGTTAGCGATTGTGGCGTCACTCGTCACCTATTACTCGTTTTATAGATACCAGTTAAACAATAAAACTTACTTGGCTTAAAACAATATCTATTAAATGGCGCCAGATTGTTCGATACGCATGATTGATCTTCCGCCAGATTCAACCCGACGGAGCCGCGGCTCGAAGCAATTTAACGATTGGCGATCGCATCCTGATGGTCAATAACGTCGATTTGCGTTTTGCCACTCATCAAGAGGGCGTTGACGCCCTTCTGGACAGCGGAAAAGAAATGCGACTCATTGTGCGCCATGACCCACCGCCACCCGATATGATGGTGAGTGTTGTAACTCGAAGTAACTTTTTTCGGCGTGCTCACCTGATCTTTGTATTTCAAGGAAATCGTCATCACTCGTAATCCCGGGGAGAAACTGGGCATCAGCATTCGTGGCGGAATTAAGGGTCACTCGGGGAACCCTTTTGATGAAACAGACGAGGGGATATTCGTATCGAAGGTAGCATTGCGCAGTAATTAAATTTGTGCTTTCTGTTTGAACTTCTTTTCTTTGTGTTTTTTGTGCTGACACAGAGTGGCTTAAACAAACGACATCTACTTTGTTCCCGGAACATTACAGGGTGGTCCACTTGAAAGTAGCTCAGAAAATGTATTAGAGAAGAGGAACATTCTTTCATTGTTAAATTACCTGTAGCATTGTTTAAATTACCTGTAGTGTTACAAAAGATTGTTTTATTTACCTGTAATGTTACAAAAGATGCTGGAAGTGCTCCCCGTTGATATCTATGCATTTCTGGGCACGTTTAACAACGTTTGCAGATACTGCCTGTAGCTCTTCTCTGGTGATTCTCCTGATAGCGTTGGTAATGTTCTTTTTTAGTTGGTCTAGATTGTGAGGATTATTTGCATAAACTGTTTGTTTTAAAGTCCCCCAAAGATAAAAATCAGATGATGACAAGTCCGGGAACGTGGTGGCCATCACCCTTTGCTTATTGTTCTCTCTTCCGTAAACATGTCATGAACCCGTGTCAGTGATCTGTGAGACGTGTGGTATGTAGCGCCATCTTGTTGGAAAAATAATTCCATTTTGTCTTGTGGTGTCAGTTGGTCGTTAAACTGTTCCAAGATGTGTAAATAAACGTCAGTGTTCACAGTTGATTAAAAAAAAATTGGGCCGACTATCTTAGTTCCTGAAACTGCACACCAAACACCAATTTTCAAGTCATGCAGTGGCGTTTCGTGAATTACGTGCGGATTTTCAGAAGACCAATCTGGGAATTCACATATCCTGATAGGTGAAACCATGCTTCATCCGACATAAAGTACAGCAGTGGGTTTAAACGCCCTTCTTTAACCATACTCAGCAGCCACCTGCAATACTGAAGACGTTTATCTTTGTCAGGCAACTTCAGCTCTTGAACACATGTTATTCTGTATGCTCTCATTCTCAAAGATTTAAGTACACGCTGACATGTTGTTCGTGATAAACCGACTTGCTAGGATAGTCTCCGACTTGACTTTTGTGGACTTCTTGAAATCCGCTGTTGGATATCACTGACTACTTCTGGCTTCCGGACTAATTTAGGTCTTTGCTTTTTCACGTTTTCGACAGAACCTGTTTCGCGCCATTTCTTTACCCAGCTCTGAACGGAACGTTTTGCTCGTGCTTTTATCTCTGGGTATTTTTCCAGGAATGCCTGTTGCGTTTCCTTAATTGATCCAGTGCGCAGATAGGCTTCCACAATCACTATTCTCTGCTGCGGCGAAAACACCATCCTTAAAAAATTTTAACTGTTGATTTTAGAAATTTGGAGCCCTTATCTGAAAAAAAAATTGATTGGAGAAAGATAACATATTTGGTGTATTGGTCTATCGAGAGATCGGGCTACTTTTAAGTGGGCCACGAAGTATATTTGCAGGTTTGAAGCCGAGGTTATTGACGACTAGACGGCGTAGCAAATAAATAGATGGCAGTTTTTGTTAAATAAAGGACATATAACAACATTCCGAATTTGGTGAAAGTGACTCTAAAAATTATAAACAACTTTTTAACCGGCAAACCTCTGCCTGATACCTATACGACTGTATGAATAATGTTGAATGAAATTTTAGTGCGTTGGGTCGCTACCTGACCTGTTTCTCTACTTCGAGTTTAAGGTGCAGACGGAGAACTGCTTTGTCTGTCGTAACTAGCCTCTTTTTTCAATTAATTTGAAAGTAATTTTAATAGAGTCATTGTGCACCAAGCGTATCTCATTAAAGAAAATCAGCTTCCCGTTAATTGGTCAACGCTCATAGCCGAGTGTCATGTGTATTGTTTAGTCGAAAAATGGCGGCGCTGAAAATGCTTGAACGATTTATGCATTTTTAGCGTTGCCATTTTATCAGGTTTGCAGTAGTGGATATTAGGTGAGGCAAGTGAGGCAGTCGCCTCTGTCCCCGTTTTTTTTTTGTTTTTTTTGAAAGTGCCGCGTGTAATCTTATTTTGTGGCATTTTGCATGGTTTCAAGAGAGTTTTTATCACATAGGGGAAATGTATGTCACATAATATGGCACAAAGAATAATGTCGACAAAACAATTTAATATAAAACAATAACGCATAAAATCTATTTAGTTTTTAAATATTGCACACCAACTGTGTAACGTGAACTTAACAATCAAACTGTTATAAAAGCTAAGTGATTAAAATTTAGTAGCAACAACTTTACAGCTGAAAATATGCTTTAAGAAAAAGAGAAATTCTATTATAAATTTAAATTTTTCATTTGATAAAACACCACTTGAAATTAGTTGTATTTTTAAGTACCGGGGTTGTGGAGTTGTAGGAATTTTTTCCGACTCTAACTCCGACACCAGCATGTCTAAAAACCGACTTCAGCCACTACCACCCCAAAACCGTGAAGGCTTAATTTAGCGTAAAACAAAGCCCCCCAAAAACAATAACTCGGATTCCAACTCCAGCACACCTAAAAAACAACTCCGACTCCACGACCTGATCGATATAATACTAATCATTTTCTGCAATTTCTGCAAAATTGTGACATACAAAACTGAAAAAAAAGTTACATTCACTAGTAATGAAAAGAAAGCAAATGTTTCATGTACAATAGAAATCATTAGAACACTAAATCTTGTATATATATGCTTCACCATAAACCAAATTTAATTTGGAAATTTCCACTTTTTTCACAGTTCTAGATTGATTCAAATACAATTTGTTCATTTACTTGACTTATAAGCACGGTTCCCTCTAAGCTGCGCGCCTGCGCGGCCGCGCAGTAACGAGAGAACCCCCGCGCAGTACTTTCGTTTTGCCGCGCACTGCCTAAGTTTTGGCAAGACATGCTTTCGCTGTATGAGCGTTGGCAAGGTTTGATTTCGGTAACAAAATAGGAAATTAAGGAATCGAAGTGAAGACCTTTTTTTTTTTTTAGAGAACACCTTTATTTGGAGAATAAAATCAGGAAATTGGGAATGAAATCGAAGTGAAGACCTGTTTTTTTTTTTTTTTTAGAAAACACTTCTATTTTGGGACAGAAAACCAAAACTTCCTTGCCTCAGGTAATATTCACCACTGCTCACACAGCCTTTCATTCCGCGCACACTAAGCAAGCTCTTAGAGGGAACGTTGCTTATACGTAAGACTGTTGTTTTGCAGCTTTTTCGTAGTGGGCTTAACAGTTTTTAAAATGGAGATTTTGACAACTGGTTTGCAAGGTGAGCTGGTAACAACAGCTGCTTATTTAAAGTTTAAATTTCATACGCGTATATTGTCATTCCGAAAAAAAATTGAGTTAAAATTATTTAGGTCTAGTAACAGAGTAATTTTTTTAAAATTAGCCTGACAGAGAATAATCTAAATCAGAGTTGGGCAAACTGCGGGCCGCGAAGGCTTCAAACAAACAATTAATTTGTTTTTTCTCTTCAACCAAATTCTTGGTCATTACTTTTAGCGATCATTGATTTTTAGGTAGGAAAATTAAGAAATCTCGACAGATTCAAAGTGAAGACTTTTTTTAATACGAGTATATAGATCATATCATTTCGGGCTCGAAAATAAAAAAATCTGAGGCGGATTTAAAGTAAAGACTTTTTTCTTTTTTAGAGATCACTATAGTGCAACCCGCAAATAAATTCAACTTTCAAATGCGGCCTTCGAGCGAAAAAGTTTGCCTACCCTTGATCTAAACGGCTTCTCACATTTAATTTATATGTGATTTCTCGGATGCCCTATTTTGCACAAATGATTATGACATAGAAACCATTTCGAATATCTATTTTACAACATTCACTTTCTTTACAATTTTAGTTTAAAGATAAGAAGATTATTGCATGTTTGCATTGCATGCTTCTATTTTTTGTCAAAAACCCTAAGAATATTTTACGCAGCAGCATAAGCCAAAAATATTAAGTAGATAATTGATTGCTTTAAAATATATTTATACATCAACAACATTGTTTTTTTGGTTAATATTTTTAGACTCTTTTACCTAAAAGCAAATTTTATTTTTTTATAAACTTTGCTACATTCAAATGTAATTTTTATTTTTTTTAGAAAAATTAAGGTATTCATATTTCACAAAGGTGGTCCGTATTACAAGCATTTCTTAATTTTATTTTGTGTTCAGAAAAATTCAAAACTAAAACTTCTTTTTCTAATAATGTTTTAAGCCAGGGGTCTCCAAACATTTCGAGCAGGGGACAATGTATAGATTTTTTTGGACCTCCTTGGGCCATAGCCAAAAACTTAATTTGCGAAAAACAGTCGAAAAGTGGGAAACAGAAGATCGATTCGAAGTGAAGACTTTTTTTTTTAGAAATCACCATGATTTTGAGAAAAAAATACAGAAATACAAGATCAAAGACTTTTTTTAGAGAAAACTAATTTTTGGGAATCCTTGCCTCGGGCCCCTAACTTTGAATATCCGTCATTGCATTAACCAGTTATTTTTTAATCTTGATTAGTATTAGAAACATGAAACTGGGGCATTTCCGACATAATTCTATCCAACTGTGGTTCAAAGTGAGTGTACAGGCAAATCTGCTACAGTGCGCTATGCTACAGTGCGCGCTTTCTACTGTGCGCAATTTAAATTGATTTCTAATAGGTTACAGTGCGCCAATTCTTTCTCCAGTACGCTAAATACATTTCACTGGGGATTCTAGTAAACTGCTCTTGACGAGCTATTACATGAAAGATATATATCCTTGTCTAGGCTTCAATACAATGCTGTTTAATTTAATGCTATTAATAGAATATAATTTGACAGTTAAGCTTCTACATTTAAGATTTATATTTTTTCTAGATATTTTTTTCTTTTTTTTTTACCTGAGTCGCTTTATTGACGTCATTATTTATATTTCATCGTAAAACCAATGTTTGATATTAGACTATTATATTTTAAAAAATCCTCTAAATATCCCTATTATCTAAAACCATTTTAAATTCTCTATCATATTAGATTTGTAACCAAAACAAGTTACAGTGCGCATGCATGCTACAGTGCGGGTAGAAATTGTTCCCACTGTTGCGCACTGTACTGAGGTATACCTGTATGTGTTTTTTAAAAAGAGCTCCGCGAGCCGGATAAAAAAATCTTAACGGGCCGTACTTTGGAAACCCTTGTTTTAAGCCATAGATTTTGCAATTCTTGTGATAGAAATTGTTATCACATTGTAAAATCAGTACATGTATGTTTCTTGAAATTTGACCTCATTTTTACTTGGCTGGCTTAATTGTGTTGTTAATCATTTATTGTTATCGTTTTATATATTTTAAAAAATAAAAATTGTTTTTGTTGTTGCTATGTAATCAGTGCAAGTTTGTTTTTTTGCTGCTTAAAAGAAAAGATTTTTGTCTGTGATAGTAGCCTACCTATTAAATCAGTCCGGTTTTAGTTTGTTGAAATAAATTTTAACGAATTTATTTTAATCAATTTTTAATCAGTATTTTTTTTCGAGACTGTCAAGATTTTGGCGTGAATGTCTATTGTGAAGTGGTGGCAGAGTTTTAAAAATACACCTCTGATAGATTTTGGACGCTGACAACAGTCCAACAACTTACAACTTTTAAATTCGAACTGAGTTTTAGTTTCTTGTAAAGAAGCTTGAACCGATTCCAAATCCAAGTTTCAAAAAAATATATTTTTAATATAAGTCTGTAAAAACTCGAATCCGAGTCCACGAAATTAGATTTAAAAAAACCGTTTGACCAAGTTGTTTCTATGCATGATAACACCCAAAAACAACTCCAAGTCAACAACTGTTAATTTGAGTAGCCTACTTGGGTTCCTGTTCGTTGTAAAGAAGACTTAAATCGAGTTCAGGTCTGCCAAGACTTTCAAGTTAAAAAAAGAATTTGAGTCATAGGCGTATTCGCGGGGTAGGGTTTTAAAAGTCATCCCCCTATTTAAAAAATGTACGTAGACCAATCAAAAAGACATAGAGCAGGAAAACAGTGTAGCAAAAAAAAGTTCTTCACTTCATTTCAACCGTTAGAATGATTGTGTTTCTTCTTGCAAACCCTCTCTGTCACAAATTCCTGCATCCCCCGCAGATTTCAGTTCAAATTTTGTATCAGCATCAATTTTTCAATATTTGGTAGCCTATCTTTCTTGATGTTATTGCTAAAATGGTAGTCAAATTCTTGTGAGGTCTTGTTGGGAACCCCAGATTAGGAATTTGCTTCAGGCCCCTAATTTTGAATATCCACCACTGCAGTTTAGTCTCATTTTGCGCTTAGGCAATACACAGCAAATTTATAGAATGATTGGTGATGTTGAGCTGCTTTAATGAAAAGCGCTTTCGGTGGTATTATATCGTTGTAATTGTTTTAATTGATTTGATTTGTTGGCTTTTAATCGTAAATGCGTGGAATTTGTCCGGCAAGCGAACGATAATAAACAATATCTTGATGCTTTGAGACCGATTTTCTGATTTTGATCGAAGATCAATCCGGCTGGTGCCGCGTACAGAGATGGAAGACTCAAGGTCGGACACAGAATCCTGGAAGTCAACAACCAGTCGCTCCTTGGTTGTACTCATTCCGAAGCGGTCCGAATTTTGCGTGGCATCGGCAACCACGCCTCCTTTCTCCTCTGTCACGGTTACGACCCTAGTTCGTCCTTGTGCGGTTTACAATCCCCCAATTCGATAGCGTCACCTGGACAGTATCAAGTAAGAGCATGGATGATTGCATGATTTTTGTTTGAGCTTGCGCGGTTTTGTGTGAGTGCTGATCATCATTTGAAATTAATTGATCGCGCAACTTCGTTGGCCTGACAGATTGATTGTTGGGTACTCGGTGATTAACGCTTCCTAGTAGGTAAATGATTTTACCATTCAAACCTGTTCAAACTGGAGCTGCTTCGTTTTCGACCAAACGAAGATTTTGTCGCTGAATCACTCGAGTCGCGTTCGCAAGTTCAAAATTCTGTGCTAAGCCCGCGAGTTTTGCGAACGATCACCAAAGTTTTCTCTCTTCGCCGTCACCTCGTTACAATGTAGTAGATACTTGTCATTAACTGCTGTAAAATACCGCGAAAGGCAAAGCCGTACTGTTGCGCACTTGCTGCAACTGATTCTTAATTGTTTCTGAAATCCATGGTTCTACTACGGGTCGTCTTTGTTAGAACTTATGTTTTTCTGTGATTGTGATTAGAAACGTAAGATGTCTCGAAATGTTAATACCGCTTTTGCGCTTTTTGCAAATCGACCGCACTGACCTTAATTTAAGAGTTTTAAAAAACAAAAAACCGTTTCTGGATCGATGTGCAAATCTCACTTTTTCGCATTTCAAGATTATCGACAGTCGACAGATGGCTCAATACTAATGAGAAACCGTTTTGACATTTTTCAAGTAGCTTTTGTTCTTTGTCCGCGTATTCCCGCTTTTGATTTTACTTTGCCTTTCAAGAAGGCGTTGGAAAAGGCGCGATTACGTCAGGCGCTTTGTTGATCCGCGCTTTTGTGACGTCAGACAGACCGGTGCATTCGCGTTCTATATGTATCAAATTTTGGGCAATGTCGAGTGATTTGTTTGAGGTCAATCGCAATCGTGTGCGCGTTTGTTCTAGTTTTTGTGCAGTCGAAAAACTTGAAAGTAGAATTTTGTTTTCTATTATGTCTCAAGTTGTAGCTGGAAAGCGTAATTCTAATGCTGACTCAAGCGTCCGTAGTTCAGCATTTAATTCTTAGATTTGTAAGAAGCAAGTCAGTCAAGCTGCGAATGGAGGAAGTGTCAGTCAGCGTCAGCGCAGGATTTTATGTTTTATAAACAAGCGCAAGGTTCCCGTGTCGATTAAAGTTTTTCTTTTATCAATATAATTAAGATCAAATAAAACATCTTTGTTCTATTTCGATATTTTTTAAAAAAGTAAAAAGAGTAATTTTCGTGCTTCTGGTATAAATTAGTATCTATTGTATTAGTACCTATTATAATAAAATGTGATCGCTAACACCTCCGCTGTACTATTTCAGTCGATCGCGTGACTTAGTCAAGTTATTTTGTATTGCTCAGTTTGAATTAACTGCAAAAGGACAAACCGGAGGTGTTTTTTGGGGGATTATTGTTATTATTATTTGATGAGAGCTACCACGATCAAATATGGCAGCGTTGAATATAAATGCAGCCCGTTTGCTGATATACTTTTGATTTAAGTCATAGACACGTCACGCATTGATGTGGAGCTTGAAATCAATTGTGACGTATCGAAATTATGTATTGAAAAGTTTATTGCTGATGTTATTTTGACATTACTGTGTTGAAATGAGTATTTGTCTCAACGTCGATTGGAGCATTGGAGTTTAAAAACTTTAAAAACAACTAACTGTTTTTCAGTTTAAGCTGATGGCTTTTTTGTTGTGTCTTCATTATTTCAGGCAGTTTCAAGAACTTACATAACTTTAAAATGATCCTTGATTGCTGGTGTTTTCTTCAGTTTCTTGACCTGATCCCCAAATCTCATGCGAATCCCTTGATGCTACGCTTAGGACAAGCTCTTTAAAAAATCGATTTATTTATGTATTTTGCATCAAACGCAACTGTTTTAGTGCATAGTCGCGTAACTATCGGTGTCTTCGAGTACTACATTTGATTCCGAGCCCCTGTAGTACAGTGCAACTTTGTCTACTAGAATTTAAGTTAAGTTGTATAACTGTTATCCTATTATTTCTTGATTTTGGCTTAAAAAAAACTTTTGTGCAATCATTGCAGAAAAGAAATGAAAAATACCCATGTCACGTCATAATAAAAAAAAGACTAAATACTGTTGAAATGGTTTTCCTGTTTAGCAATGAAAGAGAAATCAACCTGTCGACGACTACTTTGCCCTGTCGCAGTTTATTCGGTTCTAATATTTTTAGTTGCATGTCAGCCAATCGTGAAACCTCACTTTTATGAATTTGAATTCGTATCAAAGAGCCGTATCTTCAACCTTTCATCGACTCTCTGTTATTCATTTTGCGCCAACAGCTTCGTTCGTTGCTGATTTATGCGTTACGTCGGTTGACGGTCGCAAAACATCTTGAAATCTCATTGAATTCTCGCGAAGCAACCAAGTCGCATTCAAAAATAGAACGAAGTAGACGAACCAAGTACATCCGAGTCGCAGCGAATCAATCAATGCCCGATAGTGCCTTCGAGAAAACATCGTTTATCAGAACGCGATGGGAAGAAATGAAGTTGGTTTTCTCGGCTCGTTTTTTTCAAGGACAAAGCGGTGATAATTGCATCACTTTGGTCTTAAGTGCTTCTATATTTGATTTAGCTTGCAGCACCATGTTGCCAGGTCTGCCGCTTGTTGATTGGAGCGGTTTTTTTCATGTTAGTTGACTAGTCATCCGAGCTAGATTGTAATCGTTTTCGAATCGATCATGCTAGCTGTAAATGAGCAAAGCCAGCGCTTTAAGTGTCAAGTAAAGATTCAAGTTTTTAGTTAACTCCGTGGATGGAAGAGATAATTAATTTGAGTTTTAGAAAAAAAAGCTAGTGTTACACGAAAGTGAAATCACGAAAAATTTGATTGGATGGGAAACCGGCCATTCTAAACTCATCTAATTCTTAAAAATATTTTTAACTTGGAAAACCGTTTTGGAGTTAATAAAAGTATATCTGAAACATCGGCAGAATAATTGCATTCAATGTCAGTAAGATATTTTCTGAAAATTTTTAATAATGTTATATTGCAAGTGTTGACAAGAAAAGCAGAACTTCTGAAATCTCAGTCATTGCAAATCCAACGAGTCTGTTGCATTGGGGCACCTTGTAGTTTTTAACAATTACCTATTTTTATATCTTGTTGCTTTTGACTTTATTCTATGCTTTTAATTGCGGCAGTTTGTAAGATAGAATTATTTAATACAGTGGTTCTGAACGGGGAGCCTCGCAAGATTTAAGACATTACGAACCAATTTTAGTGGAAAAATAGAAGGGGGCCACAGAAGCCTTTGCTGAAATCTGGGCGAAAATGAAGAGGTCAGAGACAGTTTCAAAGTAAAAGTCTTCTAGTTTTTTGGGACAAAAGTGAAGAAATCGAAGACAGTTTCAAAGTGATGACATTTTTTTTAGTCTTCACTAGTCTTATGGGCAAACTGTATTATTTCTGCCCCAAATATAACTAACCAAATGGGGGACATTTTTAAAATTTTAGAAGTGATTAGGTGGGGCATGGCCCAAAAAAAGTTGATAAATACTGTAGGACTTGTTTCCACTACTAGCCTGGAATGGCGCATTCCTTGTTTGTTTTATTGATTATTTTGCTTCGATTAGCGCTCGCTTAGATTTTTAGCGCGTAAAGATCGATAAAAAAAACCAAGAATGCTCAATTCCACGCTCGTAGTAGAAACAAGCCTTCACCATTTTAAGGAAGCTCGCAAATACCCAATTTTAAGTCTAAACGTGTTATTATGGTTGTATTCGGTGCTTTTTGCATAGTGTCAAGCCAATTATATTTTTGAATTGTGTCAAGCCATTCAGATTTTTGCATAGTGTCATCTTTAAGCTAAGTGAGCTAATGAATTTCTATAAGACTGTACCAAAAAAAATTTCTGGGCTAAATTGGTTTGGATATTGTGGTCATAATATTTAGGTTTTCATTTACATTTGTTTTGTGTACACTTAATTGGTTTGTCTAGAGTAAATTCGGTCGCTGTGATTACGCTGAAATGTAACAATTTTAAAAGTTTTCGTTTTCACAATCAAACACTTTGCCGTGATTTGTGTAATTTAATTAATGGCAAACTGTCGGTTTTAAATTGCCTACAGATCAGAATTCGAATTGAAATTAGCGAAATAATAACAACGTGTCATCATTTCTCATTACCTCGGGCCTTGGCCTGTTCTTTCACTCTATTCTTTTACTAATTCGCATGTTACTGAAGCAGCGCTGAAAAGGTTTTTCGTCTTTTAGCTTAAATATTCTATTGACAAATTGGTTTTGTATTCACAGGCTCAAGCAGTTAATGCCTGCTGGTAGTGATATAAAAATTTAATGAGCAAAAGTAAGTGACTATTAGAACTTTTCTTTCATGTTTTTAAACGAGCTGTTTTAAAGTTAGAAGGATAGGCTTTGTGAATCAAAAACCAAATTTAATTTGTACAGTATATAAGTCTCAGCAAATTGTAAATGAAAGCTAAAAATTTTGCAGTGATGACAGTATATTAAAGAAATCAGAACAATTCTTTTGTTTTGTTCCTAGAGATTCCTTTGATCCGTTCTTTTCCAATTTTTAATAAGCAATTACAGCTTAATGTTCGGCAATCGTAAAATATTATTGTTTTAAAAAAATAAAAAATTGGGTCAGCCTTAAAGATGCTTTGTAGGCAAAAACTCTTTAAATAAAAAAAATTTTTAATAACCCAAGTATGTCTTTTCTGACTTTTGCTCTGTCTAGTTATGTGAAAGATTGATGTAAAACAGTAAAAGTTATTTAGATATTTCTTAAGAAATTGTTTGAAGCGTGCTCGTATAGTATTTCTTATAATTTTGTTTAAAGTCACCAGAAAAGAATCGGACTTTTGGTTCGTGGTTTAGTGGTTGCCAGTTTTTGGTTAATTGCTGGCACCCCCTGCTGCTAGATTTTTCTATGAATTGATTTGGACCAGAGCAAAATTGTTATTTGGGAAAGCTGCATATCTTGATCGTAGCTTAATTTAGGAAAAAAGCTTACAAATAACCGCCTTTTCTATTTTATTTTAAAAGAATAAAAAAGAAACGAAGCTGTGTTTAGAAAAATCAATTTTTCTTTTGTCTAACGTCTTAAATTTAATCAATAAAATGTTAATTAAGCAAATAATCAAAATGCTGGCTCTTGGTATTGTTTTGTGTGTAGAAATATCGTCTCTTTTTTCCCCACGTGGGGGAATTTATGGACTTGTTCATGTAGGTAGACAACCAGAGCGTGAGATTTGTGGGCAAAAAAGGACTTGAAAATACAATGGGGAAAAAAAGGACATGATCCGAAATATTTTAAGCAACTGTTTCTACGTATATTCTCTATTAAGACATTGCGCGAACTTCGAGATGTGAATAGCGTTTGAAGCAATACGTAAAAAATAGTGAACATTTAATATAAATTTGCAAGCTTAAATAATTTAAAAGAACCAAGTCTTTGTTTAATTTAACTCATCTAACTGTTTACCATGTATTAAATCTATTTTTAGAAGATGCCGTTATAGAATTTGGCATTTTAATTGGATAAGTCGTACGCTTTATGCAGAGGCGGAACTTTTTGTTATTGGAGGTCATATTTTAAGATTTAGAAAAAAGAAGGCCGCATAAGCTGAAATACTTAAGAAAATTGAATCCCTTTCAAAATCCGATTCGGTTTTCTCGATTTTCGACCCCAAAAAATACTGGTCTCTAAAAAAAAATAAGTAAAAGGTTCATCGCTTGGGATCTGACTCTAGTTTCTCAATTTTCGTCCCTAATATTAAAAAAAGGTTTTCTCTTATAAGCAGTAGTCATTGACACATTCTATTGCTAGTGGAGGCCGCAGGCTCCCCGGCTCTACACTATGACGTGCTGCTGTTTTGGACCGCACTTTGCATGATTATTCCAGATGCTGATTTGTAAACCTTATGTGACATGCGAGAGACATGTAAAGTCCTTTTTGGTCTCTGATTTGGTCTTCACTTTTGGGGAAGCATTGTACCTGCCCAGCTAAAGTTAGTTGAAGACTTATACATTTCTTAATTGGGGTGCACATAATTTAGAAAAAGCGAAATCAAGCGTTCCGCTATAAAACCGTTTGCTTATTTCGCCTTGAATGAAACAAAATTAGCAGATTTACCCGGTGTGGAATTAAAATAGAAAACCACAACCGGATAATCAGGTCTTTGAATTTCCGATTCGATGTACACTCTTTCTGTTAACTTAACAAGTTCTTGAAGAATTAAAAAATTTCGACAACTGCAGCAAAACGTTAGGTTCCGATTTTAATTTTTTTAAATTTTCGTAACCATAAACACAACTTGGTTACGTGTACAAACAGAAGTCGCATAATTAATTCAAGCTGATTTAAATCAGCACTAAATCGAATAATAGCAAATATTAATTGAAGAGAATTTAGATGATAGTGTGGCTTTAAATGCGTGGATTTGTCGAGAATCATTTATCTTGACATTAACGTATTAGCAGATCGATATCCAACCTTTTTGAGCGAATTATTACGCAATAAACTGATAACATCAATCGATGAGACGATTCGGTGTTTGAATATTACCTGCCTGACAAATCTTTTTAGTAGAATGAGTAACTCTTTGTGACATGAATTGCGTAGACAAACGTTTCTTTTGCATCAAGTTTCGGAGTGTTTATTTTTAAATTTCCCGAATCAAATGACGGGGTTGAGCGAAAGCTGTTTTTCAGCATTAAATTCAAGCCATTTCTCTTGATTTTGGAATTGATTGAACCAAATACTTTTCAAACTCTCATCTTGTCCGACGACCTACGCTCAGGAAGCAATTTGAAAAACAACATTTGCAAACAGTTTTAGAAAATACGATTTGACTATTAAAATTGGCTGGCGTAGATTTTTTAACACAAAAATATTTGCTTTATTACTTTTTTTAAGTTTATTTCATGTTTTAAAATTTTTTTGGTAATTGCAGAACGATTTGTCAGATAAATAAAACTTCAGAAAACTAGTCTTTTGAGAAAGTATACCTCACTTAATAGTGATGGATTCAGCGATAAATATCAAATAAAAATATTATATACAGACCTTTTTTTAATTGAAGGAAATGCGATTGACATAAAAATCCACTATTTTTAGTAACAAACAGAATGTATTTTTTCCAAGTAAAATTCTACGAAACATTTCGGTTAGACAAACCCGATCTAATTTTTAAATATTTGACGTTATAAATCCCAAAAATATAACTTAAACTATTAGCGTTTAAAAAAAGAATTTGCATTCAAACTTTAAATCAAGTAACCAAGAAAGGGTCAATTTTTGTAAGAAAGGTAGCAACAAACTTAAACTTGTCTTTTTTTGAAGAACAAAAACTTCGTCTTTTTTTTAAAGAACAAGAACAAAAACTTATTTGAGATCAGTGTTAGTTTTTGAAAGGTTTCTGTATAAACTAAAATATTGTTTAGTTCATGTTTAGACAGGTGAGCTTTAGATTAAATATTGCAAGATACAGAGGCAGCATTACCAGATTCAAGCGGTTGTTTATTGGATTTATTTTGCGACAATTCCGTTAACAGAAGTTCAGATTTGATACGACATATAGCAATATCGAAAATGGCTCAGATTTATGTACATTTTGAAGTAGAAATGTCTTGTCACTTTAACAAAATTATTTTCAGTTTTTAATCGGTGATTAGTTGTGTTAAAATGCGCTGATTGTTAAAAAACAATGGGAAACGCACTGTCTGGAAAAAACCGTAGTCGAAAGCACGATGATGACGTCGTTTCTTCTACCGGATCCGCCGACGGAACTGCATCGGCAAAGTCGAAAAAACTTGAAAAGAAGCAGTCGGTTAAGGCGGTGAACGGCGGTTCAAAGGCGCAAAGCGGTGTCAAAAAAAAATCTTCGATAGCGAAACGATTTAGCGGAAGACCGAACAAAAAAAAGAAGAAAACAACCGATTCCGCCGATCGCGATCGACTCGACGAGGATAACCCGCCGACCGTGGGAAGTAACTTCATTAATTTTCCTCAAATAGTTATTTCCTCCCCCAGTGACGTTGAAGCATCGATTGAGAAGGAGTCGGCAGAAAAGTTGTACGATTTCGGTTCAAATGTTCCGGAAGATAACGTTCGGAGTTTTGACGATGTTTCAACTGACCAAACTAAAATCGAACCACCTAACGACAGCGTTCCGACGAAAAACGAACCATGCCAAAGTGTCGCTGTTACTCGAAGCGATTCGCCGAGAAACCACGAAGCAGCGTCTGACTACGACAACAACAGTTGTGTTTCTGAGTCTGTCGTGGTCAAAATCTCGTCAAGCGAGTCTGTAAAGAACGGTGATTTTCCGAATTCCAAAGACAATGAACTCTTGTCCAGTGAGACTTTGCCCAGTGAAATTAATGCAAGTGAAGTCGCGGAACCAATTGCCGATTGTCACGATCAAGAAATAGGCGCCAAACCCTCAAACGACGTTGGACCCCCTCCAATTGTTATTGATCCACAAGTACATCTTATTTTGAATGAGCTTGTTTTACAAACTACCGCCGTGGAGGAGTTGAGGACTGATAAAAAGTTTGGCGAAGTTGTCGACTGCCCGGATGAAACGAAATCGTCAACTCCGAGCTTATCGCAAGAGAATATTTCGGTTCCTACTTCAAGTCTCTTTCAGTCAAACGACCTGGTTATTGACAATTCTGAGGAAAAGTCATTTAACGTTGAAGCGGAAGAAGTTTCTGTAGATGAAGTTTTGAATAAGTCAGTAACAGACCCCCATAGCCCACAAAAAGTGTGTTTGGCTGAAAAACTCGAGCCTAAACTTGTAACTGCTGTTGCTGCAGAAACCAAGGCCTATGTCGATAGCAAAGCCGCGAACGACCATTTGTTGGGCGATAAAAACACTAATAGCTCTTGCAATAATAATATCGAATGCAAGGTAAGTGCGCTTTAATTTCATGTAAATTAACCATAACCACAATTAAAAATGGCATTCGGTTTCTTTTTTACTTTGCATACGAGTTTAGCTGACGTTACTTTGTTCGTTGATGTCGGATAGATTGTTTATATAAATAGTAATTATGACGTAGCAAATATCAACCGAAAACCAGATGAATGTATTGTAGTCAGTGCTGTGTGTAGACGCTGATGTGTTTCATGTTGGTTAGTTTAAGATCTGCATTCCACTCGATCACGTTCTATTCGTTAGCCTTGCAAAAAACAGTTTCGGTTATAAGTTTGAACTGTTTTGTTTGTATTGTCTGATTAACGGCTGGCCATTGGAACCTCCTGAAGCATCGTTCTTGGCACGTTATCACAACAGGGCTCAACACTCTTGAACAGCTCAGACCCATGCGCACTTTATTTCTTGAACTAGATGTCTGTGCCTGAACGCATCAAAAGATAACAAGATAGTCATGTTCGGCACGATATTAGTGAAACGAAAATTATGCGCAAAGTTGATGGTTATTCCGATCCGTTTAAAAACACAAGGCTTACCAAAAACTACGGGTAGCAATCAATTGTTGCAGAGGTTTATGCAGATAATCATATGCATGAGTTGATGATGAAAGAAAAGGTATAAATATCTCAAAGCCGGCGCAACATCAATTTAGTATAGCATGTTGAATCGTATCCCAGCATATGTTTGTTCCTTTGTTCCAATACGCCGTTATCTACAACGCACCGATCATATGATTGTTGCCACGTGACTTAACTAACCCTTGGTAAATTAGCTAGTCTAATTCTCTCTTTAATTAAAATTTTTTATATCCACTTTGGGGTTGAAATTAATCTGAAATGTTAGATTTCGACTTCATGACACAAAACTATGGCAGTTTGTGTCATTGAAATTAACGAGTTCATTTTACAGTAAAAATCACTGATTATTACGTTAGTAGGTGCTTCTAGATAGAAATTGAAAGGTTTATAAACAGGGTTGTGAACTTGTGATGGCTCAAAACAATATCGTTTTGTTTGTTTTTTGCTTGACATCGAATGTTTGCGGAATGATGTATGAATCAATGCACGTGAAATCACACTCGCTAAACTCACATTTGCTACTAATCATTGCACTTTCACGACGTAATTAATCGCGCTAATTTTCCAATCTTGCTGTAAACAAGCAATTTTAATTTTTTACACACTCTAGTCTTCACCTGGTGTTATTGCCAATCTGCTTGTGACGTCAGCATCGGAAAGTATGTCTTCATTGGACCATGAAATATCAATTGATGACATTGACGTTGAAGTAAAAGTATGTTTAAATGCATGACGTTTATAATTTCAATGCACAAATTCTTGAGCTAGATTAATTTGATTTTGCCATCCTACCTGTAAAGAATAAATGAATATGATATAGAATCATTTTGTAAAGCACAAATTTGGTTATTTTCGCGAAGTAGCCTTTGTGTCATATTTTGTTGAGAATAATAGTCTACTCTAGGCCTGTCCGACCCGCGGCCCACAAAGGAATTTTTAATCTGATGTTCAATCAGCTTGAATTGTTGCAGTGCCTATGAACCAATTCATTGGCGCTCAGAAAACTTGAAATAAAATTATTTTCGGCCCTATAGAGGTCTTTCGCTTCATATAGAAAAAACATAGAATCAAAGTGTAGATAAAAAAAAGGCTTACCATTATGATTAATGCACCGACTGCGGCTCGCGATAAACTAGCTGGTAAAAATTTGATCCGTGATTGGTAAAAAGTTGGGCGCCTTGGTATATTCCATTGTTTCAAAACTAAATTAAATAAACGCTTGACTTCAGCACTGGCTTTGCTCTGTTTGCTTTATATATCTTTAAACATACTTTACTTTTCGTAAGAGTCCAAAAAAATGTCATTCCGTTGTTATTCAGACTTTTATTCCGTTCAAAAATTAGAAAATCTGCAATTAACTTTGTAGGTAAAAAATAATTCTGGAGCCGATACTGAAACCGGTTTGCTGAAATTGTCAGATGATATCGGTGACAAAAAATAACTTTCCCATTTACGCTAACCTGAAGAAAACTAATATTTAATTATCAGTATCCAAGAAACTCTTAACCTTATTTACGTTAAATTGGGCGCATTCCCTTTTAGCTCAGCTTATATAGAATAGTGGGATCGAGACACCCTTCATTCTCAACTCGAGTTGTATATGGGCTTTATTTGAAGCCCAGGTTAGGCCCGATTGTTAAATTACAGAATAAATCAAATTGGCAGGCAGACCTAAGCTGTGCAAAATTCGGTGTTGAAAACAACAAATTAAAACGAAAAAGTAATTCACAAATAATTTACTCAAAATTTAATCATTTTTGTACTGTGTCTACAACGTGTTGCCATATTTGAATAAAGTCGACAATGACTGACCAAAATAGTGGGGCGAATTACGCTAGAGTTTTAAATTTACACTGCTACGTTTAGCGCTAGCGGTTCAAAATTGCTAGCCCCCACACTCGACATTTGGCTCAATTGATTACTTTCGCTTTATTCTTTCTGACAAGTTCTCTTTGGTGGTCAATACAAATTAATTCTCTCCGTAATGTTACTTAGCATTGTTAAACCACAATCTTTATTCTCTCTCCAACTCTTGTTTTCCTGTATCTTGATTAGTTTTACCCAATAAGCAGCCATCTGGCTTAAGGATTCAATAATATTAATAGTTGGTTTTTGTACGCGAAGTGTTTATAATACAGTCGTAAAAATAGACGATAGTGTAGGGCAGGGGTCGGCAAACTTCAAGACGGGGGCCGGATTTAGATTTTTGGACCTCCCCGGGCCAAAGCGTGAGAAAAAAGTCTTAGCTTCAAATCGATCTCTGATTTCATTATTTTTTCTCCGAAAATTGTAGTGATCTCTAAAAAAAAAAGGTCTTCACTTCGATTTGATCCCTAATTTTGCTATTTTTCTCCCGAAATCATAGTGATCTCTAAAAAAAAAAAAGGTCTTCACTTGGAATCGGTCTCCGAAATTCTTATTTTCGTCCCAAAATCAGAGTGTTCTCTAAAAAAAAAAAGGTCTTCACTTGGAATGGCTCTCCGAAATTCTTATTTTCGTCCCAAAATCAGCGTGTTCTCTAAAAAAAAAGGTCTTCACTTGGAATCGCTCTCCGAAATTCTTATTTTCGTCCCAAAATCAGGGTGTTCTCTAAAAAAAAAAAGGTCTTCACTTGGAATCGGTCTCGGAAATTCCTATTTTCGTCCCAAAATCATAGTGCCGCTGCTTGTGATCGACAAGGCTTATGCAAAATTGTTCCGCGGGCCCGTATTTGGACCACGCTGTCCTACGAGATTAACAAGGTAAAAACCTGAAACTGTGCGTTCCCGATATAATTCTATCCACCTGTTGCTAAAATCAGTGTATACGTTTTTAAAATGAGCCCCGCGGGCCGGATGAAAAACCTTAGCGGGCCGCAGTTTGCCGACCCCTGGTGTAGGGTTAAATGAGCTCTTTTCACAAAACTACATAGTTTAAAATATATTCGCGATGCTTGAACGTTGTTTTATTAAAACGTGGCCACATATACTTTTTGAAGAAAATTTATTATTTTTAAGGAAGCGTCTCCGAGTCCAAGCAACAAGGAAAAACTAGCTGAACTAGAAGCTTTAAAGCAAAATATTCAGGTGGGAAGAAAAATTTTTTTTACAGTCTTCGCCAAATTGCAATGTGACTCATTCTTAATAGAGTCATATCATCTTTGCTCACCTTTATTTTTTTTGTAGCCTGGATTTACGTATGGCGAAAGCACGACGTCAAGTCTTAGATCTCCGCCGCCGGTTGCGACCAAGCCTTTGAATAAAGGCGCAGCAGCGTCGCCCGAGGTTGGTTGAAACGAGCACATGCAGCGATTTTCTTGAGTTATTATGCTGTTTGGGTTTCTGTGTTGTCGTCATAATGCTTTTTTTTTATTTGAATTGCGTAGCTGCTCATTTACGTTTAAACGCATATTGCACTTTAAAAGTTGTTTTTGTGCGCTTTTATCGTGATTTAGTAAGATTGGACGTTAGAATGCTTTCATGAGCTAGCTGACACAGATTTCGCCATCGGACGATAACGAAATTGAGTTGCACCAATCCTCATTGACTCCCAGATCAAAGACGCTGTCAGATGAAGACTGGGATCGAGAGGTAAGACCTCATTAAGTCGAAGTGAGATGGACGCTGAAATTAAAAATTAAAAAGCTATCAATGGAACGAAGGAGTTTGTTAAGGCCGCGGTTGTGTTTTCATGACTACCGGTTCGATCCCGCTGCTAATTTTTTGTTTTGGTTCCAATTTCAAATTTTTGAGACTCGAAGACAGAAACTTGAAATTTTTCTTCTTTCAAGCCCTCCGAGCTGAAGATGGAACTTGGCTCTGGCGCCATGGCTGGTCTGGCCCGGGAAGGTCGAAGCTACCGGCACTTGAGCGCAGTCCCTATCAGAAACCCGTACCAAGAAAAGAGCTCTGAAAAGGATGAAAATTTGCCCAAAACCAAGCAACGCTCACGCATTCGATCTCGCGAGAATCCAAGGAATGGAACTGGTGATCCCTCCATTGTATCGCCGACTTTTACATTTTTCGACAAAGAAAAAAGTCCGCCCCCAGTTGCACCACGACCAAGGCTCCGGACCTCGAAACAATCCCCTTTTCCCTTTGAGTCGCGAACGTCTCCCGTAAACGATCCGGTTTCCCCCAAGGTGAGCGGATTAGCATTATGGAAGTAACAAATTGAAATCAACTAATTCTTGTTAGTAACTCCTACCTTTTGCCAACATGAGAGTGATAGCATTAATATCTGTGTGTTCGCTTCTACTAACGTTTGCTGTTTGTTGTAGTGCTTTTTTATAACTTATGGCATGCTGTTGTTTTATTGCATCTTAATTACAAGTCTTACTGAATGAAAATAAAAGTGGAAACTTTTTTCGACAACAAGCTTTGAATAACATGTATGAATTTTTAAGAAATTTTGTTACGAGCTTAACCTCGCTCTAATGAAATCGATTAATTCTGCTTTAAAGTTGCATCAAAATGCCACTGGAAAACCACTGATTAAAACGTTTTGTGCAAAGTCGAGAAAGCGTTGAAGACTTGCATGTTCTGTTGTCACATTTTTTTTTACTGTCTGCATGCTGTAGTTTTCTTGTCATGCATTATGCAATCCTAATGTGCTGTTATTTATGACGTTATAATAAATTTATCTTTAAACTTTATGTTTGCATTTCTATTACAAATAAACTGAAAAAGAATGGAACGTCAGCAAATCAGTGTTTTTTAATCGATTCTGCAATTCAGTGTTTGTGTTCAATAAGTAATTTCTTGCAATTTAAAATGTCGTTTTGATGAATGTGGCTGTGCTGTCGCCATTGATGTTTAACATAAATCGAGTAAAAACAATAGTCAAAGGCGTTGCATATTTTTAATCATCCATACCTGCTTGTTTAGATTGCATTTTTTCGTTTTAAATTGCTTACAACGCTTTAAGCTGTTAAATTTTTTGAACGTATTTAATTGATTTGCTATTTTTTCCCGCTTGTATTTTGATGCAGTTTTCTAATTTTTTGCTTGCTAATTGTTGACATGTAAGTGATTTGATAATGCAAATTTTTTAAAAACTGCAGAAACTACATCTTAGCCTTGTTATTAGCAGGGTTGTGGAGTCTGTGTCACCGACGTCGTATGTTTTACGATGGAGTCGGAGTCGTTTTTAGATGTGCTGGAGTGGGAACTCGGAGTCGCTATTATTTATGCTAACTCCGACTCCGTTTTACGCTAAATACCTACAAGTTTGCCGAGGTTGTGGAGTCTGGAGTCGAAGTCGTTTTTACCGTAAAATTTCGAATAGATGGAGTTGAAGTCAAAGTCGCAAATAATTTCCCGACTCCACAATCCCGGTTGTTAGCATCTCAGTAATACTCATCGGTTAGGTTTGATCGGCCTCTTTACTTACAATTGTCATACGCAGGGTAGAATCTCAGATCAGCCTTATAAAAAGGCTTCCTACCGTTTATACGCGTCGCTGCCACGGGAAAAAGCAGCAGCCCTCAGGACTGCCGAGGTGACACGTAGCTGTGTGTTCACTTCATGATCACAATGTTTGTTTGTTGCATGTTTTTCTGGATTTCTTATGAAGTGTGTTTTGCTGCCAAAAACGCTGTACCTGAATCAGAAGCGATATTGCTGCTATTAACATATATCGATAAATTTAACTCAATTACAAGGCTGGTCTTTGGTACTGATGTCCAAATTGACCGTTTACATCAGTGCTTCTCAACCCCTGGGTCGACGACTGTATTTCTGTAAAAATTATCGTTTTTGTTGTGATTTAATACTGATTAAACTGATTTAGAGATCTGAGACAGATTTAAAGTGAAGACTTTTTTTTAGAGATCTCTGCTTAGTGAAGTGGGCCAATTGGCTGCAATTCAACTAGCCGCAGCCGACTGGTCTATTAGACTACGGTCAGTTGTCTTGAGCCCTTTTTTTTGGACGAAAATCTAGAAATCCGAGACAGAAGGTTAAATTGTCTTGTGTTTAGTGCACTTTATATGCTTGTATTAAATCTGTAAAAGATTGGGTCGGCAAATCTTTGCTTTCTGTTTCCGCTTAGCATTTGGGTTACCATAAAAAAGGTTAAGAAGCAATAGTTACGTAATTTTTTTTACCTTGTATTATATGAAGAGTAATGGTTCAATTTTTCAACGGTTCGTGTTCTACAACTCATTATTTTTTCTTCGTTTAATTTCTTTTCCTAGTACTCACTGCTAACGTTTCTTTTTCACATTTTTTGCGGGATTTCTCGACTTGTTCGGATTTGTTCTTTTGAAAGTTTCCGACTCCTTCAACATGCGAACCCTCAGCAAAAGCGAACGATCGCGTCAGCATAGCGTCTGTTCGCGATAAAAAGTTCGACTACAAGCGGTTCGCGGCATTGCCGGCTTCTGACGGAAATGCGAAAGTAGGACTTTTCCTTTCTCATTTTCTTTTTGTTATCTGTATTCAGTAACTGGCTGCACTTTATTGCTTTCACTCATCTTGTTAAAAAGCATGTTCCATTGTAACTTAAAACACTTTATTCAAGTTGCTTTTTCTCTCAAAAACATCGTTTTAATGTCGTTTTTGCACTGGTTTAAGAAAATTCTTTTTATCACGGCTTGCGTCGCCTTGTTTTCACCATTCATCTTTTGCTATTAACGTCATTCGTTTCCACTCTTAATTTGTTTCAATTGATTTTCTATCTTTACAGATGAAAGACGCTTTTGATTATCGATTTTTGGCAGCTCTGCCAAAGGAAAAGTACATTGAAAATATCGAACCTCCTGTTGCTAAGGTTTCTACATGTAATTGCTTTTTTTGCGGAGATACTGCAGTCTTGCATCTGTTTATGAAAATGAATCAAACGCTTTACTTTTTTTGTCGCTCGATATGTTTTTATGAGTCAGAATCAATGCGGAATTATTCTGTCGCAAACAATGACCAGAAAATACCTAAATCTTGTATGTAAACCCAACAGCTTGCGGCCTTCGAAGCAAATTTTTTAACCTCACATTTAGCTGGACATTCGTTTTTTAAACTCCGGCAAATCAATTTTGCCTCAAAATGAACTTTGTTGAACCATTTCGAGAAATGTTTAATTTTATTGTTTCGATGCATGAGGCGGCTCGCCGCAGCCACTCATTTATTTTTCTTTAGTCTTACGATAGATCATTTTCTCTCTCCGCGCTTGATACCAACTCGAACCATCACGCTGATGCAAGCGAAGAACGCGGCGTTCCCGTGAAAGAGCGCCTCCATATGTTCGCAACGCCTTGCGCAAGTCTCGCTTATCTTCTACCCAAATCACCGCTCGCTGTTTGTTACACTGCTCCTATCATTGTTCCTTCGCCTGATCATGCTCAGGTCGCTTTTACTTTTTCTTCTACGTTATTTTCTTTGCAATCTTTGTCGTTCGTCTTTTCTCGTTGCGATTCGGCTAGTCGGTTTTTTATTTGGATCGCGACTGCATCTAGTCTGGAAGTTGTAATCGATTGTCGTTGTGCGGTGTTGATTCTTACGTCATCCGGTTGCTCTTATCGAAATCCATCCAGTCAATTGTCGATTTTTCAAGATTATTAGATGTTTATTTTGCGATCATCAAATTTGTCTGTGAATGCGCGATGCTTATGTCATGCGGCGACTCGCTTTGCTGGGTCAACCGTGCGAACCAAGATGAAAGTTTTCAAATAAAACGTTTATCAACGACACGTTGCGTGGTAGCTTTCGATCAAAACAACTATTTTTGTTAAAACACAACTAAACACTTCATTAACGCGTCGTTTTTTACGTCACATACTAACCGACGCAAACCACCAGCGATGACACAGAGTTTATTTCAATGATTTTGTAGGCTAATCAACCACCGGCCGCCGTTCCTACGACGTACGACAAGAAGTCATTTAAAGATCGCCGGAAGTACTTTGAACGCGAGATCAAGCAGCAGTCGCAGGAAGAAAGCGTCAACAACGGAAGTGCGTCGAGAAGAAAGAAAATCTGCTTGGTCAGCGATCAAGATCTGAAAACCATTCGTCAGGAAGAAGGTGTGATTCGTATTACTTGATAAGGAGTGATCAAGAGAAGTTACGATAATCGTAAAACAAAGCGTTCCAACATGTCTGAAGCGCCGAGACAGCGATATCGACAAAGATCAAATGTTCGAGAAAAAGTTCTCTACCAATTCCGATTAATTTTTCAAAACATGGACCTCTCGATGCATAAGTGCTTTTTAACCGCTGTATGGCGGAGGGTCATAGCATTGTTGAATAGTGTTTTGTAGAAAATGTTTAAGTTATACTGGATCGATTTGCTTTGTACCAGGTTCTAACAATATATGTTATCGCAGAAAAGAAATACGGAACCTTGTCGAAGGGCGACATCAGAAAGTCGTTGAACATTGCTGAGGAGGATGAAGATGACACTGATGATTCCGAAGTTCCTCCCGACATCCGTCCCGACTCTACCGTCTTCATTGAAGGAAAGGAATACAAGGTGGAAAAGAAACCCCCGAAACTGTGAGTGTTCGCCACATTAAGTTTTCTTGATGTTTTTATGGTCGTTTTGTCGTAAAAAATTGTAACGTTTTCTTGACGTCAGAATGATTATTGTCCGAAGGTTCCAACAGCTGAGCAGTTTTCTCTTATAAAATGTTTCGAATTTAAATCCAGGAGTGCTCAAGAACGGCTAAATCCTCGTTTTACCGCCCCTACTTCCGCAAGCAGTGAGGAGGATCTCATCAGATCGATCGAACAAGACGCGAAACGAGCGATCAAAGGAGAGTTAAACGACAGGTTCGTGTCATCAAATCGACTTGGCATGTTCTTCTTTTTCCCTCATTTAATTTTTGCGTTGACCGAAGCCAGGCATGTATCACGCAGTCATGTACTGTACATTGTACAGCAATTCATAGCCAAGGATGTACTAAAACATCACTTTCATTTGCAATGTTAGCTTCCATATGGCATGCAGATATATTCCTAAATTACTGTATAATATTTTTCTTGGAGTCTTATGCCTTATTTAATTTGATTTAATTTTATTCAGTCCGTTGAAGGAACGACTGAAGATCAGTTCACCGGAAGTGAAACGAGAGCAGACCCATCATCATGACCTTTCACCTGCTGAGCGCCGCGCTCTGGAAGCCGAGAAGCGCAAACAATGGAGACAAGCCAGGTAAGTGATCGTAATATTCGTTTTGAATTATTGAATTTACTGAGTCCATCGAAAGCAGGCGATTACTGCTGTTGATATCAAACTGTTAGTAATTTATTGCTTTTTTAAATGTCTTTCTTGCTCAAGTTTGCCTCTTAGAAGTGACGTTGTTTTACCAACTAATAAAGGCTACCTCAAAAAAAACTTCTGTCGATTGATCTCATCACCGTTTATTGTCGTCACGTTTTGCATATAAACGTGCTTTCGCGCATTAGGACAAGGATCGCCCTGTTTGTTGAAATAGAAATTACGATCATTGTTGCTTTTCGCCGGTGTTTGCCTTGAATTTAGCCAAAAGCAGTCATTCCTGTATAAAACGGCTGTTATAGTATCAAAGCCAAGTATCTTACACTTATCAATATTTACCAGTTCTGCGCGCGAACAGCTTGAAAGCGACATTGCAATGTACAACACTTTAAAAGCAAAGCGAACTCTCAAAAACAAAGCGCTTTCCCCAGCTGGTTCGAATCCCAGCTCGGTGTTTAGTAGACGATCTCTAGGATCGCTGGAAACGCTCAGGTTTGGCCGAGAGTCCGATCTTCGTTTTTCATTCTTTGTTGTGCACAGCTGTTGCTTGTGAGTCTTCCATCAAGTGTTTTTTTTGCTTGTGTCACATCGAACCTGTAACTTTTTTTGTTGTTTGCACGGAATTTTTTGCTTTGAAATTCTCACAGATCTACTTTCGCCTTTTCACTGATCGTTTATAACAGATTTTTTGTTTTTGTGTCTATACGATGTAATGATATTGATATATTTTTGGAAGCACCCTGTTCGTGCAAAGTTATTCGCTAATATCATAGTAAATTTGTCTTTCGTGACGATTTTCTCGGCATATGTAACCTTCCGAACTCTTCAAAATCATATGACGACAATTACAAAGCAAAGCAATTACAAAGCGCTGATTGTTTTCGCTCGCAACTAATTGGTTGTGACTAAATAATAAATATTCGCTGGATTAACGCAACCAACAGCTTTTCTTAGCTATTCCTGAGCGCAATTATTACGTCTCACCAATTGCCACATTTTGCTTTAACCTGGTGGTGTGTTGTCTGAACTGAAATTGAAAGGCATAATTGTAATTACGTTAAGATTCGTTCTTATGCGCACATAATTTCGCTTCTTCGTGATTAACTTGGCCTCAGCTGATCGAGTTTAAGTGGGCCTATAAGAACGCATCTAATGTTACGAGCAAGCTGTAGAAAAATTTGTACAACTTTTGGGTGCTGTCAAATCCACGCCGAATTAAAGTTCGCGACGGTTCACTACGTCACTCTCTCCGGACAAGTTTGGGTACAGCTTGCAGCCTAAACTCGACAACCTCAAAAAATATTTCTTTGCTTGATTAGATAAAAATTCTAATAAACTTCCAAGTTTTGCTTGACATTTTGGCAGATTTAAGTCGCTCGAAGCAGATGCTCTTCAGGCACAAATGATGTTGCAGCCACGTGGAAGGCGGAGTGAAGGAGTAGACGGATCAAGCGGATCTCACACGCGTCCTGTAAGTTCAACAACCAAAAAAATGCTTTTGTATATATTAACATATATAAATATTCGATATTAAAACGGTGGAAAAACATTTACGTTGCGTAGTTTTTCCAAAAATTTGCCCTGGTGTTGCGACTGAAGATGAAGTTTCGTTGTTGTGATTACGTGGCTCATGTTCTATATTAATAATAGTCTCTAGCGCGTAGAGTAACGATTCTAGAAGCTGTTAGCAAAATGTCACTAACGTAGAACGACATTATGGTCGATGCTTGTTTCGATTCGCGTAAAAAAACACAGAGCCTACTCGCAACCACAGGGATGGCATGTTATTGATGGCACTTTTTTAGAAATGCATTTGCAAGCATGATCCGGTGATCAGAAACAAGCCGATGCAACATCAAGTATGTCCCCGCGTCTCTTGGTTTGTGTCTTTAAGTATTTGAATATACGCAACTTTTATCCAACACACACTTAAGGATTGGGAGCCTCTTGCATTGCTGAATAGAATGCAAGAAAATCAATCTTTACTTTTCCACTGAGCAAGACCCGCTACATGCCCAAGAACGGTCAACCCAAACCTCCCCCTCAATTTCTTGAACAAGGTATCAATCCAATGCCTTTAAGCACCTAGAGGTGCAGCAAGAATCACGCTGAAATAACATTGACATAGAATGATCTGGAAAGTTGATGATCATTCGGATCCCTGTAAAAATACAGGGGCCACTCAGAAGCATGGGGCGATCTATCGTTGGTGAGATGCAGTCAGATGCATGAGCTTGTGATGAAATAACATTGTTTACTCTTCACGAAAAATATTAATAGACAAGAGCTGGTACAACATCAAGTTACTATATCCTGATGAAACATCTTAAGGTACGTTTAATGCAAGAAGGAAAACAGCCCAAAAGGCACCCAAAATCTTTTCCCACAAAAATTGAAGCTAGTTTTTGTCTTAAGAGCTACCGACAAATTTTTTAATTTTAAGGCCCTTTCCGTCAAGATTAATTTTTCATGCGTCCAAACTTGATTCGTTGAATTAACTTTCGATTTAATCGATATTTAACGAACTCCTCGTTGAATGACTTTTTTCGATTGATTTTTTTCGCAGGAACGAAAGCCGTTTCTGCTTCTATTTTGCGATTGCTTTAGCGTTCAAACCAGAAACAAATCGATAATTGTTTTTAATCTTTATTTCATTATCTTTGCAGCTTTCGTAAACCACCAGTTGACGCCTTGTGATTGGTCGAGACCTCGGTCGATCTCTTGCTTGTATCAACGTCAACAGATCAGCGGGCGCTCCGACGTCACTCGAAAACTTTTTAAAACCAAGTGATTTGCTTTTGTGTATTCGCGTTGTTTTCTTGATCGCACGACGACAGTATTGCGTCACATCGCAGTTTTCTACTAACCTGTCCTTTCATTGTGACATTCGGGCGTGTTTGCACCCTGCCCCTGTGATTTGCGCGCGGCGATCGAAATAATATCAAGCAGCAGGTCGCGTCAAGTGGACGTTTTTTTTGCACCCGTTCTTATGCCAAGGTGTCGCCGCCGCATACATTGACGTGCGTCACACGATTACAAGACGTGCGTTGCGTAACGCGGAATCCTGTTTCGAACTTCCAAAGCAGCTTCGCGCGGCTTTGAATCACAGCTGATTTCTAAATAGTGTTGCAAAGCGCTCAGGTTTTTATTCGTCGGGAACTTTTGCCGTTTCGAGGGTGAACCACAAATAAGGTATAGAAAGGGGAAGCAAATCTGTAAAACCTTTGGTTTCATCAAGCGAATTCTTAGTATACCCGCGCTCTTCAAATACGCCGAACGCCAAAATTTTAAAAGTCTAAAATTGTCTCAAACCTTCGGCCGGTAATCCTTCAGTTAAACGGCGTAAAATTGACTTCAGTTTCTGAACGGCGTAAAATAAAAAAGACTAAGATATTTAAATAACACCAGCATTTATTGTAAGAAAAGACAGTTCAAAAAGTGTGTTGGCGTGTCAGACTACAAATAAAAGCAGAAAACGCTGCACTGTTCTTATGCCGTTCACGCCATACAAATTCATGAAGGTGCGACGTGAACAACGTCTCGGATGTCCCAAACTGTCTACGCAGTTTACGCTTAACGCGCATACAAAGGTTTTCAACGTTCTGGGTTAGGGTTAGGTAAAGTTAGCTAAACCCTAACCAATAAACACCAGTCTTCTTGAAAAATCTCTTCTCGAGATAAGATGGAATCAACAATCGACGTTGGGGCACTTGGTCTACCGCGTGACATGGCTAAAGAAATTGAAACTAAAAAATAAATTAAAAGTTAAACATAATAAAACAAAATTATTAAAACCTGAAGCGAATTTAAAGCGTTTTTAACTTTAAATATTTTACGCCGCTTAACTGAAGCAAAATATTTTCTGAAGATTTTACGCCGTTTAACTGAAGCATTACCCTTCGGCCATCGGTTTTTTGCGCCTCTGTTGAGGAAAAGACGTCTACCTGCTCAATCATTTATCGAACGTGTATTTCTGCTGTATAGGTGCTATGTTTTTTGCTTATTTTTAGTGATTAATGTTCGTGCCTGTCCGTTACTTGACGAGTCTGTATCAACCGGGAGATTCTTGTTTTTACTCGATTTTTTTTCTTCGAAACGTAACAGAAAACCAGCCGAAGGATCTCGAAAAATAGTTGCGTCTGCTGTTTTGAATGCCGGCGCTTTCTCGCGAGTTCGTCTGATTTCTGTACCGAGTCTTGTCGATGTTAATGAACTTGTGTGTCAATGAAGTTGGAATTTGCATTGAAACAAATGTAAACGACTCGTCGAGCTTTTTAACGCTGGTGCTGACCGTCGCGCATTTTCAAAGGCTTTTCGATTTGTTGATGGCTAATTCGTTTTAATCGACCGTGTATTAATTTGAAATAACTTTTATGATTTTTATCGCAACGAGACTTTTAATGTATTTTTTTGTGATATTTATAAAAGGTACTAAATTTCGATTCACACTCTGACGAATGTAGTATTGAAAATGTAGAATTTAAATTTGTTTCGTAGACAAATAGTCTATTTTTTAAAATCGAATATCCACAATTTACCAAATCTGTATTTTTGAAATAGTGATTTTTCGATGCTTTTTAACGTTACTTTGACAGCAAGTTTTTTAGAAGTGAAAACGTCGTTTTTTCGATAGATGCTTCATCTGTTTTGCGAACCGATGCTTGTATTCTCTGCAAATTAAAATCTTGTTATTAATAGTTACTCATTTGAAAGTTTGTTGTTATTAAGACGTAATCAAGGAGTTCATATGTTTGTATGTCTTAAGGTTTTAAAACTAAGAAAACTTTCTCTACTTTCTGAGATCTACAAACCATCAAACTGCGATCTCTGCTGGTTATTATTTTATATTTTTCTCGACCCTTTATTTTTGTAAAAAAGTTTTTCCGTGCGTCAGAACTATCAGAGTAGCGCTTCCGTTTTTTAAATCTGTTTCCTCGTATCATCACACCAAATATTGATATTCTAGCAAAATAATCATTTCCAAAACTAAATGATTTCAATAATTAAAACTTTTGGTTGAAAGAATGTCATACTGATTTTATGGCAACTGATGTATGCCAAAAAACCGTAAAAATAACATCCATCAGCCAAAAAAAGCAGAAAAATCAAGTTTTCAATTTTTTAACCCATTCTATGCAAAAAAAAATTCGGTCTTTGTGGTAAAATGCCGCTTTTATTACATACTACTAGGGCTAGGCTTTTCAAGGAATTATGCTGTTATTTAAGTCTTGCAATTCGATCTTTTGTAAACGACGTTGAAAAGAAAGCTTGAATTTAAATTGGTAAAAAGAAGTTTCGTAAAACATGATCAACTTTGTTTTTAGTCCTGCAGTAATTTATTTTCTGGCTATGGCTATATTAGTGGGCTATCTCGAAACAAATTTAGTTTGTTTTAATACTTGTCAATTTGTGTCGCATCAAAAAAACCGCTCCCTCATTTGCGGGTGAATTGGGACGTATAGATATCATACGTGAATTCTTTCGGTCTTGCCGTGAGATAAATAAGGACATTGATTTAAAGCTTATAAGGTTAAATGGATGTTTCCATTGTAGTTGTTCATCTTTCAATGTACCCGCGAGTGCCCGGGTAAGCCGCAGCACTTCAATCTTGTCGCAGCCAATGTCCCGAAAAATGTTACTTTCGTTTCAAAAAGAATCGACCCAATCTCGATAGGCATATTGTTATTGCCATGCTAAATACAAAATCGTCAAAATAAGCGTTGACAATGTAACGTTAATTATATTTGTCTATAACGTAGCCTCAAGCACAAGACAATCAACTATGTAGATGCTTTTTACGCACTGTTAGACAAGCTGTTCTTGTAACTTCCGTTATCTCTCTTTTTGCAATGTCTTCAACACATTTTGTGGAATTACTAATTTTTTTCTGCTTTAAAAAAAAGTCTTTCTATAAACTTCAATGACCTTTTTGTATTTTCGATACCGCTTTTCGATTTATTGTTTCTTGCCATCATGTCCCGATTTACAAAAAAATTTCAAGAAATAGCTCTCGAGGTAGGACACCCCTGCAAAAACTCAAAAATATTAAATTTTGTCAAATTTTTCGCTATCGCGATTTCATGAAGGTTTGTTCCTTTGAGAAAATCTCTGGCAGGTTTTTATGCTAAAGGAGCATTTTAGACAAATATTTCTACAATTTGTTTTTGAAAAAACTCAATGAAATTCAATAAATGCTTTTTCAGCATTTTGCGGTCAAAATCAAATTTTTTGGGTTTTATCAGTTTTCAAACGTAAATATCTCAGCCATTTTTTCATCAATCTCTTTCAAATTTTTAACACTGATAGTTAATACAATCATACACAGTTCCTAGGCAAGGTTTTTTTTTAATTTTGATTGTAACTTGCTCCCCATGGATTTTTTTGAGGTCGGGATGGTCAAAAATTTCAAAAAAAAATAAAGATTTTTTTTTAAGTTAAAGTGTTTAAATATTTTTCCTCAGATCTTTTCTTTAGATGCTTTGAAACATTGCTTGAAAATTTGATTGACATCCAATAAGAGATTGTTGAGATATTCATGCTTGAAAAGTGCGTGTATTTCACCACTAGGTGGCGATTTTCCAGAATATTAAAGCTTTCTGAAAAATTTTTTTGTTTTTTCATACTTGGATCGCCAAACAACATTTTAGTACCAAAAAAGCAGTTTTAAGTTAAAAAATTTAGAATTTGGTTTTTGCGTGGATGTCCTACCTTAAAGCTAAAATATTTTAGAAACTGAATTTGTTTTTATGTGGGTTTGAAGTAAGTACAATAAACAACTTAAAAAATGCTAAAGTTAGGGAAGAAAAATAGGCTGTAATTTAATCAAGAAAAACACAATTTTTACCATTAATGATAACTGACAAAAATAAAGCATCAAACTTTATACTTTGCAGAGCCTCCAGCTATGAAAATGTGTTCAAAATGATATATAGTTACGATTGTTTAGTACAGCCAAACGTATCTAAAAATTATTATTGAGTTAAAAAAAAAATTGTGGCTTAACATACTTTTTTTTTCAAACAAAAACAAACTTGTATCCCAAATCACCAGTTAGTCTCTATTCACCCCATTTTACGTTATTAAGATTAAACTAGCAGCTTTCATACAAGGCAAATAAATCTTGCTCCGTTATTGAAATAAAAAAGGTTTCAAAAAGCATAATTTTTTACTACTAAAGTTATTTTTGTAAAAAATTAATTAGGTTGATTGCAAAAGAATATTGGCTATTCTTTTGTATGACTGTGGGATAGTAATACTTGAATCGGGCTGAAAAATCTTGCAAACCGCTTTTTTATACTTGAATTATTAGTTAGGCAAGAAAATTGTTTTATTTATCATTGGTAGAATTTCATTGAAAAGGTAGGAAACCTGATTGCACTTGTGGGCCGCATCCCAAAATTAAAAAATTAGGCGCGGGCCGCATAGAATTTTTGGGGAAGCAATACAGTTTTGCTTAAATTTTATTGATGGTTGCCCAAGGTTTGATCATGTTGCATTGCTGAAGTAATAACATAATGTGACAAATTTTTGTCTCAAAAAACTCATGAAGACTAAAACAAGGTCATCACTTTAAGTCTCTAAATTTCCCTTCCAAAAAACTAGTGGTGAGTAAAAAAATGGGGTTACCGGTTGGATAGCACTGGTTTATTTTAAGGATTTTTTTTATAAAGGGATGCTTCTTCCCAAATACACGCGGACCTCAGGTTCCTACCCCTGTTTTATTGTTTGTAATTGCAACACACATCAGTATTTTTGCACATATATTAAAACATTTACCGTACGACAATTTTTGCAATACATAAAAAACACTGCTCCCACACATTATCACAGTTTAATAAAAAAAATACTGCAACTAATAGTTTTTTGTATCTGCTTCTGTTTCGCTTTTAAAAAAATCTTTGAAAGAAATGTTCTGGCAAGCGCTGTAGACATCCGGTTCACTAAATATGTAGATGATTGGATTGGTTGCAATCATGAATTTTGCTGCTATCTGAAAAAATTCAAATTTTGGTCAAGTACGGTTAATAAAATTTTGACCAGAAATCTACCAACAGCTCAGAAGGATGAACAATATTGCTAGACTTCTTTTATGCGACCCCAAAAATCATTTAAAGACCGTAGTTTGACAATAAACCTGAGAAAACGTTTAAATCTTTCTGATTGTTTCAATGTTGTCAAAAATTATTCGGTCTTTAAGTTTTTACTAAATGAACACGCATGTTACATAGCCAACTTCAAAAAAACAACTTACATTGTTGATAGCGACGTAGAATCCTGACAGTAAATTCGCCTTAAAAGCAAGAGTCGCAAACGCGTACATTGCGTAAGGTGTGAAGGAGACTAGTAGTTGCAAAGGAACGACATACTGAAGCTGAAACAAAATTGTTTTCAGTTTTTTTAAGGCAAATTTGTGGCAAATCATATATTAAACAATATCGGGTTGTATGAATTACTATAGATTTTAACTTTTTTGTTGCGTTTCATCAGTAGGTTTATCAATTTTAATTAGATGGCTATTCTCGCCTGAAAAGTTGGCGAATTTTTAAAAAATTTCCTGTAAGTGTCTGGTTTCCCCGTCTTTAATGCTTCCTGATTTAGAAATTTAAAGAACAACTAAGGTAAATAAACCAACATAAATATGACACTGCATTGAGGGGCAAAATACTGGTATAGAATAATATCGGCTGGTCGAAATATAAATTATCGGTTTAAATAATTAAAATATCTGTGCAACGCGAGTATAAATTGTCTATTTTTTCAATTGTATTTTGCTTAAATACTTTTCATATTTTGTCTTAACATAGCTCACTCTTATTGTTACACCCCTATTAGGCTTTCATTTGGCATTTTTATTTGCTGCTACTTATTTATTGCTATTTATTTGTTAATACTAAGAAAAAAATCTTCTTGCTATTACTATACTGAGGTAAAAGAAATTAAAAATTATTACTTTGATTATTATATTTACCCAACAAATCTTCTTATTTACTCTTGATACATTACTGTAATTAGCAAAGATGTTGTAAAGTGGAATAACAAACCAAAATACAGAAATTAGAAGCAAGTAAATCCAATATTTTCTGCAAGGAAAAAGATTAGAAAGACTTGAAAGAAGTTTTATTATTTAACACAAACAAAGCTACCTAAATATAGGCTTTTGATTTGAAAAAAAACAATCAAAGCGTGTACAATAAAGCATCTATCATTCTCACGCCATTTTCAGTTATCGCTCAACAGTTTGTAGCAGTATGTTCAGTTTATGTTACGTGCCTCTAAGTCTAATATGGTTTATTATAGAAAATTTAGTAAAAAGTGCGTGAGTAATATTTAAGTAAACACAATAGAAAAACAAATTTTGTAGAAACTTGAAAATACTGTAGTTTGAAATTTAATCAGTTAAAAATAACATAGACAAATTTAAGCAATTTTATGATAATTCATTCGTTTTTATTTGCCTAAAACTACTGGCTGTATAATAAAATAAAGTTTAATTTGATAATTAGTAAAGCTTTACGAAGAAAGCCGGTCAGTTTTAAAATGTGGATCTGTCCCTGCAATTGCCGACAAATTTGTTAAGTTTAAAACACTTTGATAACCAACCACGTTAAATACAATAAAGATTTAGAGAAAGAAATATGGAGGAAAAATTCATAGTTAAGACGCAGATTGGTGCTTGATATTTCGACCAACAACAGATTCCGGTCTTAATTATTGAAAAAAATAGAGAAAAAGTTAAAGCTTCTATCCAAATATAATTACCAGTATTTCTTTTTCTTACTATTACTTTTGGATTGTATGCATGTAAAGTTTGCTAACTTGTTATCAGTGGTGGGCAGAGCGCAAGTTACGCATTTGCAAAAGTAAAATATTTTTGGTGGAATTGAAAAAAACTAATCGTTTCCAGCCACATCTGTAAAGATCAACATGAGAACATTTTTTGGTTTTAAAAGAATTTTGTGCGAAAAAAGAGCAAAAAGGTATATCAACCTAAAAATGCAAAAAACCTTTTTGATTAAAACACATCACCCAACAGCAAGCGTTTACTTTTGATACTACCAAGAAAAAATTATTTTTAATTGTTTTAATAATATTGCACTGGCATAACTACATTGAATATATACATTTATTCCAGTAACAAATTAAAGGATATAGAAAATGCAGTGCTTGACTTGAAAAACTATTTCCACAAACAATGCATTTCTTTTTTATTATTACATATTTCATCTATATATTCTCCTGACTCGCAGGGCTGTATGCTTGATCCACTATGTAACCACATAATAAAAACAGTTGGAATTGAACTAACAACATTTAAATTGCTACCGGCTTTGCAATGGTGGTGCTACTTACTCAAATACACTTATATACCCTTGCCTATGTCACTTTTGTAATACCAAGACTGTTACGTTGGAAGAATATGAAGACTGCATTAATAAACAAAAAAATCATTTAAAAACTTAACTTTACTTTCAAACATGTTAAAAAGATTGGGTTTTTTCTTTAGTTACAAAAGGATGGAAAAAATTTTCCTTAAATAACATTCACTTATTATTATTATTATTATTTTTTTTTTGAGCCATGAAGGACCGATTACTGGTTAGTTAAGGATATTTGTTTTAGTAGAATATATTTTGTTGCAAAAGAAGTCTACAAAATATGCAAGATAAATCAGAGTTATTACATGTCAACTATTATATCAATAATTGTGACAATTCAGCATGATCTTAAGAAAACCCAAATAGATTTATCCAAATTGTCTCAACTTTTTTACCTCTTTTTACACCTCTAAAAAGGTCATTCATCTTTAATTAATCTGTTCAAAATTTTTGCTGCAAAAATTGGTATTGACTTCGACTAACCAAAAATAGAAAAATATTAAAAATATTTTCAGATTTAAATCTTATCTAAATTGAATTAAAAGTTTGTAGCAACTGGCCTAAACCTGATCTCTTTTATCGCTGTATGGTTGAGGTACTTAATAGGTTTTTTCAGGTTACGTTTGTTAAAACCGTAAAGCAAAAAACTGTCATAAAAAGCCTTTTGAAAAGTCACATTAATCTGACGAGGACCGTGGTTAAAATGAGACACTGTTGGCTAGAGTTGGTATTTAAGTGGACTCCAAACTACTCGACTGGAACTGTGTTTCTCAAACTTTTCTGCACGTCGACCCAATTCTAGTAAAATATATTCTATCGACCCCCAAATCTAGTACACCCTCTTAACTAATGTAATGTCTAATTAAAGTAAAGAACTTTTTATGCAACAATATTTTTTCCATTAGATGTGAAAAAAGCAAGTGAAGACCGAAAAAATAAAAAGGTCTTTACCTTAATGAATATACAATTTATACATTCTCTAGTTTATTATCATTGCAAAATGAGAAACATTGCTTCATGGCACCAGTAAGCCCAACAATTAGTTATCGACCCTCATTCAACCCCTTACTATTTATCTGCCCCTTGGATGTTCCAATTGACCACTTTGAGAACCACTGGACCACACCAACGAAACTGACAAAGCCGAGTCTTTGTTTTCTCTTTTACGTCAAAAAATTAGCTTTTATCATTTTAAATAAAGCTGTTTTAAATATAAAGAAATTGTGTTTTTAAGCATGATATAATAATACTTTTAAAAACTTTACATAAACTTACATCCCAAAGTTTTTGAAAGTAAGAAGGCAGCCGGTTCGATACTGAAGAATGTCGGTTTCATAACCGTATTCGCCAAAGCCAAAGAAAGGCATCAGTCCAACGACAGCAGCGTAGCAGCATTCCATTCGATTTTCAAACTTTCTATTGATGTCTGAATTTCAGCGCAAAGAATGCATGTAGTCGGTTTTGTTGATGGCTTTATCGTTAATTAAACATTTTACAGGTTTATAACTTGTTTAATTTTATTGCGTTACAGCAGCACGGGCAAGGCAAGGCTCAATTACTCAGAGCGACGTTGCAATGGCAACGCCATGGAAGTAATGTTGGTTAACACCCTGTCCTCATCACGTTGTTTTTCCTTCTATGTCGGTCTTTGGTATAGCAGTAGAAAAGTTGAAAACGTTGTTTTAACCAATCAAACAAAAATATTAATTTACATCATTCTCACAGTTTATTATTGCTTTTTTCTAAGTTGGCCCATTACGAAGCTGTAAAGCAGGCATGTCAAACTCTTGAGCTTACGCTGAATGCATTCATTGCAGAAATGAGATTGTGGGTCACAAATTCAAGGATGCTAACCAATTTTTTGACATTTGGTGTAATAAAGTGTTTGATGTCTACTGCAGCATCAAGACCCGTGTTTCCCGACCGGTGTGTGTGAGAGGTTTCCAGGTGTGCCACGAAAGATTTCAAAAAAATTATTTAGGGACGTCGAATTTTGCAGTTTTTGCACGTAAAATAAATAAGATTCGGAGCGAAGACCCGTTTATATTTAGAAAGAACTGATTTTGGGAAGGAAATTGACAAGAAACAGCGTGAATTCAGATGAAGATCTTTTTTTTTAGAGAACAGCTTATTGTTGCGGCGAAAATTAGAAAATCAGAGCGGAAAATTGTGGCGAAAGCGTTTTTCCTTTAGTTTGAGATGAAAAGCAGGAAATCGGCACATAAAAATAGGTAAAGACATTTTTTTAGAGATCATCTGATTTGGGGAACAAAAATTAATAAAAATGGTCTAAAAGTGTCACGATTTTTGATGAGTTTCAAAAATGTGCCGCAAACGGAAAAGGTTCAAAAACACTGATCTAGACCAGGGCTTCTCAAACTGTGGGTCGCGACCCCATTTGGGGTTTTGTGCTTTTGAAATTGGCTATTTTGCAATGATATTTATTGACAATCAAAGGTAAAGTGTCATTACACCATTGTTGCGTCATAAAGTAGTAAGGTGGCGTGATCAAAAGGTGAGTCATGTGGCGTAATCACGAGAACAGCAAGAAACAATGCAAAAAATTGCTTACTGAGTCTAAAGCCAAGATTGATTTTTATAGATGAATTTGAAATAACTAAATCATTTATTTGTCTTGATAAGATAGCTGTGAAAAAATATAGAGGAATTTGTTCATCCCATTAAATGTGCTTGATAATGTTTATTAAACAAAGTCTGTTTTTGTAATTTTGTTAATTCGCTTCAGGTTACTATTTCCATTTCTCGTTGTTATTACATGGCTTTTCATGCACATGCGTAATTTTTCATAGGAACAAATTAACGTAAAATTAACCTATACATATGGGGTCGCACAAAAATTTATTTTTTAAAATGAGGTCGCAGAACAAAAAAATTTGAGAAGCCCTGATCTAGACTACCGTATATTACTGAAAAATTTGCAGCATATCGGCAAAGGTCTGCAGACATTTGCTGATGTAATTTTTTTTTAAATCAAAATAAATAATTCAAGACATTTTTAAAATTAAAATGTTACAAATTAAAATTGGTCGCAAATATCATGAAAAATCCTTGGTTTGGTATCCCAGCAAACAGGCCATGTGGATTTCACGAGATTTTACGTAGAATCACGTAGCGTGTAAAACTTGATAATGTACAAATGTTCCTGTAGTCCGATAGCCATGCTTTACATTGTTTTTTTGCTTACTACGTTTTCAATGCCAGTTTAAAAAGTAGACTTACAATGCCGGCAAAAAAAATCTTTACATTTGCTCGCCAATAAAAAACTTTACATGAAAATTTCGCAATAGTCTTTTACTTACTGTTCGCACCAAAAGCATTACATCATAAAAGCGATTATACCTACATAATTATAAGGTTACCTTGTTGCTACAATTCATCATAATCTCATCCTTCAGCGTGCCTCGTGTTATTTTGTAGCAAGTTAATAGTAGATAAGTGAAATTTGTGAGATTTAGTCGATGTAAAGGTTTTTTTGCGGGCAATTGTATTTGCAATCCCAACTTTGACCACTAAAGATAAACGTGCATCAGTCAGTCTTATTCTCTGAGTAGATTTAACAATTTTTATTTGAAATAATTGTTTGGAAACATAATTGGACCCAAACAACGCCAAGATTTTTAATGCAAATACTCGAATGTCATGGCAATTTCGATTGTTTGCAGATAAAAATAAAACATGATACCAACTTCATACTTTACTTTCAGCGCGAAACTCGACTCAATTTTTAGATGTTCTATTTGATGACATTCATTAGCTTGAGCAGCATTATAAGTAAAAGAAAATAAAAAACGACAAAATTGGTCTTTAATCGATCTTCTTCTTTCAGCCTTTCCCTTCAATCAGGGTTAGCTACAGCGTATCATCTTTCTCCAAACCGTTCTGCTTTTAACGTCCGTCTCCCTCGCACCAACTTCCCCCATATCTTCTTTCACTACATCTAGAAATCTTCTCTTCGGTCTCCCTCTTTTCCTTTTTCCCGGTAATTCCATTTCCATCATCTTTCAGTGCTATTCTGTTTTGAGGGGCATGAAAAATTTTGAGGGGCATGAAAATTTTAAAGAAATCTATGAAATTAAAAACCAAACTTATTAAAAAAACATAATAATATATAATAATTTACAATTCATTTATTAATTCAACTATTTCAATGGCAAAATCAATACTGTTTAAATCCTTGTATTTCTTTTAAATACAAATTCAGCCACATAATGCTAATTCTAACCTAGACACTTACTATTACGTCACAATTTTATTAAAACATCACAGTTTACTAATAAATAATAAAACAAAACACAAATTGCACATACTTTATAATTTATTAATCTGTCAGGTTAAAATAATTTTCATGCCCCTTAAAACAGAACGTCGCCCATCTTTCTTGTTACATACTCTTGGTATCTCCTCATGACATGTCCATACCACCTCAGCCTGCCCTCCCTCATCTTCATTCCTAACTGTTCTACCTTAACTGTACCCCTGATGTACTCGTTTCTAATCTTGTCCTTTCTCGTCACTCCCATGGCAAACCTCAACATTTTCATCTCTGTAACTTCCATCTCTTCCACTTATTTCTTTGTGACCGCCGCCATCAAGTCTATACATTATTGCTGGTCTCACCACTGAACTGTACACTTGGTCTTTAATCGATGAAAAATCAAAATATCTTTTGAATTCTTTTAAGAGAGTCTTAGTAAGATGGGTATATTTCTTAATGTCCTATAAAGATTCTGAATTGATAAATCTGCTGTTTTTATGTTGTTTGGATTGACAAAAATGTACCGAAATGCATAATTCTGTTAAAACCTTGTTGTATTGTTTCGGAAATTTGCGAATCGTTTCAAAAGGTAGAAACTCATAAAAAAAGACAGTTAAGACTCGTTTTCACTACGCACGTGAAATAGAGCATTCTTTGTTTTTTTTATTACTACGAGCGTGGAATAGAGTATTCTTTGTTTGTTTTATTGATTTTTTTGCTTCACTTAGCGCTCACTAAGATTTTAAGCGCATAAAGATCAATAAAAGAAACCAATAATGCTCCATTCTATGCTTGTAGTGGAAACAAGCCTTTATGTGATCACGGATTTGACAAGCCTGCTGTACACCATCGTATAACTAGAAAGGTTAATTTAACTTAGTCACTAAAACTAAAATAGATTACATGGGCCGATATTATTATTTTAAGTTATCAATGATAAAAAAATAAATAATCACCTGTCCTCAAAATTATATAGTACTTGTAAGCATTGACTGAACAAAACAAAACTATTTTCAAAAATTTAACTTCGCAATCAAATAAATTTTTGACTGCATGCGCTATCAAATCATAATGTATATTTATAAGACGTTACACTTGCAGCCGAGCGATTATGACGACGTGCTTTCCGAAATGTCAAAACATTGCTTTTCGTTTGAAACTTTTCGTTTGTTGTTCAGTTTTTACAGACTGATATGACTGCAATTTAGAATGTTTTAAAAAACTGTAAAACAGCAAAAGTGACGTGAGTGCGTTTTCAAAGGAAACAGCAACGTAACGAGGGCAAGAGTCGAACCAACCCCGTTTGCATCATGGTAACGGTACTACGTCTACCCCAGACACTCCTGCTGACAGCAAATCCTTGGCTTCGAATCTCAAATCCGAAGTTGTAATCAACTTAAAAAGTTACTTATTAGCTTTACAATTTGAAAATGTTTAAGTTTTTCTTTAAAGCAAACCACAACTACTGCAGTTAACTCACATTTTCCCTTTTCGCATTCTCGGTAATACTTCATTTTTGCAAGCCATTTTATGCATGAAATGCTAAAAAATGATGCAGACATTCCGAAGAAAGCATCCAGCTGAAGGTACAAAAAGAAAGTTCTGTATTATCTTGCTACATAATGTGCGTTTGTTTACGCGAATAAACTTACTTAAATTTTTGCTATTGTAAAAAATTAACGCTTTAAATAAAAAGACTATTTAATAGTAAGTATTAAGTAGTATTCAAAGAGCTCTTGTGAAGACACCTCGCCATCATATTGCATACACAGAATAGTAAAAAATAACCAATGATACGGCAGTGATGGCCTTACAAAATGGGGGAGCCCGGTGCAACAAAAATAGGGAGCCACTTTTTTGTGTTCCAAATTTGTTTGGTCCCAAAATAAAGTGATCTCTAAAAAAAGTCATCACTTTAGGGGGGCACCGTCATGGTTCTATTATGAAAAAATAGCGCAATATTTTGTGTAGGGGAGGCCCACTTATTGACGTTTTTTAGAGAGGCCCCGGTGCGGCCGCTCCGTTCACTCCGTGAAGCCACCACTGGATGTGCGGTAAGTTAATATCAAATCACAAACTGCTTTTGCATACGACTTCCACGTATTTTTTTCGTTAAGCAAAAAAATTAATTACCAAACTCCTTCAAAAGCAAATAAGTGCTAATCCAAACGAACAATTAAGCGCCAATCTATTGACGTCATATTTGAAAAAAGGTTTGAGTTTTTTAACTTTTAAAGTGTAAGCAAAAGCAGGTTTAAAAGTAATCTTTTGGACGCTTTGTACAGGTATAAGTGATGAGTTGGTTTTACGAAGGTAATCGATGTTTCGTGACGCACTGCATTGGTGCAATGTCTTGATCATAATCATTGATTTGTTAATCAGACTTTTTTTTGGAGCTTGATATAGCCAGTTACTCGTAGTACTTTTACATAGTTTAATTGTCAAAAGTTATCTTTTCTATATTGTAAAAAAACTCTCAGCGGCGACCAATGCAGGTAAATGTTCAAATGTGATTGCTAATTTTATGGCTGCAAAATTTTGAATCAATTTTTTAATAAATTTTTGTGAAAACAATCAATCACAAAATTACAAGAACTGCATAACTTTCATAAAATAAATAGAGTCTTAAGGTATGCTTAACTTACAATATAAGCAAGATTATTATTGTAATATATAAATGTTTGGCATCTTAACTGCTGTTATAATGATAACAGCAAACATTTCATTACGGGAAATAGTTCGTGTCATTTTGAAACTTACTTACAATTACATTACAAAGCAGGCACCTTTTTTGCATTTCCTAGCTTTGGTTCCACCATAAAAAAGAGAGTATAATGATCAAGTTAGTAACCACTAAGAGAATATAAACATTGTATGTAACCTTTTATAGCAATAGTTCTCAACCTTTTTCACTTTCGGCACCCCTCAAATAAGATAAATATTTTCTGGCACCCGAAAATAATTTTTTCTCTGCTATTCTACTTTAAGTAAAGACTTAAAACTAAACAAAAGTTTTGAGCTTTAAAACAAAAATAAAATTAAATTGTTTGTGGCATCCCTAGCAATTGAAAATGACACACTAAAGTACTGCGGCACTCCGGTTGAGAGCCACGGTGTTATAGATTTACGATAAATCTTAAAGTATTGCATTAAATGTCAGCTTGAGCAATTTAATTACCTGACACAATACATCGCCAAATGGCCACTCAGAGGAGAAGGCAGCAACAGTGCTCATGAACGCGTGAATTGCTATTATCATGTCAGAGACACCCAGAGACAACAAGAAGAAGTGTTTTTTGCGAAGCTCAGGCTGGTTACGAAATGCCGCGGCTATGAGAATGTGACCCAGACAGCTAATGCCTGCTGTAAACATAAAAATTGCTTTAATTAAAATTTCTATAAAAAAAAGTAATAGATTGTTGTAAAAGTCGATGCAAATCGTTTAAATTAGGTCTTACTTTTCATTTTTTTTTTGATGCAGGATTGCCACAAAAGACAAGTTGCATGATTGCTTGATATTTTTTTGAGTTGTGATCGGTTGAGGATAAAAATTGTAGCATTTATTTTTGCTTAAACTTTTTGTGGATTTAAATTTTTTTATGGCATGTCAATCTTTAAACACCGCTCAGCATCATTTCTAGCAGTTATCCCTTGAACAAGCAGGATAATGACTTAAATTCAATAAATCATTTAAGCGAAATAAATAGGTTTGCTTTCGCAGATATTACTAGTTTAGTGTCCAACTACAGTTCTTTATTTAGCTTTTTTTATGGTGCTAAAACGGTTATCTTTGACGGTAATTCAGAACTGCTAGAAAAAAAACAAGAAAAAAATTTATAAAATTTTTTCAAGCTCATATTATATCAAGTGCAAGAGATGAAAATCAAACTACGTCGACAATAATTAATCCGTTTTATCTCGACTAAGGTGAGGATCGATTTTTGTTTGATACTGACTTTGGAATTATGGAATTCAGGTCCCGAGTTTAAAGTTGTTATTTCTATTGTCAATATCTATTTGGATAGACCAAAAAAACTGATTTCTTGCGACTTTAAACTTATTAGATTATTTCAAACATTTATCAAAAAATGAGGACATCACATAATTTTAAAAAATCTATTTGAGTTTATTAATTAATAAACCGATTTTTTCAAAATAAAATATCAGTTTTGAATTGAAAATATAACATAGTCGTAGTGGATTTGTATTTATTTGGATTTTTAAAACATCTAAAAAATAAATCTTACTTACCAAGTGTTCCCATTAAGATTCCATAAAGTGGTTTGTTCATTTCATTACTCATAATGAGATTTTTATTTTTTTTCGATCTTTTAAAACAAACTTCACCTAAATAAACAAAATGCATTTAAATTTTTGTTAATAGAACAAAACTCGTATAAAAGTATTTACCAATGTTGAAATGTAAATGTTTTTATGAGAAAATTTTTTACAAAAAATTTTTGTTGAGTGTGTGATCTTAAGTGAAAATTTTATAAAATAAAAGTTTTTTTTAAGGATTTGCAGTTAATAAAGCTGGCAAATATTGAGGTAATTTTTTAATAATATGTGTAGTTTTAGGTGTGTGAAAAAAACACTAATAAAATTACTTTTACAATGTAAATTCTCGAAATATTTTTTACGTGTCACAATGCCAGGGCAAGATGATAGAAGAATTCTCGGGTTTGACTCTTAAAGTTTTAGAATTAACAATAAAATATCATATTAACTTGTTCGCTTCATTTAACCCTTCTAAAATATTGTGTCGACTGACGGCAAAACGCTCGGGCAAGATGCTTTTATAACAAGAACTCAAAACTTTCGTTTTTTTTTTTTTTGAAAAATGTACTTTCACTAATCTCGATTTGGATAAAGAAACCGTTGCGCTTTTAGCTTATACGGCGCGTTGTTTGCTTGGGGTCTTTGGGAGGATCTCTCAATGTCACCCACATCACAATAGAAAAACTAAAAACCAAACAAAAAACTATCAATCGGGCGGCCATACCTCGGCATTTCCGAAAGCGGGTCAAGGTAATCGCTAGTGGTCAGAAGATTAAATCGATGAAACGAATAAATAAATAAACGAATTAATCAAACACATAAATTAGTATTATCTAGTTTGTTAAAGATGGTTATATTTTTGCAATGTTACTCACAGATGTACCATTGCTGCGATTAAATATTTTTTTGAACTAATTTATGCAAGCCATTTATTTATCGTACAGCAAAGAACTCACGCTGTGACTCGCCGAGAGCGAATACGCTACACGCATGAGCGATCAGCTTAAGCGAACTTGCATGCTCCCATAACGTCATAAAACAATGCATTTAATTTAAGGGATTTTTAGAGATTTGAATACTTACTTCTTAGAACAGCCATAGAGCTATTAAAGTAATTTGTTTTCGCTGGGTCGTACTCTGTTAATGATTGCTTGTTTTTTTTTCTTTTCAATAGTGAGATAATTTTGATTTAAAATTACTTCTCAACACCAACTTATTAAAAAAAAACTTGTTAAAAATGTATTGACAAGTACATTTAAGGGGTTCAGACGAAAGAGGTCGGGAAAAAAGCAAGCGCACCGCTTATTTTCAGCTCCGCATTTTACTAGCTTTTTCCGCGAACCATTTCAGTGCGATGAACCTAAAAACTTGAAATATTCCAATTTCAAGTTTTTTCCGAGAAACGCAAAAAATTTAGCGCTTCGGCGATTCGTTTGCACTTTCCGTTTTGTTTTTTTCGCCAAACGCTTTCAATTAGAACCAACCTTTAACCAGCGCTGAATAATTTCAATAAAAATTCAGTTTTTTGTGAAAAGTGAAGAAAGTCAAAGACAAATGTTTGTAAGTCAGGTGACCAACCAATCGAAACAAAGCTTTACAGCCATTTTATTAAAAAGTCTCAACAAAAAATCCCAGCTAAATACCATTTATTTATAAATTTTGATTCTATTTCAATAAGTATCTGAAAAAATTTTAATAAACAAAAGCTTATAAATCGGGTAATATTTAGCAAAAATTTTTTGTTAAGAATTTTTTATAATTAATTTTTCCAGTCTGTGTATCTTACTATGGATCTACCATTTATTGCAAGTTTGGACCAGGTTTAGTTTTGGACAGTTTTGGATTATTTGATAATTTATTATTTGAATATGAATTTTGGTCAAAGAGTTTGCAATTGAGAATATGTTCGATATTCGGACCGGGTGCTGCAATGACATACTTTTAAAATCCATTTTCAGCTTGTTTTTATAAGGCAATCAATTTTATGTATTGGCTTAGTCTTATTAAGGATTGCTACAATATCAAAAAAAATTCTTCTTTGTCGAAGTGCTGCACATACACTCGGTTCTTGGCTGATACGATAAGAAATGAATAAGAAAAAACAATTTTTTGCTTTCAATTAATTTTTAAAAAAATATTGCAGCAAAAAATACTTAAAACCTTCAAATTATTGTTTTTTGATCAGATATCGTAATGGTGCTTTTCATATCAACCAATAGATCAGATATCAAACCTGATTAAAACTCTCTTTTGCCTCGTGTATATTTACCTTCATCCAGTTTCTTTTTAGTATTTCTCCTACAAACACAGGAAGTTTGAAATCCATTTCCTGTTGGAACGATTCTGTCACAGTTCTGCCAACAACTTGCCACTTTGCGAGTATTATGTAAGTAGAACTTTACTTGTACCGGCGTGTAAAATATGTTTAAAGAAAAGTTTGATTCGGTTTTGGTTTTTATGTATTTTCATGTTCATTTCCATTTATTTATTTTTTCGTATCATTTTTTTTATCTCTATTTATTTTCTTGACTCCCATGAAAAGTAGTTATACTTAGGGAAATTGTCAAGCGATGGTCCCGATTCAGACCTGCTTTCGGAGATGCCACGATTTTAAACTTTATTAAAACTCATTTCCACTACGAGCGTAGAATGGAGTAATCTTTGTTTCTTTTATTGATTTTTTTTTGCTTTAGCGCGGAAAGAAGTAAAAAAATCAATAAAACAAAGAACACTCCATTCCACGCTCGTCGTGGAAACGAGCCTTTATTTTAATTTTCAACGATTGTCATTCAGCAATCCATCCCATTTTTTGCTTTCAATTGTTGAAATTTCAGCCCGAATTAATTTGTCCTCAGTAAAAAAATTTCAACGCATTATTGGGAGGATGTTGGAAAACGTATTTTATGTCATTCTGAGTCTCGATATTTTTGTTATTTTTCAATCAAATTTCTTGGAAATGCAACCTAAATAAGCAAAATCTTTAAACATCATTCAGAACAACTATATTCCATAAATATAGGTAGTCTTTAGTTATCTATAATTGATGACTTGTCATTTACTACAAAATACTATTATCAAATATTTATGATCCTAGATTTTCTATGCTGCATGAAATAGATTATATAGGACTGCTTTTACTCGAAGAACAAATTAAGAAAGCAATTTTAAAGTTTTTACGTGGTTGATGAAAAACATTTTGTTTACATAGTCACACGAAATCACATTATCCTGACGCCCGACGGTATGATCAATAGGTACTGCATTATATGGTGCACGACGTATGCACAAAATGCTGTTGGAGCCAATCATTAAAATTTTTTGTTTATTTAAATAAAAGAAAGGGTAAAACGTCTCGTACGAGCTTTTGGTTATCTTTGCCTATAGGCCTATGTTGATGTTATATTAAAAAAACTTTTTAGCTCTTTATCGCCACAGAAAGCAACGAAATCAATTTAGTCATCTTTCTTTTCATCTTTACAAGGTGCTTGCTACCTTTGTTCTTGCCAAACTAGCGAAAACAAATAAATGCAACTTCAACCCCAATCTAAAATCAATTTTTCTTGCGGCTGCTGAATGATGTCAACAGCAAATAATTCATCTTAAACCTTCACAAGCTTCAATTTTTAAATGGAATATTGATTTTTTGTCGTGTGCAAAGAAAAATTTGATAGCTGAACTGTCTGAGTCTTTCGTAAAAATGGTTTTAAATTGAACTGATGCGCAAAAAATGTTTATATAGTAAATATTTTCATGTTTTTACTGATGAGTATTACATACTAAGCAGTTGGTTGTAGAAGAAAAGGCATACCTTTACATAATAAAAGCGTTGGAAAAAATTTTTACTATGCCAAACGTTGAGAAGGTAAAGCAAGAACAAAGCGATTAGAATTGTAGAGAACCAAAATGAAACATAAATTGTGCACATCAGGGATGGCAAGCCTTTTCCATTGAGCCAAACGAAACTGAAAATTTGAAAAAGTTTACGTAGCTAGGTGATAAAACTATTTGATGTTAATAAACGTTTATAGCGAAGACTGTTTTTCATAAGGTGGAAATGAATGGCAAAAATGAGATATTTGTAAAATTCAACTAAAAAAAAAATTCGTAATTCGAAAAATACTTTCAAAGAGCATCGTGTCCCATGAAAATTAGCATAAGACCAAAAAAAAGGTTTTCACTTAAAATCTGAGAGAAAAAGAGTACTAAAAAATACAAAAATTTCGACACTTTTCTACATGTCCACTAGAGGCCAAATACCACGTTCTACAAAAATACAAAACTTTTATTTTTTGAGACGGCAAACAAACAGAACATTATTTTCAGTTTGTGACCCATGAAACAGCGGTTTACCACTCTTATTATTGCGTAGCATTTCATAACCTAGAATGAATATACCTCTGAGAATAACTTTTTTGATTCTTTGTTATAAACCATTTGTAGCAACTACAAAAGTATTCAAGCCCAGTCTACTTTTTAATTTACTTTGTAATTTTTCAAAAGCAAAATAATTTTAAATTCAACAATGGCATCAGCAGCTGCTCAATTAAAAGCAGAAGTGTACATTGGATTTGGAGTCCAAATAACCAGAATATCTGGTTGTGATTGTGGATTCAAATTTAACATCAAATTTTTTCTAGCTTAAAGGTGAATTTGGTAATTTTTTTCGGTAAATTGGTAATATATGCAAAAAAGTTTAAGAAACACTGTGTTACGTCTAAATAACGCCTCCTTTTTTTGATTTACAAATTATACGCTTTCCTGGCGGCGGCGTAAGGTTTCGCTTTATCGTCGATTTCGATTCAGGCAATGTAAATTCGTCGCAGCAGCGGGAAGTCGAGTCGTCACCACTCTCGTTAACTCAAAGTAAGTGGATTCAATTATTTGCTCTTATGTTGGAATGTTTTTATATTTTTTTAATGTTATATTTATTTTTGCTTACTTATAAAAAATTGAAACAAACTATTAAAATCGCCTTAAACTATCTGGCCGTGTCCGTCTTATAATAAACGTAACCCAACAAGTGTGAACGCGATGGCTTTTTCTCCGGGTTCATAACAGGATTGCGGGTGCATTTAATCTACCTCTAATAGTGGGCAGTAAACTGTCGTAGGTTAGACGCCGACTGGTGTAAAGCACGCTAAAATTTGCTGTGACTTCTACCCACTGGTAGAGACTGTGCTTTTTAAATGAGATTTTTATGGCTGCTTCGGTTGAAAAAGAAAAAATAAAAAAATTTGAACAAGAAAAGAAACCTGTAGCACTAAGCAAATAGTAAACTCGTACCGAAACTTTTCCTTGAAGAGCTCTGAAAACAGACCAATTTGTTTTTTTAATATCTTAAAATTATAAGTAACAACATAGAAAATCAAAATTTTCTTAAAAATTTCGTATTGTAATTTAATACAGTTAAAAAAACCAACACACAAGCCTTTTATAAACAAAATAACGCGTTCCAGCAAATGTAAAAAAAAGAATACAGAATTGAAAAATATTCCCAATTAATTCTGATTTCAAGACAAAAAATTTGATCTTGCAAATCAGGGATGTACACAGTGCAACCTTTAGCGCTGCCGGGTCAAAAGCGTACAACAAAATCAAACCCGGGCCAGATTTGCGCTACTTTTCAATTATCTCTCTGTTATCACAAAAACGATTTAGTTTTATAGCAAATCATGAAAAAATTTTTTTGCATTTGCATCAATCAATCGCATCTAACCACTGTATCTACAGTAGATTTAAGAAGTAGAGCGACAAGGCTCTAGGTATAAAACTAATCGACAATGATGTTAGTGGCAAGAACTATCATTCTATTTCAATGCCACAGCTTTTTGCGGACCACATAATTTTGCTTTGCCAGCCGCAGCTCCACACCCTTGTTGTAAACCTTTACTGTGTATGAGATTTAGATGATTAAAAATTACACATAGGTCTAAAAATCGAAATTAATATCATTTATTAAATTAAAGAGCAAAAATTACACGTCTGACTTTCTTGTCAAATCATGAGACAATTTACTATATAATGTAAACATACCCTTGCAATTGTGTGGAGTAAATCCAATTTCTCGTTTCACTTGTGTTAAGTTATTATTATCAATGCTTTTATGGATTTTACAGTCCGCTTCACCGTATGCGCTCATGACTACTCGCTTGCTAATGTGATCGTGATATTGCGTGATCAATTTTTCAACATCATGATGTAGTAAAACATCGCATACCAATCGACCACAGCTCGATGAAGCCGGCCGCCCTTGTTGTTTATCGATTTTATATTGATTATTATCATCAACCAAAAACATCAAATCTCTTATAATTTGTTTCTCTGAGCATTTCAACCCTCTAAATCTAAAAACAACTCTTAAAATGTCTAAGCTTGCTTTGCTTCTGCTACGGTTAAGGCAATATAGGTTTTTTTCTACAACTTCTACAGGCATTAAATAACGATGTCCTTTCCGTGATTTAAAATCAACATGAATCAATTTGATGATTTAAAATCAACGTCGTCTGCAATTATTCGTTTCGATAAAATACCAGAGACTTCTTTTAATAAGTTACCCATATAACGCTTCAAATCAGTACCGTCAGCGTATTAGTTCGTTTTGCTCAAAAGAGAATAAATTTGATTAGTTTAATCAATTCTTCATTTTCAATTTCAAAGTATAATCTTTTAAACTCTTATCATTTGCAGAAATAAGGGTTTGGGGTAATTACTAAAGACGCCAAAGAAATTGTATGGAGCGGCTCTGAAATTAACAATATAATTTTAACCCTATCTCGACAAACAAATCTAAAATCGAAATTAAGAATCTCCTTGTAAGTATGTCTTCGCGAGAATAACCGCCATTTCAACAATAAAACTTAAATCACTTGTTTGCAAACACAGACCGACATTCACCAAACAACTTGTATAGATTACAGAAAAAATAACAAAAGGCTAACGCTCAAATCGTTCGATCTCACTTCTACTTCCATTTTAAGTTTTAAAGAGTCATTTTTTCCTCCTTCAGGTTTGGTCAAGGGCTGCGTCTGTTTACGACAATTTATAGTGAACACAAACTATTTCGTAATTTGTATGTCGTACTCGCTGCAAATTCAACCAATCGTTCTCGTGCAACTTCTATTTGCTCCATCTCAGAAATGACTCCTTCGAATAATCCTATGCGATTTTTTAATAAAATTGAATCTTCAGTATGTTAATCATAGCCTATTGGTCATATGAAAAAGATTAAGTACCTCACTGCTACTATATTAGTTTCATGAAAAGTATAATTAGGAAATAAGCCGATTGTGCAAGGCGCCGGACATTTTGCAATTTTACCAAACAGCAACAAGCCTAATTGTTTTGCTTTTAAAACAAAAAGCCATGTTAGAAGTTAAAAGTTTTTAAAAACCTTAAACTTGCTGACTTGTAAAAAATTCGAACAACTATTTTATTCGGCTTGATTTTTAAACTTTGTTACATCTTTTGTGGGCAGATTTCAGAATACAAATTATACCACTAACTAATGTGCCACCTGTGCTTTCTTTCACTAAATTATAAAAGGAAAACCCAAAGTTGTTCAAAAATACTAAACGCCAAAACTCAAATCAATGCTTTTCTGCACAATCTTTCACACGTTCTTTAATTGAATATTGATTTTAATCAATTTTAATGTTATAAAGCAATCAAAGAAAAAAGCCTTAAGTATTAAATGAAGCATGTGTTGAATATGATTTTAAACGCTAAAAATAGTCGGCTAATTGCAGTCTCTTGTCAAGTCATATTTTTTAAATAATGTTTTTGTTGCCGTTATTTGTTGGCCAAATGAATCAGAAAGCACCGTCACAGCAACAATCATAATCGAATGTTCTCGATTTAACATGTCGATCGGCTTTGAAAAAGCACTTTTAAGAATTGCTCCGCTTAAGGGTATTGACAAGCAGTTTACACCAAAGCATAAGTTTATTATAAAAATAAATTAACGAGATAAAGAATGTCAGAATGCCAGCATGTTAGTAATAGTTTATCTTAAAATTTTCAGATAATCCTTTGACCTTATTTTGTTCTCAAAACGTCTTTATTATTTTATTGCAACTTTTAAAAACAAGAATAAAAGATATGTTAAGATGATTCAGATCTAATAGATAACCAAAAAGTGCTCTTTGCCTACTTTTATGCTGCCAAAGACAACTAAAGACAAAAATTAAGTCTTCACTTTAAAATTTATAACACCGGTGTAACAACAGGCCACTGGTCAACAACTCAAAATATCTGTGGTTTGAACATTATTGACCCTTGAATTAAGCTAGTGATCACAGAAAAATTTTTAAAAAATATATAGGAAATGGTTGAAATCGTTCAGGAGGGTCTATAAAACTTATGTCGCAGAACGTGCTTTAGACCTACCACATTTAAACGAAATCAGCTTTGCACCACCTTGGTCTAAATCAGTGGTTTTCTTTTACGAAGTAGTTCAACCCTTAAAAAAATCCATTTTAAAAAGGTATTTTTACATGCTGGCTGCTCATTTAGTTGCCCTTCGGTTAAATTTAATTGCTGCACACAAGTGATAGCGTAAAAACAAGCCAAAATTTTAAAATTAAACGTTTTAATCAAAGTTAGGCTATCTAAAAAAAAATAAAAAAATCAAAGTTTACTTGCGGAACTTTTAACAATTTGAAGCTGTTAAATAAAATAAATAATTCTTGCAACTTGACAAAGAAAAGTGCAAAGGGAACATACCGCTACGGAAACAGATACCGATTAACAAAAGCTGACATAAAAGCTTTTTTTCAAATAGCATTATACGTCGCCGGAAACAAGGTATGGCATGTAATTTTACATTTTCACACTTAAAGTAATTGGTTTGACTACGTTTGTTACTTCTACAAATAAGGTTTTGGAATCAAATTTCATAAATAAAGGCAGACGATACATATCTTGAATACTTACAGCGTAACATAACCGAATTCTGCATCGCTAGTTGTTGTTAAGAGTTGTCCTAAGCCAGTGGTCGGCAACCTTAACCACTCAAAAATATGTCCAATAGAAAGGGATACGCCAAGAGCCACAAAGCCTTTTTGATTAGAATTAATATAAAATTAAGATTACTTTGCACATGATATTTCACTTAACAATCAAAACATATAAATATATGAAAATAATAGTCAAGATTGAAAAATCAAACCATAAAAAAGTCCAAAAATAATTTGCTGGAATAATTTGATGTTCTCCTCGAAGTATGGTTGTTTTTTTCCGCATTAATTTAGATGATGTATATATCTAACTCACTGCCATACGCGTAATCTAAAATAACTACTTTTCTAAGCAAAAACGCCGCAATTTTTATAAATATGTAGGCCTAACAGATTAAACTGGTGCCTTGATTATTATGGCTAAAATAATTGAGGCGCAAGCATTTCCGGCTTTAGAGTCGCGTGTTGTTGACCTATGTCCGAAGCCAGGACTGGCGAATCACTGACCCGCGGGTCGCAGCGTGACCCACTAGTTAAAATTCAATGACCGATCTGATGTTCCAAAATTCCTGGCAATTTTAATCTGCAACATCCATTTAGGACGAATTGGACACTGATGGAAAGTGAAGACATTTTTTTTTTAGTCTCCACCTTGAAATTCGGTCAAAATTAGAGGTTTTGAATGCTGATAAAAAGTGAAAACCTTTTTTTAGACTTCACCTTGAATTTTCCCAAAAATTAAAGGACTATGAAAAAGGTTCGCCATTCTTGTCGACCTAGGCAAAAGTTGCAAAAACTATCTTAAAAATTTATCTTTAACATTGGACCAGCTAAATCAGTTTTAAACTTTTTGAACGTTGCAGTAAATTGTTATCTTGGCAAAACAAATGATTTAAGCTACAGTTTTTTTCTATGAGTTTTTTTTATTTTTTATTATTTATTTTATCTCTATATTTATTCTCCTGACTCGCAGAAAAGCGACGGAGGCGCTAATACATAGGGTAAGCAATTACCCCGACCTGCTTCCGGAGAAGCCAAGATATTGCTGTACGCTTGAAATTTAATAGAAATATGACTCAAGCAGGGGAAAGTGCCGTAAAGTGTCTTTCCCAGGGACACAACAGAATGGCGCGAATAGGTTTTCAACCGAGACCGTGTCGACCACAATCCCAGCGCTTTGACCATTCGACCACACTGCCGACTGAGTTAAAATTTAGCAAATTCTAAAACAGGAAAGTAAATAAAAAAAGTTTCATTTCATATCATAAAATATATTAGAGGGTTTGTTTTCAATGATGAAAAAATAACTTTTTAAATTGCATTGAAAAATAAAAGCAATGTTGTTTTCATAAACAAAACTATAAAATTTAATACATTTCGAATTTTACGAAACCATAGCTTGCAAGCTCACAAATATTTTTCAAGTTTTCGAGAAAATTTTAATCGCCATCGAAATCCATGTTTTGCTTATAAGCAATTAGCCAATCCCTATTTCTGTATAAGGTCTGAAGTTTTAAGAAAAAAGAACATCCAATCGGTGTACCAAGCGATATAAATTAATGGCTAGCATAGGATAGGGAATTTCCCACCAATGTCAGCAGTGCGTCCGAGTAGTTAACAGCGATGTTTTATTGGTGACCGTGATTGACATGGTCTCGGTTCAACTCTTACTATCGTGATGCTGCCGTGTGCTTGGGGAAAACAATATACAACACTTTCATGCGCTGATAGTTCTTAGCAAAGGGCTCTAAATTTTAATCACAGCACTTCGTAAAAATTATTTTAAAAAATGCCTTTCTAGAAACTATAGGCTAAAAACAAAAAATTGTCGACCGCACAGCAATATGTCGGCGTCTCCAGAAGCAGTCCGAAGAAACGGTTGACCATTGCTCTACGATTAATGCTTCCGAATGTTGCTTTGTAAGTCAGGAGGATATGCAAATGAAATTATGACGAACAAGCATTTTGCTTAAACATTTCGTTTTTCTTTAAATTTAGGCCGGTTTATGTAAAAGCTTGAGCGTATTTTTTGGCAATTGAAAACTCCACTTTTTAAAAAACATAGAAGTAATCAAAAATGAACACAACGACAAAAATATCAAGAAAAAAACAAAAATAATTGATCGTTAGATATTTTAAATGTTTGCTAAAATCAACTGTTTTATTAAAAATTTAATATGAAGTCTAAGTCTGAGAAGCTTTTGCCGAAATATGATGTTACTTACAGAATTAATAGTGTTTTTGTGTAGCTTACAACTTTAAATGTTACAAAAGACACTTTTCGAACAAAGTTGCAACAAGTAATTTTTAAAAAAAGGCCACAATTATGAAATTCAGCCAATTATTTCCATCGTTTAAGCTTTTTCTTTTAAGTAATGACTATTTCTTGAAGTTCACAAGAAAAACATTTTACTTGGAAACAAATTTTCTGTTTAATGAAGTTGCGTTGATTAACATTAAAAGATCAAAACTTTTAAAAATTATTGAACTGCACGGCGAAGTTAACGTGAATTTCGATTTGCCGAAAAGCCGCGTAAACTGGCGCTTTTCAAACTGTGGGTCCCAACCTTTCAGTGGGGCGAATAAAAAATAAAAAGGGTCTTGACAAAAAAGAAAGAAAATCAAAAATAGCAAAGTGGTCAGGTGACCATTGTATTGTTTTATGTTGTATTGTGTTAAGTAGCTACGCGTGTGAAACCGCAGGTAACAAATAAATTCAATCCTCTCTTTCGTATTTAAGTTACATCTATATTTTTTCTGGATCGGGCGTCATAGAGTTACGCATATTAAATAAGGGTAGTTTGTAACTTGGAGGGATTTCGGTGACCTTATTTAAACAAGTTCTACACTTCGAAGACGGATATAGCTATTGAATTCCTTTAAATCGTCGGAAACGCCAGCATCTTTCAACAAAGAGTGAATTTTAAGAATTGCGAGTCTTTCCTTCGTACCAAAAAATTAAATTTACTCTCTTCTTCTCCACAAAGCAAGTGCGAACAAAGCAAAAAAACATTTTTAAATTTTTTTCTTTGTCTTCACTAATTTTATATTACTTTTATATTTTTGTCCGAATTGTAGTAATTTATTGTAGTACTTACAGTATTATATTATAGTAATTTTATATAGTAACTTACCTTAATATTCCTGTTAGTCTTTACTAATTTTTTACAGACTCAGACTTAATCTCCGCACTTTCAGATATCGTAATATATCCAGCTTTTTCATATATATATACATGAAAAAAAGCTAATAATGAATCGTTCTATTATTCGAAAAAAGAACAATGAAGAAACATTTTTCTTTATATTTGTTTTTCCTGAAAGGAATAATATTTTATTTTACAAATAAATAAAACAATTTGCGGATAATAAAATTGTACATTTGTATAAATTCTCTATACTGAATGAACGAACTTAGTGAACAAAGTTTGTCTTATTACTAGGCATACCATATTTCCGAAGGGGCAAACCGAAACGCTCGTTAATAGAAAAAATTCGTCCCTCAAAAGTAGTGTTTCCTAAAAAAAGTCTTCACTTCGAATCAGTCTCGGATTGCAAGATTTTTGTTCCTGAAACGCAGTGTTCTCTGAATAAAACGAAAAAAGGAGGTCTTCATTTTGAACAGTGGCGTACGCAGAAATTTGTGAAGGGGGGTTTTGGAGCCGAAAACACGATTGCTCCAAGTGGTCCTGGTAATGGGCAAAAACTTTCAAAATTAGGCCTACATTCAAGAATAAAGTGTTTTGATTTTAAGAACATCTTGCAGCAGCATGAATTTCTTTTTACCAAACCGTAAAACTAACTATTGAAAAGGCATGTGCGTAGAAACTTTCCAAATTAAAAGCAACTCCTGTAAATGATGAGAACAATAGGTAAAAAATCAAACGAGCAAAAAAATAACCTTACTTAACAAATATTTAAAGTTTTTTACAGGGTTATATTCAAACGCCTGTTTTTTTCACTTAATCAGTTAATTACGTCAAGAGGACAAGGCGTGTGGCTCCTATAAATGTTTAATAATGCAAGTCCATTCATTCGAGTGGTACCAGTTGTGTTTCGTAAGCACGTTTTTAGTCTGCATAATGTGAAAAACTTTACGATTGTTCACTAGTGCATGTTGTCACTGGAAGAGTTAACAAAATGGTCATCAATGTAAATATGTTCGGAAAAGCATCGGAACTGCATTCCTTGATGCTGCTCAACGCATCAGTTGGTCTTTCTGTTGCGTTAAACCGAAAAAGTTTCCTGTACTATAATATCAGTTCAGGCACTAATGCTCCCAAGGATTTCGTTAAATCATTTTCGTAAAATTTTCCCAAAACTTGAATACTTTTAATTTGTTGAGGATTTGGTCCACTAGTTGGATCAGCAGAAATTAAGCACTGAAATTTATCAATAGTCAATTTGTGGACTGTAAATCTTGCTTCGAGAGTGACAATAAAGTTATCAAGAAATGGAATAAAAATCCCTACTCTAAAATGTTCTTCATCTGTTGCAGTAGCAATGTTGCATAGATTGGTCTGTCTTGAAGTAAGGCGTGGTGTTTTCAAAATAAAATCTTTGGCTTTGGCCGTTTCTTGTGCAAAAATATAGATCTGGTTAAATTCATACTCGGCTTTTTCTCTAAGATACTTCAATTCATTTGCAATATCCTGTGCAACAATGGCGTGCGGTCAAGGCATGCAAATCATGCGTTGCATGACCAAACTTTTAGGGATTACATGAGGAACTTTTGCGCTATGAGGTAGATATTGTTGAATTTAATGAGAAATATTACTTGTTTGGGATGAAATTTGCGGCCGATCCGAGACGAAGACCTTTTTTTTTAGAGATCACTGCGATTTTAGGACAAAAAGTGCATTATTTGGCAACAATTTCAAGTGATCACCTTTTCTTTTTTAGAGATCATTGCATTTTTAGGACTAAAAGTGCATCTTGGAAACGAGTTCAAGTGATGATTTTTTTTTAGAGATCACTGAATTTTTAGGGGAAAAAATGCATTACTTGGCAACGATTTCAAGTGATCACCACTTTTTTTTTTTTTTGGAGATCACCTTGAATCCAGGACGAAAATTTGTCTTGAACACCGTGATATTAGGACTAAAAATTAGAATTTCACACAGAATTTTTTTCCTACCATTAAAATATTGCATGTCTTACTCATTGACTATTTATAAAATATCCGATTGCATGACCAGCTTCAGAGGTCACCGCACGCCACTGCTGTGCAATGTTGACGGCCTCAAGGTTTATTGACTTTTTTTGCTTTACTTTGCACAAAACAACACTGTATCCAAAACGTTTTTTAAAACTAAGAGAGCAATGCGAAATTCACTTTGCCTAATTGTCGATAGCAACTGCAGAGCTCGTGATGAAGTTTCTGTCTGGCCATGCTGAAATTTCTGCCAAAGCTTCTACAACGGGAAGTTGTAAATTTGAAAAAGTATTAACACTCTCGTGTCGATCGACCTATCTGGTTGCACAAATGTAAACAAGTTTTTAAGCTTTTGTTGTTAACGAAATCGTGTTGATGGACATGCGTAAAATGTTTTGACGTTTTGGAGCATTAAAAAAAATTGTCAACTGAAGCTATTGTTCCCATGCAGTTTATTCCCATTCCCATGCAGTTTATTCCCATTCCCATGCTTAACTTTTAATATTTGACAAGTTTGAAAGTTTTCTTTACAGTGGCAGCTGTACATTAGCTAACTTTGACGCAATTTAAGCGATAGCAAAAATTGATGCGCAAGCAGTAATTAAGTTTAAAAAGCGCGGTAAACAATAGAAACCGAAATCATATAATTGAAGCCTACTTATTATCATGTATATATGGCTGAACACTATTCTTCAAGGGGGGTTGACCCCTAAACCCCCCTTGCGCACGCCTATGATTTTGAATCTGTCTTGATTTCTGGCGAACTTGGCGGGACAAAGCTCTAAAAATCGAGATGTATGGTCAGTAATGGCTTTAATAGGGTGCGAACGGAGCGGCAACACCAGGCTTCCTTTAAAATACATCAAAAAGTGCCCCCATATACAAGAAATTGCTCTATTTTTTCATAGTAGCACCAGGACGGCATGTCAAAAAGAAAAAAAATTTGAAGATCAGCAGCATGTTCGGCTTCTGCTCGTTAGGTTGCTGTCACTTGTGCTTGTGGAAGTAAATATTTTTTCTTTTTTAGAGATTACTTTGTTGTCTTACACTAAAAATGGCTTCAGCTATTTTTTTTTAGTACACTAAATAGTGGCCCCCCTTACTTTTCTTGCACCAGGCCCCCCTGTTTTGTAAGGCCATCACTGTGTATGGTAAGCCTATTTGTTACACTTAAGTATTATGGGTCGCAAAGCAAACTATTTTTCTTGCTGTGGGTCGCCGTAAAATTATGGAATTCTATTTTATTCAGTGTTTTATCTGGTATGTATTTAAAAGTGAAAGAGAAATTACATGGCTATTTTTTCTTTCGCTCAAGAACATTCTTCTATTAAACCCATGCAATCTTGTTAAAATTCTTAAGAACTAAATTAAGTTTCTGAGTTATCTTTATTACTCATGTTTATACAAAACAAGTTTTAAGAACTTGTTCGCAAAAAACTGCTGTACGCAATGTTTATGAATATAATAAGCAGAGCTACCATACTGTCCTTGTTTCTAAGATTTGCTCTTATTATGAAGAGTAATATCTTATAAAATTTGTTTGAATTTACTTCTAAGAAATATACTTTTTTGGATTTCCGTCCTTATTTCATTTTAATTTGAAGAACAATGTCACACATGATGCATAACATTAATCTTCCAAGTACTTATTACGAGCTGTATATAGTACAAAAGTAACAACGTCAAGTAAAGACAAAAAAGGTTTCCCTTTAACGTTTAACCAAAGTTAACCAAAGTTTTTTAAACAAAAAAAATGTTTTTTGACGCCCTTATTTTTGACTTTAATTCGATGGCAGCCCTAATAATAAGCAACTCGAGCAGAAACCTTTTTACAGAAATTAGTAAAGCTGAATCACTCAATAACTTCATTAACTGATTTTATTTATAAATTTCGTTGTGAAATATATATAAACTCAAACTATAAATCTTTTCAATTAAGTGGTTAGCATAAGTCGACAAGCCTATCTTAAACTAGACTTAGAAATGACTTTCTGATGAAAAAAACAACTGTTGTTAAGTGCCTGACGTTTAAAAAAAAAAGCAGTTCGAAAAATACTTCAGCATAATTGGAATTTTGTTCTCTTGAAGGAAGCTAACTCAAGTAGTTAAAATGTCGTTAAGTTTTTATCAAAGTCGTTTTATCATCTGTATCGACTTCAGATAAAAAAAAGGCCTAGTAAGTGCCAGACATTTATCGGGTTTAAAACGGTATTTCGCTGTTGACATGGTGCTTATTCGTCATTTTTATTCGAGAAAAAAAATATCGCGAACTAATAACGTGCACGTAAAGAAACAGAGTTATAATAGAAATTTCTAACAAGCTAAGAGGCTTAACCAATTTTAAATGAAGTGCTTGACTTACAAAACCCAAAAAAAGTAAGGGGTAAGTAAGTTTCGATACAATTCATCAAAGCACATTTACTCAAGCTCCAACGGCTGCAGCTCTCAAATTTGCTATTAAAAACTCGGAAAAAGGCTTTTGTTCTAAAATTTAAGCTATGAAACTATAATTGCAAAATTTAAAAATTATCTTGCTGCAATCATAATATGTTTATAGCATCTCAGTTGTAAAATATCTCTTCATGATATAAAAAACACACAAATGAAAACAGTATTGTACCGTATAGTATTTTCAGCGACCATCTTAAAACAAGAAATGCTTTAAAAATCTGTTCGTTTATTTTGAATTTACAACAAGTGCTTTGTACCGAAAGAGTTGAACGAACATAAGAATGCAAATGCCGCTCAGGCGAAATAAAAGTTCGAGTTCATTCTGGTACCAGCAACATGGCATGTTTCGAATCCAACCAGGTTAATGTCGCATAGATAGCAGCGAAAAATAAAAAAGTATTTGCATATCTAACTAAATTTGCAGGCAACTTTCTTGCAACTTTGCAGCTTGGACAACCATTAAAGTAACAACTTAAGCATATTGCTTATCATTGTATCATCATATCAAGTTTTGTTTATGGAGAACAACGAAGGAGGTGTTTAAGTTAAACGTTAATGAATGTTCAATAAATTTCATAAAAATGTGACTTTCGCATCATCTGCGATGCTTCAAAATTGCTTTATGAAAACAAACATTTAAAACACGTTTTCAATTTTTTTAGATTCAATATAATAAACAAGAGTTTTTTTGATTTTGACATTCCCAGTGCCTATTGCAAAACAAATATTGTACTGTCATTTTTATACTGACAGATTAATAAAAGATCATTCGACTAATCAAAAAAATCTTTTTTTACCTGTAGAATACGCTTTAACAGAAAGTTATTGATTTTATAAACGTATTTTTGGGCACAAATAAGTTAAAGAGAGCTATGCTCCGTAACGCATGAGAAGTCGATTTGCTCCGTGTGCTGCACTCCTGTCATCGAACTTCCTCATTTAACAAAGGGTCCGTCGCGTTCGCGTTATAAACATTGGAGTACTTTGCTGGAATGAATGAATCTATGTTGCCATTTTGCTTTGAAGTTTTGGCAATTAACGGTCCGCAAAAAGTGCTCGAGCGCGATGGAACTCGCGAGTTTTCCCGTGTTAGCGTGACGTTGGATGAGTTTGATCCGTTAGATGGCAGGTACGACAACGGAGAAAACGTTGATTGTGTTCGCTGCATAGGAACAGAAGTTTGTCTGCAAAAATTTTGAGCTTGGGATAGTTTATAGCGATTGGCCCTAGTTAACGACAATGCGGAACCCTTTGAAAAGATTGGATTTGTTAAAGTTGGGCCGTTCTGTAAGTTGTTGGGGGAATATAAGACGGTTTGTTGCTGTATGTACGCGGGGGATGACGAAATGCTCCGAGAGGCAATAAAGTTTGTGGTTTGTACTTCAGCTTCTTGAGGAAGAACCTGCATATGTTCCATTGCTTCCTGATCGCTTTTTACAGATTCTCCTTAAAAAAAAAATTTCAGATGAAAATCATTTTTATTTTTCGATTAAATTCTTTTATGACCGGCATGTTAAACTCGCGGCGAACAAAGTCTTTCGAAGAATTTTTAATCAAATGCTCAATATGAAATCAAAACATTAATTAATTTAAAACTAGGTTGCATCAACAAAATCAACAGCAATTTATATAAAAAAACTGATTGGATGCTGACTTCTTTTTTTTGGTCTTCACTTTGATTTCAACAAAAATTTAAAAAAAAGTTTACGCAGCTTTTTGCATGGCCGAGATTCGCCACCCAATTAAAGCGAAGATCTTTATTTTTTTGGTCTTCACTTAGATTTTTGCGTAAGATTTTTAAAAATAAGGTAAACCTGAGGCGCAAATTCTCGAAAATCTGGTAAGAGAAATTTACATTTACATTAAAATCCAAGTGAAGAATATGAAAAAAATTCACCTTGTTTGCTAATCAGATTGCGGCCCGCGGAAAATTTTTTGTGTCAAAATTTCACCAACGCGGCCTGCATAGGTTCACAAGTTTGACATGCCTGTTTTATGGCATGATTCAATTCAAATTCTTCGAAAATTGATGTTATAACTGTAGTTTTGTTTGCGATAAAAAAAGCGCCAGGTCGAGAAAATAAAAATTCTGATTCAGAGGCTAATAACTATGACCAAGAATATGCAAATAAATACCTTCTATGTTGCGACCAGTGTTATGAACCAGTCTTCCTTTTTTCTTTGGAGATCCAGAGGCAAAAACGTGTACGTACAGTAAAGCCCCAAATATACTTCCAAAAAGAGGACCAAGGATATAAACCTAAAAAAATAAGAAAATGCAATAACAACAACCCAAAAATTAGACGGATTTCATTACCAACCCAAAGTTGTTCCCAGTTCTTTAAGATAATGGCGGGAGGTAAGGAGCGGGCGGGATTTGCACTTGATCCAGTCAATTGCTCCTGATCATAAAGTTGTCAATCAAAATAGCGAAAAAGCATGTAGCATTGTAATGCGCGATTTTTTCTTTTTCTTCAAACTCTCATAAAAAAGATAGAAGCGTTTAATTCAAAGCAACAATCAACTGTACTCTGAGCTGCTTTAGAAAATCTCAAAAATATTTCTGGGTCACGAAGAAAATCTTTGATAAATATCTTTTATTTTAAGAGCAATATCGGTTTGATTTATATCTGATGTCAAAAGTAGTACGATTAATACCTTTTTAAAAATTTATCTACAATGCATTAAATGTACAGCAAGCTTTCAACTTTCCGAACGTGCAAAAATGAACAAATAAATCTGGTTATTTATGTTGGTCCATCGTTTTTAAGTTTTAAAATTATCCAGACATTCGGTACAAATGTTTTCAAATAAGATAATTTTTGGTAATTATCAACGCTTAAACAGGAATGAAGGCAATTAGAGACGCTACGACCCGAATTGTAACAACGCAAGATACAAGTTTGTTTGCTTAAACTTGTGCGAGGATTGTAGAAAGTTGATAGTTGTTCTATGGTTTCTTCGTATTGTGTCAAGTACAAACAAAGTCAAACACGATTGCTAATTTACAATCACTGTCGCGTTTTCGTCGCTTCAAGTAAAATGGCGTTAACAGTTGAAACATAACTCTAAAAGCAACAAAGATCTAATTGAAAAGAGTGTAAGTGTGAAAAAATTCAAAACTTTTTAAATCAAAAGCTATTTAAGTACGAATGCCGTTAACTTGAGTTTTCTAATGTTTCAACACTTTCTTTTTTTAAAAGAGTCTCTAATTTTGTATACAAGAACGCACAAAGCAAAAGCCTAATCATTCAAGCGAAAATTTCATGCTTGACTTCCAAATGCTCATTACAGTAAACTTTCGAGCAAACAAAGAAATCAAGTCATGCTAAAATTTTTTTCGTATTGCAACAATTAAAACAAAATTAATCAAACCTGTTTTGCGATATTCTTTACATAAAATAGCTATGACAATTTTTTTTTGCAAGGTGAAACATTAAAAATAGTATTACATCATAAAACATAAATATTATTAAATGTAGCATTATATCATAAGCATGTAGTTATTCTTAATTCTATTTTAGTGATACTTTAATGTTTGCATCAGCACATTTTAATGGAAACTATTGGAACCTATTATAAACTAAAATAAAGTGATTTCGTTACCGTTTTCGTGACTTTCTTAAAAAAGTAACTCGTTACACCAGCAGTAGCCCACTATACTGTCACTTCTGGTAATTATTGATAACAACTTTTATTTTGGGAGGCTCAGTAGTACGATTATGTAGTAATCACTAAAACATTCTAACATAGATTTTGCTCAGATGTTGGAGATGTTGGCTAAAAAGTACATCACAATAATTTCTGATAAAAAATACTTCACTTGGTTTGCGAAATTTAATTCGCCAGCAACTGCACCTTATTAAGCACAAATTGTTGTTTGTAATTACAGTACAATCAAAAACTTTGACAAATCTTACCCCCCAGAGGCTATTTCCTAGGACCGCTACTCCCACGGGCAATGAGGAAGACCCAAGATGGTGTCTGCTTGTAAGGTATGTAGCCAACCATGCAACTGTTAAAATAAAGCTCTGCAAAATTTCGATTCCTAATCCTTGGAATGACGTAATGCCCTCGTGCAGCTTTGACAAAAGACCATCCTGCTGGACTTGATCAGGAAAAAGTCTAAAAAGAAAGTCATGATGGAAGATTTCAGGGTGCACTCAAAATTATTCAGTAGTTACTTTAAAAAAATTACTACAAGGCTACGCTGAGGATGGTGGATGTAGTCGCTTGGCGACAGAGCGTTTTAAAAATTGTGACGTAATTATTTTAGCGGGAAATTTAAACTAAACATCACAGTAGTCATGTATTGATTTTCAAGCAGTCTAATTTCACATCAACTTGCAGCCGACAAGTTTGAGTCAGACGACTTGACGTAATAAATACAATAGACGACTTGAAGTATTGAATTAAATAAAGTTTTAAATAAAACACTCAACAACCAAAGCCATAGGAGACGGGTCGAACACCTTTTATATTGTTTTTAGTTTTATTTTTCCTAATTGAATTAGTTAGAGATTTAAAAAGAATCCCACTCTATTGACATGAAATGTTAAGATATTCTAACAAAAGAAATCTACTTGAATCATGGTATAACCTAGAACTAACCTATTACAACACGCTAAGTATCATGAAAGGGAGTTCGTTAACCACACATGTTTTAAATTTGATTGACAGGTAAAGTCTTTATTGTTTCCTTTAACGTAGTGAAAGATGGAAACGTTAAAATTTTTTGCGATTTAACAGCGCAGACTTTTGACAAGAATAGGACGATTCGGTATTTTAGATTTGCAAGGCAAGCTATTTTACAGTAAATAGAAAAATCCAATTCTAGCTGAGATCAAAAAAAAATTTTATGATATCCAATTTGTATTTCGATATCGTCTACTGCGAGTGCCAAAAAGAATAAAATATTAAAACTATCAAAGCAAAAGCATAAAAATCCAAACGTAATTATTTTCATTTTGTGGTTGATTTTAATCAAACACATACGTAAGTACACAGCTATTGAATCAGTGTTATCACGCTTAAAGCAGTTATTTAAATTAACAGAAAACATTCAAAAACATTATTTTTTCACAAAATCAAAGCTATCGCATAAGATCAATGATTTTTATTGGATTGATGGCAATTTGTGATGCATTTCTTTCAAACCAATATTGCTACAGTAAGTGAAATGGGGAACCCTGTTGTTATGAATTACAAGATTCTTATAATTAAATATTATAAAGTTATTATAATGAAATGCGAAAAGATTTTAAAGCACTGGAATGTAATTAATTTCACTTAAATGAAACTGACACTTTCCGGCAATAGGTTTGTTGTTCTAGGCAAATTGTTTTTATATTCCGCGATCATGCGAAAGATAATGGCGGCAAAGTTGAAGCCATAAATTGAGCAGTATTATTGAAAGTGGAAAGAGAACAAAACAAGCGTTTAAGAAATTGCGTCGACGTTCAAATTACACTTGATCACCATAAACCCCAAGCTTGACGTATGATGTCAAAAGGAAAACGGTCTTTTAGTGGTCATATAATTTGGTAACCAAACGAAAGATAAACAAAATAAATCCTAACATGAAAAAATAAAATTTGACCACTCGAATGGGTTTCGTCATTTTTGGCGACAAGCGGCGATTAGAACAATAGCGGCACTTCAGCAAACGGCGAAGAAATGAAAGCATGAAGTGGAATTTTTGCTAAGTACTTCGAGGTGAGAATCAGTGATTGAATTTACGAGAGCGATTAACGGAATAAAAAGCTCTGAAGTAGGTCGGGCAATTTTTTTCCTGACCGATTTGTCATCATAGGGATTATTATATTTCTTTTTTTTAAGCTTACGTCAGTATTTGTTATGAAATTGCTAAAAATTTAAAAAAGGCAGGTATGACCTCAAATTTTTTAAAAATTAATCGCAATCGCAAACGAACAAATTAACAAATGGTAAAATTTGAAAAATCCAACATAAGAAAAAATCATTAGAATTATTACAAAACCAAACCGGATCGCTTTGTTAAGTTTTTGAAGTAAACATTTTGGTCAAAATCATATAAGAAAATAAATACACCATGAAAACAGTGCACTACCAACGTAACTGCATAAAGCACTGCTAAGCCGCAAGGGCATATATAGTAGCGGCGGTTCTGATACACTAACTATATTGAATGACCTAACACGGATCGAGAAGAGAAAAAACTCTTAACCCTGACGTTCCATTTTAAACAATAAGTAAGAATGGTTCAGTCAATAAACAAGCAAGTGCTGACAAACTTGTTTTGGCCTCGTTAAGACTCATCAGAACACTTGACCATTGACCATTCTTACTTATTATTTAGAATTAATGTAGTTGCACAATCAGGCTTGCGCAAAAGTTTATTTTAATTTAGTCCAAAATTATTTTAGTGTTACGATAGTTTAGCATTTAGCATAAAAATTACCCAAACTAAAAAGGTTACAGACAAAAATAACCAACAAGATAAAAGATAAAGTAAAAATTGCAAAAATTTTATTTCTTCGACAGGCAGCTGTCAAAAAAACATAAATCTCACCCGAAACAAAGAGCGACAGCACTGAATGCTCCGGCCATTTGAGCAGTTGTGTAAAGAATCGCTTTGAAACCGTTGATATGACCTGCTATGAGCATTGCCACCGAAATAGCAGGGTTCATATATCCTCCGCTTATATTTTCAAAGCATTGAACCAGCGTCGCGTAGGCCAGAGCGATACCGATGTTCGCCTGATATACATGTAGAAGAAAAACATAAAAAGTCAGGAAGCAAAAAAGACAGTTTTTGATTTATCATTGCCAAGTATAATCAGTATTGGCAAATTAAATCCAATCATATCCTTCATCGTTTCGCAAAGTCATTCTTAAATTGAAGTCAAACATTGAAATTAATCCTTTTAGAACATGGGCAATCAAAACAGATTTAAAAGAAAAAGCTTTTTTCGATTTACTTTAAAAAAGCTGATTGCTAAATTATTCATTAACAGCAATAATCGAAAAAATTACTTTTTTTGGAAAGCTTCTTAATAACTAAACCTAATGAAAAAATGTAAACTACCTTGTTCTATTTAAAATTTATGTAAAAAAAAGGTATCACTTGATAGATTTATGTGAAACAAATTATCACTTGATAGATTGTAGTTAAATTAAGATTGTTTAGATAATAATTATTCTAGAACATTTAAAAAACCTGTCTATTGTTGCACTTGCTATTTATAGCCTTGACATGCAGGACAACGGCGAAAATACTAATAGAAGTAGGTAGAGCAACCGTTTAACAATTGTAACAACTGTCAAGAACTCAAAGGGATAATTGTATATTGTTATCTAGCTAACCGTTTTACAACAATTATTGAAAAGATATAGCAGTAGTTCAAATTGATCAATAAGATGACCAATGAGATATAAGTGTCTTTCTCAAGGCCGAAAATTGATGACGAAAGTGGGAGTAGAATTAAGTCATAATCACGAACAATGTTTCTCGTCTTTTTGCGTGGCGATGTCGTTGTAATGACACGTGCAAAACTGGTGCGAAATTTTTAAAAAAGCAGAAAGGTTCGATAAAAAGCTAAGCAACGAAGAGTTTTGAATTTACCTGTAAATTGCTGTTTCTTCCGACGTTTGCACTCGCTTTCAACGAGCTCTTCTTTGTCACTAAAAAAATCGATTAAAAAAATTTTAGAACAAAACTTATATAAATCTTTAGTCTTTAAAATTTATTAGGTGCAACTGTTGATGTTTGTAGGTGAGATATGGTTTCAAAAAATAAAAACATAGTAGAAAAAGGAATTTGCGAAAAAATTCTTCTCAAAAGGCGATCATTTCTTCTAATCCTTCTTCGGTGTTTAAGGCCCGTTTCCACTACGAGCGTGGAAAAAAGCATTCTTTGTTTGTTTTATTGCTTTTTTTCTGCGCTCGCTTCAATCGAAGATCAATAAAAGAGAGAAAGAATGCTCTTTTCCACGCTCGTAGTGGAAACGGCCGTTTATACATGTATTTGTTTACTAAGGCAAAAATTCAAAATTAATTCTTCCTTTCCAAAATAGTTCTGTTCTTCGAAAAACCCTTTGACGCCGATTTTGAATGGGACAAATAAATTCATTTTCCTTACCGCTCGGCGGCATCATGTACGTCATGCACAAAATAACAAGGAAAAGGAATGTGGCGAGAAATTCCGCGGCGCTCGACCTCCACACGTCAGAATTGCAAACTTGCTTCCTTAAGTTTTGCAACATTTTGCTTTTCCTATTACGGCGTGAAGTCACAGCAGGAGGATCTGAGGAATAAAAAAAACAGTCGTACAAGTATTAAGTTAAATGTCGAAAAAGTAAAAGGAACAAAAAAATTTGTTTATATTTGTTCAACTTTTACAATGATTATGTGTTAAAAAAAGTCATTATTGCATTTAAGGTTATAATTAATACCTTAAAAGAAAACTATTAGAAAGTGTTTGAAAATGTAACTGTTAAGTTGAGGGGCACCCTACTTGCAGTGGTAAGTTACAAGGTTTTCAGTTAAACAAAATATTTTAAAATGTCATTTAAACAATTTTTAACCAAATCAAAATTCTGGCAATAATTACGAATAATTTCTTAAGAGCTTACTCGGCAAACACGATACCTACCCATTTACTACTGGCTCGTGCCGAACACGAGCGTAGAGTGGAAAATCGCAAATATATCTGAAGTGCTTTTGTTCAAACAATGGAAAATCTGCTCGTTAAACAAGAAGATTTATGAGTTAATCAGCTTTTATTCAATGTTTATGACGTTGAATTAACTGAAAACGATCTAAAAAAAAAACATAAATTGATGGTGATGAAACACATCAAGTATCTCAATAAATTGAACTTTATTCACAATTCAGTGCTACTATAGTGTGAAATCTACCAGATCTACCTGCCGTTAATCCATTAACTTCAGATTTGTCCTTCTCTTATAGATCGCACTCCCCCTAACCCTTAAGGCCCGTTTCGCTAGGAGTGTTGTCGGACTTATTTCTTGTTTAAGTATTTTTTCTGGTCCGCGCTTAAGCGCTAAGAGAAGCAAAAAATCAATAAAACAAACGAAGAATACTCCGGCTAACACTCGTAGCGGAAACAAGTCCTAATTCCGCCAATGCTCGTAATGGAAATGCATTTGAGTAGGCGATATACGGCGGTAGACCTAAAGCTAAAATAGCAAACTAATATAGACCTATGCAGCATTAACTATGTTTATGGATTATTTAAAAATTGATAAAACTTGTCATTACTAATATTACGCGGAGCAAAATCAACCTATTACAACGACAAAGCATTAAGCCGAATGCTGAAAATATTGTACTACAACATTAAAAACATTTATGACACTAAATCGCGCTGTAACCGGAAACCTCTTTCGGTTCGTACAGGACATAAACTAAAAATTTTTACTGGCCTATTTTACAAGAATTTTATTAGAAAATAAAAAAATTTAAAACTTTTTATCTAATAAAAATAGTTTTATGCAATTTTGTTTATATTAGTCAAAAAGCTTTTTTTGGCATTTAGGTAAAAAATCACAAATTTCTTCACGGGCCTTTAAAATAAATGTTAAAAAAGTGAAACAAAAATTTAAAAGAACTGTAAGAACAACCACATATTTGCCCGTATTTTCCAACAAATCAACTGTATTTTTAGTCAGTAAAATTCAAAGTTTCGTGCTATTTCATAAAAATCATTTCGATACGAGTATGTTTGCTTATTCTGTCAAAGCACTCGCTGTAAACTTCAGTAAATAGAGAAACAGCAAAAAGACAACTTTCTATCCTCTAACCATTAGCTCGAGCTCTTCATCCATCTGTAGTTTATTTTTAAAAAAATCGAGTTCTTTTTTAGAGAAATTTAAAAGTTTGATTGAAATTTCTAATATGTTGATACAGATTTCTTTTCTTCATTCTTACCGCAGTTGTTCGATTGAGCAAAGTCACAAAGGCTAAAAAATCTTAAATTTTTTATGGTCAAGAGGTTAAGCAAACAGCTTAAAGTCAATCTAAGCGCAGCAGAGCTTGCCCACCAAACGCAAACCTTTTTTCTGGTTGAATAATTTTTCTTTAACCTTACATACACGCGCGGTACAACAATTCAGAGTAGCAATTTTGAGCGAAAATCGAATGCAGCATACTGTCAATTAAAATTAAATAACTGATAATGATGATAAAATAGTTACATGTATGATTTTAACACCTTACCTTTATAAAAAAAAAAACACTCAAATGAATACAAAACAATGTAAAGAGATTTTTAAAATCTAAAGCAGAGTTAACACCTTTCTTTAGTACTTCTTAAAACTTAATAATTTTCTTTCGTATTCCCTCACGACAATAAAAATAATAAAATGTTTATATTCAAGTATTTTTTGTACACCTTTATGACTTGATGCTCGTATCTCAAAAAGGTACATGTTCCCCGGTTAAAAACTGATGCTCAACAGTAATAGATTTGTTTAAATTATAAAATACTAATATAAAAAAATATTTATTAAAGTCAAAAATTACAAGGTTTGAATTTACAGAATAACTATGTTTGTTTGCCGATTAAATTTTCTTATTTAGAGCAACCTCAAAAAAGTGTCAAACATCTATATCTCTACTAACTCTTTGGCAGGTTCGACAACAATTCGACTATTAAAAATTATCAAAGCGAAAGCCAATCTACACTTTCACGAGTTTGTAACAAACAAGACTACGTTTGGACATCTTAAAACACTGGCCCCGGGCTTTCTCAAAACAAAAACAATAAAACCAATTAAAATATCAAACGTTTTCATCTGGCTAAATCTTCTCATTGTAACTATCTATTCTACGTAACGAACGTCTGCGAATGTTTTATATCGAATATATCCACTTTTTTTTTTTGAAAGCAAACCAGTTCAATTTGAACTATCACCTTAATTCATTATTAATCTAAAACTCCAACGGCAGAACAACATAAAACATAAAAATGAGTAGAAAGACTTGCTCGATAACATCGCTTTTACTATCACAAATTAGCGAGAGATTCGTCGACTTCGGCTGGCGCGTATTTCATCAAACTTCTTTCAACATTACCAGTCTTTGTAAACCAACTTTTTTCTCTTTATGTCCTGCCAACTAGCTGAACAACCGCTGTGCTTGTTCAAGCGCTTGCTCTGTGCGTTTCATCAGCGGTGCAAGTGAGTGCGTACAGTGAAATCCTGCTGCGCTGTCTTACGAGCATCAAAATCTAATTATGAATTTTATCTCTTTTTCTTGTTGAGTTGTTTGATGGTAAAAACTATAGAGTTACAAAGCAAATTTTTTCGTTTATAAGAGCTTCGACAAGTATTGATTTAATGTCATATTTTTGGATAAAAAAATAAAAAAAACCAAACCATTGATCTTTGTCACTTTACAACTTGAAATTAATTTCAATTTAATAAAATTAAGATTACAACACCTGTGAGCTGTAGTTTTCGAGAGTTCCTAGCATCAAAATCTAATTATGAATTTTATCTTTTTTCTGGTTGAGTTGTTTGATGGTAAAAACTATAGAGCTACAAAGCAGATTTTTTCGTTTATAAAAGTTTCGACAAGTATCCATTTAATGTCATATTTGGGATAAAAAATAAAAAAATCAAACCATCGACCTTTGTCACTTTACAACTTGAAATTAATTTCAATTTAATAAAATCAGGATTACAACCTCTGTGAGCTGTAGTTTTCAAGAGTAGTAGTTTCAAGTAGTTGCACCCTGGCGAAAACAATTTTAAAGAGCAACATATAAAAACTTATTTCGAGAGGTACCATATTCACTTTAAAATGTAAATAAATCATAAAGAAATTCTAACAAATTCAAGACGAGCAAACAAACTTGTTTTAACGAGTAGCCACATGCTGTCAAATAGCCAACAATCTGAGCTGAATAAATAAGATTTTATTTTATATTAAAAAGTTTATTTAATCATCAATAATTGTGCTATAAAGTTTTTTAAACAATTTTGGTTAATCTTATTTAAAACTAAACAAAAATAAACTTAAAGGAAAAAAGTTTCAGCCATTTATTCTTCAAAAAAGCCTGTTTAAACATTTATTATTTAGTTAAACTTTAAAATCAAGTTAGTTCTTTAGAAAATCCTGCTTTAGTCACTGCCTACACGGTACATTTACAAAAGATTTCCTGTTTCCCGGAAAAAATTCAATCTCTTAATTTTTGTTTGTTTACAAGGAAGTCAAAGTTACACTGAAAAAGTCCCAAACTGCGACGAGTTATTTCACTAGAACACAAGTAAAACTGGCACCAAGCTGATTTGTGTATTATTGTTGTTTTTTCGTACAATAACTTAAAGCAAAAAAAAAACTTTACCCTCTTTTGTAACGTTCTACACAAAAAGAATTAGGAATGAGTTGAAATTTTTTGAAAAAATCAGCAGCTTCCAATTAAACTATATGACAGGGGTTGGTAGCCTTTAGCACTCAAAGAGCCATTTGTACCCGTGCCCCAAAGAAAAGAAAACATCGGGAGCCACAAACGACTGGCAAACAAGACCTTTTTTTTGGTCTTCATTTTGATTTCATTGTAAAATCTTAAAATTTCTTTAATTAGGTTTTAAAAGTCGTACTCCAGATTTACTTTATTTCAAAATTTTACAGTAATATCATTGTGATTACCGAAAAAAGAAAAAAGTCTTCGCTGCTTTAAGTGTATTGCTTTAATTTTATTGTTTAAATTTAAATGAGTATTCCAATTTGATAATTAAACATTCATTTATTTTTCAAACCCACTGGGAGCCGCAGAAGATAGACCAAAGAGCCAAATGCGGCTCCGGAGCCGCGGGTTGCCAACCTCTGCTATAGGCAATGAACTTCAAATTTATTTTTTTCATAAAGTTTTAAACAGAACAATGAGTACAGTAAAAGAAGGCAAAGGTTAGAATAGCGATAAATAATTGATTTTATCTAATAGAATGAACTGCGTAAGGCAGAACATTGTAGAAAAGAATATTATTTTGACAATTTAAAAAAAAATTAATATTCACCACATATTATTATGTTTTGTACTTTTGTATCAAGCTTATTCTTTTAAAGACTAACGTATTGGTTCTCAGCAAGCACAACTGCGATTTCGATCACAACACAACGACAATATTAAATTGATTCAATTACTTCTACAAAGTGTTTACAAATGTTTTAACACAGCGTAACTTTAAGTTCACCTCTTCAGTTCTTTGCAAGTTTTTTCCACACTCGGCACTTTTAGAAACTACCAAAATTTTGCGATCACATCAACTTAAATTAAAAGAATCTAATTCATTTAAACACAAAATAGATTTTATGATTCATTTTAATGAGTTAGAGCAGGTTTCCAAACTGTGTACCCTGAAAGGAAATAAAGTGTGCCGCGAAATTTTCGTGTTTTAATAGAAAGCCATAAGAGTTTGGATCTCTAGATGACTTTTGTGCTCCATGTAGTTTCAGTTTTGCTAAAAATCTTAATTACTGCCTGCTTCAGTAATAATGTAATAGGAAAGACACCATTTGCACAAGGTTTTTGCTTGCTGGATGTAAACAAACAGCTTTATCCAAATGAAGCAGCCTGTATTAAAGGTAACCAAAAAAAAATGTAAAAGTCAGCGATGAGGAAGTGCTATCAAAACAGCCTGAAACAGTACTTTTCAACCTTTTTAATATTGCGCCGCAGAAAAGTCGTACGACAGCTGCTGCGACCCTGCCGTGTATCTTCGCTTTACTTTGGTAAAAGAACATGTAAACTTAAAGTAAAGATAAAAATAGGTCTTCATATTACTTCTACATGTTTTTTTAAGAAAAACAAGCTTAACTTTCCACTGCTGGCACCAGTTTTAACTGAGGAGAAAAATTATTCAAATTAAAAGAGCTTCTATTTGCACGTATAAAATTGAAATGGATGAGTAAAAAGTACACGGCCTACCCGAAGAGCTTTGCAACTCATCAGTGGGCCACACCCCATTACAACAATACACTGATAACAATTTGCTTTTAGACTCGGTAGCACAAGAACAATTATTAAAATTAAGCATTAATTGCTCTTAGCAACTAAAACATAAAGACATGGACATGAGTCCCAGATATTTGTCAAGAAGCAGTTCATATTTTATTGCCCTTCACAACGACTTACATGCAGAATATAAATCTGATTTTGCATCTCCGATGAACATCGGGATCAGAAAGTGTGGAGCAGAAACTGGGGTGATTGTCAGACACTTCACCCCGTATAAAAACAATTTGAGTCCGCATGCTGGCGCACCCTTTCCTGTAAAAGTTGTTGCTGTTATGTTTTAATTATTATTTCAGGGTGTAGACTTGTAGAGGGTATCAAGGAGGTTTTTGCCTTGATGAAGTAGGTTTGCCACACGCAAATCCAAAATTTATTATGCTGCCCGAGAGAAAAATTTTTTTTAAAAACACATAGTTAGAGAGTCTTGCTAGAGTTTGAGTCAGCGAATTGTTTAACAATTCTAAAACAAAAGTTTTTTTAATTTAAAAAAGTATGTTTAGATTGCTGTTATCTCACGGTGAACCTCTCATCACTCATCACGCTACAGATACGTGATGTGTTTTTAATGCATTGCAGGCTTCCTATAATCTGTGCATTGTGAATAAACAAATGAAATCAAATTGAAGATAATCAAATTCAACTTAAGAGGATCAAGTCAGCGCCACTTCCGCAGCCTCAAAGCAAGTCCGGAAACAAATATGTCATTAGTTTTGCGTTTTTTTATAATATGCACATATGGCGCTTTTCATAAATTAATGCTGCATTTTTAAATGAAAATATGGAGTTCAATTGAAACCGAACAAAATACCAACCAGATGGAACCAGCAAAATCATCACTGTCACCAAAAAGTTGGTGATTTATTGGTGACACGACATTTTCAAATAGGCTTCGTCACCAATTTTTGGCGACAGTGATGATTCGCTTCAGGCTTCGTCAAAGCATTATTGGTTAGAGAAAAAAATTTTTTTTGGTGCCTAGCATGTTCTAAAGGCAAATTTAAACCAAATACGCAAAAAAACATTTTGGTCTGGGGTAAAATATTTCAAAATTGGACTGGCAGTCAATATGTTCTGCAGAAGAGATGCTTTGATTTCGGGAGGCGTCATGGTGACTTCATAGAATAACATCCAGAACGAAAGTATTTCGTCTATTTTAGCAAACGTGTAATGATTAAGTCAACTGATGACCAAAAAACAAATAAAAATCTTCACTTTAAATCGGAAACCGAAATCACCTTTTCACGCAATGACGATTGTCATTTTTTGTGTACAAACTGTGCGCCCCGATTGTGTCGTGACGCTTGTGGTTTGTGCGGCTGCGGAGAATGCGGCTGAAGAGTGCAAATACGACTGAGTGATGTCAGTACTACAGTGAGAATAAAACCTACGACTCTAGTTAGCGCTCGGCCTAATGTTTTTCACGTTAAAAAAAATTTTTTTTGGTACTTTGGAAAACTTTTGGTTAGAGACATTACGGTCTCTTCAATGTTTTTTTCTGCGTTTATGAAAAAAATTCTGCAAGCGAGTCAGTGTTATGAAATCTATCGGTTACTCGCTCATTCTACTCTCGTCTTTAACACCCCGTTCTTCAAGAAAAACTGGTCTTGTGGTGTCAGATAGAAAATAAATTTTAAGTATTGACAAATGAAAAACCAAATTGCTTTCTGGAGTATTTTTAGACAAGCCTTCTATTTACAATATTTTAAAATGTTTCGAACCATTAGATGGTGATGCGGTTTTCAAAACCTAGTTGTCAATTGTTATGATATCGTGGGAAAAAGCGAAAATCCAGGTACAAGGTACAATCAAATACAAATACTCTAATTACTGAGTTATAACTGGTGATAAATTGTCTCTTTGTTGTTTTAACATTCCTTGCCTTGGATATGGAAGCGAAAATTTTAATCTCTTAGTTAATCATGAAAAATCAAACGATAAGCTAAATAAGGCAATTCATTCGGACTATAAACTTTTTTTGTAATTGATTAAGTATGCTTTTCATTTATATATATCGCTGATTGATAAAAAAATACTTTATATTATCCGTTTTAATTTTTGCAAGAAAGTGCACTGCACAGATAGCGCAGCAGTTGTGCAGCTGTTAGAGCGTTAAGTGGAGGACTTCGACTTACCAAAATGGCCCAAAATGAACTCCTCAAAAAATATTTATTCTTGGATAAATGTGAACCGGTTTATTTCCAAGTTTGAATCCTATAGTTTTACAAATAGTTGCGTCTTATAGTGGAGGGTTTTTTTAACTGAAACAAGAACTGTCGGAAATTTGTTCTGAATGCTGTAAATGCAATTTCAACTTATTTTTTTGTGCAATTGCTCGGCAAGTGGCCTACCCGTGAACAATCTTGTCAGTTGTTTTATAAACAAGAAAATCTCAGTTTTGACTTTTTGAGAAAAAAAATGCCAACAAAAAAACGTCAGACTGGCAGCAGCGCTACGCAGACAACATCGAGTCGCTGCTTTAGCATTAAGCAAGATGTCGATCAATTTCAAATTAATTACTTTAGATTAGTCGAGCAAAGTAACGCGACCGCAAAATGATTGTGTTTTCACGGCTTTTTTCTTTGGCCGTCACTTGCAAACGACGGCGTTTTTATTGTGTCATTGAAAAGCAGTTAGTATTTGGACGTGGGAAATAGTTTGAAGCGCGATCGAACTGCACAATGACTCGCATTCTCAGTCGACGCCGAACATTACACTCGTCTTTTCCGGTCATGCTTTTTTGGCGATTCCCTTCCACTGTTCGCTGCTGTTCTCACGCTTCTGCAATTTCCCAAAAGGAAGGCTTATCCGCTCAGCAGTCCCACAATTGCTTCACTGTAAAAGCTTGATCCTCAACGGCAAGTTATAACACGTTGAAAAATTAGAGCTCGAATGGCGTTTGTTTGACGACAACAAAGACCGAATCACATGATTGTTGTCTATATAAAACTGCATAATTATAAGATGGTTTTTTCACTGCGATAATAAATAAAAATAGTTTTTGAAGCAAAAGATTACTAAAAAACCAAAAAGTAAACACAATAAAAAAAAATTTTTTTAAATCAAATGGCAAGGATAGATCCTTCAAGAAAAACATAATTTCAAAATAATTCGATCATAGCCAACATTCTGTCGGAAAAAAATCGGTATAAATATTTAATTATGACTGTTATTAGCTCTGCTTTAGTGAAATTGTCATCGTCAGCTTGTAATCGAGACCACTAGAGTTCTCAGGCATTTAATGATCTTATGAGTTATGAATGGGTAGACTCAAAGACGGGAAGATCAGGTTATGTCATCGCTTTTCGTCTCTAGTGTCAGAGGTTGCCGTCGATTCTTACGTGGTAACTTGTGTTGGTTTAAGTGGAGATAATCTACCATAAAAAGTGAATTAAACGTGCTTTCGCGTAAAAGAATCTTGACAATAAAAAAATCTGTGTTGCCATATGCTACCTGAAAAAATTAAAAGTTTTCTTTGCTTTTTATGAATTCGAAAGTTATTTTTTAAAAGGAAGATGAATCAATTTCTGTAAAATCTTTTATATTTACAAAACTGCTTTGAATTTGCAACGACAAATTTTCGTTAAAAAATTTTGTTTTACAAGCTAAATAATTTTAAAAGTTTTTTGCTGGTACAAAATTTCAAAATAGCTATTAAAACTAAGGGCTTCATTTGAAACTCTTTTGTTTAAACACAATAAGTAGCTTTAAAAAAGGTTGTTTTGAAAACTCAAACGTTTTCGTCTAGCTCTCTTGTCAAGAACAAAAACAACCAGAAAGCCAAGTTAAATCATTTAATTCTATACCACATTGTGACTCAGCGATTGGAAATTATTTATTACACAACCAAAAATGTGCATCTCAGTACAAGGACAACCAATTTTCTATTCTTTCTAAAGCAAGATCCGACTTCCATTTATCCGTCTTAGAATCGATTTTTATCACTCTTCGTAAACCTAAATTATGCAGACAGAAAAAGTTCGTTTACAAACATAAACTATTAGTATAAGTGTACTAATTTTCTTTTCATTTCCAAATTTTAACACATAACTTGTATAGTTTTATTTCGTTTTCGCCAAAGCATGGTTTTATTTTTTCATTTTTTCAAATATTATGATAACTGTTACGAGCCTTAATTTTCAGCCAATCAGAAACAGTTTTAAAAATTTTCAAATACTATATTTAGTTCTTCAGTTTATTCTAACAAAACCTCTTGAAGAAAGCTAGACGAAAACGTTCAAGTTTTCAAAACAGCCTTTTTCAAAGGCTGCTTCTTTAAACAAAAGAGTTTTAAATGAAGCCCTTGGTTTACAGGGTGTGGACAAAGTCCTTCGACAACTTTCATATGTGGTATTTCGTTAAATGATGAATAAAAATACAAAATAATGGAGAACATATTAAATGAGACATTTTAAAATTTTTCTACAAAATTTTATTTGATATGTCCCCTTTTCGCGCAAATCACATGATCTAATGTAATTCGAAACTCTCTGCCGCTTACCCAGGATTTTTTGAAAAATTTTCTCTCATGCTTTCTTGAGGAAACGCTTTAGAGCTTCAATTGATTCATGAAAATAAGCACATGCCTCTGTCTCCAAAATTGACCGAACACAAAAGTCCATTGTGTTCAGGTTCGGTGATGAGGGAGGCCAAAGCTCCTTGCTCCAGAAGCTCGGGAAATGGTCCTGAGACCACTTCTGCGTTTTGTTAAATGTGTGTAAAGGTGCACCGTCCTGTTGAATATTGAATTGCCTGTTTTGAAAATGTCGTTTGGTCTCTTCAAGTGCAGGAGTCAAAATTGTTTCGATGTACGAATTTGAGTTCACTTTTGCACTTTGTTTAACAAAAATGTGAGGAGTTCACGCTTTGGATATGGCAGCCCAGACCATAACGGAGACAGATTTTTGAGTGAACACACTTCGTATGGAATCGGGAAGGTTTGCAAAAGATTTCCCTAGGACTCTATCATTTTGTCGGTTGCACTTCGCCTTGACAGTGAATAATTTTTCGTTAGAGAAAAGATTTCATTCTTGTCCTTACCTGCCTTCAACATGTTACGAAGCTTCACTATCTCCGAGTTCGTCGTGCCCACGCAATGGAGCTCAACAATGGCTACACGTTTATCACTCATACTTAGAAAATAAGCTAAATTATGCAAAATATCTATCAAATTCTGATAGATGGGATATGTTATTAGCCTTATATAGCATTGAAAGCTTACCTAATATATTTAAATAACATTTAAATTTAATTTTAAAATCTGTCCAAGGACTTTGTCCGTGTCCTGTACAAGCTAAATAACGCAAGTTTAAATAGTTTAAACCGACCAGATGGTGTCGTCAACATTAATAACTATCCTACTTGACCCTTATATTAAAAAAAAATAAAGTGAAATTATCTAACGTACAGTATTTTTTAATGGGGACAGTTTGTTTACCAGCCGTTTTTTAGTCAATATTTTAAAATGTTTTGCCGTGTATTTATAACATCGTACTGAGTTTTCTGACAGGACATCACCACAACTGCTCTGGCACATGTTGACAAATAGATGTCATTATTTGTAGGACAATGCAAAGCAGAATCTTATATTTAATGCAATACTAAAGTATTTTATTTTTGTATGTTCTGCTATGTTTGATCTAAAGTTAAGGCGTTAACTTTTTGTTTTTAGAGTTTGGCTGTAAGTTGATTAGTTTGTGACCGCTAGTTCGCGATTTATACGCTTGTTCAAAGAAGTTATTCTTGAGCTTTTTAGGTAAGCACTTGGAAGATTTTTTGTAAACTGCTCTAAATCGAAAAGCTATATCAACATTAAAATAAAAAAATGCAATTAATAATTAGGTTTAACCGACCTCATGAATTCTCCACTCAGCTTGAGCTCATGTCTGTGTGGTACTGAAAAAAATTTTTTTGAATATAGTTTTTGTAACTGACGATTTACCTTTTCAGTTCTTGTTATATCAAAAAAGTGGAGCGGTGTTAAAAGTGTAAGTTAGAATCAGAGTTATAACGAGTTAGTCGGAGTCCAACAACCTTCGAGTCCGAGAGCCGTGGCTTGACTCGAGTCAAATCTCGAATCTATTCGAGTCTGAATCAATAACGAATTTTCTTTGCGCTTTTTCCTAAGCAAAATGATTTAAAAAACAAGAGTGTGCAACTTTGAAAATTTTTTCTGAGTAGATTTATAAGAAAAAGTAAATTTATTGAGTCGAGTTATTTTCAAGCTGTTTCCAATCGAGTTCAAGTCTTTCCAAAATTTTTACAAGTGTACTCGAGTCATTTGAATTCGGTTTAGAATCATCACTTAAAGAGCCTGAAAAAAAAAACACTACCGATTTTCTATTAAAACAATTTAAAAAAATTTTGCAGTATTTTATTTATTAATTTTTTTTTGTTACGGTTATGGAAGCTAAAAATAATGCCACAATTATGCTATTTAAATTAAAAAGCTAAAAAGAATTTCCTCCAAAAAGACAATATATGTCACTTATCTTTTCTGGGCGGCCTTAGCAAACAGCCCTAAATTTCAATCATATCACTAAATAAAAACTAAAAAGCTAAAATTAAAAAAATAATATCATGGCGTCTCCGAAAGTGGGTCGGAATAAACTGTTTGAGGGTTGCCTTAAGTTTAATGCCTCCCACGTTTTCCTGTGAGTTAAGAGGATAGCTGTAGAGATGAAAAGGATAACAAAAAAATGCATTAAATGAGTTTAAAATTTTTAAAGTTTGGACCGCTAAAAAATAAACTTTTTGCAAAAAGAAATTTTTTAATAAATTTTCTCTTTTGGTAACCTTATTAAAAGTCAAATTTCGATTTTTTTGTTTGTTTATTATACTTTCGCGATTACATTTTTATAACTTTTGCGATTAATTTAGATTTTTTTTACGTTTTTAAAACTTTGGCTGCAAACCCGAAATGATGTATTTTTGTTTGATAAAGTTTTAAGCGTGTTTTTTTTCTTTTTATTTCAATATTTTATTACTTAAAAGTCAAAGAGATCGATTAAACCAGTTGGTCAATTGAACCACTTCCGCTCTATTTTGTGCTTTTTGTAAGTCATCAGTCTTGCTTTGTGTCTCAGTTATGAAAATAAAACTAATTTTGATAGGTAAAAGTAGAGGAAAAAAAAGATAAATTTTTTTCTAAAACTTTACTTGATCTAGTGCAGTAGTTTTCAACCTTTTTCATTCCGGGACCCAATTTCCAACCCAAGTTAACTTAACGACCCCCTTCGGTAAACAAAATTAATTTTCGTCATAAAAATTATGTGTTTTCTAAAAAAGAAAGTCTTCACTTTGAATTTGTCTCCAATTTTTTGATCTTAATGACATAATTATACAAGTCTCTTATTGCTTTTATTCTGATTTATGCCAAGCTCTGTGGCGAATGAAAACAGCGCCATGGTCTACCACTGGGTCATGGCCCACTGGTTGAAAACCACTGATCTAGTGGGTGATACTACAGAGTTAGTGAAATATGAGGTGATGGCTTTGATTTATTGAGCCTATAGTTTGACTTTATTGCTAATGAAGCTGAAATAATTTTATCAGAAATTAGTAGAGTCATGATCGTCCCAGTTGAACCTTAACCTGACGGGCCTGACCTATGGTTCAATGTTGAGTTTTAAGGAGAACAGATAGTGCATCATTATGTTTTTTTAAATTGAATTCATCAATGGTACAAAATGAAAATCGAGGCAAGATTTTGCAGAAAAGTAAAATTAGACTAAGATCCACGTTAGCCTACATTCACATTTTATAATCAAGAAAAATTTTTGTTTGTAAATATTACAATATTACTTGCTACCTCGTTTAATAGTCATTCAAGAAAGAAAAAGATGGAAGCGCTGTTTGTTTTCTTTTGAGTTAAAGCAAATAATTATTACTACAAACTTAAATGAAAGTTGCCTAATGAAAAGCTGACATTAAAACAGATTTGATGTCTCTGCAAAATTTGTGGTCGGTACTCGGTATTATTTTTCAGTTTTTTGCGTTTTATTCGTACAGCATTTCTCATTTGTTTATTTTATATGTAACTAGATTCCTTCCATATGTTTGCTACATACTGCAGTACAACGTTGAAATGAGCCAGATTGCTGATTTATTTAACCACACCCGCGGGATAAGTTGAACTAATTTTTGATTTCATGAAAAATACCGATTTTAGCTTTAAATAAAAAACAATGAGCCAACTGCTCAATTTACCGTCGGGTTCGAAACACTGAAGCAATAAATAGAAAGGTAGCAAATAAATAGAAACTACCGGTAAGCGCGTCTTTTCAATTACGTATAAGAATAATTGTCGGCAGCGTGGTCGAGTAGTTAAAGCACCGGACTGATGATCAACATGGTCTCGGTTCAAAACCCACTTGTACCATTCTGTTGTGTCCTTGGGAAAGACACTTTACGACATTTTCCCCTGCTTGGTGGTCTTGACAAGCAGTTCTAAATTACAGTAATATCTCTACTAAATTACTAGCGGACAGCAATATCTTGGCATTTCCGGAAGCCGGTCGGGGTAATAGCTTACCCTATGTATAGCGCCTCCGTCGCTTTCCTGCGAGTCAGGAGTATAAATATAGAGATAAAAATAAAAAATAAAAATAAAAAAAAGAATAAAAATTGGTTTAAGTGCCCTCGTTGTCTCTTATGTCTACTAAAATTTGACTTTTCCTCCAACTTAAGGATTGAAACCAGATTGGAGTAAATACTACAAAAGAAAACCTGTTTATTTATCTGCATACAGAAGTGACAACATCTACTTACATGTAATAATTACAAATTACAGTGTAGTCGGCGTACTTGGGGTACAAGATACTTTGTTTTGTACCGGATAACCAGAGACAGAAGTTTCCAATCGTGCTGTCGATTTCATATACTAAGGCTGCCGCAAGCAGTCCAAAAACAAGAACATAAAAATAATTTCAGAATACAAAACATTAAAGTTGGTTTAGACAATTTACAAATTTATAAACTGCGTTATGTTGTCTTCTTCATTTAATTACAAAACAAAAAAGCATAATTTTTTTTCTTTCTATACAGTATAAGTCGACTCCGCTTTATTCGGACACCGGATAAGCCGGACAACAGTTTTGTTCGGACACAAGTCCTTTGAACAGAAGAAAACTAGACTCTAGTTTATTTGGACAAAACTTTGGTTAGTTCGGACAATAAATGTTACTGAATTGCCTCACTCGCATAACTAAATACGCTCGCAGCTTTGAGTGACTGTGATACAACAATGAAATAATAATTTCTGTTTTGAGATAAATACGACAACTAACTTTACTATCCGTTCTGTCCATTAAGCACGTTTCTTTGCGCTTTTGTCAGCGATAACAAAGAAAACTTTGATCAAAAAAATAGAAAGCTTAACCTCTTATGGACAAAATTTTTTTGGTTGTGGAAAAAATTAAAGCTCCTATTTTCTAGTTCCACTTTTGAATGAATTAAGCCGCTAGATAGAAGAAAAGAGGTTCAGTGATGCAAAAACTGATGAATTTGACTTAAGCGTCATTTAGTGAGTATATTGCCAAATTTCAAGTAAAATTTTATAACCCTTGTTTTAACAAGAGTTATGGAATAAGATTTGCCAGCACATAGATGCTTTGGCAGCTGCCGTTAAACAAAATGAAGAGTCCAAACGTGTTTAAACTTCTTTGCACAATTTTTTTAAAGAAACCAATAACAGTCAAGAGTTCAAAGTAAGCTATATAAAAAACATCAAACAGTTTAAGTAGCTTATTGCAATGTTGTCACCAATTTGTGATTTGTTTTTTTGTTTATATTTTACTGTTATTGTTATTATTTAAATTTATAACCATATGTCATTGATCCATTTTTGGTTTTAGGGGTTGTTTTCCTGAACGTTTTCATTGGTTCCTACTATCTCTTTACTTTATTATGGTAGATTGTCGTATTAGTTGCTTGTCGCATATCTCTCGTCAATTCGGACAAGCTCATTTATCGGCTTAATTAAGACAAAATTTTCCAGGACCAAGTGTCCCAATAAAGCAGAGTCGACTGTATTTTAAAAACAGTTCGTTCACACCGCAATTCAACAACAGTAAACGAATCTGCAAAAAGTTTTTAAAAATATAAAAAAGTGCTGAAATTTTCTGAACACTTTTTGCTGGTCCTACTTCGTATAAAACATATTCGTATAATGACATAAATTTAAAGAACAGTGAGCCTATAGACAGAATAAAGGTCTTTATTTTTATATATATGTGATGAAATCAACGGTAGATTTCTGTAACATACTGGTGCCACGCCTTCTGTTTTTGCGTTGGATCTCGCGTTTTTGATTTTTGGTAAAATCTTGTGCTTTTTGTCAATCAAAACGATATTTAGATCTATTTTGTAGAATTTTCACTAAAAACCATGCTGCAGCCAAAAAACTTTGTGTATAAGATAGTCACCCTGACGCATACGACATCAAACACCCAGATAAGGCGAAAACCTTCTTTTTTTTAGTCTTTACTAGTTTTTTTGGACGAAATTGATAAAAGTAAAAACAGAATCAAAGTAAAAACCTTTTTTTTAGTCTTCAGTTAACTTTCACGGGAAAATTATAGTGTAGAATACTTTTTTTTGGCTTCAACCATGTTTTTTTGTGAAAGTCAGGTTTCAAATTTTTTAACTTACTCTTGTTTAATTTTGCAAACTTGCTCTTTTTTATCTAAATCTTATGCTTTTTTAAAATTTACTGGGGGGCAGCATTGGTGCGACAGGGTCGCTAGATATATTTATATTTTTTAAAGCAGGGGTTCTTAAACTTTTTGAGACGCGCCACCTTTTTCAGGCAAACAAGACTCGCACCCCCTCTTCTTCATGCAAGCAAAACTCACACTCCCTTTTTGCGACACAAAGAAAAAGCAAAATCCAAGCCCTATCATTATATTCTCCATTTTCGTTCCAAATTCAATGTGAAGACAAAAGAAACCATGATTGCAGTTGTCAATTCAGTTTGCAGCCAGTTGCTTGCCCCTCCCTGACGAACCTTTCACGCCTCCCGGTTTAAGAAGCCCAGCCTTGAAAGATGCCACGAGTGAACAATATGAGAAACCACTAACTTAACTTTTGGAAGCGGTAAAGATAAGCAACCCTATTATTTTCAAAGTTGCTTATCTTTACCTAGAAAAGTTTAAGATCTTTACCTGAAGTTTATCTAACTTACAGACATCGTTGAATTAACAACCCTAACCCTGTATTAATGTTATTGAATTTTACTCAATAAAAATAAAGTCAAACTTTTCAACCTTTTCTAACCGACAGAGTTGCTTATCTTTACCTAGAAGATTTGTGTTTGTTTATCTTTACGTGGCTCTTTTTATGTTTGCTTATCTTCATCACCTCTTATTTCTAAAAAACCTTTAAACGGCTGAGCGAATTTTGAATTTTTAAGATAGATTTCATTTAAAAATTAATTTAGGGCCAAAGTTTAAAGGTTGGGTGTAAAATGTAAATGGAATTAAATCGCTTGCAAATATGCAAATCAGATAAAAAAAAAATTTAAATAAATAAAGTAATTATTGCCAAATTGGTTCTTTTGCTGGAGTCAACAGGGTGCTAAGTAATGGGGAAGGCCGTTTAATGAAGACCGCGAATGATATGGCCTTAGTTCAACGCTTATTCTCATTATTTCCTTGTGTCATCAAGAAAGTAGTTTATTTTGTTTGGTACTTTCCAAGCAGTTGTAAAATTCAGTCATATCACTATATTAAAATTAGAAAACTGAATAAAAAAAATTTTGAGAAGCAAGTCAGGATAATCGCTCACAGTTAAGTTGAAACTTTCGGCGTTGCCCTGCGAATCAAAAGATTGAATAGTTTACATGCTAAACACAAAAAAGTTTTTCTTGCACATTCTAGCAAAACAGGGTAATAACTTTTTATTACGTCCTTTTTCTATAAATTCTAAAGCTTTTTCACTATGTTACAGAAACCCTCACAAATTCATTCACTTACAAAATAAAGCGTTTCAAAAATTGCATAGAAATTTTCACAGTTTGGTAAGCAGAACATTTAAAAAAAACACTAAAACAATATGCTTTTGTTGATTAACGTTGAGCTTTTTTGTCAGTATTTTTCATAAACAATCAAGATCTGTTTAATTTTTCGCGGTTATACTCTAAATATTTTTTAATCAATTAAAAAGTAAATTAAAATTTAATCAATTAAAAAGCGACAGTAAAAGACGACAGGGATTCAATATACGGACGTAAAATTTTTTGATATTGATCAGAAACTAAAAACCTTACATAACTATCATTTTTCATCAAGCGATATATATGCATCTGGGCTTCTTCGAAGCAAAATCGAGTGGGGGATTCCATGTTTTTGATGGTGGCATTTTTTATTCCAAAACCGATATTTATTGGATTCAGTGGATTGTCAGAAAGGAACTTGTCATATATGTTCTTGACAGTCACACGGACTTGCGACAAAGGTTGCTCTTTTAGTTTGTTACATTCTAAAAAAAAATCAAGGTTTTCGGCAGAAAATTCTTTTTCTAGAAACTTTCGAAACTCAGAACAACCATTTTTATCATGCAATAACACATCAAACGAAAGACCCCATGATTTTGCTTGCTTCGATGTCACAATTTCTTCTTTGTTGTTTAATGAAAAGTTGGGTTTTTCGGTTGTCCAAGGATCAAAATGTTGTTCGCCGATCATCATCGGATCGATTTGAGATTGATATTTCACGTAAAAAACAAGAGATTCACAAACCTTGGACTTTTTTAACCGAAATCTATCCAACTTTTGACGAAGATTTTCAATCTGAACGTGAAATGACTGAGCAGTTTCATCTAAAGCTGTTCTATTTTTTGTTGTTTTACTTGAGATTGAATCTTGCTGATTGCACTTCAGTTTTTTTTGCTCAACAGTTTTTTTAAAAATATCGTCTTCGAACACATTGATATGGCTAAACTTTGGACGATGAACATTCCAAAATGCTCTTTCTTGACGCCGACGAAGATCCATATTTTTTTCATACATTATCTCTTTTGATGCGCGGCGCTCAATCTCGTGCCACTTGCTAAAAAATTGTGCCTTAAGCTTACCAAACGATTCGCTTTCATATTCAGTCAATTCGGTCGAATTATTTGCCACCAATTCGCCTTTGCATAAATACACCAAATAGTCGATATCACTTGAAACCTTTTGGCTATTTGGCCAATAAGCTATGTCTTGAAACTCATAATAAGTGTCATCATTTTTTAATGTGATGGCATAATTGTTTGAAGGGAAAAAATACCCATGAGCGGCTATCAAGAAGCATAGATGCTCAGCTTCCTCTGCATTATCAATTTCAAGAGTCTTTTTAAGCCACATCGTAGCATCTTTTTTTGTGAAAACTCTTTGAATGTTGTTTCGAAAGATTTTTACGCTTCTCTTTGATACTCGTACACCATTTTCCAAATCCATCATTCGTTCAACGATGCTGGTCATTTTGTTATACAAAACTAAACGTGATAATTCAGCCATTTTACATTGAGAGCAGATACCTAAAAGTTCAAGATCACAGAAATAAGTTCTAGAATCGCTACTTGTTACAAGCTGAAAATTTTGTCATAAGAAAAAAGTTTTTTAAAGATCAAAAAAGCAAAAACGGCAGAAGGAGAAATATCCGCTTATTAGCTGCAAAGAATGGGTGATGCTTAATGCATAATACCTTCAAACTATCTGCAGAGTGGTCGAAAGCATTTAATGATCGTCTTGATATCGGTTCAAATGCAGGCTTGGTCAAGTTATTGCGTCCTTTAAAACAGCATATTAGGCTTAAGTTACTTTCGTTTACCTGTCAATTTTACAGAGCTTCTCTGAATTGCAGTTCCACCTGGCAGCAATAGGCTACCTTTGCATCTGCAGAAGATTCGCTTGACGATTGGATCTACTCTAAGCACAACGCCTCCGGTATTTTTGTGTTTAAAGCTTATGATACAATACCGTTTACATGCAACTTCAAAAATCTTTATATTTTTTTAAACTTCTAACTCCAAAAGTTTAGAAAAATCTTACAAAGCTGAGTATAAAGTTAATTTTAATTTTATTAATTTGTTTGCTTTTGACGCAAAATTAATTAATATACCGTTTGTAGATGAGTGTTAAAAAGTGCAGTAGTCCAGAAGCAATAAAGAACCAATGGTTTTCGATTCAAAGTGTTACAAAAAATTGTGCAATAAGCAATAAAATAAAGAATAAAAGGTGTAAAATGAGCTCGTCAATTACAACTTATCTTGTACTAGTAGGCCCACTTCGATAAATGATAATTTTGTACATTCAATCCTTAATATATTTATTTGTTAACAGACGGTTTACATAAAGTAATAACCAATTGTAACATTGAAACAAAGAAAAATTGTACCAATCTGAGATAGCCAAATATTTTAACAGTTTATCGACTGACCTGCTAACCTATGTGTATAATTGAACCAACTAATAAATTTATAGTTCGATTTTTGTTTTTATGGTTTTTAGAAATAATAATGAACAAGTTACACACCTTTTGTTAAAAATTTTGAATCATTATTTTTTCTTACGAGAATACTGTAGGGAAAATTACTGGTAGCGTTAAACTTGATCATTGTTTCTTGAAATCTCTTAACAACTGTAAAATATTGACTGCACTTTCGCAAATTGCTGCACGCATTAATTTTTTTGGTACCGAGACTATACCTGTCGAACTAAATGATTAATTTGATGTCAGGAAAAGCCGAAACTTTACATAACAGAAAATAAAAAAATCTTTTCAAGGAAGGTGTGGAACTATGAGCGATCTACGTATGGGTAATGACGTCATTACTTTTGTACAATCGAATTCTCAATTCAGCGGTTTTTGCTTCACTTAGGTACAATTGATTAAAGTTTGATTATTTTTTCTGTCCAAAGGTATTGGGAACAGTTCTGAGTACTCTTTTGATAATGACGTTGATCGAAAAGATCTAAATTCAATTCCTCACTTTATCGTGTATTCCTATTCTATAACATAACAATTATATTATCTCTGTTTGATTGATTAGAAAATCTGGATATTCAGCAACAATAATGTTGCAAGCTAATCGTAAAATGTGCACAACATACATTAAATTCAAATTGAATCTCACTAGTTTTTAAATATTGTCATTAAATCATGGTAAGCAGGAATTTCGTCGTTTTTTTGCACAGAAAATATAACGAGTTGTTTCGAAAACTCTGAAATTCGGAGGTAAAGATAAAATCAGAATTTTGGAACTAAAGAAATTGGAGACAATCTCCCACCTTGTAAAACTTAAAACTATCACAGTTAAAGGATAGTGCGATATCAAGATGCCTGGACTATATTTTTTATATTAAGAATTCAAACAGAATAAATGCTTGTCGATTTGGGTTCAGATCAACCAAATATATTTTCGATATTGGAACAGTATCTCAAACCAGTAATCTTCACAAAATCTCGCCAAATCTTATCCAGAAAGCTTGAAAGTAAGCTCGTCACTTTCTCCCGAGTAAGTGAAGTTTAAGAATCTTTTTAAAATTAACTATAATGATGGCGAGGTCAATAAATTTACGATAGTATAAAGTTTAGCTAATGGTTGTCCCAGTGGTTTTCAAACCTATTATAATTTGTAACTCCCTTCCAGAGATTCTCAACATCCGTAGACCTTTCTTTATCAACAAAAATACTTAGTTTTGTTTTTAAGGTATTTTAAACTGTTAATTTATACACCTATGTAAGAAGCACAATGACGAAAAACAAATGAAATTAAAGTCAAAAAATTAATAAAATTACAGTCAATTTATTTTAAATGCCGTAAGTTGCAGACCCGCCTCTATGGAGGGCAATAGGAGGCCAAGCCTTCGAAACAATTTTTTCTCGTAAGAGAATTTTCAATAATTTATATTTGGCTGGACCTGCGTAGCATAATAATCGAAAGTTTCCTTATAAAAACTTGAATCGAGACCAGAACACCAAAAAAAAACGTTTTTTTTTTGTTTTTTTTCTGTTTCGATCTCAATTTGCCCGATGGGCCTTCCCCACGTCTCGCGTTCTGGAGACGGTCCTGGCCTGTTGAAACTTGTAAATAAAATTTGTCTGAAGAAGCCTGTAATACTCAGGTCTCTTTTGAATTCAACTTAGCAAATTGATCTCAAAATTTTTGATTTTGAAACTAACTGGTACCAGAATCAAAAAACACTTTGGAGTTACATCAAAAAGTAGGCTACGGTATTTAAAAAAGGGTCAACCAAAAAGGACTTTGAAGAAAAATGAATTTTAGACTATGCAAAGCAATCTGATAATTTTTGAAAAATTTAGGCTATAAACATAAAAAATTAATAGGCTATTTTTATTTCAAAACATTAAAAATTAGATTTAGATAAAAAAATATCCACACGGGAAAGCAAAATCCTGTGCCATAGAACTGTTTTGACTAACTACTGAGCTGCTTTTATGTAACAACGGATTTAAAGGTTCTTGGTTTGAATTTGAAATTTCCAAAAAGTTTTCATCTTACCCGACCAAACTTTTATGATAACTGTTCTGATGCAATTGAAGGAAAGCTTGGTATCATCTCTACTAAGATTTGCGGCTGATTTCTTGAAACTTTTTTTAGACAATAGGCATTTACACATTTATTGCTTTCTGTTAAATAGAAATGCAGGAGTTGGTATTTATTCCGGTTCATCATAGGATTCATTCGGGACATTTGTCACTAAATTGCCGCGTTAGAGTTGGATAACAGGGAGTATAAAGAAATCCGTTACTGACAAATTTGCGTCGCCGAAGAATTCCGTTGATCGGAATTCGGATAAACGAGATCTGACTGTTGTTAAATATCAAAGTTACAACAAAAATAATTAAACAAATTCGAAGGTTGGTTTTGGGGAGTCGAGGGTCCCGGCTGTAAAACCCCAAGTTAGCCTATAATTTATGATAAATTTCTATATTTAGTGCTTCTTGTCATCGAACTTTTAAGCAGAAATTAAAGTAACAAAAACTATGAAATGGAGTCAAAACCCCAAACTTTGCTTCACCGACCATACCGAAAATCATAGATACACCGACGGTAGTGACTTGTAAAAACTAAAATTTACATTAACAGATTACATCCCGATAAGGTCGTGTTTGCACTAAATCGAAACCTCAAAACAGCCAAAAAAAAGACCACAACAATCTGTTTGAACCCGACGACAAGAAATATCGAAAGACATCGCTCACACCACACACACACCATACTTATATTACCGTAAAACCTCTATTTCACCTCTATTTTTCAACCCTTCCCCTATAGTGGTGTTCTATTAGAGGTGACGTTCAATTAGAGGGTGGCGCTCTATTTTTCGACTCGCTGATCAGAATTACGAAAAGATAAATTTCATGAATAAAAAGAAAAAACATCTATCACATTTATACAATTGCATTCGTTCATTTGTTTGTAATCGTGCTGTATTGTGTCGAATCGTTCGTACGAGAGTGCGTGTGCTTCAAGAAGGTCAGGCGCAGTCTGTGTTGATTTTACCGCTTATTCAAATAGAGTCAACACCGATAGTGTAGTTGGCGTTTAGGCCACCGCCATTAGTCCATTTAAAAAACTACAGGGACTTCCCAGCGTCTAGAAATAAACGTGTAATTCGACAATCCATTCTTCCCTTCTTAGACCGGCGATTTCAGCCGTAACTATTGCCAAAATAGAAGAATTCATCAAAGTGGCGTTCAATTAAAGGGTGGCGCTCTATTTTTCAACCCTTCCCCTATAGTGACGTTCTATTAGAGGTGGCGGTCAAATAGAGGTTTTACGGTATATGAATTTTCAATGATTGAATTGGGTAAACTACATCGAAATCTATTAAAGCGCTGCGCTAGAAACATATCCCATAAAATGTTAACTTTTTGTTAAAAACAACGAATCAAGATTTAAAAATCATAAGATTGTTTTGAAAAGTTGGTAGACATACACGCTTTCGGCAGGGAACACTCGATGATGCAGAAACTCGAAAAAGTAAAAGAATGAATATACGCCTTAATTTAAAGCGTAAAATATTTTGAACACGAATAACACGTATAAAATCACAAAGAAAAGCAACATAATTATTTTTCATTGAACAGAAAAGAGAAATGGAAATGTTCATTGCATTATGTAAAACAATAAAATTCCAAAACAAAAGAAAGTTTGTGATTGCACCCACTAAGTCAAACAAAGGTCTATTTTCAGTCCAAGCTGTGATCCCACAGCGGTTTTGTTTTGTTGAGGAACGACGATATTCCTTCTCGTCCGTCGTGCAAACTGAAATTTTCCACCATGATGTTGGAGGCATCTCTGGCAGAAAAATCGAGAAAACTTGAGTAAAAAATCTCTCGTTTTTTTGTTTTGACTAGGATGATTTGTAAGCAAACTTTTTGTCAATTTATTGCGGAAAAATGCAACAGATTTAGATTATGCAAGGTGTAATAACATAAATTTACAGCAATCCATTATCGTAAATTGGTGAAAAATTTGAGGGAACAGTTTTTGTATTAGCATTGGTAACCCGTGTGCATGTTTGTTAAACAAACAACTTACTGGTAGGCTGAGTTTCGATCTTTGACAACCTGGCGGTAAAAAGCAGCTTTTCCGAGAGCAATAACTGATCTGCTCTTCTGGAGAATGCTCTCGGCTATTCTCTCCACTTCATCTTGCAGATCTTCATGCTTGACCACCTTGCTAACCAACCCGTGATTGACAGCTCCTGAGGTGAAAAGGTAGAGTTAGCTACACAAGTCTTATCTCGACAAAATTACTAGCGGACAGCAATATCTTGGCATCTCTGGAAGTAGGTCGGGGTAATTGCTTACCCTATGTATGTCCGTCGCTTTCCTGCGAGTCAGGAGGATAAATATAGAGATAAAAATAAAAAATAAAAAATAAAAATAAATAAAAAACGTTTTTTGTTTACAGCATTTGGAACAGGCAAGAGAGAAAAATGTGTACTACACAAACGACATATTTGCATAAAAACTTTTTTAGTCAGATTTATCAGCTGTATCACAGCATTTTCGTAATACCGCCACTTTTTTTAAAAACCAGTTATTTATTAAACTATGAACTCGATATAACCACAAAGCGACGTTCATCAGTGACTAAAACGGTTTTGAAAAGCAGCAGTAAACTTATCTATTAAAACCAAAAATATATCAATTTAAGAGAAAACCAATATCTTGGCATCTTTGAACTGATCCAAGTAATTGCTCAACCGCTCCTTTTATTTACGAATCAACTAGATGCTAACAAAGCATAAAAACCCATCGGCATACGTTCAGCATCTATCACGTCACCAGTGAACAGCATTTCCAAAGCGAGTTTTCGCGGAACTGAGCGAGACAAGGCGACGGCAGGCGTCGAGCAGAAGAGACCGATGTTGACGCTGAAAGATGCTTCGATTTAAAATGAACACGTTAAGAGCGACGACGTTTCTTACCCCGGAGTTGAAAACTGGGCTTTTTCCGAGGCAACAGCGATGTCACAACTCGCCACTAGCTGGCAGCCAGCAGCAGCAGCCATGCCGCCGACAGAGCAAATAACTGGAACTGGAATGTCCTGGATCAGCTCCATGACGTCACTACACATGCTAAAGATGTGGGCGTGGTCTGACCTTTTTTTCTTGCTCAACTGCAACAACGTTTGTTGAGTTTAGATTTTATAGTTAACCACTTAAAAATTTTGTTGACTACAGGATGGTTTCCTGAAACTTTTTTCGCACGGTCACTCAGTCTTGAAAAATATTACTAAAAGCCCAAAATACCTCAACTCTTCTTTTCAACTTTAATTAATCAATGCGTGTTTGTAATTATAACTAACCAGTTCTTTTAAATCATGCCCGGAACTAAAAACAGGACCAGTCGAGGAAATGATAATCACTCTCAAATCCAGATTTTGAATGTCCCTCAGCAAATTTTCTTTTAGACTTTAGAAAAGATTAAACAAAGATATGACAAAAATCGAGGTTGTTAAGAAAAAATTAAAGATAGTTATGACAAAAATTAAGGTTTTCAAAAAAATTAAACAAAGGTGTGACAAAAATTGAGGTTGTTTAGAAAAAAAATTGAGTTTAGGTATGAAAAAAATCAAAGTTACCGAGAAAATTAAATAAAGGTATGACAAAAACCAAGGTTGATTAGAAAATACTTAAACAAAAGTATGACAAAAATTAAGGTTTTTAAGAAAAATTAAAAATAAGTGTGACAAAAATCAAGGTTACCAAAAAAAAAATTAAAGCTAGATATAAGAAAATCAAGATAGTCAAAATAAAAATTGAAGATAGTTATAAAAAATTAAGGTTTTCAAGAAAAAACTAAACAAAGTTATGACAAAAATCGAGATTGTTAAGAAAAAATTGAAGATAGTTATGAAAAAAATCAAGGTTGTTGAGAAAAAATTAAACAAAGGTATGACAAAAATCGAGTTTGTTAAGAAAAAAACTGAGATTAGGTATGAAAAAACTCAAGGTTGTTAAGAAAAATTAAATAAAGGTTAGACAAAAATCAAGGTTGATTAGAAAAAACTTTAAAAAAAAAAAGTTATGACAAAAATCGAGGTTGTCAAGAAATAATTAAACAAAGTTATGACAAAAATCAAGGTTACCAAGACAAAATTAAACCTAGATATAAGAAAATCGAGATCGCCGAGAAAACATTGAAGAGACTTATAAAAAAAAAATTAAGGTTTTCAAGAAAAAACTAAACAAAGTTATGACAAAAATCGAGATTGTTAAGAAAAAATTGAAGATAGTTATGAAAAAAATCAAGGTTGTCGAGAGAAAGCTAAACAAAGACATGACAAAAATCAAGGTTGATTAGAAAATACTTAAACAAAAGTATGACAAAAATTAAGGTTTTTAAGAAAAATTAAAAATAAGTGTGACAAAAATCGAGGTTGTCAAGAAATAACTAAACAAAGTTATGACAAAAATCAAGGTTACCAAAAAAAAAATTAAAGCTAGATATAAGAAAATCAAGATAGTCAAAATAAAAATTGAAGATAGTTATAAAAAATTAAGGTTTTCAAGAAAAAACTAAACAAAGTTATGACAAAAATCGAGTTTGGTTAAGAAAAAATTGAAGATAGTTATGAAAAAAATCAAGGTTGTTGAGAAAAAATTAAATAAAGGTATGACAAAAATCGAGTTTGTTAAGAAAAAAATTGATTTTAGGTATGAAAAAACTCAAGGTTGTTAAGAAAAATTAAAGACAAGTGTGACAAAAATCGAGGTTGTCAAGAAATAACTAAACAAAGGTATGACAAAAATCAAGGTTACCAAGAAAAATTAAACCTAGATATAAGAAAATCAAGATCGCCGAGAAAAAAAAATCGAAGATAATTATAAAAAAAAAAATTAAGGTTTTCAAGAAAAAATTAAACAAAGTTATGACAAAAATCAAGTTTGTTAAGAAAAATTAAAGATAAATGTGACAAAAATCGAGGATGTCAAGAAACAACTAAACAAAGTTATGACAAAAATCAAGGTTATCAAGAAAAAATTAAAGCTAGATATAAGAAAATCAAGATCACCGAGAAAAAAATTGAAGATAGTTATAAAAATTAAGGTTTTCAAAAAAAACTTAAACAAAGGCATGACAAAAATCAAGATTGTTGAGAAAAATTAAACAAAAGTATGCTAAAAACCAAGGTTGATAAAAAAAAAAAAACTTAAACAAAGGTATGACAAAAATCAAGATTGTTAAGAAAAATTAAAGATAGATGTGACAAAAATCGAGGTTGTCAAGAAATTACTAAACAAAGGTATGAAAGAAATCAAGATCGCCGAGAAAAAATTGAAGATAGTTATAAAAATTAAGGTTTTCAAGAAAAACTTAAACAAAGATATGACAAAAAATCGAGATTGTTGAGAAAAAATTGAAGGTAGTTATGAAAAAAATTAAGGTTTTGAAGAAAAAATTAAACAAAGGCATAACAAAAATCGAGGTTGTTAAGAAAAAATTGAAGATAGTTACAACAAAAATTAAGGCTTTTAAGAAAAATTAAGCAAAGGCATGACAAAAATCAAGATTGTTAAGAAAAATTAAAGATAGATGTGACAAAAATCGAGGTTGTCAAGAAATAACTAAACAAAGTTATGAGAAAAATCAAGGTTACCAAGAAAAAATTAAACCTAGATATAAGAAAATCAAGATCACCGAGAAAAAAAATTGAAGATAGTTATAAAAATTAAGGTTTTCAAGAAAAACTTAAACAAAGTTATGACAAAAATCGAGGTTGTTAAGAAAAAAATTAAAGGGAGTTATGACAAAAATCAAGGTTGCTTAGAGAAAAAGTTGAGTTTAGGTATGACAAAAATCAAGGTTACCGAGAAAAATTAAACAAAGGTGTGACAAAAATCAAGGTTATCAAGAAAAAATTGAAGATAGTTATAAAAAAATTAAGGTTGTCAAGAAAAATTAAACAAAGGTATGACAAAAATCGAGATTGTTAAGAAAAAATTAAAGATAGTTACGACAAAAATTAAGGTTATCAAGAAAAAAATTGAAGATAGTTATAAAAAAAATTAAGGTTGTCAAGAAAAATTAAACAAAGGTATGACAAAAATCGAGGTTGTTAAGAAAAAATTAAAGATAGTTACAACAAAAATTAAGGTTAGCGGTGTCTTTTGCAGTTGCGGCTTAGCGGTGTCTTTTGCAGTTGCGCTGGTGGAACATTGTTTTCGTCCTGACGAGTCCTAATAAGGACGAAACAGGTCTGTCGACACTTGCTTGTTGATTGACTTGACCATTCTTACTATATGTTTGTAACGGGAACTGCAGGGTTTTGCTTGTCTTAACCCGTATCCGTGTTAGCTAACTCGATGTGGTTAGCATATCGGAACCGCCGCCAGTATGCCCTTGCGGCTTAGCGGTGTCTTTTGCACTTGCGCTGGTGGAACATTGTTTTCTTTGTACTACCTACCCAGCGTTCAGGTCCACAATTGGATGTTTGACGTGTAAAAACCACAAACAGAAAGTTGTGCCAGCTGTTTAAGTTTTCGACTTTTTCAGCTGGGGTCAACAACAAGCTGTAGTGTCCTGACGAGTCCTAATAAGGACGAAACAGGTCTGTCGACACTTGCTTGTTGATTGATTTGACCATTCTTACTATATGTTTGTAAAAATTAAGGTTTTCAAGAAAAAATTAAACAAAGGTATGACAAAAATCGAGGTTAGTTAAGAAAATTGAAGATAGTTATGACAAAAATCAAGGTTGTCAAGAAAAAATTAAACAAAGGTATGACAAAAATCAAGATTGTTTAGAAAAAAATTAAGTTTAGGTATGACAAAATCAAGGTTACTGAGAAAAATTAAACAAAGGTATGACAAAAACCAAAGTTGATTAGAAAAAACTTAAACAAAGTTATGATAAAAATCAAGATTTTTAAGAAAAATTAAAGATAGGTGTGACAAAAATTGAGATTGTTTAGAGAAAAAAGTTTTAGAATTCAACATAGGTATAACAAAAATCAAGGTTGTCAAAAAAAATAAATTGAAAATAGACATCTCAAAGATCGAGTTTGTTTGGGAAAATTTTTAAAAATCAAACAAAGGTCTAACAAAAATTAAGGTTACCTGGAAAAAATTAAAGATAGATATCGTGTAAATAAAAGTTAAGCATACCTAGAAAAATGTTTAAAGTTGATATTCACCTAAAAATTAAACTTGTCTAGAAAAACTTTTGACTATAGGTATCTTGTGAATTAAAATCGAGGTTATCTAGGGAACGCTTAAACGTGCGCAAGTATTGCCTTTGAGATTAAAGAAAAAAAAAAAAATACATATTAAATCACTTTTTTGGAAATAGTTAGAGTTTACTTAAGGTCAAATCGATACAATTTAGCTTCTGAACAGGAAACGACGTTTACGCTTCTCTGCAAAAATACAGGAAATATGTTGACTTGGTAATTGTCTACCGCATAAACTTCATAAAATCGTTTCCTATAGATCTTATTAATTTTATTTTTTCTTTTAGAACTTATTAATCTTATTAATAATTTGAAACTAAATTGATTTGAAACATATAAGCATTAAAAAGTAAAAGATATGGTTTCGAGTTTTTGCTGACTTATGGAGTCTAGGGTTCGGAACCGTAAGCGGGATGATGACGTCATCACTGGAGTGCGCTTTAGCGCGCTCCAGCTCCAGCGCCACCGGACTGCCGTCAAACCAGTCCTTCCTTACTTACTCTCGTACTAATAAAAAAAATCTACTAAAGTGCATTTTATCTAATATTTTTGATTGCTTTTAATAGCTGACATGGTTTTTCCCTGTTTACTCATTCGATGACAGGCTTTTACAAAAACAACCACAACGCTGCGAATAATAAACTTAACCACAAACACACAAAAGAACTATTTTGATTGCAACTAATCTTTTAGACAAAACCAAACGCGAGGCTATACGTTTTTAATTTTGTCTTATAAAAACAAATTGTTATAGATAGATGAGTAGGGAATCACTCTTAACCCAGTCAATAGTTTAATGAATATGACCACAATCACTTTTGGTCTGTAATATATTTGACCAATCCAGAATATGCACATGTATTTATCACGGCAAAGTTTGGGATGCTGGTATTGTAGTTTGAAACACTTCAACTCAAGCTCGTCATTGGATCACGGGAAAAGATTTTCAGTTCAGTTTCAGTTTTCTTTTATTTCTGCTCCGCCACATGAATAAAATAACAAAATGTTGAGAAGTTTGTGTGTTGTTAAAGATGGGGTTAGAAAAAGGAAGAAGCAACAAAACGAGTTGACGTTGTGACTTGCTAATTAGCGATGAAAAGTGTGACTTGTTGTATAATATAGAAGCAAGGTTGCTTCACCTCATTATAAAATTGTTTAAAAAAATAGAAAGAGAAAAAGAAAGAAAATAAAGTATAGGACCGAGGTTATTTGCTTAATAAAACACTGCTATGGGGGCGGTGCAATGGTGGGACCATAGCAGAGTTCGGCTCGATGAATATGATCAGTCCTTAAAAATATGTAAAAGCATGAACATATTCTACCAGCCCAACAGGCAAACAAACCCACCGAAAGAAATCCTGTTGCGGATCAAAAGATCATTTCTCGAACAAAAACCTCAGTAAGAAAAATACAAGATTCTAACCAAATCTGTGTCTTATATGTTGGTTTTGATTTTAATCGAATATTGCTTGACACGGCATATTCGTATTTTTGTAATATAAAACAATTGTATATAACCCAGTGATGTGCCGTGAAGCTCGTGGTTGGTGAAGCACAAATGTTTTAAAGTCATATTAGTACTAATTTTATTTAAAAAACAAACAAAACAATGGTCTACTTAAATTTAAAAAACAGCAATTTAAAGCATTCTCTCATATTTAGCTAATTCTTTCTGAGTTAAAAAAATATTTTTCTAAATTATCTCTATATTTTCCTACTGACTCGCAGGATAATATCGGAGGCGCTTTACATAGTTAGTCTTAGCGTAAGTGCAGATTTTGGCGTGACATAGAGATATGATTAAAATTTAGAACTGCTTGCCAAGACCACCAAGCAGGGGTAGTGCCGTAAAGTGTCTTTCCCAAGAACACAACAGAATGGCGCGAGTAGGTTTTGAATCGAGACCATGTCGATCACAATCCCGCGCTTTAACCACTCGACCACGATGCCGACGAAACAAACGTTCTGTTTATGAAAAACTTGCAAAATCTTTAGTTTCCTTTAACATTAAATTTGTGAAATCTGTTTATTTAGAGACAAATCAGTTTCTTTAAGTTTTGTAAGTCTTAAGAAATTTGATTTTGTATGAAAGCCTTCGATTTCACGTGCCTGTTAAAAGCTTTCATGATCGGATCCAAGGAATAAGAGGGCTTAAACCCCTTAAATTTTCAGGCAGATAACCTACGAAGACCCTAAAAATCAATAAAAGTCAGTACATAAAACAATTGAAATAATGTTCAGGTTCAAATTCAGACTCAGATTTAGCATATTTTGGTTAGTTTAGTTCTGGTCTAGGTTTAGCAAATTAAATTTTTTAAGATTTACTTTCAATTCGGGTTTAAAAAAGCATTGCGTCAGCAGCATAGCCAAGTGGTTAAGTGATCGAGCTGATGACAAACGTGATCAACGCGTTTGCGGTTCGTACAGCACTCACGTCTTTCTGTTGTATCTTTCGTAAAAAAGACTTTACAGCACTTTCCTCTACTTGGTAGTCATAGCAAGCAGCTCTAAATTTCAGTCATATCTTTAAATAAAAAACTAAATGAAAAGTTTCACCCGGACAGCAATACCTTAGTATTTCCGAAAGCAAGTCGGGTAATCGCTTAACGGTTGCCCTAAGTCAGGGGTTCCCAACCTTTTTACGATCTCGTACCACTTAGGCATTCTGTATCATCAACGCGTACTACTTTTTCCAGAGCAACTGATTTGATCAAATTTAAGTTTATTCAGAAGAATAATATACAATAAACTGGCAATAACAAAGCACAACTAAATTAAATGAGATTTTTGTTTTTGTTTACCTTCAACCAATCGGTTGATGCATGGCGTGAATTTGCTAACAGCGCAAAGAAAGTCATGTCTAATAGGCGCACTTATTCGGTTTCAATTTTTTAATTTAATGTTTATCATAATTGAAAACCCCTGTTCGCATTTCCATGTAGAAGGGAAAATCAGTAGCAGTGGAACAGAGTGAGAAGCTAGGGTAGAGTATGAAGAGGCCATATCAAGCTGGAAGTTTAATAGAAAACATTTTTTGTGTTTTACTTTGCTATCTGGTCCTCCTAAATATCTATTAGTCCTCTTGCTCCCCAGCTCTGGCTCATGGCTTAGCAATAATTCAGTTTTTACCACGTCGTTCTGTGTAAAGCGGACTTAAAAAAGTAGTTGACAGCAGTGGTTGACATTTGTAGATTCATCAAGTTGTATGGCAAATCCAAACTTCGAAGTTCTTACACCTGCAATCACTTGTTCCGCGATACTTAACTGACATTTCTTTAATGTTCCGCTTCACACTATTGCTGAAAAGGGAAATACTCTAACTTTGCCACGACCTACTTTCCAAGTACTCGCCCGACCAAGGTTTTTGCAGCTGGCATAACAAGAGACAATGCAATCGTTAAGGCTTTCAATTATTAGGCCATTAAGAAGCGGCTTTGTAGGATGCCTTAACAATCTCTGCAACCTTCTTTCTGCTGAATCTGGCTAGTTTTGTCCATGCGCTGACGCTTTACGTTTTTGTTTAGCCGCAGGAAGTAGCTCTGATCACGGTTCATTTTATCAACGTGGTCCGTTTCCAGATGGCTTTTCGCAGGATGGGTTTTATGGCCGCATTAGATAGTCTTTTCATACAAACCACACGCTGTTGAATAACTTCTCCACAGTGCTCAATTAGATAAAACCATATTTTATCTATACTGGATCACACTTTCGTTTAAGTATTATGCAAGGTCGAGCAAAAAACTTTACAAAACGGGGTACTTGATAGTTCCTCTATCTATAGCGCCTACAATGATTTTCTGTTAGTCAGAGAGATAAATATAGAAATGCAACAAAAAGTTTTAGTTTAGTGCCTTCAAAAATTTACGATTCAAAAAAGTATTTCTTGTTTTTATTTATGATTCGGGTGGCTTGCCTGCTATAACTAAATAAAAAGATTAAAAGAAAAACTGGGTAAGTGAATTGAGGAAGTGATATTGATGTTTTCTGCATATTTCTGCCACAGTTTATCGTATTGATAATATATGGCACAAACGCAAAAAAACAATGTTTTATTTTAGAAGGTTGCTTACGTGTCGATTGAAAAGTTTCGCGCCTTTTAAATCTTGTGACAACCACATGACGTCTTATGATATTCACATGTGACAAAAAAAAAAAAAAATACTGTTTTAAACGTTGAACGAGACAATATTAAATTATTCTACAAAGATTTAGTCAGGGCAAAGAGACAAAAGTATCCACGGTATTAATCTGAGTGATCGTCTTTCGGTGTCGTGAATAAGAGTCTCCTCTACAGCAAGGTACTGAAGTTCTATAAAAAAAAACTGCACTGATTTTGGCATAACTAATTTTTGACGTTTAATTTAGATTTAAATTTAATGTTTGAAAGCCTGTAACTAATTTTTTAATTAGTTATCATCGTTGGGTCAAAGCAAACTGATGACTTTAATTTGAGTTTTGCATATTTCCGTTACTTTTAATTTTTTTGTTAATATTCTTATTATTTATTTCTAATTCTATTTTTTTTATACAGTAGTTTTTTTGAAATTAATATTCACCCATTTTACTTAATACAATAAAAACGGTTTTGTTCAATTTTACCGAAGAAGACCAAACAAATTAACTGGGCAGAATACATTAGCTTTTTTGTGTACCCAAAATCTTTTTGGCGCCCAAAAAATCTATTTAGAAGTGTTATGCGTTGAAATAATAAACTTTACACCAAAACAGATTTTATGATTGAATCTGGTGTATAATACATTGAAAAAAATTATTTGAACATAAAAGGAATTTTAGCGATGTTTAAATTTATCAAGTAGATTAATTAATTATTTTACCTGGATGTAAATCTTGTCAACCTTGGTTTTTCTAACCAATCAAGCAACTCGATAATATCGAAATTAAAAAATTTTTGATAAAATAGTCAAATATAAAAAATTCTTTAAAAGATCAAAAGTGTCATTACTATTAATAAACTATTGTTTTAGATATAGCTGGCCCGCAAAAACAGTTTACAAAAACACATCAGGCTAAGATTTGAAACGATTTGAAACGAAAATACTTTTATTAATACACAATAATAGCCTACTTTTTTCCATGGTTTTCAAAATCAAAAACGTCATTGTATGGTTATACTTGAATGATAAAACTAAAAAAAACAATTTATTAGAAAATAAACTCTCTAGTTAAAGAAACGCCTTTTTTGCTTTGAGCAAAAGCAGAGCGAGATTTTAACCAACTCTTGAACTGGTATTAACTTGTTCAAAACGCGTCATTTGAGCCGAGTTTGAGCAGATGTTTCGATTAATCCGACTCGGTGAATACGAAAAAAGATTTGATCCGAGTTTCAGCTGCGATTGAGTTTGAGCTGAGTTTGAGCGAGGTTGGAAATACGGGCTTAAATCTATTTACCGGCAAGCTATTTAGATGTGAATTGTAAAACCAACTTTTGTATAATTTAACAAAGTTGAATGAATATACAGTAATGAATTTTGCAAACCCCCAAAGTGCATACGAAAGTATTTGTAAACTTTTACTTGTAATGTCAAGTTTATTAGGTTACATTACGCTAATGACAAAGTGTTAAAAACTGTTCTATACTGGTGTGGGTATTGATTTATCAAATCCCTTTAGGACTAGCAACTTACACGCAAGTGTATAACTAATAAGGTGTAACACTAGCAACAGTGCAAGATTTTTTTAAAAAGTATTTTCTTTTTATTTTGTATGGATGCTATAACGTTATAACTTGGGCCCGCTAAAATCAATGAAGTCAAAATTTTTTAAGGACTCTATTAAGATATAAAACTTATACAACTTTATAGTTTGCTAGTCTATGAGTCTTTTTACTGATTTTTATAGGTCAAAATTCCTGTAAAGTAGGGTTGCCATACCGTCCGGAATTTTATGTTAAATTTTGTGTCCGGAAGGAATTTTAAAAAAGCCCAAATGTCCGGAATTTTAGTATTAACTAAAAACAACGTGCAATTTTTTAAGAAAACACATTGATTCTGGGACGAAAATAGCAAATTCCAAGACCGATTTGAAGTGAAGACATTTTTTTTTCGGAGAACACCATAATTTTGGGACGAAAATAGAAAAATCCGAGATCGACCTTTTTTTTTTGGTTTTCGTTCTAAATTCGTAAACAAATTTATTTTGTCCGCTCCTTCAAAAAATTTTTTTGTTGGTGCGCCTATGTCTCGGAATTCCTTCTATTTAAATATGGCAACTCCACTGTAAAGTCAAAATTTGTCAAAATTTTATCTTGTTGACTTTTATATATAAAAACTGATTTTTCGCTTATTTTTGCAATTTTTCGAAAAGCTATGAACAGTTTTAATATTTGGTTTTAGTATTATTCTCATGCAAATATTATATTATTCTAATGTAAATATTATAATATTTATAAAGTATTATTCTCATGTAAGTAAAAAGAATATGTCTCTTGAAATGCAAGTTTAATCTGCATGGGCAAGCAGTAAAAGAGTGCCATATTGATGACAAATGTAATTGACACATTTGAAGTTTAAAATCTACTGGGGGCTTTACGACACAAATTTTAGTTAAATTTCTCCCTTTTTTAAAACAATTGTCAAAAGACCAGATTTTTTTTATATGAATTTGTTTTGTAATGTTTAATGCGTCTCCATAAATCTTTTACTTTACTGCTTCAGCATAATACAGTACTTAAAACTGCGCTTTCTTTATTCAGCCATGGGGACTGAAAAGTAGTTCTCTAAAGCCCGATTTAACTCACTTGACCAATTTTTGCTTTAAATTATCGCCTAAAAAGTTGTTTATGAGGCCTCTGTTTTGCCAGACAACAGTTAAGTGACCAAACAAATTGTGCCACTTTTCAAATAGAATATAGTTATTCATCTAGGTCAGGGATGTCCAACCTGCGACCCACTTAAGGTTTTAATGCGGCCCACTCTCTATTGCAATTTTTTTGATATATTTTCAAACCTGTATCGCAGCGTTTCTCAAACTGACTTTCGCGAGCTTGCTTAGCACATTTTTGAGACGAAAATCAAGAAGTCAGACACTGATTCTAAAGGAAAAACTTTTTTTAGAGAACACTTCAAGTTGGGGACGAAAATTGAGATTTATGAATTTGTTTTGTTATCTTTAATGCGATTAGAGTCTGATTCGAAATCGAGAAATTAGAGTCTGATTCAAAGTAAAGACCTCTTTGCGGCCCACCGACTTTAGCTCAATTTAGAATTTGGGCCATAATGAAACAAGGTTGGACATCCCTGATCTAGGCCTATATAAAGAAACCAAAAATTAAAATCAGAGCGTCTGAACTGGAACCGTTTGAAATAAAGTTCCGGTTTAGGTTTAGTTTCGGTTCAGTTCAAAAAATAATAACGGTTAATACGAGTTTACGGATCCGGTTCGAGTTCGGTTCGAAGCCCTGAGTTTTCACGTTATTGTTAGTTTTTATGATTAGTTTAAATAATTCAAGTAATCTCTTAAAAAATTTATTTTTTCTTACTTAAACAAAAAATTGTTGTTGCTTGAATTCAGCCCTAAATTCAGGTAATTGCTTAAAGATTGGTCTATATTTTACGCCTCTGACATTGACCTGCGAGCCAGAAAGATTTAATGAAATGAATTTTTTATTGATGAAAGAAGGGTATGCTAATTAAGTGAAATTTACTCTTTTGCAGATATAATAGCAATCCTATAGTAGCAAGAAATAAATTATTGTCAGTGAAACGCAAAAGCAGGCACAAATCGTTCACACGAAATGATTTAAACTTTGGTTAACTTTAATCACCTATTAGCTAACTATTTGGTGGAGCTTAACCCGTGGTTACTTAGTATGCAACAACATTGAGTTAGTTACTAGTGACTTTAAATAGAAATTGCTGAGTCATAAATTTGAAAAAGTTTAGTCTTGCCAAACGATTTCGACAGATCAACAAGGTATTGATGGAATGAAGCAAAAAGTAAACATTTTTTAAGTATAAGCTGTTACTTCTACAGTCGAAACAGCTGTCTGGCGGAAGATTTAGCGCCGCAATAGTAATTTTTTAGTACGTATTCTTCCATAAAAGTTCAATGCCTTCAATATATGCCTCTATTTTTCTTCTAATTTTTTATGACTAGATATCAAAAGGGTATGCAAATATTCGTCATGGCGGTTTTGCGAGCCGAAAGCAAGATAGAATTTTATGCTTTTTAAAGCATCATGGTGCAACTTTTTGTCGTCTAACTGTACATCCAACTGTTAAATATTAATAAAAGTTTTTTCGAGTTAAGCTCATTGATACATGTATAATCGAACTGATTTAACTCAAAACAAACTCAACTTTAATAATGATTACGATCACAAGCAATACCAGCAGATACAACAAAATATCCCTGATTAATGCACTTGGTTGAAATAGATGGTGTTGGGTTTTTAACTGCCTTGTGGAGCACTTTGTATTACTATAGCTACATATTGAAACGATTTAGTAAAAACAAAGAAACATTTCTGTAAAATTTGCTCATTTAGTTTTTTGTATGTTTCTTATTAGATAAAGCTTTATAAATATTCGTCTCATACAGAAAAACAATTTTTATAATGATGACCAGATCAATCAAATTATTTTTTATTTACAATAAAGGATACATTTCTTTTTTTATCGCGCTTTTATTTCTTTGAATTTAGTTGAAAACAATCTTATCAACTGCCGCAAAAATAAGAATAAAATTTTGTGCGGGCAGAATGAGTAAGTAAAAAGGGTCGGATTTGGCCCGCGGGCCATAGTTTGCACAAATTTAGCATGCCAGCTTTACAGTAGATTCTCCTTAGCTGCTTAGGACTGTTCGCAATAATGTCCAAGCGAGCAGGTCAGACTTACATGTCACGGACAGGTATTGTGATGAAAGAGTAGACATCAATAACGAAGCACAGAAGACCGGACTTTATGTTTAAACATTTTATGGCTTTTCAAGTTTTGACAAATGACAGCTATAGCAGTGCCTAATTTTGACGCAATTTCGACGATAACAAAACTCAATATGCATGTCGGTGAGATGTAATTATTAGAACCATTTCTTTGGGATTGGTTGTTAAATTTTGACTTTAACTTAATAATTTCGGCCTGTTTTAAAAGTTTTCAATGAGACATTTGGAATAAGGTGTTGAAGAAACGGCATTTACATCAAATCAGAAAAGAATAATTGTGTTTTTTTTTTTGTCTCAAATGAGATAAAAATCTTTGCTTATCTTGTAAATTAATGATTTATAATTAAAATTATTACTAAAATGTGTTCTTTTGCGTAACAGTGCCGGTAAAAACTTAAATATGCATTCAGAAAAATAATTTCGTGCATCAGCAATTATTATTTTCAGGCATAGGCGTAAGTAAGGGTGGTTCAAGGGTCAAACCCCGCCTTGAAGAAAAATAATCAGAGATATGCACTTATAGGTAAATAACATATTAGAGACAAATAGACTGCAATAGTATGGTATAAGCTATATTCATTAAAGCATTGGTAAAGTTAGAAGTGGTTTACTACTCATCTTTTCATAACAATTTTTTACTTTGAAAACAATGTTCCAGCGCAACTGCGAAAAACACCGCTAAGCCACAAAGGCATACTGACGATGGTTCCGATACGCTAACCACATCGAGTTAGCTGACACGGATACAGGTTAAGACAAGCAAAACCCTGCAGTTCCCATTACAAACATACAGTAAGAATGGTCAAGTCAATCAACAAGCAAGTGCCGACAGACCTGTTTCGTCCCCATTTCAACTCTTTGTCGACAATTTCTCAACCTCTGACCTCATGCCAATATTTACTTAACTTTTATCTAGATGTCTAAAATTTGACGAGTTTTATTTTATAATTTTCCTGCTATCCTACATACTTTCTGCCCTACAACATCCAATATTTGCTCCATTTTCGGAAATCGAGAAATCAGAGTCAGATTCAAGGTGAAGACCTTTTTTTTAGTCTTCACCTGTTTTTTAGGACAAAAACAAAGTATTTGGACACAGTTGACGTTACAACGTCGTAAAGTGATGATCTTTTTTAAAATCTTCACCTTAAATTTAAAACGAAATTTCTTCTCATATCGTGAGGTGCTGAAAGATTATGATTTAGCAATCGTTAATAAAATCTGGATGAAACTGTATTGTCCCCTCCCCAACATTTTTCAGCTAGAGCGGCAATGTGAATGCCTATTCGTTGAATGTTTGTTTGTTCATCTTTATAGACCATCTTCATAGAATGGTCTTTTTGTAAAAGCACAGGGTTTCGAAATTACAATTACGAATAGAATATGCCGTTATTTTTGATTACTATTTGGAGATGACAATCAGTAGATGCTGGATTTTTTTAGAGAGAAATAAAAGAAACACAATGTGTTATACAGTAAAATTAGATCATCACGTAGTGAATAAGCTTTTTTAGTGCAAATTTTGTATTCGTTATATTACAAAAAGATACCTCATTAAAGCGACAGCAAGAAAGTTTATGCCCCTGAGGCAATATTATCTTATGTTATGGCAAATTGATCCAACACGCCATTGGAATTTAAGTTTTAATCAACTAAAAAAGCACAGTTATCTGAACAGAAATATACGTTGGTAAAAAAACAAGCAATACAACTGATTACATAACGCTACAATTTATTTTTAATAGGCAAAGCTTACAATCACCAATGTCGTATATTTAAAGTACACTGCAATACCTAAACTTCTTTTTACCCTATGTGTTCAGCTGGAATAAAAATTCAAATAAATGTTATTCAGCAGAAAAGAATGAAAATTCCTTTTTAAAAATGTGTTATGGCGTTAAATTGAGAGACGTTTTTATTTTCTGGTGGGCGCGTATAAGAAAAATGCTCAATAAGTCAGAGCGGTTATTCTTTTATATACTTAACATACGCCCAAATGTCACTTAAATTTAATGAAAAGATTTTTTTGTGGTCTTCACTTATTTTTTTAGTTGTAAATGGAGCAGAAACAATTAGTTTTCCCAGGTAAACTTTTTAAGGTAAAAAAGATTTACATAAAATCTTAATATTAAAACATCAACCTATTTTCTACCCTGTGTTACAAAATCGTTTGGCCAATTATTACTGTCTTATAGAGGTGTAAAGCTTTGGAAAAGTATTCATCTCGGCATTAATAGCAAGCACTGGTTTTGTAGGATGCCTTGACAATCTCTGCAACCTTCTTTCTGCTGAATCTGGCTAGTTTTGTCCATACGCTGACGCTAACCCCTGGCTTAAACTGATACTTGCACATGAGATCTATCAAGCTGTTGCAAGAAAAGTCAAGCTTATGAGCAATCATTTGAGCTAATTCACTTCCGCACTGTTGTATTGTTTTCCAAAGCAACTGAGCTCTTTCTGTTGATATGATCTATATATTGAAGACCGTAATGTTACGAAACAATATAGTTGCTGGCTACAGAAAAATTTATTTATAAATTAGAGAAAAAAAACAATAAATAAACTTTTTGAAAAAATGAAAGTTACTCGCGTGCCGCCTGAAGATCTTTAAGTACTACCAGTGGTACGCATATCACAGGTTGGGAACCCTGTTCTAAGTATAGAGTCTTCTACGCTATCCTGCGAGTCAAAAAGATAAATCGAGATGAAAATAAAAATAAAAAAACCGTGAATCGGGTTTCCGATTCCGGTTCAGTTCAACGGGCTGCTTAAAAAAAGCAAATTGTTTTGATTTTTGAAGCAGTTATCCTTAAATCAATAGGTGAACTTATTCACCAATGCATAGCTTTAAGCAAGTATTGATATGCCTAGATAAATTCTTCTTTTGTTTTATATAAGCATTTCTCACTTCTTCTAAATAATGTATCCAGATGATACATCACTTGTTTTTGTTAAGCTTCATTATTTGTAAACTTTCTTATAAATATATATGTTCTATATTATTTGGGTATTTTACTTTGTATAAATTCTTTAGAAGGAGAGACGCTACAAGAGCGTTCAAGTCCTTGCTTTGTTATTTCTTTGAAAATAAGCCGTCGGTGTAGACATTTGTTTACCATTTTACTGTTGTTCTTTATTTGTTTTCTCAACAAAATAAAGAGCAAAATTTGAAAGTTCAGGTGCACATAAAAAAATCACAAGAAGTCATGAGCAATGTTGAAAAGAAAACGCAGTAAAACAATTACGTGATCCTACTTGCTTAATGTCATCTCGCTAGATCAACCCTAGCCCTAACCCTAATCATATTTTTAAAATGTTAAGATCACATAACAAAGTAAAATCTAAACTGTTGAAATCACATACCAAAGCAGCAGCATCTAATAAACAACACAAGACAAAATGCTGCTTCGTGTGACATTGCCTTTGAATAACCATCGAGTCGAAGTGTAATAGAGAAGCACCTGGTGGTCTGAATCCATATCTGCACAGAATGCCTTAAAAAGACGGGAATTTAAATGCTTCTGCTTCTTTAAGCTTCTGCTTTAATAAAATTAACTATTTTTATTATCTGATCAAGAACTTTTTGAAGGGACTCGGGTAATGTCTTGGAAGCTAGGGCTTGTCTATGCAACATGCAGCGAACACCTTTACTTTTTGGTGCTTTCCTCTTTACTGAAGCTTGAAATCCTGAATTGCATCCCAACATTGCTGGCACACCATCAGTGCAACAGCCAGCAAGATTTTTCCATTCCAAGCCATCAGTTGTGAAAAATGTTGTAACTTTATTCAAAATATCTGCTGCTTTTGTAGTAGTTTCAAGAGCGGAACAGAACAGAAACTCTTAAATGCATGGTTGCAAACATATCTTGCGTACACCATCAACTGTGGATATGAAGATATATCTGTTGATTCATTCAGCTGGATTGCAAAAAGTCCAAACGGAGCAGTTTTGATTTCCTGTACTACTTGACTTTTTATATCAAGAGGCAAATCCTTGATTCACCTTTGAATGGTGTTATTTGACAGCGAAATTGCAGCTAGCTTTTTTTCTGCCACTTTTCCTAGCACTATGCCAGCCGTTTTCAGAATGCAAGGTTTGATTAGTGTTTCGCCGATAGTATCTAACTTGTTTTGCTATCTCAAATGCGACTAAATTAGATGCTTCTATCAGTTGGTTGTTTTTTCTAAAAAAATCGCTAGAAGCATCCAGTCTCATTGACTTTAGTGCTCTCCTTTGACGTTCAAAATAGGTTTTGTCCTTATTTATGTGTTGCGGATGTACATTTTCTAAGTGTTGCTTGAGCTTTGCTGGTCTCATTGAGTCATTGGAGAGTACTTTATTACAAAGTACGCACTGTTGCTTTTTTTCACTATGTTTAATGAGCGATGCAAAACCGAACTGGATATATGATTCATCATATTTTCGTATTTTAGCAGTCATGTCTTTGCTGCTAGGTTGCTAGTAACTAGACGTAAGGCTAAATCTACACAAAAAACTGTTTTAGGCTATTAGTATTTGGCTGTATATCTAATTTTATTACACCAGGCTAGCCTATGTTAGAAGTTAGTTGCTCATATAAACTGAACATAAAAAGTTACTTACTAACTGTTTTATGTTCAGTTTATATGAGCAACTAACTTCTAACATTCCAAAGTATTACTTGTCTAACAATCGAACTCCTGGCCTAGTAACCAGTCTGCATACTGCACAACCCACTGAGGCTGCACTGGCTTTTGGTAGCCTAAAAGTCTACCTACAGTTTGCTCTAGGATATAACTTGCAAAACCTTGCAAGTCTCAACTTTTTCGGCAGCTTTGCTAAATGTTCAACATGATTAATAAGAGTTACGGTAGCCTATCAACATATCTTTCTGCCTTGTCCTGTCTATATCTTTATCTGAAGGACTGTAACAAAACATTATTCGCCTATTATTGACAACATATATTACAACAATGGTCTTTGTGAAAATCATAATTAAATAATTGAAGCATAACAAATACTGACAATGTATGCTAGTTAACAATAATGAGACAACAATCAACACTACGATGCGTGAAGCTAGATCTGTTGGTGCAGAAAAAATATTGTGTATGCCGCAAGAGTCTAGCGTCAACTTAACACCATTCCGGGGGGGGGGGGAGCAGTACGGCTTGGCAATACTAATATTCAAATATTTCATTCAGCTACCGGTACCGGACCAATTTCCTGGCTGAAATTATTTCCTGCATTGAAGTGGTAGTTATAAATAGTAGTGGATTTAACTCAAAAGTTAAATTCCTTTTCTAAAATGATGAAATTCCTCCTTGGGGAGGAATTCCTCCCCGATTGGGAACTGTTGCCTTATTTCATACAGTTCTTTTATCTTTTTAATTATTAATCAGAAGATTTTAGTTACAAAAAAGATATTAATATCTTTTTTAATATTAGTCACAAACACGCACTATTACTATTACATCATTATAAGGCACAAAGTATAGAGGCTATAAATATGTATGGAACATGACAATAATCAGTAGCCTATAATATCAATTAGCTGATCACTCGCCGACCATCAATTAGCTTATTTTGTACTTAGTCGGAGAGACCCATAATATTCACAGTTCACACTCTCATATCATTTATTCGGCTCATTAGCCCTCTCTTGACTCTTACTATTTCTTTATTTCTATACACTTCACCAATGTATTATTGTAATAAGCTACCGTGACCCGACACTTGATCGAATAATGAAAAAAAAATTTACAGCTTTATTTACAGGTAGGGCCACGGCACAATGCGCATCCCCTAAATACGCTGCTGACCATGACCATGACAAGAGACCTACTTGTTGCCCCCCCCCTAAAAATGCTATGCTCAGGGACCTTGTTTGAAAACCTTGACATTGGCAAAAAATTATAAAAAATAAAAACGAACTGTCTTCTTACTGATGCTTGTATTTATTATATAGTTATAACTGAAATTAAAAAGTGCAACAAAGTATGTTTTTCAAAGACACAACAGAATGGTACAAGTAGGTTTTGAACCGAGACATGTTTATATCAATCACGCTGCTTTTATCCACTCGACCATGCTGTCGACTTTTTATTCGGGATTATACTGTATTATAATCGGGAAACTTTTTATTCTCTGTATTAATATAAAACAAAAGTAACAATAGTAACCATAATGTTTGTATGCTGGTATATTCTCATATTTTTGAAAAAGATTCGGAGCTTTTATGCATAGCATGGAGTAGTGAAATCAAAAAACCACAGACCATTCTATCTTGATGACAATATTTTACATCAATGTCTTCTTAAAATTGTTTTTTAATTTGCAGAACTTTTCTGTTGCTTACAATATAATGCTACATTTTTATAAAAAAATTAGTTTTAGCTACAATAGTAAAAAAATTGCTAAAAAGTTGCAGCAGCTATTTTTTGATAATTTTCTCAGTTTGGTAGAAGAAATTTGTTACAATGTTGACCTTGAAAGAAACAAAAAAGCTGCTATGCATTTTACAAGTTTTCAGCAACTCTTCTACGTAAAATAGAAATAAATAAAAGTAATTTTTAAAAATTGCCATGCTAACTGCTGCCTAGTTAAGATTGGACCCCGGTTAAACCAAATAACAGCCTTCGGCAAAAATGCTTTATCTACATGTAACTTTGTTGGCTTAACAATAGTTAAAGGTATTGAAATTTCTTGGAAATACTTTATTAAATTATCATGCCCATATACTAATGATAATTTTGAAAATGTAGTCAGATGTTTGCGTGACCCAATCACCCAATGACTCAATGTAGATACATTGCAACATTACAATCACTGAAGTGTAACTATTCCTCAAATCCTTGGTATAGCATTGATATGGGTAGCAATAATCGTGATTCTCTAATAATTGCGATTCACTTGGTCTAGCTTTTGACTGGGCATTAAATTTTATATAAATTTATTCAGTTCTCTTTTAAATAGAAATCCTACAATTGTATAGTGTATTGATCTTGGCCAATCTAACAGTGAGCACAGTCGATATTGGTTTTTAAAGGAAAAATATTTATTGATGGTGTGATGTGTATATAATTACGTCATAATCCGCATTGTATTTATTTGTTTTAAAGACGTGGTCAGTTAGTTTAGCTAGTTTAGGGTTAGGTTAGTGTTTTAATTATGCTAGATTTTAAAAGATAATTTAAAAGATAGAAAAAAAATTTTTTTTTCTAAAGTAATTCGCTTGGTTAGCGATTTTTCGTTAGCGCTTGGCGTAAGATTTTTTCCTTGACAGCGTACAAATATAATAAATAAGCATTTTTACGCTGAGAAAGTACGCAGCCTAAATGTCAATCCTTTGCTATCGAAAACCAAAGACTGCTATTAATTTTTAAGATGACGGCAACTTAATTCTCTTCTGTCGTTAAAAACAAGATTGCCTGAATTAATTTTGTATCATCAGTGCAACTTTCTTTGAACAACCTTTTAATCAGAACGTTTTTTAAAATTGGACTGCAAATTTGGCAGTTTCAAATTTTAAATTAATCATTTTTTGTTATTGATTCATTCTATTTGAATAAGAGTCGATATTTAGTAATTTTGTTGATAACTGTATTGAATCTATTAAACATGAGTAAAAAGCAACTAGCAATTCTCAGTGTTTCCAATAAAACTGGTTTGATTAGATTTGCTGAAAGATTACATAAACTTGAAATTGAATTTATTGCTTCTGGTGGAACTGCTCGAAAAAGTTAGAGAAGCTGGTATTGAAGTGAGAGATGTCAGTGATGTTACTGGTGCTCCAGAGATGCTTGGAGGAAGAGTAAAAACTTTACATCCAGCTGTACATGCTGGTATACTGGCAACAAATTCTCCTTCTGACAACAAAGATATGCGTGACCATGACTTCAGATACATACAATTGGCTGTTTGCAATTTATATCCATTTGTTGAAACTATCAGCAATGCAGCTACCTCTATTAAAGAAGCGGTTGAACAAATTGATATTGTGTTTATGAGCAACCCCTTCTGATTATGAGCAAGTGGCTTTCGAGATGGAATCGTCGTTTGACGCCGGTACATCACCCGAAACGAAACAAAAACTAGCGCTAAATGCATCTGCTCATACTGCGAAATATGATGCTGCAATCTCTGCTTATATGAGGCAGCAGTTCGGCTCAGGCTCATGTCAGTTTTCTCTTCGCTATGGAATAAATCCTCATCAAAAACCAGCGGAAGTGTACTCATTAAAAAAAAATGCCATTTCAAGTTTTAAATGGCTCTTCTGGTTTCATTAATCTTTACGACGCTTTGAACTCATGGCAATTAGTGAAAGAGCTACGCAGTTCTCTGAAAATGCCAGCAGCCGCTTCGTTCAAGCATGTCAGCCCTGCTGGTGCTGCTGTTGGTCAAGTTATCAGTGAAAGGGATGCAAAAGCGTGCATGGTCCATGATTTGTACGATCAACTTTCGCCATTGGCTGTTGCTTATGCGAAAGCAAGAGGTGCGGATCGAATGTCATCGTTTGGTGATTTCGTTGCTCTGTCTGATGTTTGTGACAAGATAACGGCTCGTATTATTTCGCGCGAGGTGTCTGATGGCATCATCGCTCCTGGATACGACGAAGAAGCTTTAAAGATTCTGAAGAAAAAAAAGTCTGGAAATTATTGCATTTTGCAGATGGACGCTGATTACGAGCCTGACGAAATGGAAGAACGAACCTTGTTCAACTGCGGCAGAAACGAAATCAAGCCTTGATTGACGAATCGATCTTAGTCAACATCGTTTCAAAAAAGAAACATTTACCTGAAACAGCTCAACGAGATTTAATTCTTGCAAGCATTGCATTAAAATACACTCAGTCCAACTCCGTATGCTACGCTGTGGACGACCAGGTCATTGGTATAGGCGCTGGGCAACAGTCAAGAATACATTGCACTCGAATTGCTGGCGACAAAGCTAATAACTGGTGGTTGCGACGTCATCCCTCTGTTGTTGGCATGAAGTTCAAAGAAGGTTTGAAGCGAGCGGAAATATCAAACGTCATCGATGTCTTCGTGAACGGAACTGTGGGTCAGGATATGGATGCCGACTCCTGGTCGAGTTTTGTTAAAGATCCGCCCTCACAACTGTCGTCGATTGAAAGAAAGGAATGGATTTCGAAATTGAGCGGCGTGTCGCTGAGTTCTGACGCCTTTTTTCCGTTTTGCGACAATATCGACAGAGCTGTTCAGAGCGGAGTCGAGTTTTTCGTCAGTCCGTCCGGCTCGTCGCAAGATGACGCTGTTCGAAAAGCTTGCGACGATAATGACGTCACTCTTATTCACACTCACACTAACACTCGTTTGTTCCACCATTAACCGTCGTGCCTGAAGACTCGCACGTGTCTGCTGACGTGCCATGCGTTGAAGCTTATCTTGGCTTTTGCTGCTTAAGTGTTTTTCGCGTAGTTTTGATTCCATTTTTGATTTATAACAGCGTTTGTATGCAATCGTACAAAAATGCATTAGGCAATTAGTTGACACTCTCATAAGCAATGAACTGGCAGTTCTTGTAATTTCCGAGTCCCTGTGCTTTTTTTCCATCATGTGGTACTGATTTGTTTTAGGAACTTATTTGTTTTAATTAAACATTATTCAGACTTGGAGTCTATAAATTCCAAATTATCGACTATTCTAGCAATCGCATCGTTCACTGTAGTTGCCATAGCCATACCTGCCAGAAGAGCAATTGCCCTTCCACGTGTACAAAATTTGAGCAAAATTAAAATTTTTCGGGCAGTGACAAGCAAATATTTGGGCAAACCCAGAATTTTTCGGGCAGCAATACCGTATGAAAAATTTGAGCAAAGTCAAGAATTTTAGGGCAGCGATAATTATCAATTGCAAAAAATAGTTACCATATTTTGGTGAAGACTTTTTTTAGAGAACACCTTGATTTTAGGACAAAAAATTGAGAAATATGAGACTGATTCCGAGTGAAGACTTTTTTTCGAGAACACCATGTTTTTAGGACGAAATTTGGTCTTCGTCCGAGAATCTCCGACAATTTTTTTGTTATAACCGTAAAGTACTAGAAAATCATGATTTGGGCAAAACTTCAGTGCCCCCAACATTTTTTTGGCTGGTACGCCTATGGTAGTTGCTGTCTTTTTAAACGCAGCCTGACGTTCTTGCTATTATTGTTCATGTGATAGTGCGATATCTCACTTTACCGCTTTTCAACAGTGCGGAATGAATAAACTTAACGATGGTTTCTATCCAAAGCCATGGACTTCTAAATAGTAGTTAGTATTTGGACTGATAACTAAATCGAGAGAAAAGATTATTTGACTTCCATTAGTTGGTGGTACGAATCGCGCGGCGCGAAACCGATAGACAATTCTCAACATTTGGCAAATCAGCACTTTTCAAAATCTTCGTTTGACGACTAGTTATTAGCTTTATATATAGCTTTTCTAGTTTTAAAAACATTTTAAAAAGTTGAAAAGAAAAGTAGACAGGAATTAAGAGTTAGTGTTAGTTATATACAGTAGAAACTGGATATTACGACACTATAACGACAATTCGCTTTTAACAAAGCGTTTTTGTTGGTCCCGGCAGAATTGACTGGTAATCAACCACTTGACAAGCCTCAAAACTGATTTTGAAAAGTATTTTATGTCAGAATTGGATGCTAGCCAATTCCACTGGGATCAAAACCCATTTGACGTTGGAATAAAAAAAGTAAATCATCTCGCACTAAAAGCTCAAAGAATTTTTAAAACTCCTATAATTTTAATTTAAAAGTAAACTTTTCAAAAAAACTTAAGCTCCTTTTGGGTTAGTGTGAAAACAGAATACCCATTATTGTCAGAACTAGCTATACTTGCTCTTCTTCCTTTTGCCTCCACTTGTCTGTGTGAAAAATCTTTTTCGACATTAACTTATGTTAAAACAAAATATCGATCAAATTTGAAAGATCTGGAACCAGTACTGAGACCCACCATCACCGAAATAGAGCCAAGATTCGTTCTTTTGTGGGAGAATATGCAAGCACATTGGTGTCATTAAAGGTATTGTCAATTTTATTGTTTTTAATTGATTTTTTCTGTATTATTAAGATTTTACTTTATTTTTATTTTAGTCCCTAGGGGTCTCAAAAAATTTGGCCGTGCAAAGTGGGTCGCGATGAAAAAAGTTTGAACAGCACTGGTATACAGTGGTATAGGCTACAATTACAAACAATGTTCACATGATTTTGCGTAACCTTATTTACACTTATAAACAAGTTCAAACAAATTGAATAAACTAACCTGCTAACAAAAAGATTTCCGAATGCAAGGCTACGACTTAAAAAAATTGCCATTGTATTTCCCAAATAGACAATAGAATGATAAAAGTGGGTTTTGGACCAATCCTGTACATCATCAATTTCCTACCTACTCGGCTATAATGCCTACGTTTTTTTGTTTAGTCAAATGCGACTTCTATCAAATACAGGGTGTCCATAAATTATCGTTACAATTTTCAAAGTTTGTCAAAATTTTATTTTTTGAGATATTTTCATTTGATTTGCTTTATAGTGAAGGAAAAGGCTTCATGTTTTTTTCTTTAACAGGTACTTGTGGAAATAATTAGGTTTAAAACTACAATTTATTTAGTGATTAAGCAGAATATTTTTGAATTTATTAGCGAAAGTAGAGTTCATGACAATGAGCACTCCGCAGCAAAAAGCCCAGTGTGTTTCCTGGTTTAGAGAGACAAAGTCAGACATCCAAGCACAGCGAAACTTTAGACGCAAGTATGGAAGAAAGCCACCTGCGCGACCTACCATACGAGCATGGCATAAAAAGTGTATGGAGATTGGTAGTGTGCTACAGAGAAAGGGAGCTGGCCGACCTCAAATATCAGATGAAGAAATTAAATCTGTGCGAGTGGCATAAACCAGAAGCCTTAGAAAGTCCATTCGCGGGGCTTGTACGCAGTTATAGATTCCACGCTCCACTATTAACAAAGTTTTGCATAGAAACGTTCGACTTTATGCATATAAAGTGCAGTTACTGCAAGCTAGAAGATAAGCCGCGACGAAAAGAATTTGCAGTGACGATGCTGGACAGGTTAGATTCAGACCCAGGGTTTTCGAAACGATTTGCTTCAGTGACGAGTCAAAATCCACGTTTCTGAATTACTAAATAGACACAATTTGAGAATATGGGGCTGGGAGAATCCGCATGATACCTGTGAGCTGGAACGAGACTCTTTATTTACCGAACCAAAGTCAGAAACATTAAATGATTTTCAACATCGAATAATTGAAGCAATTGATACAATTACTTTAGATATGTTAGCAAGAACATGGCAAAAAATTGAATATCGGTTGGATTCGTACGTGCGACTGATGGTGTACACGTAGAGGTGTACTAGTAAGGCTTCTCAAACTGTGGGTCGCGAACCCAAATGGGGTCGCAAAACGAATTGGCTTTTCGTGCTTTTGAAACTGTTTTTTTTACAATAATATTTATTGACATTCAAAAACTAGAAAAGGTTAAGTGTCGTTACACTATTGTTGCGTCCTAAAGTGGTAAGATGATGTGATCAGAAGGTGAGTTGTGCGGCATAATCATGAAAACAGCAAGAAAAAGCAAAAAAAATTACTTATTGAGTCTAAGGCCAAGATTGATTTTTATAGATGAATGCGATAAAATTAAATTATTTATTTGTCTTGATAAGGCAGCTGTGAAAGAATACGAGTAATTTTCCATCCCATTAAATGCGCTTGATAATGTTTATTAAATAAAGTCTGTTTTTGTAATTTTGTTAATTCTCTTTAGGTTACTATTTCCATTTCTCGTTGTTATTAGATGGTTTTTCATGCACACCCGTGATTTTCCACAGGAAAAAATTAACGTAAACTTAGCCTACACATATTGGGGTCGCACAAAAATATATTTTTAAAATGGAGTTGCAGAACAAAAAAGTTTCAGAAGCTCTGTACTAAAGCATCTAACCTAAACTTAAGCATTACCGTTTACTATAAAACAAACCGATTGAAAATATCTTAAAAAATAAGACTTTGGTGAATTTTTGAAATCCTAACCATACACAATTTATGGACATCCTGTATATCTTGTTGTTCGGAGTGCGATCGGCCATTGGTAATTTTTTCATACAAAATTTGAATAAAAAGTTCGGCATCAAAAATAATTTTGACTCCAATTTTGTAGTTTTTGATAAAATATCAAGTCTTATATGTAGTTCACATTTCAAATCATTAGATATTTACGGGTTGCAACAACTCATCTTATATTCTATTAAATTTTAAAAATTCAGTTTCTTTGTATAAAAAAAGTGAATTTCTCTGCCAAATCTTTTACTTGAAGCAGTGGTTCTCGACCTATGTGCCGCAAAACGTTTTAAAAAACATTAGTGCAGTGCTCCGTAACCTTTTTTTAGTAGAACTTCTTGTTAGGGACGAAAATCAAGAAATTCGAGACAGATTCAAAGTGAAGACCTTTTTTAAAGAACACTACTTTTTAGAAACGAAAATCTAGAAATCCGAGACAAATTCAAAATGAAAACCTTTAATTTTTAGAGAACACACCTTTTCGGGCAAGTGTGGGGCAAATTCAGAAGAGGTTCCAAAGTGTGCCACAGGCCCAAAAAGGTTGAGAAACACTGATTTAAAGAATCGAAGCTATTAAATTTAAATAACATATAAATATTGTTGGTGACAAGTTAACTAAAACGCAACTAACACTCCTTTAAATATAACTCAAAACCTTTAAATGTAAAAACTCAAAGGTAACATTTTTGTCAATTTATAAACACCCTTTTACGAAATAAATTTATCTAATAAAAGCTAAGTTGCATAAACAAATATTTCGCCATCATTCATAATTAGAACTTATATTATCATATGTTTAAAATTTTAGATCTTAAATGGTTAAGATAAAGCTAGAAGTTTGAATAATGTTTGACCGCTGTTCAACAAATAGACTATTACAGTGTTCTTCAAACTTTTTTCATCGAGACCCATTTTGCACAGCCAAATTTTTTCGCGACCCCTAAAAAAAGGTCTTCACCTAAAATCGATTTCTGATTCTGCTATTTTTCCTCCGACATCAAGGTGTTCTCTAAAAAAAAAAAAAAAAAAGTCTTCACCTAGAATCGATCTCTCATTCCGCTATTTTTGCCCAAAAATCAAGGTGTTCTCTAAACCAACGGTTCCCAAACTGTGCGCCGCGAAAGTATGCGAAAGTTGTTGTACTTACTGCTTTTCTCACAATAATTGCAGCGTGAAGGTTATTAGCAGCAACTTCCCTTCAGAGAACGATTCCGATTGAGGACCTTTTTCAAACAGCCTGATTTTGGGAGAGAAATAAAGAAAAATAAGGAAATCGGATATAAAATCGAAGTGAAGACCTTTTTTTTTTTTTAGAGAACACCCTGATTTTCGGAGAAAAAAAGATTGTTCAAAGAAGTAATGCAACTGAATACCTTTTTTCATTACGGCGCCGCGAGTATTTTTAAGTCTTCAAAGGGCGCCGTGAAAAAAAAGTTTGGGAACCGCTGCTCTAAACAAAAAAAAAAAAAAAAAGAAAAAGGTTTTTACTTCGAATTAATCTTGTATTTCGCTACTTTTCTTCCAAAATCATCGTAATCTCTAAAAATTTAAAATTTAAAATCTCGCGACCCCCATTGAACCACTTTGCGACCCACCAGGGGGTCGCGACCCCCAGTTTGAAGAGCCCTGCTTTAGGTGATAATTGTAGTTGAGTAGACTTAGATATGGATGCAATTAGATTTTATGGTGTTAGGCGAAAACTACAAAATAAACTATTTGAAGAAGAAGAGCTTTTGCTTAGTGACATGGATGATGATTGCCCTGATTATGTCAACATGTCAAAGCAACAATTAGCTACAGTATGTCAACAATATGTCAACATGTCAAAATAAAGCAATATGTCAACAATTAGCTACAGATTTTTTTTGAATTAATTGTTGTTTGAGTTTTTAAAATATTACTCGAGCATGGTTAAAATTAACCCAAGAAAAAAATTTATGCAATAGTTACAAAAAAATGCCAGAACTAGGTCCTATTTCTCATTGTAAATTGCTTTTAGGCAGTGATACTTTAGAAGACTGTGATGAAGAACAATTTGTTTCCAATGATGACCCTGTTTCTGATCCTCCAGCTACAACATCGACAGCTCCTGATTCATCCCAAGCTCAAAATTCGAAAAAGGCAAAAAAGTCCAAAAAATCGTCTGTTAAATAGCGCCAAAACAAAACTGGTTCTATATGGACAACACCTGATGGGCTCGGGAGTTTAGAGCTTGCAACAAGCATAAAAACTCCGGTAGAATATTTCCAAATGTTTTTTCGTCTGATTTGCTTAAACACGTGGTTGATCAAAGCAATCTTTATTCTATTCAACAAAATTTGTCAAATTTGAATTTAAATTGTTCGGAATTAGAACAATTCATTGGATCGCTGCTAGCAATGTCGTTGGTTAAGCTTTGCAATTCACGAAAATATTGGAGTGGAAAACTAAACTGCCCTCTCGTAACCGAAGTTTTTTCTCGTGATCGCTGGGAGCAAATAAAAGCCATGATTCACTTCAATAACAACGAAAATTTTGTGACTGACAAAAAGCATCCGAACTATGATATTCTCTTCAAAGTCAGGCCTTTGATTGCTCATCTTGCTGAAAAATTTCAAGAAATTCCGAAATTGTAGAGACTCTACATAGACGAGCAGATGATACCGTTAAAGGTGTCTCTTCGCTAAAGCAATATTTGCCATTAAAACCTTCTAAATGGGGTTACAAAGTTTATTGTTTATGCGGAGCACCATCAGCTGGGAAATTTGTTTTGTTTCAATTCGATAAAAAACAAAAAAATTCACCAGCAACAAAACCAATTCCTTCGGCAGAAGTTCGAACAGATGGCTTCAATCATTTTCCGATTGTGGTTTCTCGTGGACGCTGCAAAAATCCGGGATGCAAAGCTGCCCCTGTCTACTTTTGTCAAAAATGCAAAGTGCATTTGTGCATCACAAAAGATAAGAACTGCTTTCTTTACTTTCATACTAAGTAAAATGTTTATTTTTTTTAGTGAGTGCTGTTTGCGGTGTTACGATTTTGTTTTGTTTTTGAACTTGCCAGTACACACAAAAAAACACAAATTGTTTACTTTTGTTGTAAAAAAGCACATTTATGTAGCACTTTTGAAAACAGAAGAATAGATAATTATGTCAGTCTTAAACGCCGAACGTGACTAATTAGTTACATTTACAGCACAATGCAAAACTTCTTAACGCCGAATGCGACGATTTAGTTACAATGAAATAACTTTGAACTTGGTAAATTAATTCGTACGAAAATGAATTTAATATGTTTATAACACCTTAATAACATGAAACAAACATCAAAAAAATTTTTTTCTTTGAAAAAAATAAATTCGTCGTTATAGGGTTAAAAAGCGCTTTTACACGAAGTAATATTGCCTGCAATCCTGTTCAATAATCTTGCGTGATACAATGCTACATTACACGCAGATAAAATATTGAAGCAAGAATCTTTTTTGCAAAAAACTTGATTATGTAAAACCGGCCTTACAAGGGCTTTAAAAAGTTAATTACAACTTGAACAATTACTTATTTTTTATCAATCAATTAAATTTAATTGCTGTATTAATCAATTGGTGCTACTCTAACGTGAGATCTCACGCGATGAATGAATTAGATCACACGTCAGAGTAGTTATACGGCAATGAGATTGTACTTTAAAGTAGCACCAAGCAATCAATAATTGCAATAAAGTGTCAGTTGTTTTTCTCGATATAAAACGCTATTAGCTTTTTATTTCTTACATAAGATATAACCTTAAAATTTCTTACATAAGATATGGTACGGTTCTGTTGTCTGTAGTTCAGCAAACTACGGTACTCAGTATGTAAGTATGTTCTTGCATTGACAGTTTGCTCGCTTGTAATAGTTCATCCTGTAACAGTGGCGTACGCAGAAATTTGTCAAGGGGGAGAGGGTGTGCAAGTCGAAACCACGATTATTAAAAGATATTAAAAGGTCTACGTGTCGGTAGCGTGGCCGAATAAGTAGGTGCCCGATTTGATGGCAAACGCGGTAGTGACAGACACGGTTATGTTCAAAACCGAGGTAGCGTCGTTGGTAAAAGCACTTTAGGGTACTTTTCTCTGCCTGGCGGTTTCATCAAACAGCTCTAAATTTTATTTATATCTCAAAATAAAAAGCAAAATAGAATATTTCAGCTAACGGCAGTATCTTGACATCTTTCAAGCATAACGCTAATGGCGTTTTCCAGCGAGTTGAAAGAAAAATAGCGATAGTAATTATAATAAGTGTGGACAAAAACACTTCAGTTCTCCGGTTTTACTCACTTTGCATGTGAACCAATTGCTTTTATAAACAGTACATACCCCTAAAAAACTAACTGACAAATTTTACTTCAATAAGGTTGGTTTCAAATTTTTCTTATTGCTGTTTGTCAAATGTTTTTGCAATTATCGTCCTTGCTAGGTAGAACTTTTTATAGCTTTTAACCTCAACTTGAAACAAATATTTCCTTACTATTATGTAATATAAGTTTATAGAACAATGGACAAAATTGTGCAATTTTACTTCTGTTTGTTTTATGTCTTCTTGTCGATTAATATTATAACTTTCTGGCCCCCCACCCAGAAAAAGTCTTAAATCCGCGCATGGCATTATATTTGTACATTTTTCTACAAATACTTTCTGGTCGGTGGGAATAAAAAATTGTTGTGATATTGTGCAATCGATGACGTAGTGTTTTCTTAAACGCTTCTAATCTTAATCAGCGCCTTCTGCTCGATCAATTATTGGACACGCGTATCTCCAAGCATAATTGTAACCAGTTAAATCTGCGCCTCTATTTCGGTTCATCAGTCAGTTCAAAGTTATCAAGCTACTACAGCAAACGAACTAAAAGCATTCTATTTCAATACGGTTGTTTTTTGGCTAAGTGATTTTTGTGAATTTTAATTATTGTTATTTAATAAACCTGTGTATTCGTGCAAAGATACAACAGGCAAAAGTGGCGACGAGGATTCAAGTAACTCATCTGCGTCAAGAATTTTAAAGAAAATTTGTTAAATCTGCATTAAAGCTTGAATTGTCAAAATGAGTGAAATTTCTGAACTGATTTTGTTGTTAAATAAGCAACACCAAGAGCAAATGGCAGTTTTACGCGACGAGCATCGCGAGCAGAACAAGCAACACCAAGAGCAAATGACAATGCTTCAAGAGCAGCTGAAAACTTTACAAAGTAGCTTGAACAACCCGCGAGAAAATGTTCCAACACCGATGGCAAGTTTTCAACCATTCGATTCCACATCTGAGTTATGGACTGATTATTTGGCAAGGTTCCGAACATTCGTCACTGCTAACTCTATTCCCGACAACAAGCAAGCACAAATTTTTCTTACCAACCAATCTAACTCCGTTTACAAAATGCTTAGCAACTTAGCGGCTCAGCAACAACCTGTCAAAAGCATACATGAGCTAACCATGAATGATATTCAGACGTTTATGGCAGAGCAGTTCGACCCAAAACGATTTGTTGTCAAGAGAACGTTTCAAGTTCTGGTCTGACATGAAACGCAAACCTGGCGAAACTATTCCTGAACTGGCAAGCAGAATACGACAAGATGCAGCTACATGTGATTTTCAATCCATTAAAGATCCTTTAGATGAAGCCTTGCGAACTAAATTCATCTGTTCAGTCGACAACGAAGCAGTTTTGAAGACACTCTTCAAGCTCTAAAGGACGATGAACTGAAGTTTAGCAACGCCATCAGAGTGGCTCAAGAAGTGGAAGAAGCAGCCAAGGTAGCAAAGGAAACCGTACACGGTCAACTTTCTACGTCGGTGCAGAAAGTTTATCACGCAAAGTCCAAAACTTCCAAAACGCAAGAAAAGAAAACCGTCTGCTTCAGGTGTGGAAATTCTGGACATTTGAGTCCAATGTTCTGTTTCACCCATCTATCAAACTATTAGACTTAATGACCGCAGAATTAAGTTTGAAATTGATAGCGGAGCCAGTGACACATTTTGCTGTGAAGCGACGTGGCAAACGCTGGGTAAACCCATTCTACAACCTGTATCAGTTCAATATCAAGTTGCTGAAGGTAGCCCGCTACCCGTCGTGGGACAATTCCAATCAACTGCAAGTATTGATGGAAAATCACTTGACGTGACCTTTCCTGTAATTGTCACTAAGGTGCCCAATCTAAATTTACTAGGTCGTCTGGCGATGATGAAGTTGAAACTCACAAACTTAACTGATCACTTCAGAGAAAACCTAAGTTGTGCTGAATCTACTGCAACGATAGAGCACGTCACTACAACTGGTCCAGAAAACTCTTTAGATGCGGCATGTATTCAATTATGTGAGAGTTTCCTACTTTATTTGAATCTACATTGGGTTGTCTAAAAGATTTTTCACTGGACATACGAAACGAAGCATACGAAGCAGGAATTAAGAGAGGTGTATGGGAGCTTACAGATTTTAACTCGTACGGCACCCCCGTGGTTCCTATTCGAAAGTCTCCTTTGCCAGGTCAAGCAAAAGCAAGCATCCGAGTTTGTGGAGATTATTCGGTGACTGTAAACTCGCAACTGGAAGACCATCGTCAACCAATCCCTCTCCCAGAAGATCTAATGCGCAAGCTAGGACGTGGTTACTACTTTAGTAAGATCGATCTTGCTAATGCATATAATCAAATCTATCTTTCTCCTGACAGCCAGAAGAAGCTGGCTCTCAGCACTCACAGAGTTTTACTTCAGAAAAGACTTCCTTTCGGAATTAAATCCGCACCAGGGTATTTCCAAGAAATCATGGAACAGTTAACGCAAAATTTGCGAGGAGTTGCCGTGTATTTCGATGATATTTTGGTAAGTAGTGACAACGCAAAAGATCATTTGATGAACCTGCGAGCTTTGTTCAAAAGACTAGAAGAAAAAGGTCTTCGCTGCAACCGTGAGAAATGTGTTTTCGCCCAAGTATCAATTGATTACCTGGGTCACACTTTATCAAGTCGAGGAATTGCAAAAGGGTCCAAAGTTGACCCAAGAACATTTCTACGTTAAAATCTTTTTTAGCATCTGTGCAGTTTTATTCTAAATTCTTACCTCCATATTTTTCGGAAATCACCGAGCCGTTGTACAAGCTTACACGCAAAGGACAACAGTGGAATTGGGGTGAAGAAGAAGCGACATCTTTCAAAAAGATCAAACGGTTACTATGCACAGAGACTGTCCTCGCTCACTATGACCCATCTCTTCCGTTGGGTTTATCTTGTGACGCCTCAGAATGCGGAATTGGAGCGGTATTATTTCATCGCTTTGCAGACGGAAGCGAGCGTCTGATTCTCAATATTTCTAAAATCTTATCGGCGACACAAAGACGCTACAGCCAAATACAGAAAGAAGCACTATCCTTAGTGTACGCTTTGAAGAAATTTCATCAGTTTCTCTACGGTCGTAAGTTCATTGTGGTTACCGATCACAAACCTTTAGTGACCTTGTTTGCCCCTGATAAAGGTACTCCTGCAATGGCCGCGAATCGACTTGCACGATGGGCATTACTAGTCCATCAATATGACTACATGGTGGAATACCGTAGAAGCAAGGACCATGGCAATGCCGATGCTCTTAGTCGCTTGCCATTTTCAAATGACACAAGTTTTGATGGGGAGGAGATGGAAGATGATGTCGATAGCGTTTGTTTAGTTCGAACAAACAATCGTCAAATCAATCCTGACAATCCATTGCTTGTGGTCAGAGAGACTGCCAAGGATCCACTTCTTGCCCAAGTAATGCGATTTATGAAGGAGGGATGGCCGCATGCATTTTCGGAAGAGCTTAAAGACTTCAAAAAGTTGGAAAATTCGTTGTCAACAGAGAATGGTTGCGTTTTTTACGGCTTACGGGTAATAATTCCTTCAACCCTACGTAATCATATTCTTAAATTATTACACCTTGGACATTTCGGCATGCAACGGATGAAACAACTTGCCAGGTCAACTGTCTATTGGCCTAGAATTGACTTTGACATTGAGGATTTATGTCGCAAATGTACTTCCTGTGGCCAATTTCAAAATAAGCCGGATAAACCTTCAATCCATCCGTGGATGATGCCAGAAAAACCATGGTCAAGACTCCACTTGGACCATGCGATCAACTTTCTGGGAAGAAACTGGTTAGTCCTTGTAGACGCTTATTCAAAATATCCTTGCATTCATCCAACAACCTCAACGTCTTCGAAAAGTACTACTGCTATACTTGAACAAGAATTTGTTCATTTCGGATATCCCCACACGTTGGTGACCGATAATGCCACAACATTCATGTCTCAAGAGTTTCAAGCTTGGTGCAAACAACGAGGCATTGTACATCTCACCGGAGCACCTTATCATCCAGCAACAAACGGTGCTGCCGAGCGTTTGATACAATCGTTCAAACAGGCATTGAGAAAATCCTTGTTACCTTGCAAGAATTTCTAATGCTCGTAGAAGAATTCCTTTTGCATCGGGACTGTCACCAAGCGAATTGTTGAATGGAAGAAGAATACGCACCAAAATTGACACTTTGGTTCCATCCATTCCGCATCTCCTGCAGGGAAGACAGTCAAGACAAGCGAGCAAGCATTCAAATGCTGAAGACTCGGAAGTGGTTTCGAAAGTCGAACATCATTACTCACTAGGAGACCCTTGTTACGCACTGTACTTCGGCCCCAGAAGAGATCGTGGCCCACGATGGGTGCCTGCGATAGTTACGAAAGTCCATGGTACACGAAGCGTCAATGTACGAGTCATTCCTCGAGGACCAACTTGGAGAAGACATCTTGATCAACTTCGACCTCGATACGGTTTGGATCAAGATGATGATCCCTGTGAAATCCCAACGAGCGTTTTGTCTACAGAAACACTTCCAGCCGGGACTGACCACGCATCTAGTTCTTCTTCGATGAACCAACGCAACAATCCGAGATTGCCAACCGGAGACGAGTACGGGCGATACAATCCACGACGATCAGCGAGAACAAAGAGACCTCCAAAAAAATATTGTTGCTAATATATTTTTTGTCGTAGTTTATTTGGGGAGGTGTTGTGATATTGTGCAATCGATGACGTAGTGTTTTCTTAAACGCTTCTAATCTTAATCAGCGCCTTCTGCTCGATCAATTATTGGACACGCGTATCTCCAAGCATAATTGTAACCAGTTAAATCTGCGCCTCTATTTCGGTTCATCAGTCAGTTCAAGGTTATCAAGCTACTACAGCAAACGAACTAAAAGCATTCTATTTCAATACGGTTGTTTTTTGGCTAAGTGATTTTTGTGAATTTTAATTATTGTTATTTAATAAACCTGTGTATTCGTGCAAAGATACAACAAAAATTGTCAATGGCTGTTAAGTCAAAGCGGTTATTATTTTATATAATTAACATACGCCCAAATGTCAATCAGATTTAATGTGAAGACTTTTTTTTGTGGTCTTCACTTATTGTTTTTAGTGGTCAATGGAGAAGAAACGATTAATTTTTTCAGGTAAGCTTTTCAAGACAAAAAAATTCACATTAAATCTTTGTAGGTTTTGCGCACTGATCTGGATCGTTCTAAATTGGGTAACTTTCTTCTGTTCAAATAGTTCGTTGTCGGTGCCTGAAAAAATTACAGTCACGTAAGAGAATTTTCAATAATTTATATTTGGCTAGACCTGTGTAGCATAATAATCGAAATTTTCCTTATAAAAACTAGAATTAAGACCAAAAAACCAAAAAAAAAGGTTTTCTTTATGTTTTTTTTTTTGTTGCGATCTCAATATGCCCGATGGGCTTTCCCCACGTCTCGAGTTCTGGAGATGGTCCTGGCCTGTTGAAACTTGTAATGAAATTTGTCTAAAGAAGCCTGTAATACTCAGGTCTCTTTTGGACTCAACTTAGCAAATTGATCTCAAAATCTTTGATTTTGAAACTAACTGGTATTGGAGTTACATCAAAAAGTAGGCTACGGCAGGGGTCGGCAACCCCCGGCACGCGCGCCAATCGTGGTACGCGAGGTGATTTTATACGGCACGCGGCGTCGTGAATATTTTTTAAAAACACGTTTACGGACCTTTTTTTTTTTTTTAGAGATTACCTTGATTTTGGGAGAAAAATAGGGAAATCAGAGATGAAATCGAAGTGAAGACATCGGCACGCAAACGTATATTTTGTTGACATTGAATTTTACAACTTGGCACACTGGAAAGAAAACGTTGCCGACCCCTGCACTAAAAGATAAACAGCTAGCTTAAAAGGCAAAAAAGTGACAGTTTAAAACTCTTACTCATAAGGATAATTTGTAAAATAAATAATTTCAACGTAGTTGGGCACGAAAGCTTAACAAAAGTCGAAAACTGGCACACTGCGTTCGCCGACCCCTGGGCTACGGTAGCCTACTTCAAAAAGAGTCAAACAAGGACTTTGAAAAAAAAAAATTTTTAAACTATGCAAAGCAATCTACTAGTTTTGAAGAATTTAGGCCATACAACATAAAAAATTAATAGACTATTTTTATTTCAAAACATTAAAAATTAGATTTAGATAAAAAAATATCCACACGGGAAAGCAAAATCTTCTGCCATAGAACTATTTGACTAACTACTGAGCTGCTTTTATGTAACAATGGATTTAAAGGTTCTTGGTTTGAATTTGAAATTTCCAAAAAGTTTTCATCTTACCCGAACAAACTTTTATGATAACTGTTCTGATGCAATTGAAGGAAAGCTTGGTATCATCTCTACTAAGATTTGCGGCTGATTTCTTGAAACCTTTTTTTAGACAATAGGCATTTACACATTTATTGCTTTCTGTTAAATAAAAATGCAGCGGTTGGTAGTTATTCCGGTTCATTATAGGATTCATTCGGGACATTTATCACTAAATTGCCGCGTTAGAGTTGGATAGCAGGGAGTTTAAAGAAATCCGTTACTGACAAATTTGCGTCGCCGAAGAATTCCGTTGATTGAAATTCGAATAAACGAGATCTGACTGTTGTTAAATATCTAAGTTACAACAAACACCGTATGAAAATCAGTACTTCTAAAGTGCTCAATAACAAAGTTAGAGCTTAAATTAACAATATGCTTAAATTAACAATAAGATGATCCCTTTTATGGGTGAAACAGTCTGTAGGGCTTTTAACCTTGTTTTTATTCCCGTGTTTTTGCTATTGTTAAGTTACAACAAAAATAATTAAACAAATTCGAAGGTTGGTTTTGGGGAGTCGAGGGCCCCGGCTGTAAAACCCCGAGTTAGCCTATAATTTATGATAAATTTCTATATTTAGTGCTTCTTGTCATCGAACTTTTAAGCAGCAATTAAAGTAACAAAAACTATGAAATGGAGTCAAAACCCCAAACTTTGCTTCACCGACCATACCGAAAATCATAAATACACCGACGGCAGTGACTTCTAAAAACTAAAATTTACATTAACAGATTACATCCCGATAAGGTCGTGTTTGCACTAAATCGAAACCTCAAAACAGCCAAAAAAACGACGCACAACAATCTGTTTGAACCCGACAAGGAATATCGAAAGACATCGCTCACACCACACACACACCATACTTATATTACCGTAAAACCTCTATTTCACCGCCATGGCGCTCTATTTTTCAATTCTTCCCCTATAGTGGTGTTCTATTAGAGGGTGGCGCTCTATTTTTCTACTCAGGGACTTCCCAGCGTCTAAAAATAAGCAATTCGACAATCGATTCTTCCCTTCTTACACCTGGAAAGGCGATTTCAGCCGTAACTATTGCCAAAATAGAAGAATTCATCAAAGTGGCGTTCAATTAAAGGGTGGCGCTCTATTTTTCAACCCTTCCCCTATAGTGACGTTCTATTAGAGGTGGCGGTCAAATAGAGGTTTTACGGTATATGAATTTTCAATGATTGAATTGGGTAAACTACATCGAAATCTATCAAAACGCTGCGCTAGAAACATATCCCATAATATGTTAACTTTTTGTTAAAAACAACAAATCAAGATTTAAAAATCATAAGATTGTTTTGAAAAGTTGGTAGACATACACGCTTTCGGCAGGGAACACTCGATGATGCAGAAACTCGAAAAAGTAGAAGAATGAATATACGCCTTAATTTAAAGCGTAAAATATTTTGAACACGAATAACACGTATAAAATCACAAAGAAAAGCAACATAATTATTTTTCATTGAACAGAAAAGAGAAATGGAAATGTTCATTGCATTATGTAAAACAACAAAATTTCAAAACAAAAGAAAGTTTGTGATTGCACCCACTAAGTCAAACAAAGATCTATTTTCAGTCCAAGCTGTGATCCCACTGCGGTTTTGTCTTGTTGAGGAACGACGATATTCCTTCTCGTCCGTCGTGCAAACTGAGATTTTCCACCATGATGTTGGAGGCATCTCTAGCAGAAAAATCGAGAAAACTTGAGTAAAAAATCTCTCGTTTTTTTGTTTTGACTAGGATGATTTGTAAGCAAACTTTTTGTCAATTTATTGCGGAAAAATGCAACAGATTTAGATTATGCAAGGTGTAATAACATAAATTTACAGCAATCCATTATCGTAAATTGGTGAAAAATTTGAGGGAACAGTTTTTGTATTAGCATTGGTAACTCGTGTGCGTGTTTGTTAAACAAACAACTTACTGGTAGGCTGAGTTTCGATCTTTGACAACCTGGCGGTAAAAAGCAGCTTTTCCGAGAGCAATAACTGATCTGCTCTTCTGGAGAATGCTCTCGGCTATTCTCTCTACTTCATCTTGCAGATCTTCATGCTTGACCACCTTGCTAACCAACCCGTGATTGACAGCTCCTGAGGTGAAAAGGTAGAGTTAGCTACACAAATGAAAAACGTTTTTTGTTTACAGCATTTGGAACAGGCAAGAGAGAAAAATGTGTACTACACAAACGACATATTTGCATAAAAACTTTTTTAGTCAGATTTATCAGCTGTATCACAGCATTTTCGTAATACCGCCACTTTTTTTAAAAACCAGTTATTTATTAAACTATGAACTCGATATAACCACAAAGCGACGTTCATCAGTGACTAAAACGGTTTTGAAAAGCAGCAGTAAACTTATCTATTAAAACCAAAAATATATCAATTTAAGAGAAAACCAATATCTTGGCATCTTTGAACTGATCCAAGTAACTGCTCAACGGCTCCTTTTATTTACGAATCAACTAGATGCTAACAAAGCATAAAAACCCATCGGCATACGTTCAGCATCTATCACGTCACCAGTGAACAGCATTTCCAAAGCGAGTTTTCGCGGAACTGAGCGAGACAAGGCGACGGCAGGCGTCGAGCAGAAGAGACCAATGTTGACGCTGAAAGATGCTTCGATTTAAAATAAACACGTTAAGAGCGACGACGTTTCTTACCCCGGAGTTGAAAACTGGGCTTTTTCCGAGGCAACAGCGATGTCACAACTCGCCACTAGCTGGCAGCCAGCAGCAGCAGCCATGCCGCCGACAGAGCAAATAACTGGAACTGGAATGTCCTGGATCAGCTCCATGACGTCACTACACATGCTAAAGATGTGGGCGTGGTCTGACCTTTTTTTCTTGCTTAACTGCAACAACGTTTGTTGAGTTTAGATTTTATAGTTAACCACTTAAAAATTTTGTTGACTACAGGATGGTTTCCTGAAACTTTTTTCGCACAGTCACTCAGTCTTAAAAAATATTACTAAAAGCCCAAAATACCTCAACTCTTCTTTTCAACTTTAACTAATCAATGCGTGTTTGTAATTATAACTAACCAGTTCTTTTAAATCATGCCCGGAACTAAAAACAGGACCAGTCGAGGAAATGATAATCACTCTCAAATCCAGATTTTGAATGTCCCTCAGCAAATTTTCTTTTAGACTTTCAAGAAGAGCTAGTGAAAGAGCATTCCTATAAAAGAAAGACTGTAAAAAAATTAAGAGTTCTGATAAAAAGCAATTAAATAAACCGTTAAATCAGAGCAAGAACACGCAAGAATTTGAAAACCGCTTTACAACATATTTAAACAAAGTTTATTTTTGTAAAATTAACCTCAAACTAAATTGATATTGAAATTCTCCATCCTAATGGAAAAGTCGTTTCAAGCCAGATTTTCTTAAGCTTGTGTTGAAAAGACAACACTAAACTTGCAAAACGATCTCAAATTAAAATGGCATTGTTTTCATAAATTGTAAATAGTCAATGAAGTTCAAAATTCCAAAGTTTAATTTGACGTAAAGTTATTTTTGCATACTTAAAAAACCGGAAAAATGTTTGGTTTTATTTTTTTGATATTTTTAAAGTTTGAGGAAACAATCTCGATCAAAGACAATGATTGATTAGTGAAGTTTAGCTGAAGTTACCAGTGGCGGACGGTAAGCTTTTTTTTTAAGGTGTGCGCTTAATTTTAAATATATAGTTACAAAAGAATAACAAAAAAGAAGTTATGTTTTTGGTTTTGGTTTGAATCTATCACAACATGACATATTTTAGTTTAAGCGCACACCTAATATAAGCTCAACGTCTGCCACTGTAAGCTGCGATGTTTTTATCTTTGAGCAAAACCAAGTCTCCTCTCTAACGCAAAAACGGGTAAGATTTAAAAAAAAAACGCTTTGCAGCACTGGTTTAAAGCAAACGTCCAGACTGGTAATAAATCGCCTGGTTTTAGAAAGATAAAGCTTTTGTGATCGAATTGTTTTAAAGCATCAAGATTCAAACAAGATAAAGAAGCGATTATTACAGCCAGCGGATTAAAACACCGAAAAATCATTCCACGTTCAGCTGAGCTGCGGAGTTCAGGGTAGATACATACTACACAATCAAGCGAGGGCGGATGAATATCAGCGAACCTCTTCGATGGGTTGTTCAGCACGATTCGTCGAATTCCATTTTCTTGAGTACAAAGAGTTAAAGATTGAGCTTCACTGGAAAAAGTCCTAACAAAGCCAAGACCCTGCAATTGGATCAAAAGCAATGGAAAAAGTTCGACATGCAGCAGATATTTTGTACTACTAAAGATAAAGTGAAGATGAAAATAAAAATTAAACCGAATAATTTTGCTACTTGTACAGTTAACATAAATTATTTAAAATACACTAATCAATTAATCAATCAATCAAGTATTATTTAATGCATAAATCCACTAGAACGCAAAAAAAAAAGAATAAAATAAATTATGTTGCACAAGAAGATGTATTACAGCTAATGTGAATTACTTTTAAAAATCGACTAAGTGAAAGCTTTAAATTAACTTCTTGTGTTTGCGATCACGGGTGCATTTCTTGGTTTAGAAATCTCAGGCAGCAGTTCGAACAAAACGACATATTGCTGGAGCAAAACTTTTAATTAAAACTTCCTTAATAGGAACATCTCGTTACGCAAGTTGGGTAAATTAGACGCACTCTACGAGCAATAATCATCTTAAAAACTTACTTTTGAAGAAAACGATCGGGACAAAGCAGAAAGCATTTCAATGACCGGGAGATCAAGGGACACGTTGTTTAATCTCAAAAGTATACTAGCTAATCAATCTATTACACTGTTACACTAGCAGAAATTAAACAAAACTTATAAGTTTTAAAAACAAATTAAAAAAATAAACAAAGTAATACTATTTAGAATTGACAGATCAAAGGATTGTTTTGCAAGAGGAGGGCGCTAAAGAGAAGCGAAAATGCCGTGAGAAGGGTCGCTGAGGAGGTGAGGCGAAACCGATCGCCCCTAGAAAGGAAACCGGAAAAAACTTGATGAACAACAAAAAATCCATTAGGATAAAAAATTTGCGACCATCACTTGTGATTTAATTGATTTTTTTTTAGCAAAAATTAGCGCATATCCGTTTTAATATTTCTATTCAAATAAAGATTACATTATACCAGGGGTGGGCAAACTTTTTAGCTCGCGGGCCGCATTTGGATGTTGAATTTGTTTGCGGGCCGCACCATAGTGTCTCTAAAAAAAGTTTTTACTTTGATTCTGACTCGGATTTTTAAATTTTTGAGCTCAAAATGAAATGATCTTTTAAACTAAAGATTTTTACTTTGACTCTGCATCCGATTTCTGAGTTTTCAAGTCCAAAACGAAGTAACCTCTAAAAAAGGTCTTCACTTCGATTCTGCCTCGGATTTCTTGGCTTTCTAAAAATCAGTGATCGCTAAAAGCAACGACCAAAAATTTGGTTGAAGACAAAAAACAATTAATAACTTTTTTAAAGTATTTGTTTAAAGCCTTTGCGGGCCGCAGTTTGCCCACCCCTGCATTATACCATAGGTCAGACCCAGTCACCATATTCAAAAGAATCTACTTTAAGGCATCAAATAGTTTTAATCATTTAACACAAGGTACAACCATATTAACGCAAATGAATCATACAGCCAATAGAAAGTTTAAAAAAGGTTTATATTAGGGTGTTTCATATTTTCATCACTTTTGAATTTCAAAATGCCTGGGGTCCCTAGTGGTGGTATTTTGGGTAGAAAGTTTACATCCCGAATTTTTTCAATTATGACGTCATATTGAGGTGGTCCACGACGTTTGAAACTTCGAGGGTCCGATTTTTTGCGATTTGGCCGTATCTCCCCAACCGCTTATTACCGATCGACAAAATTGTTGTCAAAATACGCAGAATAGTCGGTATCCTATACCTGATCTAGAGAAAACTTTTGTCTATGTCCTTCAGAAAAAAGTTATTCCAAAAAAACTAAATTTGAACCTATTTTTATCGTGCTGGAGCATTTCAGTGAAAAATTTTTCTGTTTTTTTCACTTTTATTGCGTAGCAAAGCCTACAAGCTGTCTTAAACTGAGGTTATTTTATAAGTTTGTCGTCCAAAAAAAGAATAGGAATCAGTTGTTTAGCCATGGCTTTGAGAAGTAGTAGGCCTATTATCAAGTCGATGCAAACCTTTAAAGACCTTGAGAAAAACATGCTCCCTCTTAATTCCAATGTGGTTCAAATGTACATTACTTTTACTTGAGAAATCAGTTAACTGTAAGTAATCCTAAGTATTTTAAAAAAATACCCTATTACAAAGATGTGAAAGATCAACTGTTGTTTGACGTGTCAAGTATATAAACAAAAGCTAGTCTTCCTGTACTTAGCAAACAGAGGATAGAAGCAAAGTTGAAAGATTTAATAGATAGATATAACGCTTTAAGAAAGAAATAAAACATGGAGGTAATAAAGCGGATGAGAAGTGGTAACATAGATTATTTGATATATGCACGTGCAAGTGCTCAATTCCCGAAAACCCGTTGATTAACAACAAAAAGTTAGTGTGCAGCTGCGAGGTAGCTAATTGGTCATAATATCCATATTCTGGAATGTTTATTCCACACAAACAAAATTTATCTTGCCCATGTAATCTCCTATGTTGATGAAGAAAAGGTCCTGGACCAATGCAAGATGGAGCTTTGTTAAACATAATATCAGCGTTAGACGAGGCAAATAATGAAACGTTAATACCAAGGGATCAGTTGGACGTTCCGGTAACCAGAATTGCTGCTGTGCTCTTGAAAGCCAAGCTCGAGCAGTTTTCTCAACAAAAGAGCAATAAAGTAGAAAACCACAGTTTTAGGAATGATCAGCTATGCATGCTGGTCTTGTCAGGCTATATTATCACTGATATTCTACAAAATTTAAAGAACCTGCTTTTTTATAAGAACAAATTTGCCATTCTCGATGGATTACTACTGCAAACGGTATTACTATTAACTCAAAAAATCTCACAGATACTCAGAAAAACAAGCTTCAGAAGATAGTTTCATACATCGTTTGTGTTTATGTACTATCATTTCTGATGATACATTTAAACCCCAAAGCTACAGAGGGTCCTTTTCTTTCCATATTTCACCGCGATCTGGTTAGCTGTTTTGTTGAAATCGACCCAAATATCACTGATGTTGTTATGAAATATTTCTTGGCTCATGCGTCGCAATGGCTTTCTTGGAAAAATGTTGCTTTAAGTGTGTATGCCAAAGTTGCGCCAGACACTGCTGAAGCAGTTGAAAGTTGAAAGTCTTTGTCTGAAGAAGTAGATGTGCGATCACTCCTTCAAGACCGAAGAAGTCGTTTAAAGTATTTCCTCACAAATAGGAGTAAAGCCCCATGTATATCAATGACTCGTGTTCAACCATCTTTTTGGAAGTCGATTGATAACCACAATCGCTCGACCGAACGAAGAATCGGAAGATTGAAAGAACTGATCAACAAAAAAATCCGAGATGAGCCAAGTCAACCTGCCCATTCTGATTTGCGTTTGCGTGCTCATTTGTGTAAAATGAAAATTAGTGAATTTTGAGTAACAATAAAAGCTTGCAAGTTGTGCTGGTTGTTTTGTGTGTGTAAATTTATGCTATTCAAGCAAGTTAGATGTAGACAATATGCTTTGATAGGCAGTAGAAAAATGTGCTTTTTTTAACGACGAGCTTAAACATAACGCAGAACAGCACATATACCATTCAAAATTTTGCTTTAGAATGACAAAATTTAGTTTTTTTGGAATAACTTTTTTTGTTAAAGAGATAGATAAAAGTTTTCTCTAGATCAGGTATAGGAAACCGACTATTCTCCGCATTTTGACAACAATTTTGTCGATCTACAATAAGCGGTTGGGGAGATACAGTTAAATCGCGAAAAATCGGATCTTCGAAATTTCAAACGGCGTGGACCACCTCAATATAATGTCATAATTGAAAAAAATTCGGGATGTAAACTTTTTACCCAAAATACCACCGCTAGGCATTTTTAAATTCAAAAGTGGTGAAAAAATGAAACACCCTACTTTATATGCAATGAAAAAAGTTTGCCTAGCGTTTGGGTGAGTAATCAATAATAAAGTAAAGTTTGCGCAAATTTAAAACCATTGCAGTACGACAGTATGATACAAAAAAATTGCTTTAAAAAGAATTTCAAATCAAATTTTAAAAAGCATCACAGATTTTTTAAAAAAGGAACTAGATCAGTGGCTCCCAGCCTTTTTTCAATGCATTCCTTCTTTTGTTCACTTTAAAACTTTTTGTTGCTCCTTCCGCTCATTTTGAAACTTTTTATTCCTCCCTTTGTTAAATCAATAACACGTTTCAAGTGGAACTACAGTATCTCAGTTGAAATAATTATTGTTTTCATAAAGTCAAGAGAAGATCAAAAACAAGGAAAGAATTCCTCCTCGGTTGGGAACCATTAAAGTAGATATCCTCATGGCTCAGATCATATATATTCTTCAATTTTAGTTTGGTAACATTTGCTGCTCAAAGAATATAACACAAACGAAACATTAAACACCACATAGTTACTTTGGCTTTTGCATATATATACGTATATAAATTTGTGATGCTAAGTAGCTTGAAAGAAAAAACAAAAACAAAATTGAAGCCAAACTACGAAGAGTTTCAATTACAATTCAATTTTTTCTAGTTGTAAATCGCTGGGCAACGACGAGTTAATATCATTAGCCAATTGTATTGTCCTTTCCAATTGTGTATGAAGACGAGATAATGTTGAGGAAATTTCTTCAACTTTACGAGTGTTTTCGGCATGCTTTGCGAAAGCTCGCTGCCTGTCCACCAACCGTTGTATCACAACAGAACTATTTTTATCAATTTCCTGCAGAAAAATTAAGATGTTAGACGAAAGTATCAAAGTTTTAACTCTAAAAAACTTAAATGGTTAATTAAAATCGTTCTATAATTTTACAGTATTGTTTAAAAAATGAGCAAAACATACAAAATACAACAAGAGATAAATAAAATATTTGTTCTATTCTTTCGGTAACAGCGACTGTTAATCTGAGTTTTTAGGTAAAATTCGGGTAACTAATTTTTTTACTTTTTTGAAGAAATCACAAAATATACCGGAAGGATAAGTGCTAAAATTAACAACTCGTTTTTAATTTGATCGTTTCATTCTAAAGAAAAATTTTCTAATTTCAAATAGGTCTTTAAACTAGTTTATTCAAAAAATTTCTATTTCTTCGGTTTTTAATGTTAACAACGGATGAAACTTACGGCAATTAATTTTGCTCATAATAGCTTTTGCAATAATTTTACAAAATTAACCCATATAGTCCTAGCGACCTAAATATAGTCCACCATTAAAAAAATTCATAGAAAATCGAATTTTTTGTATAACTAATTCAAATTACTTGCATTTCAGAAATTATAGATTGTATTTTGTGATTTTAGTAGTTTTCTATTTTTTCTGAGTATTGGATGTGAATTGCAAAGCTTGCAAAACAGAGAATTTTGTGTTTTAATATTTTTGACTACTAGCAATTACAAAGGTAATTTTTAATAAATTTATTTTTTATAATTTGAAATATTATTTTGCTTACATGTGTAGCTAAGGCAAATACCTAAATCATAAGACATATAGTTTCTTCTCCATGTGGCTACATGTTCGGTTGCACGTGTGCAAAATTTGGCGTCCTACATATAGGACGCTAGGATCAAAGTGACACAAAATTATCTTGTATCCAATTTTGCTTCAACTTTATTTTAAACTTATAAAGCAAGACTTACCTAGTTTACTTTTGCTCTCATGCTTGTATAATGTTGTATACATGTAAGAAAGCACATAGTTATTCACATGCATAAAAATATGTGCATGTTTATATTTATGTGGTATGTACAGTGTACACATTTGCACCAACATTCTGTACATATATCTTTACACTCATACAAGTAGTTTTAGTAGGCATTAGTACCTAGATATAATTATATTTACACTGGAATTGTGTATATAGATATAATTTATGTAAGCATGCTTCTAAGTGAGCATACATGTACAATGTACATACATACTGTGTAAGTATTTTGTGACAGTGAGTATATAGGTATATGTACTTTTTTTCAGAAAATGGATGCTCCTTCTTTTTATGGTAAAAAAAGAAACCCTTCATTGGCAGAAATCTTGGATTCAGCAGAAGATGGTACATATAGATGTACGGATAATTCAGATAACTTTGTTGTTACAATTGTCCCACCTGACAATGCATGCGGGGAAGTAACAGATGAAGATTCTGGAGATGAAGATGGTGGTGGCACAATAAACAATTTGCCTGGAAGTATGCTTCGTTCTGAGGTACCTATTTTGGAATGTGATGACGATGAACCCCCACCAAAAATCTAAATCTTCTCGCAAATGGATCAAAAAGGACATAGAATCTAAAATACCAACTTGGGAGCCAATAGAAAATAGCCATCTACAACAGCTGCGAGAAAAAGAACTTGACCCCAAGGACTATTTTGAATTATTTTTTGATGATGCACTAATAAGTCTAATTGTTAATAAATCAAATTTATATGCAGCACAAAAGAATAAGAATTTACAGGTAACTGATAAGGAAATGAGGTGTTATTTAGGAATTTTGATGCTGAGTGGCTATGTTACAGTGCCTAGAAAGCGAATGTACTGGGAAAATTCTTCTGATACAAAAAACAAACTTGTTGTTCAAGCAATGCGCCGAGATCGGTTCTTTGATATTATGTCTAATTTACATTTTGCAGATAATACAAATTTGGATCAAGATGACAAGTATGCAAAGTTACGCCCTCTTATAAACCATTTAAATGAAAAGTTTAAAAAATATGGACCTATTGAAGAGTTTTATAGTTTTGATGAGTCTATGTGTGAATACTTTGGACGGCATCCCTCCAACCAATTCATGCGTGGAAAACCAATAAGAGTTGGGTATAAAAACTGGTGTGCTACAACAACTCTTGGGTATTTATTATGCTTTGAATTCTATCAAGGGAAGTCGAGAGAACCCAGAAATGAGAACAAAAAATTTGGACTAGGAGAAAACTTAGTGTTAAAGTTTGCTGACATCTTACATGAACATGCTCCAAAGCCCTTCCATTTATGTTTTGACAATTTTTTTACCAGTGTCAAGCTAATGGAGGCTTTGATTGAAAAATCAATCAAAGCGACAGGAACAATTCGTGAAAACCGCCAAGAAAAGTGCCCACTGAAGAAGAAGGAAGTGATGAAGAAGCAACAAAGAGGGTCATATGATTATAGGACTGATGATTCAAAGGAAATTATTCTAGTTAGATGGAATGACAACAATGTTGTGGATATATGTTCAAATGCTGTTGGCGTGGAACCTTGTTCCCAGGCGTCACGATACTTATCCACTGCAAAAAGTCGCATGCCAATACAGTGTCCCCGTTTAGTGAAAGTTTATAATGAACACATGGGTGGGGTTGATCGAATGGATCAAAACATTTCTAAGTATAGAATAGGCATAAGGGGTAAAAAATGGTATTTTTCTTTATTTTCATATATGGTTGATGTTGCTGTGAATAATGCCTGGCAGCTATACAGAATGCATTATAAAGAGAAGAAAATGGATTTGCTTGGTTTCCATAGAAGTGTGGTGATGTATTATTTGCAGCGATTTGGAACACCATCACATCAAGGCCAAAGTGGAAGACCTCAGACTTCGTTGCAGATTGAAGCTACAAGATTTGATAATCATGGACATTGGGTCATACCTCAAGAGAAGCAGACCAGATGTGCTCACTGTCATACAAAGACAACTACTAGATGTGAAAAATGCGATAGGGGCCTTCATGTCAAATGCTTCAAAGAATATCACATTCGGTGATGTAAATTTTGAATTTGTCATTTTTGTGACTATATAGTCCTAGCGACCTATATATAGGACGCCCTTTATTTTTGAAGATTATGGAGTTTTTCAATAAAATCACTTTTTTTTGTGTTATTTAACTTATATTTACTTCAAATTATCAATTTAAAAAAAATAAATAAAAAATTCCAACTTTAGGTCTATATGGGTTAAACGTGCAACCAATAGGCAAATTTTCGAAGCAAGGCTGTTTGACAGCGAACTAATTCGGCTGGACCGATTCGGCAAAAAAATTAACTAATTTTGATGAAATCGATTTAACTTTATTAATTTTGTTTTGCTACTTTGCGATGCACTCATTCACCATTACCTTACAATTGTATATTTTCTTCAGGTCCCTCCTTCTGCACATCACATAATCTACTGGGGTACTTTTTCCGCCGCTTTTATACGCCACCCTGTGTTCGTCTTTCTTCGTGAAATAAAGTGGTGAAATAAGTGTTGTAAAATAAGTGACAACCACCAAACCCATCCTCTTCGCAAAATCCACAATCATCCATCCTGCCTTATTTCTCGTTACAGCACTGTACCTCAACATTATTTCCCTATGTTTCCTTCGCCCGCATATCCATTTAGGTCCGCATCTAGAACTATTCTCTCCTGTTTTGATACACTTTCTATCAACCCATCCTGATCTTGTCAAAAATCATTTTTCTTCTCCATACTGTTGCCAACCTGTGGAGCATACGCGCTTACTATGTTTAGTATCGACCTTTTTACCTCCAATTTCATGGCCATTAGTCTGTCTGACATCCTCTTCACCTTCAAGACACTTTCAACCAGGTCCTCCCTCACCACTATCCCTATCCCATTTCTTCTTCCATCAGCTCCATTGTAAAATAGTTTGCAGCCACCTCCAATGTTCCTCGCTTTATTCCCTTTCCACTTTGTTTCCTGTAGGCACAATATATCTACATTCCTTCACTCCATCATATCTGCCAGGTCTCTCCCCCTTCCAGTCATTGTTCCAATATTTGAGATACCAACCTTATGAGTGTGCGTCTCCCCTTCCACAGTTCCGCTGTCTCTTTACTCGCCATTCTCCTCTTGTTTTCACTAAGCCCGCCAGTAGCATAATTTCTACTAGTGCCCTGCCGTGCAACACCTGAGGCGGTCGTTGGTAACCCAGGCCTCGACCGATCCAGTATGAATTCATCATCACAATGCATCACAATGTTCTGGCAAAAGAGTTTTGGTCAAATGCCTTTCCTGCCGCAACCCTCCCCTTTTTTCCGGGCTTGGGACCGGCATCAGGAAACCCTGGAATGTGCCCACGATGGCTGGGTTATGGGGAAAGTTGGTGCGAGGAAGAAGGGCATTGAAAAGAGGACGCTGTGGAGGAACATCATACGCTGTGGCAACCCCTGATTAAAGGGAAAGGCCAAAAGAAGAATTTTGTTTTGTTGCTGTCATGGCTAATGGTTGCGATTCTGTGGGTAAAGATAAAGCGCAGCCAAGCTATTTTTGTTGCAATTAACATTTTCAAATTTAAATGGTCTCTTTGAAATATTTGCATTTGTAAAATAAAATTCAAATATTGCAAATAGAAATATTTGGTTTGGTCAGCGAACGTTTAAAGTTTATTGAAACCAAAGCGCAATTGTTAATCAGGAGGTAGATTAGGTAGTTGCAGAAAAACAAAAAATGGAATCGAACGCGATGCAAAAGAGCACCACAGGCGATGTATGTCCAAAGAGCCAGTTCCTTCATCTTGTGAACGCACACAGTTTCGAAATATGCAGCAAAAAATAATATTCCGGAAATGGCAAATCATTAAATGCTGAATTTTTAGGGAGAAATAAAAGAGATACACATTGTTATACGATATAGTAGACCCTAATTTTAATGAATTTGGTCGTGGAAAGGTATCCGTTGTATCATGTTAAATAACTTTCATTATTAACTTTGTCCATTAATCGTTAATTGCACAGCTGACATTAACTCCACTGAATTGTAAAAAGTTTCATGAACTGTGAAATTTGTGGCGTCATAGAAGATAACATTTATGGCTAACACACGGGTAATAAAAAAAGTTAGAACTTTAAATTCGCTCTACCAATTGTGTTGTCCAGTTAAATTATGAAAAAATCATTTACACATATGGAAGCGATTTTCTCGCCGATTTGGCTCGGCGAACTTAAATATATATTTTCCAGTTGAATTTGTCCCACCGAATAGCGACATGCAGCAAATTTTCAAGATTAAATCGTTTTGTCTACATCAGTGCTTTCCAAACTGTGTGTCGCTTTTAGTACAGTGGTGTGTCGTCAACTGGACTTGAAGCAATATTTGACACTAGCTATTTACAGTTCAACAAATTATGTTATAGGGGCTTTTGACCAATAATATATTTTTTGAAAGCAACAATATATAATAAAAAATTTTTCCCTTATTATTTTTAAGGTTTTTGCACGCAAGCTCATATATCGCATTAAAATTGTAAGTTGAGAATTTGCTGTAAAAGCTTTTTGACTAAAATTAAATTAAGAGGTGTCGCCAACAACGTTTTCTCTAAGAGCTGGATGAGTGTGCGCAGAATGAAAGGCTGTGTGAGCAACAGCGGATATTCAAATTTAGGGACCCGAAGCAAGGATTTCATCTCTGATTTGCCTATTTTGTTCCTGAAATCGAGGTGTTCTTTAAAAAAAAAAAAGGTCTTCACCTAGAATCAATCTCTGTATTTCCCATATTTTGTCCCGACTTTTCGAAGTTTCGTTCTATTATCGAGGTGAAGACCTTTTTTTTTTAGAGAACACCTTGATTTCGGAAACAAAATAGGCAAATCAGAGATGAAATCAAAGTTAAGACCTTTTTTTAGCAATCACCATGATTTTTGGACTGAAAACTATTTGATGAGATGAAAGCTATTTAAATTGCTTCTCATTGAAAGCACGTATTTAGCTTTTCTTGCCAATATTTATGCAGTGCGCGCCAAAACGAAAGTACTGCGCGGGGGTTCTAGACTAGCTGCGTGGCCGCAGCCGCGCAGCCTAGAGGTAACGTTGGTCGCCAATTTATTTCTGGTTTAAAAGTGTGTCACTTACACAAAAAGTTTGGAAAGAACTGGTCTACATTGAGGCTTACTCACAACGGTTCAGATATGCGCAGGACTGTGGCTGAGGGTTTAGTACTTTAAACAGCTTTACTGCTTTGATCTGAACTGGCAGCGAAAGTGATGAGCCGGCATCGAGTTAGGTCATCTAAAAACTTGTGCTCCTTATGATACATGCAGTGATGGCTTTAATAGGGTGCGAACAGAGCAGCTGCACCAGCCCCCACCCCCCTACACAAGAAATTGCTCTATTTCTTCATAGTAGCACCAGGACGTCGATGGCATATCAAAAAGAAGAAAAAATTTTGAAGATCAGTAGCATGCTCCCCTTAGGTTGTTGAAAATGTGTAGAAAAGTACAGACCTTTTTTTATTTTTTAAAGATCACAATGTCTTGAGCAGTAAAAAGTGTCTCTCCATGCTTTGGAACACCCAATAGTGGTCCTTCCTAAATTGAAGACTTTTTTTTTGAGATCATTTTGCTTTCATACACTATAAATGCATTCAGCCACCTTTCTTTAGTACACTAAATAGTGCACCAGGCCCCCCTTTTTGGAAGACCATCACTGGATACATGAAGGGAAAAATAATATGACAGAAATCTGTACTTTGTTTAGTGGCGCTGCACAATGCCAAAACAAGCTAATAGGCAATTGAGCTTGATCCAAGCTGTTTTGCTTTGAGCAAATTCATTTCAACAGGCCTAGTACTGGCGCAGGTCCAACATGACTCAATGTTCCAATTCTGTTTTTTCTACTGGGCTCCAAAATACCTAGTTAAGCATAGTTGCTTAAGAATTTTTATACAGTTGACACAAACAGGTGTTTATATCTCAGTGTCTCCCTTTGCAGCTTGCAAGGACCCACGTAATCAGAGCATGCAAATTGTGGTCAGGTCCAAAGTCTTATGATTAGCCAATTAACTCCTGGACATCAAAACTCAGTTAGCTGGATGCTGGCGAGAATTTGGAAAAAGTTATTTGAGGGAGAACACAGGCATTGTTCAAGATATTGTCTATATGGTAACTGTGCTGCATCACTAGACTGATGTGCAATTCTCAGCTGTAGAGTAGACCAAAGATAGAGTAGCTGTATGCAATGTTTTTGTTCCACCTCAGCTTGAGCCTGCAAGTAACCACAACAGTGTAACAAACATAAACAATTTTTTGCAGTGCATAAGTCAGTGGTGGACCTTGCATAATCTTCCAAGTTTTACAACTACATAGATCAAGACCATTGTTATAAACTTTGAGCAAATGTTTAGCCTCTTAGTTGACTAATTAGAAAGATTGCTGTTATTTTTCAGCATGATTAAACTTTATTCTAAAGTCCAGAGATACACTAAAAAGCTTTCTGTCATGATTTGAAGTCCCTACAAGGCCTTTCAGGTGAAGAATGCAGAAGTGCCAGACTATAAACATAGGCATAGTTTTTGGAGAGTGTGAAAAAGCAATAAATTAATGATTGTTTCAATGCAGACAAAGATAAACCTATTGGCATTTTTTAAAAAACATAAAGGTATTGATAGACACTTTTTTGGTTTCTCTATTGGTTTTACAATTGTGACAAGCACTCTTTTCCAGATTTTGGAAATTTTGAGCTGTTGCAAGCGCAAAGAAAGAAAGTTACAAAACAGAACTTCAATGCAGCTCTAGTATGGATTATAAGCTTTAGACAAAAGGAATTAGGGTCTGAAGCTATGACAGGTTTTCCAAGCATTGAAAGGCAGGGATGAATCATCAGAGTAATAAATTTTCCAATATATTTACTACTGTGACCCTCTAAAGGTCAAGCACTTTTTGAGAGACAAGTCAAGATAACTTGCATCAACATCTTCAAATCACCTCTTTTTGACAAGCTAAGAAGCAAGACCATTAGCTGAAATAGGAGAATGAAAACTCTATGGATTAAACTGATCCCTCCACCTTCTATTGTAGGTCTGGTGTGCAAGGATGTAGCAGCCATAATTAATTTGTGTCTTTTAGAAAACTAAAAAAACATTGAATAAAAGTTTTAATTTTTGCATCCCAACATGGTGCATAGTTATTTCAAAACCGATAGGATAATCTATTTGGCTGCTTTTATTATGCCATTGCAGAAGTTTTAGTAAGATGTGTCCACATTAGATAAATCAGCCACAAACAAAGTCTTTGAATAAATTCTTTGTTGTACAGAATTTAAAAATAACCAATGGTATGGATAGAACCATGACTCTTTCAGTTTTTGGTAGTCTTTTAAATTTGATATTAACTGGCTTTCAATTTTAGCTGTGGGATAATTATCTTTCCATCTGGGAATGCTTGAAGCCACCGTCATACAGGATGATCGATATTTAGCGTTACAACTTCAAATAACTGTGTTTGGGAAATGATACATACAGTTGGAGTAACACAGGTGAAATATTGTTACAGAATGAATATAAATTTATTCAACACAAATACATTCTGGGGATTCACAAATGCAATGAATTATTCAGTACAAATACAATTTATTCAATATGCTATCTATTTGAATTGGCAAAACTGGACGCCTTGCCAGAGAATTCTCTCCACCTAACCTCATTTTCAGCAATGAAAAAAGATTCAACATTCAACACCATGTGAATTCCAAGGGGCAGCATCAGTGATGGTCTGGGCAGCCGTTACCAAATCTGGAAGAAGTCCTATGGTTTTCATAGAACAAGGATTCAAACTGAACCAAGAGAATTACTGAAATGACATCTTTGTTGTTTCATTGCTGCCCTGGGGAAAAGAACACTTCAAAAAACATCCTTGGATGTTTTAACAAGATTTGGCACCATCACACAGAGCTAAAAAGACGCAGGAGTGGCTATCAGCCAATGTTCCCAACTTCATTTCCAAAGAGGAATGGCTCTCTTCTTCACCCGATTTGAATCCTCTCAATTTTGGTATCTGGGGGTACGTACTTTGAGAGCAAGGTCTCAGCAACACATTATAAAAGTTTGGAGGCACTGAAGACGAAACTATGGAAGGAATGGTTGAAAATGCCCCAGGATGTGATTCGTGACTCTTGCAGGTCATTTTCGAGGCATCTTCAGCTTGTAATATATTCAAATTGAAAGCATATTGAATAAATTGTATTTGTACTGAATTTATATTCATTCTGTAACAATATTTCACCTGTCTTACTCCAACTGTACGTATCATTTCCCAAATCATTTTCCAATATACGAGGTGTGTTTGAAAAGTATCGGGACTGTATGCTTTGCACAAACAACACTTGCAACAGTGATAAAAGCTTTGTTTTTTAAGATGGCGCAATGTCTTGTGGTTGTAAAAATGTAGTTTCAGCATTCTGTGACAACCATATGCTTTTTTACAGGCTTTTCTTGAAAGGCGCTTTACTGTAGTTCGTTTTGGGATAATTTATTTAGTAAATATTTTTTTCTTTTGTTAACAAATAATGAGCATTGAACAAAGAATCAACTTGAAGTTTCTCGTTTGACTTGGAAAAACTCCAACTGAAACATTCAATTTGCTCCAAGAAGTTTACGGAGATGCTACGATGTCAAGAACTCGGATTTTTGAGTGGCACAAGAGGTTCAGAGAGGGAAGAGAGGATGTGGAAGATGATCCTAAGAGTGGAAGGCCAACAACAAGCAGAACAAATGAAAATGTTGAGTGTGTGAGAGAAAAAGTGCACAGTGACTGCCGCCTTACTGTTAGAATGATAGCAGATAAGTTGAGCATGAATAGTGAGAGGGTGTGGAGGATCATTACAGAAGATCTGGGGATGAGGAAGGTTTGTGCGAAAATGGTACCAAGGTTGCTGAATGATGGGCAAAAGGAAAATCGTGTGCAAGTGTGTCAAGACATCCTGAAACAACTTGAAATTACACCTGATCTGCTGAGTAGAGTTGTTACCGGTGATGAGTCGTGGATCTTCAAGTACGATATACTCACCAAACGGCAGAGCCTTGAATGGAAGAGTGCATCCTCACCAAGACCCAAGAAAGCAAGGCTGTTCAAGTCCAAAATTAAGGTAATGCTGATTGTTTTCTTTGATGTTTATGGAATTGTTCATCTAGAATTCTTGCCACAGGGCCAAACCATTAACCAGAATGTTTACAAAGACATCTTGCGACATTTGATGCGTTCGGTAAGGGAGAAAAGAAGAGAATTGTGGGAGACAAAGTCATGGCTGCTTCATCATGACAATGCTCCTGCTCACAATGCCTTAAGCATATGACAATTTCTTGCAGAAAATAACATTGCTGTGCTGGAGCAACCACCCTACTCGCCAGATCTGGCTCCCTGTGATTTTTTCTTGTTTCCTAAGCTCAAGGGAGTCATTAAAGGAACCCGTTTTCAAGACTCAAAAGCCATAACAACAGCCGTAACGAAGGAACTACGAGCAATCCCAATGGAATCTTTCCAGAAGTGCATAGAAGCATGGCAGCAGAGATTAGAAAAGTGCATTCGAGCTCAAGGAGATTACTTTGAAGGGGACAAGTTGTAATTTTTACGTGGCATTTCAAATAAAATAATTATTTACACAGTCCCGTTACTTTTCAAACAGCCCTCGTAGTTATTTGAAGTTGTAGCACTAAATATTGATCACCCTGTAGAGTCTCTTGAACCTTCTCTTTGTCACCAGAAGAAGTTTGTCTATGGATTGAAGTTTTTTTGCTTGCAGTGCAAGTGAGCACACAACCAATCACATGCTCTCTTTCGTCAACCAATCAGAAATGCTGATATTTTTGATGTCTTGCAATCTTATATAAACCATGGTTTTCATGTAGTTTGTCATTTGCTAACAATTTCTTCTGACAAGAATTGGCCAAAAGAATTCACAGAAAAAACAGTCTTTTTAAAGACTACCAAAAACTGAAAGAGTCATGGTTCTATTCATACAATTAGTTATTTTTAAACAAAGTCTTTGCAAGTTTTTTTGTCAAAGTGCTATAGTTACTGCTATGATATAGTTGGCAGCATGGTTGAGTGGTTAAGAGCACCAGGATTATGATTGACATGGTCTTGTTTTAAAACCTACTCACACCATTCTGTTGTGTCCTTGGGAAAGACATTTTATGACACTTTCCCCTGCTTGGCAGTCTTGGCAAGTTCTGAATTCTAGTCATATCTCTATAAAACTAAAAACCAAATAAAAAATTTCAACTGGACAGCAATATCTTGGCAACTCTGGAAACAGGTAGAGGTAATTACTTGCCCTATGTATAGTGCCTCTATTGCTTTCCTGCAAATCAGGAGAATAAATATAAAGATGAATGAATGAATACTCTACTAGGCTTTGCAACAGTTCCATTGCTTAACAGATATGCTTGATACTGGCAAAGAAAACGTTGGGGTATAATAAATGATGGTTTAAATTGTGACCTGAAAAACTTTTTTAAAACAGGACTTTACAAATTTTTTTATTTTGTGATCATAAAGTTTATGATGACCCCCAACAAATAAACCAGTAGATAGAAATAAAGCTTGAGTGAACATTTAACTAACCCTTAAAGAATTACAAGTCATAGTTTGAAAATCCTTGCTCTAGATCTGGAACATGAATGCAGGTAAATGACTACAGGGACCAACAGTGGCAAATGTTAGATCTTGATCACATTATTTATTTTATTTTTTATTTTATCTCTATATTTATCCTCCTGACTTGCAGAAAAGTGACAGAGGCACTAATACATAGGGTAGGCAATTACCCCAACCTGCTTCTGGAGGTACCAAAACATTGCTGTCCATTTCTAATTTAGTAGAGATATGACTGTAATTTAGAACTGCTTGCCAGGACCACCAAGCAGGGGAAATGTGCCGTAAGGTGTCTTTCCCAAGGACACAACAGAATGGTGCAAGTGGGTTTTGAACCGAGAACATGTTGGTCACAAGCCTGGCACTTTAACCACTCAACCATGCTACCATTAGTGGCAATGTTTCAATAACCAGAAAGAAAACTAGTACCATCTCTGTTAATACAGGTCCTTTAAAATCTGTTCAACACATCTGACTGGATTTTTGTTTTCATAGCAATATCATTAACATAACCCTAAATTAGGAATATTTAGATCTCTTCAAGTCACTGTAAGTGACTTTTGTTCATGAAATTAATGTAGATCCTCCCTGTGGTTACTATCACTTTTTGAAGAGATCCTTTCCTCTTGGTTTCTTTTTTATTCCATCCTAGTGCTGTAGGGGGGATTCCAGGTTAGTTTCACCAAAAAAATTGTTTATGGTGACTTTTTGAACAGACCCAAATTGTTCCATTGTCAAATTAAAAAGTAACTCACCTAAAAATTGTATTTCTTATGTCATGGATTTATCAGAATTTAAAAAAACAAAAATTCAATGATTGTATCAATAACTTTGTAAATATCATTGTTTTGGTATAATTTATACATCTAGTCAAATGTTATTTAGTTAATAAATTAAAAATATTGGTATTTAACAAAACCAAGAAACAGAGTTAATTGAAGTAAACAAGAACTCACCTTGATACGTGCAATAAGTGCAGCTTGATCAAACTTAACTGCTTCAGAGCATTGCTGCAAATGGTTTTGAAAATAAATGCATAAGTCTAAACATGACTGGCTGTCAATCTGCTTTACAAGCTCAGTAAGCAATGGTCTAGTCTCCGGAATATTAAGTGAAGTTGAAAGCAATGGTTTAAATGTAGGACAATACTCAAGTTCTGGATGACAAGTTTCTTTCTGAAATAAAACATCACTAATTATAACTTTGCATTTAAAAATTAACATAATGTTCTCAAAACTTAATAGATTTGTCCAGCTGAAATTGTAATATTTCAAATCAATTATTATATTAAGATATCACAAATATCATCATGCATTTAGTTATAACACTTACTTCATCAACTGTTGGCTTTGTCACTACAACTATTCCTCCTTCTTTTAATTTTGTCGAAGAGCTAACTTCATTTCCCATAATTTACAAATATATATCCAATATCATTAATGTAAAGCAGGTCTTAATTAAATGTATAGCTGTTCCAACTGAGATGTTAAGATTAGATTTGAACCCAAATAACAAGATGTTTCACAAACCAAATGTATGTTAGCTTATCCAATTAAAACAATATTTACAGATTTACTACGAAAAAACAAGGGATTGCCTGAATTGTCAGAAAAACTTAATTTACACAAAAACAAACTTCAGACTTACAGCAAGCATACTGCAAATGCAGATAAGACAAATTTCTTTATTACATTTAGCTTTGCTTAGATACAAACACAAATTTCTAATTTGCTTGGAGTTTTGCTACTGGAAAATAACATAAATTGTGCATTAAAATTGATTGAGTTTTTATTAATTGCACAAGCTTTTGCGAACTACTGCTCACTTCATCAGGTGCAACCAACTGCAATGGAAACTTTTTTACAACTGTGTGAACAAAAATACATCATACTCATCAATGGCATGCAGTCAGGGCATGCAAGTCATGCATTGCATAACCAAATTTTTAGGGGTTGCATGACAAACTTTTGCGTGATAGGGCATATATTTTTTAATTTAATGGGAAATGGTACTGATTGGAAATAAAATTAAAGAAATTTGAGGGTGATTTGAGGCAAAGACCTTTTTTTTTAGGGAATGCTACAATTTCTGGACGAATAGTGGAGAGTAGTTGAGAGGACCTGATTATTAAGAGTAATTGAGAAGAGTAATCGAGAGTAATAGAGAGTAATAAGACTTTTTTTTTTTAGAAAACACTGCATTTTTAGGACAAAAAGTGCATTACTTGGAAACGATTTCAAGTAATGACCTTTCTTTTTAGAGATCACCTTGAATATAGGACAAAAATTGGTCTTGAACACCATGATATGAGGACTAAAAATTAGAATCTCACACAGAATTTTTTTCCTACCAGTAAAATATTGCATATCTTACTCATTGACTATCCATAAAATACCCGATTGCATGACCGATTTCGCCATGTCAATTGCATGACCAGTCTCCGAGGACACTGCACGCCACTGATACTCATAATCATAATTAGTGGTAGCCTTACAAAAAGAGGGGCCCGGTTCAAGAAAAATAGGGATGCCATTTTTTAAGTTTTTTTGCTCTCAAAATATAGTGATTTCTAAAAAAAAGTTTTCACTTTTAATTAATGTCCAAAATCTCCATTTTTGTCCAGATCGCTAAAAAAGGGTCATTACTTTCAATCGAGTAACCCTATTTTTGTCCTAAAGTTAAGGTCCAGACAGGGGGGCCACCATCATGCTGCTACTACTCAGAAATAGAGCAATATTTTGCTTGGGGGGGAGCCACTTTTTGACATTTTTAAGGGACCCGGTGGGGCCGCTCCGTTCGCACCGTACTAAAGCCATCATTGATCCTAATCAATCTAATTTTTCGTCGCAACACATTGTTTCCAGCAATTATACGCAAAAACTTGGCTCTTTAGCCCAGAGAAGTCCAAATTCTGGTCCGCGTGCCAGTAGAGCCACATGCGACCCGTGCAGAGTTCCCAGATTTTTTTAAATCAAAAATAGCCAAAAAGTAGCCACTTGGATTTTAAAGTAGCCCGACTTTTTTCAAACGGTTGATCTTCTAGTACTTTACGGATTTGAAAATTTTGGTCTCAAATTCAGGGAGAAGACAAAAAAAAAAAGAAAAAAAGTTTTGAATCTGACTTTGAATTCTCGATTTTTGCTTTAAACAGTAGCGATCTCTAAAAAAGAAAAAAAGTAAGGGAAACTGGGGTTACTTTGAACACGGAGTTATCTCGGAAAAGGCACTTTCGGTTTGATTTTCTCACAACCATGTGCCATACTGGTATCTTTGAACATTCATCAGTGAGTTGCAATCTTGTTAGAATGTGGAATGCAACTGCAGGACAGAGTAGTTTTTGATTTTTCAATTTTTTGACAAATAGTAAAAATGTCTTTCATTAAACGTACGGTTTATCGCTTTTGTTGTTGCAGTTTAAGTTTAGTTAAATAGTTGGAAGTATAGAGGAGAGCTACTAGAGCAGATTAAGCAAAAAAATTGATAAAACTTAACCTTGCTGCCATTGACCGCCTTTTTCTTTTGCACGTAGTTGTTGGACTATTTCGGACAAAAATATTTTTATGTCCGAAATAACCCCAAATAAATTTCAAATTAATATTGTTTTTTGTAGATCCAAAAATAGTTAGAACTTACAAAAATATAAAGAATGTTAATGCTAATTTTAATGCAAGTACGGTTGAAGCTGCAGTAAAATTAGTTGTTGAAAAAAACACCTCTATCAGAGAAGCAGCAGATCAGCACAATATCAAAAAGTCTACACTAAGCGATTATGTCAGGAGATACAGGGCAGAAAAAGACTCATGCAATTTAAAAAGAGGACAAAGAAATTGGCAAATATTTGATGACGAACTGGAGCTATAATTGTGTTCCTATAAAGGCTACTCACTTGCTCTAAACTTTTTTACGGATTAACATCTGCTGCAGTAAGATGATTAGCTTATCAATACGCTTTCAAAAATAAAATTTCAATGCCCGCATCGCGGACCCAAAATGAAATGGCTGGCTATTGACTGGTTACATTCTTTCTTAAAACGTAATACAAACACAAGTTTACGAACACCGGAATCTACAAGCCTTGCAAAAATGTCCAGTTTTAATCGCTTTAGTGTAAATACTTTTTTTAAAAATGTAGAAGATGTTTACCGACACTATGGCTTTAATGCTTCTGAAATATTTAATTTGGATGAGGTAATAACTGAAACTAATAGCTTAAGTAGACTTACCATATTTTTGCAATTAAAAACCGGGACGCCTGAGAACAAAGGCCTTTATCAGATATAAAAAAATAATTTTTGCAAAAAAATTTTTTGCCTAAAAATTTAACAATGCCTAAAGAAAATTTTTTTTCGTCACCTTATGGGGATTAGAAAAAAGGCGGAGTGATAAACTCTGCAAACTAAAATACACAGAAAAAATAAAACCAGAGACTAACTGAGCAAATTGACGAATTAGACAAATTCTACTGTATAAATTTTAAATTTCAAAAACCAAACCAGGTTGTGGCGTTAATTGTTAAAACAATCACCATACAATCTAGTATAAATTTTTAAGTGTTGTATAATGAAATGTTTTATAGATTGAAATTTTAACTTCTGCTACGGTAGAAATGGTTTAATCCAGTTCAGTTTAGTTTTGAAATTTCACATAGTGGGTAACAGAGATTTACTCAAAATCGAAAGTGGGTAATGAAGAGAAAAAGGTTAAGAACCATCCATAGAATTTTTATTTGAATAAGTAACCACCTGACAATTCTAAGGATGAAACAGACTGTTGTGGTTTTCAAACAGTGATTGAATAAACTTTGTATTGATATACAGTGGTGGCCAAAAGTTTAGCAACACTTGAAAATTTATTAAAAAAAAGCAAAATATTAATTAAATTTGGCCAAATGAGTACAATTGACTGTTTAAAATATTCAAATAGGCATTCTTTTATATGTCCAAAATGAAAAAATCATTTATTTGTTTTAATATTTTTAATTATTGATTATTGTAATAAACTACGCAAAATAACACCCGGACAAAGTATAGCAACACATAAATTTTTTTAAATTTTTGTAATTTTGTACTTCTAATTTATAAAATTTTAATTTCTGTATTAAGGTAATTTTATTTATGATTAAATTTTGTAACCTCATTAAAATAAAATGCCGCATGCTTTGCAAATGACTCCCCAACAAAAAACCATAATAATTCACATGAAAGATAGTGGGCAAAGCAATCGGGAATTTGCAAAACACATTGGATGCAACCAGTCACTGTATCTAAGGTGTACAAGCAATGGAAAGAGGAAAAAACTGTATAAGTGCAAAAGTGAAGTGGCAGATCGAGGAAAACTAATGAAAAAATTGACGGGGTCATTTGGAGAATGAGCAAAAAAGATCGTTTCAAATGTCCCAACCGCATCAGATCCTGCTTGCTCAAGTACTATGGCTTGTCTTTGTCATCCAGAACAGTCAGGCATAGGCTCAACGAAGGGGGCTTGTTTGGCAGATCGGCACAGAAGAAGCCGTTGGTTAGTTTGCACAACAAGCGTAGGAGGCGAGAGTGGGCCAGACAACATGCACATTTTTCGGTTGAGGATTGGAAAAATGCGTTTTTTTCCGATGAGAGCAAGTTTGTCAGAGTCCACAACAGCGGCAGAGTCTATGTGCCACGCATGGTGGGGGAGGCACACTCCATCAAGTGAATCGGCCCACGGTGCAAATGGGCAGCACTCTGTCATGATTTGGGGTCGTTTCTCTTGGCACGGGAAGGAGCCCTTGGTCGAATTGGAGGGCAGGATAAATGCTGTTAGATATAGACAGCTCGTCAAAAATAGTGTCAGTCCATTCATGAAAAAGACCATGGGTAGAAAGAGTATTTTTCAACAGAATAATGCCCCCATCCACACTGCCAAATCGATTTCAAAGATTTTCAAGAATCTCAAAATGAAAGTTCTGGATTGGCCGGCCCAAAGCAAGATCTAAACCCGATCGAGAACATCTGGCACAGAATTAAATTCAATTTAAGCTGAAAAAATTCGAAAAACAAGAATGATCTCAAAAAAAATTTGATTGAGTGCTACAATTCCATTGATCTCAGTTTTTGTCAAAAACTCATTGATTCTAAGCCAAAGAGATGTAGGGCTGTCGTCGTCGTCGTCGTTTGAAGGACATCCACTCCAGGCCAGACACAAACAGGATTGGGGCCGAGGGTTTATCCTTTTACTACCCTAGACTGCTGCACTGCCTGGATCAGATGCTGGCAGTGATGTCATTAAGCCAGCATCGAGTTTTGTCATCCAAAACCGTCAGACCTCGTGCTCCATGTGGTTCCCAATGTATAGGGCACGCTGTTAGTACATGGTCTGCGGTTTGCTCAGAGGCGCCACACTCGCAATTCGGTGAAGGAGCGAGACCCCATTTGTGCATGGACGAATGGAATCGCCTAACACCAGTCCGCAGGCGGTTGAGCTTAACCCAAGCTGCTCGGGGTAAGCCCATCCCAATAGGCCTGGAACTGGTCTCGGGCACAAAAGCACGGAGCCTGGAAGCATTTTCACAATACTCCGCGTTCCATTTGTGATTTGTTTATTCAGAGGCGCGGATGCCAAGTCTGGCAAGGTTGTCCAAGAGATTCCGCGCACCTGGCACAAACGGGCGTCTGGATCTTAGTCTCACTTGGCCAGTATCTGAGGACCCACTTAACAGACCATACAAGATATGATCGGGGTCCAGAGATCCACGGTAAGCCAAGGAGAGTGTCGCTCCCATTCGGCGAAGCTCAGCTGGCTGGATGCTTGAGAGTACAGGTAGGTGGTCCGTTGGAGTGAGACGCAGGCATCCAGTAACTATGTGCAAGGCGTCATTCAAGACACTGTCAATGAGGCGAGTGTAAGCACTGCGACACCAGATTGGCGCACAGTACTCAGCTGTTGAGTAGACTAGAGACAAGGTGGCTATGCGTAGTGTTTTAGCACCAGCACCCCATCCCGAGCCCACGAGTCGCCTCAGTAGTGTGACGCGCGATGATAGTTTTTTGCGCAATGCCACTAAATAGTGACGAAACGTGAGCGATCTGTCCAGTTTTACCCCAAGATAAGTAGGGGTTGGACAGAACGGTAAAAGTCTACCGTTGTTGTAGACCTTTAGCTCACGTTTGGCCTCTCGGTTATTTAAGTGAAAGGCTGCCGTCACCGTCTTAGTGTGACTGAGCTTCAACTTCCAAGTCTGGAGATACTCTGACAGTGTGAACATGTCTTGGCTTAAAGTCCGCTCCAAGTTCTTCCAGTTTCCAGAAGAGTGCAACAATGCTAAATCATCAGCATAAGCAAACTTTCTGGAAATCATGGAAGGAAGATCGTACGTATAGATGTTAAATAGGAGGAGAGCCAAGACCGATCCCTGAGGAACGCCGTTTTTAAGACGGCGTAGCCTGCTTTGCTTGCTGTCACCGGTGGTAAGGTTAAAACTTCGATTTCGGACAAGCTCCATGGTCATTTTGACCATGTGCTTATCCGTAAGTAGTCTCAGCAGTTTGCAGGTAAGGCCACGGTGCCAGACAGTGTCATAAGCAGCTGTCAGATTGATAAACACAGCACCGGTCTTCTTTTTAGCCTCGAAAGAATCCTCGATGTTCTGGGTTAGCAGAACAACTTGATCTACGGTTGACTTCCCGCGTCGGAACCCAGCCTGTTCTTTAGGGAGCAGTGGATCGATTAACGGTTCAACGCAGGCGTAGATAAGCCTCTCGAGGATCTTGTAGGGGACACAAAGCAGAGATATCGGTTGATAACTCTTTGGGTCCCCCATGGGCTTTCCTGGTTTTGGGATCGCGACCACAAGCGCTCTTCTCCAGATCTTGGGAATTTTGAGTCGGCGCAAACAGGAAGAAAGGAAGGCACGTAACCAGGACTTCAATGCAGCTCCGGCATGGAGTATAAGCTCGGGGCAGATGGAATCAGAGCCCGGAGCTTTACCTGGTTTTAAGTGTTGAAGGGCAGCAGCAAATTCTCTCTGTGAAAAATTGTCAGAGATATTTACTGCGTCTGGTGTTGTGGCCCTCCAAAGGTCAGACACTTCTTGAAAGACAAGTCGAGATGACTTGCGATCAACAGCCTCGTATTTCCCATTTCTAACCAGCTGAGATGCAATAGAATCGGCTGAAACGGGACAGTGACGAGGAGAGTGTCGTGACCTACCAGTAAGGTTGTTCAAAATACTCCACGCTTTTCGACTAGAGTGTGAGAAGTCAATGCTCCGAACTGCTTCGAACCATCGATCCCTCCGCTTTCTGTCAAGCTTGGCAAGCAGAGCTGTAGCAGCCAAACTTGAGTCGTCTCCCTGAGGAGACTGCAGAAAGGTTTTATAGAGGGATTCACACTCTGCATCCCAACACGGAATATAGTTATTTCGATACCCGCGTGGGATAGTCTTTTTGCTGCTTTCTTAATGGTATTACAGAAGTCCTGGTAAGGCGCATCCACATCAAGTGAATCAGGCGGCAACAAAGTCTTTGCGAATTTATTTGTCAAAGCAATGTAGTGACTCCATTTGGCCTTGCGGAAGTTCCATCGCTTAACAAGCATGCTTGGTACTGCCATAGCAAACCTTGGTGGTGTAATAAGCGAAGGTCGATGTTGTGACCTGGGGAACTTCTCAAGGACACGTTTATCCGATAAGCGACTGTTTGGACCTACGCTAGCGAAAGCTAGATCTGGATTGGTGCCAGTGTTCCAGCGGCCGGAATAAAAACTGGAAGCGTCCTTGGCATTATATAGAAGGGCAAGACAATTAATACTTGTCCAGCCAGCCAAGCACTCACCATCCGGACTGTTGTCGTCATAACCCCAGTCAGCATGACGACAGTTAAAATCGCCAGCGTAAAGACAGGGGTGAGGAAACACTGGCAGATCCAGGGTTTGCAATCGCGTTGGCGGTGGTTTGTAGACGTTGACTATTTTATAGCCATCAACGTCCACACACAACCACTCGATCTCCGATGTCAGTGGAGATTGGTCCAAAGCGTGTATCTCAGTCGCTCGTCGACAAACGTGGCAAGGCCATGCTTCCTGCTTAAAGAAGACCCAGCTAGTTGGTAGTTTGGTAGCACCAACTTCTCTGCATCAGTGCAGTGGGTCTCCTGCAGTAGGATGACGAGTGCCTCAGACTGCATAGCGAGGTGATGAAGAACATTCATCTTGCTTGCAGTGAGGCCTTCGATGTTCAGCTGAAGAATAGTGGGTCTTCGGAACTTGTTGGCAATGTGCCCTGAAAAGGGCAGTTTTATCCTGGCATTGCCCCGTCCTGAAAAGGACGTTTGCCGATTAGCAGACCCACACTGAACATCGGAATGGGTGGATACCCTTCCGTTTTGGTAGGTTCGGTTTCGGTCTGTCATTTTAAAATCAATGAGCAGACTTACTCACGGCCCAGGCTGCGTGAAAGCACCTACCATCTGGGCCTACCATGTAGGGCTGTGATAGACAATTTCGGTTATAGCATAAAATATTAATAATGTTGATGAAAATTTGAAAAAAATTAAGGTGTTGCTATACTTTTGTCCAGGTGTCATTTTGTGCAACATAATTAAAAAATTAATAATTATAAATAATTAATCAAGTAAATGATTTTATCATTTGAAACAAATAAAATAATGCATATTTGAATATTTTAAACAGTCGATTCTATTCATTAGGCCAAATTTAATTATTATAGTTTTTTGCTTTTTCTAAATAAATTTTCAAGTGTTGCTAAACTTTTGGCCACCACTGTAGGGTGTCCATAAAGACTCTTTACAATTAAAAAAATTATTACAAAGTGAAGTGATGAGATATCGCAATGAGGGTTGTTTTATGTTAATCAGTATTTCATAAAGTTTTTATTGACAAATTTAATGCACTTCTAAACATTTAATTAAAAATATCATTACTCTATTTAATACACTTCTATATATGGGCACCATTAGTTGCACGAAGCACATGTTCACTGCAAATTCTTTTCGTCTTGGCATGTCGTTTGGCTGAAGTGCCTGTAACATTTGCACTTTGTAAGCATACAATCTTAAATTCTTGTGTAGGACTTTGTGCACTGTTGAACGTGGTAGTTCCAATTGTGGTTCCAATTGTTTGGCAGCAGTACGGATGAACTTCATAGGAGAACGTTGAAAGGCTTACCTTACACGCTCGATGTTTTCTTCAGATGTTCTTGGTCGCCCACTCCTCCTTCCATCAAACACTGTCCCTGTCTCCAGAAATTTCTTGTGCCATAAACGAATTGAAGGACGTGATGGTGGGTCTCTTCCATACTTACTTCTGTAGTGTCGCTGTGTTTGAACATCTGAATTTGTCTCAATGAACCAGGATACACATTGCGCTTTTTCTTGAGGAGTAGTCATTTTATGGGGTTCAGTTCATATAACTCAATCATTAAACATAAGAAATTTTAATTAAGAAATTTTATCTGAAACAATAAATTTTAGTGTCAATAAAAACTTTATGAAATACTGATTAACATAAAACAACCCGCATTGCGATATCTCATCGTTTCACTTTGTAATAATTTTTTAAATTGTAAAGAGACTTTATGGACACCCAGTATATTATGAGCATTGCATGCCGGAGCGAGTACAAAAGAGTGCTAATAATGACGTCAGGATAGAGCTCATTTATACGAGTAAAGTAATGCAATTCCTTTGGTGCATGTCGTGTTTAATTAAACGTTGCTTTTGAGTTTATGACCTGAAATATGCGTTCATCAGAATTTATAATGTACTAAATTCAATATATAATGTATTTGCTTAATAAATATATATTTATATAATATATACTAATTTTTTTGTATCCAGGAAAATTCGTTGGTCATACATTGCAGGACTGATGGACACTATGCCTGGTCTCATGTGTATTTTCAACTTTGCTCGTGCCAACGAACTGTTTAGCTAATCTTGTGTGACAAAGTATACAGATAGCGTCTGGAGCTTCTTCATCACCAATACCAGTAAAGCCATATGACGAATACTGAGGATCATATTTGCGTTTCTTTTTGCCTGGCTGCCGTTCAGAACAATATAGAACATATTTCGTGTTTTTTGAACTAGTAGTTGCAGATCGTTTCTTCGCAAGTTTACCTAATTCTGTATCTTCTTTAGATGATGTTGCTTTACTAATCCTTTTTAACCATCGATCCATTGTAGGGCTTTGAATATACTGTAGTAAAAATAATTTGTTGAGTAGAAGAAAAAAGTTTGATAAACTAAAAGTTGAAAAACAAAGTAAAAGCCTAATTTTTTATTATTAGTTAAGACAGTAACAGGTAGGCTACAGTGTTTACGCTTTATCTTTTAAAAACTGATCCTTCTGGCTTTCTTATTTGCAAACTTTTTCAAAATAACTTTAAAGTCCAGGGTTTTCTAGATCTAGATCTACCAGTTTTATTATGTAGAATAGATCTAGGCGGCTAGGCCTAGGGCTAGGTAGACCCTCCTATCTACGCAACGCAACTTTCAAAAAACAATAATAGTATATAGCCTAAATGACAACCTTAAGACTTATGAAAATAAAAACCCAAACACAAAGTAGTGCCTTTCGCTACTTTTACAAAACCGACCCTGCTCGAAATAATCTGATATAGTCTGTCAGTACGAATTCCATGACGCCATAAGATATGATCTGTACCGATTTTTTATGTTATAATTAAATGTTGCTTTTCAGTGTAGCTTTATAGAATACCTAACCTTGCTCCATAGAACCCAACGGTTCCGCGGAACCAACTTTGAGAACCACTGCGTTATAACATGTACGAAAAAATTGTGCATGGTCAACGAACCAATGCATTAACATTGAAGAACTAAAAAGCACATACACAAAAAATATTTAAAAACTTACAATACACTTCTACAGATCACAAGCAAGAGTGCATTGCTTAATCAAGGGTGGGAGTGCAAGACACTAATGACCTTGAAGGGTCGGGCAGGCAAAGAAACCCATATAAAAAAATTTTGCCGTGGGTTAAAGACCATATCAGTAACTGATGACCCGGGGCAGTGGTGGATATTCCAATTTAGGGGCCCGAGGCAAGAATTTTCAAAAATTGATGTTGTATGAGAAAAAAAGAGTTCTGATCTTGGCTTGCATATTTTCCTCCAAAACCCATGGTGTCCTCTAAAAGAAAAAAAGGTCTTCACTTCGATTTCATCTCTAATTTCCCTATTTTGTCCCAAAAAGGTCTTCGCTTACATTTGCTCTCAGTTTTCCCTATTTTTGTCCCAAAATCAGGCTGTTCTCTAAAAAAAAGGTCTTCACTCGGAATCGTTCTCTGAACAAACATCTGCAGCACATTCAAAACTATATGTGCTATTTTCGAGGGGGGTCCCAAAAAAAAGGGGGGCCTGAGGCGACTGTCTCATTCGCCTCACCCAATATCTACCACTAACCCGGGGTGACTCTACTATGGGCAAAAACAGGTTTTTCGAACACTGGCATTGAATTATTTGGGCAAAATTAGAATTTTTTGGGCAGCGACAAGGAAGAAATTGGGCAAAAGCAAAAGTTTTTGGGCAACGACAAGTTATCGCAAGTTGGAACGATTCAGATTATTGAACGAAAACAATTAAGATTTGATGTAAAGATCTTAATTTTTAGTCTTCACCTATTATTTGGGACTAATATGAAAAAATCGAACACAGAATAAAAGTGAAAACTTTTTTTAGTCATCACAAATTTTTGAGACAAAAATATGTGACATTTTGTCATATCTTTTGCAATGCTACAAGATTACAATTCGGGTAATCGTCAAAAAAATTTAGGAAAAACTCTATTGCCCCCAAAATTTTTTTGGCTGGTACGGCTATGCTTCACATGATTTTAAAACCACATTGCGCAAGTTGGGCTACGCTTCACCAATTTAAAAAACTCCTTGCGCAAGTTGCGCTGCGCCTTCCTGAAGTAAGACAAAAATGCCTACCTCTGGTAATAGGCTATTATGTTATTATGCTAATTTGTTTGCGCAGTTCTAGATATGGCCTACTTAACCCTTTAACTGCCAGGCCCTTTTGTGTAAATTATCACAAAAGAAGAGAATTTACACAATTTGCGATATTTCCAAATCTACAAAAGCTACATGAAAAGTGTAAACATGAAAGTTGTTAGAAAAAGCATGTACTTTTCAAATATGTGGCGTTTTATTTTAATTTTTAGTTTATTGATTAGTAGAAAGTAACTTTATAAATTGAATCTTGCATTGCCATTGTATTGCACTGCATTGTTTTGAACGTTAAATTTTTTTTTGTGAGGGAGGGATGTATCACCCCTTTTTGAACCCCCAAATTGTATTCATGTTAAATTTTGTGTGAGTTAATTTATTCTGATGCTACATAATTGCACTGATTCATGTCAATATAGTTAGTTTCCAAAAAAACTTGATTTTGGTTACAGAACACCAATTTGTTTATTATACAATTTATACCATCTCGAAAATTTTTTCAAAGATACTATTTTTGGTTTCAACTAAATTTTTGGAAAAAAATTGAAATAAAAACAACCAAATTTTTTTTATTTCTTTTAAGTTTGGTTAAGTACCAATTGAGCAAAGTCAAAATTAACATGTTGCAGAAGTAATTTCAATACATTTTTAACGATACGAAAATATTGCTCTAAAAGCCACTATACTGTAGTGGCTGTTGGCAGTTAAAGGGTTAAAGATAAATCAAAGTTATATTGAATAGCAAATATTATCAGATGTGATGTTGTCCGGTAAAAGTTTCATTATTAAAAAACTTATACAGTAGGTTTATGATAAAATGCGTAAAAATGTCAATTCTTGGGACTATTGAATAAAATCTTCTTTTCGGGTCTAGCGTAACGTAAAATGCTATGTTGCAAAATTACTTGAAACTAATAGAAGTTTTTAAAAAGCAGATCTATTGTTTCGCTTAGTATTTAATCTAATATTGCCTACGTAGCCTATATCAACGGTGATTAGGCTTATAAATCAACAACTGTTTGGCCACGCTACCCAATATTTTAAATTTTATTGCAAGTTGCAGGTGCATTGTGTTGTTTGCTTTCAATGCACATCTGCTAGCCAATGAGCTTGTGAAAAAACAGATTCTCAAGCCAAAAATATTTTCTATGCGCTTATTAAAAGTTATTGGCCTATATATATATATATCTCAACGAAAAAATATTTTGAACTTAAACGGTAAGCCTATGTTCCAATTTCAATTTTTTTACCAATGTCGATAAATAAATTGCCGATTCCCTTTTGTATAAGACTTTCATATCAATAATTATTAACTGAAATTTTATAATTTTGACTTGCTTTATTTTTGTTATGCCTTTTAGGTAGCCTATGTATATTTATGCATGCGAGATATCGTTAGCCCTGCCTGCAGAGCAAGAGATGTAGGTTTAATTCCCACGCAGACCAAAAACAATAAAACTCATGACCAGGGGGGCCGAAATATTTTTTGCAGGGCAAAGGCGGACCTTATTTTTTAAACAGGTACCTTTTTTTGGTACTACGACTGTCATTTCGATCAACTGTCATTCAATCAACAGTCAGGTCACGTTTTTTTTAAAAAAAAGGCACCCGTTACAGAGTTGCCACTTAGCGACAGTTTTCAGTGCAAAAATCTGGTAAAACTAAAAAAAGGTCATCACTTTCAATAAGTGTCGAAGATATCTATTTTCGTCCCGAATTTAAGGTGAAGCTGAAAACCAAAACAAAAGCCTTCACCTTCAATAGATCTCATATTTTGGTCGAGTTTCTATAATTGTAGGGGCAAATTCATCCCAATGTATCTTTCCCTTGCCTCCCCCCGCTTCCGGAGCCCCGGCCCATGACACGCATTGGCGTAGGAATGAACACAATAAAATGTTTCCTTTGGAATTTTCTTTAGTTAAATGCGAAATAAAAAATTGCCCATTCAGTGCGATGTTTTTGTGAGCAGAACGATGCGTTCTGCCTTTGTTAAAAAATGTTTACAACAAATTTTTACGTCATGCTGCTGACCTACAATGGCGACTCAGTGGAAGCGCTTTTTTGACTAGTGTCTTGGCTTTCGCAGATGCAGTCAAAACATACTTTTAAACATTAGCCAAAGTAGTAGAAGTGAAGATCTAATTTTTAAACAATTTTAGTCTACCTAGGTATGGGATTTATAAATTAATTTTTTTTTTGAAGACTTGCCTTAGGTATTTCGTATTCGCTCGTAGACTGGGGTTCATACGAAAAAGTTCGACAACTTTTAAGAAAAAATTGGCGCAACTCTGATTATAACGCCCAATTTATTTATTGTTTGAACAAAATACCAATGAAACTATTAAATGTTTATTAGAAGATAATGTATATCCCACACATAGCCGTACCTGCCGTGGGGGCAGAGATATATGTGGGCGAAACCAGAATTTTTCGGGCAGTGATAGAAAAAATTTGGGCAAAAATAGATATTTTGGGCGTGAGAAGGAGTTGTGTGGGCAAGATTTGAGGTGAAGACATTTTCTTTTCATTTAGAGATCACTAGATTTTGGGACGAAAATGGAGAAATTAGAGACGAATTCCAAGTGAAGACCTTTTTTCTTTTTTTTTCTTTTGGTCTTCACCCTAAAATTTTAGACAAATCTTTTTCTCATATCTGTAAAGTACTAGAAAATCATGATTCGGGAAACGTCACAGAATTTGGGGAAAAATTTATCCCCCCGAATTTTTTTCGGCTGGTACGCCTATGATCCCACACATCATAGTAATATTCGAAAAACAAAGCTTTCAATTAATTTTTTGGTTTTTATTCTGCATCACATATTTTGAAGCAGCTTTATATGATCTTTGACAATATAACGCATTGATATACAATAATATACAGCGCAAAATTTTTTTGTAGATGCACACAGGAAAACACAATAATCTTTATAAAAACCCTTACAAAAGTTATATTAAAGTTTTTATTTGTTTACGAAAGGTCAAGCGCCCGCTTGATCCTTTCTGCGACGGATCCATTTTTTTCATCCCAAATTGATCCAATAAAAGTAGAGCAGTCTGACTCGTCCGGACATGAAAGAGATTTTAGCATATCCTCATAACGAATTCGAGCTTTGGAACTTCTTATTTTATTGGGTGGAGTAATTTGCACTGTTATTACTGTGATTTTGTTTTTCTTCAAACGCCGGCCAATGGCTCTCAGCAATCTCTCTGAAAAAATGTGATAGATTTGCTTTGCAGCTTTAAAAAGTAAATAATTAAAATAATATTAGAATGAATAAAATTTATTTCAACAATCTAAATCTAAAATTTTAATCTACCGAAAAAAACGATATTCTGGTTTAATATGACAACGAGAAACGAGTGATTTTGAACACTAATCGAATTCAAAGTTTTAATATTATCAGAACTTTGTGATATGAAATTGGTTGACCTTAAATTAGAAATGTTATTTCAAATGACGGATTTAAAAATCACTGGTTTGTTAGTCCCCGTCTTTCTTAAAATCAAAGATCGGAAGACTTGTTGAAATATTAGGCTACTCAAAAAATATTTCAAAAACACAAAATTATCTCACAACCCTTCAAAAATTCAATATTAAGCAGTTCGATAAACATATAAAAAACTTTAAAAGACATTATGACAATATTTTACCTGATACATTTCCAACTTTATCTCATTTAGAGTATTCATCCTAATTTTTCGATTTCAGCCTTATATTATCATTTTTTCCAGTTTTATAGACTACTATCTACAACTCGAAGTAAAACAAGATCAGCTCACCATTGGGTTGTTCGTATGAAGGTGGCCGACTGATTAGAGCAATCAAAACATTCTGAACTTCTTTTCTATCTCCGCCTGAATTTGTAAACACTCGTTCAGCAGCACATGTTAAAGCAAAATCGAAATAAAATCCTCCGCACAAATAAGGAAGAGATTGCACCTAAAAAAGGTCAATTTACAAGAATTACTTCAATTTGTATTTTATCAATAATGATTTGTTTTAGTTACAGAGATAAATTTTTGCAACATTGTTTACGTCAGCTTGGGCGAGAATTAGGTTTTAGAAAAGCATTAATTATAAAACAATTTTTCGTTGTTGAAAGAAAAGTTTAACAATTTTAAAAGTTCTGAATAAAATTCAAATCTTTTACTTTCTGCAGAGTGACAGCTTTTTCGTTTTCCGAAAAATCTTTTTCCAGGTAAAAGTTTTTTCCGGTTTTCTCGTTGCATGTTTTACTCATCAGTTGAAAAGCAACATGGGTTTGTTGTTGTTCAACTGTTCGCCATTCGTCAATAAATCTGCAAAAACAAATGGCAATTGAAGAAAAAGTAAACAAACCAAATTTAATTTTTCATACTCTGATATAAATTCTTTGGTTCTCGTATATACTGGAGTTGATACGTTGTTGATTTGAAGAGGAGAAATCGGAATTTCAAAGTTGTTTCTTCGCAATTTCCGACAGTTATCCACGTGATTAGATGAATCAACGAGAAATAAAACGTCCAAATCTTTGTCTAAAAGAATAATAATTGCAATAACACTTATTTTAAAGATATTTTGAGTTTTGAAGCAATAATACAATACTTATTTTGAATTTAAATCAGTTGTGACGAATTCTTTGTTCAGTTATGTGCCACGAAGACAAATGAATTTTAAATGCAATCAAGCTTGCATACGATGCACTTTTTGTTTTTTAAATGTTTTTTAGTACAGTGAAGATCAAAGAAGCTCAGGGCATCGAGGTTGTTTCAAGTTTACAGTAAATACTAATTAAAAGTGACTTGATCGCTATAAATATTTTCAAACAAATGTTTGAGGCATCAATAAAAGAACTTCGGAAGCCATCGATCAAGACCGATTAAGCCAGGTCACATTTGTTAGGCATATTCTAAATCTATAAAAGTGCCTAACTTAGTTTGCAAATCTAAGTAACTATTGCATATATGGTAGTACTTTTTTGAGAACAAAAAAATACAAAAAATTTGCAGTTGCATAATAAACAATTTCTAAAAAGCTAAAAAGATCATTATTAAACTATTTTTTAATAATAGGCATATTGATGAAAAGATCAAACACCTCTTAAAAAACAAGTTTTTCGAAGATGTTTTTCCAAGATAAGTTCAAATAAATAATTAAGTAACATTTTAACGAAAGAGTTGGGTTTCGTGACCGCAAGAAATTGTTTTTAAAACACAACAATGATTATTCAAATTCAAAAAATAAAATGCGATCGGAGAGAATTTTTTAAAAACTGTTTTAAACTTTTAAATATGTTTTAGTCGATAAAAATAGCTTTGAAAAAGCATTGCTTCTATTTATAACAAATTTCGCAAATGCATTTGCATATAATAGCAAATAATAGCCAACATTTTATCGTTATATTTAAATTGGATTCTAAAAATTACTTCTCTTGCTAAATTAATATTCTATAAATGCATAAGCTACAACGTAACAAGAAAACAATTATTAGCGGTTCACATAGGGAATTTTAACTCCGAAAAATGCATCAAAGATAAAGGCTTTTTCGGCTACGCTAATTCATCATTGTTCAATCTTTAATTTTTATAGGAGGTATAAATTACCTGCAGGACAAGGTGCAGTGTTGCAAGGCTCGTTACGTTCCTGTCTAGAACATTGTGGTAGAATAACGGAACCGTTACTGTAGCAACGTCTTTCAATTCGACGCCTTCCTCCACCACATGAAACGCTACAAGATGATGTCCAAGTTGCCCAATTCTGTTAGATTAAAAAAAAAAAAAAACAATACATCAGAACCGATCCAATAAATTGAAAATAAGCTATTTGACGGTATGTACAAGATAAATTGCAATTTTGACGACCGTATTTTTCAATGTTTGACTCGGACTGTATCTAGATACCAACAAAGTAATTGTTTTCAAATCATAATTCTAATGTATGGTTACTTGACAACTATCGTAGTAGGCCTGTTGATTCAGGTTTTCCAACACAAGCTTGAAAAACCTTTGATTTATATTTAATGTTTTAAGCAAAACTGTTGGTAAAAAGTATTGCTCTTGATGGAACTCAACGACGCGACGGAGAAAGAAGCACAGTTTTAACAAAAACCGTGTTTGCCTCCCGCTTTCGTCCCGTTCTTATGACTTTCGAAAGACACTTTAACAATTAATTTTTTTTGATTATCGATCTATGCAAGCAGTTCTGAAATTATAGCCATACAACGCGCGAAAAAAACAAACAAACAAAAGTTTTAATTTGACAGCAAAAGTATTGGTATCGCGAAAGAGGGTTTGGTAATCGCTTGACAGTTGCACTTAAACTAAAATCAGTATCGTAGATTATAAATAACACTGTGTAACACAAAAATTTTTATTCTTGTTTCTCGGAATAACCTCTATTTTCTAATTTACTATGCTCGAAAACACCGGAAAAATAGCTACCATTGGCTTAAAACCTTTGATTTTGTGAAAAATACATCAATTTTTTGATTTTCATATTTCTATCAATTTTTTATGGAATAAACTCTGTAATTCCCTCCATAAGCTTGGTGACGTAAGAGATGAAACACGTCTGAACCAAACAAGTGTGTGTTTTTCTTAAACGAAGAAGGAAAAAAACAAGAAAAACATAATCAAATTTTTTTAAATTTATGAAGAAACAACAGCACAATGGCGTAGATCTCAAAGGATCCCGGTGAAAACCTCAGTCTCACTTCCTCAAAAGACCAATAAAAAAACTTTACATGGGTTACACCTTGCGCACGCCTCTTCTCCACACCCAGCCTCTCGTTTCGGGAGATGGTCCAGGTTGGCAAGATCCTTGTTAGTTGGATTGAAAATGAGTTCTAAAAACTCTCCCTCCTCCACTCCTCCTCCACCCTCCCATCTGCAAGGTCCTTAGGCAGACAACCGTCTGCGCACAATCTGACGGCTTTGGCGAACAATTATTTCAGCTGTTTTTATTATATAGTTTAGTATTGTATAGCCAATACACTCTTGTGTTCACAGTTACAAGTTAAATTTTCATCGGATTGTAGCATGCTATAAAGAAATGTGCAATGACTGCTTGTAATTGCAAATATTCAGACAATTTCTTTTGCTATGACGTATGTGGTAAATTTTTGGCAAGAAGAGCCAAAAACACTGTTTTAACAACTGCATTCGAGCAGAAGAAACCTATCTCTACTATTTCAGAACGCAGTCGGTGACTAAGATAAACGTTGGGTACCATACGTCATATGTGGTTACTGTCGCCGTACTCTAAAAGCTTGCTTAAGAAGAGAGAAAAGTTCTATACCCCATATCTGACGTGAGCCTTCAAATCGTTATCTATGGTAAACCAGACAAAACGATAAAAAGGAAAAAATGCATTTCGCATTAATCCCGACATTCCACCATCTACACTGACTTGCCTGTGCCACAGCCACCCACAAGAGATCAATCTTGTCCAGCAGAGACAAGTTCTGATACCGATAACTTGTTTCAGATAAATAGCTTAAATCAGGCCTTGCAGATCACGTCATGAACGTTGAAAGTTACAGTACGCTCTAGTACCAGCACAGTGACTAGCTCATACGTACTTCGCAATAATTGATATAACATGACTCGATCACGTGATCAATTCCGTTACATTGAATTGTCGAATTGCAAACTCGTTCTCTCCTTCGTTGGCCTCTACCACAGGACTCCGAGCAAGCGCTCCATTCACCCCATGCAGTCCAACTCCGAAGGTCCTAAATAATTGCATTCAGCATGAAACAACAAAAAAACGCCACATTTAGACCTGCATTTTTGTTTTGCTTTTGGTCATCATAGAAACATCGCAACTATTCGAGACTATTTTCCATTATTTCGAGTGGCCAACTTTCAAATATCTTTTAAACATTCTGTCTTACGTTGTGGCTTATACATAGGTTTGAGAACTCGTATATTAAACAAAAAAGGCGGATTCACATATCCTATTTTTTCTTGTAAACAAAACGATGACGAGCCCAGTCTACTGAACGTTTTTTACCAAGTATGTTTTCAATGATGTAACTCTTCTCACATTTTAAACTTCTTAACATTTATTTTTTTATATACATATTTCTCATATGAATTTTTATCAATAGTGTTTTTAAATATCCATTCAATTGTTTTCTTACTGATTATACTATTGTATCTTTATTTTAAAATTTGAATTTGCTCTATGTTAAAAAATATTGTTGCCAGATGATAATCTTGTTAAAGGAACAGAATATCAATTCAAATTAGTCCCTTTGATCAGGGTTTCCCAAACTTTTCTTCTTTTTTGGTAGAATTTTAAAATTTTCTACTTTTGGGTTGTAGTTTACTTTTGATATTAACTACTTTTAAATTTACTTTTAATAGAACGACTTTTGGATTGTACTTCAGGCCTGATCTAATCCATTAAATGCTTTTTTTCAGGATCAGGCCCGATTTTTAGATTTGTTTTAAATTCGAATCGTACTAATGTAAAGTTTTGTAGCAATTTCCACTTGTAGCTCCTACTGTAGATCAATTTGCGGCATGTCTTTGCCTTAAAATTTATAAATTGATATCAGAAACATGAATACTTATGATACGTATTTCATACCATTCAACAGTTATACTGTATCTATTGGATGGTATGAAATTCAGACGTTTCGCTCACATTATATACATTTAAAGGCTCGGAATCAAATAAAGCAAGCAATTTGGTCCAGCAAATATCTTAGTTCTTAAAAACAAAACTACAATCATGAAAATTGTGAAAGATTACATTAGAAAGTCATGGTTGAATATAAAACAGTGACTGACTTGTGAAAAAAACAATTATGCCGGGCTTAAATGACCATCTTTGCATTTTAAAGTGAAAAAAAGTATTATGTTTTGCAATCATCATTATTCGTTAGTGGTGCAATTAATTGTATTGTTTTATGAAACTCGTTTTATCACATTACAATTGCGAAGTGTTGAAGTTGCTAAATGTAAACTTCAATTGTGCGATTGTGGTTAGTTTTTCGGTACTCACCCTCGAATTAGATTTTTCAAAGGAGCTTTCTTCACTCGATAACGAAGCACAGAAACCAGCATCTGGGGTACACGATAAAACTTGTTTAAAGCAATTTTGCGAGCCTGTAACCAAGCAGAGATTCAAATCAATTTTATGTGGAAGGGCTATACAGTTGAGCAATTTTAAATAATAAATTTTTACAAGAAAAATTTTTTGCAAAGGATGAGAATAACCTACTACCGATGAAATCCGAAGCCATTCGGTTTGTAGCAGGCCCTCATGGGCCCTGCATAGCATTGTTGGCTGGGTCGTTCGTCTGATTAATGTAGGATGACCTTGTTTACGAGTTTTACGAAAAATGGTTAAAGCAGCAAAGATTAAAGAGAAATGTTCTGCGGCACGAATGTTATATGTCTTAAAAATATGTAGATTTTATTCTAAAAAGTGGATACCGATTTATTGATTACGTAAGTTATTCTGCGACTCTTGATAAGTACTTGAATAATAATCGTGAAGGGCTTACAGTAATCGGAAAAAACCTTTTTATGTTTGTGTTTTGACACAATATTCTCACATTTTACTCAAATCTGCATAAAAATACCTTGCATTTGAGTTCCAGTCAAACAAGTTCTGGTTCTTTCCCGAATTCCCATCGGCCTGTTTCCGGAGCAATTGGTCAAACATTCCCCGTCAGACCATTCCGACCATTCTTGGCAATAATTCACATTGCATCTTCTCTGTTCTCTTCGTCTGTTGGAATTGCACGATCTGAAATCTCGAGCAGTGTTTCCGTTCCTATTCAAATACACAAAGCAAAAGAGTTGATGATTTAAGACGATTTATTTTTTGTCTCAAAAAAAAAGAACTTTTCTAATGTTGTTTATAAAAGTTCATGAGTGTTTAACATAAGAGTGCCTCTGTTTCAGTTATGTTTCTATTGGCGAGGTGTAACCCTTGAAAAAAACAAATAGCCAGTTTTGTTACTACGACAATTGATTTAATGATAAATTATCGAACGACTGTTTATCGAACAATTTTCGGATCAAGCTTAGCTTATGTCACTTTGTCAAGCCCAGCAAAAGCTTAAAGCTATTTCTTAATATTATTTTTCAATTTAACATGTTTTCATTAATGCAATAAATGATAAACTATTACGGTTTTTACAGCTAAAACTTGTTCCAAAGTCTACTCAAATTGTTCAAAGCACCGTGATTGTAATTGACGTGGTTTCGGTTCAAAAACTACTCTCGTTATTCTGTTGTATCCTTGGGAAAGACATTTTACGTTTGTCAGATGTCTTGGTCGAGATAACAGCAGCTTGATTTGCGAGATCAAAATAAGCTATTACAGAAGCAAGTTCAATAAACATTTCAGTGCGTTGCTTAAAAAGAACAAAACTTTAAAAGAAAAAAAAAACCTATAAAATGAATGCTGACAAAAAATTGAATGACATTTTATAAAGTTTAAATAAAATAGAAGAAAAGATTTTTAAAATAGAGTTCAAAATTGATAAAGTAAGTGAAATATTGGAATTTTGTTGAAATAGTAGTAAAAAAATTGAAATTATAGTGAATAGTGAAAAAGTTATAGTGAAAAGAAAATTATAGTGAAAGATTGATAAAGTAATAAAAAAAGGTCTTCACTGAGGATCTGTGCAAGATTACACGATTTTTGTCCCCCAAAAAAAAGGTCTTCAGTTTCAATCAATTACGGATTTCATGATTTTTGTCTCTGAAGAGTAGTAATCCCTGTGAAAGTAAAAAAAGTGGCTCTGCACATCAAATCTGTCTTTCTTTTCTGCCAAAAAGATCTCCAAGGGGGAGCCATGGATCTCTAAAGGGGGACCATGGCACCGAAATTGCTGTCCAACATATGGTAAGCCTCGGTATTTGTGATCTCTAAAGAGGGGACTATTGCTGTATAATTTTTTTATCTAAACATCAGAACCAGCTATTTACTTTTACATAAAAATTAATAAAATAGCTAGTTTCATATCGTCTTATCAATTGCTTAATTCCTTGTTTTTTAGTAACCTATTTATTTTGTAATGTCCAGAAAACCCAGGTGTTTTCAATATAGCTGTGACAGTGCTCAATGATGAGGATCAGAGAAAAATTTATTTATTAATTTAGATTAAAACATTACACATAAAAAAACTTTTAAAAACGCAACATACTGTTTCACAAAATACGGCTTTAAAATTGTTTTGTCGCAAACATGTCGCGAAACAGTCTGTTGCGGTTTTTAAAAGTTTTTTATGAGTAGTGTTTTTATCTAAATTAATAAATATATATACTACATCATGTATGTATACATTTATATTGGTAGGCCTATATATTTCTTTTTCTTTAATTGTTTTAAAATTGTCAAGAAGTATAAAGGCCCGTTTCCACTACGAGCGTGGAAAAAAGCATTCTTTGTTTGTTTTATTGCTTTTTTTTTGCGCTCGCTTCAATTTTAACCGCTCGCTTCAATCGAAGATCAATAAAAGAAAGAATGCTCTTTTCCACGCTAGTAGTGGAAACGGGCCTTAATGCCTGAAAGTCTACTATCACTTTAAATTCTTTACAATAGCTTTAACTGAAAATGCAATGGGACTTGCAGTTTTCATTTTTAGGGTTTCCTTAGTTGCGTTCAAAATCTGTCTATACTTGGGCTGATCACCCTGAAATAACTTGTTTTTGTGACTCGTTTAAGGCCCGTTTCCACTACGAGCGCGGAAAAAAGCATTCTTTGTTTGTTTTATTGATTTTTTTTTGCGCTCGCTTCAATTTTAACCGCTCGCTTCAATCAAAGATCAATAAAAGAGAGAAAGAATGCTCTTTTTTACGCTCGTAGTGGAAACGGGCCTTTATTCATGTTTTTGTTCTCAACGCGACTTTCGAAAACGGCGCTTTTCACTGCAGACGAGGAATCACTGCAAGATTTCCTTAGTTCGTGTTGGGCGGCCAACTTTAAATCAATGCAATCAGATAGACTTGTGCGATGACTCACTTGGAGACTTAACTAGTAATATTTGAAACTGTAAATACTATAATATAGACTGTAGAATATTCAAAAATCATTAATGCCTGGATGCTGTTACATGTTAATGTACGATCTTTGCATAAAAATTATAAATTATAGTACGAACTAATTCTACAAATCCTTTCCTATGTTGTTTGCATCACGGAAACTCGCATTAAAAATCAACCTCGATCAAACCTTGACGAGCTTTGTTCATGTTAATACAACAACCAATGCTGGTGGAATAGTAATGTATACATGTGATAATCTCAAATATAAGGTATGTGAAAATCAACACCAACTGTGCAACTCAGAAGCCTTGTGGGTTAATATTATCGATCAGACTGATTCATCTTATGTTATCGGAGTAATGTGCCGTCATTCCTTACAAGTACCTAATTAATGCTTTTATTGAAGACCTATCTAACTGCCTTAATGATTGTAATAAACACAATAAAAATTACTTCATTTTTGGAAATCTTAAGTAATACTTTCTCAATCACTAGATTACTTGATGCTATGCATTTTTGTAAACACGCTGATTAAGTGCGGAATTTTCCCCATTATTACCAAACTTACCAGGGTTACTGATTCAACAGCTACAATTATAGACCATATAATAACAAATGTCACAAATCATAAAATTCTCCCCGGGGTTAAAGAAACTTCTGAAGTTAGTGTTTACTATCCCGTATTTTTTTCAAGTACACAATATAACGCTCTCTAGAAAAAGTAATAATTTTAATGGTTACTATAGTGATAAATCTAAACTTGATTCTGATGCATTCGATTATGATTTATACAGTGCCTTGGATTCTTATTTTATGAATTTACCCGAAATAACTAATAACAATTTTTATTAAATATTCAACAAATTTACACGTATTGTTTTGCAACTTATTGACAAACATGCTCCAGTAAAAATACTTTCTCGCAAGCAAAAGAAATTGCTTGAAAAACTGTGGATCACTAAAGCCATTCTAGTGTCTATTAAAAAAAAATGTGTCCTGTTTAAAAGTCATTTTTAAATGGTAATAATTTTCAAAAAAGTTATAATAAACAATATTTAAATAAATTGACAAAAATTAAAACTATTTCAAAAAGATTATACTTTGAAAAAGAGCTTCAGAACAACAAAGAAAATCCTGAAAAACTTCGGGATGTTATAAAGACGTTTCTTTCCTTAGAGAGCAAGCAAGTACTGCAACAATGCACGAAATCTATATAATTTTGCATTTGACAACAAAGCAAAACAGGCGGAGCAATTCAAAGAATTCTTCTGCACTATTGGAGAAAAATTAGAAATAATGTTCCTACTTTCATTTTCAGACATACCTTGCTAAACGAGTTTTTGAATCTATGTATCTTGAAGCTGCCACTACCACTGAAATTGTTAATATTATTCTCTCTTTCAACGTGAATAAAGCTGAAGGTCATGATAAAACACCCGCTTACTTTCGTAAAATTTCACCTTTTCTACTAATTAATTATGCTTTTACTAACGGAATTTTTCCAAAGAAATGAAAAATTTCTAAAGTAATAGGTCTACCAATTCACAAAAATGGAGACACTAATAACCCAAATAATTTTAGACCCATCTCCTTATCTTCCTTTTTTTCAAAAATACTTGAAAAATAATTTATTTTAAACGTATTGGGACTACCTGCTTCATAAATAAACATTTAATAAAAATTGTGTTAACCCTCAACAATATGTTTGTTTAACCCTCAACAATATGGGTTTCAAAAAAGTATCTCCACAGCTTATGCTATCCTTAATACAGTAACCTCTACTTATGATAATATTAATAGAAATCAGTGTACAGTCATCTTTTTTTCTAGATTTAAAAGCGTTTGATACCGTTGAAAAAAAGTCTTCTGAGGAAATCAGACGATTAAGGACTTTGTAGTCCAATTAATGAATTACTAGATTCCAATTTGCGTAAACATCAGTTTGTTTCGTTAAATAACACTCATTCTACGATTCGATTAAATGGTTATGGGGTACCGCAAGGATCAACACTTGGCCCCTTACTATTTTTTTTGTACGTAAATGCTTCTAATGCTGTCCAGATGTTCCACGACAATTTGTGACGATACTTGTCTTCTGCTCTCTCGCTTAAACGCCATAATTCTTCAAGGAAAAATAAATCAAGAAGTATCTCTACTGTGTAATTGGTGTAATTCAAATAAATTAACTATAAATCCGCAAAAATGTCATGTCGTAATCATTTTACCTAAAATCAATTCAAATGTAATAGATTTTTCTGTAATGTTTAACAACTCACCAATTATTTTACAAAACCACGTTAGATACTATGGAGTATTTATTGACTCAAAATTAAACTTTCATTTTATCTAAATGTTATAGCCGATAAGCTTACCTGGGCCGTTGGTTACGTTGCCCATCTACTTGCATAAACTTGTTTTTATTCAAAAGAAAGCAGTGAAAGTGATAGGCGGAGAGCGTTTTTCAGAGGGTACAACTCAATTCTATGCAAAACTGAAAATACTAAAACTTCTTAATTTATATAAAATTGAGACTGCTCAACTTGTCGATAACTATATGAATAGTAAGTTTTCTCTCTCCTTCTCCGATTGTTTTAACAAATCTTGTGATGTGTTCAACCGTTCACCAAGAACTTCAGTAAACGGGTACAATTTATACAAATCATTATATTGTACTAACAGAATGCAAAGAAGTATTAAGTATCAAGGCGTTAAGATATGGAACTCCATTCCACAAACAATTCAAAAACTTCCAAAAACTTTTTTCAAGATCAAATTAAAATCGTTCTTGCTACAACCTTATAATATGATAAATTACCTCCAGAAATGGAAATTGAAGCTTAGCATAAGCAAAACAGTGTCAGCATGCTTTCATCTCAACAACCGGAAGACACGTGGCACGTGGGAGCTTTACGTCCAAGTCGATGAAAAATTCTTGCTTTTTTGTGCCGAGGTATGCCGACATATAAAATCTCTGCGCAAAAAGCTTACACCTCGTGTTGCACTCTTAAGGCAACTGGCAGGTTTAGGCTAAAGAACCGATGCTAACACATTTTGTGTGACCATCCTGGCCATGGTCCACTCTACTGCTGAGTAGCTACTGCGCATCTATCTGGTGTCGTAGTACTGATACCCGCCTGATTAATTCCACCATCAACAACGCTTTGCGCATTGTCACTGGATGCCTAAGTCCAACTCTAACGGACAACTTAACTGTCTTGACTGGCATCTAACGTGCTGGACTTCACCGCAAAGGAGCAACTCTAGCCCTTGCTTGGCGTGCCTTAGAGACCCAACACCTTCTCCATCATAAACTGGCAGGCTCTTCTATTGACATCAGGCGGCGTCTTAAATCTACACACCCATTTCTGCATGCCGTACAAGATCTGCTAAAAATTAGCAATGATCTTAACATCAATGCGGCAGACTGGTTGGACCAAGCATAGAACAAGGATTGGAAAAATAATATCAACAGACTCCACACGTATATGTCACACATTATTCATAATAATTTTAATCATGACGATGTAGTTTATTCCCGTTAAAAGTAATTCAAAGTTTTATTATGAAATAATAATGGCGTGGCCGGTGAACCTTAACTCTCGTATTGTGTAATATGTCCACGATTCGCTTTCGATTGCTTGAATGTATTTTCTTGTCCTTTTTTCTTTTCGCCTGACAGTAATAACGTAATATGTTTTTGTCCAGCGTCACTGTCCCGCTAGTAGTGAAATGTTCGCGCATATACGATTTGGTTCTAGCAAAAGCGTTCTCCCTAGAGGGTTGGAGAATGATCTAGCTTATTTGAGTAACTTGGTCGGCGCGTGGCGTTTGTCTATATATACGTATATATGTTCGCTCGTTCGCGGAGAAGAGAGCAAAAAGTGTCAGTCGAAGTAGAGTCGTTCCGAGAGAAAGTAGAATTTGGGCGCAGAGCGTGGGCAGAGGGCCCGTTAGATTTTGTATCAGTTGACGAGTATTGAATTTATTTTGCGCCAGTGTTTTGGAGTTTTGTTCTACGGAGGTAGAATTATTTGTGCTGATTGAATTATATTGTAGCGCCGATTTGCAGTTTGGCAGAGCGTGGAAGAGAATTTTCGTCGATTGTGAGTTGGAATTTTGCAATGCATTCGTTCTTATTAGAGACAGTGATCTCTGCTTGTTTGTGGAAAAGAGTCTTCAACGGATCAATTCGAGCTTGGTTCAAGTCAACTGTATAAAAGCTTCAGGCTCATAGCAAACTAATTCTTAAGCCGGAATAAAATAAAATTTAGACACAGCTTTGTTTCAGCGCAGGTATTCGGGTTACCATGTTCAACTGGTCCTTTAAGATTCCAAAACAAAGTCTGTGACAATATATTACAGACGTCTCGCATACTCCACTAAAAACCAAGCTACCAAGATCAGCTTAAGTTAGATTTAACCGCCTGCAAACCGGCGTCGGACGGTTTCGCTCAAATATGTACAAATGAGGATTAGCTCCTTTTGCGGCCTGTGAGTGTGGCAAAGAGCAGATTGCAGGCCATATCATTGACAATTACCCCATCTACAATCCTCCGAATGGGGAACGCAATCTTCTGATCCTGAATGAGAAGACTACATCCTGATTGCTCACCACCTGTTCTGGCATCTAATCCTGGAATGAGGAAACAACATCTTGCTCTAACGAAGAAGGGAAGAATACGATATATTTTTAATTCTCCACTCAATTCTAATTTTAATCATTCCGCAACTACTAGATTTTATCGCATTTATCTTCTGTGTTTTTGATTTTAAGCTTAAAGGGTGACTGCTTGACTTGAGACCAAGGAGGTCCGTTTGCAGCTTCCCGTTGTCAAACAACACATATAAATGCTATTCTGTTACTATTTTGTTTATTATTTACTATGCATTTGCTTTTTTGTTTTTTTACCTTGTACTTCACAATGTCGGTTGATGGCTAAATAAACTGATACTTATGTCTATGTCTACGGCACTTTCTCCTGCTTGGTGGTCTTGGCAAGCAGTTCTAAATTTCAGTCATATTTTTATAACACTAAAAAATACAAAATAAAAATTTCAAGCAAACACCAATATCTTGGCATCTCCGGAAGCAGGTTGGGGTAATTGCTTGCCCTATGTATTAGTGCTCCGTGGCTTTCCTGAAAGTTAGGAGGATAAATATAGAGCTGAGATGAAGAAGATGAAGAGATGTATATTAATTTACTGTAGTACCGGCCATTCCCATAGTTAGTGTTTTTAAAAAGTAATTTAGAGACGAATAAAATACTTTAAATTTTGAAACTAACTTTTCTTAAAAATGAAGAGATACTCGTATATGCTTTGACGGTTAGTGGAAAAGTTCAGAAGACTGTTTTTAAGTGTCAACTAAAAACGTTTAGCCGTAATATCAAGCTTTGATTAACTCTTCCCCTGCTTTGGCTGAAATTTTGCGTCATTACTCCAGGTCCTGGTTTCGTTGACTCGCCAAATATTCATTAAAATTTCAAATCGATTTTCAAAATATATGCCTAAATTAGGGTTGCCAACCATCCTTTATTCAGCTCTCTTTGTCCTTGTCACTTCTTGAGATTTGAAATGAAACTATTTGTTTTTCATTTTGATATTATTTTGACTGAAAGCTCAATCTTTTGCTCTCATAGTAAAATTTTATGTATAACTCAATTCTTCTTTTCAAAAAAAAACTAACCATAAAATTGTAAACTATGTTACCAACTATAAGAGTCACCATCAAAGAAAAAGAAAAAAACAATAAAAAAAGATGGCGTTTGACGTTTAAAAAGGCAATATACCTCCACATCTCAACAAAACTGAACCGGGATTTACCCCGAAAACTAAAAACAATGCAACATAAAACCAAAAAAAGGGGATTATGTAACAAGCCGTAATGAGGCCCTTCATCAAATCAAATCGTAATTTGTTAAAAATAGCAGAAGAATGTTAAAATATATGTAAAAAACTTATAATTGAAGTGCCGTATTTCATTTTCAAAAAGAAATACTAATTGAAAGTGTTTTTTCGAGACACGATGGTTTTTCCGTTACTACAAGATTGCACTAATAAATTTTAACTTTTCAAGGGCTGGTATTTTGATTTTAAAGGCCTATATCGAATTTCAAGTTATGTGGCTTTTGATAGATGTTTGTTGAGCCGTATTTTCTTTAGTTATAACAATTTTTAAATTTAACTGAAACTGGTGGCATCATCGTCAATCGGAGCTCATGGCAGGTATAACCAAGTAGGTAAAAGCGCTGTATTGATGGCGAAAGTAATCAATAAGAAGGAGGTTCAAAACTTTCTTACATTTTCAATTAGTATTTTCCTCTGGTATAATAATAAGACATATGGGCAATTTTATAATAAAATTTTTTACATATATTTTAACATTTTTCGGCTATTCTTAACAAATTACGGCTCAACAAATATTTACCAAAAGCCACATAACTTAAAATTCAAAATAGGCCTATAAAATCAAAATGATAGTACTTGAAAAATTGAGATTTACCAGTACAATCTTGTAATAATGGAAAAAATATCATGTCTCGGAAAAACACTTTCAATCAGTATTTCTCTCTTATAATAACAAGAAATATGGCACTTCTATTATGACTTTTTCATAAATACTTTAAACATTCTTTTGCTCTTTTTTAATAAATTACGGTTCAATTTGATGAAGGACCCCATCACTACTTTTTGTATAATTCTCCTTTTTCTTCGGTTTTATGTTGTTTTGTTTTTTTGTTTTGTTAAAAGGTGGAAATATTTTGCTTTTCCAAACGTCCAACGCCACCTTCTTTCTTTGGATGTTTGGAAAGGCAATATACCTCCACCTCTCAACAAAACTCAACTGGGATTTACAAAGAAAAAACAAACAAAACAATATAAAACCAAAAAAGAAGGGATTTTACAACAAACAATGATAAGGCCCTTTTTGAAATAGAATTGTAATTTGTTCAAAAATAGCAGAAGAATGTTAAAATATCTGTGAAAAAACTTATAATTAAAGTGCTGTATTTTTTTGTCATTATCAGAGAAAAATACTAATTGAAATATTTTTTCGAGACACTATGGTTTTTCCATTATTACAAGATTGTACTATTAATAATAAATCTCAACTTTTCAAGTACTATCTTTTTGATTTTATAGACCTATACCGAATTTCAAGTTATGTGGCTTTTGATACATATTTGTTGAGCCGTATCTATTTTTTTTAATATCGTCATGGTTGGTGAAAATTGGGCGTTAGTTGTAATAATTTTCAAATTTAACTGAAACTGATGATATCATCATCAACCAGAGCTCATGACAAGTGTAGCCAAGTAGGTAAAAGCGCTGTATTGATGGCGAAAGTAATCAATACGGAGGAGGTTCAAAACTGTTTTACGTTATCCTGTGTTGTCTTTGGAAAAGACACTTAGAGACACTTTCCTCTGCAGTCTTAACAAGCAGCACTAAATGCCAGTCATTTAAAAAAAAAAATATATATATATATAAAATTCAACCGGACGGTAATGTTTTGACGTCTCTGAAAGCAGACTGGGTCAGTTGTTTGACGGTTGCCCTAAGTATAACGCTTCCGACGTTTTCCTGCAGGTCATGAGGAAAAATAAAAACAAAAATGAAAAATGAAGAATCAACTTAAAGTGAATGTCTTCCCATTCTTTTTTTTTTAATTAGGTAATTAAATGTAGTTTTGAACTGCATTCAATATTGGTATTAATTATAGTCTATAGAAACTGTATCAAAATTGTGCACTCGCTTAGGCAAAAAGTTTTTATGTTCTTTATTGCAGCTTAACAGAGTTGTCAACCCTAGTTAAATCTATTTTCTAACGCCAATACTATGCAAAGTTGTCGACAAATTTTATCCAATCGATTATGTTTTTCAACTGTAAACAATAGCGATTTTAAAAACTTTGTTTATTTTAATATGGTTGGGATAATTGCCCTACGTATTGCTTACCCTAGGTAATAGCAGGTCAGGGTAATTGCCTACCCTACGTATTAGTGCCTCCGTCGCTTTCCTGCGAGTTAGGAGGATAAATATAGAGATAAAATAAATAAATAAATAACATTATTTTTTGATATTTTCCTTTTCATTTATGAAATTACTCTGATTTAAAAGCACAGTGACTGTAAATTGTTTAGTCGTTGCCTCGTATTGACAATCTCTGTTTTGATAGACACTATGATTGATTGCAATCTGATTTATGCGAACAAAAATTAAAAGAAATACTGGTAGCACGAATAAATTACTATGACTTTGCTAGAGAAAGTCTCGATCAAGATCTTTTGTTATTACTTTTCAAACGATATCATCAGTTTTAATAAAATATTGTTTGATATTGAACAAAAATATTATAAAAATTAATTCTGCCAATTTCAATAAAAAAAGTTTTCCAATAGGTTTTCACTAAGAATCGTTGATAGTTACAATTTAGACCAAGGATCAGTGGTGGATATCGGGTGAGGCGAATGAGGTAGTTGCCTCGCCCCCCCTCGAAAATAGCACATACAGTTTCAATTCGCTGCAGATGCTTTTTAGAGGTTATTACGAAGTCGGGACGAAAAGTGGGAAATACAAGATCGGTTCGAGGTGAAACCTTTTTTTTTTTTAGAGAACACCTTGATATCGGAGATCTAATTGAAGTAAAGACCTTTTTTTTAGAGATTACCATGATTTTTGGAGAAAAAAGTGAAAGAAGAGATCAAAGCTTTTTTTCTTTTTTAGAGAACATCAATATTTGAAAATCCTTGCCTCGGGCCCCTGAATTTGAATATCCACCACTGCCAAGAATGTCCAACTTGCGGCCCACTGCTTAACCAAATTTTTTAGTTATATTTCCATAACTGTATTAGAGTTTTTCTCAAATTGTGCTCCGCGAGCTTACTTTTTTTTAGAAATAAGATCACTACGTTTTTGAGACAAAAATCAAGAAATCAAAATCAGATTCAAAGTGAAGATCTTTTTGCGCCCGGGACTATAACTAAATTTATAATTTAGCACATTATAAAAAAAAGGTTGGACATCCCTGATTGAAACCAAAGCAAAATATTTTAAATAGTTCTTTGATCAATATTTGCAGCACCCTTATTTGTGTTTACAAATTTTAATCATTATCACAAAAATTACAATTGTTTAAAAATTCATAAAAGTGATTTTAAAGAAACTTTTTGCAATTCTTTAAACTTTTCTTAAAACCAAACCTACCTGAATGAACACAACAGTATGCGCACAGACAGGCCGGGACCGCATGATTGTGTGCATGGAGACCATTGAGACCAGCTCAGTCTAGGTTCGAGTAGCGACGGACTTGGGGCCAAATTCGATTGAGGAGCATCTAAGTTTTGTGTTCTCTCGGACAAGTTTTCGTTTTCACGTCTTGACGTAGCAATTGTGTTGCTGATCAGAATCTCTTTAATTTATGTAAAAAAAAATGATAAAAATAAAAAATAAAATTCAAAAACATTTCTTTTCAGTCTTGCTGATAATATTTGCCAATGCTTTGCAGATACTAGGGGGTGCTGCAGCTCTGTAGCTCCCATGGACGAGCCGCCACTGTTGAAGAGGTATTGTTTGCAAGTATTTAAAACAAATTTCGCAAAATGCATTTGCATATAATAGCAAATAATAGCCAACATTTTATCGTTTTATTTATAAATGGATTCTAAAAATTTCTTCTCTTGCTAAATTATGTTCTATAAATGCATAAGCTACAACGTAACAAGAAAACAATTATTAGCGGTTCACATAAGGAATTTAAACTCCGAAAAATGCATCAAAGATAAAGGCTTTTTCGGCTACGTTAATTCATCATTGTTCAATAATTTTATAGGAGATATAAATTACCTGCAGGACAAGGTGCAGTGTTGCAAGGCTCGTTACGTTCCTGTCTGGAACACTGTGGTAGAATAACTAAACCGTTACTGTAGCAACGTCTTTCAATTCGACGCCTTCCTCCACCACATGAAACGCTACAAGATGATGTCCAAGTTGCCCAATTCTGTTAGATTTAAAAAAACAAAACAATACATCAGAACCGATCCAATAAATTGAAAATAAGCTATTTGACGGTATGTACAAGATAAGCTATAAAGTTGCAATTTTGACGACCGTATTTTTCAATGTTTGACTCGGACTGATCTAGATACCAACAAAGTAATTGTTTTCAAATCATAATTCTAATCATGGTTACTTGACAACTATCGTAGTAGGCCTTTGATTCAGGTTTTCCAACACAGAACTTGAAAAATTTTTATATTTAATGTATCTATCTTTTACATTTAAAAAAATATTTATATTTAATGTTTTAAGCAAAACTGTTGGTAAAAAGTATTGCTCTTGATGGAACTCAGCGACGTGACCGAGAAAGAAGCACAGTTTTAACAAAAACCGTGTTCGCCTCCCGCTTTTGTCCCGTTCTTATGACTTTAGAAAGATACTTTAACAATTAATTTTCTTTGGTTATCGATCTATGCAAGCAGTTCTGAAATTATAGCCATACAATGTGCGAAAAAACAATCAAACAAAAGTTTTAATTTGACAGCAAAAGTATTGATATCACGAAAGAGGGTTTGGTAATCGCTTGACAGTTGTACTTAAAATCAGTATTGTAGAGGATAAATAATTGGTATAATAATGATGACATTCTGGGCTATAAATTGCGTTGAATTCAAATAACCTTATTGCGCTGTTACTGCATAAAACATTTTTTCTCGTTGTTTTTTAATTCGAATCTTATAAAGTTGAAATATATAAATTAACGAACAGTGACAATCATATATTGTTGATGGCAAGCTCAATGAGCAAAGCATGTTAATAAAGAATATTCAACATAAGTGTTTATTTAGATAAGTTTTAACATCTGTACATTTATCTTGGTTTTACAGAACAAAAGTAGAAGTGCTTAACCTATTGCAACTTTTTTTAAAAATTAACAGCGTATCACTTTTGTGTCTAAATCAGCTTGGCACTTGCTTATAAATGTTTTTTTACGAAAAAACTAAATTCAATAATAAAATTATTTCCAAAGGCTTAGAATTATTTTGTTCTTTATTAAGAGTTATACCGATATGAAAGTTAGAAAAAAATCAATTTGAATTTGTGTTGGTAAAAAATTCATATTTTAAAAACCGCCTCTGGTCAATAAATACTACAAAATAGTTAGCAGCAAAGTTGGGTATCAATAACTGCCTTATTTTTACACTTCATCAGTTTTTAGCGTAAAAAAGACAATGCGGTGTGAATTTTGATATTCTCAACCAGCTTTACGCCATGACAAAGTTCATACTCAAATATATTTCAAATTAAATTATAACCATTTTATAAGAATATTATAACTAGGAGCGAGAGCAACAGTAAGTACAAGTAAATATGTCTTTAACGAAAGTGCTTTTTTTAACCAGGCTTGTTCTAATTTCATAACGTCACTATTCGGACAACTTGTTTCAAATAAATAGCTTAAATCAGGCCTTGCAGATCACGTCATGAACCTTGAAAATTACAATATGCTCTAATACCAGCACAGTGACTAGCTCGTACGTACTCTGCAATAATTGATGTAACATGACTCGATCACGTGATCAATTCCGTTACATTGAATTGCCGAATTGCAAACTCGTTCTCTCCTTCGTTGACCTCTACCACAGGACTCCGAGCAAGCGCTCCATTCACCCCATGCAGTCCAACCCTGAAGGTCCTAAATAATTGCATTCAGTATGAATTAACAAAAAACGAGCACCTAGACTTGCATTTTTGTTTTGTTTTTGGTCATCATTGAAACATCGCAACTATTTTATATGCATGTATGTTTGTATGTTTTTCTATTTCTCAGCCACAACAGCAAAAGGACACAATAAAAGCTGATTAAAAGGAAGCAGTAAAAACGATATACGTGAAGACATGCAAATAATACATTGTACAGATATAGCAAATGTCATGATGATTTGCATGCTCATTGCACCTTAAAATTTCTTGTTCAGAGATTTAGAGATATTTAGACATTATTAGAGATAAATTTTTTATTATAAGAGTGGTTAACTTTCAAATATCTATCAAATATTCTGTCTTACGTTGTGGCTTATACATAGGGTTTGAGAACTCGTATATTAAACGGAAAGGGCGGATTCACATATCCTATTTTTTTTCGTAAACAAAATGATGACGAGCCCAGTCTACTGAACGTTTTTTACCAAGTATGTTTTCAATGATGTAACTCTTCTCACATTTTAAACTTCTTAACATTTATTTTTTTATATACATATTTCTCATATGAATTTTTATCAATAGTGTTTTTAAATATCCATTCAATTGTTTTCTTACTGATTATACTATTGTATCTTTATTTTAAAATTTGAATTTGCTCTATGTTAAAAAATATTGTTGCCAGATGATAATCTTGTTAAAGGAACAGAATATCAATTCAAATTAGTCCCTTTAAACAGAGTTTCCAAAACTTTTCTTCTTTTGGTAGAATTTTAAAAACTTCTACTTTTGGGTTGTAGTTTACTTTTGATATTAACTACTTTTAAATTTACTTTTAATAGAACGACTTTTGGATTGTACTTCAGGCCTGATCTAATCCATTAAATGCTTTTTTTCAGGACCAGGCCTAATTTTAGATTTGTTTTAAATTCGAATCGTACTAATGCTGTAAAGTTTTGTAGCAATTGTCAATTGTTGTAGATCATAGATCAATTTGTGGCATGTCTTTGCCTTAAAATTTATAAATTGATATCAGAAACCAGTGTTTTTTTAAGGTTTGGCTTGAGGAACCTCTAAGCAATTTTGAAAGACCGTTAATTTTTTTCTTATTGTTCCTGAGCGTACTTAGCTTTGTTACACTATTGTAGAAGCAGATTTTGAGAGACCGCTGAACAATTTTGAGGGACCATTTCAGTTCCTCAAAACGCCTTAAAAAAACACTGTCAGATATATTAATACCTAATTAAACTGCTTTAACGATAGTTAAAGTAATGGATTGTATGAAATTCAAACGCTTTGCTCGCATTATGAACATTTAAAGCTTAGAATAACGCTGCATTAAATAAAGTAAACAATTTGGGCCAGCAAATACCTTAGTTCTTAAAAACAAAACTACAATCATGAAAATTGTGAAAGATTACATTAGAAAGTCATGGTTGAATATAAAACAGTGACTGACTTGTGAAAAAAACAATTATGCCGGGCTTAAATGACCATCTTTGCATTTTAAAGTGAAAAAAGTATTATGTTTTGCAATCATCATCATTCGTTAGTGGTGCAATTAATTGTATTGTTTTATGAAACTCGTTTTATCACATTACAATTGCGAAGTGTTGAAGTTGCTAAAACTAAACTTCAATTGTGCGATTGTGGTTAGTTTTTCGGTACTCACCCTCGAATTAGATTTTTCAAAGGAGCTTTCTTCACTCAATAACGAAGCACAGAAACCAGCATCTGGGGTACACGATAAAGCTTTTTTAAAGCAATTTTGCGAGCCTGTAACCAAACAGAAATCAATTAAATGAGGAAGGCGATATAGTTGAGCATTTAAAATAATAAATTTTTACAAGAAAAATTTTTTGCAAAGGACAAGAATAACCTACTACCGATAAAATCCCAAGCCATTCGATTTGTAGCAGTAACACAGTCCCCAGCCAACAATGTTACGCAGGGCCCATGCAGGCCCAGTGAGGGCTGCCCGTACGGGACCCGTATCAATGTGGCCGCGGGCGCTGTAGTATGGGGTGCCGCACAGATTTAATTTGGTTTTCAGTTTTAAGCCGTAATCAAAAATTAAAACATGCAAATAAGCTAACCTTTTTAATTATTTAAAAAAAAGAACAATTTGCATAAATAGTTTGAACTACATGAAACTCGTGCGGTAAGCCCATGCGGGGCCACTGCAGCGCCCGCGGCCAAATCGGTACGGGACCCGTACGGGCAGCCTTTACAGGGCCCTCATGGGCCCTGCATAGCATTGTTGGCTGGGTCGTTCGTCTGATTAATGCAGGATGATCTTGTTTAAGAGTTTTACGAAAAATGGTTAAAGCAGCAAAGATTAAAGAGAAATATTCTGCGGCACGAATGTTATATGTCTTAAAAATATGTAGATTTTATTCTAAAAAGTGGATACCGATTTATTGATTACGTAAGTTATTCTGCGACTCTTGATAAGTACTTGAATAATAATCGTGAAGGGCTTACAGTAATCGGAAAAAACCTTTTTATGTTTGTGTTTTAACACAATATTCTCACATTTTACTCAAATCTGCATAAAAATACCTTGCATTTGAGTTCCAGTCAAACAAGTTCTGGTTCTTTCCCGAATTCCCATCGGCCTGTTTCCGGAGCAATTGGTCAAACATTCCCCGTCAGACCATTCCGACCATTCTTGGCAATAATTCACATTGCATCTTCTCTGTTCTCTTCGAATGTCGAAATTGCACGATCTGAAATCTCGAGCAGTGTTTCCGTTTCTATTCAAATACACAAAGCAAAAGAGTTGATGATTTAAGACGATTTATTTTTTTGTCTAAAAAAAAAAAACAACTTTTCTAATGTTGTTTATAAAAGTTCATGACTGCTTAGCATAAGAGTGCCTCTGTTTCAGCTATGTTTCTATTGGCGAGGTGTAACCCTTGAAAAAAACAAACAGCCAGTTTTGGTAGTAGCCTACGACAATTGATTTAATGATAAATTATTATCGAACGACTGTTTATCGAACAATGGTTGATTTAATTGTCCAAGTTTTTAATAATTGAACCATCTTTTTGTTATTTTAAATCAGATTTACTAACATCAGGTTATAACTGTGAGAAGCTGTAATATTATATTTCCCCGTTATGAAGTTTCGATAAACTGTCGTTTGATAAACTTTTGGGTCACGCCGAGCTTTATATCACTTTGTCAAGCCCAGCAAAAGCTTAAAACTATTTCTTAATATTATTTTTTAATTTAGGCTAGCATGTTTTCATTAATGCAATGAATAATAGATTATTACTAAAAACACAATAACTTAATGGGTTTTTACCGCTAAAACTTGTTCAAAAATTTAATTGAATTAACTACTATATATTAATTTACTGTAGTACCGGCCATTCCCATAGTTAGTGTTTTTAAAAAGTAATTTAGAGACGAATAAAAAACTCTTAATTCCGAAACTAACTTTTCTTAAAAATAAGGGAAAATATACATTGACGGTTAGTGAAGAAGTTGAAAAGACTGTTTTTAAGTGTCAACTAAAAACGTTTAGCCGTAATATCAAGCTTTTATTAACCCTTTCCCAGCCTTTGGCTGAAATTTTGCGTCATTACTCCAGGTTCTGGTTTCGTTGACTCGCCAAATATTCATTTAAAATTTCAAATCGATTTTCAAAATATATGCCTAAATTAGGGTTGCCAACCATCCTTTATTCAGCTCTCTTTGTCCTTGTCACTTCTTGAGATTTGAAATGAAACTATTTGTTTTTCATTTTGAAATCATTTTGACTGAAAGCTCAATCTTTTGCTCTCATAGTAAAATTTTATGTATAACTCAATTCTTCTTTTCAAAAAAAAACTCTTATTTAGTTATAGAAAACCATAAAATTGTAAACTATGTTACCAACTATAAGAGTCATCATCAAAGAAAAAGAAAAAAACAATAAAAAAAGATGGCGTTTGACGTTTAAAAAGGCAATATACCTCCACATCTCAACAAAACTGAACCGGGATTTACCCCGAAAACTAAAAACAATGCAACATAAAACCAAAAAAAGGGGATTATGTAACAAGCCGTAATGAGGCCCTTCATCAAATCAAATCGTAACCAATAATGGCCTTACAAAAAGGAAAGCACTTTTCAGTGTATCAAAACAAAGTGATCTTTAAAAAAAATATCTTCAATTTAGAGTTGCCACCGTCCTGGTGCTACTATGAAGCAATAAAGTAATATCTAGCGTAGGGGGGCAATTTTTTGATGTTTTTTAAGGGGGGCCGGTGTGGCCGCTCGTGCGCACCCTATAAAAGTCATCACTGATCGTAATTTGTTAAAAATAGCAAAAGAATGTTAAAATATACGTGAAAAAACTTACAACTGAAGTGCCAAAATTTTTTAATCAAAGAGAATACTAATTAAAAGTGTTCTTTCGAGAAACGATGGTTTTTTCATTATTACAAGATTGTACTGATAAATCTCAACTTTTCAAGTGTTGTACAACATCAACATTTTGATATTATAGACCTATGTCAAATTTCAAGTTATGTGCCCTTTGATACATATTTGTTGAACCGTATCTATTTTTACTTAATATTGTCATGGTTGATGAAAATTTGTCATTAGTTATAATAGTTTTTAAATTTAACTGAAACTGGTGGCATCATCGTCAATCGGAGCTATTGGCAGTGTAGCCAAGTAGGTAAAAGCGCTGTACTGATACAAAAGTAATCGATACGGATAAGATTCAACATTTTCTTACATTTTCAAGCAGTATTTCCCTCTAATAATATTAAAAAATACGGGCAGTGGTGGATATTGGGTGAGGCGAATAAGGCAGTTGCCTCGGGCCCATTTTTTTTTGGGAGCCCCCCTCAATTTTAGGGCCCCTCCCCTCGAAAATAGCACATACAGTTTCAATTCGCTGCAGATGTTTTTTAGAGGTTATTATGGAGTCGGGACGAAAAGTGGAAAATATAGAAATCGATTCTAGGTGAAGATCTTTTCTTTTTTTTTTAGAGAACACCTTGATTTTGAGAGCAAAATAGGGAAATCAGAGATCAAATTGAAACGAAGACCTTTTTTTTCTTTTTTAGAGAACATCAATTTTTGAAAATCCTTGCCTTGGGCCCCTGAATTTGAATATCCACCATTGAATACGGGCAATTTTATAATAAGTTTTTTATATTTATTTTAACATTCTTCTGGTATTTTTAACAAGTTAAGGTTCGATTTGATGAAGGACCTCATACGAGTATCACTAGTTTTTGTATAATTCTCCTTTTTCTTCGGTTTTATGTTGTTTTGTTTTTCTGTTTTGTTGAGAGGCAGAAATATTTTGCTTTACCAAACCTCCAACGCCACCTTCTTTCTTTGGACGTTGGAAAGGCAATATACCTCCACCTCTCAACAAAACTCAACTGGGATTTACAAAGAAAAAACAAATAAAACAACATAAAACCGAAGAAAAGGGGGATTTTACAACATGCAGTGATAAGGCCCTTTATGAAATAAAATTGTAATTTGTTCATAAATAGCAGAAGAATGTTAAAATATTTGTGAAAAAACTTATAATTGAAGTGCCAATGTTGTTATTATCAAAGAAAAATACTAATTAAAATGTTTTTTCGAGACACGATGGTTTTTCCGTTGTTACCAGATTGTACTGACAAATCTTTACTTTTCAAGCACTATCATTTTGATTTTATTGACCTATATCGAATTTCAAGTTATGTGGCTTTTGATACATATTTGTTGAGCCGTATCTATTTTTGTTTAATATTGTCATGGTTGGTTAAAATTGGTCATTAGTTATAATAATTTTCAAATTTACGGTAAGAATCGTTGATAGTTACGATATATACCAAAGCAAAATATTTTAAACAATTCTTTAATCAATGTTTGCAGCATCCTTATTTGTGTTTACAAATTTTAATCATTATCACAAAAATTACAATTGTTTAAAAATTCATAAAAGTGATTTTAAAGAAACTTTTTGCAATTCTTTAAACTTTTCTTAAAACCAAACCTACCTGAATGAACACAACAGTATGCGCACAGACAGGCCGGGACCGCATGATTGTGTGCATGGAGACCATTGAGACCACTCATTCGCGCCACTCGAAGGATCGGTAGCTGACGTCAGGGGAGGTGTGATCATTGTCGTAGCGTCAGTTGATGAGATTGTTGTGCATTTTACTGAAGGACAAGACTCGGTCCGTACTGTACAGTTGTCGAAATCGGAGCTGATTGTTATTGGACGCTGATTTCTAAGACAACGTCTGAAGGATCGCCGAACCGAGACAGTTCCTGGTTCCGAACAAGGCGGAGTACAAGTTCCAAATGGGGACCAATTTGACCATAATTCGCAAGTATGCAAATTGCATTCGGCCCTCTGTGATGCACCAACAAGCGATCTCCTAAAGAAGAAAAGCCGACGCTGACCAAAGCAGTATTGGGGACTGACTATTTGGCCACTTGAGACGCAATTTCTTTGCCTAAAAATAAAACAAAATCGTTTAGAAGTACTTTTGCTAAATCAATTTTTATTGTGAAAACTTCATGTTATAACATTTATCACTTTAGCTGCTAATCAATTCGTTATGTTAATCTAAATATCTTTCACAAATTAGAAAATAATTTCTACAAATTTTTATATTTTTATTATCATAGCTTTTAACAGCAAATGCTTTATTTAAAGCTCTTTTGTTAATTGAGTAGCCTTAAAAAAGGCTGTTTTGAAAACTCAAACGTTTTCGTCTAGCTCTCTTCAGGAGGTTTCGCTAGAATAAATTGCAGAACTGAATGTAGTATTTGAAAAGTTTTAAGACTGATTCTGATTGGCTAAAAATTAAGGTTAATAATAGTTATCATAATAATTGAAAAGTATTAATAAATAAAATCACGTTTCGTCAGCGTAAAAAATTTTTGGCAGAAAAAGGAACAAAATTATGCCAGCTTTGTGTTAAAATTTGGAACTAAAAAAAAAATTTATTACAATTATGCAAACAATTTATATTTGTAAACGAACTCTTTCTGTCTACACAAATTAGGTTTTCGAAGAGTGATGAAAATTAATTCTAAGACAGATAAATGGAAATCGGATCGGGCTTTAGAAAGAATAAAAAATTGATTGTCCTTATGGTGAGATGCACATTTTTGATTATGTAACAAACGGTTTCCAATCGCTGAGTCACAGTGCGGTATTGAATTAGCTAGTTTTCCTGGACGTTCTGGTTGTTTACGTTCTTTTCTGGTTCTGTTCCGGATAGACTTCGGCACATGCTGGAGGATTCCTGTCCATCAAAAATGTGCATCTCACTATAAGGACAATCAATTTTTTATTCTTTCTAAAGCCCGATCCGATTTCCATTTATCTGTCTTAGAATTAATTTTCATCACTCTTCGAAAACCTAATTTGTGTAGACAGAAAGAGTTCGTTTACAAATATAAATTGTTTGCATAATTGTAATAAATTTTTTTTTTAGTTCCAAATTTTAACACAAAGCTGGCATAATTTTGTTCCTTTTTCTGCCAAAAATTTTTTACGCTGACGAAACGTGATTTTATTTATTAATACTTTTCAATTATTATGATAACTATTATTAACCTTAATTTTTAGCCAATCAGAATCAGTCTTAAAACTTTTCAAATACTACATTCAGTTCTGCAATTTATTCTAGCGAAACCTCCTGAAGAGAGCTAGACGAAAACGTTTGAGTCTTCAAAACAGCCTTTTTTAAGGCTACTCAATTAACAAAAGAGCTTTAAATAAAGCATTTGCTGTTAAAAGCTATTTTAAAGTTTTGTACCAATAAAAAATTTTTTATTATACTAAGAATAAAATTTAAACAGTTAAATATTTTTTGAAACCTGAAATAAACCAACATTTTTACAGAAAAGCTTGTATTTATGACAATTTGAATGTTCAGTAATATTTTGAAAATATTTTTTCTCAACATCATTTGATATTTGAAAAAAACTATAAATTTTGCAATTTTATCAAGATTACTAGTCTCTTTCAAAACTAAAGAATGTGCACGTACTATTTCTTTAAACCCGTACATCTACAGTAACATCAATTACTGAAAATTGTCTGATGTGGAAAATCTGTGATTATGTTTCTCAAACTCTGTTTAGCCAATTTAAAATGTATTTGCACAATTGCACAATGCCCAGATCTGAGACAATCGTGACTTAAATGTAAATTACCTGAATCGAAACCCAACGGAGCAACTAGGACACTCTGACCAAGATTCCCATTGTGACCACGTCGGAAAGCCGCAGGGGTTAATGCAATTACGGAAAAAAGAATAACAGCTCCGTGGTCCGGATCTTCCAGATCCCAAGCAATTTCTAAAAAGATAAAAAAAATTTGAATTTTGTGTGTGCGAAAATGAAGAAAAATTTGCCCGTTGGTTCAACGACGTCTGGAAAAAATTTTCTGCACTGTCAATAATTATAATTTTTTTGTTGAAAAAAGACTAGTATTAATTTTGGGGCATGAAAAAAATCATATGGAAAGGTAGCAGGGAAAAAATTATTAATACGAATAGTGCAGCACCCCTGTGATATCTGGCAAAATATAGAAGTTTTCTGTTTTTGCACAACAATGTCTTATTTGTCTCAATCATAAGAAGTCAAATTAGTTTTTGAGTTTGAATTTTCTAGATCGTTTGAATTTATTTAACAGAGCGGTAATTTTGGTCATATTCTATAAATTTAGGCAAAGTACGAATGATTTCAGGCTCACTTTTTTATAGAAATAATATTTTCTAGAAAAATTGACAAAGATTTAAGTCAAAACTGATAATAATTCAAACCAAAACAAATATTTTATTGTTCTGATTAAGACTTAATGTTTTCATTGACAAAGTTATTTACTAGATGCTGTGACAGCGGCACCATTAGCAACAACTGTGTCAAGATTTGACCGGTCTGGGAATCGAACCCAGACCTCTCACACACCAAAAATGCCTACTACTCATTATGGCGTCTATTTTTGGTTATGTGCAGTGGTTCAACATTACCTTCTCAAACGGATTCTTCCTTGACCCCCACAGCGGCCAAAACAGTTTCCCACCTCGTTCCAACTCGACCACCGAGAACACAAATTTTCGTTGCATCCGCGTGTTTCTCGATCAGAGCCGCTGCACCGACTTGAAGCCACTCTTTCAGCTTTTGAAATAAAAAAAGTTCAATGGTGAAACACTTTTACATCTCACTATTACAATTGATTTTAATTTAACAGATTAGCCAAGACTCGTCAAAGCTTTTAAAAAGTTTTTGTCTGCAGTTACAAGAAGATTTTTTTCAAGGTTTTTTTTAGATGCTACTATCTTTAAATCTAAATTTTGAATTTATGAATTGTTTAAAAAACAAAATAAATTATAAAATGTTTTTATAAAGCAAACATTGTTTCTCTCCAACAATTGCCTTTTCTTGTGTTACATATCAAACAAAAACACAGCAAGATCATGTTCTAATCAGTGAACAAGAGGTACACCTGGAGTAAGCCCTAATTAAAGATCAAATTTCTGATCAATATTTACTATAATAAAAATCAATGTAGATCGAACCTCACCAAAGAGGAAAGTTACAAAAAAATTGAATTTTTGTGTTTCCACACATATTATGTATCAAAATTTTGCGAAGGCCTATAATTTAAGTTAAAGTCACTCATTAATCACAGAACTAAAATTAATCCTGAAAATTCCAATAATTAGTTTCGTAAATTTTACTTTGATTTTAAATGAAGTAAATACTCATCCATCTTGGCAATGATTTACTTATTAAAAAAATTCAAACCCAGACTAAAAAAGTTATAAAGCACAATAGTATGTAATGAGCAAATGCTGCTATAGTCTTACAAAATAACAGTAAAAATTTAAAAAAATTTAAATCTAGCCCAAAAAATTATAAAGCATAACAGTACGTATGTTTGCATTACCGCCTGAACCAAAATTTGAATAAAAAAATATAGAAAGTCCATTTAAAATTGTTGACATTTACAGATATAAAAAATATTTTACTAATGGTGATAACACTCTTAGCTAATCCTCAAGAGTTTAAACCTCTTGGAAGAAAATGTATTCATAGCGGCTTTTTCTCAGAATCGCACAAAAAACAGTACTTGCTGTACAAACAATGATTTAACACTCTTTTATTTTTGTAACAGCCAACCAACCAGTGAAGCGAACATTGCTTGTTAGCGCCTTATTCACCTTCTCAATTAAAATTTGATATACTCGTATTTCCTTTCATTTTTAAAATTATTTCCGCAACTTAATTACATAAAATTTATGATAATAAACTATTACAAACTATCGTCTATTTCAATACTATCTTAACGTTTATCAAAAATTTCAAAAATATCAATTAAAATGTGAGCTAACGACTAACCTATTTTTAGGAGAAATATAAAATTTATATATCCATAACAATATAGCTTTTGTTTTAAAAGTATTGCAACATACGCATGTTGTAAGATTTTATTACTTTACTATATATGATAAATCATAATATAAAACGATAGATAAATTCCATCTTTTCTCGTCACACTTGATTTAAGAAGCATTTGATGCGATATTCCATAAACATTTTTTAAAAAGAGATTGGTGGATTGGAGGAACCACCCAAACATGATCTAAAGCTACCCGATAAATAGTAGTTAATTTGAAAATATCCATGTTAGATTCTTTAATGTTGAAAAAATAACAACAAACGTAACTCAAGGTTAAGTCTTCGGTTCGTTATTATATAATTTGATTTTCAGCAGTGCGGTTGGTTGTGCCACAGATGACGTGCCGATGATGCGCGTCACCAGATTTAAATCGTAATTTTAAAAGAACTGGCTAGTTTAATCAATAGTGAAATGACAAAAATTTTTAATTCTATTATTTTTACCTACTCACAAGCAAAAGACAGAAAATTTTCATTTATTGTAGTTTCAACCAAACAAAAAAGACACCCCTATTCAAATACATAGAAACATGGTTTTAATTAGATTTCGATAAAAAATTGGCTAAATCAATTTAAATAGCTCTTAAATCTTGCCCAAATGGAGTGAAAAAATGGTTATTTAAACATTTTGTTTTGTACGGGGGCTAAGCCAAGGCCGAGCAGGCTAAAAACCTTGAAAGTTTAGTGAAAAAAAAGAAGCAAAGGTCTTTACTTCAATTCAGAAATTGTTACAACCGCCTAGATAACTTTTTAGGGTAGATCTGAAGTAGCTAATAACTTCACTGTAAAAAATTTTTTTAACTTTTACAATCATATGATTGGAAGCAGTTTTAAAATACCGATTTGTAATTTCTACAAGCATGTATTTTTAAATTGTGTAAAATTTTGTAAAAATTAAAAATACATGCTTGTAGAAATTACAAATCGGTATTTTAAAACTGCTTCCAATCACATGATTGTAAAAGTTACAAAAATTTTTTACAGTGTTTGAAGCCGGGTAAGAATTTTTGACTGGGTGCGGCTCCAGCTCCCTAGTTTTACTTTTATAGTTATAAACATACAGAGATATGGTATAAAATTTCAGGATGCACTCAAATATTTATTATGACTTCAAACCAATGTGATATAGGGAAAAAACATAGACATTTTTTGCGTATAATAGCTATTTTTATACGTTTTGTTATATCCACTTTTGTTTTATGTTAATAAGCATGATATGAGCATTAACTTAAAGTTTCAATAGAGTTGTTAAATAAATAATTACTAATGGTTTGAAATTTATTTTCACAGTAAATCCCGATTATCGCGACAGATGGGGTTTATTTACTAGAAAAATATTGACTCAATATCACTAAACTGTTTTGTAATCGGAATGCGAAAGAAAAGTGATGTGAAATTTTAAAACACTATTTAGTTCTGTTATATTAGGCTAAGTTTCTATTATTGAATAGACTAATGCCTATATTTTATATTAAATTCACTGCTTGCTTTACCTCCAATGTAGCACTCTCTTCTTCTAGACTGAATTCCTGAAGAGCAGACATTAGAACATCTAGACCAGGCACTCCAAACATCAAAAACCGGTGTTGATAAAGTTCTTCTTCTAGCAGATGTTGGTCCTTATAGAAAAAAATGAATAAACAAAACTTTTTTAAAAAAAGTCAATACTATCAATAGGACCAGATCTAAAACTGAAATAAAACATTGTCGATCATTCAATTTTTTTTTCAGTCGTCCATATTCCATAATGAATTTTTTCAAATTTATGCGTGAAAGACGAAATGACAATAATTAAAAAACGAAAGCTTATAGAGTTGAGATTTCTGTAAAGAATGATTAGATTTGTTTTAAAAACATAAGTGAGTAACCTATATTTTTTGAAATATTAATCAAACCTTGATTTGCATATTAAAATTTTTTGATCAAATGATTACTCAACCAAAACTTAAAATTTTAGAAAATCGAAATTATTGCTCCTGCATCCGGTTCTGACTCCGGTTCCATGAGCTTCGCTTTAATTTAATGTAATTTTCAGCCTTCACAGGGCTGTTTGTATACGTCTACAATTCATCTTACTTGTTCTTCGCCTATAACATGATGGTGTGCTGTAAGGATTAAAGCAACATCGTCTGAGACTACATGTAAATCGGTTAAGGTTATTACCACAGCTTTCTTTCTCCGATTGTGACATTTGGCAAAAACAGTCACTGTCTGGAATTACAAAAAAATCATTTTTTTAATTAATTTTTTTTAACTTATAAAGATAAATTGTAACAAAGATCTTATTTAATATTTATATTTTTAATACATACCACATTTTTTTTTAAACATAGCTTTCAATCTCATACGTATTTTAAGTATAGATCAAAAATTAAAAAACACATTTTTTTAAGGAAAAGGCTGTTTTAAAAAAAGGTTTATAAATGCAAAGTATCTTTTAGGCTGCTTGTTTTTCCAAAGAAACAAAAAAAGAGATAGTCTAAGTCTAAGAGATATGCACATTTTTTGGTTCTTTATTTAGATTAAAATAAAACGAAATTTTAAAAAATTACTATATATTTTTATAAACAAAAAATCAAGCAGGAGAATTTTTTTATATTTACATTGTTGTTTATAAAGTGTAACAGTATGTTATTCGTCTAATGTCGGCCTACCTCTTGGCCGAAAACATTTGGGCACACTATAGCCAAACCAAAAGCGGTCGACATCATCATAACAACAACCAGCATCACGGCAAGCATTTTCAGGATTATCTCCCAAAGAAATCGTACAGGAAGCACGTTGGCGTAGTGGCACACGACATTGACATGAGTTTCCTGTATAAAGATTTTTTGCTTTCAATTCACGACAAGCGAACGTTACAACAGCGTGTGCTATTTTTTAAAAAATTTCTATGCTTAATAACAAAAAAATGTTAAACAATAAAATTAAGGCAAAATTATTTAGTTATTTATTTATGGATAATCTATATCAAATTGTGTGGCTTTAGAACGGTTAACGATCAAAACTACATATACAGGAAATATGTTTTTTTTAAGCATACTGACTAACCACTGACAGAAAGTAAAAAAAAAAAAGTAACCAGTATGAACAATAATGGTTGAAATTTTATCCTTGTTTCCTTATTAAATCTGAGCTTTGAACACATATAGAACAATCGTTAATAGCGTCGCAGAGGGTAAGAAGCGTCTTTATGTAATCAAAATGGTCTCATTTAAACTTGCGACCCAGCATCAGGTCATTGTATCTTTGGGAAAAATGCTTCAACCATATAACAATAACTTGGTGACTTTTCTTAAAATCAAAATAGAAATAATTGTTTTGCGGTTACTCGAATCAAGAGGTCTTCACCGTTTTCTTTCATGTCTAGAAGAATTAGCAGATGATGCTTTTGATGATGATAATTCCAAATAGCTTTGTATAAATTTTTTTCATATGACCAAATTGATGTGTTCTATGTTTTTTTGTATTAAGCGGAGTCACGATTGTAGGAAGCAGCGCGACCTCATTTAAGGATATGTCGTGAAGTGCCTTTCCCAAATTCACAACAAAAATCACTCAAGTACACTGAGTATCAAACTAGCGTCCTTACGTTTGCGAGTTAGAATCTTATCATCTGAGCTATACCGCCAACAATTTGTATTATTAATAGGGTTGCATAGTCTAAGTTTTGCTTGTGTTTATAAGTCTATTCTGTTACTTTTTATTTTCGGATTGCGTCATTTAGCCTATCTGGCACAGTCTTCAAATTGTCAAAATTACACAAACTGGTTGACACATTGAAAAACAATCGATTAAATTAACTGTAGTGTTTTTTTGACATTATAGAACTTGTTAAGAAAGCAACATTTTTAAAGTTATCGGAAAAAAATAAATTTATGAACTTTAAACTTTTTATACGTTTTCAATAAAACGTATTTATGACTTTCTTAAAAGAGCATTATAAGTTTTACCCTTTAAGGAAGAGTGCTGCCATTCGGCAACACCAAATCTACACTGGACTGTGCATCTAAAATCCTTTTTCCAAAGGTTGGTTTTAGCGTGAGCTGTCTCAAGTAGCAAACATCGTCATCCAGCTTCCAGGAACTGCTTTCATTTTTTCTCTTTACCCTCGCTGGACAATATAATCGCGCTTGAAAAAGTATGCTTGTGCAATATGGCTGCAATTGTGAAGTTGCTCTTGAGATTGTAAATTCAGTAAAGTGTTAGTGTTATGTTTCAGGTTATTTTTGTTGCTGTTTTTGCTCATATCTGTAGCATAACTATTAATTTAAATGTTGATATAATACAATCAAAAGTTTGATCATTTACTCACACACAACAGGCCGCTGTACCCCGTTGTTGTTAAATGGTAACATCCGGCACAGTGGGATGTGTACAAGCCTGGTCAACCTATACCTAATGGCTCATTATTTCTACCAATCTTGTATTTTTTATTTTCTTTTTGTATATATAGGTTTATGTTTTGATAGATGTGCTAATAGTATGGCTGAGGAATTGCTGCTATGTGAAATACCATGGGAAATAGGTTACCCTATACCTACTGTTGCCATATGGCAACATCAAAAAATTACATATATAGGTGTAATAAAATATTTTTTCTTGCATATATGTTTTACTGTACTGTTTTTCATCTGAGATCACTCACAAAAAATTTTTTTTTACCATTTGCAACATAATTCAGGCATCAAACAGTTAAAGATTAAAGTTTTGCAAATGTTGAATTTTACTTTTTATAGGCGTAAATTTTTGCCTTAGGCAAAGAAACTTGATTTACATTTCTGTTCTCCGCAGTTGAAGGACAGGTTGATGTTGACAGACTCGGTTCTAAATGGAAAACTAATTCAGTTGACTGGACTTAATCTATTCGATAAGGGCTACCAAAATTAGTTAACAAATTGTGCAAACGACAAATTTTTGTCAATTTACTTAAAAATAAACTCAAGTGTGTAATAAGCTATGTAATTTACGAGGCCAAACAAAGAGTAAGCTTATAATTATTTTTGCTATTTACAATTTTTAAAAACTTAGTGAACTAGTTTTTGAAAATCTAACAATTTCATCAACATCGATTGATATCTTCTGTTGCCGCTGTAGAGGCATATGGACTATCAAATATTATCATTGTCCAAAAAAACATTCTAATCAAAATCAATTTGTCTTATCGAAACAGCAATTAGACAAAAAAAATTTTAATCAATTCAAACTTAATATTTTTGTGGAAAAATGCAATTTTCAATACAAGTTAAATGGAGCAAAAACTCCAAAATGAAGACGTTCCTAAAAGTAAGAACATTAATGATTTCTGAGACAACGTTTGCAAAAAAAAAGAATAAATCTTAGAAATAAGCATGAAATGTTAACCCAGGCGCTAGGACCTACATCCACGATACCATGATTGGCGTTAATTCTCAAAACTTTCAGTTGAAAAGTAAAAATATAACGTAAATAGTTTATTTTTGCCACTTGATTGACAAAGTGTGCTTGACAAAAATTAAATTTAAATTTTTAGGTAGATAGTGTAAGTAATGTAAGTAAGTAACATTTATGGTTCGCTTTTAAATTACAACTGCTTTCAGGGTAAAAATCACTATTTTAGGAAAACATTTAGAAGCAAATTGAATCTAAATTTTAACAATTGCCGTAATTTCACGTAATCAAAATTAATAGTAAACGAAATCATTCTGTCCTTGAATTGTTATTGTGTCCATTGTTTTTTCTCATCGATTAACGGCGAATTTAAGCTTCATCACCGATTATCGTTGAGATTAATTAGTAGAAAGATAAAAGAAAACGTGCAGACCTGCAAATAAGCTCTTTTTATTTAACGTTCGGTTGCAAAGTTTTTGGAGTGATTTTAGAATAAAATCGTTTAGTCCTTAAATTTTTTTCATTGAAAAGTAATGAGTAACTGAATCAGTACTTTTAAGAATTTTTGACAACTTGTTTTTCTTATAGCCATAGCAGTACAAAAAGGTATTTTTGTGCATCTACAGGTAATTCTGCCTAAAACTTTTACTTAATTTAAGACTTTTATGCAGCCTTCAAGTACCGATCAGAATCTCTATCAAAGTAAAGCAATGCATAGCTAGATTTTAGAATCCATTCAAGTTGTCTTCGGTAGAAGGTTTACTGCTCTTATAGTACGCCAAAAAGTCGAGTTTTTATCTTTTTGAACAGATTTTAACGGTATTTTGAAACTGAAAAAAAAACATGAAAAAAAATTGAATGTTTTTAGAACATTTTTGACTGCAGTTTACACTATACAAATTCATTTCCTTCAAGCTATTTTTTAAAAATAAATTCTTGGTTACGCAGAACTTTAAAATAAACAAAGGCATTGACGGAACCATTAACTCTTTCAATTGAAAGAGTGTTTATTTTACTATTTTTTTCAAAATAACTATTTATTTATTTTTATCTCTATATTTATGCTCCTGACTGAAAAGAAAGCGATTAATTACCCTAACCTTCTTCCGGAGATGCCAAGATGTTGCTGTCTGATTAAAATATGACATGACTGAAATTTAGAAGTGCTTGCCAAGACCACGAAGCAGGGGAAAGTGTCATAAAGTGTCTTTTTCAAGGATAGAACAGAATGGCACAAGTAGGTTTTGAACCGAAACTATGACCATCACAATTCCGGCACTCTAACCACTCGACCACGCTCCCGAAATTACTTTTTATCTTACAAAGGACTCTCTAATTTTTTACAAACGAATTTCTCGATTTACCTTGACCTTGAGTTCGGCGAATCAGAAAAATTCCAACAACAATTGATATCCAAATTATAACTGCATAAACCGATTTCATTTTTACTTGCTCGAGATTTGCGTTTATCAATGTCGGTCGTCGAGCGTTCTTCAGCTCTTGTTTTCAAATGAAGCTAATGTGAAAACCGACTCAATTTATTTTAGCGAGATAAACTTTTTTTGCAAAGGCGATATTTTATTTCTACCCATCGTTTCAAAGAAGAAACGTTTTAAAAATAAAATCCTTGTGAAGTACGTATATTCATGTATAAGTACCTTAAATTGTTTTTGCATTTCACGCAGCGTTACTATCTACGACACTTAATTAATAATAGTAAAATGCATTATGTTAAATTATCTTTCTTATTATGTTAAATACGGGAAATTGCTTTTCCAAAAAAATTGTTTTTTGAAGCAGCATAAAACGTAGATTTTGAGTAATAGAATAATTAATATTTCATTTGAATTAGCTGCATTTGCAACGTAACAGCGCTTAAAACGTTTTTTATTCGTGATAGACAAAAATATAAATACGTAGCTTAGACAACGACTGTGATAATAATTTCAGCTTTGAGTCGGACAAATACTATTTTATTTTATAATTCTTTCCGTGAATTTATTACTGCTACTTTTAAGCGTGAGCAATAAAAACTAAGAATACCGTATTTGCCGGACTATAAACTGCACCAGATTATAAGTCGCACCCAACCGGTTTTTTCCAGAAAAAAACAGCAACGTATAAGCCGCACCGGACTATAAGCTGCATTTTAAATAAATCGGTTTAAAAAAATCTACTGACAACACTAAATAATATGTTCACCAAATTATTTTATTAGTTTTCTGAGAATTTATCATAATTTTCATCATATTCAGAATTAATATCAGTCAATTCATCTGAATCTACTACTTGATTTTCTTTTTCTACTTCACCTTATACCTTAGAACTATTAATGATGCCTGCTTTAATAAAGTTATGAAAATTATGACGAAACAAGACTATCTGTTTACAAATCGAAACTTAAAACATCAATTGAATGAACTGGTGTTCTTAGCCATTACTGGATTATGGTTTTTAAAAATTTTCTCTCTGCCGCGATTATACTTTAAATTATGAGATGTTTAAAAAATATTTAAACAAACATGCCACATAATAATAAGATAATTTATTAGAATACAATTACAGTAAAAATAACGTTTTTTATTTATCGGAGTCAATAAAATTTGAAGATTTTAAACATCAACGTATAAGCCGCACCCCTTAAATTATGACACATTTCAAGTTTTTGGGCTCGGCTTATAGTCCGGCAAATACGGCAATTTATTTTTACTGAACCTGATTGTAATTGTTTTATTTAACATTAGCTGAATAGGATGAGTCGCTTTATTTGACGTCATTAAGCATATTAAACTTATAAATTAAGCAACATTGGCTTTCTTCACGTTCTAATTTTCCTAACAACAAATAACATGAATAAGTGAAGCTACGTTTTTGCAATAACTTAATGCTAGACTTCTACCGAAAATATCAACATTAGTAGATCTAGTCATGATGTTAAGTTATACAGCAACGTTTTCCTTTTTTTTAACAACAATGCGGTGGAGTGGTAAAGCGTAGCCGTGAGAGATGCAAAATTTTGGGAAAATAAAACGATTTTTTTAGAATCTTATATGATAATTCTCCGAATTATGATTTTTAGAATTCATCAAACAAGCCCTATGCATGTAAAGCATTTAACTGAAGTTCAAATATAGGTCTTTTACTTAAAATCGAAGGCTTTTGTACGATATTTTTTCTTGTTTGAAGGTCTTAACAAGTAATTGCAAAACAAAAAAAATACAAAACTTTTACCAAACAGCACAACCATTCAAAAAAGATGAAGCAATAACGGTAAAGGAAAAAAATGCTCTAATTTTATGCATAAGTTGTCAAAGTTCAAAACCAAAACATGATATTTTTAAATCAGCAATTTCCTAGATATAGGTTGCTATCGCGACCAAAAAATGGTCGCATCGAGACAATCGAAAACCGGGCTTCGAGATATCAAAAACTTTTATAAGTGACTTGAAGATAGGTTTTGTCATACGACCCTGTTTTTTACAGTAAGGCGAAGACCTTTTTTATTTATTTTTTGGCCATCGATTTTTCTCTCGTTTCCAAAAAAATTTTTTTTATAAATGGTGAAGGCCAAAAAAAAGGTCTTCGCTTGTAATATTAACTTAGTTGAATGTACCTATTGCAAGTGAAGGACCTTTTTTTGGTTTATTATGAACTATTATTAAACTATAATTTTTGATTTTTTAATGTGTTAAATTAAACTGATAAAGCAAGGATACTATGTCGCGAGATTTTTACTAAACTCAGATTTGGGTCACGTTATAAACAAGTTTGGAAAGCATTACTTTTCATCAAATGCCGAAATTTCTTTTTTGATTAAATCTGTTTTGTAAAAGTCAAGTAAAGATGAAAAATGCTTCTAATTCAGGTGAGTCTCCAGAATATAAAACGGGCCTAAATTTTGGGCACCCTGCTGTAGGTTAGCCTTTTTTTAAAAAGCAAGAGATCAATCACTGGACGACGGCTATTAACTTTAATGCCTGCAACATGCATTATCTTGCGACTGGAGTCAGAAAAATAAATTTTACATTGAAATAACCAATTTTACTTTGTTGACTTTTGTTAAAATTTACTGGAAAATTGGGACTTATAGGCCTATGTTTAATACCTAATTTTTTGAAGTTTGTTTTAAAGAAAAGCTTTAGCAGTGAAAAAAAGCTCAGTAATGACACTTTGATTTGCGAGCAAAAAGGACGCAAGTTAGATGCTCAGCATTACTACCTGATTTTTGTTGTTCTCTTAGGAAAGGCACTTCATGATGAATTCCTCAATGAGATCGCGCCGCTTACCTACAATGGTGGCTCAGTTTAAAACGGAATTAAAGCAGTACAGAAGTCAATACGACCATACGACAACAACAATAAATATTGATGAATACAACTTTTGTCAGACGCCTCTTTTTACTAAAAAAGTTATCTTTAGTTTTATTAGTGGGCCTACTGTACTCTGTTCGATTTTTTAGAAACCAAGGCGCTAAAAATATGAGAAACACCAGACTTGAGTTTCGCTCTTGTTAGAGCTCGTCAGTGCTGCTTATCTCATTGCAAATCGAACCGACTACATGTGGTCCAATCCGACCACATGTAGTACTAGAAAATTCGAACCGATTAAATGTGGTACTAGAAAATTCTGCTTAATTTGTACTATATAACATTTGGCATATAGCTTTCTCTTTAACTTGTGATAAATTGTCAATTAACCTAACGTTGTAAATTATGCCATAGTGTTTGCCACAAAAAAATTACAAATTTTTTATAACTTTGGGGGTATAGGCTGCTGCATCAATTTTAAGCAATAAAATCATTTTTAAATCTCAATTTACACTATATTTAGGCTACTGTGTTGTTTCATCAAAACTAGATTCGTAAAATTTATTTACATGGGTAGCTAGGATTATTTTCTAAACATGATTGACAATATTTAGTGCTCTATAGCAAAACATAGTAGATCCATACAAAAACTTTTTTCTCACAATACACCACAAAGAAATTCTTTTTGAGATTAGGAATGTTAAATTTAGGTCATTGTCAGACTTGGATTTAATTTCAGTAAACAGCATCATGTCAAAACTGACGAAAACTTATGAGCATTGAACAGATATTTTAATTGGAATTTAATCCTGAGAGTCAAACAGATAAAGAAAAATCATGATGAAGATAAGTTATTTTTTAATTATCCTAAAATAAAATGGTCCAAACCATAGTTTGCAGGCCACATGCGGTGTAGCCTATAATTTTTTCCCTCTGCTGAACAATTTTAAATATTTTAAATCTTGTTTACGACGACGACAAAATCTTGTTCACTCAAATTCTTATCAAAAATTTTAAACAGACACTTCAAAATTAAGTGCCTCGAATCTTTTTTGTCCAGCGCTGTGGAGTTTGTTAATTTCAAAAGTTTACTGTAGACCGCACAGCGAATCCCTCTCTTCTTGGCTTCAATTTCTTCAACTATGGGGAAGCTATCCGAGCCTTTCCCAATCACACCGCTGGTTTTCCACACGTTTTATGGCTTTATAATATTTATTAAAGTTGAGATTTCGATATGAAGGTATAACAGGCTTCCACAAGCCAACGACCACAATTATTTTCTAAACACGACACCTCAAACGGTGCAGCCAACGTACAACCAACGTTCAGCCAACGATACAACCAACGTGCAGCCAACAATGCAAAACGAAATTTTCCCAAGTTTCGTTTGCGATCTATAAACTCACTCTTCAAACCAAACCAAAATCACCGAACCACTTGATCACCAACGATTGAAAGGAATTAAATTTACCAACATCTCAATTTATAGTGTGCTCGCCACGTGTAAGTGAACCAATCAGATTTCATTAAAATCACTGCAGGTGATCTGCCTATAAAGCAGTGAACGCAAACAATAGAATTAATTACGAGGTTTCAAAAAGACTTCTATTCACTTATTAACTTTTTCAATTTCAGTGCGAGTTCTATTTTTATAATTTTAACAGAGTTATTATTGTTTGTTCATAAAGCGTTTTGTGGTTATGAGATCAAAATTTCTCAGATCACCTGTTGTAATCTTTAAATTTTTTGAAAGATAGCTCAAAAGGCTTTGACAAAGGTTTAAAAGGGTTGTGCTATTGCGAAATTCCTCTTTACACCATCAATACCGTTTTGATTCCACATTGATAAATTGACAGTGAGTGAAAAGCTTATGTGTCAGCTGAGAATGACTGATTTTTGCGTTTAAGAAACAGCTGTTTTGCAAAATTAGATGTGCAATCAAGTTGAATTTACTGTTACACCTAGAATAAAGACTTTTTAAACCATATTTAAGAAAAAAAACAAAAATCTCAGATTTGTGGCTTCTACCAGATGCAGATGGTTACTTGGTGCCATCTGTATACAGGGACGTGCCATCAGGAGAGCTAAGTGAGGCAGTGCCTCACCTGTGGGAATCAAATAAAGTACTAATAAAATATTGAAGTCATAGTTTTTGCAAAATAGATGCAACTTACCATTAGTTGAAAAAAATTACTGAAAACTATACTGTACTAGTTGTAATGTAATTAGTTTTACTCTTTAACCCTAATTTTTGACGGTTTAATCATTGTATTTTAATCATTTCGTCAAGCGTTCTTTTCAACAAAATCGCTAATACACGCCAGTGATGCAACTTCAATATTGCCTCCCTTCAGATAAGAAAAGAATAAAAATGGAACAATATAGCGCTTTTTTCTCTTTCGGTAAAAATATCGATTGAAATGAGAGAGATTTGAGGCATGCCGCAAATGTGACATCGTAGATTAGAAAAAACCTTTTTCTTACTCCCGACATTTGTTAAATTTTTTCTCAGTAAGTCGAAATGCACGCATCGTGCAACTGCAAAGCGATAAATTTATTGTAAGTATTAGGAATAGAAGTCATTTAGTATCAAAGCTAAGAAATTTTTCAACAATTAAGCTTTTAATCTAATTTTTATTGTTTGAACTCAATTTTTGGCAGCATTTTTATATTTATAACATACATTTCTTACTAACACTAATTCATAAACTATCCCTTACCTTCAAGGCTACTAGTAAGAATTGTTTTTTCCCCCAGGCTTTCCTGGAAAATTCTCCCAGATTTATGCAAAATCTTTTAACATACAAACAAAATGACAATAACAATATTACACATTATTTGCAAAGTTTATTGAAAGTTTTAAAGTTCAAACGTAATGTCAAATATCGATATATTTTTTTAGAAGCTCAGCATAAATAGCATAAGTTGTTCCATTTGCCACATCTTGAACCAATGCCTGCTTGGTTCCCATTTAGTACAATCAGAATTATTTTTCTAACAGATTGTTTGGTCAAAATTCTATCAGCGATTGTTTTAGTTTTCAGTGAATTAGTCTTTTTGTTCTTGATGTTATTAACTTGTGAAAATATTCGCTCGACACACGCTGACGAATGTGGTAAGCAAGTTAAATTCATCACTCATTAAAGAAGTAATGGGAATTTGGATTTTTTAAACTATCCTTAATAGAACTCAAATTGTACCAGTAGGAAGGGAAGGTAAGGTAGTTTGATACAATTTTGACATTTATGACATTTAAGCAAAAATGGTTAGACTTACACCTCTAAATTTATGTCTATAATAAAGTTTGGTTCTTTCCCGACATTTCAAGAAAACTTTGAGCACTTCACCTTGTCATATTTTTTTGTTATTACTTTTTGAAATTACTCACTCAATCGTATCAAATTACCTTTATAGGAAGGTAATTTGATACTCGTCAAACGCAATTTGATACGCTGAAGGTACATTGATACAGGATTATTACACAGGTCTACAAAATTTGATCAAGTTTCAGAAACAAAAATGAAAAGTATGCAGTCTAGCTAATTTGAGGGGCGCTGGTTTCAAATCTGTCATTAGTTTTGCTGTAACGGGTCACATTTTTTAAAAAATACGATTTAAAATTTTTGCTCTACGCATTGAAAGGCATAAACTAATGTGTAGCTATATGCATACAATATCACATACTAAGGGTTTTTATAGAAATATACTAAGCACAAAGAAGAATACAATTACACTGAACACAATTTTATGGCAATAGTTTCCTTTTTTTAGATTGACGAGAGTGTTGAAAGTCCGAAGATTCACGTATCAGATTCCAGCAATAGTCCGCTATCATGCTGACATTCCATTTTCCCTGATACCTTTTTTCCATCACTTTAATATCTTGGTGAAACCTTTCACCCTGTTCTTCACTGAATGCCCCTAAGTTTTCTGGAAAGTAGCTCAAATGACTATGTAGGAAATGTACTTTAACACTCATGTTACAGCGCAAGTTATAAAAAGCTTGTAATAAGCTTTCCACAAGTTCGTTGAAATTCAGGGATTTGACGTTTCCCAGGAAGTTCTTCACCATATCACAAAATGCTTTCCATGCATTTAATTCTTCTTTCTTCATGGTGGAAATAAATGTCTGGTCTTTTACCAAAAGCCGAATTTGGGGCCCATCAAAAATACCTGCTTTGATTTTTTCATAAGTAAGCCTCGGAAACTTTGTACAAAGGTATTTGAAACACTCTCCCTCTTTGTCCAAAGCCTTGACAAACTGTTTCATTAACCCCAACTTGATGTGCAGTGGTGGCAATAATATTTTTTCTCTTTTCACCAATGGAATGTTTTTTATGTTCTTCTCTCCTAGTATAAATACCTCTCTACTCGGCCATTCTCTTTTTATCCAGTGGTCTTGCTTTGCTCTGCTATCCCACAAGCATAAGATGCAAGGGTATTTTGTGTTCCCACCTTGTTGCCCAAGGAGAATGGATAAGACCTTTAAGTCTCCACATATTACCCATTCATGTTCAGCGTATTTGATTTTGTCGAGAATGCTTTTCATATTTTCGTATGTTTCCTTCATTTGTATCGAATGTCCTATTGGTACAGAAGCAAGTTTATTGCCATTGTGTAACAGAACACATTTCAGGCTTCTTTTGGAACTGTCTATGAAAAGCCTCCATTCTGATGGAGTGTATGATGTCCCCATAGCAGTTATTAGTTTTTCTATGTTATCGCAGAACAGCAAATTTTCTTCCATTTTGAAGAATTCCATGAGACCTTTTTCCCTATAACGATAAAAGCTGACTTTGGTTTCTGGAGCCAGCAAGTTTTTTTCTTTTAGTCGTGATAATAGCAGTTCAGCAGAAATTTTTGGAAGATCAAGTTCCCTAACTAAGTCATTCAACTCTGCTTGAGTGAACAGTTGCGGTTCATCATTTTGATGGACGAGTACAAAATCTTCACATAGTTCACTTTCCTCACTTGAAGATATAGATTCACTTTCACAGAGATGAAAACCATGGAATGTTGGTTTAGGTACTTTATCACTATGAGGAACTGGTTGAATTGCTGATGGCCAACTGGGATATGCTATGGAAGACCTCGTTTTAGATGTTATACCGGTAGTTTTGACAGCACAAAAGTAACAGTCACTAAGATAATTTTGAGGCTCTCGCCATACCATTGGAACTCCAAATGAGAAATGCTTCTTCCCTTTCATCCACAAGCTGAATGTCGACATACAACTAATACATACTTTGTGTGGGGCCCATGTCTTGTCTTGGTCCCCCAGTTTCACACCAAAACAAGCGTAGTAAGCATTTTTTATTAATGGAGTTACATTTCGTCTATCTTTTTTCCTTGTAAACCGACCACAAATGTAGCAGAAACTGTCTGGATCATTTACACACCATGACATAATGGACATCAGATTCAAAATCAGCGCCCCAAAGTTAGCCAAGGACACCTGTTTTCTACTTTGTTTCAAAAATTGTGTAGACTAGTGTTATTAATAAAAATAATAGCACCAACAGCAGTCAATTTGAATGAAATAAATACTTGCACACTCGGCAGCAATTTTCCGCAATTTTCTCAGCAGACATGCAAAAAGAACGTCCAATTTTGCATCACAGTTACTTTGAATAAATATAACGAACATAACGAACAAACATAACGAAAATTTAAGAACAAATATAAAAAGACAGTCTACACATACCGATAAAAAGTCTACAACCCTATATAAAAAAAGTATTAGCCTGCCTAACGTAACATTTGAATCGTTCTGTAAATTGTTATAAAAAAATATATTTGACTCGTCATATTTGAACTCCAGTCACATTCTAGAGCAGCATGTTTTTTTGTTTAATAGTTTCATGTTGGTTGTAGCTTTATCCCCAAAATCTCAACTAAAGAGATTTTCAAAACTTTTATGCCAAGCTTTATTTGACCCCGATATGCCCAAGATATAGCAAAATATGCTAAAACTGTTATTGTTTGCTAAAATATTTCTCAATAGTTAGAAAATGATAATTTTTAAAGATTGTTACATGTTTAATATTGCTTCAAAAAACAAGTTTTTCATAATCCAAGAAGTTTTAAAGTTAATATTTCATAGTTTAATTTGTTAAGAAAATCCATTTTCTGAAGCATCTGTATGTAGGCTGCAAAACACAGTAACCACTATGCAGTATTGCAATGCGGTTTTAAAAAAAGCAAATTTATGGGAGTAACAAAATAGGTAAAGCATTGAAGTTCTTGGCACAAGCAATTGATTAAGCTAAATCAAGCTTACTAAAGTCATAATCAAATCGTAGCTGACTGCTCTTTCTGGCTGAACCGCCAATAACAAGTGGAGCCGGAAGTTTCAAAACAATGTCTTGTGGTGCAAATGAAGCACCATCTGCTTCGTTAATTATAAAAGTGGGTGCTGTACTGTTATCTCCTGGAATAATCTTGCGGTTAACTTTTTGCAAAAATATACCTTCGTAATTTTCCCCATCAAACTCATCCACTCGAGCTATGTATTTTAATGTTCTAGATTTACCGGAGACCAAAACAACAACATAATCGCCCACATTTGCTTCCATAATTTTATCCAATGAATCACAGTCGCTTTCATCATCATACACCACATCTCCCTCATCAGATGACGACGACACAACAGCATGTGTAGCAGCCCTCTTTTTTTGAGAAAATAATTTTCTTTTAACATTCTTTGCACTCTTCTTTGACTTCTTTCCTGCTTTTTCAATTGCTTGCTTGGCAACTTCATCTCTATTGGGAGTATCGGTATACACTCTGCTTTTGCCTTTTTTCCGGTTTGACCTTTTTTTAGGTGATGCTTTTGGAAGTGGCATAATGCTAGCAGGGGGAATATAACAAGAAACTAAGTTGCTTTCCTCATATCCTGATGAAATTACTGACTGAGCGGTTAGTTCAACTGTCACGTTTTCAACAAGATTAGCTTTTGGTATGCAAGAACTTGTGGATTGCTCAGCAGCAAATTCATTTTGAAGAAGCTGCTGTGTGGTGCCAGAACTGTTTGGAACAGTTTTAGAGATAAGGTCTTAATCAGTTACAAAAGATGGAGCAAGATCGGCACTTGTAAACAATTCAGGATGGTAAGGCCAGTTTCCAGTAGAACTAAAACCAGATAAGATATTTCGAGGAACCATAGAAATTTGATGAGCTTCATTTATCAAGGCAGGAATCTCATATATGGTTACTTTTTTACCAGGGTTGCACCGTAGCCAATTATCCATAGCTCTGTTGTAACTGGATTTAAAAGAGCCAAAAACAGTTTTGTCCAACGGTTGCAATTTATGTGAGGTTTTAGGTGGAATTGTTAGCAAAACTATGCCTTTTTCACGAGCTTTATCAATGACACTCAAAGAGATGTGTGTTTCATGATTGTCCAATAAAACCAAAATTTTGTTTTCTTGGGAGCTGCAGGTTAAATCTCCAACGTGATCAAGAAAGTCAAGAAATGCGCTTTCATTGATCCATCCAGATCTTGTTGCTTTTCCTATAGTACCAACTGGAGCACCACGAATGAAATGTTCTCGGTAATTTACTCTTGGGAAAATCAGCATTGGGGGCAAAGCATAACCAGCTGCACAAACTGCATAGACTGCAATTACCAGCTCCCCTCGCTCTGTGGAAGTTATTGCTCCCACATTTTTCATTTCAGTTGGAATTACAACTTTTTTTGGGTTTTGCACAGTTGTAACCCCCATCTCATCAATATTAAATATTCGGTCAGCAGTGAAGTGATGTTTATCCAAAACGTTCGCAAGGTTGTTAAAATACTCCTTAACAACAGGCTCATTAAATCCAGATGCTCGACCAATTGATGTTGCTTCAGGTGCACGTATAGACAAATTTTATCTTTTTTTAAACCCTAGCCACCATTGTGTTCCAGCTTTTTTGCATCCAAGACTTTGGAACAACAACATTGTTTTTCACAGCATATTTAAATGCCAACTCTTTGCATTTTTCCAAGGACAAGCCAAAGTACATACCTGCCAAGTAACCAATGTGAGTGGCAAGGTCTTTTTCCATGTCAGGTGAAATAATTCTATTTTTTATGCTAGTTGACTTATATCCAACCGCACAATTTGGATTGGCTTCCTTTTTTTTCTTAAATCTCATTAAAGTCATCTTATCAATCCCAAAATAATCAGCAGCTTTGCGATATGAAAATCCTTCTTCATTAATTAACTTTGCAGCTTTTTCTAAAACATCTTCTGGTGATCGCACGCTTCTGTTGGTCTTTTTAATATATTTTGAAAGCATGGTCTACCTATTTGTATAGAATAGACCTCAGTAACGAAGTTAATAATAAATACTAAAATTTGAAAGCAATAAATAGGAAAGTTTACTGAATATTACCGAATAAATCTGCAGCTGAAAATATAACGTGTCATTAGGCCTATAGCAAGCAATTCCACGTGTGTTTATTACAACACCTATGGTTAAAACAATTGCTAGGTTACTAGTAGCACTTGCTGGTAACTATATAGGTTTAGTTGCTGCTGGGTGAACTTACTAAGAGTTTGCACAGGTTACAAGTAAAACTTATATGTTAATTAGATAAGAGTATAATATAGCCTATATATATATCCCTAATGAAACACTATAAAAGCTCTTCGTTAGCCTAGCCAATTAGGCTACTAAGCATCAAGCACATACCGGTAACATTTGTTAAATACTAGTTTGCATAAAGCCATTTCACGGAATGATTAGAATATTCTAACTCAAAAATACAAAACATCTAAAGCTGTAAACTTACATAAAGTAATTGGATAAGTTTTAGCTGCTTACACTAGTTTGTTTTTTTATTTAAAACTTTGTTTTACCTAAACATTTACGTAAATATGTATTTAAGAAAAAGAAGGTAATTTGATACCGTGTATCAATTCACCTTCCCATTGATGTATCAATATATCTTTTTTCCGATTTTGCACTCAAACTATTTTTTTTGAAACAATGAATTGGAATTAAAAAATAAAACTACCATTAAAAGAATCTTTCTTTTATGTTCTTACAACTGATAAAACCTTTTTTTATTTTCCACGCTTTCTGACAACACAAGAAGCAGTAAAACGTAGGCCACAACTTTTACAAAAACCTACAAAATTTACACTTTTACTCTTAACAGCTTTTCCAAATTAACTGGCGCTTAGAATTCAACATGGACGTTATTTTTTTGTTTTGTGCAACATTTGATGGCGATATTTTCATTCAATTTCTTTTCTGGAATCCTGTAGGGTAGGTGTATCATATTACCTTTAGTATCAAACTAGCCTACCTTACCTTACCCTACTGTGGTATGCTTTCAGTTGATATTTGCAGTGGAAGCTCTTTAGCTGTAAGCCGCTATAGCTTCTCCACTGATCATCAAGCTCATTTACTTCTTCAGTAATAATATTTCAATTTTTCACTGCATTATTCACCAGGAAAATGTGTGAGCAGGGCCGTGACTATCGCCGGTGCAGCAGGTGCAATGCACCGGGGCCCCGCATTGCTACATTTTATTGTAAATTATTTCCGTTAAAAGCTTAAGTAAACTTATTATTATTAAATGTGACACTTCATCAATAATTTTAATTTCTATTTAACGATCTAATTTATTTAAAGTATTTCTTTACATATTTAAAGTTTCAATTGTGACCTATTCATTTTAATTGTGACGCAGTCATGATGTAATCGGTACGCTACCCCCACTCAAGTCTGTTTAGTAAAATAAGTTTAAGCTATAATGATCATATAGCATCATATTTATTCGCTTTATTTTACCTTGTACTTCTTCTTCTTCTCCTTTCGGCCTTTCCCATTAGTCAGGGGTGGCCACAGCGTATCATCATTCTCCACATCTTTCTGTCTTCAATATGTCTTCAATATGTACCTTGTACAGTAATTGTTAATAAGTTTTGCTTTATGACGTATTCATACGTAATATCACGGGATAGTTTCGAGGTAATTCTACAATTTTCCACCATAGTACAGTAACTTAATAGTATCACGTGTTACATAACTTCTTTACCAGCCTTTTAACTTGGTGTTTTGTGAATTAACAGTAACTGTCTGGCTGGCTTGCATCGTCGTAAAATAATTAATTCAGAAAATATAGTATCTTCTCGAAGTTGCTAATTTTTTCTGCTAAATTTTGTCCGCCTTATATAAATAGGTAAATTCGTAATTTGTGCTGTGAAAGTCAGCGTTTTGTTGTGTTACTGTTTTGCCTGTGTGACAGGAGTTAGAGTTTAAAGGTTAGTGAGATCTAACCGCCTTAGTTTGTGAGAATAGTGATTCTATTTGAATAAGTGATTTTTTTTAATTGTAATTGTAATTTGTTTAATAACTTCTATAAGAAAAACTGATGCCTAAACAATTGTATGCTTGTAAAGTTTGCAATGATGAAATCAAAGAAAAAGGATATAAAGCATACATATGTGAACTCTGTCCAACATGGATGCATGCAAAATGCTTATTTCCAAATGCCAGTGAGACAAAACTAAAGATTTTATATGAGTTTAACACCTCCTTTGATGTTAAATGCTGTGATTGCAAAAATATAAAAAAACAACAATTCAACGACTTAGTTTCTAGAGAAGATTTTAATCAAATGTTTTTGGAAATGGAATCCAAGTGGCTGGAAAATCATGAAATGATTAACTCCATTAACGAAAATCTTTGCAATTTAAAAAAATATATAACGGTTCCAGATCACAGCTTTCAAAAAAAGGATGAAATAATGCATAGCAAAGAATCCAATTTTTCCAATCTAGACAAACATATTGTGGTTGTTTAAAATCATGAAGGTAACTTTTCTGAAGATAGTTGGGCTACAGTAGTAAAAAACAAAGTGTCTTCAAAACTGAAATCTGTGCCAGTGCACAAAACTGTATTAAATAAAAAAGGTCAAGGTTGCATTTTTCTACCTTCAGAAAAAGAAAAGCATAAAGCAATTGAGGTGCTAAAAAGTGATTTTAAAGTGACACCAAGTAACCCTACCTCAAGTAAAAACCTAAGTCCAAAGTTAAAAATATACAATTTAAAGAACATAGATTTGAAAATAAGGAGAAACTGAAAGAAGCCATACTTGAAAAAAATAGTGATATAAAACATTGCTGGGAAAGCAATAAAGACAGTGTTTTTGATGTTCTCTTTATAGCCTAAAATCAAAACAACATTTCATTGTACTCTATTGTTAGAGCCTCATCTGATGTAAGAAATATAATCCAAAAGTCAGCAAGAGTTTTTATTGATATGAACTCACATAAAGTGACTGATCACTTTCATGTAATACAGTGCTTTAAATGCCAAGGCTTCGGACACAAGGCTGGTTCCAAATTTTGTCCATTGGTAACTAGTGAAAATTCAGTATGTCTGTATATCCAAAACTTGTCCTTACAAAAATAATGCTGATGAATATAAATGTTCTAACTGCTTAAAAAGCAGAATTAAGGATTACCATAAACAGGCAAAAGGATATACATCCTCAGATATGCAGTGTCCATTAAAAACAAAGGAAATAAAGAATCATGGCCTTGACTAATATGGATTCAAAAAACTGACTTCAGTCTCAAAGTCAATAACATTGTTAAGTTTTAATTGTTGTTCAATCCGCTCAAAGGTTCCTCAAATTATGGAATTTATAACTGACACTGATACTGATATTGTACTACTGCAAGAAACATGGCTCAAAAAGTCAGACACTGCAATTATGTTTAATATTCGGGAGTATAACTATGAGATTTTACAAACAAGAGAACCTAGAGCTTCTGATACTGGAGGAGGTGTGGCTATTCTTTTCAAGAAAAAGTATAATACGAGGGTCAGTCAATAAGTAATGAGACTTTCTCAATTACTTTGGTGTTCCTGGAGTTGTGCAACTGAAATTTTATGTGATGATTATGAATGGAGTTGTCATCTTATTTACAACAAAACTTGTTTATTTTCAGATTACTGTAGGTGTGACGATAAATTGAAATGACTACTAGGCTAGGAAACAGCTCATGCTTGGAACAAAGAGGAGTCATCAGATTTCTGTTGGCAGAGAGTGTAAAATCATGTGAGATTCTGTCTAGAAGGCAAAGACAATATGGTCCTTCCTGTATGTCTAGAGCAAACTTCTACAAATGGGTGCAAGCATTCAAAGATGGACGCGAAAGCATTACTGATGATCTGAGAAGTGGAAGACCTGTGGATGTCTCTACCCAGAAGCAGTACAGGCAGTTGAAGACCTGATCAAATCTGATAGAAGGGTCACTTTAGATGAAATTGCTACAAACTTGGACATCTCCCATGGCACAGTGTACGCAATTGTGCGTGAGAAGCTGCGTTTTTCAAAAGTCAGCTGTCGCTGGGTTCCAAAGATGTTAACGGATGATCACAAAATGCAGCGCCTGATGGCTTCCAGAGCATCACTACGCAGATACAGAAAGGAGGGAGATGTATTTCTATCGAGAATAGTGACAACTGATGAGACCTGGGTCTTTCATTATGAACCTGAATCGAAACGACGATCAATGGAGTGGAAGCATGTTTCTTCCCCAGTGAAGAAAAAATTCAAATCTCAGAAAAGTTTAAGGAAAGTCATGCTCACTGTGTTCTGGGACAGAAATGGGCCGATCACTATCAGTTTCTTGGAAAGGGGCAATACTGTGAACTCAGAGAACTACTGTGAGCTGCTAACTCAAGTGAAAAAAGACATTAAGAACAAACGGAGAGGACTTCAATCAAGAGGTGTGATTCTCCTTCAGGATAATGCAAGGCCCCACACAGCAGCAAGAACCCTAGCCAAAATTGAAGATTTAGGCTGGAAACTTCTAACACACCCACCCTACAGCCCAGACCTTGCACCATCTGATTTTCACCTCTTCGGCCCACTCAAAGAGAGTATGAGGGGAATTCACTTCCAGACTGATGAAGAAGTGAAGGCTGCTGTGAGCAACTGGCTAAGGACCCAGTCCACGGAATTCTATGCCAAAGGAATAGACAATCTAATATCAAGATGGAACAAGTGTGTTGCAAAGGAGGGAGACTATGTTGAAAAATAAAAAAGCATTTTTTGATTACCAGTCATTGCAAACTTGAGTTATTAAAAAAATCTCATTACTTATTGACTGACCCTCGTATTAAAACTGTCATGGTGCATACTTTTCCATCATTTGAACACATTACCTGTTCTTTTTTAACAAACATAGGAATAATAAATTTAACAACTATATATTATCCTGGCTACTCACCTAAGCATAAATATACTCAAGTACAATTTCTTTTGAACTTTAAAGATTTTTTAAATTCTTGCTCTGAAGGAATTCATTTAGTGACAGGCGACTTTAATATTCATTATGAAAACAGTAATAAACATGAAACAAAATTACTTAAAAATATTCTGGACCAAAATAATTTTACTCAATTGATTACTTTTCCAACCCATAAAGCTAAAGGAACCATTGATTTATGCATAATTAATAACAGTGCTTCAAAATACATCAGTGATCTAAATAGAAATAACGACTTTTTAAATGACTTGTCAGATCATTATCCAATCTGTTTTAAATTGAATGCACATACCAAGACTAAACCTTCTAAAATTACTATTAAATCCAGAAACCTTGAAGTTTTTGATATAGAGCAATACAAACAACAAATAAAAAAGTCTCTTAGTCATGATGAATTAAAGGTACTCTCTGTTTCTTCTTGTATAGATATCTATAACACAACAATGCAAAACTCTTTAGATATGATAGCTCCAGTAGTGGAAAAAACTGTTCAACATAGGCCCCTTCAATCATGGTTTAATCTGAAGTTGAGAAATTTGAAAAAGAAAAACCGTCAAGCTGAAAGAAGATACAAAAAGTTTCCCAATAAATACAATTTACAAGAATATAAAAAACAACAAATGACTTACTACTCAAATATTAGGCAAGTCAGAGTAGATTATTATTCCAGAATCTTACAGAATAGCGAAAAAAACAAAATTGCTGTATACCATGATACAAAAATTGTCTGGAGACACCATACAAAAAGTATTGCCATCTGGATATGCTACTAAAATATTAGTTGAAATGTTTTCAAAATATTTTTATGAAAAGGTAACTACTATTCGTTCAACCATAAAAGTAAAATCTTCTGAAATAAATTTTGCCACAAATGTTAACACCAATAAAGATAGCCAATTGTATGAAATGTCTGAATTTTCCCTTTTCTCTATTGCAGAGCTTGCTAGTATAATCTCCTGCATCACTAATAAAAGCTGTCACTATGATCCTTCTCCTGTAAACTTAATCAAGCAGTGCTCAGACATTATTTTTCCAATATTGCAATTGATTATAAATAAATCTTTCAAAGAAGCAAAAGTGCCACATCAATTAAAGAGAGCAAATGTTAGTCCCATAATTAAAAATAAAGACCTTGATCCTGATAATCTAAAGAATTATCGTCCGATAAGTAATATACCTCTCGTAGCAAAAGTACTAGAAAAAGCTGTTTTCTATCAAGTAAATGAACATCTCCAAAAACATGGTCTTTACAGTTTAAATCAGTCTGGGTATAAAGAAAACCACTCTTGTGAAACCACTTTGTTGAAAATAGTTGATGACATGTAAAAAACAATTCATATTGACAATCTCTCGGCAGTTTCAATGTTGAACTTATCAGCAGCATTTGATACTGTAGATCATGAATGTTTACTGTTTAAATTGAAAACTTTTTATAAAATTACAGGAAATGCTTTGAAATGGTTTATTTCATATTTAACAAATCGTACATCTGCTGTAGTAATAAATGGTGTTCATAGTAGTTATAGGTCTCCAATTTTTAGTGTTCCACAAGGTTCTTTCCACAAGGTTCTCGTGTTCCACAAGGATCATTATTATTTATTTTGTACATAAATAAACTTAAAAGTCTAGGAGAAAATTTTGGCGTTACAATTCATTCTTATGCAGACGATACAACTTTGTAAATTGGCTTGAATCCCAAACTAGAATTTTATACTGTTGTGGAAAAGTTAAAAAACTGTTTGCATAAAATCAATTTATGGATGTCTAAAAATTTTCTAAAGCTTAATGTAAACAAAACACAACTTCTTGTCTGCAGAAAAAAACGATTACTAGACACTTTTCAACCAAATATTCTTAATCTAAAAAACTCACTAAATTTAGACACCGATTTATTACCCAAAGCAAAATTGTTAGGTGTAGTATTGGATCAATCTTTATCTCTGGACCATATGATAACTGAGACCTGTAGAATTTGCTATTTTAAACTCACTAAACTCCGTAATCTGCGATCATTCCTATCTTACAATCATAAAATTATGTTGGTAAAAACTTTTATTATTTCTCATATTAACTACTGCAATAGCCTTTATGCCTGTTTACCCCATTATTTACTGCGTACATTGGAAAGACTATTAAACAGAGGACGTGACGGAGTCGCAAAATTGCCTCGTCCTTCCAGCTCCGCACAACGCGCTTCACGACCAGCACCAGACTTTATGATTTATTTTATTAGAAACAAAACAATAATTGCAGCGCTAGTCGGAAACGGTTTTCTAAATAAATGTTACATTAATCAATTTCAACGGGGAAACACCATGCACACACTCACCAACGATGTTGGGCGGACGAGCAAAGAGATCGACTTTATGAACCAATTTGCTACCAAACGTAGCCAATGTCCAAGGGGACTAATAATTATTAACAGTTAAATTCAGATACAAAGTATACAATAAAATTGGATCTTTCATCGATCACAAAGCTTCTCTCCAAAATAAAGTGGCAAGCAACACTTGCCCAACACAAGGTGGCATTACTTGATGCCCAACTGCCGCGCGAGAAAGCACTTAAAGGCGGCGCTGATTATTTAGCGCTAATATAGAAGTCGCGCCGGCTCGAATCTCGCTAGCGGTGACCTACGTGACAAACATTACGCGAACGACGTAACAGCTTGCATAAGATTTATTTTTAATATTTCGATTTTTAATCATAATCTGCTTTCATATTTTAATTCTCACATATTGCCTATTGAATATCGTATTAAGTACAAATTGTGTCTAACAGTACACAAAATACTAAATAATTTATCGCCAAAGTATTTAACAAATCTCGTAATTGTGTATAAGCCTTTGAAGGAAAATCTTAGATCAGGCAAAGATAATTGGATTATTAACACAACGCATCATATTTCAAAAACAATTTCTCATCAAACAATGGAGGTATTGGCATATATTTAAAAACACCATTAAATTTTAAAATTCGTCCTGATTTATGCTTGAATGAAGACTTAGTTGAAGATATTTGGGTTGAAATTAAATTTAATAATTGTAATAAAGCTTATGTTGTGGGGGGGATTTACTTCCATCCTCATTCATCAATATCTAACTTCCAACTTAAATTAGAATGTGTCATAGAAAAAATAAATTTAGAAGGATTAAACTATTTTATACTGGGTGATTTTAACATAAATTTATTAAGTGATGCTCCCTCAATCATTCAATATAAAGAATCTCTTGAATCATTAGGTGTAATTAATCTTATAAATTGTCCTACAAGGTACATGAACATGCAAACTCCATCATTATTAGATCATATATACTGTAATAATTCCGCAAGCAATATTGTTTCTGGCTCAATATCTTATGATATAAGTGATCATAATCCAGTTTTCGTGATGATACCCAAAAATAAGGTTTCACCAGCAAGTAGACCACCATGTGAAATATTGAAACGAGATTTTTCAAATTTTTCTGAAGTTGATTTTTTAGATTCTTTAACAAAAGGCTTAGACAAAAGCAACCTAGGTAATAACTTTTCAGACCCAGAAGCAGAATTTTCAGAATTTTTGAATATATTTCTAAAAAGTCTTGAGACTCATGCTCCAAAACAAAAATTTTCTAGAAAGAAAATCAAATTTTATTTTAAACCTTGGCTGACAAAAAGTATTCAAAAAAGTATAAAAGAAAAAAATAGACTTTATCAAATTTCTTGTAAACATTCACATACATGTATACATTACAAAAAATACAAACAATATAATAACATACTAACACATGTAAAACAACAATCAAAACAAAACTATTTTCAGTATCAGTTGGAACTTAACAAAAACAATAGCAAAAATACATGAAAAATGATTAAAAACATAATACGAAAACCTGCCAGTGGTAGTTTAATTACAAACATTAAGTGTCCAGAGTCTAATAAAGACTTATTTTCACCTAAAGACATATCTTCATGTCTAAACAACTATTTTACATCAATAGCAACAAAATTGGCAAATTCTCTTCCAAAAACAAGTCCTTCAAAACCATTAAATACTGTTTCCACTTGCTCTTCATTATTTATTAAACCAGTAATTGATGAAGATATCATAAGAGAAATTAATTTATTAGACAACAGTAAATGTGATGATACATATGATATACCTGTAAAAATTCTTAAATTAAGTAAAAACGTAATAGCACCTACATTATGTTATTTAATCAACAATTGTATTAATAAAGGTGTTTTCCCAAATGCATTAAAAATTGCCAAAGTATTACCAATTTATAAAGGGGGTGATAGAGACATTACTTCAAATTATAGGCCAATTTCCATCTTACCCCACTTTTCAAAAATTTTTGAAAAAATTCTTAAACATAATTTAACGGATTTTATTAATAAGTACAAAATCATATCAGAAAATCAATATGGTTTTCAGGAAAGCAAAAGCACTAGTGATGCACTTATTGAACTAGAAAATTACTTGCATTATCAGCAGGCAAACAATAAAATTACTTGTGGAATTTTTCTTGATTTGAAAAAAGCTTTTGATACAGTAGACCACACTGTTTTAAAACAAAAATTAATTGCAATGGGTATTAGGGGGCTTCCTTTTGATTTAATTTCTTCTTATCTAGCAAACAGATATCAATTTACATGTATAAATTCAACTAAATCAGATAAAAATTTAATAAATCATGGTGTCCCACAAGGTAGTGTCCTTGGCCCTATTTTATTTCTCCTATACATAAATGATCTTCCAAATGTTTCAAGCTTAAAAACTCTTCTTTTTGCTGATGATACAGCACTTTTTGCCTCTGGTAATAACTCATCTTCAGTAGAAAAAGTGGTCAATGAAGAACTTAAAAAAATTGAAAATTGGTTGATTAAAAACAAGCTTACTTTAAACACCCAAAAATCAAGCACTATAATGTTTGGAGAAAAGAAAACTGAAAATAACATGATAAACATTCATAAAAATGACAGTCAAATTTGCCAAAAAGACGAAGTTAAATACCTGGGAATTGTAATTGATAAAAATCTAAAATGGAAACCACATAGGCTATAGATAAATTAACTACCCAAATATCTCAATCTGTGGGAATGCTGTATCATTTAAAAAAATACCTTTCCTTTAATAATCTAAAGCTCGTGTACCATGCACTTATAAAAAGCAGATTGCAATATGGCATAGTTCTGTGGGGAAATGCAAATCAATCAGCACTAAAAAACCTTAATAAAATGCATAATAGAGCTATACGATACATTAGTATGCAACCATATAGAACAAGATTAAATGAATTGTATGCATTTTCTAAATTATTAAAGATAAACGAATTGTACCAATATTCTGCAATGAAATTCATGTTTCGATTATACAATGACAGAGAGTTTAAAGAAAAATTTTCTTTAGTAAATGAAATTAATGCTTATAACACACGGCAATCAATCAATAACAACATCTTTATTTCACATTTTTTGGCTTGTAAATCTTCTAATAGTCTTATAGTAAATTGTATGAAAATGTGGAACAAGCTGCCAATTAATATAAGAACCGAACAAAGAATTAAACCATTTAATAGATTATTGTACAAATACCTTCTAGAAACCTATGAAATTTAATCAACATCCAAATTTTACCCATATAAATTATAAATTTTTAGTATTAATACAGAATGAACTACATGCAGATATAACCACTGTAATTTTGGCAGAAAAAAATCCTATTTCTTAAAAAAAGAAAAAATGCCGCGGCAACACATGACGCTTTTGACGCACGAGACAAAAGAACCATCTAAAGCATACAGCGAAGATCTTCAACTGAATTTTAAAAAGCTGTTTAACGCAGTTTGGTTTCATCGACAGCAAAAGAATTATTTTAAATTTCTTGAAGAATTTAAATTCTTTTTCAAAAATAAATTAAAATAACAAGTTTATGATTAAATCACGACAAACTTTTTCTAGAAGCAGAAACATATAAAAATGCTAAATAAAATCAATATCCTTAGAAAAAACCTTAAATTAAACAAACTTCCGGATCGATATTCATGCAATGTTAGTTGTCATGTTGAAACAAATTTCATACTCATCATAAATCCGTTATTATTATATGGCAACACCATAATAGATTAAACAGAAAATTGTCTTCAATGTCACCTGGTCAAGATCCGAAATAAACAGCGATTTTCAAAAACTAAAAACAGCGCCCGACTTTTACTTGTTCGAATTCAAGCTTAAATTAAACAAACTTCCGGATCATAATTCATGCAATGTTACATGTCATTTTGAAACAAATTTCATACTCATCATAAATCCGTCCTCGTTATATGGCAACACCATATTAGATTTAACAGAAAATCGTCTTAATTGTCACTTGGTCAAGACCCGAAATAAACAGCAATTTTCAAAAACTAAAAACAGCGCCCGACTTTTACTTGTTCGAATTCAAGCTTAAATTAAACAAACTTCCGGATCGATATTCATGCAATGTCAGATATCATTTTGAAACATATTTCATACTCATCATAAATCCGTTGTCATTATATGGCAACATTATATTAGATTTAACAGAAAATTGTCTTGAATGACACTTGGTCAAGATCCGAAATAAACAGCGATTTTCAAAAACTAAAATAGCGCCCGACTTTTTACTTCTTCGAATTCAAGCTTAAATTAAACAAACTTCCGGATCGATATTCATGCAATGTTACATGTCATTTTGAAAAAAATTTTATACTCATCATAAATCTGTTGTCATTATATAGCAACACCATAATAGATTAACCAGAAAATTGTCTCGAGTGTCACCTGGTCAAGAGCCGAAATAAACAGCGATTTTCAAAAACTAAAAACAGCGCCCGACTTTTACTTGTTCGAATTCAAGCTTAAACTAAACAAACTTCCGGATCGATATTCATGCAATGTCAGATATCATTTTGAAACAAATTTCATACTCATTATAAATCCGTTGTTATTATATGGCAACACCATATTAGATTAAACAGAAAATTGTCTTGAATGACATTTGGTCAAACAACGAAATCAACAGCGATTTTCTACATGTAAAAGTAAATATAGCGCCCGACTTTTACTTGTTCGAATTCAAGCTTAAATTAAACAAACTTCCGGATCGATATTCATGCAATGTCAGATGTCATATTAAAGCAAATTTCATACTCATCATAAATCCGTCGTCATTATATGGCAACACCATATTAGATTAACCAGAAAATTGTCTTGATTGACATCTGGTCAAGAACCGAAATAAATAGCGATTTTCAAAAACTAAAAATAGCGCCCGACTTTTACTTCTTCGAATTCAAGCTTAAATTAAACAAACTTCCGGATCGATATTAATGCAATGTCAAATATCATTTTGAAACAAATTTCATACTCATCATAAATCCGTCCTCGTTATATGGCAACACCATAATAGATTAACCAGAAAATTGTCTTGAATGACACTTGGTCAAACAACGAAATCAACAGCGATTTTCTAAAAGTAAATATAGTGCCCGACTTTTACTTGTTCGAATTCAAGCTTAAATTAAACAAACTTCCGGATCGATATTCATGCAATGTCAGATATCATATTAAAGCATATTTCATACTTATCATAAATCCGTTGTCATTATATAGCAACACCATATTAGATTAACCAAAAAATTGTCTTGATTGACATCTGGTCAAGAACCGAAATAAACAGCGAGTTTTAAAAACTAAAAATAGCGCCCGACTTTTACTTCTTCGAATTCAAGCTTAAATTAAACAAACTTCCGGATCGATATTCATGCAATGCTGAATGTCATTTTGAAGCATATTTCATACTCATCATAAATCCGTTGTCATTATATGGCAACACCATATTAGATTAACCAGAAAATTGTCTTGAATAACACTTGGTCAAGAATTAAAATCAACAGCGATTTTCTAAAAGTAAATATAGCGCCCGACTTTTTACTTGTTCGAATTCAAGCTTAAATTAAACAAACTTCCGGATCGATATTCATACAATATCAGATATCATATTAAAGCATATTTCATACTCATCATAAATCCGTCGTCATTATATGGCAACACCATATTAGATTAAACAGAAAATTGTCTTGAATGACACTTGGTCAAGAATCAAAATCAACAGCGATTTTCTAAAAGTGAATATAGCGTCCGACTTTTTACTTGTTCGAATTCAAGCTTAAATTAAACAAACTTCCGGATCGATATTCATGCAATGTCAGATATCATTTTAAACCATATTTCATACTCATCATAAATCCGTTGTCATTATATGGCAACACCATATTAGATTAACCAGAAAATTGTTTTCAATGACACCTGGTCAAGAGCCGAAATAAACAACGATTTTCTAAAATTAAAAATAGCGCCCGACTTTTTACTTCTTCGAATTCAAGCTTAAATTAAACAAACTTCCGGATCGATATTCATGCAATGCTGAATGTCATTTTAAACCATATTTCATACTCATCATAAATCCGTCGTCATTATATGGCAACACCATATTAGATTAAACAGAAAATTGTCTTAAATGACACTTAGTCAAGAGCCAAAATCAACAGCGATTTTCAAAAACTAAAAATAGCGCCCGACTTTTTACTTGTTCGAATTCAAGCTTAAATTAAACAAACTTCCGGATCGATATTCATACAATGTCAGATATCATTTTAAACCATATTTCATACTTATCATAAATCCGTTGTCATTATATGGCAACACCATATTAGATTAAACAGAAAATTGTCTTAAATGACACTTAGTCAAGAGCCAAAATCAACAGCGATTTTCAAAAACTAAAAATAGCGCCCGACTTTTTACTTGTTCGAATTCAAGCTTAAATTAAACAAACTTCCGGATCGATATTCATACAATGTCAGATATCATTTTAAAGCATATTTCATACTTATCATAAATCCGTTGTCATTATATGGCAACACCATATTAGATTAAACAGAAAATTGTCTTAAATGACACTTAGTCAAGAGCCAAAATCAACAGCGATTTTCAAAAACTAAAAATAGCGCCCGACTTTTTACTTGTTCGAATTCAAGCTTAAATTAAACAAACTTCCGGATCGATATTCATACAATGTCAGATATCATTTTAAAGCATATTTCATACTTATCATAAATCCGTTGTCATTATATGGCAACACCATATTAGATTAAACAGAAAATCGTTTTCAATGTCACCTGGTCAAGAGTCGAAATAAACAACGATTTTCTAAAATTAAAAATAGCGCCCGACTTTTTACTTGTTCGAATTCAAGCTTAAATTAAACAAACTTCCGGATCGATATTCATGCAATGCTGAATGTCATTTTAAACCATATTTCATACTCATCATAAATCCGTCGTCATTATATGGCAACACCATATTAGATTAAACAGAAAATTGTCTTAAATGACACTTAGTCAAGAGCCAAAATCAACAGCGATTTTCAAAAACTAAAAATAGCGCCCGACTTTTTACTTGTTCGAATTCAAGCTTAAATTAAACAAACTTCCGGATCGATATTCATACAATGTCAGATATCATTTTAAAGCATATTTCATACTTATCATAAATCCGTTGTCATTATATGGCAACACCATATTAGATTAAACAGAAAATCGTTTTCAATGTCACCTGGTCAAGAGCCGAAATAAACAACGATTTTCTAAAACTAAAAATAGCGCCCGACTTTTATTTGTTCGAATTCAAGCTTAAATTAAATAGATAAAAAGATATTTGAAAAAATTATGTATATGAGTGTATATACATGTATAACTGCAAATTACTGGTGCTCATCAGAAGAGTACTCAATGGCTTTAATTGTCAGAACGATTATTCCTGATTATCAAAACACAAATATTAAAAAAAACATTTTATTAAAATATTCCCAACAGACTGTTTCACCTGTAAGGCTCATCAGGGGACACAGTTAAAATAAATTTTTACGCTTCAGATGAAAACTCGCATCTTAGAAAATAACGCTACCAAAAGTTTGGGTTTAAACAATTATTTTACTAAAGTAAGTGATTGATAAGCAAATAATTACTTTTATTTCGAGATATTAAAAGAAAACATGCTGTAATGTTGCGCATTGATGTATTCTTAAACTTGGCCAAGCTGCCGAAAAGATTACCGTTAAAGCGTAAAAAAGCTTATGGAGCATTAGTTAAAAGAAAGTGTTATAAAATAATCTTTTTATAAAAAAATGTTTTTATAACACTCTCTTAACGAATGATCCATACTAATGTTTTATACAGTATAAAAAAATTTTTTATATAACACTTGCTCTTAACTAATGATCCATAAACTTTTCTACACTTTTCGGCAGCTTGGCCTAGTTTAATACATCTATGAGTATGCGCAACATTACAGCATGTTTTCTTTTAATATCTCATAAAAAAAGTAATTATTTAATAATTAATCAATCATTAACTTGAGCAAAATAATTGTTTAAACCCAAATATAGCAAATTTTTTAAAATTTGCTAAAGTTTTTGAAATTTTTTGGAGAAATTGGTAATTAGTTCTTGAAATTTAGTTTTTTAAATTCTTGTAGAATTGATTTTATCTTATATTTTTTTCGGTGCCTGTTATGAAAGGCTCTCACCGATAACGCAATCTCGGTGTCTACTAAAAGATAAAATTCTTAATCTTCTTGCTGGATCTGACCTTCGAACCAGCGACAGCAAAAATATAGTCTAGCTAAATTGCAGCTCAGACTACCACAATATCTTCTTTATTAATAAATTATGCTCCAATCCACTTAGGAGCCCACAATAGTATACAATCAAAGCAGCAGGTTAAAGCTCAATAGCTTAATTCTTCACAATCACGTAGACAACCAAACACTTGCGTTCAAAAACTATGACTTCACACAGTTAACAATTTTCCAATTCTAAGTTACCACAACGAATCATCGAATCGTAATAATGCTTCCGAGCGAGCCTTATTTATATTACTCGGTCGTAAGTATCTCGAATGTTCTGAAATTATCCAAATCAAAAACAACAACTATTACGTCAAAGTGAAAACAGGTCAAGCGGATAGTTCTGGAAGTTATTTCAAGATTCGTGAAATTAAGCAGTGTTGCCATTTTTTTATAACTAAATGTAAAATATTTAAATTGCTCATAAAACCGTTATTTCTTAGGCTATTTGAGGCGGACCAAAGCGAAATCAAAGAGATTTTTTATGAGATTGTGAATATACATAGTGTGGGCGATTTTTAGGAACCGAACACCAAACTTTTGATAGCGCTATTTTTCTAAGATGCGAGTTTTCATCTGAAGCATAAAAATTTATTTTAACTTTTAATTTTTGCTTATTTTATTTCTTTCAACGTAAATAATCTTGCTTTTTTTAATTGTTGTGTTCCCTGATGAACCTCACAGGCGAAACGGTCAGTTGGGACTATTTGAATACAACATGTTTTTTTATGTTTTGATAAATACGTATATACATATAATTATATTATATACACAACCCATTAACTATAATTCGTACTGTGTTTAAATAAAACATTAATACAAATCACATTTAGAAAACTAACTCGAAATGGCATGCACAACTCAAAACTAAATATGTATTCTATACTTAATGCTTATTACATTTTCTGAACATCAAAGTATTTTATGGATAATTATGATGTTATCTTTAGTCTATTTTATAGTTATTATTTTTTCCATGGTAAATCGAACCCACGACAAACCTTAATGTTAATACAATTAACGACTTGTGTAGGGCCTGGGTGTAGGACTAGACCCTGAGTGTTGTCTTCTGCGTGTATGACTACATCTAGTCGGTTCGAAACTCAATGTGGTATGCATCACTGACGAGCTTTAACAAGAGCAAAACTCGAGTCTCGTGCTTCTTGTTTTAGGTGGCTTAGTTTCGTTTTTATCAGTAGGTAATGAGGTTAAACGTAAATGTGAAACTTTTATAATTGTAAAAATTTTTACAAATGTTAGCAATAACTATGGAATTTATCGACAATGAAAATTTGAAAACAAAAGTTTATAAAAGCAAAAGAAACAAAAAACCATATGTAAAAGAATTAAAAATTTAAAACCCCAATTATAGACTACAAGAAAAACAATAAAATGCGACTAATTTCAGAATTTTCCTGAATCACCCACTGCATATAAAGAAATTCCAGAGAAAAATGTTGACATTTCCATAGCAATAATAAGCTCATCCTTATTTTTCTCAAATAAACTTCAGCCACTAGTTTGATGGCATGGAGTTTATCTTCCTCACAGTAATTCATGGATATATGTTGATAGTAAGAATATATATGTGAATTTTGTCGGATTTTGTAAACAAAATAAAAGGGGGTCTGTAGTTTTTATCTCATGAATATTTCAATTGTTGTACTTTTGTACCAGACTGAACATGCAGGCTCCCTGCCATTTATTGACATTCATATTAGGAGATTATTAAAAAATTCACCTTGGTTATAAACTTTTAGTTGATATTTTTTTTGAAAGAATAGAGCAAGAAGAATAAGTTTTAATTTTCAAAAATTTTAATTTAATAATTTGCTCATAAAAACAAAATTGCCTCTTAGGATGGCTTAACGTTATTCCTTCAGATATTTCATTGAAGTAGGCTTTTGTTTTCTTTGCTCTTTTGTTTAAAAACTGTCTTGGCAAACCCCATGCAGAAGCAATAGTGGAAGCTGTGTTTACTACTGCGTCAAAACTGCTTCTGAGTTGAGCAATGTTTTCAGCAGCAGTTTGCAGAAGTTTATGGACAATTATTTTACACTTCTATTAAGTCAATTGTTTTACACAGCATAGCTTTCGAAGGAATTTTGACGATCTGAAAAATCTTGCATTGCACAACCAGCATACATATAAAGTTGAAGTTTTCTATGTTTGTTTATTGCCATAGCTTCGTTTCTTTCCTTTGGCTTCGTGCAGGTAAATTTAGCTGTATTATGTATTATAATCTTTCTGAAACGGTTTGCCAAAAGTGTTTTTTCCAGCAAAGACTCGAGCAACGCTTCTTGTATTGTACCCCTGTTTCTCCATTGCTTATACTGTATATGACGCACGACTCCGCATGATGTGTGGAGCATTTAATGGCTTTGAATTCGCTGCGATAAATGCCTCCAGTTTAAACCTGTTGTACCCCAAGGGTTTTGAAGTGATTCTAAAAAGTAAAGACCAAAAAGTTTTTTTGTAAAAATTCGGCCAAGGTGTTATATCTGGTTAGATTAGTTTTTATTTCTTATCATTAAAATAACTATCTTGGCCCTCAATAGTTTTGATTAGCCAAAATGGTCTTCAGCTCGAAAAGGTGGGACAACCTTGTTGTTAATTAGAAAGCATTACCTTATGTCGTCTGACGCAGAAAAGTGAGTTTAGTTCGCGTTATCATAAAACTTAAAACTGGTTTCTTATCCTGTTTATTTATTGTTCGCTGTCCTGAAACCGTTGGACTGCGAACTAAACTGGTCCGATTTTGACGCGAGTAAAAACGGCGGAGCATGCGATGCTTAAACCGGTTCGTTACATATTTTGTAATCGCGGTAGAAGACGAAGATATCAAACCATATGCATGAAAACAATGTGATCAACAATACAACAAAGTAGCTTTCAAAAACTAAAAAACAACACTGTACAACTGAATGATTTCACTTAAACTAAAAATAAGCAAGGTAGTTTATCAGCGCTTTTTAGCCATGTTAATAACGGAATGCTTTCAACCGATCGTACTGAAATTTATCTAGGTCTGAAAGTTGATTCAGGCTAGATAGTCAAATTCGCTGGGTGAAAGTCCAACAATTTCAATGCCTTTGTACTAGATCAGGTGAAATGATGGCTCGTTCAAAATGTCGATGACACAAAACATTGATTTAAAAAAATAATAATTCTGTAGAGACTAAGACAAAAAATCTTTCATCGGGAAGATAACTTTTTTTTGTCTAGTGCCTTCAGTAGTTAAACAAAGTACACTTTAATCCGTATCACATTAATATACATGGAATAACTAGCTTCGAACGCTTTAGCAAACTTAAAGAGGTGTACCTTAAACTTAAGTAAAAAAGTACAATAGAAAGATAAACAATTGTAAGCTTTGAAATCTATGTTTAGTTGTTAGTTAAAATATTTACAGCTTGATTTTTTTATAAGCAGTTATTTAAATTGTGAAATTGTAAACAGAAAATTGAGGGCATGCTTTCGACTGGACTATTGCAAGTGACTTTGGTTTCTCTCCTCATAAAAACAAAAAGTTATAAACGGAGCGTAAATCATTAAAAGTTACTTGCACAAAAACAACTTCATCGCTCAAAAGTTCAAATAAAAAAAATTACGAAAAAGTCAAGCAAGAAAACTAGTAGGGTTGCACATAACACAAAAAAATTAACCTTTTTGAACTAGCAATATAAATATTCGAGATCAAGGCCGTATATAGGTGAGTTCAAACTTTAAATATTTGCCGATTTTTTAAATATTTTTTCTCTTTATTTAAATGGTAAGTTGGCCACGTTTTTTGGTTGGGATTTGGACTAAATTTATAATTGTTTCAAATCAAAAGTTTGGTCACCTCGCAGTATGGCGTCGTTGTGAAAATATGAAGATATATGCATGTCATTTTTTAAAAATATACTACTATAATAAAAAATGTACATTATTTATCGGCTTCAATTTGATTTTAGCCGTAGACTCTTTGTTTCAAATCTGTAACTGTTGACATTTCTTGTAATTGTAATTGACATTGTAATTTCTTGTAATAATAATTAACATTGTAATTTCTTGTAATAATAATTGACATTGTAACTGCCTAACTGTAACAAACAAACACAAAATCTGAAATACGGCCTCAGTAACAATGAATAAATAAACTACACAGATAGCCCCTCGTCTTCAGCTTATCCAGGAACCCTACTACCAAACTTGCAAATTATCGGATTTACTGCTTTTCCGTTTAACAACAGTAGGTGTTAGATAGACAGTGACGTCACCAGGTGTAGGGCAGCGTAATCTGAAAACAATTAATTGATTAATATCTTGGTAAATTTTTAATCCAGAAGTATATGAATGGCTTTTTAATAATTGTAAAATATATTCAAAATAGCTGGTAAGCTGGTAACCAGTAACAAATTAGAATTACTTGATTAAATTTAAAAAACTTGTGGAGTTGGTGAAAATTTTGAGGATTGCAAAAAAACAAAAAACTATTCATGACTAAGTTACAAAGTTGCTAGAAACTACTTGTTTTGAAATTAGTTTTTAATTGTGTCAATTTTGGTTTATAAACTTTTTTTTGAAAAATTTTTATGATTTATTTATTATATTTTGTAATGAACGACATAATTTGACTTTGTTTATAGTGTCAAAGCTTTCAATAAATCTTCCAACACCAGTTATGACAATAATTTTAAATGCGCATATCACAAGCAAAACTCTGAAACATTTATTAAAATAGTAAGAACTCACCCCTATTGACACTAAATAAAAAAACTGAGCTAAAAAAAAAACATGAATCAAAGTTCGGTTCGGCTATCGCTTCTGTTACTATATAATATTATTCTTCAATTCCAGTTATTGCAAAGCTTTTATAAAACTAGTTAAGTGACAATCTGTGCGTATTGAAGCCATCAAATGCATTTTCCAAAACTGGTATTTTTTCTTTTACAATTACAACTATATGTCTCTCTGGTCGTTTCAGCTTTGAGTTAATGCAACAAAAAGACTTCATTTCTTTGCAAAAAGTAAACTAAATTCTGCTAATGCCGCCAGATCGAAGTTGGCACCTTTATTGACAAAAGGTTTCAAACCTTTCTAGTAGAAGTTAATTTAAAACTTCTGAGTAATCTGGTGTTGATAGGAATTAGCCAAAAATAGTGTTAGTGTATTTGTCTTGTATACTGTACCGTACGTTATGAGTAAATCGTATTTTTTGTGTTTTACAACATAATTAAAAATTATGCAATATTTTGTAAAACTGAAAAGTATGTTGTTTCAGGCGAATTGAATTAAATAGAATGTATCTTTACTAAGGTTTAATTAATTGTCGGTGAAGATCTTTTTTTGGTCTTCAGTAAATTTTTCAGACAAATTCGTGTGACATTTTGCCATCTTCGTGGTACATTTTGCAATTCCGGGAAGTTAAATTTTTTTCCGAAAAATCCCGGGGTAATAAAAAGTCCGGGAAATCATAAATCCTAATCTCTACTGCTGTTAACAAAGAAATAAGTTTTCTATCTCAATCAATATTTGGAACTTCTTGCTTTATACTATGCAGCCAATAGTGATAAAATAAGTTGAGTGAGAAACTTTCACTACAGATTTTCACTCTCAATCAATCGCGAATGAACGATCTCAAAGTGGGGATTTATACGAACTATAACAAAATAATCACTTTGTAAGCAACTTGCTTGCATCCGAAAAAAATTTTTGCAATAAACAAAAAAAACTTTCTAGGCCTTTATTTGGCATCATAAAGCAACATTACATTTAAATTACATTAATTCAGAGAAAAATAATGAACTTATTTGAAACCAAATCTTACAGACAAAACTTAATCAAAAATTTGTTCATTTTTTCAAGGCTGAGTTTTCAAGGATTAAATAATATAAAAAAAATTTTACTCAAGTATGAAGTTCATTAGAAATCAATTCCTTGTAAATCCAGTTTCTAAATATTGTGACATGTGCAGGGTTAATATTGGGGGAGAGATTGAACAAGATCATTCGGGCAAACATACAAATGTAAACTCCACAATCATAAGCATTTTCTTGAACAGGCAGATTCTAAAACATAGAAACAAGTTAAGTACAACAAATGAATGAAATCTCATTTTTTTGGTCCAAAACTTGGTCAAGATAAATATATAAAAATATTTAACTACATGCCTTTAAAAATATGATTTGGTGATAATTTTTTGTTTAGTTTCGGTAAAGAGATTGTTTTTTCAACCAGACAACAATTGAGAAAAGCAGCCATAATGGATTCAGCATTCTTTATTTTATTACACAAACATTAAAAATTATTTATAAAGACGAACGTTTTTGGCTTACTTCAGCACTCATCAGGTTTCTACAATTTTAGCAATATTAATTAACTTTAAATTTATACACACAAAAAAAACAATAACAGCAAAAAACAAAAAACAATCTATGTTATGGTATATTCTAGATTTTATGTAATCTTTAATTGCACTATCTTGTAGTGATTCTCTTAAAATGTAGAATCATTGCAAGATAGTGCAATTAAAGATCATATTTTATCGTGTGGAAAATGTTCTAATAAGCGGTTTAATGAAAACAATTTGCGATAATACGTAAATGCAAATCAGAATTTTGTTCCAAGATTCACGAAGCTCCACTCATAAATAAGTAAAATCCAAAATTAAATCGACGAATGTTCGCGCAAACGGAACTTCATATTTATTGAATATATTTTGATTGTAATATTTTTTCCTTTTTCTTCGATGACATCACAATCTGGAATTTAATTTGTATCAATTTAGTCTCTCACTCGTTTTGATTTAAAATTTAGCCTGTTAGTCAAAAGTACAGCCTGTGTTTTTTTAAAAATATACATTGTTTTTTGCTGTTGTTGTTTTTTTTTTGTGTGTAAATTTATAAAGTTAATTAATATTGCTAAAATTGTAGAAACCTGATGAGTGCTGAAGCAAGCCAAAAACGTTCGTCTTTATAAATAATTTTTTAATGTTTGTGTAATAAAATGAAGAATGCTGAATCCATTATGGCTGCTTTTCTCAATTGTTGTCTAATTTTTTGTTTGTTACAGAAAAAAAAAAAAAAAACAATAAATACATACACAAGCAAACAATTACCTTTAGAATCTCCAAACCAATATTCAATGAAAATTATTTAAAAGATTAACTCATTTAAGTAATTAAATTATTTTATAATGCAAATAAAAGAGCCGAGACATTAGTGAACAAAGCTATAATAAGATCTTACAATACATGCAATAATACCATACCACTGTCAGTTTTGAAATAAAAAAACTAAAAAAATAGAAGAAAATTTTAAGTGAATCAATCTTGTTGCATTATAACTGTCTTTTTTTTAATACATTTTGAATGTATTGGACAGAAAACAATAGCTAATCATAATCACAGCATATAACTGTTACAATAACAAACCAGCACGTGACCATACAATGCACTTTTAAGCCACCTTGTTATTATTATTAAGTAACAATTTAACACAACATTTTTATGATTTGTTGAACAATTCTTTTGCAAATTGATATTAAAATTTTGATCAAGTACTGAAAATTCTTGCCGTTATTCACACATTGTTATAGGCAGAAACAAAGGAATTTTTTCCGACTCCACCTATTCAAAAATTTCCAACTCCTGCTGTTTAAAGTTTTATGATAACAACTTTAACTCTGATTCAAGCTATTTAAAATTTTACAACTCCAACTCTGACTACAAAATGACTCAGACTCCAGCATGTCTGAAAAAATAATTTTAACTTCACCCTAAAACCTGCAAATACAACACAAGAACTGTGAAGCCCTAATCTAGCATAAAACAGAGCCTCTAAAACAACTCTGACTCTAGCACACCTAAAAAACAACTCTGACTCTAGCACACCTAAAAAACAACTCCATCAAGTCTTAAGAAGTGACTCCTACTCCCAATTCCAACAAATCTAAAAACAACTTCAGCTACAACTTTACTGCTCCCTGAAACATGCAACTCCAACTCAACAACCCTGTTGAACATTATAAGTTACAGGTAGAATGTAAATGTTACAGGTAGGGGATGTGAAAGTACTGCTTCTGCTTCCAAGTACATGGGCTTGATATAACAGCTAATTGAATAGGTTTACTTTTTCTTTTCTCTATTTCTATATTTTTTAAAAGTCTCTAAATTTATTGATTATTTGTCACAGAGCCCTAGCATCCTACCTCTCCACCAAAACTTCAGATTGGGTAAGATTGATGCTGTCTAAAATACTTAAAATTAATTTTGTCATTAACAGATAGCTTCAATATTTCACCCCTTCTTGTAAGCACATCTTATAAAGTGTCAAATGATGTAGAGCAGCAGAAGTCAGTGAAGCTGACAAGCATATATAATATCATTATAAGATATCCTCCCATTGTGCAGCCAGTCTTAAAGATTGCAAGCTGTCTACCTTGGACTTGAGTTTTGGTGGAAAAATGTTTTTACACTTAATATGGAGAGTGAATATGGTGAGTGATTATACTGAAGTCATTACGTTTTTTTTAAATCAAATAAATTTGTGCAAAAAATTTAGTTTTGATATTATAGACCAGAGGTGAGGAGCCTGCAGCCCACATGAGTTTTTCATGCAGTCTTTGTGACAATATAAAAAGTAATAGAATTATGCATGAACAACTACAATTAATAACACAAATTTTTTATTATTTTAAAGACAAAAGTCAAGAAATTCAAGACAATTTCAAAGTGAAGACCTTTTTTTAGAGACCACTACATTTTAAAGACAAAGATCAAGAAATTTGAGACAATTTCAAAGGAGAGACTTTTCTTAGAGATTACTACATTTTAAGAGACGAAAGTCAAGAAATCCATGACACTTTTAAAATGATGACCTTTGTTTTATAAATCATTATCTTTTAGAGGCAAAAATTAATAAATCTGAGACAAATTCAAAGTGATAACACTTTTTTCTTGGGTATTTCAACTCATGCAACCTTCTTTGTTACTGCCTAATATAAATTGGCCTCCAATAATAAAAAGGTTTCCAACCTCTGTTATAGGCTATTATTCTGTGTAAATTTCTTTTAAAATGCTTGAGTCTATTGTAGCAATTATAACATTATATTGCATATAATCAATACATATATTATTTTTTATCTTTACAAAAATTATTTTCATTTTGTAAAATGTATTATTTATGATTTTGTTTACACATTAACAACAATATGGATTTTTGGGTTATAATATACTGGCAGTATTTTTTCATAACTTTAAATTAAATTTCTAAATAGATAAATTTCTTAAATATTTTGAATTTTTGCTGTATTTAACTTAGTAGACAAATTCTTTATGGCAATTCTCTTTCTTAAAATATTGAAAAAACATAAGAAAGTTAATTAACTAATGTGCTTTTCACAACTTTAAAACTAGTGGCTGCAGGTAATCTGAAACTATTTAAACAGATAAGCAAGCAATAATCAGGTCTTTTAAAATTAAAATCTTCACTTCAAAGTGGTGGTAAAAAGTTATATCTTGTCAACATTGTCAAGTAATGACAAGTAATGCTTGTCATGTAATGACTAAAAATGGAGCATCACTTGAGTAGGTTGGAAGTCCGTGATCACTAAAAAATCCAATGAAACCACTTGGACAGAAATGTTTTTATTCTTGACTGTTAGTTAAATTTTAATTTGGCTTGAAATATGCTCAAGTGGCTGTGCTTTTTTTTAATATTCAAGGGTCAAGCCTAACTTTATTTCTAATCTTTTTAAAATATATTTGTCAGGTTTTATTAGGTCTATCTCTGCTGATGGGCAGCAGGGCCTATAGCCCTTAATTTTTAAAATTTTTTCTGGAATGTAAGTAATAAAAGTAAATTTTGAATAATTTAAAGTACTTGGCAGGGCTGTGAAAACATAACCAAAAGGTTTTTACCAAAACTAGAATCAGAGCTAGAAAGCCAAGTGAAGATCAAAAAAAGTCTTTACTTATTAAAAAAAGAATAAATGTAGTTTTTAAACAAGAAAGACCTAGTTTTTCAGTACCAATTCCAATTTTCCCTGATGTTCCCCAGGTCTTGCATTTCAGACGAGGGACAGGCCTGGATTTCATCCTTCTTTTTTCTTGTTGTTTCATTGAGCTGTTAACTTTTAATTTTTTCTGTACAATAAGTTATTTTACTTTTTTAAAAAACATAAATTAGTGTGGAAGCAGAAGCAGTAGGGCTGGGCAGAAGTGGTTATTAAATCAACCACTTCCACATGACTACTTATAGGTAGATTTTGTTGTTTTTTTTTTTAGAGGAAAAACACTGAGTGCAACAATATCCATTTATTTAAAGTTTTCATCTTTTTTTCTTACAACTGATGATGCTATGAGTTTATAGCAAAATGCTTTTAAAGTTTTGTTTACTAATATCTCAGCTTCTTTATTCAAATTAAAAAATTGAATATTATCAATCCTTTTTTTATTGGACAAATAGCAATATACTATATTATGCAATAATTGGGAATTTAAACTTACATGTATAATATTAGTTTTCCAACAAGATTTTTTGTTGTATTCCTTGTTGTACTGGGTTTGTAAATATTCTGTCACAGTCTAAAAAAAGATTTGAGTTTTACTTATTATAAGAAAACTTAAATAGGTCATTAAAACCTTTTTTATACAGAAACAATCTTTTAATTTACTTTATATAAAATTTTAACACTGGCAAATCCATTGCTTAATGCTATTTTGTTAGACTATTTTTATCACTCTAACATAGGGGTGGGCAAACTACCACCTGCAGGACATATCCATCACAAAGTTCTGTGTGACCCTCAAAAACCTCAAACAAATAACTTTACTTTCTCTTTGCTTTCAATTGTAATGATTTCTAAATTTCAGACATTGATAAGAGATCACTACATTTTAGGGAGGAAAATGGAGATTTTGAACATTGATTGAAGGTAATTATTTTTTTTTATTTCTTTATTTTAGAGATCATTACATGTTAGGGACAATAATGCAAAAATCCAAGACAAATTTAAAGTGAAGACTTTTTTTTGGATCTTCATAACAAATTTTAAACAAAATTTCTTCACATATCTGTCAAGTATTACAAAATCATGATTCTGACAAACATTACAAAATTTGGGCAAAATTGTATTGCCCCCTCAATTTTTTGGATGATACACCTATGGTGCAGCCCTCAAGCTAAAAAGTTTGCTCACCCCTGCTCTAATCATTATAAAAAAACTGTAGTGCTGCTCTTCACACTATCACCCCATCATGTTTAATGTTCATTATCATTACTGTTTTAACAAAAGAATCTGACAAATACTTAAAAGTTAATTTTTTTATGGATTAATATAGTACTGATAACATAATGTCTAGCATGTTGTAGGGGTTATTAATCAAACACAGGGTGCCCAGTTTGATTTGTTTCAAAGACTTAAACGTACAAAAGAGTTGTATTCTACCAAAATATAAATGACAAAAGTTTGTAAACTATTTTAAAACTGAGACAAGCAAAAATATTATTATTTTAGTTAAGATTGATAAAAACACTTTTTTCAGATGCTGTATAACAGTGTATTGAACAAAATAATTTAATATAAGAAAATAATAGAGCTTTTGCAAAAAACACAAAGATAACAAAAGATTCATTATTATACAAAAGTGTTTTCTTAAGATGCACTTCTTCAAGGCATAACAAATTGAAAATATAGTAGAATGACGATGATTCAAAACACTGATTATCTGAACATTACCAAGATGGTGATACAATGCCATAGCTTGGTGTGAGCAACAGAGTGAGTGTCATTCAACACAACTCTACTTCTAAAAAGGTTGAGAGATTTAGCAGCAATAAAAAGAGTAACAAACATAAAACAAAAAAAACAAGTAATCACTATACTGCTCATAATGTACCATAAATGACCATAAGTGTATATACTGCTTCTTATTGTGAGATTGTATGTTGTTCAATTATCTGAAAAAATCAGTTATCCAAAGCACCCCTAAACTTAATTAGTTTGAATAATCAGCATTCTACTGTATAATAGGTTAAAAATTTGCTTTTTGTCCAAATCATATGGATGTTGCGGGTAATTTAAGTAATTAAGTAAACATTTTGGTTCATATAAATGTTGAAAGTAGTTTAAGTAAAAAAATTACAATATTACTTTTACAGAACAAGTAAAAAGTGAGAAAGGTCCAGTTAATCAAAAAGCATTTATTGATAGGCCCAGGGGCATACCCAGCCTCAAAAAAAGGGGCTGACACAATTCCAACATCTTTCAAGCCCCCCACACCCCCTCACTTTTTTTACTGGAAACTGCCTACTTTATTACTAAATTTCGCAAGTGAGAGCAATGCTTTGCACCATCACATCTATCAACATTGCACAATGGTGTCATTTGTCCTGTTGGTGGCAATTCTTTTCTGCAGATTTAAGCTTAGTATCTAAAAGCCAAGTAATGCTGCCAATCATTTAAGGATTTTTTAAAAAAGGTAAGTAAAAAAGGTAATTCTTGTTTTCTCATTAGCTGTATTTGTTATTTCATTTCCCACAACAAGTTCTAGATAGAAACAACATTAAAGAACTATAAGCTTAAGAGAATATACATCCTCTTTCCTATATATAAATCAATCAGTCTTCTGACGACATTTAAAAATGCCCAAATGTCCTCCTTTCTAATAAAAGTATGTGATCATAAAGAATAATTATACAGATTTATGTCATATTTTCTGGCTGCTTGCTTCTATGCACTGTCTGGTTAGTGCTTTCATTTTCGCTTTTTTTTCTTAAACTGGTGTAATAGCATGAACTTTGTGCCTTCAACCATTCTGCAGCAATGCTGCACTGTAAAAAAATCTGCTGCAAAATCAAAGTAATTTTGGTATATTCTGAAACACATCAAAAGCACCAAAGAAATGATCAAAGAAGCCACTGCATTTTTTTTACAGTGCGATTTTTTTCTGAAATAAAGCAAAGAACCCCAATTGGGCAACAACAGTCATTTTTGAACTTTTTGTAATCTGAGCTGTTGAAAGGTTAAGAACTAAATTAAAGTTTATAGATAAACGGCTGATTGTTTACTTAGAAGAAATACCTTCATTTCAATAGATGATTGGTGGTACAAAACTTTAAAATCATGAGGAAATTGGAGAATGTTTTTATTACATTTATGATTAACCTTCAGTACAAGTGTTTTGCAAAGTGCTTTCATCAAGTTTAAGTCGGAGCAATCACTACAATGAGTAGAAAGGGGTTCTTAACCATAGCTGTCAATTAGGCTTTTAAGGATCTCAAATAAAATCTTACAAAAATCATCAATAAAGTACGTTAAGGATCTTGGCAACTTTATCTCAACTTAAACATAGTGATTGTGTAGCACCAAACAAGTGTGCAAGTGGGAAAAATTTGGTATTGTGACGCAACAAAAATATGTAATCATCATATAATACATTTTTTTGACTGTGGTACTTCAGTTTAACTCTTGCACCAAGTTGAAAACCACTAGTGTAGACTATTCAAGAAGCTTTAACAGGCAAGTTTAATAGCAAAACTTTAAAACAATTTTGAGAGATATTCATTGCAAGTACTAATAAATATTAGTTTGAAAAAAGTAAAAAAAGATATAGGCTAAATCAATAAAAATGCCCAGTTATGTGTGTGTGAGTTTCTTACTTTCTGAAATTACAGGGTCCGCCATCCAAGTGTAGACTACTATTTTATTGTTTTTTTTATTATGTGTATAAATCTCCTAATGCCTAGATTTTTCTTCCAGATAAAGTATTAAGCATCTAGTGTATAAATATTGTAAGTTTGGTTCATAGTTTAATTAAAAATCGTCATGAATCGTGCTATCGAGAAACTGTTTCGCGACGGTAAAACTGCCCCAGAGATTATCAAGATATTGAAGGGATCTGTATCCCGCTCTGGAGTTTTCAAAGCAATAAAAAGACTTAAAGAGACAGGGAGTGCACAACCCAGAGTGAGGAGCACCCCAAAAAGGCCAGTAAGGACGCAAAAGCTCGTCAAGAATATCAGAGAAAAACTGAGAAGAAATCCAGCAAGAAGCGCCACCAAACTGGCTCAGGAGGCCCAGGTGAGTCTCACAACCATGCGCCGGCTTCTCAAACATGTTCTACACACCAAGCCTTATAAAGTCACTAAGAGACAACTTCTTTCGGACGTCACCAAGAAGAAGAGGGTCGAAAGAGCAAAGCTGCTGTTGAAAAAACTTAAGGACAACACGCAGCCGACAGTTCTCTGGACCGACGAAAAGCTGTTCACGGTCCAAGCGGTACACAACCCACAGAATGACCGCGTTTGGGGGAAAACCAAAGAGTCCATCCCTGTTAAACTCAGAACTGCCTTCAGGAGGCAGAAGCCATCATCGGTGATGGTGTGGGCAGGTGTGACGTCGAGTGGCATGAAGACTCCGTTAATTTTCGTCGAAGATGGCCTTAAGATAAACCAACATGTTTATCTTAACATGTTGAAGGACAAAGTTGTTCCCTGGATGAATTCCTTGTCATTAGACGACGGTTTGACGCTCCAGCAAGACGGAGCGACTGCCCACACTGCCAAAATGGTTCAGGAGTGGTGCAAGGAGCATTTTAAGGCTTTCTGGCCAAAGGATATTTGGCCTCCTTCTTCACCGGACCTTAATCCGATGGATTTCGGCATATGGTCCATATTGGAACAGAAGGCATGCAAAGTTTCCCATTCAAGTGTGGAGGTCTTGAAGCAAAAGCTGACCGAATCATGGGACGAAATTGACTTTGAGACTGTGCGTGCCACTTGTGCGCAAGTTTCTGAACGTCTCCGTCGTGTAATCCACGCAAAAGGAGGATATATTGAGTAAATAGGAGTTCATTTTAAAGATTAAAGATTTTTCTTTCATATTCTTAAAAGTTTGTTTCATTTTTCCTTTAACTTTTTGAAATAAATGAATTTTTAACAGTCTACACTTGGGTGGCGGACCCTGTATAAACAAGTTCTTTTTAAAGGTCTTATATCAAAAAACTTATTTTAAAAAGTTCGTCTTTTTTATTCAGCACTATGCTTTCACCAAAAGTTCGAAAAATTTCTGATATGTTTGGACACAAATCTAACACAGCTGAAAATGCTGTGCAACCATCTACCTCTGACCAGACTGCAAGCTCTGAAACAGAACAAAGGTCTAAACAGTTAAAAGTGCATTACAAAAATGACATTGGAGGTTTCATTCATCCTGTTAAACATATGTCCAACCAACAAAAGTTTGAATTTTTAAAACATCTTTGGACCCCAGACAAGCAATACAAATTTTCAAGGGTTACAAGAGGTGTAGGTAATAAAGTTCATCACCATTCTTTTCAATTAAAATGGCTGATCGATTTTAATTGGCTGATCTATAGCCATGCAAAACAAGGTGGTTTTTGCAAATTTTGCACAATCTTTGCACCTGACAGTGTAGGAGGGTCACCTTTGGGCATGTTTGTTAAACAGCCATTTACAGGGCAACAAATTATACCAAAGGAGCTAAGCTTCTTCGGGAGCATGCAACAACACATTATCACCAAAGTGCCATAATGGATGCAAGTTCTTTTATGCAATCATACCACACTGGTAACGTAGCAAACATAGCAACCACTGTTCAACAACAATGCTTGGCTGAAACAAAAAAATATCTGGAAGCTGTTGTTTCTGCTATACATTTCTGTGGTCAGTGGAATATCTTTCTCAGGGGACATTGCAACAGTGGAGCACTGACAAACCCTGATTGCTTTCAATCTGAAAGGAATGAAGAGAATTTCTGAGCACTTCTCCACTACCGAATCAGTTGTGGTGACAAAAAGCTAAAATCCAATTTGCAAGATACCGAAAAATGCTATGTATCTCAGCTGGAGAATTCAAGGCGAATTAATTGAAATTATCAGAAATGATATTAGGGAAAAAATTATCAATGATGTGTAAAGCTGTATTCTTCTCTGTAATGTGGATGAAACAAGTGATGTTTTTAATCAAGTACAGCTTTCCATAACCATCCGTTACGTTTGCGAATTTGCAGATGGTAAAAGTATTTCAATAAGAAATTTCTCTATTTAAACCTTTGGCATGCAAAAATCGTTAGGTTTTTTGCATGCCAAAGGTTTAAATAGAGAATCTTTGTTGCAACAAATCCTCAGTGCACTTTCAATGTGGGTATTGGAACCATCAAGCCTGAGAGGTCAAGGCTACAATGGGGCATCCAATATGTCTGGAAAATTTCAAGGTGTGCAAGCCAGAATTTCAGTCATTTATCCACAAGCAGTTTATATGCATTGTGCATGTCATGTACTTAATCTTGCATTAAATAACACATGTGCAGTGTTGAATATATTGTGAACCCTGTCTACCACAAACGATGTGATAAATTTTTTTAGAGCGGGCACAAAATGAAGTGATGTTTTTAAAAATAGCATTTGAGTGCTTCTACTAGATGAGAGGAAAGAAGTTCTTATTTTATTGTGTAACACAAGGTTGGTTGAGAGACAAGCTCTTCTTTGTGTTGTAGAACTGTTTGATTCATTGATTTATTCCCTAAATTCCAGAAGCAAAGGTTCAGACATTATGATGGCAAAACAAGCAAACATCCTACTTTCTTGACTCAAAGAATTCGATTATTTGTTTTGCATATTAATGATGGAAGTTGTTTTAAAGAAATTTTGAATTTGTTGCTTTTTCTTCAACAGAAGAAGATAGATTTGGTAAAGGCAAGTGAAACTGTTCGTGAAACAATCAACTACTTGCAGTCAATTACAGATGAAAGCGATACAATTGTCTAGAATGCTTTGTATTGTAAAGCTTCAGCAATCACCAGAAAAAATACTGCAATATTTTAATCGTCACAAGATGCCTGCACACTACAGCAAACAAAGATAAGAAAGAATATTACTACAGAATTTATAGAAATTATGTGGGTTCTGTGGTCAAACAACTTCAGCAGGGTTTTAGCCCTACGTTTGCTTGTTTTGCCAAAGCTATTCATCTTATTCCACTATATTTAGGTAAATTTACTTTGTCCAAAATGTTACTAACTTTTTTATTTTATGCTGCTTTTTATATCTGCAGTTGGACTGAACTTGGCCTCCATTGGTTGTCGTAAGAAAATCAACTTAAAAAAAAACAATTTCCTAGAGCTAGTTCAGCAGTATAGCAATGATTTAAAAGATATGAACATTGTTATTCATGAAGTCTGTCGTTGGGTCATAAAATGGCAAAACACTTTATATGCTGTTGATCTACAAGACATGCTAGAGGAAGCCCTATTACATGCCAACAACCTTCTGTTTCCAAATATACGTGTGATTTTCAAGGTAAAACTGTATCATACAAGTACTACTTAAACATATTTAATTATGAGTAAAATTTCATAGATAATGCTGACAGTGCCCATCACAACTGCCTCTACAGAAAGAAGTTTCTTGCGATTAAAGCTGCTAAAGACTTATATTACAAACTCATGTGGACAGGAGCAATTGAGCAGACTGGCAATGATGGCTATGCACAGAAACATTCCGCTTGATTATGCCACTATTGTAGCAAAATTTTTAAATGCAAAACCGTGTTGAATTGAAACTTAGCAAATAAAATTTATTTTCAGTATTTTCTAATTCATTGGTTCTTAAAGTGCTCCGCAAGAGAAACCTAGGGTTCACAAGCTATTCGTTTACTTATTAAAATACTGACCTGGCTAATTTTGCAACTGTCCAAAGAAGCAATAACAACCTACAAGTAACTTCAATTAATCCACATTTTCAATATTTTTTAAATACAAAGCAGCAAATACATCTGTATACAGCAAATTTAAGTGAAGACCTTTTTTCTTTTTTTTTTTTTTTTTTTAGAGAACACCTTGATTTTGGGACGAAAATTGAAAATTTGGAGACTGAATTTAAGTGAAGACCTTTTTCTTTTTTTTTTTTTAGAGAACACCTTGATTTTGGGACAAAAATTGAAAATTAGGAGACTGAATTTAAGTGAAGACTTTTTTTTTTTTTTTTTTTAGAGAACACCTTGATTTTGCGACGAAAATTAAAAATTTGGAGACTGAATTTAAGTGAAGACCTTTTTTTTTAGAGATCACCATGATTTTAGGACAAAATTGGTTTTTCGTCTGAGAATCTCAGACAATTTTTTTGTCATATCCAAAATGTACTATAAAATAATGATTTGGGCAAACGTCACAAAATTTGGGCAAAACTTCATTGCCCCCTCAAATTTTTTTGGGCTGGTATGGCTGTGGTAAGTAAAAACGTGTTTTTTTTGTTTTTATTTTTATAAATTTATTGTGGGGCTCTGTAAATAATGGTCAACCTCTTTATGAGCTCCATAACAATAAAAGTTTGAGAACCCCTGATCTAATTAATACTACATTAGTACTCGACTGAGACCGTATTGTTGCAGTTGAGTGACAGTTTTGGTTATTCATAATTACTTACAATAGTCAGGAGATAGTACACGACAATTTAAAAAACAAAAGGTTTTTTTTGCATTTAATGCAGCATACGTGTGATGTATCTATAAAAATACTGAAAGAGTATAGCGAAAATGCACTTGTCATCTCTATCCTTTGAGTTATTATTATTAAAGAAAAATGGAAACCAGTTATTATAGTTAAGTTGGCACAAAACATCACTTATCCACATGAAAATTTTATCTAGTTGCATATCAGCAAGCAAAGTAAATGTGATAAAGCAACAAATGGTACAGGACAAAGTGCAACAGGAGGTGATGTGTGATGAAGTGGAAACTACAAAGGGATTTTGCTATCTTGGTGATAAGTTGGATGCCAGAGGAGGATGTGAAGCTACAGTAACTGCAAGAAGAAGATTGGAATGAAAGAAATTCAGAGAGTGTGGGGAGATACTGTTCAAAAAAAGATTCTCTTTTCGGATTAAGAGAAAGGTATATAAAAGCTCTGTAAGATTAGCTATGTTATATGGAAGTGAAACAAGGTGTTTGAGAGAAAATGAAGTAGCTATTTTGAGAAGAGTAGAAAGATCCATGGTGACAATGATGTGTAGTGTAAAGTTGGTGGAGAAAGGAAATACAGAGGAGATGATGGACAGTTCTGATTGAGGGAAGCAGCAGATAAGCTGACAAGGTAAAAATGGTGTGAGATGGTATGGTCATGTTTTGAGATGACCTGGGGAAGATGTTTTGATGAAGGGAATGGTACACGAAGTGGATGGAAATCACAAACAGGGCTGACCAAAAATTTAATGGAGAAAAAAGTTGAGAAAACATGAGAAGGACTATTGGTTTAAGGAAAGAAGATGCTGGAGATTGGTGTAGGTGGAGAGAAGGTGTACAAAGAATTGCAGAAGTACTAAGATGCATCTGGCCACCTCCAGCCACTGGGGAAATTTAACTGGATTAAAATTGGGTTGTTGTTGTTGTTGTTGTTGTTGTTGTTGTTGTTGTTGTAATGAAGTTGCACAGATTTACATTAAGCTGTACAGTCCTAGTAAGCTGTAATTAGAATGAAATAGGTCTGTCAATACCTGCTTGTTAATTGAACTGACTTACTTGGCTTACATTTACAGTAATAAGACTGTAGAGTTAAGCTTATCTTTTTTTCCAATCCATGTCAGGTAACTTGTTATGGTTGGCATATCAAAACTACTGTCAGTATACCCTCTGAGCTTAATGATGTGCTTTACACAGTTGCACAAAGTTTTTATTGAATATAACCTTTCATACTGAATTTATGTACAAAATTTTTTATCACCTACAGTTTCAAAAATCAGATTCTATAAAAGTTAAAAAAGTAAACTTTGCAAATTTATTTAAAAAATAACAAAATATGGTGCCATAGCTTGCTTACTTTGCAGCATTCTTCTTCTTGAGAAGTGACAACCATTGAATTGTAAATATCAACAGTCTTTTTTGAAGGTACAGCACAAAATAAACTCCAGTGTTCATTTAAACATACAGGAATAAGAACATGACTCTTCTTAAACAAATCTTTTGGTAGTGAATGTTTTCCATGTCTTTGCAAAGCTTCAAAGAAAAAGCTGCTCAAACAGCAAGTTGAGGGTTTGGCATTAACCAAAAGAGCAAAATATTTATTAATGATAACATCATTTAACCAATTGCCTTCCTCTAATGTTTTGAGATCAAGCTGTCTAAGTCCAGGATATATTTGCTTCAAAGAATCAGAATTTTGTTTTGTTTGCTTTGCATTTTTCAAACATAATTGAATTTCTTTTAATCTGAAGATATGCAAAACAACCAGACATAAACAGAATACTAGTAACTATCAAGTTGGATTTAAAAACAATTTCAATTGCTGTTTAAGCAAGACAAAAACATCTAATAAAGAAGTTTAAAATAATATAATAGACTTTTAGGGGATTTCATGAAATGTCACTTGAAACATTATTGTAGCCAAAAAATCATAGAAAATTTAAGCTGAAACAATAAGAATTTTTTATTTGTTACGTTTTTTTTTTTAGTCAATGTAAATGCTCAATGTTCACATTAAAGGTTTTTTGCATGTTAAACAACATTTTAATGTAAACATTTGCACATTTGTATAAATAGCACTTGAAACAAAAATTACCTTGAACTAAAATCTTGATGATATAAAGATTCCAACCGCTGAGCAATTTGATTTGCATCAACACACTGCATATCATGGTCTTCATCTATCATATTGTACAATATATCTGAAAACCAAAGCCACATGGTATTACATGACAAAAACAACCCTTAAATTAACAAAAAGCAAAAGTAAATACACATACTGAAGTATATAAGACATGTATAAGCTCAATGGATTAATATACAGTCAATTACAACTTACAAATTTCAGAATAAAAAGTAAAGCAAATACATTTTGAAACATAGTTTATAGAGGACATTTCAGAATTGGATTAATTCCAACTGCTCTAAACTAATTATTTGATGGTAAATTTTAATATTTATATCTAAATAATATTGTCTTTGTTGGAAGCTCTTTGCCTGAAGGACTTTATCACTTCAATTACCAAGACTCACTGTCAGGAGGTCAATGAGCCCCAACTATTGGCTGTCCCTGGCCATCTCTAGCTTACTGCTTTTTACTAGTTTGCTGACACAAGAGCCTTAACACACACTTCACAAAACACTCCTCTCATATAGACAAAAGCCTCCTTGTCCCCTCCCTTATAGAGGTCACTGACAACTCAAATCAAGACACCCATTGGTGCTGCTGCACTGAAACTTTTAAAGGACTTTTCTAATGGGTGGATACCAAATGGAATACAGAATAGCAAAGCAATACCTTTCACCTACATACTTTCATCCCCAATATTAACTGCAAACTACTGGGAATGTATCTACCCAGACCATCCTGAGTCAGGCCTATCTCTGCCCTGGTGTTCCTGCTAACCACATTATAACATCCTGCTCCATCTTTCATCATCCAAATAGGGGGCTTGGTCTGAAATCATTTGATGAGGAAACAGTGGCCTGGTTAAACAATACCTGCCCTAGCATTTAAAGAGTCTTCCTGAAAGTAACATCTACTCCATAGAAAGGTAATTTACTCATTATGCTTATAAAGCACACTAGTGATAAAGAAAATGCTTGTATTTTTGCATGGAGACAGGAAAGCATGTCAATAAAAGTCACATGTGAGCAGGCTGGATGGAAGAGGGCAGGTCTAATGGGAGCTGGGTGGAAAAAGCAGCTATTATGAAGCTCTTGGCCAAAGAGCTTCCAAATAATGCAGTTCCCAAGCATAAGTTTGGTGGAAAAAGAAAAAGACATCTTGACTGAATGATATCATCTTAAATTGAGAACTACAAAAAATTCTCCTTTGACAGGCTTGAAGCTGCAAAATGTCCATCCAGATTTGCTGCAACAGATGAAAATTCAAATAGTCCAGCATCACATTGAAAAAGAATATCTTCTTAGTTGTAAAGCAACCAAAAAACCTATGATTAACCAGTGAATTACAAAATAATGTCTTGCATTTGCGAAGAAATATGCATATTGGACCACTGAGCAGTAGTGAAATGTAATGTTTTCAGATGAGAGCAATTTCAGGTCATGCCCAAAATTTTATAGATGAGGGGTTCCTTTAAAATGTACAGGTAGGCATGGTTGATGTGGTTGATGCAGTCAGCATGGTCAACATGGTTGGCATGGTCAGCATGGTTGGCATGAGGTGGCTAGTTTGGCATGGTTGACTGGGTTAGTTGTACCAAATAATTATTTGTTGAAACCGGTTGTATTTGTAATGTAAATAGCTATACTAATCATTCAGTTTTGAGAAGTTGGCTAGTTTGACTATACTGTAGAAGGTATTACAATTTTGTTGAAACCAACTGTATTTGTAATGTAAATAAATATAAAAAGCATAATCATTTGGCAAGGTTTGCCTGGACAAAGTTGGTGAGGTTGACTTGCTTTGATATGTGAGGACTGGGCTAGGTTGGTTAGGTTAACTAGTTTGGCAAACCTTACTAAGTTGATAGGTTTTTTCGAAAGTGAAAAATTCATTATTTCTTGTTTGTACATTAATTCAGATTAGGCCTACAAATACAGTTGGGTCAACAAAATTTAAACATTCCAAATTAACCTCACCAATTTAGCTGACCACGTCGACCACACCAACCACGTTGACCATGCCAACCACGTCAACTACATTGACCAGTGACCATGCCAACCATGCCGACCCGTACCTTTTAAAGATACCAAAGATGAGTTTACCACCATGCAGTACCCAAGATCTGATTGCTTTTATCTTTGATACACAGTTATAACCATTAAACATCTGCAGTCAGTAATGGTTTGAGTAATGGTTTGAGGAGAAAGAAGGGGCGGCTGCAAGTCTTGGAAGAGCACTTGCTCATGGCTCTGAAATGTTTGTGCATGATAATGCACCCTTCCACATAGTTAAATAAGTAATAAGATGCCTTGAACAAAAGCAAATAAATATTTTTGAATGGCTTAGTAATAGCCTAAATGTAAATCATATTAAAAATTGCTGGCAAAAAATGAAAAAGATTATGTCTGAAAAGAAAACACTTAACCTGGAAACCTTGCAAAAAGATGTTAAGTGCAGTGCCAAGAAATTACAATAAAAGTGACTCTATGCATAAATGCTTCCAAATGGTTATCAAAATTAAAGGCAATATGACTAAATATTATAAAATGTGATTATTTTTTTACAAAAGCAAGAAAATGAGCAAACTTCGTATTTGTTCAAATAAAGATTCTCATTGACTGTTTGCCAAGTTTAGTTCATTGCTTTTGAAATTCTTGGAAGATCTCAAATGGCAGTGAGGAAAGTAACAGCAAGTAATAAATGAAACAAAAAGTAATTAAATTTCATATACTTTTGCAGCAGCTATAAATATTTAATGGCTAATTTTCTGAGCCTTTAAATAACTTGAAAATTAAAATTATTTTTCACATTACCATATAGCAAATCAACATGTGCATAGATTTTACATTAATATATATATCGTGATAATTGTATTATTTAAGGTTAAGCTAGAAGAATAACATACTAAATATAATTTCGTGAAGTAAAAGATTTTTCTTCCCAAAGCTTTTCATCTGACACTCTTCAAAGGAAATCGTCAGAATGAAGCAGAATTTAAACTGAACTGAATTATAAAGGGGAAAGCAGAGTGACTCTCATTGGCTGAAAGAAGTTAGCCAATGAGAAAAAAGATTAAGAAATTTTCAAAAAGTAGATGAATTCTTTTTGCTTACACAAAAGGGGATTGAGAGATTTAATGAAAGTTGCTTCAAGAGCAGAAAGGTGAAAAGAAGAGCAACCTCAAGCAAGAATAGAAAAATTTTCCTCACTTTGCTTCACCTATGAAAAGGAATCTAATCACTCTCTCCCCTTCCTTGACGTGTTGATAGAAAGGCATGATTCGAAATTTCTAACTTTAGTATACAGAAAACCCACCTTCACCGGCCAGTATCTACGTTGCAACTCTTTTAGCCTCCAGAAACAGAAAATCAATCTAATTGGTACTCTTGTTCACATAGCTTTTATGACTTGTTCGAAAAGCAAACTGGACCAGAGCTTGGCAAAATTTGTTCAATTCTTTTAGAAAATGGCTACCTGGAACATGCAATTAATTCGACTTTCAAACAAAAACTTCAACAACTAAATTCTAACCTGGTTCACACAGTAGAAAAGTGCCCTGTCTACCTGCACATCCCATGGATTGGAAATGTCTCGATGAAGTTCGAAAAGCAGATTACGTCTGCTGTGAAATGCTGCTTTTTCTCCGTCAAACCACATGTTATTTTTAACACCCAACAGCTTCTACCAGCAATTAAAAAAGATGTGTTACCTTCCCATCATCACAGCAATGTTATTTACCAGTTTGTGTGCCACTGCAATAGTCGGTACATTGGTTGCACGTCTCAACACCTAGAAGAGCAAATTAAACAACACGTTCCTACATCCATTGCCAATCCTCCTGCCTCATCCAACCACCAAAGTCTTTCCCGCTCTTGCAAGGCCAACACATGCCCACAACAATTTCCCAAATCCTCCATTGGTCAACATCTTCTTGACAACGCCCAATGCACTCTTCACTACAGCAACGAAAATTTTCTATTCTTGCTCAAGGTCACTCTTCTTTTCACCTTTCTGCTCTTGAAGCAACTTTCATTAAATCTCTCAATCTCCTGTGTAAGCAAAAAGAATTCATCTACTTTTTGAAAATTTCTTTATCTTTTCTCTTTTGGCTAACTTCTTTCAGCCAACGAAAACTCTGCTTTCTCCTTTATAATTCATTAAATTCTGCTTCATTCTGACAATTTCCTTTGAAGAGTGTCAGATGAAAAGCTTTGGAAAGAAAAATCTTTTACTTCACGCAATCTTCAAATTCTGCACCACCAAACATCTAAATATAATTTACTAGTAACATTACAATTGACATTATTTTTTATATTTCTTAACTTTTGATAACTTTCTGGGTAAAAATATTAGTTAGGACACACATCTTTTTGTTCTTGTATAAGCTAAATTTGTGTGTAAGTTTTGTGTGGTCAGCATAAAATTTTGGGTCTCTTCAAGAAATCACTGTAAGTATATTTTTTTCAGTGACACTACACAGAATCCCCCCACAGCAACAAGATGAAATGAAGTAAAGAAACAAAAGGTAAAAAATAATCTTTTCAAAAAGCGATAGCAACAACAGGGGGATCCAGGTTAGTTTTTCAAACAAAAATTGCTTACGGTGACTTCTAGAAGAAATTCAACTAGATCAGACAGATACAAGTACAGCTATTCATTTTTTATTTTTTTTAGTAATTGCTCACTGTTTATTGTTCTATCTGGCAATTGCTTATAATTTTTTATTGTTTCAATAATCTTAACTATAAATTTTGCAGTTCTGATTTTGGTATGATCCAAGATTTGTTTTTTGGTAAATATAAGGTTTTCCATTAAGAAGTCAACCTTTTGCAATAAGATGTTAATCTTTTGCAATCAAAAGTTAATGTTTTGCAATTAAAAGTTAAAAAATTAAAAATCAATTTTTTTTAATATATTAAAATTTGTTACCAAATTTGTCTGTTTTGCTAAAACTTTTATATATATATCTTTGTATAAGGTCACTCAATAGGGTCTATATACATATATCGTAGATAATATGGGGTCTTTGTATTAGGTCTCCATAATCTATAGTTTCCATAATTAGGTTTCTGTAATATAGTTTCCATAAAGTATTTCTTTTTGCAGTGAAACTAACCCGAAATCTCTCTTTCAGCATCAGCATTAGCATGGAATAAAAAAAAAAAACAAGAGAAAATGGATCTTTGAAGAAGCGATAGTAACCCCAAGGGAATCCGGGTTAGTAAATCGCTTATGGCAATTTTTGAAAAAACAGGGTGGCACTCAATTAGAGGTTTTACGGTAGATAGGTATATAGACCTATCAGAGATCCTATATGGAGACCCAATATTATGGGGACTATATTATGTAGACCATATTATGGAGACCTAATTTTGGAGACCTAATATATATTATGGAAACTATATTATAGAAACCTAATTATGAAGACTATATATATATATATATTATGGCAACCTAATACAGAGGTCCTATATTATCAGTATATTTGATCATATAGAGTCTATATATATAATTGATAATATAAGGTCTCTGTATTAGGTCGCCATAATATTAGGTCTCCATAATTAGGTTTCTATAATATAATTTCCATAATACTAGGTCTCCATAATTAGGTTTCTATAATATAATTTCCATAATACTAGGTCTCCAAAATTAGATCTCTATAATGTAGTCTCAATAATAGATATTAGGTCTCCATAATATGGTCTACATAATATAGTCCCCATAATATTGGTCTCTATATAAGATCTCTGATAAGTCTATATACCTATCTATATTTACTTTATGGAAACTATATTACAGAAACCTAATTATGGAGACTATAGATTATGGAGACCTAATACAGAGACCCCATATTATCTACAATATATGTATATAGACCCTATCAGGTGACCCTATACAAAGATATATATATATATAAAAGTTTTAGCAAAACGGACAAATTTAGCAACAAATTTTAATACATTAAAAAAAATTGATTTTTAATTTTTTAACTTTTAATTGCAAAACATTAACTTTTGATTGCAAAAGATTAAATCTTAGTGCAAAAGCTTGACTTCTTAATGGAAAACCCTATATATTTTTTTAATTAGTAACTAATTTTTTTGATAATTTATTTTAAACACAAACGTTTAAAAAAATTGTAAAAACAGCAAACATTGTGATAAAGACAATTTGGTATATTAAAATTATGAAAAAGTTTTTGCTGTATGCTTTTATGTTTAAATAAAATTTAGTCTGCCTATATATTATAACTTTTTCTTCCTGTTTGCCAGCCTGAAAGGGATATTAAAAAAAAAAAAGATCAAATCTATAAAAATTGCATAAACATACTATGGTAAATCATTACACAGCCATATTTTATAACCACAATCTTACTTTTGACACAACGTTTAATATCCCAATAAGAAAAGTTAATGGGATGATCAGTATAGGTAAGAACAACTACATCTTTTTCTTCGCAATTCATTATTATCTTCTAAACTAACAACCTGGGAAAAATCAATTATGTTTATACATAAAACGGAAAACATTTGGATCTCTTCAAGAAGTCACTTTAACCCATTAACTCCCAGTGATCTTTTAAAAACTTACTTAGAAAATTGCCAAACAAAACTTAAATTAGTACCGTATATTTTTACCATGTTTTTACACCACTGTAATTTTGGCAGAAAAAAATCCTATATCCGAAAAAAAGAAAAAATGCCGCGGCAACACATGACGCTTTTGACGCACGAGACAAAAGAAGCATCTGAAGCATACAACGAAGATCTTCAAGTAGATTTTAAAAACCTGTTTAACGCAGGTTCATCTTCAAAAAAAATTTTTAAATAAAATTTCTTGAAGAATTTAAATTTTTAACAAAAATAAATTAAAATAACAAGTTTATGATTAAATCACGATAAACTATTTCCACAAGCAGAAACATATAAAAATGCTAAATGAAATCAATATCCTTAAAATCAAATTAACTTAAATAAACTTCCGGATTGATATTCATGCAATGTTATTTGTCATTTTGAAGCAAATTTGATACTCATCAAAATCCGTTGTCATTATATGGCAACACCATAATAGATTAATCAGAAAATTGTCTTGAATGACACCTGGTCAAGAACCAAATTCAACAGCGATTTTCAAAAACTAAAAATAGCGCCCGACTATTACTTGTTCGAATTAAACCTTAAATTAAACAAACTTCCGGATTGATATTCATGCAATGTCACATATCATTTGAAGCAAATTTCATACTCATCATAAATCCGTTGTCAATATATGGCAACACCATAATAGATTAACCAGAAAATCGTCTTCAATGTCACCTGGTCAAGACCCGAAATAAACAGCGACTTTCAAAAACTAAAAATAGCGCCCGACTTTTACTTGTTCGAATTAAACCTTAAATTAAACAAACTTCCGGATCGATATTCATGCAATGTCAGATATCAATTTGAAGCAAATTTCATACTCATCATAAATCCGTCCTCGTTATATGGCAACATCATAATGGATTTAACAGAAAATTGTCTTCAATGACACCTGGTGAAGAACCGAAATAAACAGCGATTTTCAACAATTTTAAATAGTGCCCGACTTTTACTTGTTCGAATTAAACCTTAAATTAAACAAACTTCCGGATCTATATTTATGCAATGTCAGATATCATTTTGAAGCAAATTTCATACTCATCAAAAATTTGTTGTCATTATATGGCAACACCATAATGGATTTAACAGAAAATCGTCTTAAATGACACCTGGTCAAGAACCGAAATAAACAGCGATTTTCAAAAATTTTGAAAATCGGGCGCTATTTTTAGTTTTTGAAAATCGCTGTTGATTTCGGGTCTTGACTAGGTGACATTGAAGACAATTTTCTCGTTAATCTATTATGGTGTTGCCATATAACGAGGACAGATTTGTGATGAGTATGAAATTTGCTTCAAATTGATATCTGACATTGCATGAATATCGATCCGGAAGTTTGTTTAATTTAAGGTTTAATTCGAACAAGTAAAAGTCGGGCGCTATTTTTAGTTTTTGAAAGTCGCTGTTGATTTCGGGTCTTGACCAGGTGACATTGAAGACGATTTTCTGGTTAATCTATTATGGTGTCGCCATATAATGACAACGGATTTATGATGAGTATGAAATTTGCTTCAAAATGACAAATAACATTGCATGAATATCAATCCGGAAGTTTGTTTAATTTAAGGTTTTTTTCTAAGGATATTGATTTCATTTAGCATTTTTATATGTTTCTGTTAGTGGAAAAAGTTTATCGTGATTTAATCATAAACTTGTTATTTTAATTTATTTTTGAAAAATAATTTAAATTCTTCAAGAAATTTAAAATAATTTTTTTGATGTCGATGAAACCAAACTGCGTTAAACAGCTTTTTAAAATTCAGTTGAAGATCTTCGCTGTATGCTTTAGAATGTTTAGATGGTTGTTTTGTCTCGTGCGTCAAAAGCATCATGTGTTGCCGCGGCATTTTTTCTTTTTTTAAGAAATAGGATTTTTTTCTGCCAAAATTACAGTGGTGTTTTTACTCACATCTGCCCAATGATCTTTTATAGGATCATCCATAGATATCCTACATAACTAACTGGAGTTACATAGGATAGATTGAAGTTCAAGTTCAAGTTCAAATTCAAGTTTATTATTCTAACGCTTTACAAGTTCAATAAACACGGGTTACATTTGTTGATTTGACCAAAATTTGACAAAAAAACAAAACAAAGATATGACATAAGTGTCAAACAATTGAAACAGCGAAAGATCATTTGATCACCAAGTCTAGCTGCCTCAAAGGTGTTTATTATTTTAGATTAACTGAATCACTAAGTTTTTTGAGAGAAACAAAAAATTGTGCACTAAAGTTGACTATTTTTTATTGGGGTACAAGCTTTCGCTGCTCACTTCGTCAGATGCTATCAGTGGTGGATATTCAAATTTTAGGGACCGAGGCAAGGATTTCCAAAATTTGATATTTTCTAAAAAAAGGGCTTTGGTCTCGTATTTCCCTTTTTTCTCCCAAAATCATAGTGATCTCTAAAAAACAAAACTTCGAATCAATCTCCTATTTCCCACTTTTCGTCCCAACTTCACAATGATCTCTAAAAAAAACATAAGCAGCAAAATAAAACTATATGTGGTATTTTCAAGGGGGGGGGGGGGGGGGGGCGAGGCAACTGCTTCATTCGCCTTACCCAATATCCACCACTGGGTGCAATGGAATAAAAATGCAATCAAACAAAATTTACACAACGGCATTAAGCGTAATAAAAAGACATGAAATATAAAAATATCGGATAGAAAAGACTGAGTTTGAGAGAATATGATAGTACGGTAAATTACAGAAATTAAAACAAAAAACAAATGCGAGAAAATGGCATGCAAGTATAGAACGATGCGAAATTGAGAAAAAGTGAAAAGCATAAATGACCCTCACGTTTACAAAAATAAATATTACACGTAGTTAGACATGAATGAATAATCTCTATTTAAACCTTGGTTAACGCAATCGCGTTTAAAAATAATTTTTTGTTCTTCTTTTTCCCGTTGTTGCTTTGTTTTACCTTTAACTTTTTTGATCGCAGCTAATCTGAGATTGTCCAAAGTGTGGTCAGGTTTATTAAAATGTTCGTCTACCGGTTTGTTAACAGCCTAATTTTGTCTAAATACGTGTAATATTTGTTTTTGTAAACGTGAGGGTCATTTATGTTTTTCACTTTTTCTCCATTTCGCATCGTTCTATACTTGCATGCCATTTTCTCGCATTTGTTTTTTGTTTAAATTGCTGTAATTTACCGTACTGCCATTCTCTCAAACTCAGTCTTTTCTATCCGATATTTTTATATTTCATCACGTCACATATGTCTTTTTATTACGTTTAATGCCGTTGTGTAAATTTTATTTTGATTGCATTTTTATTCCATTGCACCCGACGAAGTGAGCAGTAGCCGACGAAAGCTTGTGCCCTAATAAAAAATAGTCAATTTTAGTGCACAATTTTTTGTTTCTCTCATTTGATTTGAAAACTTGACACTGCTCCCCCAATTTTATTCCTTCTAATCTTTCGATACTAAGTTTTTTGTTTCAGGTTCACAAAAAAAATTATAATAATAAAACTATAAAACGGAAAAAAAGAAACACAAGAAATACATAAAAAATTAATTACCAAGAAAAATAAAATAAAAAAACAGACAAAATTAGCATAAATTAACACTGTGCAACAAATTTTCAGTTTGAACAAAACTCAAGAACAAACAGATGTGCTTTAGGGTAATTTGCGGGCGCTGAGTCCGAATTTGAACTTGTTTTTTTACGTAGACGTCAGGATTTTCTGAAAAAAGCATCTGAATTTCTGGTTGAGATAGAATATTCTTTACATTGTCAAGCACTATTGCCCATAACAAATTTATCTAATATGTCTTCTAATAGGTCTTTTTTTGAGTTGCAAAAAGTCTATTATATTTGTAAAGAATGCAGTTTCCCAATTTAGGAAAACCTGGCATAGTTGGTGATAAAATATTCAAATTTCGACCGAAATGTATTAACCACTTAGTAGCATTTTACCAAAGCAATTTAATTATGGTTTTACAGCAACATTGTTAGTCTTTATTATAGTTTTTTTTTTGCTCTCCCACCTATTACAAGTTTCAGCATTATCTAATATGAAAATGAAGCTTTAAAATGGAGCAACACAAAAACTCAACAAGAAAATCACACTATGTGCAAAAACTGAACAGAAGTTCGACGTCGTCGTCTTTTGTGTTCTTGTTCTGGCTTATCTCGTTTCAGTGACCAGCAGTATTCGGCGAGCATTTCAGTTGACCACTTTCCTTTGAACCTCTTTTTAATAATACCAATGTCCTGGTGAAATCTCTCACCGTGCTCATCTGAAACTGCTCCCAAGTTTTCATGAAAAAATGGTAAATTTGAATGTAGAAAGTAAACTTTGAGTGACATCTTGCATCCCATTATGTGGTTGTTGCGCAACAAGTTGGCCACCACATCTTCGAAGTCATCAGACTTATGTAAACCAAGAAAATTTAGACATACTTGTTTAAAACTTTTCCACGCAGCCAACTCGGTTTCATTGAGCGTTTTGTCAAACATGTCATTCAGGATAAGTTTTCGTATCTGAGGCCCAACAAACACACCTTCTTTTATTTTGGCATCAGACAATTTGGGAAAACATTCATGCAAAAATTCAAATGCAGGAGAATCTTTTCTTAAGCCTTTAATGAATTGTTTGAATAACCCAAGCTTAATGTGCATAGGTGGCAAAATGATTTTATTTTGAGGGACCAAAGGCAAAGCTACCACGTTATGTTGACCTTCCTCTTCTTCTATTCTCTGCGGCCAGGTTTTCTCAATGTAATGCTTATTACGAGCTCTGGAATCCCAGAGGCATAGAAAGCAGCAGTATTTAGTGTAGCCAAGTGGAAGACCTCGTAACAAAGCACGACTTTTAAGTCTGCGCACACATACCACAAATGAGAAAGGTAATTTAATTTATCCAAAATAAGTTGCAAGTTGTAGTATGCTTCTTTGAGGGTGGTTGAATTTGCTACTGGCACGGATGGATAGCGGTTCCCGTTGTGCAGAAGCACAGCTTTGATACTTTCCTTAGAGTTGTCTATGAAAAGTCTCCAGTTCGTGGATCATGCCAATACTTTGAAATAATGCAGAAACATGATTGCAATAGCACAGTTTGCCATCAGTAGAGAAATGGGAAATTAGGTCTTGGCTTCTTTGACAATAGAAAGTTACCTTTGTGTCTGGAGCAAGCAAATTCCATTGTTGTAAGCGTGAAGCCAAGAGTTCGCTATTAGACTTGGTCAGATTTAAATCTCGCACAAGATCATTTAAATCTTCCTGACTGATCAAATGTGGTTTGGTAGTTCTTGACTGAGTTGAAAGGTATCATCAGAATTACAACTCAAGTTTTCAGAGTTCTCTGAAGACTCGCCCTTTAGTTCAGGTAAACACGGTGGGGTAATTGGAACGGGTAGATCAGCAGAATGTGGGACAGGACGGATAGCAGATGGTAGGTTTGGATACAAAATTTTCTTCCTGTTTCTTTGGTTATAGCCTTTTTTTTTGGTTAATCAGAAATAGCAATCAGTGATGTGGTCTCTCTGCTCTCGCCAGATCATAGGCACAGCGAATCCCATATCTACTTTTTTTCCCGAAAACCATTTGCTTAGTTTACCATTACAATCTAATCAACAATAGTGTGGAGACCAAACTTTATCTTGGTCTCCAACCGCACATCCAAAATAAGCATAATACAAACGCTTGATCTTGTCAGTTAAGTTCCTTCGATATTTTAGCAGAGTCAATTCTCCACAAATGTAGCAAAATGTATCAGGATCATTTTTACAAGATCGTCTCTTTTTTGGCATTTTAGCTTCCTTATGGGCAAAATCAATGCCTAACTGTATAATACGTGAAATACTATGAGTATACTTGTCTTATAGCTTACTTACAACATATCTAAATGCAAAAATTATGATTAAAAGAATGTCTGCTGTAGTTAAATCACAAGGACTGTTGATTTCTAACTACCTGTAAGCAGCAACTGTGACAGTCTGTTTCTGTTTGACTAACTGGATCATGGGTGACCAGAATCGTTATTTTTTTGTATAGATTTAACAACTGTCAGCAATAGTGCCAATGATGGCTCATAAATCAAGCAGAAAAAATTCAGGCCTGTGTTTTCAAATTAAAATGTAAAATGCTGAAAAAACCTGGCGTGCTCGAAAAAAATAAGTTTCATATTCGTGTTCAGCACCCCCAAATTTACCAAAATCAACTCGTTTTGTCTTTGAGTTTTTTTTTGTGTTGCACAGTGATTTGCGTGCAGGTTAAAGATTATTACACTGGTCAACAAAAAAAAATTTTTTTATTGGTGCCTCAAATATTAGAGCTGTTTTGGAGTATATTTGGGGCGCTGATTCCGAAAATGACGGCGGTTTTTTCGCATCAGCTCTAGTTTTTAAGATACGGTATACCGCTCATATTTGTTTGCTTGTAAACCTGTGTAGAGCATTTACGTCAGTGGATTAATGGAAAGAGACGAAGTTTACAGTTTGGTGTCACAATGGTTTGGAGGGAACCTAAAAATCCTCACGACGATTGCTATTTTTGTATGGTTAACATTAAGTGAATCAACCGTAACAATAGAAGAAAATGGATATATCCCGACTTAGAATCAGCAAGACGGCCTGTCCCACATTCAGACGAAGTTCCCATTCCTGTGTTTGACCACCTAACAGAACTAATAGAAAGCTCTGATGAATTAGTTCTGTTGATGCAGCAGTGACCTGTAGCAGTGAAAGTGAGTTTCAGGGCGCAGTTGCTACAGCGCTGCGATTTAATCAGTTCGAGCTGAATGACCTGGTCAGAGACCTCAATCTTTCAAAAGAGACATCGGAAATCCTCGCATCCAGGCTAAATGAGAAAAATCTTCTTCAGCCTGGTACTAACATTACGTTTTATCGTAGAAGAGAAAAAGATTTACTGCCCTATTTTTCGAAGGAAAACAATCTGGTTTTCTGCAATGATGTTGGGGGGCTTCTACAAAAAATGGGACTAGCAGAATACAATCCACAAGAATGGCGCCTTTTTATTGACAGTTCTGTAAGAAGTTTAAAATGCGTTCTACTCCATAATGGCAATAAGTATGCTTCCATTCCAATAGGCCATTCAATTAGTATGAGAGAAGAATATGATTCGATTAAACAAATTCTGGAAAAGGTAGCATACCTTAAGTATCAGTGGAAAATATGTGTAGACCTAAAAATGGTAAACTTTCTTCTGGGCCAGCAAAACGGTTATACAAAGTATCCTTGTTTTCTCTGTATGTGGGATAGCAGAGCAAAAAGTGAACACTGGACAAGAAAAGAGTGGCCTTTGAGGAAAGAAATGATTGCAGGCGAGAGAAAAATCGTTCATCAACCCTTGGTTACCACAGAAAAGATCATTCTCCCACCGTTGCATATAAAACTTGGTCTTATGAAGCAATTCGTCACGGCATTGAATACAGATGGAGCATGCTTTCGATATTTGTGCAGTGCATTCCCAGGGATGAGTATGGAAAAGATTAAAGCAGGAATTTTTAATGGTACACAGATCAGGCAGCTTATAAAAGATTCCAATTTGCTAGGCATATGACCAAACACGAATCAGCTGCTTGGACCGTATTTGTGCTGATTATTAAAATTCTTTTGGGAAATTACAAGGCAAGCAACTATGTAGAGCTTGTAACCAATATGTTAAGCAGCTTTAAAGATCTTGGCTGCAACATGAGCATTAAAGTCCACTATCTTCATAGCCATTTAGACCATTTTTCAAAAAATCTTGGTGACCTAAGCGAGGAGCACGGTGAAAGGTTTCACCAGGATATAAGAGTAATGGAGGAGCGGTACCAAGGAAGATGAGATGAAACGATGCTAGCTGATTATTGTTGGAGTTTGCAAAGGCACTGTCCTGATACTAAACACTCCAGAAAGTGCTACAAAAGACACTTTTTAGATGTTATGTAATTACTAGAATAAAGTCTTGCATTTTTCAATGTCTATTGCTTTCATCGGGGTATTTTATTATTTTGTGTTGTTGAAAATACGTCAAACACGTAGTTACTTTGCTATTGCGCATTTGACATACCTTTAAACAATCTTAAACAAATTCTTTGTTGCTTAAGATCCATGTATAATAGATAAAAGTCAAAATTATAGGGGTATGCCGTAACTCAAAAACCAGAGCTGATGCGAAAAAACTGATGTCATTTTTGGAATCAGCGCCCCAAATATACCCCAAAACAGTTTTAATACTTGAGGCACCAAATTGTGTGTTGACCAGTGTTATTGTTTTATACCTTTTGAACCGAAAAAATTAATCTGAAAAAAAATTAGTTTGATAAAAAGAGTTGTGCCTCAAAATTGCAGTACAGTTACGAAAGCGCCATCTAATAGTAGAAAACAACTGCATAAACATTTGGTGGTACAGAATTTGAAGATTGCTTGAAGTAAAAGATGTTTCTTCCCAAAGCTTTTCATCTGACACTCTTCAGGGGAAATCGTCAGAATGAAGCAGAATTGAAACCGAACTAATTTATAAAGGAAGAAAGTAGAGTTCTCATTGGCTGAAAGAGTCAACCAATGAGAGAAAAGATTAAGAAATTTTCAAAGAGTATACGAATTCTTTTTTGCTTACACAGAAGGGGATTGAGAGATTTAATGAAAGTCGCTTTCTGCTCTTGAAGTGTGTCTCGTATGTCTTATTGTAATTGTGAGTATACCATGCAATAATAAACATTTACTAGAGTTTTTGGAATTTAGTAGTGGTTTTATAGTTCTGAGAATGATATCATTAGGATCATCTTTTTTTTTTGTCATAATTTTCATGCTTCTTACATATTTTCTCAAAAATATATTTTTTGCATCTAAAATACAAATATCTTACTAACTATTATAAAAAAACTTTAAAAAAATTTCGGGGGTTAATGGGTTGAGCGACTTTTGTTTGTGAAACTAACTCGGATCCCCTGTGGTTACTATTTTTTTATGATATAAATAGTGGGATGATGAAGATATAAATAGACAGGTTGGTTATTTATATGGAACTGCAAATAGGTTAAAAACATGCTTTTACAAGAGTTCGATGAAAATATAAAATATATTATTTCGCACATATTGCTCGTCTATGTATGCATGTCAATTATGGAATAATTTTTTGTCCTCTAGTCTAAAAAGAATACGTGTAGCCTATAATAATTCTTTTCGATTTTTACATGGATTGCCTAGGTATGTAAGTGCCCGTGAACATCAGGTGTTGAATAACATTACAACATTTGATGCAAATCTAATAAAAATGTCCTGCTCCTTCATTTATCGTTGTTACGATTCTAATAATAAATTAATTTTTTCTTTAATGACCTCGGAATGTTTTATTAATTTATCATATTATAAATACTATAACTCTTAGTTTATTTGCAATAGATTTTTGGTAATTTTTTTGAAGTATTGTTTTTTTGTATGTGTATCTTATTCTGTGTAGTTTTTGCTGTTTTGTTTTTGTTTTTTTTTTTTTTTTCTGTTATGGACTGTGAGTCTGATTTAAATAAATAAATAATTAAATAAATAAATAAATAAATTACTACAAAATTACTTTAGTGTTTTTATGAAAAAGGACCCATCTCCTTAACCAGCTGTTTTTCAAGGTTTTTATGTGTTTCCGATGCGTTCTACACGAAAACACCATAATAATCGTCGTAAATAAAGCATTTATACCAAAAAACTTGTCTTAAATATGTTTATTATTTCGCGACCTTTGCGACATTTACCTATGGAATGCGCATGTCCAGGGTTCATTTCCAATTGTTTTGCGCATGCGCAGGGATCATTTTTCGATCTGTTCCTACAATTATTGCAAAAATCACCTCAAAATCCCGAAAAACTCTTGTAAAGTTGGCATTAATTGGTCAGTTTTAGGGAAATTTCTCCCTAAGTAACTAGAAAGGAGTAATTTGGTTGGTTTTCATGGTCAAATTTGTTTAAAACGCGTCAGAAAACATGAAAAACCATAGATAACAGCTATTAAGAGAGATGGTTTTTTTCCATAAATTTACCATTTCTTTTTTGTCCCTTCTTACTGCAGGAGGAATTCCGGGTTAGTTTTACTAAAAAAATTGCTTACGATGACTTCTTGAAAAGAACCAAAAATTTTACATTTGCAATGTAGCTCACAACCCAACTCGTCAAACTGCCTAGTACCATTATTTCACGGGCAATTTATAATTATGAGTTTCTTGAATTTTTATGCCATGTATGCCCATGCCACAGAAAAGCGCGGACTGTTTTTTTTTTAAACTCCAAATCCAGTCCAACTTTCTAAAATGATAATTCAATTCAATCAAAGTCCGACAAAACATACAAAATTGACAGTCCATAAAATTTTTTGATTGCACGATCATTAATTATATTGCAATTAGGTGAAAATTTTGAGGCTATGTACGCAAAAAATTCTATATATCTATCGGATCATATTAGCATCATAATCATAACGCAAAAAATCCATATCAGATTATAACTCTATCCAACATTATCCCCGTTTTAGCCTACGCATAAATTTATGCTTGGGCCAATCATGTGAATTATAAAACCAATTTTGTATATTTAACCAGGACGTCCAAACGTTTAAAATAACGTTCTGGTTCAGATTCAAGTTCCACAAATTTTATTTGTAATCGTTCAGTTCCGGTTCAGGTTTAGCAAATTTTATTTTCTAAAGATTTAGTTCCGGTTTAACTCCGGTTTGGGTTTAAAGCAGGTGTCGAACCGGACCCGAACCGGACCCTAACCGGACCCGAACCGTTTAAAATAACGTTCCGGTTCAGGTTCAGGTTCGGCAAATTTTATTTTTTGGGGTTCAGTTCCGGTTCAAGTTTAAAAAATAATAACGGTTTATATTGGTTTTCGGATCCGGTTCGTGTCCGGTTTGGATCAGGTTCGGTTCCGGTTCCACGCCCTGGTTTAAAGAAAACAAACAATTACCATTTAATACATTTTTCGATAAATGTTTGGTTCTATTCCTATAACTTTATAAAATATTTTTAAGTCCATTTTTGCAAACGTATAAAGCAAGGATATGGTCAATAGTTCGTGGCCATAGACATTCTAGACCAAAGAATTCGGGAAAGGGGAACAAACAATTTTTCCCTTATTGTGGTTTTGTACGATTCTATTAATAAGCCCAAATGCAACAAATAGGCTTATAACTGCGCAAACTACATCCAGCTTTGTTATGTACTCGAAACCTTTTTAGCGCCCAAAAATCAATTTAAAGGTGTTATGTGCTGAAACAATCAATTTTACCAAAAAAAGCAATTATATGGTATATTAAATCTGGTGTACAAAACCTTAAAATGAACTATAATTTGGATGTAAAATAACTTCTATTCTTCCAAAAAACAATTTTATTGGTGCATTTTATGCCTCAAAAAATTTATTCATTGCCGGAAAAATCAGATTGTTCTCGAAAATTTTTGTTGGTGAACAGTTAGGTTGAGATGGCGACGATGCCACAATTTCCCCCCCGTATAAGCCTATATTTGTAGCTAAATGATATCTTTTGAGGGTCAACTGGCATTTTTTTGGAAGATTACGCCGAACAATTGCATACATCCCAGATAGCATACAAACGTTAAATTAACGTTGAAAGTTGGTTGGAATAGTTGTTTTTTGGTTACCGTTTAAGACGAAACGTTATGTTAACGTTATATTTTAGTTAATTAGTAAACGTTTTTTTAAGGTTAGCAAACGAACGTTAAATTAACGTTCGCTTTTCAACCTAAAATAAACTTTTGGTTAGCGTTTAAGACGAAACGTTATATTAACGTTATATTTTAGTTAATTAGTTAACGTTTTTTTGAGGTTAGCAAACAAACGTTAAATTAACGTTCGCTTTTTAACCTAAAATAAACTTTTGGTTAGCGTTTAAGACGAAACGTTATGTTAACGTTATATTTTAGTTAATTAAATTAATGTTCGCTTTTTACCAAAAATGAACTTTTATCATTCAAACGTTTGAATAACGTTTGCATGTTAACTAAGTGACAAGTTAAAAAAACAACCCTATCGTTGTTAAAATGTTAGTTACTTTTTCTATTGATAGGACAGGTTGCATTTTAAAAGAATAGTAAAATTTTTATTCAATGTTTGAAAATATAAATTTTGTTTGCTTGTCGGTTGAAAACAATAAGTTATAATGATTTTTCAATTTTTTCGCGAAACGCGTTCAATTGTATTTCGATAAAAAATTAAAAAAATTTTTTTAAAATCAGGCACAAGTTTTTGATACCAGACATCGCATTGTTTTAAAGTGTGGTGCTTCAAAACGAGCTGCAGCAGCCGCCGACCTATACAAAGCATTTTCACGCCAATTTTGTGGTCGTCAGAATTAATCCTCGTTTTCAAAGAAAGTTTCTGTCGCGTTTTAATTAAAAGAAAATAGGTCAATTGCGCTGTTCAGTTGCTTGCAGCTAAAAAAAAGCTGTAACGCGAATTAAATTATAAGTGCACAATTAACTGCAGTATAAGAAGATTTTGCTCAATATTAGAAAATAGAAGCTTTAAAATTAAAAATCTTTTTTAGAAACGAGACCTTTTTAAAATATGAACAATTGTTTAAAAAGAAAACGGGTTTTGTAGCTATTGTCTACCATGACGCAACAGTGTGTCTTAAAGCGCGATAATGTATCAGTTTGCCTCGCACGTGTTGGAAATTCAGTCGTAAAAAGAGTTGTACAACTGAGTCGTAGAGTGAAGTCATTAAAAGAAAAGTCAATCTGCTAAGTTATTTTTAATTATGTTGGCAATATTGCTACAGTCTCTTAAAGCTTAGCGTAATATTTGTTTATTTATTTTTTACGGACGTGGTTAGTTTTTTTGACGAATTACGGTAAGTTTTAAATGAGTCGCGGTAAAATAACCCCTGTGGGGGTTATGACTCCCAGGTTGAAAACCACTGTTTTAATAGAAGATAAACTTATTTACTCATCAAACAGGTTAGTTTAAGCCAAAGAGTGAATTTTTAATGTCATATTTACTGTTATGTCTATATGCTTAGGTAATCATGCTAATAATTTATTTCTTTGTTTCAGTCATTGCTAATATTTCTCAAAAGTTTCTTAGTTTACTTAATAAGGGCTGAAAGATCCCAAATTTTTGTGGTGTCTTTCGTATAAAAAATTGTCATTATAGATAAATTCTAGTATATGCTGTGGCGACTTTTATTTTGTACATTGTATGATCATGGTTTTTATTTGCAGGTTCTGTTCAAAACAATCTTTTGACGGCTGCCGCCATTGACTTTGAAATCGAAGCCGTAATAAAAAATTGGTTAAAATTTGCATCAGAAAGAGATGGTGGCCATCAGAAAAGGGAGCAATTGAAAAAAATTCAAAATGTTTGAATTGTTTATATTGTTTGAACGTTATTTAATAATTCTTTAATAAACTTGAATAAAAATTGTAATTTTGAGCTTGTGCAAAAGTGCAGCAATCAGAAGTGAGTGGTCTTCTGAAGCAAAGGATTTAAGCATGTTTATTTATGCTTATTAGTAGCAAAGTTCATTTAAACATAACTCCTGAATTACAACATGAAAATTTGTAATATTGGTTTAAAAGTTATAGGTTAACAGTAGTTACTGTTACAGCGAACCAAATAGTAACTTAAGAAATTAACCTAAATTAAATCTTATTAAGTCCACCATATTTTGAACGTATGAAGTGGTTAGTAATAGTAGAAGTTAACCATAGCTAACGTTAAACAAACCAAAATCAAAAGTCAGAAGTTAATCAAGCTAACCAAATTTAAACGTTAACTTATGAGCAAACTAACGAAGAGTTAGCGTTTGGTTTCGAACATTAATCTAACCCAAAACGCAAATCCAAATCGAACGTTAAACTGACGTTAGAAATTAACCGTGCTAACCAAAATTTAAACGTAAAATTAACGTTAAACTAACGTTAGAAATTAACCGTGCTAACCAAAATTTAAACGTTAAATGAACGTTACACTAACGTTAGAAATTAACCGTGCTAACCAAAATTTAAACGTTACATTAACGTTAAACTAATGAGCAAACTAACGTAAAACAAACGTTTACTTTAAACGTTAATCTAACCAAACTGCAAACCAAAATCAAACGTTAAAATAACATTTTTTTGCTATCTGAAATAGAATTTTTAAAGTGGAGATATTTATAATAAGCATATAGGTTATAAAAAGTTAAACGCTAAATCTATAAACCGGCAAGCTATTTAGGAGTGAATTGCAAGAGCAACTTTGCATAATTCAACAAAGTTTAACGGATGTATAATAATAATTTTGCGAGCCCTAATTTGCGAGCCCTAGAGTATTCAAACTGCGTGTTTATAGCTATATCGACACGTTGATAGGAGTAGCATGAGGCAAGAGAATGGGGGATTCAGAGGGCTCTTCCCTAAACGACGTTGTGCAAGCGTATCAAAGTCTGTATTTCAATGTACTGTTCACCAGATTCAATTACAAAATTGTTTTTTTCAGCGTAAAATAAATTAATAAAATTAATTGATTTATGAATTGCTTATTTTAACGAATAAAACTTGTAAATTGCCTTTTTGGGTAGTAAGGATTTTCATGCAAGTAGCCTACATAGAAGACTAATCAGTTCAATTCAGTTCAGTTCAGTTTTCTTTTATTTCTGCTCCGCCACATGAACAAAATAACAAAAATGTTGAGAAGTTTGTGTGTTGTTAAAGACGGGGTTAGAAAAAGGAAGAAGCAACAAAACGAGTTGACGTTGTGACTTGCTAATTAGCAATGAAAGGTGTGACTTGTTGTATACATGTAATATAAAAGCAAGGTTGCTTCACATCATTATAAAATTGTTTAAAAAAATAGAAATAGAAAAAGAAAGAAAATAAAGTATAAGACCGAGGTTATTTGCTTAATAAAACACTGCTATGGGGGCGGTTCAATGGTGGGACCATAGCAGAGTTCGGCTCGATGAATATGATCAGTCCTTAAAAATATGTAAAAGCAATGTATACTAATGTATTCTGCTCAATTAGCCTACATTTTTTACGTTTAAGTTTTTAGGTGAAATCTAATAAAACTCTAATTTAGGCAAATTGGTATGGACTCCTGTCCCCAAATCCTTTCATTTGGTATGCCTTTGGCCACAATTCACCAATATTTATAGGATTTTAAAAAATAAGCAGAAAAAATATTTTATAAAATTAGGGTAACAAACCCAAATTGTTAACCGCTAATTTCTTTATTTACCCAAACCGAAACTAAATCATTTAAGAATGAAATTTTTGGACCTAAAACCGGAACTAAACTAATAAAAATAAAATTTACCCATCCTGAATCTGAATGTGGTAATTATTCCTAATTATTGTTTGTTATTTCATCTCTATATTTTTCCTCCTGACTCGCAGGAAAGCGACGGAGGTGCTAAAACATAGGGTAAACAATTACCCTGACCTGCTTCCAAAGATGTCAAGATATTGCTGTTCGCTTGAAAGTTAACAGAGATATGACTAAATTTAGAACTGCTAGCCAAGACCACCAAGCAGAGGAAAGTGTCGTAAAGTGTCTTTTCCAAGGACACAATAGAATGGCGCGAGTAGGTTTTAAACCGAAGCCATATCGATGACAAGCCCGGCGCTTCAACCACTCGACTATGCTGCTGACTGAATTTCAAATGGTTTCTTTGGCGATTTGGTATAAATTATGTTAAAAGTAGCTTTACACTATATTCAAAGTATAATAAAAAAATTTTTATTGAAAACAGATCAGGCTTTTTATAATTTGAAATGTTTCCATTACCAGGTGGCAGCAGTGAGTCTGTGGCAGTCCAGACATAAACAAAACGAAGTCACGAGATTTTGTATTGACACTTAATTGTCATGCAATTAAATTAACAGGTCAAGCTGCAGTAGTAATATCAACACATATAACTTGATTAAACAACAAATTAAGTGGAATAACGATGGTTTTAATAATTTTGCGATTTATTTTAATAGTATTTAATTGAATGTTATGTAGGAATGTTTTAATTTTTGGAGCTGTAATCATGCGAACTTAATCTCAAAAATTCATTTCTTGCATGCTAGTATAACCTTTTAGGTCTTTCCTAGAAGTCACCGTAAGTGATTTTTTTGGGTGAAACTAACCCAGGATGGAAGAAAAAAAAAAAAAAAAACTGACACAAAAAGAATATTTTCAAAAAGCAACAGCAACCAAAGGAGATCTGGGTTAGTTTCGCCAACAACAATCACTTATGGTGGTTTCTTGAAGAGACCCAAGATTTTTTGTTTGTTTAATTCTTTTTTTATATTCTGCTTTCTATTACTTACAAACTTTTCATTTTCTTTATCTTTTTGATTCTCATTCCCCATTTGCTGTGCTTTATAAACTTTTAAATTTTGGGACCTGCAAAGCCTGCGAGGTTAGTATCAGCAAAAGTTTAACAATACCCATGTTTTGAACCAGCACCATGATCATGATTGACATTATCTGAGTTTAAAACCTACTCATGCCATTTTGTTGTATCCTTGAAAAAGACACTTTATGGCTCTTTTCCTTGCTTGGTGGTCTTGGCAAGCAGTTCTAAATTTCAGTCATATCTCTATAAAACTAAAACAACAAATTAAAAAAATTCGAGCTGACAGCAATATTTTGGCATCTCCAGAAGCAGGTCAGGGTAATTGCTTGCCTTAAGTGTAGCACCTCTATTTCTTTTCTGCAAGTCAGGAAATAAATATAAAGATAAAAACAAGCATTAATACTGGATATTTTTGGTCTTTTTAAGAAGTCACCATAACTTATTTTTCTTAGTGTAACTAGCCCTGAACCTTTCTATAATATCATGCCTGAAAGGAGTAAAAAAATCTAGGATTTGGGTTTTGGGTTTTTTCAAGAATTCACTGTAAGCAATTTTTGTTCATGAAACTAATCCAGATACTCTTACAGTTACAGTTACTATCATTTCTTGAGAGATCCTTTTTCTCTTGGTGTTGAAAAAGGCATTTTGGGTTAGTTTCACTGAAAAAAATTATTTTCAGTGACTTCTTGAAGAGACCCCAATTTTTTTTGTAAAACTAATCTGTAAACCACCCTATAGCACTAGGATGGAATAAAAAAGAAACCAAGAGAAAAAGGATCTTTTATAAAAGCAATAGTAACAAAAGTTGCATATAGTGCATATAATTGCATATATTCTTAAAGAAAAACAAAATTTCTTCAAGAAGCCATAGTAACCACAGGGGGATTCTGGGTTAGTTTCATGAACAAAAATGGCTTAGGTTGATTTCTTGAAGAGACCAGACATTTTTCCCAAAAGGTTTTAATACTATAATAAATAGTTGAACGATTTTTGTTATTTTTAACAACAATACCACTTTATTTTTATTTTTTTAAACTTCAAGGTTAAAAAGTGGAATCATGTAATAGTGTACTGGTGTAACCTTCTGTTCTTGGTCATATTTTTTTAACCCAATTTGCAAGAGTTGCAAAAAATAATGTAGCAAAAAGCGGTTTCTTCAAGAAGTCACCATAAGCGATTTTTTTGGTAAAACTAACCTGGAATCCCCCTTTCAGCATTAGCATGGAATAAAAAAGAAACCAAGAGAAAATGGATATCTCAAGAAGTGATAGTAACCACAGGGGCATCCAGGTTAGTTTTACGAACAAAAATCGCTTGCAGTGACTTATTGAAAAGATCCGTAAAAAGTCTATGGATCTCTAATTTTGCAAATGCATTTTTTGCTTTGATATTATTAAAAACAGGGTGATTTTGATCAATTTTGGAGGTTTCTAGCTTCTAATAACCTAACACTGTCAATAAGAAAACTCTTTTCCTGTTAATCATAACACTTGCCTTTGAGCTATTGAATAAAATACTTTAATGATCTCATAGCAGCTTAATGGCAGAACGCTTTCAAACAAGTTGCTAAACAATGTTATCCCATACTTTGGGGTAACTTAATTATAGGAAATCTGAGGTCTTTTTCCAGCTGTGTTTTCTTGACTACAAGTCAAATAGTACTACCATTATCCCAACAGATCAAAGCTATCCTGTTTTATAAAATGTATTTGTTTATGATTTTAACAATATTTGAAATATTTTTGTGCAGTTTGGTTTATACAAAACAGAATTTGTGCTTGTAGTTTGTCATTGATGTTTGGCTATTTTATTATTATATCATAGTGTACATTAAATTTTATTATGTAAAAATTTAATATGGCTGGACGAGAAAACTTACCTAAAATTGTTGTAGATATACAAGGTAATTATATGAAGATTTTTTTATAATCATTTGCTGTTACATGCAGATTAAAGTGAGGTAATGTTAACAACAACTGATGTGGACAGGTTTTTAATAATTGAAGATCATAGGCTGCAACTAATTTAAAATTTATTTAGAATATTTTAATTATTAAAACTGAACTTTCAAGACTAGAAAAAAAGCAGTTTTTATCCTGCTTTTTGTTACAGTTAAAAAAAGAAAAGCTGTTAAACAGCTGTCACAGTTTTTTGGTTTGTCAAGTTTAGAGTTGAGTGTAACTTTTATTGAATTAAAGATGTAGTCTCTTTTGCAATGATTTATAATATGCAATTTTTTGTAATGATGTAAGTGTTCTAATGGTCCAATTAATTAGCAAGAACATTTCTTTATTTTTATTTAAAAGCTTTATCTTTATGTGTTTATTTTCTATTTTTATTGGTAAAGGGAACAAGCAACTTTGGTATATCTGATGGATCAATTCATTTAATTTACCCAAACTAGATGGAAAGTTTGGTCAAATATACAATATATTAGCAATGATTATTTTTAAAAACAAAATAGATTTAAAAAATTATTTTATTACTTTATTATATTTATATCAAAAATTAGCTTAAATAAGCCATTGCAACCAACTTAAGAGGTGGTTTATCTCAAAAATCAAGCTACAGCCACATTAATTCTTTCTTAGGTTAAATAGGGTGACATCATTGTCAAGGCTCTGCACCAGTTACTAAACCTAAAGAAGAACAGCCAATCTTTTTTATAATTGTAAAAAATTTTCAATCATTTTTGTAGTGCAGTTGAGGATTTTGATTATCCCATCATAAAAAATTTTGAATTTGTAATAAACTAAATATTTGAAATTGGGCTCAAAGACTTGGAAGAAAACATAACTTACAGAAAAAATCAAATATTATGAAAGTTTTTTGGGCTTTTTAATGGCAGAAACACAGTTGTCATAAGCAAATAATCAAAAAAAGATTTATTATTTTCAATAAGCAATCAAAAAGAAAAATTTAAAATTATGTTTTGTTTAGAATACAGGACAAAATAATATATGCAAAATTTGTGTCTTGTAACCTTGTTACTGCCCTATTTTTGTTATAACTTTCTCTAATTGTGTTCAAAAAATGTGGGCAAAAAAGTTGCATGATTCAAAACTGAGGTGTGCAAACACTTTCTCTAAAAAAAACAACAGTGTTTAGCATTTTATACTTTTTGTTTACAATAAAAAAAATACTTTTTTGAAGTAATTATAGGCATAACAAGAAATTTTTACTTATTGGAGTTTTGTTTGTGGAATAGCTGGAAGTAATGGATGTGATTAATGGATGTGAATTTGATGCTTAGTCTATCAGAGTAATTTTTGTTGTGCTCTTGTAAAAAGTGAGTGCTTTATGACATACTTTTGAGTGGAAAGCAGCAATCTGGCTGATATAACTGTACCAAGAAGTTTTGTTGCACAAGACTTTAGTCAGAATAATTTTGGTAAAGTAGTAGCTGGGTCACATAAAATTGTCTACTTGTCTAATATTAATAGTGAATTAAATATTTTATTACCAACAACAACCAAATTTAGTTGATAATTTTGCTTAAAGTACATATCAAATTTGTCCAAACTCTGTCCCATCCCTAGTGTGCAGCTAAAAATGTGATGTTTGCACCTTACAAAACCATTTAAAACATTATTAATCTTCAAAGCAAAATAGACTGAATATAGCTATAATTTAATATAAATCATACATTTAATAGCAGTTACACACATTGAATAATATTTGCTTTGACAATAAATTAAGTCAGAACTTGAACAGATTTGTTGAACTGATGTATTAAAATTAGTGAAGTGAAGATCTGTCTTTCAGTAATCATTGAACTAATCAAACAATTTTAGACTATCTATTTCAGAGTTTCCCAACTGGGATCGACAAGTAAAGGCCATTGTTGGGTGGTCTACTGTGTATTATTAAAAAGAATTTGTTTACTTTTTTGTAATTGAATTTTAATTACCAGACTTTTTCTTAAGCATTTTAACAACAACAAAAGTGAGAGAAAAGCAGTTCAAATATTGTTAAGACTTTTTTTCGCTTAATAGAATCCAAAAAAATGTTCTCCATATTACTTATACACAAAAAAGGTGTTCACTTTATTTGAATACTTTTTTTAATGAATGTTGACAGATTAAAATTCAATTTAATTTTTTGTAAGAAATTGCTTGCAGGTCAAAATAACTGAACCACCACCTTGTTATATAGAATGCAATGTTAAAAGTTTTTCAAGTACTTTAAAATTTTGAATTTTTTTGTTCTGCAACCACATTATGCAATTTTATTGATTTTTACCCAGATTACAAGCAGGCTAAGCTTGGTTCTGGGTTTTTTGTTGATCCTAACTTAGCCAGATAAATTTAAGAAATTTTACTAAGACCAGTTTTTGACCGTTTTAAATAATTTTTTGTCTATACTTAGTTAATAATGATTAATGATATGCAATATTTTTAATGCAGATATTGTCTCTCAAATTTGCAATGACTTCAAAGGTTCAGCTGATCCTATTACAGATGATAACCATACATTGCATAGGTTGAGTATACAATTATGTTATTGTACAATTGTTTTTCATGTAGCATTTTAAGTACAAAACTTGTTTAAAATTAATATTTTATGGTTAACTTTTTAACAGATTCAGTTAAAGATTAACATATTTAGTGAGTCAAATACAAGATGTTAATTTGAACTATATTTGCACTGACTCATTTTCATTAAATTGTATCTCTCTACCTTCTGCTTGTTGGCAGAATACAGGGACATCAGCTTGATGCTCAGTCTCTTTGAGTGATTTTTGTTGTGCCCTTGGTAAAGCATTTTACATTAAATTCTTATAAAGAGACATTCTGCTTATTTACAATGGTGACTCCACTTCATACATGAACCACAACCAGGCCAATAGCCTTTAGTCATACAAAAGAAGAACATAGATAAAATGGTGTAATCATTGTATTATGTGAATCAGAAGAATTTGTTGTGATTAGAGCCAGAATATTATAGAGCAGCAAAGATTAGCCATGTTTTATACTGTATTATTCTTCAATAATTTGAATATGATTCAAGTTTGAACTCATTTAAAGAAATTTATTACTCTGCAATCTAAATTTTTCTTCTAAAAATCTACACTCTTCAGTTCTTTTCAGCACTTTAAAGTTCCTAAACATTTCACCTTTGTCATATTGTTCTTTTACAAGTCTTGTACTAGTGTAACATACAGTAAACCTTGGTTAATCCAGATTTGATGTGACACACAAATTGACTTAAATTATGCAAAGATCCAAATTATCCAAAGGCTATTGTTTCAAGCCAGACGTTATCCAGAGTAATAAGATGTAGATAAAAATCATCTTATTTGAATATATAGAAGACTAAATGATACAATTCTTTGAAATATACAAATTTATTTATACAGTTGAAGTGCACAATACAAATTTACACTATCACATTATCAGACAAAATTAGCTGTAAAATAATCTGTAATTTTAGATTGTTAGAGACATTTTAGTGATTGGTCCATAAGTATATCTTTTAACTGAAAACAGTTGTTATATGCAATGACCTTACTTAAACACTAAAACAAACATTCAATGTCATTAATTTACCTTACCTACATAACACACTTGTATAGAGAACTAACAAAGTTAGTGTACTTTAATAGCTTAGCTATGCAACACAATTATAGCACACTTATATATGACACAACTATAGCAGACCAACAGACACACTTGTTAAGTTGAACTGATATAAATTTCAAGTAACAACCAACATAGCCAATGCTTGTAAACCATAACGTGGAATAAGTTTATGACATTGGCAAAACACATCCTGCTACAGTTGTGAAGTAGGAAAATCTGGATTATGAATATAAAAAGAACAATTTTTATCTGGAATAAGCAAAGATGTGGATTATCCAAAGCTTTTAAGAAAAAAATTAGAAATTGTTCATACCTTCAGTGTTATCCAGATTAGGCAAATATCTGGATTAACCAAGGTTTACTGTATTGTAGTCATATCTCTTATAGAAACTCAAAAACAAATAAAAAATTTCAACTGGACAGCGATGTCTTTGCATTTGTAAATGCAGGTTAGGGTAATCACTCGATAATTGCCTTATTTACTGATGTTTTTCTCCATGTCAAAAAGAAATAAAGATAAAACAAAAAGTTTTTTAACCAGTTCAGGCTTCTTCATGAATTATTAGAGCTATTCTCTTGGCGTGTATGCTTGTATTTAGTTAACCATAAATAGATTCAGATAAAGATTTAACATATTTTGTAGCTGTTTTATTATATGCTTTTATCTAAATCTAAAAATACAATCAAATTTTTTTCTAACTTCTGGTGGGAAAGCAAAATTGTCTGGCCAGATAATAAAAATCTAATTTAGTATAACTTTTGTATTTTCAGAAATTTTGGTTTGAAAATTAGATAAACACATGGTGTAGGCATTCTGAACATTTTTACTCAATTTGCCTCCATTTGCCACAATGCATGACTCAATGCGGCCTCTGAAAGTGGTGCAGGCCCTTTTGATATTTCCTTTGGGAAAATCTTTCCATTTTCTGGTGATTGAGGCCTTTAGTGAGTCTAAATTGCCATGGGAGGTGTGATTGATTTTACTCTCGATGGTGCACCACCAGAAATAATCCAGGGAAGTTTAAATTAGATGAACTCAGCAGCCAAAAGTGTTTAGACCAGAAGCTTGCCATATTAGTACTGCAGAACTTTTGCACATTTTTAGATGTATGGGCATGATCTCCATCTTGTTGCCACACATGATTGTTGTCAGGGTAGATGACCTTCAGCCATGACAGTACTGTGTACCTCAAAACTTTGTAGTACACATCAAATCAGGTTTAAAGAAATATGGGTCATCTTATTGCCATCTGACCCTAAGACTCCCAGAACAATAACCTGAGCTGGATTCTTTGTTCTAAAAACACTTTTCAGATCTTCTTTTGTTGGTGTAATTCAGCTGTCATTCCTTCTATTATAAACTTGGTCCACAGTGAATATTTTCACATCTTCTTTTGTTGGTGTAATTCAGCTGTCATTCCTTCTATTATAAACTTGGTCCACAGTGAATATTTTCTTATCACTGAAAACCTTGATGGTCCAGCTGTTGTGTTTGAGAAAAGAGAGGATCTTTTTGCACCTATTAAACCTTTTTTGCTTTATGCTCTTGGTGAGAAGATATCCTGGCTGCCTGAAAAAAGATTTGAGGCCCAAGTCCAGGGTGACAGCAGTTCTTATGGTCTTTGGGTCTACATTTAAAGTCAACATGTTTTCTCATGCTGACTGTAGGATCCTCTGTGATTTTTTCCTGGAGAGTCTTGAGAAAGACCTTGCTTCTCTTTCTGTGGTGGCCCCCACTGCCAGGAGATCTCTTTGTACCTCTACCAAGTTTTTTGGCATGCTGGATGTGCCGCACAGTTCTCTCACTCACACAAACAATCTTAGCAATTTCCTTCTGGGGTGTATGGGCATCTAAGAGATTGATAATCCAATTGCATTTTGCTTCTTGTGCACACATTTCAAAACATATTAAAAACATAAATTCATAATTTAACCTGGTTAAATATAGAGAAAAAATGTTTAAATTTTGTGGTGATTAATTTTAATTTTTATAAAAAAATGGCAATTTGTCAACAGAAAAATTTTGCTTCCCCATCCTGTATTTCTCCATCAACATTGTTAATGCTAAAATGACATCTGTTGTGCATTTTCTGGGCATAAATTTATACTTTCTTTTGTAGATAGTTGTTTAAATTCTGAGCCAAATTTTTAGAACTTTCTCCTAAATCTTTATTGTTTTGGTCATCAGCTTTATACCCCTTAAGTTGCTTCAGTTTTGTATATCATCATTATTGGTGCTTGAACACTTTTTTTTCATACATAAAAGCTCCTATTTTTAATCTGGCAAATTTCTCATGCCTGCTTAATGCAATCTGGAGCATTTTTTCAAATGTGTGAGTGACACCAGTAGCTGGCTTACCTCATTTATTGATTTAGTTTTGTTGTTGTTCTGTGCTGTTGTTTTCAGGGAACTACGACAGTTAATCAAACAATAATTTATTAAATGACAGTTGATCAAAACAACAGTTTATTGAAATAGCAGGGCATCAAAACAATAAAAAGTTGATTTAATTGTGAAAGTTTCTATCATTAAACCATTTCTCTGTTATTTTAAATTAGATTAATTAAAATCAGAAGACATCTGCAAGAAGCTGTTTTGTAGGTTCTTGGTAAATTTTACCAAGAATTTACTATGGTGAAATTTTAAATACTTAATAAAATTTTTATTGACCCTAACTCAATCCTTACCCAGCAACCCTAACCTTATGGTAAAGTGTACTGTGGTAAAATCTAACCTTACCTGATCCTAACTAGGGTTGCACCAATATGCAAATTGGCTGATAACTGATATATCAGCCAGCTCATAATCGGCTGATATAAAGGTTTAATGAAAGAAAAATAAAAAAATATATTTGGGTGTATTTTTTACCAAACACAGCTGTTGCTAGATAAAGTGTGTTGAAGGATCTCAATCCTGCACTCAGAAAATTTTAGCTGATCACAATTGTTGCTAAGCCTAACTGTACAAGTTTGTTTACATTTTATAACTTAACAAATGTACAACTACAATGCTAAAAATAATGTAATCTTTCGAAAGTAGTTACGTGTAATGCAGTGTTAAAATGCTATTAATTTAAATGTGTGCATTATTCACATGATTGTTGCTATATCTTTCAAGTTATTGTAGAAATGAATATGTGTACTGTGCACTGTGCGACCTAGTATTAAGTTTGCAATTTCTTGGTAATTTTAGATTTGTGTTGAAATAATAAACAAATGAAATACATAATTGAACAAGGTTATAGAGATAAAAAAGAGATGTTTGTACTTGTATGTCTGATACAAATTGCTGCAGTAAAAATTCACCTCAAAATTTATTTTTGCACAAATTACTCCTGCTTAAAATATATGTAAGCCATTTTATTTATTTTTCTTCTATGAATATTAAATTAATTCTAGTGAATCATGTTCTTTTCTGATTAGTTTTTTAACTGTATATTAATAGATAAAATTATTTTTTAAATAACTGAACCCATAATGGCTCACTACAAGTATTGTCTGAAATTATTTTAAAATAGAAAAAGATAATTAAATTCTGCAAATGCATTATATGTAAGGCTATAGTATCAAGAGGAGGGAAAACAGCAAAAACTTTTACTACAAGCAACATGACAAGTCATCTTAAAAAAAAACATTATCAAGAATTTATAAACATAAGTGGAAAGATGAAGAGAGAAAATGTAGATATTGCTCATTCATCATCATTTAGAAGTGAGACAGCTACAAAAAAACAAGCAACTTTGAAGGAAGTAATTAAAAAGAAAAAATTATGGAACATTAATGATCATTGAAGTAAGGAAATACATTATTTGATTGGTGAAATGATTGTTATTGATTTGCAGCTATATTCTCTTCTTTCTGATATAGGATTTCAAAGACTCTTTAAAAAAATAGTTCCTTGTTACAACACACCAAGCAGAAAATATTTTACAGACAACATAATTCCTGATATATTTGAAAAAGTACAAAAAAAATAAAAAAATTCTGTTAATGATGCCAAGTATCTATCTTTAACCACAGGTATTTGGACAGCTACTACAAATAATTTCCCATTTTTAAGTGTAACAGGCCATTGGCTAACCTATCAATATGAACAAGAGAGAGCTGTTTTGAGGGTTGTTCCATTTGATAGTTCTCATAAGAGATGTGCTGAAGCTTCAGCTTTGGCATGCCAATTAATTGGCATTTTTGCCAAAGCTTTGGCTTTGGCAAGCAATTTTCCATTATTATAAGATCCTTACACGTGATAGCTGATATAATTCATTTTATCAAATACAAAGCTTATTACAAAATCACATGCTATTGCTGTTGTGATGTGTTATTCATCTGTTTTGAAACATGTTTGTTTACACCCCAGGTTCTTAAACTGGGGGGGTGTGAAAGGTTTTTCAGGGGGGCACGAGCAACTGGGTACAAGCTGATTTGATAACTGCATTGATATAAAATGAATAGAAAAAGAGAAAATATGACAGTGGTTTATTAAAGTATGGTTTTCTAGATTTCGTGGTGAATAGTCAAGTGGTACCACAATGCATATAAATGATTTTCCATTTTGGAAAGATTGGCTTCGACTACTCATGATTACTGATGACCTGGGTGACATGAATGCTCTTGACTGACAAGCCCACCCAGGTTCATGTGTAACACTTCGAAGATGACTAACAGTTTAAGATGGAGGTCTGGTGCTTAAATACTGCACATAGCCGTTTTATCTGTAGTCTACTCTACAGTACAGCAGAATACGTGCATCAGTTTAATGTGACAGTGTACACACTCGTCTTATTGACAGTGTTCTTAATGATTGTTACTGGATGGCTGCATCCCACTCTAACAGTCAACCTTCCCATTCTTGCCATATCCGACCAGCTAAACTTCATTGTCTTGGAGCCACTCTTTTGGCCAACTGTAGCATTTTAGACCTCAAGCATCTTTTGCATAATCATTTGATCAGGTCATTATATGAGTGGCAAGATAGATTAAAATCCAGATGCCAATTTGTACCTGCTGCATGGAAATTATAAGATAATACATCTAAACTAGATATCTGTGTTGGTCAGTGGACAGACTTTACATGGAACATATAGTACTTGAATAGCACGTACCTTATGATTTCATCCCAAGAGTTGCTTCCAGGCTTCTTGGTCTGGGCATACGTTTGATAGGTAAGATTTATCCGCTTGCAAACTGTCATTGGGCGTTTTTGGTCATCCTTGTATAAATAGTGTTTTGCTCCTTTTGTAATTGCAAGGTGGTGCACATAAACAAACTCCAGACCACATAATTTTTGCATGCTCTACACACCAGGCACCAAAAAGACGTCATGGTCTGTCAATCCTAGATACCAGACGCTAGCTCAAGAACATTACTGCCATTATCAGATGAAAGAAGAACAAGCAGATGATCCCAAACAATGATGATGATAACATATGCATGATATACTTTGAAAATCATGCATGAGACCAAGCCATTTCAGCATCATCTTAGACAAAAAAAAACCCTGGCCATAGAGATAAGCCTTTAGCTTTTTAAACAAGAAAGATGGGGGGGATTTGAAAGTGAGTGTTTTTGCTAATCTTCGTCTGCAGAAATAGAAGCATCATTGGAAATAACTCATATGATTGCTGTAAAAAGAAATCTCACAACATTAATTAATGAAACATTGATTAAATCGTGCATGTTAAAAGCAGCTGGTTTTGTGTTGCAAAAAACATACAGCAAGAAGATAGGAAAGATTTCACAAATTTTACGATCAAAACACCCATTGATAAGCTCACAAAGGAAATCGAGTGTCAAATTTTCAAAAAGTTACCAGCTTTTCAATTCAATGTGATGAAACAAATGATATTTCCCAATTGTTGCCATTGTTAGTCTATGTTCATTTTGAGTGAAAAAGATATGCTGTTTTGCAGACCCCTAGAGAACACATGTAGAGCATAAGACGTATTTAAAGTGGTCTTGATGTTTGTTGCAACAATAGTATACTTTGGAAAAAATTGTGGGTATCTGCACTGATGGTCATCTGACAATCTTTGGATCTTGAAGTGAATTCATTGTAAAGATACAGGAGGAACCTCAATGCCATTAGATCTCATTGTGTGATTCACCAAAATGCTCAGGGCTCTAGAACTTTACCTATTGCCATGAAAAGCAGGTTTGCAACAATCATACAAGCCACCAACTATGTTAAAGCAAGTGTTGTAATTACAAAACTGTTTACCAAGTTCTTTTTATTTTTTTAATTAACAAGTTAGCATGCATGTATGAAATAAAAGATAAACTTATTCTGTTTTGTTGGTATTATCAAGGGGAGCACAAGTTTTATTTTCATGCTTCGGCTTCAGCAAAATTCTGGCTTTGGCACATCCCTAGTTCTCATACAGGTGTATGAATAAGTGAAGAGTTAAGCAATGTTGTTGAACAATATAAATTGACAATGGATAAAATCTTCTTAGTACTCAGAGATTCTGGTGCAAATATGGCAGCTGGTGTTTGATACTGCAGATTGGAGACATTATTATGCTTTATACATACTCTCCAATTTATACTTATTGAATCTATATTTGCTCAGCAAGCTATAAAAAATATAATAACAACTAGTAGAGATATTGCAAAACACTTTATACAATCTGCTGTAGCTGTAAGTAATTTGCATGATTTACAAGAGAAGCTGGGGTTAAAGAAACATAATTTAATTCAGGATGTGCAAACTCACTGGAATTCAACATATTACATGCTTGAGAGAAATGTGAACAATGAAAGGCCCTGGTTACATATTTTATGGATAATAACATCTATACAATAAGCAGTTACCAGTGGTCTCTTGCAGAAAAAATAATCCAATTGTTAAAACCATTTGAAGAAATTACTGTGGAACTAAGTAAACATTAAACCACTTCTTCAATTATTATACGCACAATTCAAACATTAAAATTATTTTTGTTAAAGAAAAAAGTAGCAATTTATTTGCTGGAACCCACACAACAGTAGAAGAACTTCAATAGAGAAAAGACTCATATTATATTTTAAAAATAAGACTTTGTGTCTGTCTACCAGTGGTGTAGAGCCAGTGCTGGAGCCTGGAGTGGGAAGAAATTTTAGGGTCTGGAGCTGGAGCTGGAGCCACATATCTTTAAAAGGTGGAGCTGGAGCCGGAGCCAGAGCCAGAGTTACATATTTTAAAAAGGTTGAGCAGGAGCTACATATTTTTAAAAGGTTGAAGCTGGAGGCAAGTTTTTAATAAGGTTGGAGATGGAGCCCGATTTGAAAAGCTTGGAACAAGTAAAATTGCACCAGCTTAAGTTCCAGCTTTGTATTGTATTAAAAGAACACAGCCAAATTTTTTATTTAAATTAAATATTATCTTTTAGAGCTTCTGTCTCCAGTATATTTGTTTAATCAGAAATATATAGTGCTATTATCCTTTGCTTGAGTTGATTAATGTTCTGCCTCCCACAGAGGCATGGAATGATGTTACTTAATCTGGTTGAGTTTGGATATTTGATGCCACTTAGAAATGGGAATTAAACTTATCATAAACAGTTTATTTAAGCATGCTCTAACCGAATTTAATAATTGTTTTATTAAGGAAATGCTTCATTTAAGAATCATGGTCACTTTTAAAATGAAACATTTCCAAAAAAAGTTAAGTATTGAATTTGATCATAGCACACATAAATGAACAGTTTAGGGCAGGGGTGTGGAGCCAGAGTTGGAGCTGAAGCCAGTCATTTTAAAAAGCCAGAGCTGGAGCCGGAGTCATATATTTTATTGCTAGCTCCACACCCCTGCTGTCAACACTATTAGATCCAAGATACAAAATAAAATTTCAAAAGCAGAGTTGGTAGATGAAATAAAAAAGTGGACTATAGAAAATCTAAAAAAAATAAACAATCCAGGTCTGCAAGGGAATTTAGATGAGAATTCTATTAGTATTTCTGTTCTTGGAGATGATGATGAAGCTAGTTCTAGTTTATCAAATTTGTTTGATGAGCTAGCTTCTGGAAAACGAAAGAATGTTGAAGAGCAACCATCTAAACAAAAAAAATTAAAATGTGAACATATGAATAAAAGTTATTGTTACAATAAAGAACTACAAGAATACCTTAATTTACAATTGATACCAAAAAGTAGTAACCCTTTTTTATGGTTGAACAGTTCAAAAGAATTATTTTCTAATTTGAGTACACTAGCTTTAAAATTTCTAAGTGCTCCAGCTTCCTCCATTAAAAATGAAAGATTGTTCAGTACAAGAGGCAATATATCAAGGTGTGTCCAAAAAGTAATGAGACTGGTGTTATAAAAACTTTATTGAAAAATATTAAAATATACCAAAGTCAAATTCCTTCAAAATAATCCCCTTCCACTTGAAAACACTTGTGCATTTACCTTTTCTATGATTCAAAACATTCTTGGATGGCATTTTCTGGGATCTTTTTGAGCTCTGTTGTCACAGCCATTTTGTTAAAATCAATGTCAGAAAAATGGGTTCCCTTCAGAACAGATTTAATCTTAAGGAAAAGAAAAAAGTCACACAGGGCCAGATTGGGGGAATAAGGAGGGTGTTCCAAAGTTGCAATGTTTCTTTCTGCAAGAAACTGACAAATACCCAGGCCTGTGTGAGCAGGAATGTTGTCATGATGGAGTGTCCATGCATGGGTTTCCCAAAGCCTCCACTTCTTCTCACGCACTGATCTTACGAGGTGCCAAAGAATCTCTTTATAGACAGTTTGGTTCACTGTTTGACCTTGGTGTAGGAATTTAAAATCAAAAGAGATTCTTTGGTGCCTTGTAATATCAGTGCATGACAAGAGGCAGAACCTTTGGGAAACCCACGCATGGACACTTCATCACAATAACACTCCTGCTCACACAGGCCTGAGTATTTGTCAGTTTCTTGCAGAAAGAAACATTGCAACTTTGGAACACCCTCTTTTTGGACACACCTCGTATGAGCCTGTGAGAAATAGACTATGTCCTAAAAATGGGGAAATATTAATGTTCTCCATTACAATTTAAAAGTTCTTAACTTTCAATACTAAATCTAAATTTCAAGAATCTGGTAATAGTATTATTTTGGGTGGAGAACGAAGACATAAATAGTTTAAAGTTTCTTACTTTTTATGTAGTAAATGTTAGTTTTTATTTTTAATTTCCATTCCCATTAATAAACCTAATATGTTTTGAATTTCTTTTTTACTCAAAGGATAGAATGTGTATTTTTTTTATGTTTTATTCTTTTCTAATTACTGTCTAGTTTAAAAAAGGAAATCAAAAGATGTCTCATTAATTAACAAGTATATATAATTTAATAATTGTAGGTTATAAGGGACCACATATCCTGTCAAGCTGTCAGTCTTGCATCATTAAAATGATAAATGACATAGCTGTACAAAGAGAAATTTCATTGCAATGTTATTCTACCATTATATATTTTATTGGCCATTTGATTTTAATTTTTTGTTCTTATTATAAACTCTATTTAGTTACTTGAATATCTTTTGAAATTATGTTTTATATATCAAGTTAGCAATTATTGCAATACTAATTTTTTCTGAATAAATTTTTTAAATTTCTGAAGTTTAACTTTATATTATTCATATAATATTCATACAAGTAAAGAGAAAAATAAAGAAGTAATGGTATTGAAACACTGTTAGAGAGAGGGTGTGTGCTGTATTAACTACTTGCACTAGATCTATGACAGGGGTGTCCAGCCCATGGCCTGTGTAAAGGTTTTGAGTGGCCCATGCAGTATTTTTTGAAGCCCTCTGTCCTGTCAATTTTGGCAAAAGTTGAAGACAGATTTGATGTGAAGAATCCTTTTTTCTTGTCTTTTTCAAGTTTTAAGAGATCACTATGATTTTGGGACAAAAAGTGGGAAATCTGAGACTGATTTCAGGCGAGGACCTTTTTTTTAAGAGATCATTATGATTTTGGGCAAAAAGTGGGAAATCTGAGACTGATTTCAGGCGAGGACTTTTTTTTTTAGAGATCACTATGATTTTGGGGCAAAAAGTGGGGTGTTTCGTTTGTTTGGCCCACCAATATTTTTGATAAGTCAAATGGCCCTTGGCTCAAAAAGTTGGACACCCCTGATCTATGAGATTAGCCGATATATATCAGCCAAAAATGGCCGATATGGGCGATATTATCGGTGCAACCCTAATCCTAACCCTACTCTGGTGGAATCTAATCCTAAACATAATGTTAAAATTTACTTTTCACTGTGGTGCCATATGTTGCCATTAATGGAGTTGTGATAGATGTTAGGGTCACAGTTCTCAAAGCTTAAATTTTGTTGCCAAATGAACAATTTTTATTTAATCTCTTATAAAGCACTGTGAGTTGGTAAAAAATGTTGGTTCAGTATTTTTCTAACTTTTTCAGCTTTATGTTAATTTTAAATTTTGGCAGAGTAAAATGAGAAGATATATACAGTATTTGTTTTTGATTTGATTTCACTTAAAAAAGACAATTACAAATAAAACTAATAATACAATATTACAAATAAAAATAATATTGCAAATAAAACCAAGAAGACAATTATAAATAATACAACTACTACCTACTGTTTAAATACCATTGCAGCCTACTTTTTTTAGAGACTGTTAATTCTTCTTCTCTTGGCTTCTCCCTACTCGGGGTCGCCACAACACGACAGTAATTTCCATTTCACTCGGTCTACTTCGTCTCCTTCTGTAGCTCCAACCCTTTCCATGTCTTCTCTCACCAAATCCATCCACCTTCTCCTTGGCCTTCCTCTTTTCCTTCTGCCTGGCACTGTCATCTCCATCATCCTTTCCCCACGTAGTCTTCTCTCCTTTTTACATGTCCATACCAACATAGCCTCACATTCCGAAGTTTGTCTCCCAGCTTTGCAATTTTCACAGTCCCTCTTACGTATTTGTTTCTTATCTTGTCCTTTCTTGTCACTCCCAGTGCCCATCTCACCATTTTCAACTCTGCAACTTCCATTTTTCTCATTTGTCTTTCAGTTACTGCCACCGTTTCCATTCCATAAGAGACTGTTAATAAATTTCAATAATAATTTTAAAAAGTAGAATACTTGCTGGCATTTTTATAGTTTTTCAAAATGTATAACTTTTTTCATTCTGGTTTACTTAGGTTGTGTGCAAAGCTTGAATTTTTACTTTCATCATGTACCAAGGATAAATCATTGATGGGAAATAGGAAAGACTATTGGCATTGGATGTATGCCTGTCTAAAAAATACCAAAGGTCTTAGTGGTGGATTAAAATATGTACAAGCAAACAAAGAGGTATAGCAAGTTATTGGACCGTTTTCAACCTTTGATTTAGTTATCCTTGTGTTTTTTATTGGCTTTTTTAATTTGATTATTATGTGAAAAGAAAGACTTTAAATTATCTTTTGAAACTAAAAAAAAAGATGCATAAAAATACGTGTTACCTTTTTAATAATTTTTGGCTACTGTTTTTATCTGAAATATTCGTGCTATTTTTAAGGATGTTTTTTCTAAATTTTACTGTAATTAAAGAGCATTAACACTTATGGCCAGTTTTATGTTTTAAATTTGTCTATTGTAATTGACTTTTTGAAAGTCCATTTAAAACCGTTTTGATTGTTGTGACGAGTTGTCGATCTTTTAGAAACATAACAATTTTTACGAACTGTTAATATAATTCATGGCCAATCTCCAGCCAAGGTTTGTTTTTTTTAATTACAAACCCAAATTGCTTTTTTTTGGAATGTAAAAGTAATAAGTAAATGTAAAAGTTTTTTCAAATATTAGTTTTATTCTGGTCCTTATGAGCCAGCGATAAGTTTTGTTACCGATTTTCTGTAAAATATTTGTTCTTTTAGTGCCATATAACAAAGCAAATTAAACATTTTACCATAATTAAACAAGACTAACACGTTTAGCAAGCTTTATGTTTTGAGTTTAACTGTCTGATTGCCTAAAAATTGGTTCTTGCTTAAAAAGGTGCGCTCGTCCAAAGGGAGAGGAAGAGCATTCATACGTTATTGCCTTGTTCATCAGACCTTAGCGGACAGCTTACAAAACTGCATTATGAATCGAGCCATTACCCGGCAATATTTTACAGCCGATTCAGTTTTGATCAATTCAACATATTCGTCCGCGTTCATTACTTCTTTGTATGATTTGAATGCTGTAAATTTTGATCTTAATTCAAAAGGATATGATCTGGACGCTGGTTGGCCTACTTTCGCAAGGTATCATCGGATTAGCATGCATATTATAAGAAATAGTTTTTAAATTACCTGCAGTTAACCTCGGTTAATCCGGATTCGATTCAACAGATAAATTTATCCAAATTCGGCAAAGTCCTGATAATCCGAAGCTTTTCTTTAAAAATTACAGTAAAAAGAAAATCATTTGTACTTACAGTTTTTTCCGAGTTAAGCAAAATTCCGCAGTATCCGAGGTCTACTGTAGCGGTATACTATGTTTTTTAAGTGGGTTGCGTTTTTCGTTTTATCAAGTACTTATTGATTTTAAATGAGTTAAATTTTTGAATCATTAATTATATTTCTAATGGATTTTAGATTTTTAATTGTAAAAACATGAAGTTTAAATGAGTATTATTATGCAAATTTTTCCAGCAAACGAAATGCAGAAAATTCCATTATTGATCATTGGGCAATCCGTAGCCACGTGGGAAGTATAAGCAGCTATCAAACGCCTTCTGTTGTAATGGACACACCTCGCATGCATGGAAGTGGTATGGTATTATTCACAAAGTGTATTTTTTCAGCAATGGTTTTCTGATGTTTGGATAGTAAGAGTGTTGTTGTGCGACCGTTGACCCTGAAAAAAAGTAAAAATGTCAAAAACTTGAGCAAAATTTTATTGAATTTTAATAATTCGCTGCTTAATGAGCGCTTTTAACATTAAAAATATATTTAAACCGTTCCGGAGCTACGGTCACATCAAATGCTTATTAGCTTTTAATTTATTGGTGACAAATTTTATTGTTATACTGCCTTAGCAAAGCATGTATGTGCTATGGACCATTTTTTTCGTCTAAAGTTCGACGTGTTTTGAATTTTGGTTGTAATTTTTTATACTTTCTACTAGGAAGTAGCGGACCTCACAGTGTTGATCACCGGGTTGAAGAGCTTGTTTTAGAATTGGATCAATCCGATCAAAAAATCAAAGAACAGCAAGTAATTTTTAAAACCTCTTTTTTATTTTTGTTCCTATCAAACTTTTTCTCATTTTGAACTAGGAAATTATTATGAATCTTGAAAGCAAAGCAGAAACCGTGGCGAAATCGACAAATGAAAAAGAAGACATTTTAGCCGGTGTGATATCCGATTTAGAAGCAAAAAATCGACATCTACACGTGGCGATGAGCGACATGTCGTCAGAATTTCAAGTTCGCGATATTAACTTTTGTGTTTTTTAGTGATGGCTTACTTGGATTGTCACCGATATATCTTCTTATTAAATTGTGACTGTAAATACACACACACACACACACACACAATATGTATCAATTGTTATTTTTTTCTGTTTTCTGTTTTCTTGTTTGCTGAAAAAAACAGAAAGAAAAAAATAACAATTGATACATTTTGTGAACATGAAGCGGTAATGTTTGTCAACTATTGTAAATTGCAGAGTCAACTTTTGTAAAATTTAAAGCATCAATATGTTTAATTACGTTTTTGCGCCATTGAAACAAAATGTGAAACCGTTTGTAGATCATTGCTTCACCGTGGTTTATTTAACTTGCCCATACATCCATAGCCTATTACGCGGCCATATTTTTAGTTGTTGGTGTTGGTTTGCAGGCTCGAGAGCAGCGATGGAGAGAAAAACACGATGAATTAACGAAGAGCTTGTCTTCGTTTGAAACGAAAAATGCAAATCTGCTGTCCAAAATCGAACAGCTCGAAGAAGATAAAAGAACTTTGGAAGACTTGGTGTCCCAGAAAATGTCGAATATCACCAGCAGTTTTGCGCAAGTGATGGAAAGCGAAATCATCACTCCGGTTACCTCCCTAGCAGTAGAACAGTCGAAACCAACACGCGAAGATCCAACGCTGCAAGAGATTCAAGAAAAGAACAAGCGCTTGTCTGACGAGCTTTTAAAAAGCAGGGAATGTTGCATTGAGTTACAGCACCAAGTAAATGAATTATGTTCGACCGATTCACGCTCAGTTGACGAAATGGCTAGTAGATTAAAAGAAAAGCAAGCCAAAATCGACACTCTGCAACAACAACTGTCGTCTCTCACATCGAACTACGAGCTCGTCATAGACAACATCAAAGACGCTTTGACCTTAGACAAAAACGCTGAGGTTTGTAATTTGATTACGTTGTTTGGTCTTTTGTTTTTATAACAAGCTTATTCCGTTGTTCTTTTGTTTTATCGCCTTCACTGTGCAGATCAGCGTGATTGTTATGGAAATTATAAAGCTGCGCGATAAATGTTCAATTCAAAGGGAAACACTGGTGCATAATCGTGAGTCTAACTGTGTTTCGTTGGAGGCTGCTTCTTTAAAAGGTAATAATGCCGTTCAATTGGAATGGCGCTTGTCATCACGTGCTATCTTTGTTTAGCTTTGTCGATCTCGCGTTTGCTATTGGTGAATAGGACTTAATTTGTCGATCGTTCAGCAGTTGATTCAAATCTGTTCGTTTTTTGTGTGTGGCTTTTCAAATTTATTTAAAACATTCTTTTCAATTAAAAATTGATCGTCCGTAATTTCATTCAAATTTCTTCGCCACTACAGTATAGTTCAATGCTTAAATATACCAATACTTTGACGAAACTCGGAAAATAAAGCAGGGACTGAACCGTCCTGTCAACGATATATTTTAAATTAATTCGTGCATGATATCGCATTTTAATTTATTTGGATTTAAAAATCCTTTTTGAAGTTGATTTTAATATAAATAGACTTGCAGCTCAGAAACGAAAAACTTTTTATCCTATTACAATCGCGACATGCATTTAATAATATGAATATAATTCCAATAAGGCAACGTAAACTTTTTTATTTACTGAACATATGTAAACGAAGAGTTTAACTGGAGTTCATTAAATAAATATATTATGCCAAGCGTTCAAAAAAAATTTTAGTTTTAAGTATTGGAATTGTTTTCTCATGAAACGGATTTTTTTTTATGCAACATCACAGCCTACGAATAGAAAAAAATTTACAAATTGAAAAAGCGAAAAATTCAGTCAAAATAAAACAAGGCCAATCACATCAAAATACATTTTGAAGTAATAAAGAGTAAAAATTCATTTACAAAAACTAGACGTTTAAACGCGGGGTTACCTTTTTTAAAGGAATTCATATGATGATTATTATTGGTACAAATATCACGAAATATTATATACTAGGAATGGGAACACTTCTTGAGCTCAAGGGCCGTATTCAGAAGTTGATTTTAATCGAGGGCACTCTAGCGTTTACAACGTGAATTTCTGCCCCAAACTTACTCGAAGACAAAAAACGAGAAAAGGTCTACACTTTGATTTTTGACACCGGGGTAGGCCAGGGTAAATAGCATTGCCAGATACTGTATAACATTGAATGCTAAGCGGGCCGGAAGAAATGGCTTGGCGGGCCGTAGTTTGCCCACCGATGTCATATATTGTTTTACCCCAAAATTAGCATTTAGAAACAACTCTAAATTCTAATGTAAAAACTCAAAATTCTGGAAACGTTTCTGGTTTCACTTTGTTTGACACAGATATCCAATATTGTTAGTTTTTGTTTTTGTGGATATAGCGTATGAAAAGAGCTTATGTAAACTGAAAACATTCACGTTCTTATTTTATTTTCTTTAATAAATGCGATGGTGCTTCTAACTATTGTAATAGGGATGTAGAATTTTTAAATATATTTTTTAAGTCCACATGAAATGAAATATTTTTCTTTTAGAGGAAAACGAACTTCTAAAATTCGACCGAGATGCCGCTCAAATTGATGTGGATACATTGAAACATAAACTTAAATCGACAAAATTGGAAGTCGACCAATTAACAGTAAGAATAGACATTTATTACCATTCCTTTTGCAAAAAATGTCTAATCTGTTGTTTTTTATCTTGTGCAAATGTCAATGTCCCCGAAATATTCCAATAATTTGCAACATTAAATATCTTGGTTTCTGTTAAGTTTTGTCAGTATTAAACATGGTCGAATCTTGATTGATTTTATAAGCTATTTTTATATTTGTTTTATGATGAAGTCGGTAAGTTGTTTCAAATCGATCGTTGACTGTTATTGGAGGGCAGCGTTTCGTTTTCAATCAGAGTTTTAACCAGCAAGTGAATTGTTCATCGTTGCATGGCAGAAAACATGACAGCAATTCAGAATGCGCCTTCGTTGTTTTAAAGCTCTAACATTGTGACGAACACCGCCTCGATTAATTTCAGCTAGTTGTTTGCTAAATGTCATAGTTGTGTTTACGCGTTCAAGGAAGCAAGTATTTTGATAACAAATTAATATATAAGTAATGCATTCAAGAAGGTATCCGTGAAAAGAAAACTGCGTTTAGAGCTTGCTTCGATTGTGGTACTCTGCAGCACGTAAGACTGTCGCTACTACTGTCAAACAATCTAAAGAAATGTCATGGGAAGAATTTAAACAAAAGTTGGATACAAACTACAGATCGGCAAACAACGTATTTTGGCAAACCATCCGTGTTTTCGCGGCAAACGAACACCAGTTGCTACCTTCATCGAGATGCTAATAGTGTGCATCTGAAGCATCAAAACGGCTTTCTAAATCAATACTTTTATGAGCTCTTAAATCCAGTAGCAGTCCAACATTTGCAAACAACCGGGGAACAAATTAGTGAAGAAATTTATCTAACCGAAGCAGTGGTGAGCACAGCAATCAAATTTTTGTTTGCTGGCAAGGCCCCTGATGAAGATGATATTCGATCCGAAATGTTAAAGGCCATGAACAACTTCGGGTTCGTCGGCTGACTCGAGTGTTCCAAATAGCTTGGAAAACTGGTGAGATACCGAAGCAATAAGTCTTCCTGGAAAGGTCTACGCAAAGTGCTATGAAAAGAGATGCCGTAAAACAGTTGTGCACCATCCGGATTCCGTCCAGGCAGATCCACCATGGACCAGATCTTTGCGCTTTAGCAAATTTTTTGAGAAATCGTGGGAATATGCCAAAGGGGTGTATACATGCTTTGTAGATCTTGAAAAAGCATATGACCGTGTTTCAATAGACAAGCTGTAGGCAGTACTGCTGGTGTATGACTTGAGAGGTCAATTATTAGCTGCTATCAAATCGTTGTACAAACAGTCAGAAGTCTGTGTTTTTGTGAATGGCATGAAAACAAAGCCTTTTAGTGTCAGTGTTGGACTACGACAGGGCTGTCTTCTTCCTCCTCTCCTGTTCATTATATACAGGGTGATTCAGCGAAGTGTGCACAAATAAAAACTCATCTTTCGGACTTATAATTAGGTCAAATGAAACAAGTTATATGCTGTGAAGATAGTAAATTTAATAAGCTTTCAGAAAATATACAAGTTATTCAATATAACCCCCTTTGTTTTTGATTACTTTCCGAAGTCGTGGCAGAACCTGGGCACATGTGGCACGCACCACTTCTGGGTCAATTTCGTCCCATGCCGATGTCAATTTTCGCTTTAGAGAGTCCAGATTTGGATGAGAAGTACGGCAGGCTTTTGTCTCTAAAATAGACCATAACCCAAAATCCATAGGGTTCAAGTCTGGTGAAGACGGCGGCCAAAGCTCTTTCTCCCAAAAACCTTTGAAATTGCATCGACACCAAGCTTGAACTGAGTTGGCCGTGTGGGAGGTTGCACCGTCCTGTTGAAGAGTAACTCCTTGTTCTCCGACTACTTCTTGGACCCAGGGAAGGACTTTCCTCCAGCATTCGCCTATAGACGGTCTGGTTTATCTTGACCCCTTCTTCAATGAATATGAGAGGAGTTTTCAGCCCTTTTGATGTTGCGCCTGCCCATACCATTACGGAGGCGGGTTTTTGTCTTCTGAAAGAGCTGCGACGCTCAACTGGGACCATGTTTATGTCTGGAAGCCAAATCCTGTCATTTTGATGGTTATGGACAGCTTGAACAGTGAAAAGTTTTTCGTCTGTCCATAAAACTTGAGGCTGCGTGCCATCGACAAGTTTCTTGACCAAAACCTTTGCTCTATCGAGCCTTTTCTTCTTAGTGGCCTCCGACAAGAGATGTCTTTTGGTGAACTTGTATGGGTAGCTCTGGAGATCATCCTTGAGAATCCTTTGCATGCTGGACACGCTCACAGAGTAGTCTTTAGCAAGTTGTCTGGCACTTCTTGCAGGATTTCTCCTCAACTTCTCTCTGACCTTTTTGATCAGTTTCTTCGTCCTTACGGTTCTTTCAGGGTCACTCCTGATTCTTGGAGCACAAGTCCTTGAAATTTTCAAGTGTCCTTGAACCTTTTCACGGCTTTATAAACTCCTCTACGGCTTACAACCTCCTTCATCAACCGGAAAATTTCACTTGGTGGGAGCTTCTTCTTGCAATACTCTTCTATCACGTCATTGATCGTTTTACTCATCGTTTATTTTTACTTCAAATAATACCAGATTTTAAATTTTAACTCTTAAATAATAAGAAACTCATCGTTTATTTTTACTTCAAATAATACCAGATTTTAAATTTTAACTCTTAAATAATAAGAAACTGAAATGTTAATAATTGAAAGTTAATAATGGACAAAATACATGTACATAAAACTAAGAAAAGTATTTGTGCACACTTCGCTGAATCACCCTGTACATGCACAAGATAGACAGAAACAGTTTCTCCAATAGTGGCGTCACATTTGCAGAGTGTAATGTTCAGCACCTGCTGTTTGCAGATGATCTTGCATTGTTAAGCTCAAACAAAAGTGATCTCGAATATGTACTTGATCGGTTTTCTGACACCTGCATGGATGCTGGGATGAAAATTAGTACGAATAAAATTGAGATCATGTGCATGTCAAAGCACCATATCCAGTGTTCTTTCCAAACCAATGGAGTAAATCTCCAGCAGAAGGAAAAGTTTTAAGTACCTTGGAGTCACATTCTCGAGTGATGGTAGACAGGACAACGAACTGGACACACGTATTGGAAAAGCAAGTGCAGTAATAAGCCGGATTTGCCGATCGGTTGCACTGAAACAAGAGCTGTGTAGAAAAGCAAAGCTTTCTGTTTTCAGATGAGTTTTTGTTCCTATCCTCACCTATGGTCATGAGTGTTGGGTAATAACTGAAAAGATCCCGAGTACAGGTGGCCAAAATGGGTTTCTTGCGAAAAGTTAGAGGTTTATCTCTATTTGACAAGGTTAAAAGCACTGATATTCGTCGATTTCTCAACATCGAACCGGTAGTGCTCCGCATAGAACGATCGCAACTGCGCTGGTATAGCCATGTGCACGAATGTCCCACGAGCAAACAGCAAAGCAACTAATGGATGCTCTTCCGAGTGGCAAAAGGCCTAGAGGGCGTCATAGAACTCGCTGTCGGAATTATGTTGAAGACCCGGCCTGGTCACGTTTTGGAATTCCACCGGCGGAATTGCCGCTAATGCAGGAGATCGGGATGCTTGGAGATCCCAACTCGAGCTGCTGCCCCCGCAACCCCAAAAGGACAAGCGGGCAAAGAGAAATACACTGAGTTAGTTCAATGTTTTCCCCGAAAATAATGATGATACGTTCGAGTTAACACTAGGCACATCGGCGAACGCGTTTTATTAATTTTTATTGCGGTATGCACGATCAAGCGTCATTCGCTATTTGGATAAAAGGTTGCATGTTCACGTTTTCGGATTGAAAGATTAAGTCGAATACATTTGAGGTTTGTTCGATGTCCGTTTCAAAGCTAGGCACGTTATAAAACAATCAAATTCAACACAATTTGGCGTGATTTTTGCAGAGCTCCTGCTCTGCCAGGAAAAGTTTTCAAATTACCGCGATGTTTTCTAGTAATAGATACTAGTTTACTTTTTTCAATATTTTCATAAATTCTATATGTATAATCTTAAATCAAAAAGTGACAAAAGAAAAACAAAAATTTATTAACATAAAATCAAACTGAAGTCCGCTGACCTCTGAGGGTCCGTGATGACTGCGCAAGGTGTCAACGACAATATGACAAAATTTGTCAAACATATATTTTTTTGTTAAAATAATCCATACCATGAAATCCTAGACAGATTCGAAGTAAAAACTTTTTTTGGAGAACACTTCTTTTTAAGGACGAATTTTTTTCTATTAACGAGCGTCCCAGTTTCCCCTTAGGAAATATAATATGCCTGTTTATAACAATTTATTTTTTTAACGAATTTTGTGTTATTTATTTTTGGGTTTGTATTATCTTTCCTCGTTGGTTGAATAGAAAATTGATGCGACATAGGATCGGGGTCTGTAAAAAAAAGATTTGCAAATAGGAGTCCGTTGTCCAAAAAGTTTGGGAAACGCTGGCTTAATCTATAAACGTATTCATCAGGGGAATCTTATTTGACGTTGTATGATTTGGTACGATTTGTATAAAATACCTTTGATTTGATAAGATTCGTAGAAAATAGTAACTCATGAATGGGTGAGACAGTCTGATGGGCTTTGTATTAATAAATTTTGTTTTTAGTTCCAGACTCTTTTGATCTAAGTTATTTTGATCTTGTTTATTGAGCACTTTTTAAAGCACTGATATCAACTTTATAAAATCTTTTTAAAGGTTGAATTAGAGTCATTAAGAAGTGATTCGACTAATCGCATTCGTGAGTTGGAAGAAAACCTCTCCATTTGTCAAGATCAACTTGAAAAGCAACAGCTCCAGCATAAGGAAATGTTGACTGATTTGAAACTAACGCAAGATGCGCTAAACGTAAGCGAAAAAGAATTGGAAGTGTCAAAGCAGCGCTGTCAGGAATTGGAAAAAAGAGAAAGGTATTAAAAGACAAGCGATACAATTTCGTTTCATAATCTAATTTTGTTTTTCTTATATTGACAGTTTGAATTTTAACATAAGGTGCTTTTAAAAGTCTATTAAACGTTCTTTTGTTTTTTGTCTAACAAGTTATCAAACTGTGAGCTGTTTTATCATAGATCTTTTTTCTGATATATGCTATCGTCCCCCTCATGTGTTTAGCATATAGCAGTAAAAGAAATGCGAGATAAAACTAAATGTTGACGTTTAAAGATTTGCTGAGGTGTTAGCCTACTTTCTGCAAAAAAACTCTTCCTTTTGTCTGTCAATTTAAATGATATAATTCAGATTTCTCTAATTGCTACATGAAATCGATTTCTATACAGTACTTCACATATGAGAATCGGAACAGTTTTAAATCTGATTGGTCAATTAAATAAAACGGTGTTTTTATATTTTCTAGGCGTGGTGTGCTGACCGTGGTCATAACTATATTCAAATTACGCGTATACGTTGTGCAAGTTACCGTGCTATTTTTTTACAAGCTTGTTGTACATGTTGTTTGCCGGCAATGTTTTGACTTGGTTTAAAACACAACATTTTACTCCGTGACCGAGCAAGTCAGCTTTACAACTTAATTTCTTTCTATGCATGTTTGTTCATGTAGTAATCTTAAATCCAAGTCGGTTTGTGATGTTTGAGTTTTCTTTTTCCAGAAGTGTTTTTTTTGTACAGTATAGGCGTCACTATGTTTTGAAAAGCACTAATAATGAAGGCATACAATTTTCTGTTAGAATAAATTTACTTTCTATCAGTTCTACTTAATAATATGTCATTCTGAATGTTACTGCTTGGTATTATAACGTTTAATTGCATCAATGAATGGTATTTCCTAAATTTTTATTTTACTTTTATTTGCAAAAAAAATCAAGGATGTATAAAAAAAAATTCAAGAATTTTATTATAAATTATCAACAATTAATTTAATCTTTTTTAAAAAGTTTTCACGAAGCAAACGTAAAAAGATATAAAAGTTCCTTCTAATCCCTGGGGTTGTTTAGCTTGCAGATTGTTATTTATAATAGAAGCTTCAGCTTTGCAACTAAGTGAATACTGGTTTAGTTCTTGCATGTTCATTGTTATCATATTTTTTTGAGACACTGCAGTTAAATGTTCTTGCTTATTTTCGTCACCTACTACCGTTTTTTTGCGTTTTTATTGACTCAAAATTTTGAAATTTTTTTTCCCGAAAATAAATAAAAAGTTTTGACGAAAAAATAGTGGTTATGATGGACAGAAACTTAATGAAGAAATCAAGAAACGCACCAAATTTTTTTAGGTGAGTTCTATTTAGTTTATTAAGTTTCTGTCCATTGCGTTTGTTTTTTTTTTTTGGTTTACGTAAAAAGTATTTTACTTTGCATTTTTAGGTCTTTGGTCGAAGAATGCAATCAAACAAAGCAAAGTTTGCAAGAGGAAATCAATAAAAGCGAATTCGATCTTGAACAGTTACAGGTTTTTGTCTAAATTCTTGAATGTAGCTAATTAACCTATCAACCAAAATACCCTTGATAACCTTATTTTAAGGTTGCGAAGCTCTATTGTTTACTAGCATCTAATAAAACATCCAAGAATAATGACAATATTTTAACTTGCTTTTACATCAACAAAATACCTTCTTCATCGTATTAACTTTGAACTATTACGTCACAATTGAATCTTAATAAATAAACCAATTGACAATTATATGATACAAATACAGTAGAACCGGTGTTGGTCACTTTCAATAAAACTAAGTTGGCTTGATGTTAAATTAGAGTGTTTTCATTGAACTCCATGTACTATTTTTTTTCAACGTTTTTATTTTTGTGATTGTTTGTGCGCTACTCTTGATGTTAGGAGTCGAAAAAATTAGGTTGAAAACAAAACAAATTTAAATTTCTGAAAGAAACTTCACCACTTAAACTAGCAGCATCTCTATAGTGTCCATTGTTCACACAACGAAACTTTGTAACGGTTTTTTATTCTCTACAAAGTGGTGTGATGCAGAATGCCATCGATCAAACCAAAATTTTATACGGCTCCTCTATTCCTCAAAGTTTTGGCCATTTTCAGTTGGAAATGCAGCACCATGTTTCCCTCAACCAAACCCTTGATCGGCAACTGGAAGTCGAAAAGACAAAGTCTAGTCGTCTCAGTGTAGACCTTCTTACGACCAAATCGATCGCCGATTCCTTTTCGAAGCAGTTGATTGAAACCACCAGGTCTGTCGGCGACACTGAGGCAACTTTGTCGCAGCTTCAATCGGAAGTCGAAAGACTAAACAAGCTGGAAACTTCACATCACCGCGCCATTGATTTTTTATCCAATCTCGTCGAGCGCTTCCTCGAAAAAGCCAAGTGATTAGATTTTGATTTTGTAGTTTGATTTCATAAAAAAAGCTTTTACTTTACCTTAGCGATTGCCGCTTTCGATTTTACTTTAAATATTTATTGTTTCAAAAAAATGTATGGTGGTGGTGGTGGTTTTACCCGACCCATTCCTGGGGATGGGGGCGCGGATCAATTCCGCGGAATCCCAATAGTCGGGCGACTCCCCACGGATGGGACCAGAGGTCCAGAAGAGAAGGGGTGTGGCCGAAAATGGCCCGACGCAGAAGGTCTAGTACAGGGCAGTCGAGCACGAGATGTGAGAGATCCTGTGGTTCAGAACCACAGTTGCTGCAAGAAGGAGTCTCGGCTCGACCAACCCTGTGGAGATAAGAGTTGAGGAGAGTGCTGTGCCCGTTGCAGCGTAAACGGGAGAGAGCACAGCGAGCGGAGCGAGGGAGAGTAAGCTCCTCGGGAGATACTGTAGGGATTTGGTGTTGAAAGAAAACAGATTGGACACTGCGTCTCCAACTGGTGTAGAGGGATAGTCGTTGGGAGGAGATAAGGGGTGTGAGGGATACTGATATACTGGAGGGATCGAGAGAGGCACCGGCTTTAGCTAGAGAGTCAGCTAAGTCGTTACCTGGGAGGGAAAAGTGACCAGGTATTCATTGAAGATGGACAACCTTGGATTGAGATAGGGAATTAAGAAGAGATTGGGTATTGGATAGGGATTTTGGGGTTAAATATGGTAGGGGGGTAGAGAGAGTTGAAAGGACAGATAAAGAGTCGGAAAAGAAGGTGATAGAGTCGAAATTACATGTCTTGGAGTGAGAGATACACCACTCAAGAGCATGTAGGAGAGCGAAGGTTTCAGCACTATAACTGGTAGCCCAGAGACCAGTCGAGAAGGAAAGCGAGGTAGCAGTGACACACTTTGTACACTTGATGTGTATCCCTGCACCACCCTGTCCCAGCCCGCCAGGCACCGAACCGTCAGTCCAGGCAGAGATATCGCTGTGAGATAGAGTGGAAAGATGGGTGGTAGCTGCAGTGTTGCGAAGGGAGGGGGGTCTTTGCGAGAGCATGGGGATGAGAGGTGGAGTGAGATTGTGTAATTAGATGGGGCAGACCAGGGGGGTTTAGGAGGGCAGAGGATTAGTGGTTCACGGGTGAGATGTAGGTTAGGGGTAAAGTTATGTGATCTGGAGAAGGATCTCCATGAGCTCTTTTTGAGACGTGTACGGGGGTTAGAGTTCGCAAGAGAGGCTATGGGAAAGGTGGGAGGTAGACGGAGGGCTCGTTCAAAGAAGGAAAGGGATTGGTGAGTGAGGGTGACTCGTAGTGGAGGTAGAAGTGCTTCTATATGAAGTAGAGGAATGGGAGTGGACGATAGACAATCTGTGATTACTCGACAGGAAGATCTATGCATCCTCTCCACGGAGGTGATGTGAGTAGGAGATGAGAAGGGAAACCAGCCTGGGGAAGCATAGGTGAGGATGGGGCGAATGAAGGCTTTGTATAGGGTACATAAGGATTCTTTTGATGGACCCCAGGAAGCATAGGCAATGGAGCGAAAAGCATGGAATCCGCTGTGAAACTTTTTCCGTAAGGATAAGACGTGATATTTGAAAGAAAGAGTGCGGTCGAAGGTTACACCGAGAAAGGTTGGACGAGGGTTGAATTTGAGAGGGGTGTTAAGAATGTGCAGAGAGGGTTGTATACGTGATTGATAGGGGTCTAAGCTGAAGAAGGATGTTTGACATTTGAGGGGGTTGAGAGGAAGGCGCCATTTTGAGGACCATTCCACCAGTCTGTTGAGGGCAGCTTGTACTACAGCGGTTGCACACTCAACTCTCGGGGAGGAGGCCCAGATGGCTAGGTCATCTGCATAGAGAGAGGTCTTAATAGATGCAGGAAGGAAAGTGGGAAGGTCATTGATGTATAAAGAGAAGAGAACTGGTCCTAGAACCGAACCTTGGGGAACTCCTCTTCGGAGACGGAAAGGACGACTGTATAATTACAGATACGGACTTTCGAACGGCGATCTGAGAGGTAGGATCGTATCCATTCGACAAACCAAAGAGGAAGATCTAATGAGAGGAGTTTAGAGAGTAGGGCAGAGTGCCAAACTGAGTCAAAAGCTTTCGCAAAATCCACAGTGGCAAGGACTGTACGTGCGCCTGGCTTAGATTGGTGGAAGAAATCGGCGATTGACTGTGAGAGAAGGAGAACCTGGTTTACAGTCGATCTACCAGGTCTAAAGCCAGCTTGCACGGGTGAGAGAATGTCATGTAGTTCGAGAAAACAGGTTAGTCGTCCTAAAACCATTCTTTCGAAGAGTTTGGAGGTACATGAAGTGAAAGAAATGGGTCTATATGAAGAAGGTGAGTCAGAGGGTTTTCCGGGTTTGAGAATGGGGATGATTGTTGATTGTTTCCAAGCAGACGGGAAGGTGTGAGTTGACCAAGAAAGGTTGAAGATGTATAGAAGAAAATGTAACGCAGATTGTGGTAGGTGGGATAGAAGAGGGTAGGTAATTTGATCAGGGCCTGAGGAGGTTGAGAGTTGAGAGATAGCTGTAGAGAGTTCAATTGAGGAGAATGGTGAACAGAAAGTGGAATGCAGGGTGTTGCAGTGTGCAGTTCTGATTTGCTTCATTTGGGCTTTCTCGGTGCTTCGAAAAGGTTTTGGGGTTTGGTTAGAGAAATGGGACTGTGGGTGTGAGGAGAGATGGTTGGCACAATCTACAGGGGTATGGCAATTTGAGAAATTGGGAAGGTCAGAAGTAGTTGGGGAGGGGGAGCCAGAGATGGAGCGAAGTAGAGAAAAGACTTCGCTGGGACGGGTTTTAGGAGAAAGGCTAGAGCAAGTATTCTGCCATGACTTGGCTTTAGCCTTATTAATCACAGTGGAGGTATATCTGGAAGTAGCGATATAGTGCTGGCGGTCTTCTTCGGAACAGTGTGCCTTCGCAAATGCCTTTCGGCGTTTTGCGACGGCATCTGCGACTTCAAGAGACCACCAGGCTTTAGCAGGACGGTTGATGCTGCCGAAAGGAATGGCAGAAGTGGCAGCATCATTGAGGAGTTTGGTAAAGGTGTGGGTAGCTTCAGAAAGAGAGAGTGTTGTAAAGTTAGGGGGAGTAGGGCAATGGGTATCAATATAAGTAAGGTATTCATCCCAGCGAGCTTTATTATAGTTAAATGAGGGGGGGCGCTGGAAAGAGTTAATTATAGGGGAAGTGGGAATAGTGATGGAGATAGGAAGATGATCTGAGCCGAGGTCCGGAAGGGTCTGCCATGTGCATTTAGAGGCTATTCGGGCAGGAACCAGGGGAAGAGCGGTTTCCAGTGGCACGGTGTAATAGGGTGTGGTGTTCGGGATTATTAAGAGGTAAAAGATCAAAGGAGAGGAGCCAATCAAACAGATCTTTGCCTGAATGGTCTTCCGGTGAGTGGGAGTCCCAGGATGAATGATGGCTGTTAAAGTCGCCAAAGATGTAAGTGGTAGGAGATGATGGTAGGAGAAAGGGTGAGAAGGATTTTAGGCGAGAGTCGGAGGAAGAGGATCGGATAGGAGGGACATAAACGTTGAAAAGATATATGGGGGCGGCTCTTTTTATTTTAACTGCAATAGCTAAATAATCGGAGCTGGGGTCGAGGGAGGAGAGGGATTGTGTGGAGAGTGAAGTGTAAGATAGACCATTTCTGACAAGTATCAGAACACCTCCTCCTAGGTTTCCCGTAGAGTTGGTGGTTCCTCTCCTCGTCATATAACGGTTCTTTTGGAGGGTTTTGTAGCCTGGTATACGGAAGGTGGAGTCAGAGGAGAGGTGTGACTCTTGTATGAAAATGAGATCGTACTGATTATGAGAGAGAAAGTGTAGGAGTTCAGTACGACGCGGGCGAATCCCATTAGCATTCCACTGTAGGATTTGGAGGTGTTTCGAGAGGGAGAGGAAGGATGAAATGAGGATTGTGTGAGAGGAGAGGTGGTTTGTTGGGTTTGAGGAGAAGGAGTAGTCAATGCTGAGGGAGGGTAAGTATAAATTAGTTGGGGGTGATTAGGAAGATAGGTGGGATTATTTGAGGTTGTTTTGGGGGAGGATTTAGTTTTTGAAGATATGGTTTTGTGGTTGTTTGTGAGTGAAGGTGGGGTATTTGGAGTGTGAGAGGATGGAGATACAGAAAAGAATGAGGATACGGGATTGAAGTGTGAGAGGGAGGGGGGGTTGAGAAGAGGATGGACACATTGGGCAAGTCCAAGAGTGTCCCGGGGAGATTTTGCGGAAGTCAGCGGGAGAAAGACCAGAGCAGGAGAGGTGTACCCAGAGAGAACAGCCGGTACATTGTATTGATCTGTTTCCCCAGGTGACTCTATGGGAGCAGACAGAGCAGGGGTCTATAGGGCCAGGGTTGGGGTGAATGTCACCGCTGATAAGAAGAAGCATAGAGATAAGAATCAGCGGTGAGTGGGATGAGTAATGAAGAGGTTTGGGGTGGAAGGAGGGACGAGGAAGAGATGTCCGAGAGAGAATAGAAGGGGTAGGGGGGCGGTCAATTGGGTTTAAGAGTGCTGTTCACATGTGACCGCGCATTGGACAGCAGGGATAAAAAATGAGAAGAGTTGTCCAAGGGAGAATCGCCCGAGGGTGAGACCCTCGGGGAATTGACAAGCCATTTCGACCCTCCCCAGTGCAGGGAAGGGGACTGCACCACCATGTTGAGGTGGCTTGTCGTTGGTGCAGCAAAAAAAATGTATCGTTGAGTAAGCCGCCTGTTTAAGTGATAGAATTACGTCCTATTTTTGCGATAAATAGCTGCATTGTGTGTTTTAGCCCAGTGCTTCAATGCTTTAAATAATCCAATTTTCTAAATTAAGTCTGACGTTATTGAAGCAGGAGAAGCATTAAAATTTTAAGCCGAGTTTTATTTTTAAATGTTTTCCAACTTTAGACTGATTGACGAAATCGATGACTTGGAGTCTTTTGATATTGACGAAGAAATGTTTTTGGACCAGAACGATTCGGCAGAAAACGATTTTGAAAAGTGGAACAACCTCAGCGGATTATTCCTTCAAATATTAAAAGAAAAGAGAGAAAGAAAAAGTTTGTAGTTGATAAAATTTGTAAGACTCGCTTTCTCGATTAGAAATGTTCGTTGCCATTTCAGATCAAGTCAAGAAACTTGGATGTGAGCTGTCGAAGCATCGCGAAACATCCGGGTCCTTAGAAAATAAAATGGAGGCTGACGTCAGTGTGCTTCGCGAGCAGCTCGCAGAGGCCTTGTCACGTGACGAAATTCATCTCGTCACAATAAACAATCTCACCGATAAGCTAAAGATTTTGCAGGTTCGAATCTTGCTTCAGTCGTGCTGCGATTTCGAATTTTTTCAAAACTATTTCTGAAGTTGTTTGGAAGATCCGATAACATTAAGAGTTTCAAGATTTGTTTTAATTTTTTACTTGAATTTTAATGTAGTTGTTGATTTTACTATTTTTTGAACATTTTCTTGTACAAGCAAGAATAGTTTAGACACAAACACTTTCCTTAATTTGTTGAACGAGTTGTCAGTGCGTTGAATACACACAAGGTAATGCGAAAGTCATGCTCGGCAGATAAGACATCTTCAAGTATATGTTATACAAGAAGATAGCCAAAAGGCAGATTTTTTATTAGTCCTAGAACTAGTTGGTAATCTCGTTTTTCTTTATATATACGAGTATAGTATCCAAGTTTTCTCTATTTTTTCAAATTGCTTGGTTTATATGATTTTTAGACAACAAATCAGCACTAAAATACGACCAAAGATTTTTCTTTAATTTTGTCATTTTCATTCTCTGGGGTCCATGAAAGATTTTTGGGGGGGGACGGAAACTACTATGCTCGCATCTGGACCAAGCAACAAGTGGATGCTAAACTTAGGTCTTCATTTGGCATGGAAGACAACATTAAAAGATCAAAAGTTTGTCTTTAATAGTTTTGGTGTGAAGTGATAATCTGTATGTATATTTTTCAATGTTTGTATAATAAAAGCAATATCGAAGGAGTGATTTTGTAGTTTTGTGCAAATAACCTCAAAACTCAACGATTTTGAATATGAGTATGTATTATACAGAGATAAGAAACCTATGTTTGAATCAATTGATACAAAAATTGTAACGATACGCGCTGTGTTTCTCGAGATACAATGCATTAAGTGGTTTTCGCTACCCCTCCCCCCGAAAAATTTTTCATACCTACCTTTGGAGAATGAAAATGACAGAATTTTTTAAAATTTGGATTGTATTTCAGTGCTAATTCACCAAAAATTATATGAACCAAGCGATTTAAGAAAAAAAAGAAAAAAGTGAACACCCTAATACCCAGTCGTGTAGTCAGAATTTTATAATGGACGGTTAGATCCTCAATGTAATTATCTCTGATAGAAAAAAAACTACCCTGAATTACTTGGAGTTGTTAGTTTACATTTGATTGATGCGCGCTTTGAGAAAAAATATCGTATTCTTCGCAAAGCTGCCTTTACTCGTTATGCAGTTGCTTATAAATTGTAGCTTTTTGAAAACACTATTAGCCTATGGGTTATACACTGTCAAACTTACTGTATCAAGAAACCAAGCGTAAAAACTATTATTCTAGTTCAATTTTAATTGAAGACATCCCGAAAACCATTCAACAAGATTTAATAAACACTGCGCCCCACAAAATATGCATTTTTTGCTTATGAAAATTTTTTTTACGATAACTTAAGCGTATTTAAAATGTCGATTTTTTAAAGAAGCAATTGTAACGCCCAACCAACCCTTTAGCTACGCCACTGTATATGCTGTATATGCACGCTAGGTTGTCATTCTTGGCAACAGTTCGTGAAATGTTGCTCACAGGTTTCGCCCAGAACTCTGTTAATCATTCGATTTAAGATTTTCGATTGAGCTCGACTTTTTCTGAATTCTCGCTCAGGATGGAAAAGTGAGTTACACGAAGCAAATCGAAAACCTCGAAATTGAACTGAACAACGCGAAGTTGGCCGCAGAAGCGAGCGAAAGATTAGCAGATGACGTAAGTAGTTTTGCTTCTTGCTAATTACACTTTAATTAGTTTAGTTCTTCATTAATAAGTTTGTTAAGTCTTCCGCTCTGCAATTATTCTAGAAAATCCTTGTTTTAAAAAACTGCTGATCACTGAAATAATTTTTTCGAAAGTCAAACAGATCGTAAGACTCGGAGTTGCCCCAAGCCACTGCCTACGTAATTTCGGATTTTTCAGTTGATACAGGTAGATGATGTAAAGAACCACAATATTGTGCCTTCTACGGCAAAATATTGTGGTTTTCTACATTTGATTCGAGTTTTGATGTGGTTCATAGTATTCAGACGAAATAAATTAATTTGCCCCCATCAAGTTTAAAGATTATCCAACGAAATTTTTCCAGCGCTCGCTACAGTTTGAACACCGTGTCCAAAGCCGCCCTGATTTATTTGGGCCGAGTTTGAGGCGTGGCCAAAGCAGAACTTGAGCGCAGAATTGTATGTTCTGTTTAATTTCAAAATGTTTTAGGATAGTTTTCGCGCTAAATTATTACTGTGTTTGCTTGATACTAGCGGCGAACTAGCCAACCAACCTGACAACATATCAGCAGTTATTTTAGCTGAGGTTTTCAAGAAAATTTCACTTATAAATAAAAATATCAGTGTTTTTCTTGTTTTTTTTTTTTTTGGCGTACAGTGAAATGTTTTAATTGTTTTCGCATGAATGATGAACGAAGTAAGTTTTTTATTAAGCTTTCGGTTCCATCGTTAGATTATTAGCTTAGCACATGAAAGAATAGAAATAAAATTTGTTCTGCCTTAAATAAAAATATCTTGATTGATTAGTTACGTCTACGCGTCATGGATGAATCAACACAGCGTTTAGATGGCCGGGATAAAATAAAACATCTTGAAGAAGATATTGAAAGTTTGAAAGACAAAATAACGCAGCTCCTTCAGTAAGTTTCGTATAAAACTGTTGAAAATTACTGAACGAACGTTTACTCGTTTCGAGTTTTTCCTTAACACTAAGGTTCTTAAACTGGGGGGCGTGAAAGCTTCATCAGGGGGCGCGAGCAACTGGCTCCAAATTGAATTGATAGCTGCAATGACAATTTTTTTGTTTTACCATTGAATTTGGACGAAAATGGAAATTGTGGATGCTGATGGAAAGTAAATCCCCCTTGTTTAATCTTCCCCTTCGGTTTCGGACGAGAATGGAGAATGTGATGATCGAGCTTCGCTTTTGTTTTTTGTATCGTCGTATGTATCAAATACGTATTGTTTGTATCAAAGGGGAGCGCGAGTTTTGTTTGCGTGAAAAAAGGAGGCGCGTCTCAAAAAGTTAGTAAGAACCCTTGCCTTAACTATTCGTGTCCGTTTTATTGTAGGGACAAGGATTCTCTCTGGAAGGAAGGAGAAGTTCTCCGAGATCGATTGCATGATCAAAGTGATGCACTGGAGGAAGTTGATGACCAAAATGTTCGAAGCTTCGATTGGACAACGCCGAAATCGAGTTCGCCTTTTTCTTTATCTAAAGGTTTTACTTATCGCGTAAGGGTGTTAAGTTTGATTATATGAAGCTACTTTAAACGTTTAGAATATGACGAGCTGAGAGTTGAAGAAGCTATTTCTCCAATAAACCAATCTCGTGATACCAACAACCATGACGATGCAAGGTGCAATTGTTTTCTGTTTCTTTATTATACTTTTTTAATTGTAATGTTATCCTGTCTGATGTTCGTTTGTTATGAAACGACATACTGATCATGCAGAATCACACCATAACATACTGATCATGCATTTAACCAAATTTTTAATTTGAGAAGAATGGCAATTTTTGCCTGCCTTAGAAAACAAGTTGTATTGTTGCCATATCTTAAAATAGCGGAAAAAGATTTTTTGTTTGTAATTTTGTCTCCATATGAAAAAAAATTGTTTCAATCAAAAATTTTAATGTATGAAATGAAAACATTCAAAAAGTAAGTTTTAATTTCAGTAGTCACTAAAAGCTTCGTAATTATTTCTAATAGGAACTTAAATTACTGTGCACATTTATTGGATATTGGTAAGCTAATGGTTGTACAGAAGACGTTGACATATAAAGTAGTTAGCTTAGCTGTAATCTTATTTTAATAGCGAATTTTCTTAAATTTTATTTTATCAATATTTAAAGTAAATTAGGAACTATCTTAACGAAAAGTTGAAAATAAAAAAATCGAACCGAATAATAGTTTGTGAGTTCAAATCGGAGCTTAAATAAAAATAAATCGTGTTCTCCTTGGCAACTGCTTAGAAAATTGCGATGACGTGTATTGATAAAGTAACAATTGCGTCAATTGACGCGTCCGTCCTAGTTTTGCGTAAAGACTCAAAAAAAGAGTCATGATGCCCTATTGCTGTCATTGAATTAAAGAGCGACGTTGAAATAAAACGAGTGCCTCAGAAATAAATACGAGTTGAAAACTACCGAACTGGGGATATAGAGTGAGAAACTCAAGGCCCACTTCCATATACTGTGTTCATTGTGCAAAAGCGTCGCAGATCTCGTCCCGCAATCCCGATGCTGCTTGCTGGAAAATCGTGGATTGCGACCTCCGATTTGGCCATGTGGTTGACCCCCTTACAGGTTCTTATTAGTTTATTAAAATCTATTGTTACGTCAAAGGTCGAACGTCGCTGGTGAGAACCTGAGCGAGAGTCGAATCGTTGTTGCTGCTCGTCGCGAGCATCACGTGCCTGTTGAAATTGAACGACCTGGAGTAACTTTGTACTGGGAGATAACTTCCGATCGAGACATCAATTTTAAACTTTGCTACTCCGTAACCGAGGTAAGGCTTTAAAGTTCTGTTTCTTTTGAAATGCGTAATAACACGGTCGTGTGCAGAGAAATATCAACACTGATGTTTACGAAATTAAAGCATCTTACCTCCCACCAGCGTTGTGGTCAAGTTTTTGTTTCTCCAGCTATTTAAGTGACCGAAAAAAACATCGAAATTGACATTGATGTTTTTCATCTTTTGGTTTCGTCATCTTTACATGTTTCTTTTTTTTTGGTGATCAACATATGAACCCTTGGGAACGATGATTAAAACTAACAATAATGACCGTTTGTCGGCATAGTGCTTCAATAAGAGTAAGCTTTGTATAAACTTTGATCGCAACCTGCCGAAAGCAATGACGTTACAGCTTCCTTATTCATTTTAATCTGGAAAGATTTCTGATTAGAAATATCATTACAAGAACTTCTTGGCTTGTGTTTTTCCACGTGATTTCATATTACGCTGTCCGTTCGCAAGTTACTTAATCCATTGCAATGCAATTATGCAGGAAGACAAGACATTGGATCTTGTCCCAAAAAGACGAATCAACTCACACATAGAACCTTTCGTCGGTAACCTCGTCGCGCGACAGGAAGGAATCTACACTCTGGTGCTCGACAATAGTTTTTCCAGGTTAACCGATTGACTTTCAGAGCGTTTGGCTTGTTCAAGCAGTAGCATAGATTTTTTAAAAAATGATCGAAGTATTCTTGGCTTTATTTATTTGTAATTTGTTCTTCGTGAAGTCATACAATCTCTGGTAAAGTCATACAAGTAATACAATCATACGATCACGAACGAACTCTGGTTATGTTGAAAATTTTAGTGAGCTTTAATGTTCACTAGTAATTACATAGTTCTTCTGCTCTTTTGCGTATTATTTGAGCCTACTTTGATAAAAAAAAAATTTTGCTTTTACTTGAAAAAGCCCAACAGTTTTTAGCGTAGTGTTGTTGTTTTTCAAATATTTTATTTAATACCAACAAAATTGCTTTCGTTTTAGGTTTACTTCAAAAAATGTGACGTACAAACTTGGAATTGTATCAAATGAAGTCGAACTGCTGTCATGATTCGTCGTCACCTGCCTTTTTTAACTTGTTGTTCTTGATTAGCATTGCCGTAAAGCTTGCGAGTTGTGGAAACGTGCCGATACTCGTGAAATGTCTTTGTAAAGTGCAATTTTTTCATTTGTCTTTGCATGAAATTTTTTTGTTGGTTTAACAACACAATGTTTGTTGTTAACGTGTTTTAGAAAGTTATTATTCGTTTCTATCGAGGAAAATACAAGCAGTAATGATTTTACTTTTTATGTTTATTTTTTATTAAATCTTTTTTTTATATGTACATTATATTCTGGGGGTCATCATCCTTTTTATATTTTGTAAACGCTTACTCTTTTAACTAATCACTGCTAAATTTTCCGCTAAAAACTTCAGTTCTTAAATAATATGCTTACATCGACATATTACGATGAGATACTAAACTGTAACACTTAATTAGCCTTTTAGACAGGTATGCCATTTTAATTGACCGAAAAAAATAAGCACGCTAGTCAAAGTAGAAACCGTTTCAAAACTACTTACGAGCTCTAGTTGACAAGAGAAGACTAAAAAAGGCCTTCACTTAATTAATTTTTTTGGGTTTACAAAAATTAACAAGTTCGAGTTCTAATTCAAATACAAGAATATATATTTTAGGGAAAAATAGGCAGACCGTAAAGGCATGTTAAAATGCAGTGAAAAGACGTCCAAGCAAAATGCTGTAGTAGTTAAACAAAAACTAACATTTTAATCTCATTATTAATTACAGTCATGTGAAAAAGTTTAGGACCACCTACCAAAAATTTTCTTTTTTTTTTATTTCCAGCATTGTGATGTCATCTGGTTTGTTCAAGATTGCATCAGTCTAGCTACATAGTTTTTGAAAGTCAAAAAATGGGCAAAAAAAGGCAGTTTGGCGGAAACTAAAAGAGCCCAAATTGCAATTTTACACAAGGAAGAGTTTTCTCAAAGGAAGGTTTGCATAAAAGTGTCCTGTAGCAAAACAGCTGTTTATCAAGTAATTGCTTGATTTCAAAACTATAAACTTTACCATGACAGAAAAACAAGCCCTCGTAATGACAACTTGATTCGGCAAATAGCTGTTTGATCAACAAGCTCCTGCAAGAAAGTACGCGCGTCACTACTTCTTAAAGGCACATATGTTTATCGTACAACTGTTAGTAGGCGTCTTGTTTATGATTTCAACCTAAAAGCGTTTAAACCTGCAAAAAACCTCGCCCTCAGCCATGAAAGCAAAGAGGTTAGCCTTTTCCAAGCAATATGAAGACTGGGATGAAGCAAGGTCGAGTAAAGTCCTTTTCTCGGATAAATCCACAATCCAGCAGTTTGCACAGAGAAAACGGACAGTTTGTAGGCCAGTTGAAACACAATTTAATGACTATTATACACAAGCTACGGTAAAACATCCCCCCTTTGTCATGATCTGGGGGGCTATGTCCAGTAATGGCACAGCTAGTCTTTTCTTATTGTGTCTATGTCCAGTAATGGCATACCAAATGACTCGCAGGAAAGCGACGGAGGCGCTAATACATAAGGAAGGCAATTACCCGACCTGCTTCCGGAGATACCAAGATATTGCTGTCCACTTGTAATTTAATAGAGATATGACTGTAATTTAGAACTGTTTGCCAGGACCACCAAGCAGGGGAATGTGCCGTAAAGCGCCTTTCCCAAGGACACAACAGAATAGCGCGAGTGGGTTTTGAATCGAGACCGTGTTGGTCACGAGCCCGACGCTTTGACCACTCGACCACGCTGCCGACTGAATGCCGCGAAACTTTTAAAAAACTTTAATCCGTGCTCCACAGCTTTAGCAACTAGAAAGGGTACGTCATATATTGTAACAGTACGACCTGGATTAGAGCGCATCTACCCAGCCATTGTCACACCAAAGGCAGTTTTTAAGGGTTCATAAACATGTTCGATCTAACGGTTGGAGGTAATGCAAGGTGTGTGGAGGTATAGTCAACATAACTTCACCATTTTCACGTGCCGGATCAATTGCTGTAGGACTTATACGTATGTGCATCCACGTTGTCGAAAATCAGTAGCACTGGTCGCTCTTTGCTGCTACGCACATGGTAAATGAAATGCTTAATGAAGCTGACATACAAGTCTTCATTCATCTAGCCCGACTTGTTAGCACCTCCTATACATCCTAATAGCCCACCAACAATAAAATTATTCCGAAAATTAACCCTGGGAAAGACAAACATTGGTGGCATTACAACTTTAGATGCTCCCACTGCGTATAAGACAGTAACTGGTTCTCCACGTTCAGCACTAGTCACTGAGGCAATGCGCTTTTTCCCTGTGGGTGTAACCACGCCCCCCGGTTGTTGCGCGGTTGTGCAACCCGTTTCGTCTAAGTTGTAAATATCGTGCATTTCAAATTTGTAGCGATCATACAAATCGCCTAATTGATCAAAGAATTTGCCGACAGTGTGTCGATTGAACTCTGTTGCACTGGCCAGAGATGTTGCTTTAAGCTTTCGCACAGATAGTCCATATTTAGACTTAAATGATAAGAATCAGTCAATTCCTGCTATTCTCTTTTTTTCCCAGTTGTCTGGTATGGTGATATTATTTTGTATTGCGAAGTCGAAAGCTAGTTGTCGACGTCCATAAAACATATTACTTAACGATTTGATTTGATTTGCGAGGTCGTCTTTCATTTTTGTAGAAAAAATGCGGTGCCTGTCACCCACACACTTGCAGCCTGATTTTTTTGGTTGTATCCTCATCAATTGACATCTGATCGACAAAGCACTTCAGCTGTATGGTTTTACTCACGTTAAACTCTCGAGCAGACTGCCGCAGCCACTTCGCCGTAAGGCACCTAGTGCCCTTTTTAGGACATCTATTGGAGTCTGTCCTCTGTTGATCTTCCTTGTATTCGCTCATTCATTCATTTTATTCTCAATCATTATTAAACAGTTTAATACAAAAATTATAAATATAAAAAGACCAAGAAAAGGAAGAAGCAGCACAACGTCAGACGTTAAAACATGCATAAGATAATTAGAAAGTGAAAGTACAAAACAGTAGAAAGCATGGGCGCAATACCTTAATCAGACAAAAATATAAATGAGAAGAAAAAAGAATATATAATAATAATATTATCAAACAAATTGAGAGATTAAATAACCAGTGAATGACTAGTCTGCGTGATGATGATGGATGGCACAGCTAGCCAAGATGGGAATTCAGCTCAACTGAGCAAGGTGAGTAAAGAAAAACCACCCATAAAAGAAACCTCACCAGTTCCGGAAATCTTTTCTGAATGCATCTGGTGACATACAAAAAATAATAATAATAATGAGTATATACAAAAAAATTACGAATTTATAAATCAAATAATAAGCAGATATTAATGATATTAAAGGTAACATAACATAAAAAAACTATTATGCTAGTCCAAGTTGATGGGAAAAAAATCATACATGATTAACATAACAAATATAAATGAAAATCAAAAAAAAATTTTATAGATATATATGTATATATAATAATAATAAAAGTAATAAAAATAAAAAATAAAAACTTATACAACAGAATTCATGAATACAAAAAAAAAAAATAATAATGACAAAATTTTCACAGACCAGCATAATTGTTTATTATTATTATTATAAAGTCAATAGCATTTAGTAACTGCTTAGAAATTTATCTTACAATTTTAAAAACAAAAAATTAATTGCTGAAATGAATCAGTAGACCATTGCCAAAAAGAAATTTTAATTAAAAAGCGAAGATAAGGGTGAAAAAGAATCAGTTTGATTTAGTGATTGATTTGAAATTATGCAGACAAATAAAATTAAAGTAGAGTTCTTTATATCTTTGTGAGATGATTGGATATCTTGATCGTTTAAGCTTTTCTCTCAAAGATTGAATTCAGAAGTTTTTATACCGTTTCCATTGCCTTTTTTCCAGAAACCTGTAATCAAAAATATATAGGGCAGTATGGTGTTTAGAAATCTAACACTACAATTAAATATTATTCTCATTACTTAAAAGATATTGATAAACCTTAAGAGTAAAAGATCGAACACTTTGTTTCTTATTTCTTAAGTCGAAAGGAATGCAATTCCAATATGCCGGACCACGGTGTAAAATAGCTTGGTGACATATTGTGCTTGAACATTTCTTTGGAATAAAGGTGGATTTATTTCTGGTATTGTATTTAGATTCGTTTTTAGTAAAAATATCTTTAAATGTAATTGGGTAATTGTATATTTTCGAGGCATAGGCTATCACTCTTCCACCTAGAAAATACGATATAAGCAATTTAAAATAAGCATTTTTAGCTACCTTTATTATTTGCTTTGATTCTACTTGTAGATAACATCATAATTAGTAGCTTTTTACCGATAAATTATATTTCTTGCTTTTAATAAAATTTGAACACATGAACTTTCTGATTAGCTAGATTGAAAGGTTATACCTTATCACATAAACTTAAATAGCTCAAGGTTATTATCCATTTTTCGTTATTAGCAGCCGACATTATAAATGCTTACCAATTGGAAGTTAAGTTATAAGTGTAATGGGGTAAATTGGGGAATTGGTCCCAGCCCCATGACTATGTCCCAATTTACCCCAATGGCGCCATTTTGAAACTAAGTGTTTTTTAGTTCACTTCAAGATCTAGGCCAGCTATAGATTTAAAATTACCACATTATTTTATGATAACCAGCATTGTTATCATTAAGGCATTAAACCACATATATACAGAAATAGTAAGCAACATACCTGCTTTTATACAATTAACTTTTTTTGCAAAAAATTGAATTTTTTCTTATTAGCTTTAAGTACTTGCTAACCACCGTATTGCATAACTAAATAGTATTGTTGTTAATGCAAGATGTAGCCAATGGTGGCGCTACAGATTATTTGAACCAACAGTATAAACAGCACATAGGTTGGACCAGCTTACCCCATGTCCCGATTTGCCCTACAATCTCCCCTACTGTTTCTTTCCCGTTTCTGTGTCAAAAAAAGGAGATTTCAGCACTTTTCTGCAAAGAAACGATTTTGGGTATTTGAAGAAATCAGTTTCAGATAACTTGAAGATGACAATAATAAAACATGGGCCAAAAAGATATCAAAAAAAGTAGTCCATTTGCTGAAAAGGATGGGAGATCTTAATCTTAGCAGTGGTATGAAAAAGTTTCTACAAATGGAGAAATTGTAGCGAGAAAATGGTTGTTGTACTCTCCTTATCGGCAAGCATGTTACTGTTTTGTACGTTTCTTATTTTCAAAAGAGCAGTTCTCTTCAAACTTTAGCAAGGAAGAAGTTTTCTCCATTTGGAGAAAGTTGAATCCACGAATAAAAAATCACGAAACAAGCCCTTCTCATAGGGCTTGTATGAAGTAATACTTGAATCTTGCAGTTCAACTCCAGCGTTCAGCTACGATAGATGCTCAACTTCAACAAAAAGTTTTTGCTAAAAAGCAGAAATGAAAACCTATAACTGAACAGATTGTTGAGGTTATTTCATATTTAGCAAAACAGAACCTGGCCTTACGTGGACATCGAGGAGAAGGAATATCTGGTCTGTCAGAGCCTGAGGAAGCAATCTGTGATAATGTAAATGCGGGAAATTTTTTAACAAAGATCAGACTTTTGGTTAAGTATGATGCAATCTTAGCTGAACACGTGCAAAATGCCAAAGAGAAACCAAAAATTGTTACCTTCTTTTCCAACAGAAGTCAGAATGAAACAAATAATCGATCTCCTTGGTAAAATTATCAAGAAAAAAATAATTTCTGAAATTAAGGATGAAAAATATTTTACAATAATGTTGGATTCAACTCCAGATTTGGCCACGAAGAACAAGTTTTAGAAATTTTGCGTTATGTACGTATATATTGATGAAAATAGAAAAGTCAAAATAAAGGAGGTATTTCTGAGATTTTTTCGAATCGACAAAAAAGATGCAGGCAGCTTGGTAAATAAAATTCTATAGAAATTGGAGCAAGACAAAATTTCCATCATTGATTGCCGTGGCCAAACATATATTAACGCAACAGTTATGGCTGGAGTGAGAGGAGGCGTTGAACAAAAAATTCTGGAAGTCAATCCAAAAGTTATATTTGTAAATTGTGAGAACCATAGCCTCAGTTTAGCGTGTGTCCATGCAAGTAATGTAGATTCTGTTGTTGTGACATTTTTTTGGAGAAACTGTTTGTTTTTTTTCTTCATCTACGTCTCGTTGGGAAGTGTTAAAATTATTTAGCTCCCTGACTGTGAAAAGACAATGTCAAACAAGATAGAGTTCCAGATACGATGCTGTGAAAGCAATGTACGAAGAACTTGAGAAAGTCATTGCAAGCCTTGATCACTTGCTGGAAGGAGACTATTCTAGGGATACCAAGTCCGATGCAGGAGCACTTCTACACTCTATTCAACAATTTTTTTTTATATCTTTATTAAATTTCTGGTATCCAATTTTAAAATCAGTGGACAAAGTTTCAAAGCGTCTGCAGAATTCGAAAATGGGGTTCAATGAGGCGTTTTGTGACCTAAAAAGCCTTATTCAAATCTTGAATTTGAGAAGTGAAGAAATTATGCATAATGCAGTACATTTAGCAAATAAATATTGCGAAAAATGGGACATACTAATTGCACGACCAAAAAGAAAAAGAATGATGTCAGGAGAAATAACACGATGTAGTGGACTCACAGCACAACAAGAAATAAATGCAATAATGGTAGAGATTGCAAACAGATTAAAAACCGAAATCGAGGACCGCAGTATTCGCCTGCAAGACCTCACAGATCGATTTTCATTTGTCCTGAGTTTAACTTCAATTGACATTGAGCATGAGCAAGAAAGAAAAAAATTAAGAAAGGATTGTTTGGACTTCAAAAAATTATTATGACAAAGATATAACAGCCAATCAGTTGTACGACGACATTATTAACTTTGTTGTGCTCCTTCGAGCTAGAGGAAATGCACTTATCTCTAATCCTAAGCATGCTCTTAAATGTTTAATGCTGTTTGAGAGGGATGTCTTCCCAACTTTATGTATTGCATATAGGTTACTGCTCATCATCGGATTTTCAATTGCAAGCTGTGAGAGATCACTTTCAAAGTTAAAATTGATAAAAACATGTCTGAGATCATCTATCCTACAGAAACGCCTAACAAGCTTGGCTTTAATCAGCATCGAAAAATAATTCCTTTCAGCAGATGTGAAAAATAAGGTAATTCAAATATTTTCCGATAGGAGAGTTCATATGGGAAAGAGAAATCGTAAAGTGCAAGTGTCTAATTGATTTTTTCACATCATCACATGTTCTAGTTTAATAAAAAAAGTTACTTCTTTATCTGCTTTCATTAAACAATGTCCTTAAAGCATTTTTATTGTATAGCTCACAAAAATATTAAGGGCAGCAAGACATCAAACTGCACGGTTGCACTTGTACAATTTTAGATGCTATCCCAGATAGCCACAAAATCTGGCCCCGATCTGGAAAAAACCAGGAAAGTCTGGCTTAATCTGGGCCCGATGTTACCAAAACAAAACAGATCTTTTTCAGATCTGGAAAAACAGATTAAATTTTGATCTGTTTTGTCTGATCATTACAAGGTTTTTACCAGGTCTGGTGGGATGCATATGTTTCTAAATTATTTAAACCGATAACAGGATTGTTACCAGATCCTTACCTGATCTGTTATTCCCAGTTTCCATACGTTCCAGATCAGGATGCGATCTGGTAAGTGATCTATCGTGCTAAATTGGCCCAAACCTGGCATTTACATCAGGTCCAGATTATAAATTTAAGATTAGGGCCCGTTTAGCACGCCCGATGTTTTGCCAGATTTGAACCAGGTCAGATAGATTTGTATTGCCAATAAAATTGTGATCTGGCCCAGATAGAAATGGCTATCAGGGATTTCTAATTGAAAAAAATAGACAACACTATCTCTTGTTATGCCTCACGAAGTTAGTATACATATATATATATATATATATATATAAAACCGAATTGTCTCAAAATGCTGGTACAGTGCTCGATAACCAGGTTAGAGCAATTTATTTAAATTAAAAACACTACAACAAAAAAGTTGAAACGACGACAGTCTGTTTCATCCTATAGAATCGTCAGGTGGTTAGAAGTACCAACTTCCTGCATCAGTGCAGTGGGTCTCCTGCAGTAGGATGACGAGTGCCTCAGACTGCATAGTGAGGTGATGAAGAACGTTCATCTTGCTTGCAGTGAGGCCTTCGATGTTCAGCTGAAGAATAGTGGGTCTTCGGAACTTGTTGGCAATGTGCCCTGAAAAGGGCAGTTTTATCCTGACATTGCCCCGTCCTGAAAAGGACGTTTGCCAATTAGCAGACCCACACTGAACATCGGAATGGGTGGATACCCTTTTGTTTTGGTAGGTTCGGTTTCGGTCTGTCATTTTAACACCAATGAACAGAATTACTCAGGCCCAGGCTGCGAGAAAGCACCTACCATCTGGGCCAGTTTGTGAGACTAATCAGGCCAGTGAGACTAAGCTCCAGACGCCCGTTTGTGCCAGCTGCGCGGAATCTTTTGGACAACCTTGCCAGACTTGGCATCCGCGCTTCTGAATGGACAAATCACAAATGGAAAACGGAGTACTGTGAAAATGCTTCCAGGCTCCGTGCTTTTGTGCCCGGACCGGTGCCAGGCCTGTTGGGATGGGCTTACCCCGAGCAGCTTGGGTTAAGCTCAACCGCCTGCGGACTGGTGTTGGGCGATTCGTCCATGCACAAATGGGGTCTCGCTCGAGCGAGTGTGGCGCCTCGGAGCAAACCGCAGACCATGTACTAACAGCGTGCCCTATACATCGGGCACCACATGGAGCACAAGGTCTGACGGTTTTGGATGACGAAACTCAATGCTGGCTTAATAACACCACTGCCAGCATCTGATTTAGGCAGTGCAACAGTCTGGGGTAGTAAAAGGATAAACCCTCGGCCCCAGTCCTGTTTGTGTCTGACCTGGAGTGGATACCCTGCAAACGACGACGACGACGACGTCAGGTGGTTACTTATTCAAATAGATTGATTTGTTTAAATATTATTAAATTACTTATTCAAATATTCAAATCCACAAATTCTATTTGAATAAGTAACCACCTGACGATTCTGTAGGATGAAACAGACTGTCGTGGTTTCAACTTTTTTGTTGTAGTGTTTTTAATTTAAACATACGTATATATATATATATTCTATTTGAATAAGATACCCCTGATGATCCCTTTTATGGGTGAAACAGTCTATTGAGTTTTAGCTTTGTTTTTATTTCCGCGATTTCGTTATTGTTAATTTTAATTCAAGCTCTAACTTTGTTATCGAGCACTTTAGAAGAACTGATTCTCATACAGTGTTATATATATACGTATATATAAAAGCTTTAAAAAGACTGTCAAAAGGAAAAGCTTTAAAAAGACTACTGATGTTGCAAAGTCCTCACTTTGCAACATTATTATATTTTTTTATCTCAAAACAATTCAGACTTGGTTTGTCATTTTTATGATCAAAGTTGGTTGCTGAAATTATGTTACCTATCAGATAGCCTATACTTGAAAAGCTCAACCAACCCAACTTGCCCCTTGAAGGAGAGAACAGCAATACTTTTACATTGAACTCCAAAAATGAAACTTTCATAAAGAAATTAAACAGCTGGATACAAAAAGCTGAAAGTGATTCATTTGAAATGTTTTCATTTATGACATCTTGGTTTTCAATGGTGTGGAATATACGTTTTTTATACTTTATAAAGAATAAATCATCATGTAAAAGTAAACAATATAAACAGTTATATTGGTTTATGTTGCAGCGTTTAGTAGGCTACAGTGTATTTTCACGAACTTTAATGCATTTGTGATTAAAATTTGCATAATTTGTTTGTTTCTGTGTCTTGCTTTCGTGCGACAACCTTTCTGAGTCCCACGGTCGGTAATTTGTACGTTCGGTTATGCTCACAATATAACCGAGCCGTATGTATGTACCGTATGTACCCGAGTATTAGCCGCCCCCGTGTATAAGCCGCACCTTCTTTGGATGTCTAGAACCCCCTTCTCAGTAGTAACCCAAAAATAAAACGCAATTAAATTTGACAATTTTAACGAAACAAAAAATACTCGTATAAATATTCAGCATCAAAGCACGCTATTTTGGTATACAATAAACAAGTCTAATACCACAAATCGATTAAAATTTAAAGAATTGGCGCTTTTGAAGTTAGACAAATCGAGTCAAGACGGCGGTTCAGAAGCTTTGATGGTCTGGTCAGTAATTCGTCAAATTTCTTCAGAAGTAATTTTGAATGTATCGACTACAAGCTACATTCCGATTTTTCGACTAAATTTTGGGTCAAAAATGTGCGACTAATAGTGACGTGTTGTACCACTCACTAGACAGGCGAGGAAATTATGTATAACGTGATAAAACTCTGAGACAGAAACGTGGTTTTATTATAATTGAACAGTAAATTCCGTAAATTCCATTTGATATAAGTTTGTTATACTGTGCTAAGGTTAATACTCAAAACGAAGTCTCTAATCCTAACAGTAGGTTACCTTTTATATATTTTAGGGAATCCTCAAACCATGCGAGGTTAATAATGGCGAACAGCGAACGAGACCGCTTGTTTTCCCAAATCATCTTTTCCTAAATATATCTTACTGCTTTATTCATCTTTAAGTTATAAAAAAAAATCTATTTATGAAGTTAACATATACCGGTATTATTGTATAATGAAGTCTTAATCAAATTGTTTCATAAAAAAAAAAAATTAGTCTCATTTACTATTCGCCATTACTAAATTTGGGTCAAGTCTAATTCGAAAAAAAAACGATTGGATTGAGTGAGAGTAAAAAGAAACAAAACTAGTTGCTCTAAGAGATAAAAAGAGAATAAAACGCCGCGCAAATTGTTCTTGCGGGCCCAAGTGGACCCAAAATTTGAATTTTTTAAAATTTCTTGAGATGCTCAAGAAGAACTTAGTTTCTTTTTGAACCAACTACTTTCCAATCGGTTTTTCTTCGAATTAGACTCGACCCTAACTTGATAGAGTTAAGGGATTCCCCAAAATTTTTTAAATTATTAATTAAACTCCGCGAATAATGAACGAGAACAAAAAATTTAAAAGATACTTAAGTATTGTACTAATTAATTTGTACAAATACAATCTAGACTGTATTGCAACCAAATTATTTGTAGAACATTGATTTTTAAAGTTACACAAATTGCACTTTGATAGAACGTATTTCATGGTTGTCAGCGTAATCTGCTGTGCAAACTATTTTTCACAAATTTTAACAAGGTCTTATTCAGTATTTTCAAAAAGTCATTATAAGCAATTTTTGTTTATGATACTACCCGGAATCCCCTTGTGTTTACAAACGCTTCTTGAAAGACACTATTTTCCTTTTGGTTTCTTTTTTATTTTCTCCAGGTGCTGTGGGGTTTATTTTAACCGACCAAAAAAACGCTTAACGTGACTTCTTGAAGAGATCCCATATTTTCTTATTGTAAAATTCTACAAACTGCTTTTTCAACTAATTTATGGCATCATTGATTTGCTTCATTAGTGCACTGTAATATGATGACTAACAAACTGAAGTTTAGTTTACTGCATTGTCATTATGCACTGGCTTTAACTTTCTTGTGTTATATAGAGTTGGTCGTTCACCAACAAGAGAAATTCAATGATAACTTTTTACTTTTATCAAGTGCAATCATTCTAGTTTAATTGAAGTAAACTGTGTGGGGTATCTTCGAATACTTCAGGAGCCGCATGAAGCCGCATGGAGCTGTGGTCTTTCGGACGTCGTCGTTTGAAGGGTATCCACTCCAGGTCAGACACAAACAGGACTGGGGCCGAGGGTTTATCCTTTTACTACCCCAGGCTGCTGCACTGCCTGGATCAGATGCTGGCAGTGATGTCATTAAGCCAGCATCGAGTTTCGTCATCCAAAACCGTCAGACCGCGTGCTCCATGTGGTGCCCGATGTATAGGGCACGCTGTTAGTACATGGTCTGCGGTTTGCTCAGAGGCGCCGCACTCGCAATTCGGTGAAGGAGCGAGACCCCATTTGTGCATGGACGAATGGAATCGCCCAACACCAGTCCGCAGGCGGTTGAGCTTAACCCAAGCTGCTCGGGGTAAGCCCATCCCAACAGGCCTGGCACCGGTCTCGGGCACAAAAGCACGGAGCCTGGAAGCATTTTCACAGTACTCCGCGTTCCATTTATGATTTGTCCATTCAGAAGCGCGGATGCCAAGTTTGGCAAGGTTGTCCAAGAGATTCCGCGCACCTGGCACAAACGGGCGTCTGGATCTTAGTCTCACTTGGCCAGTATCTGAGGACCCACTTAAAAGACCATGCAAGATATGATCAGGGTCCATAGATCCACGGTAAGCCAAGGAGAGTGTCGCTCCCATTCGGCGAAGCTCAGCTGGCTGGATGCCTGAGAGTACAGGTAGGTGGTCCGTTAGAGTGGGACGCAGGCATCCAGTGACTATGCGCAAGGCGTCATTCAAGACACTGTCAATGAGGCGAGTGTGAGCACTGCAACACCACACTGGCGCACAGTACTCAGCTGTTGAGTAGACTAGAGACAAGGTGGCTATGCGTAGTGTTTTAGCACCAGCACCCCATCCCGAACCCACGAGTCGCCTCAGCAGTGTGACGCGCGAGGATAGTTTTTTGCGCAATGCCACTAAATGATGACGAAACGTGAGCGATCTGTCCAGTTTTACCCCAAGGTAAGTAGGGGTTGGACAGAACGGTAAAAGTCTACTGTTGTTGTAGACCTTTAGCTCACGTTTGGCCTCTCGGTTATTTAAGTGAAAGGCTGCCGTCACCGTCTTAGTGTGACTGAGCTTCAACCTCCAAGTCTGAAGATACGCTGACAGTGTGGACATGTCTTGGTTTAAGGTCCCCTCCAAGTCCTTCCAGTTTCCAGAAGAATGCAGCAATGCTAAATCATCAGCATAAGCAAACTTTCTGGAAATCGTGGAAGGAAGATCGTACGTATAGATGTTAAATAGGAGGGGAGCCAAGACCGATCCCTGAGGAACGCCGTTTTTAAGACGGCGTAGCCTGCTTTGCTTGCTGTCACCGGTGGTAAGGGTAAAACTTCGATTTCGGACAAGCTCCATGATCATTTTGACCATGTGCTTATCCGAAAGTAGTCTCAGCAGCTTGCAGGTAAGGCCACGGTGCCAGACAGTGTCATAAGCAGCTGTCAGATCGATAAATACGGCACCGGCCTTCTTTTTAGCCTCGAAAGAATCCTCGATGTTCTGGGTTAGCAGAACAACTTGATCTACTTCCCGCGTCTTCCCGCGTCGGAACCCAGCCTGCTCTTTAGGGAGCAGTGGGTCGATTAATGGCTCAACGCGGGCGTAGATAAGCCTCTCGAGGATCTTGTAGGGGACACAGAGCAGAGATATCGGTTGATAACTCTTTGGGTCCCCCACGGGCTTTCCGGGTTTTGGGATCGCGACCATAAGCGCTCTTCTCCAGATCTTGGGAATTTTGAGTCAGCGCAAACAGGAAGAAAGGAAGTCACGTAACCAGGACTTCAAAGCAGCTCCAGCATGAAGTATAAGCTCTGGGCAGATGGAATCAGGTCCCGGAGCTTTACCTGGTTTTAAATATTGAAGGGCAGCAGCAAATTCTCTCTGTAAAAAACTGTCAGAGATATTTACTGCGTCTGGTGTTGTGGCCCTCCAAAGGTCAGACACTTCTTGAAAGACAAGTCGAGATGACTTGCGATCAACAGCCTCGTATTTCCCATTTCTAACCAGCTGAGATGCAATAGCATCGGCTGAAACGGGACAGTGACGAGGAGAGTGTCGTGACCTTCCGGACGTAATTATTGCAGATTAAATACACAAAATTTAAAATTACTTTTATATTAAACTTATTCAAATAAAATCATGCAACAAAAATATAAACTTATTAAAATAAATTGAGTCTCTGACTGAAAAATAAAAAGTTCTCTTTAAAGATTTGTCCCGAAATAGACCAACACAAAATTCATCTTGTTTAACTTTTTTTCTTTGTTATTCATCGAATTTTTATCTTCATTGTTTTCCTCGTGTTCGGTTGGTTTCGCTTCAAATGTCATGTTTTATATAGTTTTCTTTGAACACGTTGATTGTTTTGAAACGGAATAAACGTTGAAGCGGGTTCGATCCACCACAAAGCCACCGTGTAAACTTCAAATACTATAGGAGCCGCATGGAGACCCTTTAAATATAGTCTAGAGATGCATACAGCTGCATGCAGCGACATGAAGCTACATGGAGCCACAGCGTAAACTTCAAATACTACAGGAGCTGCATAGAGATTCTAAAATATTGTTTAAAGATGCATGGAGCCACATAGAGCCACAGGGTAAATTGAAAATATTGCAAGAGCCGCATGGAGACCTTTAAAATAAAGTTTGAAGAAGCATGGAACCGCCTGGAGCCACAGTGTAAACTTTAAATACCACAGGAGCCGCATGGAGACCCTTAAAATAACGTCTAGAGATGCAAAGAGCCGAATGAATATCTTTAAAGTATTGTTTAGAATTGTATGGAACCGCATGGAGCCACAGGATAAACTTCAAAAACCACAGGAGCTGTATCAAGCCACATTGTCAATTTTAAATAAGCTTACTACAGGAGCTGCATGGAGACTTTTGAAATATTGTTTAGAGATGCATGGAACCGCATGGAGCCATAGGTTAAACTTCAAATACTACAGGAGCCGCATGTAAACCTTTTAAATAAAGTATAGAGATGCATGGAGTCGCATGGAGACCTTTAAAATATTGTTTAGAGATGCATAGAACCGCATGGAGACCTTTAAAATATTGTTTAGAGATGCATGGAACGGCATGGAGCCACAGTGTAAACTTGCCTGGTAGTACTTAAAGTGCCTAAAGTGTAGCTTACCCTGCGCCCAGCAGTGGAACTTAGCCGGTTTGCACCGGTTTATTATGAGTTTGGCGAATCGGCCAACTGGCAAAAGGATTAGTCGCTGTCAGTCACGATTTTCATCGGTTTTTAACATCTATAGTGCGTTAATTATTTAGTTACCAGTAGGCCTACCCTGCCTTTTGTTAGTAATTTAGAGCGTAGCTTATTGACATTAGCGATGACCGGTTTGTTACTATTTGTACCGTGCTTGCTTTTGATGAGCGTTTGTGTTATTAAACTACATTTTAATATAACTAATGGTGCTGTTCATCAGGTTCTGAAAATATATATTGAATTATTTCAAAAAAACATAAAAAATTTTGGATTAGGTCTAATATCTGTATGCTGCTAAATAGAGATACATTTTTAAAAAAATTTTATCTTTATATTTATCCTCATGTCTCAAAAGAAGTTGCGTCACAGGAACTACAGACAGAGCAATATCAAGCTATTTTCCTTACCTGCTAACGGAGATGCCAGATCGAGGTCTTGTTGAATATTTTTATTTTGGTCTTTTAGTTTTTATTTGTAGTCAGTAAACTAATTAACCTATTGGCAAACAGCTCGCCGACTAAAGATTTCCATGTGGCTCCATGCATTTCTAGAGCTTATTTTAAAGATCTTTATGCCCGCTCCTTGGATCTGCAAACTTTATTTAAAGAGTCTCCATGCGGCTCCTGTCGTATTTTCAGTTTAAACTGTGGCTCCAGTCCAGGCTCCATGCATCTCTAAACAATATTTTAAAGGTCTCATGCCGCTTCATGCATTTCTAGACTTTATTTAAAGGGCCTGCATGCGGCTCCTGTAGTATTTGAAGTTGTACATTGTGGCTCCATGCAGCTTTAAACATCATTTTAAAGGGATCCATGTGGCTTCTGCAATATTTGAAATTTACCCTGTGGCTCCATGCGGCTCCTGTAGTATTTGAAAGTTTAACCTGTTGCTCCATCCGGTTTCCCACATATCTAAACAATATTTTAAAAGTCCCCACGTTGCTTCAAGCACCGCTAGACTACATTTAAAGGGTCTTCATGCAGCTCCTGTAGTATTTGAAGTTTACACTGTGGCTCCATGCGGCTCCATGCAGCTCCATGCAGCCCCATGCATCTCTAGACCATATTTAAAGAGATCCATGTGGCTCTTTTAGTATTTGAAGTTTACACTGTGGCTCCATGCGGCTCCATTTACTTTCATGAGGCTCCATTCACTTCCATGCGGCTCCTGTAGTATTAAAACGTACCGACAGTTGAGGTTATTAAACTGTAAATAAAAGGGGAGACCGGGGCAAGTTGTAACATGGGGTAAGTTGTAACATTCATATTTGTCGAAATCTAACATCAACTTGCAAAATTTTAAATAGCCCCAAATAACAATCATATTAAGACCGATTGCTAGCAAATAACATTGTTTATTACCAATGACTAAAAATAGGCTTACTGTTAAAACAAGCTTTTTGAGTAGGCAAAATAAATTTTTCGAAATTTAATTTTTGTCTTCTGGAGAGATAGCAGGTGCAGTTTTATTGAAATGTTTTATATCAGTCGAAACACAAAACAATAGGCTATTAAATGCCTAACAAGGTTTAGCCACCAAAACTTAACTCTTTGAGATATTAACAAAAACTTGACTAAGTATGAGATGGGGTAAATTGTAACATAGGCTAATGGGGTAAGTTGTAACACATATTTTTGTGCATAGATTTAACTAGCTTATATTAAAAGTAACTTCGGCAAAAACATTTGTGAATAATATGAGAATTTACTAAAGAAAGACTAACAGAAACACCAGCTCATCATCACAAGACAACTTAGGAGCTGCTGCAGCAGTTGCTATAATTGAAAAAAGAGATCAATAAGGGGAGTAGAAAAACATTGGTGTTTACCATGTAAAATTCTACAGAATGCTAAAAAAACTTAAAGATCAGGGGTATCTTATTCAGTCTATTTGAATAAGATACCCCTGATGATCTCTTTTATGGGTGTAACAGTCTGTTGGGTTTTAGCTTTGTTTTTATTTCCGTGATTTCGCTACTGTTAATCTTATACAATAATTTTAAATAAATATTGGAAAAAATAAATTAGTTGTTTATGCCCAATTATACTATTTGCAAAAAGTTTAAGTTACATTTAATTATTTTTAGCAATATTTTTGGTGTTCAAAATTTTTTGTAATATTTTTTTATTTTTAATAAACTGATATTGCCAGATTAATACTCAGGTCTATATAGACATTTTTTCACATAATACTTCTAAAGGTGTAACACTAATTTGTGTTTTTGCAGATGATAATAAGACATCCTAAACTAGTTTTTTGTTTTGAAAACTATGCAAATTTATTTACTGATTAATTACCAATATTTATGTTAATGGAATTACGTCATTCAGTCAAACAGCTTTACAAGAAAGTAAGTGCAAGTTCTAGTGAAAAATTGGTTATTTGGCTAATAAAGTATTAGCAAATTCGCTTTGATGTTATAACACCTAATCACAGCATTGTTTTTTATAAACAACCACAAAGGTTAAATTTTTTTGCTATTAGGATGCAGTCAAATCTGGCTAATTGCATAATTAATTTGCCAAGTATGCAATCATTTATTATCTCAACTATCTGTATTAAAACAAAAGATTGCACATACCTAGTAATCTAGACCTGTGACATGTTGTAAAATCTAATTGTTGTATAAACCCTTAGTCAAACACAGATAGATCCATACCACTAAGTTTTATTTAATTCCTAATATGTTTATAATTGACAACAGTTGAAAATTAAATGTGCAGTGTTAATTTTGAAGTTAGTTACTTAGACAACAATTACTTAATTGGATTAATGGCATTATAGATGTTAACACCTATTGACCTGTGTGCTTTATACTCAATTTCTAAATATCCTGTTTGTGCAAATAACTGCAATGTTTTCTTCCAATATTGTTTGTTTTGATATGGGATTTTGGAATCCTGTGCAACAAAGCAGTTTATGTGTTTAACCAATATGCAATTAGCCAAAGTTTTCTGCATAAATATAGTCCAGAATATGTATGTGTTAACATAAATTATTCTATCTTGATAAATAACTGTAAATTGGAGAGCCTGGCAGCTGTTTGTAAATTCACTAATTTTTATGTAAACTACTACCAAAAAAATCTGCAGCGTGGTCTAGTGATTAAAGTGCTGGGATACTGATTGACATGGTCTTAGTTTAAAACCTTCTTACACCATTATGTTGTGTCCTTGTGAAAGACATTTTATGCCACCTTCCCCTGCTTGGCGTTTATGGTAAGCAGTTGTAAATTTCAAGAGGCAGCAATATCTTGGCATCTTTGAAAGCCATTCAGGGTAATTGCTTACCCTATGTGTTAGCACTTCTGTTGCTTTCCTGAGAGTCAAGAGTATAAATGTAGAGACAAAATAAAAATAGATAAAAATTAGCCATAGGCTATTTTCATTTAAATTATGTCAAATTAAATGCATTGTGTTTAAATTTAGTTATTTTGCAGGCCTACTAAAATAATAAACATAAATAATTGTAATTTCTTTTTGTATAATTAGTTCTAAAAAATAGATTAATTTTTAAACTTTTCTGTTCATTTTAAATTTTTCACTAAAAGTATGAGCAACATTTATCAATAATACAAATGATATTTTGCGTATGCAAAAATCAGATACTACATTAATCAACTTAACAGAGTATTCTTGTTTGTAAAATGATGTATAGAGAACAAATAATCAAAAGTCACAAAAAAAATTTTTATCATGCCTCAGTAATTTAAAAAGCACCATCTAGTGGTAAAACACATACAATTTTTAAACATGAATATCTTACTAACCATTCACTCAATTTTTGTGAAAATTTCACACAAGGTACCTAAGAATTTATTGCTAAGTTCTGAGTCAGGAAATTTTAATACTATTATTTAAGCAAAAAATATGGATGATTTTGTATATTTTCTAAATTTTTGACGTCACAATCAGCAAAAAGTATGCTGCAAGGAGTGTTGCAAACAAAATTTCAAAAAATCTTGACTAGCATCTTTGCATGATTGCATAATCTAGTAATACTGAAAATTTCACAGGGATTGGTCTACAAATGGTTGAAGTATTTATGTTTGAAAATTGACAAGAGCTGAATTTCTCATTTTGCAAAAAACACTAAAGAAACAATGCAGTAAGTGTTACATTGCAAAAATCAATAGGATAGTTTATCTAAAATGCTCCCTTAGCACATGTTGTTGCTTCTTCATATTCTTTTTTATCTTGAAACCCTTTTTTTATGGCCTTGAGAGTTTTTCTTTGTTTGCAAGCAATGGAGCTTTTCCACTTTGGTCTGGCTATGCAGTTTTCATCCAGTTTTTGACAAATGGCTAAGCAGAAATGTCCATTGACTCCAAGCTGTTTATTTTATTGCTATAGGCCACATTCCATCATTAAAACAGGTTACAGCTGCATAGGCAGATTGTCGGACTGTTTTGTAGCTAGCTCATACCTTTTTTAAACAACGTGACCATACTATTTTGTTGAGACACTCATTGACATTTTGTATTTTGCCATAAAGACGTTTTGATGAAAGATCAGGTTTACTAAATTCATCAAAAATTGATTCTAACAGTTCAACAGTTAATTCAGGTAAGCCATGCTTATGTCGAAGAAAAGAAGCTCAGTCACCATCTCCAAGATATTCAGTATATCTTAAATTATGCTCAATTTGGGATATTGTGAAAATTCAAACTGCCCCTTTTTGTTCGATCAATTCAGAACTACCATTGTGATTCAAACTACAAACATGTGTAGCTTTCCAAGTTAAATACCGGTATTGAGATGCGAGTTGTTGTTTATTCCATTGAGCACAGCCCTTGCAGTAATTGCTCGTCATTACAAGATCTAACGCTTTACCAGTTGTAACACTGATCGCACTAACAACTCTATTGTGACTGCTATACCTGCGTCGTTGCCATGTCCCATCTACTGATACCATAGTGTCTTGAATACCATCTTGTTGGTCAATTACTTCTGCAGCAGCTTGCTTCATACTTTCCTCAGCTACAGATTTAGTAACTTCCATGTATTTATTGTGAAGAGCATCATATGAAGTCTGAGTCATTAGAGGTGGAGAGTTCAAGCATTTTGAAAATATCTGTAGAGTATCTAGAACCAAGCCAAGTTCTCTAACAAATGCAACATTCTTGCATTTACAACATAGAGTTTGTCTAGCATTGAATTGAAATGCTCCTTTCTTCTCACACGTTTTAAAGTTCCAGAGACATCAGAACAGTATCTTTTTTCATTTTCAAAACAAATTCTAGTTTTGAGATGGTCATCACAGTTTCACACTTTACAGAATTCAAAAACGTACAGGGTAGTTTAGAGTCCACCAAAATAAAAGCACGTCCATCTTCAATAAATTCTTGTCTACAATAAGAATCAAAGTTGCCCAAAATTTTTTTCCAATGACGAAGTGGGTGTATGATAGGCCTAAGTCTGGTTCAGCTTGATGTGTGCTGGTGCTGGGCTCATCCAATTTTATGGGCCTAGTTTCAAATGGCTGAGCTATGTTTGCCAGTTTTCTCTCTCTGTTTTCCCAGTTTTCTCCCCACAACTGAACCTTCTGTTGTCATTTTTGTTTTTCTTGCCGCCCATTATCATTATTACAGCTCACTTTGATTAAAAAGCAGAACATTGATATTGTAGATCGGAAATTAGGCTAAAATTTTTATAATTTCGATTTAAACATGCTTTCAGAGCACAATATCGTTCCTATGGGCGTTGCTAAGGGGGTACCCTTTTTAAATTTACTTTTACTCCCATTAAAGAATGAACCTTTGTAAATTTTTCATGTTTTTGCATGGGTGTGCTACCTTAGAAGTATCAGCAACATTTATCAATGTAATAGAAATAATATTTTGCAGTTAATTTTTACGGGAAAGGAATATCCGAAAGGAGGGACATATTTTCGAGATCGTTGTCATGCGGTGTTCATGAAAAACAAAGACGTCAGTGATCCTGCAGAAATTCAGCAACTTGTTGCAAGAGGAGAATTTGTCGTCAAAGAACTAGAAGCTCTGTACCGTTTGAAGAAATACAGAACATTGAGAAAACGTTATTACAACCATGAATCATTCGAAGATATTTTATTCAAAAACGCTAAGATTGATAAACTTTTATCAGCGGATAAATAACGTTGAATCACTGCTTAATTTCGTTTCGTTGTAACGGACGAGATGGCGACGTTATGTTCCACGTCTGGCGTTGAGGGGCTCTGCAAATAATAAGTAAAGTTATAAATGACGTTAATAAAGATTGGTGTAATATAAAAAGTATTTATCTGGCTGACTGGACTTCGTAGTTATTGTAAAAATCAGGGATGTGGAGTCGGAGCTGCGGAGCCAAGGATAAAATCAACCAGCTTCAGCCCCGAAAAATAATAATTTTGTTTCTCGGATGATTATTACATTTCAAAAGCTACCTTATACCCCTTAGTTGGGATTCGCAGTTTTGTGTCCACATATTACTTTATTTTTTCTGTAAGTGCGTTATACGAGGGTCAGTCAAAAAATAATGAGCCCAAGTCTCTCCTGGCCATATTTGTTGCAATAAAATCAAAAGTCATACATCAAAAGAAAGCCCAGGGATAGGAGATCTCAGTTCTACTTTTCAATGTAATCTCCGCACTTTTCAATTCCAACTGTCCATCGATGAACAAGGGACACTATGCCAGCCTTGTAAAAGTCAGCAGGCTGCATTTTTAACCAGTTTCTTACAGCGTGCTTGACTTCTTGATCACTAGTGAAGTGCTGCCCCCTAACTCCTTCTTTCAATGGTCCAAAAAGATGATAGTCAGATGGTGCCAGGTCGGGTGAGTATGGGGGATGGGTTACCGTCGTCCATCCAAAAGAAGCAATCACTTCACGAGTTTTGAGACTGGTATGGGGCTTGGCGTTATCGTGTTGCAGCAAGACCTTAGACATGTCCAGGTGAGGTCGTACTCTTCTCAGTTTCGCTTTCAGTTTGCGTAAAGTGTCAATGTAAGCATCTGAGTTGATGGTAGTACCTTTAGGCATAAAATCTACCAATATCACTCCTTCAATGTCCCAAAACACAGTCGCCATAATTTTTCCAGCTGAACGTTGACTTTTGAATTTCTTGGCTCTTGGGGACGTGGGGTGACGCCATTCCATGGATGATCTTTTCGACAGAGGTTCATAGTGATGAACCCAGGTTTCATTTCCTGTCACTATACGGCTGAGAAAAGTTTTGTCACTTCTGTGACACTCAATAAGCTCCGAACAAGCTTCAAAACGGGCTTGCTTGTGAAAATCCAAAAGTTGCCTCGGAACCCATCTGGCGCAAACCTTTTGAAAGCCTAGCTCATTAACAATATTCACAGCACTTCCATGGCTAACTCCAACACGTTCAGCAATGTCATCAATAGTGATTCTGCGATCATCTCTAATCAATTTCTCAACCTTATCATTGTTTCCAGGATTGACTGCAGAAGATGGTCTTCCACTTCTTGGTCTGTCCTGGAGGCTACTCAAACTTGGATCATCTTCTTCGTGTTTAATCCTGGATACCCACTTTTTCACAGTGCTGTAGGCTAATGAAGCATCTCCATAAACATTTACCAATCTTTCGAAAATTTGTTTTGGTGGCTCCCCTTCCGAAACAAGAAATTCAATCACAGCTCTCTGCTTCTGACGGACATCCAGTGATGACGTCATTTCCAAAACACAATACCAAAAGTGGACACGTTGAAACAATTTTTTTTTACAATTTATCTTTAAAGCAGTAAATTTACTAAACACCCTTAAAATTTCTAGAAAAAATATGAAGGTTAAAGCGGTTAAAGTTAACAGGGCTCATTACTTTTTGACTGACCCTCGTATAATCCTATCAACTATGGTGACCCTGTCCTAAATTTTTTTAGCCATGATGGAGATTGTTGCTCGGTCAGATACAGTAGTTTTAAAATTTTGCTGGGGATTCAATTCAAATACATTAATACGTTTATAAAAACAATCATTAATCCAAAAGACTTTAGCCTTTCAAGCATAAAAAAAACTCACTTTCCAGGAAGTGTAAAGGCAAGCATTGAAGTTTCTGCTACATTGATGGAACTGATGTCGCGTGCAGCAAATGTAAGGTTAATGTCGGTTACGGATTCTGAAACAACAGTTTATGCGTCAGATCAACGAGTTGAAGGGTTGGGGTGCAAGCATTATTTTGAAAAAGCGAAAATAAATTTGGAAGCACTGACGAGGAGTGGATGCGGCTCGGGTCGCTGCCAGCGCAATCGCAGCTGGAGTCTCGAACATCTTGTTCGCCTTGACGAGCGTAGGAGTTGACGGTTTCGAAGAAGGTCGAGGAGAATCGTTAACTATTTTTTGCGCCGACTTCAAAATCGCTTGTACATTCATTGACCGTCTTTTTCGCTTGACCGTCACTGGCGAAACAAAGGCATTCTTTGGCGACAGTCCACCAGGAGTTAATGGCAATTGCTCGATGGTAACCGCTGAAAAATAAAAATAGGCAAGAGTCACAAAAACTTAAAAATTTTAGCTTAAGCTGCCTTGAAAACAATTTTCACCTGGAGCATTTTGAATAATTTTTGCTTCTTCTTGTTCACGTTCGAAGCGTTTTAAGTCGAACTCGATTTCACTTGCTAGTAACTTGTCGGCAGATAATAAAACTTGTACTTCTTTGCGATACTCTTTCATCACTTCCTATGTGAAATAATTTTACATCTTTAATTTGTGAGTTAACTATACAATAAATATATTCGCACAAGAAATTATACGTATAACCATGAACGTAATTCATCTTTAAAGTTGAAAGTGCATATTCCTCTTCAACGCTAAAGGCCCGTTTCCACTACGAGCGTGGAAAAGAGCATTCATTGTTTCTTTTATTGATCTTTGATTGAAGCGAGCGCAAAAAAAAGCAATAAAACAAACAAAGAATGCTCTTTTCTACGCTCGTAGTGGAAACGGGCCTTAATGTAGTAGCAAAAAAATTAAAAAGGAAAAAAATTAAATCCATTAACACTTGCCTTTAAATAAAGCATAACATTCTTTAGTAGTGGACTTTTAATTTCAGCGAGCATATTTTTTAAAGTAATAATAATCGGAATTATATTCTCGACCAAGTTCATTTTGACAGTCTGTAAAAAATAAAAAACAATTAAGGCTTGTTTCCATAAGCGTGGAAAGAAGCATTCTTTGTTTTATTGAGTTTTTAGTTAAGCGAAGCAAAAAAATCGATAAAACAAAGAATACTCCATTTTACGCTCGTAGTGGAAACGAGCTTCAATTACAACTAAATAAACGGATGTAATTCCATGTTTTTAAGGCATTACTTAAATATCGCTTAGTTTTATGGCAAGCGAAAAATGATTATAGAAAGATGAGTAGTAAATTACTCCTAACTTTACCAATGTTTTAGTGAATATGACCAAAATTGCTTTTGGCCGAAAGTGGATCTAAAATCAAAATTAAAACCGAACAAATTTCGGAATGCTTTTCCAACTTATCTTTTTATAATAATTCAATATCGGTACAAAAAAATAAAAATTCAGCGTGATTTAGGTTCTTAAGAAAAAATAAATTTCAATAGAAATAGTTTTTTCTAATAGAAGCTAAGTACATTCTTCACTCATATTGCACACATCAAAAAGAATTTCATTAAAAAAATTAAACTCACTTGCAAAATTAGCTTTTGCTTCGCCGCATTCTGCATTGCTTTCAACTGTTCATCCGGGCTATTGGTGTCAACTTCAACCTCCATTTCGCTTTCATCTCGCGTACGCAAGCATTTCAAACGAATTTCCTGTTATCCGTAATCGGCCATACAGATGCAGGTTCGTAGTTGATAACAGCAAATACTGACCTTACAACATAAAACTGACAAGGTGTCCGTGAGCAGGTTCCTTGTTTGATTGTTGAGGGGAATTGTTCGTTCAACAAACGACTCTGTAATAGTTTATCGTCGAAGATCAATTCGTTACAAACTACAAGCAAGTTTATAATGAGCTAAGTTGCTTGCGAAAGTTTTCTGTCAACAAACATCTTGAGCTAAATGAAATTTTCTCGCTATCTCAATGTACCACCGCGGTGTGGAAAATGTAAACAGCAACTCACTAAAAATGTAAAACTGTTCACTAAGCGTAAATCTTACTAATCATTCTAAACGCTTTTTCGTCGATAATAACAAACCAAAATGAAAAAGTTTATATAAGGTTCGTTTAAATAATATCTTTCTGACTTTAGTTTGTTATCATCATTGGAAGAGCATAAGAACATATAATAAAATTCAAGCTCATATTACCACGATATGAAACTTGCCTAACACATCGGAGCACAATCTTCCCGTCAAATTAATCCGGTGTTGATCTTCCATGTTGATCAAAATAAATTCATAAATTTCCATCCGCTTTTTGAAGTTTCCCGACAAATCGAAGAGTTTTTTTTCCCTTCAAATAATAAAATTTCACAACATAACTAAAACACTTCCGCGGTCTAACCAATACATAAGAACGCTTCGAACAAAGCCTCATAACGAAAGCAGAAAAGTTTGTTTAATATTATCGATTTTTGCTCGGTGAAAATCAACTTTGATCCGCAGTAAAGTTCACCTTTGGCTCTTGACATTTTTATAAATATTGTGTCCCTCGTAGCCGTTGAAATAAAATAAGCACGCGACGAAGTTGCGGTAGAACAACCCCCCAGCCACATTCGTCCCTCGGAGCAGCTGCTCGAGGAGGAAATATCTCGCCATAGAGCGAACTTCTTCACAGTCATCGCAAGCGACGTAGAGGAACTTAAAGAGCAGCGAGTCTTTCCACTTGACGTATTCGCGCTTCAAATAAACAAACACTTTAAAAGAAAAGCGGGTTTTTTTGATTAGGCGCCGGAAATGCGGGGTGAGACGAAGAAGCGATGTAACGTAAAGCGAAGGTGAAGAAGCGACGCAACGCTCTTGACCAAAGAAAATCCGCGATTGCAAGGGATGACGTTCCTTGAGCGTTTAATTACCACCACCCCAAAATATCGACATAGACGTTGGCTGTACTTAGTTTAAATAAGAAATGGTATAGATGCAACAGAGCTACGTAATAATCGTTTGTTTTTTATTTGTTATTTTATCTCTATATTTATCCTCCTGGCTCGCAGGAAAGCATCGGAGGCGCCATACATGGAACTGTCAAGCAATTACCTTGACCTGCTCTTGGAGATGCCAAGATATTGCTAACCGGTTAAATTTTTTATGTTGGGTTTTTATTTACAGATATGACCAAAATTGAAGGCTGCTTGCTAGTCTTTCCCAAAGACACAACAAAATAGCCCGAGGAGGTTTTGAGCCGCGATCATGTGGATCGCATTCGCCATAAATGACGGCGCTCTTAACCACTCAACCATGCTACCGACAAGTTTCAATTTTCGTTAATTTCGTAAGGGCTGTTTCGATTTTGGTTAAATCGGATAAGGGTTGTTAAGTCCAATTTTTAACAAAAAAGCGATTCATAATATTGCTCATAACAAAATAGATTGAACAAGAAATTAAAATTATGTTTAAATAAATCTAAGTAAGGTTATCGTTCTAAAAGTTTATTATTTTATCAATAAAATTTCCAACTCACTTGCAACAAACTACTTAAGAGTACCACAGCATGTTTCCTTACTATGAGAGAACTATCTCCAAGACAGTTTGCCATTTCATGAAGAAACCTACGAACAGCATCCAGTAATTTATTGTAAGAGATGCTTGTTTTTGCGCAGATAGCATATTTTCAGATTTAACATTTATCGTCACAAACACATTAAACAACTTAACAAATAATTTTAATAAATATTGCGAAAGTGTGGTTGCGATGGAACAGCAAGGTCTTCAAGTCAAGCAACCGCTCAGTAGAAAAACAAGACAAATTGAAATGCTAATCTGACGTGTTGTAAAGATGACAAACACGCGATTAAAACTCACGGATCGACGAGCTGCGTTTGCAAAATACAGAGATCGGTAAGAATGGCGAGGGCATTGCTCCTGCATTCCTCATGTTCGCAGGAATCCAACTCCCTGCAGACAAGAGCAAATTCGTCCAAACTTTTTATATCGTCACTGACCACGCTCACCTTGCTAACGCGGGAACACACTTCTTGGCGAGAGCTTCGTTGCGAAAACACATTCGACCCAGATTGAGGATCACGTGAGCACGAATCGACGGGGAAACTCCATCTTTGACAAACTGAGACAAGGGCTGCGACGAAGGATCATCCTCTGTGAAACGAAGAATACATCAACTCAAACAAGCGCGAAAAAATTGACTACGTACCGGATGACGTTGTTAACATCGCTTGCACGGACAAAAGCAGTCGTTTCGGGACTTCGCTGCATCGCTGTGCCGCTTCGCCGACGACATAAAGACGGCTAATTAAGACTTCGTCTTTCATATGACCTTCCGGCTGTGATTGGGTCATGACCAGTTGCGAAAACTCGTTTTCGCAAGCCGCCAGCAGCTTGACGCACCAGTCTGACATGGTCGTCTGAAAACAAAGCGCGACGGTCGCAATTGCTGTGGAACAACGTCAAACTGAAGATTTACAGAGCAGAAAAAATGAACGAGAAGCAGCCGTGAAGCAATTAACTAGATGCAGTCTAATAAGTTACTTGGTTATAAGCCAAGGTGGGCCGTAACTAGTTATTTTTTCTCTAACTACAACTTCGTTACTATTGCAAAAATTGTAACTACTTACTATTTTTACCCTATCAAAAGTTGCTAGTTACAGTTACTTTTTATATTATCTTTCTCCCAAGCTGGTAAAGATCATATTATTGATGAAATAATATTTTATGATGAGAAGCTCAAAGCACAAAACTCCTATACCTTCGTTAAACTTTTTAAAAAGGTAAAAGACATTTTGAAGCCGAAAAGTAGTGGATTAAGCAATGAGCATTTTAAAATGCTCTTGTATTTTTAAAAGAAAACTAAATACTGTACTTTTTACTTTGTCTACTTTCAATAATAACTTTTTGTGCTCGTTATTGCGTTTCGTAAGTTACTGAATTAGCAGTTGCGAGTTACTTGATGCGACTAAAACAAAATTTAAGCAGCGCGCCTTTAAAAAAATCTTTATAGTTCTCTAATTGTAACTGTAACGGTAACCTGTAACTAGCCACTTTTTCAAAATCGCAACTGTTACTTGTAGTTACTTTTTGAGCCAAGTAAATGTAACTTGAAACTAGTTATTTTTGCAAAGTAACTTGCCAACTACTGGTAATGAGCAGCTATGTTGAGTTAAAAATGGCTTGCTTGCTATCTGTCGCTAATGCCTATTAGAATATGCTCTTGCTCAAACATTACAATCTTTTTCTCTGATTAGGAAGCAGCGGACAAATAAGTTGTACAGTGAACAAAAACAAAATCTCGTTTTGTGTTTTTAACCATTTCATACATCTACTGGAATTTGTTTCAAAAATAATGCGCTATCCTGAAAATCAATCAATCAATTCAATTTTCTCCGGTTTAAATATCCCCAGTGAATGAAAGTGGCCAGATGCATCTCAGTACTTTCGCAATTCTTCCTACACATTCTCTCCACCTACACCGACCTGCCGCATCTTCTTTCCTCAAAACCAGTCCTTCTCATGTTTCCTTCAACTTGTTTCCTCCATTTCATCCTCGGTCGGCCCTGTTTACGTTTTCCATCTACTTCATGTATCACTTCCTTCATCAAAACATCTTCCTCAGGTCGTCTAAAAACATGACCATACCATCTCACACCATTCGTCCTTGCCAGCTTATCTGCTGCTTCCTTCAATCTAAACGTGTCCATCAATTCCTCTGTATTCCTTCGTCACCAACTTTACACCACACATCGCCCTTACCACCGATCTTTCTGCTCTTCTCAAAATAGCTACTTCATTTTTTCTCAAACACCACGTTTGGCTTCCATATAACATAGCTGATCTTACAGAGCTTTTATATACCTTTCCCTTCATCCGCAAAGAGAATCTTTTTCCGAACAGTATCTTTCCACACTCTCTGAATTTCTTTTATCCCAATCTTGTTCTTGCAGTTACTGTAGCTTCACATCCTCCACCAGCATCCAACTTATCGCCAAGATAGCAAAATCTCTTCACAGTTTCCACTTCATCACACATCACCTCCTGTTGCACCTCTCCCGCACCATTCCTCGCTTTATCCCATTTACTACAAACAATCAAAAAATCTTGCCGCACTTGGAGTTACTTTCTTCAACTTTCATGAATTCAGGAGTTTTATTGGTCACATTTTGTACAAAAGATTGAGTTTACAGTCACCTTTTGCCACATATTCCACATGGGTCTATTCTACTTAGTATTTTTTAAAAATTTACTTTTTAAAAAAGGTTTTGCCTTTTTCGTAAAAAGAATAAAAGTAGTCTGGGCTGTGAAATCGGCCTTAAAAAATGCAACTTCGGCTTCCAACTCTATAACCGCGGTTACAGTGACACCGAATTTAAACCAGGCGACCTGGCACGATTCCCGATCCGGACATTGGCTCTGGAAAATTCGATAAATCGCTTCAAACAAGTAACCGATCAGTTGAATAGGAGCTTTGTCTTTTTCAATTTCTTTCTTCAATTCGTCTGCAAAATTTTTGCCGTTTCCACAACGCATACAATAACTTTCAATTAAAATGTCACTGACCCAGTACATCCAATTTGTCTTCTTCGGACATGTACGCAGCGACGTGGCCAAGAGAGGAGATCATGTCCATCTAAAATAGATACAAAACAGGATTTAAAGCTCAGTCTGTTCTAAATTTACTTGCAATGAATTAGAATGTTTAAACTTGAATTCAGGAAGCAAACTCTCCGTAATAAAAAATTTTTATTCTTTAATTTATCTAAGAGCATTGTTATTTAACTGTACTGTAAATAACTTTAATAGTTCGGTAAAAGCAGAATTACTTTCAACATTTTTATAAAAGAAACTAGCAGCAAATGTCTGACCTGCAAACTAATTGAATTATTAACGTCTGATTGTTTCTTCCATTGCCGAACAACGTCAGATGAAAGTGATTTGCTCCCGGTAAACAACGTGACAATGTTTAAGAGCATCCATGCTGGAGCTACACGTCAACGATAAAGCTTGTCAAGACTGAAGGTTTATTTTATCTTCTTTAATGTTTATTACTAGCGTTAAATGAAAACGGCATACATTAGCAATACAATACATTTTATTTTTAGCAAGTGAATGTAAAGAATTACACCTCTTTACTCTGTCATCCCGTGAATAACAACAGCAAAAAAACATGAGCAAAACAAGTATTGACATTGTGGACAAAAACTTGAAAAGTTTTCAAAACATTTAACCTTTTTTCTTGTCATCATCAAGAGAAGCAATCAACGTTCTGAGAATGTTGCTTTTCAGCTTGTCTTGGGCATACAATTCCTTGACAACTTTTTGAAGATAAACTCTGAAATAAAACCACGCATGCGGAAAAAAGTTAGTGGCAAGGTAGATGTGCTTTCGTATCATAACGGTTACAAGAATTTCTTTTCAATTTTATCAATTTTCCGAATTTTCGACAACGATGAAAAATTAGGACAAAATAGGAATAATTGCCATAAAACTAACCTGTTCTGCCGTTCTTTTCCGGCCGTGACAATCATTAAGAGACTCCAAATTACAGAGTTTTCTTTATCAAGTTGAGATAATATTTGTTCTTCTATCAGCTGCAAAACAACTTCGTTATGCTTGTAATTAGAATAACACCAAACTTTTTTGAAGATCAGCTTTGACGAAACCTCAAGCACCAACTTAGCATATCTAACGTGAATTTATACATTACATGAGATTTTTGGTCTAAAAACCAGTTAAATCAGCTTGAAAACAAAAATTTAAAATAAAAAAGATACATAAAATAATGATTATTTCTTAGCCAATTTATTTGCACTTGACAAATAAAGTAATATGAACATTTTACCATTTATGATTGCAAACTTATGAAAGCCGATCGTTTTCGAGTTGCATAGGTTCTAGTCAAAGCATCTAAACTAACAGAATTTAACACACGAGTGTTTTTCAAACTTATTTTCGTTGTGGCACGTTAATAAAGTCTGGATTGGTCGGCGACATATCTACTTTATTGAAGTCAGAAACCTACTCGATTGACTCTGCAAGTCTATGTAGGCTTCTAGAAATCCTTTATCGTTTACACTTGCGTTTTTTTTTTTGCTTATAAAATCAAAATATTTTTCCACTGCCATTTACAAGCTGAATATTAGAATATTAATATTTATCCGTTTATTTTAAAGTTGATAGTAAAACTAAGAATTAGCATTGCTAATAAAACCAGACCTTTCAGAGTTTTCATTTTTTTCATCGCTATATTTATTCTACTGACTTACAGGAAAACGTTGGAGGCGCTATACATAGGGCAACTGTCAAACAATTGCCCCTGGACCTGCTTATGAAGGTGCCAAGATATTGTTGTCCGGTAGAAATTTTTTACTTTTTTTTTTTTTTTAGATATACTCGTATGAAGGAAATTCAAATGCCCAAAATTTCAGGCTTACTAAATCAAAACATCAACTAAAATTAAGTAACTGTATGAAAATAGTTCGTCTTTTTTATCGCAATTATTTAATACTGTATAAGCTAATGTGATTTTTTTCTGAAGTATGGATTCGTCGTAATAATTACCAAATTGTTATTGTTCATAAATTAAATAAAAGTATTACTAGTGTGAGCATAAACTTGATAAACTGTTGTATGTATTGTATTTTCATTGTCGTTTTATAGTTTATTGTGTTAAACTGTGTTAATTTATACAGTTTGCTTAAGAACTTATAAAAGTCAATAACGTTTAAAATTTTGAAATTATAAACGGTTGAATATTTGATATTTTTTGCAATTATTTACAAGTCGATTCTAAAAATTACCTCTCTTGCTAAAATTGAAGATTCATTCACAATGGTTTCAGTAACCGTATAAATTAGATTGACAAACTCGACTCCAAGTAGCTGTATAAATAGCACACCTGCACGGTTTTTTCTTGCAGCGACGTTTCTGCGTCCGCGATCGACGGGAGCAAACACGACATCCACGTGCGTTGTACATTGATGTTGTCAGGGTAGACCTGCGTTGTACAGATGAATGAAACAAGGCACGACAGGTTCAAAGAAAAAGAAATCGAACAACAACAAAAGCGAAATGCTCTGTTCGGCGTCAAAAACCGTTTTACAACGACGCGATCGCTCGAAACCTGGCAGCTAAATTACTCAACCAGAAACCGACTGACTGTCAAGATTTTGTTGAGGGTTTGAATCGCGCTCTTTCTGATGCTCAACAGTGGGTCGCGTGACCTTTCGGCGAGTGCAGCGAGGCATTCTGTCGTAGCGGGAATGTAACCTCCGCAAATCGCTGCTTCCAACGCCAAGATGGCGTTCTTTCGAACGGCGTATTTCTCTTCGGAAGCACATTGCGATAAAATCGAAAATAAATTGCTTTCTGAAAAAATTAAAATTAAGTTAAACTCCCCGATTCGTCAAGCAAATTACAATGTCCGAAATATTGCCAAGAACTTAAAGCAAAAAAAGAAATAAATTTTTTAAGTGAAATTTACATTTATTTCTAACAAGCTGTAATTCATTGGACTACATACAGAAAATAAGGTACGATAAAAATTCTAATCATGTAACAAAAATCATACTAAACCTGCGAGTTGATAATTACACAGAGAAGGGACAGGGACAGAGTTTAGAACAGCTGGGGTTAATATGGGCATGTCTGCACTGGTTTCCAAGGGCGTTACCCCAAGGTCAGAGTTTTTCCTGTTTAAAAAATGCAAATAAGTCATGGTTACAGTCGTAAACAGCAGATGAAAGTGTCGTGAATTGACAGGTCAAAAATAAATAATCTGTTTCAAACAGTGTATATTGCCATATCAATAATATAATTTTTGTTCGACATGACTACATCTATACGTAAATAAAGCTGGTAGACGACAACTCATTTTCCACATCATCTAGTAAAAGATTAAACCCTAAGTATACCAAATCCTTGGAGGATTAGAAGTACAAATAAGTAATGGCAAATACGTTACCTTTTAGTCTTATTTGGTGATGAGGGATTACTCGAGCCTTGAACTAATTCCGTGAAAAGCGTAGGAGCAATAGATGAATCTCCCATGACAGTTGCTAAAACAAGGAGAGCTTTAGCACGAACTGTTGGAGCAATGTCGGAAATACACGAAAGAATGACCTGAAATCGACTGTTTTAAATGGAGTTGACGACGCAAGAAATAATTTTTTGGAGAGGCAAACTTACCTGCAGTAAATACTTGTGCGAAAGGGCAGCTTTTTCGTCTTCTGTTAACTCGTCATTGCTGTCCACAGTCCTCTCTGGTTTTACTAAAATTTGGCAAATAACTGAGAGTGCAATGGTACGATAACCAACCTACAAAAAATAAATTTATAAAATTAAGAAAAAAAATTTTTTATTAACATCAATCTTACTTTTGTATGGGCCGCAAATTGAACCAGCCATGATAGAAACTTGGCGTACATTGCTATCGGAATTTCATTTAAAATTGAAACTACGAAGGAAGAGAGATGAGTTCGATTCTCAGCGCGATCAGGACACTAAAACAAAGCAACAAACTGAGCAATGAGTTTGTCCTTCTGATTGCGAGGACCTTTCTAACAGGCGTTGAATTGAAGAAAGTTAAGACTTGAACAACAGTCGTACCGCTACTGCTGCAGTGGAGTTGCAACTTAAAACTTTTAATTTATAAGTAAGAACAAATAGGGTTACTGAGGACAGGAAATTATAAGTACGTTCTTAAATTGAATGTGAACCACAAAAGGCAAACTGGCCGTTTCTGAGATATCAATTAAGTTGATGTTGAGGCGACTTTTAGTTAATGATATTTGTGCTTAAGAGAATTGATGTGACTTTTTTAAAAAGAACCAATTTTGTTTCTGATTGCATATCTGTAAAGTGCCACCTACAAGAGATCACCACCCATGTTTGTGGTTGTAGTGAATTTTGTGCTTTTACAGGTGATTGGAATAAGCATCGATTTCTAGTAAGAGAGTTTAACGATTAAGTAAAAACGTTCATATTGTTTGCAGTGAGGTCTTAGATGTTCGACTGGGTAATAATGAGCTTTTGGAACTCGTTGTGAAACTCGTTGTGGTTTGCCGATAAGCAGACCCCAGCTGGACATTGAGATGGGTTGATAGCCTTCCGAATCGGCAGATTGGTTTCAGTCTGTTATGCATAATAGTTAATACAGACTACGTACGTCACGAACTGCGAGAAAGCATTTGCTAATCAAATCTAGGTATCATAAACAACAGATATTAGATCCATCTAAAATTACCTGACAATATACGCATTTCATAAATTGACGTATTTTAACAAAGTTTTTTCGTTAAAAATCAGTTCAGAGACTTTTAGTCGTGCAGATGCATTAACGTACCTGGGCAATCAGGTTTTGAAGCAACCGCCACAAAGGTCGAGCGACAAGTTCACCGTGATCGTTGTAAACGTTCTTCACAAACTGAACGCTCGATTCTGCGCGATGGATAGCGCTGCGAGGAAGGTTTCCTGTGCTTGATATTGAATGCCGCATTGTTATTGTTGTCATTAATAGACGAAATACAAGAGTAGCAGTCTGAAAATATGTTTATTACGGTAGGGAATATATAAAAATATTTCCTGATGACAGAATGTTGTTAAATATCAAGACTAAAATTAACAAGAACTTAAGCGAAAATGCATTGATATTAATAACAAATAACACAAAATAATCTGCTTTTGTTCTGTACATATCACTGATGAATCTCTGATACAATTTAATCAAAAAAGAATAAAAATTTTAAACTTAAAAAACTTGATGTACATTGCCAAGAGTGTCACATTAGAAAACCTCAAACAATATATACGACATCCACGACAACAGCAATCACGAAAATTTAATGTAAATTTACTTCTTCAATTTTTCCGTGCCTTTGATTTATTAATGATTGTAACCCAACAAAAGCTAATTCATCTGGTAAAGCTGGATCATTATCAAAACTGAAAAATATTTTGGGTGAAAGGAAATGCAGCAACAATGAGAATTAACCGACTAAAGTTATATATGTAAAGAACAAGAACAAACATAAAACTTTGAATACTGTTAAGATTATTTTTTAAGTCAATTAATTTTTATATAAATTGCATTGATAGCTGAGTGTTTGACAACATACACATAATTGAGATTGTGCTTAAAAAAATATAACTAAAAAATACTAAGTTTTTGTCCAAAAGATTTATGGCTAGACAATGCTTGAACAAATCGTATATATTCATAGTTGCCAAAAATCTTTTTTATAATATCTAACTGAAAACATATGTTGTACACAAAAATATATCACATAAACAAACTTGCTTTTTATTGATAACTGATGAGGTAGAAAAAGATTTCACAATAAGAATAAGTGCCTGCAAAAGTACATAATTATTACCTGCTAAATAGAAAAAAGTATCAAAAACTTACTTCAACACTAAGTTTAATTTCATTTGGTCGACTTTTTAAAGAAAATGAAGAAAGCAAGCAGCAAAAGTCTTTTAAAAGGAAAGCAAAGCTATCTAGAAGTGCAACATGCTCGTTGACTGTCAAACAAACTTCTTCTTCATCAAGATCCTAAATCAAAAAATTCAAAACAGGTAGAGTATGGTAAACCAACTTGACTTTTGACATTTTGTTGACTGATTAGAAGTCATAATTACACGTGTAAAGTTATTTAAAAAATTGCAAGTTTGATACAAAACAATGAAAAACTTTTAAGAGCAACTACCCAAAAAATAATAAAATTCAAATATTAGCTTAGCTAAAGTGATGTTTGTTTCAAAACATTTAAAAAAGTTTATTAATTTTAATCTAAATCAAACAAGATATTTTAGAATAAAAATAACAAACTGGTGATGTCTTTTTCTTTTTTTGATTGGATTGGCTCTTTGCAGTGGAAACCATTTTAAAAACAGCCAAAGCTTTTTCAAACAATATGGAATGATGAAACTGGTTACCACTGCTACCTAAACAAAAATAATTTTAATCACTAACTGAAAATGATACAAATAATTTAGTCATAAAAAATTCTTATATGAAATAAAAAAACATATCTGTGGAAAAATACCAATCATTTTTCTGAGAAGAGTATGATTTTAATTAACAATAACAAATGATTTTCTTTATAAAAAAGTTAAACATTATATAAAACTAAATTAAAGAAAAAAGTAAGAATGTCATCAGAACATTTACAATGGAAAAAAATGAAAACACAGGTATTTTGCTTTTATACTGTTTAGGCATTCTTCTATAAATTAAAAAGGTTGATGATGTAAGTATACAAAAATTTTAAGAGAAAACTTTTAGTAATTAAGATTATTTCAGTTGAGCAGTGTATAGTAATTAACATATTAGACATAAAAAATTTCAAATTTCTGACAATTTTGATTTTAATTGAAGTTTAGATTTTTCTATTGAATTTCTATTTTAAAGTACTTTCTCCCACAAATTAAAAATTAAAGTAAATAAAATTCATTTTTGGATTCAGTTTCTTTTATTGAGGTAAGAATTCTAAAAGAAAAAATTTAAAAATTACAAAAAAATCTAATGTAAAATTAAACTTGATGTGAAATGGAGGTTTAAAATGTATTGTGATTGAACATCAATAAAAACAAAAGAATCATTTTGCAAGTCCAAAATAGTGAATATTTTGAATGATTCTAATTCTTTAAAAAATTGATTTTCTTAAAAAAATTTCAAAAAATTGATTCTAATTCTTAAAAAGACACTCTATTCTTGTTCAAATTAATCAAGTCATCTAAAATATGTTCCAAAACGATATATGAAGACCATTGTTTAAATTTTATTGCTTATAAATTTGAAAAAAAATTTATCATCTACCATTGTTACTTGCAGCAAGCAGAATATTAAATTTAAATTTTAGTAATCATAAAACCATCAGTCCGACTTGCCAATAAGAGACCAAAATTGTACTGTCTGCCAAAAATATTTTATTCATTTTATAATTTCTAGACTCTATACTTGTTCAATAATAGCGCCAAGAAAAAAATGTGCAAAGTTCTTATTCCAAGAACACAACTTGATCAGAACTAAGACCATGTCAATCACAGTCATTTTAAAAAACATCATGTGCCTCTGGGCAACATTGCAGTTAACAATATAAATCTTGAGAAAATGACACTTATTAAAGATTATTATACAGTTAATAATTTGCAGCATGTGATTTAATGCTAATTATTTTTAGGTTTTATATAAAAACTATAATTGCACACCTGGTTGTTTTAGTAATAAAAAGTATATATGGCTACCAAGCAACGATCTTTGTTTTTCTTCAAATTCTGCTGTTTTTAATAGTCCATGATGTAATAGATAAAAGATCCAAACCTGGACTTGATTACTGGACACGTTTTCATTTTTTATCAAGTTCCAAATATTCTGCAAAATAAAAAGTAAAATTCAAGAATTTTCTTTCAATCAGTGCACAAAAGGTTTAAGTATAAAACAGTCAAAAACATATTTAAAGGCATCCTCTTAGTGTATTATAGAAGTGATACTTTTAAATTTTTTAATTGAAAGACAACACATTTGAACATAAAACAAAGGTTGGACCTGCTATTACAATAGTTACTATTCTAATTTTTAGTTAAACCTTATTTTAAAAATAAACTACTTTTTAACTGAGCAATCTTTGAAACTATTTTAATAAGTTTTATGTGTTTTTTTTTTTATCAAAAAATAACTTTTAATTGGTGCAAAAATTACCTAGAATAGAAAGCACAAAAATTACTTGTTTAGTAATGAATACATTACAAAAATTAAGATTAGAATAAAAAACATGTACTTATTAATCAAAAAATTCAAAGCAAAGATGCCAATTCTTTTAGACAGTATCTGATTAACCCATTAAAGCTCAAATTTTTTTTTTCTTTTTCTTTCTACTTTTACAAGACTTTTTCTTGTAAAAGCTCCCATCATTCGATAATTTTCCTTTTGCTGGTGTATATAAAAAAGCACCACTAACATAGTACACATAGCTGTTGCATATACAGACCTTCTACTTTTGCAGTTAGGGGATTATGGGGTAACATGTGTCTGATCCCCAAATGGGGATCATGGGCGTTAATGGGTTAACAAGATGAATAATAAAAAAGTTTGAGTGTCTGCCAGAAGATAAAATGAAACTGACATTTAAGAAAAGCCTGTATTATTTAGATGATGCAAAAAAATACAATAAACACATACTATTTTTTTAAATTATGAAACGAAAAAGAAATTTAAAAACATTAAAATAGTTTCTTCTTTGTGTCAAAATCAGAGCTGGACTCAAGACATAGAGCTTTAAGACAGAGTTGAAACTTTGGGGTAGTAAGACCAAGACAAGACTTTGGAGTAGCAAGACCAAGATGAGGCACAAGACTTTACATAAGTTGCATTTGTTAAGACAGAGTTGTGAAGTCAGAGTTGCATGTTTTAGGGTGGAGTCAGAACCAGAGTTGTTTTTTAGGTATGCTAGAATCAATATTGGAGTTACAATTGTCTTGGATGATGCCAATTTTTAATAAATTGCACTGAAGCTATAGTCACATTTATAATCTAAATGACTCAAAAATAGATAAGTGCAAACTTTGAATATTTTCTAAAAATTCTTAATAGGTTGTGTAAGAAAATAATTTATCCCACTCTGCAACCATGGTTTAACCAGTATCTACAAAAAATACATGACCTCCAAAAACTTTTTTCCACATTAAAAATCTTCAACATAAATCACAAAAATGTTTTCAGGTTAAAAAATTGACCCTTGCTCATAGGCTTACATTACTAAGTTTTGCTTTGCCAGTGCTATGTATGCTAGTTACACAATAAAATTTCCCAGTGTCAGGTGGAGTGATTACATTGCCTTGACAAATAAAATCAAAAAGACTTGGTTGCTGCTGAATTCACCTGATGTGGATGCAGCTTTCATGGAGTTGTGCAATGTTATCAAAAAGCAGCCAAAAAGACTATTCAACACAGTTACTGAAACAACAGTATACTGTTGGGATGTAGGGTGTAAAACTCTCTGAAAAACTTTCCTGCAGTCCCTTGAGATGAAACATGACTCTAGTTTGGCTTCTATGGTTTTACTGGCCACATTTGACAGGAAACAGAGAAATCAATGGTTTCAATCAGAGCATTCACTTTTCATACTCTAGTTGAAAAGCAGAGGTTATGTTAAAATAACCTTCTTGCAGGTCACAAACTTTCCCTTGTCACTGCTTCATTTCAGCTGATACTATATACATCTTAGCTGTCAGAATTGGGAGACACAAGGCTACTAACTGCAAGTCAACTCAACTTTTTTTTTGAAAAGGTGTCTGATTTTTGGAAGGCCACAACACAAGGCTCAAACAAAGACTTTCCTGCAGCTTTGCAATATTTAAAACTGAGTAAAGCTCCAAGCCCTGATTCCATTTGCTATAACCAATGAAAAATTACTTTTAAATCTTAGTTACCTGATCTCCTTTTTTCTTGCTTATGCCAACTCAAATTTTTCAAAATCAGAAGAGCACTTGTAGTCACAATTTCAAGACCTATGTAGCCTGTAAATAACCCAAAAACCCATTATTAATATTTCTACTCTCTGACCCTTAAACAATCTCAAGAGATTTATACAACTGGTCTTGAGCTGGGTTCTGACACAGACAATAACTGTAAATCAATTTGTTCTTCAAGAATCCTTTCAAGGCTAGGACAATTCTGTATTTGCTAATTTAAGAGCTACCTATGAGCCAGCCTGGCATCATAGCCTTTCCTGCAAGCTTCTAACACTTTCTGAGACTTCTTCCAGGTAAAAACATGGTTTGAGTCATCATACTGTAAAACTTCTTCAGAACACAAGTTTCATCCTAATTATTGGTAACAAGCAAAGGCAAGCACTGATGCCTGAAAAATGGCATTTTTTAGCAATTGTTCTTGGCTCCTCTCTTCCTTTCTACAATCCATACAAAGAATCTGCCATCCACAATATTCAAAAAGTTTGCCTATGCTGATGACTGGTTTGTTGCACTCTTCTGGAAACTGGAAGAACTTGGAAAGGTCTTGAAGTCAAAATATGACCCATTTTCATTGTATCTCCAGACTTGGGAGGTTGAAGCTCAGTGACTCAAAGATGGTGAGGACAGCCTATAACTTAAACAAGCAAGAGGCCAAGCATGGGCTAAAAATTACAAAAACGATAAACTCATACCATTCTGTCTAGTCCTTACTTATCTTAGGGTAAAATTAAATAGATCATTCACAATTTGTCAATACCATGTAATATTGCCCAAAAAACTATCCTTGGATGTCAGACTGCTAAGTCAACTTAAGGGCTTGGGGTAAAATTAAACAGATCATTCACAATTTGTCAATACCATGTAATATTGCCCAAAAAACTATCCTTGGATGTCAGACTGCTAAGTCAACTTAAGGGCTTGGGGTAAAGTGGTGATATCAAAACACTGTTTACAGCTGCCCTATGTTGTTGTTGTTACTGGCCCTCCTCCAAGGATATCTTGGAGTAGCTGTGGCAAATCAAACCCGCATCAAACAAGACTTGACATTTGAAGCAAAAAAGGAACTGAACACGAGGAAAGCAAAACAAACGGAGCACGAGGAAAACAATGAAGACGTCTATTGGACAAATAAGAAAGAAAAGAAGTTTAAAGATGAATTTTGTGTTGATCTATAACAGGACAATCTTTAAAGCGAACTTTTATTTTCAGCCAGTTTCTCAATCTATTTTAATAAGTTTATTTTCTTGCATGATTTTATTTAAATAAGTGATTCTGCAAAATAAAGATTAAATTTTAACCTCGTGTAATAAATGTAAGTAAAAATTTTGTATAAGTTCTGCAATAAATAAATCGAACCACCACATTGGTGAGCCCGACATGATTAATAGTATTTAAAACCCTTTAAGCTAAAACCACATTTATGATCCCGACGTGATCTGAACATGCAACCTTCTGATATGGAGTCAGAAATATTAAATAAAATCATGCAACAAAATAAACTTATTAAAATAGATTGAGAAACTGGCTGAAAATAAAAGTTTGCTTTAAAGATTGTCCTGTTATAGATCAACACAAAATTCATCTTTAAACTTCTTTTCTTTCTTATTTGTCCAATAGACGTCTTCATTGTTTTCCTTTCCTCGTGTTCAGTTCCTTTTTTGCTTCAAATGTCAAGTCTTGTTTGATGCGGGTTCAATTCGCCACATAGCTTGCCCCAGATAGACGAAAGTAGGCTTCGTCTATCGTGATTTTGTAGATGTTGGAAAACGATAAAAACTTTGTGGTTGAAAATATTTGATGAAGAATCTAAAAACTTCTTTCAAATACACAATTAAACGATATAATGCAACACAAAAAATTTTTTAAAAAAATATACATTCCGAATTTTAATACTAAAACCAGCACAATTTCAATGCAAAATACAATACACAAAAACAGAAGAAAATTTAATGGAAAGAGAAAAAGGGAAAAGATAGATAATTTGAGGGTTCCACAGCCAAATCAGAAAATGTGCGCACCAAACACAAACATGCAGACAACAACTCTATATCGCGGTCAAAAACAGTCAAAAGGTAGGACAAATAGTCAAAAGTGGAATGAATGAAAAAAAATTTTTTATAAAATGAGCTAAATGGGCTAGGTGACGTAGATCAAGTCAAAGTAACTCTTGATCCAGTAAGTAATATTTGCCATTGGCCATGAGACAAATATTGACGTTTGCCCTAGCATGATCAAATTCTAAATATTCTCGTAATAATGAAAAAAATATAAGAAATGATTTTCATCCATAAGCTCGAAAGAAAAAATCTGTTCAAGAAATTTCAGATGTAAAAATATTCTGCATCATGTGCCGTAGAGAGTGACACGCATTACAAGACTAAGTTGGCGCACACAAACTGTAGGGAACCTAAAAAAAAATCAGAACTATGCACTATCCAAGAAGAAAATCTTTATACTTAGATGGCATCTTAATGCAGCGACCATGCTGATTTTTTAGATTTTGTTTAAAATCGGAGACTGGTTCAGCAACGGAAGGATTTTCACTTTCAGAAAGAAAAACTGGCTTAACACGATCGATTGAAACAACTTTTCTGCTATCTTTGACATCTAAAGTAAAATTTTTATCATCACGTTGCAAAATACGATATGGACCAGAATAACGTGGTTGAAGAGAATGAGACTTTTTCTTGCATCGTAGCCAAACATGACTACAGTCTGCTACATTTTTATCAACATAGGTTGTAATCTGAGAATGATTACTTGTTTGTTGGGGTTTAACAAAGTCAAAATAGCCTTTAAGCTGGTTCAGAAATATTAGGATGGAATTGTCCAGGTAGTTTCATGGTTTGACCAAATACTAACTCTGCAGACGAACAATCTAAATCTTCCTTGACCATATTTCGAATGTGGAGTAACACGAGAGGCAATGTAATAGCCCAATCAGTAGGATTTTCTTGAACACGTAAAGCATCTTTCAATCGCCGATGAAAATTTTCAATTAGACCGTTGCACTGTGGATGGTAACTAGTAGTCCTATTTCGTTTAGCACCAATACATTGCATTAACTGTGTCCATAAATTTGATTCAAATTGTGCACCTCTATCCATTGTTACGGTTGCAGGTACACCAAAATGCGAAACATAACCATGAAGAAAAGCATTAACAACAGAAATGGAAGACAAATCTTTCATAGGAATAGCACTAACATAGCAAGTATAGCGATCTATAATTGTTAACATGTACGAGAAACCATGTGACTCTGGTAAAGGACCAACTATATCCATATTAATGTGGTTAAAACGGCCTTCAGATAATTTGTATTTTTCTAAAGGATTAATGGTATGTCTGTGAATTTTACACTGCTGGCAAGATAGACATTCTCTAACCCAGTGGTTCTCAACCTTTCTTCTTTTGAGGCCCATTTTCAGGGGCCAAAAAATACTTGGGCCCACAAAACCTTTACTACCAATTTCGAGTATCATAAAATGTTTTTTATTAATATAAACAATAAAGTAAGATTGTCAATAATCAAACTAATCCTTATGTCTTTTTATCAGCTTGTCCAGTTGCACTGCTAAACCTTGGTTTAACCTCAAGCGTAATTCTCCTCTCTTTTCGATTTGTAATTGAGAACGTTTCTTTGTCAGTAAATCATTTACTGCAGAAAATCCTGCTTCAACTAACCAAGTAGTAGGAAAACCAAGTAAAAATGGAATTACTTTTTCAAACAACAACGGATAGAATGATCCTACGCTCAGCCATCCGATTAATCCATTTCTTTCAATATTTGCCATTAATGCTTTGTTCTCCTTTAGCTCAAGAATTTCACCAGCAATAATAGGATCAACATTTTCTTCGCTTAAGACGTCAAAATGTGCTATATCTATAATCCAACCAGGTGGGCTCATTTCGATTATGTCTTTAAACCTTCTCGTCATATCATCTCTTAGGTTTTGCAGGTGATTAGTACAGCTTGCGATTACCTCTAGGCTTGGGGCAGTTTCAGCCAAGTTACAAAAAAAAGCAAATTCATTCTTTTGTAGATGCATTTTCCAGAGACTTAATTTGTTCAAAAAAGAGCGCACTTTCTCAGCACACTCTACTAGATTAGTGTTTTGCCCTTGCAGTGTTTTATTTAGTTGGTTAACATGCTTGAATATGTCGGCCAAATAAAAAATCTTTGCCTTTGTATTACTTTTACTTAATTCCAAAAACAAAGCCTCAGCTTTGTCTTTTTGTTTCTTGCTATGAGCGCTAGTTTCCATGTGATGAACAAAAATAAGAACCGTGTCCCACAATTCTGCAAGACGAACAAGGGAATTCCCCTTAGATAGCCACCTAACTTCAGTGTGTAAGAGAAGTGTCTGGTGGTGTTGATCCTCGCATAGTTTTTGAAACAAGCGGTCATGCAAAGCATTGGCTTTGACAAAATTTATTGCTGCAATTGCAACTTTCAATGCTTCTTCCATCTCATTATCGAGAGATTTAGCAGCAAGATGTTGCCGATGAATAATTCCAAAAACAAAGCCTCAGCTTTGTCTTTTTGTTTCTTGCTATGAGCGCTAGTTTCCATGTGATGAACAAAAATAAGAACCGTGTCCCACAATTCTGCAAGACGAACAAGGGAATTCCCCTTAGATAGCCACCTAACTTCAGTGTGTAAGAGAAGTGTCTGGTGGTGTTGATCCTCGCATAGTTTTTGAAACAAGCGGTCATGCAAAGCATTGGCTTTGACAAAATTTATTGCTGCAATTGCAACTTTCAATGCTTCTTCCATCTCATTATCGAGAGATTTAGCAGCAAGATGTTGCCGATGAATAATGCAATGGATTGTCATTATATGGGGTGCAACTTCTTTAAATTTTGCAACAAAACCATTGTGCTTTCCGGTCATAGCACTGGCACCGTCTGTGGCAATCTGCAATAGATTTGATAGAGGAATCCCATTATCGTGCAGGAAGTTATAAACAGCTGCATAAATAGTTTCACTTCGTGTGTCAATTAGCTTGTTTATAAATAACATTTCTTCATGTATCACCATAGCATCAATATATCGAACATAAGCAAGTAATAAAACAGAATTATTTATTGTAGTTTCATCGATTTGCAGTGAAAACTTTGAAACTTTTAATTTTTCCACTAGCTGTTCCTCAAGATTTTCTGCCATTTCATCTTGCCTTCTTTTTACTGTGTCATTGGACAAGGGGATGTTTTTTAAAGTATTAGCAGCTTGTTCTCCTAGCAATTCATGAGCACAAATCAACATTGCTGGTTTCATTAGACTTTCTGCAATTGTGTGAGGCTTTCCCACCTTAGCAATCATTTCACTTACAATGTAGCTGACTTTAAGTGCCTTTCTATTATCATCCCTTGCCTTTTCCCAAAGGAAATCTAAAGTCTTTGGAGCATGCTTCTGGCGTAACTCCACTTTTTTTTCGAAATAGCTGAGCTCTTTCCCTACACAACTAGGATGTTTCAGCTGTTGATGAGCTAATAATTTTGACTTTTTCATGGAATCATTGGTCATTATTAGACCACACTCTACACATTCAGGCTTCTCAGAATCAGTAGTTGATGGATAAAAGCCTAGTAACAAAAAATCTTTGTGGTAATTGCGGACAGTCTTTCTTTTTTTCGAACTTGAAGATGCCATTATAGAAAGTTAGGGCCTTAAAAGAAACGTTAGATATTATTAGAATAAACCTAAAATAAATGTTTCCTAAATAAACAAAATTAGGCCATTTGCCTTAAAATCTTATTATAATTAATCAAACAATATTTTAATAGTAAAACTACACTTATACTTAGCTCACGTCTTCTCTACTTTCTTCCTAGCCTACTCTACTCTCTAGCCACGAGTAACTACCAAACGTGGAAAAGCAGCGTCTATGACATCATAAAAGTAATATGAGCGTCATAGTTAAAATATATTAAGAATTAAGACACTTTAACCTAATAACATAAGAAATTATAAAATTTATAGAAACACATTTGCAAAAAAACTAATTATGTTGTATAGTTGGGTTGTACTCACTTGAGCCTAAGTTCATAATATCATAAATTTACTTTAGCATATAAATTGTAAATTTGAGCTATCAATTTATCTTAGGACCTAATGTAGGCCCAATGAAAACTTCGGAACTTCGGGCCCATTTCAAAAATCCTCAGGCCCACTTGTGGGCCTGAGGGCCCATGTTGAGAAACACTGCTCTAACCCATTTACTTATATCTTTTCTCATACCTGTCCATACGAATCTTCGCAAAATTAATTTTGAAGTACCTTTGATTCCAGGATGGCTAATGCCATGAAGTTTGTTAAAAATAATTTTTCTCCATGAAAAAGGAATTACAGGACGAATCATAGATGTTGAAGTGTCACACCAAAGCATGTAATTACTATGTGGAACGGGGTATTCACTTAATTGCAATCCAGTATCAGTAGGGTTTTTGAGTAATTGGTTTAAATCTGAATCTGTTCTTTGATCAAGAGCTATTTGTGCGTAGTTAATGCCATCTTGTAAAGTTTCTATACCATTAATTTCAACTCTAGATAATGTGTCTGCAACAAAATTTTCCAAACCTTGCACGTAACAAATATCTGTAGAAAATTCAGAAATGTAACCCATGTGTCGAACGCTCCTTGGAATAGTTTGAGACTTTGAAGAAAATACTCTAATTAAAGGTTTGTGATCAATAAAGATAGTAAATTTTTTTCCTTCAATAAAGTATAAAAAATGTTATACAGTAAGATACATAGCCAGAAGTTCTCTGTCAAAGGCACTATACTTACGCTGAGCAGGAGTGAGTCTTCTTGAAAAGAAAGCAAGTGGAGACCAAATACCATTCAAGCAAATTTGCAGAACTCCTCCAATGGCTACATCACTCGCGTCTACCATTAAACTGGTGGGAGCATTAATAACCGGATATACTAATAGTGAAGCTTGGGAAAGAATACTCTTAGTTTTGTTAAACACAGCCTTGCAATCTGAAGTCCAAACTAGTTTCTTATCAGTTTTCGGTTTTCCTTTAAGCATATCTATCAAAGGACCTAATAACTCTGCGGCATGAGGAACAAACCTGTGATAATATTGGATCATGCCGATATATCTTCGTAATTGCTTTGTAGTAGAAGGGATTGGAAATTTAGAAATAGCTTCAATTTTCTGTTTTGTCAGACGAATGCCTTCTTTAGTAACTAAATGGCCTAAAAACTTTAACTCTGTTTTTCCAAACTCGGATTTGGTAGCATTAATAACAATACCGTGTTTATCAAGCCTTTTAAAAAATGTCCTTAAATGTTCAAGGTGCTCTTCTTCTGATCTTGAGAAAATAATTATGTCATCTATGTAAGGTAAGACGTAGGGTAAACCGTGGCAAACTTGATCTATAAATCTTTGAAAGGTACTTGAGGCATTACGTAAACCAAACGGTAAAAAGTTGTATTCGAAAAGACCAATTGGAGTGGTTATCGCAGTCTTATGACAAGACTCCTTAGCTACCGGAATTTGATAATAGGCTCTGACCAAATCTACTTTGCTAAAAATGCAAGATCCCTGAAGACGGTGAAAAAGGTGGGTAACTGACTGTGTAGGATAATGATCAGGAATAGTTTGCTGATTTAATTTACAATAATCACCGACTAGGCGAAAATTACCAGGCTGACCTTTTGGAACTAAATGTAAAGCCAAAGACACAGGAGATTCTGAACGACTAATAATACTGCTTTTAAGAAAATAATCAATCTCTTTTTTTACGAATTCTAGTTTCTCAGGAGACAACTGACGTGGCCTAGAAGAACTAGGATACCCTTTAGTTACAATATGATGCACTACAGAATGCTTGACAGGTTTATGCTTATTTGGAGGAGTAGTTAAATCAGGAAATGACGCGAGCAATTTCAAATATTTGTTGCTGGGCAAGAAAGTTTTAGGAGCACTAATATGAGCTATACTTTTAGTTTGAAGTTCCCAATGAGAATTACAACCAGCACGAACAAGTTTCATAGAGGCAAAGTCAAGAGATAAATCAAAGTGTTTTAAAAAATCGGCCCCTATTATATTATTGGAAACGTTGGCAATTACAAAAATCCAACGAAACTTCGTTACTTTATCAAAGGGGATGTACATAGTACGAAAACCAAAGGTAGCAATGGGTGCACCGTTAACAGTCACTAGAGCATTGCTAGCTTGTCGATTTCAATGTTCGTGCGGTAAGGGTTTCACCAAACTAATTTCTGCACCGCTATCAAGAAGAAATAATAAACCAGATTCCTTATCTTTAATATGTGGCAAAGGAGATGATTTAACTACATCCTTAGCAACATTTCTAAATGCTGAATCTGGTCGAAAATTACTTGAATATCTGGAAAAAGAAAACATTCTACTTCTCATCGGAGCAAAATTGTTGGGACGAGAAAAAATTTTGTTATTTCGAGGTTTAGTACTAGAAAAGGATGTACCTGCGCTTGAGGACCTTAACTGAACATTTTTTAAATTGTTAATGTCTTGGTTTAGCTGCTGCAGTTGAGTGTTAAAACAGGAAAATTTTCTGTTTTACAAGGTTTCGAAATTTGAATTGTTTAAAGGACCCACTTTTGCATTGGCACTAGATTCTGAAACCGATTGTAATTGACAGGAGTAAACACTAGATGACATACTCAATCGTTGCATTGCGGCATCAGCTGCAGCCGCAAACTGAAGAGGTCTTCCTAAAGTAGAATTGCACTTGTTGAGGCAATTTATTCATTACCAATTCACAAAGAACTGCATCAGACATGTCATCTTCAGATATAGATGATCTTAATCTATTTAAAAATTCGGAAGGTTTTACGTCACCCAAGCTGTCCACAGACATAATTGTATGAACTCTTTCTGCCAAGGATGGAGTAAACTTTTCGATTAAAAAGATTTTCATTTGTTTGTATCTATGATTCCAAGAAATTAAAGGTTGAACAAGGCCAAGTGTTTCGTGGTCAAAACAAGGAATCATAGCATGGAGCTTCTCATCATCACTAAAAATTTTATATCGAATGCACAATTTTTCAAAGTAGGAAAACCAAGCATGGGGATTGCTTTTTGTAAAAGTGTGAGTAATCTTTTCACCGGGGTGCAAAATTAACTATTTATTTCATAAGTCATTGAGTACAGCATGGTTAGAATCAGCGTGTTTCAAATCACAAGAGTGTGTAGGTTGATCATCAGTAATAATTTTAGATTTTAAATATTTTCCACGCGACCGAGTGTTGTACTGATGAAGTGCCAGGCTTACACATATGTACACAAGAAAAAAGAAGAAATAGTACTCACGATTGTAGTCGGGGTCACCAATGTGGTGGTTCGATTTATTTATTGCAGAACTTATACAAAATTTTTACTTACATTTATTACATGAGGTTAAAATTTAATCTTTATTTTGCAGAATCACTTATTTAAATAAAATCATGCAAGAAAATAAACTTATTAAAATAGATTGAGAAACTGGCTGAAAATAAAAGTTCGCTTTAAAGATTGTCCTGTTATAGATCAACACAAAATTCATCTTTAAACTTCTTTTCTTTCTTATTTGTCCAATAGACGTCTTCATTGTTTTCCTCGTGCTCCGTTTGTTTTGCTTTCCTCGTGTTCAGTTCCTTTTTTGCTTCAAATGTCAAGTCTTGTTTGATGCGGGTTCGATTTGCCACATAGCCATCCCTTAATCTCTCAAAGAAACCAATCTAGATTCCCACTCTTGGATTACCTCTGCTGCTTCTAAAGGCTTTTTCCACAAACTAGTGGTGTTGTGTTGTGTTGGTATTTGAATGCAGTTGAAGAATGTTTCTGGGCAGATTTATGTATGCATTAAGATAAGGGTGTGTTTGTGTTTGAGTCAGTTGTTTAAGTTGAGCAGCATGAAGTTTGAGATGTGTGTCTATTGGAAGAACTTTGGTTTCATCATGTAGGTGTTGAGTGTTTGTATCTCATGTGCAACAGCTGCCTATCTTCAGTCTGCTCAGAATACTAGTCAGAAAATATTTCTGTCTGTCTGTCTGTACTTGACAGCTGAGCACTTTGCAGCATACATGCTTGTCTAATGGATAGTGACTTAAATGATGCTTTGCACATTGTCACTGACCCATTCCAACTGACCACTTACCAATTCTCAGGTATCAAGCCAGCTGAACTAAAAGCAAAACTCTTAAGGCCCGTTTCCATTACAAGCGTGGAAAAAATCATTCTTTGTTTGTTTTATTGATTTTTTTTTGTGCTCACTTCAATCGCAGATCAATAAAAGAGACAAAGAATGCTCTTTTCCACGCTCGTAGTGGAAACGGGCTTTATTGACAAACAGTGAAACTCTGAATCCTGACAATCTACTGCAAGGAATTACCACAATCTGCTTCAAGAGATGCCAAGATATTGCAGTCTAATTGAAATTTTGTATTTATTTATTTTTACGCTGCTTATTAAGAACACACAAAAAAAGTGTTGTAAAGTACCTTTTTCAGAAACACAACAAAAAGATGAGAGTATGTTTTGAATTGCAATCGTGTCAATAGCTTCAATTATATTGTAAAGTTATGTAGATAAATAGTATCAACTACCATTAAAAACATTGTGATGAAATTGCATTTTGGGATACCAAATTTTGTTTATAAATATAAAAGGCAAGATGTTTAAATGTTGATGAAAATACATCCATATTTTTTTGAGTCCCTTGTACAGCAAGGATAGCAAACCTTTTCCATAAAACAAGTCAAAACATGAAAATTTAATCAAGAATACAAATAAGTGGGCCATCAGTTAAAATGATTAAGAAAATAGTCTGGAAACTTTTTGTTTTTTACCTTCTGAACAAGTAAGGACTTTTTTTGACTTTCATTTTGGATTAATGTGTTTTTATTGATTTTGCTTTTTAGAATGCCCAGAACTGACTTGCATATATATATATATATATAAAAATTTTTCAAAATTTTTTGGTCAGTGCTCATCAGGAAAGTGCTCAATGACGTCGAGTCAGAGCAGTTAGATAATTAACTTACAGACTACAAAATTTTTTAATTTAACATTAATTTTATTTGCCCCAACAGACTGTTTCACCTGCCTGGGCTCGTCAGGGGGCAGTTAGAAATCTGAAAAACAAAATAAATAAATAAATAAAAATACAGTTTAAACGAAGCGCTTGAATTCCAGCGAAAAAGTGTAAAACAACAACAAGAAAAAAACAAGAGAAAAACTACGGTTGTAAGGTTAATCAATAAATGAATTTTATTGCCAAAGAAAAAGTGTTTTTTACGTAGCTTGCTCTATTGTTTGAAAATAATGGGTAAATATAAAAAGTTTGCATTAAAAATACGTTAATATTAGATTAAATAGTCTGCACATTGGAAATACGATAAAAAGATGCTAAAGAAATGCGTTTAAAATGATAATTATTAGGGTATGAATTAAAAATTAAAACAGTAAATTTTTTTACAGGGTATAATTTAAGAATATTTTTAGTTCGATAAGTATGTAGTGTAGAGATGGATTGATTTATTTGCTGATCAAGTAAGTGGACAAAGGTGCGATGTAAAAATAAAGTAAACCGAGTTTGTAAATATATTTATTAACTGCCAGCGTAATTAAAACTTCGTAATTTAAATTTACTTCGATGTCGACTCAAAATGTCGACATCAAAGTCAAAATGTCGGTGATTTTTATTACAGTCAAAATGTAGTTGATTTTTAGATATTCTTAAATTATACCCTGTAAAAAAATTTACTGTTTTAATTTTTAATTCATACCCTAATAATTATCATTTTAAACGCATTTCTTTAGCATCTTTTTATCGTATTTCCAATGTGCAGACTATTTAATCTAATATTAACGTATTTTTAATGCAAACTTTTTATATTTACTCATTATTTTCAAACAATAGAGCAAGCTATGTAAAAAATACTTTTTCTTTGGCAATAAAATTCATTTATTGATTAACCTTACAACCGTAGTTTTTCTCTTGTTTTTTTCTTGTTGTTGTTTTACGCTTTTTCGCCGGAATTCAAGCGCTTCGTTTAAACTGTATTTTTATTTATTTATTTTGTTTTTCAGATTTCTAACTGCCCCCTGACAAGCCCAGGCAGGCGAAACAGTCTGTTGGGGCAAATAAAATTAATGTTAAATTAAAAAATTTTGTAGTCTGTAAGTTAATTATATATATATATATATATATATATAATAGTAAAAGTGGCAAGACTGTCAGTGGAGAGCTCAATGAAAACTCAGAGCATTAAATTAAGTTAAATTACAGAAGCCATGTAAAGAATTTATTGAGACTTCAACAGTCTGTTTCACCTTTTCGGCTCATCAGGAGGTGATTCTAAACACAGATGAAAAGTATATAGTTAAGATGATAAAACACACCAAAAAAGCTAATTAGTTAAAAACCAAAAGTAATTATTAAACAAATAAAATAAAATAAAATTTAAAAATAATTATCAAGTAAATTTTCAAGTAAACAAGCTAAGAAATTTAAAGTTTTAAAGTTTTAAAATAAAAAGTGTTAAAATAATTTTTTTAAAGTTTTAAAATAAACGTGCCTTTATCACAATCAAGGACCACAAACCCAACTTCCCCAACAACATCAAATGCCACCTGGTCAACCTGGCCAAATCTCAAATTAGTATCATTAGCAAACAACTTTTAGACAACATCAACCATGCAATACACTCCAAAAAACATCTAAACCAATGGTGAAACTTGTCTATCATAATAAGTTGGTTCCAAAATATCCTTGACAAAAAAGACTGCAAATTCCTCAAATTTGATATTGTTGATTTCTATCCCTCAATCACAGAAAAACTCCTATCTGCAGCCATTTTATTTGCAAAACCCTTCACCCAAATTGATGATGATGCTATCCAAATTATCCAACATTCAAGAAAATCACTTCTGTTCAACGAAAAAGAAGCCTGGATAAAAAATAGAGATTCACTATTTGACGTCACTATGGGATCCTTTGATGGAGCCAAAATATGTGAACTAGTTGGACTATTTATTTTAAACAAGCTATCAAATATCATCCCCAAAAAAGACCTTGGTTTATACCACAACGACAGACTCACCGTCCTTAGAAATAAAACTGGACCTGAATTGGAGTGAACCAGAAAAAACATAATCAAAGCTTTCCAAGAAATCGAACTAAACATCACAGCTGAAACCAACCTATTCCAAACAGACTTCCTAGATGTAACCTTCAACCTCAAATCAAACAAATTCTTCCTTTACCGTAAACCTAATGACCACCCTTTACATATCAACAACCAATCCAACCACCCACTATCAATCAGAAAACAACTACATGATCAACGACAGGATCACAAAATTGTCACACAATCAAGACTCATTCAACCAAGCATCCCCTTTATATGCCAAAGCTCAAAGAACAGTGGTTACAAAGGCAGCATGAAATACAATAAAGCGGCTTCAGTAGAATCGAAAAACGACAAACAGAGAAACAAATGCATAAATAAAAAAAGAAATCTTATCTGGTTCAACCCTCCCTACAATGAAGAAGTACAGACCAACATAGGAAAAGCATTTTTTAACCTTATAAACAAACACTTTCCTGCACACCACAAACTCCACAAAATATGTAATAAATTTAACATAAAGTTAAGCTACAGTTGTATGCCAAACATGATGAGCATCATCAACAATCACAATAAGAAACTCCTGCACCCCCACACCAACAACAAAGATTTAGCATGCAACTGCAAAAACCTTCCCAACTGCCCACTCCATGGAAAGTGCCAAGCAAAGTCCATCATCCACAAAGCATCAAACAGTGCTCCCAACTCACCCACCCAACATTATTTTGGCTGCTGTGAAACTGAATTCAAGACCTGTTTTTACAATCACTGACAATCCTTTAATCACCAAGACAAAGCAAACACTATAGAACTTTTCAAAACAGTATGGAAATATAACGACAAAAGAATCAAATTGTGAACAACTTGGTCAATTGTTTGCAAATCATTTGCATACACCAACAGGGCTAAACGCTGCAACCTCTGCTTAGCAAAGAAGCTTGCCATCTTTCAAGCCAACCAGCGCACGCTCTTGAACAAGTGATCCAAGTTTGTCTCCAAATGCTGACACCAGAACAAATTTACACTAAAGAAAGTCCAGCCCGATTTAATATTTTTAAAATTTTTTAAATTTTAATTTCAATTTCAATTTTTAAATTTGTGATCCCCTACCCCCTCCCCGTGTTTACGCTGTACTTGCTCATTGTTTTCATGTTTCCACTATATCTATTCCTGTACTCCCTAATCTCCTCTATAGCCATTTCCTCACTGTCTGTTAATGCTTCACTACTTCCTTCTTTTACAATGTTCTTTCTCTCCCACCATTTACAGCATGTCTGCAATTTGATCGCCAGTCAGTTCTTGCAGCATCACATACATAGATGAAAATGCTTAGCTTGCTTACAAAATTTTGATTTTAAAATTTAAAAATTTTAAATTTCTTAGCTTTTTTACTCAAAAATTTACTTGATAATTATTTTTAAATTTTATTTTATTCATTTAATAGTTCCTTTTGGTTTTTAATTAATTAGCTTTTTTCATGCGTTTTATCATCTTAACTATGTACTTTTCGTCTGTGTTTAGAATCACCTCCTGATGAGCCAAAAAGGCAAAACAGACTGTTGAGGTCTCAATAAAATTCTTTACGTGGCTTCTATAATTTAACTATCAGGACATCCCATAAGTTCTGTCCAAATTTTGAATAAAGAAACAAGTAACCAAGATCTATCTAATCAAAATTTAATCAAAATGTACGTTCTCTGGTTATACCTATGACTTTCTTCTATCTATTTATAAGCTAATTAATTCCATTACTGTAAAACGTTTTTGCTAAAACTCTCCATTCTTTAAGCAAAAAACTCAATGTCAGTTTCAACCCTCTCATGGATTTTGAAAGCTTATTTCCTGCAAATGATCCTGTAAACTACAAAGGAAGCGATATTCTGAAAGGAGCAAGGTTGGAAGAAAAGGTAAATAAAAATTTTTCTCCCAACCAAGCACTTCAATCTTCTGTGATGTGATTTCTGCAGTGTAAGGTTGTGCATCGTTCTTATGGAACATCAGTCCTTCTTGATTCCCTAAAATGAGTCTTTTTTTCTTCAAAGCTTTGTTTAAACACCTAATTGCTGACAATAGATGTGAGCATTGATTGTTGCATTAGATGGTACCAATTCCAAGTAAATTGCTGCTTTGCAATCCCCCAAGATAGAGAGAAGAACCTTTTTATATTTCATACCATTAAATTTTATTCAATTGTTATGAAGTTAAATTCAGACAGAGCTTATGGGATGACCCAATATATATATATATAATGCTTGTGATAATAGATAACACCAGTTTAATTTTTTAGAAAACAAAATTGAGTTGTCATAATGCCAAAAATTTTGAAATGGCAAATGAGTCATTGAATTTCAAGGAGTTGGGTCACAGTGTGACTGTGAGTTAGTGGTTCACCATCCCTGTTAGATAGTGTCCACCCTTGTAATAAGACTGCATTGGTTAAATTCTACTGTAACTAATGGCAAAATTAAAAAAGGCCATGATGCTAAGCTTAGCCTCTACTCTCCAAACCAACATAAAAATAACCTATTTTTACTTAAAAATCATAAAAATAGTCACAACACCATGGGCTTTGCCCATACCACTTAAATGGCTTCACCTGCACTCAAGACACAGAGGTCTGAGACCAAAACAAAACTTTAAAGGTACAAGACCAAAACTTTAAAAAACGTTTTTCAAGACATGTCTCAAGACCAAGACACATTTCAAGACATCCAGTTCTTGTGAAATCAATAATCTTATAATACCAACCTTAAAAACTTAATTTAAACTAATATAACATACATACGAGGTGTGTTTGAAAAGTATCGGGACTGTATGCTTTGCACAAACAACACTTGCAACAGTGATAAAAGCTTTGTTTTTTAAGATGGCACAATGTCTTGTGGTTGTAAAAATGTAGTTTCAGCATTCTGTGACAACCATATGCTTTTTTACAGGCTTTTCTTGAAAGGTGCTTTACTGTAGTTCGTTTTGGGATAATTTATTTAGTAAATATTTTTTTTCTTTTTTTTTCTTCTTTTGTTAACAAAAATGAGCATTGAACAAAGAATCAACTTGAAGTTTCTTGTTCGACTTGGAAAAACTCCAACTGAAACATTCAATTTGCTCCAAGAAGTTTACGGAGATGCTACGATGTCAAGAACTTGGATTTTTGAGTGGCACAAGAGGTTCAGAGAGGGAAGAGAGGATGTGGAAGATGATCCTAAGAGTGGAAGGCCAACAACAAGCAGAACAAACGAAAATGTTGAGCATGTGAGAGAAAAAGTGTGCAGTGACCACCACCTTACTGTTAGAATAATAGCAGATTAGTTGAGCATGAATAGTGAGAGGGTGTGGAGGATCATTACAGAAGATCTGGGGATGAGGAAGGTTTGTGCAAAAATGGTACCAAGGTTGCTGAATGATGGGCAAAAGGAAAATCGTGTGCAAGTGTGTCAAGACATCCTGAAACAACTTGAAATTACACCAGATCTGCTGAGTAGAGTTGTTACTGGTGATGAGTCGTGGATCTTCAAGTACGATCCACTCACCAAACGGCAGAGCCTTGAATGGAAGAGTGCATCCTCACCAAGACCCAAGAAAGCAAGGCTGTTCAAGTCCAAAATTAAGGTGATGCTGATTGTTTTCTTTGATGTTCATGGAATTGTTCATCTAGAATTCTTGCCACAGGGCCAAACCATTAACCAGAATGTTTACAAAGACATCTTGCAACGTTTGATGCATTCAGTAAGGGAGAAAAGAAGAGAATTGTGGGAGACAAAGTCATGGCTGCTTCATCATGACAATGCTCCTGCTCACAATGCCTTAAGCATATGACAATTTCTTGCAGAAAATAACATTGCCGTGCTGGAGCAACCACCCTACTTGCCAGATCTGGCTCCCTGTGATTTTTTCTTGTTTCCTAAGCTCAAGGGAGTCATTAAAGGAACCCGTTTTCAAGACTCAAAAGCCATAACAACAGCCGTAATGAAGGAACTACGAGCGACCCCAATGGAATCTTTCCAGAAGTGCATAGAAGCATGGCAACAGAGATTAGAAAAGTGCATTCGAGCTCAAGGAGATTACTTTGAAGGGGACAAGTTGTAATTTTTACGTGGCATTTCAAATAAAATAATTATTTACACAGTCCCGTTACTTTTCAAACAGCCCTCGTAAATCTTATACACAAAATTATCTTATTAAATTTACATGATCATTTTGAAGCTTGTCAATTGATTCTATTAGCTGTTTTATATTATCATTGCTTGAGGGAGAAAATTTGATTAAAAATTCTGGAGCATCAGTAAATTCAGCTAAATGGCAACTTTCAATTTGTTCTGCAAAACATTACATTTTCAAGATAATTTTAGCAGTAAAAATCATACAAAAAAAACGACAACAAATTTTAAGAAACAAAAATGATTACTATTGATTTATTAACAGTTCAGCCAAGTAAGTAAAAGCAATGTTTTATGGGCAACTGTGATCAATATGGTATCAGTTCAAGTCTAATTGTCATTATTTTCATGTGTCTTTGGGGAAAGATACTCAATGGCATTTTCCTCTGCTTGGTGATCTTAACAAGCAACTCTAGATATCAGTTATATCACTATATAAACCTAAAATAAAATAAAAATTTTAACCAAACAGCAATATCTTGGCATCTTTAAGAGTCAGGATAAATCACTCAGGGCTGGGGAGTAGAAGTAACAAAAAACATTTACTATTCCTTACTTCTTTATTATATTATTAGGTTGCCATACCGTCTAGAATTTTTAGAACATTGTAATTGAAAAACCAAGACTGATTCCAAGTGAAGACCCTTTCTTTTTTTTTTTTTTTTTTTGAGAACACCATGATTTTGTAACAAAAATTGAAAAATTTGAGACTGATTCCAAGTGAAGACTTTTTTTAGAGAACACCATGATTTTATCACAAAAATTGAAAAATTTGAGACTAAAGAAAATCTTTTTTTAGAGGAGTAACAATAATAAAAAAATCTTACTCTGGAGTAGGAGTAAGATTAGCATTAAAAAAATCATTTTACTCTGGAGTAGGAACAGGAGTAACCCCAAAATCACCACTACTCCCCAGTCCTTTAATCACTTCATGGTTGTCTTAAGTTTAATGCACACAACATTGTTTAACAAGTCAAGTCATATAATAATGTTGATGATTTAAGAAAGCCAATTATTCAATTTTTGTCATATAGTTTTTCAAGTAGAGCCAAAAATTAATCTAACAAAAATTCTTCCAAGGGATTCATTTGAAACTCATTAACCCCTAACCACCATTACAAGCCTGTGTTCTACAAGTGGCCTGTTGGCTAAATTGATCTACCACTAGAAAACCACTTTTGTAATGTAAGAAAGTATTTATTTGTATGAGATATGAAGTGCAAACCATAATAACTCACCCCTAATAATAGTTTAATTGCATAACATTCAATATGAATACCATATAAACTCGTGCATAGGTGGCACTTTTTTTTTAACCAAAATTGGTGCCAAAATCAGGAATGCAACCTACCCACTCGACACAAATGCAAAAAACACCAGTACTCTTGTCTAGGGATATCCATTGAATCAGTTCAAGTTGAATCTGGTTTGTAAAAAAAGATTCAATTCTGTCTCGCCGATCTGACTAATTCAAAATTAAGATTATTATTGGTTTCTAATAGTTTGCATACTAAAAACCACCCCAACAAAAAACACGTCTTTCTTCGAAGTTTCACATTCCAGCACACTGTGTGGGGACAATTGGCATGACTTGTACCATTGCAGCAAACCAGCAGCAATCTGATGGCATGATATTTCTAAATAAAGTTTTGAAAAAAAGGTGAATATTCGATCATTTTTGTCTAGAATGGGCCATGTAATTTACTAGATTATAGTGCAACCTATGCACAGGTCTACCACAAATACCCACTTTGACAATCACAAACTAGGGTGGAACCTATGCATGAGTATATATGAAAGATATTTTAATTTTCTGAACTTGAAAAATGCAAATAAATTATAAAATATTGCTTAAGTTTACCATAATAGTTTAAAAAACTTTTGTAAAACATTAATACAATATTTGCAATTTTTAATATAACATTACAATAAAACCAAAAAACAAAAGGCATTACAAAAGTCAATGAAATAAAATTATTTTATACTAAATTAGCTATCTTATCAATTTACATTATTTTTATATTGAATATAAAATTGCTTTCAATTACACATTAGTTCTCAACCATAAAAGAATTCTTTCCAAGGAAGGAATTTCATGATTTTAAGGGAGAAATTTCCGTTTTATAGTTAACTGATATGTCTAGTGCTTATTTTTAAGTTGACCCTTGTGTTTTCAAAAATTGTGCCTTAATATTTGTATTTTGTGGATTATCAATCTATTTTTTGACTTAATTGTCTTTAATTCAGTTCAGTTTTCTTTTATTTCTGCTCTGCCACATAATAAAAATGTAACTATAATTATTTAATAATAAACATCATTAAGACTGCAGATTAGAAAAAGGAAGCAACAAAACGAATGTACGTTGTAGCTTGCTAAGATAGCAATGAATTATTTATAGACGTATTACAAGAAGCAAGGTTGCTTCACCTCAATATAAATTTATTTACAAAAAAAAAAAGAAAGAAGATAAAAACAAGAAGCACATTAAAAATTAAGTTACATTAGCTAAATATTATTATTACAATAAGTTACATTAGCTAAAAATAGCTAAAATTGTTAACTAAAACTATGGCTAAAACAAAAAAGTGTGGCACAATTCAAAGGCAAATCTAAGATTTGTCCTCTGATAGTAAAAATCAGGTAGTATAGTAAATCAAAACTGCTGGGTCTTTTTGCAATCCAGCTAGACAAATCAACCAACATCTTTTTGTGTGCACAGTTGACAGTGCTAGCAAAATATGTTTTAAGGGATACATTTAAGGAAGAGTTTCTCTTTTGCTCTACCCTTTAAACAAAAGCAGCAGACATTTTGGAGAAAGTTTCAACATTTTTTGCTTCTGAGAACTTAGAAAGAATCATGCTAGCTGTTGCACTGATGGTGTGCAATACTGGTTTTCAAGCTTTGGTAAAGAAGCAAGCTCCAAAAAGTAAAGTATCCACTCCATGTTGCTCAGGCAAAATCTAGCTTCCACAACATTGCCTGAGCCATTTCAGAAAGTTATGAATCAGATAATTAAAACAGTTGATTTTATCATGGCAGAAGCTTTAAATTTCTGGCTGTTTAAGATCTTTTGCAAAAATATAGATTCAGATCATTAAGTGCTTCTTTTTCACACTCAGACACAATGGCTATCCAAAGGAAATGTTACATGTAAAGTCTTTGAACATAGGAAAAAATTAAAGGCTTTGTAAACTCAAAGGCAAGATGAAGTATTACTCTTGCTTAAATAATGAAGAGTGGATAATCTCTTTGGCTTATTTAAGTGACATATTTGAATAACTGAACAAACTCAACCTGCACATGCAAGGCAGAAATACCAACGTTATTAAATTAGTTGATGTACTGAAAGCTTTTAAAGCTAAACTGGTAAACTGCAAGAGAAAAATCAAAATTTGCAATTTTGCAATGTTTCAGAAAGTGGATATGCTGCTTGACAACAAAGAGAACAAAATATCAAAAAAAATCGAGAGTGACAATTTAGAACATTTGTCAGCATTTAAAAACCAATTTGAGAGATACTTTCCAGCTAGACAATTGATAAAGACTTGGATTTTGTAAAAAATCTATTTACATTTCCTGTTAAAAACCTTTTAGATGAATGTCAGGATGAATTTTTAGAAATGATTAATAATTCTACTGCAAGGCAAGATTATCAAGAAATATTTCTGCCACAATTGGAACAAAAAACTCTCACCACAAACAACAGAAAAAGCTCTTTGCATTCTTGTCCCTTTCATGTCTACCTATTTATGAGAGTCAGGTTTTTCAACTCTGCTATAAATTAAGAGCAAACAAAGAAATAAACTTAATGTTGAGGATGCTCTGTGTTGTGCACTGCCACAAACCAAACCTTGTATCCAACTACTTTTGGATAACAAACAAATTTTGTATTAACTGAGTTGAAAGTAAACTACTGTAAATTGATTTTTAAAACTTATTCCAGCTTATTATTATTGGTGCATTTAATTTTATTTTATTTCAATTTTGCTTTTATACTTTGAACACTAAAGTAATAGTGGCACAACCCTTTAGAATAACAATAACCTCTTACATTGGTTTAGATTGGTGTTTAACTGCATTCTATGCTTTCTAGGAAAATCTTTAATTTTTTCCCAATTAAACTGACTGCTTTCCAAAGTCATGCAAAGTGCTATGTGCAACAGGGAAGAAATTAACAGTTCTGAAATGAAAAGGAGGAATGGCATCAAAAAAATTGAGAACCACTGCAATAACAGTTAGTTGCTTCATACAATTATCATTATTATACAATAATGCTAATCTTCATTTAAAAGTATCTTCCATCTTTTATTAAGCTGACCAGACATTTTACACCCATCCAACTAGAATTTTTTTAGGTTTTTAGTTGACATTCAAGAGATAGACATTTGCAAAAATACTTTGCAGCTACTAAAAAGAAATGAGTTTCTTGTTCATATTTTTCAATTAAATTTCATAACATAGATATAGACAAAAATACTTTTTAACAACAATTAATGGGTACTTTCAAGAAGTCACCATAAGCAACTTTTGTTCTTTGCAAGAGGATCTGATTTAGTTTCAAAGTTTGTTGAAACTAAATCAGATTCTCTTGCAGTTACTATCACTTCTGGAAAGATCCTTTTTTCTTAGTTTTCTTTATTCCATCCTGCTGCTGAAAAAGGGATTTCAGGTTAGTTTCATTGAAAAAAAATCACTTATGGTGACTTCTTGAAAAGACCCCAATTAACTTTGTTTTGGGTTAAGTTTATACAACAGTTTATTTTAGTCATAATAAATTATTACCAGTCTATCTATGCAAGTAGACAAAACAACGTATTGCTTCTGTATTTAAAATACTAAACATATAAATTTTAAAGCATAAAAACTACACATATACCTGGTAAAAGATCCAAAATTCCTGTATCATTAAGACATAACATTTTATTTCATGAACTGAAATTGGCATTTCAATTTCATAAATCATACAAAAATTATTATAAAATGATTAATCATAAAATACAAATGTTATTCAATGTTAATTATGATAAAAAAAAAACAATAAAATTTTAATACATTAAATATCATATTTCAAACTAAAATTTTATACTGCATACACTATGTATGTTTCTAACTTATAGAACAATTGATCACCAAGTAATCATTTCAGTCAACTTGCTTTCAAAACAAAAATTTTTTAATATTTTTATCAGTTATTGGCAGTGTTGGCACATTGGTCCAGTGGTTAAAGCACCATATTTATGATCAACATGGCCTCAGTTCAAAACCCATAAGCACCACTCTGTTCTGTCCTTGGGAAAGACACTTTATGGCACTTTCCCCTGCTTGGTAGTCTTAGCAAGCAGTTTTAACAGTCATATCTCTATTAAATTACAAGCAGACAGCAATATCTTGGCATCTCTGAAAGCAGGTCAGGGTAATTGCTTACCCTATGTATTAGTGCCTCTGTCACTTTCTTGCAAGTCAGGAGGATAAATATAGGCTAGAGATAAAATATAAATTATTCTTTTTCATGAATTTGAAAAATTGATCAAAGTTGTGTATTGGAACAACCAAACATAAATTTTGTTCATAAAAAGATTGGGTCTTTTCAAGAGGTCATCGCACATGATTTTTGTTCATGAAACTAACCTGGGCCCCCTGTGGTTACTATTGCTTCTTGTCAGATCCTTTTTCTCTTGGTTTCTTCATCCTGGTTCCAAAAGAATTTGGGATCAGTTTCACCAAAAAAAAAACACACTGACTTCTTGAAAAGACCCAAAAGGTTTTACAAAGACAAAATGACAAAAGAATTGAATACAGTTCAGAGCCGTGACTTTTGAATGATCATAAAAGTAACTTTGCTTTACTACTATACCACAATGATACCACTCTTTCTTAATTATCTGACTTTCATAAACCTCCTAATTTTTTGTCAACAAGTCCAGTTTTTCAAACTTTGTTGATTTACATATTTAGGTAACTTCCTTTATATCAGTTAGCTTGTTCAAATGGTTTAGATCCCAATTTATTCCAACATTAGTTGTGTTTTACATAGCAAATTAATTAATATATTCATTGTATATACATTTCAAATATTGTGTCTTAAACTTACACTGAAACAATAATTGTTCTAGTTTATGAAAGCAAAAATAATACAACAGACACTTATTATTAAGCTATACAGAATAGCTTTCATATATTTGCAAATTGGTTGAAAAATAGGTGAACACAGAGTTTATTTTTCAGCTACTATTATTGCGAGCTACTACATAATTTAACAAGATATTTTTTTCTTTTTTTTTTACAAGTTTTTACCAAAAAAAGTACCGGTAACAAAATACGGTACCGTAATAATAATGTCTTCGACTTGTACATGTAACTGTATAAACCGCCTTTCTGGTGTAACAGATTATAGCACAATGTCGTTTTCCTAATTACGTTTTAATATTACCCTATCGTTCTCAAAGTTAATCTATATTGCTTTTTGTTTTTAATGTGATATGTCATTTTGCTGTGGTTGTTAAGTTGTTGCTGCTGTGTGTATCTATGGATCTTGAAGCCGGGCTGAATAACTTTTTTAGCGCCAAATTTTATCAAAATCCAAATGTTGATTCAACCATAAAATCATAATCAAACTCCTAAGAAAAAACCTTTAATCCAGCTCCAAAATTTAAAAAAACACAAAAAAGCTTATTATGTTTTTTGTGATGCATTGATTAAAGTGATTGAAAAGTGTCTTGAACGACGCCTTGCACATAGTTACTGGATGTCTGCGTCCCACTCCAACGGACCACCTATCTGTACTCTCAGGCATCCAGCCAGCTGAGTTTCGCCGAATGGGAGCGACACTCTCCTTGGCTCATCGTGAATCTATGGACCCTGATCATATCTTGTATGGTCTCTTAAGTGGGTCCTCAGATACTCGCCAAGTGAGACTAAGATCCAGACGCCCGTTTGTGCCAGCTGCCCGAAATCTTTTAAACAACCTTGCCTGACTTGGCATCCGCGCTTCTGAATGGACAAATCACAAATGGAAAACGGAGTACTGTGAAAATGCTTCCAAGCTCCGTGCTTTTGTGCCCGAGACCGGTGCCAGGCCTGTTGGGATAGGCTTACCTCGAGTAGCTTGGGTTAAGCTCAAACCGCCTGCGGACTGGTGTTGGGCGATTCCATTCGTCCATGCACAAATGGGGTCTCGCTCCTTCACCGAATTGCGAGTGTGGCGTCTCTGAGCAAACCGCAGACCGTGTACTAATAGCGTGCCTTATACATCGGGCACCACATGGAGCACGAGGTCTGACGGTTTTGGATGACGAAACTCGATGCTGGCTTAATAACACCACTGCCAGTATCTGATTTAGGCAGTGCAACAGTCTGGGGTAGTAAAAGGATAAACCTTCGGCCCCAGTCCTGTTTGTGTCTGACCTGTAGTGAATGCCCTTCAAACGACGACGATGACGACGAAAGTGATTGAATACACTAACTCTCATTAGCCTAAAGCTGATGCCTTCAATTCTTAAAACAAGAGTTTTTGTTTTGAGCGGAATCAAACTGTCGGTAAGCAACGTTACCACGCTTAAAAAATTTGTCGTAGGCATAGCTGTACAAGCCGGGAAAGCAAGGGGGCAGTTACACCCCAAGTCTAAAAATTTTAAGCAAAATTAGAATTTTTGGTTGCCGACAGGGGATTCCCAAATCAAGAACAATCCAGATTATTGGAAAAATATAATCGAGATTTAAAATGACGATTTTTTTTAGTCTTGTATGTTAGGGATTTTAGATATCTCTGTTGGTATATAGGTTGTATATAGGTGTTCTAATATCCCTATTGTATGTATGTAGGCCTACTGTTGCAATAGCAACTCAGCAAATCGAAAATTATGTTTCTATTGCCAGAAACCGCTATCGAAAGTTATGTTGGCTTCTTGAGCCGAAATAAAATAAAATTTAGACACAGCTTTGTTTCAGCGCAGGTATTCGGGTTTCCTAGTTCAACTGGTCCTTTAGAATTCCCGAACAAAGCCTGTCACAAAGAAAATATAGTATCTTCTCGAAGTTGCTAATTTTTGGTGGTAAACTTTGCCCGCTTCATATGAATAGGTAAATTCATAATTTTTGCAGTGAAATTCAGCGTTTTATTGTGTTACTGTTTTGCCTGTGTTGTAGGAGTTAGAGTTTTAAGGGTTAGTGAAATGATCTAACTGCCTTAGTTTGTAAGAACAGTGATTATTCTGTGTAGATTTAGTTTAGTCATCTGGGTGCTTGACGTAATTCTATTAGTCAGTGATTAGATTTCTGATTTCTGTTAATAAACTTCTTTCGTTGAAAGAAGCTGTGATTTGAGTGATTCAAAAGTCAGGTTTGAGCTTTCTATTTAAATCCTTTTTGCTAGACATACCGTAGTCCTTACGCTCGCAGTAGTACTATTTCGTAAGCCGGAAAAACAATAATAAAGAGAGTTTGTTACATTAAACTTTACTAACCGTCAAGGGCGGATAAGCAAATTCAACCGGCCCGGGAACTTTGAAATAAAACCGACCCATTTTTGACAACTAATTGCAAATCTTACTAAAACGTTACACGGTTCATCTTACAAACTACATCATATTTAGCCCATTTCGAAAAAGAATATTTAGAATTAACAAATCATACACAAACATTATCAAACACTATTTATAGAGCAACAGTCTTCGCATTTCTGCGTTCATTTTTGCTAGTTCGTCGATGATCGTATGATTCGAAATGCGTAACAAAACGTCTCGTTCGACGCACATCAAAAGAAGGAAATCCAAGCGATCTTCGCTTAGCTGATTTCTTAAACGGTTCTTTACATATCTCAGCTTGCTAAAGGTTCTTTCACAACCAACTTGTGTAACGGAAAAAGTAAGGATTATTTTGTATGCCTGATATAGACAAGGATAATTTTTGCAGTGCATTCTATATCTCCGAATAGCAGTATAACAGCATAGAAAACAATTTTGGCATCGACATTTTCGAGTGTTGGGGCTTTCGTCCGATCTCACTTCTTCGTCATCTGTTTTTTAGAAACAAATTAAAATTTAAGTTGTATAAAAGAAAATTTATTGGTATCAGCACAGTTGACCTGCGAAAAGTGCTGGATGATATCCGAACAAAATTTTGATAAAATAATAACATTTCCGTCGCTATGGAAAATAGGCATCAAGTAATTACAGGCTCGGGTTGTATCAAACAGTGAGATAAAAGGTCAAAACATTAAACATTAACCCGTAAATAGTTTATCAATAATAAAATCAAAAAAATGATCACCTGCTTCATCCAATTCAGTGCAGTACTCAGGTAAGATCTTTTTTAATTCCGGCCATTTTGATGCGAAATCCAAGAGCTCTTGCCGAAGATCTTGCTGAACAGGAGAATCTGAACTTTTATTTGGAAAAAGGTTGCATATCTTATTCACAGCTGAGATAGGAATCCCATGAAGAACTGTTTCAGAAAAGCGTTTGGGATCGAAGTAGCTTAAGTCAGCATATAACTTTTTATGCGTAGCAAATCTTTTATGCAAACGTTCTTTGAATTACTTGATCTAAAATTCTGTTATGTACATCGACCTCAAACTTTTTCATTGATTCTGAAAGACATTCATCGAAGGGTTCATTTTTACTTTTTCGAACCCGTTTAACAGGAAAGCTGCTTTCAATCAAGACATCATATCCACGTTCTTCCAAAACTTCATTGGCATGTTGAACAAAATGATCAGTTTTGGTTACAACCAATGCGAAATCGCGATGAATCTGTTGAATATCCTTTTTCGTAGCTTCCACCATATTAAAAACATTAATGAAATCCAGTTTAGAGGTCTGCAAGTACTTTGAAAGTGCAGAGGTTATCTCCATGATGCGTAAATAAGTAATGGCTTTCAAAACATGTTGGTATAGAAGCATATTATCTAACATGACATCAAACAGCGCTTAACTTTTCAGAAGTAGAAACACAATATAGAACTTCAATTACATCGCAGAACATGCCGCTGGAACCATCTTCAAATGTGCCGAAAATTTTTTGAAGACATTCGTGCTTACACCACCATCTACTTGTTCCAATCAAGTTTAACCTACTCTGAATATCATGACCATGTCTTTGGCTCATCTGCTCTTTCCACATGCCCATTCGCAAATATGATTGCCGAAAGAACACTCCAACCTTTCAAACTAATCCAAATAGAGATATGGATGAATGATTAGTCGTAGTAACATCACAGAGAACCAAGTTGAGAACGTGCGCATAGCACCATGTGCGAATGTGACCAGGAGATTCTTTTTCAAGAAAAGCTGAAAATCCATTGTACTGCCCCGACATGTTTGATGCTCTATCTGTACTGTCGGAGATGCATTTCGAAACGTCTATGTTTTACTTCTGCAAAACCTCTTTTAACAAATTGCACAGGTCTGCTCCAGTTGCCGAATGACTGTCAACAATGGCAAGAAGTTGTTCTTTGACGTTTTTCCTAACAAAGCGTAGAATAACTGAACATTTGTCGGTTGAAGTTATATCTTGAGTTGAATCGATTTGAACTGAGTAAATGCCTGCTTCTCTAACCGAGTTTGAAATTTCTTCTTTCATTAGCTTAGATAATGATAGAGAATGATAGAGTTAACAGTAGTTTTGAAGATAACTGTATTTCTGTTTGCACGGTTATGCTTGTGCCTGTCGGGTTTGTTTTGCAAATATTTTTTAATAACATTTTCCAAATGATACTTTAGAATGTTATCGTACTTCGCAAGAAGAAGTACAGTCTCTAAAAATGTTCCGTGATCAACTTTTTTATCACAGAAAGTAGACACCGCTTCCAAACTTCCTGTTCCCCTATAGCTCAAAAACCTTATTGCTTAAATTGAATATTGAATTTAAAAGCAATAAGGTTTTTGAGTAGCTTGTGCCGCAAAAAACGAAGGAAAATATCAAACATTCAAATTACCTCGTGCCGCAAAAAACGAAGGAAAACATCAAACAATGGGAATTGTGATTTAACTACGAAGTACGCATATGAAATTAACTTGATTCGTAAAAATAAAAGGGCAAAACGAAAAACAAAACGTATTAAGCTTAAAATCCTTACAGTCCCATTCTATGGACCTACATCGCACGTTTATTTTCAGACACTTGGAAGTTCCATTCTATGAAGCTTGTATAGTAGAAACGTATTTAAACTTCCGCAGAGCCCGATGAGAACATAAAAAATTTTGTCAAGCATGTCAAGCAGTCATGTCAAGCAGTTCCGAATCTGAAGATGCGACTTCTTTGAAACGAAAGAACTACAACATGCACTTTAAGCTGAAAGTTGTTGCGTATGCTGAGAAATACATTAAATCAAAGGCTGCAAAAGACAAGAAGGTTCCACGTTCATGTGTCAAAGATTGAACGAAACAGAAAGCATAGCTCGAGGCTCAGTTGAAAGCGTCTTCGTCATGTTCCGTCTTTTCAAGCAAGCGACTCCAAGGTGCCGGACGTCCTTTGAAGGACAAGGATTTCGACGAGAAGCTCATTAACTGAGTTTGTCAGCAACGTCAGAAGAAGTTCTATGTCAGCTGCACGATGATCCAGAAAGAGGCGCTCACTTTGTCGATCGACGAAAATTTCAAGGCAAGCAATGGCTGGTTGGAAAAGTTTTAGCTTCGTCACAACTTGGTCTCACGCCACCCAACGACGACTTGTCAGAAGGAACCGGAGGAGTACGCTGAGAAGATCATTGATTACTTATTGTTCGTTGAGCAGAGGTGTCGCACCTCCAACTATACGTACATCTGTGCTGCCGACGAGACGGCCGTCTACTTGGATTACTCGAGCAATTTAACCGTTGAAAATAAGGAAGTCCGAGAGCTCCCCGTGAAGACTAGCCGTTACGACAAATTACACGTTACTGTTATGCTGACCGCTCGATCTGATGGATTTAAATGCCGACCGTATATCCTCCTGAAGAACAAGCGACCAATTAAGGAGATTGTCATCAAGTGCAAGAATACGTTCCATCTTTGCTGGGCCGGCCGCTCCTTCTTCAACGATGACCTGATTTCTGAGTTTTTGCTGAAGATCGTCGGCTCTTCTATGTTTGGCAAGCGCCTTCATGCCTGGGACTCATACCGATGTCACATTAGCGATGCCACAAAGAAGCAATTAAAGAAGCTCCAGATTGATACGGCCGTGATTCCAAGAGTTTGCACCAAGTTCATACAGGCCCCCGACGTCTACTGGAACGTCCATTTAAGGCTAAAGTTCGATAGTTCCACGAGAATTGGATGTTGCACAGCGAGAAGAGCTACACTAAATCCGGAAACATGCGAGCACCATCAATGGAAGTTTATTTGAAGTGGATAGGCGATGCTTGGGATCAACTGCCGAAGGATCTGATCATCAAGTCGTTTAAGGGATGCGGACTGACCAACACTCTAGACGGCTCTGAGGATTGCAAGATCCACTGTTTCAGGTCAGACGGCCCGATTCCGACTGGACAGAAACTTCTCTAGCAAGCGCGGGCCAATGCCGACATTACCGGTAAACGTGAACTTATTCAGCAACTCGACGTTGATGCGGAAGGTGTTGAAAGTGAGCGCTACAGCAACGACGTGTCACTTAATTTTGTGATTATTTACCAGTAATCACCCTGTATTCGTGTCTTTTGCTAATTGTATAAATATTTAGATGTTTTTTCTTTTCATTCATAAAATCTATCTTTTCGAAATTCTGATCAGCTAGTTGAAAAATAGAGCGCCACCCTCTAATTGAATGTCACCTCTAATAGAACACCACTATGGGGGAAGGGTTTTATTAAACTTTTTAGGTTTTGAGTAACAACATTGTAAAACTCTAGTTGACTGCAATTTAATATGAAAAGAAATTATCAAAGCGGAGCACAAAAGAGACAAGCTAAGAAGAGAAAAATTGCTGGATCAGCCAGAAACTCTCAGCGACTGAGTTCGTGGCTAACTCGACCAGAAACATCCAAAGCGGATGAGCAAGACGTCAGTATTCGTGAGACAGAACCTACTCCTCAACTTGTTGACGTTAACAGTTTCAACAATAGTACCAATGAAGAAAATTCCGATATACTAAAGATACATCAGATGCAAGCAAGAATGACGACTTTCCCACTGTTATTGTAAACTCAGAGATCAAGAAAGCAATTATTGCGGCAGGTCCCAAGCAACCTAAAGGACCTTTCCCTAAAGATCCACTCCAAAGCGGTCGTTTATGTTCGATAAATTATTACCATTATCTAACACAATCAGGTCTTTGCTTATGTTATTTATCAAGCATGGACCGTGTTTACTGCCAGATCAACTGGTTATTTTTTGATAAAAATGTCTCTCCAGGGACTTTTTACGCACTTCAAAACCCATGGGATACAACAGGTTTAAATGGCTGGAGGCATTTATAGCAGCGAATTCGAAGCCATGAAACCTCCACTCATCATGCGGAGGCGTGCATCATTTATGAGCATTGGAGAAACAGGGGGACAATACAAGAAGCGTTGCGCGAGTCTTTGCTGGAAAAAACAAACTTTTGGCAAATTTTTCGGAAAGACGAGTGAATGTTACGTTGATGTTAGCAAAGTGCAACTTACCTTTTCGCGAATCCAGTGAAGAACTTTTGAAGGATAACAAGGGCAATTTTCTCTCTATCATACAGCTTCTTGCTAAATACGACACTGTTTTAGACAAACTTTTACAACTACCTAAAGCAGTGGTCAGCAACCACCGGGCCGCGTACTTTTCCAGATTAAATGCTTTGAAACATTTTTGTAACATTAGAGCAGTGGTCGGCAACCTGTGGGCCGCATGCTAGCCGTACGTGCATGGTAGTTTTAAATGCGTAGTGTAGTGAGAAAAATGGAGAAATTTGAGACGAAATGGAAGTGAAGACCTTTTTTTTTTTTAGAGATCACCATGATTTTGGGAGGAAGTGGCGAAGTCGGAGACGAAATCTCGAAAACTTTCTGCGTACGCCACTGCCACTGTATGTTTCAAGTGTACTGCTGGGCCTTCAATAATTTTTATAGATAGAATTTGGGCCCTCATAAAAAAAGGTTGCCGACCACTGACCTAAAGGTTCTCCAAAATATTTAAGTCCTTTGATACAAAATGAACTAATATCAGTACTGGCTGAAGAAGTTCTCCGTGATATAAAAAGCGAACTGCAAAGCCATTATTCTTGATACCACTTAAGATGTCAGCAAAAACACCAGTTAAGTGAAGTATTTCGTTACGTCAAAATCGATTGCCAGGATGATGGAACGCCATCAGAAGTGAAAGTTGTTGAAGGGTTTACCCCATTTATCAAAGTTGAGGATTCATCTGCTATTGTATTGCACAAACTGATAACCAATTCCATTTAGCAGAAGGGGCTTGACATAAAAAACTACAATGAACAAGGATATGATGCCGCTGCAGTGATGAGCGGGAAGTACTCCGCCTTGCAGAAGAAGATCTAAGATGCGGCTCCACATGCTTACTACGTGCATTGTGCTTCGCACAATTTAAATTTGGTGTTAAAAGATGCCATGGAAGCCCTGACTGAGACCTGTCAATTTTACGACACCATTGAGTCGGTATATGATTTTTTCGGACATAGTATTGTGCGGTGGCAAAAGCTTTAAAAATGTTCATGATCGTTATTGCTCAAATCCTACATTAAAAGCGTTAAATTCAACTCGGTGGTCTGGTCGATATGATGCTGTCTATGTTTGAAGGAAAGATTTTGAGACGTTATGAAATGCTTGACTCATATAATACTTACCAGCACAAAGCCAAAAGAAAGAGATGAAACTATGGCAATAAAGAAAGAGATAAAAAAATGTGACTTTGTGTACATGCTGGTTGTACAATGCAAGATTTTGTAGATCTTCAACATTACTTCGAAAGCTATGCAATGTAAAGCAATTGACTTAATTTCTGCCCACAAACTTCTACAAACTGCTGCTGAAGACATTGCTCAACTCAGAAGGAGTTTTGACGCAGTACTAAACAAAGCTTCCGAAGGAATAACGTTAAGCCATCCTTAGAAGTGATTCTGCGTAACTGTGTTTCTTCCCATGATGGACATACTTTCTTGCCAACTAATTTATCGCTTTGAAGGAATGAAATCAGTGGTTGGAACCAAGTTTTCCATCAAATGCTTATCATCTAGATCTTGAGGTAAAAGCAAAAAATTTTTTAAACAATTTTTCTGATTACGTCTCTGCGCTGTTTCCTTGCCAAATGCTCTGCATCAAAAAGTTGTTTAGAGAAAAGATTGCCCATTTAAAATCTGCTAAAAAAATGGCTTCTTTTTTGATTGTTCAAAATGCATCACTTGCCACAATTTATCCTGACGTTTGTATGGCATACATGATGTATATGACAGTACCTGTAACAATTGCTAGGGCAGAGAGGTCTTTTTCCAAACTCAAACTGATCAAAAACTTTCTTCAAAGCTCCATGTCCCAAGAGAGACTTAGTGGTTTGGCTCTGCTATCGATAGAAAATAAACGAGCTAAAAATTTAGATTTTTGAAACATTATTCAGCAGTTCGCTAGTGCAAAAGCAAGACGGAAAAATTTCAAGTTTTCAACCACCCGCAAATAAATTACGGTAGCCTATTTAATTGGCCTTAATGTTTTGTGTTTTATTAGTTTGTATCTTTTGTGGTGATGTCAGTGTAGTGCACGTTAATTCTTTTTGGGTTAAACAATTTATCCGCATTGCATAGGACATCTCAATTTTGCTAAAATGTTGTTAATAGTGCTCACAAAGCACCTTGCCTCAAAAGGTTGCACATAATTTTTTTTTGTCATTATTAAATGATTTTGGTTTGCGACGTTTATTTAATTAAACTTTTATTAAAAAATTAAAAAATTGATGTTGTAGCATGTCCCCCACGAAATCCTTGCTATGCCATTATTTCGATTTGAATACACTGCAATCACAAGAATTATGTTGAACCGTGCACCTTGGTGAAATTTTATTCCAATTATAGCCTTTCATTTGCAGGCACAGTAAACTTGGTTTTAGTCCCTTTTACCTGTTCAGCTCAATGCTTTTTTGACTCACTTTCAATTGAAAAATTTTTCTATAACGCGGAGCCGTCAATGATTTCTGTGTTGAGAAAAGTAGCTCAATTGAATATTAAGTACAGAAAAAACTGGAGGCCCCACCTGACGAAGTTACAGCCCTTACAGTTATGCTAATATTTTATAGTATATTAACTAAGCGGTAAACAGAAATAACGTAAATTTAAATTGAGATTGGGTCAATAGCTTATTGTTAAATAATAATGAAACAATTTAGATGTAAAGTAAATACCCATAACCATTGTATGAACTTCAATTTTATGCAACCTAAATAAAAAAATAAAGATTTAATTTTCTTTCAAAACAAAAACAAATTTGTACCTGGATTAAAAAGCAAATTTGGTTTGTTTGTACTTTCTCCGTCACACATCAAAGGATTTGGACTTTCTTACATTCAAAGAGATAAGCTAATACAGAAAAATTATCATTGCAAAATTATTGCTAAGCAAGTTTTTTTCAAGAACCAAACATTATCGAGGTGAATAAATTGTTATTCTTATGGCGTAAACTGTAAAGCAATGGAGAAATTATTTTGAAAATTGGTCAAGATTTACTGATTCCGGAAAAACTGTTGGTTTGTCGAGATGGGCACCTAATGCTTTTCATCTCTTAAACTCAGATGCACTGTAAAGATATCAGTAAGTTTCCATAAAAAAAACGATGAAAAGATTTAAATAATAAAGTCTCTCTGACTAACTGAATTTTTTCATCTGAATTTCTTCAATATATTGTGTTTGGTTTTCACCAGCAATTTTACATTCTTATTGAGTAGGCCTAGTAACAACAAATCATAGTTACACTGACGTTATAATTTTTGTTGAACAAGTTTTATCAAATCAAATTGCAACATCTTTTTAGAAGCAATATAAACAAAAACGATAAAACACATATGAAACACTAAATTGACAAAGAAAAAAGTTTAGTGCAAAAATTAAAAAACAAAATTTTATATAAATTCTAATGCGGTCGCAGTGCCAAAATCGATGTAATTTCTAAAAAAGCACCAATGAGTTTTGATTGGTGCACAACGTGTTGTCATTACACCAAGATCACTTGAAAAGCGTGTCTTAGCTTGGTCATGAAACAGTCCGAAGTAAATTTCTATTAGAAGAGTGCATCGACACGTCCGATGGCCGCCCGTTCACATCCACAGCCGTCCTTTTGACAGGGCTGGTCAGATCGCTTTTGATTTCATGGCCGACGTCGCTTTCGGACATCGGTGTAGGAGACGTCACACAACACTTGGCTTCATGAAGGAGTTGGAGGGCAGCGGAACAGCGCTGTCGCGGTCCCGGTTCGGGAGTGAAGGTAAAAGTAAGGTGAGTAGGGTAAATGATTCCGTCGTTGCGGACCAAGTTGATAGGAACCTGCAATAATATGAAGATGTGATTTTTTTCTCCAGCTTGGAAGTCTGGATTTTGATTGACACAGTAGCTAACAAGATACAATTTTAAAGCCTAGGGTTCTCAACTGTCGTAGCATAGCAGTATCGCGTCTGGAATGTCAGACGCAATGTTCCCGGAATGTGCGAAACAATGATACGCATCGGTCGATTGAGAAGAATAAAAGCTTTGATTTGACTATCAATTTTTAGGTCAAAAAAGCAACTTTAAAAGAGCAATGAATTATCTTTTCTCTATTAAATTGTAAATTCAAAAACTTTTTATTTACAAAACAAAAAAGAAAAACTGAAAGGAATGAAATTAAAAAAATTAAAATTCTGATGAATGGAAGATAAAGATTTCCGGCCCTCTTCATGAAGCTAGTTTTCGGCAAAACAAAATAAAGTATAGCATAATCTAACTAGCAACGAACTCGTGGTCAGAAGGACACTAGTTTGTAGTTAAGGTTAAGCAAACCATTTCTCGTAAACCGAGGAAGCAAAAATAATCAAAATCTTGAATGTTTCGATCACTACACGATCAGACTGAACAAAAAATTTCGCTTCTCAAGAATTGATTTTGTGCAAATACTTGTTTATTCATTTTTTTGTACTTTTTATTATATTTTATGAGGCGTGTGTCAAAAAAGTCCTAATTTTGTAAAATAAAGTGATTTATTTTGATATACTCTGAAGAGAAAAAGCTTCGGGTGGCATAAAACAAAACTTTTAGCCAAAAAGTGGCCCAAATAAAACAGCAACACTTTACCCGAACTATTTCCTTGACCCATTTCCAGCCTTCTCTAAAGCACGATATATCGGGAACAACACAGAGTAAGCCTTCTTCACAACGATACATCGTTTCCGCTTCAACGTCGCCAAACCAAACCTTTAAATTCGAAGTAAAGTTCTCCCCATTCAATTCAAGCATTGCGACGTCACCACCACCATTTAGCTGCCATGGAAAAATATTTGCTCTACCTTTGAATTGCATTCCTTGTCTTTTTTTATTTATTTATTTGGTTTGTTTAAAGCAGTCATTGTTACAGGTAAACAACAACTTCAACATACACAATAAATTCCGATGTGACTCAATATTCGATCAGGGCTCAAACTAACAACTTTTCGCGGCTAATTTAATAAAAAGATTTTAATAAACTATTTTTGAAAAAACCAAATAAACTTTCTTTTTTTTCATCGTTTAATATTACTAAAACTATATTAGAGAACTCCTTCAAAATAGCAAACAAAGCATTTTCAGAACTACACGACAAGTGTATTGAGCGAGTGTTAAACTCGCATTCTACTGATTAAACCAGAAAGTCACAATCACCTAACTAGCAGCGCTTCAATTATTGTTCAAAAAATCAAATTTCGGATTCTGATCAGACAAAATGTATTAATTCAAGGATGCGGATTTTTTTATGCGGGATATTAAAAAATAAGACAAGCCCACCTGGAGCTTGTCAACACTGGGCACTGGTGTGACCGGAGTTGCTGAAGGACCCATTCCGTCACAGAAAGTATATTCGGCTTTATCAGTGCTGATGATAGTCCAGGACGCGCCATCGTTTATCATTTCTCTTTTATCATCCTTCGGACAAGGAGTAGCCTTTCGAAAACATGCAATGGTCAAAATTGTGAGGGGGAAGCTCTTCTTAACCACGCACTTGAAACTGAATGATTCGTTCTTGAGATAGACAGAGATACATTCGCTCCGTGTCCTTGAGGTGGAAGGCGCACTTATGCAGCTGTGAGACGGGGTCGTCGGCATCCAATATGGCGGTTTGTTTGTCAACCTGCGAGAAATTGTTCACCATGTAAAAAAATGGCAACGGTAATATATACAAAGCGGTTTAATACTAAATTAGCGCGTGGAACGGCGGCATTTGTACAAATACCAGAAACCTTAATAACATATCTTACAGGCACTATACTTTAGTAATGAACGAAGCTATATACATCTTCCTTGCACACGATAGGGTCGGTAGTTTCGACTATAATGTGGAAGGATATTATTTCAACTTATGATGTTTACTTTTTCAATCAAAATAAAATTAAAAAACGCTTTCTTGTTAAGTAAACACAATGCACTCTAAAGAGTAATTCGTGACGAATTAATTTCCCGGTTGTTACCATATTTTTTGACAACACTTCTAGAGTTAAAAATGTCGGCCGACTTCCCAGTAATCCAATGAAAAATATCACTGACAAGGGTCCACTGGACAAAATCAAGACATACATTGTCGTTGTTTACCAGAGCTGCGAACTCGAACTCGAAAAATAAAAAATTGCTGAACTCGAACTTGAGCTTGAACTAAAAAAGTATAGGGGAAGGTGGGGCAAAACGGACATCGCTCTATTTGTTTCAATTTTAAAGTTTCCATTAATTTTTTTATCTTCTTTTATTTTCCTATTTTAGTTAAAGTTATGAAATTAAAATTGAAAGCTTTGTAATTGTTCCCGGTGTTTTACAGGTGAAAACCTGTTTGGCAGATATTTGTTGTAAAATTGAATACAAAGTAAAGTTGATCTGTTGATCAATCGATGACTAAATTTAAAAGTTTGTCGATGTTAAGTGTAGTGTGACAAAGTAAAATTTAAACAATGCTTATGATTTAAAAAAATTTTTTTTAATAGCCGCCTAGCATGTTGATTGCTATTGAAAAAACTAAAATAAGCCTACGGTAAAAAACCTGCAGCAATGAATAAAGCAAATAAAAACAATGAAGCAAAATATATCTGTTTGCTTCGCATACAGCTGTATAAAAATGTTTCTATTTGATTTTTTAGTTGCCATAATGCAGAAGCACTAATATTAATAGGCTACTTTGAATTTAAAACAAAGATAATAACTATTTTTATCTTGGGGCAAAACGGACATGTAAGTAAAATATACATTTTTCTAAAATAAAATTTTTATGCTGTTGTCACGGGTTTTAAATTATATTCATGAGATAGTATATTGTTAGAGCAATTATAAAATCTTTTTTCGTTTATTTAAGTCCAGCACCAAAGCCGTTACGTCAATTTAAAATAACTATGACCGTTTTGCCCCGTCTTCCCCTGCGATCAAATTTGAGTTCATTGATTGAAGAAATTTGAACAGACTAAATAATATTTTGGATTTCACTTTGATATTAAATTGTTAAATTTCAAATACAACTGAGTTTTATTAATACATTTACTTTCGATTCGACAACTGAGTTGTCAATTTATATTCGTTCTCTGCTTAACTTGAACCTATTAAATGAATTTATTTTATTTCGTTAATGACCGCCAGTTTCATCGTTTCTTTTATTTGTCTCTTCGTGGTAGCTTTCCAATTTTTAAAGAGGTTTAAGTCATTCTGTTGGTAGGCTTAATCGAGCTTTCGATTTTTACAGCTTAGAATAAAATTCGAACTCAAACTGGCAAAGTTTTATGAACTCGAATAAAAATCTATCGAGTTTGCAGCATTGGTTGTTACTGTTGCCTCTCCAAAACTGGCCTCAAAAAAGCCATACCTTAAGCTTTTAGGAAATCTGATCTAGATCCGCCACTCTTAAATGATCTGCGCTGCTTTCAAGGGATTTTTCCACAAGCGAAGTTCGGTGATGTTGTGCAAACAGTATACTATAATCGATTCCGTTAGTCCAGTTTTTGTTGAGCGACAAACACTTAGGCCAAACATGAATCCGTCTTACTTTCCGTATTATCAGCCTCGGCAATGCCATTCCGGTGTTGCAACAGACCAACTTGACGGTTTGACCGTAATGTATGTAACCATCAACAACACCGAACTCTTCCGATTCGGACTCAGCGTCGTCCACTGCAAAAAAAAAAAACTTTATCGTCACCCTGTAGTTCGATGCAAGAAATTACGTTTGCACGTGTAGCATGACCGAAATGGTTTTGCTTTTAAACAATAGACGACTCTCTGCAATATACTCTTTTGGGCGCAGCGACAAACCACCCGCTTAAATTTGTACGCGTCAAATTGCGGATTCAAAGCGCATTTAATTGTGTACTTCAAAAACTAAAATTTATGTGCTTTCTGCGACATGTTAGTCATAAAAATTTCAAATGAAAGAAGGTAACTAAAGCCGCTTCGCTTCACATGAAAAAAACCGGCAGATAAGAACTTGTAATTAATCGCTCGGCTGTTTATCAATGTTTCCGTTTGTTTAGTAACGTTAAACGGTAAGTCAACGCATATTATCTAAATGCTCGTTTTGAACAGCTGAAATAAAGAGTTGATTGTTTGCTCGAAAGTGTTGTGAAGAGCTGCTATGTTTGAAAATTTTCTAAGTGTAGAATTTGTGTTTGTAATTACAATAACTTTGAGATCGGGGAAAAAATATCGCAGTGTTGGATCAGTCGTCTGAAAAACTTATTGCAAAAACTCAAGATACTTTTGCTCAAAACAATACGAAGAGCCACCAGCTAAGTCATTGAAATCTTACAAAATAATTATAATACGAACCACGAAATAGTTGTTAACATTTACGCGGTATACCAAGCATGATATAGTCATTTCGTTTATATGGTAATGCTATTTAGATTTACATAACTTACACAAATGAATGGCGAAACATCCCCACTGCAAGGAGCTCGCATAGAAGTTTCCCTTATCAACGTGTAAATAGCGGGTGCTGACCGTTTGTGAACGAAGGCGATTGAATAAGGCAACTTTTGTACCAGAGGCAATACAAACTGAAACCAAGCGCAAGAAACTAAGTTGTAATTGCATATGGATACAGCATCTCGTTAGTTCAAGCTTTTCACATAAAAAAATTGCTTCAAAATATTTCAAAATATTTTTTAATCTTGCTTTGAAATGTTTTTTAATCTTGCATGACTAACGAACGATCTTTCTGTTGCGAAGCAAATTACGCTGATCGCAAAAAACATTGATGTAAACAACATCTTACGGTCTGAGTTTTTTAAGGATTGCTTCTTCTTTGATGGCTTGCTTATTACTTTTATTCTTTTGCTGTTAAACTGGCCGAGAGTGTTTCTGTTTCCATGAAACATCTTCACGTTGAGCATGAAATGCTTCCTCTTGTCGGTATCTGATATGAAAAGAGTCTTCGCTGTGCAATAATTCTGTCAACAACAACGAAAGTTAGAAGTTGCTCATAAGTTTGACACGATATCTTGAATTAAAATAATAAATATAAACTCCGTGTAAAAGCAATTTTTTCTTTGTCAAATTGAAATGCTACAAAATCCTTTCAAAATTCGTTTTAAATTTTGTCAATTAAGTTCTCTTGATATCTTTCGCCGACTTAGTTTCAAATCAAACAGCAGCCTTAGCTTTCGGTAATCATGTAGTAAAAATAAATCCAAACATGCAAAGATTACAAACAAGTCAATCAAAACAAAACAAGTTCGCTTCAAGATACTTGCAAGATTAAACAATTCAAATATCCGCAAACAGTCAAACAAGGGGATTTACGCTAAAAAAAACAACAAAGTTTAAAATCAAAATCAGCTTAAAAGCGTCGCTATTCAGTTTGAAATCAAGTGATGCAAGGCCTTTATCAAACCCTCGTCACAAGAATTTTCTAGAAAGACCGCGTGGGAAAGCAATGAAAGCGTGTGAAAATTGATCTGCATCGAGCACATGGGCTTTTGTTGACAGTTTACGACGACGAGAAAAATCGCGATAAATCCGGTGATAAATCGTCTCGACGAGATTGCTGCATCGGTTCAATCGTCGGGAATCGTTAGTCGAAAAGACGTGCAAATCACGCGGGTCATTTACAGCGTTTCCCAGAAGTTAAATAACATCCTTGTAACGAATACGAAATTGATAAAAATGCTGGGCAGTTAAAAATTAATAGACGTAAAAAAATACAGAAATAAAATCGGCAAACGAAGCTTTTAATCGATATCGCAGAAGTAGCGAAGTCTAACGACAAAATAGAAAAACTAAGAAACATCGAACGAGCAGTTTTGCTTTAGATTGACTGATTATCATAAACAAAATTAGATTACTAAAAAGCATTTAACGAAAGAAAATTATGTATTAATATATAATACTGTATATATACTGTATATTTTGCTCTTTTTTATTGTTCTTTTTTCTCTGTTCTGCTCTTTTTCAGGAACTAAATATTCTAGAAAAAAATCAACTGATTACGATTTGAGGCAAGCTAAACAAAGAAATCCGACTCCATAACAGATGTGTAACGATTGGCCCTGAAAATGACGAGTGACATGAGCGCGTCGATCCGAACATAACAGAAGCTTGGCAAAATAAATGTACAAAATATCTGCCCAAAAAATAAACACACACACAAAAAAGCTTAAAATTTTCAACAAGATACCTTCCCATCCAAGTGTAATTGCTGCATTTCTTGCTCGTTGCTGCCTATTCCAATAAAAGCGTGAAGTTGACTCCCTTCGGCGCCATCTTCTGTTTCGAACAACTTCTGTTTCTTTTTCCACCCGCTTCCGAGCATGTACACGCAGGGTGGAGGACAAAAAAATCTAAGAATGACATTTTAAGATGGTTCAAATGCGCTTTTCTTTTTTTCCAATTCAACAAAAGTTAAATGTGCATTTAAAATCGTTTAATAAAAATTAAAAGGAAATTATTTTAATGACATTCTAATATTTACAAAAATAATATCATATTTTATCAACGCATTTGAGAAAACCCTAAATCTAAAACCTTTATCAACGTGGTTGACAAAACAAGAGCGATTTCTAAAGTTTCAATTTAATTGATTTTTTGCAATTCATTGCTTACATCACTGATCACTGACCTATCATTGAAATAAATCCAACAATTGCCGATGAAATTAATCCGTTTCGTTTTATAGTTCAAATTTTTTGCTTTTTCGAGTTTTAACAATTTTTGGGCTGATGAACGAAAATGATACACTTTTTAGTTTTCAGTTTATGCTTGATTTTTGATTTGAAAGACTTTTTTCGCGTTAATTTTTTAAAGGGATAGACAGTAAAATAAACTTTTTCACTTTCAAATAGATTTTCATTTTGGTCGTCAGTTAATTGTCAAACGTCAAAAAAGTCAAGAAAACTTTTTTTTTGTGCGATATTTTGTTGAGGTGTAGAATGAGTAAATAAAAAATAAGTACCATGGCTCAAGAAAAAATTGGGTCACTTTGGTTTAAATTTAAGGGTTTTTCAATTTTCTATTTATAGACCGGTCCCGATCACTTTTTTGGACCGATTAGCAAAAATTCTTGATCATTATTTAACACGTTATCTTAAAGTCTTTTTGCTCAAGATAGCAATAACAACACCAAAACTCAAATTCACTATGGCGTTCAAGTTAGTTTTGGCAATTATTGCTTTTTGTTGCCATTTATCACCAGAATTAAGTAATGGTGAAAAAATTTTTATATATTATAATATAACCGAATGAAGAAAAATAAGAAAGATAGTCTTAGCAACTCTTTATATGAATAATTATTTTAAGCTTATAACCTCAAACATTTGTTGGTATCGTATTTTTGCATTTAACCCAGTTTCAACAACTGTTTCTTAAATATTAGTTTAAATATTATAACCTTAAATATTTGGAAAGTTAATTTAATATATCTTCCGAGTCAGGCGGCAAGTTGCAAACGGGCCGACCTGTTCAGCCCGAACCCGGCTCGAACTCGATTTAAAGCCTTTCACAGGCCCGAAAAAGTCCGAAAGTTAAGTTTGGTCTAAAACAATTGGGGCTGAAAAAAGGTGGTCGTTTACAGAGTTAATCAGAAAGAGACATTATTTAGAATTATAAATTTATCATAATAAACAAAAAATGAAACTTATTATTTTGAACGCCAAAACATAATTTCATTTACGTTTCATAACTCACTAGCGGCCATTACATAGTTAAAACTAACTCTATAATGCGGCCGGCAACAACAACAAAGTCGTTCATCTTGTACTAAGATATTTAATATATTGTATTAGTCGGCAGCGTGGTTGAGTGATTAAATCACCGTGATTGTGATCGACATGGTCTCGGTTCAAAACCTACTCCCGTCATTCTGTTGTGTCCTTGGATAAGACATTGTACGGCACTTTTTCCTGCTTGGCAGTCTTGGCAAGCAGTTCTAAATTTCGAGTCATATCTCCATAAAACCAAAAAAATTTTTTTTAATTGGAAAGCAATATCTTGTCATCTCCGGGACCAGGTTGGGGAAATTGCTTGCCCAGTGATGGCTTTAGTACGGTGCGAATAGAGCGGTCGCACTGGGCTTCCCCTTAAAAATGTCAAAAAGTAGCCTTTCCTAATAAAGATATTGCTCTATTTCTTCATCGTAGCACCATGACGGTGGAACCCTTAAAGCGATAACCCTTTTTATTTTTTAGAGATCAATTTGTTTCGGAACAATAAAAAGCACCCCCCGCCTAAAATGATGACTTTTTTTTAAAGATTACTTTGTTTCAGAACACTAAAAAGGGCTCCCTATTTTTCTTGAACCGGGCTTCCTTTTTGTAATGCCATCACTGCGCTTGCCCATGTGTTAGCGCCTTTGTGGCTTTCTGAGATTCGGGAGGATAAATTAGAGAAAAAATAAAATAAATAAACCAAGTTACTGTAAAAATACATGTAATCATCATAGCCTTAAAATCAGATTTTTGTGACAAATTCTTAATTCTAAATAATGTCTCTTTATTTCTGAATGACTCTGTATCTGTAAGCTCCGCACTGGGCACGAAGTAGGCCAGTAATTTTTCTTAAACTTAGGCTTGAACCCGGACCAAACCCGAACCAAAACGCTCGGCCCGACTTACAACTCTGGGCGGTATTAGAAGATTGAGAATCACTGGTTTGTTTGGGTAAGAATTTTATTTCGATGCAGACTTGCATATACGTTATATACCTTTTCTCGTTCCCATAAGATTTTTGCGCAACTTTCGCATGCAAAACAACCAGAGTTTGATCGTTGGGCTCGGTTAAATAACTTCTCATTGCTTCCCTGCAAAACAGACAAAACAGCGTTAAAATTGAAATCGCACAGGAAATGAAATCTAAATTATCGATCAGTGGTACTTGGTTTTAAAAAGTAACGAACTAAATACGCGGTTAAGAGCAGAAAAAAACGCCATTTTCAAATACAGTACATTGCTCACAGGATTTAATTTACCTTGTTAACCGCTTGACAGGCCATTTTTCTCTTGGAGATCTGTAAACATCAATATCATAGTGAGTAACAATGTCTTAAACTTTTAAAACTGAAGTTTCTTGCGAACGAAAAACCTGGGTATGAAATCTGGACCGTTGAAATGGAATATTTTTGTCTATAGTTTGTCGTCGTTATAAGAGTACCAAAAAATGTGCTTGCGCAGGAGTTGTGTTACGGAGATAAGCACGATTCTATCTTTGACATTTGAATTGAAAGCAATGAAACAGAGATTCTCAACCGGTCGGCATCGGCCCATTGGTGGGCCACAGTGAGTTTTTCAGGTGGGCCACACAGAGTTACAAAGCGAAGACTTTTTTTGGTCTTCCCTTATAATTTGGAAGTGGTTTCGTGAAATTGGGTGTGGAATGAAAGTGAAGACTAGACGTATTGGGTCACAACAATTGCCTTTCAAGTTTTTTGAACCGCGATGTTAAAAAAGGTTGAGAACCCCTGCAATAAAAGGTTTGGCTTGGCTTTGCTTAAAAGCTAAAATTTAAACTTTGAACTAATGAAATTAATTTTAAAAAATTTACGTATGAAAAAAAATGAAGAACAATTTCTGTTTGTTTCGCTGCAATTGTAATAAAATGTTTTTTAACCGAACGACTCTATTGCAGTTTCTGGAGAATTGTAGACAAAACTAATCATACGTACAAAAGTATTTTTATCAAAAGCTGATATTAGGCAAGAAAAATTGACTTAGATCCTCTTAACCACGAATTGAACGTCGTAAACTTCGTGATATCTAATCTAGTGCCAATGTACACAATCGAAAGTAGTTCGCATCAAAACAAAAAAGCATTTGCCAGAAAACTTCGTAAAACGCACCACAAAAATTTCAAGACCGTTTCAGTAAACTTTGAAGATTAAAAATATTAAATTCGACTCAAGGTCACACTGAATACAACCAAAGCGTTGATAAAAATAGAACTTTTCTATTAGGCAAAGCTATCACGCCTTTAAACAATTTCTCAAAACTTGTAAAATATCACTAGGTGCAATTTTCTTTTCAAAGCTATACAGAACATGCGAGAACTGAAAAGAAAATAATACATGTGAGAATTTGTTTTCAACAAATCCAACCAATAGTATAATGTTTCAATTAAAGTTCTATTTGCTTTCTCACGCTTAATTAATATTCCAGTAATGTCAAACATTTGGTTCTTGAATTTATCCAATGCAGATATGATAGTGATCAGCAATTATAAAGCTTTGAGTGGCAAGGCGTCTATATAAACAAGAATGGCTGATTCAAAACCGTATTTCAATCGGTAAGTGATCAATTTACAGCGTTCTTGACAGCGCTCGCAAGTTTGCCGTATTGTTAGATTTGCAGAAACGATCAAATGTAGTTTGAAAACCAGCTGTAAAAGGGAAAACGAGAAACCGAGACTCAGGAGATTTGAGACGTTTTTTCCCCTCAAATCTTAACAATTACAATTATGGGAGTCGACGCTTTGACGTGTATTGCCGTGAGAATTTTTTTAAAAAATCCAATTCTATTGAAACCAGATTTAAAAGTATGATAGCAATCTTCTTTGTTTTTAAAGACAAAAAAATTGTCAACATTAAAAATATTTAACATATTTCCTATGGTTTTAAACAGCAAATTTTATGGCAATTTTAAGAAAAACTTTTCAGCTACTTCACGATGTGTTTGGAATTTATTAAACAATTTACCAAAAAAAAAGGGGGGTTTGCGAAAGAAATTTTTTTTCATTCTTAGATGAGGAAAAAAATTTACTTAAAGTTTTAAATTATTGCTTTGATTTTCATCAACTTTAAGCAACAAAAAAAAGTTGTTTTCTATGCTATTATTAAACTTTATCCCACAATAACTAAAGCGAGGGGTTGTGTCGCGAAATTCTTGTTGCAAACTCAAGTTGATAAAAAAACATTTAGATAAACCAAAAAATTTCATTTTGGAAATTCGTGGAATGCAAATAAAAAGTATCGTCAATATATTTCTTTTAATCAGCGTGTGGCTTTGGTACTTGATTTAAGAACAAAGGAAACATACAATTGTATCCAAGCGTCCGCTCGCAAGCGAGAATCAGTAAACAGAGAAGAGACGACAAAGCACATACAATGCGTGGGAAAACAAACAGGTTCTCACGCGCTAAATTTCAAATCAAACTGACTCATTCACGTGTCGGCGTCCATGAACATGATAAATTCAAAGAGATTTCATCTGTAAATAGATAGGTAGTTGTTCAACTTGCTCGAGTGTGAGCACGATGAGACCAAGAAGGGTCATACATTACAACCGAGAAGCGAAAATCTTAAGCTTACTGGTGGCACTGCACGCTTTGTGTTTTTGCACAAGATTTAATCTTGCATTTTGCGTTGGATTTTGTGTTCTTGTGTTGTTTAATTTTTGGTGAAACCTTGTGCTTTTTTTCAATCAAAACGATATTTAGATCAATTTTTGAGGAAAGTTTCACTAAATACCATGCTGCAGCCAAAAAAAGGTGCCCTGACGCATACATCAAACATTCAGATTAGGCAGACATTTTTTGATCTTTACTAGTTTTTTTGGACGAAATTGATAAAAGTGAAGACTTTTTTTTTAGTCTTCGGTTAAATTTCAAGAGAAAAAATCGTGTTGAATACTTCTTTTTGGCTTCCACCATGTTTTTTTGTCAAAGTCAGGTTCCTAACCTCTAAACTTATTCTTGTTCAATTTTGCAAAAGTGTTCTTTTTTACCTAAATTTTGTGTTTTTTCTAAACTTGCTGTGGCAACATTTTAAACTTCAGAAATCGTCTTAAATGAAGCTAATTCAAAATAGGCAAAATTTTCTTTTACCTTAATTCAAAAAATAACAGCAAACATAAAATTTGTGCGGCAAACGCATTTGCCACGTAATCACAATAAAACATTTATGACGTGATTTAATTTCAAAATAACATAGTTGAACTTGCAATGATGTTGATTGCAACAAAAACTACTCAATAATAAATTACATCCTACATATTTAAGGAGCTAGTTGTAGAATTTGTTGATTGTAATGATGCTTTCTCTAAAGAATCAACATTGCCTTTTTGCATCTCTTTTCTTTATTAACTTTTTTTGAAACATTAAAAAAATTTTAATAAAATGTTCATTTTTAGTGATTCCTGAAATAAATGCAATGTTTACTTTTAAAAATAACTAAAATTAAAATTTTCTTATTTTGTTTAAACTATTTTCACTTTGTTTACATTTTAAATTGTAATTTAACACTTAACAATAAAAATTACCCTTATGTGTAATAACAGAGTAAATCTATTTGGGGGCTTTGAATCTCTCAAAGTAAATTTATACTTTACTCCCAGCTTTACTGTTATGACTAATGCTAGTAATAAGAACCTTAAAATAAGATTAAAATATTAGCAAAATTGTTTTGCTTCAGCTGGCATTATATTTTTATTTTTTGAGCCCAAAATTAATTTATATATGGTTAATTTTTTATAATGATAAAGATTTATTCACTTTTAAAAAAAACATGCTTTGCCATTTCATATAATAAAATTCTTTGAAACCTACTGTATTTTCCATTATTTGCACACCATGGTTTACAAAAATCTTAGTAAAAACTATTTTCAAGGAATTGTTTGCAACAAGGTTGCAGAGTCAGAATCACACAAAATTGGACTAGGAGTTTATTTTAGAAGTTCTTATCTGACACTATGTAGTCTTAGTAGTCATTTTTTCTCTAATATTTAGACCAAAACAAAGATTCAAGAAGTTAGAGTCAACATTCTAAGAATCCAAGAAATTGAAGTTGCAACCTATGAAAACTTGAGTTAAACTTGATTCTTTGATACAAAAAAATTGGCCGAAAAACTGGGTCTTGTTTATTGTTTGCTACTACTAACCTTGCAAGCTTTCAAGATCCCATAATCTAAAAAGCAATCAACTAAACATGTCAAATAGTAAACAAGAACTGCAAAAGTGTCATTGAGTTAAACATAAGTTGCACAAATATAAAAAAATGCTATGTGGAATGTTTAAAATGTATAGGTCAGTGTCGTTGGCATGGTTGGCTTGATCGGCATGGTTGGCTAGGTTGATGAGGTTGATTTTAAATTTTAAATTTTTTTGACCCAACTGTATTTGTAAGCCTAATCTAAATCAATGTACAAAGAAAAAATAATAAATTTTTCAGTTTTGAAAAAAGTTTTCAACTTAGTAAGCTTTCCCAAAGTAGTTAATCCAACCAACCTTAGCCCAGTCCCCACATATCAACTCAGGTCAACTTCACCAACCTCATCCATGCAAACCTTGCCAAATGATTATGCTCTTTATATTTATTTACATTACAAATACAGTCGGCTTCAACAAAATTTAAATATCTTCTATAGCCAAACTAGCCAACTTCTCAAAACTGAATGATTATTATTGCTTTACTTATTTCTTTACAAATATAACTGGTTTCAACAATAAACAAATATTTTGGATCATGCCCCTTTTTTTCCTTATTGTGTTATCAAGTTTTTTTTTTCCCCCGCAGATCTCATGCTCTGGTTGTCTACCTAACATGAACAAGTCCATAAATTTTCCCATGTGGGAAAAAAAGGGACTTGATCCAATATTTTATATAACTAATCCAGTCAACCACACCAACCATGCCGACCTGTACATTTTAAAGGGACCCATGCTACATGACATATTTAACCTAACCATGTATGAGAATAACAACCCATTTTGAAGGATAGTGTTTATGCATTGCCACAACATTTTCAAATGTTCTTTCAAGTACACAATTGAACATTTTAAGTCATGAATATAATTAGTTCAAGGCAGAAGGTCACCACAGCATAATACTTTCCAAACACATTTTCATTCTCCAAAAAAAATAAAGTTTCAGTTACACTTCTTAATAAAATAATTTAATAAGTCTTACATAGTCAAAATAGCATAGCTAAAGCTGCCAGAATAACATAGATGGTCTGTCAAGAAGTTTAGTTTCGTAAAATGAATAGAAGACTACGTAACTATAGAATCTTTTCACAAAGTTTTAAGTTTTTTTTAATTATTCTCATTCAATCTGGTAAGAAAACTATTGCTATTTAAAATAAATGTACAAAAAAACATATATTAGGAAGAAATTTTGGTGTCTCTTTAAGAAGCAATCGTGAGCAATTTTTGTTAGCAAAAGTAACCTGTAGTCCCCTTAAAGAGATCCTTTTTCTCTTGGTGTCTTATGGATTTTTTCATGTGCTGTAAAGGGATTTCAAGTTAGTTTCACCAGCAAAAAACAATTACACTATTCTTTAAGAGACTCTGATTTTTGGTAAAATTACCCAGATTCCCCCCCTACAGCATAAAAACCAATAGTAGCCACATGGAGAATCCAGGTTAGTTTTACAAAAAAAATCGCTAAGTTGACTTCTTGAGATTCAAGTTTTTTACATCTAAAAAAAGCAAAATTTTTAAATCTATTCAAAACGATACCTAATTACAACCACAACAAAGCTGTAGAAATTTTTTTCCAGTTTTATTTCAACTTTTTATATTTCAGTTGTTGCACACCATTGCCTAACATTTTCTTGTAACAAGTGATAGAATTAAATTATAAATTTTTGGATGTTTGAACCTTTTTTTCTTCGTAATTTTTTCATTATCAACAATTAATTAAATTAAAATAAATAAAAAATACAAATATCTTTAATTTTTACAGAGTGGTTAGCTTGACGCGAAAACTTACAGTGCCATCGCAATTAACCTGTCACAATATTTTATTCTTTATTAAAATGTATATGTTTGAAGTTGTTTACTAAATTCGTTTTTGCTGCAAAACAGCGAAACTGAAATTGAATCAAGAACTGGTTAGTCTTCATTCATTTCGTAAACTAAATTTATTTTTCCTAGTTATTCTATTTCTTTACTTCCCAGCGTTTTTGTTGTACTCTCTTGGTCAGTTTCAATAACATGTCAACTATTACAAAGGCTAGAGATTGTACTGGTTGTTTTATCCGAAGTTGAGTTTTATATCCTTTTCTTTTTTCGAGATTGAATTGCAAGAAAAAAGTTTTTTTCCCTATCACATCAGGACAACTGTTTTGTTAAATATTACGCTTGGGTAGGTCGTTTTACGGAAATTCGCCGGAACTCACGAAAGCTCACCGAAAACAACATTAAGTTAATTATTAAAACAAAAACTTTTGCTTTTAAAATTTAGCAGGGCCTACGCAAAATGAATTTATGCAAAAAAAAATCTCTTAAATCTTATATCTACGAAGTCTCCATTTTCAAACCATGCATCATCACTGCTATCATCTTGAAAATCTTCATCATCTGAACTATCAGCAAAAAGCACAGCGAAGTCTTTTTCCTCACTACTAGAATAAACAACAGACCTGCAGTTTTGTTTTTTTCTGCACGCTGTTTCTTGAAATTCGGGCCTTTTTTTCTTTTCGTCATCTCTTATTCTTTTCTTTTTTTACATTACTTTCGTCGTTTATGAAGCTTAAACTTCCATTGCTTTCTTTTCGGGAGTGTCAGTCAAGTTTTTCCTCACCTCCTTTTTCTGCCAATTTGAACATGGCGCTGTTTTTCGAAATGAAAGAATTTCGGTTTGAGATGTATGAGGTTTTCTCAAGATTTACAGGAACACTATGGGAAGTAAGACACACGAACTCATTATTTTCAGCAGTTACTTGAGGCTCAGATTGTACTGGCATCACCTTTTCCGAGTGCAGAGACATTTCTCCAGGTTCTACAATTTGCCTATCCATCACCATACTCGGAGCAAATTCATATCTTCTGGAAAATTATATCTTCCGTTCGTTTGGCATCAGAAATATTTTTGCAACCATGCCAGTGAGTGTGTTATCACTGTTCCCATTACTTTTCAATTTCAGTTTTAGTTTATTTTGTTTTGTGCTTCAAGACAAAAAATAGATGAACATATAAATGTAGCAAATAAATTTTCCAAAGTACAGGAAGGGAGGGAAATGACCATACGGTCTTCTAGTCAACTACCTTTCTCTGAATAGTCGGACAAAAATAAGGTAATTTTGTATTGATAAAACACAACAACACACTTACGAAACACATAGTAGGCTTACATTTAAAAAATGATTAAAGAGTTAACCGCAATTTTAATTGCTATTAAATAAATTTCCACATGCCAGCTGACTTCATCAAATTGTTGTAGCATCTTATCTAATATTGACTAGTCAAAAAAAGTTTAAATTTCTTTTTAAACTGAAAACAAGAAAGTGACTTCAATTTATAGGGGTGTAGGGGAGAGCCTCCAACAGTGCGTCGGTGCAAACAGTGCGCCTTTGCGTTTTATTTTTTTATTGTTGCGTAAAATAATATCATAATTGCATTATCAAAAATTGTACTAAAATATCAATTTCACTTTGTATTTTCAGAAATGCTAAAAAAACAGAAAATTTTTTAAAAAGGTTTTTCAATTTGTATGGAAGTACAGTTAGTTTTTGCTGATAAAAAAAAAATTTTTTTTGATTGCATAAAAGCACTAGGAATTAAGTGAAAATGACATCAGTTTCTCCATAGCGTAAAGTAAAGCCTGGTAAAAGTTCATAATCGATTATTGTAGCTTTTCTCTAAAATCAAGAGTTGAAGTCAAAATGGAAGGTGTTCCTGCGCCAGGGGGCGCACTGTTGAACAAACATTTTACATATTATTCTATTACTAAAGAAACATACACAACAGAATCTTCATATATTCGGCTTTACAAATGAGCTTTTTTTTGTGCTTGTATTGCTATTCATAGCAAGATAACTTTTTTCTTTCGAAGAAAATTTTTTTAAAACGATAGGCTACGTAATGAGAGCGATTGTGACCTTAGTTCAGAAGAAGATGATCTAAACAAAAAATAGTTGCCGAATATTGGTGATTTTGTGGTAGTCAGCAGCGTGGTCGAGTGGTTAAAACGCCGGGCTCGTGACCAACACGGTCTCGGTTCAAAACCCACTCGCGCCATTCTGTTGTGTCCTTGGAAAAGACACTTTACGGCACTTTTTCCTGCTTGGTGGTCTTGGTAAACAGTTCTAAATTACAATCATATCTCTATTAAATTACAAGCGGACAGCAATATCTTGGTATCTCCGGAAGCAGGTCGGGGTATTTGCCCACCCTATGTAGCGCCTCCATCGCTTTCCTGCGAGTCAGGAGGATAAATATAGAGATAAAAAAAAGAAGTCAAATTCGAAATGAAAAAGCCTCTTTTAATTTTTCATTACCACCGTGGAAAAATTCTGGATGAAGACAACAAAGATAATGAATTTAAAGTAAAATTTTTGGAAAGAATTATGACAAAAAATGTAGACGCTCATGTATTTTTTTTCCATCTGGAGATGACGTTGCTGGCGTTGATAAAGATGACGTGGTTATGATTCTACCAAGACTTTACTCCCTTGCCACTTCTTCTCGATGTGAATACCAATATCGATTTCCTTTCAACTTGTCACACGAGAGGACAGTGGCGTGTGGTGACCTCTGAGATTGATCATGCAATTGGGTATTTTATGGATAGTTAATGGGTAGGGCATGCAATATTTTATGGATAGCAGAAAGAACTCTGTTTGAGATTCTAAGACATAAACCAATTTTCGTCCTATAATCATGCTGTTCTCCAAAAAACAAAAGGTCATTACTTAAAACAAGTCCTATTTTTTGTACTTTTTGTCCAAAATTCATGGTGTTCTCTAAAAAAAAGGTCTTCACCTGAAATCTCTCCCTGATTTTCTACTTTTCGTCTTAAACCAGCTTACCTTTCCTAATTTCGTCCCCAAGCAGCGCTGTTCTTTATTTCGTTCAGAAATAAAGGTCATTGTACAAGAATTCGCTGGTCATGTAACGCATGGCTTGCATGCCCTGATCGCACGCCACTGCTGTAGGATACGCAGAAGTTAAAATGTATATTATTTTTTTAATTTCAAAAAAGTAAAAGTTGTTTATTTGGTTTTTTTATCATTTGCTAATTAATATAGTTTATTTTTTATGTTTTTGTGTTTTATTCATAAGTTACATGTTATATGTTGACTTATTAATAGTAAACTTCGCATTTGTTTGTTTAAATTGGTCTAAAGTTGTTTTGTTTTTTTATATAAGAATAAAAAAATATTTTTTGACGTAAGAGTTTCACGTATTTTGCTGTTACAACAAAGAAAAACGTATGAACAAAAAGAACTCAAAAAATTCTATTAATCAGGTGATATAAAGCTATGTTGCTTAAAAAAACTAAGTGGCGCAGTGTCATAATGGGGCACTGTTGGACCTATGCTCCAACAGTGCGCCATTTTTTTATTTCATTTTAAAATCAATTTCTTTGGGAGATAAAGACTTTCAACAAAAAGCCTAGTTATGCACTTTAAATACCAGTTAAATGAGATTAAACTGTCATTAAAATTTTTCATTGATAACTTTTCAGTTTCCTAAATTTTGAAAAAATCCGAAAAGTGGCGCACTGTTGGAGGCTCTCCCCTACTTCTTGCCATATTTTAGGTCCAGTGTAAGAAAGTATATTTACAAGCAGCTTTTTTCCCGGCAGTATACCAGCTGTGTGTAACCCGGTTGACACCATGCTGTTTAGCGGCTTCACTTAGGGACTTGCGTCTAGCGACATCTGCTGCAGCAGTTTTCATCACGATTTCGATGATTTTGCACGGTCAGTTTTTCGTTTGTGGTTCCGTACCATTTTATCCTTTTGTCTTACAACTCATTACTAACCTTTAGTAACAATAATGTTTTATTTCAGAAATTTTTTGTAAAAAATGCAACACGTTACTGTAATATATTGGTAATTTTAATGTGGCAACACGCAACACATAATTTGTATTTCTTAGTAACTATCACGGACTAGTCAAGAAGACGATGTATAATAAAGAAGAGCAAAACATATAAGACTGACTTGTGCTTTATGAGAGAGAAACGACAGAATATCACATGGCGTCGTCGGCAGTTAGCCATAAATAAGTCAAAAAATAGTCTAAAGAACTGCAAGTAAAATTATCAACTTTAAAAAGCCAGTCTCAGTTTATCAGATATATTTTGTTCAATTCCATTAAAAGATCATATAAAGTAATTGTTGAAAAGATGGCGCGGTCAATTGACTGGTCTTTAAAGAAAGTTTTTATTAGAGAAGATTTAGATTTATCCACACACTCCGGAGAATTCTTTTTGTCATGGAAAAGACAATTTAACAATTTTATCAGAGAATCTGGCATTAAAGCTGAGGCAACCCCTTGGGAGACCAAAATGGCAGCCATTGAAGCGTGCGTCACGAGCGCAACTTTCGAGAAAATCACTGCCGCTCAATTGCAGTTGCCGCGCGAACAACGGCAAAACATCGATGCCGTGCTCGACGTCATTGCCACCGTTGCCAAGGCGAAAGATAATGTTTGGGTTTACAGAAAAGCCTTTGATGCTTATAAGCAACAAACTGACCAAACCTTTAAACAATTTTATGCTGAAATTGTGAAACTTGCGTCTATGTGTGAATTTGGTAAAGATTTTTGTGAAGACGATAAAATTCGTGCAGTTGATCAATGTTTATTGATGAAGCTTGTGCTTCACACAAGCGATTCAATTGCCCCAAGAAAATTAATGGAAGTGCCGGATTTAGATTTACCAGCCGTCGTGCGAATATTAGACACCTATGACTCGCTACAAAAAACTACCAACGCTCTAGCTGAAAATGATTTTAACGCAATTGAACGAATCGCAAAACAACCGGTAACACAAACTTCAAGTGGTTATCGATCAACTTTATCAAATCAGGAACGAATATGTACACGCTGCGGTTATATACATGGTTCCTTGCGTACATGACCTGCGAAAGGACAACGTTGTAATTTTTGCCGTCGTGTTGGTCATTTTGAGAAAATGTGCTTCAAAAAGAATCGGAGGCCGACAACTAACACCTTTCCATCAAAAATCAGTGAAGCAGAAGCCCAATCGGGAGCAATAGTATCGCAAGTCGGCAGTAGGACTGAAACAGTTCAGGTACGCGTAGCCATTGACAACGATTGTTCCGGTATTTTGCGCTTTATAATCGATACAGGATCTGATTGGACGGTAATCGGACTTCATCATTTGACTCTGTTGCATCTACTGCCGAGCCAATTAAAAAAGCCTACAGCAGAAATGCAACCCACTGTTACAGCCACAGGCGAAAAAATGACTCCGGAAGGTTATGTTTACGCCAGATTTTATTTTGGCCAGTCATATGTTGATTCAGAATTAGTTGTTTTTAGAAACATTAAAACCCCATTGCTTTCCATCGATGTTGCTAAAAAGTTGAACATTGTTCATATCAACACCAAAGGGTCCCCAGGACACCCTGAGTTTGAAGCAAAGAAATATGCGGCGGGTGCTACTCAGAATATCAAGTCAATTTTAACTCCGTTTAATAAAGGTAAAATCTTTTTAAACTGTGAAACCCGTTGCTCCTCGAGCACAATTGACCCAGAGGGCGGTTATACCAAACTATTGAAACAGCAAATCCTTCAAGAGTACGACGATGTATTTGAATCCCAACCACCAATGAAAGGTGAGAAATTTAAAATTGTTTTGCGCGATGATGCTATACCGTGTTGTATTTCTAAAGCACGACAAATTCCTGTTGCATTTCAACAAGCTCTAAAAAACGAACTCGACGAGCTCTTAGCAGAAGGCATAATAACACCTGTCACAGAGGCAACAGAATGGGTTAATCCAATTGTTGTAGAGCCAAAACGCGACCAAAACGGGGAGTTTAATGGAAAAGTTAGGCTATGCGTTGATTTTCGACACTTAAACAAATACTGCTTACGTGAGCACTACTTCAGCCCTAGTGTGCTTGACGTAGTTCAAAGTATTCAAGCAAATGATGCACATTTATTTTCTAGTTTTGATGCATGAAAGGGGTACCACCAAATAGAACTCGCTGAAGAGAGTAAGCATTTAACTACTTTTTTGACACCTTTTGGACGTTTTCAATACGAACGCGCCCCCTTTGGCATCAATTCGATCAGTGAGCATTACAACAAAAGAATGTCTGAAGAGTTACATGATCTGCCAAATACTAAAAAAATTGTTGATGATAATATCGTATATTCTCCAAATAGTTTAGCACAGCATACTGCCCTTGTAAAGAAATTTCTAACTCGATGTCGAGAAGCAGGTATTCGCTTACAGCGCAATAAATTCATCTTTGCTCAACCAGAAATTACTTTCGCTGGCATAGTACTTAATCATAACGGTTATAGAATGCAAGATAAAGTGATCAAAGCTATTCGCGACTTTAAAAAGCCAGAAAGCTTGACCGATTTGCAATCGTTTCAAGGCATGGCTAACCAACTGGCCCCCTTTAACCGAGATTTGGCCACCGCTTTGCAACCCTTAAGACCCTTGCTGCAAAAAAATGCGCAACCCTTTCACATGAATGATGAACAAACATTAGCCTTTGAAAATGCTAAAGCAATTCTCACCAGTAACAATGTGATTGCGTATTATCGACCCGGAGCGCCATTGCGATTGTTCACTGATGCTAGTTTAAAACATGGTCTTGGTTTTTACTTAAAGCAGCAACAAACCGACAACGATTGGAAAACGATCCAAACGGGGTCAAGAACCCTAACACCAGCTGAAACAAGATACGCTCCTATAGAACTTGAACTGCAAGCAATTGTTTATGCCACGAAAAAATGCCACAATTTCTTAGCCGGGACCGAATTTAATTTATTCACTGACCATCGTCCCCTTGTAAGTATTTGTAATAAGCGAATGCTGGATGACATAAACAACTCCAGAATTTTACGAAGCCTCTTAAAATTAATGGATTATAATTTTACAGTAAACTATATTACAGGTCCTCAAAATAAAGTTGCGGATTCATTTTCTCGCAACCCTGTTGATAACCCTGATGAAACTGACCAACAGCATGTCGATTCACAGGCATTTTTTCTTCGAATTTGCCGTTTATCCCAAGCTGAAATGGCAGATTGTTCGTTTCGATTAGAACAGCTTAAAGAGATTGCTGACAACGACGTGGAGTATCAACTTTTAAAAGCCCAAATTAACCACGGTTTTCCCCAAAACAAATGCGACCTCTCCGATTTGCTGCACCCTTATTGGAACGTTCGTGAAGACTTATTAGTAAGTAATGATGGCTTTGTTCTTAAAGGGACACGCTTACTTATTCCTCATGAATTACGAAAAAGCATATTGTCAGATTTGCATGCTAGTCACCGGGGGATCGAAGGCACAAAAGCAAGAACCCGCTTAATAATGTACTGGCCTGGTATGGATAACGACATTACTAATAAATGCAGAAGCTGTCCCAAATGCGAATTTGATAGACCGAGTAACATCAAAGAGCCGTTGCAACATCTGCCAGTTGCTGAATATCCCTTTCAGATTATTTCAGCTGAGTGGTTCGACCTAAATGGAAATAAATTTTTAGTAATAGTAGATTGGTATTCGGGATACTTTGACGTAAAAGGTCCATTTATCAACCCTGATGCAGCTGCGATAATTAGCAGTTTGCGAGAATGGTTTATAAACACTGCAGTTTGTGATGTATTTTGGAGTGATGGTGGCCCTCCTTTTGGCTCATCAGATGTTAACGATTTTTTAAAAAGGTGGGGAGTTGAGTGGCGTCCGTCGTCCCCACGGTACCCTCAAGGCAACTCTGTGGCTGAATCAGCTATTAAGTGGGCAAAAAGTCTTCTTCGAAAATGCTGGCGTGGCAGAGGACAGCCTTTGAGAACAAATGAAGAATGGATCAAAGGAATTCTGCAGTGGAAAAACACACCTCACAAATCCACAGGTCTATCTCCAGCCATCATGTTGTATGGTCATTCCGTACAGGACGCTATCCCCTGTCACAAAAGTTCTTTATCACGAAGTTGGCATGACGAAAAACTTCGAGTTGACAGGGAAGCAGCAAAAAGAAAAGAAAAATTGGAAAAATACTATAACAGAGGCACAAGAAACCTAGAACAGCTTAAAGTTAATGATCCAGTCTGCATACAAAATAATCGCACTAAGAGGTGGGATAGATATGGACGGGTAATGGAATGCTACCACCAATCACGCCGATACTTGATTAAGCTCGAGTCAGGATTAATAATTCGACGAAATAGAATTCATCTTCGAAAGAGATATTCTCATCCCAAGAATAACACTACATGTAATTCCACTGAACCAAGCAATTACCTCGATGATGGTGACGTCAAAAACAATGAACTGAACGATGATTCTGATGACGAAGTCGGAAACAACTTCAACCGAGCAGTAACCGAGACTGAAAGTTCATGTGATGAACTTAAACGATCTGACCGTAAACATCGGCGACCTCGTCGTTTTGATGATTATGTGATGGAATAATTCAAACATTTACCTCGAAATGACCTTTTATTTTCATCACACAACCTTTTGCTTGCTTATTTGTATGTTTTCTTATTTGTTGATTGCTTATTTATACGCTTTCTTAATCCTTTATTGCTATAACGGGTTTATCAATCTTGAAATTAATTTTTACTTTAAAACTATATTGACTCTCGATCATCTATAAGCCTTGATATAAATAACTTTCAATATATGGGGGGGATGTAATATATTGGTAATTTTAATGTGGCAACACGCAACACATAATTTGTATTTCTTAGTAACTATCACGGACTAGTCAAGAAGACGATGTATAATAAAGAAGAGCAAAACATATAAGACTGACTTGTGCTTTATGAGAGAGAAACGACAGAATATCACAGTTACAATGGGGCAAGTTGAACTGTTGATCAACTTGCCCCAACTCAAAATGTTCAACTTACCCCTTTCAGACAATTTACAAAAATACGGCTAGGAAAGTGTATTTTCTACTCTTAGAAGAAAACTACGTTTATCGTTAGATGAATTAATACTTTGCCTGTCCATGTAGCAAAAAAAATCATCGCTTAGATAGCCTCATGTTTTTGCACGACTAAATATTCTTTACCCAAAAAGTTACATACCTTAGCTTAGTTTTGACAAAACCATCCGCTGTTGCAAACCAATGCGTTGTACTGAAATTTACGCATATTTGAGTTTAAAGCCATAGTTGGTAAGATGCTTAGATGGCGCTTAATAGGCCTATCTTCTGCAATTTTTTGTTTTTTCTGGATGGTGGGTGTTCAACTTGCCCTGATGTTCAACTTACCCCGTCTTCCCCAGTAGGTCGCAATTGTCAAGCTTACCCCGACCTGCATCCAAAGATGCCAAGATATTGCTGTGCGGTCGAAATTTTTTATGTTTAGTTTTTTTGTTTGTAGAGAGATAACTGAAATTTAGGATTGCTGGCCAAGACCACTAAGCTGGGGAAAGTGCCAAATTGTCTTTCTCCGGGATACAACACAATGGCGCGAGTAAATTTTAAACCTATAGGTAATCTAAACAGCAGTCTATAGACTGCTGTTTAGATTACACAAAAAACCGTGGTCAAGAAGGGTGTTTTAGAAGGTCTCGTGCGATGTACGAAGGCTTGATATACAAAAAAGGTCTTGTGACTTTGTTGTATCCTTGGGAAAGAGATTTCACAGCAGTGGTTCTCAACTGGCGGTCCGCATTAGCTTTTCTGCCGGTCCGCAACAATTTATTTCAATTTTACTCTAAGGAGGCCTAGGAGTTCAGAAGTGAGAACAATGTTAGAAGAATATTAACAGAAATTATTGATTTTCCTTAATAACTAAATGCAAGATCAAGGCTTAGATTGGGGAAAATGTGTATGGTTGTGTATTGACCGAGCTGCCAGCATGGCTGGTTGTCATTTGGGTGCAATCGCAAAAATAAAAAAGTTGCAAACAAAAATCTGCTGTTTACACATTGCATATATCGCTGCAAAACATTTATAGCTGCCCAGAAACTGTCATCTGAATTAAATGACATTATGATTTGACCAGTTAAGATTATCAATTACTTGTAACCGAGTATTGCATTTAAGGCTTTTTGAGGCATTGTGTGTAAGTATGGCTGCCCAAAATCGCTATCTCATCTTTCATGTAGAAGTGATATGGAGTTGAGGGAAGAAGCAAATCAATTTCTACGTGAATGAACATTTCCATTAAAAGAATTTTTATCCCATAAAATGTGGATAAGCAAACTTGCATATTTAGCGAATATATTCAGCCGCTTGAATGACCATAATTGCTCTTTTTAAGGTTATTGCATTAATATATTTACAGTGTGCAACAAAACTAATGGTTTCAAAAGAAGTGATGAAGAAAAAGTATGAAAATGAATTAAGAAATCAGTCTCTAGTTATTGACAGGAATGATGCCAGACTATACTTCAACTGAGTTAAGACTGTCATCCGAAAAGACTAAGCAGGAAAAGATAAGAATTCTACAAAGTAACTTTTTTTGAAATTTGAAATTGTAACCAAAACTACAATTTCAAACCTAAATAGGAGTAGCAAAGATAGAAAGTCAACAGCCTTTCACTTAAATAACCGAGAGGCCAAACGTCAGCTAAAGGTCTACAACAACGGTAACTTTTACCGTTCTGTCCAACCCCTATTTACCTTGGGGTAAAACTGGACAGATCACTCACGTTTCGTCATCACTTAGTGGCATTGTGTAAAAAACTATCCTCGCGCGTCACACTGCTGAGGGGACTCGTGGGTTCGGGATGGGGTGCTGGTGCTAAAACACTACGCATAGCCACCTTATCTCTAGTCTACTCAACAGCTAAGTACTGTGCGCCAGTCTGGTGTCGCAGTGCTCACACTCGCCTCATTGACAGTGTCTTGAACGACGCCTTGCGCATAGTTACTGGATGCCTGCGTCCCATTCCAACGGACCACCTACCTGTACTCTCAGGCATCCAGCCAGCTGAGCTTCGCCGAATGGGAGCGACACTCTCCTTGGCTCATCGTGAATCTATGGACCCTGATCATATCTTGTATAGTCTTTTAAGTGGGTCCTCAGATACTCGCCAAGTGAGACTAAGATCTAGACGCCCATTTGTGCCAGCTGCGCGGGTTCTTTTGAACAACCTTGCCAGACTTGGCATCCGCGCTTCTGAATAGACAAATCACAAATGGAAAACGGAGTACTGTGAAAATGTTTCCAGGCTCCGTGCTTTTGTGCCCGAGACCGGTGCCAGGCCTGTTGGGATAGGCTTACCTCGAGTAGCTTGGGTTAAGTTCAACCGCCTGCGGACTGGTGTTGGGCGATTCCATTCGTCCATGCACAAATGGTGTCTCGCTCCTTCACCAAATTGCGAGTGTGACGCCTCTGAGCAAACCGCGGACCATGTTCTAACAGCGTGTCCTATACATCGGGCACCACATGGAGCACGAGGTCTGACGGTTTTGGATGACGAAACTCGATGCTGGCTTAATAACACCACTGCCAGCGTCTGATTCAGGCAGTACAGCAGTCTGGGGTAGTAAAAGGATAAACCCTCGGCCCCAGTCCTGTTTGTGTCTGACCTGTAGTTGATGCCCTTCGACGACGACGACGACTATTTCAATAGCCTACAACGTCTAAGCCTAACATCGGCCAAAAACATCTTCTTCAATATGCCGGTGCCTATCGCGTATCTGAGAAGTTTTAATAAAAACTGAAAAGGTTCTTTACAGTGGTAAGCTACTAAAAAAGCATTTAGGGATAGATTTAAGATTGTTACGGAAACTAAGAAACGTTTCATCAAGCAGCGCCCAACAGCGCTTTATCATTTGAACACCCTCCGATGTATTTTTTTAATAATATGCCAAAGTAGTGCCATGCTTTTGGTCATTTGGTTTTATAAAAGTTACCGCTTAAGTTAAATGTTCGCGCCTTAGACAGAAAAGATTTTAGAAGATAATGAAAATATTGCCCAAAAATAACACTTATTGAAAAGCTACCGCAACCATAGATGGAAGGATTCAGCCTCCTTATCTTTTCTTTAGTTCCGCCAAAGGCATTCTGCTTCAAAACCATAGATAGGTTTAAGATAATCTTAACCAAAAATGCTGCCGGTGTTTTATGCAAAGAGTATCGTTATCATTATCACCACTCTGTTATACGCTAGCTGCAAAAAGTCTGATGTAAAAGTCCTCAATAAAGCACCTTCTTCAGTATGTGATTGCTGTCTACATGCATAAGGCTTGTTATGAAAGTGCAACCTTTTATGGCAGTTTTAAAGAGGGAAATATTTTCAGAAAAAGATTTAAGATTTCTTAAAAGCTAGTAGAATCGTTTAGAAAAGGCAAGATTACGAAGCAGTTAAAGTATGAAGCGTCTAAAAACCTAAAGTTTTAACATCAATACTTCATCTATTCTTTTATCAGATGCTGCCAGTAGTAATCTACCAGGTTTTGAAAGATTTTGGATTCGACTATTGTACAGCGGGTACATTTGCGCCAAAAGCGCGAAAATCTAAAAACTTGTAACATTATTTTCAAATAGCTTTTCAAAAATAGTAATACTTATTGAAAAGCTATAAAAACCCAGCCATCGGAGGCACATTTCTGTGTCTCTTGATGCCGGTCCCAAGCCCGGAAAAATGGGGAATTGCGGCAGGAAGGGCATCCGGCGTAAAACTTTTTTGCCAAAACAGACAAATGCGTAATCATTATCAATCAATACCGGATCTGTCGAAGCCCGGGTTACCAACAACCGCCTCAAGTGTCGCACAGCAGGGCACCTGTGGAAATTATGCTACTGCTAAACATAGTGAAAATAAAAACAGAAAAAGAGGAGAAAGCGAGTAAAGAAGCAGCGAGAAGCGTGGAAAGGAAGACGCTCACTCATAAGGGTGGGTACTTTAAATATTGGAACGATGACTGGAAGGGGAAGAGAGTTGGCAGATATGATGGAGCGAAGGAATGTAGACATGTTGTGTCTACAGAAAACAAAGTGGAAAGGTAGTAAAGCAAGGAACATTGGCGGTGGATGCAAAATATTCTACAACGGAGCTGATGGAAGAAAAAATGGGATAGGGATAGTGCTGAGGGAGGAGCTGGATGAAAGTGTCCTGGAGGTGAAGAGGGTGTCAGACAGACTAATGGCCATGAAGCTGGAGGTAAAAGGGTCCATCCTAAATATAGTAAGCGCATATGCTCCACAGGTTAACAACAGCATGGAGGAGAAAAATGATTTTTGGGAAGACCTGGATGGGTTGATAGAAAGTATATCAAAAGAAGAGAGGATAGTTCTTGGTGCAGATCTTAATGGACATGTGGGCGAAGGAAACATAGGGGATGAGGAAATAATGGGGAGGTACGGGGCTGGAACAAGAAATAAGGAAGGATCAATGGTTGTGGATTTTGGGAAAAGGATGGATTTGACGATTGTCAATACTTATTTTAAGAAGAAAGATGAACACAGGGTGACGTATAAGAGTGGAGGAAAAAGTACCCAAGTAGATTATGTGATGTGCAGAAGGAGGAACTTGAAGGAAATGTGTGATTGTAAGGTAATATTGAATGAGTGTGTCGCAAAGCAGCACCGTAGGGTGGTATGCAAAATGGTTTTTATGGTGAAAAAGAAAAAAGCAGAGAAAGTAAAGCCAAAGATGCGATGGTGGAAACTGAAGGAGACAAGCTGTCAAGAAGCGTTTAGACAAGAGGTGACCAGGATTCTGGGGGGCAAGAAAAGATTATCTAATGAGTGGGACAAAACAGCAGAAATGCTAAGAAAAACAGCTGAAACTGTACTGGGAGTGACATTTGGGAAACGAAAAGGAGACAAGGAGAAATGGTGGTGGAATGAAGAAGTTCAGGAGAGCATAAAAAAAAAAAAAAGACGCAAAAAAAGCATGGGACAAAATAAGAGATGAAAATACTAAAAAGATCTACAAAGAAAAAAAGAGTAAGGCAAAGAAGGCAGTTGCGATGGCAAAGGGACGTGCGTGCGTATGACAATTTGTATGCTAGATTGGAAACAAAAGAAGGTGAAAAGAACTACAGATATAAAAATTTATCCAGATTGTCTAGGCAGAGAGACAGAGCAGGGAAAGATGTACAGCACGTGAGGGTTATAAAGGATGAAAACGGTAATGTTATGGTAAATTCGGAAGCAGTGTTAAAGAGATGGAAGGAGTACTTTGAGAAACTGATGAACGAGGAAAATAACAGAGACCCTAGGACAGAGGAAGCAGAAGTGGTTAATGAAGAGGTAAATTGTGTCAGTAGAGAAGTAAAAAACGCACTAAGAAGGATGAAAAAAGGTAAAGCAGTTGGGCCAGATGAGTTGCCAATAGAAGTTTGGAAGTGCATGGGAAAGATGGAGATAGAATTTTTTGACCAGACTGTTCAACAGACTATTAATGGGTGAACGGATGCCAGAAGAATGGAGAAGAAGTGTGCTTATCCCAATCTATAAAAACAAAGGGGACGCATAGTGCTGTGGAAACTACAGAGGAATAAAGCTAATGAGCCACACAATGAAAGTATGGGAAAGAATTATTGAAGCCAGGTTAAGAGATAGAGTGGAGATCAACAAACAGCAATATGGATTTATGCCAGGAAAGGAAACCACCGATGCCATGTTTGCTCTAAGAATGTTGATGGAAAAGTACAGGGAAGGTCAAAGAGAGCTACATTGTGTATTTGTGGACCTAGAGAAGGCTTACAACAGGGTTTCACGGGAAGAGCTGTGGTACTGTATGAGAAAATCCGGAATAGTGGAAAAGTATGTACAACTACAGTGGTGTGGTGTGCAGTAGGAACTACAGAAAATTTCAAGGTTAAGGTTGGACTGCACCAGGGATCAGCGTTAAGTCCATTCCTTTTTGCAGTGATAATGGACAGGCTAACGGATGAAGTAAGGAGAGAACCACCGTGGACGATGCTGTTTGCTGATGATATTGTGATTTGTGAAGAGACCAGGGAAGAAGTGGAGCGGAGATTAGAATCCTGGAAGTATGCATTTGAAAGAAGAGGGATGAAAGTAAGTAGGTCAAAGACCGAATATCTGTGCATAAATGGAGGAAATGATGACAAAACAGTAAAGATGGAGGATGCAAAAGTGCCAAGAATAAAGGAATTTAAGTATTTGGGATCAACGGTGCAAGAAAGTCTTGGTTGTGAAAGAGAGGTAAAGAAGAGAGTACAGGCAGGATGGAATGGATGGAGAAGAGTATCGGGAGTAATCTGCGACAGGAGGTTACCAGCTAGAGTAAAAGGAAAAGTGTACAGTTCAGTGGTAAGACCAGCAATAGTGTATGGACTTGAGACAGTGGTAGTCACAAAGAAAAAGGTAGAAGAGATGGAAGTTGCCGAGATGAAAATGTTGAGGTTTGCTATGGAGTGACGAGAAAAGACAAGATTAGAAACGAGCACATTAGGAGTGCCGTTAAGGTAGAACGGTTAGGAATGAAGATGAGGGAGGGCAGGCTGAGGTGGTATGGACATGTCATGAGGAGAGACCAAGAGTATGTAGGAAGAAAGATGATGGAAATGGAGTTACCGGGAAAGAGGAGAAGAGGGAGATCAAAGAGAAGATTTTTAGATGTAGTGAAAGAAGGTATGGGGGAGGTTGGTGTGAAAGAGACGGATGTTGAAGACAGAAAGATGTGGAGAATGATGATACGCTGTGGCCACTCCTGACTAAAAGGAAAGGCCGAAAGGAGAAGAAGAAGATTGAAAAGCTATGAAATAGAAGTTTTAAAAATTTGGGGGAATTAAGTTCCCTTCCCCTTGGATCTGCTACTGAGACTTCCTGCACATCCACATCATTATTATTTTGGAAAAATTTAAGTGTATTATGCATTGATGCACGTTTTAAAGCAAAAGTTTGACCGATTCATTTGTAAAACAACTTTCCTAAAGTTACTTCGGTCAAACACTAACTTGCACTTCACTTGACGTACTTTCAGGCACACTTTTATCTTCCGGAGAGCTACCTTATTTTGTATAAAACACTTTCTTTTTCTATTGAAAAAGCTGTGGATAGTAAACTGGCGTTTTTATGCTATTATCCAGAAAATTGTCCAGAAAAGATGCTCAAGAATTAGCTTTCATAACTTACAAATAAACGTCGACTTAAACTCTGAAGATAATCTGTTGACTGTTTAAGGAAAAATTTCAATTTTCTTTTACTGCGCCCTAATGATCTTAACGTATTGTTTATTTTCTTTTGTTCATGTTAAAGGAATAGCTAAATTTTTTCGTTTTTTGCTACTTTTTGGATATGCATATGTATGTTGGAGAACAGAATTGGGAGAAATTACTTGCGATAGATTTTTATATTTCAGTAACAGAATGCGAAAGAAAATATACTGCATTTTGCTAGTACACAATCATGGCTTTAGTATGATGCAAACCGAGCGGCGGTACTGGCTCCCCAAAAAACTTTAAAAAATGGCCTCTCTAATCAAAATATTGCTCTATTTCTTTATAGTAGCACCATGACGGTGGTCCCTATCTGCACCTTAACTTTAGGACGAAAGTAGAGTAAAAACATTGTTTCAATGATCCTAGAATTATGCAATGGGATCATCGTTCTCGAAGCAGCTGCAATGCTGCATGATACTGATGTGGAATTAGCAATTATTGACTCTGCTCACGAAGCTAAAAATAGACGCAAGTACCGCGGTATCGGTAACGAAACTAAAAAGTAACGTGGTACCGGTACCGGTTTTAAAAAAGTTCCGAGCTACTTTAGTACACGGTACTGCTCACCTCTGTGTATCGGTAGGAGGAAGGCCTGATTGTGGGTAGTCCTACCTATATTTAGGTCTAAAGTTAAATTAAGTGGATAAATTTTTATATGCATGAAGCTTTTATTAGACCTTATTTGGGTCAAGTCTAATTCGAAAAAAAACCGATTGGATGAGAGTAAAAGGAAACAAAACTAGTTGCTCTAAGAAATAAAAAGAGAAAAAACGCCGCGCAAATTGTTCTTGCAGGTCCAAAGTGGACCCAAATTTTTTTGAATTTTTTGAATTTGTCAAGATGCTCAAAAACTTAGTTTCTTTTGAACCAACTACTTTTTCTCAAAAACTAACCTTGTATCTCCCTAAAACTAATTATCACTCCAATCGGTTTTTCTTCTACTGTAATTAGACTCGACTCTCATTTGGTTCGCATCGTGGATATTAAACAAATTTTAACCTCTTGCAAAGTCGGCTACTTGGCTACTATGTCGTATGGCAGATCTTTTTTCACATCTTTAATCAGTGTTGTTTAGCCAGTAGTTAATCCACTGTTATCACGTGGATTGCTGTATATCTTCTCGGTAAAGATGTGCTTGGGCAGTCTAGTACTATAATACATGTCTTGTGGAGTGGCATGGCATTTCGGGCATGTGGGAGAATTCCAAAACCCAAGTGATGTGGGTTTGAAGCATTTCTGCCGGTTGTGTTGGAATAGGGCATATACCATATTTTTGAAGGGGCAAATCGGGACGCTTCTTAACAGAAAAAAAATTTGTCCCTAAAAGCAGTGTTTTCTAAAAAAAAAAAGGCTTTCACTTTGAATCAGTGTCCGATTTCTTACTTTGTCCCAAAATAGAATTGTTCAAAAAAGTCTTCGCTTCAAATCTGTCTCGGATTTCACGATTTTTGTTTCTGAAAACTATAACAATCTCGAAAAAAAGGGGTCTGCACATGGAATCTGTCTTCGATTTCTGGCGGGATTTCTTCCAAAATGAGCAGGACAGAGCCCTAAAAATCGAGACGTATGGTAAGCCTATGTTTGGATTCTATTGGTTATTGTCCATTGTTTTCTTGTTAGTCAAAGGAAGCTAGGTTGTGGAATGGTTGGATTCTTAACAAGGTCACCACCAGTGGCCGCTATAATCGTGTGGATGCATCGCCACAGCTCGGCCTTCTAAATCAACAAAGTCGTATAAAATACAATTTTTCTTTCTTTTTTGAAAATTACCGGGTCTTGCAAAAGTCCTGTCACAGTTTCTTTTTCATAAATTTATTGATATTACTAAAAGCTAAAACAATTTTGGTGATTTTAATTTGATAAAATACACTCTTCTTCATATTATTTAACAGCTAAGTAGTGCTTATATTGTAAATTAATTAGTATGGAAGGCAAAAAATTGAGATATTTGCTCTTGTCCGCACCCGTCATAGCAAGTCGGATATCGCTAGTCAACTTAAGGTCAGTCAAAAAACTGTGTACCGGGTTGCAGATCGCTTAACAAACAACGAAACACTCAAGATTGATCCCCTTCAGGTAGACTCCAAGCTTTTAGCCAAAAAATCGTCAGAAAAGCCTTTGAAAACGATCCGACCCTCAAAATTATGGAACTGGCAAAGAAGAAAAAAATTTAGGTTGCTACAGTGTCAAGAGCTGTCAAGAATGAGGGTGGGAATAGCCTTAGGCGTGTAAAGAGACCTCTGCTAAATCAAGCAACTCAACAGAAGCGTCGTGAACGATGTGACCGCCTTCTCAATAATTTGAAACACCATGAAAACCGGATCATCATTTTTTTTATAATAAAAAGACATTCATGGTAAATCCGATTATTAATAAGCAGAACAATCGTGTGGTTGGATTTAACAAGAGCATTTCTGATGTGCGTTGTGTGTCCACAACCAAGTATCAGGCTTCTGCAATCATGCTTGAAGACATTTCTGATGTGCTTTGTGTGTCTACAATCAAGTATCCGGCCTCTGCAATAATGCTTGGTATTGTGGCGTCCAATAGAGAAAAAATGCCACCTGATTGGTTGACGTCAGTTACAGGCTAACCGCTGCTGCTTTCAAGAATATCTTGGCCTCAAGAATCCTTTCCTTGGTGAAAAAAGTGACTAAAGACACTGACTACATCTTCCAACAAAATGGTGGTCCTGCACACACTGCAAATTCAGTTCAAGATGGTTGAAGACAAACATGAATTTTTGCGAAAAAGATTTCTGGCCTCCACAATCACCTGATCTGAATCCACTCGACTACAGTATATGGTGGCACTTTCAGAACAGAGCCTGTAAAATTTGCCACAACAATACAGATAAGCTCAAGTCTTCAGTGAACTGCACATGGGCTTCTATGAGGAAAGACAATATTCGTAGCCTACAGTGTGCAAAGTCTTTCGACTTCGACTCCAGCATGTTTATTGAAGCCAATGGAAAACATATTGCATAATAATCACATATTTGCAACTAAACAAATCAAGAAATAACATTTTTTTCTTAAAAGCATACTATCCTTTAACCAGGGCTTTGAAATAAAAATTACAAAGTGTGACAGAACTTTTGCAAGACCCGAGGTTGTTTATGTCGAGGTTAGATTTTTAACCAAAGTTGTTTTTTCCGCCAATATCTTGTAGATCAGAAGTTATTATATTGCTATTGCTTTACGTAATTCTTTTCGATAATAGCATTATTTAAAGTTGCTTTTTCCCGACAATATTTCATAGATCAGAAGTTCAGTTCAGTTCAGTTCAGTTTTCTTTTATTTCTGCTCCGCCACATAATAAAAATGCAACTATAATTTAAAAATAAACGTAAGACTGCGGATTAGAAAAAGGAAGAAGCAACAAAACGAATGTACGTTATAGCTTGCTAAGATAGCAATGAATTATTTTATAGACGTTGTATTACAAGAAACAAGGTTGCTTCACCTCAATATAAATTTATTTATAGAAAAAAAAGAAAGAAAGGAAGATAAAAATAAGTTGCTTTATTGTTATTGCCTTACGTAATTGTTTTTTGATAATGTCATCATCTAAAGTTACTTTTTCCGCCAATACCACATAGATCAGAAATTGCTTTATTTTTAATTGTCTTACGTAATTGTTTCCGATAACACCACTCTGCACCAATTTTGCTGAATTGGAAGTAAAAGATATTTTTATATAATTCCTGGGTGCTGATTCCAAAAATGCTATCAGTTTTCGTCTATCACCTTGCATTCAGCTACAATCAAACGATCTTCCATCAGCTAATTTTACACATTGCATAGTTACAAATAGCCTACCTTAGTTGTTGTATTAGCTTACAATTACATCGTACAGAGGGCCTTCTAATTCTTTATAACCGATCAATATTTTGCCTTTTAAATGGTTAACTTTTTGTTGTTCACTCGATGGAGCGCTAAGAGATCACCTTCTCACTTTATAGCTTTTCTGGTTAGATGAAGCTTCAAAACACCTTGCCTTGAGTGATCAAAGTCTTTGCTGGTTGTTTTAGTTCAAAGTAGTACAGGGTAGGGCAAAAAAACCTCCCACATTTTAAAGTTTTGCTATGACAATGCTGCTGCAGTTAGTCACTATGTTGTTAATAAACTGCCATTTTGTTTTCTAGAATGAGAGATTTGAATAACGAGTGATTTATTTAAATTTTTTTCAATAACTAGTGAATTATTAAAACTTTTTGAAAATTTTTTGATGTCTAGATATGCTTGGACAAGTAAACATCGTGCATTTACTGAGTAAAATTTTCTCACTAACGGAGAATCTATAACTGCAACCTTCAAAAATTTCAGAAACCATTTCCAAATGTCATTTGCAAAATAATAAATGAAATTCCACTAGAAATAACTCAGAGGGTAATGGAAAACTTCAGAAAACGCTTACAGCAATGTATCGCAGCTCGAGGACGTTATTTTAAAAAATAGTTTACACAAAATGACAATCATGTAGCGTTGTAAATATGTAATAAAAATTTAATAAAGACTTTTCTTGTCTATTTTTTCAAAAAATGAAATGTGGGAGATTTTTTGCCCCACCCTGTACTAGCTAATGTTTTGTTTTTTAAAAGCTGGTGGCATGTCCTAATTACGTTAAACTACTTAAGTACATATACGCAAATCTCTAAAGCTATTTCCTATTTTTAGACTTTTTTATAAAGTATTCTGCAAATCTGTGTTGCTAATCTTTTTAGTTATTTAGATAACCTGTTGCCAATGGCTAGTATTTCTGCTAGACGAAGAAGGTGTAAGCTACACCTGGATGTTTTCTGTTATATTTGTGGATGTTTTACTGTTCCAAAACAAAGGCAGAACATCACAGATTTTGTGAAAAAAGTTTATTTTAGCATACTTCCGTATCAAACTGGGTGATCAGGATAAATCCTGGCACCTTACAAAGTGTGTAGGGCATATGTGGAAAATCTTAAGGGAAAGTGAAAAAGTTTGAACTTTGGCATTTCAATGATATGGAGAGAACCAGCAAACCATTTAGATGACTGTTATTTCTGCATTGTAAATGTAGCTGGATTTATCTCCAAAAATAAATCCAAAATCAACTATTCTAACATTCCATCAGCCATGAGACTCATACCTCATTCTGACAGCATCCCTGTACCTACATTTAACACTTTAACTTAATCATTTAATGAAACAGATACCTGTATATCAGAGGACAGTTCAATTGAAAAGGATGAGTTTCACCAATTTTCAGATCAAGAGAAGCTGCTGGTACTAATCAAGCAGAGTTTTTTAAATGACTTAATATGTGATTTGAATTTTCCAAAAGATGCTACAGAGCATTTAGGATCCAGGCTACACAACAACAATCTACTAGCTCCTGGAACCACTTTTTTATTCTACAAACGAAGAGAGGAAGGTTTGTTTCCGTACTTCAGCATGGACTATTGTTCCGATGTTAAAAAGTTTTTGAAATTTTGTTACTTTCACAAATTTTAGTTTTTTAAATTTTGGAAAGTTTTTTGAAATTTTTGTAGCAAATTTATTTGGTAACTTAGTACGTTATTTAATCGTCTACCTTTTTTGGCGCCTGTAAAGAAGGCCTTGCCAATAACGCAATCTAGGTGTCTACTAAACGATAAATTTCTTAATCTTCTTGCTGGATCTGACCTTCGAACCAGCGACAGCAAAAATATAGTCTAGCTAAATCACAGCTCAGACTACCACAATATCTTCTTTATTAAGAAATATGCTCCAATCCACTTAGGAGCCCGAATAGTATAAATCAAATCAACAGGTTAAAGCTCAATAGCTTAATTCTTCACAATCACGTAGACAACACAAGACTTGCGTTATTGGCAAGGCCTTCTTTACAGGCGCCAAAAAAGGTAGACGATTAAATAACGTACTAAGTTACCAAATAAATTTGCTACAAAAATTTCAAAAAACTTTCCAAAATTTAAAAAACTAAAATTTGTGGAAGTAACAAAATTTCAAAAACTTTTCACAAGGTTAACAAGCAAATTCAAAAAATTTTTCACGAGCTAACAAGTAAATTAAAAAACTTCTTACAAGCTCAACAAGTGAAGTTTGAAGAAGATCAAGTAAATTTGTTAAAATAAGAAGAGCTCTTAAATTGAATAACCTTGAAATAAACTGTTGGTAAAATTGCTTAATTTAATTGAACTGTGTGAAAAGAATAATTTAATTTGAAGACTCCAGAGGGGAATTGCAAGCAAATTCCTCACAACTAAAGGTACCGTGGAATTTGAATTTTCTTATTTAGCTGTGAACTGGTAGTTTATTTTTTTGTGGTAATTGTTATTTTATTTCATTTGGTGGTGTATTTATTGTTAAGATTTTTAGCTATGTCTAGTAAAGATATTGACGTAGGGCTGCCTGATGTTGGCCTGTCTGGTTTGGGGTTAGATGAGGTTGTCCCGGGGGGGATGAAGGTTGGTACTCGCTTAGGGATGATCACTAGATCTATGGCCAGGGGGGTAGATAATGATGGGATTATTGACCCAGAGGATAGTGTCTCCAACTTGGGGTCTAGAGCTTCATGTACCTTTGTTTTGTCTGAAGCATAAATTGAAATTCAAAGGCAGATAGAGACTAATCGCATCATGGCTGATTTAAGGTTAGCCAAACTGGCCCGAGAGAAAAAGCAAAGGCAGGCACAACTGGCCCAGGAGGAGAAAGAGGCAGAGCTCAAGGCGGAGCTGGCCTTAAAAGAAGCAGCATTAAAGGCTGAATTTTTAAAGAAGGACTTGGAATGCCGTAAGTCACGGTCTGGTTCTCAAGTCAGTTCAAGGCGGTCAGCCCACATCAGAACCGAATTACTTCTTGAAACCCATGGTGGGTATCTGAATACTAATAGTCAGCAAAGTAAGGCTGTGATCTCTGGTGGTGGTGGTGAGACTGGTGATGTGTTACTCCCCAAGACTGCTGTCCGGGAGAATTTAACCTCGCAGAAGTTTTCTGACTCAAATAATTTGCTAGGTAGCAATGATAGGTCTCTGCGAGGCAATGTGGCTTTTGGGGCCGCCCGAAGTATGCCTCCTGACTTTGAGAATTATTTAGTTTCCCCTGGTGTGCCAACTGGTCGGGCAGAGACATGCCCTAAAAATTGTAGTCCATCTGGTGTTAATGCTGTTGAGTATGATGGTGGTGTTAAAAATAAGTATGTTAGCGCTGCCTTACCTGCTGTTACGAATGCTAGATCTTGCAATGTTGGTGGTTTAAATTGGAATAATGGATTGTCTTCTGTGCAGTCAGGCTCGACTCAGCAGGACAGTTTCTTTCAATATCAAAATTGTCGTACTTTCATAGATAAGGCGTCTTTGATTAATTACAACGGAAGTAATATGCCATATATTTTCTTTCATAATCGCATTAAGGCTTTAATGGATAGTTGTCCGTTCGAAAATTCACATTTAACTTTGTTGCAAGCTGCTTGTGTTGGACTTGCTGGCCAAAATATTGCTAATCTGGTTGCTGACACACCTGGCCTGTCTGAGGCTAGGCGCATTGAAATGTCTCTTGAAAGATTGTCACAGAGATTTGGTGTTAGAGGTGGTTTTTATGCTGAACCGGAAATCCGCAAGTTTCGTTATGGTGATAAATTAAAATCAGATTCGGCCTTTGCACTAAAAGAATTTAAAGACCAATTGTCTCAATGTTTGCTCTACGCCAAAGCTTATAATCAACCAGATAAAGTAGAAGGTCGTTTTGTATTGGATTTGGCTAAGCGTTTGCCGGATGTAACTAAAAAAGAGTTCTTAAAGTTTTTGGCAAATCGGTTTGGACACACAAATGAGCCTAGTTTTGAAAGCTTATTTGAATTTATAACTGAAGAAGAATCTTACAAGTCGACAGATTTTGGTATTTCACTTCTAAATGCTTTAAGTGAATTGCGCAAATTCGAAAAGCCCCATGATAAAAGTAAAAATGTTTGCCCAGTAAGACAAACTTCCTTTAAATCACCTAATCTCCCAAGAAGGTCTGATATAAATGATAAACAGAAGAAGTCTCCAACTACTAATAGTCGACCAGAGCATCCTATGTGCATCTACTGTTCTTCGAAAGGGCTGGTTGAGCATCATTATTTGTCGAATTGCTCTGAATTTTTGCATTTAACGCCTATTGATCGCAAAGATGTAATTGTTAAATCTGGTCGGTGCTTGAACTATCTGCGTAAGCATTTTGTTAAAGATTGTTTTGCCCCCAATAACTGTAGAAAATGTGGAACTGCATATAGTAGAAAGCACTCTTTCTTGTTGCATGATGCCTTTGTCACACCATCTCAAGCATGTGAGAGTGGTGATAACACTTCAGAACCTTCAGTTACTGTGCGCAAAGTTGGTATTGGGAGTGTGAAGGCTGCCTTTAGTCGTGTCACAGCTGCCCGCATAATGAACCCTGTAAATGGTAAAAGCAGGTTGGTGTATGTACAGCATGACCCAGGGTCACAGGTTACTCTGGTCTCAAACAAGCTGGTACAAGATTTAGGTCTTACTGCATTTGATAATGTTTCATTTGAAATGCAAACAATGACTAGTTGCAAGGCTACCACGGCAGATTTAGCCAAGTTTAATGTGCAGTCATTGCATACTGGTGAGATCTTTGGTAATGTGGTGTCGGTGGTCAATGAACCTTGGAGCGATGATGAAAATACTTTGCCTCATAAACAGGACTTGTGTGTGTATAAGCACTTTAATGATATTGAAATTGTTTGCTTGGATAATTGCCATAGTGTGGATGTGTTACTGGGCAATGACAATGCCCATCTTATGTATGCCAAGCAAGAACGAATGCCATATTGTGTGGTAGGTTCACCACAACACAAAGACAATTTAAGGAGAGACTATCGCTTTAATATCTCTCTTAGTGACCAGTTTTGGGAAAAATGGCTGGAGTTTTACCTACCTTGGCAACAGGGGAGAAAGAAGTGGTTGAAAATGGCACAGAACCTAACGCCAGGCCAATTGGTAATCTTAACCTCAATGGAAGATGTATCAAAACGAGGCAAATACCAACTTGGGAGGGTGCATGAGGTCATTCCCCAGAGTAGAAATGAGAAGCAAATTGTGCATAGAGTTAAAGTTGCCACTACTAGTACAGATGAAAGCACTGGTGAGGTCAAAGTGGTTTATGTATTAAGGGACCTTTCTTGTATTGCCCCAGTAGACTGCCCCTTAGATAGCTGATTTTCAACTTGGCAAGGCTGACGGAGAGCAGACCCTGCCATAATATTTTTACTTGGTTGTGTTGTTATTTTCTGTGTTTTGTTTATTTATGTGCTTCGCTCATTGAGTTTTGTGTTTGAGAATAAGACATTCCTGTTGATAGTAAAAGACATTAGCTGCAGCCTATGCTATTTTGGCCCTATTTACATGTAATGAATCTGAGATATTGCTGTTTAAATTGTAAAAGAAAGCTGTGTACTACTTCTGCCCTGGTGATTCATAAATGCTGACTTTGAAATTGAATTGTTGATTTGAAGCAGGCAATAAGTTGCAGCAAATATAAACTACTGATGTTTCTGTTATTCACTTCTGTGCTGTATACAAAGATATTGATTACAATTGGCTGCAGTGTTAAAGTTAGTGTATTTCATTTATTTATTGTGTTGTGTTTCTTTTTTATTGAGTATTGAGTTAAGTGAAGTTGTGTATTTGTACATCGAATTCAAATGTCTTTGTGATTTATTAAGTTGCGATTTTTCAAACTTCATTTGTGTTTGAAATTTGACAACTGTGTGTCAAATTGGGGCCGCTTTGTTCCGTTCCTAAAAATCGCCCAAATTATGTAGATTCACAATCTCATAAAAAATCTCTTTGATTTCGCGTTGGTCCGGCTCAAATAGCCGAAGAAATAACAGTTTTATAAGTAATTTAAATATTTATATTTATTTACAAGAAAAAATGGCAACACTGCATAACTTCGCTTTATTGAGAACATTCTGGATTTCCGCTTGACTTGTTTTTGCATGTGACGCAATAATGCTTATATGTGATTGGCTTCATTGAGATAAATTCAGAACATTCGAGTAACCTTACCGACTAGTATAAATAAGTTTCGCTGAAAAGCAGTATTATTAAGTCGATGTTTCGTTGTGGTAACTTAAAATTGGAAAATTGTTAACTGTGTGAAGTCATAGTTTTTGAACGCAAGTCTTGGGTTGTCTACGTGATTGTGAAGAATTAAGCTATTGAGCTTTAACCTGTTGATTTGATTTATACTATTCGGGCTCCTAAGTGGATTGGAGCATATTTCTTAATAAAGAAGATATTGTGGTAGTCTGAGCTGTGATTTAGTTAGACTATATTTTTGCTGTCGCTGGTTCGAAGGTCAGATCCAGCAAGAAGATTAAGAAATTTATCGTTTAGTAGACACCTAGATTGCGTTATTGGCAAGGCCTTCTTTACAGGCGCCAAAAAAGGTAGACGATTAAATAACGTAATAAGTTACCGAATAAATTTCTACAAAATTTCAAAAACTTTTTAACATCGGTACAAAATTTCAAAAACTTTCCAAAATTTAGAAAACTAAAATTTGTGGAAGTAACAACTATACATTTGTGTTTTGTCATGACATAGGTGGCCTCCTACATGCGATGGGTTGTGTGTATGATCCAAAGGAATGGCGGCTATTCATAGACAGTTCAAAAGCTAGCTTAAAGTGTGGACTGTTGCACAATGGCAACAGATATGCCTCTGTACCAATTGGTCATTCTGTACATCTGAAGGAAACGTATGAAAATATGAAAACTGAAATCAAATATTTTGACTACAACTGGTTAATATGTGGTGACTTAAAAGTTTTGTGCGTGCTACTTGGCCAATAAGGTGTATACTAAGTATCCTTGCTTTTTATGTCTGTGGAGTAGAGTCAAAACAAAACATTGGGAACAGGAACAATGGCCTAAGAAAAAAGAATTTACACCTGGAGAGAAAACATTTTTAACCAAGCATTAGTAGATCCAAGCAAAGTTTTAGTACCACCTCTACACATTAAGCTGGGCCTAACGAAGCAATATGTGAAAAATTTGAATTAACATGGGGAAGGTTTTGGGTATATTTGCCAAAAATTTCCTGCCTTGAGCAATAAAAATTAAAAACAGAAATACATATTTGATGGGCAAAAATAAGACAGCTCATGAAAGACAAAAAATTTATCAAAACTATGAATCAAGATGAAAAAGAAGATTGGATGGCTTTTAGGCAGGTGAGCAACTTTTTGGGTAATGCCAAACCATCTAATTATAAAGAACTTGTTAAGAACTTGCTTTGCGCATTTTAAAAACTTGGCTGTAACATGAGTGTGAAAGTACACTTTTGGATTACTTCCCAGAAAATTTCGAAGCTATGAGTGAAGAGCAGGGTGAACATTTCCACCAAGATATCAAAACCATGGAAAAACGATACCAAGGTTGGTGGAACGTTAATATGATGCCGGATTACTGCTGGTGTCTTATGAGAGATGAGAAAACGTATGAACATTCTCGAAAGTCAAAAAGGAGAAAGCTTTTTCATAAAATGACACTGTTATACATGTGCTTTTATTAACTTTTATTTCTTTTTTACACCTTGGCATATTTACATATTCTGAATAATGCTCTATACTATATGTATTTCCTCTAACCGTCAAAATTTTGAATTGCACTTTGTGAAAAAAGTTGACGTGATAGAAAAAATCTGAGGTTACTTTTGGAATCAGCACCTTAAAATTAAGCAGACAAGGCTACGTCTTTTTTGTTAAATCAGTATAAAAAATTTTTTACATGCATACCAGTGTAATGACATCGTTTAGAGTTGTTTTCCCGCTTCGCCTTTCTCAATGTGATATCTTAGTATAGGGGAAGGCGGGGCAAAACGATCATAGTTTTTTTAAGTGGCGTAACGGCTCCGGTACTGGACTTAAATAAACGAAAAAAGATTTTATAATTGCTCTAACAATATACTATCTCATGAATATAATCTAAAACCCGTGACAACAGCATAAAAATTTTATTTTAGAAAAATGTAATTTTACTTACATGTCCGTTTTGCCCCGGGCTCGGGGCATAACGGTCATAGTGTCCGTTTGGCCCAGATAAAATTAAAAATAGTAATTATCTTTGTTTTAAATTCAAAGTAGCCTATTAATATTAGTACTTCTGCATTGTGGCAACTAAAAAAATCAAATAGAAACATTTTTTATACAGACATGGTATATAGTGTTTAAAAGATTAAACACGACTGATTGCACGTAAAATTGCACAAAAAAATTCTTGAGCAGTAACCTATAATATGAACATCTATCGTGAAACCACTGCAAACATTTAGTAGGGTGGTGGCCAGTGACTGCCTTACAAAAAGAGGAGTTCGGTGCAAGAAAAGTAGAGGGGCCACTATTTAGTGTTCTAAAAGTGTGATGTCTAAAAAAAAGTTTATCCTTTTAGGAGTGGCCACTTTTTAGTGTTTCAAAACAAAGTGATCTCTAAAAAAAAGGTATTCATTTTAGGATGACACCGTCCTGGTGCTACTATGAAGAAATAGACAATATCTTGCATAGGGAGCCACTTTTTGATGCTTTTAAGAAGGGGGCCAGTGCGGTCGCTCCGTTAGCACCCAACTAAAGCCATCACTGGTGGTGGCTCTTTATAAAGTTATATGCGAAGCAAACAGATATATTTTGCTTCATTGTTTATATTGGCTTTATTAATTCCTTGAGGTTTTTTAACGTAGGCTAATTTTAGTTTTTTTAATGCTGTTCCACTCACGGTGATAGACTTTTTAAACCAAGAACCAGCTACATGGGTGGCCTGTTTTGCTTTAAGCTTTTTATGTGTTAACTTCGCAGTAGGAAGAGGAGATATGAAAAGCTTTTCCATCTTTATTACTTTGTTTAGAAACACTACAGCTAGCCAGTTCATTACACTCATCCACAGTAAAATTTAATTCTCTGTTTGAAATGCTTGTCGCAGCTAAATTTGAAGATACACCTGTATAAAAAGTTTAAAGACATAGGCTATTAAAGTCTGAATCAAACAAACAATTCATCAGCTTTCTGCATCAGAAACTGTGATAACTTTCATTTGGTACAATTTCAATTGCAAGCATGCCGCTTTAGCAATCAACATGCTAGGTGGCTATTAAAAAAAATTTTTTTAAAATCATAATCATTGTTTAAATTTTACTTTGTCAAATTACACTTTGCAACGAAAAACTTTTAAATTTAGTCATCGATTGATCAACAGATCGACTTTACTTTGTATTCAATTTTACAACAAATCTCTGCTAACACGTTTTCACCTGTAAAACACCGGGAACAATTACAAAGCTTCCAATTTTAATTTCATATCTTTAACTAAAATAGGAAAACAAAAGAAGATAAAAAAATTAATGGAAACTTTAAAATTGAAAGAAATAGAGCAGATCTCCGTTTTGCCCCGTCTTCCCCTACGTAACCCTCCTGAGCCATTTTTCAAATCAAACGTAATTGTCATTCTTGTTTAAAGATTGTGAAGCGGATTTCAGTTTTATACTTTGTCAGTGATGGCCTTACAAACGAGGGATCCCGGTGCAAAAAAATAGAGAGGATACTTTTTCGTTTTTCGTGCTTCAAAACAAAGTGATCTCTAAAAAAAAGGTCATTACTTTAGGGGACCACTTTTTGACGTTTTTTAGGGGACCTGGTACGGCCGCTTCGTCCTAAAGCCATTACTGTAGCCTACTTTGTGTTAAATTTTGTATTTGCGTTTATTTCTCTTATAAAATGTTTAATATGGAAAACTGTATCCATCCAAGGTGCGCGTATTTAGGCTACAACCCAGCTTCACATATTGCCGCAAGTTAATTTTGCCGCAATAAAAATAGTTTCTTATTTGTCAACTATAAAAGCAAACAAGAATCGATAACTAAAAGTAATCAAGAATCGATGACTAAAGTTGAGACCTCGATTCAATAAACAACTTGGACTTGATTCGAGTCAAGATAAGACTCTTGCCAATAAATAACTTTTTGATACTCACCAAAAATCTGGCAAAGTCCGGAGTAGCCGTAATTTACCTTGTTTGAAAAGTGAATACCTTTTTTTGATCTTTATTTCACGCTTAGGCTACCAGCCGAAAAAAATTGGTGGGTTAATTTGTTCAAATTTTGTGATGTTTGACCGAATCATGATTCTTTAGTATTTTACGGATGTAAAAAAAAAATCGTGTAGAGCTAGAGTTCTAATCTTTTTTCATGAATATTGTGAAACATCCTAATGTTTATTCTGATGAATGAATGTCATAGGGTATAAAGTTAGTAACTTTGTTGTTTTTTCTAAAACTGAGGTATTGTGAGGTGATGGTAGTGTGAATGGGCATGAGGTTTTCTCTACATTGCTTAGGTGTTATAATTGGATTTGAGATGATGATGCTAGTGTGCTCATAATTGTTATAAAAAATTGTGGCTTTTATGTTTCTGGCGGATCTGAGTATGTACACGGAAGTTTAGCCGTTTACAATAACAGCGTGAGTAGAAGTTATCTACTCACAATGACAAAGTCATTAGCAAATTGTTTTTTTCGTTATGGGCATCGCATAGGCTATTTGTAGTTGCAAAAAACTTTTAATACAGGAAAAATTTAACGATGGCATGAACGTTGTGGCTATAAGTAAAAATTTTGCAGTGAAATCCTTTTACTTTTCAAAACTTGAATTATTAGGTTTTTTATAAGCAAAAACTTGCCGAAAATTTTAAAAAGTTTTCAAATTGTTGAGTAGGCCTTGAAAAATAGAAAAGCCAATAAAATATGCTTTTTCGCTGTAAAGTTAATGCAGGTCAGATAAATAAGTCCAACCACAATTCGACAAACGAGAAAAGTCTGTGGTAAAATCATTACTACAGTAAAACCGGTACCTTTAAAATGTACAGGTCAGCGTGGTCGGCGTGGTCGGCGAGGTTGGCGTGGTCAGTGATCAGCGTGGTCGGCGTGGTTGGCGTGGTCGGCGTGGTTGGCGTGGTTGGCGTGGTCGACGTGGTTGGCGTGGTCGGCGTGGTCGGCGTGGTCGGCGTGGTCGACGTGGTCGGCGTTATCGGCTAGGTTAATGAAAAGAATAATCATTCTGTAAGCTTCTCGTGGACGAGGTTGGTTCGATAAGCTACTTCAGAAAAGCTTAGTTGGTAAGTTTTTTAGAATTCGCTTGTAACAGCAAGCAATATAAAACATTTTACCAATATAATTGCAAATTCTTGTTGAAAGCGTGGACATGAACTTAAGAATAATGTTAGGTATATTTTTGTTGAGTTGTATTTTAAATGTCTGTTTATGTGCTATTGGGTTAAACTGTTTGGTCACGTTCACTGTTCGCCGTTATTAACTTAGCAGACTTAAGGAATTTCCAAAATTTATAAAATGAATTAACTGGGCGGATCGTAAACAAGAACTAAATTGGTTGATATAACTGCCGGGTAATTAAACGTTTAGATGCTTTGACAAGAACTTATGTTGGTCAAAAAGTTCGGCTTTTACTAAAAAAAATTTGCAGTTATAAGTGATAAACGCCGACCACGCCGACCACGCCGACCACGCCGAACACGCCGACCACGTCGACCACGCCGACCTGTGTATTTTAAAGGAACCCAGTAAAACAATGAGAGGAATTAAATAAAAACAAAATTCCACTATTTTTACGAATATTTAACTGTTTGATATTATCGAATAAATTGAGTTTTTTGTGAACTAAGCCTACTGCATATTTTGTCGGGTGTAGTTGGGCGTTGCGGGTATTTAATAATTTTATAAAATATTAATTGTCATTGGGAACAGAGAGAGTCTGTTTAGTTAAAGTGGGGTAAAGGTTTAATTTATTTTGCTATGATTAAATGACGATATTATATAAATATTTTATTTTGGTAAAGATAGATTAGACTCGACTCTGACAGTTTATCGAAACTTCATAATGAGAGCTTTATAGTGACATCTTAGCTTCTGACAGTTGTTAAAAAAATCTTAATTAAAAAAGATTCAATTATTAAAATTTGCACAGTTAAATTAATTGTTTTTTGATAAACTATCCTTCGATTAATTGTTGTTGTAAGCTTGGCCTACCATTTTTTTATGCCTCGATTGGCCCCTGCAATTAAGCTCTTTTTTGGTCTTTGCTTCATCTTGAACAGTTTTTTTTACCTTAAACGTAAAGTCATAGCCGTACCTGCCGGGGAGTAGGGCAGCAATTGCCCTAGTTGACGGAATGGATCCGTCATCCTAAATACACCGATTATGATTAACTTAAAGTACCGTTAGCTAGCCGCGTCTTTGTCATTCGGTGTAGTGTGTTATGTAAAAGTGCTTTTCTTATTTTTGTAAATAAAATTAATGCTTTTTAACATGGTGGCAACGGCGAGATTCGAAGCTACATGATCAAAACGACTGATCGGTAAGTCTCAAAAATGTGGGCAAAACCACAATTTTTCGGGCAGCGATAGAAAAAATTTGGAGAAAATTAAATTTTTCGGGCATCCAAAATTAGCACTAAATGCAGAAAAATGTGTAAGATTTAAGGAGAGGACCTTTTTTATTTTTTGTTCTTCACCCTAAACAAATTTTAGGCCAATATGGCAACCCTACTTTTTAAAAAAATTAAAAAATTTCAGACAGATTTAAAGTGAAGACTTTTTAGGGACAAAAATCAGTAAATCTGGTCCAAGTATGCCGCGATTTTCGAAAAAGTTTCAAAATGTGCCGCAAGCGAAAAAAGGTTAAAAACCATTGGGTTAAAGGATGGCTACTCCAGGATATCCTTAGAGGAGGGGACAACAACAACAACACATTAAGGAAAATATTCCCGCCTCTATACAATAATCACATCGAAAAAAATTATTCGAGAAAGAAACTGCTTTGGAAATCAGAGCATAGTTCTGGTATATATATTCAAATTATTTAGTTACAGGGTCATAACAAGTTCAACTTTGCATTATTTAAAAACAAACAAACAATCGCAATCATTGCTTTATTGAAGAGCGTAGTGTTTGGTAGCAGTAAGTGCACTTCACGCAATAATTGCACAGTGATGCTAACGGTTCACACTTATGCAAAAAAAGCTCTTTTAATAAAAATTAAACACCCGAAACTCCAACAGTGATAAAAGCACAGTTTGGCGTTACCATGCATTTGTTAGCACTTAAAATATATAACGAAAGCACGAGAAAAAAACGAAAAACGTAAAAAATGAACACCAGTCAGACCCTGACTTCTTCCTCAACCCAAGCAACTATTTTGCCTTCCCAACCAGGAATGACATCATCGTCGCGAAAAACCTGACAAATAACAAGTTTCATGGATTTAATCAATCAGGTTCAACCAACTTTTTTTCAACGCCTAATAATTAAAATGTTTGCTTTGAAAGCACTAAGTATTGAGTTCAGGTATTGAAATCATTATGTATACCAAGAACTTTTAAACAGGTCACAACGTAGGTCTTTGCCTGTGTAAAATCCATCGGTCTTTGTTTTAAGAGCCTCTTTAATTTACAAAAACATTTTGTAATAGTGTAAAAAAACTTGATACTTCTAAGAATATCAGAAAACTCTTGACGGCCTTTTTATATATCTCTAGCACACACTTTACAAAATTCGTAGACAATGTCTGAAATATGTGCAGAACTACAAACAAACCTCTTCTTTGACCGTTCCTAATTCGGGATCAAGCGCTTTAAAAACATAGCGATAATTTCCTTCTTTCTTAATCGCAACTTTAAAATCTTCCAGTGTAATATCACCGACACTGCAAAGAAGTATATGAAGTACACAGATTTGGTGATTTACTTTTTTATCATATTAGTTCACGTTTTCTTCGGACTAATTTTTTTATTCATTACAAATTTGTTTCTCTTTTTTCTTATTGACTTAATCCTAGCTAAGCAACGAATGTGTCCAGTTATTTTATTAAATTTTTTTATAATTAGTTTCTATCAGGAATATTTTTACTATAGTTTTATAAAAATAAACAATTTTGTTTGCAAATAGACAAACGTTCTTTTTACAACACAAATAAAAAACAGATCAAATTGCATTACTTGATACTTCTATTAACACCTTAGACATAGCAATTAAAAGTTATAACGAATAAATAAAAACTGGAAACACTTGAGATCGACAAGATAACGTGATAATATACTGTAAAAAAGTAGTTTCTAATTAGGATCAAAAAAAACCTTGAGATACAAAACTACAAATCGACTTTTTCGGAAATATACTAGGATATACTAGTTAATTCAAATTAAATCAAGAGATATAAAACTACTTTTTTTGAAAAATACTAGGTAAAATAAAATGCCCTACCACACAAATACAGTATACTCGTATTGGGTGTCCTGAAAACAGTTTGACAGGCAATATCTTCACAAAACATAAGCCAGGAGTGGAAAACCTGCGGCCCGCAAGATATTTTAATTCGGCCTGCGTGTGTTTGGCAAAAAGCGTATCAATCCTTTCATAAAAAAGCCTTAGAATAAGTTATCAGCACCCGATGAACCCTGTTTATTTTTAGACAACACTAGTTTTTTTTTTTAACAAAAACGCTGAATTTAGAGACAGTTTTAAAGTGATGATTTTTTTTTTTTATTGATCACCAGTTTGTTAAGTCGAAAATGTGTTGCATTATGTCATAACTTTAACAATGCAACATAATCAGACTTCGAGCAATCTTTAATAAAATTTGGGCAAAGCTGTATTGCCCCCCTCCAAATTTTATGTGGGCCACTCTTAATTTTTAATTTTGGAATGTGGCCCGCGAGTCCAACCATGTTCTCCACCCTTAATATCAGCAAATTCAATAAAATTTTGCCCAGAGCAATCTAATGTAATATAAAAAGGTCATCAAAATTTTAAGAAATTGGATGTTTAGTGAGTAATAGTAATCTAAGCAAAACCTGTAAAAAAAATATCAGAGCAAACTACTTTATTGCGTCATAACCTGCTGTTGCCTGTTGCTACATTATCGTAACCCAGACCACCTTGAAGCTACACCTCAATTCATCAAGGAAAATGAATGGCCTCCGCATAGTCCAGACAATAGATCATGCCATATGGGACTCCCTACAAGAAATAGTTTACAAACGATTATGAGAGAAACTGACCAACCAAACGTAGAAGCACTGGATAACATTGTCCTGGGAGAAAATATCGATAGAGGAAATGCGTGGTTGTTGTTGCCTTTTTTCCAGGGATATCTTAAAGTCATCATCATCATCATCATCAATCCAATTTTAATCCGGTTTAATTTCCAGTGACTGGAGGTGGCCGAATGCATCCCACTACTTCTGCAACTCTTCTTACACCTTCTTTCCACCTACATCGATCTGCCGCACTTCTTTCTTTAAACTAATCCTTCTCATGTTTCCTGCGATTTGTTTCCTCCATTTCATCCTCGGTCGACCCTGTTTGCGTTTTCCATCCACTTCATGTACTATAGCCTTCATCAAATCATCTTTCTCAGGTCGTCTCAAAACATGATCATACCACCTTATACCATTCGCCCTTTCCAGTTTATCTGCTGCTTCCTTCAATCCCAACATGTCCATCAGCTCTCCATCCTCTATGAATTTCTTTCATCCCACTCTTGTTCTTGCAGTTACTGCGGCTTGACATCCTCCACTGGCATTCAACCTATCGCCAAGATAGCAAAATCTCTTCACAGTTTCCACTTCACCACACATTAGCTCCTGTTGCACTTCTCCTGCATCATTTGTCACTTTCTCACATTTGCTACAAACAAAAATCTTGCCGCACTAGGAGTTACTTTCTTCAACTAAGAACACCTTCCATTAATCCATTGGTCACATTTTGTAAATAACACTGAGTTTATAGTCACTCTTTTGTTACATATTCCACATGGGTTTATTCTACTTCGTATGACTTCACCCTCTGACCCACACACCAGCACCTTCGTCTTTTCAAGATTCACCTCCAGTCCCTTGCTCTCCAATAAACTTCTCCATTTTAGAAACCTTTCCTTTAGACCCTACATTGTTTCACTCATCAGTACCAAATCATCTGCATACAACAGCTCTTTCATTAAGCCAGCACCATCAACATCCTTCTTTGCATTCTCTGTCACAACATCCACCACAATTGCAAACAATAAAGGTGACATTCTTCTCACTATAAAAAGAGCATCAGTTGTTCCTCTTCCTGGCATAAGCGAAATTGTATATCATCCACCTCCACCAATGCTCTTATCCTTTTCTTTAATACCCTTTTAACAATCTTCATTCCATGTTCTAATAATTTCACTACTCTATATGAACCGCAGTTCGTCACATCTCTTACCCCTCAATCTAGATTCCCACTCTTGGATTACCTCTGCTGCTTTCGAAGCCTTTTTCACAGACTAGTGGCGCTATGTTGTGATGGTACTTGATTACATTTAAAGAGGTGATTAGTGTCATGTGTGTGTGCCAAGCGTAGTGGACTATGGGCATTGTGGCGTGTGAGTATCAGGGTTTATTGCGTGTAGATAAATTTGCAGGAATGGTGATTTGTTAGCTCTGAGCTGTGACAGTTTTGTACGCATATGACGTGGTAATGTTTGTTCTGATGAATGAATGTCATAGGGCAGAGATGGGAAACCTGCAATCTCTATTCAAGTTTTTGTGCAGCCTCCATGACATGTGAGAATGACTATTGTTGATAAAAACCTTTTTTTAGAAAATATTTCAATTTAGAGACAAAACTCAACGAAATCCGGACTAATTCAAAGTGAAGACCGTTTTTATAGAGATCACTTCAATTTAGGGAAGGAAATCAAAAATTCCGAGCAGATTCAAAGTGAAGACTTTTTTTTTTGAGATCACCTCTTTTCGGCGTCAAAAATCAAGAAAACCGAGACGGATTCAAAGTGATTACACAATTTTCTTAGATATTTTAACTTATGCGGCCTCCAATAACAAAAAGGTTCCCCACCTTTGTCATAGGGTATGATGTGAGTATTTTTGTTGTTTTTTCTAGAACTGAGATATTGTGAAACATATTGAACATGGAGTGAAATGAATGATTGTGTGCTTTGATATTTTATTTTTTGACAAGTTTTTTATACGTCACTATTACTCGCTTGTTAAACAACCAATTTCTTAATAATTTTTAAGACCTTTTTATAATTATAAAGGCTGTCAAGATATTGCTTATCAAATCTTTTTTGGGACACCTTTTATTTATTATATCATAAAAAATATCATAAAGAAGTCAAAATAAGTTTATCATAAAATCATAAAGAATTTTTTATTATTATAAATGTTGTCAAGACATTGCTTGTCAAGTCTTTTTGGGACACCTTTTATTTATCATACCATTTCTCCTTTGGTGTTTTATTTTTTATATTCAATTCGCATAATGACTGTTAAATACCTAATCAAAAATATTTCCATTTCCACAGAAAAAATTTATTTAATAGTTTTATGAAAAATGTATCAGTAAAACCACACAGATAACAAAAAACAAACCAACAGGAAACCTCAGTTGAAAGAAGTACCTAACTTCCCGGTAGTGCGTATAGACCTGAATAACGCTAAAACCGTTCGTTACCTTTTGGCTAAAGTAGTTCTCGCTGGTTTCATATCTTTGTCAGTGAAATAAAGAATCATAGTTTGAGGAGCTTCAGCCGGTTTTTCTAGGTAAAAATACAACTTAAAATCTCACTTACGACCACAGCACCACCTCAACTCACGCTGCGTTCTGATCTTTCTTTGAGCGCTCTTTGAAACCGGGGAACGACGCGAGAGTTTGGGCGAGTCATTGAGTTTCACGTGTCTGTGGCAATTCGAGGGAGAAGTAAAAGTGGGCGAATTTGTTAGTCTAACCAAAAACCGGTTTTTATTGAGAATGCGACACTAAACAAATGAAATCACTGGTTATTGAGCTGACCTCGTTGTGGTGTTGTCTTGGAAGGATGAATTACTGGAGTTGGAAACATTCTAAAAATAGAGGAGGCTTCAGTTATTTGAAAATAAACTATATCTCAAAAATTTAAAAACGAAGTAATCCGACTTACAGCGTAAACAAGCCAAAAAAATTTTTAAAGAGTTTTTTTGTGGTACAAAATTTTAATATCGCTTTAAACAAAGTTGATTTCATTGGAGCCAAAAACTTTTCGTGACGCTTTCATCAGTAGCTATCGCGTCAAAATGGGACGAACCAGAAAAAATCAAGGTATTTATAGTATCAATAAAATAGACTATAAATATATAATATACAATAAATATATCAACAAAATAGACTATGTACAGACTATAAATATCTTGATTTTCTCTGGTTCGTCCCATTTTGACGCGATAGCTACTGATGAGAGCGTCACGAAAAACTTTTGGCTCCGATGAAATCGACTTTGTTTAAAGCGATATCAAAAAAATTTTATTAAAAAAAATCGAATAAAGCCATAATGAAAACGAAAGTGACTTTATTAGAGTCATAAATCAAACTAAATTTGAGGCCTTAAACAAAACAGAAACTAGTTTTAACGATGACTGAATTATTTTCAACTCTTGTTTACGCCATGTAGAAAACAATAAAAGATTTCTATTTCAAATAGTAAGCAACAAAATTATGGTTTACTTACGATTTGCATTTGTAATTTCGAAATCTCTTTATCTTTTCGGGAAATTAAAATTGCTTGTTCGGCCTGCAAACACGAAATTACAAAACAAATTGTTATTTTTCTTAATAGTAGAAGCCCCTTATTTGAAAAATCGAGCCAAATTTTGGCAATTTTGCTGCAACAGTCTAAATTTCGTTGATTTAATTTGACTATTTTAATAGAATGTTAAACAACCCAACTAGGGCTAAAAAAAATCAAATCTAAAATTTAAAACAACAGTCAACTCATGTAAAATTCATATAGGCGGGTTTTGCTTATTTGCAAGAGTCGAGATCTTATTTAACCGATCACTGTGAAAGCGTTGAACAAATAAACTGCTTTAAGCTAAGACAAAGATTAAAAAATAAACTATTCATATCGACGTCATACTTTGACAAAATGCACTTCGTGCTCTAATTCTCGAATAAGAACATCTTTCTTGTGGATTTTCTTCGCAAAACGGTCGCGTTCTCTCAGGGCATCTTCTAATTCAACAATAACTTCGGCCTAAATCATTTGAAAACTGTAATAAGTGTTGGATTTCTGATTAATGTACTATACAGTGCATGTACATAATCACCAAAGAAATTTGCGACAATTAAAAAATTATAATTTATTCTTGTTATTAGCAGCGTCACTAACTTCCAAATTATATCAATTTAGAAGTAAGGAAAATTTAAGAAAGTTTTTTCACAAACGCGGATACTTTTTGAATCTAAAATGCAACAAACACTTGAAAGCTAAAACAATAAGCTTGTTTAAAATAAACTTCTCAAAACAAAGCTTAATTCAAAAAACAATCGTTTGAATTTTTTTTAAAACTGCAGTATAGTTTTAGTTGGAAACTTTATCATCCTAAGAGTTATTAAAAACAACAGCACAATTCCATTTATCTTTTAAAAGTAATTAACTTTCTTAGGCAAAACGAAAATTTTTCCAAGCTTGAAAAGTTATTTAAATTTTTTGAAGGCAAAATGCTGAGCAGAAAACATTTGACAATTGTTTATGTATTTTGTTCAAGTAAATTAAACAGCTTAAAAATGATAAATGGATTGTACAGCTGTTTTTCAAAACTTTTTATTTAAACAGTTTTGGTTAATTGAAGTTGTTACAAAAAGAAAAAAAATTGAAAAATACCGTAAAATGCCGGGTTTTACATTGGTAATATAAATAAGCCTTAAAATAATAAGTGATAGCTCTGCAAGGGCTTTTGTGGACATTGAAGCAGTGTTTTGTCAGCAGCGAGAACTCAGTCAAGTGCGCGATTTGTTTTGTTGCTGTTCGTTTTGACTGTTCTCAAGTGACAGCAAACGCTGCTTTGTGATTAATCAAAGTCATACCTTGTTTCAATGGAATTGATTTGTAACATTGTGTACAAAGTAATACGTATGTACATTGTATGCACTTTGTACAAGTCTTGTTCAACGAGTCGTTTGGGCAGCTGTACTACGATTTGCTTTTGCATTGATATACATTTTTAAAACGATAAATATTTCGTCAGATAACACATTTTGTAAACCTGATAACTACAGTTAGTGTTAAAATAATTAACACGTGACACGGGGCAACCAATTAAAACAACTTCATGATGAATGTAGAAAAAAGTGCAAAATATTGATTCAAGTAAGATGGAAGTTACAAATTTTTAAATACTTTATGGTTACAAAAACGATAACATTGCACTTTGTCATTACAAATTTGACCAATATTTTTTTAAATAATTTTATTTTTTCTAAGAATATCAATTTTTTAGCAATACTTTGTGAAGACATCTTTTATTTAGATTGTAAGTTATTTCATCCCGGCGGTTTTGACAACGAATGCTTTTAGTATTAAGTTGAGCATAATAGATCGATTGCTGTAAACAAAAACTTGATATTTGCTCATTATCTTTTATTTCTGTTATCTAACATTCTCTATCCTACAAAAAAATCATTAAAATTAATTATATCAATCACGATTCAGACAAAAAAAAAAAAGAAATTTAACGATTAAACGATCAAATACGGAATGCTTCACAATTAACCTTTTCGGAAATAAGCCGGTCTTGCTCCATGCTGCTTTTTAGTAGATCTTGACGCAATCTTAATATCTCTTGTTCGTGATGTTGCAAACGATTTTCAACAACCGCCTCTTCGGACTTTAAATCGCGAACTTCGGATCGCAACATTTCAAGTTCATTCTGAAAATGGAAAAGTTGCATGGTATGAATGGTTTTTTTATGCCAGATTATAAAATCTTTGACTTTGAAATTTTAAAATAAATAACTAAAAAATTTTACGAATTATCGGTTTATTTTAGACATGCTTTTTAAACATGAAGTTATCCGTATTCTATAGAATCAGAAAAAATGTAGACAGCAAGAAATGGCTGCAAGTTCATACTAAAAAAAACACTTTATCTACCTGAAGACGTTGATTTTCAGAAAATGATTGGTCAAGTTTGGCTTGAAGTATCATGCTTTCTTCAAAAGGGTGAGGATCTTTGATTGGCAGATTATCAACCTCTTCGAGAAGCTTAAAAAGTTTACAAACAAGTGAATATTGAATCTCAACAACAACAAAGGCAGAAAACTTACTATTTTTTGCAAATTCTCAGCTAAAGCACGAACATTAGATAGATCAGTGTTTAATTCCATTTGCAACCCTAAAAATGTTTGAAAAGATGCAAGGTTTTTTGTAAAACTAAACACTTAAACAGATAAAAATTCAACATTTTACACTTCGTTTTTGATTAAAATTTATAGCGCTTTGAAGTCTGATATAGTGTTTCCTGAAACTCTATACCTCCTGATGAGCCATAAAGGTAAAACAGGCTGTTGAGGTTTTTTTTAAATCAAAATTTTTTGCGTGGCTTTTATAATTTAATCGGCTGCTCTGAATTTTCACAGAGCTCTCTATTGACGATGTTGTCACTTCTATTACTATTATTATTCCATATATAGGTATGTATAATATACTCATATATACAAAGTGCTTTTAATTAAACTATTACAGTGCTCAATGATCAAATTTAGAGCAAATTTTGCCTATTTTTTATTCTATTTTTATGATAGCTTTAAAAAGCATGTTCATTCTTCAAAGACTTTTCATCTGACACTCATCTGGACGAATCGTCAGAATGAACTGAGAGCAATCCGATCATGGTTATATAGGCAAAGAGAATGAGTCTGATCAGTTAAAAAAGGCAATTAATCAGGAACAGAAAAGGAAAGAAAACGAGAGTGTGTCAGATTGGTCAAGATGCTCTCATCTGATGCTCCTCTTGACCAATCAGACACACTCTCGTTTTCTTTCCTTTTCTTTTCTATTGCTGATTGGCTGCCTTTTTTAACCGATCAGACTCATTCTCTTTGCTGATATAACCACGATCGGATTCTCTCAGTTCATTCTGACAATTCCTCCTGATGAGTGTCAGATGAAAAGTCTTCAAGGAATGAATATGCTTTCCAAAGCTATCTTAAAGTTTTGTAAGGCTAATCGACTTTTATTTTTATCTCTGTATTTATCCTCCTGACTCACAGGAAAGCAACAGAGGCACTATACATAGAGCAAACAATTACCCCAACCTGCTTCCAGAGATGCCAAGATATTGCTGTCTCCTTGAAATTATTTTAATAGAGATATGACTTTTTAATTTAAAACTGTTTGCCAAGACCACCAAGCAGGGGAAAGTGCCATAAAGTGTCTTTCCCAAAGACACAACAAAATCACGTGAGTAGATTTTGAACGAAGACCATGTTGATTACAATCCTAATGCTCTAATCACTCTGACCTAATAAATACATATACGTCATATATACAATATATATAACGGGTTTAAAAATTATTTTATTGTTATAAATCTTTTGGAAAGTTTGACTAAAATCTGTGAACTGCTTTTGCTGCAAACCATGATACATTCAAATGGTTTTCTCAAACACTTTGGTAATTTCTTCAAAAAAGTGTAAAATTAAATTATTTGCCTCCTCTGCTTTTCTTTCAACATTGTCTGAAAATTAAACAATAGCAAGAGTTTGACATGTAGCCCAAGCTCAAGCAAAAAAAACAACTATTAAAACTGAATAAACATTATTATTACATTATTAAATTTTGGTGGTTTGCAAAGTTAACCATCAGAACATGGATGAGTAAACATAGACAGATTTTATCTTTGATTAAGGCAAGAACAAATTATTATTAGTGATGTACCAATACTTAAGTATCAGTATCGGTGGTATCAGCTAATAGTATCGGTAAATAAAGCCAATACCTGCCGATACTTTTTAAGCACAAATATAAAAATTTTTAAAAATTTTTTTGTAGTATAAATATAAAAAATTTTTGTTGCCCCCTGGAACTGGATTGGATTTCTAATATAATTAATGATTTCTTTTTAAAGATTTGTAATAATATTGTAATGAATAATTAATGATAGATATAGATACCTGGAAAAAATTTAAAATCCAATAACAAGCTAGATTTAGTAAATACATTTTTTGGTGTTACAAAAGCTTTTACTGATGGTGCTCAATAGATAAAAAAGTATTGGTGGTATCGGTATCGGCTCTAAATGCTGGTATCGGTACATCACTAATTATTATCATCAGTAATCTTTAAATAATGAGAACAAAGTCATTTCAGTTTAAGGTTATGCCAAATCTGATAAAAATGGCATGAAATGGCAACCATTTTAAAATTCAATGTTACATATACTTTAGCATTTGCTCTGCACAAATCTTACCCAACTATAACTTGACAAATTAACACTAATATGGAATTGATGAAAGCCAAACTTATTCATAAAAATGCTATTAGTGTTTGCAAACAATAATACCAATCATCTCTTTTACTGTAATTAAAAAATTACACAACACATTATCATAGGTCTATGTTAAAATTAAGGCAGAAAATTATAAGACAGATTATACACAACAAAAAATAAAACAAAGGTCCTTTTTGAAAGACTTAATTACAAGCAAGAAAAAAATCTGCAGCAACGATTTAATACTGAAAAACTACTCACTTGATTCTTCTTCTGTCAACCGAGATTTGAAATCAGCATCTGAAAAATTTCTCCACCTTCATGAATAATACAAAGTTTTTAATTAATAAAAATGTCAATTCATATCATAAAAATTTGTAAAATATAAAAGTGAGTCTGTTAATGAGCCAAAAACAATGAATGAAGTGCACCCTGTGTATGGGAAAAAATGCTAAATTTAAAGTAGTATTCAGAGTTTGTAGGACAAAATCAAGTAAGTTATGCCATCAATGTCTTAAAGTCATTAAACCATGACCCAGTATATCTAACCATAGGCATGCATTGCATGAATCAGATGACAGTTTTCATGTCAAGTTCTGTTTCAAAAACAAAGATAGCTAGAACTGGAAAAAAATTATTGGTGATTTGAGTAAATTTCAAGGCTTTTAAAATTGATACTGTATTGTAAAAAAGCTTTAAGATTTTCTGCACAGCATTATTATCGAAATAAAGGATTAACAGTAGTTTTCTGAAGAACAGCTTGAGGACATTATAACTATTAGTAATATTATAATCAGAGAAAGTAAAGCCAAAGATACGATGATGGAAACTGAAGGAGACAAGCTGTTAAGAAGCGTTTAGACAAGAGGTGACCAAGATTTTGGGAGGCAAGGATAGGTTACCTGATGAGTGGGACAAAACAGCAGAAATGCTAAGAAAAACAGCCGAAACTGTACTGGGAGTGACATTTGGAAAATGTCGTCGTCATTGTTTGAAGCATATCCACTCCAGGTCAGACACAAACAGGACGGGGGCCGAAGGTTTATCCTTTTACTACCCCAGACTGCTGTACTGCCCGAATCAGATGCTGGCAGTGGTGTTATTAAGCCAGTATCGAGTTTCGTGATCCAAAACTGTCAGACCTCGTGCTCCATGTGGTGCCCGATGTATAGGACACGCTGTTAGTACATGGTCTGCAGTTTGCTCAGAGGCGCCACACTCGCAATTCGGTGAAGGAGCAAGACCGCATTTGTGCATGGATGAATGAAATCTCCCAACACCTTCATTTGGACACCACCATTTGGAAAACGAAAAGGAGACAGAGAGACATGGTGGTGGAATGAAGAAGTTCAGGAGAGCATAAAAGAAAAGAAAGAGGCAAAGAAAGCATGGGACAAAATAAGAGATGAAAATACTAAAAAGATCTACAAAGAAAAAAAGAGTAAGGCAAAGAAGGCAGTTGCGATGGCAAAGGGACGTGCGTGTGTATGACAATTTGTATGAAAGATGGGAAACAAAAGAAGGTGAAAAGGAGTTGTACAGATTGGCTAGGCAGAGAGACAGAGCAGGAAAAGATGTACAGCATGTGAGGGTTATAAAGGATGAAAATTCGGTAATGTTATGGTAAATTCAGAGGCAGTCTTAAATAGATGGAAAGAGTACTTTGAGAAACTGATGAACGAGGAAAATAACAGAGACCCTAGGACAGAGGAAGCAGAAGTGGTTAACGAAAAGGTAAATTGCGTCAGTAGAGAAGAAGTGAAGAATGCACTAAGAAAGATGAAAAAAGGTAAAGCGGTTAGGCCAGATGAGTTGCCAGTAGAAGTTTGGAAGTGCATGGGAAAGATGAGGATAAAGTTTTTGACCAGACTGTTTAACAGACTATTAATGGGTGAACGTATGCCAAAGAATGGAGAAGAAGTGTGCTTATCCCAATCTATAAAAACAAAGGGGACGCACAGTGCTGTCGAAATTACAAAGGAATAAAACTGATGAGCCACACAATGAAAGTATGGGAAAGAATTATTGAAGCCAGGCTAAAGGATAGAGTAGAGATCAGTAAACAGCAATATGGATTTATGCCAGGAAAGAGAACGCCGATCCCTTGTTTGCTTTAAAAATGTTGATGGAAAAGTACAGGGAAGGTCAAAGAGAGCTACATTGCGTATTCGTGGACCTAGAGAAAGCTTATGACAGGGTTCCATGGGAAGAGCTGTGGTACTGCATGAGAAAATCAGGAATGAGGGAAAAGTATGTGTGACTTGTACAGGATATGTACAAGGAAAGCAAAACTGTGGTGAGGTGTGCAATAGGAACTACAGAAAGTTTCAAGGTTAAGGTTGGACTGCACCAGGGATTAGCGTTAAGTCCGTTTCTGTTTGCAGTGATAATGGACAGGCTAACAGATGAAGTAAGGAGAGAACCACCATGGATGATGCTGTTTGCTGATGATATTGTGATTTGCAAAGAGACCAGGGAAGAAGTGGAGCAGAGACTAGAATGCTGGAGGTATGCATTGGAAAGAGGGATGAAAGTCAAAGATTGAATATCTGTGCATAAATGGAGAAAATAACAACGAAACAGTGAAGATGGAGGATACAAAAGTGCCAAGAGTAAAGGAATTTAAGTATTTGGGATCAACGGTGCAAGAAAGTGGTAGTTGTGAGAGGGAGGTAAAGAAGAGAGTGCAGGCAGGATGGAACAGATGGAGAAAAGTATTGGGAGTAATCTGCGACAGGAGGTTACCAGCTAGAGTAAAAGGAAAAGTGTACAGCTCAGTGGTGAGACCAGCAATGGTGTATGGACTTGAAACGATGGCAGTCACAAAGAAACAAGTGAAAGAGAAGAAAGTCACAGATATGAAAATATTGAGGTTTGCTATGAAAATATGAGTACATCAGGGGTACAGTTAAGGTAGAACTGTTAGGAATGAAGATGAGAGAGGGCAGACTGAGGTAGTATGGACATGTCATGAGGAGAGACAAAGAATATGTAAGAAGATGATAGAAATGGAGTTATCAGGAAAGAGGAAGACCAAAAAGATTTTTAAATCTAGTAAAAGAAGATATGCAGGAAGTTGGTGTGAAAGAGACAGACATTGAAGACAGGATGGTTTGGAGGCAGATAATATGCTGTGGCTACCCCTGGTTGAAGGGAAAGGCCAAAAGGAGAAGATGAAGAAGTAATATTATAATCATAACTGTTTTTTAAAAAAGGCTATTTAATTTTAACAGCCTACTTTATTGTTTTAAAGCTGCTTTTAAATAATTAAGGATAAAGATGCATATGTTTTATTTCTCACCTTTGCTTTGACACTGATACAGGACTTCTATATGACTTATCCATGTAAGTGTGCTTTCTCCCACCTATACTGGCAGGCTTAAAATGAGCAGCTAGAGCCAAAATCAACTGCATAATAGCCTTGACATTTCCAGAAGTTATTTCTGCAACACAAAATATTGAATAAACCTAATTTTATAGATTAATAGAACTAAAGCAATTTATGGTACCTATACTTGGTACAGTCAAGGGTAAATTGTATGCTGCTAACAAGATAGATCTCCAGTGAAATGAAAGCAGATATGCCAGTTCACTATAACCAAAGCATACTGCCAGAGTAGATAGCCAGTGGTCATTATGATATTAAGCTTACAGCAGCTTGAAAACGTCAATAACAGCAGACAAGCACTGATCAATAAAGTAATTTTAGATAATAAAGTAATTTAATAATAAAGGAATTTAGATTTTTTAAACGTTTATAGTAAAAATTATCAATTACAATACTATTTAACCCTTTCACTATGGCATTCGAAATTTCATAAAAAAATTTTTATTTTTCTTTATCATTACAGCTGCTGCAAAATCACTTGAGACCTAGATCATTTTTAAATGTTCTCATTGCCATAGAGTATTAAAGCCATTCTTTACAACACAAAAACCTTTTTTCATTTACAGTAGTTCAATTATGATTTTTAATGTGTAGACAATGTGCTATTGTTAAGAAATAAAACTGCATCAGGGTTTTTATGTGAAACAGTAGTGATGAGAATGCATAGTAAGGCAAGCAAAAATCATAGATTTAAAGTGGAAGTTTGTGGAGGGGAGTTTTGAATATTTTTAGTTTACTCAATATGCCTGGAAAGTACACTAGTGATGAAAAAAACCTTGTATTTTTGCATAAAGGCAGGAAAAGATGTCAATAAAAGTCATACATATGAGCAGAGTGGAAGAGGGAAAGCAACCAACAGGAGGCTCTTGGCAGCAGCCAAAGAGCTTCCAAATAACACTGTTCCCAAGCATAAGTTTGGTAGAGGAAGGAGAAGACATTTCGACTGACTGACACCATGATGAAACAAGAACTCCAAAAGAACTCTCATTTGACAGCCTTGGAGTTGCAAAATTTCCACCCAGAGCTGCTGCAGCAGATAAAAATCCGAATAGTCCAGCATCGCCTTCAGAAAGATTTTGATCTTACTACTCATAAAGCAGCCAAAAAGCCTCTGAGTAATGAGAGAATGAAAAAACAGCATCTTGCCCTTGTAAAGAAACATGCAGATTGGACAACTGAACAGTGAAGGAAAGCGGAGGTGCACCCAGGGGGCTGATTTAGAGGTCATGTCAGCCCCCTTTTCACCTGATGTCAGTCCCCTTTGCATGCTAATATGCAACTAGATAAAATTTTCGCGCAGATAAGTGACATTTCATGCCAACTTAACTATAATAAATGGTTTCCATTTTTTTAAATAGTAACTCAAAGGATAGACACAAGCGTGTTTTCGCTATACTCTTTCAGTGTTTTTATTGACACGTCACACATATGTTGTGTTAAATGCAAAAAAAACTTGTTTTTTTGAATTGTCCCGTACTATCTATTTTGAATATCTATCTACATATTTTTGTCATGTCACAATACTAAATTTTTCCTGCTTGCATACTCATTTGCTGCTACACAATCACTAATGTTTAAGTTCAAATAAAATTGCCAAGATCTTCCAGGTACTTTATTGATGATTTTTGTAACATTTTACTCAAGATCCCAAAAGAGCCTAATCGACAGCTGCAGTTAAGAACCCATGATCTATTCATTATAGCAATTGCTCTGACTTAAAATTGATGAAAGCACTTCACAAAACACATGTACTGAGGTTTAATCATAAATGTAATAAAAATATTGTCTAATTTCCTTGCGATTTACCACCAATCATCTGTTGAAATGAAGGTACTTATTCTAAGTAAACAATCAAGCTGTTTATCTATTGACTTTATCCCAGTTCTTAACCATTAAACAATGCAGATTAAAAAAGTTTGAAAATAACTGTTGTCTTCCAATAGGGAGTCTCCACTTCATTTCGGAAAAAACAATTACACTGAAAAAAAAGGCAGCAGTTTCTTTGATCATTTCATTTGGTGCTTTTGATGTGTTTCGGAATATACCAAAATTACTTTGATTTTGCGGCCGATTTTTTAATTGCTGAGGAATGCTTTGAAGGCACAAAATTCATGCTGTAACAGGAGTTTAAGAAAAAAGGAAAACGAAAGCATTAACCAGACAGCGAATAGAAGCAAGACACCAAAAAATATTACATGCATGTTGTAAATCTGTATGATTATTCTTCACAATCACATAGTTTTATTAAAAAGAAGGACATTTGGGCATTTTTGAATGTCGTCGGAAGACTGATCAATTTTTATATAGGAAAGAGGACATATATTCTCCTAAGCTTATAGTTGTTTGATGTTGCTCCTACCTAGAACTCATTGTAGGAAATGAAATAAAAAATAAAGCTAATGAAAAAACACAACTTAACCTGTTTTACTTACCTTTTTAAAAAAAACGTAAATGATTTGCAGCACTACTTGGCTTTTAGATATTAAGCTTAAACCTGCAATTGCTGCCGAACTGGACAAATGACGCCATTGTGCAATGTCAAAAGACACAATGGTGCTAAGCATTGTGCTTGCACGCAAAAGTTAATAATAGACTAGGCAGTTTACAGAAAAAAAGATGATGGGGGTGTGGGGGGCAAAGCCCCCTCCAAATTTGAAAAGATGTTGGAATTGTGTCAGCCCCCTTTTTTTGAGGCTGGGTGTGCCCCTGGAGGAAAGCAATGTTTTTGGATGAGAGTAATTTCCAAGTTTTTAAGATGGGGTCTACCACCATGTGGTGTCCAAGATCATTTCATCACTTTGACCCTCGATACACAGTGTCCAACTGTTAAACATTTGCAGTCAGTAATGGTATGGAGATTTTTTTAAGAAGAGAAAGGAAGGGGAGGTCTGTACTTTCTCTCAAACAACAAAAAAATGAATGCCAATGTCTATCTGCAAGTCTTGGAAGACTACATGCTCAACTTTTACAACATGCATGATAATGCACCCTGCCACAAGTTACAAGATACCTTGAACAAAAGCAAATAAATATTCAAGATTTTACATACAAAGAAGATTCAAGAGAATGGCCTGGCAACAGCCCGGATTTACAACCCATCGAAAATTGCTGGCACAAGATGAAAAAAACTTTGTCAGAAAAGAAAACAACAAACCTTGGAACACTGAAAAAAGAGTTGAAAAAAGTGTGGTGCCAGATGACAGCAGAATATTTCAGAAATTTGAGTCACTCTATGCCCAAGCATTTGCAAATGGTAATCAAAAATAAGGGCAATACGACTAATTAATAAAATATGTGGTTATGGTTTTAACAAAAGCAGGAATACAAACAAATTTTGCATTTTTCTCAAAAAACTAGGCAGGTCTCAAGTCATTTTGCGGCAGCTGTATCTTTGAGAAACTAGTAATAGCATAATTGATTAAAAAAATTTTTTTAGAAACTCTAATTTTACTACAAATTGAGCTGCTTTGAAAACAAGAAGTACCAGATTCGAGTTTCGCCCTTGTTAGAGCTTGTCAGTGATGCTTATCTCACTGCAAATCGAACCGACTACCTGTGGTCTTCCAGGCAGGAGACATCACCACTAGACCACACAAGCCAGACAACAATTTGCCTCAAAGCAGCTATAAGTATTTCTTGGATTTGCAGCTCAAGGTGCACCTTATGACTGAGAATAACCCAACAAGTGGTTAAGCAAGTGCTTACTCTCTTAGAACTTGCCAAGCGAATGAAGAATTTCAATTTTATATAGTTAAACACGAGGATTTATTTGATTACAAATAGAGCTGCTTTGAAAACGAGAAGTACCAGACTTGAGTTTCGCTGTTGTTAGAGCTTGTCAGTGAGCTTATCTCACTGCGAATTGAACTGACTACCTGTGGTCTTCCAGACAGGAGACATCACCACTAGACCACACAAGCCCACAGTTGGCTCGATTTGCAGTGAGATACACATCACTGACGAGCTCTAACAAGAGCAAAACTCGAGTCTGATGCTTCTCGTTTTCAAAGCAGCTCGATTTGTAATCAAATATATCCTTGTGTTTAACTATATCTAATTTTACTGGTACATATATTGGTTCTTGTTCACTATTTATCATGCTTCCTTTATAAACTTTTAAATTTTAGGGAATCCCAAAAGCCTGCAAGGTTAGTAACAATAAAGGGTGAATGAAACCACATATATGTACCAGTAGGGTTTACTGAAAAGTTTACTAGTGCACATATGTGCCATTCATATTTTTACAACCACAGTAGGTAGCTAGCATTCCCTAACAAATAATGTTATCACTGTTACCCACTCAATGTAAATATTATTCTGTAAGAATTTTTTTCATTTGGTGGTACACATGAGTACTAATAGTAGTGAAAGAGTTAACATAAAATTTTTACCTTGAACGGAAAGATGATGTAGTTTAATTCCACTATTTTTCATAAAGTTTAAAATTTTTACAATATTTTCCTCTTTTTCTTTTTCATTTGTTGGCTGCAAGGCATTTATTTCTTGGCCAGCTAAAATATGAAGCTGATAAATCAATTAAAATAAAAATAAAATTGAAGCACATGGGAGCATGTGCTTTTTTAGCTTTTCAATGTTAGATTGTGTACTGAATGGTTGATCCAAGACACTTGCCATTGTATTTTATGCAAGTTGAATTTCAAATTAACAAGATCTTTGATTATTATTTGCCTTTGCAGGTTTCCAAAATTGACCAATAATCAAACACTAACAAGTTTTTCTGATTGTAATTGCATATTTCAATTTATAATATAATTTCTAAGCTAACAAATAATTTAGTTTAACCTTAATTGTTTAAACAACTGAAAATGTTAAAAGAAAAAAGATGTATTTAGAACAATATTAAAATGTTAATAGTAAAAAACAGGCTATAACATAAGCATACATTCTATAATAAATCTAACACATAAGTACATAAAAAATTTTTTCATGCTTAAATTCTGAAATTTTTTTTATTAGTCACATCAATCATGATTGAAAACATTCTAGTACTTACAAACAATTTCTACCACAGCAGCTAAAGCAACTCCATCACATAAATCTTGACTTAAATCAATTATATGTTGTGAACGTTTTTTTAATTGACTGTTAATCCAAGCTGTGTATGCTTTCACTTGTTCCTGTCAAAACAGAGTACATCTTAATAAAAGCAGTTAGACTTGGAAAATTTTTAAGTTGTATAACAAGATAATGCATAAGTGGATAAAATTTTATCTAAACATCTTATCATTTTGTTTAATAAAAACTATATTTTTATTGCTGTAGAAATACCTAATCTTCTTTCATTGTAATCAATTGATTGGCATCAGCATAGCATAGGAATTATTGAAAAGTGCATTCAGTTTTTAATTTATCAATTAATTCTGTTATTAATTAAATATTGGGTTGTTTTTTTGCTTTTCTTCAATCTTTCTACTTAGTAAAAAGTTGTTTAATTTCTCTACAACAAGACACTTCTGTATTATAGCAATTACTTTTGTTATTAATTACAAAAAAATTAAATGATTTTATTATCATCTAGAAATTAGTGTTCATGTAAATGATAAACAATCAAAACTTTTTTATGTTGGCAATCATCTCTAACCAAATGAATTTTGTCACTTTTTTTATAGTAGATATTGATTGAATAGCCAAGCACAATTGATGAGTGTGTCAAAATCAGAAGCTTAAAAATCAGCTGCCTGCTCCTTGCAGAAATTTTGTTTTTCATGCCAACTCTTGAATCTGGCTCCAAGCATGCAGTAAATTGATGGTTTTACAGCTCAACATAACAGTGCTGAAATGAAAAATTGCACAATAAGACTGAACTAATTCATCTTTATAAAAAAATATTCAACCCAAGTTCTTTGCCAGCAAAAAAAATCTTCAAAATAAGGAAAGTCAAGTATGGAGCTTCTTCAAGAAAGAACTGTAACTTTTTTTGCTGTTAAACCCAGCATTTCTCAAACTATGGGTTGCCAAGACTATGTGAATGGGTTGCAAAAGCTTGTAAATTACCGCATGTGAAAGAAAAAAATCTGCACAAACAAGATTTCAAAAGTGAAGACCTTTTTAAGAGAACATTACAATTTTAAGACTAAAATCAAGTAATCAGAGTCAGATTCAAGGTGAAGGCCTTTTTTTAGAGATCACTATGTTTTTGAGCCAAAAATCAAGAAATCAAAATAAGTTTGGTCACAAAAAATTTCTGCCCACACATATACAGCCAAAAATTAGACGACCATTGTTAGTTTACATAACAATTTCATTTTGTTTCAATAAGTGCTCACTCAAATTTATTTGGGTCACAGTCATATTTGTAAATCATTGTTTTTAGCGATTTTGGGTTGCAGAAAAGGTTTGAGAAACGCTGAATTAACCAGAAATCCCTCCAACAGCACCAGGAGGAAATAAAAAAGAAATCAAGAGAAAAAGGATTTTTTCAAAAACTGATAGTAACCACAAAAGGAGTTTTGGGTTAGTTTCATTAACAAAATCACTCACTGGCACTTCTTAAAGAGACCCAAAGTATATTATGTTATGACTGGACAAAAAAAATTAATATTTTTACAATAAAATAGAAACAGTTCATTTATTTAACAAAACACATAACACTAAAATTAAAAATCAATAAATGTCAAGTTGTGCTTCTTTGAAGCAAAAAATCATCTTAGATAATTCAACCACATTAAATAGTGTGAAGGTGAGGTTTAGTTTTAGACTAACCCTAACTCTCACCCTAACTGAGGTTGCTGACCCAAATCTATCTAAATATATATGATATGTATCCACCTCATTTCTTATATTGAGCAGAAAAATGCTTCTCACAATGTTGGGAAACAAGTGAAAAGTGGCAAAAAAGCTTTATTTGCCCAAGCACTAGTAGGAACTAGTAGATTGACAAAGAACCTAGATACTTATAGCTTATTTAGAATCTTGGTTAGAATCATTAAAAGCTTCTTACAATGAAGTAAAAAAGATAGTGGTAAGTCAATATGTTTGGCCATAGAAACATTTTAGTAACCATCATTCAACATTGTAAGGGTCTCTTCCAGAAGGGACTAAAAGAGCTTTTTGTCTGTAAAACTAACTGAAATCTCCCTACAGCACCAGGTGAAAAAAAGAAACTAAGAGAAAAAAGATCTCTTCAAGAAGCGATAGTAATCACAGGGGAATTGCAGGTTAGTTTCACATACAGAAACTGTTTACATTGACTTCTTGAAGAAACCCCACAGTAAATGATGACTTTTATCATTTTAGTCTCTTGCATTATCTGATTGGGTGGCAATGAATGCACAATACCTTTTAAACTTGTGGAATGGTTTGCTAAACCTTATTTTCATTTCATTATTCTTTGCATGAAAGATATAGTCTCATTTACTATATGCCATTAATAACCTTGCAGGCTTTAAGAAGTTCCTAAAATTTAAAAGGTAAAAACTAAACTTTGCAAATAGTGAATGAGAACTGGAAAATATACATTGCATGTTGTAATTGAATGGTGGTTTGAATGTTGTTAATGTTACTTTTGTTTTTATGCCTCTGAGTTGTTTTGCTGTGGGTGGTACAGCACTGGATCAGCTATTAAATATTATTATTATTATTAAACTGATAAAATATATGTATATTTGAGAACCCCAAATAATTAGGCCTATATATTTTTTAAACATTTTTTTCTTATTTTTACTCTTATTAAAGAACACACAAAAGTAACTATAAAGTGATAACAAAAATACACTTATGCTAAAACACTGAATTTAGATTAATGCCAATTAGAAACAGTGTGCTTTACTCAGACAAGGAATAATAACTGTAAGTTCTTTAAGTATGTTACAAAATTTATGATAACAAAAATTATTAATAGCAATTGCTTTAGTTTCAAATAATTTTACTACTTTGTTACATACCTGTAAATCCATAATTGGTTTACTTCAACATCAGATACATTTTATAAATATATTTATTAGATAATAATACATATCTATTCAAGAAATTTATCTACATCTTTGTCTATCAAAAAAATTCCAATAAAATAATTACATAAAATCAATCAAACTCAAATGAGCCAATTGGTTTAGTTAGTTTTGATTTTTTAATTTCTTTATTATATTAGGTGCATAACTAAGTTTTTGCCCTCTGATAGTTTCAAATGTATCTAAAAATTTACAAACTTATTTTTCTAACTGAATGAAGTTTTTAGTACCTTATATAAGTGTTATTAAATTTTTTCATTTTTTTTTTTTCAGATTAAAATTTATAAAAGAATCGACACTTAATGAACAGAGATAATTTTTTTTTCAGAAATATAGCAATATCTTGGCATCTCCGGAAGCAGGTCGGGGTAATTGCTTACCCTATGTATAGCGCCTCCGTCGCTTTCCTGCGAGTCAGGAGGATAAATATAGAGATTAAAAAAAAAAAAAAAAAAAAAAAATAGTCTTATATTCTCAAAACAAAGTGGCCTTTCTTCATGATAACATCCAGTGACATGTGGCCAAAAAAGTTTAAAATTTACTTAAAGAGTTTAAATGGGAGGTACTCACTTATCCTCCTTGATGTTCAGATCTTGCTCTTAGTGATTATCATCTTTTTCAATCTTTATCTCATTCTCTAGATAGCAAAAAATTTGAATCAAAACACCAGGTCAAAATTTTTTTGGAAAATTTCTTTTTATGAAAAGAGAAAAATTTTATAAAAGAGGAATTAAAATTTGCTTGAAAGATGGCAAAAAACAATAGATGTACAAGGAAACTAATTTGATTAAAAATCATTTTTTAATTTCATCTTTTTATTATCTGATATTTTTTTATTTTTGATAGAGGCAAAAACTTAGTTATACACCTAATATATTTGCATTTGTGAAGTTTGACTGATTTTATTGCCATTTGACATGTTAAATAAAATTGTCAATTTGACTTTGCTCAAAAAAACAATTCTCCATAGATTCTAGCAAACTTATATAAAATTTAAATAAACCAAGTGTTTTCTGATTTATAACTTTTTTTCTGGTTTATATATACAAATTAGTCACAGTAACTTTGATGAAGTATTAAATTTAGATCAATGTACACTGAAAAGTGATAACATCCAATAAATCTAAGTCACATTTTGTTAATCAATAAAAGTGAAAAAAGATAAATCCTCTTTTTAAGATCTGTTGTACCAAACTTTTTACCTAATAATTAGTTTATGGCAACTTTAACACTAATATTCACAATATTCAATGATGCATTTATGTATAAATTATGATATAATAAACAGCTCAATAGTTATTCTAAGTAGCAAACCATAATACAGTAGTTCATAGCTGCAATTCTGCACTGTTGTTTTATCACTTATTAAAACATAGAAAGAGTGTTTCTGTTAAATTTTTAAGTCACAAAAAATTAGCTTAATGCAACAAAAAATAGGCACCTATATGTTAAAAGTAGCACAAAAACTGGTATCTTTAAAATGTACAGTTTGGCATGGTCAGCATGGTTGATGTGGTTGGCATGGTCAATGTAGTTGGCATGGTCAACATGGTTGGCATGGTCAGCTAGCTTGGCAAGGTTCATTTGGAATGTTTAAATTTTTTGACCCAATAGTAAGTCTAATCTAAATTAGTGTAGCCTACAAAGCAGAAATAATAAATTTTTCAGTTTTGAAAAAACTTATCAACTTATTAAGCTTTTCCAAACTAGTTAATCTAACCAATCATAGCCCAGTGCCCACATATCAAAGCAAGTCAACCTCACCAACCTGATCCACACAAACCTTGCTAAATGATTGTGCTTTTTATATTTATTTACATTACATATACAGCAGGTTTCAACAAAATTTAATAGCCAACTTCTCAAAACTAAATGATCATTATTGCTTTACTTATTTACATTAGAAATACAACTGGCTTCAACAATAAATAAATCTTTTATATAACTAATCCAGTCAACCTTGCCAATGTAGCCCCCCATACCAACCATGTTGACCATGCTGACCTGTGGAATTTAAAGGAACCCCAAAAAGTAGCAAGATGCAAGTAATAAATTTTGTTAGTAATAGCATAAAAAAAGTAGCCTAATTTGCAATTTTTGCCTAATCTGTCAACCCTGTATCACAAAGCAAAGCAGAAATAGCCAAATCCACATAAAGTGGGACCAGAATTGAACCAAGTTTGTGAAAGAAGAACTGGGTCCATACTGGATCTGCTTTGTTTTAACATCATAAAATCCAGAACTGCTCTAGATTCAGAAAAATCTTGAAAAAAATTGTTTAAAAATTTTTAAATACAATTGTAATCATCAAATTTTGCAAAGCACCTGTTGCTTGCATGGCTCAGAAAAAAGGTAAAAAAAGCCAACAAGTTAACTACACCAATTGCCATTTTACAAAAAAGAAATTAAAAAAAACACATAAAGTAAATAATTTCAACTTAAACCACAAATTCAAGCAGCAAAAAAGTTATTCAAAGTATTTACATATGAATGCCAGCAAACATGCTACAATAGCAATTATGACTAGTAAATCTAAATAGTACAAGGCAATGATAGCAAAAATGGTAAAGACAACAATGATAGCAAATATGACCAAAAAAGAAACAAGCATAATTTTGGCCATTGTTTCAATCTTTGCAATTATTGCCATGTACTATTAAAAACTATATCAATAATACCAGACCAGTATTTTTTAAATTTTAAAAATCATATAGCAAGCATTAAAAATATATGTACAACACTAAGTATAACAATATTGTGCAATATGTATAACACTAAAGTTTTTTGCTCAAGCTGTGCTGCACTTTCTTAAAGAAAGAAAATATGCCCACTTCTGCTTTTTCAAAAGTCATTTTACCAAAACTCACCTATTTTTTAAAATTCTGCATTATTTAAGAGATATTTTTTTGCATAAATTAATTTTGCATAGGTCCTGTTAAACAGGGCTGGGGAGCCAGCCTAACTTAGGCTAGGCTCTGGCTTTGGAGCGAATTAATTTCAAACTTCAGCTCCAGCTCCAGCTCTGGAGCCAATGCTTGACTCTAGCTCAGCTCTGGCTCCAACTTGATAATACATATATAAATATTGACCAATAAGGAATAACTAGATGATATATTGATTATCAAAAATTTACTAACTTGTGCTATCCAAGGGCTTAATATTACCCAAGGGTTCAATGGGTGGAGTGATATATATTATCCAAGGGTCCTATTGATTATATATCTCAAACAAAAGAAGACTTGATATATCCAGCACATTTACATACAAAACAAATTGTCCAAACACAATCATCATTGCAGAATCATCACCTCAATGCTCACTACCAATTATGGTGTGCACCAACCAAGGGCCATAGAGGAAAACTGATTGAATAACTCAAATCACATCACATTAATCACAAACGCTCAACATGTCGACCATCCAATCAAACACAACAGCCTACTTCACCAGGATTGTCCCCTCCCTCACATCAGATCATTTATTATTACTCTCTGCCTTCAGTATATGTCACAAGATCAAAACAACGCCATCCAACTTCACTAAAACAATAACAAATTACCAAAAATCCAATTGGACATCATTTAAACATCATCTTGAAAATCTCATCTTCCATGAATCCCATTTCACGAATGTCCATAAAGTGTCCATGAGGCAAACAAACATTTTGTCAAGGCAATACCATATGGCAATTTTCAATTTTTTACTGAAGGAATCGTAATCTACATATTTTCAACAGATCAAAAATCCAAAATTTTTTTCTCTGCTCATAAAAATTCTATCACTCAGTTCTTTAAGCAATCAAGGAGCACTCCATGTTAGTTGTCATGGCAAAGCTTTTTTTAGAGATTTTTTAAGATAATAAACAAACCAATCTCTTCCATATACAGCATTTGCAAATGCACCAAAAAATACAAATGATTGATTTGCAAATGTACTGAAAAATAAACATGATTGAACTGTAAAGAGCTGAATGAAAATTTTTTGAGCAGAGAAAAAAATTTGAATTATTGATAGATTGAAAATATGTAGATTACAATTTCTTGGGTAAAAAATTGAAAATTGCTACCGGATGTTGACAGACTCTTCATCTTTAAAGAAAACTAAAACAGTACAATTGCATTACACTTGCCAAGGCATATCCGCAAGCTCATTCAGCAATGTGATCACATTTGCAAACAAAACATATCGCCTTAAATCATTACTTTAACAATCACATAAAAAAACAAATACCCAAAAACAAACGTGGTAAAATTTACCTATGTTGGAATTTACCAAGGTAGAATTTACCAGTCATCCCTGAAACACCTGGATCACTTTCTATCAAATACCTCACAGATATGTACAACATTTCCCCCAACACAAACACAATATTGCATCTTAGGTCTCCAAAGCATTTTCACTTTAAAACTAAAGAAGGACCACAACAGTGGCACAAGCTACAGATCCATATCACTTTTAACACCCATTGCCTAAGCACTGGACAAAGCGCTTCTACCATAAATAACAGAAAACATTCCAGTTATTTCTTATCAATATGAATTCTAATATAAATGCTCAACATACACTGCTTTGCATAACATCTTCCAGCAAATGAGAAAAGGCTTCAACAATTCAAGGCAACATCACACTGTAGCTGTAGCTTTGGACATGAGCAAGGCGTCTGATAGAGTAAACAAAAACAAACTTATACTAACAGACATTACAAACATCATTAAGCCAACAAGCATGCACTCAATACAATGGAACACTTTCAAAATTCAAATAAATCAACATCTGGAGTACCACAAGTTGGAATTTGGTCTCCAATGTTATTTAAAATTTACATCTTTGATTAACTTCCTCCCAAAAGACGTACCAATCTCAACATACGCCAATGACATACATAACAGTCACAGTATCTCACACCAATCACCATTTAAGCCCAACAATTTATTTAAAAATATTTTTACAAAGTATTACAATTTTTACACCAGACCCAGCTGAATATGGCACAACTCTATCATTTAAATTAAATAATCAAACACCAACAACAATAAAAACACCCAAAAACCCTTGGAATTGCTTTTGACCCAAAATTAACATTTTCCCAATACATAAATCTCACCATCGTTATAGCAAAACAAACGCTTAACATTTGCAAAGCACTTACTTAAAGCAAATATGGTAAACAAAATGAGCTAATCATCTCTACATTTAAAGCCAACATTCACCCATATTGGAATATGCAAACACGATATGGAGCCCTACCATATTAAACACCAACATCAAGAAACTGTAAACTATTCAGAACACAGTTTTGTTCATTAATACTGGCTGCACACAAATATTTAAGGCCAGCAAGACAAAACCAGTGTCCTACCAATGGGCACCCATCTCAAACTCCATGCTACTCACCTTAAAAAAATGACTCAAATACAAACACACTTTTTACATTACCTTAATGTACGTTTAGATCCACAAATTAATTAATTGACTTTTAAATGTAAAAAAATATATTGTTAGGAGCTGGAGCCAGCAAAAATTTTGATGGCTCCAGCTCCAGCTCCACACAATATCAGAACTTGGTTCCGGCTCCAGCTCCAGCTCCTCCAAAATTGGCTGGCTCTGAGGCTCCAGCTTTTCCAACATTGAATGGCTCTGAGGCTCCAGCTTCAGTTCCCCAGCCCTGCTGTTAAATTGCAAAAACAAAAGTTTGTTTTTCAGTCTTTGTTAGAAAGATACAAGTGAGTGTCAAGAAAACAACTCTTAAAAAAGTCATTTTACCGAAACTTATCTATTTTTCAAAGTTGGCATTATTTAAAAGATATTTTTTTGCATAAATTGATTTTGTATTGGTCCTGGTAAATTGTAAAAACAAAATTTTTGTTTAAATGTTTTTATTTTAAACATGCTGACATAAAGTTGTTTTACCAAAACTCACTAAAAAAACAGCATGTTTCACTCATATACAATTTCAATTTTATTTCAAACACACAGCAGATTGCAGAGATTATATACAAACAAAAATATACTGAATTTCAGTCTTTGTTAGAAAGATACAGGTGAGTTTTGGTAAAACGACTTTTTGAAAAGTCGTTTTTCCAAAACTTATTTGCATGAATTAATTTTGCATAGGTTCTGCTAAATTATAAAAATTAAATTAATGTTGGTTCTGGTGAGTTTTTGGTTTCAGTGAGTTTCGGTAAAACGACCTTCCCGATAGTGAGCTATGATGAAAAAATAAAAATATAAAATCAGAAATAAAATAGCATCCCAAAAATCGGTCAGGCCATTTTAACAAAACTTACTGAATCTCACTGGAACTCACCAAAACTCACTGTAATTCACAGAAACTCACTGGAACCAATATTAATTTAATTATTAAAACAAAACTTTTGTTTTTAAAATTTAGCAGGACCTATGTAAAATGAATTTATGCAAAAAACTATCTTTTAAATAATACAGATTTTTAGAAATAAATGAGTTTCCAACAAAGACTGAAATTCAATTTATTTTCATTTGTACATAATCTCTGCAATCTGTGTTTCAAATAAAATTGAAACTGTATTGAGTGAAACATGCTGCTTTTTTAGTGAGTATTAGTTAAAAAGACTTTTTGAAAAGTCGTTTTACCAAAACTCACTTATTTTTAAAAGTCTGCATTATTTAAAAGATCTTTTTTTTTGCATAAATTCATTTTGCATAAGCCTTGCTAAATTTTATAAACAAAGTATTTGTTTTAATAATTAAATTAATTTAGCAAGAGAGATATTTTTAAGATTCATTTGTAAATTATAGCAAGCAAAATCCAACATTTCATTTAGTTTGTAAAATTTATTAAAAAAGCTAGGCGTTTTCACCTATCATCAGTCCTTATCAAAGCATCTAAAAATCGTTTAAAATCATCTAAAAATTTTTTAACCATAAACGACAAATACATTCAATTAAAATATATAAAGAACAATATTCTCAAGTTTATGCTGTCACTGTTATTACTAATTCATTTTAAAAGCAATGACAATTACACAAAACAACATCAGAATTTACAGAGGGAAAAAAAGAAAAGAAAAAATAATACAAATCACATGACCAAATTAGAATAGTTATAGTAAGAAAGACAAGCCATATACATACATTTGTTTATTTAATTTTGGTTGATTAATATTGGTTCTCAGCAGTTTCAGTGAGCTACGGTGAATTTTGGTGAGTTTTGGTGAGTTCCAGTGAATTCCATAAAACAATCTATCCTCCCAAAAATCAAAAATGAAAACCAAAAGAAAAAGAATCTCTCAAAAAATGATAAAAATCAGAAATGAAAAGCATCCCAAAAACTTCAAAGATGATAAAAATTAGAATATTGCACTACTAACAGTAATGATGTAAAGATGCAACAGAACACAATGCTTCAACATAATTCTATAAAAACTGTTTACAGATCTGTAGCCTAAATTTTAACAGGAATGTAAAACTATAATAGAATTACCAGTTGAGCTAAACAATTGAGTTTTTTTTTGGTTATAGTTTCAGTTTCAGTTTATTTTGTTTGTGCTTCAAAACAAAAAATATAATATATAAATGTTGGAAATAAATTTTCCAAAACACACAAAGGCAGTGAAATGACAATACAGTCTTCTAGTCAACTGCCTCCCTCTAAATGGTGGGACAAAAAAAAAGTTAATTTTCTATTACTAAACACAACAGTACACTTATGAAACACACAGTAAGTTTAGAAAAATGATAAAGAATTAATTGCAATTTTAGTTGCTATTAAATAGCTAATTCTCCATGAAAAAGAATTAATAAAAATAATAATAATAGTAGGTTTAACCACAGATTCTAAGTGATAACAATGGCAACAATGATTGCTAAGTTAACACTTTTGCTCAGCTGTGGAACAAGCAAATAATAACAAGACAATGTGATGCAAAATAAGAAAAGCAATATTAGCACAATTAAATCACATATATTACAATAAGTGGATAACAGTATTGGTAAACAGCAGTCAATATTATCAATGAGACAAGAAATACTGAGAGAATAAATATGTTTTTAAATCACATTTAAATACACTAAAATCACCTAGTTGTCTCAATCGATCAGGTAAAGAGTTCCACAGTTTTGGAGCATAAATAGAAAAAGCACCATCACTAACTTTTCTTCGATTAAAAGTTACTTTAAGTCTGGTACATTTATTCGAAGCAAGGTGTAAAAGTAAAGATATGTCAGCAGGTGCAGAATTATGCAAACATTTATAAACAATAATACAAATTTTGTATATGATTCTTTGTTTAATAAGTAACCAGTGTAAATCATACAAAAGGGATGATACATGATCAAACTTTCGTTTATGATAAATCAGTCTTGCAGTACTATTTTGGGCAATTTGTAATTTTTGAAGAAGTCTATTATTTGCATTATAATATAATGAATTACAATAATCTATTTTTGATAAAATTAAGGAAGACACTAATATTGATAGTTCACAGTTGGTGAGAAAGTGTTTAATTTGAGGAAGTAATTTAATTGTACAATAAATAAATGATACACATTTATTAATTTGAGGTTTAAACGTAAGCTTTTGGTCAAGAAGTACACCTAAATTTTTTACAGTATTGCAAAACTTTACACAAGAACTAATGATAAATGTACCATTCAAAAAAATATTATTTTTAAGATTATCAGTGGAAAAAACAATTAGTTGACTTTTTGCAGCATTTAATTTAAGTAACAACTCATCCACTTTTCTATTAAACAAAAAACTAGGTATAATTAAAGTTTACGTATGTAAATTATTTAAGCTGAAAAACGATGGAAAAAAAGAATATGAAACTAACCCAAATCCCCTTTGATTACTGTCGCTTTTTAAAAATATTCATTCCTCTTGTTTTCTTTTTCATCTTGGTGTTTAAGGGAAGATCCTGGGTTAGTTTCACCGAAAAAAATTACTTACGACAATACAGTTGACAATTACATAGACAAACGGTTGTCAATGGAAAATACTTTGAACAATGTTTGAATATGATTCATGTTATTTATCCCGTTTAAATTTGCTGTACATATAGATAATAAACATAGATATTCTTTTTTTCCATCGTTTTTCAGCTTAAATAATTTACGTACATAAACTTTAATTATACCAAAAACTACTTTTATTTTTTCAAATAGTATACTATATTGGAAAGTGGGACAAAAGGAAAGATACAATTGGTGATCATCAGCAAAGCTTTTTATTTCAAAACCTGTTGATTCAATGTATTTATAAAAAGAACAAACATAAATGTTAAAAAGAATAGAACCTAATACTGATCCTTGTGGTACACCCCAAGTAATTTTTAACATGCCAGCTGACTTCATCAAATTGTTGTAGCATCTTATCTCATATTGACTAGTCAAAAAAAGTTTAAATTTCTTTTTAAGTCGATAATAAGAAAGTGACTATAATTCGATGGGGTACTTCTTGCCATATCTTAAGTCCACTGTAAGAAAATGTCATTTCTAAACAAGAACTTCTGTAAGAAAGTGTCTAAACAAAAACTTAATGTTCTTTTACATTGAGTATTAAAATCAGAAATAAAAATCATACCAAAAATTTCAGGGTCTGGTGCAGAATCGACCGTCATCGCTTTTTTTAATCTCTATTTTGACTTCTCTCGTTTTCTCGGCTCTCGTTTACCGCTTCTCGTTTTCTTTCTTTATTGTAATTCGTTTTTTACCAAGACAACAACAAACAACAGCATTTACTAAGTTATACAATTTCTTTTTCATTATTTTCACGTGTCTAAACACTCTTAAAATATAGTTTAAAATCGTAAGAATTGATTACGTTTTTTCTTTAAATTCAACAAAACGTAATGTTTTTTGGGGGCCCATACTGCACCAGCTATCAATGGCAAATTTCAGTAATGATGTGGTATTTCCAAAAACACTTCTCAATGATTATACATGTCTTATACATTCTTAGAATATACTTTCATCTTGTAGGAATTGATTTTGCTTCAAATTATTTCATAAAACTAAAATATTTCGTGACGGCCGATTCTGCACAAGTTATCATTTGAAGGTTTGTATTATGAATTTAACTTTAAAAATCAGCCATTTGCTTCTCAAACACTTCTTAATTATTATTTTCACATAACTAAAACACTTTTAAAATAAGCCTAGTTTAAAGTTGTAAGAATTGATTTTGTATAAATATTCAATAAAACGTAATGTTTTTGTGGGGTCTCATTCTGCAGTACAAGCTATCAATCGCAGGTTTCAGTAATGATTTATTTCCAAAAGCACTTCTCAATGATTATACATGCCTTATACATTCTTAAAATATACTTTTAACTTGTAGGAATTGATTTTGCTTCAAATTATTTAACAAAACTGAATAAGCAAACTTGGTAAAATATAATATGTGAAGTTAGATTTCGGATTTATAACTTATAGAAAGATGAGGAAAAATTTTAACATTGACGTTAACGGGTCTCAAGCAATAAATTTTTAGAATACCGTGTATACGTGCAGAAACGAAATAGCTGCTCAAACATTTTCAAATACAAAATAGGCAAGAAATGGGTTTTATGTAAAAAAACACTTGATGGTGAAAAATTTGGATTTTTACCTATAAAACTCTGTAAAAAAAAGCTCGTAAATGAGCAAAAGTAACATATTTATGATACTTTTGGTCAAAATAAATCAAACTTTTGAAATGTTCTTCAAATAAAAATTTTACACAGCAATTATTATCGAAATAATTGATTAACATTAGTTTTTTGAAGAACAGCTTGAGGACATTATAACTATTAGTAATATTATAATCAGAGAAAGTAAAGCCAAAGATACGATGATGGAAACTGAAGGAAACAAGCTGTCAAGAAGCATTTAGACAAGAGGTGACCAGGATTTTGGGAGGCAAGGATGGGTTACCTGATGAGTGAGACAAAACAACGGAAATGCTAAGAAAAACAGCCGAAACTGTACTGGGAGTGACATTTGGAAAACGAAAAGGAGACAGAGAGACATGGTGGTGGAATGAAGAAGTTCAGGAGAGCATAAAAGAAAAGAAAGAGGCAAAGAAAGCATGGGACAAAATAAGAGATGAAAATACTAAAAAGATCTACAAAGAAAAAAAGAGTAAGGCAAAGAAGGCAGTTGCGATGGCAAAGGGACGTGCGTGCGTATGACAATTTGTATGAAAGATGGGAAACAAAAGAAGGTGAAAAGGAGTTGTACAGATTGGCTAGGCAGAGAGACAGAGCAGGAAAAGATGTACAGCATGTGAGGGTTATAAAGGATGAAAATTCGGTAATGTTATGGTAAATTCAGAGGCAGTCTTAAATAGATGGAAAGAGTACTTTGAGAAACTGATGAACGAGGAAAATAACAGAGACCCTAGGACAGAGGAAGCAGAAGTGGTTAACGAAAAGGTAAATTGCGTCAGTAGAGAAGAAGTGAAGAATGCACTAAGAAAGATGAAAAAAGGTAAAGCGGTTAGGCCAGATGAGTTGCCAGTAGAAGTTTGGAAGTGCATGGGAAAGATGGGGATAAAGTTTTTGACCAGACTGTTTAACAGACTATTAATGGGTGAACGTATGCCAAAGAATGGAGAAGAAGTGTGCTTATCCCAATCTATAAAAACAAAGGGGACGCACAGTGCTGTCGAAATTACAAAGGAATAAAACTGATGAGCCACACAATGAAAGTATGGGAAAGAATTATTGAAGCCAGGCTAAAGGATAGAGTAGAGATCAGTAAACAGCAATATGGATTTATGCCAGGAAAGAGAACGCCGATCCCTTGTTTGCTTTAAAAATGTTGATGGAAAAGTACAGGGAAGGTCAAAGAGAGCTACATTGCGTATTCGTGGACCTAGAGAAAGCTTATGACAGGGTTCCATGGGAAGAGCTGTGGTACTGCATGAGAAAATCAGGAATGAGGGAAAAGTATGTGTGACTTGTACAGGATATGTACAAGGAAAGCAAAACTGTGGTGAGGTGTGCAATAGGAACTACAGAAAATTTCAAGGTTAAGGTTGGACTGCACCAGGGATTAGCGTTAAGTCCGTTTCTGTTTGCAGTGATAATGGACAGGCTAACGGATGAAGTAAGGAGAGAACCACCATGGATGATGCTGTTTGCTGATGATATTGTGATTTGTGAAGAGACCAGGGAAGAAGTGGAGCAGAGACTAGAATGCTGGAGTTATTCATTGGAAAGAAGAAGGATGAAAGTCAGTAGGTCAAAGACCGAATATCTGTGCATAAATGGAGAAAATGACGACGAAACAGTGAAGATGGAGGATACAAAAGTGCCAAGAGTAAAGGAATTTAAGTATTTGGATCAACGGTGCAAGTAATCTGCGACAGGAGGTTACCAGCTAGAGTAAGAGGAAAAGTGTACAGCTCAGTGTTGAGACCAGCAATGGTGTATGGACTTGAAACGATGGCGGTCACAAAGAAACAATTGTGGAAGAGATGGAAGTTGTAGAGATGAAGATGTTGAGGTTTGCTTTGAGAGTGAGAAGAAAAAAACAAGATTAGAAACGAGTACATCAGGGGTACAATTAAGGTGAAACGGTTAGGAATGAAGATGAGAGAGGGCAGACTGAGTTGGTATGGACATGTCATGAGGAGAGACCAAGAGTATGTAAGAAGAAAGATGATAGAAATGGAGTTACCAGGAAAGTAGAGAATACAAAAGAGAGAGACCAAAGAGAAGATTTTAGATGTAGTAGAAGAAGGAGACAGACCGTTGAAAATAGGACGGTTTGAAGAAAGATGATACGCTGTGGCTACCCCTCATTGAAGGGAAAGGCCGAAAGAAAAAGAAGAAGGAGAAGAAGAAGATAATGTATAATCATTGAGGAGTGTTTTTGGAATAAAATCATTACTGAAACCTGCGATTGATAGCTTGTGGCAGAATGGGCCCCCACAAAAACAATACGTTTTAATTGTTGAATATTTGAAGAGCCCAATTTTTAAAACCCCGTAGGCGCCATGTTAAGAAAAAATGAGTTATGCACGGCATTGGGTAGTGTTTCGTCATATACATCTACCATCCAATGCTTTGATTCCAAAACAATTTTTATCCGCTTCAAAATTAACAACAAAAGTAACGTTTATTTCCAAAACCCCGTAGAAGCTATCACTCTTTTTTTCAAAAACCCGTTGCATCCGCATTGACCAATAACAATGCTTGGTTTGTCACGTGACTTATCAGCTGATCGTTGAAGTGGTAATATGGACTTTTGCAGAGCTAGCAGTGGCTGTATTAGTAGGAGAGGAGTTTAGCTATTGGAACAAAGCAAAGTTTTTACAAGTTATAAGCAATGAATGTTGAAGTTGATGAGTTTGCAGTTGTTAATCTGCAAAATCTTAGAAAAAGGAAAAGGAATGAAGCTGCGTGGAAGAAAAACAAAGCCAAATGTGCCCGATATTCTGGCAAAGGTGATGATGAGGCTCTTATCACTAGCACGAAGATTCGTAGTACAATTCAAATCATTCTTTTTTAAATTAAAGGCTTTTTTTGAGGGGGGCGAAGTGCAATCAAGAAGTTATTAGCAGCAAAAAAACTAGATATGTATATAAATTCTCCGGCGAAAAAAAATTTTTTTTGCCTCTTTCTAAACAAAATAATTTGTAACATTGGATGAATAGCAAATAAGTTCTTACTAAAACTTCTAGAAACCTTATGTGGCGGAGATAGTCTTTTTATTTAAATACATTGGCAAAATTGGCAGATTTTTAATAAAATTTCTTGCAAAATGTAATTTTTTAAAAAATATTTCGAGGGATTTCCCCTTTTTGGCCCCCTAGGTAGGCCTTTCTTGTAAATTGTGTTGTTTTTTTATTCGTGTGTGGTTTTGTCGTGTATTTTTATTGTTAAACAATAAATTATTAAAGTAAATTTTGTTCGATGTATGATTTTCGCAAGTTTTTTTTCAAAACCCCGTATATCCGCGAATTAAAATTTACAAAAACTGAAATAAAAAATTATTGGTTAACAGCAGATTTCAGCAAACACACTAATTTTATTGAGTATACGATAGACAATCTTCAGAAAGTAAAATAAGATGACATTTAATAAACCAGAGTCTTGTAATAGTTTTTCGTGTTTTTCTCAAAAGTAGCCAAAGTGGATATACGGGGTTTTGGAAATAAGCTCTTCATTTATGCAAAATCAATTCTTACAACTTTAAACGAGGCTATATTTTAAAAGTGTTTTAGTTAAGTGAAAATAATAATTAAGAAGTGTTTTAGAAGCAAATGGCTGATTTTTAAAGTTAAATTAAACCTGCAATTGATGGCTTGTGCAGAATCTGCCTCCAAAAAACATTTGGTTTTGTTAAATATTTAAACAAAAAACGTAATCAATTCTTACGATTTTAAACTACGAGGGTCAGTCAATAAGTAATGAGACTTTTTTAATAACTCAAGTTTGCAATGACTGGTAATCAAAAAATGCTTTTTTATTTTTCAACATAGTCTCCCTCCTTTGCAACACACTTGTTCCATCTTGATATTAGATTGTCTATTCCTTTGGCATAGAATTCCGTGGACTGGGTCCTTAGCCAGTTGCTCACAGCAGCCTTCACTTCTTCATCAGTCTGGAAGTGAATTCCCCTCATACTCTCTTTGAGTGGGCCGAAGAGGTGAAAATCAGATGGTGCAAGGTCTGGGCTGTAGGGTGGGTGTGTTAGAAGTTTCCAGCCTAAATCTTCAATTTTGGCTAGGGTTCTTGCTGCTGTGTGGGGCCTTGCATTATCCTGAAGGAGAATCACACCTCTTGATTGAAGTCCTCTCCGTTTGTTCTTAATGTCTTTTTTCACTTGAGTTAGCAGCTCACAGTAGTTCTCTGAGTTCACAGTATTGCCCCTTTCCAAGAAACTGATAGTGATCGGCCCATTTCTGTCCCAGAACACAGTGAGCATGACTTTCCTTAAACTTTTCTGAGATTTGAATTTTTTCTTCACTGGGGAAGAAACATGCTTCCACTCCATTGATCGTCGTTTCGATTCAGGTTCATAATGAAAGACCCAGGTCTCATCAGTTGTCACTATTCTCGATAGAAATACATCTCCCTCCTTTCTGTATCTGCGTAGTGATGCTCTGGAAGCCATCAGGCGCTGCATTTTGTGATCATCCGTTAACATCTTTGGAACCCAGCGACAGCTGACTTTTGAAAAACGCAGCTTCTCACGCACAATTGCGTACACTGTGCCATGGGAGATGTCCAAGTTTGTAGCAATTTCATCTAAAGTGACCCTTCTATCAGATTTGATCAGGTCTTCAACTGCCTGTACTGCTTCTGGGGTAGAGACATCCACAGGTCTTCCACTTCTCAGATCATCAGTAATGCTTTCGCGTCCATCTTTGAATGCTTGCACCCATTTGTAGAAGTTTGCTCTAGACATACAGGAAGGACCATATTGTCTTTGCATTCTAGACAGAATCTCACATGATTTTACACTCTCTGCCAACAGAAATCTGATGACTCCTCTTTGTTCCAAGCATGAGCTGTTTCCTAGCCTAGTAGTCATTTCAATTTATCGTCACACCTACAGTAATCTGAAAATAAACAAGTTTTGTTGTAAATAAGATGACAACTCCATTCATAATCATCACATAAAATTTCAGTTGCATAACTCCAAGAACACCAAAGTAATTGAGAAAGTCTCATTACTTATTGACTGACCCTCGTATATTTTAAGAGTGTTTAGATACGTGAAAATATTGAAAAAGAAATTGTATAACTTAATAAATGCCGTTGTTTGTTGTTGTCTTGGTAAAAAACGAATTACAATAAAGAAAGAAAAAGAGAAGCGTTAACGAGAGCCGAGAAAACGAAAGAAGTAAAAGTAGAGATAAAAGAGCAATGTTGGCCGATTCTGCACCAGACCCAAATTTCAAGAACCTTTTTTTAAACAATGCATAAGTACGAAAACATTTATTTTAAATTTAATCGAAAAATTAAAATACTTACGTTTTACCTACTGCTATATCACAAAGATGAGCAAAATTCGGAGTCGGAACCGGAGTCGGATCATGGCTTTTTTCTGCCTGCCCTCTTCAGGGCATTTTTCAGGGAACATTGCCAACAAGTTCTGAAGACCCACTATTCTTCAGCTGAACGTCGAAGGCCTCACTGCAAGCAAGATGAACGTTCTTCATCGCCTCGCTATGCAGTCTGAGGCACTCGTCATCCTACTGCACTGATGCAGAGAAGTTGGTGCTACTAAACTACCAACTAGCTGGGTCTTCTTTAAGCAGGAAGCATGGCCTTGCCACCTTTGTCCACGAGCGACTGAGATACACGCTCTTGGACCAATCTCCACCGACATCGGAGATCGAGTGGCTGTGTGTGGACGTTGATGATTATAAAATAGTCAACGTCTACAAACCACCGCCAACGCGATTGCGAACCCTGGATCTCCCAGTGTTTCCTCACCCCTGTCCTTACGCTGGCAATTTTAACTGTCGTCATGCTGACTGGGGCTACAATGACAACAGTCCGGATGGTAAGTGCTTGGCTGGCTGGGCAAGTGTTAATTGTCTTGCCCTCCTATATAATGCCAAGGACGCTGCCAGTTTTTATTCCGGCCGCTGGAACACTGGCACCAATCCAGACCTAGCTTTCGCTAGCGTAATTCCAAACAGTCGCTTACCGGATAGACGTGTCCTTGACAAGTTCCCCAGGTCACAACATCGACCTTCGCTTATTACACCACCAAGGTTTGCTATGGCAGTGCCAAGCATGCCTGTTAAGCGATGGAACTTCGGCAATTCCAAATGGAGTCACTACATTGCTTTGACGAATAAATTCGCAAAGACTTTGTTGCCGCCTAATTCACTTGATGTGGATGCGGCTTACCAGGACTTCTGTAACACCATTGAGAAAGCAGCCAAAAAGACTATTCCACGCGGGTATCGAAATAACTATATTTCGTGTTGGGATGCAGAGTTTGAATCCCTCTATAAAATCTTTCTGCAGTCTCCTCAGGGAGACGACTCAAGTTTAGCTACTACAGCTCTGCTTGCCAAGCTTGACAGAAAGCGTAGGGATCGATGGTCCGAAGCAGTTCGGAGCATTGACTTCTCACATTCTAGTCGAATAGCATGGAGTATTTTGAACAACCTTACTGGTAGGTCATGACACTCTCCTCGTCACTGTCCCGTTTCAGCCGATGCTATTGCATCTCAGCTGGTTAGAAATGGGAAATACGAGGCTGTCGACCACAAGTCATCTCGACTTGTCTTTCAAGAAGTGTCTGACCTTTGGAGGGCCACAACACCAGACGCAGTAAATATTTCTGACAATTTTTCACAGAGAGAATTTGCTGCTGCCCTTCAACATTTAAAACCAGGTAAAGCTCCGGGTCCTGATTCCATCTGCCTCAAGCTTATACTCCATGCTGGAGCTGCTTTGAAGTCCTGTTTACGTGACTTCCTTTCTTCCTGTTTGCGCCGACTCAAAATTCCCAAGATCTGGAGAAGAGCGCTTGTGGTCGCGATCTCAAAACCAGCAAAGGCCGTGGGGGACCCAAAGAGTTATCGACCGATATCTCTGCTCTGTGTCCCCTACAAGATCCTTGAGAGGCTTATCTACGCCCGCGTTGAACCATTAATCGATCCACTGCTCCCTAAAGAGCAGGCTGGGTTCCGACGCGGGAAGTCAATCGTAGATCAAGTTGATCTGCTAACCCAGAACATCGAGGATTCTTTTGAGGCTAAAAAGAAGGCCGGTGCCGTATTTATCAATTTGACAGCTGTTTATGACACTGTCTGGCACCGTGGCCTTACCTGCAAGCTGCTGAGACTACTTCCGGATAAGCACATGGTCAAAATGATCATGGAGCTTGTCCGAAATCGAAGTTTTACCCTTACTACCGGTGACAGCAAGCAAAGCAGTCTACGCCGTCTTAAAAACGGCGTTCCTCAGGGATTGGTCTTGGCTCCCCTCCTATTTAACATCTATACGTACGATCTTCCTTCCATGATTTCCAGAAAGTTTGCTTATGCTGATGATTTAGCATTGTTGCACTCTTCTGGAAACTGAAAGGACTTGGAGGGGACATTAAGCCAAGACATGTCCACACTGTCAGCGTATCTCCAGACTTGGAGGTTGAAGCTCAGTCACACTAAGACGGTTTCGACAGCCTTTCACTTAAATAACCGAGAGGCCAAACGTGAGCTAAATACCTATAACAACGGTAACTTTTACCGTTCTGTCCAACCCCTACATACCTTGGGGTAAAACTGGACAGATCGCTCACGTTTCGTCATCACTTAGTGGCATTGTGCAAAAAACTATTATCGCGCGTCACACTGCTGAGGCGACTCGTGGGCTCGAGATGGTGTGCTGGTGCTAAAACACTACGCATAGCCACCTTATCTCTAGTCTACTCAACAACTGAGTACTGTGCTCCAGTCTGGTGTTGCAGTGCTCACACTCGCCTCATTGACAGTGTCTTGAACGACGCCTTGCGCATAGTTACTGGATGCCTGCGTCCCACTCCAACGGACCACCTACCTGAACTCTCAGGCATCCAGCCAGCTGAGCTTCGCCGAATGGGAGCGACACTCTCCTTGGCTCATCGTGGATCTCTGGACCCCGATCATATCTTGCATGGTCTTTTAAGTTGGTCCTCAGATACTGGCCAAGTGAGAGTAAGATCCAGACGCCCATTTGTACCAGGTGCGCGGAATCTTTTGAACAACCTTGCCAGACTTGGCATCCGCGCCTCTGAATGGACAAATCACAAATGGAAAACGGAGTACTGTGAAAATGTTTCCAGGCTCCGTGCTTTTAATTGTGCTCGAGACCGGTGCCAGGCCTGTTGGGATGGGCTTACCCCGAGCAGCTTGGGTTAAGCTCAACCGCCTGCGGACTGGTGTTGGGCGATTCCATTTGTCCATGCACAAATTGTGTCTCGCTTCTTCACCGAATCGTGAGTATGGCGCCTCTGGGCGAACCGCGGACCATGTTCTAACAGCGTGCCCTATACATCGAGCACCACATGGAGCACTCGGTCTGACGGTTTTGGGTGACGAAACTCGATGCTGGCTTAATAACACCATTGCCAGGATCTGATTCAGGCAGTACAGCAGTCTGGGGTAGTAAAAGGATAAACCCTCGGACCCAGTCCTGTTTATGTCTGACCTGGAGTGGATACGCTTCAAACGACGACGACGACGATGGTATTTTTGATCGGAGTCGGATTATGTCATTTTTGATCGGAGTCGGAGCGGTTTTGTTGATATGTAAAGGAGTCTGACTGGAGTTGGAGTCTATTTTTTTAAATCAAATATTTTAAAGAAAAAAATTCTTTTTTTTGCAATAGAAATGTTATTTTTGATGCATAAATTTTTTTTATTTTTTTTATTTTTTATCTTTGTATTTATCTTTCTTGTAGCAGTGAGAATTGGATAACTTAAAATTTTGTTCGCTTAAATGTTTGTCATAAATTTACCTCTAAGAATTTACGGTGAAGATTTGGCTGACTCAATCCTTTTTATTTCCTTTGTGTTTCGTCATAAACGTTCCGTGAATTACCTTGTACGTTAAAATTTCTTGAGAGTCTTTTGCGCGCAAATGTGCTACTCAAGTTTTTTTTTAACGAGATAAAGGTTTAGCTGTTTGTCAGCACAGAGTGTACAATTTACAATAGTTATGATTTTAACCTTTTTCAATGACGCCGAAATTGATTTTAATATTTTCTTTTTTTATTTGATTAACTGTATTCTTAATCACTCTTTGCCTTGGTTAATATACGTAATTGATTAAATCAGAAGTCGTGATTCTTGTTCGGATAGAATCAGGTTGGATAAAGTCAAAGTCAACCTAATACTCCTGACTCGCAGGAAAGCGACGGAGGCGCTATACATAGTGCAAGCAATTTCCCCGACCTGCTTCCGGAGATGCCAAGATATTGCTGTCCGCTTGAAATTTTTTGATAAAGATATGGTTTTAATTTAGAACTGCTTGCTAAGACCACAAGGCAGGGGAAGGTGCCGTAGGACACAACAGAATGGCGCCAATAGGTTTTGAACCGAGACCGTGTCGATCACGATCCCGGCGCTTTAACCATTCGAACACGCTATTCCTTGCATTATATAATTATATTCCTTTGCATTCACTCCGAGTTTATAGGGGTCTCGCTCGCTGTTAGCCATTACTAACCTTACACGTTTTGGAATTCCCCAAAATGTACAAGCTTATTAAATCGGCCCGCATAAATACGAATTCCGCAAAAAATAATCCTGTTGTTGTCTTATAGAAGCATGAATATCAAATTCACAATGAACATTCTTTACTGACGGGGCTTGATTAAGCCAAAAGTGTTTTGGAAGCAGATTTACGACTAGCTTTAAGTGTTTTCTATTATACTTAAGATCCAAAAAACAATCTCAATAATTTTCGTCTTAATTGTTAAATCACTTCAGGACTTGACAGTTATAAATTCTCCAAGTAGAACGAGAAAAATGTAAAGATTGACTTTGTTCCGTTTTTATTTGATATGTTTATAATTTTTATATAAATAAGTGAATAAGTTATCTGCTATCTGCAATTAGTAGAAAGGTAAAATTTGAATTAATATGTTGTTAGTAGAACTGAGTTATAAGGTTGAACAGATTTAAAGTTAAAGCACACCTGGAAACTTGGGATGGTCACACTTGCTTCAGCAAAGGAAGTTACATGTTTCTTTGGTTTTGGTATATCATGATCCTACAACCAAACCAAGTTGTGATGGTTTTCATATTTTAGATTTTAATAGTATTTTATTTTTATTTATTTTATCTCTATATTTATCCTCCTGACTCGCTGGAAAGCAACGGAGGCGCTAATACATACGGTAAGGCAATTACCCCAACCTGCTTCCGGAGATGCCAAGATATTGCCGTCCGCTCGCAATTTGACCACCAAGCAGGGGTAAGTGCCGTAAGGTGTCTTTCCCAAAAACACAACAGAATAGCGCGAGTATGTTTTGAACCGAGACCATGTTAATCATCAGCATGGCTCTTTAACCAATCAACCACGCTGCTGACTAATAGTTTTCTTAATAAATAGTTTCATTTCACCTGATCTTTTTGAGCAGTGTGATAGTTATGTACCGTAAGAACCAAAAACCTTAATTTTTAAAATTTTCATATGTCTTCTTTAAAATTTTCATATGAATTATTTTTTTATAGTGTTTGTTGTAATTCTAGTTAAAGTGTAACATAAAATAATTTTCATTATAAAATAAAGCAAGAAAAACTATGATATGTAGATAAATTGTGTATTGAATAAAAAAGGACTACAAAAACCATACCACAACAACTTGTTTGGTCTTCAGCTTGTCAGATGATAAATTAATAACAAAGAATATGTTCAAGTGATTAAGATCTCCATGATTGTGATCTACATAGTCTAGGGTTGCCAACCGTCCTTTATTGGAAAGGACAGTCCTTTATTTAACCCTTTCCGTCCTTGTCCTTTATGAAGTACAGAAATGTCCTTTATTTTAAATATCATTTTACTTACTGCTTGCTAATTTTGCGATTAGAACGTGTATTTTAAAGTTGATTTAATTTTTGCAAACACTGAATCAACATTTTTATATTTCTAAACGTTCTCCAGCAACTTTCCAAATTGTTTTCAAAAAAAATTATTTGCCCCCTCCCCCTAAATCATTAGAAGAAATGGTTTATCAGCATACTGTGAAAGGATTTTTAGTGTTATCTCTTTAAAATGGCAAAATGAAAGAAACAGATGCTCTGCAGAAATAATAAAAAATAAGCTTTTCATATTCCTAGTGTACTTTAACTTCAAAGACAGCTGTTTAGAATTTGCTGAAAAAACAAAAGATGACCTTCAATTGTTGAAAGCAGCAAAAAATCAAACCAAACACAATTTTAAAAAATAAAAAGATTTACACTATTTTTCATTTTTATTTTTTTATAATGCATATCAGAGGCGTGCGGTCAGGGCATGCAAGTCATGCGTTGCAAGACCAAATTTTTAGAAATTGCATGACGAACTTTTGCGCGATGTGTTAGATATCGTTCAATTCGATGAAAAATATTACTTGTTCGGGATAAAATCTGAGGCAGATCTGAGACGAAGACCCGTTTTTTTGCGTTATTTTAGACAATACCGCGAATTTAGGACGAAAAGTAAGAAATCGGAGATTGATTTGAAGTGATGACTTTTTTTTTGGAGATCACTGCATTTTCAGAAGAAAAAGTGCATTACCAGGCAACAATTTCAAGTGATGACCTTTTTTTTAGAGAGATCATCAAAAATCTAGGGCGAAAATTGTTCTTGATCACCATGACATTACGACTAAAAGTTACAATCTCACACCCATAACATACCTATTTTCATGATCAGATTTTGGCATGCAAATTGCATGGCCAGACTCAGAGGTCACCGCACGCCACTGATGCATATATATAGTGATATAGATGGGATTGAAAATTATGTTTATATCTATTTTCCATATGTCCTTTATTGAAACTTGTCACAGTTGGCAACCCTAACATGGTCTGATGTATCCTTGAGAAAGTCATTCTATGGCACTTTTCTCTGCTTTGCAGTCTTTGCATGCAGTTGTAAATTTCAGTCATCTCTATAAAACTAAAAGAAAAATAAAAAATTTCAACTGGACAGTAATATCTTGGTTGGCATTTTCAAAAGCGGATCGGTGTAATTGCTTGCCCTATGTATAGCACCTCTGCTTTCCTGAAAGTCAGAAGGATAAAAATAGGAATAAAATGAAATGGTTTTGGAAAAGCAATTTAGAAAATTATATTTTAATTTATATTTCACTAGTTAATTAGCTGAAAAGCTAAACAGGCTGATATGGTTATTGAATTTAATGGTGTTTCAAAATTCAATTAAATTGATCTAAGTGTAGTTGTTGAGCACTATTGTTAATTTCTCAATTTGATCCATCAACTTATATGATAGTATATATAGTACATCATCTTAAATTGCTAATAAAGTGCTCAATAACTTTGTTACAGCAAATAATTTATATTGCTGTAGGCTTACTGTAGCAAAGCTCTAATTAATTAAGTATAATATAAATGTCTTGAAATGTGGATACACATTCTACATAAGGACTATGATTTCTTTTATTTTTTTGTACACTTTTGATATTTTGAAGTATTATTTCAGCAAATATTTGATAATCCAACATTTTGTCTAATAGTTGGTGTTACGGCAAGTACTCGAGTTTCGAACCCGGGTTTATTTTCTGGCTGTAATTTGCTTGATTTTTGTTTTTGACATTTAATTTGATTCACTTCATTTTTTTCACGGCGCTCGCTTGCTAATTGATTGTTGCTTTGAGCCGACATTTTCCATTATCTCACTGCTAATTGATTGTTGCTTTGAGCCGACATTTTCCATTATCTCAGCGCGCTCGATTGCTAATTGATTGTTACCTCGAGCTGACTTCTTTTTTCCATAAGTTGGGTGTAATTTGTGTAGAAACGCTTAGTTTTGCTACTTCAGCCTTTGTGGAGCGGTCGTAGATTTACTGTTTGAAATACTGTTAGACGCCGTTGGGAGTGCTGTTGAGGCTTTTGAGCTGTTTATAATACTGTTGAAGATACTGTTTGATATTGTTAGTTTTGTCGGTCTGCTCCGTGTCAGTCTACAGTTGAAAACCGTCCGACTGTATTATTTCGTCCAATCATCCAAATCGTCCGACTGTATTATTTCGTCCAATCATCCAAATCGTCTGACTGTATTATTTCGTCCAATCATCCAAATCGTTCGTCCGTACTATTTCGTCCGACTCTATTATTTCCTCCGATCGTCCAATCTTCCATTTAACGTCCAATTTAGTTCGTCTTATTTCGCATTGTTTTTATATCTTAATACAAATTTAATTCAAATCAAATCAAGGACGCGTACATTTCCGGAGACAGCCACACGGAGTTTAAGACCGCGAAGAACTTACTGTAACAGTTGGTTTTTCTGGTAACTTGCAAAGTTGCAATAAGAAACACATAGGTTTTTTTATTAGACTGACAGAAACCATTTGCATTGTCTTATGATTATGTAAGTTTTACTCTGCATAAACTAAAAACAAATCAGCATCACTTGTATTTTCTGGTAATTGGTACAGGTACCCGTATTATAACTTGTATGGAAATGAATATTTAGCCTATTATGTAGTGACAAGATTGAATTTTATATGTTGAGCTATTCAAATATTATAATCAGTAATTGGCTTCAATTAAGAGGTTAAAATATGAGGAACCGGATTAAGTGCCAAAATATAAGTTTACATCAAAACAAAATTTAGTCAAACTGTTAAATTTGCCAGTAACGATTCATTTGGAGGCTCTAGCTATAAAAAAGTAGTTATTTTTTTAAAAGTTTAACGCAGATTAAAAGAGGTTTTTTGTTAATTGCAAAGAAGTTTGAAGGCATCATTTGTTTGAAGAGCAGAATGAATAAAAGTTTTGACAGGATCAAGAAACTTTTTTTCATGAAGAGAATAAAGAAATAAGGATGACAAACTTAAAAATATGAAAAAGAGCAAAATACGAATTGTTATAAAAAAACACCGGTATCCGGTAATTTCATCATCATCATCTTTATTTTCGGGAAAAACATTGAATTAACTCAGTGTATTTCCCTTTCCCCACTTGTCTTTTCGAGGTTGCGGGAGCAGCAGCATCAAATTTAAAACTATACGTAGTTCATTTACCCCCTAAAAAAAAGAAATTTACCCCAGGTTAAGAAATGCTGGTCTATCTTGTCCATGTATGTAATGAACAGGGCTTCGGTATCTCACCAGTTTTCCAAGCTACTTGGAACACACGAGTCAACCAGCGAAACCCAAACTTGTTTATGGCCTTTAATATTTCGGGTCGAATATCATCTTCAGCAGGGGCCATGCAGCTTTCAAAGATTAGATTGTTGTGCTCATCTCTGCTTCGGTTAAATAAATTTCTTCACCAATTTCTTCCTCGAATGTGTTCAAATGTTGGACTGTTACTGGATTTAAGAGCTCGCAAAATTCCCTCCAGCGATTTTGGATAACCTTTTGATGCTTCTGAAGCACATTATTAGCATCCTCGATGAAGGTGGAAACTGGTGTTCGTTTGCCACACAAACGACGTATGGTTTTCCAAAATACTTTGTTTGCCGATCTGAAGTCTGTATCCAACTTTTGTCCAAATTCTTCCCATGACTTTTCTTTAGACTGTTTGACAATAGTGGCGGCAGTCTTACGTGCTGAGTCGATAATTTTATTGTATAGCTGTGTTTTAAATGCTTGTTTTTTTAGCGCGATTAGAGTAAGGGTTAGACAAAATTACTGGCAATGTAATGTAGCCTACTGTGATATAATTACTATACTATAAAACAACCGACGATAAAATTAAGCGGGATTTCCATTGGCGTCGTTATCGCGTCAAATCATACGTTGACGTCATTTTGACTCTATCGAAAAACTACCCATTCCCACTGCACTTTCTCACGCGATAGCGAAACATTTGCAATGATTTTACGAATAGAATAAATGCTTGTTGGTAGCGATCGTCCGCAGTCCACAAAAATTTTTATTTGTGACACTGCACCGCCACATTGTTACCAAAAAGTTTACACTGCACCGCGCTGCACCGCAACATCATACATTTTATTAAAAATTTTTAGACTTTTTTTTCCTTCTTTTAAAGATGTTTTATCAAACAATATTTTCTGTTGTAGTCATCAAAGTAAGAATTTATATTTCAGATTCAGCAATTCAAAACCAATTCGCATTATTTTGTTATGTGTTGGAAAGACATTTTAAGCACGTTGCTCTGCTTGGCATCCCAGCAAGCAGCTACAAATCAAATAGGCCTACAATTCTATTTGAATAAGATTTTTAACCGCCTCCTGACGAGTCCAGGCAGGCGAAACAGACTGTTGGTGGCAAATAAAATTAATGCTAAATTAAAAATTTTGTGGTCTGAATTTTATTATTCAATTAATTACATACATATATATATATTAATGAAAACACTGCAGAATAAAAATTAAAAATTAAAAATTCACGACAGCCCGTTTTGCCAAAGACGCCTCATCAGGTGGAATCTTGATTAATCTTGATTCCACCTGATAAGCGGAAAGTCGGGTATATGCACCCCTTAAGCGAAAATCCCCATAAAAATTTTGTTTTTAATTTTCCGAACACAAAATTATTTTGATACAATGTCCTCAGCCTATACTTTCTTTTATAAAAATACCAGCTTATAAATTGTTTTATGTAAGCTATGATGACCCTTCAAACTTTTTAGATAAAAGGATCTACATTAGAAGCTGTGCTTGTAATGTGGACCCAGTGGTGGATATTGGGTGAGGCGAATGAGGCAGTCGCCTCAGGCCCCCCCTTTTTTGGGGGGGACCCCTCGATTTTAAGGGCCCCCCCTCGAAAACAGCATATACAGTTTTGGATTCGCTCAGTGGACGATTTGGAGTGAAGACCTTTTTTTTTTTTTTTGGAGAACACCTTGATTTTGGAAGAAATCAGAGATGAAATTGAAGTGAAGACCTTTTTTTTTTTTTTTTAGAGAACACTTTGATTTTAGGAGAAAAATATCCAAGCCTAGATCAGACCTCTTTTTTTTCTCATACAACATGAATTTTTGAAAATTCTTGCCTCGGGCCCCTAAATTGGAATATCCACCACTGTGTGGACCCCTACCGGAAATGACGTAATTTTTAAATATTTTATAAAATTTAAAATTTTAAAGTACTTTCTTTATGATGTAAAAATTTATTTATTAAAAACAAAACAAAATAACGTTATATCCAGCAACAAAAAAAGTGATGCTAAAATACAAAATTTGATTCGTTGGCATCAATCTAGTTTGTCGACAATTCAGCCTTGTCTCGAAGAAAGTTACTTTAGTCACATCGGCCGGCCATGCTTACACTATAGGCAAAATTCGCAATAGTAATAGCGTGCATCATAATGCACGCACATTCTTCATGTGCCAACTCTTTACACAAATTGCATTGAATCCAATCAGCATCAAAAGTCTTCAACAAACCAAACAAGCATAAATCGCATTTTGCTGCTTATTATTCAAATTAGCATTAATTTGTCCGTTAATTTTGAAAAGTTTGGACTGTTCACAACATTTTGATTTCTTGTGTTTAGCCAAATTTTTGATCAGATTTTTATGTGGGGAAATAAGTAAGTAGAGTAGCCTTAGACTGCCTTTTTCTTTTAATAGTAACTTTGTTATCACAGATTCGTTTTGGCAATACACTGATATCAATCGCTTTTACTTGATGTTGAGTGTGTGTTGACATTTTTTTCCCAGTTGCAATATTCAGTATCAGTATCTTTTATTTCAGTTCCGCCATAAAAAACATAGTGAAGTAGGAAATTTGTAAGTAGTAGAAAGCAGAACAGAAAAAGGAAGAGGCAACAAAACGATGAACGTTATGGCATGCAATCAAGATAAGAAGAGATTTTTAAGAACAAGTGAGCATGGTATGGTTGCAGCACCTTAAAGTACCGATATTTCGATCATGAGTATGGTCAAAAACTGTAGAATCAACAATATCGTTTTCTTCATAACACAAACGTAAACAAGACACAGAGCATTCTGGCATATTGTTGAAAGTTCCAGGTTTATCAGTAGAAACAAAAGAAATTGATAGGACTATGTCGTCAGTCAAAACTTGAGAAGAGCTTGGATTCGGCCTGTCAGTTACTTCAGCTGAGGTAAATTCATGCTCTTCAAACACAGAGCAATCTATGGGACAAATCTCAGCTTTTTTGAAGCCATTAACTGCAACATTAACTGTGCTTTGCCATATGCTAAGCCAAAAATTTGACAGACTTGAAATACAGTAACAGCCCTGCCAGAATGAGCTTTTAACGATTGCTCAATGTTATGGTAATAGTATGTTTTCAAAGTCCTAAAAAATATCAAATCTAATAGCTGTAGCTTGTGGCTTGTATGAGGTGGCAAAGATAACATTATCACACCCTTCTTTGATGTCAGTTCAAGAGCATCAAAGTTATGTGTGTGAGATTTGTGTCCATCTTTCGTTCGTGAGTTGGTTTTGCAAATTTAATAAAGTGCTTCAGCCAATCCAAAAATATTTCTGAAGTGATTCATCCTTTTTTTCTATTAACAATAAAAATCATTAAAATGAGACAAGCAAAAAAAGCCTAAATAAGACATAAAACCTAGCAAGCACTTATCATTCGCAAGTAAGCTATAACATGAGATGTCACATTACACCAGCCATAAAAGTGCAGTGATAAATAAGCAAATCATTTATAAATAATTCACAACCACTTTTTAATATACTGTATATAAACAAATTATATAATCAAGCTGAAGCAGGTAATAAAAAAATTAGTTACTTTATAAAAATTTTAAAAAACAGGGTTATATCTAAAATTCAAGGACTAAAACATGTTTTAAATTTGAAAATTTTGTGTAATCTATCCGATACATAAATTAACACTCTAATCTCACACAAATTTTTACCTTTAGATAAACAAACTTAAACATTTTTCTCACTTAAAACAAGATTATTTGACTTTCAAACTTAACTAGTTCACTTTTAGTTTTCTTTTTTGTCTTATTGCTTTTTGAAATATAGAAAATCAGATCTGTGGTAGAACAATTCACCTTTAAGCTAATTGATTAAAAAATTAATATATACCGTAAAACCTCAAATTTAGCGTCACCAAAAAAAATTATAACATGTACAAAAAAAACCGCACCAGTTGTGCAAAAAAAGAGTGATTATCGTGTTTAATGTGCATATAATAATTATTGTGCAAAAAAGACATTGTAGCTTTGAAAAAAGTAGCATTTTTGTGTGCAATTATGTCAAATCTTTAGCGCGCTGGCCGAAAAGCAAAGATTGGTTTCAGAAAGTTAACAACTTCGGCGGTTTGATTGATCGTATGATTAAAAAAAAGTAAATTTCTTTCACAGTTGGAATCCCCTTAAGGAGGTTACTGCAGTTTACAAAAGAAGAAACTCTACTTCAGCAAAATCTGATTTCATTATTAATATGCTAGGTAAAATCTTAGCAACAGCGAATGTTTTGGCAATTACCCCGACCTGCTTCCGGAATTGCCAAGATATTTATTTTTATTATTTTATCTCTATATTTATCCTCCTGACTCGCAGGAAAGCGACGGAGGCGCTAATACATAGGGTAGGCAATTACCCCGACCTGCTTCCGGAGATACTAAGATATTGCTGTCGGCTTGTAATTTAATAGAGATGTAACTGTAATTTAGAACTGCTTGCCACGACCACCAAGCAGGGGAATATGCCGTAAAGTGTCTTTCGCAAGGACACAACAGAATGGCGCGAGTGAGTTTTGAACCGAGACCGTGTTGGTCACGAGCGCGGTGCTTTAACCACTCGACCACGCTGCCGACAATGTTTTCAAAATTCACTGGACTTTTTAAACAATTTTGGAAATGAACTTATCATATAATAAAAAGAAATGCAATTCATTCTAAGAAAAATTGAAATTTTAAGTGTCAAATCGTACTTTTATATAATTATTTCAAAATGTTATAATAACCCTAATTAAAAAAATTTAGTTAGGATTGATTACTTGGATGAAATTAATTTTTTTGGATTTTTGCAAGCTTTTTTCTTGTTTGATAGGTTAGGTTAGCCTACATAGTAGACTATTTTATAGTCGAACTTGACTAATGCTCTGGCGTATATTTTTTTATTTTAAATTTACCGTACATTGAATTATTTACATTTCGTCAGAGTAGGGCTGCCCAACCCGATACCCGCAAAGTCTATTGTTGAACCCTGGCAAAGAATTCGTAATTATGTACATAATTTTTAAATAAATTATTGTAATGCTTTGAATCAATCCAATGACGCGCAGAAAAATCGGATTAAATAGGCTAATTTTCGTCTCAGTAGAGATTTTTCGCTTTATATAGAAATAAAACACGTAGGTATATCAAACTGGTGACCTTTTTTGTTTGATCTTTAACTAAATTTGTAGTCCGAATTCTTGTTATCAAGGAGGTTCATTCAAAAATAACACATTAAAATTAAGTAAAGACAAAAAAGAAGATACTGTGATTTCTGCACCGATTGCGACACGCAATAAACTTTTCGACAAAAGTTGGACCATAATGGTTAAAAAGAGCATCCCTGCGTCAGAGTATAAAACAACCTAACATTTCCCAAAACAGTCATTATCATGAAAATAAATTTCTACCGAGAGTAATGTTGGATTTAAATATTGATTTTGTCACAACTTACGACACCGACATTTTTTCTTTCAGAATTATTTAATTTGTAGTTCGAATTTTGACATAAGAATAAAAATAAAACATCGGTACAATCAATCATAGCCGTACCTGCCCGGGGGGCAGGGAGGGCAATTGCCCACCCAAGTTTTAAAGATTTTGGCAAAATTGAAATTTTTCGGGCAGTGACAAGAAAATATTTGGGTAAAGTCAGAAATTTTAGAACAGTGACAATAATCAAACTGCAAAAAATAGTTACCAAATTTAGGTGAAGACTTTTTTTTTTTAGAAAACACCTTGCTTTTGGGTCGAAAATTGAAAAATATGAGACTAAATTCAAGTGAATACTTTTCTTTTTTTTTTAGAGATCACCTTGATTTTAGGACAAAATTTGTTCTTGGTTCGCGAATCTCAGACAATTTTTTTGTCCTATCCGTAATGTGCTAGAAAATCATGATTTGGGCAAACGTCACAAAATTTGGGCAAAACTTCATTGCCCCCCAAATTTTTTTGGCTGGTACGCCTACGCAACCGATTATTGATCGTCGTCGTCGTCGTCGTCGTTGAAGACTCCAGGCCAGACACAAACAGAACTGGGTCCGAGGGTTTATCCTTTTACTACCCCAGACTGTTGCACTGCCTGGATCAGATGCTGGCAGTAATGTTATTAAGCCAGCATCGAGTTTCGTCATCCAAAACCGTCAGACCGAGTGCTCCATGTGGTGCCCGATGTATGGGGCACATTGTTAGTACATGATCTGCGGTTTGCTCTGAGGCGCCACACTCGCAATTCGGTGAAGGAGCGAGACCCCATTTGTGCATGGACGAATGGAATCGCCCAACACCAGTCCGCAGGCGGTTGAGCTTAACCCAAGCTGCTCGGGGTAAGCCCATCCCAACAGGCCTGACACTGGTCCCGGGCACAAAAGCACGGAGCCTGGAAGCACTTTCACAGTACTGCGCGTTCCATTTGTGATTTGTCCATTCAGAGGCGCGGATGCCAAGTCTGGCAAGATTGTCCAAGAGATTCCGCGCACCTGGTACAAATGGGCGTCTGGATCTTAGTCTCACTTGGCCAGTATCTGAGGACCCACTTAAAAGACCATGCAAGATATGATCGGGGTCCAGAGATCCACGGTAAGCCAAGGAGAGTGTCGCTCCCATTCGGCGAAGCTCAGCTGGCTGGATGCCTGAGAGTTCAGGTAGGTGGTCCGTTGGAGTGGGACGCAGGCATCCAGTAACTATGCGCAAGGCGTCGTTCAAGACACTGTCAATGAGGCGAGTGTGAGCACTGCGACACCAGACTGGCGCACAGTACTCAGTTGTTGAGTAGACTAGAGACAAGGTGGCTATGCGTAGTGTTTTAGCACCAGCACACCATCTCGAGCCCACGAGTCGCCTCAGCAGTGTGACGCGCGATGATAGTTTTTTGCACAATGCCACTAAATGGTGACGAAACGTGAGCGATCTGTCCAGTTTTACCCCAAGGTATGTAGGGGTTGGACAGAACGGTAAAAGTCTACTATTGTTGTAGACCTTTAGGTCACGTTTGGCCTCTCGGTTATTTAAGTGAAAGGCTGCCGTCACCGTCTTAGTGTGACTGAGCTTCAACCTCCAAGTCTGGAGATACGCTGACAGTGTGGACATGTCTTGGCTTAATGTCCCCTCCAAGTCCTTTCAGTTTCCAGAAGAGTGCAACAATGCTAAATCATCAGCATAAGCAAACTTTCTGGAAATCATGGAAGGAAGATCGTACGTATAGATGTTAAATAGGAGGGGAGCCAAGACCAATCCCTGAGGAACGCCGTTTTTAAGACGGCGTAGACTGCTTTGCTTGCTGTCACCGGTAGTAAGGGTAAAACTTCGATTTCGGACAAGCTCCATGATCATTTTGACCATGTGCTTATCCGGAAGTAGTCTCAGCAGCTTGCAGGTAAGGCCACGGTGCCAGACAGTGTCATAAACAGCTGTCAAATTGATAAATACGGCACCGGCCTTCTTTTTAGCCTCAAAAGAATCCTCGATGTTCTGGGTTAGCAGATCAACTTGATCTACGATTGACTTCCCGCGTCGGAACCCAGCCTGCTCTTTAGGGAGCAGTGGATCGATTAATGGTTCAACGCGGGCGTAGATAAGCCTCTCAAGGATCTTGTAGGGGACACAGAGCAGAGATATCGGTCGATAACTCTTTGGGTCCCCCACGGCCTTTGCTGGTTTTGAGATCGCGACCACAAGCGCTCTTCTCCAGATCTTGGGAATTTTGAGTCGGCGCAAACAGGAAGAAAGGAAGTCACGTAAACAGGACTTCAAAGCAGCTCCAGCATGGAGTATAAGCTTGAGGCAGATGGAATCAGGACCCGGAGCTTTACCTGGTTTTAAATGTTGAAGGGCAGCAGCAAATTCTCTCTGTGAAAAATTGTCAGAAATATTTACTGCGTCTGGTGTTGTGGCCCTCCAAAGGTCAGACACTTCTTGAAAGACAAGTCGAGATGACTTGTGGTCGACAGCCTCGTATTTCCCATTTCTAACCAGCTGAGATGCAATAGCATCGGCTGAAACGGGACAGTGACGAGGAGAGTGTCATGACCTACCAGTAAGGTTGTTCAAAATACTCCATGCTATTCGACTAGAATGTGAGAAGTCAATGCTCCGAACTGCTTCGGACCATCGATCCCTACGCTTTCTGTCAAGCTTGGCAAGCAGAGCTGTAGTAGCTAAACTTGAGTCGTCTCCCTGAGGAGACTGCAGAAAGATTTTATAGAGGGATTCAAACTCTGCATCCCAACACGAAATATAGTTATTTCGATACCCGCGTGGAATAGTCTTTTTGGCTGCTTTCTCAATGGTGTTACAGAAGTCCTGGTAAGCCGCATCCACATCAAGTGAATTAGGCGGCAACAAAGTCTTTGCGAATTTATTCGTCAAAGCAATGTAGTGACTCCATTTGGAATTGCCGAAGTTCCATCGCTTAACAGGCATGCTTGGCACTGCCATAGCAAACCTTGGTGGTGTAATAAGCGAAGGTCGATGTTGTAACCTGGGGAACTTGTCAAGGACACGTCTATCCGGTAAGCGACTGTTTGGAATTACGCTAGCGAAAGCTAGGTCTGGATTGGTGCCAGTGTTCCAGCGGCCGGAATAAAAACTGGCAGCGTCCTTGGCATTATATAGGAGGGCAAGACAATTAACACTTGCCCAGCCAGCCAAGCACTTACCATCCGGACTGTTGTCATCATAACCCCAGTCAGCATGACGACAGTTAAAATCGCCAGCGTACAGACAGGAGTGAGGAAACACTGGGAGATCCAGGGTTCGCAATCGCGTTGGCGGTGGTTTGTAGACGTTGACTATTTTATAACCATCAACGTCCACACACAGCCACTCGATCTCCGATGTCGGTGGAGATTGGTCCAAAAGCGTGTATCTCAGTCGCTCGTGGACAAAGGTGGCAAGGCCATGCTTCCTGCTTAAAGAAGACCCAGCTAGTTGGTAGTGTGGTAGCACCAACTTCTCTGCATCAATGCAGTGGGTCTCCTGCAGTAGGATGACGAGTGCCTCAGACTGCATAGCGAGGCGATGAAGAACGTTCATCTTGCTTGCAGTGAGGCCTTCGATGTTCAGTTGAAGAATAGTGGGTCTTCGGAACTTGTTGGCAATGTGCCCTGAAAAGGGCAGTTTTATCCTGACATTGCCCCGTCCTGAAAAGGACGTTTGCCCATTAGCAGACCCACACTGAACATCGGAATGGGTGGATACCCTTCCGTTTTGGTAGGTTCGGTTTCGGTCTGTCATTTTAGAATCAATGAGCAGACTTACTCACGGCCCAGGCTGCGTGAAAGCACCTACCATCTGAGCCCGATTATTGATAATTTTGTCATTAGAGTAAAAATAAAACATCAGTACAAGCAATTAATGATATTGCACTTAAGCATAGCACAATATGTACGCTATTCGAATGTCTTTTGACCTTGTTTACGTAAATGTTCGATACAGTCCCCAGCATAATTCAAAAGTAGGACGGCAGTCCTTTGATAATTTTCGATTACCTCAAGCAAACTGCGATAAATATTTCTTAAAATTTCACTTTTTAAGTAAATCTATATAGTTTGATTTTTTAGTCATTTCATTACACGCTCAGTGCAACAAAGAAAAGTAGGCTATTCTATTTAGAGTTATTTCAAACATAAACTTACAAGGAGGAAAAACGAACGCACACCTATCTAGATATTGTGCTGTACAGAAAATAAAGATATAAAAATAAAACAGTTATTCACGCCAAGTCATTTATGCTAAATTTTAATACCGGTGCGTAGTGTTGTAAAATATTTTCCACTGCTTGTTCTTGTTGCAAACAAAAATATAAGAAAAATGCTGGAGCAGGGATCTTTTAACTCTGCTACATTTGATGTGTCATCTGCTTAAATAAAAAGAAGTCATATAACCTCTGTTGGTGCGTTTTCCGTTAAGTTCAATATTAAAACTTAAAAATGATTGTGTTATTTTTTGTGGTAACTGAAATTTTATTGGTTGATTTTACTTCAGAAACCTCTTTTTATTCTGTTAAAATTGGTCAAAAATTTGAGTTTAAATAAAGTTTCAAGAAAAACACAGATATTGGATATGTAGGCTAGTATGTAAAAAAGGTCGAATGACATAGACTGACGCTGGCGTATAAAAAAATGATACAATTAATTATATAATGTAAAATTTTAAGCGCATAAGCAATTAATGATCTTTTATCAATTTAATCAAAACAAAATCTGATATTTAAACCGATAAGTTAAAACAATATTTTTTCAACCAATTTTAATTTTGTTTTTTTTTCTATGCACATTAATAACATGATTAAGATTGATGGAAAAAAATAAGACAAAATGAGCTTCATACAGAAATCCATCATTCGTTTTCAAGATTTAAAATTTTTGTTAATTTTTATCGTACTTCAACTCTGTTTATCCTCCATACTCGTAGAAAAACCTTGAAGGCGTTATACCAAGGGCAACTTTTAAGCGATACTGGTACCTGCTTGTTTAATGCTATATACTGTATGCGGGCCCGCAAGCAACCAGAATATCTAGCAGATAATTGCTTTCAGAGATGTCAAAATATTGTTGTGGGTTGGAATTTTTAATTTACTTTTTCAGTTTTTATTTGAGACATAACTAAAATGCTAGTCTACCCAGACTACCCTACTAGCTTGAGTAAGCTAAGCCTAAATAAAAAGTTGCAAAAGGGCTGCTGGCTATGAAGTGTGTAAAGCGTTCCTAAACCTGACCCTACTTAAAATTAACCAGTAACTACTACCGGAAGGATGGGAAAGTGCTGGTAAACACTTAAGTTTGACAAATATCAATTTGTGATAATACTACTGTAAATCAATAAACTACTTTGGAGCTGCAATTGATACGAAAAATATAAACATGTCGCAATGCTTGAGAAAAAAACTTTCAATGATCCTAGAATTAGACGGAGTACCGCGGTACTGCCCACCACTGCAAATTATAGTGATATTTTGTCCTCTTTCAAGACTTGTAAATGTTCCAACTTGGCGTTTACCTTTGAGTGCCAGAATCTTTGAAGGTTTTGTACTAGCAGTAGGGGAGATGCGGGACCAATGAAGCAAAAAGTTTGGGTCGCTGAAGGGATGAATTTTAATGCATATTCCACCATATTTATTTATTATGCAGTTTACAATGGTACCTTTTATAGGTAGGCCTACTTCTTTTACACCTCTAATTTCCGCAGTATACATGGTGATGATTTAAAATCATTACAAAAATTGCTTCATTGATCCCTTGAGGCTGGAACCAATGAAGCATTTGTGTGGGACCTTTGAAGCAACCAATTTTAGAGAAATTTATCTTTATATTTTGACACAAAAGCAACAGATAACATAACAAACACAACCAAACAGTAAAAACCATAAAAAGTGACTGTCAAAAATATGCAAGTACGCCTACTTAAGTATAGAAAAAATGCTTGAGTAGTTCTGCAGCTAATTATCTAAAAATTGCTAAAGTTGAAAGAGAACTTTGTTTCCTGACGATTCTTTTTTGGTCTCACCTATTTTACTTAATATTTTGCTAATTGTAGCGTCTTGACTCGTTTGCGAGCTTTATTAAATTCACACCGAACGATCAATGAATGAATATCTGCTCTCAATCTCGAACTTAACCTAAATTGCTAGAACTATATAGCCTTTAGATAGGCCAACGTTTCTTGTAAAACGTAGTTTACCATATTTGGTACTGTAACGGTTTACTTGATTAAATAACAAACGAAATAAATTCTATTTTTGACATAAAAAAACAATCCCATTACGCACAACGGGAAAAAAGTTTGTTATTTATAAAAATAAAGAGTAATACTTAAGAATTTAAGTTATAGAATTATAAAAATAAAATCATTTGAGTAAAATGACAAATTTTGAGACATAAAAACATTTACATGTAGAAAACATTTAAAAATAAAGTTGTGATTTTTTAAAATTAAACATTGCACAATTAAAATCTATTATGACTTTGCAGCATTAATATTGCAATGGAACGTAGGCACATTAAAAAATTAACATCAAGGTTTTTTTCAATGGCATTCAGTAGTTGAAAAAAATTAAGTAATACTGTAATAAAAATAATTACATTGATTTTAATTGCGAGCACAACACATAGCACTAGCACACCGCGCGCACAATAGGACAGCAACATAAAGAACGGGAGGTTTTTAATTTCAGCAGGCAAGCTGTGAATTACGAGTTTTAACTTCTTTGGTTTGAAGCGAATTGGAACCAAACCACATCTTCCTCTTCAGAGTCAGACGCTCTACATACTCGACTAAGCAGCAGAGATGATGTTTTAGTTTACAGTGGCGCATGCACTGACAATAATTTCGATCAGTGGTTCTCAAACTTTTGCACCCGCGACACTTTTGCTACCTTTCCAAAATTTTAGGCACACTTGGACCAGCGTGAAGATCGTTTTTGGTCTTCATTAAGTTTCGAACGCTTTCCTTTACAAGCGGCATCATAACGTACTGCATAAAAGCCCTGAATTTTAATGTAACTTTTTACAGAATAAGTGAAGACTCTATTGGTGTTCAATCTTAAGTAAATTTTGAACAATTGTTTGTATGTGAAGTAGGCCTATCAAAGTTTCGCAAATCGTGAATGAAACACGTTTAGAAGACAATCGATCATCAATAACTTTTGGTCATCATCCCAATTGCGTTACGGGAATTAGATTGAATATTTTGAGCTTTTTGGTCACGAAAAATAATTTTTTAAAGATTATGTTTGCATTGTCGTTGCGGAGTACTGAATTAATGTTTTTTAAAAAAGTATAACGGCAGATTAGAAATCTCCGGCGCCGCGGCACACAGTTTGAGATTCATTAATTTTGATGGTTGACAGTACACAGTAAACTTTTCACACAAATTTAGCGTTTCTTTACGTTTGCTGTTTTTTTCAAAACCTGTATCACCGCAACTATCAAGTACAAATGTTCAATTTTTTTATACACACGATAATTTTGGCGCAAGATGATTGCAAGATCAGGGCTGAAGTAAGACGAAGAAGTTCTCCGACGACAGTAGTCACACGCTAACGACGGGTTGCTACAAGCACTTTATTAAGATACCTAAGGGAGGAAAAGCGAAAAAATGATGCAAAATTTTTTCAAAAATAAAGTCTATAAAAGGATTAGTTTTTAGGAAATTTTTTTCAAATAAACACTTTAAATAGTTTATAAAGTTTAACATTCTTATTTATCCAGAGCTGCGATTAAAATAATATTTTCTTTAGGTAAAGGTGCCCTTTCAATACCGATTTTGTAATGAACATAACATTTTAAGTGCCAAAAAACGTATATTTACGTCTAAGAACGGGTCTCATTTATCGTTAACCGTTACTAACCTACCAAGCTTTGGGGTTTTCCCTAAAATTAAAAAAACAATTCATTAAACTTGGCAAATAGTAAACAAGAGCCCAATTGCTTAACCTTCGGCACAGAAAAAGTTAAATTAATTCAAGGAAATTTATGTCATATATGTGTTTTAAATAGATTTTTGTTACTCCGCATTGTATTTCTTCTACTTTTCTTAATTGGGACATATATGTCCCGACGGTATCGAAAGGGTTAAAGGCTAAAACAAGTTTGCTTTCTGATAAATATTTGTAAAAAATAAACTACAATAGCAATTAGTTAACTAAATCATAACTCCTTGGGCCATTGGTTATTTTTATCAGTTAAAGGTACATACACAACATTCATTAAATCTTGCTTTGACAATTCTCCGGATTCATTTTTGTCCCATTGTTGAAAAGTCTGGGTTGATCCAGGGAGACCAACAGGTAATAACAATCGTCCACCTCTTTTTAATTGATGAAGCAGAGCAATAGGAACTTCAGCTGCAGCAGCACCAACATGAATGGCATCATAAAGATCTTTTTTTTTATTTTCGGGATCATATCCTAATCGTCCGTCACCTATTGTTATGAGAACTCTTTTGGATGTTAAAAAGGTGGGTTCATCATTTTTAATATTTTCTATAGATTTACTGACAAGTTCAGAAATATGTTCAATACCAACAACTTTTCCTTTTTTACCAATCATGCGAGCAAAGCAAACAGTTAAATATCCACTGCCAGACCCAACATCTAAAGCAGTTGCATTTTCTCTATATATTAATTGATCATGGAGCAATTCCAAGGCATATGCATGCATGTGTGGAGCACTGATGGTAGCATGATAACCTATGGACTGAGGCCTATCATCATAAAAGTTACTTTTCACATAATACTTTCGATCAGTCTGTTTCATGGCTTCAAATACAGCCTCACTTTTAATTATACCATTTTTACGCAAATTATTTATCAGTTCAAGGTTAGTTTTTCCATTAGATCGCCAAGCCATTAAAGTATTAAAAAATATAAAACTTAAAAAAAATAAGTCTTCTGAATTCATAGCAAATACAAGCTGATTAAAAAATAAAGGATAAATGTTTAAAAACTTGACAAAAAACACAAATTTAAAAACAATGATCATTGATGTATCACATAAAGATCTTGAAAAAATTTAAATTTTGCAATACTGTTTCAACAAAAAATTTTTTTGATAAAAAGGTGATTAATTATTTATTATCTAACTCAAAGTGCTCCAAACCCAGGCCCATGAGCCACATATGACCCAAAACAGCATTGCTTATACCCACAAAAAAATTTAAATGATTAACCAGAACTACCAATAGCATAAAAAGAGTTCAGAAAAGAATAAAATACAATAATAACTAGGTCTTCTTTTCCCTATTCAAATAATACATATTTATCTTTAAAACAAGTTTAAACCCTATTTCCAAATCTGTAATCCCCAGTTTGCTGAAATGACATTATGACACTCTCAGCCCTCTAAACTTAAAATCTGGTTTTTGGGCGACTGGTATATCACCAATTGTCAATTGCAATAAAGTCTTAGAACGTTTGCCAGGACCATTCCACTGAAGAGATCCTGGGAGAAAGGGGACCTTATCTGCAATGAACGGCTCTGTAATCAGTCTTTTAGAAATTTATTACAGCTTAGGGCAAAACCAAACCAATGCCAGAATCAGTAAAAAAAGAGGAAAAATTGTGCCTGGTACCTGGGGATGGGCAATTCAGAATACTGAATCCTAAACTATCCGAATCCAAAATGCCACCTTAAACCATTTATATCATGCTTACAAACTTTTTCAGGTTGAATCCAATTCGAAGAAAAACCAATTGAAGGCAAAGTTAATTTTAGGGAGAAACAGAGTTAATTTTAAAGAGAAAGTAGTTGGTTAAAAAAAAAACTAAGTTGTTCTTGAGCATCTTAACAAATTTTTAAAAATTCGAAAAATTTTTGGCATGCTTTGGGCCTGCAAAAGCAATTTGCGCAGCGTTGTTTCTCTTTTTATCTCTTAGAGAAACTAATTTTGTTTTTTATTCTCACTCCAATCGGTCTTTCTTTGAATTAGACTGGAACACTGTATCACGTTGCTTGGTCATATATTTTCTTTTGTAAACATACCAATTGCAAGCAACGATAGAAAAATTAGCTCACACACACAATCGTACTTATTGGTCGAATGCGGGCGTTTTCTCATGATGCACATGCAAACAAGTCTTTTTTCTCAGTCGACCACATGCTTTTCTTTAGCTGCACTCATTCTGAAAATCCTGTTCGACAATTTGTTACATTTACGTATCAAGTAAGAATTTGGTTAATATCACTGTATAGCCTACCTGCTACATCTGCATCCTCCAAAAGATCTTTTTCAAAGCAGGTTTAACTGCCACTAAATTACGATCACATTTGACAGACAAACATGTAGAAAGCTTAAATATATTGCACTGCAATAAACTCGTGCTCTGATTGTGTTTTTGTTGTTGTAAACTTGTAGTAAATAAATGCTTAAATGTTGATTGTGCTAATTGCAAAAAAAAGGATTCAGTATTCTGGATTTGGTTTAACTATTCTAGAATAGTTTATTATTCTGAATTGCCCATCCCTACTGGTACCAGAATTGCACCAGAGTCAGTCGCTGTTGAATCAACAACATCTAATGAAAAATAGATATGCTTTACCTGCAATGAAACTTGGGAGGAAGACAGAGATGATTAGTGGATCGTGTGTGATACTTGCAAAAAGCAATATCACCTTCAGTGCTCCAGAGTTGTTTATAGATCACAAAATTATTACAAACTTGATATTAAAGGAATGTCAGTTATATGTGACAAGTGCTAAATATACTCATGGCTCAGAGAAAGAATGCTGAACAATTAATTTTTGTGGTATTGTTTTGTTCTTCAACTGTTCTGAAAAAAATTAATGTCTGACAAATTTTTCTGCTGAGATAGTTTGAAAGCGATATGGCTGTTGGCTGGCAGGGCTTTGGTTTATTAAAACTACTCCTGCCCCATCCCCAGAAGCTAGCAAATTTTGTAACATCTTTAAATAGGCTACTCATTTCAGGTAATATTTAGTCTCATATTGTTGTAATATTTCATTTGCAGTTTTACTGAAAGTTAATGGCAGTATAGCACATTTAATTTTTAGGGTTTTAACCCCCTAATCCTTCCTAAATACAGCCTAGCTTACTGGTACATTATAACAGTAAAAGTACAGTAGGTTGCAAAACCACACACATAGACAACATAGTAAATTAATTCACATTTATTGCAGACACTACTGGTAAAGGCATATAATAGACCTCAGGCTTCCTATGAAAATTCTCCCTTTCCAAAAACCGAAAGTTACATATAGGCCTACTCTCAAAAAAACTAAAAATTATGTTTTTGAACACTTACAATATTTTTAAAATATAAACAGTAATCCCAGTTAGCCTATATGTTGTTAACTTTCTTCCTATGTTGGTTTTTTTAATGCGTAATTCAAGTTAACCATACTTGGGGGTTTGGTTGAAAGCATTTAGCTAAAAAGCTGTTATGACATCATCAAAATATTTTTTTTGATGGCTCAGAGGCAGAGTGTTATGATTAGCAGGAAAAAAGTTTTCTTGTTGATAGTGTTAGATTGTTAGAAGCTAGAAACCTCCAAAATTGATCAAAGTTATCCTGTTTTACAGTAGTTACTTTTAGTATAATGCCTCCCAATATTTTCCTGCAAGTTAAAAAAATAAATAACAATAAAAGTATTATTTCTTTTTTGACAAACACAAAAAATTTGCTCATTATTAAGTTTTCTAAAAAAGTATTTTACCTGCAAGTTAAAAAGATAAATAACAATAAAAGTATTATCTCTTTTTTGACAAACACAAAAAATTTGCTCATTATTAAGTTTTCTAAAAAAGTATTTTACTTAAGAATTTAAAAAACTTAACACTAGAGCACATTGGCATAAATTACTCAATCTTTTCAACCATAAAATCTTACCCGAACCCTTGATATGTATTTATGGGCATAGTGATAGTTGCCATGTTAAGTTAATTTGTACAGCTACAACAGTACATCAAATCCTTACAATTAACCTTTAACAAACTGTATGTTTAATAAGCTTCATTCAATTTAACATTCAATTTAAAGCTTAGTCAACTATCATGAAAAATTACAATTCTGAAAAAAATCACAAAAATTAGATGCAAGGACATTAAACCAATATTCAGTTCAATTAAAATCAATTTTTATTCAAGTAATTTAATTTTAAATAATGCTGCCACTAGCCTTGGCAGGTAATGGGACTTTTCAAAATTAAATCTGACAAGGTTTTGTTGAAGTATATTGCATAGTACACAGTCTTAATTCTTTGAAGGATCAAAGGATTGGAAGGAATAAAAATTGGGAAAGCCGTGTCAAATATTGAAATTAATTTAAAAAACAAAAAAAAACGTGCACTGAAGTTGACTGAGTTTTTATTAATTCCACAAACTGTCATAAACTACTGTTCACTTCATCAGGTGCAACAGAATAATTATTATTCCATGGCACCTGACGAAGTGAGCACTGAGCAGTAGCTCATGAAAGCTTGTGCGATTAATAAAAACTCAGTCAAGTTCAGTGCACATTTTATATTTTTTTACTTTGAAGAGTATAAGAATTTCATTGTAAAATAAAATGACAATCATTTAATAATGATGACACAAATATTTAAAAATTAGACTTATGATGCCCAAACAAAACTTTTTTACTTTAGAATCACATTCATACACATATGTACCACTGTTTTTTAAAGGATTAAAACATAATTCCTATGAAAAAAAATTGACAAGTATAACTGAATAATGTAATTTTAATGCATTTATACAAATCATTTTTTGCTAAAGTTTTTATTTCTTCACTTTCTTACACAAAAATAGGTCTTAGTTGTTTCTACAAGTACAGCAACTAAATTAATAACTTTAATAGTTAACATGAATGAGGATTTAGAACAGTGGTTCTCAACGCTCTTAGTCTTACTCTAATATGCAATTATGCATGTGGAGTATAATGTCATAGATGAATTTGAATAAATTTAATATTTCATTCACATTCCTCCCCAATTCCTCCCTTAACAATTTTTCCTCCCTTTAGCTTACAAATTCCTCCTTGGGGAGCCAAGTGGCTCACTTTTGAGAAACACTGATTTAGAATTACTGAGAAAACAAGCCACTTAAAAAACGAGAAGCTGGAATTTCGCTCTTATTAGAGCTCGTCAGTGATGCTTATCTTTGATCCTTCAAAGGTGGTCGGTTCAATTTGCAGTGAGATAAGCATTGCTGACAAGCTCTAATAAGAGCAAAACTCAAGCTTCTCGTCTTTTAAACGGCTTGTTTTCTAAATTAATAACTCCTATTTTTGCAGTTTGTAAAAATCTACTCAAAAGTGTTCTGCCAAATGCAACATGCCAGCCCATGTGGTCTTTGGAACAGAATAATTACAGTATTTACATGATATTAAACTTTAACTTTAATATTACACAATCACTTAATCAAATCAAAGATATACACTACGATGGTAATGTATGTTGTTGATCAAATAGAATCATGCAAACAAAATATAAACTCATTCAAATAGGTTGAGTCTCTGGATAGAATTTAAAACGTTTTCTTAAAAGATTTCCCAAAAACAGACCAACAGTAAAACTCTTCTTGTTTTTTACTCCTTTATTTTTGTTATTTCTTGAATTTATATGTTTAATTATTTTCCTCATGTTCTAAAAATTTTGTTTCAAGTATCAAGTTTTAGTATAAACTTTGATGCTGGTTTGATTTACCACATAGCTCCCCACCAGATAGACGGAAGTAGGCTTTGTCCATCGTGATTTTGCAAATGTTAGAAAATGGAAATCCTGGTTGAAACTTTGTGAAGATAAGAATCAATCGTTAGATTAATTTTAAAATGTTCACTGCTGTCGATGAGTTGATGATGGAGAATTAAAGACTTCTTTCAAATACAGGATTAAACGATATAATGCAATACAAAACATAAAAAAAATATAGTTAGTATACAGGGTATCTCAAAAATAACCGAACCGTAAACTTGAATAAAATTTAGATGTCAAAACCAACAAATGTAATTTCTTTTTTATGTCTTTGTATGGCTTTTTCTTGCTATTGCTTAACATCATTGCTTAATTCTTGTTCAGTGTGCGCTGCTGGTACCCACATTTTTGAAAATGCAACAAAGGACTTTAGATTAAAATTACTATGCAACGACTTGCTACAAGCATGTTAAAAAAAGATTGGAAGCAAGTTTCAAAACACATGAGTGTATTGAAGTTTAAGGTAGACATTTTGAACTTGTCCTCCAGTGTGACAAGTTGAAAGGAAACCGATATTGGTTTTCACATCGAGAAGAAGTGCCAAGGGAGTAAAGTCTTGGTAGAATCATAACCACTTCATCTTTATCAATGCCAGCAACGTCATCTTCAGATAAAAAAGAAAATATATGAGCGTCCACATTTTTGTAATAATTCTTTTCAAAAACTTTACTTCAAATTCATTATCTTCGTTGTCTTCATCCAGAATTTTTCCATGGTAGTAATGAAAAATTGAATGAGGCTTTTTTATTTCGAATTTGACTTTTTTTATCTTTATATTTATCCTCCTGACTTGCAGGAAAGCGACAGAGGCACTAATACATAGGCTAAGCAATTAGGCTACCCAATCTGCTTCAAAAGATGCCAAGATATTGCTGTCTGCCAGTGGTAGGCACGGTACTTCTTAAAAGTACTGCAGTACCAGTACAGTACCAAAAAAGTACTGCGTTTCCAGTACTCGGTACTTTTGAATAATATGCGTTAATGGCAATGACTAAAACTCTGTCATACATTGGATTTCATTTGACATTTAAAAATTGTATTTAACAAAACGAAAACAATATTGTACGTATCCAACTGTTCACTTTCAAAAATTAATTGTGCTTTGGATGTAAAAAACATGCAGTGAATATGTTTTTAACTTGATTTTTCGCATAAATTATGCCTTGGATATTTGAAAGGCCTAATGAATACGTTATCTTCTGCTTTGTTTTTTATATTAAATAAAGTTTGTCAGGAATCGTACTGATTTTCATATAACCTATTACAGAGATTTAGTCAGAGCTATTCCCAAACTTTTTGGGCCACAAACCTGTATTTCCAAATATTTTTTATCATGGACCTTAATCTTATGTCACATCAATTTTCTGCCCAACCAACGAGAAAAGATAAAACAAACCCAAAAATAAATAACACAAAATCCGTTAAAAAATAAATGCTTATAAACAGACATCATTCTATTTGAATAAGGTTAATTGGATTAATTATTAATTTTGTTAATTGACTTTTTGATAAGATATACTGGATTATATTCTATTGGAATAAGTTATACTGGATTCATTCTATTTGAATAAGATATAAGCTACTGGATTACATTCTATTGGAATAAGTTATACTGGATTCTATTTGAATAAGCTAATTGATGTTAATGTTGATGTAAAAGAAATCTAAATGACTGAGGTGTTTAATGGATATTTCTCTGGATCAAATATTAGAAAGCAGTTATATTCAGCTTTACTTTTTACTCAAATTCAGCATTTCGAACTCCATTGATTTCTTATCAGTTTTATTTTTTTCTTGGTAAAAAAAAAAAAAAAGTTTGTTTGAAAGTCTGGAAGTTTATTTAATTTAAACTTAAATTTAAACAAGCAGAAGATACCTGCTGCTTTTAATTCTTGGAAGTTGCTGTTGGTTTTGGTTCTTGAGTAGCTGTCATTCAAAATGAGTCTGTTGAAAATTTGTTGGAAATTGATGATGGTCTTCTCATATAATGAGGATGGAATTTTTGATAAGTATAAAATTTGCTTTCAAAGTGACATTTAACATTGCATCAATATCAATGCGAAAGTCTGTTTAATTTAACTTAAGCTTGTTTCAAAGTATAATGTCTCAAAGTATTGTTTAATTTAAGTTTACTTGCCATTTCAATTTGTATAAAAGTTTGTTTTCTTTTTTTTAAGTATTATTGTATAAACTTTCAGTATGCCTATCAAATACTCCTGTATTAGTTGTGCCAAACCTTGCAAACATAACCAAAAATCTATTTCCTGTGACACCTGCCAGCTGTGGACACATTTCAAATGCACCAGCTTGACAAAAAGTGATTTCGAAACTCTCCAAAAAGCAAATCAATCATATCATTGCATGAAATGTATTTTCCCATTTCAAAACTTAAGTAACAATGAGTTAACAGAATTAAATCTTAAAGTAAAAGATTTTTCTTCCCAAAGCTTTTCATCTGATACTCTTCAGGGGAAATCGTCAGAATGAAGCAGAATTGAAACCAAACTACGAGTTATAAAGGAAGAAAGTAGAGTTCTCATTGGCTGAAAGAGTCAACCAATGAGAGAAAAGATTAAGAAATTTTCAAAGAGTATACGAATTCTTTTTGCTTACACAGAAGGGGATTGAGAGATTTAATGAAAGTCGCTTCAAGAGCAGAAAGGTGAAAGGAAGAGCGACCTCGAGCGAGAATAGAAAATTTTTCGTTGCTGTAATGGAGGGCACATTGGGCGTTGTCAAGAAGATGTTGACCAATGGCAGATTCGTGAAATTGTTGTGGGCGTATGTTGTTCTTGCAAGAGCGGGAAAGACTTTGGCGGTTGGCCAAGGTACGAGGATTGGTGATGGATTTAGGAACGTGTTGTTTAATTCGCTCTTCTAGCCGTTGAGACGTGCGACCAACGTACCGACTATCGCAGTGGCACAAAAACTGGTAAATAACATTGCTGTGATGATGGGAAGGTAACACGTCTTTCTTAATCGCTGGAAGGAGCTGTCGGGTGTTGAAAATAACACATGGTTCGACGGAGAAAAAGCAGCGTTTCACAGCAGACGTAATAAGCTTTAGCAAACATTTTTGTTGGCTACCAAGAAGCGAAACTTTTCAACATCGCCAAAAGTACTTCCGGTACGTTGATGATACTTTCGCCGTATTCAACAATGAAGAAGACTGCAACAATTTCTTCATCCAGCTCAACTCTCTTCATCCCTCACTTCGCTTCACCTATGAAAAGGAATCTAATCACTCTCTCCCTTTCCTTGACGTGTTAGTAGAAAGGCATGATTCAGAATTTCTAACTTCAGTATATAGGAAACCTACCTTCACTGGCCAATATCTACGTTGGAACTCTTTCAGTCCCCAGAAACGGAAAATCAATCTAATTGGTACTCTCGTTCACAGAGCTTTTATGATTTGTTCTATAAGCAAACTGGACCAAGAGCTTGGCAAAATTCGTTCAATTCTTTTGGAAAATGGCTACCCGGAACGTGTAATCAATTCGGCTTTCAAGCGAAAAGTTCAACAAATAAATTCTAACCCAGTCCACACAGTAAAAAAGTGCCCTGTCTACCTACACATCCCATGGATTGGAAACGTCTCGATGAGGTTCGAAAAGCAGATTACGTCTGCTGTGAAACGCTGCTTTTTCTCCGTCAAACCACGTGTTATTTTCAACACCCGACAGCTCCTTCCAGCGATTAAGAAAGACGTGTTACCTTCCCATCATCACAGCAATGTTATTTACCAGTTTTTGTGCCACTGCGATAGTCGGTACGTTGGTCGCACGTCTCAACGGCTAGAAGAGCGAATTAAACAACATGTTTCTAAATCCATCACCAATCCTCATACCTCGGCCAACCGCCAAAGTCTTTCCCGCTCTTGCAAGAACAACATACGCCCACAACAATTTCACGAATCCGCCATTGGTCAACATCTTCTTGACAACGCCCAATGTGCCCTCCATTACAGCAACGAAAAATTTTCTATTCTTGCTCGAGGTCGCTCTTCCTTTCACCTTTCTGCTCTTGAAGCGACTTTCATTAAATCTCTCAATCCCCTTCTGTGTAAGCAAAAAGAATTCATATACTCTTTGAAAATTTCTTAATCTTTTCTCTCATTGGTTGACTCTTTCAGCCAATGAGAACTCTACTTTCTTCCTTTATAACTCGTAGTTCGGTTTCAATTCTGCTTCATTCTGACGATTTCCCCTGAAGAGTGTCAGATGAAAAGCTTTGAGAAGAAAAATCTTTTACTTCAAGCAATCTTCAAATTCTGTACCACCAAATGTTTATTCAAATTAAATCTTAATAACAAACTGATCTTTCCAAAACTTTCAGATTACAAATTACTTGATGCTGACAATTGTTTCATATCCACACCAGACTTCCAAAATCTATATGCAAATAACACAGACTTCTGTATATTACATATTAACATAAGAAGCTTAAACAAAAACTTTGAAAAACTTGAGGAGCTATTGTCAGTGCTAAGTAAGATGCCAGAAATTATAGCTATATCGGAAACAAAGCTAAACTCAAATCTAAAAACTTTCTTGCCAGGATAGACTTTATAGACACCCTAATTCAAAACTTTCTGATTTTCAATCATCTTTTGAAAAAGCTATTGAAAATTTAAACAAACAGAAACTAATATACTATTTATGTGGGGATTTCAATATTGATTTGCTGCAAAGTGATACCAAAACTGTAATAAAAAATTATTCTGATATGCTATTTAGCCTAGGATGCCTGCCACTAATTAAATATCCCACTCAGATAGCTCACAGTAGTGCAACATTGATAGATCACTTTTATAGCAACAGCATAACTCAAAAAACTACCTCCCATATATTAACTGAAGATATATCAAGACCACATGCCAATAGTACTTTTATTATCTAACACCAATCACAAGACCGTAGAGCAAAACATTATTGTAAGAGATACAAAAAACTTTAATACTGAAAACTTTTTAACTGAACTTAGTAAAAACTTTTTAATTGAACTTAGTGAAAACTTGAATATATTTTATAATAATTGTACTGTTAATGAGCAATTTGAGAGATTTCTTGATATTTTTAACATCACATTAAGTAAGCATGCTCCTCTAAGAAGAAAATCTAGAAAAGAAAAAAAATTAAATAGTAAACCATGGATAACAAAAGGAATATTAATCTCAAGCAAAACAAAGAAGAAATTATACGTTGCTAATTTAAAAGGATCTGCAAATGATGTACAGTTATACAAAACTTACCGCAACAAATTAACCCATGTGAAAGAACAAGCAAAAAGAAAATATTATCAGGGACTTGTCTTAGCATCTAAACATAACATGAAGTTTTTAAGGAAAACTATTAATGATATTGCCAAATACAAAAAAAAACAATTAGTCTCATCACAGAGCTAACTTGTGATACAGGAGAAAAAATAACTAGTTTGAAAGAAATAGCAAATATGCTAAACAATTATTTCTCTGAGATTGGACAAAAACTGGCTGCAAATATTGAACTAACCAATTCAGCTAATATTCATAGCAGCACTTCATTCATTACTCAAAGGTGCACTTCTTTCTATCTTCAGCCAATAACAGAATCTGACATATAAAACATATAAGGCAACTAAACCCATCAAAGAGTACAGGCCCTGATGGAATACCCATAAAATATATAGCTATGAGTGCACTGATTATAGCACCAGTTTTAACAAGACTCTATAACAGTTGCATTAGCACTGGGACTTACCCCAGAATTCTTAAAATTGGACAAATTCTACCAATTCATGAAGGTGATGCCAATGATCAGTGCTGCAACTACAGACCCATATCTCTACTTAGCTCATTTAGTAAGATCTTTGAAAAATGCTTGTATGAAAGAATTTACTCTTATTTAAACAAAAACAAAATATTAACACCTGTTCAATTTGGCTTTAAACAAAACTCTTCTACATCAGATGCTGTAAGGCAATTATTTGATAATTTTGCTGAAAATATTGACCAAAAAAAAATATACTTGTGCTATGTTTCTTGACCTTAAAAAAGGATTTGATACTGTAAATCACCAAATTTTGCTTGCAAAATTGGAAAAATATGGCATCCGTGGATTGCCACTACAGCTCCTTAAAAGCTATTTAAATAACAGACTACAGTTTACAGTTGTGAACTACACTAGATCAAAATTCAATCATGTAACTTATGGTGTACCACAAGGCTCTACTCTTAGACCATTACTATTTTTATTATACATCAATGACATGCCTCTAGTATCCAATTTTAATGCGAAATTGTTTGCAGATGACACAGTTCTCACACTGACAAACTCTTGTCCAAAATTGTTGAATAAAAATGTCAACTCTGAACTGGTCAAAATTGATGAATGGTTGAAACAAAACAAATTATCATTAAATACTAATAAAACAAAATTTATGGTATTAACCAAACAAAGATCATCCTGGCACTTTGATATTAGAATAGGAAAGACAAATATAGAACAAGTAAATGAAATAAAATATTTGGGTGTAATTTTTAATGATAAGCTTTCTTGGAAGTCTCATATACAACATGTTTGCTCTAAGCTCTCCAATGGTTCCTGGGCACTGCTCAAACTGAGGAATTACGTTGACACTACTACACTAAAAACAGTATACTATGCTTTAATTTACTCTTATCTTCAATATTGTGTCTCAACATGGGGACTGGCTTTGACTACTGCCCTGGATCCACTGGTAAGAATACACAAACGCATAATAAGAATTATTACAAATAGTCCTTTTTTGTCACATACAAATCTTCTTTTTCAAAAATTGAATTTCTTAAAATTAAAAGATATTGTTAAACTTGAAATGGGAAAAACAATGTTTTGCTTTAATAAAAATTCAGCAAAAAATGAGTCCCAAACTATTGTAAGTATAACCCAAAAACATCATTATAAAACAAGACTGGCAGCGCAACAAAATTACTTTCAACCTAGAAAGAGAACAGAATTAGGTAAAAAGACATTTTCTTACATTGGACCTAAAATATGGCAAGAAGTACCTTTCGAATTAAAGTCGCTTTCTTATAATCAATTTAAGAAGAAATTTAAACTTTTTTTAACTAATCGATATTAAATAAGATGCCACAACAGTTTGATGAAGTCAGCTGGCACATGGAAATTTATTTAATAACAACTAATATTGCTATTTAATCTTCATTGTTTTTCTAAATGTACCGTGTTTTTGTAAGTGTACTGCTGTGTTTTTCTGATAAAAAAAAAAAAAATTTTTTTTTGTCCCACTATTTAGAGGGAGGCAGTTGACTAGAAGACCGTATGGTCATTTCGCTGCCTTCCTGTGCTTTCGAAAACTTTTTTTCACATATATTGGTATATTTTTCGTTTTGAAGCACAAAACAAATAAATAGATTGATTGATTGATTGACATACCATATTTCCGTAGGGGCAAACCGGGATGCTCGTTTATGGACAAAAATTCGTCCCTAAAAAGAAGTGTTTTTTAAAAAAAAGGTCTTGACTTCGAATCTGTCTCGGATTTCATAGTATGGATTACTTTACCAGGTTTATATATTGACAAATTTTGTCATATCGTCGCGGACCCTTTGTGCACTCATCACGGACCTCATTTTGGGAAAACTCTGGTTTTGGTGATTTAGTAAAATTACTAAACCTACGCTGGGCGTTAAATGTTATGGTAATTTTTTATATTTTTGCTTGCAAAACAACAAAATTAGAGTTTCATCAAGTCCCTTTCGAATTGGTGAGAATATGAAATCTGGTGTTTGGTGGATTTTTGATTTTATGCCAAATATATTCATTTTTATTATTAGACAACTAGAATGTTCCTTGCAAATGCAATATCTTCAGAAAATATTTACTACACCAAGATTAAGTCCTATAATTTCTGGAATAACATATTTAGCGTTTTGGCAATTTGATAAAATTGCACGCAAAAATGCTACTTTTTCCAAAGCTACAATGTCGTTTTTGCACAATAATTACTATATGCACATTAAACATGATAATCACTCTTTTTTGCATAACTGATGCGATAAGCATGCACAATATTTTTTATACATGTTATAACGTATATAGTTAATTGCCGTCTTCCTATTTGCAACCTTTGCTCTATTTTGTTTTGAATTATTTTTTAATTTATTTTTTTAAATTGTTTGCATCAGATACCAAGCTCCATAGACAGGCAATGACAAGGCAAAACAACACAAGACACAAAAGCAGAACACCACGAGAAAAGAAAAAAAACAAAAGAAAAAAAAGGGAAGTGCAGTAACACAAACACAAAGGCCAAAAAAAAGAGTCAGCGTATAAAACGTTGGACACCCCTGGGTCAGCGCATAAAAATGCTTTAGTTATAAAATGCTCCAGCAGTGAGCGTTAACTCTATTCAGACTGGGCTTTTTAGAAAACTTGTAGGCTACAACTGGGAGGGGAGGCGAGGCGGAAAGTGCCAACGCTCTTTGTTTGCTTATATTTCGACAATTAGTAGCGCTAAAAGTGCCATTCAAGATTGTACAGAAAAAGAATTCATACTCTTTCGATACAGATACGTCAATGTTGTAATAAAATATTATTTCGGATTGAAAAAGCAAGTTTTCGAAAGATAGTCAACTTTCGTAAATTGGCCGAAAAGCAAAGATTGGTTTCAGAAAGTTAACGACTTCGGCGGTTTGGTTAATCTTATGATTAAAAGTAAAATTCTTTCACAGTTGGAATCCCCTTAAGGAGGTTACTGCAGTTCACAGAAGAAGAAACTCTATTTCAGCAAAATCTGATTTCATTATTAACAATAATTCGATCTTAGCCACAGCGAATTTTTTCAAAATTCACTGGACTTTTTAAACAATTTTGGAAATGAACTTATCATACAATAAAAAGAAATGCAATTCATTCCAAGAAAATTTTGAAATTTTAAGTGTCACATCGTACTTTTTTTATAATTATTGCAAAATGTTATGATAAGCCTAAATTAAAAAATTAATTTCGTTTTATTTTATTATATAGTCAAACACGAGAATTTATTTTTGATTACAAATCGAGCTGCTTTGAAAATGAGAAGCACCAGACTCGAGTTTCGCTCAATCGAATGGTATCGTGACATACTTATAGCTGTTTTGAGTCCATCCATCGTACGGATCCTGTGGTCTAGTGGTATAGCAACTTGCGTGCAAGACTATAGGTCCTCGGTTCGATTCGCAGTGAGATAAGCATCACTGACGAGCTCTAACAAGAGCGAAACTCGTGTCTGGTGCTTCTCATTTTCAAAGCAGCTCGATTTGTAATTAAAAAATTAAGTTAGGATTGATTACTTTGATGAAATTAATTTTTTTGGATTTTTGCAAGCTTTTTTCTTTTTTAATAGGTTAGTCTAGATCAGTGGTTCTTAACCTTTGCTAAACTCCCGAACCCCTACGTTACTTTGCAAGCTTTAGTTGAACCCTAAATTTTTGCTCAGTCACATAAACAAAAATCAATTACATTTAATTGTAATACATTTCTATATCATTGCGACTTCTGTTGTTGTTTTTCGTTGACTAATTATAAAATTCGAGGCTTTGTCTCGGAAATAGCAATTTTCTGTCAGTTTCGCGTGGAAGCCTGTTTCGCTTTTTTGCTTTAAAATCAACTAGAATAGAAAACGCATGCTCTCATAAGTGGTGACGAATGGCATGAAAACCTCAAGGGAAACTTTAGCAATAAGAGGATAACTTTCGATTTGTTGGCACCAAAACGTTTGAAGATTTGTTGTGTTGAAGCCACGTTTTTTTAACCTCGCTTTTTTAAAGCTTAATAATGTCATCTGTGTATAGACTGTTTATATCTGCTGTTGTAGTATCATAAGAAAATGGCTGACGTACCCATGCAGGATATTGCATTTGTTTAGGAAAGTAGTTTTCAAATGATCTTTGCAATTTCTGCAAATGCTCAGTAAATACTGGCAGAAGCCCCCGAAGTTAATTTCAACTTACTTCGTCATTAATTGCAAAATCGCTACTGACTAACTCGTTCAAAAGTGGAAAGTTAGCAAAGTTGTTATTTTCCAATCGCTGTCGCCATAGCTTCAATTTCCTCTAACAAAGTACTCATTTTCTTTTCACTTCTATTGCATTTTTATCACCTCCTTGTATTTGGAAACTCAACTGATTAAGGGCACCAAAGATGTCAGCCAATAATGCGAAAGTAAGAATAAAACTTGAGTCCTCAAAGTGTTTTCAATGCCGATGTTTGTGACTTTTCAAAAACTTCAATAATTTTGCACGCAAAGCAAAAACGCGATTCATCACTTTCCCCCGCGATAGCCATCATACTTCGGTGTGATACAAAAGGACTTTGAATTTTGAGTCGATTTTTTCGCAAAGCTGCATAAAAATGCGATGATTCAAAGCCCGACCCCTCACAAAATTAACCGTTTTAACAACAATTTTGAGAACATCAGCGAGTGATGAAGGTAGCATTTTAGATACAAGTGCGTGTTTGTGCAACATGCAATGTGTGAATGCAATATGTGGAGCAACACTTTTGATCAAACCTTTTAAACCAGACTTGCACCCTATTATCGCAGGAGCCCCATTAGTGCACACGGCAGAAACCATATTCCAAGAAAGACCGTTGCTTGTAAAGAAGTCATCCAAAATATTTTTCACATCGATGGCCTTTGCAGCTGTTATCCCAGGAAACAATGTGAAATTGGCACGATATTGTATTGGTATCCTTTTACGATACATGCATGTATTGGCCCAATACTGTGTGATAATCGTTTGCACACAGTATGGATATTGGCCCAGTATCGTATATACGGTGTACCTAATATCGAGCCGATACAGTGCTGATACAATGCTACAGTATAGGTTGTATATTGGCCGAATGTTGTTTGCACACAGTATGGATATTGGCGCGGTATCGTATACGATGCACCTAATATCGAGCCGATACAGTGCTGATACAATGCTACCTGATGTCGTTTGCTCACAGTATAGATATTGGCGCGGTATCGTATGCATGCCCCTAATATCGAGCCAATACAGTGCTGATACAATGCCACAGTATAGGTTATATATTGACCTGATGTCGTTTACTCACAGTGTGAATATTGGAGCGGTATCGTATGTCCGTTGCATTTGATATAGAGCCGTTATTGTTATTCTCAGACAGCCTTTCATCATTATATGATTTAAGCTATACGTTAAAATTATATTTCATCACTAAAATTTTTCTAACAATTTGTCTAATATTATAAAAAACGGTCATAATTCCAAATTATCAGTTTCTTTTATTTTTAAGTAAATTACATGAATCATAATTTTATTGAGCTAATGTTTTCTTCCACCACTCCGATCTCGCCAGTTGCGCATCCATTTGCTGCACTCTTTTTCAATTTCAGCTTCAGTGGCATTTGGATGGCAATTGCTGCCCAAAATTGCATCTGAAATAATTGCAGAGATATAAAAAAAAGCAAGTTTATACATTTCATATTTACACGCAAATTTTACAAATTACCTGTAGACTACAAAGCAATGAACATTAGCATAAAAAATTTATAGCTTTTTTGTGAATTTTAAATTAATCGGCTCGTTTTTTGTGACAAGTTGTAAGCACATTGCAATGTGACCTGGTGAAAAAAATTGTAGACATAGTCAGATTACAGACATTGAAAACAAGTTGTACATCTTTTTACTTTAGGGCAGGGTTTCCCGCCTGCGGCACATTTTGGAGCCTTTACAAAATTCTTTCTTGAGACCTTTCGTGGCACACTTAAACAAGAGTACAAATCTTGATTTTCGTCCCTAAAAAGTAATGTTGCTAAAAAGGTTTTCACTTTAAATCTGTCTCGGAGTTCTTACTTTTGTTTCTAAAAAGTAGTGTCTACAAAAAAAGGATAGCGGAGCAATGGTTCAATGTTTTTTAAAAAGGTTTGCGGACACAGGTTGAGAACCACTGCTTTAGGGGACTGGCCGGGACGTTGATATGTTTTGTATATAAGTCCAGCAACACAATTAAACTAATAAATACAGTTAATTATTGAACGTTTTCAGCTTCTTAAGCTCTTTTTAAAAAAAAAAACTGGAACTTAAAATAAATTTTAACAATATTGCGTTAAAACTAAATAATTGCTTTTCTTTGTTTTCACGCGTTATTTTTAAAATATATTTTAAGTTTAAAATTTTTTTTAAGGACATAGAAAGCCAAAAAATTTTGAAGATGACATTAAAGTTTTTTTTTTAATTCATTTAAGTACATTGCAGTAGCGGTTTTAGTATAGCGCAAAACAAGTGGCCGCATCAAACCTCTCGTAAAAAACGTCATTAATTTTTTCCTTTCCTAAACAAAAATTGGTCCCCCTTTTACCGTAGCACCATCACAGCTTTACAGAGCTGTTCAATTAAAATTAAAACCTTTTTTTGGTCTTCAATTTTATGAAGCTTTAAAAATTTTTAAATTCATGTCCTTAATTAAAAGTCTGCGCTCTAATCTAAAGAAAAGACATTAAAAATAGCGTAAAGTTTTCATTTTAAAAATGTAATTATTTTGTTTCAGAGAGTTCCTATAAAAGGGCCTTCTTTTTTCTTTCAAGCACAAGCCCCTTTCTTTTTGTAAAGCCATTATTGTATATGTACCATTACTAATATAACAACACTATGATCAAATAAATTTTCTCTTTATTAAAATTCTAAATTAAAATTTGGTTTGACAAAAACAAAATACATATATATGAAGTTCAAACTTACGTTTAACAGCTTGTGAAAGCTTTAAAGATGAAAAGCTTTTTTTTTTTCTGGATTCATTCTCCTTTTCCAACCACTTTTACCCGACCAGTTGTAGAATTGGCACAATTCATTACTTATGATGTTCTGCATCACTCTCCAACAATTATCTTTGAGGTTATATCCTCCGATAATTTTCAAGCGAGAAATCTACAAAAATTAAAATATTAAAAAAAGAAAGATTTAAAATACGGTTATGTAAAAAACCTCGGGTAACCCAAATTCGATTTGCAGACAAAATCATCCGATTTAGGCAAAACTCCGGATAATCCCAAGCTTTTTATTTAAAAATTATAATTGTACTGTTTTATCCGAGTAGAGCAAAATTCTGCATTAACCGAATCCGGATTAACAGAAGTCTACTGTATATTTTTTCCAGGTAACAATTCGCATTTAAGACTTTTTTTCAACGAAAACTTATAAGAAAGTAATTTTATGAGTGGTAGTTAAAAATGTTTTAATCAACATCCTATGAATTTCGAATATATTTAAGTTCTATAATTGCAAAATTAGTAATTTAGTTATTATAAAAAATAACTGATGGTTTAAATTACTCCAAAAATATTCCACAATCATTTGATTGCTATTTAGAAAAGGTAAAAGGAATTTTATTTTTTAAAACAATTGCAATGCGGTTAAATCAGAATAAAATGTCTTACCAAAACGTCCATTACACGTTTATCCTCTAAACTTTTTTCCATTGAATCAATTTCTTCTATACTTTTTAGTGGCAGATGTATGCCCTCGGGGAGCTCGAAGAAAGTATTTTGAGGTTGTTTACTTTGAGCAATTTCTTTGCGCAACGATTTTAGCTCCTCCATTATTAATTCCATATTAACTTTAATATTTGATAATTCGCGGAGTACAATTTTGTCTCTTGCATCTAAAAAAATTTGTTATATCTACATTTTTGTGTAAGGCATATAAAATTTTATTGTTGTTGTTGTAGTTAATTTACCAGCACATATCAACCTCTCCAAAAACCTACCTTCTTTATCACGAATCAAATTTTTCGGTGTCACTGGAGTTGAATTAACGAATTTTGCTGAAACACAAAAAAGTTAAATTTTCAATCAACTAATTTTTTTACTTTCTTGTACAAATACAATATCAAATGAAAAAAATATAACAAAATAAAACTTTACTAAAATTTATGAAAGAATAAAGGGCCGAAGCTTTTAGTACGCTCTGGTCAATATTCATCAGAAGAAATCGTTGCAATCATCAAAACCCAAAATCGATGTTTTATTTATAGCAATTAAGAGCATTGAAATCAACTTACGGACTTTATTGGACAGTATTAAGAATTAACTTCAAAATTTTTGTTTTGAGATTACACTTTGTTATAAAAAAGTTATGAATCGCCTCGGTTAAGCCTTTTTTACAACAAATTTTATACCATCTAAACTAAAATACAATAGAGAACAATATTTTGTACATGTTTTTGATAAACTGTGAAAGCTAAATCAAGGTTTTAAATTAAAACAATTTTACTGGCTATTTTTTTGTAAAAACTCTTGACTTGATTCGAAGAATAATAAATCGGTTCCACTGTTAAGCTGACTGATTGTGACAACAAAAAATAATAGTTTGAAATAATATTACTTCAACGCCAAAGTTAGTTTTCTATGAAAAGTCGCACTAAACCATAAAGTAATCAAAAATAATAATACTCACTATGCTGAATGACACGATTTGACGAAGTCGAGTTTTCGCGCTGGAAAAAAATGTTACTTTCGCACATTGAGTCAGTAATATCAGGTGGAGAAGGTAATTCCGTGCGCATCCGTTTACAGCGAACTGCTTTCATAAAAAAAATTATTAGATTATTGTCAAACTTTTAACGATAAAAGCAAAAAAAAAATTAGAGTTAGTTAATCTTATTGCAGTTAAAACAGCGTTTCTTAATCGAGTCAATGGATATTTTGTATATATTGTACAGTATGAACCAATAGAAAGAAGTAAATAAGGGGTAAGTCAGCAAAGGATAGAAAACTCTCAAAAAGAAGCAGGTAATTAGACAGAACTATATTTTAATCACCAAATAGTACAATGCCAACAAAATGCGCAGTGTGATGCCTCGGAGAGTTGATAAAAGCATTAATGGAGTTAAAAAATTTTCTTTCAAAACACATTTTTAATATGCTTTATATTGGGTTAACTTGCACGAATCTCAAAGTGCAAAAAAGTTGCTTTTAGAAGCTTTGTAGCGCGAACGTTCAGGATCATTCTAGTAACTAATTACAACTTTTTCAACTAAATATAATTTAGTTCGATTTTCTTTTATTTCTGCTCTGCCACATGTAAAAGTAAACAAATATAATTATTTAATAACAAACATGATTAAGGCTGTGGATTAGAAAAAGAAGCACAAAACAAGTGTAACTTGTAGCTTGCGAAGATAGTAATGAAATTTATTTATAGAATTTGTATTACAAGAAGCAGGCCAGCACTACCTCAATATGAACTTTTTTCACACAAAAACAAAAAAGCAGAAAAAAACATTGATTCATTTGATAAATATAAAACTCTGCCATTAAAGCGTGCATTGGTGGAATCATAGCAGAGTTTGGTTCATAGAATATGATCCAGCCTCAAGTTTAGTGGACGTTTGAACACACTCTATCTAACAGATATTTGCATTCTAAATAGATATGGTGCTATGTGTAGTTGTGATAGATAAGCTTGAATTCGACGCTCAGGATTAGATTCGTAGAGGAATCGGCGTTTGGACGTATGATTTTTACTCAGTTGATAAAAAAAATTTTTCCTTGCAAGTTTTCAAGATTGACTGATAACTAAACGATAGCATGAGTTACGCTTCTGTTTTGATTACATTTTATTTTGTATTTGAACAAAAAAAGGTCAACAATCCAATTGGTGTAGATTCAAAAGGTTAAAAAACTCAGCTGTCAAAATTTACCAAATTTAAACAACTTTTTTACAGCTACTCTATGCAATTTTTTAACTCAATAAAAATAGTTAAAATTAGAAAAAAATGATAAAGGTTACGCTTCAGAAAAACACGAACCGGCCAAGTAGGCTACTTAGCTTATATAGTCCAAAAACAGGATAAACAAAAGTAATGTAGGCCAGAAAGGCCCGAAAAATACTCTATGCCAATAACGCAATAAGTTTGTGATTATTGGAAATGCTGCAAAAAACTTCGAATAATGAAATTATCTATCTACTCTTAAAATTTGTTTTATTATATAATTAGTTCATCCGCTTCTCGATATTTTTCACTATTTGTGAATGATGAAGTTCATACATAGCGATAGCAAAAATAACAAATAGCAAAAAAACATCTCGCTCGTTCGACGCACGTGATCAGCGCCAAGGACCTCAGTTAAATAAATCTTGTAAATACAATGCAAAAAATCAATATGTTTTTGTTATATGATACTTGGGCTGATATAATAATTTTTTTGGTGAATAAAATTCAAAACTCAATAATTGGGGTGAACAATATCAAATACGTTTAAGAAGCACTGAGTTAAAACTTTCCTTTTTAATTCGGGGGAAAGAATCGCGATAAAGTTTAAAAGCTCGTATTACTATAAACGTAAAAAAATATCTAAAAAATAGCATAGCTCAAAACGGATTGAAACAAAAAATATAAAGAGCTAAATAGAAAATACACTAAGAAGAAAAAATTTTGGGTAGAAGTTTACATAGCCTACTTTTGAAGCGTGAGTTGTTATGTTTTTCAGAATCAGAAGTTGCTTCGGATTCGCTTTCCATAAGTTTTGCTGGTTTTTTGCGTTTTCTCCTAAAAATAAAGCTTTTATCATTAAAAAGCAAAAACACTCTTATCTGAAGTTAGCTTGCCTTTGATCAACACATCAAAACAACTTTTTTGAAAGAGTAGGATTTGTCATTGGAAAAAAGTAGAATAACCAAGTCTGTGTCTTTGTGTTATGCAACAGTTAAAACACGACACAACCATTGTTGGCAGCGTGGTCGAGCCAGAGTGCCGTGTGTATGATCAACATTGTCTCGGTTCAAAACCTACTCGCGCCATTCTGTTGTGTCCTTGAAAAAAACACTTTACGGCACTTTCCCTGCTAGGTGGTCTTGGCAACTAGTTCTAAAATTTAAACATATCTTCATTAAATTACAAGCGGACAGCAATATCTTGGCATTTCCGAAAGCAGGTCGAGGTAATTGCTTACCCTATTTATTAGCGCCTCAGTCGCTTTCCTACAAGTCAGGAGGATAAATATAGAGATAAATAAAATAAAAAGTAATAAACTTTTACCCAGCTGAAGTAAAACAGTATCTTCATCCCCTAGAGCAGTGTTTTCAACCTTTTTTCGTTTGTGGCACACTTTTGAAACTCATGAAAAATTGCGGCATTTTAAACCATTTTTACTAATTTTTGTTCCCAAAATTAGGTAATCTCTAAAACAAAGGTCTTCATCCAGAATTGGGCTCAAATTTCTGGTTTTCTGGCATCCAGAATGGAGTTTTTTTCCCTGAATTCAGTTGTTTTTTAACTATGCGGGTGCTCTAGACGCGATATACAATTAGTATCTTCTGACGTTAGCGACGCACTTGAGCTAAGAATCTTGATTTTCGTCCCCAAAATTATGTGATCTCATAAAAAAAAGTCTTCACCTATGTTAAAGTGCCGATTTCCTGCTTTTGATCTCAAAATAAAGAAAAAACGCTTTTGCCACAATTTTCCGCTTTGATTTCCTCATTTTGGCCGCAACAATAAGCTGTTCTCTAATAAAAAGTCTTCACCTGAATTCACGCTCTTTCTTGTCAATTTCCTTCCCAAAACCAGTTCTTTCTAAATTAAAACGGGTCTTCGCTCCGAATCTCAGTCATTTCACGTGCAAAAACCAAAAAATTCGACTTTTCTCGATAATTTGTTTCCGAAATCTTTTGCGACACACCTGGAAACTTCTCACGGCACACCGATTGAGAAACACTGCCCTAGAGTATTTCTACAACCATTTTTTTGCAAAATTTTCCTTAAGTAATACATGCATTAAACCAAAAATTATTTCAGCTATGTTTTAGTCGATCCAATATATATTATTAACGTTTATCATCAAACCCGTCCTTTTTTCTTTCCAATTGTCAGAAGATGCCGCTCTAGAGCAATCTAGCTCGACCCACTGTTTAAAAAAGGAAGGTACTGTACAACTATATTGTTGAATTGTTTTCAGTTTTGTAAAAGTGCTGTAATTATAACAAAAAACTTCTTGTTAAGGCTACCCAAGTCATGCAAAATGTTTTTTTCAAGTGCACAATGGTATGACTGGGGCAGTAGTTAAAAACAATCTTGGGTGTCCAGCTTTTTGTGTATTGAAGACACAAAGTTAAGAAAGTATTTATAAGCACTCAAGATGCTTTTGCTTCAAATCAAAACGAAAAAGCATTAATTTATCAATGTCAAGTGAAAGCTAAAAAAGATTTTAGTTTTAAACAAAAGTCAAAATTCATCGCGTTGATTTTTAAGTTAAGATAAAGGCTTGAAAACCAATTTTGACCACAAAAGTTGGTGCTATTGTGGTGGTGAGCTGGGGATTAAACGTTTGATTAACTTTCCGCCAGCCTACAAAAAACAAAAATACAATGCAGCAGTTAATTTTGAAACAGTGAATTTTTTTTGGTCCAAAGTTGATTCTTTCAAAAAATTTGGGCGTATTTGCAAAATCAAGCCAAATTATGGTTTGGACAATGCTTGCGTAATTTTTGACAAAACAGTTTTTTCCCTGAGTATTTTGGTCTGCAGTATCATGGCTATAGCCAGAAATACGTTATACAATAGAACTTGTTACCTGTTAAGCGTATATTTGTCAAGGTTTGCATCAAAATTGCCGATGGAGAGAACACTACTATTATACTGCAGCAACAATTAAGATTGTTTTTACCGCAATGCAGTATTTGGAGAGTAACTATAAACAAGTTGGCTTACAATTGACACTTTTACATTAGCATTGTTTCTCAACTTATGATAATATTTTGATAGTTGAACCATTCGCCAAGATTAGTACAAAAAATAAATTATACCTTTACTTGGTAGGTCTACTTGTGTGTAATTTATCAATTTACAACTTAAAAATCTTTGATCTTACTTTTGAGTAATCGTTCTGTCGTTTTCTGATGCAAGGTCTGATTCCTCCTGGGCTAATTTTGCCTTTTTATTTGCTTCTTTGAAAGTATCTAAGATAATTTTTAATTTGTGATTAAAAAGGTTATTGTTTGACTAATTATTTTTCACTTACAACAATTGCTGTTTGGTAAACACCGTATTGCATACAATTTCCAAGTCATTGGATCAGGACTTGCCTTTGTCCTTATGGCATGTGCAATGTCACAATTACCCGAATTCGGCCAGTAAGCTTCAGAATCGGAAATAAGCCAATTACTTGGAATACACTCAACTTCATTTGTGCTGGTGAAAATTACAACAACATACATTTTTTAAAGAGTTGCTATCTGCACAATGCATAATAAACTTTTTATTCATAATATAAATAACTGAATCTCTTCTGGTTTACAACATATTTAATCAATCAAAAAAATTCCTTCTATTCAGAGGTTAATTTAAGTTATTCGATCGGTAGTTCAATTTTAAGGAAATCAATTATTTATTAAGTGTTAAAAAAGTAAATCTGAATTCACTTCAAATAATATCATAAGCATAAACTTTTCAAATCAAGTAAAAATTAACGTTACAATTGTGTTATTTTCAAAGAAACAGCGTATTTTAAACCCCAAAGAGGAACACATTATTACGTCATAAGAAATCATGGCTACCATAGTATTGGAATAAAATTTGCTTTACTTAAAAAAAGTGCATAAATTGATTTTAACTATTTAATTAAATAAATTTTAACTATTTAAAACTTAACAACTTTTCTAGCTTATTTTTTTTATCTCTGATTTTGAAGCGAGATTGAGAAAATAATCGCAATCAGAATCCAATATTTTATCATTTAGTTTGCAAAATTTATTTAAAAATAAAGAAACTGAACATTTTTCACTTTTAGTTGAATGGGGGCAAAGTAATATCGAAAATTATGTTGGCCTCACTGCCAACGTATGTTAACTTTGACCTACTTAGTCAAGATTACGAGTATTAATAACGTGACGTCAATAATGGTACTAGTTTCTTAAAGAAGATCCTCACCTACTTCAGAAAGTTCGTCTTCTGGTTGGTGAATGTCTTCAGGAGAGTTCGTTGGATGAATCTCTCCAATCCTACCTCTTCCCTATAACTTACTAATTTCCCGACTAAAAGTAGACACAACCAGTACATCTGTAATCAGTACATCGGTTATTGTTATCGATTTTTTCCCAAACGTAGAGACTAATTTTGTTAACTTCCAGCGTAAATGCCCAGCTCTGATGATTAGCGGCCTGAGAAAGCTATAAATATCGAAACAGGAACTGTCGGAACGATGAAAGAGCAAATGAACTGCGTCATAATTTTGCGGCAAGCTTTGATCTAGTGAGTTAGTTTTAATCACTTTAATCGCGGCAAGCTTTTTTTTGCGCTCGCTTCAATTTTAACCGCTCGCTTCAATCGAAGATCAATAAAAGAAACAAAGAATGCTCTTTTCCACGCTCGTAGTGGAAACGGGCCTTTAATCTAGTGCAGTGGTTCCCAAAGTGGGCAGTAGCGCCCACTTTGGGGCGTTGGCGAGATTTAGGGGGGCGGTAAGAAGAAAGGGGGCGATAGGAAACAATGAGAAGAAATACACATGAAGGACGATTAAAGACCTTTTATAGGTGATCTTGCAGCAGTGTTTCCCAAAGTATTCAATACAAGATCGATTCAGGGTAAAGACCTTTATTTTTTTTAGAGATCGCAATGAATTTGGGAGAAAAATAGCAAAATTACAGATGAGATCAAAGTGAAGACCTTTTTTTTTTTTAGAGATCAACAAAAATTTGGGAGAAAAATAGCAAAATTACAGATAAATATTCTCTGTCGAACATTCTTTTCACTTAAAAAAGAATCGAGGGGGCGCTGGGAATTTATCTGGACGCCAAGGGGGCGCCAGGCCGAAAAAGTTTGAGAAACACTGATCTAGTGCTTTGAAAACTAAAAACTAATCTGCTCGAGGCCTTGCATTTGTTAGCCTTGTTGTGGAAGCATGTTTCGGAAGAAACAATTCAAAACTGTTTCAAGAAAGCTGGTTTCTCGTGTACCACTACAACCACAACAATAGAGGACATTGTAGCTAAAAAACCAAGTGACATGACGCAAACCGACTTCGAGGAGTGGATGGCAGTGGACAATAGCCTCCAGGTGGCTGCAAAGTTAACGGAGGCCGACGTCTGCTAGTGTCAATCTCTACTCTACAATAAGCACTGCACTAGCGCACATACTCGCTATAGATAATGTCATGATCGACAAGATTGTGTTCATTGTTCCTATCCCGGGCACCTCTCGAACGAACCATTTCTTTCAGGAAACCAGCCCGATGAGCTTAGCCGACTAAACGAATTTGGATAACAACGCTTAATGTCACATGATGATAATTTAAAACTAAATAAAGATTAAATTTAAAAAATTTCTAATACCAAGCAAGTGTAAAATTAAATACGGATTTTTGTTAATGGCATATTAGTACTCCAAAAAATAAGTTGAAATAAAGACAAATAATATAACAAAAAACTTTTTTTTGTAAATTTGTAATTTGTTCTCAAGGTTTTAGGCACGATTGCATCACTATAGTTGTTTTCAAACAAATACAAATAAATTTGTTAAAAATTGTTTCAGCCGTAATTGCTTAGGATGGCGTTCAGCGTTCCAAATCGTGCACTTAAATATGTCAGCTTGAGTTAGGGTTGCCAACTGTGACAAGTTTCAATAAAGGACATATGGAAAATAGATATAAACATAATTTTCAATCCCATCTATATCACTATGTATATATGCATCAGTGGCGTGCCGTAACCTCTGAGTCTGGCCATGCAATTTGCATGCCAAAATCTGATCATGAAAATAGGTATGTTATGGGTGTGAGATTGTAACTTTTAGTCGTAATGTCATGGTGATCAAGAACAATTTTCGCCCTAGATTTTTGATGATCTTTCTAAAAAAAGGTCATCACTTGAAATTGTTGCCTGGTAATGCACTTTTTCTTCTAAAAATGCAGTGATCTCCAAAAAAAAAGTCATCACTTCAAACCAATCTCCGATTTCTTACTTTTCGTCCTAAATTCGCGGTATTGTCTAAAATAACGCAAAAAAACGGGTCTTCGTCTCAGATCTGCCTCAGATTTTATCCCGAACAAGTAATATTTTTCATCGAATTGAACGATATCTACCTCATCGCGCAAAAGTTCGTCATGCAATTTCTAAAAATTTGGTCTTGCAACGCATGACTTGCATGCCCTGACCGCACGCTTCTGATATGCATCATAAAAAAATAAAAATGAAAAATAGTGTAAATCTTTTTATTTTTTAAAATTGTGTTTGGTTTGACTTTTTGCTGCTTTCAACAATTGAAGGTCATCTTTTGTTTTTTCAGCAAATTCTAAACAGCTATCTTTGAAGTTAAAGTACAGGAATATGAAAAGCTCATTTTTTATTATTTCTGCAGAGCATCTGTTTCTTTCATTTTGCCATTTTAAAGAGATAACACTAAAAATCCTTTCACAGTATGCTGATAAACCATTTCTTCTAATGATTTAGTGGGGAGGGGCAAATAATTTTTTTTGAAAACAATTTGGAAAGTTGCTGGAGAACGTTTAGAAATATAAAAATGTTGATTCAGTGTTTGCAAAAATTAAATCAACTTTAAAATACACGTTCTAATCGCAAAATTAGCAAGCAGTAAGTAAAATGATATTTAAAATAAAGGACATTTCTGTACTTCATAAAGGACAAGGACGGAAAGGGTTAAATAAAGGACTGTCCTTTCCAATAAAGGACGGTTGGCAACCCTAGCTTGAGTCCACATTTGCTCTTCTATTTTATTCATCACAATTCTTTTTTTTTATTGACGTTCTTCTCACAATTCAACATAGTAACGTCGTATATGAATACGTGTGCCACTGTGACAGTCGGTACGTGGGTCGAACGTCTCAACGCTTGCAAGACAGAATTCGCCAGCATGTTCCGAGGTCTATTTGGAACAGAATCGGTCAAGAAGGTAAACAACCAGAACGCCTAGGAAAACCAACTAATTCAACACCGCATTGTGACTCAGCGATTGTAAACCATTTATTACATAAACCAAAATATGCATCTCAATGTAATGACAATCAATTTTTTATTCTTTCTAAAGCACGATCCAATTTTCATTTATCGGTTTTAGAATCAATTTTTATAACTCTTCAAAAACCTAATTTGTGCAGACAGAAAGAGTTTATTTACAAACGTAAATTGTTATAAGTGTAAAAGAAAGGAAAAAAAATCTTTTCAAATACTACATCAGTTCTTGAATTCATTTCAGCGAGATCTCCTGAAGAGAGCTAGACAAAAACGTTCAATTTTTTTCAAAACAGCTTTTTTTAAGGCTACTCAATAAGCAAAAGAGTTTTAAATGAAACATTTGCTTTTAAAAGCAAATTCTTTTTTTTTTAGTTTTTATTTCATCAATCAAGCAGCATGGCAAATACAGTAATTTATCCTCACTTTAAAGTCAATGAAAAAATTAATTCAATATAATTAATTCTTTGTAAATAATTTTTAATTTAATTTATTTATAATAGGTCTGGTGATTTGGCAATGAATGTTAAAACAGAAATGGTAATTATAACAAATGTATGATACAATAAGTTACAACAGTAAAGTTAAAATCAAGTTTGTGTTATGCAACACATAGCAGCCTATACCTTCAATAGCTTTTAATAAATTTATAAGTAATTTATTTTATATTTGCAAAATTAAACTAGTCTAAAAAATGTTTTATAAAATGTTTTAATTTAAGATACTTTAATTTAAAGCTTTTACTTTAGCGCTACCTAACGGAACTAGTAAATAACGACACAAAATCGTATAAAGCAAATAAACCGAGATTGATAAGTTCAAAAAAAGGATCTTAAATAAAATCGAAACACAATGCATTTCCCCATAACATAAAAGAAATACATACTTGTGCAAGATACAAGATCCAAATTGTTTTATGCCAACAATGTTTTGCCACTGGAAATCCTTTTTGATTAATATACGGCATGGTGGTCGAACTCAAATAAGTAGAGGGCCACTTTTCTTTATCCTAATAAAAGTGCTGGCCGCAATCTCCCAAAAAGTATAATTAAAAGTTAGACTTTTGTTAAATTTAAAATAAAAACAACATTTACTTGTGTTATTAAGAGTGGTTACAATAATTGCAACACTTTGCGGCCCGCATTTTAAAGGTGCGCGGGCCACATGCGGCCCGCGCACCGTATGTTCGACCACCCTGATATACGGTAAACGTTTAATTACCGAAAATCAATGCATGAGTTAAATTGGTTCAATACCAAAAAAACAACATACATTAATAGAGGAGGGCAAATTTATGGCACGCGCAGATTTTTTACTGGCACGATCAATTTTTTGGACAAAGACAAGGAATTCTTTGGGTAAAATTAAATTTTTTTGGCACGGACAATTTAGAACAATTTCCCTATTAAATATGAAAAAGGCGAAATCGAATTGCAGGGAAGATCTTTTTTTTAGAGATCACCATGATTTTGGGAGAAAAATAGGTCCTACTTTACATGGTAATGTCTAAAAAAACATCTTCACTTCAATTCGGCACGGTACTAAGTTGATAAAAAATGTTTTATATATTTTGGCATTTACAAAAAAAGGTTTGTCACCCCTGCGCTAATATCTTAATAAAACAATAATTGTACTAATTAGATTAATAATATTAAATTGCATAATTGCATAAATTAAAACAGCAAACTTCTGTTAAATTAATAATGTTTTAAAATTTTAATAATGTCGTCTTATCAGTACATCGAAGCATTATCAAAAAGCAATACACAAACTATATTGGTCCAATACCACAGAAACGGTAAACTTTGTATTGTGTTGCGACATCAAAACTGTATCAAATCGATAATATTTTTCCAATTTAATGCCGTTTCATTAATACATCAAAATCATTATCAAAAATCAATACACAAACTATGTGGGTCACGTACCGTAAAAACTGTACGATTTTATGTCACGTTACAAAACTCTAACTGCGCTGGAGCAACATTGTTTTACCAATGTTTAACAAAATTTTTAAACCAACTTTAAATTAAAAATACTTTACAAAAACTGTATTGGACAAATATAGTACATACTATATTAATTTGTACAAAAAAAAATACGATTCTAAAACTATATTGGTCCAATATAGTACATACTATACTAATTTATACAAAAATACGATTCTAAAACTATATTGGTCCAATAATGTTTGCTTATCTTTTTCCGATACCGATACAACCGATACTGTACTATACTGAAACAGTATCCGGCCAATAACCCTATGTTTCCTGGGTAATGATACTAGTTTTTTAAAGAAGATCCTTCCCTACTTCAGAAAGTTCGTGATTTGGTTGGTGAATGTCTTCAGGAGAGTTCGTTGGATGAATCTCTCCAATCCTACCTCTTCCCTATAACTTACTAATTTCCCGACTAGAAGTAGACACAACCTTTATTCAAGCAAAATTAGTATAAGTATAGATCCACAGAACGTAGAATTTTCGATATAAATTTTTCACGATTTATCAACTACGAAATTCAAAATACCGATAGCAAACAAAAATGTCTAATGCGAAAAAACCTCTTAATGAACGTATACGTCTCTTCAGCAATTTAGAGATAAACGGTGGACGTCACCTGACGAACAGCAATGAAGCATTTCTGACAAAGCACGTGGTTCAAGCGATTAAGAATGGCGGAAAGAACAATAAAATCACACGTTCCTGCATTTAGCAATCTTAAATACAATGCCGATTAATTTATTGCCAAGAATACAAAAAGAACGTAAATCAAATACAATAAGACTACGATAAAGATTAGGAAGGTTCTTAATTAATTTCAATGCTATGAAGCCAGAGAATGCTAACGAAATTTTCAGAAACAATAAATAATTGAAACGCTTTTTGTTGGTACAATACTTTAATAGAGTTCTTAAAAGTAAATGTTTCATTTGAAACTCTTTTGTTAATTGAGTAAACTTAAAAAAGACTGTTTGAAAAACTTGATTAGCTCCGTTCAGGAGATTTCGCTAGAATGAATTAAAGAACTAAATGTAGTATTTCAAAAGTTTTTAATACTGATTCTGATTGGCTAAAAATTAAGGTTAGTAACATAATAATTGAAAATATTTCATAAAGTAAAACTATATTTCGTCAGCGTAAAAAGTTTTTGGCCAAAAAAAGAAAGAAATTATACAAGTTTGTGTTGAAATTTGGAACTAAAAAGAAAGATATTTTACATTTATACTAACAATTTAGGTTTATTACAATATACTAACACATATTACATTTATACTATAATCAATTCATTCTAGCGACCTCCTGAAGAGAGCTAGGCGAAATCGTGAGTTTTCCAAACAGCTTTTTTAAAGCCTACTCAATCAGCAAAAGAGTTTCAAATGAAACATTTGTTTTAATAGCTATAATAGGTAATTGCTAAATTCAATTTTTCACAATATGGGCCGATTGCGAAACAATCAACTTTCATCAGTCCTTATCAAAGCTTCTAAAAATTATCTCTCTTCTTAAAATAAATTGAGAAAAGCGGCGAGAAAAACCACTTTTTATGCGTCTTTTATCGAAAGCAATAAAACGAGTTTGACCATAAAATAAAACAGCTTTGATCTATTGTATTGGCAAGGCGAAAAGCGGCGGAAAAAAAACTTTTAATCTTCTTAATTCCCGGTAGTAGTTTCCAGCGAATGCGTTTAGAAACCCTTCTGTGGATACGCTTGTGATTGTTGATGCATGAAATTCTTTTTCTTTTTATTTATTTATTTATTTTTTTTTTTTTTATCTCTATATTTATCCTCCTGACTCGCAGGAAAGCGACGGAGGCGCTATACATAGGGTAAGAAATTACCCCGACCTGCTTCCGGAGATGCCAAGATATTGCTGTCCGCTAGTAATTTAGTAGAGATATTACTGTAATTTAGAACTGCTTGTCAAGACCACCAAGCAGGGGAAAACGGCGGAAAGTGTCTTTGCCAAGGACACAACAGAATGGCGCAAGTGGGTTTTGAACCGAGACTATGTTGATCATCAGTCTGGTGCTTTAACCACTCGACCACGCTGCCGACTAAATGAATTCTAAATGAATTAAAGTTTTTCTAAGAATTATAATTGTTACGAGAAAACTTCTTTATTAATATTCTTTATCGTGAAAACTGAAATTTTTTATTTCACTGTCGACCAAAAATACAATTTTTTTTTTTTGAAACCGATTAGCGTCTTGGCAACTACAAAGCGAAATTTGTCCACAAAAGCTTTTATAACACGTTAATATGGTTAAACCAAAAAGTCAAAATTTATTCAAAATATAGAAAAAAATTATTAGGTTGAAAGACATGAAAAAATTTATATAATACACAAATATGAGGTCGAGGTGTATTTCATCTTGAAAATGGCAATAATACTAACATTTAAGGATAAGAATAATGAAAATTAAGAATGGATTAAAGGTAAAGCAACAAAACTTTTTTCATTTAAAGGAAGTAAAACTATTTTGCGTTGTATATGGATAATGTGGCAAACATCTAAACTCTTATCGAGGTCTGATACTTTTTTTTATATGAAGCGCCTTTGAAGAACATGGATAAGAAAAATACGACTCAATCATTTTAAATTTTCTAAAAACCACGTAAATATTTGATGAATTTCGTAGTATATTTACAGCAAAAGCAATGTCTTCATTGACTTCAAAACAATTGTCAGGCTGCTCATTAGTGATAGTAAAAACTTTAAGGCACAACATATTATATTGTCTACAGTAAGAGTAATTAGGCGGTACTGGACCACAAGTGTGTTCCTTTTTAAGAATTGGCTGAACTAAATGACGCGGTGCTTTCAAAGTAAAAAGCTGTGTAGCAGATTTTTCTTGAAGTCTGGCAATCAGTTGTCTTAAAGCATGCTTCGGATTCCTAATTAAACGCTTTAATTTGTATAAAAAGCATTCGTAAGGAAAAGAAGAAAAGTTATCTAAACTTCCGAATTTCTTAACATCATTAACCAAATGAATTAATGCATGTACATTGTACACTAAATTACTGCTTCCAAACAATTTTTCAAAATGGTCAACAAAAGCCAGAAGCAGACTTTCAACAAAATCACAATGCTTTAAGCACAACAAAGGGTCAACAAAAATTCGAATGCTAACAGAAAGTAGCATAAAATTTTGGTATACTTGTTCGGCTATTTCTCCTTTTAAAACAACGGGACCAACATACAAAAGAAATAGTCTAAATTCAGTTGCTTTCCATCTTCTGTATTCCATGAAACTTCGTTGTTTTCTTGCAAATTCTCTTGGTATAAAAAAAAACTGCATTTCTTTATATTTTGGGAAACTCGCTCCAGCACCCGAGGTCCAATTCGTACAGTCTTTGGTCCAGAAACCCACAACATAATTAGCCGTTTCATTACCCCTAAGCAAACCAAGTGCATATAATCTAAAGGAAACTGACTGATCATACCAAGCTGCAATCCATCAAATGGATTACTTCCACGATGATGATCTTCATCTTCCATTTTATCAAATGCAGCATCAGTTCGTGAAGGAGCATTTGTCTCAGGAAAAATCATTTTTTCTCCATTATGATATCCAGATTGTGTGCATTTGTCACAGCCTGAATACCCAGCACAAGTTTTTACCTGTTTAACAAAAAATCTAGCTTGAGCATCACAAACAACATTTATTACTTCAACATTATAAATTTTATCGTTATAAATAAAACCCTTGGTTTTAAGAATCTTCATTTCTTCCACAAATTCACTAAGATAAAGTACAGGATCTTTTGGTTTGCTAGTACCTTCAAAGACACCAATGACAAACGGTTCTAACTTATTTTTGGTTTCCATTAACCTCCCTAAGATTGGCCAAAATTGAAGGGAGCTACTTTTAAAAAGAGGAATGCCATCAATATTTATTTGTATTTGGAGCAATCTTGAAAAATCTTCAATTTTGTTATTTAAATGAATTCTTAAACCATTTTCTATACCAAAATGATAGTAAGATCCGCCGGCCAACGATTTAATTTTTTCATCACATGATTTTAAAGACGCAATTAAGGTTCGTGGATCTTTAGGCAAATGAAAGTCAAAGTTATTTAACAGTTGAAGTAGATCAAGTAATGCGGCAAAAGTGATGTTATGTTCAACAGCCCAAAGTTGTAGCATTATTCTCATATCATTTGTTTTATTCACTGTCACAAAATCATTTGAATTTGCGTTTTCAAAATCATCTTGTCCTTCAAAGCTATTGAAAATGTCGTTTTGTTCATAAAAAGGTGTGAAGTATGAAGTGCTGGCTTCGGCGCTTTGAGAATATTTTTTGCTGCTGGCTAGTACTGAATTAATCTCTTCAGAAACATCATTTTCTAATTCTTTAAATATCTTGAAAATTTTGCGACGCTTTGTCCAGTACGACATAGTAAAGATATCTTTTATCAGCTGATATATATACTCAAATTATTATTTTTTTGTAATTACACCTTGTCTAAGAAAGCAAAATTTATAAAATTGTACTGGCTGAATATTCTTTAATGCAGTAAGTTGTTTATAAGGTAACAACCTTGATAATTATCCTATTTTAAGTATTCTTTTCCTGATACAAAATTCAGCTAGGCACTTTAAAACTTTGATTTATGCATTAACTAAAGGTAAATGTTGTGATATTGTGCAATCGATGACGTAGTGTTTTCTTAAACGCTTCTAATCTTAATCAGCGCCTTTTGCTCGAACAATTATTGGACACGCGCATCTCCAAGCATAATTGTTACAAGTTAAATATGCGCCTTTATTTTGGTTCATCAGTCAGTTCAAAGTTATCAAGCTACTACAGCTTCTTCTTCTCCTTTCAGCCTTTCCCTTCAGTCAGGGGTGGCCACAGCGTATCATCATTCTCCACATCTTTCTGTCTTCAACATCCGTTTCCTTCACACCAACTTCCTGCATATCTTCCTTTACTGCATCTAAAAATCTTCTCTTTGGCCTCCCTCTTCTCCTCTTTCCCGGTAACTCCATTTCCATCATTTTTCTTCCTACATACTCTTGGTCTCTCCTCATGACATGTCCATACCACCTCAGCCTGCCCTCCCTCATCTTCATTCCTAACTGTTCAACCTTAACAGTACTCCTGATGTTCTCGTTTCTAATCTTGTCTTTTCTCGTCACTCCCATAGCAAACCTCAGCATTTTCATCTCTGCAACTTCCATCTCTTCTACTTGTTTTTTTGTAACTGCCACTGTCTCAAGTCCATACACCATTGCTGGTCTTACCATTGAACTGTACACTTTTCCTTTTACTCTAGCTGATAACCTCCTGTCGCAGATTACTCCTGATACTCTTCTCCATCCGTTCCATCCTGCCTGTACTCTCTTCTTTACCTCCCTCTCACAACCACCACTTTCTTGCACCGTTGATCCCAAATACTTAAATTCTTTTACTCTTGGCACTTTTGCATCCTCCATCTTTACTGTTTCGTCATCATTTCCTCCATTTATGCAAAGATATTCGGTCTTTGACCTACTGACTTTCATCCCTCTTCTTTCCAATGCATACTTCCAGGATTCTAATCTCTGCTCCACTTCTTCCCTGGTCTCTTCACAAATCACAATATCATCAGCAAACAGCATCGTCCATGGTGGTTTTCTCCTTACTTCATCCGTTAGCCTGTCCATTATCACTGCAAACAGGAATGGACTTAATGCTGATCCCTGGTGCAGTCCAACCTTAACCTTGAAACTTTCTGTAGTTCCTACTGCACACCTCACCACTGTTTCGCTTCCCTCATACATATCCTGTACTAGTTGTACGTACTTTTCCACTATTCCAGATTTTCTCATACAGTACCAAAGCTCTTCCCGTGGAACCCTGTCGTAAGCTTTCTCTAGGTCCACGAATACACAATGTAGCTCTCTTTGACCTTTCCTGTACTTTTCCATCAACATTCTTAGAGCAAACATGGCATCGGTGGTTCCCTTTCCTGGCATAAATCCATATTGCTGTTTGCTGATCTCCACTCTATCTTTTAACCTTGCTTCAATAATCAAGCTATTCTATTTCAATACGGTTGTTTTTGGCTAAGTACTTTTTTTGTGAATATTTATTATTGTTTTTTAATAAACCTGTGTATTCGTGCAAAGATACAACAGGCAAAAGTGGCGACGAGGATTCAAGTAACTCATCTGCGTCAAGAAAAAGAAAATTTGTTGACTTTGCATTAACAGCTTGAATTGTCAAAATGAGTGAAATTTCCGAACTAATTTTGTTGTTAAATAAGCAACACCAAGAGCAAATGGCAGTTTTACGCGGCGAGCATCAAGAGCAAATGACAATGCTTCAAGAGCAGCTAAAAATTCTACAAAGCAGCTTGAACAACCCGCGAGAAAATGTTCCAACACCGATGGCAAGTTTTCAACCATTCGATTCCACATCTGAGTTATGGACTGATTATTTGGCAAGGTTCCGAACATTCGTCACTGCTAACTCCATTCCCGACAACAAGCAAGCACAAATTTTTCTTACCAACCAATCTAACTCCGTTTACAAAATGCTTAGCAACTTAGCGGCTCAGCAACAACCTGTCAAAAGCATACATGAGCTAACCATGAATGATATTCAGACGTTTATGGCAGAGCAGTTCGACCCAAAACGATTTGTTGTCAGAGAACGTTTCAAGTTCTGGTCTGACATGAAACGCAAACCTGGCGAAACTATTCCTGAACTGGCAAGCAGAATACGACAAGATGCAGCTACATGTGATTTTCAATCCATTAAAGATCCTTTAGATGAAGCCTTGCGAACTAAATTCATCTGTTCGGTCGATAACGAAGCAGTTTTGAAGACACTCTTCAAGCTCAAGGATGATGAACTGAAGTTTAGCAACGCCATCAGAGTGGCTCAAGAAGTGGAAGAAGCAGCCAAGGTAGCAAAGGAAACCGTACACGGTCAACCTTCTACGTCGGTGCAGAAAGTTTATCACGCAAAGTCCAAAACTTCCAAAACGCAAGAAAAGAAAACCGCCTGCTTCAGGTGTGGAAATTCTGGACATTTTAGCAAAGCTTGTCCCCACATTAAAGCTATTTGCAGCTTCTGCAAAAAAACAGGTCATCTGCAATCTGTATGCATGTCTCGACTAAGAGATAATAAGCTTGTGAAACAACAGGTGAAATTGGTGCACAAAGTCCAATGTTCTGTTTCACCCATCTATCAAACTATTAGACTTAATGACCGCAGAATTAAGTTTGAAATTGATAGCGGAGCCAGTGACACATTTTGCTGTGAAGCGACGTGGCAAACGCTCGGTAAACCCATTCTACAACCTGCATCAGTTCAATATCAAGTTGCTGAAGGTAGCCCGCTACCCGTCGTGGGACAATTCCAATCAACTGCAAGTATTGATGGAAAATCATCTGACGTGACCTTTCCTGTAATTGTCACTAAGGTGCCCAATCTAAATTTACTAGGTCGTCTGGCGATGATGAAATTGAAACTCACCAACTTAACTGATCACTTCAGAGAAAACCTAAGTTGTGCTGAATCTACTGCGACGATAGAGCACGTCACTACAACTGGTCCAGAAAACTCTTTAGATGCGGCATGTATTCAATTATGTGGAGAGTTTCCTACTTTATTTGAATCTACATTGGGTTGTCTAAAAGATTTTTCACTGGACATACGGTTTAAACCTGAAGCTAAACCTATTTTCAAGAACCCAAGACCTGTTCCGTTCTCAATCCTACAAGATTTAAACGAAGCATACGAAGCAGGAATTAAGAGAGGTGTATGGGAGCTTACAGATTTTAACTCGTACGGCACCCCCGTGGTTCCTATTCGAAAGTCTCCTTTGCTAGGTCAAGCAAAAGCAAGCATCCGAGTTTGTGGAGATTATTCGGTGACTGTAAACTCGCAACTGGAAGACCATCGTCAACCAATCCCTCTCCCAGAAGATCTAATGCGCAAGCTAGGACGTGGTTACTGCTTTAGTAAGATTGATCTAGCTAAAGCATATAATCAAATCTGTCTTTTTCCTGACAGCCAGAAGAAGCTGGCTCTCAGCACTCACAAAGGAGTTTTACTTCAGAAAAGACTTCCTTTCGGAATTAAATCCGCACCAGGGTATTTCCAAGAAATCATGGAACAGTTAACGCAAAATTTGCGAGGAGTTGCCGTGTATTTCGATGATATTTTGGTAAGTGGTGACAACGCAAAAGATCATTTGATGAACCTGCGAGCTTTGTTCAAAAGACTAGAAGAAAAAGGTCTTCGCTGCAACCGTGAAAAATGTGTTTTCGCCCAAGTATCAATTGATTACCTGGGTCACACTTTATCAAGTCGAGGAATTGCAAAAGGGTCCAAGGTTGATGCCATACTAGAAATGCCTACACCCAAGAACATTTCTACGTTAAAATCTTTTTTAGCATCTGTGCAGTTTTATTCTAAATTCTTACCTCCATATTTTTCGGAAATCACCGAGTCGTTGTACAAGCTTACACGCAAATACAACAGTGGAAGTGGGGTGAAGTAGAAGCGACATCTTTCAAAAAGATCAAACGGTTACTATGCACAGAGACTGTACTTGCGCACTATGACCCATCTCTTCCGTTGGGTTTATCTTGTGACGCCTCAGAATGCGGAATTGGAGCGGTATTATTTCATCGCTTTGCAGACGGAAGCGAGCGTCCGATTCTCAATATTTCTAAAATTCTATCGGCAACACAAAGACGCTACAGCCAAATACAGAAAGGAGCACTATCCTTAGTGTACGCTTTGAAGAAATTTCATCAGTTTCTCTACGGTCGTAAGTTCATTGTGGTTACCGATCACAAACCTTTAGTGACCTTGTTTGCCCCTGATAAAGGTACTCCTGCAATGGCCGCGAATCGACTTGCACGATGGGCATTACTAGTCCATCAATACGACTACACGGTGGAATACCGTAGAAGCAAGGACCATGGCAATGCTGATGCTCTTAGTCGCTTGCCATTTTCAAATGACACAAGTTTTGATGGGGAGGAGATGGAAGATGATGTCGATAGCGTTTGTTTAGTTCGAACAATCAGTCGTCAAATCAATCCTGACAATCCATTGCTTGTGGTCAGAGAGACTGCCAAGGATCCAATTCTTGCCCAAGTAATGCGATTTGGGAAGGAGGGATGGCCGCATGCATTTTCGGAAGAGCTTAAAGATTTCAAAAAGTTGGAAAATTCGTTGTCAACAGAGAATGGTTGCATTTTTTACGGCTTACGGGTAATAATTCCTTCAACCCTACGTAATCATATTCTTAAATTATTACACCTTGGACATTTCGGCATGCAACGGATGAAACAACTTGCCAGGTCAACTGTCTATTGGCCTAGAATTGACTTTGACATTGAGGATTTATGTCGCAAATGCACTTCCTGTGGCCAATTTCAAAATAAGCCGGATAAACCTTCAATCCATCCGTGGATGATGCCAGAAAAACCATGGTCAAGACTCCACTTGGACCATGCGATCAATTTTCTGGGAAGAAACTGGTTAGTCCTTGTAGACGCTTATTCAAAATATCCTTGCATTCATCCAACAACCTCAACGTCTTCGAAAAGTACTACTGCTATACTTGAACAAGAATTTGCTCATTTCGGATATCCCCACACGTTGGTGACCGATAATGCCACAACATTCATGTCTCAAGAGTTCCAAGCTTGGTGCAAACAACGAGCATTGTACATCTCACCGGAGCACCTTATCATCCAGCAACAAACGGTGCTGCCGAGCGTTTGATACAATCGTTCAAACAGGCATTGAGAAAATCCTCGTTACCTCCAAAGGAAGCTTTGCAAGAATTTCTAATGCAATATAGAAGAATTCCTTTTGCATCAGGACTGTCACCAAGCGAATTGTTGAATGGAAGAAGAATTCGCACCAAAATTGACACTTTGGTTCCATCCATTCCGCATCTCCTGCAGGGAAGACAGTCAAAACAAGCGAGCAAGTATTCAAATGCTGAAGACTCGGAAGTGGTTTCGAAAGTCGAACATCATTACTCACTAGGAGACCCTTGTTACGCACTGTACTTCGGCCCTAGAAGAGATCGTGACCCACGATGGGTGCCTGCGATAGTTACGAAAGTCCATGGTACACGAAGCGTCAATGTACGAGTCATTCCTCGAGGACCAACTTGGAGAAGACATCTTGATCAACTTCGACCTCGATACGGTTCGGATCAAGATGATGATCCCTGTGAAATCCCAACGAGCGTTTTGTCTACAGAAACACTTCCAGCCGGGACTGACCACGCATCTAGTTCTTCTTCGATGAACCAACGCAACAATCCGAGATTACCAACCGGAGACGAGTACGGGCGACACAATCCACGACGATCAGCAAGGACCAAAAGACTTCAAAAAAAATATTGTTGCTAATATGTATATATATTTTTTGTCGTAGTTTATTTGGGGAGGTGTTGTGATATTGTGCAATCGATGACGTAGTGTTTTCTTAAACGCTTCTAATCTTAATCAGCGCCTTTTGCTCGAACAATTATTGGACACGCGCATCTCCAAGCATAATTGTTACAAGTTAAATATGCGCCTTTATTTTGGTTCATCAGTCAGTTCAAAGTTATCAAGCTACTACAGCAAACGAACTAAAAGCATTCTATTTCAATACGGTTGTTTTTCGCTAAGTACTTTTTTTGTGAATATTTATTATTGTTTTTTAATAAACCTGTGTATTCGTGCAAAGATACAACAGTAAAAAAACGGATTTAAATTTTTTTTTAATTAAAAGTCCCGAAATTGCTTTTATTTGCATCACTTCTAATAATACTTTTTACACAATTTTATTTAAACTGAGGTTTCGTCGGTCAGAAAACAATCGACAGATACACAGATAAAATGTTCACAGTAACAACTACTAAAAGCTCGTCATCACTAACCGCGAAAATACGTTATATTAATATGCATCATTAAGCGCAAAGTTATGTTAATATGCATTTAACTATGGTGACTGAGTGACGCAGTTCATTTTACATCAAGTAAACTCTGTGTTAACATTATAACAATGAAAAAACACTTCAACATAATTTTGCGTTATAAACACTTGTGCATTACTTGGAAAAACACTTACTTTTCTTACCTAATCTGTAGTTTTAAATTGAATAAAACACGATACTTTTGAATAATAATGCTTCTGTAATATACTTCACTATTAATTGGAATACTGTACAAATAAAATAATTTTTTATTGATTTCCTACTATGTTTGTGAAAATAAAAGTTTACTTGTAACAGCTTTTCATCTCATTTAGCTATTTGTCTCTGCTGCATTTCTCCAAACATTAAATGACTTAACCATGGACTTCTAAATAGTAGTATCTGGACTTGAAACCTGATTAGCGCACACACCAACAATTGGCCCAAGCGAATGTTTGCGATGTGGTTTTATAACTCTTTACGGCGCGTCATTGCATTAGCATATACTAGAAATGTTCACTTTATTTATATTTTTTGTGTAATAATTACAATGCTAGCCGTCATAATGGCAATTCTCGAAAAGGCAAATTTCGTTATGAACATTAATATTTTGAGTATGCTTAGCTATTGTGCAGCTTTGTAAGTCAAAATCGTCAACCGCTTTTTAGACAATAAAATACAGTAAGATCAAACAAATAATCTAGTGTTAAATTAATAATGTTTTAAAATTTTAATAATGTCGTCTTATCAGTACATCGAAGCATTATCAAAAAGCAATACACAAACTATGTGGGTCACGTACCGTAAAAACTGTACGAATTTATGTCACATTACAAAACTCTAACTGCGTGGGAGCAACATTGTTTTACCAATGTTTAACAAAATTTTTAAACCAACTTTAAATTAAAAATACTTTACAAAAACTGTATTGGACCAATATAGTACATACTATATTAATTTATACAAAAAATACGATTCTAAAACTATATTGGTCCAATATAGTGCATACTATACTAATTTATACAAAAATACGATTCTAAAACTATATTGGTCCAATAATGTTTGCTTATCTTTTTCCGATACTGATACAACCGATACTGTACTATACTGAAACAGTATCCGGCCAATAACCCTATGTTTCCTGGGAAGTTGTTTGCGAAAGAAAAACTCTTCTTTAATTTCTTTTCCTTTAACGTAACGTACAAATGCGATAAGCTGGTTAAGATTAGTAACATCGGTGGTTTCATCAAGTTGTATGATGAACTTTGTTGGGCTTGCCTTCGAATCTGCTACTACCTGACTGAGAATATCCTCACCGATGTCATTTATTCGGCTTTTAACAACGTCATCTAAGAGTGGTACTAAAAAAAGCTTGTTTTCAGCTTCTTTTCCCAGCATAATCTTGGCCAACTGCATTGCATCTGGCTTGACAAGTGTCTCACCAATGATATAGGATTTTCTCTGTTTTGCAATAGGTAGGCTATGCCACTTCATACGACGCCGTGAGAATCGGTTCATCCACCGAAACAAAACCATAAGATGTAATGGTAGCATTGGCATCAAATCTCGCCCTCTTCTGCTTGAATTGAGTAAGTGTGGTGTCCTTATTTTTCCTGTACCGTGAACTTTTGTAAAATACTCTCGTAATTTAGCTGGTGCTAGGCTAGAATTGCTCAACTTAACATTGCAAAGCTTGCATTGAGAGTTCCATCACTTTTTGTTGCACAAATGAAGCCGTATTGCGCATAATTCTCTGACCACTTTCTTTTTCTGGCAGGCATGTTAAAGTAAAGTTACAGATAGACTTAAAATAACAAAAAATATTTTTTAAATCTAAAATAATTATTAATCATGATTCTTAATTCTGAAACACTTAAAAATATATTTTTTAGACCTAAAATAATTCTTAAATTATGATTTTTAATTCTGAAACATTTAATAGCATTTTTAGTCCTAAAATAATTCACGGCTTAGTTTCTTCACGTTTTAAATGATGATGAAAATAGTAACAGTTATTAAGCCGTTTCAAATGCACTTACTGACCTAATTTAACTCCAACAACTACAATGCAACTTATTCTGGGAGGTGATAAGCTTTACAAAGCACATTTCAATTATATTTTGCAGGTTGCTACATTGTAATTTTCTCTGCTTTAATCGGCAAAATAACTAAATCTTCTTCAATTTTGCTACCGGCGCCTTTAAACTTAAAGGCACGTTTGAATAACTTGCCTATTGTAAAGACAATGAGAAGAATGACCTTTGTGAACGATATAGATAATCAAGTGTTATACGGCTGCATACCACGGATTCAGTGTCGATATTAAAAGTATACCAACGGTCAGTGTCAAACTAATTTATTTTCTTTGTTGTTTTTGGTAGGAACTCACTTTAGACTGGGCAAAATTTTCAAAAAATAATTAATCTTTCAGAGGACGTTCGCGCCGAACCCCTGAAACAGCTTCGTCGAACCCTGGTTAAGAACCACTGGTCTAGATTGTTCTTTAGATGGTTCAATCCCTCATTATATAAAATATTTTTCTGTCCAATTTTGCAAGCATATAAACTAATAACATGGCATGGATCAATTGGATCATGGCCGTAGACACCAGACCAAAGGATTTGGGAAAGGGAGACAAAACAATTTTGCCCAAATCACTGCTTTGCACAATTTTACCCAGAAGTCCAAACGTAACAATAATTGAAAGAATATATTAAATTTGTTATATACTAAAAATCTTTTGGCACCCATATAATCAACTTAGAAGCGTTTGTGCATTAAAATAATCAATTTTACCTCAAAAAGACAATTTCATGATTATATCTGGCGTATAGCACAGCGGTTCTCAAACTGGAGTCCGCGACGTTATGACAAAAAGTGTCAAATAATACATTGTAAAGTGCGGTACTTAATTCCATCCATTGTCACAGATAATTGCCACAATGTTTCCTAACCAAGGTGAATTTATAAGGTTTATACTTGTAAAGCATTAATAATATTTTGGACTTTAACAATTGCAGTCCAAAAGTTGCTTTATAACGATTCTCGCATTTAGCGTTTGTGAGATAATAAGCCTATTTGTTGACGTTGAGTGACTTTCACTAGTAGGAAATGTTGCTGACTTTGCAGATATTATTTCAGCCGTTTATGTCGAAAAAAAAGCGTGAAAAGAAGTGAAGTTGTCGAAGAATTTTTTGATTTTATGATTATATTGAAGGATTGAATTAGTTCTGAGATACCAGTAGCTTAACCCTTAAATTTTAGTGTTGTAGGCTTACTGTAAAACTTATGGATAAATTTTTGGCACAATAGAAAGAGATGAAGGATTCAGAATGTGAAGCCCAGCATGTTCTATCTCAAAAAGACAAAAAGTACGAAAGTACGATAAGAAGTATATTGTGAAGACTTTTTATGAGTGAAGTGCAATTTATAAGCGCTTATAAGCAACTTATAGGTCAATCATGAAATAAATTGACTCAATAAACTATTTTATACATATAGGTTTGATAGATAATTTGTATCTTAAATTAATACCGTAACATAAAAAGTTTTAGTTGTGCAAGATTTACCCATGGATAAATTTTTGAAACGGAAACCTCATGACGAAATCAACTCAGAGCCGCTACAGTTACAGAGACAGAAGAGATTGTTCAGAAAAACAAATTAAGAAAATATGCAGTACATTCGATTTGGATTCATTGAAAATGTGTCTAGTGCTAACCAGGGTTGCGGAGTCGAAGTCGGAGGTTTTAGGAAGGAGTCGGAATATTTTATCCGACTCCTCATATTCAATTTCTTTACATATTAGTGATGTTAACCGCGCAACTTACGCGGCCGCGTGCGCCAGTGGAGTGCTTTGCAGTAATCTTTTTAAGAGAACCTTGCCGCGTATCGCGCGACACAGCCCGCGACTCATAAAAAGTTTACATTTTAATTTGTAAGCAAATAGTATTTTGCGTAATGCTATGCTCGGGCAGCCGATTTAGTTGCTTCTCTTTTTTAAATCAATCAATCAATCAATCTTTGTTTATTTGTTGCAGAATACATATACAATATAGAAAACAATAGAATATTATTTTACCATTATTTGTTAATACGATTCTACAACAGGGATGCAGCGAAAGACCGTCAAGAGGGTCACCAAGTCAGCCACATCCCTTTATAAGATAGGTACACATTCAATTATTTATCTATTGTACAGACAACAAAAAAAAGAAAAAAAGCAGAAAACAAAACATAAAAAAAAAAAGTTCAGTAAAAATAAAAAGCAGTTTGAATAATAAAGCAAATAAACAATAGCCTATAAGTTTAATCAGAAAAAATAAAGTAGCACATATCAGACAACAAAAGCAAAACATAAAAAAAAAAGCCAAAAGACGTAAAAGTGTTTTAACCGCACAAAGCAAGAAACAACAAAAAAGCAAGTGAGCAATATCCAATTAATTCGACAATAATGAAGTAAAAAATAAGACAAACCAAACTAAAAGAAAACTGCATCAGGTGTATTTATTTTATAAGCATTTAGTAAATGCTTTTTAAGCTTTTTTTTTTTAAATCAATCAATCTTTGTTTATTTGTTGCAGAATGCATATACAATATAGAAAACAAAAGAATATTATTTTACCATTATTTGTTAATACGGTTCTACAACAGGGATGCAGCGAGAGACCTTCAAGAGGGTCACCAAATCCAAGTCACCAAGTCAGCCACATCCCTTTATAAGATAGGTACATATTCAGTTATTTATCAATTACACACACAACAACAAAAAAAATATGTTCAGTAAAAATAAAAAAATGTTTGAATAATAAAGCAAATAAACAATAGGCCTATAAGTTTAATCGAGAAAATAAAGTAGCACATGTCAGACAACAAAAACAAAGCATAAAAAAAAAAGCCAAAAGATGTAAAAGTGTTTTAACTGCACAAAGTAAGAAGCAAAAAAAGTAAGTGAGCAATATCCAAAAATAAATAAATAAAAAAATAAAATAAAAAATATCAAAAAAAAACAAAACAAAAATGTTCAGTAAAAAATAAAAAGCAGTTTGATCAATAAAGCAAATAAACAATAAGCCTATAAGTTTAATCAGAAAAATAAGGCAGCACATCTCAGACAACACAAGCAAAGCATAAAAAAAAACAAAGAAAAGCCAAAAGATGTAAAAGTGTTTTAACCGCATAAAGCAAGAAACAACAAAAAAACAAGTGAGCAATATCCAATTAATCAGAAGAAAATGAAGCAACACATGGCAAATATAGTAAAAAATAAGACAAACCAAATTAAAAGAAAACTGCAATCTAGTCATCAGGTATATTTGTTTCATAAGCATTTAGTAAATGCTTTTTAAGCTTTTTTTTAAAACCAATGTATGATAAATTTTTAATTTCTGGTGGAATTTTTGACCACGTTTGCAACCCAAGATAATGTAGAGTGTTTTTGCCAAAATTTGTGCTACATCTTGGAAAAAAATACCTGTTTTGTTTTTTTTGGGAAGTGTTTTATGAATGTATAGAGTCCAACTGTGTAAAATAGTTGTTGAAAAAGATGGGTAATGAATTGTTTTCAAATTTATACATAAATTTGGCATATTCTAATTTAGATAAATCTGACAATTTTAAAACCTGAAATTTTGTGTATAGATTATCAATCAAGGTTCTTTTATGACCGAATAAACAAACTCTAATGATCTTGTTTTGAACTATTTGTAGTGGATGAAGAGTGCTATTATTTGCACGTCCCCAGTTGATTAGTGAATATTGCAAATGTGATTGTACCAGTGAAAAATACACAGTTCTTAAACAGTGAAATGGAACAAAATATCTTAATTTATAAAAAACACCACATATTTTTGATAGTTTACTGCACAAGCTAGATATATGAGCTTTCCAATTTAATTTATTGTCTAGCAAGACACCTAAATATTTTACGTGTTTTAATGGTTTAATGTTATTGTCATTAAGTATTAATTTAAATGAAGAAGGTTTTAAACTTTTGTTACTTATTATCATATAAGATGTTTTGGAGTAATTTACAGATAATTTGTTACATTTCATCCAAAGATCTATTTTATTTAGTTCTTTATTCATTTCATGTTGAAGATCATTTAAGTTTTTATTTGAAAGGTGAAGAGTGGTATCATCAGCAAACAGAGTTGTCTGACACTGAGTGGCATTTGGCAAATCATTTACATAAATTAAAAACATTAGAGGGCCTAAGCAACTTTCTTGGGGAACTCCACATTTCATAATTTGAAATTTTGAGCTTATTTTCCCAATTTTTGTGCATTGACTTCTATTTGATAAATATGATTGCAATAAATTCCAAATTTTACCTCTAAATCCATATCTATAAAGTTTTCCAAGTAATATTTCATGATTAACAGTGTCAAATGCTTTGCTTAAATCCAAGAATATTGAGCAAGTATACTTGTTATTGTTTAAATTTTTTAGTAGTTGATCATATGTGGAAGTAAGAGCAAGTTCAGTGGAATGGTTATTTAAAAACCCATATTGATATGTATTTATGATTTTTTGTTTTGTGAGAAAATTTAGCATTTTTTTATGAAGAATTTTTTCAAATACTTTAGATATTGTGGGCAATAAAGAAATAGGCCTAAAGTCTGTAGCAAAAGTTGGAGGATTTATTTTAGGAATTGGAATAATTTGTGATTGTTTTAGTATTTGTGAAAATGTTTCATTTTCAATACATTTATTATATAATTTTGTGAGTATGGTACTAATTACTATTTTTGATAACTTAATGAACTTGGAGCTAATTCCATGTAATCCATGAGTAGATTTTGTTTTTAAGCAATTTATACTATCTATTACTTCATTTTCATTTATTTCATTTATCATGAAACTATTTAATATATTTCTATCAAATGTATATGAATATGAGAGTTGTGTAGGAGGAATTTTGGCAGCCATATTTTCTATATTAGTAAAATGATTATTCATTAAATTGGCAAATTCTTCAGTGTTAGTTTTATATTTCTGTTTGCCAATTGCAATTGTTTCTGGAATATTTTGTTGAGATGACTTTTTATTTTTTGAAATTAAGTTATTGATTATTTTCCATGTTTCTGTTTTGTTATCTCTGTGTTTATTGAATAAATTATTATAGTACTGGCGTTTTGAAATTTTCTTTAAATGTGTTAATTTGTTGGAGTATGATTTGTATAATAAAAGTTTATTGCTATCACCATGTTTATAACAAGTTCGAAATAATCTGTTTTTTGTTTTAATAGATGTGTATATACCTTTTGTTATCCAAGGTTTTAATGAAAGTTTTCTTTCTCTCCATGATAGCTGTTTTAATGGTGCATGTTTATTTAATACATCCAAGAATAAAGAAATAAAACTTGAGAAATTACCATCTAAATTACTCAGTGCTAAAATTGTGTCCTTCATACCATGAAGTCTATTACTGAGGTCTTCTATAAATCTTTCAGCATTGAAATTTCTCATGCAGCTAGTCAATGCAGTATCATTATTAATACAAATGTAATTATATTTTTTCAACGCAATAAAAATTGGTAAATGGTCAGATATGTCATAGAAGCAAACACCATAAACTTTATCATGTGTAGTGTCATTTGAGTAGATATGGTCTAATAACGAGGGTTTGCTATGCAGAGTATCTTGTTGCTCTGTTAATAAGAGAGTGGCATCCATTTGTCTCTAACATTTGAACATATGAGGCAATATTTTTATTAGAATTACTCAATAATAAGTTTATGTTTATATCTCCACAAATTATATAGTCACATTTTGAATTTTCAAAATTCATTATTGCATTATTTAAACAGTTTTGAAATTCCTGAAAATTGTATTTAGGATGTCTATATATCACTCCCACAATAATTTTTTTGCCAAGATTTTGTTCAATTTCAATCCATAGATCTTCATATCCATTTATATCAAAATGAATTTTATCTTTCACTGAAAACTTAATCTTTCTTTTTACATACAAAGCCACACCACCAGCATTTGTGTTAGAGTCTTTGTGCAAAAAAGAATATTGAGCAAGTGACATATTATCTACAGTATTAGTTTTGATTTTGGATTCTGATGTTGCAATAATATCTGGTAAGTAGCCAATTTCATTTAAAAGTTCTTCAATTTTTTCTTTATTCTTTTTTAAGCTTCTTGCATTAAAGTGAAAGATGGTTAAGTCATTTTGAGAACTTTTAGTAAATATCTTTTTCATTTCTGTTACATCATAATAGTTTAAGTATTCAAAATTATCACTTAGTACTTCACTGCCATCTGCATTTTTTGGTGTAATGTTCAATTTAGTGGAATGTTGAATATGAATTTTTTGAGGACTTGAATTTATCTCATTAAAGTCATTCAATTGTTGAAAACGAAAAAGAGAGTTTATGCATAACTTACAATAATAGATGTCATTAGGGGCAATGTACTGATCATATTGTTTAGAAGTAAGTTTACAACAATTTTTATGATATCATTTATTACAAATATTACATTGAACACGTTTATGATTTCTTTTGCACAATTTATGACAAATAACGCAGGTATGCATTGTACCAGCCATTAATTTTGTATTCTAGTTTAACTATACAAAACAGATTTACCTTGTCTTAGTTTTAGCATATACGACTGAGATCTTCATAGTGGTTGATTTTAAGCACATCAGTATAGGGGTTTTTTCTGATTAAAATTTGGCATTGATTGGTCCACAGAAATTTGTAACCATGCTCTTTTTGTAATTTTTTAGCTTTACTAAAGAGCATTTTTCTATAGCCCGTCAAGTTTTCGTTAATGAATAGTCTTTCCATTCCGGGAATTTCATAATCAGAAATTTGATTTATGCAGGTTCTCTTTGAATAAATTTTATTTCGTATGTCTCTATTAGCAAAACGAATAATGATGGGGGCATGTTGAATTTTGTCATCGTTTCCATAAGTTCTCTTCTTTATTCTGTGTGCAATTGCAATGTCTTTTTTACATATTTCAATGTTCAATTTTTTTACTAATTTTTTAATGATTTCATTTGTGTTTTCATTTGTCATTTGTGGAATTCCTAAAAATTCCAAATTCTCCCGTCTGCCATATTGCTCAAGTTGCTCCAAATTATTTTCAATTTCTCCTTGTTTTTTTTGATAGCAATCTATTGTTTTTTTCATGTCTTCAATTTGTTGGTCTTTTTCTTTCAGAGTAGTCATTGCATGGTTCAGCTTTTTTTTAAGTTCATCCATTTCATCAGAAATAAATGTTCGACTTTTTTGAATTTCTTCTATTTCCAGTTCCTGAACCTTGATTTCTTGTAGTTTCTCTTGCCACAAGTTTTCTACTTTTTTGCTCACTAATTCATCTAATAAGCTTATCATCTCTTCTTTAAATTGTGCTGTGAAATTTGCAAATAGCTTTTTCATACTGTTTTCAGTTATGGGTTTTTGCTTCTCCGTCATCATAAACAAATCAAAAAATAATAAAAAAATAAAACTAAATTTACCAAAAATTACTTATACACAAACCTTATTCGGAACCTTATTCGAATGACAGGAAGCAAATGCCCGGTGCATAATCAATTACTACCCTAAGCAGCCTTTTTCTATAGTGTAGTGGTACCGTGACATACAAGTTTAATTGGTTCCGTGACCGAGCTCGTAACTGAATTTACTCGTATGACAAAGCCAATTTTCCCATTGAAATTAATGTAAATGCCATTAATCCGTTTCAGCCTCCAAAATGCCCCCCCATTTTTTATTTTTGACGTGTCTTTAAATAAGTACTTCCTCCAACAGAAGCGAGTGTTTTTCGGTAATCAGGTTGAGATGGTGATAATGCCTCCTATTTCCCCCCAATTTCTGCATTAATTGGCGTGTTTCTTGGAGGATTATGGTAACGGTTGTATAAAAAAAATTTTTAAGTGGAGGTATTTCTGGTAGACCTGTACGTTTCAAAAAGTTAAACGCTAAATCTACTGTATTCACCGTCAAGGTATTTAGGTGTGAATTGTAAAACCAACTCTGTGTATTTTAACAAAATTGAATAAATGTATAATAAGCTAATGATTTTGCGAGCCCCAAAAGAGCAAACAAAAATTTTTTTGTATTTTTATTTTGATACGAAGTTTTTCAGACTATTTTACGCTGGTGACAAGCACGGGCATTGAAATTAAGAAGCCAGGGGGGGCTAAAGACCCCCTGGGTTCTTAAATTCAATGCCCATTGGATCTTTTCAAATTTAAGAAATTGTGATCTTAAATTAAGCTTTCAAATTTCTTAAATTAAGCTTGTCACATTGGGATCTTTTCAAATTTCTTAAATTCAATGCCCGTGCTTGTCACATTGGGATCTTAACATTGGGATCTTTTCAAAATTCGCGGCACAATTGGACCAAAATGCAGATCTCAATTTTCGTCCCTAAAAAGTAGTATTCTCAACAAAAGACTTGATTTTGAATCAGTCTCGGATTTCTTGATTTTCATCCCAAAAAAATAGTGTCCACTAAAAAAAAGGTTGCAGAGCAATGGACTAATATTTTAAAAAAATTTTTGCGGCTCACAGGTTAAAAAACATTCCTCTAAATATTTGTCTATTATAAAAAAGTTGGCACCGTGGCCGAGTAGTTAGAGCGCCATATTAATGGCGAACGGATTAACACGATTACGGTTCAAAATCTACTCGCGTCATTCTGTAACAAATTTAACTTAAATTTCTCCGTTTTTCAAAGTAATTATAAGCATGTTGCTTTGATTCATCTTTGATTCATACAATTTCGTTAGCAGCTCAAGTTGATTGATTTTGCAAGTTTATTTGCAAGCATGTAAGATTTAAAAAATCATTAATAGGTCGAAAATGATACCAAACAAATTGTAGCAACTTCAAATAAAAAATTGTTATTTATCTAGGCCAATGTAAATAAATTAAAAATGAAAACCGAAGCGTCGAACCTGAACTGTTTAAAAACAAAGTTCCAGTTCAGGTTTGGCACATTAATTTTTACGGGTTCAGGTCAAAGAATAACGGTTAATATGGGTTTATGGATCCGGTTTAACACCCTGGTTATTATTAATAATTTTGCCAGCTCTAAACGCAAAAATTTACCATTTTTAGCCTGCGAAACTCAACCAATTTTAAAGAGAAAAGTTTTTTGTGTCGGACTAAAAAGAGAAATTTTACCGTCAAAAGATCCTTTTATTACATAGTTTGGTCTATAAAGATTTCTTTAAAACATTTCATGTGTACGTCAAAACGAACCGCATTAACGCCGAGACATTTCGAATTTTTTTTAAAAAAAAATTTTCGATAAAGTCCATTTATTGCTTACCTAAAATATTGTCTTCAGGCAATATTTGAAAAAAAATGTATAAAATCAAGTTATTAATTTTTTGGGAGTAAAAAGAATTAATTTTGTAAAACTTGCGCTTCCGCTGCATACCAAACCTTTATCGATAATAGCTGAAGACATTAATTTATAAACACAAAGCTAAATTGACCTAGAACAAAATTAGAAAGCAAAGTTTGAAAATTGTGACAACTAGACGCGGTCTCCCTGATACAACGTGACCCCAATGAGAAATGTCATGAAGTGCCTTTTCCAAGGGCAAAGCGGAAATTACTCGAGTGAAGTGAGCACGAACTTCCGTCCTTTTGCTCGCAAATCAGAGGGTTATGACACTGATCTATTTCGCTGAACTGTTCCAATGCTTTAAAAAATTCTTTATGTGTAGTTACAAAAGTTTATCGAAATTAATTTAAAGAAATTTTTTCTGACAAGAGTCTGAAATAACTTTTAATTTATAATTTTATAATAACACATTGATAAACCAAACCAACAATTTTAAGCGGACAGCGACGTTTACGCGTTTTAAAAAGTAGATCAAGGCATTTGTTTGTTGGTAGTTTTTAGCATTGTGTTTCTGCGAAAGCAAGTAAAGAAAAATTAAAAATAGCACGTAATAATTTTATAAAACATAAAATGAAGAAATATTCTTTTGCATGCCAAATTTTGATCGCGGACTAAAAGAAATAAAAAAGTGTGAATAAAATCCCAATATTAATTCCAGTAAAAAAATGGTAAATTGTTCAGTTGACAGTAAGATAATCTTAAGATTTAAACATTAACTTTTAAAAATTATAATAAGCTCATATGACATTCCAAAATATTGAATTCGACGAAAACCATTTGTATCATGTTATCTCTTGTTTAATTTTATTATTACGCCACGATAAACAAATACAATTATTCATACATAAAACTATGATAGTACAAAGATCTTTGCAAGATGCCTTTTCAAGCAAAGCAACAAAGTAATATAACATTACCATTTGCAAAATAAGTCGGTGAAAAGCTAAAACAATTTAAATTACCATTAGGCATTCTTCTTTAAACGGAGACTTGATTTTAAATTTTAATTTGAGACGGTTGAAAGATGTTTTAGGTAGAACACTAGACGAAATAAATTCTCACACAGGAAAACCATCGAATTTAGTCTTCTAAACTTTGTTTAGTTGTTTTTATGGTACGAAGAGGCGTCAAAATGTCGATAAATTATAGTTCGTGAAAATCTAATGATAAAAATGCAACTCCACAAAATTGAAAATTTGAAATTAAAACAGACATTGATATCGTTTCACAAATGTTATTGGGGTATACACCACACCAGCATTTCATAGTTTTTTTCTGCGACCCAAATTTGTTTTAAAACACAAGTTTGCAGAAATGATTAAAACAACTGCTTTAGATAAGTACCTTTTCAATAGATAGGTGTTTAAGGAGATTTAAAATAGATATAAAAAAATATAGTTATATATCTTAGAGCTAAAACTAAAAAAATTTACTCTGACTCATTGTTAGAAAACGTTGTAATACTCCATACCAAAATTATGGGACTCTTTTTATAAAGTAATGGAAAAAAAATTGTGGGCGGCAGATTTTGTTAAACCAGTACAAACCTTTAATATAAAAATTTATCACGAGCTAGAAGAAATAAAGAGAAAGATTATAAAAAGTTAACAAGATTTTTATGACAAAATTAATTTCAACAATGCAGAATTCTATTTTAAAAAACTGCCTTTAGAAAAGACCAGTGATGAAATGACCGAAATAGCAGCGGGTTTGACTAAGAATGAGAAACGAAATTTACTGTTTTATACCACGACTGAGGACCATGTAAAAACAAAAAAATAAAATCTTATTGAATGCCTCTTATCGAAGAAATTGGTCGATTAAAAATATGTGCATAGGAATTCAAGTCTTAACCACAAGCATGCGTTTCCGATGTCAAATAACAAGTGTCTTGCTTAAGTAAATAAACTCGCCTCAACTTGAAAATGCGATAAACTTTTTGTAATAAGTGGATATCAAGCATTCTGTCAAGTTAGAGCGGAGACAAATTTTGGAAAATCACAATGAACCACAGCACGTGATATAAAAACCAATACATTGATTGACTTGTAACGAATAACTTCAACAAGTTTAAATCTTTCACTTTTTAAATTTTTGTCATAATTCCTTAACAAAAACAAAATAAAAATCAATAGATTAATAAAAACCCCAGATAGTACATAGTTATAGGAGACTTAAACCATATGATCAAGATTTAACAAAATTAACAAGCTTAATCAAAACATTACGGCGAATAACAATATACTGCGATTAAACTTATCATAATAGGCGAGTATTACGTTGAAATAGAATACGATTCGACGACAATTGATTGCATTAAAAAAAGCCAGATAGTGAACTTTCCATTTAGTTAACACAATAACCAATCAGCAGCGAGCGAGCCAATGATGTATGAGTAAACGTGCAAAGTTTTTAGAAATAGCAAACACGATTTTTGAGCTAAGAGTCGCCTGGTATGAACGTAAAACTGTACAAATTATGTTAATACACGTTCAATGACAACCGACAAAATTACAATAGCAAACACTGTAGAGATTTATGGCAAGTATATTCTACACAATACATAAAAAATAAAGAATAATAATGAATAAAAGCGAAAGCTTGAATACGTTCACAGTGAAGATATGCACTTAGACACATATGAGAAGCCGTTGCATGAAATTCTTCCCATGAAAAATTTTGATTATCTCGTGTTTACAACGAACATCATTTTAAAACAATTAACATTAAATATAAAAAAAGATAATAAAATTTATATGTTGAACAAACAATGGGGGCACAACCCAAACAATGTTAGCTATTTGATAAATTCAACAGTTGTTTGCATCTAACAATACATTTATTTGTGTGGGGTTCTCGCCTCACGACGGTCAGTGACAAACTTGTGATGACAAATCACTGTTCAATCTAAGCGCAAATTGTCTACTATCAACACAAAGCAGATCATATTAATAACAATGACTTATAATTGAAGTCTGGTCAATCTATGCAGCAACTGTAAATTTCAAATAAGTGATAAAAACTTTAATGCTCTAAGTTTACAGCATTTTTAACAGCTCTGCGATCCACAATTTTTCATTAGCATTTTACAGATACACATAAAAATAGAAAAAAAATTGCTGACAAGTTTAAACATCAACCATAAATTTAAGCATGTTAAATATACGCTAAAAACCAAACAAATAATTTATTTAAATAAAACCAACGTGGTAAGATTTTACAAAACGATAATATAAGCTGTTGCCTTGCCAATTTTTTGTGATTTACAGTTTATCAAAAGCGGTTTTAGAACGATAAAAGAAAAATAAAAATACCAACACCTTTGAAAGGATTGTTGACTTTTACACGGGACGATATTAAACATTGCTACAACGAACCAATTTTAGTTTTAATATATGTTATATTATCACAAACACTTAAGGATTGTGTTGACGAGTATTCTTTGAAGCACTAAGAACACCCCAAACTATTTGAACATGGGAAAATTAGTAGCGATTCCAAACTTACGGTTTAATGCCGAATTTACAAAGCTTTTAGATCGTAATTAATAAGGATTTAAGATAACAAATAAAAAGCATCAGTTAGATAATCAATACATATGAGCGTCAGTAGAAATAATCTTACTTTAAGTTGCTATGAATAGTACACAGAATAAATGTGAATTTTTTAAAGGAAACCCAGATGATATGATGTTTTAGGTTAAAGTAACTTAGACTAAGCAGGTTATATTAAGAGATAAAACCCAAAACTTGGTTTTTAATTTGATTTAAAGCCGTTTTCAATTATAGTTTCAGACACTTAAATTTGGCAATAGAAAAAATTGAGAAATATTTCAAAACTGTAATAGAAGTTTGACAGTCTTTGAACATCTGCAAAAAACTAGATGCCAATTGTCAACAAAAAGCATAGTTTAGGAATATAAATTAAACCCGATCATTGTAGTTAAAATCCCTAGCCACTTGATTCGTTATGAAGCAGCAAATATGGTCCAGATTGACCCTTATTTTTACTCTGAGATTTTTGGTTGTTAGAAACCAGTAAATTCTGATAAAGGTCAGATTTTAAAAATCTAGCATAACTATCACTTTTCATCAAGCGATAAATATGTTCTTGAGCTTGCTCAAAACAAAATCGAGTTGGGGCTTCCATATTTTTAATAGTTGCATCTTTTATCTTTGAATCAATATTAATAGGATTTGGTGCTTCTTCAGATAGAAAGTTATCATAGATTTTTTGAACTATATCTTTGACTTGCTTTAATGGTTGCAATTTTAGATTTTTACATTCCAAATAAAAATCAAGGTTTTCAGCAGAAAATTCTTTTTCAAGAAATCTTCGAAACTCTAAACAACCTTCTTCGTCCTGCAACAATTCACCAAACGAAAATTTCCATTTACTAGCTCGCCTTGGTGTCACAGCTTTTTTTTTACTTTCCATCCAAAAAGTTTCTTCATTGGTGAGCCATGGATTTGAAGGTTCTACAGCAGTCATCATAGGATCATATTCAGATTGCTGCTCCATGTAAGAAGTGAGAAATTCACACACTTTTGACATTTTCAAACAATGTCTATCCATTTGTCGAGTTAAGTTTTGTATCAATATTTTTAATGATTCAGGAGATTCAACTGGAGCAGCAGCTGCAGTTGGGGCTGCATCATTAACTTTTTTTGGGGATGAATCATACAAAGGAGTTTTGTTTTTTTCTTTGTGCCAATTTGTCTTTTTGATATCAACTTCAAATGTATTAACACAGCCAGGCACTGGGCGGTATACATCCCAAAAAGCTCGTTCTTGACTATCATGCACTTTACGATCAGTTTTATCCCTTTTTCGGTCAGCTTTTGCTTCAAGCTCAGCACAAGAAAATATAGTTTCCCAATTATTTGCAAAAGATTTTTGTAGTCTTGCAAGATTTTCAGCTTCATAATCAGCTAGTTCAAGTCTTGCTTTATTTTGCATAGTGCGTTTGCAAAGATACACAGCATATTCTTTGTTATCAGGATCCCAACCTTTTGACGGCCAATAGAATTTATTTTGAAATCTATAAAAAGAGTTATCATTTTTTAATGTAATGACATGATCATCAATCGGAAAGAAATATCCATGAGCAGCTATAAGAGAACCTAAATGCACTGCTTCATCCTCATCATTAATATCAAGATTATTCATAAGCCAATTAACTGCATCTTCACCACTAAAAACATCAGGAATTTTTGTCAACAAGCTTTTGACAGTTTTGATTGGTACACCATCACCCTCCATCATCATTTGGGAAACTATGTTTTCCATTTTGTTGTAAAGAATCATTCGAGGTGAGTCAGTAATTGCTGGTTTGGAAGTAGATCTAGATGAATTCTTATCAGCCATGTTTAATTAAAAAAAAAACTATGAAGTTTCACTACAGAAACAAAAAAATCTTGCTAAACAACTAACCTTTATAAATTACCTAAATATCTGCTAAATACAAAAATATAGTTATACAATTACTTTTACAGAAATCAATAAATACTACATTGTACAAACATAACAGAAAAAAAAAGATTGGTATCAACCACATTGAGTGCTTAATACATAGTATGTATTAACCTTTATTTGATTAAAACAAAATATTTTCTTTAGCACAGTGGTTTATATCAAAAGTAAGGTGATTGTATATTTTCTGTAAAGTTCTTGGATATGCAATCCTTATTAATTGTTAACACGTTACAAAAATATTAAGCATATTTTTATAATATCTGTAATAAAAATAAGTATGTCAAAAATATTAGTATATACTACAAAAATCTATATATATATATTTTAGCTTTGTGTCATTAACAACAAAAACAAACAAAAAATAAGCAAATTATCCTGAGTTTAGTCCTGGGCTAATGTTACTGAAACTGAAGGACATTGATGCATTTCCCAAAAGAATGTTTACTGAGCAATTGCTGACTATGATATCCCCAAGTTACTGGTGGTTGATAATTGACAAAGGAATGAAAAATCAGACAAAAAACTGCCTTAAGGTTTCTGTAAATTCTTTTCAAAACTCCAAACATGCCCTGCTAGCTCAGGATCAATTAAAAGAGTATTCTCATCATTTGGACTTGCTTGGTTTAAGACAGGGTTTCCCAAACTTTTAGTTCATCGGTACCCTTTGGACACTGTAGCAGGTTTGCATGTACTCCAAAAATTTTGTGACGTTTCTCTGTAAAAAAAAGGCTTTCAGTTAAAATCAGCCACTAATTTCCCCCAATTCATGCCCAAAATCAAGGTGATCTCTAAAAAAAAAAAAAAAGGTCTTCATTTCCATTTCATCTCCAATTTCCCTATTTTCCTCTCAAAATCATGGTAATCTCTAAAAAAAAATTTTTATTTTTAGAGTCTGAGGGGAGCACCATGGCTTGCTAGTGCTTCTAAAACTGCTTGGTTTTGCTTCATATTTTTTCATTTTTAGGGTCTGAGGGGGAGGCCATGGCACAGTGGCCTCCCCCCTTGGTATGCTAGTGTTTGAGTCTATTATTTCTTCCAGACACAGAATTTAACTTAAATAATGACATTCTCTCACATAATAATGTACCCCAGTTTGGGAACCCCTGGTTTAAGATAAGGATAAGCTGGGCAGTGACAAGGCAAAGAAACTTGTTAAAATACATTGGCAGTATAAAATTAAAAACAAGTCTCCATTTCTCTCTCCAGTTTCTGGTAATTTTTTAATTTTTGTTGAAAATTTCTCTTATATTTTTTATAATAGGTTAAATAAGAACATTTATTATAGCCTAATTATCTAACTAGTGGTAAATACAGTACAATTCTTGTTTTGATTTTTGTGTAAAATGGAAATAAATTAAAGAATTGAATTGAGGCTGTAGTTTTATTTCCATTCTCATGACTGACATTATTTATGATGGTCATATTTATCAATTGATAGCATGTTATTCATAGAAAATGTTAGTATATACATATATTTTTCTACTATTACAAGGTAATATGTTCAGTAATACTATTACTATTAATATAATTGATATAAAATGCTTTTAAATACCTTAAAAAATATAAAATTAAAAAAAACCACTTGAGGCCAGGTTTTATTGGGTTTTTTTGAAGTGTTTTTTTTGGGTTTTATTGGGCGGGTTTTTTAATGCCAACCCTGATTTTTATCTTCAAGAACAATTACCTGAGTAATATGTGCATTTCAAATAACATTGCTATTCCCATCTATTACTGCAGGTAGGGAGGCCAATGTCCCAAAAATGGGATGCATATTTTCAGGCTTTAAATGACCTGCAATAAAGGTTTTATTGGAACAGTAAGTTAATATAGTTGAGGAACACAAACAATCAATATTTATAAAAAAAACTGACTGTTGAATTCTGGACCCTATTGGGTCAATAAAGTTAACAAAATTTTTACGAGGGCTGTTTGAAAAGTAATGGGACTGTGTAAATAATTATTTTATTTGAAATGCCATGTAAAAATTACAACTTGTCCCCTTCAAAGTAATCTCCTTGAGCTCGAATGCACTTTTCTAATCTCTGTTGCCATGCTTCTATGTACTTCTGGAAAGATTCCATTGGGATCGCTCGTAGTTCCTTCGTTACGGCTGTTGTTATGGCTTTTGAGTCTTGAAAACGGGTTCCTTTAATGACTCCCTTAAGGTTAGGAAACAAGAAAAAATCACAGGGAGCCAGATCTGGCAAGTTGGGTGGTTGCTCCAGCACGGCAATGTTATTTTCTGCAAGAAATTGTCGTATGCTTAAGGCATTGTGAGCAGGAGCATTGTCATGATGAAGCAGCCATGACTTTGTCTCCCACAATTCTCTTCTTTTCTCCCTTACCGAACGCATCAAACGTCGCAAGATGTCTTTGTAAACATTCTGGTTAATGGTTTGGCCCTGTGGCAAGAATTCTAGATGAACAATTCCATGAACATTAAAGAAAACAATCAGCATCACCTTAATTTTGGACTTGAACAGCCTTGCTTTCTTGGGTCTTGGTGAGGATGCACTCTTCCATTCAAGGCTCTGCTGTTTGGTGAGTGGATCGTACTCGAAGATCCACGACTCATCACTGGTAACAACTCTACTCAGCAGATCTGGTGTAATTTCAAGTTGTTTCAGGATGTCTTGACACACTTGCACACGATTTTCCTTTTGCCCATCATTCAGCAACCTTGGTACCATTTTCGCACAAACCTTCCTCATCCCCAGATCTTCTGTAATGATCCTCCACACCCTCTCACTATTCATGCTCAACTCATCTGCTATCATTCTAACAGTAAGGCAGCGGTCATTGCGCACTTTTTCTCTCACATGCTCAACATTTTCGTTTGTTCTGCTTGTTGTTGGCCTTCCACTCTTAGGATCATCTTCCACATCCTCTCTTCCCTCGTTCTTGACATCATAGCATCTCCGTAAACTTCTTGGAGCAAATTGAACGTTTCAGTTGGAGTTTTTCCAAGTCAAACGAGAAACTTCAAGTTGATTCTTTGTTCAATGCTCATTTTTGTTAACAAAAGAAAAAGAAAAAAATATTTACTAAATAAATTATCCCAAAACGAACTACAGTAAAGCATCTTTCAAGAAAAGCCTGTAAAAAAGCATATGGTTGTCACAGAATGCTGAAACTACATTTTTACAACCACAAGACATTGCGCCATCTTAAAAAACAAAGCTTTTATCACTGTTGCAAGTGTTGTTTGTGCAAAGCATACAGTCCCGATACTTTTCAAACACACCTCGTATAGCATGCACTAAGTTTGGTGATATACAAATTTAGCACCCTTTTTTATTTTCTTAAGGTTATATTTTTCAAGATCTGACAGGAAAATTAATACAATAGTGACCCTTTTACATGTATTTACTGAAATCTCATGCTCATCCAATTATTAACCACTACATTTGCTTTTATCCTTCTTGCATATATCTACTGCATTAATTTTTTTTTAACTTAAATTTTATAAATTTTGCTGGGTTGTGTAGGGAGACCTTTTAAGACTTTTTTTTGGATTAACATTTTTTAATCATATTTGTGCTACACAAGTTGTTGATCATGTATTGGGTACTGTATAATACTTGATCTAATTTTACAATTTTCACTTGGACAGTATAACATTAGTTGAACAAATAAGGAGCTGATGATAGACAAAATGGTCATACCAATAACAGCATCTATAAATGTTGGTGCAGTGCAAGTTTTGCATCTTGAATTGAAATCTAACAATATATATAACCACAAAAGTAATACATATTACATGGGCTTAATAATATTAAACCAAACCAAATCTTTGACACTGTCATGTTTTTTTGTTTTTTTAGGTTCATGATTAATGCCTTACCGAATTTATTTTTAAAAAATTCTTGTCAATGAAACTTATTTTTATATTAATATTAAAATACATATATATAATGCTAATGTAGAAAGTATGCAACAAATCTATTTTGGAGTTATACAGGGTGATTCACCAAAGTGTTGACAAATACTTTATGTGATTCACCGAAGTGTTGACAAATACTTTATTCCATTATTAACTTTGCATTACCTCTTCAGATTGTTATTATATATTCTAGAGTAAGTTTTCAATATCAATAAGAATATTTAATCTAGAAAAGTAAGATGGCAAAGACAGTAAATGACATCATTGAAGGGTATTGCAAGAAAGGACTTCCACCTGCGAAAATTTTCCGGTTGATGAAGCGATTTGTGAGTCGTGGAGGTGTTTACAAGGCTGTGAAGAGGTTCAGGGAGACTGGAAGTTGTGCTCCAAGAATCAGAAGTACTCCTGAAAAACCCATCAGGACAAAGGAACTGATTAAGAAGGTCAGGGAGAGGTTGAGGCGGAACCCTTCAAGGAGCGCAAGAAAACTGGCTAAGGACACCTCTGTAAGCGTGAGCACCATGCAAAGGCTTCTCAAGGATGATCTCCATGTCTACCCGTACAAATTTACCAAGAGGCAGCTCCTGTCAAACACCACTAAGAAGAAAAGGCTTGATAGAGCTAAGGTTTTGATCAAGAGACTTGTTGTTGGCACGCGGCCTCAAGTGCTTTGGACAGATGAGAAGCTTTTCACTGTCCAAGCTATCCACAACCACCAAAATGACAGGATTTGGATTCCAAACAAGGACATGGTGCCAGTTGAACATTGCAGTTCATTAAGGAGGCAGAAACCTTCTTCCGTGATGGTTTGGGCAGGAGTCACTTCAACAGGCCTGAAAACACCTCTAATCTTTATCGACCAAGGCGTGAAAATTAACCAAACTATCTATCATCGGATGTTGGAAGAAAAAGTCATTCCCTGGGTTCAAGAAACAGTGGGAGAGGAAGGAATTACACTTCAACAAGATGGGGCAACCTCCCACACAGCCAAAGCAGTCCAGCATTGGTGCAAGACCAATTTTAAAGGGTTTTGGGAGAAGGAAGTATGGCCCCCTTCTTCACCCGATTTGAACCCAATGAACTTTGGGATTTGGTCCATTCTGGAGCAAAAAGCCTGCTCAACATCCCATCCAAATATCGAAACCCTTAAACGAAAACTGAAGGCGTCATGGGAAGAAATTGACCCAGAAGTGGTGCGTGCCACGTGCGCCCAAGTACTTCCACGTCTTAGGCGCCTTGTAAAAAACAAAGGGGGCTACATTGAATAATTTGAATTTTATGTGAAAACCCATTAAATTTCCATTCTATCTATTAAAAACTTGTTTCTTTTGCCCTTATAGTAAGTTGGATAATTCAGTTTTAATTTGTCAACACTTCGGTGAATCACCCTGTAGTAATAAAATACGGTTTTAATTCCTCAAGGTATGAACTAGACAGATATACAAGGGATAGTCCAAAAGTGCAGTATTAAAGAATTGTTGAAAAGATATTTTTAGGTTAATTCAACAAGGACATGCTCTGTCACACTAAACTGAAACTTAAAATTTTTCAAGGTTTATCAACAACACAAATAATAAAACCAAACAATTTTTATATTCAGTGTGCCCCAAACTCTCATGACCTCATCTAGAACTGTAGCAGACATTTTATATTAAACCTAAGTGCATCCTGATATAACTTTTTAGTAAGCAATAAAATACCAAGTGCTTATAACTGTAGTTTTATGTTATGTTGAAAACATCAAAAGAACATCTTCTACAGTGATGAAGTAGAAAAATACAAACTAAAAATGTAAAAAACAAGTAAGTCTTCATCTGCAATAAGCAAAGAGTTAGATCAAGTGTGCACAACCATTTTGTTATTGCCATTCACATCACATGTTTGTGAGGTATTTGATGAAATGTGGCCCTAAGTGTTTTATGTGCTGATGTTTATGCCATTAAGTGTAGTAGAAATGTTTGTACTGTTTGAGATAGCTAATCACATTTAAGTAGTGGTAAGTAGTATTTTGTCAGTGGGAAGGTTTTTGATTTTATGATTTTTGTATCTGTTGATTTTGTCTGTAATTGACATTTGTGAATTGTTTGTTAAAAGCTTTTGCTTTGTTTATGTCAGATGGCTGTTTTAGTTCCAAAGCTGATGCTTCTGTTTTGTTGTGTAGGTGTTTTTTTGTGGGATAGTTTTGTTAAAGTGTTCATAGGGACTCAAATTGTGTTTTTGATAAATTTTGTCAAGATGGTGTTTTTGGGTGTTTGTTTGGTGTTCATGTAATTGTTTGTTTATGTGATTGATAGTGATTGGTAGGTCTGATCTGTTTTGTTTGCAAACGTAACTATGGTATTAAATGAGCCTGCAGATATGCATGGGCAAGTGAGTGCAATTTGTGCTGTTTTCATTTCTTTTAGAGATGAAGGGTGTGTCAGCACCCAGTACTGCCTTGACAAAATGTTTATTTGTCTCATGGACATTTGTGGGATGGGGTTTGTAGTAGATGAGATCTTCAGCATGTTGTTTAAATGATGTTCAATTGGCTAGTTGTTATTGTTTTAGTAAAGTGAGATGGAGTTGTTTTAGTCTTGTGATGTTTGCTGAGGGTGGTTAGTAACAGTAAATGATCTGATGTGAGGCTAACCTAAATTAACTGGCTTACCAGCCCTACTTGAAACAGAATAAACAAGACATTTCCCACTGCTTGATCTTTAACAGGCCTTATCAAGAAATCTTTGACAAGAACTGTTGGAAACATTTTTCTATGATTAGGACATTTGAAGGGTATACTCTTTTTTAACACGCTAAAAATACACCTTGTTTACCTATTTCAACCCATCAAAATGTTCATGGAAAATTAACAACATTTTGTAATTTTTTGGGAAATCCTAGCCAGTATGGAATACTTTAGATAGTATTGGAATACTTTGGAATACTTTGGAATACTTTGACTTTTTGATTGAATTACGACAGTGGTTATTAAGCCTTTTTCATGAAGCTTTCGGAAAAGCTTGCTGGACTGGCAATGCACAAGGATTACACAAAATTGAATAAAGAATTTGTATTATTAAAATTGTATTTAATGATGAAACAACAAAATCAAATTTAATTTAATCAGCAAATTTTGTCAAATATTGAAAGAACTTGTGAAATAGCTGCCTTAATTTTCTTTCCATTATTTGTGATTGTTATTTTGTTTTAATCACAGCCATTGCAGAAAACCATGTTTTGCCTAGATTTGACATAGCAAAAGGAATAAATATTTGTATTGCTTTTTTTCCCACACCTGCATTGGTCATTCCATGAAATATAAAAATTTGTTGGATTTCCTGTTTTATACTTTTTAAAAAAAGTACTGTCTCCATACTGTACACCTTTTCCCATTATCATACTTACAAGACCAAGTGCAACAGTTTTACAGCAATTAGTCTGAGGCTTTTCTGACTTAGTAATTGCATGTGTAACTTGGTAGGATGCTAATAAATAGTTTGCTAAAAGTGGCATAATTTGTGAAAAGGTGCACAATTAACTTTTAATCTTAGAAACAACATTTAATCCTTGCGTTTATTCATAAACTTTTAATAAGATTTAATTGATAGCCAAACATGCTTTCATTGACCAAGGCCTTGCAACAAAAAAAGCAATAAGATTTTTTCATGGTATTTTTTAAGATGCTTAAACTTAACACTAATCAAATCTCTACATACCGTAAAACCTCTAATTTAGTGCCACCCTGTCTCTTCAAGAAGTCGCCATAAGCAATTTCTTATTGTGGTGAAACTAACCCGAAATCCCTCTTTCAGCATCAGCATTAGCATGGAATAAAAAAAAAAACCAAGAGAAAATGGATCTCTGAAGAAGCGATAGTAACCACAAGGAATCTGGATTAGTTGCACAAACAAAAATCGCTTATGGTGATTTTTGAAAAAACAGGGTGGCGCTCAATTAGAGGTTTTATGGTAACTCTAATGATATTTGTGAAATATCTTTTTAGGCTAGTCATTGTCAGTTGCAAATTTACACTTTAGAAGTGAAGAACCCTTTCTTCTTTTTTAGAGACCACCAGATTTTTGCGACAAAAATTAAATTTTGTTTACCAAAGTGGGTCATTAAGTTGGAAAGTGGGAAACAACATCAAAAAGGTTGAAAACCACTGGGCTAGACAATATGCTACTTAGTATGTTTTGAATAGCTCAAATTTTTTGTTGGATAAAAATAACAATTCAAAAGTACCGCAGCAAACAATATAACCAAAATTGGGAATAAATCAGATAAATTGTTAGATCAACCTGATGTTGCTGCCTTATCATTAGTTACATAAAAAATCATTTCTTTCATTTACACCAGCTTTTTTAACTGTGGAAAATTTTCATGAATCTAGTGAGAAATTCTTTCTGGTCAGGTGCAGAGGAAAGTTGCTCTAATTCCTAAGGAAGTAAATCTGATTATTTAGTGACAAAATTTATTATTTTAAGCACCTACTTGCCCGTAAGCATAATGTTTTATGATTATTATATTGAACAATATTTAAAAAAGTCACAATCAATTAATTACCATTGTTTTATGCCATTCTATTTTTTTCATCGGTATGTTACTCCTCTTTCCTCACAGAAAAGTATCAAAGGTTCTATATTTAGACCAAATGTCAACCAATTATTTGACTTGCTTCTGGAGATATAAAGATATATCACAATGTGAAATTTCAATCGTACCACAATGTCATAATGTGGTATGGTTGAAAAAAATATACTTTCTCCCTAAATTGTACCAAGATATATTACTGTACAGTTCGTTTATAGCTGTTGGCTAAACACCAAGCAGAGGTAAGAATTGTAAAGTGTCTTTCCCAACAATATAACATAATGACACAAGTAGATTTAAAACCGCAACTGTGTTAATAGCATTGGCCATAAATATGGCACTTTTGCCATGCTTCTGACTGATAATGAAAGTAGCTACAGTTAATAAAGACAGGCAATTACATTAATTGTAAAAATGACATGTAAAAAAAATGGCGTGTTTGCCATGCTTCTGACTGATAATAAAAGTAGCTACAGTTGATAAAGACAGGCAATTACATTAATTGTAAAAATGACATGTAAAAAATGCTGGTTTTAGTGAATTATGGTTAAGTTGAAGTTATAACTAGTTAGGTTAACAAGAAAGTGAAAAAAATGATTTCAAACATGGAATTTTTTGGTTGAATATACCAGCCAACTTTTTAACAAATCATAATTTTCTGCATACATCAAGTGTCTAGCAAAAATGTGAAGTGACATATGTTTTGCCCTTTTACCATTAATCATCAGATTGAGATGTCAACCAAGAAAAGCAATCAAAAAATTACATTAAAATGACCACTTTATCTTTCTGTTTCACATGTGATATAATGTAAAAGAGTGAAATTTTTTAAATTGTTATGTCCATTATGCAACATAGAGCTAATAGCCACTATTGATTAAATATTGTTACTAAAAATATCAAAATATCAGAAAGAAAATTGGATATAAAAGGTTAAAAGCTATTGATTTACACCATGAATAACCAACACGTCATTTGCAATTGACCAGTCTATTTCTTTTTGTTTTTGAGTTAGCTTAGAATGTTTTATTTTAAGACTAAAATCTGAGACAGATTGAAAATGAAGACCTTTTTTTTTAAGAGATCACTTGTTTTTACGGACGAAAATCAAGAAATCTGAGACAGATTCAAAGTGAAGATTTTTTTCTTTTACAGATCACTTTTTTTTAGGATTGCATTTCCATGCTGGTCAATTGTGGGTTTCTAAAAAATTTAAAGTCAAACTTATCAGTAGTTAAGTTGGCCACACCTGATCATCTACACAATAAGTTAAGCTTCTTGTCAAACAAAAAAATGATTTGTTTAACATACATTACAAAAACTCAGCAAAATGCTTTTATCATAAAACTAAAAGTGTTTAGACAACCACTTTAAACCTGATTGAAAATTACAGTATACAGTCTAATCAAAAGTTTGCTATTACTAGATTTTAGAGCTATTTGTCAAAATCACAATTATTTTTGAATGGTGCCATTTTTTAAAAATTATCCTGTACGCACTCAAAATAAAACTTTCTGCAAGGATATCAGTACAGTTTACCCTTGTTAAGTCAGATCCAGATAACTCAGACCATGACCAAGGAAAAAAAATTTCAAGATTGAGAAAAAAAATGTTTGGCCTAAAATGTCTAAAATCAGCTATATGTTATTGTTCTTTAATTATGCATTCTTTCATTGTTCTTATGTTTATTCTTTATTGTATGGTATGGTACATAGTAAAAAAGAATGTACGGTTTTGCAATTTTTTCTTTAATTCCCCAAAATAAATAAATAAATAAATCTGCTTTTTTTACATGTTATGAAGGTAAATTTAGCAAAATAACCTACATAATAACAAGGCATTTTCAACTAAATTCCATTGCCCTAGGCATGTTTATAGGCTATGGCCTATAGGCCTTCAATTAAGTCAGACACCCTTCCCCCAAGCTGTCCGACTTAACAAGGGTAAACTGTAATAGTAAGTTTACATAAACTTGTCTTATTCATGAACATAGAAGATAATAAGCATCTCACCCTACCATACTTTGTCAATGGCAGGACATAGAATTTGGCACACTTTATATCTGAGTTTATATGTTATTCATATACATATTATATTAACACAAGATAGGATTTTAAAATGCTTACAGTAGCTTTGGAGGTGGAGGGGTTGCTGAAATGTTTAAACAATTAATTTTTCTGAATATTTATATTTTTGCCTTGGTGGCTTTATTTGACTAAAATCTGAAAAAATCGAAATGAAATCAATAGCTCAGAATGTCAGAAAAAAGTATTAAAATTTGCCAAGCTAAATCCCATATTTTATTTTTCAAGCTATGAAAAGCTCTATGGTTTGAAGCCAAATGGCTATGGTTTTTTACTGTCAGACTGTGAACAGTGATCACACAATATAAACAAGGCAGTGGCTGGAGGTTCAGTACCAACATTAAATTTAAGGTCCAGTAAAATCTTTTGACTTAATTTTTATATCATTTAGTGATGGAACAATACCAAAATTTTTAATGATTTCGATTCTACCCAATTATCCTGATTCCCAATACAATTCTTGACATGATTTCGATTCCTGGCTATTATTACATATAGGTATTACTATTAATGTGCCCAGGTATCAACATATCTGATTCAGATATAAGTTGAAAATCAATTAGGAAAGTTTATCTTGCTATCCTTTACAATATGCTAGGTAACAATGTATTGGGAAGGTTTTGCAGAAACACATCAAACAATAATTCCATTTTAACAACACTAAGATGTAATATTTGAAGAATTATGAGGAAATTTGGAATTATTGAGTTCACAGTATTAATGTAAACAAAAGAATATATATAAATAATTCCATTTTAATGAAAATACACTTTATTTAATTGATAATAGAAATAGCCTGTAAAGTCGTAGTTTACGTTTGTAAAATAAAATATTTTAGAAAATGTAAGTTCATAAAATAAAATATTTTAGAAAATGAAAGGTAGGTTTATTAAATGAGCACACCACTGAATAGCTTCCCAAGTATTGGACATTGACTGAGCAAGAAGAGTTACAGTATAGTTTTTTGGATAATCTGGGAAGCAGTGAAGACTTTTATTAATGTTGACAATAGAACAGGGTGCTGGAGGGCATCCACAAGGCATAATTAATTTTGGTACCTTAATTTTACGTATTTAACAAAATTTCTAAAAATTTAAATATTTTATTTTACGAACATAAACTATGACTTTACCAAATAGCCTATGCAATTAATTATAGTCGAATTGAAGCACTCGCAAATTGTAGTGCAAAAATAGAAGCATCTCTCCAGTTGTTGGTTCTAAACTGAAAAATTAATACAAAAAGGAAAGATTAACAAAGGGATAAAAAATCAACAAGAAAAATATGCAATGATTAAGTAGTTAAACAAGTTACAAATCTTTTTGATTGAATTTCAATGGCTAAGTTTTTTTTCAGTTGCTTACACTGATGTTACCAAACAATGAATAGATTTATTAGACAAACAGAGAAATATACAAATCTATTAAAATAATTAAAGATTTTTTTTACATGTTCTATTAATCCAATAAATTTATTTCTTATTTGGTAATGACTAAATTTACCAAAAAATGTTACCAAATAACAAATTTATTTAGCATAAGCAACAGAAAAAGCTTACCCATTAAAACTTAATCTAAAAAGATTTTTAACTGGTTTAACTATTTGATCACTGCAGTATTTTTCTTGTTGTTTTTCAGTTCTTTTGCCAACTTTTTATTGCTTTGTTAATCTTTCCTTTTGGTATTTGTTTTTCAGATTTTTAATTGACTTCTGAAAAGCTTAATAGATGGAACAAACTGTTAAAATAATTTTTTAGTTTCTAGTTTAATAGTTTATCATAATAACCACTCTGACTTAACCTTCATTGAGTAGTTTTCTCATGTGCCATGCACGCTGAACAAAATGAATTTGTAGAGAAATGTTTATATACTGTATAATACTTATTATGACATCATAAGTTTTGTCGGTTTGCAAAACTTGAAACCTGTGGTTTATGTAGTACATTGTTGTATTTTTTGTAGAAAATTGGAAAACATGCTATGTTAAACGACCTTGGCTCACAGATTTATTTATTAAACAAACACATTTTTTTAACTTAAATATTCAAAATTAAGCCATTATAAATTCCTATATAGTAATATTCAGCTAGGAACATACCTAAATGTAATGCATTCAACAATTTTTTAATGTGAATTTTTACTTTTATCCACTGAACAAGGATAATAAAACAAGTTTTGGTATCACAGTTTACTTTAGAAAATGCAACAATGGTGATTAGAAGTTTTGTATATTAAAAATAAATTGTAATATAATATTGCCTTGGTGACATAACAAAACTTTTATGTCGCTTTAATGCTAGTGAAGTAAAATCGAAATTATTTAATTTTCTGCTGAATTGGCTTGCCGACGAATTTGTCCCATTGAATAGTTATGGACCTTACAGTTGTAATTCGCTTGATTTTTTGAAAAATGGTAAAGGGTGAAAAAATTTTAGAAACATTTCATGAACACCCCAGCACAGTTCTGTGTTACTACTTTTTATCTTATGCCCTGTAATCATTTTGGTATCGGAATCAGGTCTGAATTATACAGGTTCGATGCCGATTCCCGATGCTTTGGAAAACTCCTGATATTCCAATACGATTTTGATTAATTGTCTCATCACTAATATCATTATTTGTTATGCAGTGTCTTGTGGATTAGTATGGTGCAACAAGGAAGGCATTGCCGAAATGACTGCATTACATGGTTTCACTTTCTGGTTAAAACATCTGTTTTTTATAAGTTATATTATAAAATACTAGCAGATTTTGTAAATGAAATTAGTATATATAATTTATGTTTAAGACTAAAAATTTTACAAGGCTAAAAAATTAAAAGTTGATTTAGCTTAAATTGCATTGGCATACGTGCAAATCATATTGGACACACATCAAGTTTTGAGTAAATTTTAATCAGTGTGTGCATGCTAATCTACACTTAAGCCAACTGAAAGTAGCCTAAGTCATTTTGGATCCCTTCAAGAAATCATCATTATTGTTTTTGTTTGTAAAACTAACCCAGATTTCCTTGCAGTTACTATCATTTCTTGAGAGATCCTTTTTCTTTTGGTTTTTTCTTTTATGCTAGTGCTGAAAAATTAATTCCAGATTAGTTCAAGAAAAAAATTGCTTACAGTGACTTTTTAAAACACCTATCATTTTTACCCTAACTTAGCTTTAACCATGTTTTAATTTATAGTCCTAGCTTTAATTTTGATAAAGACAAATATAGCTATAAAGTTAGGGTATAAATTAAGACATAGTTAAAGGTACTTTACAGTAAATATTACTTAGGCTAATTTGAGTAGTATATGCAGATGGTTAAAATTGATTCAAAACTTAATGCAAGTTCAACATAATTTAGACACAAGCCAATGCAATTTAAGCTAAATTTAGTTTTAATTTTCTTAAGCTTATCTAATTTCTTGTCCTAAGCTTAATTTTATATATTAACTTCATTCACAAAATCTAGAGAAACAAGTTGTTTTAACGAGGAAGTTAAACCAAGTGCCACAATCTGTTCACCAATGCCTTAGCAGTGGCACCACACTAATCTACAAGACACTGCATAAAAAATAATCATATGACAATTGAGTTAATAAGGCCATTACTAAACCTTCAACAGTATCAGACCTCTAGCCATCGCCTATAAATAATACACAAATCTTGTATCATATCATGCTGAGCAAAAGCAAGGTTCATTTTGATTAATTTATTTATCTCCAAACTATATTAATCCTTTAATTTTATTGTTATATTACATTAATATACCTCTATGTCAATATCATTGAGCAAAAGCTGCTTAATAAAATTTTTTATTTCTATTTTTTTAAGAATTATTGGCGCTTTTTCGTTTATTTCCCCTATAGTTCTATCTCTCTCGTTTTTAATTTTTTCTTGTTTTTAACTTTCTCTCGTATTTAATCGCGACGCGACGTTTCTGTTTCAGATCGCGTCACGCATTTTATTTTCTTTCTCAAGTCTATTTATTGTGCCAGCGAGTTGTGTTCTTATACAATAGTACTCTTTAGAAGTCCATGACGTACCGAACAATCGGCATCGGCCAGTTTTTCATAACCTGCCAATGTTTGAGTCGATAAATTGATTAGCTCTACTGTCGGCAGCGTGGTCGAGTGGTTAAAGCACCGGATTGGTGATTAACATGGTCTGGGTTCAAAACCCACTTGCGCCATTCTGTTGGGGTTCTTGGGAAAAAAACTTTACGGTACTTTCCCCTGCTTGGTGGTCTTGGCAAGCAGTTCTAAATTACAATAATATCTCTACTAAATTACTAGCGGACAGCAATATCTTGGCATCTCCGGAAGCAGGTCGAGGTAATTGCTTACCCGATGTATAGCGCCTCCGTCGCTTTCCTGCGAGTCAGGAGGATAAATATAAACACAGAATATGTTTAATACTTAAGATGATTTTTTGCACGAAAATTTGTGCATCCTTAAAAACTTTAACAACAACGTTCTTAAAATATTTTTCATGGCAACCGGTCATACTTGTTTGTCGTAACTTAAAGATAATTAGTTAATTACAATAGCATGAATATTTATTATTAAACAATAAAAATAAAACGACAGTTTGTTTCGATCCTTATTTTATCCTGCATCCATGTAGCAAAATAATTATAGGTTTGGTTTTCAAGTAGAATGCGAATTTGCATTTTTATCGGTTCGGCATCGGCATGAACTTTTTTTTATTGGTCTGCATCGATCAAATATGTAATCAGTACTAATTTAAGGATCCCAAACTACCTTCAGTATTATTGTATGCTTGTTATTGTTGATTGGTTTATTTTTATTTGTTACACGATTATAGTTCCAAATTATTACATTTTTTCTATACTAAACCAATACTAATAATTATAGTTCAATAATTTTCCGTTGTTTTTCGGCTTGTTTTCCCGTGGAGTTTGATTTCTATCCTGGCCTGTGTTTGTTTAAGGACTACCACACATTGAAAATTTCGTCAGTACCATTGTTCAATTCAAAGTTATGTTTCTTCCACTAAAGTATTTAAACAAGTGATTAGTAGGCTACTACAAAATTTGAAGATAGCTAACAAAAAATTCATCTCTAAGCTTTTCGTCCGATACTCGTCAGGAGATAAACGTCGGAATAAAGAAAAATTCAATTGATTTTGTAATAAAGCTGGACGAAGATGATTGGTTGTATGAGAGAAGCGTCACAACACATGATCAACGCAAGAGTTTCAAGTTGTAAACAAACTAATTTTGGCGGCATAAATTTGGCTTGCATGATTGATGATTTATTTCCAAAGCAGATAAATGAAAAGACGAACGACCAAATGAAAGAATAGTAAATTTTTATCACTGTAATTTTTGGCGCAAATAGGGTTATCTAAAAGGTGTTGACCAATCGCAGATTCACTAAACATAACTGGGGTTGAAAATTTGTCAGAACGAGTAGAAATATTGCGAGAGTTTGGAATTTGGCCGGTTCTAATAAATTTTGGCACGTGTTGATGAATTCTGTCCTGTAATCGTTGAGATGTGCGGCCTACGTACCGACTATCACAGTGTCAAGAAAAATTATTAACTACATTGCTTAAAAGCGAAGCGGCAACACATCTTTTTTAATTGCAGGAAGAAGTGGGCGAGATGTAAAAATAACACGTTGTTCTACTACAAAGAAACATTTTTCAACACTAGCTTTAATTTTATTTCAAGTCCAATCGAAAGAGTTTCCAATCAGGGCAGATGAAGATAGACAAGGCATTTTTTCAGTGTATGTGAAGTAGGCGATATAAAATCTTTTAATTTGCCGGCAATTGTTTTCTCAATGACGTGGCGGGGTAGCTCTTCATAAGTAGAATTGAAAAATTTTTTTAGGTTCAGCTTGCAACTTGCAGCCTGAGCAGATCATTAAGGCTCAATGTACAAGGGTGGAAATTAAACTGATTTTTCTTATTCCAGGGCTCAAGGGTTTCCAGTTATCCTGTAAATGTGGGTTTAAGATAAACAGATGTAATAAGTTTAGAGCCCACCTTTTCCATCTGTACATCAAGAAAAAAAAAATTGATTAACTTTTTTTTCAAACGTTAACCGCAAGGAAGGGTGCAAGTAGTTTAATTGGTGACGAAATTCATCACAATCATTTTCACATCGTCCACGTAGCGATAGTACGATAGCATATAACAATACGATAGCGATAGCAAAGTGGCTTACATTTATTCTTGAACCTCTCCTACTCTTATACTATCTTATGAAGTAGTATTCTAATATCGCTTTAAGCAAAGTCAAAGAAAGCTTTTTAAGTAGTATTCTACAAACTGCATTAAGATTCCTTCGCTTTTGCTGAAATAATTAGACAGTTTGATTTACCCGTTTCTGCTTTCCTTTGTTCTTTTAAAATATCCAGTCTTTTCACTAATGTTTCCCTGGCAGAAGCTATTAATATTTGTGCTGACGGTCTTTATAGCAGTGACCTTATAGCTCTGTCTTTTCCGCGTGAAGTTTTTATTGAACTGATGCAAACAGTTATTGAACTGAATTCAGTTCCAACAACGTTATGTACCGACAAATAGATGGTGCAGCCATGGGCTCCCCCTTGGGTCCTGCGCTGGCTAACATTTTTCTCGGTTATTATGAATCTTTATTGTTTAGAAGAGTGAAGAAACAACCGATGTACTATCGCTACATGGACGATACTTTTGCTATCTTTGATAGTGAAAATGATTGTGATGAATTTTGTCATCAATTAAACTACTTGCACCCTTCCTTGCAATCTCTTTTTCTTTTCTTGATGTACAGATGGAAAAGGTGGGCTCTAAACTTATTACATCTGTTTATCATAAACCCACATTTACAGGTCAATACCTGAACTGGAAACCCTTGAGCCCTGAAATAAGAAAAATCAGTTTAATTTCCACCCTTGTACATTGAGCCTTAATGATCTGCTCAGGCTGCAAGTTGCAAGCTGAACCTAAAAAAAAATTTTTCAATTCTACTTATGAAGGGCTACCCTGCCACGTCATTGAGAAAACAGAAAACAATATTTCTACTCGTTCTGACAAATCTTCAACCCCAGTTATGTTTAGTGAATCTGCGATCTGAGACTAAAAACAAACTTCGATAAAGCTAATATCAATACGTAAAGTTATTTTCTATGTTTATTTATGATATTTAATTAGACTTCAAAATTTTTTTGAAGGTGCATTTTTTGAATTAAGAAAAGATTGTCAATTAAACCTTCTATGGTTATGATAACAGTCTAATTTCATTGATCTAAGTCAGTGTGGTCCAAGGCTAAGAGCATGAAGGGCCGCATTAAGGTTTGAAAAAGCTTCGCGGGCCGCAAAGATAAAATCTAGGTCAGGGTGGTCCAACTTCTCCACTCTTGTGGGCCACTTTTCAAAATTATTTGAGTTTGCGCGCCTCAACCGGCTAAAAACGCTTATTTTTGTCTCAAAATCAGGGTGTTCTCTAAAAAAAAAAAAAAGGTCTTCAACTGGAATCGATCTCTGAAATTCCTATTTTGGTCCCACAATCAGGGTGTTCTCTAAAAAAAAAAAAGGTCTTCAATTGGAATCGAACTACGAAGTTCCTATTTTCGTCCCAAAATCATAGCGTTCTTCAAAAAAAAAAAAGGTTGCCGCTGCTTGTAATCGACAAGACTTGTGCAAAATTGTTCCGCGGGCCGCACAAATTCCATCCGCGGGCCCGTAGTTGGACCACGCTGATCTAAGTCTATAATTTGTGTTGAGAAATACTGGGACATATTTAAATCAAAGTTATAAAAACAGTTTCAGTTTTTTAATTATAATACTACCTACTTCTTCTAAAGAACTTACAATTGTGATGTATAGTATGGAACTTACAATACCAATTTTAAGAATAATAGCTTTTGTTCACAATTATTTTCTTAATGTCTAAAATTAACAAAGGCGACTGCAATTTCAAGTAATATCCAAAGTAAAACTTAGGCAATACAATAACCAACAAACAAAATATTTTGATTACAATTATTCGAAGGATCAAATAAACAACATTATAAAAAAACTGTAATTTTATTTTAAACTCCTTTAATTTTCATAAAAAGCAAACAATTATTGTTTTAATATGCATTTTGATGCACTTAAATACCAATTTTATTCCAATCCAAAATGAAAATTGTTATTAAAAATTATTACAACATAATCTTTTTGTTAACATTTTTTAAAAATTACTAAAATATAGCTTGTATTAGTCTGAAAATAAATATAAAAATTTTACTTTATTTTATAGTTTACAAATATTACAAGTAATATAAGCCTAAAAGACTTTTCTGATACAGAGAGATTTATAGACTAAAATTATTTGGTAGGATTTACACACTTTAAAACAATTACTTTATACTACACATTGAAAAAAGTTAAAAAAAAGAAAAAACTTTTTATTGTTAATGTACTTTTCTCATTTGGGAAAATATTTTGAAATATTTTTTAAAGTACTTTTCTCAATTTTGTAAAATTTTTTTACTAACCCTCTTAAGTTGTTTGTTTTCTTTTTGTTAATCTTGTATGCAGTGTGTTTTTTGTTTATGATATGGGTGTTTAAATAAATTCATAAGATTGTACAAAAGTTAGTCTTAATTTATTCACGTATTAATCCTTGAAGGTCTGTCCACTAGTGAAAATAGTTGGAAAAAAATTTAAAAATTGGTAGGTGTTGTTTTTCACCTTTATGAGCTCATTTAAAAAAAAATTACAATTCTAAAATTAACAACTAAATAATTAAGTGGGTATCCATATGGATTCTTTGGCTTTTATGGCAAAATTACCATTTCATCAAATGTATTATTTGTTGAAATTATTTAATATAATTCAGCATTTTATAATCATTTTTTATTAAATTGCTATATTTTGATTGTTTTTTTGCTTTTTTTACTGGTAAAATCAATAAAAAAATGTACCATATTGATCAAAATATTAATACTATTGATTCAGGCAGTTTTTAACTTTTTTGAAGATGCTTAATTTGCTGCAATACCAATAGTAATGACAAACAGAGACTGGTAAAAGAAAACAAAGTTTAAGTAAAACTATCTCTATATTTTCTAATAAATCATTGTTTAAAAAACTCTAAAAAAATTATAAATATTTTAGAGTAAAGTTAGGATATATACTGTATATATCCATAAGGATCCCTGGGCCCTTAAAAGGTTAAAAGGTAAAAAGTAAATGCTACCAAGCTCAAAATTGTTCAAACACTTTTTAAAATCAGATAAGGAAGAAATAATAATTAATTTTGGCAATAAAACCAAATTGGAATGGTAAGATAAAAAAGTATATATAAAAATCATGCTTTGTTATATTTTACACTCAAGTATTAAGCTGTAATTTATAAAAAAATGTCAAGATTGCTATCAATTAAATCATTACCTATTAACCTAAGTAAGTATTAATCTGAAACATTCAAAAGATTTCACGTTTACTTTACATACAGTAAATGATCACTAAATGACAATAAAAAATTTTTTCAACGAGCACATGATTTTTTGGTAAAATTCTTATATAAAATATTGTGATCAAGATTAAAATGGACATACATCACATTAGCTATAAATAGAGTCAAGATATTTTTCCCAAAAAGTGGGTAGAAGCCTGGTATCAAAATCCAAATTTTTGAAAATTATAGGTTCAGTAATGGCTTTTTTGGCTCAATTGTCATATTATCATTTTTTATTTAGTGTTTTGTTGAAGAAAGGTGTTGTTAAAATGATTGTGGTTTATGGGTTCAATCTCAGGTTGAAACATCTCTGTTTCTTTCTAAGTTATATCATAAAATACTTGCAGATTTTGTTAATGAAATACAAAATATAAAATTAAGCAAAGGACTAGAAACTTAATATTAAGGAATTTAAAGCTGGGTTGGCTTTAATTTACATTGGCTTTAGCCTAAATTATATTGGACTTACATAAATCAACTCAAATTTGCCTAAGTCATTTTTACCCTAACTTAGCTTTAATCATGTCTTAATTTATTGGCCTAAATTATTTTTACAAACATAGCTTCAACCACATTTCAATCAAAATTAAGGCTAAAACTATAAATTAAAACATGGTTGAAGTTAAGTTAGAGTAAATATGACTAAGGCTAATTTAAGTTGGCTTTAGCATGCACAGACTGATTAAAATTGCTTCAAAACTTAATGCAAGTCCAATATAATTTACACTTAAGCCAATGCAAGTAAAGCCAATTTAAGCAAAATTCAGTTTAACCTTATCTAATATCTAGTCCTATGCATAATTACATATATTAAGTTCCCTAGCAAAATCTGCAAGTACATTATAAATTAAAAAAAACATGTTTTAACCAGAAATCAAAACAGACTACTTAAATCTATTTACCAGCACCTTACTTGTTGCTCCACATTATTCACAAGCCACCACTTATAACAAATGATAATATGACAATCAAGTCAAAAAAGCCATTACCAGACCTTAAATTTTGCAAAATTTGGATTCTAGCACAGGGTTGTAGAGTCAGAAGAATTTTTTCCAACTCTAAAACATCTAAAAAATGACTCAAGCTCCATCCTAAAATGTGTGACTTTGATGACTCCAAAACTATGGACATCTAATTTAACATGAACAGAGCTTCCAAAAACAAAAATAATTCTGGCTCTAACTCCAGCACACATAAAAAAGAACTCTGACTCCAACAAATCTAAAAAACAACTCTGACTCCTCCCTAAAACATGCAACTCCAGCAATTCTTACTCCGCAACCTTGTTCCAGTAACTGGACCTTAGGTTTTAAAAAGTTTGGAGTCCAGTATCAGACCTTAGATTTTTAAAAATTAGGATTTTAGTACCCAACCTTTAGCCACTGTCTTTAAAATTTGATAAGAGCACATAGAAGCAGTAGTTACAATTTGAGATAAATAAAAAGATCATTTAAAATCACTTTATAGCAATATTCTTAAACTGTTAAATCCTTTACCATAAACAAAGATAAGATTATAATAATAAAAAGATAATATTCATTGGTAATACTTTGCTATTATTTAATGAGAAAATGTTGACATTTGTCAGAGCCAAGTGACAACTGATGGCTCTAAAAAAAGCAAACTTAACAATCTTAAGATTATTTTGCAAATCAGCTTTTGCCACTGCTAAACAGTTTAATATTATTAGCATCTATATACATCACTACAAATTCCAGACAAATTACAATTGCTGGTGATATTGTTATTACAACTAATAAATAAAAATGGCTCAAGTATACTTTCTCGTGCAAAAAAAGACAGGTCTCTTCAAGGAACTGTAATAGTTTTTTGTTGGTGAAACTAACTAGGATTTCCCCTATGGCACCAGGAAGAAATAAAATAATAAAAAGATCCATTCAAGAAGTGATAGTAATCACAAAAAAAATTTTGAGTTAGTTATTACTTATAATTGCTTCTCAAAATGATTACAATTGTTTCTTGGAGAAATCTATAAAAGACATTATTTATGCATAAATATTGAAGTAAGATTTATTTGTATAGCTACAAGTTTTGCTCTTTTGATTTTGTTTCAAAAACAATTTTAAAATTAAGACATTTCCACAAACAGATTACATATAGATTTTTAGTTGAACAGAGGTTTGACTTGTTAAAATAAATGACAATATAAAATCAATGAATAAATATTGACAATAAAATGTCATTTAATAAATTGTAATTTAAAAAAATAGTAAGGCTACCACTATAGAAAATAAAAATGGATCAAGTAATTTTCATAAATTTTGTACTTGTGAATTTAATTAGCACTTAATATTATTTAAAGAAATTATGCCATGACCATTGCACTTAATTCTGTACAAATAAGGAAATCAAGGATCTGGTAGATCATTTTATTTATTCTTTTTACCTTGATATCAATGCTTTTAACTAGTTAAATCAAACGTGTACTTCTGGTACATTTTCGAAAAATGTTTAGCAAATGTTTCAAGTGTCTTAATTTAAAGTAATAAAGGTTTTAAAAATTTCTAAATAATTATCAGTGCAGCTTGTATTAACCCTTCACTCTACTAACCTGTATATATCCAGTCACCAGTTGCCTGGCACTTTCCAACTAGCCCATATACATCCGTCCAAGTTTGGTTTAATTCGTTTAAAAGGTAATTTGGTAAATGTTTTTATGCTCTAACTTGTAGTATTTTAGAGTTCAACCATAAATAGACGTTCACATTCTTGCATTGTACATCTGACAGCTTTTGTACCACAATGTTGGCTTTTGTGAGTGAAAAAAGAGACACACGAATTGCACAACATCTCAGTACTGCAGTGACTTCGATAAAAGTGTGTTCATGCTGATGTCACATGGTTATTGGCCTACAGTTCCTTCTGCTTTGGCACATTTCTTGAGTTTATTATGTAGCAATTATGTCACTAATACAAGCCAAAATAAACCCACAAGTATAAGATTCAAATGCAGTCTTCACTTTATATAACAATTTCAAGTAACATCATTCAGGAATTGACTTCAAACCAATTCATTGTCAACTGCCAGATGTGTCCAATCTTTTATAAGCAACTTAACAAGGAAATACAGTGTAATCAAAATTAAGTTTTTATTTTAGTAAACCATCACTAGAATGTATATAAGCATTATATATGTGTTGTCATATTTTTCTGTAACATTTTTTCTCCATAGCATCACTTGGATGTATATATCCAGGTTAATTGAGATGGTATTTTTTATTTGCAAGGTATTCATTTATTACAATTTCAAAATACAAATGATGTTCATTTTCAATAACAGCATAATTCAATGTCTATTTAAAAAATTACTTTTGAATTAGCAGAAATTTTTAAAAGAAACATTTAATTAAAAGGTTAAGGAGCTGCAGAGCTGCAGTACACCCAAAATTTTTAGAAAAAAATGGTTGCAAAATAAGCTTGTATCATAATGCTCTGTAAAACAGGCCATGACAACTCAAGTGTTTCTCTTTAGCTGAAGGCTGCTTGAGCATCAATCACATTAAGAAAAAACAGCAAAAGTTTAAGAGGCAACACACAAAGATAGATTTTATCACTTTCTTAAATGTAAAGAAGGCTCTTAAGTGGTAATATAGAACAGCAAAGCAGGTTGGTTTGCATATTAAAGTAACTATTAAATGTTGCAGCAACTATTGAAAGTCATTAAAAATAAAACAATCACTGTGGTCATCCACAAAACAAGGCAACTTTTAACTTACGACTTAAACACTAAATAACTTATTACATCTTCATTGCAAAAACTATTATGCTACAATACAGATTCTTTAGTTTTAAAACTTTTAAGGATTCTTGAGCAATAACTCATGTCAGCAAAAAACAGCATAAGTTAAAAGGCAAAGTACAAATATAGATTTTATCAATTTCTTTAATGTAAAAAAGGCTCTTAGTAATAATATAGAACAGCAAAGTAGGTTATAGTTTACATTTTAAGGTAACTATTAAATGTTGTAGCAAATATTGAAATTCCTCAAAAATAAAACAATTACCAGAGTCATTTGCAAAATATGGCAAGTTTTGATTTATTACTTGTAACACTGAAAAACTCATTACATCTTCATTACAAAAACTATTATGTTACAATACATATTCCTTTATTTAAAGCTTTTTTAGTTTTACAACTTTTAAGGATTTCTTACATCTTTTATGACGGCTAATTAGACCTTTATATTTCAAAAATGTCAGCCAATAAAAAGCATGTTGCATTCAGCTATTATAGACCTGTCACCTATTTTAAGCTGGTCAATTTCTATAAAACTTTTAATCTCATCTTTTTGCACACTTTGTAAAGATGGCAAAGCTTAAACAGTTTTATGATGTTTAATGAATTGTTTGAAAAAGAAACTATTAGATATGTTTTGAAAAACTGATGGTAGCTTTGCAGATCAATGTTTTCCATAAGCAGATAACAATTTTGCTGAAGTAGGCCATTGTTTTACACACTACAGGGTATTTGGTAACCACAAGGTTTTGTGGCGGAATTGCTTTGATGGTCATTGAAAGATTTATATGCTGTTATTTTTTTGGCTGTGGAATCGCAGTTGCTATTGTAGGAAGGCATGCAGCACTTTAAAGGCATTATTTTAGTCAAAACTATTTTGAAAATTTCAGCTTCCAACAAGACGGCGCGCCTTCTCACACATCAAAGAAGACGCAGAAGTGGTGCGAAGAGCACTTTCCTTCATTCTGGACCAAAGATTTGTGGCCACCATCTTCGCCCGATCTCAATCCTATGGATTTCTGTGTGTGGGGTATTCTGGAAAAAGAAGCCTGTTCTTCACCCCATAACAATCTGGAGGATCTTCGAGCTTCCCTGAAACGAGCATGGGAGAAAATTCCTCAAGATGCCCTTCGTGCTGCTTGTCAGAATTTCCGACAGAGGCTCCAACGTGTTATTGATACAGATGGGGGTCATTTTGAATAAACCAGATTTTTTTATGTTCATGGAGCTTTGTTCTATCACCACAATAAACCTTTTGTTGATTTAACCTTCTGTCATTAGCCCTATATAATTTTGTTTAGGATCGGGAACTTTCTTGACACCCTGTAAAGCAACCAAAATAACTGAAACTTTGAAGAATAATGGTACAAAGATTGATATTTAAGTTGACCAAGTTTCTTGAAATTCTATTGATGTTGATAAGATTTAATAAAATTTGTATGGGTTCTGTTTTTTTGGTCACCCTGTATATATGTAGTTTTTACTTTTGGTGCTGTAGGTTGCATCTTTTTATGACTGATCAATGCATTTTATTTATTTTAGATATTGGCAGGGTTACCATTTTATGCTTATTTCTAAGATTTGTGCTTATTTTTATGAACATTGTCTTATAAAACATTAATGTGTTTATTTCTAAAAAATATGCTTATTTTAGAATTAAGTGTCTGTTTGTGCTTATTTTTGACTAATTTTGTTTTAGTTTTCCACAAAATTTCTAGAAAATGTGCTTACATAGTTTTTGCTCTTTGTCCAAAAAAAAAGATCATTTTTTTTTGGCTAAAGATTAAGTGAAGGTCTTTTTTTAGTCTTTCATTCAGTGTTTTTCAACCCCCAGGGCATGACCCAAAAGTGGGTTACCGACCACTGCAGTTGTGTAAAAATTGAGTCATTACTTTTTAGATGTGAAAATCAAAAATCTGAGAAAGATTCAAATTGAAGACTATTTTTTTAGAGATCACTACTCTTTAAGAGCAAAAATCAAGAAATTTAAGACATATTTCAAGTGAAGACTTTTTTAGAGATCACTACTTTTTAGGGACAAAAATTGAGAAATCTGAGACAGATTTACATTTGAATGTTAATTTTGGAACTTCTTAGGATAACCAGAATTTAGATTACAAGTTTTAAATTGGTTTCCAAATCTTTTGCTATCTATTTTTGCTTAGCATTTGGGTCACCACAAAAAAGGTTGAGAAGCACTGCTTTAATTAAATGCATGAATCATTCAAAACATAGCAAAGATTAAAAAAAGGTCTTCATTGTGCAAAAAAGCAGAACAATTGACATTTTTAAGCTTCTTTCATTTCATCAGTCATGTTAATTTTTTTCATCAGTTTGGATGATAACCCTGGATATTGGCATAGTACTGGCTGACAATCAGTTGCAAGAAAAGATCGAAAAGTTGCAAATAAAATAGAAGACTTAAAAAAACAGTTTTGGATCATCATAATTACATTGTTTTGGATATAGTAATAATATGCAAACATGCTTGTAAATTATTATTGTAACGCCAAATACACAGAAGTGCCTGTTTTACACATGGATTGCTATCCACTTGACATTTAGCAAAGACAAACAAAGTTTAAGTTAAGTTGTGATTGCATGAGTAGTTTGCAAGCAGGGGTACAGAGATAGCAATAAAATCTATGGCTTTGGCTCCAGCTTTGGCTTTTTAAAATGACTAGCTCCAGCTCCAGCATTTTAAAATGACTGGCTCCAGCTTTAAGTTTGCTCTAGATCAGTGTTTCTCAAAAGTGAGCCACTTGGCTCCCCAAGGAGGAATTTGTAAGCTAAAGGGAGGAAAAATTGTTAAAAGAGGAATTGGGGAGGAATGTGAATGAAATATTAAATTTATTCAAATTCATCTATGACATTATACTCCAAATGCATAATTGCATATTAGAGTAAGACTAAGAGCGTTGAGAACCACTGCTCTAGATCTTTTGAAAATAATTGACTCAAACTCATATTTGGTTCAATTGAATCAAACTTATACAAGGCTGGAATTTAAACTGGTGCAATTTTACTGGTTCCAAGCTTTTCAAAATATCAGGCTCCATCTCCAACCTTATTAAAAAATTTTCAACCTTTTAAAAATATGTAGCTCCAGCTCCACCTTTTTAAAATATGTGACTGCGGCTCCAGCTCCAGATCCTAAAATTTCATCCTGCTCCAGGCTCCAGCTCCAGCTCCACAACCCTGTTTGCAAGTGTTGATATTATAAAATAAAGACACTAAAATTTGTACAACATCAATTAAAAATTTCATTTGTTATTGCTGCAATTTATTGTAATTGTTTAAAATTTCTTGAAAGAGCACTGTGTACTTTTTGAAGTTTTGTTCTTTCTGACTTAAACACTCTTGAATGGATTTTTTTCCACTAGAATCTTTTTGTAGTTTAAGCTATGCTCCATCTAATTTTAGGTTATATTGTTATAATAACTTCCAGCACCCCCAAATATTTTTATTATGAAGTGCCACTGATATTAATATAAGTTTCTATCCTGCTCAAGCAACTAATTGCATCAAAGATGTGGTTGCATCTGAGTGGCAGTAAAAATAAAGGTGATGAAAAATAAATAACTCAATTATTAAAGCACAAAACAAAAAATCAACACAACCAAAATTATTGGGTCTCTTCAAGAAGTCACCATGAGCAATTTTTTTGGTAAAACTAACCCAGAATTCCCCTTTTAGCTCCAAGATGGAATAAACAAAAAACTAAGAGAAAAAGGATTTCTCAAGAAGCAATAGTAACTGCAGGCAGATCAAGGTTAGTTTCAAAAACCAAAATTGCTTATAGTGACTTTTTGAAAAGACCCAAATTATTGAGGTCTCTTCAAGAAGTAACCATAAGTGACTTTTGTTCATAAAACTAACTCCAATCCTCCTGAGGCTACTATCACTTTTTGAAGACATTCTTTAGTTTTGGTTTCTTTTTTATTCCATCCCAATGCTGTAGCGGGATTCCAGATTAGTTTCACCAAAAAATTGCTTACAATGACTTCTTGAAGAGACCCAATTATTTTACATTTTTCTTGAACTACAAAAAATTAAATGAGCTTATTAATATTGTGATTGTAAAATGAATAATTTAGAAATGGAAAATCAATAACACCATTATAAAAATATGATAGATAAATTATAAATATTCACCAACCTTAAAAGCAAAAATAATATTCATATTAACAAAAAGAAATCAAAATTATTAAAATAAAACTTTTTAAGCACCATTCACGTCATGATTAAATACACTTGTAAAAACTTTATACAGACTCCACAAACTAGGACTGGACTTGACTCCGTAAAACACCCTGCAATTCTACCAAAACTACCAAAAATTTTCTAAAATTTAAATTTGCCAGGGGAAACACTTTATGCATTTGACTACGAAAAAGCTAAAGTATCGCAAACCACAAAAACCACAATTATATTCAACTCTAAAGGCGCGTTTACAGCCGTTTACAGTACTTTTTTCTTTCAGTGCGATCTTGGTTTGTTTTATTGACGCTCAAATCCACTCATTTTTTCTCGAAAACATGAGTGGATTTGAGCGTCAATAAAACAAACTAAAATCGCGCTGAAAGAAAAAAGTACTGTAAACGGCTGTAAACGCGCCTTAATTCATTCATACGGTCATACCAGTTTAAAAATATACAATAAAAAAAAGAAGCAATAAACTGCTGTAAAATAATATAAACGTTTTCAGCTTACATTAGCCCTCTTCAGATGAATAAAATGTGAAAAAATTGTGCAATCAAATTTAAAAACCGAAGTCGATGACCTGATTACAAAGTTGTTCATCAAAATAATCACAAAAAGTTTTCACAAAGAGAAATTGGTGAATAATTGACGAAAAATACGAATGCAAATAACAACCGCAAAGCCGATACAACACGCAGAATCCAAATAACAGAAAAAACAATCTAAAATATATTCAAGTATTGTTGAGTGCACAGAAAAAAAATTTTTTAATTTGAGATTAAATATGCAAACCCGAATCGAAAATCTGTATGAACCACTAATGATTTTTTTTTTTTTAAATCCGAATCGGAGCTAAAGCCTTAAAAATGAAATTTGCTGAACTTGAACCGAGACCGAAACATTGTTTGAAATAGTTCTATGCCCTGGGCTTGGTTTTAAAACTAAGGGATCGTTTTCACTACAAGCGTGCAATGGAATATTCTTTATGATTGTTTTTTATAGATTTCTTTGCTTCGCTTAGCGCTGCGCGAAAAGAAAAAATCAATAAAACAAAGAAAGAATGTTCCGTTTCACGCTGGTAGTGGAAACGGAACTTAATCCTTCGATTGGGCTTCTGTTGCATTCGTTCTACTCTGTTGTCTTAATTGGCGCCATTCTATTGTTTCCTTGGGAAAAACATTTTACGGCACATTATCATTTCTATTCTTTCCTTGGGACTTCCCTATTGCAAGTGACAGCGTTTCTGAACAACACAGTCAGTAATTTAAAGCTACAATGATATGGCTGCACCGTTTCAAATAGAAGAGATATTAAATTCTGTACGGTAATACTAATACGAGTGGCGTGCGCTGTCCTGTATTTGAGACCCCTTTACAAATTATGATTTATTGATTAACTTGATTGATTTTATTTGATTAAGCTTTTGCTTTTCACATTAAAGTTATAATAAATAACAAAACCGCTGAACTTGTTATACTGTGTTCAGGGACGCCGGAGTTTTTTTTCCAGGGGGGGCAAATTTCAAAAAAAGGGCACTTTTTGTTAAAAAGGCACTCCAACAAAAGTCGTTTATAGCAACCATGTCGCAATCAAATTAGCGTATTCTCTAAAAAAAAAAGGTCTTCACTTGTAGTCGATCTCCAATTTTCTTGTTTTCGCCCCAAAATCATAGTGTCCTCTAAAAAAAAAAAAAAGGTCTTCACTTGTAGTCGATCTCTGATTTTCCTATTTCGTCCCAAAATCATAGTGTTCTCTAAAAAAAAAAAGGTCTTCACTTGTAGTCGATCTCTGATTTTCCCATTTTGTCCCAAATAGTGTTCTATAAAAAAAAAAAAAAAAGGTCTTCACTTCTAGTCGATCTCCAATTTTCCTGTTTTCCCCCCAAATTCATATTGTTCTCTAAAAAAAGAAAGGTCTTCCCTCAAAATCGTTCTTTCACTCTAAACAAACATCTGCCTCATTCGCCTCACCCAAAATCCATCACTACCTAAAACTTACGATTTTCGCGACTTTCATTATTGTACCATGATTTACGGATGTCTTTAATTTTAGAAACATTGTTGCATTTGATGGTGATCGAGATTACATAGGTTAAATGTAGAGCAGATCTAAAAATATTTCTGTAAGACAAATTTTAAAAGGCACAATCTGCCCCCTGTGCCCCCGTGTTTTCAGAATATTAAAAGGCAGGGGGGGCAATTGCCCGGCGCCCTTGACTGTGTTAAGGTTAGTTTCCAAAACAAAAATTTAATTTTAATTCTTTTATTTTAATATAACCCTGCGAAAAATCTCTTATTTACTAACCTAAAAGCACCTTTCATATATGACAGTATTAAAAAAAATTGCTAGCCTACTCATTAAATAGCCTACTTGTCCGAACTGCCGGATAATCCGAATTGCCATTAATTGTAGGTTAGGATCAGATCGGACAGTCGGATCTGACAATATAGAAGCTTTGCTTATAGCGCTTAAACGCAAAAAGAAACAAAAAAATCAATAAAGCAAACTAAGAATGGTTGATTCCACGCTCGTAGTGGAATTAACAAACTCTTATTTTATACTCCATTAAATTGTTTTTAAGCACTTATGGTTAAACAGAACAAATTTGGTACGTTTAAGCAACAACTGATATTACATTACAGCAGTGGCCTGCGGTGACCTCTGAGTCTGGCCATGCAATTTGCATGTCAAAATCTGGTCATGAATATGGGTATGTTACGGGTAATTAATCAGTGAGACATGCAATATTTTACTGGCAGGAAGAAAATTTTTGTGTAAGATTGTAACTTTTAGTCGTAATATCATGGTGTTCCGTTCCTAAAAATAGCCCAAATTATGTAGTTTCACAATCTCATAAAAAATCTCTTTGATTTCGCTTTGGTCCGGCTCAAATAGCTTAAGAAATAACGGTTTTATAAGTAATTTAAATATTTTACATTTATTTACAAGAAAATGGCAACACTGCTTAGTATCTTGAATCTTGAAGTAACTTCCAGAACTATCCGCTTGACCTGTTTTGACTATGACGTAATAGTTGTTTTTAAATTGAGTAAATTTCAGAACGATCGAGAAACCTTACCGACTGGTATAAATAAGACTCGCTGGAAAGCAGTACTATGATTCGATAATTCGTTGTGGTAACTTAGAATTGGAAAATTGTTAACTGTGTAAATTCATAGTTTTTTGGTCGCAAGTCTTTAGTTGTCTACGTGATTGTGAAGAATTAAGCTACTGAATTTATTTGCTGTTGATTTATACTATTCGGGCTCCTAAGTGGATTGGAGCATATTTCTTAATAAAGAAGATATTGTGGTAGTCTGAGCTGTGATTTAGCTAGACTATATTTTTTGCTGTCGCTGGTTCGAAGGTCAGATCCAGCAAGAAGATTAAGAATTTTATCGTTTAGTAGACACCGAGATTGTGTTATCGGCGAGGCCTTCTTTACAGGCGCCGAAAAGATAGACGATTAAATAACGTACTAAGTTACCGAATAAATTTGCTACAAAATTTCAAAAACTTTTTATTATCGGAACACATGGTGTCTTTTAGTCGTAATATCATGGTAATCAAGAACAATTTTCGTCCGAGATTTTTGCTTATCTCTCTATAAAAAAAGGTCATCACTTGAAATTGTTGCCTGTTAATGCACTTTTTCTACTGAAAAGACAGGGATCTCTAAAAAAAAAAACAAAAACAAATCATTGCTTGAAATTGTTCCGGGCAATGCAGTTTTCGTGCTCAAAACGCTGTCATCTCTTAAAAAAACAGGTCATCACTTGAAATTGTTGCTTGGTAATGCACTTTTTCTCCTGACAATGCAAGGATCTCCAAAAAAGAAAAAAAGGTTATCGCTTAAAATCGTTCTGGATAATGCACTTTTCTTTATCAAAATGAGTGATCTGTAAAGAAAAAACAGGTTATCGCTTGAAATCGTTCCGGTTATGCACTTTTCTTCCTCAAAATACAGTAATCTCTGGAAAAAAAAGATCATCACTTCAAACTAGTCTCCGATTTCTTACTTTTCGTCTTAAATTTACTATATTCTTTAATATACGAGTAATACACAAAAATGGGTCTTCGTCTCGAATTGGGCTCAGATTTCATCCCTAATAAGTAATATTTCTCATCGAATTCAACGATATCTACCTCATCGCGCAAAAGTTTATCATGTCATTTCTGAAAATTTGGTCATGCGACGCATGACTTTGCATGCTCTGACCACACGCTACTGCATTGCAGCAGTACATATCTATTTTAAGAATTACCAATAAAATACAGATTTTTTCAATGAACTACACTAGCTTTATTTTTATTTTTATTTATTTATTTATTTAAATCAGACTCCCAGTCCATAACAGAAAAAACAAAACAGAAACAAAAACAGCAAAAACTACACAAAATGAAATACACACACAAAAAAGCAACACTTTAAAAAATAAAAAAATAAAAAAATTTTTACCAAAAATTTATTGTAAATAAACTAATGTGTTCTAGTAGTTATAATATGCTGAATTAATAAAACATTCCGAGGTCATTAAAGAAAAAATTAATTTGTTATTAGAATCGTAACAACGATAAACAAAGGAGCAGGACATTTTTCTTCGTATTGCATCAAATGTTGTAATGTTATTCAACACCTGATGTTCACGGGCACTTACATACCTAGGCAATCCATGTAAAAATCGAAAAGAATTATTGTAGGCTATACGTATTCTTTTTAGACTAGATGACAAAAAGTTATTCCATAATTGACATGCATACATACACGAGCAATGTGTGCGAAATAATACATTTTTTACTTTCATCGAACACTTGTAAAAGCATGTTTTTAACCTGTTTGCAGTTCCATATAAATAATGAACTTGTTTATTTATATCTTCATCATCACATAACTTGGAGTTAAGAAATACCCCAACGTATTTAATTTCATTTACAAACCGTATCTTGAAATCACCAAGTACCACATTAGGTTTAATATTTAATTTAAAACTGCTAGATGCAAAAGATAAGCCTAGTGTTTTTTGACAGTTGAATATTATGTTATGAGAGGAAACATACTCAATGAGAAAACATTTAATGTTAAAAGTGGTTAAAGCACCGAACTGATGATCAACATGGTCTCTGTTTAAAACCCACTTGCGCCATTCTGTTGTGTTTTTGGGAAAGACACTTTACGGCACTTACCCCTGCTTGGTAGTCTTGGCAAGCAGTTCTAAATTACAGTAATATCTCTACTAAATTTACTAGCGGACAGCAATATCTTGGCATCTCCGGAAGCAGGTCGGGGTAATTGCTTACCCTATGTATAGCGCCTCCGTCGCTTTCCTGCGAGTCAGGAGGATATATATAGAGATAAAAATAAAATAAAAAAATAATAATAATACAAACTAAAAAAATAAAAAATTTCAGCCTCTTTCACAGTTCTCATTAGTATTAAGCAAATAACTTTATTTCTCTATTTGAAGACTAACTAAATCACACATAGGGTTCTTTAATTGATAGCAATAGACGAAATTGCTAAAAAAATCAATTAATTTTAATTATTTCTGTTTATCTGTCTGTAACAAGTTTTCAGATTATTTTACGCTTTTGAAATATTGTTAGCCTACTGTGTTTTTATTTTCGTAAATTAACAATTTAATGTTGATTTTAATCAGTTTGAAAACAATTAGGCTACGTACTAATATTTTATGCTGTTTTTGATCATTGGAATTTCTATATTTATCAGGGAATCAAACCGTTTAAAATAACGTTCCGGTTCAGGTTTAGGTTCGGCAAATTTTATTTTTAAAGGTTCAGTTCCGGTTCAGGTTCAACAAAAAATTTTTTTTCGGGTTCAGTTCCGGTTAGGGTTCAGCAAAAAATTTTTCTTCGGGTTTAGTTCCGGTTCAGGTTCAACAATTTTTTTTTAGGGGTTCAGTTCCGGTTCAGCTCCGGTTCGGGTTCGAAATATATATTTTTTATCTATTTCTTACAAGCGTTAGGACTGTAAACACAATTTCTTACCTCATGTTATCATGGGCGCCCGTAGACGCGCTTCCTGGAGGAGTGATGGCAAACAGTCGGAAACACAAAAAATATTCTTAAAAAGGGTTTTTTAAAAAATTCTGGTACAAGTTTTTAAAAAATTAAATTAAACTAATTCACCGGCATAGGTCTTGGTTGTAAAAATCAAGTCTTACTAATAAATTTATAGTAATGATCTTGCGAGCGCCAAAAGCTGCAACGGAAGTTTTTTGTTGTTTTGTGATCTCATAACTTTCTTATAGATTGCGTTTACATGAGTTTATATAGATCTTTCTTGGACTAGCCACTGATACACTTGTCTAAGAATTTTTTGATAATTTTTTAGTGGCGGCCCTCACGCAGAAGGTTTATCAGGTATGAAACGTCATTAAGGTTCATTTCTACTACGAGTGTAGATTGGAGTATTCTTTGTTTCAATGATTTTTTTCTTCGTTTTGCCTTTAAGCGCCGAAAGAAGTACAAAAATTAATAAAACAAAAAATACTTCGTTTCACGCCGGTAGTGGAAACGGGCCTTTATCTTACTAAATCTAAACTTTTAAAGTTTTAAACAAATTAAACATTAAGTCATTCAAGTTTATAATAATAAAAAATTGACGCATAAAGGCTTTTTTCCCACTATGAGCGTGGAATGGAGTACAGTGGCGAGCAAAAAAGTAAGATTTTTTATTTTATCAAATTTTTTAAAAATAAGTTAGTTGCAATTGAATTATATTTCTAAAAAAGAAATAAATTAATATTGGATTTAATATAATTTTTTGTGCTATTTTAATGATATATTACTTGATATATATTAATATAATTCAATTTTAACAATGATATTTTTAAAAAATCTTAAAAAATAAAAAAGTCTTACTTTTTTTGTTCGCCACTGTACTCTTTGGTTGATTTATTGACTTTATTTGCTTCACTTAGATTTTAAGCGCGGAAAGATGATCAAAAGAAACAAAGAATGCTCTATTCCACGCTCGTAGTGGAAACGAGCCTTAACTTTAGAAGTTTTTAATGCATATTTATGTATTATTTTGTAAAATTTGAAATTTAAAAAAGCGAGTCCCCCTTTTGGTTCTTTTGGCGCATGTTCATGTATCTAGTGCACATATTTTTTCTTCATTTCTCGGCTGATAAAGTTGTTTATGACGTTTCTTTGTTGGCACACAAGTGCTCAAACAAATTGTGGCAACTTCAAACAGTAACATTTGATTTAATAATTACAACTAGAAATAAATTAAAAATTAAATCAATTTGTTGTATAAGATTTTTTTTCCTTAAGAGACAAACCTTTGACGTAAAGTTGAAGCGAACATTGATGCAAATAAAAAATTTAAGTAATCCAATTTTCACTGCTATACGTAATATCTTTAAATAAGCCTAAAAACTATGAACAGCTCATCCCGAATCAACCTTACTGCAAAAGTGAAGGCCTTTTTAGATTCCAACATGCAAATTTGAGCCTAATAAGAAGCTGAGAAATAAGAGAAAAGCAGTTAGCTTACAAAATTTTACTTAAACTTCACGCTACAAGGCGAAGGTTAATAGCTTCTCTTCCTAATCTCAACAAATTTTTTTTTTTAATTTTGTTTTTTTGAAAAATCAAAAATTAATTAACTTTATTGCATTATTTTTTACTCAATCTCGACTGTTAGGGATACCATCGCATGTGAAAACTAGTGAAAACCATTTGGGGCAACTATAAGTTACACTGAATTCGAATCATTCGATAAGTTTACACTGCTTTTTTATTAAACTTCTCCACGTAACTAAATTTCAGTCGAGTGGCTCCCCAACAGCATGCACTGTGCAGCTTTAATTTTTCAATGGCGTCAAATAATTTTGCTTCACCAACGATGGTTTCACTATGTTTGCTACGTCTCTATATTAATATGTATTTTTTTAAAGGTATGGCACTGTAAAAAGCTTAAGAACAACTGCTTTAGCATATATTTAAAATTTCGCTTTCTTTATCTAGCAAGTGACATGTTTTTGCTTTAACTTCTCGCCTGAAAAAGTCGTTTATAACGTTTCTGTATTGCCACACAACAAGTATTGTGACCCAAAAAATTGCGGCAACTTCAAAGACAAAATTGTGATTCTGATTCTTCTACAAATGACTTCAAAATTAAAATTTGTACATCAAACGGTCGAACCGGATCCATTTAAAATAAAGTTCCGGTTCAGGTTCGGGTTCAGCAATTTTTTTTCTACGGGTTCACTCCGGTTCAGGTTCAGCAAATTTTATTTTTAGGGATTCAGTTCCAGTTCAGGTTCAGCAAATTTTATTTTTTCGGGTTCAGTTCCGGTTCGGGTTCAAAAAATAATAACGGTTAATACGGGTTTACGGATCCGGTTCGGGTCCGGTTCAACACCCTGATATTTATTCTTTTTTGACTCATAGGACTATTTTGCAGGCGTTTCTCAAGATAATCTGAAAACCTAAACTTACAGATAACAATTTACTAAATTTCTGGTTTCACATCAAGACTATAATATTTTTGTGATATATTCGGAGCAGAAACAACACAAAAACTAAACAATTCAGTAATCTACTGGCTGCATTGCAAACTGACTGACTGGTTAGTCTTAATAGTGGCTGACTACCTGAAAAGTTTTGTTTTTTTAATAGATTTGTTCAAAATCTGGATCTTAAAGAATGGAGAATTCCTAAATTAGGCTTAGGCATAATCGTTTACCAATGTCTATTTGCTGAAATTTAAACTTCTTAATAATTGGTTAAAAAAACAATTTAAAAGAATATAAAATAATGCGTTTTGACTGTCAGATCCGACAATCCGATCCGATCTTAATTTACATTTAATGGTAGTTCAGATTATCAGGCTCCGACCAAAAATCGCCTCAGCCCGGCTTCGATCCGGTCCATGCTCATCTTTGGTTGGGACAATCGCTTGACGGTTGCTCTCAGTTTAATGCTTCCGACATGTTCTGGCGAGTCAGAGGATAAATAAAAAAACAATAAAAATTTTTTTTTAAATTACAAGGACAAAATTTATGTTTTTTTAAATTTTTTTTTTTCTTTGCCATCTACTGTAACTCCCCAAAAGGGTTGAGTCTAATTTGAAGAAAAACCGATTGGAGTGAGAAAAACCGATAATAGAGAGAAACAGAGTTATTTTTGAGAGAAAGTAAGTTCTTCTTGAGCATTTTAACTAATTTTTAAAAATTCAAAAAAATTCGGACCCGTTTTGGATCCACAAGAACAGTTTGCGCAGCGTTTTATTCTTTTTTTTATCTCTTAAAGCAACTACTTTTGTTACTTTTTTACTCTCACTCCAATCGTTTTTTTTTCGAATTAGATTTGACCCCGCAAAAATGGCTTTTTTGCTGTTATTTTTTAATGTTTCCGCTTTTTTCTTATCCAAAAGTTTTTTGTTCCGACCAACAATATCAAATTGAATCATTATTGTCACAGCAACAACAAAACGCTTTAAAGAGATTAAAAGAAAACTAATACACTCAAGAGATTTTAAAAAGATGGTTTAAAATAGATTTATTCAATATAATACAAGTAATAGAAATAAAATAGAAATAAATTTAAGCAGTAAAATTAACCCAAAAATTAGCGCAAATTTATAATTTTTTCAGATTTTGTTTTTGTTTTTATTTGCTTTCAGCTTACAGTATTTATTTTTTTAAACTATACATTGCATATTGGTATTTTTTTACAAAAAGCTATTTATATTAAACTGTAATAAGAATTTAAAATAAATTAAACACGATATTTAACTGTTAAAAATTGTTTTAACTGCAGAAATTGTATATAAGTTAGAAATCTTTTTTGTCAAAATCAATATCAAGCAGTGCAAAGCTTAGTAAGTCTTGTAGACAATGATAAATCAACTATTACCAGTATTGAAATTTCTGTTAAACTTCAAAATTAATTTTTATCTTGTGATAACTTATAAATAATGTTGGTGAATTTTAAGTTGTTGTTTATGAATATGACATTAATTTATTATATCTATTTTACCAATTCACTCTAGTTGCTTAGGTGCTTTTGATATTGGTTTTTAATGTTTTAACTGTGATTAATTATTTGGTGCTTGCTGGTCTTTGTTTAATATAATTTACTATTAAGATAATGTTTATATATCAATAGCCCAGTGGAATGCAGTCATGCTTTGCATGACCAACAAATTTTTGTGTGATGACCTTTATTTCAGAATGAAATAAAGAAAATTGCTGGTTTGGGATGAAATTAGAGAAAAGTGAGATGATCCAAGGCAAAGACCTTTTTTTGTTTTGTTTTGGGAACACTGCAATCTTAGGACGAAAAGTCTAAAATCTGGGACTGATTTTAAGTGATGACCTTTTTTTGAAGAATGCCATGATTTTAGGACAAAAAATTGGTCTATGTCTTAGAATCTCACACAGAATTCTTTCTGTTACCCATAAAATATTGCATGTCCTACCCATTAACTAAATGCATTTAACAAAAATGATGACCCATTTGCAAATAATTGTATTTCTATATTAGACAAGTATTTTCAAAGATATGTTAAGTTGAAATTTTGTTTATCACTTGGTGGCATATTTCACCTGCTTGACAATTTTTTATTTTACTGGTTATTATTAGTGATGGACAATACCAATTTTTTTTATTCCAATGCTGATTCCAACAAAAATTTGATCATTTGGCTTGTTATATTAAACTAACAAATTGTTATTTTTTTTAAACATTTTGTTTAATGAGTGAGATGATTGATGCACAGTATTTCTCCCATAATTGTCTTAAATTGTTTACAATCAGCCTTGGTAAATTAAAGATATTAAGATTTTTCTTGCAGAGTGCTGAATGAAAGGATCAGAGCAATATTCAAGTAGAAAATTTATTTAATCACTGTTTAAAAACTACAAAAGTATGTTTCACCTTATTTAAATGGAATCTTGATTCTTACTCAAAAAAAAAAAAAAAGATTCTTTGAAATATCTAATACAAAATTTATGTAATCACTTTTAAAAAAAGCTATGACAGTTTGTTTCATCCTATAACATTGTCAGGTAATTACTAGAAAAAAATTTTAACTCACAAATTCCAAAAAGTAGACATATTATTTAACTGTTTCAAGTTTTTTTCTCTAAAATATGTAATTTGTTAAATTAATCAATCAAATAATTCAATTTCTATCAATTAATCCATCCCATTTTAATCCAGTTTAAATATACCAGTGAATTGAGATGGCCAGATGCATCTTACTACTTCTGCAACTCTTCCTGCACCTTCTCTCCAACTACATCAACCTGCCACATCTTTCCTTAAACCAATTCTTCTCTGTTTCCTTCAACTTGTTCCCTCCATTTCATCCTCAGTCAGCCCTGTTTACATTTTTCATCCACTTTATGTGCCATTGCCTTCATCACAACATCTTTCTCTTGACTGTACCACCTTATGCCATTCACCCTTGCCAGCTTATCTGCATCTTTCTTCAATCCCAATGTTTCTAGGACACTTACCCCCTGGTGACATACTGCCAGTTATATACCCCCTGGGCATTTACCCTTTGGTTACATTACTAACCACTACCCCCTGGAATATGACCAAACTAGGGTGATATATGATCAGGAATTAAGTGATGAGGGGTAAATGACCAGGGGGTAAGTTGCCCGATACCAATCCTAACATGTACATCAGCTCCACTGTATTCCTCTTGTCCACCAACTTTACACTGCATATTGCCCTCACCATAGATCTTTCTGCTCTTCTCAAAATGGCTACTTTATTTTCTCTCAAACACTACATTTTGGTTTCATAATATAGCTGATCTTACATAGCTTTTATATACCTTTCCTTTCATCTGCAAAGAGAATCTTTTTATAAACAGAATCTCACCACACTCTAAATTTCTTCCATCCCAATCTTGTTCTTGCAGTCACTACAACTTCATATCCTTCACTGGCATTTAACCTATTGTCAAGATACCAAAATCCCTTTACAGTTTTCACTTTATCACATATTATGTCTTGTTGCACTTCTCTGCATCATTTGTCACTTTATCACATTTTCTAGAAACAAAAAATCTTGCCACACTTGGAGTTACTTTTTTCAACTTAGAACACCTTCCATGAACTCATTGGTCACATTTTGTACATAACACTAAGTTTACAAGGTGTCCCAGAATTAAGGCAACAAACTTTTTGTTTATAATTAGAATAGTTTAAGTCAAATTTTGCATTGCTTGGTATTAGTAGAGAATTTGAACATTAGTCTTTGACTTGAACTATTCTAATTATAAACAAAAAAGTTTGTTGCCTTATTTCTAAGACACCCTGTAAGTGTACATTCACCTTTTTGCAATATATTCCACATGGGTCTATTCTGCTCTATATGATTTTACCCTCTGACCCATACACTATCACCTTTGTCTTTTCAAGATTCATTTTCAGTCCCTTGCTCTCCAATGCACTTCTCCATTTCAGAAATTTTTCCTTCAAACCCTCCATCATTTCACTTATCAGCACCAAATCATTTGCATACAAAACCTCTTTCATTAAGCCTTCTCTTGCATTCCCTGTCACAACATCCACCACAATTGCAAACAACAAAGGTGGCAAAACATATTCCTGATGTACACCAATCACTACATAAAATTCTTTTGAGAATTCAGGTCCAACATTAACCTTTGTCTTTGAACTCTTATACAGCCCTATCACCGCTTTCACTAAGATCTCTGGCAGTACTTTCTTTCTCAGTGCCATTGCATTCCTCTTCTTGAAACTCCATCAAAGGGCTTCTCTAAATCTATGAAACATATGTACAATTTTTTATTTTCCCTGTATTCATCTTGCATTCTTCACATTATAAAAAGAGCATCTGTCATTCCTCTTCCTGGTATAAAGCCAAATTGCATATCATCCACCTCCACCAATGCTCTTATTCTTTTCTTCCATAAAAAAAAGAACTCAAAATACAGTAAATGCAAGTACAAAGAATGTGCAAATTGTGCATTTAGAGTAAATGCAAATACATCCATTCCTTAATTCTTAAATTGGATGAAACAGGTAGGAGTGTTTTTGTTTTTGTTTTAAAAAATAAAAGATCTATAAATATAAGGGGCATTCATAAAGTAATGCAACTGATTTAATTTCTTGCAGCATTCATTTAACTAACATCTGATTCTTTTACAGATTATAGGTTGGTAACTAAGGTTTACAGATTTTGTAAAAAATAAGGGTTTGAATTGCTGCAATCTGCAATTCAAATTTTAAGCAATTCCTTTATGTTTTCTTTGTTAAAAGGTAAAACTGGCATGATTGCCCCAAAGCAATCTTGGCAGAAGCAAAGACTTGTTACTGAATTTCTACTGTCAGAGGAAGAAACAGCTTAGAACATAAGCAGAAGTCTAAAGCAAGTGTATGGTGACAGTATGATAGAGTGAAGTAAATCAATAATGGACAGGAAGAACCTGCTGAAAGCGATCTTTGCGATAGGCCAAGAAGTGGTAGGCCATCTTCTGCTCAAAGTTCTGCTAGTATTGATCAGGCAAATGCATTGATTAAGGAAAACAGACACATCACTATTAATGAGCTTGCTGAGTCATTAGGAGTAAGTGCAGGGAGCACTGTAAAGATTATGGATACCCTGGGGTATTCAAAAGTGTGCAAGGTGGATCCCAAAGCACCTCACAGAGGCTCATAAACAATTCCACTTAAACTTCTGTGTTCTGGGATAGTGTTGGTGTGATACTGGTAGACTTCATGTCCAAATGAGCAACAATCAATTCCGATGTTTATATCAATACATTAAAAAAATTGAAAGCTAGAATACAAAGAGTTCAACCTACTTTGGAAATGTCTTAAGGTTTTATTGCGACATGACAATGCTAGGCCTCACACCAGCCTCAAAACCCATGATGTCATCAGCTCCTTTGGTTGGACAACAATTTCACATCCCCCATATTTGCCAGACCTGGCACCATCTGACTTCCATTTGTTTGGGCCCCTTAAAGAAAGTTTGAGAAGTATTTCTCTTGTGATGAAGAGGTTAAAACTGCCGTTAGGAAGTGGTTAAAAATGCAGCCTGAAATTACAATGAAGGAATATGTGCACTCATTAAAAGGTGGGAAAAGGCAGTTTGGAAAGCAGGAGATTACATCGAGAAGTAACTATGAAATGCTCATGCTATATACTTTCTTGTGATGCACAATTTGGGTACCTTTACAACTCAATGTCATGAAAAGGAACCTGGTTGCATTTCTGAACACCCCTCGTATATACTGTATATATACTGCAAGAGTAAATTGATCTTCCTTGCAAAGTTCTCAATGAAAAAGTCAGATTCTATTTGAAAAGCAATCACCTGATGATTCTATAGATAGATAGTGTTTATTTGCCTGAGCAAAAACAAAAACAGTATAATCAATACACATAAACAACAATTTGATAACAAGAAATACAGGGTATCCATAAAGTCTTTTTACAATTTAAAAAAATTATTACAAAGTGAAATGATGAGATATTGCAATGAGGGTTGTTTTATGTTAATCAATATTTCATAAAGTTTTTATTGACACTAAAATTTATTGTTTCATATAAAATTTCTTAATTAAAATTTCTTATGTTTTTAATGATTGAGTTATATGAACTGAACCCCCATAAAATGACTACTCCTCAAGAAAAAGCGCAATGTGTATCCTGGTTCATTGAGACAAAATCAGATGTTCAGACCCTTCTTACTTCTTACTGATTCCCAAATTCTTACATTGTGTTTAACTTTCCTGAGACATAAAAAGTCGCCTTATCACTAAAACAAACTCGCTTGAGGAATGCTTCATTGTCAGAAATTTTTTGCAGCATGTTCACTGCAAATTCTTTTTGTCTTGGCATGTCATTTGGCTGAAGTGCCTGTAACATTTGCACTTTTTGAGCATACAATCTTAAATTCTTATGTAGGACTTTTTGCACTGTTGAACGTGGTAGTTCCAATTGTGGTTCCAATTGTCCAAATTTTGATATTTATAGTTCAGGTAAAATCTTGTTCAATAACCCATATTTCATAATAACTTCTGTAGAAATATTCTGAGTAGTTTTTAAAATATATATATTTTTTTCTTTATTTATCCTCCTGACTCACAGGAAAGCGACAGAGGCACTAATAAATAGGGTAGGCAATTACCCTGACCTGCTTCTGGAGATGCCAAGACATTGCTGTCCACTTGTAATTTAATAGAGATATGACTGTAATTTAGAACTGCTTGCCAAGCCACCAAGCAGGGGAAAGTGCCATTAAGTGTCTTTCCCAAGGACACAACAGAATGGCGCAAGTAGGTTTTGAACCAGGACCATGTCGATCACAATTACAGTGCTTTAACCACTTGACCACTCTGCTAACATATTGTTACTTCTTTATTTTGGCTTTTTTTGAATTATTTTTTTTATGCTCTAGTCACATATTTACAATTCAATTGTTAATTGAATAAAAAATTTTGCTCAATTACAAAAATGTTTCCTTACTGTATTCACATAACTGCAGTTGAACTATAACAAAAATAATTTGTTGGTCTTATAATGCCATAGTTGTATGCTTTAATACCACTATGGCATTAAATTTGAAGTTAGATGTAACACCATATTTTCTTAAGCAAAGCAGCATTGTCTTGATAAATGATGTTAATAAGTTTATAATTGGAATTTTATTTTAACCCTCATAAATTGCTGTGAACTATTTCAAACCTCATTGAATATCAATGCAGCTATTGCCATGACAAAAAATAAGACAATGCAGCTATCAATCACAGGATACTTATCTAAAATAATTTTTGCAAAGGGTTCAAATTAAATAAAAAGCTTCTTTGTGGTACCAGTACAGAACTTATATTGCTTTGAACAAAGTCATTTTGTAATAGCCCAAAGCTTTTCATAAAGTTCTAATCAGTAGCTGTTGCATCAAATGGGATAAGTCAGAGAAAATTGAAATATTTATGGTCTCAATAGAACAGTTTTTTCAATTCTGGACAAATTTCAGGTACAGGTACCTGAAATAATTCAGAAAAAACTATAGTTTTTTCAGGTTTTGAGAAAGGAGCGATTTTGCACAAAAATAAACTCATTATTATTTGAAATTACCTCTGTTATTCAATGCATATAAGCTTATCAGCATATCATTAGTTCTGTGTAGCACAAAATATAATACAAAGAAGACAGGATATTTGCATAATATGATTTTTTAAGTAGACTTTTATTGATTTTCATGTATCAGTTCTACAGGGTGGACCATAATGATGGGACACATTTTTAATGCTTTTTTCTCAAATTATATAAATGACACAGAGTACTAAATTTATTTTTTTACGTAACTTATACACAAGCATATTATCTAAGATTTGAATACTACATCACTGAGATGCTTGCCATCATGACTAAAACATTTAACAGCTTGATTTTTCATATCACATAAAGTGCGATTTAGCATATCAGCTGGAAGAGTGGTAATCTCTTTATGGATACTTTTAGTTCCTCTGTTGTGTGGGACCTGCCTACGTATACCTGATCTTTCAGGTAACCCCACAGAAAAAAGTCCACTGGGTTAGATCAGGTGACCTAAATGGCCAATAAATATCCTCAACTACATATGCAATTTTTTGGGAGTCCATGACGTTTTGAGGGTCACCAAAATCTGTACCTGAAAGTAATGAAACTTGATATAATATTCAGATCTTAGGTAATACCAGTACGTTAAACTCCTGTGCATAAGTTATGTGATAAATAAATTTTGTACTCTTTGTTGTTTATATACTCTGAGAAAAAAGCATTTAAAATGTGTCCCATCATTATGGTTCGTCCTGTATAAGGGCAATAAAGTTTCATTTTTAGAAATGTTTGGCCCAACGTAAAAGTGAGCTGTGAAATACATTCCAACTTCAGCCCCAATTCATCAGTTCTCAACCTGTGGTATGCAAAGGTCTTCCAGGTGGTATGTAAGTGGGTTTACCATATGTCCCAATTTTTAAGGCTTCGTCCTGCCTATTTTGGCAGAAATCAAAGGCAGATTCCATGTGCAGAACCTTTTTTCTTGTTTTTTTTCTGAGATTTCTGAGACAGATTTGAAAACATTTTGTTAGAGAATACCTCTTTTTGAAATGAAAATTAAGAAATGCAAGAATGATTTAAAGTGAAGACTTTTTTTCTTACTTTTTAGGGATGAATTTTTTTGTTAATGAGTGTTCCTGTTTGCCCCTTTGGAAATATGGTATGCCTATACATAAGTAACTTTTAAAATTTCATTAAATTTAGTTGTGGTTTTTTATTGTTATTTTAAAGTATATTTTTCTTCTGCTGAATCAACTAATATTTTATCAAATTAATTATTTGGCAAGAAATGGTACATGTTGACAATACAGGGTGTTCAAGCAGTACAAGATCATAAAAAGGTTGGGAACCCCTGTATTAAGTTATGTGACAAAACAAATCACTGCAAGTGCTAACTCTGGTTGCTTCAGCCTTGTTCTGGCAAGCCACTTTTTCAAAAATTTTTAGAACTTATACAAGCTTGGTGGTTAGAAACTGCTTTAAATGGTTTAAGGTAAATAAAGGTTGAGGGCACTTGTATATAAAATCTTATATACATTTTATGAAGCAGAGTGCTGAGTGCAGACTCCAACAAAGGTACACAATATAAGGAAGATGAAGTCCACCCAAATGAGAATGTTTGGTGGTGGGTACCTGATTCATTCCTGGGAATGGGGGCACAGATTAACTCTGCAGAGTCCCAATAATCAGGCAACTCCCCAGAAACAGGACCAGAGGTCCAGAATAAAGTAGTGGCCAAAAATGACCAGACGCATAAGGTCAAATACAGGGCAGTCTAGCACGAGATGAAAAAGATCCTGTGATTCAGAACCACAGTTGTTGCATGTTTTGAATGAGAATGTTTCAAATAATAAGTGGAAGGTAGAGTGAAAAGCTGATACTAAAAGTGACTGTTGCTCAACATTGAGGTAGTTTTCAAAAATATAAAAGGGTTGCAATAAGAGAAAAAGCAAGAGTAAAGGTACAGCTGCAAGCTGGGCATGTCGTTTCTCTTTGGGGTGAAAATAGATGATGATACTTTTGGCTATTAGTTGCATTTTTGTAAAAGCAGACTGTTTAGTTTTTGCGTGATTTATTAACTAAATATTACATTAAAAAAAAGCACAAAATTGTCAGATTAGTTTATTTCATCTAAGTTGAGAAGATAGACAAACTTATATATGTATAAAAAAGACGTATTTGTAATGTTTAAAAAAATAGGGCAGGTTGTGCAAATACTTAATAAAAGCATCTTTGAAAGCTCCACAATTAACAATAGCTGATTCAACAAAATCCATATTAAATGGGAACAATTACTATTTTTCTGCCATAACCAACCAAATAAAATGTAACTATCAGAATTTCATTTCTGATGTGTGTGAGCAATTCTTGGTATAAAGCACAGTTACAACAAAAATTATAAAAAGTAATTGCAATTACTTTTTATGCTTAATAAGTGATCATTTCTCACAGTTAAAAAATTAATGATATCGGATATAATAATAATAATAATTCTATAATTAATAATATTTTTGTTAGAAACCATTGTGTTAAAAATTTTTAGTCTCTGGGCAATTCGATTTGAACCAATCTGTTGCTTAATGCTTCTGCTATTTGAGAATTGCAAGCTCCAATAATTCTTCGAGCCATTATATCGAGTGGTCCATCTAAAAACAAGTTTAGCTTATTCAGAATAGCTTACTATAGATTATTTATTTTTTAAAATCAGGTATTTTTTAGATATAATATACAGGAACTAAGCCATTTAAAACGAAAAGAACCAAACTTGAGTTCGCTCTTGTCAGAGCTTGTCAGTGATGCAGAACTTTCACTAGTCAAGCTCTAGGGGAGTAAGCGCGATGCTTAACACCTTGTCAGATAAGTCCTGGTCAGGAGGTGCAGCCTTGGTAGGCTTACCATATGTCCCAATTTTTAGGGCTTTGTCCCGGCTGGTTTGTCAGAAATCTAAGACAGATTCAAAGTAAGGATCTCTTTTTTCTCAGACAACACCACTTTTTAGGGATGAAAATCATGAAATCCAAGACTGATTCGAAGTGAAGACCTTTTTTCAAGAACACTACTATTTAGGGACAAATTTTTTTCTATTAGCAGACGTCCTGGTTTGCCCCTCTGGAAATATGGTATGCTTAGGCCTTGATCTTGTATCATAGTGGATTACTTGCATGGTAAACACAGCAAAACTTTCAGGTTACTAAAAGTCAGCTTACTTAAAAAGTTTTTTCCAGCTGTCTGGTCTAGTGGTGTTGTCTCCTGCGTATAGAACAACATCTAGTCCAATGAGCCTGGCAAAATTTTGGTGAGGTATAGAGATTTAAGGCATTACAAACCAATTTTGGTGGAAAAATAGAAAGGGACCACTACCAGAAGCCTTTGCTGAAGTCTTTTTGGAGAAAAATGAAGAAATCAGAGACAGTTTCAAAGTAATAAAATTTTTTTAGTCTTCACTAGTCTTTGGGGCAAAAATGAAGAAATCAGAGACAGTATAAAAGTGATGATCTTTTTTTTGTCTTCACTACTCTTTTGGCCAAACTGTAGTGCCCCCATAAATATTTTTTCGGCTGTTACAGCTATGTATCACCAAATGGGGCACATTAGAATTTAAGCAGTGAATAGGTGGGGCATGGCCCAAAAAAGGTTGAGAAACACTGATATAGTCAGTTTGAATCTCAGTGAGTTATGCATCACTAACACGCTCTAAAGAGCAAAACTTGACTCTGGTGCTTCTTGTTTTTAAGTGACTTAGTTTCTTTCACATATTACTATAGATTGTATTAAGGAGCCACTTCCTATATTTCAGTCCACGAGAATTGGGTTCCTTTCTTTGATTATTTAATTAGGTCAGAAAATTTTTTTTTAAAGAAAACAAGGACAAGTTTCTGATAAATAGTCACGTTGAAAAGCTAGCTTGGTTGAGTTTCAGGAGTTCAAAGTTTTGCTTCTATTTGTCAAAAAAAAAATATATATATATATATTTGCTTCTATTATCAGTGCTGTTACTAAACTTTGAAAAATTATGTGTGCTAGTTTAGTGTGACAGACCTTAAGCGGAAATCTAAGGAACAGAAAAAGCGAGTTGGTGATGAAGAAATGGTTTGATTAAAACTTATTAAGCTCATATTAAAATATTATTTTTACGGAGGCAAGCCCCCTGTTTCTTTCTAAAAAATACCACTATACGAGGTGTGTCTGAAAAGTAACTAGATTGGTGTTATAAAAACTTTATTGAAAAATATTGAAATACACCAAAGTCAAATTCCTTCAAAGTAATTCCCTTCCACTTGTGCATTTGCCTTTTCCACAATTCAAAACATTTTTGGAAAGCATTTTCTGGGATCTTTTTGAGCTCCATTGTCGCAGCCATTTTGATTTGAAAATTGGGTCAGAAAATTGGGTTCCCTTCAGAACAGATTTGATCTTAGGGAAGAGAAAAAAAGTCACACAGAGCCAGATTGGGGAATATGGGGGGTGTTCCAAAGTTGCAATGTTTCTTTCTGCAAGAAACTGACAAATACTCAGGGCTGTGTGAGCAGGAGCATTATCGTGATGGAGTGCCCATGCATGGGCTTCCCAAGGGCTCCTCCTCTTGTCACGCACTGATCTTGTGAGGTGCTAAAGCAGGGGTGGCCAACCTGTGGCTCTTTGCCCAGTTTCATGCAGCTCTTTTTACAGGTCCTGGTTCGTGTAGTAGTAGTCTAATTATCTAGTCATATTGAGTTTGACAATGCACAAAGTGCATTGTTACATAAAAATGGTTTCAATATTACTAGACAAGCATTTCTTTTTTCTCTTTCTCGAGAAAATCAGTAGGCTAACTCTGTATTAGTATATTTAAGTTGCATTAGGTTTTATTGGTATATTTAAGTTTATTAGTATATTTTTAGGTTGTATTAGTATATTTAAGTGCATTAGTATATTTTTAGGTTGCATTAGTATATTTAAGTGTATTAGTACAATTTTTAAGTTGTATTAGTTTATTTAAATAATAATTTATGTCATGTTTGCTCTCAAAATGGCAAAAAACAAATGCACAGCAAAGTGAAAATATGAGGATGAACACAGGACGTTTTTGACAGAGTGGGAGAGCTTATATTTTTTTGTTAAACATAATGATAAGCCATTTTGCCTGATATGTCAGGCATCATTAGGGCATTTTAAAGTTTCAAATCTTCAGTGCCACTTCAGCTCACTCCATGGCAGCATCAATCGTGAATTTCTGAAAGGGACTGAGCTTCGCAAAAATAAATTGATCACTTTGAAAAGTGAGGCAGAAAAGCAGAAACAGTTTTTTCAAAAATTTATAAAGCACTCAAAGACTGTAATGCTTGCATTGTATCAAATGGCTTAGAACATTGCACGGACCAAAAAATACAATAACGGGGAATTTGTTAAAAAAATTTCTCTGTGACATTGTTGAAATCTTGTCTCCAGAAAACAACAAACTGAAAAGAATGATATCAGATGTCCAACTGTTGAGCCACACTGTTGAACACAGAATATCAGACATTAACATGGCCATTGAATCACAGTTGCACTCTAACTTTCAAGCCTGCGAGTATTTTAGTATCACATTAGATGAGAGTTGTGACATACAAGACAAGCCTCAATTGGCAATATTTGCACAGTTTATTTCAAATGATTGTTTGGTTAAAGAACTCCTAATATTGTGCCATTAAAAGATAGAACCTGTGGCATAGATGTGAAAGAAGCAATGATGGCTGCAATCACAAAAGCAAATCTGCCCATAGCAAAACTAACTGCAATAATCACGGATGGAGCGCCAGCCATAATCGGATCTGTGAACAGACTTGTGGGGCTGTGCAATAGTGGGACCAAATATTTCCCAAGTTTTGGAATTTTCACTGCATCATTCACAGGGAGCAACTCGTGTCTAAATCATTGAAGTTGGACAACGTCATGAAGACTATAATGGAAATCGTCAACTACATCCGCACACATGCGCTTAACCACTGGCAATTCAAGAATCTCTCATTGCTGAGCTGGACTAAGGGCTTTTAGGTGACCTGCCACTGCACGTCAAAAAGCCAGGTATTTTCTCAGTTTTTTCAGTTTTTAAATGCCGTGTAACTGTTTATGGAAAAGAAGAATCAAAACTATCCCGAGCTCTCGGACCTCAAGTGGATTATGGATCTGGACTTTTTGGTCGACATGCTGTGTCACTTAACAGATTGAACCTGAATTTGCAGGCTAAATTAAAAATACTGCCCGACCTGGTGCAAAGTGTGTCTGCATTTGTCAACAAACTTAAGCTGTTTAAGGTGCATATTCAAAGGGGAGATTTAACGCATTTTCCCACTTTGCTTAAAGCCAGTGGGCAAGTCACTATTGCCATCCTGAATAAGCAAAAAGCCATATATGCAACACTTCTTGAAACCCTGAAAGAAAGCTTTGTGTTGCAGTTCCGTGATCTCTACAACTAAAAAGGCCTCTGATTATGTTCCTCGTCGACCCATTTAATTCGAAAACAGACTGTTTGAACGTCCTTCTAGTCTCAGATGAGGCTGCGACTGAGTTGGAGATCATCAATCTTTATGAGGACAAACTGAAGCCAGCTTTAAGAGAAATTATTGCGTTATGGAAAAGTGTGCCAATGGAAAAATACCCCAATGTTAAGTGGGCTGCACTTAAATACTGTCAATGTTTGAGTCAACATACGTTTGCGAGTCTGTGTTTTCAACCCTAAAACATGTAAAATCAAAGCATTGATCTGTACTGACTGACATCCATGTGAAAGAATTGCTTCAAGTGGCAACAACGGAATACAAGCCCGATTTGAAAAAGATTGCTCAATACAAGAAATGCCAGAAGTCCCACACAATAAATGGCTGGTAAACTTCTGTTATTATCATGTTGGTGTGTGACATTTACAATAAATGTAGCTGAGCAAAGGTATATGTGTGAGAAGTATGAGGTGGGGTAATTTTCTTGTATGCCCTTGTGTATGATATGGCTCTTTGCGGTAACACAATAAGAAATGTGGCTCTTTGTCTCAAAGTGGTTGGGCACCCCTGTGTTAAAGAATCTCTTTATAGACAGTTTGGTTCACTGTTTGGCCTTGGGGTAGGAATTCGAAATGAAAAGAGATTCTTTGGCGCCTCATAAGATCAGTGTGTGACAAGAGGAGGAGCCTTTGGGAAGCCCACGCATGGGCACTCCATCACAACTGCTCACACAGTATTCGTCAGTTTCTTGCAGAAAGAAACATTGCAACTTTGGAACAGCCCCCATATTCCCCAATCTGGCCCCGTGTGACTTTTTTCTCTTCCCTAAGATCAAATCTGTTCTGAAGGGAACCCATTTTTCTAACATTGATTTCATCAAAATGGCTGCGACGATGGAGCTCAAAAAGATCCCAGAAAATGCCTTTTAAGAATGTTTTGAATTGTGAAAAGGCAAATGCACAAGTGTTTTCAAGTGGAAGGGGATTACTTTGAAGGAATCTGACTTTGGTGTATTTCAATATTTTTCAATAAAGTTTTTATAACACCAGTCTCGTTACTTTTTGGACACACCTCACATATACATGGCTTGAATAAATAATCAAAAGGGGCCAAATTCTTGTGTGGCGACATGTAGTAATGTGATTACCTTTCACTTTCAGCTAAATTTGCTTCTTCAATTCAAGATATATGTGGTTTTTTAAAATTTTTTTGATAACTAATCAACATCAAAATGTTTTTTTAGTTATTTAAACCCTTGTTTTACAGCAGTGCTTCTCAACCTTTTTTGTGATGATCCAAATGTTAAGCGGAAACAGAGAGTGAAGCTTTGGTGACCCAATCTTTTTTATAGACGTTATTGCAACCATAAGAAATGAACTAAACACAAGATCATTTAACATAGGTCTAACCATACTGCAGTGGTGTGCGGTGACCTCTGAGGCTGGTCATGCAATTGACATGTAATACATTATAGGTAGGACAAAAAATTGTGTGGGATTCTAAGACGAAGACCAATTTTTGTCCCAAAATCAAGGTGTTCTCTAAAAAAAAAAGTCTTCACTTAAAATCAATCTCAGATTTCTCATTTTTTGTCCCTAAATCCTACTTTTCGGTCGCAACCCAGGGGTTGAGAAGCATTGCACTATTAAATCACAACCAAAATGATTTAATTTTTACACAACTACATTTGTTGGCGACCCAATCAAATAAAATGTCGACCCACTTTTGGGTTGTGACCCAGGGGTTGAGAAGCACTGTTCTACAGCTATTAATTTTGCATATAAAATTTGCTGCCCAGCTAAAGTAAAACATCATTCAATGACTTTCTAGACTAACCCTTGTTTAAATAATCTTTTTATCAAAAATTAATTCTAGCTGTAAACTTATAATCTCATTTTTCAAGCGTTAATTTTTTAAGTAGTGGTTCCCAACCAGGGTCTGTGCAAAAATGGCAAAGGGTATGCGAGCAGAATGGACCAACTGGGTGCAGCTGGGTGGTTAGTTAGGCTGCAGTCAGTTGTCCTAGACCCATACACAAGTGCAGTAGAAGGCAGACAGAATTTTAAGAAAACTTTGTAAAACTATTATTTAAAGTGCTTCCTAAAAATTTATGGGTCCATAGGCTTGATAAATTTTTGAAAAGGGCCCATGATAAAAAAAGATTGGGAACCACCGATCTAAGTGTTTTTGGAAACCACTGATCTAAGTATTTAGCATCTAAGTGATTAGCATTTACTCATAGCAATGAGGTAAGGTTAAGACTACCATATTTCTAAAGTGGTAAACTGAGGCATTTGTCAAAAAAACTCTCCCAAAAAAGCAGTGCTCTCTAAAAGATCTTCACTTTGGATCTGTCTCGAATTTCTTGATTTTCGTTACTAAAAAAGTCTTCACTTAAAATTGGAAATACCAGGACTAATGGTTAACCGGGTGGGACACCAAGATAAACCCCTAAAATCCAGGACGTATGATAAGCATAGGACATAAACAATGTTTTGAAAAACTAAATAACTGTCGATTTTTTGTCTTTTCTCAGTTTTTCCTGATCAAATTAACTCCTTATGACTACCAGTAATGCTTGTATACTATAAGAAATCAGTAAAAAGGTTATTAGTTATCTATCTCATGCTGACTTGATCAAGGTTAACAAAATTTTTGTATCGCAGTGTTAAAACTATAACACCTAAACAGTAGATTTACTGAAATATAATTTTTGGCATATTTAAGCAAATGTTTTTTACTTACTGGTGGTGTCAACCGAAACGCCCCCAGCTTCCTCAACAATAAGAGATGCGGCACAATAATCCCAACAATGGATTCCAAATTCGTAATAAGCTTCAGCTTGACCCATTGCAACAGCGCACAAGTTCAATGCTGCAGATCCCATTGCGTGTATTCTATAAAAAGCAATATCTGGCATAGTTGAATTAGAAATTACAAAAAACGAAATTTTTTTGATTGTTGCACAGTAGTCGCTAGAGTTAGGTTGAAATGATCTGTTCAAAAAGCTTTTTTTTTACGACTCATTTAATTTGATTTTTTTTTCTTTTAAATATTTTTTAAAATTATTATTCAATCAATAAAAATTGGAAGTCTAATTTTAACATTATTTATGTACTGTAGGTCTACTGCGTAATAAATAGTTGTTTTAACTACTATATTTTAACTTTGACCCAATGACTACTAGTCCAGTGACGAATTTTAAAATTTTTTTCTGGCAATACAGTTTAAGTCAAAGATTGAAGTCGTTTGGGCATGTTGAAAGGATGAGCAAAGAAAAAGCTTAAGCAAGGGCTATAAAACTTACCACAAAAAGTAATAAAACCTAGGAAACGATGGATGAGGGCTGTTGAAGATGACACAAGAGAGATGCGACAAGAACAGGCAAAAAAATGACAAAAGTGGAGGTGCAGCTGCAAGTAACAGCCAACCAACAGGGAAAACACTTAGTGTCCCTTATTTTGGGACGAAACTGGATGATGAATCAGATTACCCTGACTTACATTGCTGGCAGCTTGCCCGAGCAGGAAGGAATGCCATTAAAAGGGCAAACGCAATCAACCCGGTTATGGTTCAAAACTTACCTGTTGTGCCATTAAGAGAGACATTTTATGGCACTTCTACTTGCTCTAAATTTCAGTCATTTCTTTTAAAAAACTAAAAAAAAAAAATAAAAATTTTTAACTCAACAGCAATATTTCAGCATCTTTGAAAGCATGTGGGGGGTTCATCGCTTGAAGGTTGAACTAAATTTAACGCCTCTGACGTTGTCCTGCAAGTCAGGAGTTAAATAAAGTTGATAAATAAATCAAACCCAGAAGGCTGTATAAAATAATAATGCTTGATATTTCTTGAAGTTGCATTGCTGCATTAATCAAAATACTTTTGTTGTTGGTGCTGTTGAGGAAGTATGACTTTACACCAACCAATATTTTGTTTATTATTTAAAATAAATCTCCCTGCAAATACTTTTTTTGAAAAGTAGTTTGCAGGTGAAAAACAATTGGCCACAGTGTTTTAACCAATATAATCAAGTGAAGTATAGAGCATAAATCTAGATTTGGGATTTCATGTAAGTTTAAAAGTATTTTTGTCAAAATTGTCAAGTTCAAGCAATGCTAATAGCCACTCCACTAGCTAGTTAGCACCGACTTTCCAGCAAGTACCATTGCACGTGACATTTTCAGGCTTAATATGCTTTATTTTGATTACTTAGTGCTGTGATAACACTGTGGTCCTCCAAGACAAAAACTTTCTGTGTTTATATGTGACAAGTGTTTTAAAGTCAGATTACATTACTATTGTTCACGTTTTTATTCATAAGTTTTATTATCAATATTAGATCTAGATCTTTTATCATAATAATTTCACTTACAATTTTAATTTTTATTGTAATTAAATTTGACTTGAGAGAACAATGTCAGAAGCATTATACTTAAGTGATTACCCTGGTATCAGGCCACTTAGCCCCAGCCATTGGAATCTGAATGATGGCCATTCGAAGGACATGAGTTTTGTCATGTGTTGAGCTTTGATATCTTGTGTGCAGCCAATGGCAATGCACAAAGCTGTGTCCTGAAAGGTTTGCAGTTTCTTGATGTTTGTGTTTGATACAATAGGGTTCCATATAGTGTTTGAATATTTCAAATGGGGCAAGTAATAGCTTTAAACGTAGTGATAATTAATTCCTTTTGTTCACCCTATTTAATGGAATGCTAAAATTTTGCTGCAGTGTTTTGAGAATGCTAAAAAGTTTGTTTTGCTGTAGTAATAATGAGCTTTATGTGTTGTGAAAATGTAAATTTTGGGTGGTTGGGCAATCTTTTTATATTCTGGGTCAATTTTTTCTAAATTCTGACAGATGGACTATATCAGCTCACACAACGCTTTTAATTTTAATATTTTTTAAAAGTTAAAAACAATGCTATCAAATGACGTCATAATTAAGCTAAATTGTTTGGCAGCCCAGATTACATCTTTTAAATGAAAAAATGACATCTTTTAAATGGTTTCCATTTTCAGCTTCACAAATTTGTCTCCTTTCCAAAATATTATCCATGGCAGACTGCAGGATCACTCCATTACAATTTAATTTCCTGACTTTATTCCTGGTGTTCTTCAATTCCTGTAAAGTTTGAGGTTTGTTGATGAAAACTTTTTCTTTGAAATATCCCCCACAAGACAAATTCAGGGCTATCAAGTCTGGGGAATGTGAAGGCCAGTTGACATTGCCATAGCGAGAGATAATCTTCTCGCCAAAACATTGCTTCAGCAATTGCACGGTTTCTCTAGCCATATGTGCTGTTGCCTCATCTTGTTGGAACCATAACTTAGGCCTATTTTGAATTCTTGGATGCAGGAAGTCTTCAATCATGGTCTGGTAGCATACTCCAGTCGCAGTAACAGCATTTCTGTGTTCATCCTCAAAGAAATAAGGCATGATAATCTCTGCCGTCAGTGCACACCACATCATGCACTTTGTAGGATGCAACTTGTCATTTATTTGCAAACAAATCTCCATTATCTTTGTCATATTAAGTTAAATTCCATTAAGATACCTTCAAAGATAAAGAATTTATTCAAGTTCAAAATCCCTGAGTGACTTCTTGGCCACCCTGCAGTTTTGTCTATATTTAGAGCAAAAGAAGATTTTTAGTAATGACCCATTAATAGATTTTGTGAAAATATGACTAAATGAGTTGTTGGGCTGTATGGTGTTTGGTGTGAGATGCTGTGATTGTCAAGTCATCTGCATATGTTGTGATTTGTACATTTTTTTGGAGAATGGAATGTCAAAAGTGTAAATATTAAGTAATGTTGGAGACAGAACTGTGCTGTGTGGCACTCCACATTTGTTTAAGTTTTGATTGTGTGGAGTTGTATTGAGTTCATGCTTGTCATCCTTTTATGTAGTTTGCAATCAATTTGATGATAACATTTGGAATGTTTGTTAGCATAAGTTTGTGTTTAAATTTATAATGAGAACTGGGATATTTTCGGTTCTGTATAGTATTTTTTCTAATGTTTGGCAATGAGTGATGAAAGTGATATGGATCAGCAGTTTGTGCTAATGTTATGGTCTTTGTTGGTTTTAGAATCAAAGCAAGACAATTTGACGGGACAAATTTGTTGGCAAGACAACTTTGCAGGAAAATAAATAATTTCAATTTACTTTTACTAGCATGGAAGCACCAACAAAAAAGTTTTGTTATGACACTTAGGCAATTGAAAAGGCAATTGCAATTGTTCAGCTGATAAGAGTAAAAATCGCATTTAAAATTGTTAAATGCAAGTTAAATTTAGGGATGTTCCGAGCCAAATAGTTATCTATTTAAATTTACAATAGCTTAGTTTGAATATTTAAATTGTTTAGGTAACTAAAGTTTTAAACTAAGTTCGTTTAACATATATTTTTTATGAAAAAGTACAATAATGTGGCTTACTACAAAGAGGACCCATTTGAAGTTTTGTAGGCATACGAAAGTTATGATATCATAATTAGCATTTTACTATATATGAGGTGTGTTTGAAAAGTATCGGGACTGTATGCTTTGCACAAACAACACTTGCAACAGTGATAAAAGCTTTGTTTTTTAAGATGGTGCAATGTCTTGTGATTGTAAAAATGTAGTTTCAGCATTCTGTGACAACCATATGCTTTTTTACAGGCTTTTCTTGAAAGGATTACTTCTTGAAAGATTTACTGTAGTTCGTTTTGGGATAATTTATTTAGTAAATTTTTTTTTTTTTTTCATTTGTTAACAAAAAATGAGCATTGAACAAAGAATCAACTTGAAGTTTCTCGTTCGACTTGGAAAAACTCCAACTGAAACATTCAATTTGCTCCAAGAAGTTTACGGAGATGCTACGATGTCAAGAACTCGGATTTTTGAGTGGCACAAGAGGTTCAGAGAGGGAAGAGAGGATGTGGAAGATGATCCTAAGAGTGGAAGGCCAACAACAAGCAGAACAAACGAAAATGTTGAGTGTGTGAGAGAAAAAGTGCACAGTGACTGCCGCCTTACTGTTAGAATGATAGCAGATGAGTTGAGCATGAATAGTGAGAGGGTGTGGAGGATCATTACAGAAGATCTGGGGATGAGGAAGGTTTGTGCGAAAATGGTACCAAGGTTGCTGAATGATGGGCAAAAGGAAAATCGTGTGCAAGTGTGTCAAGACATCCTGAAACAACTTGAAATTACACCAGATCTGCTGAGTAGAGTTGTTACCGGTGATGAGTCATGGATCTTCGAGTACGATCCACTCACCAAACGGCAGAGCCTTGAATGGAAGAGTGCATCCTCACCAAGACCCAAGAAAGCAAGGCTGTTCAAGTCCAAAATTAAGGTGATGCTGATTGTTTTCTTTGATGTTCATGGAATTGTTCATCTAGAATTCTTGCCACCGGGCCAAACCATTAACCAGAATGTTTACAAAGACATCTTGCGACGTTTGATGCGTTCGGTAAGGGAGAAAAGAAGAGAATTGTGGGAGACAAAGTCATGGCTGCTTCATCATGACAATGCTCCTGCTCACAATGCCTTAAGCATACGACAATTTCTTGCAGAAAATAACATTGCCGTGCTGGAGCAACCACCCTACTCGCCAGATCTGGCTCCCTGTGATTTTTTCTTGTTTCCTAAGCTCAAGGGAGTCATTAAAGGAACCCGTTTTCAAGACTCAAAAGCCATAACAACAGCCGTAACGAAGGAACTACGAGCGATCCCAATGGAATCTTTCCAGAAGTGCATAGAAGCATGGCAGCAGAGATTAAAAAAGTGCATTCAAGCTCAAGGAGACTACTTTGAAGGGGACAAGTTGTAATTTTTACGTGGCATTTCAAATAAAATAATTATTTACACAGTCCCGTTACTTTTCAAACAGCCCTCGTATATATATATATATATATATATATATATATATATTTTTAATTTTAATTCAAGCTGTAATATTTGTTATTGAGCACTTTAAAAGAACTGATTTTCCAACATTGTTATATATATATACATATATTTTTTTTCTACAAATGTATTCTTGTTTTGTTTATGCAATGGTTTGCACTATGTGGAGCGACATTTATTTATCATCCTGATGTCAGTGATAGCTGTTTTAGTTATAAAGGGGATACTTCTGTCATATAAAAGATTTTTGTTGGATAATTTGGCTGTGGTGCTTCAAGGGGAGTGATGATTTTTTCAAGATGTTGTCTTCAACTGTTTGTTTTTTTATGTAATTATGATTTGTGGGTCTGATCTGTTCTGTTTGCTAATGTGCCAAAGGTTTCCAACTGGTACATTGTGACCCACTAATGCATCATTTTTAAACTACAAGGGCGTTGCAATAACACAGGATAAATATATTAGACTTTTTTTGATTTTTATTTGAATTTCAAAATAACTTTATCAAACAGTTTGGTATAGGTAAGAACTATATTTTTACCTCTGAATTAAAAATTTTTATGTAAGGAATTATGTGTAAAACTTACATTTGTGCACATGCAAAAAGACTTAATGCATCATGACTTTATACAAGTTGGGAACCCTTGGAAATAGAAACATAAAAAGCTCATAAAATAAATAAAACCTCTATAAAATCTTATGCAAATAATTAGAAAACGATTGAAAATAATTGAATGTAGTAGCCAGGATGTTTGGCATTACAATAGTGATTCTCAAACAATGTGCCACGAGGTGTGCCTTTGTATAAAACATAGAGACACAATAGTACCAAAGTAGGAACACTAATATAATTTTTGTCTGAAATGTGTAGAAGTGCTTTTAATTGCTTTAAAAGTGCACTACAAGCAAAAAAGTAAAGAGCCACTATATCACATTGTAGTTTATAGAAACTTACTTACGAATGAACAGGAGTGTCAATTACTGAACGAAAGTTCTTGAAAACAAAATCAACCATATTTTTTTCTCTTGATGATCCAAATTCACCCATAATTAAAGATCTTGAAAGATCTGTATAATTTTAACATATTTACAAATCCATATAAAGTGACACTAAACTTTGCTTTTTGCAGTTCAAGCTAAGTAAGTACAGGAAGATCCCCAATTAATAAAATTGTAATTTTATTCAAGAAATGTTGCTAGTAAAAACAACTTCAAACTATTATTTTGTTTATAACTAATGATTTTCAGCTAAAAAAAAATATGTCTAACCTGCAGCCCAATTGGATGGCTTTTTTTAGTATTAGTTCACTTTTACAAGACATATAGTCAAAGAGCAGTTTTTAATAACTTCCATATTAAAATAAAGACTTTTGATCTATGATTCTATTTGCCTATGACAAGATTGTTCTAAATACTATTTTATTTTAACCCTCACTCATATATATGAGATAAAAAAGTAAAAGATGGATTACCTGTTTCATTTGAAACTTCCAATTTTCGACCATTGCAATATGCACCTTTTCCTTTAATAGCAGAGAACATTTCTTTTGAGATAGCATTGTAAACAACACCAATGACTCTTTTTTTGTTAACACAAAATCCCAAGCATACTGCAACATATGGGTACCTTAAAAAAAGTACATTTCTTTACAAAACAAATTTACAGCAAAACATATTTCAAGAATTTTATAATAATAGCATATTTTTCTTTTCAGAAATTATACTGTAGCTGTAGGCTTACTATTAAAAAAACTTGATATAAAATATATAAAGATGATTATTTACACAATTTGTTTGTTCTGGTTATAGTATACAATAAATGTTGTGTTTAGAATTTATGCAAATATTCTAACAAACAAAATATTTTTTTAGATTATAAAATGTAATATTTTTTTATTGTATGCCATATAATTATGCTGAAAAATTGTAATCAATGGAACGAAAAGATTACAAAGAAGCAGAATTTGTAAGTAGTCAAAATAGATCAACAACAGAAATTTTAAAGGCTAAAGGACTTCTCAGTGAAATTAATAATAAAAATATAACAAATGATGAGGAACAAAATGCTTGGAACAAAACAGTTAAAGAAGAACAAGAAAAATGGGATGCAATTATTAGGTTGGATGACCCACTAAGTAAAGATCTACTTAAAAATGTAACATTTGAAGAACTTTTCTTAAGCCTTGAAAGCAATGAATCTCTGTATGAAATTAAAATTGGTGCACAAACATCTTTTTGTACAAAGTTTCTACAATTATTGTTTGGCCCCAGACCATTAGTTAAATCACTTGAAAAAGAGCGTGATTTAATTTTTAACATCACTAAACTATCAATTGAAAATGACAATACTTTGCACTGCCGAATATTACAAACTATTTATAAAAAATTAACCAAGTCTAAACGTAACTCTCCCAGGTTTGGATCTCATTGGGAAGATATAGGGTTTCAAGGTGATGACCCTGCAACAGATCTAAGGGGAGCAGGATTTTTAGCACTTCTGCATCTCCTGTTTCTTTTGACTTATCACTTACCTTTAGCTCATAAAATTTTTAAAATGTCACTAGATCCAGTACAAAATTTTCCCTTTTGTCTGATGTCAATTAATATGACAAGAATTTCACTTCAAGCATTAATGGATAATAAATTGTCCAAGATGTGTAACAGAAGAAAAGAAGTAGTGAGTGTCATTAATGAGTTTTACTTGGCTGTATTTTTGTATCTTTATCAAATATGGAAAAATGAACATAAAACAATGCTTGATTCAGGACATGTAATTAACGATGTTGAAATTTATGCTTTTAAGCATCCAGTGAAATTGCTCAAATCTCTTCCAAAATTGCTTAAAAAGTCACATCATGATCAAACTTGTACAGAGTCTTACAAATTTACATTGGCAGCATTAACTTCATCCACTACTAACAAATTAGTAATTCCAAATAAAACAATGAAGCAGTATTTAACAGCAATTAAACCATATAATGAACAGATATCAACTTTAGAATTTGAAGGAATTGTAGAAGATTAATTTAAAAATATCAACTATAGCATAAACTACTACAAGACTTTCGTTGAATTATATTTGTGTTAAACCATTACAATTAATTTACTCCACATAAATGTATTGATTATTAGTTTAAAAAGTGTATTAATTATGTTAATAAACTATACTAGCATGTGAAGAGTTTTCTGCTTTTTTTTAAAGTATAATTAAGGCATGCTAAGCTTGTTTTCATTACTCAATCTGATTAACTTGCTTTCACTATATCGATTTTTTTTGGTGGAGAACATTATTGCACTTGCAAACTGTATTTAAAAATCAAAAATTAATGTGGAACACATAAAATTTTGGGAAGCAATATACAGGGTGTTTCAAAAAATTTGACATCATTTGATATGTAAATATTACAGAAACTACATAGTCAAATAAAATAAAATTCAACAGGGTTATTGTTGAGCTGAACAAGATTTATTCCTGTAAATTTGAATAAGAAATTCAAAGGCACGTGATTTCCACGAAAGGTTTCACAAATGTTCAATATGCGCACTGCCTGTAACGTGGCACACATGAAGTCAGTACTTTGGCTCCTCCTAAACATGCTGCAATAAGATTTACAGAATAAAATCTTGTTCAGCTCAACATTAACCCTGTTGAATTTCATTTGATTCAACTATGTCGTTTCTGTAATATTTACATGTAAATTTTTTGAACACCCTGTAGTTTTGTTCAAATTTTATGGATGCTTGCCCAAGTCATGACCTTCTAGCATTTCATGGATATGAGAAGAAATTATATCCTAAATTTATGGTGAAGACCAAAAAAAGGTTAGAACTTAAAATATGTCTCTGATTTCTCAATTTTTTTCTAAAAACATAGTGATCTCTAGAAAAAGCTATTTCAAATTTCTCAATTTAGTATGACCAACCACATGCAGGTCCCAATGAAAAATCTTGCAGGCCACAGGTTTTCCACTCCTGTTTTAAAAATAATACTTCAAGTTTTTTTTCAACCACTTTGTCACACTTCATTCCTAATAATTTTAATCATGATGATGTAATTTATCCCCGTTAAAAGTAATTTGTAGTTTTATTATAAGATAATATTTGCATCTCTTTGAGCACTGCTTTTGTATTACAGTATGCGATATACGTCTGATTCACTCTCTATTGCTCGATTACATATATTTTTTCTCTTTTCGCTGACAGAATACATAATATGTTTTTCAAGCTTTACTACAGCTTGCTTATTGTAGAATGTTCTGGCGCATTTGAGCATAGTGATCTCTCCAAGAAGTTCTGGCTAAATCTCAAATATACAAGCAAATTTGCATCACGTGAACTTTTTTCTATATAAAGCAGATGCGTAGCAAGAGATTATTATTGATTAGGTGATTTGAGACAACTCGAGAGAGGGCTCGAGTGAAAAGTGATTGTGTTTGGGTACAGAAGGTAGCTCATTAGATTTTGTATTGATTGACGATTGTTGAATTTATTTTGCACCAGTGGTTGGGAGTTGTGTTCTACAGAAGTAGAATTATTTGTGTTGATTGAATCAAGTTATAGTGTTGATTTCACTTTGCAGTTCGGCAAAGCGTGGAATAGAATTTCGTCGGTTGTGATTTTTTGTAATACATTTGTTGTTATTTGAGACAGTGGTCTCTGTTTGTTGTGAAGAAGAGTTTTCAACAAAACCAATTCAAGCTTTCATTAAACCAACTGTATAAAAGCTTCAGGCTCATAACAAGACTACTTCTTGAGCCGAATAAAATAAAATTTAGACACAGCTTTGTTTCAGCGCAGGTATTCAGGTTACCTAGCTCAACTGGTCCTTTAGGATTCCCAAACAAAGTCTGTGACACACTTGTTTACAACAATTTTGAAAACAGATAAAATCCAAAAATAAAAACCAACACTTGGTCTTGGCTTTCTGGTATAGTAGACCTCAGTTAATCTGAATTTGATTTGACAGAAAAAAATTATTTAAATTAAAAGTCTGGATAATCTGAAGCTTTTTATAAGAATTACAATACTTAAAAAATCATTTGTGCTTTTAGTTTGTCTGAGGTACACAAAATTTAGCATTAATCATATCCAAATTAACTGAAGTCCACCATATAAGGTATAATGAATGACCATTGTATTACATTAATTATTTTTGTTAAAAGTTTTTTTAGATGTGAAATTTAGCTTTTTCCTTTACATTAAATGTTCTTAGGTTAAATATCTGAACTCAAACAGCCTAGCATGTTAATTTCAAGTGTTTAATTTTCAATCATAAAGTATAAATCTTTAAATGCAAGTTATAGTTAGCTTTAATCTTTACCTGTGAACAAAGTTTGTAGTACCATCTAAGGGATCAACTACCCAAGTCGGTTCATTTGTTAAAACACAAGTTTTACCCGCAGCTGCTGATTCTTCTCCAATAAATCTGTTAAAAAATTGCTAAAATAAAAAAGCTAAATACAATTAGATCATGTTAATTAAAACTTTGATGGGAGTCCTTGCTTAACCATTGCAAAGTTCTAAAATGGATTTCTTTTATTGCATTTTACCCCTTGACCCCTTAATGGATTATCCTGAGTATACTCGTGTCACAAGCATATCTTTTTGGAACAAGTAAATTCAGGCAAAACTAATTATTAATTTTAGGGCTCAAACAATTACATTCAGGCAAGGCCATTTCATTTTAAAAAAAAGCTATTTAAATTTTATATCACTGAAAAGATAATTTTTTCATTAGTACAATGATATAAAATTTTTTTAAATTTGTTCAAAAACAAGTTTGCAATAAACAAAATAAAAGACCCTGCTTTTTCTTGCCAAAAATCTCTTTTTCCCCAATAATTACAACTAGCAGCAAGATAATTTAAAATTTCAAGTTGCTATGTGCTGCTACAGTTCTACTCCATTTGCTGGAGAAAGTTTCGTCATCATAAGGCATGAAATGCAAAAGTTAGCCACTATAATGGTCCCCAGTGATTTACAGCAATGCCTCATTAGTTAATAGCCCAACAGCTTTTTCAACTTTGTCCAAGCATGTGTGTTTGTGTGCTTGACATTGGACAAGAAAAAAAGTTTCTGCCTTTTTTCATAACAAATCAAAGGGAAAAAATCAAAACTTTTGGCCTTGATCAGCAATGAAACATGGTTTCTTGCAGGGTTGTGGAGTCATAAGAATTTTTTCCAACTCTGCCCGTTCAAAATTTTCCAACTTTAACTACAGAACATCTGAAAAATGACTCTGACTCCAGAACATCTGCAAAACCAACTCTGACTCCTGACTCCAGGACATTTAAGAAAACAACTCTGACTCACAAAATTCTAAAAAAACAACTCCAACTGCACCCAAAAACGTATGACTCCAGTGACTCCGACTCCACAACCTTGACTAAGTCACACTTTTAAAAGTTTGAAGAAAAAAGGAAAAGCAAATCCTGATTTTTAAATCTGTAGCTGGAGCTGTATAATGTTAAGATATCAATTCTTCAAAAAAGTGCTTGATAAAAATATCCAGCAAAATATTTTGAATTACAAGTTACAAAATCAAACCAAAAAATTTTAATAATTTAAAGCCTGAAAAAACTGTATCTAAGCATAGAATACAAAATTGAATACAGAAACTCAAAAAATGTAAAATAAAAAACTAAAACTTATCAGCTGTGTGATCGAGTGGTTAGAGCACTGGAATTGTAATCAACATAGCCTCAGTTCAAAACCTACTGAAGTCATTCTGTTGTATATTTGGGAAAGACTTTTGCAGCACTTCCTTGCTTGATGGTCTTGGCAAGCAGTTCTAAATTTTAGTCATATCTTTATTAAATTTTAAATGGATAGCAATATCTTGGCATCTCCAGAAGCAGGTTGAGGTAATTGCTCATCCTATGTATTAGCACCTGTCACTTTCCTGCAAGTCAGAAGGATTAATATAGAAATCAAAAAATAAAAATAAATGCTTGCCTGCAACCAGGAAGAAACCTAGAAAAGAGACGTAGTAACTAACACTTTAAAAATTGCTATAGTTTTAACAATCAAGTGCTAAGTTTGAATTTCATCATAGTAAAGATTGTTTTTATTTTGCCAATCTTAACTGCAATAACTTCAATCTTGCATGCACAATCATATACTGCTGGGACATATTTACAGATTTTTATTGGATGCCTGTAAGCACATCCATATACTTATTTGATTATGTTTGCCTGTTGCAGTTGCTATTTCTGCAAGAATAAGAATACTATTTTTCTCTCATTGTACAGGCCCATAATAGCCCAAATGACAAATAAAACATCTTTTTAAACTATGTGTGTATAAATAACATGCCTACTTTGAACATTTAAACAGTAATTATCCTGGAAAGAAGGAAACACATTAATATTAGATTTTTTATTGACCTCTCCCAAAATATTTTGTCCAACCTAATAAAAATTAGAGCTTACCTGAGCAATAATGCGCCAGGGTCAAATTTTAAAAATACATAGCTGTCAAACTGAAGATCTTTTTTGTTTTTACTTGCTTCCTCTCACAAATAAGGTAAGAAAACATAGTTGCGTGTAAGTATAGATAAAAAAAAGCAAATATTTACATTAAGTGATTAATCATGTGTGCTTGATTAGGGGTTCATAAAATATTCTTTATTCATTTAAAGTTGATGTGCATAAAAGTTTGTCCAAGCCTAGCTTTTTTAATCACTGTAACATGCTTTGCCACTGCTAAGTAGGCCAACTGCTGGCTTAAACTTTTTTAACCTGAAAAAAAATTGACTTTTTTAAGGCTTAATTATGGTTTAATAGGCCAAAGTGCTTTAATATTTATGTCAGTGCTGAAAACTTGATAGATTTTTATTATTCAATTTCTCGCTTAAACTCACAAAAACTTTGCAAATTCAAGTTTTTTATCTCTTATTTTTTGAGTTTAGAAAAGGGTTATGTTAATTTTGGTCTTAATTCTCATTCTCGTTATTAGTATGTGCAGGGGCTCCAGAAGTGAAGAGGAGTGAAAAGGGCAAGGGGATTCCCTACCCTTTTGACCCCTTTAAATTGCCTTCCTCTTCTTTTTCCAAAAGGGAAGGTACATGTGGGAAGATACAGAAGCATTTAGAAATTCGACCAAAATGTCCAATCAATTGAAGGTGAAGGCTTTTTGTATTTTATCTGCATCTTGAATTTAGAATGAAAGTAGGGATTATTGTCTTGATTGAAAAAGATTGTTTAACAAAACCACCATTCAATAAGAGTATGCAACCCACTTCAGCAGTAGCGGCTGGCTAGTAAAAACAAAGTGCCGCAATTAGGGGCACCAGAAGAGTTTTGACCAGGAAGGGGCAAAGTTTGAAAAAGGGCACTTTTAACAAATGCACATTGAGAAAATTCTTACTGAAAAAACTTAATAAAGAACAAAAATAAATAAATGCAAAGATCTTTGCTTTTCAGCCACGGTGTTTTCTATGTGTTAGCTTCACAGTAGGAAAAGGAGATATGTCAGAAAAATAATGAAAAACTCTTTCATCTTCATTACTTTGTTTAGAAACACTACAGCTAGTTAATTCATTACACTCATCCACAATAGAATTTAATTCTTTGTTGAAAGTGCTTGTCATAGCTACATTTGAAGATATATATAAAAAGTTTGAAGATATAGTCTATTAAAGTCTAAACACAATTTATCAGCTTTCTGCATGAGAAACTGTGTTAACTTTCATCTGGTACAGTTTCAATTGCTTGGGGAAAATAATCATAGCTTATGACCATTTTGCCACAAACAGGCAACATGGCTATTAAAAAAAATTTTTTTAATTGTAAACCTTGTTGAAATTTTACTTTGTCACACTACACTTAACATCAAAAAACTATTAAATTTAGTCATCCATTGATCAACAGATCGACTTTGCTTTGTTTCCAATTTTACAACAAATCTCCATCAAACATATTTTTACCTGTAAAACACCTGGAACAATTACAAAGCTTCAAATTTTAATATCATAACTTTAACTAAAATAGGAAAATCAAGGAAGATAAAAAATTAAAGGGAAGCTTTGAAATTGAAAGATATAGAGCAGATGTCTGTTTTGCCCCACCTTCCCTGCACCTTTTGTTGTATTTGTTAAAGTTGAACTTGTCTCTGATGGTGAAGGAAAAATAACTTATGAATGTTAAATTAAAGTCCTTTTCTATTTTACTGGCCTTCATTTTGAACTAAAAAAGATTTACACTTTCAAATTCCAGGCATGAAAAAATATAACCTACTCAATTAATCATACATTGGGTAAGCTTTTTGTGTCATACAAACTAAAGCTTGTTATGTCTTGCCAGACAAAGTTCTTGATGGATTATTTTGTCTCCAAAAATCATCAAAAAAAGTTTTCACATCAATTCAAAGTTTTTTTGTCATCAAATTAATGCAAAAGTAATTTTTTAATCTTTAGTGGGATTTTAAAGAATAGTTATTGAACCAAAGATAAGTTTACATTTTTCAAAGAAAATATAACTTTTTGGTCTGTCAATTTAAAGCAAAAATCATTTTTTATTGATTTCAAATTTAGGGCAAAAAGTAAAACTGTCTTTGGAAAAGTATTCACTGTGTAAGCGCATGCTTGTTTGTTAGATTGATGCATTTGACCAGCTGTAGCAAACATGTAAGTTTAACCTAAAGCGAAGTCGGAGTCACAAAAAATAATAATGACTCCAACTTTTGCACATTTAAAAAAATGACTGAACTCCATCAAAACTAAAAAATTACTCCAGCTCCAACTCCACCCAAAAACATACAACTCCACAACCTGGTTTCTTGGCACTAAATAAATGTTTATGTAACACATTTGGATTAAGTAATGTATTTTTGCTAAAGCATAATAGTTCACCAGTATTATGTTTTAGCAAAATATTTTTAATTGGCTAATTTACAATTATATTATAATTAGCAAAATATTTTAACTGTAGTAAACAGAAATTTATAAATCATATTTTTTATGCAAATGCTAAAACATTTTGTGTGATAAACAATACAACATTTTTACAAACATAAGGTCATCGTGCATATGGCACACCAATCCTTTATCATTTTATGTGTCTCTTATTCTGTGTAAATTTTACTGTTTTGTTTTTTTCCTGCTATGGACCGTGAGTCTCAGTTAAATAAAAAATTTTAATTTTAGATTTCCATATTTATCCTCCTAATACAAGAAAAGGCTTTGCAGACGCCATAAATAGACCAACTGTCAAACAAGTATTCCGACCTACTTCCAGAGATTCCAAGATGATGCTGTCCGGTTTAAATTCTATATTATGTTTTTTCTTTAGAGATATGACCAAAATCTAGAGCCACTTGCCAAAACTGCCAAGCAGAGGAAAGAGCCGTAAACTGTCTTTCTCAAAGACAAAATAATGTGAGTAGTTTTTGAACTCCTACCGTGTCAATTACATTCACCATCAATCACAGCACTTTTACCCACTTGGCTATGCTGTTAACTTTTTATAACAAATATGCAATTATAGACATATGATTCAAAACTTATATGTGAAGGATGATGCAAAGGTTGATGCTAAGGCAGTGTTTCTAAACTTTTTTTCAGCCATGCCCCACCTAATCACTTCTAAAATTCTGGTGTCTGCTACTTGGTGCTACATAGCTGCAAGAGCCAAAAAAATATTTGGGGGCAATTCAGTTTGCCCAAGACTAGTGAAGACAAAAAAAAAGTCATCACTTTCAAACTGTCTGATTTTTTCATTTTTGCCTCAAAAGACTAGTGAAAGCAAAAGTGTCACCATCTGGAAACTGAGACCAACTAATCTCTATCCCATTTGCTACCAGGCTTTCAGAGAGATAATGGTATAAATTCTGACTATTTGCTGATTATAATTTCTGACTTTGTAGCAATGCAAAGCCATATATAAAAAGACGTGTGCATTTGATAGAGTATTGTGATGTAAGAGGATTCTTCAGGAAGTTTAGTCAAGAAAAATTTGCCATGTTTCATGGCAAAAAAAAGCTCTGAAATGAAACAACACATGAAGATAATTGATCCCTAAAGGCAGGGGCATCCAACTATTTATCTCAATAAGCCAAAACATATAATAGAAATAATGATGTGGGCTGTACAATTTAGTACCAAGCAAAAATAGCTATAATTATTATTCCTTGTATTGTAAAAAAAATTTCTCAATTAATTTACACGCAACGTTAAAATATTAATGAGATAACTCAAAAACTAGCTGTGCAGTATTGCTAACGTTTGTACTCTTGTCCAAAGCAATACAGGGTAAGGACTTCAAATTGTCATCCTTATATATTCATGATATATTCTATTTTACTTTTCAGATTACATAAGTGTAATATATCATTGGATAGATATAAAAATAAGGTAATCACCAGTGTTGAGTTTGACACTATGAAGAAAACATATGCGGAGTTATCAGAAATATCATTCACTGAAGTGGAAGTGAGATGTGCCATAGTCATAGCCCTGGTTCACAACAATAATGAAGTGGACAACAGAACCATTGCCAACACCCTCTGGGTCGACATGACGACATCTAGTGTACTTGCAAGAAGTTGGAGAGTAAGGATCCCCATGGAGTTATCACAAGGCTCCAAAGTCTCTGGACAACCACCGGAAGTCAAGAGATGCAGATTTTGTCAAAAGGGTTGAGGCCATGATTGACATTAACCCCTCCAAGTCCATGAGATCCATGGCTGCTAAACTGGGGGTTGATAAAAGGACAATTCAACTATGTGTAGACAAGGATTTGCGCTGCAAAAGCTACAGAATGCAAACTGGCCAGCTTTTGACCCAGGCAACCAAGGAAAGAAGGCTGCTTAACTCCACCAAGCTCCTCAACAAGCTGAAGTACCTGAAGGAGTCCAACATGCTGCAGTTCTTCTCTGATGAAAAGAATTTCTGCCAGGACCAGGCCCACAACATGCAGAACCATCAATGGACTGCTATGTGCCCCAACGATGTGCCCAGAGTGATGAAGACCAAGTTCCCTAATACGGTCATGGTCTTTGGTGTGATCAGCTCTGACGGGAACATGATGTTGCCACACATCTTTGAGACAGGTCTTAGGGTTGATACTGAGATCTACCTGCAAGTCATGGAGACTGTGGTGTTACCCTGGATCAAGCAGGTGGCCCAGGACAGGCCCTGGGTACGGCAGCAAGACAGTATACCTTGTACATTCCCTTGCCTGGCTGGAGGAGCACTGCTATGACTTCGTAACCAAGGACAAATGGCCTCCCAGTAGCCCGGATCTGAACCCAATGGATTATTTCTTTTAAGGCATTTCGGAGAATCAAACTAACTGATGCCCTCATAACACCAAGGCATTTCTCATTGCCTCCATCAAGGAGCAATGCATTTCCATAGACAAGCAGATGGTGAGCTTCAGAACCAGGATTGAGTGTGTCATCAAGGCTGAGTGCAACTATGTCGAGTAGAATGTGTTTCTCGCATCATATCCTTATTCTGTTTTTTATTTGAAATAAATATCTTCAAAATTGACTGTTTTATGTTCTTTTAATTAAAAAGCAAGCTACGGCAACAATTTGAAGTCCCTACCCTGTACTAAAAGCAGAACATTTGCTTATTTTCTGCTTTAAAGAAAGTTTGATATTTTCCGAAAGATCATCTCTTTACCTTGCCTCTGTAAGTGGAGATGACTTTGTTGCTCCACTGCACATTTCTTTTCTGCAAACATAGGTCTAGTGAACACCTCCAAATAATTCTTAATGAATTAACTATCACTGTAAGCTTTTCCTTTTTCTGCAATTACTTCAAATATCTCAAAGTTCAGTTCTGCAACAAGCTCTGTATCTTTTTCATATGCATGAAATAACTCTAGCATGCTCAAAGTATTGTACACTTTCATTGCTGCAGTAGTATTTTGGCAAATCAGACAAATTATGTGGTGCTTTTCAAAAAGCAAAAAGTGCCATAACGTTTTCACTATGTTGAATAACGAAGTACTTTTTGCACCACTAATTACTGAACAGTCTTCTTTCAAAATCAACCTTCCTTCTCTTGCTTAAAAACATTTTATGCTATTAAGGTAATTTCCAAAATGAACCTTCATATTTAACTGACAGTTTAACAAGCACTATGATGCAACAATTAAGACCAAATTGCCATGATTTGTAATCTGAATTTAATTAGTGTGAAAGAGCAAAAATACCAATAAGAAAAAAAACTGTTAAGCAGGTTAATAACAGCATTTGAATATGGCTTATTTATTTGACTTAAAAATCATTTCTTAATTTACCACATAAATTATCTTTTTAACATTTTTGCTTAACTCTTCTTTAGTTCACTAAAAGCAGGCCATAAAAAGAGGTGCCATAGGCACATTCTGGCCTGTGGGTCATATGTTGCACTCCTCTGCATTAAGTGGTTAATCTGGAAATCCCATTTTCTGACTCTCACACATAAAATAAAAAACAAAAAATTTTTTTCATCATATTTTACCAGACAGTCTGACACAAAAAGTCAAGTTTACAACCACACAATGAGTTTGCATGTGTAATGTAAATTTCAGCAAATTGTGGATTGCTTTAAGGCAAATTTTGTCTCACAAATTTATCAATATAACATGTTTATTTGTCATATTTCTGATTAACTCAATAAAGCTCATATCAGTTGATAAAACAAAATAGATCATATTAACAAGATTGGACTGTATATATTGAAAAAGTATTTTTTGTAAAATGCTTTAATTTACTTATTTGCTCTACTATGTCATGTTGATTGACAAATTATTGGTTTTAAGTGAGTATGAGATAAAACAAATAAAAAAATTATTGCATAAGAATTAGATAGTATTTTTATTTGATTGTTATTATGTAAATTAAATTGCTAATTAATCAATAAACATAGTTGTAAAAGCATTGAGATATAAAAAATTTTAAATTGGGTGACATTTAAACTTCTTTTTATTCTTTGTAAAAAATTGTGTGCTATTATTTCTGTAAAATACAAACAACAACAAAAAAATATGGCTATTGTTAAGTGATTGTTTTCACATAATTTTGAAAATTCCAAGATTTAAGTATATTTTTAAAAATTTATGTCAAACAATTGGCTACTTAATCTATATATATTTTTAAAAAATTTTGATGAATTAATATAGTTGAATGAAGCAAACAATGTTCCTTTGGGTGCATCTTGTATCAGGCTTGAAACACAAAAAAATTTGTGATTTGTTTGAGTGTTTTAAAATTGAAATCTGATAAAAAAAAGCCTACTGCATCTGAAATATATATGACACATAAATACCATGTTGTTGTTTAGTCATTGCCTCTCTCCTACAGCTCAAATTATATGCAAACATAAATCGTTTGAAAAGGCATCCACTCCAGGTCAGACACAAACAAGACTGGGGCCGAGGGTTTATCCTTTTACTACCCCAGGCTGCTGTACTGCCTGAATCAGATGCTGGCAGTGATGTTATTAAGCCAGCATTGGGTTTTGTCATCCAAAACCGTCAATGCTCCATGTGGTGTCTGATGTATAGGGCATGCTGTGAGAACATGGTTTGTGGTTTGTTTGGAAGCACCACACTTGCAATTTGGTGAAGGAGCGAGACCCCATTTGTGCATGGACAAATGGAATTGCCCAACACCAGTCTACGGGCAGTTGTACATAACCCAAGCTGCTTGGGGTAAGCCCATCCCAACAGACCTGGCACCAGTCCACAGCACAAAAGCATGGAACCTGGAAGAATTTTCACAGTACTCTGTTTTCCATTTGTGATTTGTCCATTCAGAAGCGTGAATGTCAAATTTGGCAAGGTGTCCAAAAGATTACACGCAGCTGGCACATATGGGCATCTAGATCTTAGTCTCACTTGGCAAGTATCTGAGGACTCACTTAAAGATGATGCAAGATATGATCAGGGTCCAGAGATCCACAGTGAGCCAAGGAGAGTGTCACTCCCATTCAGTGAAGCTCAGCTGGCTGGATGCCTGAAAGTATGGGTAGATGGTCTGTTGGAGTGGGACGCAGGCATCCAGTGACTATGCACAAGGCGTCGTTCAAGAACTGTCAATGAGGCGAGTGTGAGCACTGCAACACCAGACTGGTGCACAGTACACAACTGTTGAGTAGACCAGAGATAAGGTGGCTATGCATAGTGTTTTAGCACCAGCACCCCATCCCGAGTCCATGAGTTGCCTCAGCAGTGTGATGCGCAAGGATAGTTTTTTGTGCAATGCCACTAGATGTTGACGAAACGTGAGCAATCTGTCCAATTTTACCCCAAGGTAAGTAGGAGTTGGACAGAACGATAAAAGTCTATCATTATTGTAGACTTTTAGCTCACATTCAGCCTTTCAGTTATTTAAGTGAAAGGCTGCCATCACCGTCTTAGTGTAACTGAGCTTTAACCTGAAGTCTGGAGATACGCTGAAAGTGTAGACATGTCTTGGCTTAAAGTCCCCTCCAAGTTCTTTCAGTTTCCAGAAGAGTGCAACAATGCTAAATCATCAGCATAAGCAAATTTTCTGGAGATCATGGAAGGAAGATCGTACATATAGATGTTAAATAGGAGGGGAGCCAAGACCAATCCCTGAGGAACGCCATTTTTAAGATGGCATAGCCTGCTTTGCTTGCTGTCACTGGTGGTAAGGATGAAACTTCAATTTTGGATAAGCTCCATGATCATTCTGACCATGTGCCTATCCAGAAGTAGTCTCAGCAGCTTGCAGGTAAGGCCACGATGCCAGACAGTGTCATAAGCAGTCAGATCAATAAATACGGCACCAGCCTTCTTTTTAGCCTCAAAAGAATCGTCGATGTTTTGGGTTAGCAAAACAACTTGATTTACAGTTGACTTCCCACATCAGAATCCAGCCTGCTCTTTAGGGAGCAGTGGATCAATTAATGGCTCAACACAGGTGTAGATAAGCCTCTCGAGGATCTTGTAGGATACACTGAGCAGAGATATCGGTCAATAACTCTTTGGGTCCCCCACAGGCTTTGCTGGTTTGGGATCACGACCACAAGTGCTCTTCTCCAGATCTTGGGAATTTTGAGTTGGCGCAAACAGGAAGAAAGGAAGTCACGTAACCAGGACTTCAAAGCAGCTCCGGCATGGAGTATAAGCTCAGGGCAGATGGAATTAAATCCCAGAGCTTTACCTGGTTTTAAATGTTGAAGGGCAGCAGCAAATTCTCTCTCTGAAAAAGTGCCAGAGATATTTACTGGATCTGGTATTGCGGCCCTCTAAAGGTCAGACACTAAATGAGAAACTAGTCATGAAAACTTGCAATCAGCAGCCTCATATTTCCCATTTCTAATCAGCTGAGATGCAATAGCATCAACTGAAATGGGACAGTGATGAGGAGAGTGTCATGACCGACCAGTAAGGTTGTTCAAAATACTCCATGCTTTTCGATTAGAGTGTAAGAAGTCAATGCTTCGAACTGCCTCAAACCATTGATCCCTCCTGTCAAGCTTGGCAAGCAGAGCTGTAGCAACCAAACTTGAGTCGTCTTCCTGAGGAAACTGCAGGAAATTTCTATAGAGGGATTCATACTCTGCATCTCAACACGGAATATAGTTATTTCGATACCTGCATGGGATACTCTTTTGGCTGCTTTTTTAATGGTGTTACAAAAGTCCTGGTAAGCCACATCTACATCAAGTGAATCAATCGGCAACAAAGTCTTTGCGAATTTATTTGCCATAGCAATGCAGTGACTCCATTTGGCCTTGCAGAAGTTTCATTGCTTAACAGGCATGCTTGGCACTGCCATAGCAAACCTTGGTGGTGTAATAAGCAAAGGTCGATGTTGTGACCTGGGAAACTTTTCAAGGATACGTCTATCTGGTAAGAGACTGTTTGGACCTATGCTAGTGAAAGCTAGATCTGGATTGGTGCCAGTGTTCCAGCGGCCAGAATAAAAACTGGCAGCGTCCTTGGCATTATATAGAAGGGCAAGACAATTAATACTTGCTCAGTCAGCCAAGCACTCACTATTTGATCTGTTATAATCGTAACCCCAGACAGTTAAAATCACCAGCGTAAAGACAGGAGTGAGGAAACACTAGGAGATACAGGGATCACAATCATGTTGGTGGTGGTTTGTAGACATTGACTATTTTATAGCCATCAACATCAACATCGATGCACAACCACTCGATCTCCAATGTTGGTGGAGATTGGTCCAAAAGCATGTATCTCAATCACTCATGGACAAACGTGGCAAGGCCATGCTTCCTGCTTAAAGAAGACCCAGCTAGTTGGTAGTTTGGAAGTACAAATTTCTCTGCATCAGTGCACTGGGTCTCTTGTAGTAGGATGACGAGTGTCTCAGACTGCAGAGTGAGGTAATAAAGAACGTTCATCTTGCTTGCAGTGAGGCCTTTGATGTTCAGCTGAAGAATGGTGGGTCTTCAGAACTTGCTGGCAATGTGCCCTGAAAAGGGCAGTTTTATCCATTTGGCATTGCCCTGTCCTGAAAAGGATGTTTGCCGATTAGCAGACCCATGCTGAACATCAGAATGGGTGGATACCCTTCCATTTTGGTAGGTTTGGTTTCGGTCTGTCATTCTTGACACCAATGAACAGACTTATTAATGGCCCAGGCTGCGAGAAAGCACCTACCATCTGGGCCAAAGTGAGAAAGTAGCAAAGCACCTACTAATTTCAATCAACTGCGAGTAAGCAATTACCATCTCAAATTATATAAGCACCACTTAATGCTCTAATAAACCAAACTTAAACTTTCATTCTTTGATGATCATTGCAGTTTCCAAGAAATTTTGCCATAGATTGCTGATGTGGTAACTTTGCAGTCTGGTAACTGATGTTGGCACTTTGCAACAGTTAAAAAACTAAATAATGTCATGTGTGTGTACAAAGCATATTTACAATTTACTGAATCAGCTATGATGTTATTTTGCATAAACAAATGGAAATACTTAATGCCAATGCCAGTCTATGTGCAATTAAGCATAATATAAACTACTCAAGATTAATTCAACAAAAGATCAAAAAAATGTTTAAAAAAATAATCTTATAAAAATCATAGCACAGAAAATGATATTACATACTTATGTGTAGGATAGTTTTTACTGATTTCATGGATTATCATTTCTTCAACAGATTTATCAGTTTCTGTAACCAAATCTGCACATCCTTGCTTTGTCACTATAGACTTTTCTTTTAAAAATGCTGATTGTATTTCCTGAAAGACAAAGATTACAATACAGTATTAATAATGCTGAAAAGTAATTTTTTAAAAAGTATAAAAATAGAATTTTTTCTATAAGACCCAACATTAATAAAATATTATTAAAGCAAGAAGATATATATACAATATACATATATATGTTTTTGTATATTAGTAGCCTGATCAATACTTAGTTTTATTATTACAAATTTATTTAATCTTTTGATCTAATTTTAAAGTTTGTATAGCAATGATTTAAGTTTTTTTTTAATAGTCTTAATCAATGTCATAACTTACTTTAATAATCTTTTACATTGTGGTATAATTCCTTTACCATATTTTAAAAAATTTTTATAACTGGCAAGCCGCAGTTGGCTTAAAACTGTTTAAATAAAAAGCCAAAAAAATTGTTTTTTATATTAAGCATTAAGACCAAAAAGTTTTTGAATTCTCACAATATAAACCTATTTAAAACTTAAGAAATCTCCCAAACTGTTTGCTTGAGCAGTTATGAGAATCAGTCAAAAATCATCCACACTTTATGCCACAGCTCACTCTTGTGTTTAAATTAGACACAGTTTTTCCAGCAAATGTGGGCTTCTGTGTCACATGATCACTATCAGCTGATCTATTTGTTTGATTGATTGTTAAAAGTGTTTGTTTCGGTCAATAAAAATGGCCACTCCACTAGCAGAATACACCAGTGAAAAATAGCGCCCAGTGATCCAATTTTTATGGTCAGAAGGTGTGTCAGGGGCTGAAAGTCACCAGCAATTTTTAACACAATATAGAAACAGTGCACAACCAAAAAGAAGTGTGTATGAAAGGATTGAAAAGTTTAAAAGTGGCTGGACAAGCGTGGACCATTGGAAACATTCTGACTCACCAGTAAAAAAGAAATTCAAGACCCAACATTCTGCAGGAAAGGTTATACCGGTACTCATCATTTTTGGGCTCAAAAGGGCCTATTCTGAAAAAATACCCAGAAAAGTGCTGAAACACCCTGCATACTGCCCAGACCTTCTGACTACTATTTCTTTAGTACACTCAAAAATGCTTTACGAAGTCGTCAATTTTCTTCCGATAAAGCAGTTCTAGAAACAGCGCATAAATGGTTATAAGACCAGCCAATAACTTTCTTCTCAGATAAAATTCACAAACTTGTGAACAGCTGGAATAAATGCATCAAAAAGAATGAAAAATAAGTAGAAAAATAACATATTTCTTGTAGTCTTGTGCTTGTGGAAACAAATAAAAAAAAAAAAAAAATGCAGATAATTTTTGACTGTCCCCTGTATAAAAAGCTAATGCAACATGTAATTGAGTGGATTTGAAATTGTTTAGCAAGCCACAAAAAATTATTTCTGAATTGGACTATCAACATAAATTAGGTTAATATACCTGGCCTCCTTTTTCTGCAAGAGTCACAGCAAATTTATGAATTTTTAATAATTCATCTTCCTTTATTAAAATGGGTTCCATTTTTAAATAAAAAACAAACTTTAATTTTTAAACTTTTCTGATTAATTATTTACATGAAACCAAATAAAGAATAATAGAGATTAAAAAATTACAGTGAATCATTAACATTTAAGTAATTTGCATCAACAAGTTTGTAAACAGTAATTTTATTTTTAAAATTAATTAAATATTTATCTTTGTCTACATTCTTTATCATGCAATCGTATTATATTTTTGTGACTTAAGAAATACAACAAATGAAAATGGGATTAATTGAATAAAAGCAGTTACAGTCAATTTTATGAGAATTAAGTTTGTATATGAACCAAGTTGAAAAAATTTTGATTAGAAAAACTAACAAGATGAAAAAGCAAAACCAGATACATCATAAACACTTAAACCTCTGCTGACTGTTGCTGCTGACACATCAAAGTCAAAGCTGCTTACCAGGCTAAAATAAAAAGCTATGAGGGGCAGAGGCCAGTAAAATGATAGAAAAGATTTATAGCCATGGTTACTATTTCGTGCTTATTTTTGAATGAACTGCTACGTTTTTATCAGTAATATTAATAATGTTTTAATTTTTAAGAGCATCTTTAAAAAATGACTTTATTTTACTGGCAATGTCAACTAAAAACTAGAAAAAAAATTTTTTTATTTTCATGTCGTTTTACTTGAACACAAGGGTGCAACCAGCCTCAAAAAAAAGGGGCTGACACAATTCCAACATATTTTCAAGCGTGGGGGCTAAGCCCCAACACACCCTCTCACATTTTTACTACCAACCACCTACTTTATTGAACTCTGCAGAAGTAACCAAAGCTTTGGACCATCGCAAGGGCTCTGTTGCGTCTTTCAACATTGCACAATGGCATCATGTGTCTCATTGGCAGCAATTTTTTTCTGCAGCTTTCAGCTGAAGTGGGCCCAAAATTTTTTTAATTTGTCAAGATGCTCAAGAAGAACTTGTTTCTTTTAAACCAACTGCTTTCTCTCAAAAACTAACCTTGCATTTCCCTAAAACTAACTCTTACTCCAATCGATCGATTTTTCTTTGAATTAGACACAACCATTTTTAAGCAAAGGTGATCAGATCCACATAAAGTTGGATCCAGATGTGGGTTTGCAAGAAAAAGAACCAGGTCCATACCAGATCCACATTGCTTCAATATTATGAGATCTGGATCCACTTTGGGTCCAGAAAAAAGTCAAACCAAATACTGCAATAACATAAGTTTTTGATCAATTAGATCAATTTTTAGTAAGCAGCTGTTTCTTGCATGGCTCAATAAAAAGGCAAGACCAGCAGATTACCAGAAGTCAATTGCCATCTTATAAAACAAGAAATCAATGGAAAAACATGACCAAGTACACATGAACAAAATCACCAATATTTTTTAAATTATGAAAATCTTACATATGTTAACTAACAAAAAAAGAAATCTTGATTGTCACGTCAAAGCCATCAGCTACCTCTTATAATTGCTAACCAGGCATATGTAAAACCTGTATATATAGAAATACAAACTTTACTATGAAATAAACTGCGTTAAAAGAAATGATAAAGGAAATAAAGTAATAAAATATAAATATTACAAAATGATAATTCATGCAAAAAAATTTTTTGTGATATAAACTTAATTTGCTTGGTTTTATTTCTTACAAGCTGGCAATATATCTAACAATTACATGAGCTATTTTTATGGCATTTATTTTATAAAATCCTAGTTTAACTCACACTTCAAGCTGCATTATTTGGCTGCTTTATAAAAACTAATAAGTCACAAATTTAATTTGAAAATCAGATTCTCTAACAATATCAAAACTACAAAAAAATTATGAGTCAAATCTGTCCTTTGTACAGCAATACTGTTACTTGCTAAAAAGCCAATCAAATTAATCAAAATACAAATGCACATGAGTTAGCTTCAAGCATTTGTATTATTTGATAAATATTGAGCTAATCAAACATACTTAAGAAATGTTTGTATCTTATTTTAATTAATCATAATTGTTCAAAACGGGGTATCTCCATTTTAGCTTAATTTAAGTTTGTTTTCTATACCAATACCTAAAATAGAAAGCTTTGCAAATTGTGTTTCCATGAATGATAAAAGTAGGTTTTGAACGGAGATTATATTGAGTACATTTGCCATCAATAAAATGCAATATTTACTCAGGCACATCGCTGACAAACATTTGGTTTGTAGCAATGATACTGGCACAGAAGACCACAAAATAACTAAATTTTAATTTGAAAAAATAATTTTAATATTGGCATTCCTGTACACACCAGTACAAATAGCAATACTTCAAAACTACATCAACAAGAGTTTGGTCTTTGTTGTATTACCAATAACTTTTTCATCAATTGAACTTTTTAATTAATTTTATATAACAAAGAACTTATTTATTAATTAACACTGAGTATACAATAATGCATTTCATTTAGTTCCTGCCTCCTTATTCACAATCTTTATTTCTTTTTGGGTAATTCTGTACTTTAGCATGGTAAATAAAATCATGCCAGACTTTGAGCTTTGTGAAAAGCATGAGTTATTTACCGCGCTAAAGTACAGGATTACCTCTATTTGCACTATGAGTAATTTTGAGTTGATTATGAATAGAACTAAAAATAAATAAATTAAAATCAATTAGTAATTTTTATGATTTTTTAAAATAAGTAACAACAACAAAAAATAAAAAGTTGTAAAAATATCTAGTGGAAACGACAAATTTTACAAGACATATTAGTATCAAGCAAAATGAGGTTGCAAGCAAACACTTCAAAAATTTCTTAAGCTTACTTCAGTTTACCAGACCCTAAACTTTAAAAATTCCAATCAAAATAACAGTAGCAAAGTTATTAAACCACAAAAAAAAAACTACATATTTAATTAAAAAGAACAATTGGTCTATCTTCAAGACAATGCATTTGTAACTTTCATTGATCAACAAATATAAGATCCTAACAAACTAGATTTTTTCTACAAACACCAATATGGGTTCAAGAAAAAATACTCCACATGTCATGCTACTTCTGTTTTAGCAGAAAGTATAACAGATGGTTTTGAAAAGAAAGAACATGTATTAGGGATTTTCCTAGACTTATCAAAGGCTTTTGACACAATTGACAACACTATACTTTTAGATAAACTTTGGCATTATGGTATAAGAGGCCTGGCTCATCAGTGGTTTAATAGCTATTTAACTAAAAGAAAACAGTTAGTATATATTAATAAAATCCACTCAAATATCCAAACAGTTGAATATGGTGTTCCCTAAGAATTTATTCTCGGACCCTTCTTGTTTCTAATTTATGTGAATGATTTCCCCAGCTGTATAGCATCAGGTGAAAGTATTATGTATGCTGATGATACTAATATATTTCTAAAACATAAATCTTATAAAAAGCTATATCTTGAAGCTAACCAACAACTACCAAATATTGCAAAGTGGTTAAACTGCAATAAGTTAACTCCCAATATCAAAAAAACCTTTTATATAGTTTTTCGAAGGCCAAACATGATACCCCCTCCAAATTCACTTACACTCACATTTAAAAATAATTGCATCACTCGTAAATCTGAGGCAAATTTTCTAGGTGTTATCTTAAAGAATTCTTAAGCTGGAAACCCCCACATGGACCAGGTACTACGAAAAACAACCATGAACTTGGGTGTAGTTAAAAAAATTTCACCCCACCTAAACAAAAAATCATTGGATATGCTCTACCATTCTATGATTGTTAGTCACATAAGGTACTGTATAACAACTTGGTGTAATGGCAATAAAACAACATTGTTAAAAATTCAACGAATTGCCAATAAGTTTATAAGAATGATACATGGAATACATTATAAAGGCAGTGTGAAAAACGCAATGTGTATAAATGGTCTAATGACAGTAGAACAAATAAAACAACTGGAGACGGCCTGTTTTATGTTTAAATATTCAAAAAATCTGCTTCCTAATAGCTTTACCAACTTCTTTTCAAACAATCTTGTTGACCCTAACAACAAAATAAAGACAAGAAGCAACTCCGCTTATTTTCCATCGTTTTGTAGACTAACTGTTACACAACCATAGACTCTACAATAATTTATTTCTTTTTGGGTAATTCTGTACAATACAACATTATTGTAGAGTCTATGACACAACAATGCCTTAAATACAGAGGACCAGTTGTCTGGAACAAAATTCCATTAAAAATTAAAGAATTAAAAACTTACAAAAAATTTCGAAACGAGCTGAAACGTCATATCTTACACTCTTAGTACGTGGCCTACATAGATCTGCTATACTTTTTGTTGTTGCTTTTAAGTCATATAAATTTGTGTTCTGTGGTTTCTGCTGGTTTTCTTTTTGTTGCAGATTTGAAAGTACATCCGAATCTAATTCTAAAACCAAGCATAAGAAGAGTAGCAAGAACCTCGAAATCAATTAAACTATGCTTTGATTTTTTTTTGATTTTTTTGATTCTTAATCAGAGTTTTGACAAGTGATAATTTTTTTGTGTATTGATACATCCTACCGACTTAGAGTCATACCCAGGTCACCAGTTACTGAAATGGTCTTTGACCCACGGCAGGATTTCTTTTGGTGGGTTTCTTTGCCTGCCCGACCCTTCGGGGTCACCGGTGCTTGCACTCCTACCCCTGATTAAGCAATGCAATTTTGACTTGTGACCTGTAGAAATGTAGTGTAACTTCTTATACTTTTTTTTCTTTTTTCTTTGTAAATGTACTTTTAAATTTTCAATGTTAAGACACAGGTACGGTGATCACGCACAATATTTTTGTGCATGTTGTAACGTATATCGTTTAGTTGCCGTCTTCCTATTTGCAACCTTTGCTTTATTTTGTCTTCAATTATTATCGATTGTTTCTTTTGGGTGCGAATAAAAACAAACTACTACTACTACTACCTAAATTGAAATGAGAGAACTGTCGTGATTCGTGTATGCTTAATGCGTGTTTGCAGCATGCTCGGCTTATGTTATGCTTTTTATTTTATCAACCGTGCTCCGCTTCCCATAATATTTAGGCCAGAGGTTCTCAACCGGTGGCCTATGGCCCGTTGATGAGCCACAGCCAGTTTTTTTTTTGGTCTACATAGAGATAATGTGAAAAAGTGTTCAAATCATATGTTTGGAGGCTGCTTTTTGTTGACAAAAACGAGCTGGTGAAATTGGGTGTGGAATGTAAAGACTTTTTATTAGAAATCACTACTTTTTAGGTACAGAAATCAAGCAATCCAAAACATATTTAAAGTGAAAAAATTTTTGGTCTTCACTTATAATTTGGAAACGATTTCGTGAAATTAGTTGCAAAATAAAAGTGAAGATTTGACAGATTGGGCCACTACAAATACGTTTCATGTTTTTTGGGCCACAGTATTAAAAAGATTAAGAATTATCGCGAAATTATGACTAATTGGATGCTGTTCTAAAGTATCGCGAAATTATGGCTAATTGGATGCAATTTAATTGTGATAACAATCGTTCTTTGTATTTGGTGAATTGTTTTGTGTTTTGTTCTGATTTTTGGGACATCGAGGCTCAGCTTTAATTTATTTTATTAATTTTTATTTTGCTTTGTTCGTCCACCGGGAATGTAGATACATCTTGCTGCACTTCGTGAGACACATGGAAAAAGTCACTGAGAGAGACCGGCACAGAAGCCGGAGATAGAGACTGCGAGAAACGCAGAAAAGATTTAAAGATCGTGCAAAATTCCCCGTTATTAGGCTTAAATATATTGCTGAGAAAAGGATCCATGGCCTTGAAATTTTTTAGACAGAGAGTTGTGCAGGCCCTTGCTTGTTGTTTTTTAAAAGTTTTAACATTTTTAAATAAATTTTTAAAGAATCTAATCGGGTTTTCCGACTTTTTTATTAGTGTCACAGACTTTGTTCGGGAATCCCAAAGGACCAGATGAGCTAGGTAACCCGAAAAGCTGCGCTGAAACAAAGCTGTGTCTAAATTTTATTTTATTCCGGCTCAAGAAGTAGTCTTGCTATGAGCCTGAAGCATTTGTACAGTTGGTTTAACGAAAGCTCGGATTGGTTTCGTGGAAGACTCTTCTTCAGAACAGACAGAGACCACTGTCTCTAATAAGAACGAATGTATTACAAAAATCACGACCGACGAAATTCTATTCCACGCTTTGCCAAACTGTAAAGCGAAACCAATGCTATAACTTGATTCATTCAACACAAATAATTCTACTTCTGTAGAACACAACTGCAAAACACTGGCGCAAAATAAATTCAACGCTCGCCCCAAATTCTACCTTCTCTCAAGGCAACAATTTTTTGCCTTAGACGTCTCTCACGCCGTCTATCGTCGTCTATTTTATTCGTCTGTGTTTATCTCTTTACGCATCGCCTTTATGTAGACAAAAGTCACGTGCTGACGAAAATACTAGTATACGCGGGATTTAACTAGAACTTCCTAGAGAGATTGCTCTGCTCGAATGCGCCAGAACATTCCAAAATCATTCAGTTTCAGTTTCAGTTTCAGTTTTCTTTTATTTCTGCTCCGCCACATGAACAAAATACAAAATGTTGAGAAGTTTGTGTGTTGTTAAAGACGGGGTTAGAAAAAGGAAGAAGCAACAAAACGAGTTGACGTTGTGATTTGCTAATTAGCGATGAAAGGTGTGTGTAGAAAATTTTTTAAAATTTGCTAAAGTTTTTTAAATTTTGTTGCGCTGGTAAAAAGTTTTTTAAATTTTGTAGAGTTTCACCAATTTTAGTTTTTGAAATTTTTTGTAGAAATTGATTTAATCTTATACTTGTTCGGTGCCTGTTATGAAAGGCTCTCACCGATAACACAATCCTGGCTGTTTACAAGATGAAATTCTTAATCTTCTTTATTAATAAATTATGCTCCAATCAACTTAGGAGCCCAAATGGTATACAATCAACAGCAAATACAGGGTCAGTAGCTTACTTGTTCAGCAATCACGTAAACAACTAGAGAATTGCGTTTAAAAAACTATGACTTCACAAAGCTAACAAAATTTCCAATACCGATTTATCACCACGTAACATTCTATCATAATCGAATCAATAATAATGCTTCCGAGCGCGCCTTATTTATATCACTCGGTCACATGTATCTCGAAAGTTCACAAATTCAGGTTAAAAACAACAATCATCCAATATTGCATCATCTTGCCAGATCCAGCGATTCACAAACAAGCAATATTGCATCATAGTGAAAACAAGTCATGCGGAAAGTCTAGAATTTACTATAACAATGAGGACAGTGTTGCCAATTTCTTATAAATAAATGTAAAATATTTAAATTGATTATCAAACCGTTATTTCTTCGGCTATTTGAGCCGGACCAAAGCGCAATCAAAAAGATTTCCCATGAGACTGTGAAAATATAAAGTGTGCGCGATTTTTAAGAACGGAACAGTGTGACTTGTTGTATAATATAGAAGCAAGGTTGCTTCACCTCATCATAAAATTGTTTAAAAAAATAGAAAGAGAAAAAGAAAGAAAATAAAGTATAGGACCGAGGTTATTTGCTTAATAAAATACTGCTATGGGGGCGGTGCAATGGTGGGACCATAGCAGAGTTCGGCTCGATGAATATGATCAGTCCTTAAAAATGTGTAAAAGCATGAACATATTCTACCTACCCAACAGGCAAAAAAACCCACCGAAAGAAATCCTGTTGCGGATCAAAAGATCATTTCTCGAACAAAAACCTCAGTAAGAAAAATACAAAAACAAAAACATTACACCATTAGTAAAAAAACAAACAAAACGAACACAAAAACAACATAAGAAAACATACTAAAAAAAATTTAAAAAAAAAATCTACAAAAACCGATTCAAAGTAGTAACAATAAATAGTAAAATAAAATTTATGCAATAGCTAAAAAAATTGTTCAGGCAGAAACAAGAGTGATCCTGAAGAACTTTCCTTGAGTCTTTTCTTGACCGTTGTAGAGTTGAAGATTTTCATATTGTTCAGTTATTTTCCTGAAACACAAGAAAAGGAAGACCAGCAAAAGATATTAAATGATGACCTACGTAACAGTTTATAAGTTTGATTGTTGTTCAAGGAAGAATGCTTTAGATTTTTTAACAAATGTACTCAAGGATTTACATAGTTTTATTTTTTCAGGTAATTCATTCCAAATTTTTGGGCCAATGTATCTCATTGATTGTTTTGTTACTGTGTTTTTGCATGATATAGGTATGATTTGAGAGTTACTTCTAGTAATTATAGTGGACGTTTTTCTTTGAAATATATTGTTAAATACTGACGGTAATTGTTTGTGGAATGATTTGTACATGAAAATTGAAATATTTAATTTATAGAGTTGTTGTATATTAAAAATATTATCTTTTGTTATTTCTTTGTTGCGTTTTTTTGCGGGATTAGTGCAGATTATCATATTAATAAACTTGTTGCAGATTTATTGTAATTTATTAAGTAACACAGAGTGTCCATAGCACCAAGTTGTAATGCAATACCTTATATGACTCAGAATTAGTGAATGAAAAAGTGTAAGTAGAGCTTCTTGAGTTAGAAAAGGCTTTATTCTCATTACTGCGTATAGCGATGATTTTAGTTTGCTGATTAGCATTGCCGTGTGGTCTTTCCATGTTAGACGTTTATTGAATATAACACCTAGCAACCTGACTGAAGTGACTCTTTCAATTTGATTTTTTCTAATAGTTAAAACTGATTCTTTTGACAATGTTTTTGTGGTACGAGAGCTAAATAAAATGTATTTTGTTTTTTTGACATTCAGGGAAAGCTTATTTGCTATTAGCCAGTTGTCAATGTTTTCGAGTTTTTTATTTCCTTTTTGAAATAATAAATTATTGTTTTTTGCACTAAGGATGATCGTTGTATTATCAGCAAAAGACAGGTTGTTGCTATATTTGAGACATTTTGAGAAGTCATTGATGTAAATTATAAACAAGAGTGGACCGAGTATTGAGCCTTGAGGCACCGAGGAAGAAATAGGTTCTATATTTGAAATACTTGAATTATAATCAACTTGTTGGGTTCTTCCAAATAAATAACTTGTAAACCAATTATGAACTGTGCCTCTCACACCATAATGGTACAATTTATTTAGTAATATTTCATGATTAATAGTGTCAAAAGCTTTAGACAGGTCAAGAAAAATTTCAAGGCTATTCATTTTTTTCTTCAAATGATGTTGCCATTTGATCAGTAAGCAGGGAAGTAAGATGACAAGTTGAGTGTCCTCGTCTAAAACTGAATTGATTTTTACTAATCAAGTTAAACTTATTTAAAAAAGAATATAAACGAATATAGACAAGTTTTTCAATTATTTTAGAAAAACAGGAAAGTAAGCTGAAAGGCCTGTAGTTAGAAACATCTTTGGGACAACCTTTTTTAAAGAGGGGAATTACTTTGGTGTGTTTAAACAACGACCTACATACCATGATGAGAAACTCTTTTCTCTCAGTTTGTTTCTTTATTAAGAGAGAGAGAGAGAGAGATCTGTTTATTTGCATCAAACCTTTTCAATAAATTACCGCTTAAAACACAAAAAAAACAAAACAATGATTTTAAGTTTTAAAATTAAACAAACTGATAATAAGCCATATATATCAAATCAAAGAGCACTATTAAGATATGATGCAGGGGTAGGAAGGGACAAAAGTCATTTAATCACTACCCCCAGCTTATTTAAAAGTTTCATTACAAACAATTTAATAAATTAATTAAGTTTTTGGTACGTAAAATTGATTATTAACTAAGAAAAAGATTAGCATAAGACATTTTACATCATAAATTAAAAAATCACCTTAAAACATGATGAAAACAAAACAAACAACAACAAGAAAAACAACGGCCGCATACATGTAGATAAAATTAAACGACAAAAAAATAACTCGGCATAAATTCGATTTGAAATAAAGGCAAATAGTGTAGAAAACGACAGAAACAACGATGAAAAAAAACAATGAAACAGGCAATAAAAGGACGAAAAAACAAAAGCTTATAAGATTTTTTAGCATAAATTAAATTGAAAATAAAGGTAGTAGCATAAAACAAACATAACAGATTTCAGAGTAGATACAAATAGCACAAATTTAACAGCACAATAATGAATAGGAGCATAAAAAAAAACAAAAAACAAAGAAAAATACAAAAACAAAACAAAACAAAGGCCTATAAGATTAAATCAAACAACAGAATAGGTCTCAACATAAAATTTATTGAAATAAGGCAGTTAGCACAAAACAAAAAACAATAGTTTTCAGCAGGCAATTAAGGATTAAAGAGGTGCACAAAGCGCAATACAAAACATAATATTTCTTTAAGTAAAACCTTAGAACTTTAAATTAATTTTACAGTATATCTGCATGTAGTTCATTTTGTATTAATACTAAGAATTTATAATTTATATGGGTAAAATTTGGATGTTGATTAAATTTCATAGGTATCTAGAAGGTATTTGTACAATAATCTATTAAATGGTTTAATTCTTTGTTCGGTTCTTATATTAATTGGCAGCTTGTTCCACAATTTCATACAATTTACTATAAGACTATTAGAAGATTTACAAGCCAAAAAATGTGAAATAAAGATGTTGTTATTACTTGATTGCCGTGTGTTATAAGCATGAATTTCATTTACTAAAAGGAATTTTTCTTTAAACTCTCTGTCATTGTATAATCGAAACATGAATTTCATTGCAGAATATTGGTACAATTCGTTTATCTTTAATAATTTAGAAAATGCATACAATTCATTTAATCTTAGTAGTAGTAGTAGTTTGTTTTTATTCGCACCCAAAAGAAACAATTGATAATAATTGAAGACAAAATAGAGCAAAGGTTGCAAATAGGGAAACGGCAACTAAACGATATACGTTATAACATGCACAAAAAATTGTGCATGGTCACCGTACCTGCATCTTGTTCTATATGGTTGCATACTAATGTATCGTATAGCTCTATTATGCATTTTATTAAGGTTTTTTAGTGCTGATTGATTTGCATTTCCCCACAGAACTATGCCATATTGCAATCTGCTTTTTATAAGTGCATGGTACACGAGCTTTAGATTATAAAAGGAAAGGTATTTTTTTAAATGATACAGCATTCCCACAGATTGAGATATTTGGGTAGTTAATTTATCTATATTTGGTTTCCATTTTAGATTTTTATCAATTACAATTCCCAGGTATTTAACTTCGTCTTTTTGGCAAATTTGACTGTTATTTATATGAATGTTTATCATGTTATTTTCAGTTTTCTTTTCTCCAAATATTATAGTGCTTGATTTTTGGGTGTTTAAAGTAAGCTCGTTTTTAAGCAACCAATTTTCAATTTTTTTAAGTTCTTCATTGACCACTTTTTCTAGTGAAGATGAGTTATTACCAGAGGCAAAAAGTGCTGTATCATCAGCAAAAAGAAGAGTTTTTAAGCTTGAAACATTTGGAAGATCATTTATGTATAGGAGAAATAAAATAGGGCCAAGGACACTACCTTGTGGGACACCATGATTTATTAAATTTTTATCTGATTTAGTTGAATTTATACATGTAAATTGATATCTGTTTGCTAGATATGAAGAAATTAAATCAAAAGGAAGCCCCCTAATACCCATTGCAATTAATTTTTGTTTTAAAACAGTGTGGCCTACTGTATCAAAAGCTTTTTTCAAATCAAGAAAAATTCCACAAGTAATTTTATTGTTTGCCTGCTGATAACGCAAGTAATTTTCTAGTTCAATAAGTGCATCACTAGTGCTTTTGCTTTCCTGAAAACCATATTGATTTTCTGATATGATTTTGTACTTATTAATAAAATCAGTTAAATTATGTTTAAGAATTTTTTCAAAAATTTTTGAAAAGTGGGGTAAGATGGAAATTGGCCTATAATTTGAAGCAATGTCTCTATCAGCCCCTTTATAAATTGGTAATACTTTGGCAATTTTTAATGCATTTGGGAAAACACCTTTATTAATACAATTGTTGATTAAATAACATAATGTAGGTGCTATTACGTTTTTACTTAATTTAAGAATTTTTATAGGTATATCATATGTATCATCACATTTACTGTTGTCTAATAAATTAATTTCTCTTATGATATCTTCATCAATTACTGGTTTAATAATAATGAAGAGCAAATGGAAACAGTATTTAATGGTTTTCAAGGACTTGTTTTTGGAAGAGAATTTGCCAATTTTGCTGCTATTGATGTAAAATAGTTGTTTATACATGAAGATATGTCTTTAGGTGAAAATAGGTCTTTGTTAGACTCTGGACACTTAATGTTTGTAATTAAACTACCACTGGCAGGTTTTCGTATTATGTTTTTAATCATTTTCCATGTATTTTTGCTATTGTTTTTGTTAAGTTCCAACTGATACTGAAAATAGTTTTGTTTTGATTGTTGTTTTACATATGTTAGTATGTTATTATATTGTTTGTATTTTTTGTAATGTATATATGTATGTGAATGTTTACAAGAAATTTGATAAAGTCTATTTTTTTCTTTTATACTTTTTTGAATACTTTTTGTCAGCCAAGGTTAAAAATAAAATTTGATTTTCTTTCTAGAAAGTTTTTGTTTTGGAGCATGAGTCTCGAGACATTTTAGAAATATATTCAAAAATTCTGAAAATTCTGCTTCTGGGTCTGAAAAGTTACTACCTAGGTTGCTTTTGTCTAAGCCTTTTGTTAAAGAATCTAAAAAATCAACTTCAGAAAAATTGAAAAATCTCGTTTCAATATTTCACATGGTGGTCTACTTGCTGGTGAAACCTTATTTTTGGGTATCATCACAAAAACTGGATTATGATCACTTATATTATAAGATATTGAGCCAGAAACAATATTGCTTGCGGAATTATTACAGTATATATGATCTAATAATGATGGAGTTTGCATGTTCATGTACCTTGTAGGACAATTTATAAGATTAATTACACCTAATGATTCAAGAGATTCTTTATATTGAATGATTGAGGGAGCATCACTTAATAAATTTATGTTAAAATCACCCAGTATAAAATAGTTTAATCCTTCTAAATTTATTTTTTCTATGACACATTCTAATTTAAGTTGGAAGTTAGATATTGATAAATGAGGATGGAAGTAAATCCCCCCCGCGACATAAGCTTTATTACAATTATTAGATTTAATTTCAACCCAAATATCTTCAACTAAGTCTTCATTCAAGCATAAATTAGGACGACTTTTATAATTTAATGGTGTTTTTAAATATATGCCAATACCTCCACTGTTTGTTGGAGAATTTGATGAATGAAAATGATAATTTTTAATAGATGTAATATTATAGTTTATATTTTTAAGTTTTGTTTCACTAATTACCATCATTTCTGGAGAGCAGGGTAACAACCCAAGTAGTTCATCAATTTTATTTATGTTTTTATTAAGACTCCTTACATTCATATGAAGAAAAATATTATGTTTTGTGTAACTTGTTTCACAAAGTAATTTAGAAAATTCAGAGATACTCAAATTTGGTTTGCATACTGATTCATGTATGTTGAACATGTAAAAAAAAGAAAAAAAACAACTAAACATGTTTATATTACATTAAAAAATTAGTGACTTACAGAAGTTGATCAATATCAGATTTGCAGGTGATTTTGATTCTTTCACTAGTGGTGTTTTTTCTGATAAATATATAACCATTGTATGTCCAAAGAAATTGATATTTTGAGGTAATTTTTTTTTATATGCCAAGGAGAACAGCTTTTTTCTTCTTGGAGTTAAATTTTCGTTGATGAATAGGTTTTTCATTCCATCAATGCCATAATCTCGTACTTCAATTAAATTTTTTCTTTTTTGAAATATTAAATTCCTTATGTCTCTGTTTGTAAATCTGGCAATTATAATTGGAGGATTATTTGACGAAGATTTTGGAAGACGATGGGAGGTTGAAATGTCATTTTCTTTTAGATCGATGTTTAATTTTTTTGCCATGGTTTTGATGATATGGTTAGTATTTTTATTTGGATTAAGGGGGATACCGTGAAATTCTAAATTTTCTCTTCTGTTGTACTGGTCCAAATCATCTCTCATTTTTTCCTCTTCAATTAATTTATCTTTGAGACATTGGTTTTCTTTCATTAAATCATCAGTTTTTTTTTTGTAGGTCAAGTTTCATTAATTTTGATACATTATTTTTTAAGCATTCAAATTCTTCATTTAAAAACTTCTGACTTTTTATTACATCTTCAATTTTTTTTTCTTGATCTTTTAGTTTTGAAAATACTTCATTAATTTTATTATTAAATTTTATTTCCTGTCTCTTCAGTGCTTCTTCGATTGTTTCTTGAATATGTGTCTTTATATTATTTTCCATTTCTTTCATCATTTTGATAATTTCCCTGGTTGGAGCCATAACTTCACAATTTTTAAACGAAAATTTATACTATATTATACAACAAAAAATTAATTACCAATAATTACCAAAACCTTATTCAACTTATTCAAATAGAATAAGTTGAATAGAGAACGCCGACAGGAGCGTCGGCACTCGTACGCTTGACTGCATGCTCCTTTGGACGACTGAGTCGTCAAAAAATACATTGATTTATATATTGAACTACATAAAAGTTTGCTTTGTTTTTGCAAAAGCGTGAACAAAAATTGGTCAGATTGTTAATGATACAATTGTTGAAAATAACAAACTTTTTAAATTAAATTGTAAGGCGTGATAGAGTGTAAGTTTTTATTAAATTTTAGCTTGATAAATTAATAGTTATGCCAAGTTAGTGAAATTAAATTGAACTACATAAAAGTTTGTTTTGTTTTTGCAAAAGCGTGAACAAAAATTGGTCAGATTGTTGATGTAGCTATTTTTGAAAAATAACAAACTTTATAAATTAAATTATAAGATATGATAGAGAGTAAGTTTAGGATAAATGATACAGTGCCGGCAAAAAAATCTTTACATTATAGGGCAAAAAAAAACTTTACATGAAAAATCCCTTCCAGTCCCTGACATACTGTTACCGCCAAAAGCCTTAAGTCCAAAGGCGCTTATTCCTACGTCATAAGTGACTGTCTGGCCATGCTTCACAGCACAGCCATTGCTCTGTGTGCTCGCGTTGGTTTGCTGCTTAGTGAGTACAAGGTATCTCAAATCAGACAATATTTTTTATTTTTCTAAAGTTTGAAGGTGTTTAAAAATTAATCTCAGATAGTAAAATGGGTCGCAAGAAGCTGCAAATGGAAGAGAAAGCTCGTGCCTTGACTTTGCTAGAAAAGGGAGATTTTGTGATTGCTGTTGCTAGAGATATTGGAGTCTCAAGAGAGGCCATTTATCAATCGAAAAGGGCAGCGGCTTTATTACCAACCGGGATGGTACCGAAGAGGAAGTGTGGCTCTGGCGCACCTAAGAAGACATCGCCACGAACAGATAAGCTTTTGAAGCGGGAAGTGACATCATATCCGTCAATAACCGCTGTCGAATTGAAAAACAAGCATCCCGAACTTCTTCACAACGTCTCAACCAGGACAATTCGCCATCGACTGCAGAAGGATCTTGGTCTACCATGTCGCCGTGCTGCCAAGAAACCCATGCTCACTGCAGCAATGAAGAAGAAAAGGTTTAACTTCTGCAAGAAATATCGTCATTGGACAGCTACAGAGTGGAGAAAAGTGATGTTTAGTGATGAAAGCACTTTTACACTTGTGAGGGGGGTCTCAAAGATGGTGCGTCGTCTGAGTACCGCATCACGGTACGATCCAAAGTTTACGGTTAAAAGCGTAAAACATCCTAGAAGTGTGATGGTGTGGGGTGCTTTTAGTGGAAATCTGGGCCGGGCAGGATTGTACTTCCTTCCTAAAAACACACCAATGAGAGGAAGCAATTATATCGATGTTTTGAAAGATCATCTTCTGACATTTTGGAAGATTCATCAGTGTGATTATTTCATGCAAGATGGTGCCCCGGCACACAGATCAAAAATTGTAACAAAATTTCTTGAAGACAATAATATCAGAGTTTTAGAGTGGCTCGGAAACTCTCCAGATCTTAATCCGATTGAAAATGCCTGGAATTTCTTAAAAAATAAAATTCAGGAGAAACGACCAAACAATATCAATGATCTGCAGCAGGAGCTAAAAAAACTCTGGGTAACCCTGGACTCCACCTACTTCGCCTCTCTTGCTGATTCGATGCCTAAAAGACTCCAAATGGTCATCAATTCAAAGGGCGAGATGACAAAATACTGATTGACTGCAATAAAAGACGTAAATAGTAAAATCGTTTCATATGTGGTCAGTGTAAAGATTTTTTTTGCCGGCACTGTAGAATAAAAACTATAGCCAATATATGAGGACGTACGATCACGACCATGAAAAGTTATAAAGAAGCACGACCACGTAAAATTATAAAGAATTTTACGCAGTTGATAATGGAATGAGTAATAATTCCAAAACGTCCTTAACAAACTTTTTTTTATTAAATAATTTTATTTTGTGTCTATATAATATATATCCTTAATGTAATATTTATATACTTAATATACATCTTTAATATAAAATATAATATATATCCTTTATATGAAATTATTTTAATATAGATAAGTTTATGACGTAAGATTGAGGCAAATAAAAAGTTTAAATCATTTAATTTTCACTACCGTACTACAGGTGTTATAGCAGTGCTTCTCAACCTTTTTTGTGGCGACCCAAATGTTAAGCGGAAATCGAGAGTAAAGTTTTGGCGACCCAATATTTTTTATAGACGTTATTGCAAGCATAATAAGGGAACTAAACTTATGACCTCTGAGGCTGGTCGTGCAATTGACATGCAATACTTTGTGGGTAGGACAAAAAACTGTGTGGGTTCTAAGACGTGGACCAATTTTTGTTTCCAAATCAAGGTGTTTTCTAAAAAAAAGGTCTTTCTTTGAATTCAGTCTCGGATTTCTGATTTTTCGTCCTAAAATCAAAGTGTTCTCCAAAAAAAAAGTCGTCACTTGAATAGTCTCAGATTTCTCATTTTTTGTCCCAAATTTTCGTTCTTTATAAAGTAAAAATTTTGGGTCAACCCTAGGTCGCGACCCAAAAGTAGGTCCAAATTGACACAAAAGAACGAAAATGGTTTAATTGTTACACAACTAGCATACACTTGTCGGAGAACCAATCAAACTAAACGGCGACCCAGGGGTTGAGAAGCACTATGTTATAGGAAGAGATTTTTTTTGAGAGAATATTTTTGTTTTGGGATGAAAATCAAGTAATCCGAGACTAATTAAAGGTTCTTCGGATGAAAACCAACAAATCGGAAACTGATACGAAGTGAAGACTTTTTTCTTTTAGAGAACACTAATTTTTAGGTACGAATTTTTTTCTATTAACTAGGGTCCTGGTTTGCCGCTCCCAGAATAAAAAATTGGGGAGTGAAAAAATCTTTGCTGGAATTTTATGCGACGAGTGCCCAAAAACCAAAATTATGGGCTTCCACTTTTTTAAAAACTAAATCAGTTTTTTCACAATAAAATGAAAGTAATTCTACTCAAAAAATACGTACAAAAAAAACTTCTTTCATCCCAAATAACGCATGCTCAATGCTGGAAAAATTGTGAAATTGCCAATGATGCGTCTCGGTGTGCCAAATGCGGCCCTTGCCCTCCAGCTTGGTATGGCTATGATTATATGTTATGTTTATGTTAATTATTTATAGGCTATGCTTACATAACCATTTACGTCTATTATATGTCAAAACATTTCAACATTCTGTGGATGTGAGAATAAAATACATCCGGTTGTGAGCTTATCTTCGATATGTTGGGAGGAATGAGTATACGCTATCACAACTTCTTCCAGGTCACCCTTGCGAAAGGTGTAGCACCTATGAGCCTCCCTAAACATGGGTTACTAAAATTTAATTTTCTCATAATAGACTTTAACTAATAGAATTTCAGGGTGAAAAGTATAAAATTTGAGAGTAATTGAAAGTGAAGACCTTTTTTTTTTAGGGAACGCTACAATTTTGGGACAAAAATCGGTTTAGAACACCATGATGTTAGGACTAAAAATTTGAATTTCACAAACAATTTTTTTCTACTCGTAAAATATTGCATGTCTTGGTCTACAACGCTACGATCTTAAGACTAAAAATTAGAATCTCACACAGAATTTTTTCGTACCCGTAAAATATTGCATGTCTTACTCGCTAACTACCCATAAAATACCCAATTGCGTGATCAGATTTTGGCATGGCAATTGCATGACCAGTCTCAGAGGTCATCGCACGCCACTGTCAACCACATATGTGAGTTTTAATATAAATATCTGCTGTGTAGTGGACGAAAAAAATAAAATCTTGCTTGATTGATTGAACCGTTGATTGAACATAGGCAACGTTGGCTAAATAAATTAGTGAGATTTAAATTTTTTTAAATAAATCTAAATGGAATCTAATCGATGGGCTATTTGCATCAATCTGAATAACTTGAAAGAATTTAATGATTTGTTTAAAAACAAGGAAGAAACAATGTCACAAACTGGAACCGATTATAATAATTTTTTTCCCAAGTATTAAAATATTTCTTCCGATACCATAAAAATTTGGTGGCGACAAGTCGGTGGCTCACTACAAAATTTAAATAAAACTGCTTTAGATTATTACACAAAAACTTTTAACAATTAGCTTTAAATAAAAAAATTTAACAAACTTTGAATAAATTAAACCAAAAAAAGATACAGTAATTTAAAAAAAAAGCAAGTTATTTATTTAGTGTAATGAGAATGCAGAACAGCTATTTAGACTTAAAGTTTTTATCGAAGTTATTTTTAAAAAATGTATCAAATTATTAAGTAGTGATGTTAACCGCGCAGCGTATAGTAACCTTTTTTGGAGGACCTTCTGCGTACCGCACAGCGCCGCGTGCAAATTATAAAAAATTTGCAAGTAAATTTTAAGCGAATCTTATTTTGCTTAATGCTATTGCTGGGGTTGCCAATTTAGTTGCTCCCCTTCATTAATTCAACCACAGAAAGGAAAGTGTCAGGTGCACAATCAACTGAATAGCTTCTTCCAGTAATTTATAATGTAAATAGCGCGTAAAGCGGCTAAAAAGAAAAAACAAATATGAGAGAAACTGAAATCAATAAAGAGAGAGGTGAACTGCTCTTAAACCTAAAGAAAGCAATAGAATTTAATTGTGCAGCAGAGAAAGGTTTGTAAAAAAATATTATTAAGAAAGAATAAGCAATGTGAATTTTGATGATAAACTTGAATTACAGTATGTGAAGCTTCCCCATTTTTTTGATCAACTTGGCATTTGCATTATTTTATACCTTTTAGCCGATTATTCAATACCAAAACAAAGTCTTAGCTTTTTTCATATTTATTAGGGTTTTGTTTACTGTTAGCCGTTAAGGCCCGTTTCCACTACGAGCGTGGAAAAGAGCATTCTTTGTCTCTTTTATTGATCTTCGATTGAAGCGAGCGGTTAAAATTGAAGCGAGCGCAAAAAAAATCAATAAAACAAACAAAGAGTGCTTTTTCCACGCTCGTAGTGGAAACGGGCCTTTACTAACCTCGTGGGCTTTGGAGATTTCCCAAAATTTAAAAAGTAATCAGCTAAATTCGGCTAATAATGAATGACAACCGACTATTGTTACTTATCCTAATAAATCTTCTTTACAAAATATCCTACTGTGTTACTTAGTAAAAAAGCACCCAAAACTTTAAAGCCATTGTTTTTTTATATAGGAAGTACTAATTTAAGCAAAACAAAAAAGCAGATTATAAAATCAGACATAGAATTGTAGAATGAGTTTTTGAAAATCCTCTCAATATAGAATTAAAGTTGCCAACCATTAATAGGTAATTAGATTTCAATAATTAATTTTGACAACTTGTAGATATTTTTTAATTTTTTTTAAAGTTTAACTGAAAAGTACTCTGTAGCAAGTATTTTTTAATGAGTTTTTCAAAGTCTTTCTGGTGGTGTCTCAATATTTTTATACTTTTTAAATTCTACATCTATGCTACTAAGTAAATTATGATTTCAGTAGAGCGTTAAAAAGTACTATAATATTATTCTCAGCATAGTTAGGACAAAGCTTAAAGGCTCAAAGCAGTCTTTATATATTACAAAAAAGAGTAAAAATAAGTATAATTGATTCAGTTGATTTAACAAAAGCCAATTTAAATAAAATGGGGTCATACAAAATGTGTTAATGAGATAAAGAAATTAAGGAGATAAAGCAACATGTTAGAAACTGTTAAAATAGTTTAAAATACATACACCACAGTATTAACATGTTGCATTTGTCAAATTACCTTGAAAAAAAAATGTAAAAGCTAAAGCACCATTAAGTAAATGTGTATGAACTGCAAAAAATGAGTTTGTAATTCAGTTGTTAATTTTATATACGGTAACAGTTGAAGACCTATTTTTTTTTAAGAAAGTGAAGAAATAAAGACCTTTTGCAAAAAAAATATTTGTATAAATGCATTAAAATTACATTGTTTTGTCTTAATGTTGCAATTGCATATTAAACTATTATGCAACATGCTTTAACAAAACATTACCAGATTTAACTTTGAAAAGTCTATTTAGCTGCAATGGTAGTTTAGTAGCATTATTTAAAATCAAATGAATTGAATAAAAATTGATCTTAACTGAACTTATTAATGATTTAATTTACATGTATTTAATTTTTTGTGATTTCTTTCAGAATGTAATTTTTAATAGTAGTTAGCTACACCTTAAATTGAATGTACTTATTAAATATAGTTTAATAAAGGTTATTTGTGAGGATTTGATATGTGGTTATAGCTGTAAAAAGATAGCTTAGCATGACAACAACTATTGCTTTGACCACAAATGCATATCAAGGGTTTTGGTAAGGTCTTATGGTTAAAAAAACTAAGTAATTTATGCAACATGTTTGAATGATTACTTTTTCAAATTCCAAGCAAAAAACATACTTGATAGTAAGCAAGGTTTGTGTTTGCGAAAAAAGAGATAATTATATTTTCTTTATATATCTTTTTAACTTGCAAGAAAACATTGAGGGGCATTATATTAAGAGCAATTATTGGCTCTCTTCAAGAAGTCACCATAGGCAATTTTTTTGATGAAACTTACTGGAATCCCCATTCAGCACCATAATAGAATAAAAAAGAAAGCAAAGAAAAAAAGGCCTTTTAAGCAAGGTTGTGTAGTTGGAAGATTAAGATCTGACTCTGACTCTGACTCCGACTCTTAGAATTTCTAAAATGCTGACTCTGACTCTGACTCCCGACTTTAACTTTGACTACGATTTCGACTCCCAACTCTGACTCCTTAGTATGGGAAAAGTATTTATCTTAAATTAGATTTAACTAAGCAAAAATCATCATTTTGGATTGACAGTTGCACAAAATAAGTCAGGTTTTTTAAATACATAAAAGATATTTTAAAAAAATTATGTATATGAGTGTATATACGTGTATAACAGCAAATTACTGGTGCTTTTCAGAAAAGTGCTCAATGGCTTCAATAGTCAGAAAAATGATTATTTCTGATTTTCAAAGCACAAATATTAAAAAAAACATTTTATTATAATAGTCCCAACGGACTGTTTTACCTGTAAGGCTCATCAGAGGACACAGTTAAAATAAATTTTTATGCTCAGATGAAAACTCGCATCTTAGAAAAATAACACCACCAAAAGTTTGGGTTTAAACAATTATTCTACTAAAGTAAGTGATTGATTAGTAAATAATTGCTTTTGTTACGAGATATTAAAAGAAAACATGCTGTAATGCTGTGCATAGATGTATTCTTAAACTTGGCCAAGCTGCTGAAAAGATTACCGGTAAAGTGTAAAAAAGTTTATGGATCATTAGTTAAAAGAAAGTGTTATAAAAGAATCTTTTTATAAAAAAAAAAGTTTTTATAACCCTCTCTCAACGAATGATCCATACTAATGTTTTATACCAGGGGCATCTAACCTTTTTTGATCCAAGGGCCATTTTGGCTTATCAAAAATACTGGCAGGCCAAACAAATAAAACACCCCAATTTTTGTCTCAAAATCGTAGTGACGTCTAAAAAAAAAAGGTCTTCAATTTGAATCATTTCCCGATTTTTTGAATTTCATTCCTGTTTTCTGAAAACAAAAAATTTTTACCTCAAATCAATCTCGGATTTCATGAATTTCTTTGAAAACTAGCGATCTTGGAAGAAAACAAGATAAAAGGAGCTTTGCACATGGAATCTGTCTTTGATTTCTGGCTGGATTTCTGCCAAAATGGGCAGTACAGAGCTATTTGAAAAATATTACTCGGGCCACTCAAAACCTTTTTGCAGGCCAAATGTGGCCCATGGGCCACAGGTTGGACACCCCTGTTTTATACAGTATAAAAAATTTTTTTGTAACACTTGCTCTTAACCAATAATCCATAAACTTTTCTACATTTTAATCTTTTTGGCAGCTTGGCCAAGTTTAATACATCTATGAGTATGCACAACATTACAGCATGTTTTCTTTTAATATCTCGTGACAAAAGTAATTATTTAATAATCAATCATTAACTTGAGTAAAATAATTGTTTAAACCCAAACTTTTGGTAGCGCTATTTTTCTAAGATGCGAGTTTTCATCTGAAGTGTAAAATTTATTTCAACTTTTAATTTTTGCTTATTTTATTTCTTTCAACACAAATAATATTGCTTTTTTTAATTGTTGTGTTCCCTGATGAGCCTCAGAGGCGAAATAGATTTTTTTTTTGTTATATTTATGTTTTGATAAATACGTATATACATATAATTATATTATATACACAACCCATTAACTATAATTCTTACTGTGTTTGAATGAAACATTAATACAAATCACATTTAGAAAACTAACTTGAAATGGCATACACAACTTGAAACTAAATATATATTCTATACTTAATCTATACTTAATCCTTAATACATTTTCTGAACATCAAAGTATCATATTTTATGGATAATTATGATGTTATCTCTAGTCTATTTTACAGTTATTATTTTTCCCATGGCAAATCCAACCCACGACAAACCTTAATATTAATCCAATTAACGACTTGTGTAGGGTCTACGTGTAGGACTAGACCCTGAGTGTTGTCTCCTGCGTGTAGGACTACATCTAGTTGGTTCGAAACTCAATGAGGTATGCATCACTGACAAGCTTTAGCAAGAGCAAAACTTGAGTCTGGTGCTTCTTGTTTTAGGTGGCTTAGTTTTGTTTTTATCAGTAGGTATGAGGTTAGAATGTAAATATGAAAATTTTATAATTGTAAAATTTTTTACAAATGTTAGTAATAACTATGGAATTTATGGACAATAAAAATTTGAAAACAAAAGTTTATAAAAGCAAAAGAAACAAAAAACCATATGTAAAAGAATTAAAAATTTAAACCCACAATTATAAACTACAAGAAAAACAATAAAATGTGACTAATTTTAGAATTTACCGAATCATCCATTGCATATAAAGAAACTTCAGAGAAAAATGTTGACATTTCCATACCTATAATGAGCTCATCCTTATTTCTCTCAATCTTCAGCAATTAGTTTGATGGCATAAAGTTCATCTTCTTCACAGTAATTCATGTTTATATATTGATAGTAAGAATATATATGTAAATTTTGTCAGATTTTGTAAACAAAATAAAAGGAGGTCTGTAGTTTCTATCTCATGAATATTTCAATTATTGTACTTTTGTACGAGACTGAACATGAAGGCTCCATGCTGTTTATTGACATTCATATTAGGAGATTATTAAAAAATTCACCTTGGTTCTAAACTTTTGGTTGATATTTTTTTGAAAGAATAGAGCAAGAAGAGTAAGTTTTAATTTTCAAAAATTTTAATTTAATAATTTGCTTATAAAAACAAAATTGCTTTTGTGAGTTTCTTTATTGCAGCCCTTTGGTTTGTTCTGATGAGCCTTAGTGATGAAAACAGACGTTTAACACTTGCTTGTGTTGGAGGAAGTACTTATTTAAAGACGCATCAAAAATAAAAAATGGGGGGCATTTTGGAGGCTGAAACGGATTAATGGCATTTACGAGGTCTGTTCAAAAAGTATCCGACCTTTTTCCCTCTCGCCAATAAGGTATGAGCAAACTGCCCGTGCAAAGCGTGGCTGCACACACACACATTCACGCGTAATCGTGAAGCGTTTCAGGCCGATTCGTCATTCGTATCTCTCTGTGTAAAGCATTTAGTGCAGGCATGTAGTACGTGTTCATCGGTTTTTTGATTTTCAGAAAATTTCATTTCAATGACAGAATGCATCGAACAGAGGTATTGCATCAAGTTTTGTCAAAAACTTGGTGATACTCAAGTTGAAACAATTCGAAAGATTCAACAAGCTTTTGAAAATGAGGCCTTAAGCCCAACTCAGATAAAGCAATGGTTTAAACGCTTTAAAGATGGCCGTGCATCAGTGGAAAGTGATCCTCGCTCAGGAAGGCCATCCACAAGCCGAAACGAGGAGGCGATGGATCAGGTTTGTCAAAAAGTGTTGGAGGATCGTTGTTTAACAGTACGAGAGATTGCTGCAGAAATGGGAATAAGCACAGGCTCAGTTCATTCAATCCTAACTGAGGATTTGAACCTGCGGAGAGTGTTGGCTAAATTTGTCCCCAAGCTGCTGACGGAGCAACAGAAGGAACTCCGGAAGGAAATTTCGGAGGACATGCTGGATGTTGCAAATCATGACCCAGAATTTATCAAGACAATCATCACTGGTGATGAGACCTGGGTTTATGGTTATGACCCAGAAACCAAGTTTCAATCATCACAATGGAAGCATCCGGAATCACCACGCCCAAAAAAAGCTCGGCAAGTCCGCAGCAATGTGAAAGTTATGCTGACCTGTTTTTTTGATTCCCGTGGCATCGTGCATCATGAATATGCACCAGAAGGTCAAACAATCAACAAAGAGTACTACCTGGAGATTCTACGTCGCCTTCGTGATGCTGTGCGAAGAAAGCGGCCAAACATGTGGGCAGCAAAGAATTTTCAGCTTCACCACGACAATGCTCCCGCTCATTCTGCACATGTGGTCCAAGCTTTTCTAGCCAAAAACAGCATGCCACTTATTAGACAGGCTTCTTACTCTCCCGACTTAGCACCATGTGATTTCTGGCTGTTCCCTAAGCTAAAAACAACTCTGAAAAGGAGGCGATTTCAGTCAAGAGAAGACATTATGAAAAAAGCGACGGAGGAGCTTCAGAGCATTCCGGGGGAGGAGTTTATGAAGTGTTTTGAGAAGTGGCAGAAGCGCTGGGATAAGTGTGTGAACCACCAAGGGGAATATTTTGAAGGAGATTGAATAAAACTTGCAAAATTTATTGTGTTGTGTGCTTTATACAAAAAAGTCGGATACTTTTTGAACAGACCTCGTACATTAATTTCAATGGGAAAATTCGCTTTGCATTACGAGCAAATTGAGGTACAAGCTCGGTCATGGAACATATTAAACTCGTATGTCAAGGTACCACTGTACTATAAAAAGAGGCTGCTTAGGGTAGTACTGGATTATGCACCTGGCATTTGCTTCCTGTCATTGGATTGAAGAAAGGGAAACAACTAAATCGGCTGCCCGAGCATAGCATTACCCAAAATACTATTTGCTTACAAATTAGAATGTAAACTTCCTATGAGTTGCACGCTGTGTCGTGTGATATGCAGCAAGATTCTCTTAAAAAGATTACTACACTGCACTCCACTGCTGCATGCACTCGTGTAAGTTGCAAGGTTAATATCATCAATATGTAAAGAAATTGGACATGAGGAGTCGGAGTCAGATAAAATATTCTGACTCTTACTCCTAGTTCTCTTAACAGTCCGACTCTGACTCCTTCCTAAAACCTCTGATTCCAACCAACTCTGACTCCACAACCCTGCTTTTAAAAAGCAATAGTAACCACTAAGGGTTTGGAATTAGTTTCACAAACAAAAATTGCATACAGTAACTTCTTGAAGAGACCCCAATTATCTTAATATCAGCTTTTGAAGATGCCAAGATATTGCTGTTGGAAATTTTTTATTTGTTTTTTTTTTTAGCTGTAGAGACATTACTGAATTATGGCTGCTTGCTGGGATGCCAAGCAGAGTAATGTGCTTAAGTGCTTCCAATGATATAACAAGATTATGCCAATAGCAATTGAATTGCTGAATCTGAAGTATAAAGGGCTTACTTTGATGACTACAACAGTGAGTATTGTTTAAACAAAAACCATTTTAGAAAGAGGAAAAGATGTCTAAAAATTTTCTATTTAAATATATGATTTGCAGTGCAGCATGGTGCGGTGTAAGTTTTTGGTAACAATTTTGCAGTGCAGTGCGGGCTGTGGACACAAAATTTTGTATCTGCAACATTACTATTTCTAAATTTAAGACAAAATTGCCAGATTTAAAATTCAAAAAAATGCAAAAAAGAACCCTAAATTTAATTTTAAAAGTGTTCTCTAAAAACAAAAGGTCTTCACTGCGAATGTATCTTTGATTTCTCAATTTTCGTCTCAAAGTCGTGGTGATCTCTAAAAAAAAGGTCTTCACCTAGAATCTGTCTCTGATTTCTCAATTTTTGTCCCATAATCATGATTAGTTTGCACCAAAGTTTGTACTCGGCAGTTGGATTTTATGGACTCAAAATTGGAAACAACACTACATTTTAAACTTAAGACTGCTGTTTCTGCGTTTTGCTAAATTTGAGGAAATAATTTGACATTATCGTGCTGCAACCATGCCTACTTATTCTAAAAAATCTTTTTTTATCTTGATTGCATGCCATAATGTTTATCATTTTGTTGCCTCTTCCTTTTTCTGTTGTGGTTTCTACTACTTACAAATTTTCTACTTCACCATATTTTTTATGGCGGCACTGAAATAAAAGATACTGATACTGGTAGTGATTATGCTTAAAAAATTGAATTGAATTGTTTGCTGAGGAGATTTTTTAACTTAATTTAAACTTCTAAGGGCTTTTTTTTTGGGGTGCATGAAAGATTCATCAGGGGAAAGTGAGCAACTGGCTGCAAACTGAATTAAAAGCTGCAATGGAAATTTTTTTTGTCTTCATATTAAATTTGGGATGAAAATGAAGATATTTGATGCTGATGCAATGTTACAGTCATTTTTTTTGTCTTCACCTTCAATTCCAGACAAAAATGGAGAACATGAAGATAGGGCTTGAGTTTTGTTTTTTGTGTGTCATCAAAGGGGGGACATGAGCTTTGCACATGCCCACATGAGTTTTGTTTGTGTGAAAAAAGGGAGCTGGTCTCAAAAAGTTCAAAAGAAACCTGAAGTAGATGATTTAAAATATGATAATGGAGCCATTGGCTTAATTTTCACATCAAATTAAAAGCTTTATAACAAAAATTAATGATGTAATAAAACTAGAGAAATGCTAAATATATTTTTTCAATACAGTCTATAATGTTATAAAATAGTACAATCTCTTCAAATAGCTTGTGGTGATAAAATAGTACAATCTCTTCAGATAGCTTGTGGTGTCCAGTTGGGAACACCATAAGTTTAATGCTGGTGACGTTGTTGTGCAAGTCAGAAGGATAAATAGATGATATGATATGATATGATGATGATGGTAGTTTTATGTGTGATTTTTTTCCAAAGTTTTGGCAAAAATGAATTTATTTTTTTATTGTGAATTTGTAATTTTCAATTCATAATTTTTTTGTACATATAATAAATTTTTTTTAGCATCAAATATATAAATCAATAATTTGTTATTTTTTCCTAATATGAATGAAATTTATTTTGTTGAAAGACGATTAAACAAAATAAGACTAAATTATCTAAAGTCTTTGGCAGAAAAATCTGGGTTGTTTCATGTATGTGACAAGTGGAATGAGGCATCAATATTGTTGTCCTGTGAAAGCACAATGTCTGAAACAATGGAGTATCTAAAGAAAAGCAATCTTGAGTTTTATAAAAAAGGGCAATCAAGTAAAAGTTCTTTTTTTTTAATTGTTGACTTAGCTTGGTTTCATGAATGCCTTAGGGCTAAAAAGATTCTTGATACAAGTATGTTCATATTAAATTCTTGTGGTAAATCAACTACAAAAACTAATTCTATGGAATTATCAAATGATGTCTTAATTCCAAATAAAAAACTGTGCATGAAGCCTTCAAGTACACAGAATCATTCTTACCCTCGATATGCTTGTCAAACTACAGCATCTTTGAATCATTATAATAAAAAATTTTGTGATGCATTAGAAACATTAGAACTTCATGCATTGTTTAGAGGTGACAAAAATTCAGAATCTCGAGCTCTTGCTTTTCGACGTGGTTCAGCAGCTTTGAAATCTTATCATAAAGAAGTGTCTGATGAAAATGATTTAAGAAATATTCCATTTATTGGACAAGCAAATTCATCTAAACAAGGGCATTGCAAAAAAGTAATTATGGAAATATTATCACAAGGCTATTCTGATGAAGTTGAATCAGTTATCAGTAGCAGTTTTTTTCAAATTATGAAAAAGTTTTGTGGTGTATTTGGAGTTGGACCATCAACGGCACGAAAATGGTATCATGATTATCAATTTTGTTCTTTAACTGATGTAAAAGCTTCCAAGATTAGCTTAACACAAGACCAAGTTTTTGGTTTGCAACATTATGAAGATCTTAACACTGCTGTAACTCTAGGAGAAGCAGAATGCATTTTTAAGGTTATTGAAAATGTATGTCTTTCTATTGACAAATCTTTAACAGTTACACTTGCTGGTGGTTTTCGACGTGGAAAAACTGAAGGACATGATGTTGATTTATTAATTTCAGGCTTTAAAACAAAAAAGTGTGATATCATTGGCCAAATCATTGATCATTTAAAAGATAACTTTATTTATACTGATAAAAAGATGTCATCTGGACCTAACATTCAAGAAATGCACTCTTCTACTATTGATCATTTTGAAAAGTGTTTTTCAATATTTAAATTTGATAACAAATGGCTAAAAAAATCAGAGGGAAGTAAACTCTGGAAAGCAGTACGACTTGATTTAGTAGTTGTTCCTCATGATCAGTTTGCATTTGCTTTACTTGGTTGGACAGGTTCAAAACATTTTGAAAGAGAAATAAGGCGTTATGCTCGAACTGAAAAAAAGATCATTCTCACAAGTCATAATATGTATAAAGCTGATTCAAATATATCTCTGATGGCTATGTCAGAGCAAGAAATTTTTGAAAATTTGGATTTGATTTACAGACATCCTCATGAAAGATGCTTTTAAGCCATTATTATTTTGATTATGTTTTTTTAAATAATTTGTCAAAATGAACCTAATTTTTTTATTCAATTGAAAGTTTATATGTTACAGACACCATGAATCTTAATTAAATCTTAAAATTATTATCATTTCATGTAAAAAAATTATACAATAAAGAGTAGATTCTTGTGTTTTTCACCCATGACAAAATATTTTGTAAGAGGTGAGGCTAAATATGTTCTATCACAATATATATTGTATGTTGACTTTTGTAACAAGACTGAAAAATGTGCATTAGATTGGACCAAAAAATTACTGTAAAAGACTGAAAATCAACTACAAAGTTATATAGTTAAGATTAGAATTATAAATGAAATGGAACATATGCCTACAACAAGCAACAGGTGGCACATAATCTCCCACGGTCAACACTGCTGGGTGTAGAATGTCTACAAGATTGCCATAGTTTATTTAAAATATCTCATATTAGCCACTTATTGACATATTCAATATACACTAAATATTTTGTGGCAAGTATGAAATTTTTTAAGACATTTTGGGATAGTATGTTAAGGTGTAAAGTGTATATGTTGACATAAATGTAGTTTTTTCAAACAATTTAAGGAATTTATTATATGAAATATTGAAACTTATACTATTTTTACTGTGCTTTCATGCTATTTTCATTCTAAAATTGAAATTGTATTACTGTACTTTCATGTTAATTTTCATTCTAAAGTCTAGTTTTTATTATTTTTTTAAATGAGTTAAATGTATTTCTCACTTTGACAGAAGTTATTGGATGATTTTAAAGCAACAGACACATGGTGTGTATTATTTTACATTGATCTGAAGTAATGCTTGATACATTAACGTTTTTAATGGAATTTTTTATGGAATTTTTTGTAAACCAATCTTAAAATTATAATTTAATATTTTATAAAGATTTGGAAATTGGGAAAAATGCTTCCAAGTTTTTCTCTAAGCAAATATGTTTCAATAAACTTCTTTCCTTGCTCCAGCACTTCCACTATTTTCTATAAAAATTTGAAAAATGCATTGTATATTAAGATCCAATAGAAGAATGGAATATTTAACCCCCCCAAAAAAAGGCAGTTAATATGTTAATTTTTTGACTAAAGAATATTTTTAAAATTATTGAATCTTAAGAGAAATTTAGATTGGTTATTCTATAGTTAATCCAAAACAAGAAAAAGTAATATAAAAGTTTCAAGAAATCAGCTGCGAACCAGTTTTGCATTATTTCATTATATAGAAAATTTTGCATTATTTTTTCTTTATACAAATCTAAAAACTGCTGCACTAGCTATTTAGTTTTGGGTAGCAAATTAAATATTAAAATAAATTTCATTTTTGTACTAATTCAAATCAATTTGCAAAAAACTGAGGTTCGAAACATTTTTCTTTTCAAATACATGTTAAAATCAGAATAATCTCCCACCCAATCAATCAACCAATCATTTATTTTGTTAGGAGGTAAGGAAGAAAGAATAAATTATAAAGACAGAATTTATAATGAATACACACACTATTACAATTTTTGAAAAAACATGTAAATTTTACTACCATAACAGGTTGCAACGTAAGATCATTAAGGAAGAAAATTGATGTCAATTACTTGATAACAAAATTTTGAAATATAAATATGTATGTAAAGGCACAGATGCACTCACCAAATTGTTTCCTAATCCGAACAAAACAAAGCATATGATGAATGTTTGTCAACTCAAAAGAACAAACCAATAAACTAACAAAAAAACAAACTAAAGAGCAAATCAATATTGGTATATGGTCAACAATGCAATCATAAAGCAACTGGAAAAAAGTACTAAATTTCATAATAAAGTAATCCTTTTTATTGTTTTGTGTCACTGGCATAGTTTTTAATAAAAAATAGTTTGTATTTGTATTTAAAACTATGATGTGAATTTTGTTTGATTTTTTTAAAAATTTTAGCCAATGTTTTTAACACCACAGATACAGTTGCTAAAAACAGTTTACACATTTGACATTGGTAAATGTTATATTTGTGTATTTGCTTAAGTTTTATAAAACAATCTGCAAAAACACATGGCAGCATATTATTCATAGATTTGAACATAAATCTTGCACATTCAATTTTTATTAAGTCATTTATCTGTAAGACATTAAATTCCCAAAATAGAAAATTTATATTTGTTGATTTTGATAAAAATAAACAGGCACAAATAAAGTATAGGACCTATCAACGTTTTATTAGCTCTTCCTCAATTGACTATCAAATATTGGATTTTGGATTGAAATAAAGCAAAGTAAAAAGTTTTGAAGTTGCACAATGTCTAAGTTTACATACTATGCCACAAACTTTAGCCAGCTCCTGACACAAATTTGAAATATGATATTTCTGTGTCAAGCATTCATCTAAAGCAGTGCTTCCCAACTTTTTTTGGTCATGGACTATATCCACATCAGCAAAAGGGTTTGCAGATTCAAAGCACAACAGTCAAGCAAACACTATTTTAAGAAAATTAATTTATTGCCAATTTATCAACTGTTTACATATATTCAAAAGAATGTCAACACTAACTATAATAATGAACAGATAACCAAAAAACAAAATAAAAGTTAGGAAACACCATAGCAATAGAGCACACAATCTGAAATTCAAATTAAAAAAAGCAAAGAAAGCAAATTTTAATGGAAACCTTGTCCCTGAACTTGCATCACTAGTTCATCAAAATTAGGTTCTATAGTTGATAATGCACATCTGATATTCTCTTCTGGTCATAATTGGTTGCAATACTAGGTTTTAATCATAGTTAGTGGTGAAATCCAGCTTTACAAAGGTATGTGGTTGGAAAAGGTATTTTTGTTGCCTGCCAACAGAGATTGGGAAGATTTGGTTCCATTGTTTGGACATTTGCCCGAAATGAGTTAAACATTGTATTTGTTTCTGCACAGCTGTTGACTTTGCAATTCAAGAAGCTGTTCAGCTATGTAATCTATTGCTATACAGACTTGCAATGCTGGTGTATTAGAAGGACACTCAGTTAAATTTTGTACTGTAATCATGAGGAACATATTTATCCAATTTGCAAGAAACAAAGAAGATGCTATAGAAACAATTGACAAATGCCATGTAAATGAAATTCTTCTACAAATTCATTTAATGATTAAAAAACTGCTATCTTTTCTTGTTCCATTTGATGCATTTACAATTTCACTTTAGCTTTAAATGCAACAATATTTTCTAACGCATCCAAAAATATTTTGTTTTTTTCTGCATAGAAGTGTTTAACTGATTTAGATGGCTGGAAAAATCAGCTAAGAATAGTAATTCAGTGATCCACTTGTTTTTGCTGAATCAATTAAGCAAGTTCATGTTTCTGTTCTTTTAGAACTGACTTCATTACATAGGATAGCTACCCTCTACAGTGCTTTTCCTCATGATAGCCAATGGATGTTTGAATGAAACAGAAGCCCATTGTATTTTGCTCCCAAATCCTCACACAACATTCAAAATAAGCAAGTGCACAAGAGGCAGGATTTGATATAATTGACTATAACTACAACTTCCTTAAAAAATGTTTTTTAAATTTCTTTTACTGTTAGATTTTCTTTTAAGAAAACTATGAATAACTAAAATGTTCTTGTTTTCCTTTTTCACAAAACTCATAAAGCTTTTTTGATTATCATTATAGCCAAAGTCCCATCAGAGCATACAGACACACAAATCAGTCCATAAAAGTTGATGTTCTTCAAAGAGATTCACCTTTTTTTAATATTTCTTCCCCTTGAGTTATTTTTGAGAAGTTGATGGCAAAAAAGAAATTATTCTAAATAGTCATCAGTAGCACAGTATCGCAAAAACACCTGAGTCATTTCATGTCAGATCAACCAGGTTATTTAACCCAAGGTCTCAGATTTTGTTAAAATTGTATCTGGGTGATGTAGATCTTATCAGGGTGACTGTAGATAACACCAATCACCAATTTTGTCAAATTGTTAAGCAAAATTTTTACCCAGAGATTTTCATAGTTCAGGACAACAATTGTGAGATCAGTGCACTCAACATAATTCAATTTATTATTCAAATAAAGTGCAACATCTCCAACTTTGCTATAAGAATGTTTGTGTAACCTGAAATAATCTAGTATTGAGAAATTGTAAGTAGAATTAAGAGTAAGTTTTGTTTCAGAGACAGCTCAAATGCCAGGAGTATGCTCAATGATGTTAATACATTCTTCTACACTTGCCTAAAGCTTTTTGTATTAAAATGAATTAGAGAAAATTTGTTTTTGACATCAGCATAGAATTTATGCAATTAATCATGAGTGAAATAATCCTCATTTTGTTCTTGCAGAAAGTATTATCAAATTTTAACTTAATGATGTATACTATTACATTACCAAACTGTTCCTTAAATGTATCACAATCTCAAAAATATGCAACTGTTACAAAAATATGTATCATTACTATTAGTAAGTTTTCAGAATTGTTTGAGAGTTAAAAATGAGCATTTTAAATGCCATCAACATAAACAAATATCACAAAAAATTGAATTTTGATTATTTTTACAAACCAATTTGCAATGCAAACACTGATCTATTATAGTAATTGAGGGTTTTATTTTCAGGAAAAAGAAATGTACAAATTGAAATTTACTGCATTTTTAAAACATTGGCAAATGTTAATATTTTTTATGAGGCATTGAGTCATTTTTTTTACTTATATATTATCATTAAAAATCTAAATGTACTTTTTTTTTTCATATTTACACTGTGATGATTGTATAAATAAATCTTTTTCTAGAATCTTATATATTATCATTAAAAATCTAAATGTACTTTTTTTTTTCATATTTACACCGTGATGATTGTATAAATAAATCTTTTTCTAGAATTTAAATTTTCTAAAAAACAAGTTATTCACACCTGGAATTTCAAACTTTTTTATTACACTAGTCAACAAATTTTCACATAATTTTTAATCAGAAATGCAAGTAAACTTTTTGGATGAATTTTTTGCACTGATTTCAAATCTGCTCTCGTTTTTTTCTAGCACATCAGATTTTTATTTGCAATTTAGTATTTTATATGTTTGATAGTATGTTCTTTTAATTAAACCAAATTTTGTTTTGAACTAGTTTGTTCAAACTGTTCTATAAATCCTCATTATGTAGCATAATAATATTTTTTTTTGTACTTTAGCAATGTTTTGAACACAAACTACAATTCTAACCAAAAATGTTACAAATAAACATTAGCCGATTGCTTACATTGTTATGATTTTAAAGGTGGCATTACAACTCTTGTATACACTGATGCAACTTATGAACCAGTTGTTCTTCACAAATCCATAGATCATTTTGATTCCACTATATACAATATGACATACAGAGCTACTTTATTGGTAGGAAGATAATTACGAATACCTAAGAATACTTTAAATATGAATTTTGCTTGTAAGAATGGCTCTGATCATCACGGTCTGACATCCAGCAGTAATCACCCATCCTTTCTTCATTCCAGAAACCTTGGTAGCACACCTCCATTGCTTGTATATCCTGGTGAAATTGTTCACCTTGCTCATCACTGACCACACCAAGGTTTTCAGAAAAAAAGTCCAAGTGTGAGTGTAGAAAATACACCTTTAAGGACATGCCACAACTTGTGATTATCTGTAATTAATCTTATTTTTCATTAAAGATAATGGCTTCTTTCATGTTGAATGGGTACTGTGCATCGTTTTACAAACAGGTATGACTGAAATCATAACACTTGTTGCAACATGTAATTCTGTAATTCTGTTTCAACATGTAATGACTTGGTATATATAGTCATTTTTTATTGCACCATAAAAACACAATCACAAAAAAAAACAGTTGGATTCAAACTGCTTGTACCAATTAAAATCAACTTGCATTTATTAATAAAAACTGACCTATGGCAATAAAAAAGTGGGGTAGCAAATAAACAACTTTGTCCATTATTTCACTTGTCTGAAATAAACAAATAAAAAGCAATTTGACATTTTATTCAAATACTAATCTGAAAGATATAAAAAACAATTAGACTCAGTGCCTGAACCAATAATAGATTTTCTTTCATGATGTTCATCAAATAGATGTGCACAACATTATTTTTAAAACACTTGTGCTGACAAACCAACTATGGAATAGCTACACATTATACACTGATTTAAAGGAGACTATTGAATTAATCTTGAATCTGTGATTTGTCTAATCAGCCAACAAACTTTATTATTATTAAGTTTACTTCATTAAAAGAGTTTAAAAGTATCTTTTAAGAAATTTATTGTTGTTGGAAAATTGCAGATAATTTTTATTGATTTTTTTCACAGCATCATTGACAAAGAGTTTACTTAACAAATGATTTGATTGTTTAATATTAGTACCAAGCAATGTAATTTAAATAAAAAACCACATGGTCCAGTGAAGGTTTGTCGCTGCATATTTTTGTGTTTCCTTTTGTACACATTAATCATGAGCAATTTGCCAGATGAAACATCATGTGTGACATCAGTGTTGTGTTATATCTCAAGAGTTGTGCAATCTGTAATTTTTTTTTTTATATAATTTATTATTTTGCTACATTGCTTTAAATAACCATAAATGATTTTTAGGTTATTAAGACATAAAATGGTTTAGATTTACAAATATTAGCAATATGTTAATGAGCTGTTAATTAATTTGAACTGACTTTGCATGGTATTAATAATTTTTAATTATTTTTCGGCTGTTATCAACAGGTAAGCAATTGAGGTGCTTAAAGACTATTTTCATTGCACATTTGTCCAGAAAATTTTTGGGGAGAAAAAGAAGAGCAATATATTTTTACTATAAAAGGATGAGTATAGGGAATCACTCTTAACTCTGCCACTGCTTTAATGAATATAACCAAAATCACTTTTGGCCTGCAATATATTCAATTGATCGAGAAAATGCACACACAGGGGTAATTTGAACTCTTACCATCGAGGCAAATGACACATTACTGTGCAAAAGTACAAAGACTCATTCGATTTCGACCAATATCACATTGGTACTTCGCTGTTTACAACTGCATTGCGCTAATTTTCAACAGCCAGGACAATTACTGGTGAAAATTGACTTGGTAAAGTGCAAACAATAATCAAGCTAGCTAATTTGAGGAAAAAAAAAATTTTTATCTAAACACAAATATTAGAAGATTGAAAGCATAGTTTGGGGGCCTCAATTTGTAAGAGAGAAAAGGTAATCTTGTCATAAAACAATAGAAAAAAAAAATTTTTGTTTCATAACAAACACATAGCACATTATGGTAAAAAACAGTGACAAGAAAGCTGCAACTAGATCTTATTGCCATTGTGTCCAGCAGCTTCTTACATCAGAGTGTTTCAATATTTGTTTTAATTGATTAAATGCTTGATCTTAACACACAAAAAGCAACAAAAATAAATTTAGCATAGCTCTATAGTGAGTTCAATATTTTTTGTGTGGAATTTTAAGTTGTTTATAAGAACAAGAATTTAAATTTTTTAAAATTGAGTTCAATACTTGAAATTTTTTAACATCATAACTGTCTGGAACAGCACAAACAATGATTCTAATGGAATTAATGGCATAAACATCAGATGCCTAAAGTACCCAGGATCTATTGGCATTTGATACCTGACAAACGCAATATCAATGCCTTAAAAATATGCTGCAATCATCCCTGTTTCAAAATCAACAAAGACCACAACATTTGTACCAACTACCAGCTGATATGACTCTTTTTGCCTACTACAAAAAATCATTTAAATCATAAATCTTCGAATTCAAAAACACAGTTTGGTGACCTAGTTGTTGATCACATAACAATGATTTTAAAAATATATATACATGCTTCATTAATTAATTAGATATGACTAGAAATGTTTAACAATATAACCTTGTTCCCACAGGTGATTAATTGAAATCGAATAAATTAAAATTTTTTTAAAAACTGATTCAAAATCTTTACAAATCTTATATGGATTAATAATAATACCATCCAATCATTGTGTTATATTCTTATTACTATATAGAAGTTTTTATTGGATTTTTGTATATTGTCTTAGGATATTTATTTATTGTCATTTGTGTTGCAATTATGCTGAACAAAAGAAAAACTTCAAGTTCTATGCTGGAATCATCAAAAAAATCAAGGTTACAAAAAACTTCAATTAGCAGTAATAGCTTCAGCAATGTTGATAGTTGTTATGCAATAAAAATGCCAAATGACTTTTATCCTTTTTGGAATATGTGCTTGGAATTAAACCCTAAAAATCCTCTAGGTAGGTATTAGGAATAAACCAATTTTTAGAATTTTGTTGAGTAAAATTTATAATATGTAAATAAAACAGTTTTTCTTTCATGCAAGTATTTGCACGACAATCTCTATTGTCTTGTCAATAAGAAAAAAGTAATTTTAAGTTGTCAATTTCAAATTAGATTTAGAATATATTACATAGTTTGGTTGCTTATGACCAATTTTAACATGCATAGAATTTAGATTGTAATTGTTAAACAAAAACTTGTAAAAAATCATACATAAGCTTTCATGAGTATATTGATTTGTGAACATAAACAAAACACAAATGAACATACCTATTGATTTGACTGATTGTATTGATGTGCAAAATTTAAATTTACATGTGTATAAATTATTTATTAAAATATTATTTTAATTAATTTTTAGATGCTTTTTCTATCATCAATCTAAAGTTGGTTGGACCATTTTATTTTATAAAAAATGATAAATCAATTGATCATTCTTTATCACCAGTAGATTATCATATGAAGTGGAGATTTTACTATGATTCTCCTGAATTTTTAACAGTTTTTATATCTGAAAATGATTTTTATCACATTGGATATTTTCGAGATAATCCAAATATAAATGAATGTGTAGTAGCTGAAAATTCTGGTAAAGATCCTATCATTTCAGTTATTGGTGACAACTTGTTTGCTGCAGTCAGGTATTCTACCTATTATTAAAAAAACTGAAAAATTTTGTTGATCATTTTGCTATTATTAAATTTGGCTGTGTTATAGCTGTATGCTCTTTTGGTGATTACTTTCTTTTCTCTCAAATGTCTCAGCTTAAATGATATTTATGTTTATGTCGATTTTTTCGGAGCCATAAGCTTTTCATGATGCTCTCATCAGTGGCAATCGCGTCAAAATGGGACGAACCAGAGAAAATCAAAGTATTTATAGTCTCAACAGTTGGGAGAAAGGTGCTGCAGTCTCGGAAAGGAGAAAGGCACAATTGCACAGTGTGGTGCAATACAGGATGTTCTCGGAAAGGAGAAACGCACTATGTGCAATTACCCAGGAGAAACACTGTTACTCGCAACTTAGGTTATTTGAAAAGTTTCAATGTGTAAACAAATTTCTTTTGCTTACATAAAACTGGATGTTTGGTTTTGATAAAAGTTGCCTCGAGTAGACACAGATGGAACGAGTTGCGTGCCACAGCAAGAATTTTAAAACGTTTGTCGTTATAGTTTGCAGCACATTGCTCGTTGTCAAGCAAATGTTGTCCTATGGCAGAGTATTGCAGTCCTATGGCAACTCTGCCATAGGACAACATTTGCTTGACAACGAGCAATGTGCTGCAAACTATAACGACAAAACGTTTTAAAATTCTTGCTGTGGCATGCAACTCGTTCCATCTGTGTCTACTCGAGGCAACTTTTATCAAAACCAAACATCCGGTTTTATGTAAGCAAAAGGAATTTGTTTACACATTGAAACTTTTCAAATAACCTAAGTTGCGAGTAACAGTGTTTCTCCTGGGTAATTGCACATAGTGCGTTTCTCCTTTCCGAGAACATCCTGTATTGCACCACACTGTGCAATTGTGCCTTTCTCCTTTCCGAGACTGCAGCACCTTTCTCCCAACTGTTGAGACTATAAATACTTTGATTTTCTCTGGTTCGTCCCATTTTGACGCGATTGCCACTGATGAGAGCATCACGAAAAGCTTATGGCTTTGAAAAAATCGACTTTGTTTAAAGCGATATTAAAATTCTGTACCACAAAGAAGCTCTTTATGTTTATGTGTTTGATTACTTTTTTAAATTTTAATAAGTTTACATTGTTTTAAAATGTACAGGTATAAAAATGGTGTCAAATTTGGTTTATCTTAAAATTGTGGTCCATGACATCCTGAATCTACTGTTTCTTTTCCAGTTTTTCAATTTTTTTGCTTGTTAAAATTGTGATCATCTCACATTAAAGATTTCATCTGTAATTTCAGGACTAAGCCAAACCTACTGTTAATTACTGTATTTTTTGAACCATAAGGCGCACTGTATCATAAAACTCAGTATCAATAATCAACTTCTAATGCTTTTATTTTCATACATAAGACACATCAGGTTATAAGGCACACCAAATGAAACCAAAACTCACTTTGTATTTTACTTTTTGAGAAAATTTAAGGATTTTAAGTGTGCCTTATGGTCCGAAAAATACAGTACCTTTTGTAAATAAATTCAAGATTTCTTTGATCAACTTGTATATTGCTTGGTTTCTATTTCTTATTCACAATTTCTGTATTATAGGAACAAGCTAATATGCTAAATAGTTTGGAAAAACAAATTAAATAATGTATTTTAAGGTTTTGTCACAATATGTTTTTTAGGTTGCAACTCATGAATGCTATGAAGAAGCTGCATGGTTTTGAATTGGATAATTTAAAAGCAATTTTAGAAAAAGTTCAAGAGCATGCTCAAAAGGTTTTCTTCTGTCACTTATATTCAGTAGAGTTAATTAGAGACACTTCATTGTGAAAAAATATTTTTTTAATTAAAGTTCCAAAATTAACTTTTGATTACTGGTAAAGAAATGCATAAGTTAGAGATCATTTATCATTGAAATCTTCCTTTATTATTATATTTTATTTAGTATTTATTCTTCTGAATAAATACTAAATAAAACAATGTATTGCAGAACAATGATAGAGATGGTATGTTGAAGAAAAACAATTAACCTATTATATTGACTTGTTTTATTAAGAGAACTAATATTGCTGTCCAAGTAAAATTTTTATTTGGCTTTTAATGTTATAGAATGAGATGACTTACAGTTAGAAATTTTTGTCAAGATGCAAAAACATCAGAAAGAGAAATTTGAACCAAGATTTGTTTGATCACATTTGCTATCAAAGTGAAACAGGACAATGTATTTTTTTCATAGATCTAATCTAAATCTTTTCATATCACAAATATAAACAACACTAATAATAAAGCAATGTAGTGACTCCATTTGGCATTGCAAAAGTTTCATTGCTTAACAGGCATGTTTGGCACTGACAAAGCAAACCATGGCAGTGCAATAAGTGAAAGTTGGTGTTGAACTTTTTAGGAACACATCTATCCAATAAGCAACTGTAAGGACGTACACTAGCAAAAGCTAGATCTGGATTGGTGCCAGTGTTCCAGCAGGCAGAGTAAAAGCTGGCAACATTCTGGCATTGTATAAGAGGGCAAGACTATTAATGCTTGCCTAGCTGCCAAGCATTCACCATCCAGGCTGTTATCATCATAACCCCAATGTCACCTGGGAACAGTTGAAATCACAGGCATAAAGACAGGGCTGAGGAGACACTGGGAGATCAAAGAATTGCAGTCACATTAATGGAGGTTTGTAGACATTGACTATTTTATAACCATCAACATCAATGCACAACCTCTCAACCTTTAATGTTGGTGGAAATTGGTTTAAAAGCGTATACCTTAGTTGCTTGTGGAAAAACATGGCAAAACCATGCTTCCTGCTTAAAGGAAGACCAGCTAATTGGAAGCCTAGAAGTACTGCCTTCTCTGCATTAGCCCATTGGGTCTTGTTTAGTAGGATGACAAGTGCCTCAAACTGCAGAGCAAATTAATGAAGACAATATAACGAGCAAGATAATGGAGACTGGAGATGTCTCAAGTTTAGCTGCTACAGTTTTACTTGCCAAACTTGACTGGAAGTAGAGGGATCAATGGTCCAAAGCAGTTCAGAGCATTGACTTTTCACACTCTGGTCATAAAGCATCAAGAGTATTTTGAACAACCTTAACTGGTATGTCCATGATACTCTCATCACTGTTCCATTTCAGCTGATGCTATTGCAACTCAGCTAGTCAGAAATGGGAGATATGTTGATCAGAAGTCATGACAACTTGTTTCTCAAGAAGTGGACCTTTGGAGGGCCACAACACCAGACCAAGTGAATACCTCTAAAACTCTTCACAGAGAGAGTTCACTGCTGCCCTCCAACACTTAAAACCAGGTAAAGCTCCAGGGGTGGTTTCATCTGCCCAGGCTTGTTGAAGCTGCTTTGAAGTCCTGGTTATGTGACTTTCTTTTCTCTGGTTGCACCAACGCAAAATTTTCTAGATCTGGAGAAGAGCACTATGTCACTTATAGTTGCGATTCCAAAGCCTGTGGAGGACCCATATCTCTGTTCTGTGTTTCCTACAAGATCCTTGATAGTCTATGCCTGCATGGAATCAAATTGATCCACTGCTCCCTAAAGAGCAGGGTGGGTTTTAATGCAATACGAGGTGTGTTTGAAAAGTATCGGGACTGTATGCTTTGCACAAACAACACTTGCAACAGTGATAAAAGCTTTGTTTTTTAAGATGGAGCAATGTCTTGTGGTTGTAAAAATGTAGTTTCAGCATTCTGACAACCATATGCTTTTTTACAGGCTTTTCTTGAAAGGTGCTTTACTGTAGTTCGTTTTGGGATAATTTATTTAGTAAATATTTTTTTCTTTTTCTTCTTTTAACAAAAATGAGCATTGAACAAAGAATCAACTTGAAGTTTCTCGTTTGACTTGGAAAAACTCCAACTGAAACATTCAATTTGCTCCAAGAAGTTTACGGAGATGCTACGATGTCAAGAACTCGGATTTTTGAGTGGCACAAGAGGTTCAGAGAGGGAAGAGAGGATGTGGAAGATGATCCTAAGAGTGGAAGGCCAACAACAAGCAGAACAAACGAAAATGTTGAGCATGTGAGAGAAAAAGTGCGCAATGACCGCCGCCTTACTGTTAGAATGATAGCAGATGAGTTGAGCATGAATAGTGAGAGGGTGTGGAGGATCATTACAGAAGATCTGGGAATGAGGAAGGTTTGTGCGAAAATGGTACCAAGGTTGCTGAATGATGGGCAAAAGGAAAATTGTGTGCAAGTGTGTCAAGACATCCTGAAACAACTTGAAATTACACCAGATCTGCTGAGTAGAGTTGTTACCGGTGATGAGTCGTGGATCTTCGAGTACGACCCACTCACCAAACGGCAGAGCCTTGAATGGAAGAGTGCATCCTCACCAAGACCCAAGAAAGCAAGGCTGTTCAAGTCCAAAATTAAGGTGATGCTGATTGTTTTCTTTGATGTTCATGGAATTGTTCATCTAGAATTCTTGCCACCGGGCCAAACCATTAACCAGAATGTTTACAAAGACATCTTGCGACGTTTGATGCGTTCGGTAAGGGAGAAAAGAAGAGAATTGTGGGAGACAAAGTCATGGCTGCTTCATCATGACAATGCTCCTGCTCACAATGCCTTAAGCATACGACAATTTCTTGCAGAAAATAACATTGCCGTGCTGGAGCAACCACCCTACTCGCCAGATCTGGCTCCCTGTGATTTTTTCTTGTTTCCTAAGCTCAAGGGAGTCATTAAAGGAACCCGTTTTCAAGACTCAAAAGCCATAACAACAGCCATAACGAAGGAACTACGAGCGATCCCAATGGAATCTTTCCAAAAGTGCATAGAAGCATGGCAACAGAGATTAGAAAAGTGCATTCGAGCTCAAGGAGATTACTTTGAAGGGGACAAGTTGTAATTTTTACGTGGCATTTCAAATAAAATAATTATTTACACAGTCCCGTTACTTTTCAAACAGCCCTTGTAAGTCAACTGTGGATCAATTCGTTCTGCTGACCCAGAACATTGAGGATTTCAAGGCCAAAAAGGCCAGTGCCATATTTGTCAATCTGATCTTACAGCAGCATATGACACTGTCTGGCACCATGGCCATATTTGCAAGCTGCTGAAGCTTTTGCTGAATAAGCAGATAGTCAAAATGATCATGGAGCTTGTCTAAAACTGAAGCTTCGCCCTTACTACCAGTGACAGAAAGTAAAGCAGGCTTTACTGTCTGAAAAATGGCATTCCCCATGGATTGATCTTGGCTCCCTTTCTTTTCAACATCAATATGTACAACCAGCCCTCCATGATTTCCAAAAAGTTTACATATGCAAATAATCTAACATTATTGCACTTTTTTGGAAATTAGAAGGACTTAGAGGGGACTTTAACCTGTACTTTGCCACTGTATTTTACAAAGCTGCAAGTTTTTTGATTCTTACAGAACTAGTTTTTTCATTGCCAATGTACAACCTGCAACCTGCAAAGCAAAATTATGGGGCTCACGAAAATTTTTGGTTTTGAAATGGATGATGGCTCTCGCCATTTGTATCATTGTTGAATAGTTTTTTTGCCTTACAGCTGAACTTCTTGAATCTAGATAGTGATTGGCAAAATAATGGAAATGCCAAAAATACCAAATTATTGATGATTTGCAATGAAACTTTATCGTTTCTGTAGTAACAAACGGATAAATGATGAGTACGCACGTCTGGCCTGCCGGTTAATCTCGTACGCATTTGGCCTGACAGCAAAAAATATTGCACACTAGGTTGTCCGCTTTAGTCGTTTTTTTCTTAAATCGTTTAGTTTATATGATTTTTATGGGGCAAATCTACTGTAGGTATTGCATTTCTTCAGATACAATGCAGTTAGTGGTTTTTGCTTCTTAATAAATCTTTTATGCATTCCCAGAGTATGAAAATAACAAAAAATTTGTTTTGCATTGTCTTTCGGTGCTGATTTGTCCCCTAAAAACCATATTAAACTGAGCGATTTTTCAAAAAAGCTGCTAATGTAAACACCCTGTTGCACACTATTAGTATACACTCTCGGCCTGATGCTGTGATAAGCCTTACGTACATACAAACGTCCCATTCCCCCAAAGTTTATCACTTTTAATAATATAGGAAGAAAGTTTTTTAAGCGATTTTGTCTCGAAAAGGTCAACCAAAACGAATGTTCACCTCGTAGCACACTATGTTCGTGTACACGCTTAATATGTTTATCGTATAAAATTGAAACACCCTAGTAATTTGAAAACAATTTTGAAGCCTCTGGTTCTAATCTACTCTTAAGTGTTCATTTTGTATAACCTTTTGTTAATAAGCCCTGGCGATTTATTTTGTGCCCCATTTTTTTTGTGATTTGACAGCTACTAATTTGTTTCCCTTTCATCCAGCAAAAAACAGAAATTTAAAATCTTTTTAATCTTTTTTTGTATACAGGAAAATTTTGATTTGAAAATAAAGAGCAGTTTGGTTTCCTCTAGAAAAAAAAAAGTGGTCGCCAATTCATTTCATAAAGCTGGAATTGTAGTTCCTATTGTCAATGAAGTTGGGTATCGACCGTTGCCTCACAATAACTGTAAGTAAAAAAATTATTGCTGCCAAGCTGTAATGCCAATCATTCATGATCTTCAGAGTATATTTTCATATTTTCAGTGTATTGTATACTTTAACATTTTTTGGAAGCAGCAAAGGTCATCCAAGAGTAAGAGTCTAGATTGATTTCTTTAATAGTTACGTGATGGCGTCTCTCAGATAGCTTTTTTAGATTTGGTGGAGAGGAAACAACACTTAACTGTTTACTTACCGTATGCATAAAAAGAACTCAAAATTTCCTACTTTTTTTGCGTTTCAAACCCTTTCAATTTATTTTCTTTAATTTTTTTGGGACTCTTTTATCCGTAAAGTTTGATGACAAGAAAAAATTACCTACTAACCTAAAATACGATTTTTTAAATTTCTACAGAAGTAGGCGGCTGCATCAAACCAGTTTTATTACGTTGTAACATCACCGTAAATAGCTAAATCATGCTACTACATTTTTGATCATGAAAAAATTATCGGAATAACGGCGCACTTGACTACTCAGCAATTCAAGTGTAACGCTTTAATTTGTTTAATTTCTTTTCCATCCAAATTTTGGTTTATTGTTCAGCATTTTCAAAGAAGAAAGTTTTTGATTGATTTTACCAATTTTTTTCCAACAGTATCATTTGATTATGTTGGTTGAATCGTGCTTTCGCAGGACACATAAAATAATATTCTAAAGACAAAATTTAAATAAAAACAAAACAAATCACCAGCAATCTCTTAATCGTTATGATTTAAAATGAAATTATTAAACCTTGGGTGTTTTTTTGAATTGTTCTGCGTTTACTGAACTAGAACCATGCTATGTATTCACAATTTTAAAAATTTATGTATTCACAATTTTAAAAATTTAAATTCAATTCTAGTTTTAAATGCACATTTTTTGTGTTCATTGGATCGTCAGTAATGGCTGCAACTCGCTTAGAATTAAGCTGAAACGACCTTCGAGTTTTAATACTCGATAGTTTCTCCAATTTGCATAAAAATTCAAGTGAAATGATTCAATGACCGTGTTACGAACAACACTTTTTCAATTCAATTTTATTGTTGTTTGCATGGACTAGATTTTTTTTGCTATTAGTTTTGTTACATTTTTTTTAATTTTATTTTTTTGATGAATAATTTATTGGTTTTTTTTTTAATGAAAAAACAAATCCGTTTTTAAAGAAAAATCCGCATATTCCGGATTAGAACTTAATACTTAAATCGAGAATTTTTCTCTTTTAGTTTGTAACGGTGTTTTGAAATTAAATTTTTAAATTTGTGTGCGTTCATCAATTTTCAACAGCTACTGTCTTTAGTGCTCCATACTGTCCAAAGTAGTTTTATAATGTAGGTATGTTTATTCTATTATCTTTGGTTTCCGTATCGTCTTGATACCTTTTTTTGTGACCATCTTGGAAGCCACACATCATCTGATCGACGTTGATTTTGATTCTTTATATTTACTTTATTACTTCTAAAGCAGACCGAACCCAAAACTTTCGTTAGGCTCCGTCCATACCTTCTTATAAGTTCGGCGTGTATCTGCACAACGTTTGACCTAAACAGCACAGCCATAGCCAAGATGCTGTCGTAACAGTGTCAAACTGTTGGGGATACTATCAGATATATGGCCGGCGCTGGAATCTGGAGTTAAATTCTATTCTAATTAGTGTTGCTAATTCTTATATATATGTATATTTAAATTTTTGTATAAACTGCAGTAAAGCTGAAGCAATTATTCAAAAAAGTGGTTACTTCTACTGATGACGACGAAAGATTAACAGCGTTTGAACCTATTCAAGAAATGATAAACTATATTCAATTTGCTAACGACGAGTGTGACTACGGCATGGGGTTAGAACTTGGGATTGATCTTTTTTGCGACGGATCAAAGTAAGCATGTTGGTAAATTTCCGGTTGTCATCTTGTATGCTTGAGGCTACCGTTTAAAATCCTTAACAAATTTTCACGAAATCAAATTTACTTATTAAAATGTTTAAAAGCAATAATTTAGTAACTAATCGATTGCTTGTCTTCCAGACTAACAGAATAATGGTAAAGGGGTTAAAATTGGAGCAACCAGCCAGCGATTACTCTGCGTATTTTTCAAGATGACAAAATATTGCTTTCCGTTTGAGTTTTATAGATATGTCTGGTGCAAGGCTGTAGTGTCGGTGTCGGCAGGTGTTGGCATTTTAAGAGGGTGTCAGTGTCGGCAAATTTCTCCCGACACCAGTAGTTATAACACTAAATACAAACGAAGTCGGTTAATTGCAAGTCGTTTAAAGGGATAAGTCACTTTATCGAATACGAATCTGAAATCCTGAACCAAATCCTTATCTAACATTAAGTAAAAATTGTTAACATTTGTTATTTTATTTGTTGCGTCACATTGTTTTGTATTTAACTGAATTATTTCAAATTTGTGTAAGCCATTCGATATTTATTTTTAAAAATCATCTTATGAGGGGTTAAGGAACCCGAAAACGTTCATGATATTTTGTAATAAAGCTTAAAACTTTATGAATGCCCTACTGCTGCTTGCCATTGTAGTAATATGGCTGAAAAGAATATACTCTCTTCCAAGATTATAATATTAAGTAAAAAAGTCGGCTAATCGCAAGTCGCTTAATTGAATAAGTCAAATTATCGTAAACGATTTTTATTTCAATGGCGATCTTTGGTGTCGGCAAAAAATTGCCGACACCACAGCCTTGGTCTGATGTTTAAGAGCTGCTTGATGAAACCTTCCTGAAGAGGAAGTGATGAAAAGTATCTAAGAGCACTACGACATGATGAGGTTCGGAGTTGAATTTAGATCGCGTTTATGACGCTCGTCGGTCACTCGCTGATTGTGCTTATAGGCCACTAACTGATTAGTTTAGATTTTAAAATTTTTGTAATTTGATGTCTTGGATGCAATACAAAATAATTAAATCTTTATTACTTAAAAATCGAAACATGTTTTATTGTACCGATTTCTAAGCAATTTAATTTAATAAATTTATCGGTTCACCCAACATTTATTACTCGTACAACATTTATTTTTAAATTAAATCCCAACATTTATTTTTAAATGGTTGTCTAATATTACTTTTATTACGAAAGGATGATTTTAAAAATTTCGTTAAATATTTTTCAGATACTTTTTTAAAACTTCTGAGAGGTTATTAACCATGGCTTATCAGCTTCTGAAAAGAGACTTGTACGCTCAAATTTCCAAAGCTCACTTTGCCGATCGACGTAACGAAAATTTTTCAAGGATTTGATGCATTAGAAATGATCATAAAAAGAAAAATTCTTGTTAAAAATCCATTCCGTAACCTGTCTAGTTTTGTGTTATCTTTCATTCATGCATAAGATACTGGACGAAAATTAAGTTTCTTTAAGCTTTGAAAATTTATTAGTTTTTACGGTTCTAAATCGTAACTATGCGACCTAACTAATTACTCAGTAAAACAATATCAGTCTAAGTCAAGGGTCATCAATTTGATAAAAACCGGATAATAAACACCAAGAACCGAACAGTGGCGTACGCAGAAATTTGTCAAAGTCGGGTTTTTCTGGTGAAGACCCAAAAAAGGGTAATATTCATTTTAGTTCAATCAATTCTGTGTACTAGGAGTTATTTAAAAAAAATTCGCGGCAATATTCGGCGGGCCGGACAAACTAACCTCATAGACCATATCTTGGTTACCTTTGGTTTAACTCTAACTGGCCGAAAAATAAGTACGGATAACTAAATAAAACAAGTTTAAATAATTCGATTGTTTTGTGCATAGTAAACACTTTTTTTTGTCTTATGCTTGATTTCAAATGATTTATGTGTCTAATTGGATACAAAAAAGCTTCACTTTAATTTTTAACGAAAAAGACCTCGTTTTTTCGGATAAAGTAAGGTAAAGTCGGGTGATAAAAACTGGCTTGTTTCCAAAAAATATTTTTTGCTGATTAAATGTCATACGTTACTTCTGTAAAAGCACTTCGGGCTCTTACTTTGCGGTGTGTATTTTAGGACACGCCGTTTAATCCTCTCCGCTACCTGAAACAGAGAAACTTGGGGTGCAATCGCCATGTGTCCACGTGTGCAGTGTAACACTAGATCCATTGTTCTCCAGGTCTACTATCTTCAAACTTTTCAAAACAAACAACGTAGATGTTGTTCTCTGTGTCAATATTTTGATTATTTTGAGTTTGAACGCCCAATTTCTTACTTTTCACAGACCCCATGTGTCCAGCACATTCTTTTGCTTTTCGTTTTTTTTGCTTTTTTTCAGGATCTCTGTTACTGGGGATGCATGCAAAATCATGCCTCTCTATTGTCGTGATTTGCTTTTTTTAGGCTCTTAATGTTGCGCTTTAGTGATAAGTCATTGATCAAGTTTTCTACACTTGTTTGAAGAGGTTGTGTTGGAGTTTGGAGTCACTACTGGAAGTTTTACCAACGTCAGACACTTCAATAGCTTCATGGATGTTTTCAATTGATTCGTTTTGTTGTGAGTTCTCGTTATCAGCAATAAAATCTTCGGGCGTAAATATATTCCGGTTGAAAGGAAAGATCCCAGTTGCAGCAAAGCTAGACATTGCCAACTCCATTCGACAATTAGATACCGGTAGATAAGCTTTACTGAAGATGTCTGCAACTCTGCTTGGCGTCAACACTTGTGCGGGATTTTGCATTAACCAAAGACAAACGTTTTCCGCATAGTTTATTTTGAGGGGCTTGAAAAACAAAACATTTAATGATTGGATACGATGCGTGACGAATTAAATGCCATTTTCACGCAAAAAATAGGAAATCTTTAAAGAAATGTGACTGCTGTGGTTGTCAGCGATAAGAAGTACGAGGTTTTCAGGAGAGCATTTGGTGAAATTTTTAAAATGAATGAGCCATTTTCCAAATAAGTCTTTATTAACCCATCCAGATTCGGAGCAATCTCCAATAGAGCCGACCGACACATCATTCATAAGATGTTCCGCCATTCTTAGCCTTTTAAAAATGAACATTGGCGGAACAAAACTTCTGGTTGCCATCATGCAACAAACCACTCCAGTGTTGGTTTCTCTTTCTCCACTTGTGCCTACTATTACTCTTGCTTTGCCACGTTTTGCCAGGGTCTTAGAAAGTCTTGCAACTGTTGAAATTCCCGTCTCATCTACGTTGTATATTCTAGGAGGCATAGGCACCGAGCTTGACTTTTTTGCGGGTGTGCAAAATTTATGACGTCATAAACTGTATAAAAAAAAAAAATCATGGTGATCTTTAAAAAAAAGTCTTCCCTTGAATTCAGTTTTATTGTTTAATTTTCGTCCCAAAATCAAGGTGTTCTCTAAAAAAAAAAAGGTCTTCACTTAAAATCAGTCTCCGATTTCCCACTTTTCGTCCCAAAATCATAGTGATCTTTAAAAAAAATCTTCACTTCCTGATTTGAAGTGAATTATAACCAGAAAACTGGAAATCGTCGCTGGGCCACACCAGAACTTTAAGTTGGCCGCGGATTGGACATCTCTGGCAATAAAAAACAGAACTTGCGACACTTTTTGCAAGGGTGCATTTCATATTTACACTGCAGATCTGCGTGAAAACTGTTGATTGTGTAAAATAAGCAAAGAAATTAGCGGGTGTGCAGCACACTCGTACTCGGCGCCTATACTAGAAGAATTAATTGCTAAAAAAGGTTCAAGGTTGTTAAAAAATTTTTCCACAGCTATTTTGTTGAAAGCTGTCGCACGATTTATTGATGTTCCTAATGGGAGTCGAACCAAAATTTCTGGATGTCTTTTCATAAAAGCGGCAAACTATTCTTTTCCAGCCATTTGTGCTTGTCGATTGAAGTTGTGTGAGACACCAGTATTTTCTGCAAGCTATGAAAAAAGGTTAAAGTAAAAAGGTTAACTTCTTTATAGCCAATAAATTTTACCTGATAAGCAAGTTTTCAAAGATCTCTTGCTGTGGTTCTAAATAAAGAGCTTTCTATTTCCAAAACGTGCTTTACCAAATCAGCTTCCAGATCTTTAAGCACAGGCTTACTTCCTAAAGGAAGTTTTTTCGCTAAAGTTTGGGACTAATTTCGGTATAAAGTTGTCCGGGGTATATTGTATTCTTTTACGGCTCCCGCAGCGACATTACTTTTTTTACGCTTTCAATAGCTCTTAATAAACTTTCTTCACTCTATTGAGCTCTTTTTAAGTGAAACACCGGTCCATACAACCCGAACTTAAGTTTTCCAATTTTTATCTACCGAAATGCTTATCAATAACTCAACTAGGCTCAAACAGTCTTCACAAAAACAAAACAAGGTAAAAACAAAAACTTACTTTTTTTAAACAGGAAAGCAAAAATTCTTGCAAATTTTTTTTATAAAAAAACACTAAAAAAACAAAACTTGCTGAACTACAAAATGACTGGACTTGAATAATCAGCCATTTGTAACAAGGCATTGTGAGTATCTTATAACTTTTTTACGCATTCGTTAAATTTTATTTTTTGGAAGGAAGATATTAGCTGTCCCATATCACCGGACTTTACCCAAGAAAAACCTTGTAATAAGCGGGTTTTCTAAAAAAAATTTTGAAAATCTAAAATACATTTAACGAAAAATACCCAAAAATAAGCACTTAACTAAAACAAGTATGTTACTTGGAAATAAGCACATCAAAATTTTCTAAAGCAATGTTTAAAAAATAAAGAGAAATCTTAGAAATAAGCACAAAATGGTAATCCTAACTATAGGCCAAGAGTTTAAAATGACTGTTTAAATATTCAAAAAATATGAAGCTTAGTTTGCTACGGTTAGTGCAAAAACTTGCACGCTTGAAACAAAATAAGTCGTGTTATTTAATTGTGTTTGTATATTAAATGTGCATCGTTAAATATTCTATTTTACATTTGTAAATTAGTATCTCAATGAATCTTCACAGTTGCTTTTTTACATTCTTGATAAGTATAAAGTTATCTTTGTCATTTAGCCAATGTTTACTGTGTTTTGCGTTGTTTTTTATCAGCTTTTAAATTTTTTAGAATTTTTAATAAAAGCGTTAAAAAATTTCACTTTTAATAGAATAAATGTTAAATAAGTATAATAAGATTTCTGTAATTGGCCACCAAAAGAAGCCAAGAAAAAGTGGCTATTTAAGCAAATTAGCTAAATATGCAAACAAATTAAAACTTTCTAAATTATGTCATTAAAATTTTTTTGCTAACAAATAATCGTGTGATGACGTTTTGGTTTTACTTGCTTTGAGATCTTACTCTTGTTAAACAAATGCGCGTCTTCAAAACTTGAGTTGGAAACTTTAAAAAAATAGCGCAGAGAAATTTCAAGTCAAGTGCTAGTGCAGCGAGTTTTTCGGACCGAGATTTAATTTGTCAGAATTAAACAATTTAATCTAATAAACCAGGGGTCCATGAGCAGTGGTTCCCAATCAGTAGTCCTTTTCGTGCACAAGATGAAAGCAATAAGTTAAGCAAAAGAAAAAACCCGCCATATGATTGAGCTTGCAAAGAATAACTAGTCTGTGCAAAGCTAGAAACCAAGCTCCACTCTGCAAATTAGCACGAAATGTACAGTAGACCATGTAAACCAGGAACATTTTTATTACTTTAAATGGTATGAAGTAATAAAATTTAATGCGACATTTTAACATTGTTTTTGTGTAGCTTGTCTTTAAAAAAATTTTGACAGACATTTTATTTTATTCTCCAATTCACGACGATTTCTTTACGTAGTTTTGATAAAAAGCTTTGTTGAGAAGCCAGATTGGGTTCTATAGTTGAGTATTGTTTGAGAGTGATAAAGCAGCTTTTTTTTCATTTCTGTATTTAATCTTCCTAACTCACAGGAAAGCATCAAAGACACTATACTAAGGCCAACTTTGAAGCGATTACCTTGATCTGCTGGAAATGCCAAGATATTGTTGTCCGGTCGAAATTTTCTATTTTGGTTTTTTAGCTTTTATTAGAGACATGACTGAAATTGTAAGCTGCTTCCGGGGACCGCCAAGCAAAGGAAAGTGTTAAGTGTCTTTCCCAAGGACACAACAGAATGGCGTTAATAGGTTTTAAACAGTGATTGTGTCGATGAAGTTTGCCAGATAAGTATACTAACTAAACTGATAAGTAACATTACTAAATAAAGTAGAAAGCATACAAATTAACAGAACGACTGTATACAAAATTTAAAAAAAAGAGATAGTAAAAACCAGCACTGGATGAGGCTCATAGGCGGAGTGGTCCCTGGTAATAAACAAAAATTGCGGTCTGACGGCTTTGGATGACGAAACTCGATGCTGGCTTAACAAATAAAGCCAGCATCTGATCCGGGCAGTACAGCAACCAGGATTAGTAAAGGGGTAACTGTTTGTGTCTGACCAAAAGTGGATAATGCCCTTCCAAACAACGACGACAACATCTCGGTTGTCTTTCTTGAAACCTGTTTAATCAATAAAAAATAAAAATTTAGAAAAGTAAATAAAATTTTATTGCAATTTTTGTAGAAGAAATACATGATTCTTTGAAGGAATTTGACTTTGATGTATTTCAATATTTTTCAATAAAGTTTTTATAGCACCAGTCTCGTTACTTTTCGGATACAACTCGTATATAGTTGACATACGATATAAAAAAAGTAAATTGAGATTTATTAATAAAAACACCAAAATATATAGTTGACATACGATATAACAACAAAGTAAATTGAGATTTATTAACAAAAATTACGATAAACAAAAATACCTCTGCTCAAACTATTATGAAGAAAAATGGCTTTCACTCTTCTATAATTGCCTTCTACAAATCTTCATTCTTTGACACATTTCTCTAAAAAAAAAACGTTTAAAAATACCACTTATTAAAAACAATTTTAATACTTTAAACATTTTAAATTAAAAAAAAAAAAAAAACAATTTTAATACTTTAAACTATCAATTATTTCAGCAATGAGAAGATTGGCAAAAATAGTTTTAAAAATCTTGCAAATGAGGAGTTAGATCTAAATTTGAAAGTTAAAGCACAAAGTGTAATCATTGTTCAAATTGCAATGAATTTTGTGGCTTGTATTTTGAGTGATTTCAGTTAACAATTTTTATAAAACATACAGTTACCAATTACTACTATATACTACATGACAAGTCATCAAAACAATATAATCTGGCTGAAAAGAATTTAACAGCAATATTAAATAAACATCTTTAAAATTTTTACAAAGACACATCTAATAACACATAAAAATATCAATTTTTTCTAACAAGTTTTCCTACAAATATAATCAGTGTCTAATAAATCTGATATTGCTCAATTTTTTTGCTTGGGTTGAGCAATTGGCCCCCTACTGGTAGGCCATGTTATGAACTCCAAGCAAAATCTTTGCACTGTCAGTGCATATTAATTCTTCTTTGTTAAAGACACATTGAAATCAATGTCAATAGTAAAACCTATAAAATGGCAAATAATTTTTAGGGTAAAAAAATTTTTATAAAAACTTTTAGTAAATTAAAACAATGCATCAAAAACTTTGTCAAATGGTAGTTGTTAAAATTGTAATGTTAAAAAAGTAACAGTACTCTAAAAGTTTACTAATCTCTTCTCACCTGTTGTGCACAATTTTTTTCTTCCAATCCATTACCATTTTTTTCCTGTTTAGACATTATCTATTCATAGTAAAATTGAACTTTTAACAATAACCTATAACTCTCGCTACAAAAAGATAATAAAATTATGACTTGCAACTGTATCAACTTAAGCAAATATGACATAAAAATTGTAAAAAATAAATCTTTTATTTAATGTCATACTAATGTGAACCTACTTTTGCAGTCCCCATCACCAGTGATGAGATTCAAAATTTTAAGAACAGGTTTCCTTTTGTGTGGAAAACATTAACAATAGGTTCCCCCATTATACAAAGATAGAGAGGTCTTAAGACTTCATTACATGGATTTGCTGAACTTAGTGACATTTCAATAATGGATTATGTAAACCCATGCAAACCACTGAATATCACCACTGCTCATCATTAACTTTATTTGATGACTTTTGATACACACTGGAAAAATTAGTTGTGCTTTTTTTAAGTACATTAAGTTCCTCAGATTGTTGTGCTTTACAATTTTACCTTGCTGTTTTAACATCAGGATTATCATATTAATCCATATTGAACCATTAAATTATAACTATCAATAAAAAATCAACCATATAACAAACAGTTGATATTACTTCAAAAGGTTATATAAAATATCTGTTCATTTATAATTCTTTATACGGTAAGTAATTATTATAGTGTTATTTTTAATTTCATTTTGACTTGAAAGCAAAAATAAATAATAAAAACATATAAGAATAATAGTGCAAATTATTTATTTAAATCAGACTCACGGTCCATAACAGAAATAAAAAGAAAAAAAAAACCATTGAAATATGAAACTTAAAGTGTTTAAAAAATCAAATTAGTTATGAAATCAGCCCCTATAAGCATAAAAAAATTTTTTATAATCAAAGTTTTACACGAAGAAAGTACACATATAGTTTACAGCAGTTTGACATCAAATAATAAGTAAATAATTTATATTTTCATCAATAGCAAGCATTTAAAAAAAAATTTTTTTACTGCAGTTTTTTTTACCTTTACGCTCATAGCCTTGGTTTTAAAGCACAAAAGAGTTTTTAAGAGTAATATTCTTACTATTCAATGTTATAATCTCATTTAATATCAAAAGCTAATCTGTAAACTATACTACGAAGAAGAATGTTTAGTATGCAGTATGCTTGCTTGCTATCAATTCGATTAACTTTTTTGCCCTACTCCGTGTTGACTTCGTGATAGGAAAAAGCGGAGTTATCAATCCCGTAGTTACTATCCCTAGGCTACATTTGGGTATTGTACTACTTTCCTTCATTGTTTCGTCATAGTGATTCTGAAAATGTTTGCAAGTTTGACATCAGGTTAGAAATTAGAGGTTAAATTTTTTGAATAAATGCCTTCTCCAAAACATTCCTGCGAAATTTGTTGGTAACAGTGCACATAGAAATCCCTTTTAGCTACCAAGCAACAATAAAAAATTCATGCATTATTGACCATTTCAATTTTGAACTTTGATATTCGCGGGCCCCCTAGATTCTTGCGAGCCCTGATGCGGCGCACCGGCTGCACCCTCCTCTTGTTGAGCCTGATAGCTGGAGCACCATCAGTGCAAATAGAACCAATCATATTTAAATCAAGATTATGCTTGTTAAAAAATCCTTTGACTAGTTTGAATACATCCTTCGCGGTTGTTGTCCATGGTAGTGGTTCACAAAACAAAAATTCTTTTTCAACTTTTTTTTCCTTGATAACGAACAAAGCAAATTAACTGACTGTAATTGGATACATCTGTAGATTCGTCCAGTTGAAGCGAGATTTTTAGTGGCGAAGCCTTGAAGTCCGAGATTAGTTGATCGCAAATATCAATACTGAGATCATTGATTCTTCTACGAACAGTATCATTGGACAACGCAATTTGTTTCGACTTCCTGGCAGCACCATCTCTCCCAAAATTATGTCAGCCATGTCAACCGCACAAGGTTTAATAACTTCTTCGGCAAGCGTGTGAGATTTCATTGCTTTTGCAATGCGATAACCTATTTTGTAGGAAGCGAGGAGATGAGGCTTTTTGACGCTAGTAAATTCCATTTTCGGAAGCGTCCCATTTTGGTCGTAACGAGCTCGTTTCGTTTTTAAAGTTTCAGCATTATATTAGCTTCAATTTCCCGATGTTTATTTTTGTAATGCTCACTTAACTTTGACAGTTTTAGACTAGAATTACAAAACACAACATCATAGAGAATGCATTGCAGCCTTTCAACTCCATCAACTGTAGTGGCTGTGAAACCAAACTGACTGTATTCTTGCCACTTCCTCACTTTGCCTTTTGACATGCTGCAGTGTAGATTATAAAGATCACGACTATAGTGACTATAATGATTATTATTAATAATTCACAAGATAGACCTTCACAATATTCTACACTCTTTTAACCTTAATAATGCTTCTCGTTGATAACCTAAAATCTTTTGCGTAAAAGAATCAAACAGCCGAAAGTATCCCAATTGGTCGATTACTGACTACTAATACTGCTGAATCTATTTCGGATCCCCCTCAAAACTACCTATCTCCCAATTACATACCTCCAGCGCTAGTTCTTTTTTTATGTTTCCATCATCAACTGATGAAGTAGCCCAATTAATTGAGAATTTAAACGATGAAAAAACAGTAAGAAGCAATGATGTAGAAATTAGATTTATTAAATATAGTAAATCAATTATTTCGCCTATAATTAGTGATCTATTCAATTTATTTGTCAACAAAGATGTTGTTCCGTTCCTAAAAATCGCCCCATTATGTATATTCACAATCTCCTGAAAAATCTCTTTGATTTCGCTTTGGTCCGGCTCAAATAGCCGAAAAAATAACGGTTTTATAAGTAATTTAAATATCTTACATTTATTTATAAGAAAATGGCAACATTGCTTAATTTCGTAATGTGGAGTAACTTCTAGACTTTCCGCCTGACCTGTTTTGACTATGACGTAATAGTGATTGTTTGTGATTAACTTGATTTGAGTAACTTTCAGAACGTTCGAGATACTCACGACCGTGTGATATAAATAAGGCTCGCTCGGAAGCATTATTATGATTCGTTGTGGTAACTTAGTATTGGAAATTTGTTAGCTGTGTAAATTCATAGCTTTTTGGCCGCAAGTATCTGGTTGCCTACGTTATTATGAAGAATTAAGCTACTGAATCTGTATTTGCTGTTGATTTATACTATTGTGGGCTCCTAAGTGGATTGGAGCATATTTTTTAATAAAGAAGTTTTTATGGTAGTCTGAGCTGTGGTTTAGCTAGACTATATTTTTGCTGTTACTGGTTCCTAGGGCAGATTCAGTAAGAAGATTTAAGAATTTTGTCTTTTGGTAGGTGGCCAAGTTTGCGTTATCGGTGAGGCCTTCTTAACAGGCACCGTAAGGTTATAAGATTAAAAAACGTACTGAGTTACTGAATTAAGTTCTACAAAAATTTAAATCAACTTCTACAAAATTTCAAAAAACTAAATTTGTGGAAGTAACAGATGTTTTTCCTAATATTCTTAAAATAGCTAAAATTATTCCCATATATAAAAAAGGTGATATAAATAAAGCTACCAACTATCGTCCAATAGCGTTATTATCTCAGTTCAATAAACTAATGGAAAAAATGATATTTTGTCGATTATATTCGTACCTTGAGAGAAAACAATTACTCAATGACAATCAATTTGGATTTCGATCTAATTCTTCAACTGCTTTCGCTATAAGCTCATTATATGATAAATTAATCAAAAACATAGACAATGGCCTTTTCAGCTGCTGTGTATTTTTGGACTTTTCAAAGGCCTGATCGATACTGTAAACCATAAAATCTTGTTATGGAAACTGCATAATTATTTCGGTATTAGGGCCACATGTTTTAAACTGTTTGAAAGTTACTTAAGCAATCGTTACCAATATACTAATATTCTTGGACATTATTCTAGCAATAACAAAATAACAATTGGAATCTAACAAGGATCCTGTTTAGTCCATTATTGTTTCTTTTGTATATCAATGACTTGCCTCTCTCTTCTAATTTTGATTCAATATTATACGCGGATGATACTGCAATGATTTTATCTGATTCTAATATTAATTCGTTGATAAATCGAGTAAACAATGAATTAAATATAATTGATTTATGGTTTAGAAAAAACAAATTATCTTTAAATTACTCTAAAACTAGCTTTATTATTTTTAATAAACAGCCAAACAAAACCTGTGACTATGAATTTAAAAATAAACAATAATCTTATTAGAAGAGTAAATTCTATTAAATATTTAGGAGTTCTGATTGATAGTAAATTAGTCAGAACATGCAAATTATTTAAATGTTGAGCTCGCCAGGTAGACTCGGGACTTTTTACTAGACTGCGTAGATATGTCTCAAATGAAACCCTCTGCTTGCTTTATTACAGTACGAGCGTATTATTTATTCTCGAATCAAATATGGTATCTTATCGTGGGGTAGGCTTACAGCTTCTAATTCGCTGCTAAAGAAAGTTGAAATTCGACTTAATCGCATTTTAAGGGTTATAACTAACAAATCGATATATAACACCTGTTGGAATGTTATACAGATCCTTGAACACATTAAAAGTAAGCAATATTTACAACCTCGAATTAGGTAAATTTATGCATCAACTGGAAAATAATAAATTACCTCATGTTTTTTAAAACTTTTTTAAAAAGATAAATGAAATCCATTCATATGAAACAAGATTAATTAAAACATCAACCTATTTTCTACCCCGTGTTACAAAATTGTTTGGCCAATTATTACTGTCTTATAGAGATGTAAAGCTTTGGAAAAGTATTCATCTCAGCAATAAAAGCAAGCATTGGTTTTCCTTCAAAAAATCATATAAGGATTATCTTACATCGAAGTATTGAGTCGCTTTCTTTTTTTTTTTGATTTTTTGCTTTAGCTTTGTGCTTTAAATGTTTCACGTAAATGTCTGTGTAAATTTCATGCGTAAATCTTGGCTAAAATTCCTTATGTAAATGTTTATATCAATTTCTATGTTTTCTGTCATTCTGCTGCGCATGTTTCCTTGTATTACTTTTTATTTTAGTTTATTTTAGTCGTCAGTGTGGTCGAGTGGTTAAAGCACTGGACTGATGATCAACATGGTCTCGGTTCAAAACCCACTTGCGCCATTCTGTTGTGTCCTTGGGAAAGACACTTTAGGGCACTTTCCCCTGCTTGGTGGTCTTGGCAAGCAGTTTTAAATTACAGTAATATCTCTACTATATTACTAGCGGACATCAATATCTTGGCATCTTCGGAAGCAGGCCGGGGTAATTGCTTACCCTATGTATAGCGCCTCCGTCGCTTTCCTGCGAGTCAGGAGGATAAATATAGAGATAAAATAATTTAAAAAAAATTAACTGATTGTATTAGGGAGCATCTGACTCGATAACGCATGTTCTTCGATGCTCCCGACCATTGGGCCAATTTTGTTTGCTTGCTGTTTGTATTTATATGTATTGTTGTGCGTATTGGTGAATAAACTATCTATCTATCTATCTGACTAACATAAAAATTAACGTAGGAAAAGGCGCTTTACGTGGTATAGGCAGACAATGAGTTTACACAGTAGGTGGGCAGAAACAGAATACACAGTAGGTGGGCAGAAGCAACATCCTAACCCTCACAGGTAAATCTTTAATTGGGTCGGTAATATAAATCTAGCTACAATTTGGCAGAGAAGTTCGCACCCAAGAAGTCCCTTCTCGCACCCCCTGGGAGTGCGAGCATCCCCAATTGAGAACCGCTGGTTTAGAGGCCCACCAAAGCTAAAGAAAGGGCAAATATAGCTTTTGTCATAATATTCTGATGTAATATACAGTGGCGATTCTAGAACTCAGAAAGGTTAACAAAATGAAATTTCGACAAACGCAATGTGTAAGTTACGTGTACTTGACGTTTGCTTTTCTTGCTTGCTAGCATACATCTTCTATGATCTTATAAAATTAAACTCTCCTAAATCCTTTTGTAATAATAAGACCTTAGTGTAAAATTATCCTAGTTGCTCGCGAGTCGCGCGTAACTTGTTTCACTAAAAATCATACAAAAAAAACCCGAGAAAATAAAACCTGGTTGTTTGAGTATGGAGTAATGCTTGAAATTATGCACACTGCTTTTAAAAATCAGGATTAATCAAGCAATCTCATGTTTTATTGGTTATTTTGAAAAGTCGTGGTCAATATGAGAAAAAGGATACAAATTTTATAGAAATTGAATAATGTGAAAGCAGCTCAATGAATGGGCCTTTCAAGAAGTCACCGTAACAATTTTTGGTAGTTTAAACTAACCGGGAATCTCCCCACAATACCAGGAAGGAATAAAAAAGAAACTAAAAGAAAAAGAATCTCTTTAAAAGGCACTATTAATCACAGAGAGGATTTCCGGATTAGTTTTATTATTCGCCAGGGTAATATGTAGATATGTATAATATGTTTTACTGATGAAAATCGCTCCCGGTCGCTTCTTGTGAGAGTGAGATTCTTTTTCTCTTTTGGTGCTGAAAGGGGTATTCCAGATTAATTTCACCAAAAAAAATCACTTATGGTGACTTCTTGAAGAGACCCCAAATTTTTGCTAAACTAGTCTGTGAGTTTTTAATTTACCTGCAAACTTTTAGTTAGACTGTTTGTGTTCTATATTTTGTATTTACTTAAACTTTTAATTATAGGTTTGTTTCAGTATTGTGATTGGTAAAAAATATGCATAATTGCTAAAAAATATAACTGGTGTTTAGACTTGCATGATACTAAATTTATTTTTGATAGACTAAACTTTTACAGACTTCTCAAATTGCTTTATTTTGTAATGTGTTTCAAGCTCTTCTTTTTGTTGGGGTTATTTCTAAAATTGTTAAATATATAGACCTCAGTTGGTTTGGACTATCCAAATAAAAGGCAAAAAAATGTTTTTATTGAGCATGAAGTGAAAACTAAAAAAAACTAAAAGAAAATGTTTTAAAAAGTGCATAAATGTTTTAAAAGCATTTCAAAAAGGAACCTTTTAAATTTCACTTGACTTATTAAGAAAAAGCAATCTTTAATTAAAACATTTGCACCATCTCCCAAACCAATTGTTTGGTTTTTTTGGTTTGGTTATTTAAGAAATGCTTTAAGCAAAAAAAAGTCAATTTAGTTTCCAAATATAAATTATACTTAAATAAATTGACAAAATTAAAACAAATTTCTAAAAAAAATTACTACACTAATGAATTAAACCAACATAAAAATGAAATAGGGAAATAATGGAAAATTATTAATAAAATTATTTGCCACAAAAGACATCAAACTGAAACTATTGCTTCCATAACTGACACAAACAACTGCAGTATTACAGAAAAGGAAGCCATAAGTAACCTACTTAATGATCATTTCACAAATGTAGGCTTGAGAATGAATGCAAAAATAGCCAAAGCATCAACAAAGTTTAAAACCCCAAGTGTAACTAAATCTTTTTTTTATGAAACAATTACACCAGAAGAAGTCTTTACACAGATTTGTCAGCTTAATATTACTAAAGCAAGTGGACCAGAAAATATACCAAATAAATTCTATCGATTGATAGACCAATTATAGCACCATATTTAAGTAATATTTTTAACAATTGCTACAACAATAAAACATATCCATCAGTACTAAAACATGCCAAAGTAACTCCAATTCACAAAAGTGGTAGAAAGGACATTGCTAGTAACTACAGACCAATTTCTATATTTTCTGCTGTACCTAAGATCTTTGAAAAGTTGTTATATTCTCGACTTGAAAAATTCTTTTCATTAAATAATGTTATCACTAAGCAACAATTTGGATTTTGTCCAGGTTTTTCCACAGAAATGGGTTTAACAGACTTAATCAGCACATTACAAAAAAATCAAGATGAAGGATATCATACTTGCTGTGTATTTTTAGACTTGTCAAAGGCCTTTGATACAGTAAATCATAAAATTCTTTTAGATAAACTTGCATCATATGGCATAAGAGGAAAAATGCATAAGTTTCTTGGTAACTACTTGTACAATAGAAAGCAATATACTGAATGCAACAAAACTAAATCTCAGTTAAGCACAGTGGTATGTGGTGTTCCACAGGGCTCAACATTTGGACCCTTGTTATTTTCTGTCTATATTAATGATCTACCAATCCAAACCAAATTTCAAGTAAACTTATTTGCTGATGATACAGTACTAATACTTAAAGATAAAAACCAAGCAAAACTACAGGAGCTCGTAAATAAAGAATTGAAGATTGTTGATGAATGGATGAAATACAATCAACTGTCTTTAAACTACAACAAAACCACTTATTTTGTTATCTATCCTAAGCGAAAAAAAACAATACAAACAACTTTTCTTTAACAGTTGGTGGTCATAATATACCTTTTTTTGAAATTACACAAAATACTAAGGGGTAATAATTGATGAAGAATTAACTTGGAACAAACACTATACAGGGTGTCAAGAAAGTTCCCAATCCTAAACAAAATTATATAGGGCTAATGACAGAAGGTTAAATCAACAAAAGGTTTATTGTGGTGATAGAACAAAGCTCCATGAACATAAAAAAATCTGGTTTATTCAAAATGACCCCCATCTGTATCAATAACACGTTGGAGCCTCTGTCGGAAATTCTGACAAGCAGCACGAAGGGCATCTTGAGGAATTTTCTCCCATGCTCGTTTCAGGGAAGCTCGAAGATCCTCCAGATTGTTATGGGGTGAAGAACAGGCTTCTTTTTCCAGAATACCCCACACACAGAAATCCATAGGATTGAGATCGGGCGAAGATGGTGGCCACAAATCTTTGGTCCAGAATGAAGGAAAGTGCTCTTCGCACCACTTCTGCATCTTCTTTGATGTGTGAGAAGGCGCGCCGTCTTGTTGGAAGGTGAAGGACTTATTTTTGAACTTTTCCTTCATCGATGCGAGGGCAGGGGTTAAAATATCATTGACATACGAATCTGTATTCACTTTGACCCCTTCTTTAACAAAAATGAGGGGAGATTTCCAAGATTTGGAGATCACACCCCATACCATCACAGACAAGGGTTTCTGTCGGCGTGAAACAAATTGAAGATGATCAGGGAGGTCCTTGGGCGACTTTCCGAGAATCCTGTCATTCTGGGTGTTGAACTTCGCCTCCACCGAGAAGAGTTTTTCGTCTGAAAAAACGATTTCGCCTTTCTCCGTGCCTCCCTTCAGATGGTTCAGCAGAATTTTGGCCCTCTCCTTTCTTTTTCGCTTCTGGAGGTCAGTTAGGAGTTGTCTTGTCCTGATTTTGTACGGGGACATTTTGAGATCCTGTTCAACAATTGTTCTGACAGACTCATGGCTGATATTCATGTCTTTAGCCGTTTTCCTCAAGGATCGTTTGGGGTTCCTCCGAATTCTCTTCCTGAGGGCCTTGATCTTCGCTGGAGTGCGAGCGGATCGAGGTCGTCCACTCCTATCCCGATCCTCCATGGTTCCAAGTTCTTGGAAGCGCAAGATTGTATTGCAAACAGTCGATTTTGGTGCTTTTAGCAACTTCATAATTTTAGAATTTGAATGTCCCGCACGATGAAGTTGAATGATTGCAGCTCTTTTACTCATTTTATTATTATTTTAGCCAAAAAAATTTGAAAAGTGTATCTGAAACATTGAAAAGGAGGATTAAGTGGAAAAATGACGTACAGAACTTCTCATAATTCATTGAAGTTTTTGAATTACATTAAATTTAAAAATCGATCGGGAACTTTCTTGACACCCTGTAATTACATTGCAAACAAGCTTTCAAAAGCAGCTGGAATTCTATGTAGAATTAAACACTACATTAATAAGAAAACTTTGATAAACCTTTACTACAGTTTTGTGTATCCATACTTTAAATATGGAATTACTGCTTGGGGAAACCAAACAAAATCTATAATGAGAAAATTACAGATAATACAAAATATGATTATTCGCATAATGGACTTTAAGTTTTTAAAAGATTGTGTTAAAATGATCTCCATGTATAAATCAATGAAAATATTACAAATTCAAAACATATATGAACTTAAAATGGCAAAATTTATGCACTCTTTTCATCACAAAAGACTTCCTAGTGTGTTTAATGACTACTTTAAATATTTAAGCTTGCAACACCATCATATTACAAGATCTATTTCCAATAAAAATTTATATGTTCAACGAATGAAGATGCATCATGGGCTAACTTCTTTCTCTTATAATGGAATAAAAATATGGAATAAAATTCCAATCGCTATCAAATTATTATCCAAGTATTCATTTAATAGATGTATAAAATTGATGTTGATAAGTAAATATTAATCGTATTCCCTGATCAAAGCTATGTTGTTGTATTTTTTTTTTATGTGTGTGTGTTTATGTTTATAATGCAAGTTATTACCCTGAAAATATATTCTCGTATTTTTTTTTTTGTGTATTTTTTTTTGTTGTTTTGATATGAGTAACTTGTGTATTGCAAAATTACTAGTATCTTCCAAGTCATGTTCTTCTTCTTTAATTGAATAATACTACCAGTAATGAATATTATAGACTATGGACAGTTCTTGACATGATGACCATTAATTGGTCTTTCACTGTCCAGTTTACTTCATAAGTCATATTTATCAGCATACAATGTGTATGTCTACTAGTACATAAGTTAATTGTTTGTTTTCATATGTCTAATACCTACTGTATATTATCAATTTTACTGCTGAAGTAAGCAAATAAATTGTTGTTGTTGTTGTTGTTTTTGGAAGGCTGCTGCTAATCCTAATAAACAAAACTTAAAATGTTGAGCAGGTTGCAAAAAAATCATTGGCACCATGATTCATGGTTTGAGCTACCTCAATTTGTTTATATTGAAGTCTGTCTAATTTATATGAAAAATAATATGATAATAAAAAGTGTTTATTGGGGTTAAACCCATTTCAAACAACTTTTCCATTAAAGAGTAACACTGAGTTGATTGAAAAATTTTTGTTTTGGTGCTGAGGAACTTGCAACATTTGCTTTTAATATTTTTATGCAATTCTAACCAATAAAGCTGTTAACCCAAGTTTTTAAGCTCTAAATGAATCTGAGCCTACCATTTACTGTGATCAATTGATATTTGGAAACATAAATTCATTGTTTGTTATTTAATTGTTTACTTAGGCCAGGCCCTTCGGTTATTTTAAAAATAGATTCCTAAAATATGAGAAATAATTGAAAAATGGGCACCAAATTTTCAGTTTTATGTCAGGGGCTCTATGTACTATAAAAATTAAGTGTTCATCATTGTTATTGACTGTAAATTGTACTCATATGTTTATCTTTAGGTTTTGAAATGTCTAAAATGTACAAAAAATAATTATGATATCTGGAGGCAACACTGATATTGTGGATTCAGAAGAATCTGTTGATAGCAGCTCCATGAAATCAGAAATGAATGACTTTCCCAATTCTCAAGAATCTTTTTCTGATATTTGGGAAACACAATTTGATATGAAAACAGATTTGTTTCCAGAATTAAATTTATGTTCAGTAGAAGAAATTAAAGAATATGAAACACAAGTGCTCCAATCGTTAACACAGCCATCAACTTCAACTGACCGTGTTTCAAAGTGTATGACTTTACCCTCTCAACACTTTAATGATTCACAAGTTAATAAAATTTTACCCACACATAATTCAATTCTATCTGATCAAAATATTGGTAAAAACAAAATAAAAGATAATATTTTCTGTAAATTTTCAAAGCACCATGAACTTGTTTTTGATTTCACTAATTTTCATGAAAAATCTGCTAAAAGTACAAAATTTTCTTATTCAACTAAATTAAATAAAATGTTTGTTCAAATGAATGAAATCTGCCCTTTTCAGTTATTATTTAAAAATTGTCCACCTCCTGACAGTTGTATCAAAATAATTCCATACTTCAAAAATGCCAAAAATTCTTTAGAAGTAGTTAAACCTTGCCTGCTGCATCAAAAATCTTCTTCCGGAAATATCACTTCTTTTGTTCAAGCTCCAAATCAAAATGCTACCAATGTTTTAACTTCTGATGGCCGACAAGTTGTTTGTATTCCCTTAAATGATTCAAACATGAAATTTGTCACTGTTCTCCTAAAATTTACTTGTCTTTCAAGCTGTAAAAGTGGAATAAACAAAAGACCTGTTGCTCTTGTTTTTTTTCTGGAAACATCTAACAGAAAACTGTTGGGTCATTGCAGTGTGGATATTTGTATTTGTACTAGACCTGATCGAGATTGTGAAAACCATGAAAAAAAACTAGAGATGAAGTCAACTAAAAAATTGTTAAAGCGTCCACATCCTTTCATTCCAGATTCTTTATTTAGTGATGAAACTGATGAAACTGATGATGATCAAATCTATTTTATGGCAATTAGAGGAAAAAAAACATACGAGAGATTGCTAGCTATAAAGCAAGCTTTTGATTTAGAAAAATTGGTTTCTGCTGATGACAAAAAAAAATACTTTAAAAAAGAAGCTGCTGCTGGAAATACTTGATTAACATTCCTAAGTCTTATTTGTTACACTTGTCTAATACAAAGTGATTTTAATTTTAATACTGCCAAAAACTGGAAACAGCTGTGAAAATTTTCATCCTCATCATGGATTTTGCAATTAGATAAAATTGAAAAAATTAACATCTTTTAGTGTCGTTGCTAATTACATGTATTTTTGCAGTACTATTTAGGGATGTGCCGATACCACATTTTAAGCCGATATCGATACTACTACCGATACCACCATTTAGAGCTGATACTGATACTGCCGATACCACCGATACTTTTTTTATCTATCGAGCACCATCAGTAAAAGTTTTTGTAAGTAATACCAAAGAATGTATTTACTAAATCTAGCTTGTTATTGCATTTTGAATTTTTTCCAGGTATATATCTATCATTACACTAGTCTACACAATTTTGGAAACAAAGAAAAGATGTGCCCTTGGCTAACTTTGGGACGCTGATTTCAAATCTGATGTTCGTTTTTTTGTATCAGCCTTAATTTTTAAGTAATCTTACACTAACTTTCCCCCAAAGAGCTTTAAAATGCTGTATAGCATACACCAACTCTTTGCAGTTTTTAAAAGCTGCATGCACAAATCTATTGGCTGATAAGTTTTGTAAATCGTCCACAACAGCATTCTTTATTAGAATGCAACATTTTACCTACCTATGTGCTGCATCATCCTGTGTTTTGCTCTGTTGGCATTTCCATGATGCGTTTCCAGGCATTTCTTTCTACCATAAAGAATTAAATGCATGGAAAGCATTCTCTAATGTAGTGAAAAACTTCCAGAGAATATAAAATTCCCAAATTTCAGCAAACTTGTTGAAAGCTTATTATAGGCTTTTCATAACTTACACTGTAACATGAGTGTTAAAGTACATTTCCTGCATAGCCATCTGAAGTATTTTTCAAAAAACTTAAGGGCATTCAGTGAGGAATAGGGTGAAAGATTTCACCAAGATATAAAAGTGATGGAAAAAAGGTATCAGGGAAAATGGAATGTCAGTATGAGAGCAGAGTATTGTTGGGGTTTGATACGTGAATGTTCAGATTCTCACGTTGAGAATTACTTCTAAGACATCTCTCGTCAATCTAAAAGAAGGAAACTTTTGCAATAAAATTGTGTTTAATCCATTTATTTTCTCCTTTGTGCTAAGTATGTGCTTTTGTATTCACAGCTTCACATTAATCAATGCTTTTCAATGTGCAGCACTAAAATTTAAAATTGTATTTTCAGAAAAATTTGACCTGCTACGGCAAAATCGATGGCAGATTTGAAATCAGCACCCTCAAATTAGCTAGAAAGCATAGTTTTTATTCTTATTTTTGATACTCCATCAAATTTTGTAGACCTGTGTTATTCATTACAATATTATTACAAATCTGTAAAAGAAATCATTAATTATGTTAGAAATCCAATCCAGTTCCAGGGGGGAACAAAAATTTTTTATATTTATACAAAAAAAATTTTATATTTATTTTGTGCTTAAAAAGTATCGGCAGGTATTGGCTATATTTACCGATACCGATACTACTAGCCAATACCACAAAAATAGGCTGATACCACCAATACCGATACTTGAGTATCGGTACATCACTAGTACTATTACTAATGGATATTGTAAAAAACCTTTACTATTTCATCAAAGTCGGTTTTATTTGCCAAATCTGACAAGTACTGCAGTGACTGTTTTTTAAGTTAAAAAGCCTATCTAAAATATTTATTGCAGTGTAAATTTATGGTTGCTACTGAAACATTTTGATTTTGCTGTATTTTGTAATTTATGTAATAGTTAGTATCAATCAATTTAAAAGGATCTATAGTCTATGTTCTGCATAAATATGTTTCAAGGATTATAATTCATATAGAGGGTTTAATTATCGAATTAGAAAAAATTTACTGTATTTAATAGTGCACAAAATAATAAAAAATAGTTTACATCTCCAGCTTCTTATAACTACTTCACTTGTGGAGAATTTTAATTATAAAATTCTGGACCACTTGTAATAAGGTTATTTTTATTGTTTTGCTTTCTAATATTTATTTAAATAGCAAAGGCATTTAAAAATTTTTTGATCCTAGTCCAATTAAGAGAAGATTGTCAAAATACAAGAATTTTTTTCTTGGTGATTAAATTTTTTGATGACTTTATAAAGGATGCCAAATTTTTTTGATTTAATTCTCCAACATATGTCTTGCTATTTCTTCAAAGAAGAAAAGGACCTTAATTATTGCTAATTTGCACCATAGAACATATATTTTATTTGTTTCATTACCTAACTCCCAAGCTGAGCTGAACAAAATTAAATCAATCTTAGCAACAAATTACCACAATTATGTATCAATGTTTCATTAATAAAAAACTATAGGTGAACAAAAAACTGCTATACCATTCAGATAAATGACCAGTTTACTATTGTCTTTCATGATTAAAAATCTTTTTGACTCTGTTCAAAAAATCAACATATAGCTGGAGTTAAATGAGCAATTTTCTTTTGAAGTATTTGTAAGTGCTCTTTACGTAACCTGATAGAACTTTATGCAATGGAAAAAGAGGTGTCTAGGACAACTCAAGCCATTTTATGGCATTAGGACAATTCCTTTCTTCAAACTAGTTACATGAAAACTCTTGACAATACAAATTTGTTCCAGTTAGTTTTTGCTCCATCTTACTACAAAGGGCATTCAGAAAGTAATGCAACCAAATTTCTTTTCATGACATTGAGTTTTAAAGGTACACAAATCATACATCACAAGAAAGTATATAGCATGAGCATTTCATAGTTACTTCTCGATGTAATATCCTACTTTCCAAACTGCCATTTCCCACCTTCTAACGAGTGCACGTATTTCTTCATTGTAATTTCAGGCTGCATTTTTAACCACTTCCTAACAGCAGTTTTGACCTCTTCATCACAAGACAAAAAATACTTCTCAAACTTTCTTTAAGGGGCCCAAACAAATGGAAGTCAGATGGTGCCAGGTCTGGCAAATATGGGTGATGTGAAATTGTTGTCCAACCAAAGGAGCTGATGACATCATGGGTTTTGAGACTGGTGTTAGGCCTAGCATTGTCATGTTGCAGTAAAACCTTAGACATTTCCAAAGCAGGTCAAACTCTTCATATTCTTGCTTTCAAATTTTTTAATGTATCAATGTAAACATCAGAATTGATTGTTGCTCATTTGGACATGAAGTCTATCAGTGTCACACCAACACTATCCCAGAACACAGTCACCATCACTTTTCTTGCAAACTCCTGAGATTGAAACTTCAAATGTGGTGAGGTGGGATGGTGCCACTCCATTGGTACTCTCTTTGACTCTGGTTTGAAGTGGTGAACCCAGGTCTCATCTCCAGTCACTATTTGCTGCAAAAAGGTTTTGTCACTATGGCAATACTCCAGAAGTTCAGAACAAGCTTCTAGGCAGGATTGTTTATGAGCCTCTGTGAGGTGCTTTGGGACCCACCTTGCACACACTTTTGAATACCCCAGGGTATCCATGATCTTTACAGCACTCCCTGCATTTACTCCTAATGACTCAGCAAGCTCATTAATAGTGATGCGTCTGTTTTCCGTAATCAATGCATCTGCCTGATCAATGTTAGTGGAACTGTGAGCAGAAGATGGCCTATCACTTCTTGGCCTATCACAAAGACCGCTTTCAGCAGGTTCTTCCTGTCCATCATTGATTCACTTCACCCACCTCGTCATTGTGCTGTAGTCTATTGCACCATCACCATTCACTTGCTTTAGCCTTCTGCTTATGTTCTGAGCTGTTTCTTCCTCTGTCAGTAGAAATTCAATAACAACTCTTTGCTTTTGCCATGATTGCTTTGGGGCAATCATGCCAGTTTTACCTTTTAACGAAGAAGACATAGAGGGATTGCTTAAAATTTGAATTGCAGATTGCAGTAATTCAAACCCTTATTTTTTTACAAAATCTGTAAACCTTAGTTACCAATCAATAATCTGTAAAAGAATCAGATGTTAGTTAAATGAATGCTGCAAGAAATTGAAATTAGTTGCATTACTTTCTGAACGCCCCTCATAAATACTTATCCAAATGTTTAGCTGTTTATTTCTCCCAAACCTCAACTCCTCCTTGCAACAAGTAGTAGGTGTTACAAAAAATAATGGAACAAATGCTATTGTTACCAATTATATTGAAACCAGTGCATTGATGGAACAAATTGTCTTTGTCACTAGTTAAATGTAGCAAGTTGTCCGGGATCCAAAAAAGATGCCCTACTTGTCCTATAGATACTAACAATTTTATTTACATATTGATTATACAGAAATTTTATCTTATTGATGGCAAGTGTTTATTAAATAAAATATCTCTTTAAATCTTCTGTTTAGTAAACTTTGTTTCAAATCTACAAAATTAGTTATTTAAAAAAATTACAGCAATATATAATTGTTGGTTAACCAAAATCTGTTTTTGATAAACATTTTTTCAAATAAGTTTAATCCTCAATCTGATCATCATTATAGCAATAACGAATTCTCTATCTGTGCAAATCGGTGGCTTTATCACTGAGCGCCTTAAAAGCCACTTGCATCAAAATAAAGTCTATCTAAAGAAAAGAATAAATTGTTTGCAACTTAAAGCTTTTTCATTAAGTTTTCATAGTTTTTTTTGGATAATTTTTATTGACTATTGAGATTCATTTATTTTTGTTGTTTAAGTACATGTGGTTTGTTTTCAACGATAAGTAATTGGTGTCAGACGAAACATTTTGTTAAAAAATGTCTGCGCTCTTAACCAATCTAATGTAAATTGATAATCGTCTCTTAAATGTATATACCGGTATAGCGAATTATCTCTTATTTTATTCGAACATTTTGGTGTTTTAAAATTTTGATTAATATACTTGTGCCTGTGATTCGAACTGCCATGCAAGAGCCATCAGCAATCTTGATTTGTCCAATAAATTTGCATATCATTTTTTGCCAAAGTCACGATTTTGTGAATCTATGCCGATTCTGTTTATTGTTTGTTTATTTGTTACAATCATGTTGATTAAATCTGCCTAGCAATTTTCCTCAATTTTTTTTGCTTTGCTATGAAAAGTTTTTTTGCTGTGACAAATTGAATTGAACAGCATTTACAGCTCGAAATATGTGATACTATTGTTAGTTCTCTGCAATTTTTTCAGTTACTATTTGTTTTTTTGTTTCGTCTTGTGAAAGCCATGATTGTTTGATTTGGTTAATTATTCTTGACATTATTTCTGTTTCAGTTACAGTCATGGTGTCTTTTTAAATCAGTTTTTTTAACTAAAGGTGCTAGAGTTTAATTATTAGATTTTCAATGGTACATAATTATTAGAATTTTCCGTTTCATATTTTTTACTGTGGTTTGTGTTTGTTTGATAATTGCAGTAATATTGAACCAATCAATAATATCAACTGTCAAATGTTCAAAGTTAACTGTTCGATGTAAATTTACAAGGCTTTTTTTTATATTTTGTATCAAACTTTGCTAAACAGCATTTTTTGATCAAAGATGAATTGTTATACATCCTTGAGCATGTCATAAAAAAGTCACTTATTTTAAATATACCGTAACTATTTTAAATTTAGATGTTTATCAACTCTACAAATTAAACGCAAAGTTAAATTGTGAAGTTTTAAAAAATTGAACTGTTTTTATAATTATACTTTACAGTTTTGTTAAATTTCTTGAGAAGTTAGCAAAAACAAAGTTAATTAGTTATAATTATTTGTTGCTGTTTCATTGTCACACGTATCTATTTGAATTTATTAGTGCTCCATTTTTATAGGTAACAAAGCGGTTTATCTAAAGAGTCATGAATATGAAAAGCTGGGCTGCGAACTCTATGCAATTTACCGTGTTTGAGTTCGGGTTCACAAAAAATTTGCAAATTCTATTTCGAGTTCACCATTTTCAATTCATCGAGTTCGAAAAATTTCTATCTGGTGAGTTAAAACCAAAAAAGTCACCTCTTACTCAATCGACTTTTTTTCGAGTTCGAGTTCGGCAAAAAGACTGAGTTATTCGAGTTCGCAGCCCTGATGAAAAGTTTTAAAAAAAAAAAAAAAGTTTAAACGTTTAAAAAATTCCGATTGAAATTTACAATATCACTCAAGAAAACATAGTAACTTTTTATTCTCTAAATTCTATGAGAAAATTAGCCCATCTTTAATAATAGTACCAACAGCAAAAAATTTTCTTAGCGATTTCCAAGTTTTAAAGTCACTAGACGAGCCGGCATTAATCTCGGAATCGTTTGAATGCATTTATGAGCATCAAGAGATGGTTTCCTTATAGATATTAAACGAATGATTAATACTGTACAACATTACTTCGTTGTAACAAAAACGTCAACCAATCCAATGATTTATTTCTTCAAATGTTATTTCAAGTGACCATAATTTTTAATAAACACCGTAGTTATCTCTGATTTTAGGCAGCTGTTAAAATATTCCAAAATATTCATATTTTTTTTTAATTAGGGTTTTAATTTTTCCTGTTTTATAAAATATGTATAATTAATCAGAATATGTTTTTTTTCTTTGCTATTGTTGATATTTTTTTTACTACGAGTGTTTACTTTCCTGACCCAGACGACTGTTTGATGTTTATTCAGTGATCGACTTTTTGTAAACGACCAAATACAACCAAATCACCACAGCTTTTTCTTTTTACCAATAATTCTGGTTTTGATCGTCTGCACCTTTTTTTTTTTTTTCTGAAGCCAAATAGTTTTTTGTCAATTTTTTAGAAACTAGTTCCAGATACACCTCGTTTTGACAATGTAGGCTACATTTTGGAGCTATTGGCAGGATTGCTCAGTGTGATAGCACTCTGACTTGCGAGCAGAAGGACGCGAGTTCGATGCTAGGTCTGCATGAATAATTTCTATTGTGCCCATAGAAAAGGCACTTCATGACAAATTCTTCAACGAGCTCGTATTGTTTACCCACAATGGTGATTTTGCTTAAAACGGAAAGCAGCATACAGGCCCATACGGGCATACAAAGAAGTTTGACGCCATTTTGTTGTTTTTTGTTTTTTTGCTTTGTAAATATTGCTTGAGCTTTTCGTTAAGATTTTCTTAATAAAAAAAACTTTGAATTTTGCTTTGAAACAGTTTTTCAAAAGTTGACAAGAATTTCAATTTTCAGAAAATAAAAGCGTGAAATTCAACGAGCCGAAAAGATATTAATTAATTTGTTTTTTTATTGCATTGAATATTTTTTGCTTTGCAAGTTTAGGGCATCGTATTACTTTTGGTAATTAAGATATGACTTTTAAAAATCCTTTATTCCGAAAAGAAGGCGATAGTGTAAAGCTAGCACTACCCAAGTTTGCTAAAAAATAAAAGCGACTTCGAATTTTGCTGTCGGTGCTTTGGGATGTTTGCAAAATTTTTTTACAGGAAACCATTTTCGGTTTGCTTTATACAGTTAAACTCTAAAATAAAAATTTTCAATTCGTTGGCGGAGAACCGCTAATGGTTCCTTCCTTTTTGCATTTCCTGCGTTGCGAAAAAAATCCATTTTTGTTTATACTCGTACAAAAGGTTTACTGTATTTGTATTTTATATTTATTCTGGAACATCTTCATACGAAGCTCTGTAAATCTAGAAAATTAGTTAAAGTGTTAGACGTGCATTTTGGTTATGGTGTTACTGTTACCGAAACCTGATTAGCTTATAGCAGAAATGGCGAACCTTTTTCATTGGACGGGTCAAAAAATGACAGTTTCATCAAAATTACCATTAAGTATGTCATTGGCTAAAATGATTGAGAAACCTCTAATTTCGGCCAAAATTTTTGGTGAAGACTAAAAAGAAGGTCTTCACTTTTCAGCGTCCAATCCGTTTTAAATTGATGTTTTAGACTAAAAAATAAATTCTGGAATATCAGATGGGTCATTAAATTTCAACTAGGTGTCAAGCTGTGACCCGCGGGTCAGTAGTTCACCATCCCTGGCTTATAGGCTATAAATTTAATTTGGTAACTCTCATTTTTATTTCTAATTTTTTTAAAAAAATCTTGTTTTTCTTTCGGGCATAACGGATCGGCATAGTTTTTAAAAAATCACTGGTTTTCGCCCGCTCTTAGAAAAGGCGGGGCAAAACGGACATCCACTCTATTGCTTTCAATTTCAAAGTTTTCATTTATTTTTTTATCTTTTATTTTTCTAGTTTAATTTAAGTTAAAAAAATTAAAAGTGGAAGCTTTGTAACTGTTTCGGGTGTTTTACAGGTGAAAACGTGTTTGGCAAAGATTTGTTGTGAAATTGGATACAAAGTAAAGTCGATCTGTTGATCAATGGATGACTAAATTTAAAAGTTTTTTGATGTTCAGTGTTGTATGACAAAGTGAAATTTAAACAATAGCCGCCTTGCATGTTAAATGGTAGGGGCAAAACGGTCATAGGTATGACTGTTTTGCCCCTAGTATGCTGAAATTGTACCAAATCAAAGTTATCACAGTTTCTCATGCAGAAAGCTGATAAATCTGATTTATACTTTAACAGCCTATATCTTCAAATGTAGCTACAACAACCACTTCAAACAAAGAATTAAATTTTAGTCTGGATGTGTATAATGAACTGGCTAGCTGTAGTGTTTCTAAACAAAGTAATGAAGATGAAAGAGTTTTTTTATATCCCCCTTCCTACTGCGAAGTTAACACATAAAAAGCATAAAGCAAAACACGCCACGCATATAACTGGTTTTTGGTTTAAAAATTCTATCACTTTGAGTGGAAAAGCATTGAAAAAAACAAAATAAGCCTACGTTAAAAAACCTCAAGCAATGAATAAAGCAAATAAAATCAATGAAGCAAAATATATCTGTTTGCTGTGCATACAACCTCATGAAGAGCTATCACCAGTGCTGGCTTTAGTAGGTTGCGAACGCAGCGGCCGCACCCCTCCCCTAAAAAACATCAAAAATTGCCCCCCTACCTAAGATATTGCTTTATTTCTTCATAGTAGCACCAGGACGGTGTCATCCTAAAATGAATGCCTTTTTTTAAACATCACTTTGTTTTGAGACACTAAAAAGTGGCCACTTCTAAAACGATAAACTTTTTTTTAGACATCACACTTTTGGAACACTAAATAGTGGCCCCTCTAAAACATTAAACTTCATCTAGAAATCGTTTTGTCGCTTTGCTTCGGAATACTAAAAAGTGGCTCCTCTACTTTTTCTCGCACTGGGCCCCCTTTTTGTAAAGCCATCACTATTCACTAGCCACGATCCTACTAAATGTTTGCAGTAGTATCACGATAGATCAGGGGTGGCAAACCTTTTTCAAAAGATGGGTTAAAAAATTACTGTTTTATCAAATTTATCATAAAGTTGGCCATTTGTAAAATGAGTGTGAAAACTCTAATTTTGGTCAAAATTTAAGGTGAAGACTAAAAAAAAGGTTATCATCTTTTATCAGCATTGAAAACCTTTAATTTTGGTCCAAATTAATGGCGAAGTCTAAAAAAAGGTCTTCACTTTCCATCAGCGTCCAATCCGTCCGAAATTGATGTTGCAGACTAAAAAATTTGTCATTGCGACTATTTATTTAATTTCCACCCAGTTGCTCGCGGCATCCTGAAAAACCTTTCAAGCCCCCAGTTTTAGCACCTATAGGCTTAAGACGATAATCGTAACATTGCTCCTGTATAATTTTTTTCGAAAAAAAAAGATTAAGCCGTCATAATGCCAGGAATTTTGAAACATCAGATGGAATTTTGAAACATCAGTACCACCGATGCAATCTTTTGTCTAAGGATGCTGTTGGAAAAATGGACTGAAGGGCAGAAGGCAGTGCACTGTGCCTTTATTGACCTGGAGAAAGCATACGACAGGGTACCCAGAGAAGAACTGTGGGAATGCTTGCGGTTAGCTGAAACATCAGAGTGCTACATAAGGATTATCCAGGATATGTACGACGGAGCGACAACAACTGTGAGAAGTGCAGCAGGGTTGACTGAAGAATTTAAGGTAGGTGTTGGACTCCACCAAGGTTCAGCACTCAGCCCATTTCTTTTTGTTGTCATTATGGACAGGCTGACGGAGAACATCAGGAAGGATGCACCATGGGATATGCTGTTTGCAGATGACATAGTTCTGTGTAGACAAAATCATAGGGAGCTAGAGGAGGACCTGGAGATTTGGAGAAATGCACTGGAGAGTAGAGGCCTGAAAGTGAGCCGGAGCAAGACAGAATATATGAGGGTTGGGGGTGTGGATGATGGAGAAGAGTTGAAGTTGCAAGAAGAAAAGGTAAAGAAAGCCAAAAACTTCAAATACCTGGGGTCAACAGTTAGTAATGATGGAAGATGTGAAGAAGAAGTAAGGAGAAGGATCCAAGCAGGATGGATGAGTTGGAGGAAGGTATCTGGAGTTCTGTGCGACAGGAAGCTATCAGCAAAGGTTAAGGGTAAAATATACAAGAGTGTTGTTAGACCAGCCATGCTTTATGGAATGGAAACGGTGGCAGTGACTGAACGGCAAATGGGAAAAATGGAAGTTGCAGAGTTGAAAATGGTGAGATGGGCACTGGGAGTGACAAGAAGGGACAAGATAAGAAATGAATATGTGAGAGGGACTGCAAAAATTGCAAAGCTGGGAGAAAAACTTCGGAATGTGAGGCTACGTTGGTATGGACATGTAAAAAGGAGAGAAGAAGACTACGTGGGGAAAAGGATGATGGAGATGGCAGTGCCAGGCAGAAGGAAAAGAGGAAGACCAAGGAGAAAATGGATGGATTTGGTGAGAGAAGACATGGAAAGGGTTGGAGCTAGGGAAGGAGATGAAGTAGACCGAGTGAAATGGAGATTACTATCGCGCTGTGGCGACCCCGAGTAGGGAGAAGCCGAAAGAAGAAGAAGAAGAAGAAGAAGATGGGTCATTGAATTTTAATTGGTGGGTCACGCTGTGACTCGCGGGTCAGTGGTTCGCCATCCCTGCGATAGATGTTCGTATTATAGGCCGCTGTCCAAGAATCTTTTTGTGCAATTTTTGTCGTGTTTAATTTTTTTTACTGTACCATGTCTGTACAAAAAATGTTTCAATTTGATTTTTTTAGTTGTGACAAAGCAGAAGTACTAATATTAATACTTGAAATTTACAACAAAGATAAAAAACTATTTTTAATTTTATCTGGGGCAAAACGGACACTACGACCATTATGCCCCGAGCTCGGAGCAAAACGGGCATTTAAGTAAAATATGTAACTTTCTAAATAAAATTTCTGTGCTGTTGTCATGGGTTTTAAATTATATTCATGAGATAGTATATTGTCAGAGCAATTATAAAATCTTTTTTTGTTAATTTAAGTCCAGCACCGGAGATGTTACGCCAATTCAAAATAACTATAACCGTTTTGCCCCAACTTTCCTCATAGGTATCAATTTTTGTCGATGCTAAAAGATTTATTGCCAAGCTTATCTGCACCAAGTCTGTCCTCATAAGAAGAAATAGAATTGATATTTATTTTTTATTTTTATTTTTGTAAACTTGAGGGTCATTTATATTTTTCACTTCTTTCTCCATTTCGCATCTTTTTATACTTGCATGCCATTTTCTGGATTGCTCAGTGTTTTTTGCTTAAATTGCTGTAATTTACCGTACTGCCATATTTTCTCAAACTTAGTCTTTTTTACCGATATTTTCATATTTCATTACGTCACATATGTCTGTTTGTTACGTTTAATGCCGTTGTGTAAAACTTGTTTTGATTGCATTTTCATTCCATTGCACCTGACGAAGTGGGCAGTAGCCCACGAAAGCTTGTGCTCAATAATAAAAATAGTCAACTTCAGTGCACAATGTTCTGTTTTTCTCATCTCATAAGAAGTGTTAATTAACAGCTGGGTAGATATCAAGAAAGTGACCAACTACAAGAGAACCGAGCAATTTTTTCATTTGTGTTTGAACATTTTCAACTGGTGTTTCAGTTTCGATAAGCCTAAGTACGAGATGCAAACTGATCCTGACTTGCTCGTTGAAAGAGAAGCTGCAGTTTACCGGTACTTAACATTTTACATTTGGTGTGCTGTTGTCACGAGACATTACAGCAGCAATGATACACTACAATTACAGCAGCAATAAATGAGTTTATGTCCTGCTGGTCGTTGATCGTCGTAACAAAAAAAAGGTATCAAGCTTGTAAAACAAGAATTTTGGCCTAATGAGTACAATTCAAATGACCTTTAACTTGTTTTCAAGTAACTCCTTTTTTTCGGTTTTTGTTTATTTTCACGGTGTCTACATTAATTGTAACCTTTGCGGAAGAAAAATTTTGCCTACTTAATTTTTGGACTTTTTTTAATTGTCAAAAAAATTTAACTTTTGTCGAAAAGCAATCTCAACTATTGTCTCGCTTTTTAGTAATTTTTTATTTTCATCTTTGTTTTCTATTATTATTAGGGCAAGTTTTTGTCAATAAAGTCAATTTGTTATTACAGCCTCAAAATGCCTCAAAACGTGTAGAAATGAAAAAAATTTTGTTGTAAAGCCATATGGGAAAAGTTATAAAGTCAATAAAAAGTCAATTTTTTAGTGCATACGATTTTATGCCTGTAGTGATATTGTTTTTAGACACAAATTATATTATATTAGATTTGTTAGGTGAACGGAAGGCCAAAAGTGAAAGTTCAGCAGCACATAAAAGTGCACAATGTTGTGAATGAGTTTCCTGCAGAGTTTGGTAAAACTCCGATGAATGAATTATTTTGCAAGCTATGTGAATGCGTAGTTCCATGCTTCGTGGTCTTCTCAAAAAAGTTTTTCGTGGACAGCCACAGCCAAACGGCTCTCTCAAAACCAAGAGGCAGCCAAAGTTTCCTCAAATTTTCCTCACAGGAGTTTCTACCAAAGTCATCGAATTGTTCTTATCCGCTGATATTCCTCTTTACAAATTAAATAGTCCAGAACTGAAGAAGGTGTTGCAAGTTTGGGACAACCTCTTCCGTCCAAAAATTTGCGACCGTAGGAAGGTCAACGAGCTTTTCGCTACTGAACTGGAGCGTGTGAAAAGCCAGTTGTCCGACACGGAGGTCTTCCTTGTTTGTCACAGCAGCGAGATAACCTACCATCAGTACCTGATATTTTAATTGGATCTATGAAATACCCCTACGTAACCAACCTCGTTGAATGCAAAGTGTTACCAGATCACGCCAATAGCCCGTTGGTTTGCCAATCTATTGACGATGTTCGGAAAAGTGTGAAGGTCGAGCGCTCAAACTTCTGCTTATTACTGACTGACGCTGCGAAGTGAATGCAGCTGCTGGCAAGATTCTGAAGGCACTGTATAGCCGACTGTTTCATGTTACGTGCGGAGCACATCTCTTGCACAATTGTGCAATGAAAGTTTAGGCATCATTTCCGAATGTTAACGCTCTCATATCCAGTGTGAAGGCAGCTACGGTAAAAAATCAAACGCGTATGGCCACGCTCCAAGGCACTCCTCCACAGCTAGTGCTAACCCGTTAACATGATAGTACCAGTTACACCATCAAAGAAGCCTACACCGATCTGCTGAACATTAATTTCAAAGAAGATTCGTGTGACATTAAGTACTAAATAAGAAAAAAAGTTTCTGGCAATGACTTGGAAGCAATTATTTGGAAGAATCGTGAAGATATTTCCCCGGCGCTGTACGCAGTACTGTAAAACTGCCAGCCTACTCTGCCTCTATGGAGAGAAGTTTCTCATTGCTGAGGAAGCTTTTGCTCAAAGACAGAAAGTTTCAATCCGGAAAATATGCGGCATTAAATGATCGTGTTCTGTAACAAGAAGTATTGTCTGTGAATGTGTGGATGTATATAATACATTTTGAATACGCATTTTTTCGTTTTATTTTGATTATTCTTAAAATAAAACTCTCTAGGTCAATAAAAAGTCAATTTCTATAATTTAAAAGAGCAAGTATTCCAATTTTATAGGTCAATAAAAACTTGCCTAATTATTATTATTATTAGGTCTATTTTATTATCATTATCTCTATTTATTTTCTAGACTAGCAGAAAAATGTCAAAGGTGTTATATATCGGGAAACCTTGGAGCAATAACCAATGATCGCTTTAGTAGGGTGCGAACGGAGCGGCGGCACTAGGCCCCCTTAAAAAAACGTCAAAAAGCGCCCCCTACGAAAGAAATTTCTTAATTTATTTATAGTAGCACCATGACGGTGGCATACCTAAAGTGATGATCTTTTTTTTAAAGATCGTTTTGTTTCGGAACACTAAAAAGTGGCTTTTCTTTTTTGTAAGGCCATCACTGGCAATAACCCCAACCTGCTTTTTGATGCTATGATAGGCTTATTACTGTGGAGTTGAAATTTTTTACTTGGGTCCCTAGTTTTTATTTAGATATGATCAGTGTTAGAATTCAAAATTTTTAGAGCAAGTTCTCTTTTGTATAAAACTTACTAACAACAGGTTACCTCATTATACAGAGATATAGAGATACATAGGTGACGTTAAATTAAGATCGGGTTTGCTGAACATGCTGAAATTCCAAGAACCGGTTCGCGCAAACCCCGTAAATCCCATCAATGAATATGATTGAAATTTAGAGCTGCTTGCTAAAAACGCCAAGCTTAGAAAAGTGCCGAAAAGCGTCTATTTCAAGTACACACCAGAGTGACGCAAGTAGGGTTTAAACAGACACCGTGTCGATTACGTTCGCCATCAACGCGGCGCTCTTACTCATTCGGTCACGCTGCCAAGGGCTGGATTAACGTTTTAATACCCCTGGGGCTATACCCTATTTCTATTTGTTCGTTATATCAACCAGAATTAAAATAAAAAAGTAGGTGTGCACGAAGTATTTGGGCTATTTCTTAAACACACTAAAATGACATGTTTTCTGGACTTATAAAAAGCAAACCTCTTCATAACATCATCAACGTTAATCTCTTCCATCATTTTGATTTCAATAAAAAGTACAGCTAAAGAATTTATATTTTTTTGGCTCAAAGATGAACGCAATCGATTTTTTTACTTTTTTGAGCACAGAAAACCAGCGTTAAAATTAAAAATCATCAAACAAAAAATTCAGAACTGATAGGCTACGTTAGGAAATGGATGTAGGAACTAGTTTTTGTTTAAGAATTTAAACATATAAATTTTTTCGTTACGATTGCTGTTGATATGGTTTTGTTCTAATCGTGTGGAAAAATGAATAATTTTTTAAGCAATTTTACTCTTCTCTATCAGCTGGATAAAAAAATGTTTTAGCACTCTCTTCAATTTTACACTTAACTTTGTGCTTAATTCCGTCAGAAGGGAGAACTTTCTTTGAAGACAATAATAAGCTGCACTTTGAGTTTCAATAGACAAAAAAATTGCTCAGTTATGGGTAAATATAAGTCTACTTTGAATCTGCGATGGATTAAGTGATGTGTTTTTATAAACGCCTTGCACATCTTACCTCATTTTCTCTTTCTCTCAACTTATTTTGTTTGACACAACAAAATAAACGATACCCTACACATCTTTATATTTATCTTCCTGACTTGCAGGAAGCTCCGGAGGCGTTACACATAAAGCAACTGTCAAGCAGTTACTCCGACCTGCTTCGGCAATTATCAAGATATTGCTGTCCGGTTGAAATTTTTTTATTTTGGTGTTTAGTTTATAGAGATATGACTGAAATCTAAGACTGCTTGCTAAGACTGCCAAGCAGAGAAAAGTGCCAAAAAATGTCTTTCCAAAAGATACAACAGAATGCCGGGAATAGGTTTTGAACTGAGACCGCGTCGTTCGCAATCACGGCGTTCTTAACCACTCGACCACGCTACCGATAGTTTTCTTTCAATGCTATAAAGCCTTTATCACGGTGCGCACGGAAATATATATATTTCCGTGCGCACCAGTCTGCCAGTACATATCACGTTCCATTATGTTTTTGCTTGCACTTGCATATACAGCTAGGCCCATGCGAAGTCAGCTTAACTTACTTTAATTTGGTGAAATTTTTGATCTTTACTCGCAAGGCCTAGTGAAAAACCGCGCACGTGGCGCAGTTGACATCATCAGTCTCTTATCAGTGGACCATCATGTCTGCAAATTACAACTCTGTAGGCCTATTTTCACTAAAATCACAACAATCGCCTTTCTTAAGTTGTAATCGTTTTTTGTGAAGCTGGAGCTGCGGCTCCATTAACTCCTGCCGTGATGCGGTACTGACAATGCCGACTTTTTATCACCATCTCTGTTTCTTGCCTGAATCGCTGCCAAGCAGAAGAAAGTGGCGTAAATATTTCTCCTCAGTACTCGACAGAAAGACAAGAGAAGAATTTGAACCGTACTCGTGTTGATTGCGTTTGCCGTCAACACGGCATTTCTACCTTCTTGATGACACTTTACTTTTTGAAGGGAGGCAGAAAGGCTGTACTTTACGAAACAGCGGTTACAATCTTTCCATTAACCCCCTTTTTGGAAACTGGGTTCTTCAACGCATTTGCCATCTGAAATCTTTTTTGCAGTAAGGTAACTTCTGAAATTTACCTTGAAATCATTGTAAAGACCAAAAAAGTCATCAAATTAATGAACGGGTATTTTTCGAAATTATTAGTCAGGGTCAGTTGTAAAAACTTAGTGGTCCGCAAGTTCTATAATTTTTTAAAAACCGGTCCGTGACTAAAAAAAGGTTGGAAACCATTGCTACAAATTGTATTTAGTACATTTCGTAGCTGCTATTTAGAGCTGATGATGTTATGTAAACGTTTTTGTTCATTATTTTGTAATATCTTCTTTTCTTATTCGAAAACAAAATAAAAAAATTTTACGGTTTTCTCCGAAACTAAATGTGTGTTTCAGATTTTTACTTAAAAAATTTGTTTTAAACTTGCCTTTGTTTATTTTTAAAGATAGCGACAATTGTTGAAAAATACTCAGCCCAAGGCATGACGCCATGACAAGGACAAGGGTTGAAATTTTATTGAGCAAAATCGTCGTCAAAGCAGCTTGGCGAACTACTTAGTGTTGAAATTCAATCACGGTTTATCGCAGACAGCAAGCGATGTTATCTCACTTCAAAGTATTTTGATTTAAAAGACTACTCTCAACTAAAAATCAAATTCAAAATATTTTGTATTTCAGTTTTAAAAATGATTTTTTTAAATCTACGATTATAAACTACAGAGCCTTCACCCTGTTATTACATAGGCCTGTTGAAGGCTATATTTAAAAACACCAACGAAGCTGACTTGAAAAAAGCATTTAAACTTTAAAAACATTTCAGTGTTTAATTCACAGTTGTAGCGAGTGTAACATTGGAAGAACTCGAGTCAGTTCAACAGCTTTCGAGTCCGAGCCAAGTCGGAGCCGTGGTTCGAGTCCACCAAAGCGCGAATTCTTTCGAGTCCGAGTTATTGAATGTTGAATTCTTTCCATTCCGATTTTAAAAACAATTTTACATCTACGCATTTATATCTTGTGCGGATTTTCAAGTAGATTTTTGACTTCATCGACAAGACCTGTTTTGGTCTTCAGTTAAATTTAAACACCTTTTCTTTATCTTTTGGTGAAGCAAAGAGATAAAAAATTCAAAATACTGTAATTTATAAGGATTCGACTCGAGTTGAAGTAATTTGATTAGGGAACAAATCGAACCGGATTTCTTAGAAGATTTTTACAAATGGACGCAAGTCCTTCAAAAACTGGACTCGAGTCATTACAACTCTTGAATAAATTATATTCAATTAAATTATATTCGAGAATATAAAAGTCAAACAAAACTTGTCAATTTTGTATTCTGAATAACATAAGCTATGCACAAGAACAATTAACTTTCTTTAAAAAACAGTTATTCATTTTTTGTTACACTTCTATTTATGAGCACAACCAAATTACGAATATAAGACAAAACGATTAAAATAATGTAAATGTTTAAACTACAATTGTTTGTTTGTAATTAGTTTTAAGGTTCTTCTTTTTTCTCTGTCGATGATTGTTGAATAGCCGAGTTTAAAAGCGGTTCTATATCTATAAAGATATTTAAAACTTTTTTGATTAAAGAAGTAGAAAATAAAGCAATATATCTTTTTCTGTTAGTTTTAAAAATAAACTTTTATGTATTTTCAAAACTGTATCTTTATCAAAAACCGAAAATATACTTTCTAGTAGTCTGTCTTGCGTGTGTTGCCCACACTTAGTAGAAACTTAATTTATTTGGAATTAGAGTAGAGCTTGAACTACAAGGTAACAACCACTTATTAACGATAGGTTTCATTTCTTAAGTGAAAGTAGAGATGGTGCACTATTGTTATAAGATTTAAGACAATTCTCATCAAGTAGCATCTTTTAAAGCTAATTACTTTTTTATGTTAACAATCTAATTTACTTTAGAAGAAGAAAAGGCAATCTGTGAAGGCTCGTTTCCACTACGAGCGTTGGCGGATGTGTACTTTATTTGTTTTATTGATTTTTTTTACTTCTTTCCGAGCTTAAGCGCTAAAAGAAGCAAAAAATCCATAAAACAAACAAAGAATACTCCTGCCAACGCTTGTAGTCGAAACAAGCTTATTTTACGTTGTGCGAATATCTTGATATCTCCAGAAACTGGTTGAGGTAATTGCTTACCCTATGTATTAGTGCCTCCGTCGCTTTCCTGCGAGTCAGGAGGATAAATATAGTGATGAAATGAAAAAAATGTTGTTACGGCTTCACAATCAAAACGTTGTGCTTTATAAGAAATGCTATACTAAGCAAAACTTATGAATATTGAAAGTATGCAATCTTTTTTTTACATGAGTTATTCTCGATATGTTTCTTTATTTTTCTTTTTAACATTTAACCTCAGGTTCTTCGTTGAAAAGCAAAATAAAACTACATATATACTTAAGTAGGCCATGAGCTCATGTAATAGAAAAGATACCGATGATTTTAAAAGCCAGTTTAATATTATAAAGAAATGCTCTTCAGGCTACGATTTTAAAAGTCATGAAGCCTTATTAATTAAAAAACATCAACCAAAATTAATTGAACAATTGTATAAAAATGGTCCTTTGTTTTTACTGCAACTATTTGAATAAATTAATGTGATTTATTTTCTGGATTAGGCTATCGTTTTATTGTCGTAATAATTAGAGTAACATCAACGTAAGCATAAACTTTAGAAAACTGTTATGTATATTGTATTTTAATTATATTTTAGTTGTGTTTTTATGTTATATTGCAGTAGTTCCCAAACATTTTTATGCATTTCTCCCTTTGGCCGTTTTCAAACCTTAATTCCTCTGCATATATCACAAGAAAAGCTATAAATAAAAGTACAAAAAAAGGCCAAAGAATAAAAAATTTGTAAAAGATTTGAAAAGGCAAATAAAAGTTTTTTTATTGGTTTTCCCCAACTTAAACAGGGGCGTGAAGACACCCCAAAAAAACCCAATAACCAGGAGATTTGTCACTGTCTGAACCAAAAATGTAAAGAAGAGAAAAATGTGCTGAATTGGCAAAGCAAAGGCGATTTAAGTTTTGGACAGTTAAGCAGGAAGTAAAGAAGATTCCGTGTTGGCTTACTACAAGCACTGCAGGAAGAATTCCTCTAATTTTTGATGATAAAAAGATGAGACGAAAGGGAATGTGATTATTGTAACGACGTTAAAGGAGAATACAACGGTAGATCGAGAAAGGGTAAATTACTTAAAAGAGTTTGAGGAAATTGAAAATTAAAGAAGTTAGAGAAAACAAGGTGGATTTAATTGTGCGATAAAAAAGTTTTTACGCTACTGGTAGAACTAGATGAAAAGATAAGAAATGTTAAAAAAATTGATATAGCTTTACTGTGAAGCTGATCAGCAGTATCATTGCCAGGCAGAGTGGTTTTGGTAAGAAGAGGTTATTGGATCGTGGCAAAAAACCAGATACTCCAAATGGTTTAAAAAAAAAAAAAGAGAGCATAGACTATGGATTTAGAGTGGACGAGAAAGAGATTAGAAGTAAACTGAATTGGTTTGTTCGCGACACCGATGTAGACCGAATTTAAAGATTTCTGCAGTATAACTGGAAAAGATCACATTGCGTTGTTAAAGCAAAGATTTGTAGAACTGGTGCTTGAGGCGGTATTTAATTGATTTTTTGTTGAATTTACATTTAATATTTTGTATTGTTAATACAGCAGTATTAAACTTAAAAGAAAAAAGAATGGAGACCAAAATTGTAAAGAAAAATTGTGAAATTCTCCTCCTTTGGGAGAAAAATTCGGAAGCTATTCGATTGGGAATCAGTGTTTTATTGTGTTAAATTGCGTAAGATTAACTAATTAAAAATTTAGTTGCTTTGATAAGGACTTTATTAAGTCGAAAACGTTCAGCTTTTAATAAAAATTACAATTTTAAATGGTAAAATATTTGATATTCCATGTTATTATTTACAAATATTTTTATGAAAACTAAAGTAGCCTATTTAATTTTTGAAACTAGTAAAAAATTGTGTTTTTTTGGGATGTTTAATAATGACTATGTCAAGAGATTTTACCTTTTTTTAAAACTTATAAAAAATTTTGAAGCATGTTTTACCTTGATAAGCTGGAGGTTTAATCAAAGCGTAGCTATTGATATCTCGACGTTGCTTTTGAACCGAACATCCGAAATAAATCATCAAAAAAGCCATTAATATTCTGAAATAATAGATTATTTTTCTTTGCATTGTGACCAAGAGCCTATAATCATGAACACAAAAACCTATCAACAAAATATCACCATTATTGACTCTTTGCCCTTCTGACTAACTGAAACCGTGACGATTATGGTCACCATTAAAAAAGAAGCTTCTCAAATACGCTGCGAAGAAAATATTACATAAAAAAACAAGAACAAATTATAAATTTATGAAATTGAGCAAAGATTTAGTGCAATGTTAATGGGAATCAATAAATTGCTGTAGCAATTTGCGTCTGTACTTCAAATCCTGAGTTATAAAATTTAAAGTTCTGCTTATTGAATATCTCAAAACGAACTTTAGAAAAACAATTTGCTGCAATTTTTTTTGTCTTTGAAACAAACGATTAATTCTTAAAAAAAAATTTAGACGATATCATGCGAGACTTCAAACAATTAAAATAATTTTGTATTACAGTATCACAAGCTTTTTCTTTTTTATCGCATGGCTGTATTAGCCTGTATCCTGCTTTCCGTTTCAAAAGGTGTCACCATTATCGGTACGTAACGTAACCACATAGAAGAATTTGTCATGAAGTGTTTTTTCTAAGGGCACAATAGACATCACTTTCATACTCAAGACCAGTACCAAGCCTGTTGGAGTGGGCTTGCCCCGAACAGCTGGGGTTAAGTTTACTCGCCTTTGGACTAGTGTTGAGCCATTCGTCCATGGACAATGGGGTCTCGCTCCTTCACCGAATTGCGAGTGCAGTGCCACTGAGAAAACCGCAAATCACATCCTTACGGAGTGCTCTATACATCGGGCACCAAAGAGAGCATGAAGTCTGACGGCTTTAGATGACGAAACCCAATGCTGGCTTAGCACATCTCGCCAGTATCTAATCCAGGAAGTACAGCAGACCTGAGTAGTAAAAAGATAAACCCTCGGCTCCAGTCCTGTTTGTATCTGACCCGGGGTGGATCTGCCCTTCGAAACGACGACGACAAATAGATATTGTAGCGAACTCATCACGGCAAACCGTCTTTCGTGCATGCTCGATTTTGCAAAATATTCCGCAAATGTATTTTCCCACGTTATATTTTGGCTCGCTGCAGACTCGGCTTGCAGCGCCCTCCCGCTCGCTGTACAACGTTCATCTACTGCCATGACAACCTTCAAGTGATAATTTCGCATTTCTTTATATTTTGCTTATGTACCGCCTTTCTGTTGTTTCTCCCCAGCTGATCGTTGGCTGATTGCCCCATCAAGGCCATTTGTCTAATCATTCTTAACACACAGCTCTCAGGACGTAGCATGATCACGTGGTTTTATCGGTAAATAAGCAAACGTCACAATAATACAGATATAAAATCATTACGACTACATATACGCGCCAGAGCGATTTGTCGCCTCAGATTAGATTAGAGACTCATATCAGCGACTAGTAAAATTCAACTCGAGAATATTCGTGAAACTGATTCTATTTGAATAAGGTTTATTTATATTTGTATTTGCTGAAACGTTTATTTGAAGTTGTCCCCCTTCTTAATAAAAAGGTATCAAAGTTAGTTGTGTGCCAATAATCACTTACGCTACAATATCATTTAATATAGTGAGCATCAAGCAACCGTCCTTCTACTCGGAAGTCAATGTGTTATCTTTAGGGCCTGCTAAACTCAATTAAATCAAACTTTTTTAGAGTTTGTTACTTTATAAAACCTACACAACGTTAACTTCGGCTGCTCAAAAGTTTTTTGGATTTTCTTAGGTCAAAATAAAGTTAAACTTTTGAACAAAGATAAAATTTTCACAATTTTACCTCATCAAATTTTGAATACAAAAACTCGTTTTTGCTTATTTTTTCAATTTTTATTGCAGCTAAAAATATTTTTAATACTTTATTTCTTCACTTTAAACTAGGTAAGCTATTCTGAAACGTTTGTAAGTGCGACCCTTCAGCGTCAATCTTACAGCTTTTTACCCTCTTGCTCTTTATAATTTTTGAATTAGCAATAAAGGTTTTACATGTTTACATTAAATAAGATACTGAAAAAAAATTGTTAAGTAAAAATAAAGTCGGAATTTAACAAAATTAAAGTCAAAAAAAGATCTTCGTTATCACTCTGAGTTATAACCCCGACGTCAGAAGCTAATGCCTACCTTCGAAAATATCAATCCTAAAAAGTAAAAAATGACTACTTCAACTAAAACGAGAAACAAAATATATTTAATAAAAATAATATACTTACAAAGAAATCAGGAAAAGTATTGTTGTATTAGACCATTGAGCCCTCCACGGCGTGACTATTGAAATAAGACGATAAGAGGAAACTTGTTCATTTAGTTGTTTTGAAATTTCTTTTGTCTTTTCTGGTTCGGGCTGTTTCACCTCATTAACATCATCTGACTGTTTGTTTATTACTAAAAAAGTACTTTTGTTTGTCAAGTTGCGAGTTGCATTATAGTCAATAACTTCAAAGTTTTAATATAATTCCAGAAAATATGCAATTTTTTTCAAGGTTTAATAATTTTATTACGTTTTTAATCTCGCTTAAAAGGGTATTTTTTAAAATTGAAATCACACATAGCTTTAAAAGATTTTTGCAAAATACTAAAGCCTAAAATATTTCAAGCAGTGATTTAAAGTTAGTTCTTTTAAAAAATAAAAAGGTAGATAGTAAACATGATGTTAATTTTTGTCAAATTTAGATGCATTTAGGAGCAACATAGTTGGAACTTTATAGAAATCGATTGTGCAATGAGTGAGGTTATAACTAGAAATACCAATTTTAAATATAAAAATAATTAAAAGGAACGTTGGCGGTTGTTGTTTGGTATCATCCTATCGTTCTTATTTTATTGAGCCAGCATCTGCTATCTTCATCCAGGAGTGACAGACCACGACATCCTTTTTGTGCCCGGAGAGTGGTGCATGCAGAACTGATGTGGTCTGCAGTATGCTTATGTGCACCACACTTGCAATTACATGAGAAAACAAGGCCCTATTTATGCAAGGACGACCGAAAACTCTCAACGCCAGTTTGCAAGCGTTTGAGTCTTACCCAAGCAGGCCTGGACAGGCCCAGTCCAAGAGGGCTGAAACAAACTCTTGGGATGAAATCTTGATGTTTTGATGAGATGTCTAAGTACTCCACGTTTCATGTAAAGTCTGTCCACTGACCGACACGGGTATCTAATTCAGATGCACTATCTAACAGTTTTTTTGCGGCAAGCAAAATTGGGTGTCTGGATTTTAATCTTTCTTGCTGCGCATCCAATATCCTGACCAGATGGTCATGTAAATTGGTTAGGGTTTAAAATGCTGCGGTTGGTCAAGAAAAGCCTAGCTGTTTGGGTACCAAAAAGGATTGGCAGGTTGTCCGTTTGAGTGGGACGCAGGCATCCAGTGGTAATGCGCAAATCGTCATTAAAAACACTTTCAATAAGACAAGTGTGTACATTGCGTAATACCTCAAAGGTGGTGACGGAACGTGAGTGTCCTGTCAAGTTAGTAACCAAAGTAGGTTGATACATGGAAAAACTGCAAGTTTGCCAGAGATGTCAACTTTTAGCTCATGTTTAGCTTCAATATTGTGTAGATGGAAGGCTGCCGTCACTATCTTTGTTTCGCTGAGCTTCAGCCTCCAAGTTGGTTCGGAGATAATCCGTGTTGCGAGGGACGATGCGCGTCGTAGCGCGATAGCGCCAAGCTGTGAAACTCTATCCAGAAGGTGCACTGTAAAACCTCCGGCTTAGCAAAAAGACTATTTATATGTACTAATTTCTGTTATTTATTGTTTAGATATTTACCGTTGTTTTTGAATTTAGAACACCGTATCGCTCAGCTTTTGTCAATTTAATCAGACTAATCGTAATAATTATTTTCTTCTTTCTGTTCGCGAAATTTGAAAATAATGCGGTGCAGCTACAATACGCTCACCAAATACAGAGTTTTAATTTAAATTTTTCTTTTCCTTACAAAATTGAGATCAGTATCAATTTAGTTTTGATTCACAAGGTAAAATTTTCAATTTTTTTGTTGTGTGCTTCGTTATTTCATTTTAACATTTTATTTGAACAAGTTTCTCGATTCATTGATTAAACCTAATTAGTTTTTGTGTATCAAATAGTTTCTTGAGTATTTTTTTTGGGACGCCTAAGTTTTTTGTATCTCTTTTATCAATTTTCGTGATCCAATACATACAAAATTTTTGAATCCTGGATCTGTGCAGGTTAGGTAGAGACGATTCCATTCTCCTTTGTCTCCCAGAAACACTCTTGACAGGTAGACATGTCTTAACTCAACGTCCCCTCCAATTTCTTCCAGTTCCAGCAGTATGCAGCAGTTCTAAATCAGCTGCAAAGGCCTATGCATATTTTTCGAAGGTCAGTGTTGGAAGGTCATATATGTAGATGTTAAAAAGGAGAGGATTTTTGATGTTAATGTTCGATGTAAAAAAAAAGGATACGGTCGCGGTGTTTCTTATTGATGCATTTGGTATAAAATTTTGAAAAGTGAAAAGAGAAAGTATCCTATTTACTTGCCGTAAAAAACTTAGCATTACCGTTTTCGTACGTTCATATTAGCCGCTATGTTGCTTTCTGTTTTAAGCAAAGCCACCATTAAAGGCAGGGGTGGAAAACTTATTGCACTCGCGGGCTGTATCCAAAAATTAAAAAATTGGCGCAGACCGCATAAAAGTTTGGGGAGAAATATGTAGTTTTGTCCAATTTTATAGATGTTTGCCCGAATCATGACTTTTTAGCTGTTCCGGTACGCAGATTTTCCACCCATGATTTAGGGTAAATAGCGTGACCCTATTAAAGAATTTATGGTTATGTAAGTTCCTTTCCTAAGGGAACAATGAAAAATACTACAGTACACCGAGGATCGAACTCGCGTCGTTCTACTCAAAGGTCAGAGTGGTATCGCACCGATCTAGCTTGCAGAATAAAAATCATCAATAAATATAATCACTGACGAAGAATAAGTATGCTATTATTCATATTTGTAAAATCTTGATTGGCGAATCTTTTTTATTTTTATTTGCAAACCTTTAGAGACCAATTTTAAATTAAAACGTGAATTTACCGGATATATTGGGGCTTTTAACAACTAAAGAGTTTTTTAATTTTAATAAACTCCAAGTAAAGACTAAAAAAATCCTCACTTTTGATCACTTGTATTAGTCTTTCTTCGAATAAATTACTTAAAGACTTGCCATAATAATACGAAAGTCTAAAGAATCTTTTGAGTGCATTATTAGACTACTCTTGAAAAACCCTGAGATGGATCTATAATCGGAGCTAATATATCATTTCCAGTTGTTGTAAAATCATCCATAGCATGACTATACCAATGTTGGAAATAATTAAATAATCTACTCTTGGCGTTTTTTGACGAAAAAAAATTGAAAATCATCTATTTAGTCGGTATAAAGGAAGGACAAAGGAGTTGGCTGTTTTTGCATATTTTTAAACTATAGAATTCGGAAACACGCTTCAGACTGCGCCTTTGAAGATTAATACATGTAGTTAATTTTATCGTTTCTGGTAGTTTCCATTTTAATAAACAGTTGCCTATAACTTACTTTGTAAAATTCGCCTATGTCTTGAAGGACAAGCATATTTGTATGCTGTGATCGCTATTTTGTTATTACAGTCTGCAGCAAAAGTTTAAGGGCACTTCCCAAAAACGCAACATGTAGCTTTAAATGCCCATATTTCAATGAGTAATCGGTATGATTGTGCCATAATGTATAATTACTGTATGTTATTGTGTTAATATATAATCTTTGAATGACACTGTTTTTTTATTTCCTGCTCAATAAATTGTGTGCAAGATTGCGTTCTAGTAGTTAAAATTAGTTGAATTTATTGGTTAAAAAAAAATGGCGAGAAACAATCTCTCAGCACGGTAAAACAGGCTCAAATTGTAACTTTAAGCAATTTTAGTTTTCTATACGTCAAATCGCGAAGAAGATGAAGGTTAGCAAAACAGCTGTGCAAAATGCAATCTTGAAATACCAAAATGAGGGTGTTTTTATAAAAAGTCTGGCCAACCAAGGGTTTACCAACAGCAGAGAAGACCGCCTTATGTATAAGGTAGTTATTCGCTCTCCAATAAGTACCTCCGAAAAAATCCATGCTAAGTTGATGGAAACTAGCACAACAGTCCGTACAAAAACAATTCAACGCAGGTTGTCACTGGAATTCGGGGTCAAATCATGCAAGTCAGCCCAAAAACCACACTTGACTCAGGCGATGAAGAAGAAACGTCCGGACTTTGCCAAAAGACATGGTGGTTGGGACATAGAAATGCAGAAAAAGGTGTTTTTTCGGACGAGTCTTCTGTACAACAGTTTTCTGTTCAAAGATATCAAGTTCGGAGGCCTGTTGGAGCAGGCTACGAGGAAAAATACACTACCAAAATATAAAACACACGCTTAGCCAAATGATTTGGGCAGCAGAAACCTTCATGGAGCCTGCTTGACTTCATTTTCTTCCGCCGGGAACCACCATGAATGGTAAAAAATAACCAAATGTGAAACACATGCCTAGCCGAAAGATTTGGGGAGCAATATCGTTTATGGGGCTTGCTGGACTTCATTTTCTGCAACCGGGCACCACAATAAATGGTGAGAAATACGTTGACTTCTTAAATAGCAAGCTTGATCTCCTCATGAGAACCCACAGCTGTGAGATTTTTATGCATGATGGTGCTCCATGTCATCGAAGCAAGGTGGTGAAGAATTGGAACAAAAAAATATCCAAATGTTGGAGTGACCACAAAACAGTCCGGATTTGAATCCGATAGAAAACTCATAGAGCCTCATGAAAAAAAACGTTTTAGAAAAGTACCCTTCAAGCCTTGATGCACTTCAAGCAGCAATTACAGAATTTTGGGAAAGAGAAATCTCTCCAAATTATTGCGGTAAACTGATTAACAACATGCCACGCTGCATGCAAGAAGTCATCAGAAACAAGAGCGGTCCCACAAATTATTAATCGTAAACTTTGTTTCAATTCTGTGCAAGTTTGTTACGTTTTTAATTACGCGAAGTAACTAATAAATCATCATAAAAATTGTGCGAAAGTAGTGGGTGAAACAAAAGCAGAGGTGAGCAAAACCAACTTGAAGTGCAATTGCGTAACTTCATACTTTTCATACTTTTTTAGAAGCCTTGCAGACTTTGCGCTGCGCTCTTGGTTAAAAAAATATTAAGTAGCACTTAATTGCGCTGCGCATTAAAGATTAAACAAATCAATTGCCCTTCGTTGCGCTGCGCTTTATATCGTCCTATTTTGCAAAAGTGCAATCTACTTTGGTTGTTTTTCGTTGTAGGCGATTGGTAAATAAATTAGGATGCGCTTATGATTTGAAAAAGTACATTACGTTTTAATTAATTTAAAAATCACATTGCGCCGCGGTTAATATAGTTTTTAAAACAGTCCACATTGCGAACTAGATGAATTTCAAAAGCGCATTGAGCAAGTTGTGTTGCGCTTTACATGAAATCAAAAATACGTTGGGCTTTTTGCGCTGCGCTTTCCATAATTTCAAAATGACATTGCGCAAGTTGCGCTGCGCTTTCCTAAAGAAAAAAAAAATGCCCACCTTCCAACAAAAGTCATGGCGGTGTGCACACAGAATTGCCGAAAAAACGAAGTGTCCTTAAACTTTTGTCGCCGGCTGTAAATATAATACGAGCTTTCTTGAAATTGTTGTCAAAGCAGACTTTAAAAACAATAGAATTGGGCTGTATCGATACTTTTTTTCATCTCCTTGAGGTTTCATTTGAGCATATTTTTTATTGATATTATTATTTTTTTTTTTATCTCTATATTTATCCTCCTGACTCGCAGGAAAGCGACGGAGGCGCTATACATAGGGTAAGCAAATACCCCGACCTGTTTCCCGAGATGCCAAGTGTATAATACAATTAATGGTGCTATTCTACTGGTCCGCCACTATTGGAACAAAACGGTTTTAATAAATTGGTCAACTTTTGACACAGTTGATCATCAAAGATTATTTTTTAAACTTAAAACACTATTTTGGTATTAATGGCAATGTTTTAAATTGGCTCACCTCATATCTCAATAATCGAACTTCATCTGCTGTCATAAACAATATTTGCAGCAACAAGAGTTCCTTACTTTTTGGTGTTCCACAAGGTTCTATTTTAGGACCATTATTGTTTTTAATGTATATTAATGAATTAACAAATTTAGGTTCTGAATTGGATATAACAATTCATTCATATGCCGATGACACAATCTTGTGCATAGGTTTTAGTCCTGAAGATGGCTATCAAAATGCTATGCAAAATATAAAATGCTGCTTAAGTAAAATTAATAAGTGGATGTCTTGCAATTTTTTGAAACTTAACATAAATAAAACGTCACTTTTAGTTTGTGGTAAGGCAAGATTTCTTACAGCTTTTCAGTCATGTATCCAATCTTTGAAAAGCATTATTCATTTAGACTCGGACCCCGCTTCCTGTATAAAACTACTAGATGTGTTTATTGACGAAACAGCGTCTTTTGATCGCATGATTAATGAAACTCGTAAAATCTGCTTTTATAAACTGACTAAACTTGGAAATTTACGTTCATTTTTAGAAGTTCGGAATAAGATTATGCTGGTAAAATGCTTTATACTATCACGTCTTGATTATTGCAATTCCGTATATGCAAATATACCATTGTATCTTGTTCATAAACTAGAAAGAGTGTTTAATGCATGTATCAGATTTATTTGTAACATTCCCATGAATAATCACAACTTGCTTCCGTACTATAAAGAGCGTCATATATTACCAATCCTGTATCGTATAAAGTAGGGATGTCCAACCTTTTTTCATAGTAGGCCAAATGTAGTCGGCGAATCGGAGGGCCGTATAAAGACAATGAAGCTTTGCCCAAATTTTGATAATAGTCTATACTAATAGTCATACTAATACATACTAATAGTCGGCGGGCCGCAAAAAGACAATGAAGTTTTGCCCAAATTTTGTGACGTTTGCCCAAATCATGATTTTCTAGCACATTACGGATAGGACAAAAAATTGTCTGAGATTCTCGTATGTAGAATAAATTTTGTCCTAAAATCAAGGTGATCTCTAAAAAAAAAGGTCTTCACTTGAATTCAGTCTCAGTTTTTTAATTTTCGTCCCAAAATCAAGGTGGTCTCTAAAAAAAAAGGTCCTCACTTGAAATCAGTCTCCAATTTTCCACTTTTCCTCCCAAAATCTCTAAAGAAAAAAAATCTTCACTTCCTGGTTTGAAGTGAATTATAGCCAGCAAACTAAAAATCGTCACTGGGCCGCACCAGAACTTTAAGTGGGCTGCGGGTTGGACATCCCTGGTATAAAGTATAAATTGTGTTTAATTGCTTTTAAAATAGTTAATAACTTAGCACCTCAGTACCTCACAGATACTACCTTCTTCTATAGACCCTTGTGAGAAAATTTCAGAATTGGAAATGACCGTTTTATTTTAAACTCTAAATATCGTATTCAAAATAGTATATTTCATAAAATGTGTGTTTCTTGGAATGTGTTACCATATGTATTGCATGCTGAAACCTGTCTTACAAAGTTTAAAAAAGATCTTAAAACAACCTATTTTAAAGAAGTGTTTTGCGATATGCGTCAATAATCTTCTTTCATATTTTTGATAATTGAATATTTCATGTTGCTGTATATATTGTTTTTCGATTAATTTTTTTACACTCGTAAATATTTTCTGTCCTTGTGTATGTGTGTTTGTTTTTATCGTTTAAAAAAACCGCTCTGAGACTATACAAATTTTCTTTCACGGATTTGGGTGAGGAGCGGTATACAAAAACGTTATTATTATTATTATTATTATTATTACTGTTTTTAACTTATTGCTAAAAACGAAGTTGTTATCATATTTTCTATTCTATACTTTTACAAATCCCACCACTGCTGGACAACGAGTTTTTACCTTTAAAAGGACCAATTGTTGCTGTAATAGATTCTGGTGGGGGGGCTTTTTTATCGGTATCGCGACGTCCTCTTCCGCTTGGAGCGCATAGTGGTGGAAAACAACCAATAGAGCCGCTATTCCTTTCGCAGATATTAAGACTGCAATGGATGTACACCGGTGGCTTTTCATTTTTCTATAAAATTGTTTTCAATTGTTGACAAAATAGATGCTAAAAAATTGATGGCTTATTAGCCATTTATACATTTTAATTAGTATTCTGTAGCAAGTTTTATCATATTGCGTCAGATTTTGAAGCGTATATGATCATGGCCGGTCAGATTTAAAAATTTTTTTGACTTATTTCGGCTTTTCACGTTTTCTTCTCCAGTCAAATAGTTTATGCAAGATTGTTGTTTCGTCATACACTGAGTTAGTGTCGTGTTTGATAAGCAACGGTTTCAAACGCGGTTTCTCTAGTCGAAATACTACATAAGAAAAGTTTTTCTACCATAACAGCGACAAGCCGTGAGCAATACCACGCCGAATTTGGCTAGTCCGGCAAACGAACCCACTCTTTCTGCGCTAAAAAAATGATAAGTCAGGCTCATGGAGGAAAAGATCAATCGTTATTTATATGTTGAAAAACATAAAGCCACTTACCGGAAGTTTGTAGCCGGAAGAAAATTCGAACATTGCGAACGAAAACCTGACTAAATCGGATGTTGGAACTGATAATACAGTAGTTCGGGAATCTCGTAAACAGCCATTTACGATTAAATCATATTTACGAAGATCGTTCCTGTTTGGTGAAGGCGTTGCCCAACATGAATTCAAAACGACCGTAAGACCAAAAGGTATGGTAACTTTTACTTGGATGTAGACCGTACAGTCAATAACGAACTGAAATATAAAAGTAGGGCGATAAACTGATAAACAGATATCATTTCGACAATGCTATTAGCCAGAAAGCCGAGTTTCCAAACAAGACATTTGTAACATAAAACTGCAATGCTCCCGTCGAATGGTTTGTTTCGTGTAATTGCATTCTGTTTTACTATAAATGCATGATTAAAATTTATCAGTCGAAGTAGTGACGTCGCCTTCTTTTAAGGACAAATACAGGCCGCTTATTTACATTACATTGCATCACTTTGATCAAAAATTAGGTTAGTATTGCTGTCATTTTATTGACCTATGAACTAGGCTGAGACTGCATGATTTCGGCAAAAATAGCAATAAGTCTAACATCGCAAATTAGCTTCGTCGGCAAGATTTCTGTACTTTAAACTACTCGCTTTGTTTTTACCGTTTTGTTCGTAGCGTTTTACTTGTTCAAAAAATTCGTTTAGAATTGCCAGTGAAGAAAATTCAGGTAAATATGTAATTTATTGTAATGGTTTTGAATGTTTGTTTTGATAAAGTTAGCTACTTTTGAAATGTAATTAATTAGTTTGCAAAACCATAGCCTACTTAAGGTACGGCCTTGCATGTTACATGAAGAAGCGGATTTCTGAAAGGCTATTGCTGCATTTGAAAGTAACAATATTGCGCATAAATTTTACAAAATTTTTAATCTACAGTACACGACAAAAACATCTTTCCGCGTGTTTAGTTGTAACATATTTAAACAATTTAAGTTGATTGAAAAGCAAATTGGCCCTGGTTCGATACCTACCACAAACATACTTAGAGTCAGCCATATACAGTATAAAACTTCGCAAAAAAACATTTAAAATAGGATTGCATACACAATCCAATACTAAACTTTTGAGCATAATAAAATAGGCTACAAAAAATACAAACACAGCAAAAAGTAGGGTTAGCGTTTTGGTATCGATTGGCATTTTTTCGTTGTAACAAAGCAGCAAGGTAACCGATTTCGCATAGTTGGTAACTGGTGTTGTTTTGATTGTTGACGTTTTTTAAATATTATAATTGATGTTTTCGCACCGTATCATTGACAAGTTTTTGCCTGTTGTCAAAGTACATATTTACAAGAATTTTGGACGCCAGACGTGCAGTAGAATCAAGATAATCCGGGCATGAAAAAAAAATGTTTGAACCGAAATGAAGCAAAACTAAACGCGTTGCTTTTCTTACGGGATTTGTAAGAACATATGTTTAATAAAATGTGTTCAACCAACGCTAAAATAGCGAGGCCATTGCAAACGTAGTGTTTACATGTAATTTCACTTGATGGTATTGATAAACCACCACGGGACAAGAGTTGTGAGTACTCTAAGGAAGGTTCGGCAGCAGTGTTAATTAATGTTTGCGAATCGGTTAGTTTAAGTAAGATGTGACTATTTTATGCGTTATTTGTCGGATAAGTATTTGTTATTGTCATTTTTTGCTTTTTGAACTCTGTCTTTTCTGTTTAACAGAAAACTGCAGCGTTGGACCTTCTGTCAATAAAGAATTCCTTCAGAAAAATTTTGTTGCGCGTTTTCTTACCCTCGTCTATATTCGCGTATCACTGGGCGTATTACCATTTTGACAAACGCGAGAAAAGTAAAAAAACAATAGAAAATTGCAAAAAAATGCATTAAATTATAAATGAGACAGAATTTTAAATAAGAAACCATTTCGGCTGTGCATTCCGCGCAAAAAATTTTTATAGCTTTTCTTTTCGGCATTATATCAGTAAGCGGCGGTTTACAAAGTCAACTTTTTTAAGGATTAACCTCTAACTTTTTCTTTTTTTTGCGGATTATGACGTTAAACTTGCTGAAAACAAGCTTTAAAAAAACGACTGCAATTAAAATATTTTTTGAAAAAAACACAAATTTTAAATTCAAATTAGAGCGGACAAATAAGATAATAAAGATTATACAAAATCTTAATAAAAAGATTTTGTGCTTTTAAAACCTTTGAAACAGCGTTAGTGAGAATTATATTCCGAAGCTTTACAACTAAATGTGGTGAAGCAACACAAATTTTAGCAAAAATCGCATTTAACTTACCATTAAATCTGGAGCCAATGTGGTAAACGAGCTGTCACTGTACGCTTTTATCATGACGCCAAAGTTTCCATTTCCACTTTGACTAGCTCTTACTTTGCTACGAGGTCGAAGGGAAAGGCTTGTAAAATTATTGAACGCCGCAATCGTGCACGTGATTGTCAAGGACACGTTGGGACACGTGGTTGTGTTCCTTGTTGTGATTGTTTGAACAAATCGCTGTTTCACGACCCCGTTGACAACCACGTACTGAAAGCAAAATAAAATTGCTTTTAAAATACAGAGAAAATATTCAAAAAATGTTTTTCTGTTATCTGTTGTATAGCTTCAGACTTGCAATTATGTTTTGAAAAAAGTTATACAGTATTATACTTGTAGTTAATAAAAACTGTTGAATTTTTTAAAGTACCGTAAATAAAAAATAATTCATAAGTAATTGTTTATCTGTCTGTTTTCTTAAATTTAGACCAGTTCAGTAGTTTGTTTTAATAGTTTTTTTTTAAGAAAACTTTTTTTTACGTTTTTTCCACTAGATGTGGGTGAAACCATGAGAAGACTATAAAAAAACCATTCAAACCCTGGATGTTCCAATCGATCTCTTTAAGAACGACCGAGTTAAACAATGAAAAAAAATCTAGCTAATCTAAAGTTTGAAGGGCCAACTTTTTGCGGAAGCCTAGTTGGTATTTTTGTAGAAAAAAGATTTGGTCTCAAACTGCCCAGCAAGACAGTAAGAACAGTTGTTCTTGCTTGGCGTCATTAGGTCTTTATTGTTTAACTGTACAATAGTGGTTTGCGGAAGTCGTTCGCGATGTGTTTTGATCAGAGAATTTTTTTATATAATGCATATCACCCAGTCCTAAAAAATCGTTTTGTAATAAATAGATTTCATGTCGGCACCGTGGCCGAGTGGTTAAGAGCACTGTATTGATGGCGAACTGATCGACACGGTCGCGCTGTATCCTTGAGAAAGACACTTTACGGCACCTTTTTCTGATTGGCATTTTAACAAACTGCTCTAAATTTCAGTCTTATGGGTAATTAAAAACTAAATATTTGAATAAAAAATTGTTAACCTGACAGCAATATTTTGGCATTTCCGAAAACAAGTCAGAGATAATTGCCAAATGATTACCCTACCTATAGCCCCTCCGACGCTTTTTTGTGAGTCAGGAGGAAGAATAGAAAAAAAAGAGAAAAAATACTTGCGCATTGTCAAGGGTGGATGCCTTTCTATTTGGGCTGATACGGTTTTGGTCTAGCATGCAACAAAGCAAAACAAAATGAATATTATCCAGAGTTTAACAAATCACGGCAGTGATTTTTACTAGGTGAGATTTGCCAGGTCACCAGGTATACCATTGACTCTAGCTTATTGTATTTTTGTCAAAGGTTGCTCTGCCTGTGCTAAACATGGCTATTAAGGGATGGAACTTCTGCAGGTCCAGCAGAGCCATTACATGGCTTTAACGAATCAACTCACAAAGACATGTCATCCATCCTATGTGATCCAGAGTATCAAATCTTCACTATTGTTACTAGCAAAAAGTAACCAAGAAAGAGACTATTAGTATTATTATCATCATTATCATCATCATCTCTATCAGAAACAAGAAATGCAAGAGTGTCAATTAATAGTAATTTGACCTGCTTCACGGAGGATCTTTAATTTTGGTGAGATACAACATTAAACTTAGTGAATAACTCCCGAAATTCTTTTCTTGAAATCCACTTTATTCTTCCCAGACTTAAAACTAGGTAAAGCTTTTCCCCAAGAGCTGAATGTCAATAAACCATAAAACCATGACGGAACAGCTTTTCATCCTTTTGTACCAACTCAAAATCATTGTGGTCGCTTAGAAAAAAAGCTTCTAAAGAATCCAAAAATTAAATAATATTTCGCGTTTCAGCATTTCGAGAGAATGAGGCCTGACAGTTTTGGATGAGGAAACCTGATGCTGTTAACTAAAAGTGATAAAGTCTTCAGCCTTTTTTTCGCCCGCTTTTTAGAATTCGCAATAGTTAACTGTATTCTTCAATAGTACGTAATACAGCCAACCATTAACAGCTGGCTTACAATGCATAAGGTTTTATAGAAGAGCTAAACTTTACTTTGGGTTGTTACTTTTACATCAATTTTGCTTCGTATTTTGTCTTCATGCATAATTCATCTTAATATGCTTTTAACAAAAGTTTGTTTTTCAAAAACTGGAGAAAATATTTTTTCTGTGAGAATAGAAAGTTTATAGATTGAGCAAGTTTAAGTTGGTTTTATTTTAATTCAATCACGTTTATGTGTAACAGAAAATATCGTAACTTTTCTGTAAATTAATTGAAAGAAAAATTGCTCACTTCTTGAGTCATTCCGCAAGTGCAAAATGGCTCGTTAAACCAATACGATCGTCCCACTGTGTTTCGTATGTTTGAAGCTAAAGAGCAAGACGGATCCTTAAACTGAAGTTCATTCCATCGCAAACCTTGGAGCGCGCAAAGAGTAATCCCGAACGCCATGCTTCCGGTGCAAGATGTGAACATCAATGAGTCTGTGAAAGTTTTAACAAGCTATTGAAAAGAATTATCTTTTTCAAATTGAAAATGTTGATGTTAATTTGTAAATATATTATAAATTGTTTTTGTTGCTTATTTTCAATTAAAAGTTAATTTCAAAAAATCATTTAATTTATTTTTCTTTTTATCCCTATATTTATTCTCCTAACTCGCAGGAAAGCGACGGAGGCGTTATACATAGGGCAAACAATTACTCCGAGCTGCTTTTGGAGATACCGAGATATTGCTGTCCGGTTGAAATTTTTTATTTTGGTTTTTTAGAGATATGACTAAAATTTAGAACTGCTTGCCAATACCGCCAAGTAGCGAAAGTGTCGTTAAGTATGTTTCCCAAAGACCAAACAGAATGTCAAGTAGGTTTTGAACCGAGACCATGTTGATCACAATCACGGCACTCTAACAACTCGACCACGCTGCCGACATATCAATTTCAGTTAACCCTTTAAAAATATACCTTAGAAAATACATACGTCACTAACGTACTCGCTTGATCACAGGCTTGTCTATTGACGGTAGCCATGATTGCTTGACGCGATATAGGAATTCCCTCATCGTTTAACCTGTCCACCCAAAATACGTTCGGGCAAGGTGCGGTCTTGAAACCACAGGCAGCAAGTCTATGCAAACAACAAGTAAGGAGTTGTTTCTGATATTTATATAAAAAAATTGTTGGTACAAACAAACATAATTTAAAAAGTTTAATTTTGCGAAGATGAGTTTGCAAAAGCAGTCGCAGTTTTCCAGTGTTCAAAAAAAAAAAAAACGCACTGTAAAAGAATCGTACTCTATAAATTATGCGATAATCTTTTGTATTTTACGCTTCAGTTTTTTTTCTGTTATAAATAATATTTTAATTCTTTCTTCGTTTTTGCCAAAGTTTTCAAAATATTTGGCTAAGTCCACAAATTATTATAAAAATTGTGAAAAATTTGTGCCAACTGATTTAATGCTAATATAGGCCTAATTGCAATGTCCATGGTGGGCCTACATTAAAACTCTTTGTCAAAAACAAACAATTTTATGTATTGTTGTTTTTTTTATGAAAATCTTTGAAAGTTTTTGAAATGGATAAAAACTTCATATCAAAAATTTTTGAGCTTTTGGTGCTACAAATCAATTTTGTTAGTTTACTTTACTGTGTCCAACACCACGTGAATTCCATATAAAATCCACATTGTTTTTATTCATTGAAATCCCGTCGCTATGTTTGCAGGATAGCTTTGAATGGACAATAAACAACTAAACTGACAATTTCAGTCAAACTCTTTCAATATATTAAGGACTAGTTTTTATGCTGTTTAAAGAGTTGCTGCAAGAACTCGAGTTTAAAATACCGTTAAATGCATCAACATTACTGTTCCGTTCTTAAAAATCGCCCCCATTGTGTATATTTGCAATCTCCTAAAAAATCTCTTTGATTTCGCTTTGGTCCGGCTCAAATAGCCGAAGAAATAACGGTTTTATAAGTAATTTAAATATTTTACATTTATTTACAAGAAAAATGGCAACACTGCTTAATTTCATGATGGTTAGAGAAAGATCCAGAACTATTCGCTTGACTGATTCGCTATTGTGACACATGTGACGTAATAATAGTTATTGTGATTGGCTTGATTTGGATAACTTCAGAAGATTCGAGATACTCATGACCGAGTGATATAAATAAGGTTCGCTTGGAAGCATTATTATGATTCGTTGTGGTACAGTAATTTAGTATTGGAAATTTGTTAGCTGTGTGAATTCATAGTTTTTGAACGCAAGTCTCTGGTTGCCTACGTTATTGTGAAGAATTAAGCTACTGAATCTGTATTTGCTGTTGATTTATACTATTGTGGGCTCCTAAGTGGTTTGGAGCATATTTTTTAATAAAGAAGTTTTTGTGGTAGTCTGAGCTGTGGTTTAGCTAGACTATATTTTTGCTGTTACTGGTTCCTAGGGCAGGTCCAGTAAGAAGATTTAAGAATTTTATCTTTTGATAGGCGGCCAAGATTGCGTTATCGGTGAGGCCTTCTTAACAGGCACCGTAAGGTTATAAGATTAAAAAACGTACTGAGTTACTGAATTAAGTTCTACAAAAACTTAAAAAACTTTAACAAAATTTAAAAAACTTTTTACCAGCGGAACATAAATTTCAAAAACTTCTACAAAATTTCAAAAACTAATTCTGTGGAAGTAACAATTACACAGCAGCATTTCTAACCTGGCTCGTTCAGTATTGATTCGATCTATTGCAGAGTTGGAATGAGTTTTTGTTACAATTATAATGGCATGGAAACTTAAAAGCACTCGTTGGCGCATAATCAGTATTTGGTCTTCGTTCGGACCATTTTCGTCATAGCGATACACAACTCCGATAGCTGAAAAATTGGTAAACACAATTTAGTCAAGTGTAAACAAAGACGTAACAACTAAGTAAAACATTTTGAAAGTTATTTCATTTATTGGACATTTAAAATCTTATATTAAAAAAAAATCATGTCCTGTAATTGTACTGTAAAACTTATTCGTTGTTTTATAAAAGAAATTTTTAAAAACGCACGTTAGGTTGACGTTTTATTTTGCGGCTGGCAATTATGTATTATTGTGAGTATATGTCTACGGTATATACATTTGTGTCATCCGGACTTTTTCAATTATTACAAGGTCCAGTTTCAACATCGTTTTTTTCGAAATTCGAGGCTCAACTATATTTCCTATGTTTTGACAAAACAATTGACTAGTTACTTTTATCATTTTGTTTTATTTAATTAAAGAACAATATAAACAACTGCTTCAAAAATAAGTTTGCATTTTCTTTAGAATAGTGGTTTTCAACTTTATTAAGCCAACGGACCGCTAACAATACAAAACAACTTTTGCGTTGCAGTAGTCTTTCAAAATCTTATAAAAATGTGGTAAGTATAGTCGTACGAGCAGGGAGGTCAATTGCCCCGCCGAGTTTCAAAAATTTGAGCAAAATCAAAATTTTTTGGACAGTAACAGGAATTATTTTGGCAAAAGAAAATTTTAGTCACCGAAATCAAACTACTTGGCAGGAAAAAGTTTTCAAACATAAAATATGATTAATATTTGAGATGAAGACCTTTTTTTAGTCATCACTAGTCTTCTGAGACAAAAACGGAGAAATTAGACACGTTGGGTTATTGAAACAAAACGAAAGACATTACAGTTGTATTTAGAACAACATTTGCACTGAAAAGATCATGATATGGTGGTGGTCTCCCACAAGGTTCCACTGTATGTCTTTTTATTCTTTTTCTTCCTTTTTTTATTTTGTTTTATGTTACGTGTTACAGTCAGGTATTCTATCGATACAAGTTTCTTCCAAAATATTTTGTGTCTTTTTTAACGTCTGACATCGTATTCCATCATTTTTCCAACAGTGCTGGTTGTGTATAACAGAAATGCTAAGTCGGCATTTGTTGGGTTTAAATATTCTAGACTCGAATTCGGACTCAGACTCGGACTTTCATTTGCCAATAAAAGTAACGAGTCCGGTGAGTCGCGATAAAAAGTCATCCGGCAGCGTCAATTACAAAGTTTTGCAGAGTATATACGCTTGTCAAAAAAGCAATTTTACCATAAAAAATGCTGATCTTTGTATGTCTCATAGGTAGTAGCAATTTTAATATTTTGGAGTCTATTGCGGCGGAAACATCTTCTAACCACCGTTCCGACATTATTTTTATTTAATGTCTTATGTCATATATGTAAAATGTAGTAGGATAAAGTTACATTTTTTGTTTTCTTTCTCTCGCGTAATCTACTACATGAAGCTTTCTCAAAATTTGGTAAATTTTTCTTGGAGCTTACATTACTGTTTGCTATTCCATTTCTTCCAACAAATGTGTATTTTTTATGTTATACCGGTAAAGTTGAATTAAGAATAAGGTTTTTAAATTTTTCCCCGCTAGGGACGCAAGTTGTTACTTAGAAAGAAAAGGTAATACACACCCATTTCAAATGACGATATTGATTATTATATCGAAAAACTAATTTTTTCTTGTTGCATAATTGTGCATTTGTCAAAAGTAAACGCACAGAATGAATTTTGAAAAATAAATTCAAACATAAAATTAACGAAAAGGATGAGTTTTTTAAGATTTTTACGACACAACTAACCCATTTTTAAACTCCAATTACTAAAATTTTTATATAAAATTTAACTGATAGTTTTTTTTTTATTTTGGGGATTTTTTTACTTTAAACCTTAGGTTTTATAGGAAATTTTCAAAATTCGGCCTTGGGGGTCTTGGGGCTGAAAAATCTAATACGTTGTGTTTCAAAGGTTTGATTTGTATCCATCTTTGTTATAACTTCACAATATAAAAAGCACATAATTTTAGAAAAACTTACAAATAATCAGAATCATAATTTGGGCAGAAGAACGCAAAATTGCGGTATCCAACATTAGTGGGTTACCGAAAAATATAGTGTGGTGCAGAATTATAAGGCCAGCTAGATTTTTCCTTTAAACTTTATATATTTTGTTCATACTTGGATATATTATGCCTTCATATAAAAAAATCATATCCTAAAAATTTCATCAATTAATATTCAGTATGAATTAAGATATGCAATAAAATGTCAAAAACTCGAATAACGATTGTTGCATAATTATAAGGCCAGTTTAATTTTTTTAAATTAAAATTAATTAAAGTCTATTTAAACATGACGTCATTATTTAGTCAACTTTCTATAATTACTGATCACTTCATAAACCTTATTTTTCATGGAAAAAATGAGCTTTTGAAGTTCATATGTTCCGATTTTATCCCAGGATTTCAGGATGGCACCTTTGAGCTCCTTTTTGTTGTCAAATTGCCTCCCATTCGCACAAACCTTTCTGACCAGCATTCCCCAAAGATTCTCAATCGTATTGACATCTGGGACCTCGCTGACTAGTGCATGAAATTGATGTTATGCTCCTGAAACCACTCAATGATGGTCTTGGCCTTGTGAATGAGGGCATTATCTTGTTGGAACACCCAATTTGGACCAGCAATATCCTCTACATATAGAAGAAGACTAGTGGAGAGCATTGCTGATAGACAGAGGCATTGAGCTTCGTGTCATTAAAGGCAATTGAAGTTGAAGTGTGTCATTAAAGGCCTTGAAACCCTATGGCCGCCCTTATTCAGATCCCTATAAATCCCAACTCTTATCATACATTCCCCCAATCCACAACCTGGAAAATTTTACCTTCTACCCTGTCACAAACTTTGTTCGGGAATCCCAAAGGACCAGTTGAGCTAGGTAACCCGAATACCTGCGCTGAAACAAAGCTGTGTCTAAATTTTATTTTATTCCGGCTCGAGAAGTAGTCTTGCTATGAGCCTGATGGTTCATACAGTTGATTTAACGAAAGCTCGGATTGATTTCATTGAAGGCTCTTCTTCACAACAAACAGAGACCACTGTCTATAATAACAACAAATGTATTACAAAAATCACGACCGACGAAACTTCTATTTCACGCTTTGCCAAACTGCAAAGCAAACTCAACACTATTACTCGACTCAATCAACACAAATAATTTTACCTCTGTAGAATACAACTGCCAACCACTGGCGCAAAATAAATTCAACACTCGACGACCAATACAAAAACTAACGGGCCTCCCGCGCCCAAATTACTTCCACTAGAGTCGTCTCAAAATCACATCTCATCTTAATAATTCGCTACGCGTCGGCTTTATATAGAAGCCAAAATCACGTGACGTAAACTTTCTCGTAAATTCGAGATTTAAGCAGAACCCCCTGGAGAGATCGTTACGCTCGAATCAAGTGGCATATACGCGAACCTTCTAGTACAATGACGTTGGTCAAAAACATATTACGTCAATACAAAGAGAAAAAAGAGAAAAAGATACATGTATCGAGCAATAGAACAAATTGGACGTATATCGCAAACAGCGCTCAAAGAGACGCATTTATTCTCTTACAATAAAACTACGAATTGCTATTAACGGGGATAAATTATATCTTTACGATTAAAATTATGAATGAAGTGTGACATACCCAAAATCCACAAACCTAATAATCCTGGCCGACCCATCATTTCTAACAATAACACTTTTACTGAACACTTATGACACTTCGTAGAGACCCTACTCAAACCTTATGCACAGGCTGCCAGTAGTTCTACAAAAGATACTACTGACTTTTTAACCCTTACGCATCCGCAGTGCCTTTTTTTGCCAGTCCATATACCGTAGATACAATAAACCGCTATAAAATGGATTTTTTAACAATTAAGCAATATTTAATTAATATTTCCCCATTAATTGTAAAAAGAAGCTGTTTAAATTTTATATCATTGAAAAAATAATTTTTTCGTGAATAAAATGGTATAAAATTTTTTTAATTTATTGAAAAACAGGTTTGCAATTAAAAAAATAAAAGAACCCACTTTTCCTTGCAAAAAATCTCTTTTTCCCGAATAATTACAACGAGCGGCAAGATAATTACAATTTTTAAGTTGCTACGTATCGCTAGAATCGCACTCTGTCTGGTGAAATAAGTTTTTTTTGGATATCTTGCCAAACGCGCGCGCTCTGCGCGATTTTGTTGCAAAAGAAATATGGTGGACGGTTTATTAGCTATTAGACCAGTGTTTCTCAAACCATGGGTCGCCAAGACTATGCGGATGGGTCGCGAAGGCTTGTAAATTACCGCACGTAAAAGAAAAAGATCTGCGCGCACAAGATTTGAGAAGTGAAGAACCCTCTTGAGATTAGAGGTGTGCAAAAAATAACAGTTCGTTAAAAAGTAACAGATAATTTCCTTAACGGTTAGTAACAGTTAAGCCAATTGAAAAGTAACAGTTAAGAAGTAACTGTTATTAACAGTGACGATGATGAACTGCAAAAAATAATAACTCAAATTTAGGTGAAGGCCTTTTTTTTTTTTTTTTAGAGAACACCTTGATTTTAGGATGAAAATTGAAAATTAGGAGAGTAAATTTAAGTGAAGACCTTTTTTTTTTTTTTAGAGATCACCATGATTTTAGGACAAAATTGGTTTTTCGTCTGAGAATCTCAAGACAATTTTTTTGTCATATCCGAATAATACCATAAAATCATGATTTGGGCAAAACTATCGGTTAGTTTTTAGTTGGCTTAATGAATATAAAGTAACAGTTAAAAGTAACAGTTAAAATTTTAAAAGTAGCAGTTAATAACAGTTATTTAAAAGTAACAGTTAAGCACATCTCTACTTGAGATATCATTACGAATTTAAAAGGAAAATGAAGAAATCGGAATCAGATTCAAATGAAGACCTTTTTTTTATTATTTTAGAGAACACTAGATTTTTGAGATGAAAATCAAAAAATCAGAAACAGATTCAAGGTGAAGACCTTTTTTTTTCACTGCACTCAGTCAAATTTGTTTGGGTCGAAGTCATCTTTGCAAATCGTTCTTTTTAGCGATTTTGGGTCGCAGAAAAAAAGGCTTGAGAAACACTGAATTAAGGTCATGTTCATTCCCCGAGAAGCCCTTCTCAAATATCAAACCAAATCAGAATCTGATCGCACACCCCTAGTCCTCACTTACCACTTCTATCTTAGACCTATCAACAAAATTGTCAAAAATTTGCAACCTTTACTAAACAAAGACCCACATCTTAACCAAATCTTCTCTCAACCACCACTTATATCATATCGTCAACCTCCTAACCTTAAACTTTTATTTACATCTGCCTCCTTACCAAATAAAAGTTTTATCACGGGCACCTTTCGCTGCAAATCTTCTAAATGCCATCTCTGCCCCAATATAAATACTAATCCTACAATAACTGGTCCCAGGGGAGTCCCTATAAAAAATCTCTGGAAATTTTAGCTGTAATTCATCTAATATCATATATGCAATTTCATGTAATCTCTGCCTTAAAGCAATCTATATTGGAGAAACAAGCAACTCAATCAGACAACGGATGAATGGACACAGGAGCGACATCAAACGCAACAGAAGCAAACCGGTAGCCAAACATTTTAATAAAACTGACCACACTTTGGACAATCTCAGATTAGCTGTGATCAAGGAAGTTAAAGGTAAAAGAAAGCAACAACGGGAAGTGGAAGAGCAAAAAATTATTTTTAAACTCGATTGCCTTAACCAAGGTTTAAATAGAGATTATTCGTTCATGTCTAACTACGTGTAATATTTATTTTTGTAAACGTGAGGGTCATTTATGTTTTTCACTTTCTTCTCCATTTCGCATCGTTCTATACTTGCATGCAATTTTCTCGCATTTGTTTTTTGTTTAAATTGCTGTAATTTACCGTACTGCCATATTCTCTCAAACTTAGTCTTTTCTATCCCATATTTTTATATTTCATTACGTCACATATGTCTCTTTATTACGTTCAATGCCGTCGTGTAAATCTTGTTTTGATTGCATTTTTATTCCATTGCACCTGACGAAGTGAGCAGTAGCCCACGAAAGCTTGTGCCCTAATAAAAAATAGTCAACTTTAGTGCACAATTTTTTGTTTCTCTCATCTGATTTGAAAAGTTGACACGGCTCCCCTAATTCTATTCCTTCTAATTTTTCAATAATTATTAAGTTATACAGCTATTTATTAAATAATACACACGCCTTTAAAGTATTTACAAATTAAATAATGTTGACTATTTATAGAATTGTCTTATTTTAACTGTAAACCTGATTAGTATTTATTTATTAAAAATAATACACTACGTTTAAGCAATTTTTATCAAAAAATTTTTTGAACAACATTGGTTCGGAGCTGTCATTTTAGCCCGAAGTCGAGAACCAAACTTGCTTTAAAATTTTGACAAATCTTTATCACGAATTTAAAATGTTGTTTTTGTTGAGATTAGCAATAAAACATAAATGAATGAATTAAGCCAGTCATATGCACTTGCCTATTAAAAAGAAAGATTGATGTATAAAAAACTGCCCGTTTCCAAACTGAATTTCTGAGTTTAAACTTGAGTCATTTCTAATTACTTTTTATTTAAGCCGCTGGCAGCATTTAATTATAATATAAAAAACAAAATTAAAAACTGAATTAAAGACGTACCAACTCTTGTGGTAGTAAGTATGCTTCTCAATGGACCAGGCCCTCTGTATACAAACGGAGAAATTCCTCCGGAGTTGTCTCCAGCAAATTGGGCGTGCTGAATGAATTCGGAATCTCCGCTACAATTAATCATTGTCGTTGCATTTAGAGCAGCGATTCCTTGTGCTATGTTTGGAGAAGATCCGTAGCTGCCGAAGTTGCAAATAAAAAAATAATTATTTTCCAGATTTTATACACATGGTTGCCGCTACAAAAAAGTATAAAAAAACATTAAAAAATTGGAACATTGATGATTAAGTCAAAGCTATATAGAACTTAACAACTATAATTTGTAAGATTTGTAATTGGTAATTGATTAAATTTTAAGACCGCACAAATTATTCTAACATAATTTATTAGCTTCAATAATCTGTTTCGCCTATTTAGGCTCATCAGGAGGCGATCTTATTTAAAAAAATTTTATTTAAATAAGAATTGTAATTGAGAAGAGCCTAAACAGCCAAACAGACTGTTCGGGCTAATAAATTATGTTAGAATAAATTTGTGTGGCCTGGTAATTTAATTAATTATAACCTCTCTGATTAAACACATTTTTGATGAGCACTAACCAAATAATTGAAAAAAAATTCTAAATTCAATACTTCTCTATTTAGCATTTTGTATGAATTCAAGATTTGTGGACAAACTGAGTTGAAAATTTTATTTTACAAGCTTCACGGCAGTATTACGGCGATATAATCTCACCAGAAAAATCAATGAATTGTTTTAACTAATTTTCACCTTAAGCTACTCAAGAGAATTGAAAGAAAAAACAAATGAAAGGTTGTAAATTTTCGAAATATTTATTTAAATGAGATTGAATTGAAAAATAATAAAAAAAATTTCCAAGAGGTCTACTTAAAATTTTTCTTGTTAATGTCAATAACTCATGACTTTGAAGTTTTTGCGTGGTACTATGACAGTTCATCAAAACGACAGTTGGTTTAACTGTGCAAGTTTTTATAATGAAACCATCTCTGTCATTTTAAATCAGATAACGAAAAGTTGTGTTCCCTTATAATGCATTTTCGATAAACTGTCAGGTAACGGTCTACGTACTTCAACCATTATGCTGCTTCAAGTTTCATAATTTAATTTAAAATTATAAGTTTGAGAAGAATCAGTAAGTGCTTGGCGACAGGTAATAGTTCTATAAAAATATGAGTTCACTTTGCATCAATTAAAGTCCCAAATTGTTCTGCTCTCACTTCACAATTGTTTGAAGAGGATAGGGAGGAGGGCCAGCGTAGGTTGAAGCTCCGATATTTACATCCGGTAAGTTTTCCATGACTTGAAAATTTTCAAGAAGAGCAATAACGTTTGCTCGCCATCGCTGAAATTATTAGATTTTGTTGAAGAAAGATATATTTTTATGCAAACTTATAGACTAATAATTGTCTATTATTTTTTTGACTAAAGTAATAAAAAGAATAATTTAACATCAAGTAGCATCAATCTTTTTTAGGACAAGATAAGTCCTTTTCTTAAATTGAAATTTTATCTTTGACTTGACGCTCGGCAACGAGGCTATAGATAAGAGTCGTCGAAACAAAAACATTGATCAAGGGTTCCGGTTCGACAACTCGCGCCATTTTTTCGTGTACTTGGGTGAAAACACTTTTTGATAGCACGATTAAATAACTTTTAATAGGACAATAACGTCCAAAAGCAATTCAAAAGGCCTCCAACGTTGTCCAGCAGGTCTGGAGAATAAATAAAAGTTACAATTTTTTAAAAAACTTACATAGAATGAATTTATTTAAAACAACTTTTGATTTGACGTCTCAAGTAAAAAAAATTTATAGCAATTTCGATTGATACTGCTATAATTGCTTTAAATACTCTTCAAGCTTGGCGGCACTAACCTTTTGCAATATCTTCAATTGCTTATAAACAAGAGTAGCATTACGGAAAAAACATCATCCAGTTACATGTTTTAAAACTATCTCATCCTGAGTAGATAGGACTATTTTTTTATCGCTAAGATAAATTTTTGAATTTGTTTTTGCTGTTTTATCGTTTACACAATAATTTCTATACTGATGAAAACCAATTGACCTCAAGGCCTATTCAAAATCTAGACTTAAAAAAATTACCAAATTTGCTTAAACTCTGAAAAAGATTTTTATTAAAAACTATCAGATGAAAATTGCGTATAAAGATGATGAATAGTTTTCACTCGATATTTAGTTTGAAAGTAAATTGTAAACTTTTAAAAAAATTAAAACTGACTAAAGTTTAAGCTGCTTTAACTGTTACTGCGTCAGACAAAGCTGAGAACTAATCAAGTCGGCGCCAAGTATATTGTTGTACGGTTTACTTGCTGCAGCTCAGTAGTATTTCAAAGTTTACTGCAAGGTTGATTAAATTTACACTAAAAATTATCCGAGTAATCCTACAGACCTCATTTGTATAATTGTCATAATGATTTGTTAATCTACCTTTGCCTTTAAAAACAAATACTTAAAAATTCTTGAAACTTTGAAAAAATATTTACGTTTTGATGATTTTATAGCCTTTTTTAGATATGTTTTAAAGTATACCTTAATTTTTATAAACGAAACCATTTATATATTGAAATAACTAATTCCAATCAGCAAACAGCGAAACTTACCAACCATGTCGGAAAGACGGTGCCTGATTGGTTGCAAACCATCGGATCAATGTGACGACCGACATCTATTCCAAAGAAAATGTCGAGACTGCAGTTCCCCGTAACATTGGCACAAGTTGTATTGTCCATGGTCAAGTTCGAACCACAAGGACAGCCACATCGACTTGCTCCGTTGGTAGTAATGCAGTTATGAGAGCAATTTCTTCCATTGACTGAACAAACTGCAATTCAAAAAAGAAGCTTGCTGATTTTTTCTATAAAGTAGTCTGTTGAACCACGCCTTTTATGAGATTATGAGATTTTTATGAGATGGTGTAACATAAATAAAATTGGCTATATTAATTATTTATTAGAAGCAAACAAACTGGTAAAAATACTTCATGCGTTAGCGGAAAGTCTCATACTGGGTTAGATGGAACCTTAATTGCAAAAGGAAAATATTCGTGTTTCTTATAATTTACCGCAACTAGACTTGAGAAACAGACAAACCGATTTTTTTTAACTCAAAACGGCATACTGCTAATCCAATCGCTGGTTTGAATCATTATTGTAATGAAATAAAGAGAATTTGAAAAAAATTTTTTGTTTTTTTTTAAAGCAACATCTACTTATTTTATCAACATCAAAAACAATGTGAGAAACGTAGAGTGCTGATCGTTATAACAGATAATTACATATTGTCTTTTTTGCAATCGTTTACTTGTACGTATAATAATGTGTCCTATATCCTATATTCTATATGGTTGTACTGTATAATAACGTCAAAAAAAGTTTTCCCAGTTAACGGTTTAAACTGGAGTTGCGCTGTTTCATTGCAAAGTTACGAAAAATCAATGTCAAATAAAAGACCTAAGCGTCCAAGCTAATTGTTAAAAGCGAGATTCCCAACTAGAGTGCCATTTTAAAACTTCAAGGGCGTCTCAATATAGTAGGAAAAACAGTCTTATAATGTTATAAACTTTTTTAACAGGGTTCATAAGCTTTTTTCCAAAAGGTAGTTTTAACGTAACGTCATAAAGTATCAATATAATCATAAAGTATCAATATAATCAGCAAGTCAAGTGAAGACCTAAACAAAGTCTTCATTTATCTTTCGACAATATTTTTGTTTAAATCAGGGATGTCAAACTGGCGGCCCCGCGCCAAATCCGGCCCACCATGCTCTATTTTGTGGCCCCCGTCTTTTAAATTTTATTGCCATAGTAGGTCTGTGCTTACATTTTAGGCACGAAATTCAAGAAATCCGAAACAAAATCAAAGTGAAGACCTTTTTATTCAAAAAATTGTCTGGCCTGCGTAAAATGGAAGTGCGCAAATATGGCCTGCAGAACCGAATGAGTTTGACACCTCTGGCTTAAATGCCTAGTGAAGTCTTCGCTTCATTTTTAAAATAAATTCGTCAACCAATGTGCTATAGGTAAGAATTTTTTTTAGTCTCTGGCTTAAAAACTTTTTCTGGAAAATGAGTTGTTCGTTTAAATATTAGACTTTAATGCATCGTGAATTAAAAGCTGGAAAGTTCTGGCTTAAAACAAAGTCAGAAATTGCCTGAAAGTTAAACCAAGAAAATGCTAATGTTTCAAGGTACAAAGCAGGGATGCGGACTCGTCAAAATCTTAAAGCAAATCCGAGTCCCGAGTGCGAGTTCGGGCTAAAATAACAAGTACGAGTCTGCATTCCTGTATAAAACTAAAAACTATTTCTTTGACTTTTATAAAGAAGCCAGCGAAGAACTGACATAAGTTGCCAAAAAATCAAACTGGCAATATTTTCATTTTGTAGGAACACCAGGGGCGTTGGAAGCGGGGAGATAGGAGGCCATTGCCTTTTTGCCCTCTTTAAATTGAACCCCTGCCCTTTTCCAAAAAGGAAGGGTACAGGTACGCAGATACAAGAGCATTGGGTCAGATTTTTTCGTACAATAATAGAAACTCGACCAAAATGTCATATCAATTATGTTTTTAATTTTTCTCAGTATTTATCCTTCTGACTCGCAGAAAAGCAACGGAGGCGCTAATACGTAGTGCAAGCAATTTCCCCGACCTGCCTTTGAAGACACCAAGATATTACTGTCCGATTGAAATTTAAAAGAGATATGACTGAAATTTAGAACTGCTTACCAAGACCACCAAGCAGGGGAAAAGTGGCGTAAAGTGTCTTTACCAAGGACACAATAGAATGATGCAAGAAGGTTTTGAACCGAGACAATATTGATCACAATTACGATGCTTTTACCACACGATCACGCTACCGATTGAAGGTGAATGCTAGGCCTATTATTTTAGCTATGGTCCAATACTCTACACCTTAAATTTAGGACAAAAGTAGGCATCATGAAATCAATTAAAAATGATGACTTTTTTTTAGTCTTCCCTAAAATTTGAGACGAAAATGGAGAATTTGGAGCCTGATTGAAAATAATGATTTTTTTTTAGTCATCATTAGAGTTTTTTGCTGAAAACGGTCGCGATACGAAACAGAAACTCTATAAAACTCTATTTTAAAAAAAAGATTCCTTTTTTAAATTTTGCCACCCCTGGCAAAATGATTTTCTGGCGCCCCTGTTGAATACTCGGTACACTATTACAAATAAAGTGACGACTTTGAGCGGTACAGAGTACAAAACAGTTATAAAATTTAGAATAGCGAAGAGAGATAATACGAAAAAAATTATATTTTAACTTATCTTTTATTTTTCATTTAAGGTTCGGCATTTTATTTTTCATTTAAGATTTGATAACAATAATCTGCAAAACTTTCATCTATGCTGCATGAAATCTCGACGTCGGAATTGCCGAACTAGATACTTTTTTGCCGAGTCCGCGTTCGAGTCCAGCTATATTGCACCAAATTGACGAGTCCCAAGTCCCGAGTACGCATCCCTGATATAAAGTACTACAATGTGCTAAGAAGTATTTCGAATAACCAACCCAAAGATAGGAAAAGAATAAACATGGCCTAATACCAAAAGAAAAACCTGCCAGTTGTTACTGAATTGTTACTTGCTTACGTACTTTCTTATTATTTTTAATTTTTTTAAAGTAGACAAATTTCATTAGGTCTACCGGTAAGGAAAAAGCAACCGACAAATTCAACAACTGCAAGCAACACGCAAAACGCCGATAGCCGAGTCTTTATTAAATATTTGGACAAAGTTCAACTATGACTGTACCTTTAAAGTGTTCAAAAAAAATTAAAATTAATATCCTGCTCTTTTTAATTTTGTTGACCAGCATACCTTCGGCCTGGTCTACACCAGACATAAAATTTTGGTTATATAGAAATGTGATTGTTAACTTTCTTATGACGTAATAATATAGTTTGCCTTTACAGTTATTTTCAGCTTAAAGTTTTAGTTTAATAAGCGTGTTTAAGTTTTAGGAAGTAGTTCTTGTTGTTTAATCTTATTTATTTTGCAGGTAAAACGGTTTCGCCATTTTCGTTTGTTTTATTGAATTATAGTCATTTCAAATATAGGTAATATTCTTTCATGACGAAACTGTTTAGGCTAGTTAAGTTTCTGTTTAATACTGAAGGCTAGTTAAGTTTCTATTTAATAGATGAGTGCACTCTTATAATCTGGTTATTATAGACTGTGCTTTATTATAGATTGCGAGCGCTTTTCAATCCGAAGACGCACCAGAAGCCGTGGCTTGTGCAATTCTGCAGAGGCACGCATTTAGACATGCTGCTCCTAGGCCTAACTTAAATTGCTCCCCCTCAGAGAGACCAAAACTAACGAGACATAGCATCGACGAGGGCATGTCTTAAGAAGCGTGAAATGTGTTTACTCGCCGCTGGCAGATGTTTATGCAAGGATCAGGCGTTAGTGAAACTTCAGCACTGCGCAACTCTTTCAGTGTGCCAGTCAGAGCATAGGATATAGTTTGTTAAAATCAGATGCGGAGATTGTTTCTAAGCCTCTGCAGGGGTTACTATCCGCCATGCGTCGACCTGCAGTTATTTCGGTAACTACTGACATCTTACGATTAGATCTAATGCAAATGCGGCAATTGCGAGACAAATCCTTTCGGGCATTTGCAGCGAGAGTGCACGGCAAAGCAGACACATGTGCTTTTACAGTTGATTGTACTTGTGACTTAAAAGTTAACTACACTGACCACATGATTCGTGATACCCTGCTAAATAGCAGCACTATCTAATTTTTTACTATAGTGGGCTACTCCGGTGTCGTTTTCAACCCCCAGCAAATTTCAATTCGCTCATCGTTCAGTTGACTTTGCAGGATTGCGAATTTCCGAATCATGTGTAGAACGCTTGCCCAAGTATTTGAACGCTATTCAACAGTTTCTTACGCCTAAGAACATCAAAGACATAAGAAGCTGGTTTGGTCTAATCAATCAAGTGGCTAACTACGCCAAAATTCTAGACTTGATGGCTCCATTCAAGCCATTTCTTAGTCCTAAATGTACGAGGTAAATTCGAATGAAATGACAATCTCGATAAAGCATTTTCGCATTAGAAAAATGTTATCGTTGACCCTATACGCCACGCCGTAGAAATTTTTGATCCGACTCGACGGACTTGCTTACGGCCGGACTGGTCGAACCGAGGCATCGGATATTTTACTGCTTCAAAACCACTGCACATGCCCGTCCACCCTCCCTGAGTGCTGTTCCAATCGATGGCGAGTAACTCTCGCAGGCTCTCGTTTTCTCTCTACGGCTGAACCAACGTTACGCTTTAATAGAAAGAGAAGCTCTACCTGTAGCTTGGGGACTCGAGCAGACCAAACACTTTACGCAGGGCTGCGATAATTTAATAGTTGTCACCGACCACAAACTGCTAACGAAAATTTTTGGCGATCGACCTCTAGATAAAATTAACAACACTCGACTTTTCCGATAAAAGCAGCGCAATTTAATATTGCGTTTTGACATTGTACACTTGCTGGGGTCGACTAATACTGCTACTGACGCAGCATCGCGATACCCAGTCACATCTGAATTTTTTTGCTACCATTTCAGGTTCCGAGCGTGATTCCCGAGACTCTCTCGAAGAGGTCCTTCTTGCCTCTGTTTGGCAAAACACGCCTGATGAGTTGAATTTAAATTGGGAGGAGATTGCCCGGCACACTGCCAGTGATACTGCACTAAATGTCTTGCTGTCTGCCACACAATCGAACTTCGATATTAACTTTCCGTCGAAGGAAGGTATTCGTCAATGCCTCCGATATCGTAACTGGTTTTATATTTCTGACGGTGTTATTTTATATAATGATCGCGTTGTTATTTCGCGTAAGTATTATGCGCATGCATGCCGTCCATCAAGGGGTGTCGGCCATGGAACGGTGCGCGCGCGCGCGCGCGCGACCGTTTTCTGGCCGGCGTGACTTAAGATATTCACAATATTCACGTTCCTGTGCGTACTGCAACCGAAATGCGCCCGTCGCAAGCTGCAACCCCCGTTGCCTTCTCACCGCGCCCTTCGAAAAAATATTTGCGGATTATTTTGATTACGCGGGACGGCATTTTTTGATCGTTGGAGACCGATTGTTCGGTTGGTCAGATGTGTTTGGTACACCTGTTGGGTCTACCGTCACTGGCGCAAATGCACTTCTTCACTTCCTTCGATCATACTTCGCCACTTTTGGAGTGCCTGAAGAAATTTCCTCAGATGGTGGCCCAGAGTTTACTGCCTTCGTCGCACAAGATTTTATGCGCAAGTAGGACATCAAACACAGAGTTTCTTCCGCCTACTTCCCTCAATCCAACAGCCGCACGGAGGTTGCAGTCAAAGTCGCTAAAACACTTATGAGGATTTCAACAATATGTCCAATATTAGCCCTAGTGAGGATTTCAACAATAATTCGTTCCTGCGCGCTTTGCTGCAACTGCGTAATACCCCGGGATCTTGATTGCGACTTATCCCCAGCTGAAATTGTCTTTGGCCACACTTTACGAAAGGCATACTCGTTTGTTAATCGGCTCGCCACTTTTTCTAATCGTTTTATTTGTCGTACTTGACGCGAAGCATGACGAACTAAGGAGGATGCCGTTCGAGTTTGAGCCAACCAAACCAATGACACATTGTGCACACATACACGTCCGTTGCTTGCGCTGCGGTTCGGTGATCGCGTGTTCATTCGAAATCAAGTAGGTACACACCCACGTGGGACAAAGTCCACCATGGGACAAAGTTGGCACTGTGGTCGAAGCATTGGACTTCGACCAATATAATGTTAAAGTGGGAGGATCTGGTCGTATAATCAGGCGTAGTCGACGATTTCTCCGTTTAATGCTTGATGTTGCAGAAATGCCGCAATCCTTTTTACCATTAACAGTGCCCCCCGACACGAGACACAATTTCAACACCCACCTTCGGCATCCACTCACGTTCTTGATAAAAACTCCTCTGAGGCCATAAATCACGGGCAACCCTTGATGACGCCACACCCCACATCTGTGATGGACACTAACTTGCAGGAGAGCGACCCTGACACTCAATAAACCAACAATAAATCTTAGACGGTCATCCCGCCTGCGCGGACCTGCTGTCGAATTGGATCCGACCTCTCGTCAATGGGTGATCATGGGATCAACTACATAACCACACTTGGCTGTAGGAGCACAGTACAAACTTGGGAGGGATGTAGAAATGTGATTGTTAAGTTCGTTATGACGTAATAGTATCGTTTGCCTGTATAGTTGTTTTCAGTTTCAAGTTTTAGTTTAATTAAGCGTGTTTGAGTTTTAGGAAGTAATTTTTTTTTGTTTAACCTTTTTTATTTTGCAGGTAAAACGGTTTCGTCATTTTCGTCTGTTTCATTGAATTATAATCATTTCGAAAATAGGTATTATTGTTTCAGCTTACATTACGCGTAGGCGTGCAGTATGGTGCTACGACAGTTGATCGAACGACACTTGATCGAACGATACTTGATCGAAACGACACTTGATCAAAGGACACTTGATCGAAACGACACTTAATCGAAATAACGATTGATAAAAAAAAATTTACTTTCGTATATTTCTGCAATAAAACAATCTCTTTGTTACTGTAAATTAGATTCATAAAAAGCAGAAACCATCAGTATGAAGACGGTTTGTTTTTACTTTTTATAATTTTTTGTCAATGTCAAGATTAGGGTTTTTTAACAAGGTCCCTGGGCAAAGCATTTTTAGGGGGCAACAAGTAAACTTCTTGTCATGGTTATGTTTCGTTAGATGCCTATTGCTGACTTTTTTTGCATTCTTTTTAAATTGTAGAGAGTTATTTAAATTAGGGGAGGGCATTGTGTTATGGCCCCGCCCTTGCAGAAATCAGAGATAAATTAAAAGAAAAAATCTATTTTTTTAGAGATTACTATGTTTTGGAGTCAAAAAATTGACAAAACCGGGATAGATTTAAAGTAAAAACCTTTTAGAGATAACTATGTTTTTGGGATAAAAAATTAACCAAATTGGGACAGATTTAAAGTTGTAAATTTTCTCTTTCATTATTCGATCAAGTGTTCTTTCAATCAAATGTCGTTTCGATCAAGTGTCGTTTCGATTAAATGTCGTTTCGATCAAATGTCGTTTCGATCAAGTGTCGTTTCGATCAAGTGTCGTTTCGGACAAGTGTCGTTTCGATCAAGTGTCGCTTCGATCAACTGTCGTTCAATCAAGTGTCGTTCAATCAAGTGTCATTCCATCAGCTGTCGGGTCACGGTACAGCATACCTTTAAAAAATACATAAACAAGAAAATATTTCAAATAATTTTAAAAAAATGATTTTTTGTAATATAATAAATAAACAAAGTTTTACGCTGAGAAACTACACCCAGTGTAGATCAGGCCTTATGCATTTTAGCTTTTTTCTGCTCCACTTGTGCAGATTTTTAGAGCAGTTGATCAGTATGCAACAAACAGAGCAAAGCTCTCTTAACGCATATTAGAGGTACTTGTTTATTTAAATGTAACCTTACATTTTTAAAAATAGAAATTTATTGCTTTTCGAATTATCGAAAATGCACCTTACTTTGTATGAAGTTTCGCGGTCTCGGTCTTGGTCCCGACTGCCTGTGATCTCGATTTGAAACCTTGGGTTTCGAGATTTGTCAGTCTTGATCTTGGTTTTGTTTTCGAAATAAATATCTGGTCTCGGTTTCGACGTTTGTGGTCTCGATCACATCACTGGTACATGGTTTCAAAGTTAACCGTATCACAAAATAACACCAGAATTTTTTGGACAAAACCATTGCACTTATCAAAGCAGGTGGTATTTTTCTTGCTAATTACTAAATATATTTTAAATACAATCTTCCAAAATACTTAGTATAAAGCACTTTTAGGCTTCTCATTAATCGCTTTCGTCCATTTTAAAAGAATCTTAAAATAAATATTTTGAACTTACTAACCTTCTCCATTTATGGTATTTGGAAGATAGATTAATATCCATAAAAAGATAATAAAGAAAAATTGCTTCATCTTTTTTGCTAAAATCCCTATGGGCTAAAAAAACAATTGCGTCCAAATAAAATAAGCTAATTCTGTTTTAAAGTTTATAATTAAAAAATCCCCTTCTGCAATAAAATTATTTTTACATTTAGTGTAACTTGGTAACAAAATTGTTCAACAATTAAATAGAATCAGATACAAAAATCAGAAATACTATTTAATACAATTTATTTAATCAAATTTAATATTGCGGTACAGTATAATGAAATTTACCTTTCTTTTAGTTCGAGAAAAAATTAAAGTATAGAAATTGCTAATGAATCTGAAGATACGATTTTAAGTACGGCTATCCTTAGATGGATTTTGTATTTTTATCTCTTAATCAACTGCTTTCTTAAACCAACTTAGTTTTACTACTTCTTTCAATTTGAATAAAGAAATCGCTTTGGTTTTGTTTGTTAGATTATTGGGCTCACTTTCATCAAAAATCTAAGTAATCTTTTACACAAACTATATAGATAATTAATTAACTCATATTTATTTTACGACTGAGCAGCCTTGCACAATTGAGATAATGCTTCTAAATGTAGTTAACAGGCATGTTGCACTGTATATTCGCTTCTTTTATTTGCAATCTGTGTTTTTGTTGTACAAATAAACCAAATTGTTCGCAATTAAAATTCAAACATCTGAATCAACTTTACTTAATTGAAGGCAGCATGGCCGAGTAGGTAAGAGCGCAGTATCGATGGCGAAAGCAATCCTATTTTGGTCATCCTGTTATGTCCTTGAAAAAGACACTCTACGACACTTTACTCAATTTAGCGGTCTTATCAAGCTGCTCAAAATTTCAAGCATATCTTTAAATAAAAACAAACAAAAATTTTAATTGAATAGCAATAATTTGGTACCTTCGGAAACAGATACTCGTATAAGTAATTGCCTAACAATTGACCTAAGTATAACGCCTTCCACGTTCTCCGGCAAGATAGGAGGATAAATATAGGCAATGAATGAAATAATAAACCTTAAAACTTAACAATTATTCTAAAATCTTGCTTTTTGCCGACCCTCAATTTCGTTAAATTTTGAAATAAAGAATTATTTCTCAAAATTTTGTCAGTGCTGCTTTTGCTTCATTGCTAAAAAGAAAAATAGCTACACTGTTCTACAATGTAGTCTGCTTTAACTTCATATGTTTACAGTACAAAATAAAATATCATACGTTCACAATAATTGTTTCATCATTTTTGAACTGTTTTGACAAAGCATAACCTTACCAACAAGACAAATTTTTGTTTATAAAAAATTAACAATAGGCCGAGCTGTGTACTTCCAAAGTTTTGCAATATTTCAGCAACAATCTAAAGGTAGAAAGCTGAACCATTACAGACTCTGATGCGAAATTTTTAGAGAAACAGTCTCACAATACCGCTGATAGAAGCGGTGAATCATAGTTTGCAATCGTTTAAATTGTTAACAATTGAGATAACACAATACGACTTCCTTTCTAACCCCTCGCCGCGCTATCATTACATTCTTCAGTAAGTTGCACGTTTATGAAGGTGCCGACTTTTAATCTAACCGAGGTTTGGTTTTTGAACGTTTTCGTTATAATTTCACTTTTATTTTTGATGTTTATTTTTTGAAAACAAACCGTTTTCTTTCCATTTGCTATGTAATTTTTTCGCATATGGTATAATTAATTAATTGAAACGGTAACAAAAAGTTTGCTGATAGCGTGGCCGACAAGCAGTAATTGAAATAAAAACAGTGTTCCTATAAAATTTATTACAAAGTTGTTCAAACTAAGTCCTCTAAAAAACCATTTGAAAACTGTAATTCAAAACATTGAAATCAATCACATTTTTGTGCATCATACACAAAGATCTTTTGGTCATTTTTTTTGTCATCACATAACGTGATAACGAACAATAGCAATGACTTTAATTTTTTTTTTGCATTCACAAGTCAGGCTTTTTATAAATAACTGATATAGGCTATTTTGGTATTATTAATTTTTATAGTAATTAAAAAAGCAAAAAAACTTTTTATTAAATATTCTTTTATGTTTATTTTTTTAAAATTTTTATTATAAAATGAAATATGGTGATTTCATAGTCAAAAATCAATAGCTGCATTGTCTTTAGCCAACTACTATATATGTGCTATTATTATAGACTTGCAACGCCTACTTTACTAAAATTCAACTGCACATTTCCTAATTTAGGCAATCTTTTAATCAAGTTTATGATAAACATGAACACGGACAATCTTTTAATCTTTGAGTCCGGTTACTTTATTACAAATTTAAAATCAATAACAGTAGTAGGTTATCTGTATGACAAGAAAAATTTATTTGTATAAATTAATTACTTTTTTTAAGTCTTACGTAAAGATTGAAATTTCGGAAATTGTTTTTAGTATTTTTCTGTTGTTTTTTGTAGGCAAAACAACTAAATTTTTCTTTTCTTCTTTTTTTTGGTGATATTATAGACTTTAACGGAACTGTCAACCATATAAACACCCAACTCGAAGCAAAAAGTATTTACATAATTGTATCAAACCAGATTTTTAATTTGTTTGCAATTCATCTCTCGAAGGCAGGCAATTGCAGCATGACTGATTCACATAAAAACTCTTTGCTGCGTTCTCCTTCAAAGGTAAAATGATGATGTCACATGGGATTACTGAAGCGAATCTTAAAATCAATGATGATCAGGTCACAGAAACACTTTGTTGATCAAGATATGCTGCATTCTGGCTAGCATGCACTTGTCTACGCCCGGCGAATAGGCTTGACTTAAGAAATTAAACAAGCCAAAATCGTGCGACGAGCCATATGTCAGACCATACAATAAGTTGGGCTTTTACTTAAAAACTTAAAATATTTTATAACCAAACACAAATTTAGGGTTTTCAAAAAGAATGAAAAAATCAGTGATAATTGCTTTTTTTCAATTGACGATATTAAGAAAGAAACGAACTTATACGTCAAAGAAGGTCAATTTTCAACAAAATAATAACAATGTATTTGGTCTAAATATAATCTCTAGCATTATGAAACACGTTTACATCTTTAATTTATAAAATTACCGTTTATATATAATTAAATCTGATCAATACCAAAAGCAACAATGCAAAATGTTTAATAAAAATAAATAATAATACAACAACTTTCAAAAAAGCGCAAAAAATAAAACGCATAATATTTTTTGAGGCAGATTGGCATATGTACCAGTGTCAAAATATAAAAAAATAGCCTTCGGTTTTTCTAAGCCTTTAGTTTTAAACTTTTGGTTATTACGCTTAAAATTGTTATAAACTAAAAGTTTTATTTCAAAATAGCATAAAACATATCTGGGACGGCAGATAAAACGTCTACGTCACAGCCGAACATTAATAAACAGTAGTTTTATATAAAACAAAGAAAAAATTTAAAATGTTTTTTAATTTCGTCGAACAAAGAAAAGTAAAATAATTGATTTCGTAGTCCAATTCAAGGTTTAGCATATTATAACTTTAAAATTGGCGATGTGGCCACTATGGCTTCTGAAGAGGTCGATACAAGTGATTTAGGGCGTCTTCGATGGTTCTTCGTTTGTAATCTTTCCAATCGAAAGATCGTTTCAAATTTCGTAGAATATCGTGTTGTTTTGGAAATGGAGGAAACTAAAAAATTAAACAGAAACTTGTTTTTGTAAAAACAAAAACCGAGATTTAAGCAAGCGCCTATCGCTTTGCACGAATCTCAAGCATTTTCTTTTCAACGTCATACGGATGTCATACGTAGGTAGAGTATTCGTCTGACATTTACATGCAGTTGTTTCAGGCAAAACTTGAAGACTTAATTTTGAACTGCAGGTCAAGTAATTGTTAGCCAAAGGACTTGGTTTTGAACTGCAGATCAAGTTTGCCCAGATAAAGAAATCGCGGCAAATTGAGCTCATGAGCTTGCTATAGCGTGTCGAACTCGAAACAACCTGCAGGGAGCTTTCTACCACACGTTACGTCCTAGACGTGTGCTTCAGGTAAAAGCGTACGATTAAACAAAACCGGTCAATTATTTATAATATTTTAAGTTTGATCTTAAAATAGATTAAAGTTACTTCATTTATTGCATAGTTTGCTCGGTTTCACCTTCATATTGATGAGGCTGTATGCGGTTTCATCCGCAAATTTCTGAAAGAACTTCTTGTTGATTTGAATCACTTCGGCTCCGCAGCTGATCAGACTCACGCTCGAGCCACGTTGTTCTTTCGGAAGAACGGCGAGAAATCCCTACGCACGAAATAATTATTGAAAACCAACCTAAAGGAAAGCGGAAAATTGAACGACAAAACGTATCACATATTTACGGGTCCCATCTCCGCGGCGTTGCACCTGAGAAACACGGCCACTTACGTGAAACTGTTTGCAAGGGTGGAACCCTATGCCAAGATGTGGCCGACCTGGGAATCAAACCCCAACTTTCAGCGTCGAATTCACGAATAAAAACTAGACCGCCAATCAGAAGCGCGTGTTGAAAACGTGTTGTTTGACTTCTTTATTGGCAAGACTTACGAAACTATCACCAGTTCCCAAAACTTCCAAAGCCACGTATGCTGCTTGATTGAGATTTCTTCCATACAAAGATGATAAAAAAGGATAACTGGGCATGTTTGGTGCTGATTGTATTCTTGCTTCTTCCTAACGTAAAAACAAGATTTTTCAAAAATAAATTTCTAAATAACAAAATAGTTCATTTACAAAAGCACACGATCAAATTAGGCATAGCCATTTCCAATTTGCTGCAATAACCTACAAGCCAAATATATAAATTCTTAACTTATTTATCAAAACACAAAATTAGAAACTAGTTTTATTTGCACTTTTTTAAATTCTCTTAACTTCATACATAAATTGAATTGCCTCGTTGAATCTTTGCTGACAAACCTGCTTTTTTCTTTGTTATATCGATGTATTTGACATGATTTTATAGTAAATGAAATATAGAAATTAGACGCAGCCTAGACCGAATAAGCAACTTTTTAATCGACTGAAAATATTCATTAAAGAGTTTGAACAAAAAACGTAGAGCATAGTGTCAAATACACGTTAGACCAGGGATGTCCAACCTGCAGCCTATTTAATGTTTTTTATGCGGACCATTGCCTACTCAAATTTTTTAGTTCTATTTTCATAACTGTATAGAATTCGATGTTACTGCTGTTATAGTAACGAGGGAGACAATGTAGATATATCAGTTAATTGATGCGTTGAGTGACGTCCGATGAACTAATCTATAAACACTTTTGTGGGCGAAGCTTGTTATAAAAACACTTAACCCAAGCATCATTTTCAGTACTCACATTGTTTTGCAATTATACTAATATTGATTGTGCTATTTCCAAACATTTTTTACAATATCAAGTGATAATTAGTTAATAACTTTAGTGGTAGTAAAGATAGTAACTTTGAACCAATGCGATGTGATTTGGAATAAGATTACAGTAGTAGTAGCGATGCTGCTAGTAATCGAAATGGGAAACGTGTTAATTTATTAAGAGGGTGGAAAGAGGATCAGACATTTTTAGAGATTCTAGGTCCAGTCGGTTCTATTGGCGGAGCTCAGCTGGTTAAATGCCTGAAAGTATGGGTAGATGATCCATTGGAGTGGGACGCAGGCATCCAGTGACTATGGGCAAGGCGTCATTCAGGACACTGTCTATGAGGCGAGTGTGAGCGCTGCAACACCAGACTGGTAAGCAGTACTCAGCTGTTGAGTAGACCAGGGATAGGGCAACTGTGTACAGGTTTGGCGCTAACACCCCATCCTGAGCCTACAAGTTGCCTCAGCATCGTGACACGCTAAAATAGTTTTTGCGCAATGCCACTAGATGGTAACGGAACGTAAGCGATCTGTCGAGTTTTACCACAAAACAAGTTGGAGTTGGAAAAAATGGTTAAAGTCTATTCTATTGTAAGCATTTAGCTCACGTTCGGTCTCTCGGTTATGTAAATCAAAGGCTGCCATCACCGTCTTAGTGTGACTAAGTTTCAACTTATAAGTCTGGAGATACGCCAAAAGTGTATCATTTCTTGACTTCCAAATTTTAGAGAAGATTTCTAATTTCCAGGGGAAAAGTATCTTCAAAAGTCTTTCAATTTCCTTAGGAGTGTAACAATGGTAGATTGTTTGCGTAGGTAAACTTTCTGGAAATTATGGAGAGCAGGTCCTACATACAGAAGTTGAAAAACAGGGGAGCCCGTAGCATTCCTGAAAAACGCTTTTTTTCAGACGATAAAGCTTGCTTTGCTTGTTGTCACAGGTAGTAAGGGTAAAACTTTGGTTTCGAACAAGCTTCATGATTATTCTGACCATGTGTGTATCCGGCAGAATTCTGAAGCAGCTTGCAGGTAAGGCCACGGTGCTAGACAGAGTCATATGCAGTCGTTATAAGCACGAAGAAAAAAATTACGTTAACAGGACTTCAAAGCAGCTGCTGCATGGATATTTTTAATACTAATTGCATAACGATTTTAATTGTTTAATCAGTTTTGAACTTATGCTTTAATTTCCATCATTTAGTTTTGGCTTCTAACACTAAAAAGAGGAAATTTTATATACTTGTACTTTGCGGCCCGCTGAATGAACTTAAATTTATAATTTGGCCCATTATGAAAAAGGTCGTACATCCCGCTTTAGACTATGTCGCAAGCTGTTTTTTTTTTAAACAATTTGGACGGTCTAAACCGGTGATGGCCAACCCGCGGCCCTTTTAAGGTTTCTGTGCGGCCCAGTTGACATATACTAATCCAGGGGTGGGCAGACTACGGTCCGCGGTATAGATGTGATGGTATGCACTCGCTTTGAACCGTAGTTGGATAGAATTATGTCCGAAATAACCGATTTTACCATGTTAATTACTTCTTTTTAAAGATCACCACAATTTTGGGGGAATAACGATCGAATTAGACATCAAATCGAAGTGAAGACCTTTTTTTTTTTTTTTAGAGATCACAACGATTCTGGGAGAAATATAGCGAAATTTGAAATCAAATCGAAGTGAAGACCTTTTTTTAGAGATCGTTCTTGACCCTCGGTCACTTTCACATTATCGATATGGCCCTTCTAGAAAAAAGTTTGGACATCCCTGTACTACCTACAACCGAATTGCGGCCCGCAGCCAAATTTTTGGATAAAAATTTTACTAATGCGGCCCGCATACGCTCACAAGTTGGACATGCCTGGTCTAAACCGACAAAATATTTGTAATAGATATTTTTTATTTTAAGCTTACCCTCAATGCCGCTCGAATTGCTGGGTCAGGATTATCAAAAGTTTGTGGTCTTGAAATAGGACTTGTATAGAACGTGGATGAAGGAGCAAGACCAGATCGATTATCCTCTTCTTCAATATCTTTACAACATTCAGAATACTCGAATTACAAACTGACTAAAATGAAGGTTTTTGGTTTGAATTTTACAGAACAAGATTAATGCAAACAGATCCGCGGCAGAAAGAAGACAGTGACGTACGATTACATGGTGATGGTTTTTATTTTATTTTGAAAACTTAAAAATTGAAAAATTTTAATTGAATAAAAATAAGTTTCTCTAAAATTGACGAAACAGAAAGCAATGATTTAAGGTTAAGTTTGTTTTTTTTTAATCAAAAGCGCGGAAATCTCACCGCTCAATCTCGCCGCTTTTCGAACGCTGTTGTTTTCGATTTCTTTGATCAGTTGGTCACGTGCTTGCTTGGCTAGAATTTTCCGCACACGCTCAGGATCTTCTTCGGGCTCGTTCGGCTTCATGCACTTGACCACTTTGCATTGCCCAGACTTGATGATGTAAACCCATTCACACCTGGAACTATCTTCCACAACCAGGGTTCCTGGATAAGATGATTGGTTATGACAGATCAAATCATAAAGCTAAACATATGATCAACAAAAAAATATTAAATGTGAAATAACTTTGAAGCGAAAGAAATGCAAAGAACTACTAATCACTTTATTTTGTAAGAACTAATCAGCTGAAGCAAAAGCAACTCTTAGATCGCACCAATTTTCTAGTAAGGATTCCGAAGCGAGCAATAAGCATTAACCAATATCGTTGACGCACGCATAGGATCTATTTCAATACAGTTCTTTTTTGCAGGAGTTTTTGATATTGATAATAATAGAAAATCCAGCAGCAAGGTTCGGTAATAGTTGAACCGTCTCCAGAAATTACGAATTTTTGTAAATCGACTGATTTAGAATTTCTTATAAGTTTATGTTTTACATGTTAAATTTTTTCGGTCTCACATTCAAAAAAATAAAAAAAAGTTAAAAATACGCCAGTGATTAAAATCAGTTTCGTTTGCTATTTTTAATTTCTAAAAACTTCAAAGCGACATTGAAACAAGTTTTATATGTTGAAAACAAGCAAAAAATTATGTTTGTTATTTTGGTTGAACTCAATCAAAACTAGCTTGTTGTTCAATAACTTTATTTTCATTTCTTGAGAGTAAGAAGTGAGCTGGCAGTTTATAAAATGAAAGTTAATAACACTTTAAGAAATTATCACAAAGCCGAACCTGACTTGTAGTTTTGCATTGTCCAAGATCCAGGGTTTTCGATGAGCTTCTGCAGCGGCCAGTGATTAAACACAGGGTTTTTCTTGCATATTTCTAAGCTTTTTAAATCGCTCTCGTTTTTCGCCAAGCAAATATCCCGATATTCCTGTACATAACAAAAGTCTTTTTTGTAAAAATATTATGGTTTTTAAGCAGCTATGTAACCTCCAACTTGCGATCCATCACAAAAAGCTTTGTGTTTTTTAAAAGCGGTTTTGAAAATGGTGTAGCACTATGTTGTTGGAAGATTTGAAGAAAGAAGTTTTTTACTCTTATGTCATCTGATTGAGTGAATAAAAAGATAAAATGAGTGTAAGCCAAACCAGAGTTGTAAGTGACCCTACATTTTAATACCAACGCAATCTGAACTCAAAAATATAAGCCCGGACTCTAAAATTTGTTCAAATCTCGAATTTAAAGGCTACCTGAAAGTTGAATGTACGAAATAAATCAAATTGGCAAGCATTTCATGCAGCCCCTCAATTCTACAACATGTATGGCTAAATGCTATAAATTTAGGTGATAAAATAGTTTACAATTAATACTTATTTATACAACTAATTAATTCCTAATATAAGTTATGAACCAAAACTAAAATGCTGAACCAAGCAAAGGCCAAAATTTAAAGTTTTTAGCTTTTTCTCACTTTATGTTGTGGTTTTACGATCTTTGACGGAGATAAATTAAGGTAAACTAAAGTTTTAAGAGAAATTTTAAACTTTGTTTTTTTACAAAGCGTATACTCTAAAGGTGTCACAATAATAATCATAATAAAAATCCTACGCTTTGTGCATAATTGTGCGGCTGTATGACCATCTGTGCAGTGCTATTGTCCTGTTGAAGTTAGCGACGTCGGAGATCAACCTCATTTACTGATTTCAAATGCGCCGCTTTGGGTTCTCACATTTCACGTCTTAATTGTTGCCATTCATTGCTTTAGAAAATTAACCCAGACCTCATTTCGTAAATTTGAGTTTTCCGACTTCCATTTTGCATTTTACTTTGACGTCATACCCATTCGTCTTTAATAGGTTATGATTAACTGGATTCATTGTTGCGAATGCTGACCGCCGTTTTCATTATTATTTGAGTATCACGAAATGAAGGTGTCGTGTAATCGAACCCGCATTATGCGCGCGCGTACTGTCCTAATCACACGTCATTTGCCTGCATAATTCGTGGTGTGCTTGCGGCTGCCTTGGCAGTTACGCACGTGGTAAAATTTCTATGTTTTCAGTTGTTGTTATCACAGTTGGTAGATGCAGCGTTTTTCAGTTGAATAAAGCTAATGTTTATTTGCTTGCATTAGTCTACAACAGAAGGTTAATTGTCTGTGATTTGATTACGCCGATAAATCGTTCTTTGTATTTGATGAATTGCTTTGTGTCTTGTTTTGGTTTTCCGGACATCAAGAATCAGCTTCAATTTCTTCATGAATTTTGTTTTTGTTCGTCCACCAACGTCGACCGCCGAAAACGTATATGTACGTATATTGCTGCGCCTCGCGTATACATAGAGCCGGTGATTAATACTGCGAAAAACGCAGACAAGATTGGCAGACCGAGGCCACAATGGCCGAGACGAACGAAAGTGTCAAAGTTGAGAATTGTGTAAACGTGGAATTGCTTTAACGCATCTCAATTTCTTCAAATGTTAGCACACTAAATTGAACTAACAATTAATCACAATAAATTGAACTTTTGAAAGGACTTTGAGTAACTGTTAACCAAATTGCGTTTTTAATTTTTTAGTCAAAGCGACAATTAGCATTTAATTCAGTGTTCACCTTAAGAATCACCCTACTTCCGTCTGTCAATAAGCGCCCTTCAGCCAGTTTGTCAACCACCTTTTCCCCGCGATAATAATGTTGCTGGCTTTAGCGTGTAAGGAGCGTGACACTAGGCTTGCTGTTATTACAAACCAAAAAACAAATCTGTCCCTAAACTGCGAATTCTTAAACTTGAATTACAAAGAAAAAAACATTTAACGATGTCAGTTTGACGTACATCTCCGTGCACGACAAACAACTCCACTCTGTCCTGTGTCATAAGAGTGGCAGCTCTCTTATTTCCGGTAGCCAGCTCATCTTCCCCAAATTTGTCGCCGCGTTTCAGCAAGGTGGTCGTTGTGTGTCCGTTTTTTTCTTCTTCGTTAGACACAACTAAAAGAAGAATTGGTAAACCCGATAAATTACTGGTTTTAGCATAAACCATAATAAAGATTAAAAATTGGAAGATATGGGTAACAGTTTAATGGTCAGCTTTTATCGCTAAATGCGGGCTCCAATCGAGGTCAGATAATAACAAAAGCTCGGTAAAACTGATATGGACTAAAATCCTTTATGAAGTAAAACCAGGGTCTTTCAAACTTTCTTAGTTACGAAATTCAAAGTTTTATCATTTTGGTTCATCGAAAACTTTTTTGAACGCAAATTTGTCAAGAATATAAATGTTCATCAAACTAGCACATTGGTATCAAAGAACTCAGTTACAGAATAAACAAACAGTTCATTCAGTTGACAATTCACCTCTACCACTTAGTATGAAATAAAAGCACTCGGGTCTGTGTCCTCCTCTTATTATCACTCGATTAGGATCAAATTCTACCATCCACGCTTTGGAGGCCAATCTTTGCTGCACAGTCAGCGGATATCGCGCAAAAAGTTCCAGTTTCTGCATGTTTCTCATTATCTGAGTATATGTAAAAGAAATTATTAAAAATTAAATTGCTAAGAAGCGAGTTACATCAATGTAAAAAATTTACAGAAGATTTCAGAAAAAGCTTCGGTCAATAACTTGAGCTCAATTATTTTAAGCATGTTACCTCTGTTTTATAGAGGAAAACCAAGGATTATCTATACTTGTCTTAGTTGATAAACTTGAGGAGGTTTAGAAGATTCGAAATTATGTTTTCTTCAAGTATTTAAAGCAGTTTTAATTAAAATGTGAATCAACCATAGGTAAAAGCCAAAAGAAAGCAATTTTTTTTTCTTTTAAAACCGCTTATAGTAGCATTAACATAGCCTAGAACCAATGATATTTGTGATCATCTTACATTGGCGTTTTCCTCTTTCGTTCGATGCTCCGCTTTCTTCTTCAACAACTCCTTAATTTTTAGCGGCATTTCGTCGTGCTCTTTTGACATTCGTTTGAATTTGTGGACGTCGAACGACAACTCGGGATCGTCGATGTCCAACCCTATCAACGCATGACAGGTTGAAAGTAGTGACAGGTTGTTATTTTATAAAACCTATTCTTGTCACAGCAAATTAATTTAAGCAATTTCTAGAAGTGAACAGTTGTTAGTTGTAAACGTAATTGATATTCAATCATATTTAAAACTTTCTTGTTAAAAATGATGGACAACATATACACAATAACCCTAAAATTTTTATTTATCTATTTATTAAACTAGAATAGCTGCGGCTCTCAAGAAACTCAAAATTATGCAAAAAGAAACCCAGTTCTACATTTATTTCGAACATTTATGAAACAGTTTTTGACAATCCATAGTGATGGGATTTTTTTTGATTAAATGCTTTTAATTTATCATTTTTTATACTGAAAAAAAAGTAGTAGAATGCCAACAATTCCAACAACTTGTTGAAATACACATGCAATAAGTGATTGCAGCAAAAAATGATTAAAAAAATGACCCAATCGAAAAGCATAGAATGGTGCTTGTTAATCCCAAAAATATCAAATAGAAATTTATCTAATATTGGTTTTGAGAAGTAGTTTTTAGCTAGTTATCAAGATGTTTTTAAGCACGTTTTGATTTCTCCTTGTCTTGGTCTTTGTTGACATCACTTTCACGCAGCAGCGCTTCTTTTAGAGCCACCCAACTGTTTTGAGCCACGGAAAACGTCATGCTCCTAGAAATTAACAACATATATTTTTAAAACTACATATAATCATTATCAAAGCTATACTTAAAATATATAAGTAAAAAAGTAAATAACTGTATCGGATGTACATACAATAAATACAGTACTTTTTATATACATGTTTTCTCCTTTTTTTAACTTTTGTTATGGAAGTACGTAGTTTAATGAAAAACTTTTTACATTAAATTAGTCCGGCGCTATTTACCAATTATTTAAAGCAACCACAGATTAAAAGCTTAAATGATAGGGTGTTTATAACTCTTTCAAAACGGTGATTCTTCAAATTAAGGACAATTTAGGTAGGGTTCGATAGTTATCGAAGGATAATATTCCTTTAAAATGTATGCTTATCTGCCAGAAGTTGAAAAGTCCTTGCAGATAGGGTGTCAGTGCCCACAATGCCAAAAGCAGCGTCATATCAGCAAATACTGTACCGGCCTCTTTCGTACATTGAAATCCAGTCTGAGTCTTAAGGAGTTTCACACAAGCTTAGATACACTTAAAAAAGACATGACGCAATAAATCGATTAGTAACTTTTTGAGTTTTTTACAGGTGTAAATGCCCGTTTCCTCTACGAGCGTGGAAAAAAGCATTCTTTGTTTGTTTTATTGATTTTTTTTGCGCTCGCTTCAATTTTAACCGCTCGCTTCAATCGAAGATCAATAAAAGAAACAACGAATGCTCTTTTCCACGCTCGTAGTGGAAACGGGCCTTTAATTGGTTTTAGGACTTTGACTATAAGCGCTTTTTTTAAAACTTATGAAAACACCAAACCGGAAAAAAGGAACCTTCGCGGTTAGAATTTTATGGCAGCTCCGCCATTAATTATGGGCTCCGGAAAGATTAAATTAAACTCTGAAGCTTTAGTTGTTTTTTCTGGAAACATTCGTTGGGCTTGATTTTGCAATTTTTTTAAAAACTTAGATATCTCAGTTTCAGTTTTCAGCTTTAGTTTCTTTTATTTCTGCTCCGCCGCATGATGAAAATATAACAAAATGTTAAAAGGTTTGTGAGTTGTTGAAAGACGGGATCAGAAAAAGGAAGAAGCAACAAAACGAGTTGACCTTGTGACTTGCAAATTGGCGATGAAAAGTGTGATCCATTTTATCTTATAGAAGCAAGTTTGCTTCACCTCATTATAAAGTTGTGTAAAAAATAAAAAGAAAAAAAGAGAGAGAAAAAAAATACAAGACCGAGGTTATTTGCTTAATAAAACGCTGCTATGAAGGCGGTGCGTTGGTGGGACCATAGCAGAGTTTGGCTCGAGGAATATGATCAGTCCTTAAAATATATGCAAGAGCATGAACATGAGAAACAAGTCGAAATGATTCGCGTGGACACATTCATATTTCCTGCTTTTGACCAGCCACAATGTACAGCAGGCATATCAAACTCGTGAGCGTATGAGTGCCGCATCGGTGAAATTTTAACACAAAAAATTTCCCAATTGGTTGCATAGATATTAAAATAAAAAATTGGTGGCAAACCTAGGCCCCGTAGGAGTTGAGTAAACCTTTTTTTAAATTTTATGTTGAAATTAAATCAACCTAGGTTTTAATTAATTAACATTTCGACTTCGTACTGAGCATCTGATTAAAAATATTTTCAAAAGCCTTCGCTGGCCGCGAGTTAGACATGCCTGATGTACATCGATCGAGACAGGACTATGCGTGACAAGGACAACTGTCGTGACCTAACAAAAAAGTTACCTAATGCTTTTTGCCTGGGGTCTCCAATCTTTTTAAGCAGAGGCCATTTCGGCTGATCGAAAATATTTGCTGGCAAATCAAATACACAAGTAAAGACCTTTTTTTGGTCTTCACTTTTATTACTGCACCAATTGCGGCTTGCGATAAACTCACTGAAAAAAATTCTGCCCGCGATAGAATAAAAGGCTGGGCAGCCTGCCCTATTTAGTTTACGTCATTTAAAAAAATACCGCGCAGACCACTAAAAACCTTCATGCGGGCTACGGGTCGGATGCCCCTGTTCAGTGATGGCTTTAATAGGGTGCAAATGGAGCGGCCGCACCGGGCCCCCTCTAAAATACATCAAAAAGTAGCCCTCCCTACGCAAGATATTGCTCTATTTTTTCATAGTAGCACCAGGAAGGTGCATTTCTAAAATAAAGACTTTTTTTAGAGATCACTTTGTTTTGATACAGTAAAAAGTGGCCCCTCTTAAAACGATGACCTTTTTTTAGAGGTTGCTTTTCCTCAAAAAACTAAAAAATGTCCCCCAACTTTTCTTGCATCGGACCCCCCTTTTTGTAAGGTTATCACTGCCTCTGTTCTATACTTTCAAAGCTATTGTGCTGAGTAGAAGGTTTGAACTGTTCCAAACTATCACTTTCTCTATTTCTTGTGGACCCAGGAAAGAAAAGATGTGGGAATCCTGCTAAAATCGTCAAAACAGTACATAAACGTTTAAAAATTTCTATACTAAGCATTTCGGCACGGCATACCACAGTTTCATTGTACAAGTAGAATTAACTTTTTGTTTGTAATAATTTTGGTTGTTGATAACATAGCAAAATGCTGATGTCCTAATATGGCTGACTCTTTCCAGGTAAATCAAGTAGCACAAAGTCTTTGCGAGTTTATTTTTCAAAACAATGTAGTTCTCTATTGGCCTTGCAAGAATTCTATCGGTAAACAGACATGTTTGAAATTGGAAGCCGAAGCCTTAATTGTGCAATAAAGGGTACACTTCTGTCACTGCTCAAGTACACTTCTGTCAATTTTGTAAAGATATGGAGCAACACTAGCATACCCAAGATCCGACTTGATGCCAGTGTCCAAGCGCCCTTAGCAATATCATTTAAGGTAAGGCTTCTCAAACTTTTTTGTTCTGCGACCCCATTTTAAACCTGCGGCATATTTTGGGATTTTTTCGAAGTTCACGTGGCATATAGACGAGATTTCTTGATTTTAGTCCCCAAATTTAAGTGCTCTCTAAAAAAAAAGTCTTCAATCAGAGTCAAGCTCCGATTTATCTATTTTCATCTCCAAATTCTTTGATTTGTCGTTTACATTGGTAATAACTGCCGCAGGTTGGACATCACTAGACTAATTTTTTTCAAAAAGTTTCGCGGCACTACTGGGATTCTCAAAATTTTGCGGCACAAAGCACGCTATTAACTCTTGCTCATTTAGGCTGGCATTCTTTATATTTTGTTGGTTGTAAACACGCGGACAGCTCGAGTCTCGGACATATATGCAACAGTGAAAAAGTAATGAGAGATTGAAAAGTTGAAATTGTGCTGGTCGAGATTTGTAAAGGTTAGACTATTTTTAGCCTATATGTAGAACTCGCGGCCCGCCATGTTGTTCTATGCGGCCCACGTAATATTCAGCTTATATTAAAATCGAGTAACATAAATAAAAGTCAGAACCGGTGTGGAGAAGAGCAATAACTAGCAAAAAATTTTAGAATAACTGAGCGAAGCAGTCTTCCGTGTGGTCCACATCAAAGCAAAATTGTAAATTTTGGTGCTCTACAGTACTGCGCAAATTAATTGCATAATGGTAAAAAAACACAAAAATAACGTTCTTGCTCTATTTTCTAAAAAAACATGGAATACACACGTTTAATGGATAATGACCGGCACAGCTATCCAGCCACTGTGTTGATTTGTTTTAGTATTGTTATAAATTGACCAAATTCTAGGGTTTTTCAAAAAATTTTTTTCGTCATGATACCATATTTGAATAATAGGCCCAATGAGCCTGGTCTTGGTAGCGCAATCTTAAAAAAATTTTCTATAGGGTTCAGGTTAAATAAGTTTTCTGACCAGTGCAAGGTTTTTATTTTATAATTTTGGAAACGCGTTATAACTTTTTTGGATATATTGCTGGGAGCCAAATCTTGCTGGAAAATGCTACAGGGTGTTAAAAAAGTAACGCATAAATCACATTGAGCAAAGAGATGAGGATAATGAATTCCTGATGAGTAGTAATTTCTCACCAAATCAATCCTTTCTTTGATAGTGAAACGTCGAGCCATCTACACAAGGCTATAATTTGCACAACTGGTACACTTCACGCACGAAGAAAATGAATGCGTGCTTGCAAAGTGAAGTGAACGGGTGTGGTAACTATGGTAACCGCGGGAAAGAGAAAATTCTAAAACTGAGTGTGTTGAAAGTGAAGTATGATGAATTAGCTTTCTATGTTAAGAGTTTAATTGGAATCGCTATCTGTGACATAATTTATTGCAATGACGAAAAATTTTGCGTTACTTTTTTAACACCCTGTATATACTTCAGAGTATGCCTTTCGTAACTCCGGAATTGCTTTTTTATTTGAGCACTTTAATTGTTTTGAGTTCATCACTCCATGGAAAAGGCAAAGAGAACCAATTCCTTGGTAAATAAAACAATCTCAAACATTTTCTCTTCTGGATGTTTGACCGTTTGAATCAAATACTATTCAAGGACCTTCTCAACGTTGACCTCGAACATAAAAACAGCTTTCGTCTGTAAATAAAACTTTTCTCCATTCACTCTTCAGTTTTTCTATTTCAATGCCTGTTTGTATCTTTTACTTTGGATGCTTGTGGTAAATAACTGCTTCTTTTAAGGTTTTCTAGCCAGACAACCATTTCCCAGGAATCTTTTACGCACTGTACTTGATAAAACTACAACTCCAGCTAAAGCTAGATCACTTTCAATGCATCGGTGACCTTTTTCGGGTTCTTTTTACTGTAACACAAAAAGGGACTTCCTCTTTTGGTGTTGTCTTTCACTTCTGCTTGGATGTGAGATTTGTTGTTTCCGCAGCTTTTTAACAATGCAAGACACCGTACACTGGTTAACTCCAAACAACTTTGTAATCACTGTTTGGGTAATCTCACTAAGCTTACTTAATGTAACTATCTTGTTGAGTTTTTTAGAAAAAAATCCATTATCTTTTATTGCTATAACTATCTTGCGATATTTCTGCAACAAAGTTGTTGCTAAACTATTACCAAGCCCAATTAAAAGTAGGGAAGTAAAATCATCAAACACGCAACTAGTTTTGTTTTATGCGAATAAATTTCGGTTATTTTTGTGAAGAAATTTTAAAAAACAAGAAGTAATTTATTATTTTTGCAGTTGATGCATAAATTTTCGCGATCCAGCTTAGCAGTTATCGTACACATGCGTGACGTAAACGGCATCAAATCTGTTTTTTGATTATAAAATAGGCTATCATCATAAAAATGATCCTGTATTGATCTAAAAAATTGATACGGCCCGTGACAAAATTAAAAATTTTGTATTTATTTCGCCAAAAAAAGGTTGCACATCACTTATAGTCAAACATGACAACACAAATATTGACTTTTTTAATCTAGATTGAGGTTGAGCGACAAAAATTCATAACTCATGGAAAAGTACACATGTGGAAAGAACGTGTTTTTTCATCAATTTTGCTAAATCATGGTGGAGTGGATCTTCTGTATTAGGATTACGAGTGCTTCAAACCAGGAGCAAAATAGTAAATAACGTTTTTTTTGCTCGCGGGGAGGCCTTCCATGTTTAGTTGTAGAATGTTTCGCCTTGGAAACTTGTTGATGATGCAACCTTACCAGGACAGATTTTGTGTGTTACATATGCTTCCTTTTGTCTAGTTATCTCCATCTGGGTTCAGTATGTTCACTTTTACAAAGTGGGCCTACATTAGTTTGTTCTATTTTTTACACTACTGTATAGACAAGGGATGTCCAACCTACGGACCACTTAATGTTTTTAGGAGGCTGACTGCTTACATAAATTTTTTATTTATATTTTCATAGTTATATTGCAGGTTTCTCAAAACTGTACTCTGCGAACTTACTTTTTTGAGGAAAATTGAGAAGCCAGAGTAAGATTTAAAGTGAAGACTTTTTTTTAGAGATCACTACGTTTTTGAGACAAAAATCGAGAAACCAGAATCAGATTCAAAGTGAAGATCATGGATGCGGACTCGTACTGGGGACTTGGGACTCGTCAATTTGGTGCAATATAGCTGGACTCGAACTCGGACTTGCCAAAAAAGTAGCAAGTTCGGGGAGTTCGACGTCTAGATTTTATGCAGGGTCGACAATTTGAAGGTTTTGCAGATTATTATTATAAATATTTATTAAAAAAAAAGGTAAACCTTGATTGAAAAATGAAAGAAAAGTTAAAATATAATTTCCTTCATATTATTCTTCTTCATTAATTTAAATTTTATAACTGTTTTTTACTATGTTGCGCTCAAAGGTATCACTTTTTTGTAATACCGAGTGTTTACACAGGGGCGACGGAAAGCCGTTTTGTCAGGGGAAAATTAACAAAAAAAGACACCTTATTTTTAAAAAAAAGTTTTACAGAGTTGCCTTTTCTTATCGCGACTGTTTTCAACGCAAAAATCTAGTAATGGCTAAAAATCATCATGCTTCTTAATCAATGTGCAAAATCTCCATTTTCGTCCCAAATTTTAGGTAAAGACTAAAAAAAGGTCATCACTTTTAATCAAGCCCATGATCGTTTTTTGTCCTAAATTTAAGGTGCAGACCAACCGATATGATATTTTGGTCGAGTTTTTATAATTGTAAGAGCAAATCTGACCAAATGCTTCTGTATCTGCACATCAGCAGGCTATACTCCATTTTTAAAAAGAGTAGGCGCCCTTTCGTGTGCCCCTGGTGTTCAATACTTGTACAGAACAAAAATATTGCCAGTTAGATTTTTTCAACTTATCTCAGTTCTTGGCTAGCTTCTTTCATAAAAGTCAAAGGGACAATTCTTAGTATTAGACAGGGATGCGGACTCGGAACTTGGACTCGGGACTCTGACTCGCTTCAAAATTTTGACAGGTCGCATCCCTGGCGAAGATCTTTTTTAGAGATCACTACGTTTTTGAAACGAAAATCGAGAAACCAGAGTCAGATTGAAAGTGAAGACTTTTTTTAGAGACCACAAAGCTTTTGAGACGAAAATCGAGAAAATAAAGTCAGATTCAAAGTGAAGATCTTTTTGCGGCCCACCGAACATACATAAATTTATAATTTGGCCCATTATGAAAAGGTTGGACATCCCTGGTACAGACTTTTTTTCTACAAACGGCTTATTTACATACTAATTTACATTATGTTAGAAAAGTATAACGAAAAAATTTTTATTCACTTAGCCAGTAAACTTACTTTTTACATGCAATACACACCATGCATAAAAGACGAACAATTCTAGCAGCTCGACGGAAACGGATAATCGGCTAAAACAAAGCGTAATGAATTAGTTATGGGATATTTGAAAATATTTATAGTTTGTATTGGTCGAAAACATATTTATACTGTGAAACGCATCAGTCGCTTGTTTAAGACCCGTACTCAAAGTAGTCCAGCCTACAATTACTACAGAAGTTTGAGAAAACTCAAAATTGCATTACTATTAATAGTTGGTCAAAAACTCAGTTATTATTTTCTTTATTCATCACAAAATATTAAGATGATTCCAAAATTTTGAAAGTAAAAAGGAAAAAAGATTCATCTTATCAACTAGTTAGGCTATCCTGCTGACTCGTAAGACAACGAAAGAGGAATTAAACTGAAAGCAACCGTCGAGCAATTAAGCTTGCACCTATCTGCTTTTGTAAACATCAAGATATGTTGTCTTTGTCTGGTTGAAAATTTTTAATTGTTTTTTTTTACGGAATTATAAAGTGATATGACTATGATTTAAAGCAGCGTGATAAAACCGTAAAGAAAAGTGTTCTAAAGTGTTTTTTAGAGGGAACAGAGCATAACGAAAAAAAAGTAGTACATAAATTTGTTTTAATTTTTACAGAATAAAGAATACAGAATAATGTTGTTAGTGTGCTCGAGTTTTTGTAGAAACCGAGCTTACTTCCAGGAGCGCTTAGCTCTCCCGTTTAGCCCGTTGAAAAAGTACGTTGCTACGATCAGGGGGCGTCGGAAAATTTTTTGGAGGAGGCAAAATTTTAAAAAGTTGCCATTTTGAGTTTAAAAAAGTTTGGCATAACTCAAATGCAAGCCATTAATCTATCCAATACAATATTTCATTAATTTTGTCGATTTATGGATTAAATCAGTTTGAGAACTGAAAACAAAGCAAAGTAAACGCGCTCACCGGAATGCAATTGATTGGTCTAACATTGGCCATGTCCGGTCGATAATAACGTCCTAACATTGACGATCTTCGAAAACCACGCGCTACATGGGAGAATTTTCTCGCTGGAAAATGTCCGGAATGAATGTTGGGTACAGATCTCCGATGATCATTGCTACCTACAAAAATTGGTCCTATAAACAAGTAGAATTCGAGTTTTGACGCGTTTTTGTCTGTATTGTAGAAGTTATTCAATTTTGAAGTTACTACTTATTATTAATCTTTTACAATCTTGGCACATTAACCTTTATTAAATATCTTCATAATTGTTGTATCTTTGCACGAATACACAGGTTTATTAAAAAAACAATAGTAAATATTCACAAAAGTACTTAGCCAAAAAACAACCGTATTGAAATATAATGCTATTAGTTAGTTTGCTGTAGTAGCTTGATAACTCTGAACTGACTGCTAAACCAAAATAAAGGCGCATATTTAAATTGTAACAATTATGCTTGGAGATGCGCGCGTCCAATAATTATTTGAGCAGAAGGCGCTGATTAAGATTAGAGCGTTTAAGAAAAACACTACGTCATCTATTGCACAATATCACAACACCTCCCCAAATAAACTACGACAAAAAATATATATACATATTAGCAACAATATTTTTTTGGAGGTCTCTTTGTTCTCGCTGATCGTCGTAGATTGTGTCGCCCGTACTCGTCTCCGGTTGGTAGTCTCGGATTGTTGCGTTGGTTCATCGAAGAAGAACTAGATGCGTGGTCAGTCCCGGCTGGAAGTGTTTCTGTAGACAAAACGCTCGTTGGGATTTCACAGGGATCATCATCTTGATCCGAACCGTATCGAGGTCGAAGTTGATCAAGATGTCTTCTCCAAGTTGGTCCTCGAGGAATGACTCGTACATTGACGCTTCGTGTACCATGGACTTTCGTAACTATCGCAGGCACCCATCGTGGGTCACGATCTCTTCTAGGGCCGAAGTACAGTGCGTAACAAGGGTCTCCTAGTGAGTAATGATGTTCGACTTTCGAAACCACTTCCGAGTCTTCAGCATTTGAATGCTTGCTCGCTTGTCTAGACTGTCTTCCCTGCAGGAGATGCGGAATGGATGGAACCAAAGTGTCAATTTTGGTGCGAATTCTTCTTCCATTCAACAATTCGCTTGGTGACAGTCCCGATGCAAAAGGAATTCTTCTATACTGCATTAGAAATTCTTGCAAAGCTTCCTTTGGAGGTAACGAGGATTTTCTCAATGCCTGTTTGAACGATTGTATCAAACGCTCGGCAGCACCGTTTGTTGCTGGATAAGGTGCTCCGGTGAGATGTACAATGCCTCGTTGTTTGCACCAAGCTTGGAACTCTTGAGACATGAATGTTGTGGCATTATCGGTCACCAACGTGTGGGGATATCCGAAATGAGCAAATTCTTGTTCAAGTATAGCAGTAGTACTTTTCGAAGACGTTGAGGTTGTTGGATGAATGCAAGGATATTTTGAATAAGCGTCTACAAGGACTAACCAGTTTCTTCCCAGAAAGTTGATCGCATGGTCCAAGTGGAGTCTTGACCATGGTTTTTCTGGCATCATCCACGGATGGATTGAAGGTTTATCCGGCTTATTTTGAAATTGGCCACAGGAAGTGCATTTGCGACATAAGTTCTCGATGTCAAAGTCAATTCTTGGCCAATAGACAGTTGACCTGGCAAGTTGTTTCATCCGTTGCATGCCGAAATGTCCAAGGTATAATAATTTAAGAATATGATTACGTAGGGTTGAAGGAATTATTACCCGTAAGCCGTAAAAAACGCAACCATTCTCTGTTGACAACGAATTTTCCAACTTTTTGAAGTCTTTAAGCTCTTCCGAAAATGCATGCGGCCATCCTTCCTTCACAAATCGCATTAGTTGGGAAAGAATTGGATCCTTGGCAGTCTCTCTGACCACAAGCAATGGATTGTCAGGATTGATTTGACGACTGATTGCCATCTCCTCCCCATCAAAACTTGTGTCATTTGAAAATGGCAAGCGACTAAGAGCATCGGCATTGCCATGGTCCTTGCTTCTACGGTATTCCACCGTGTAGTCATATTGATGGACTAGTAATGCCCATCGTGCAAGTCGATTCGCGGCCATTGCAGGAGTACCTTTATCAGGGGCAAACAAGGTCACTAAAGGTTTGTGATCGGTAACCACAATGAACTTACGACCGTAGAGAAACTGATGAAATTTCTTCAAAGCGTACACTAAGGATAGTGCTTCTTTCTGTATTTGGCTGTAGCGTCTTTGTGTTGCCGATAGAATTTTAGAAATATTGAGAATCGGACGCTCGCTTCCGTCTGCAAAGCGATGAAATAATACCGCTCCAATTCCGCATTCTGAGGCGTCACAAGATAAACCCAACAAAGAGATGGGTCATAGTGCGCAAGTACAGTCTCTGTGCATAGTAACCGTTTGATCTTTTTGAAAGATGTCGATTCTTCTTCACCCCACTTCCACTGTTGTCCTTTGCGTGTAAGCTTGTACAACGGCTCGGTGATTTCCGAAAAATATGGAGGTAAGAATTTGGAATAAAACTGCACAGATGCTAAAAAAGATTCTAACGTAGAAATGTTCTTGGGTGTAGGCATTTCTAGTATGGCATCAACTTTGGACCCTTTTGCAATTCCTCGACTTGATAAAGTGTGACCCAGGTAATCAATTGATACTTGGGCGAAAACACATTTCTCACGGTTGCAGCGAAGACCTTTTTCTTCTAGTCTTTTGAACAAAGCTCGCAGGTTCATCAAATGATCTTTTGCGTTGTCACCACTTACCAAAATATCATCGAAATACACGGCAACTCCTCGCAAATTTTGCGTTAACTGTTCCATGATTTCTTGGAAATACTCTGGTGCGGATTTAATTCCGAAAGGAAGTCTTTTCTGCAGTAAAACTCCTTTGTGAGTGCTGAGAGCCAGCTTCTTCTGGCTGTCAGGAGAAAGACAGACTTGATTATATGCATTAGCTAGATCAATCTTACTAAAGCAGTAACCACGTCCTAGCTTGCGCATTAGATCTTCTGGGAGAGGGATTGGTTGACGATGGTCTTCCAGTTGCGAGTTTACAGTCACCGAATAATCTCCACAAACTCGGATGCTTGCTTTTGCTTGACCTGGCAAAGGAGACTTTCGAATAGGAACCACGGGGGTGCCGTACGAGTTAAAATCTGTAAGCTCCCATACACCTCTCTTAATTCCTGCTTCGTATGCTTCGTTTAAATCTTGTAGGATTGAGAACGGAACAGGTCTTGGCTTCTTGAAAATAGGTTTAGCTTCAGGTTTAAACCGTATGTCTAGTGAAAAATCTTTTAGACAACCCAATGTTGATTCAAATAAAGTAGGAAACTCTCCACATAATTGAATACATGCCGCATCTAAAGAGTTTTCTGGACCACTTGTAGTGACGTGCTCTATCGTTGCAGTAGATTCAGCACAACTTAGGTTTTCTCTGAAGTGATCAGTTAAGTTGGTGAGTTTCAACTTCATCATCGCCAGACGACCTAGTAAATTTAGATTGGGCACCTTAGTGACAATTACAGGAAAAGTCACGTCAGGTAATTTTCCATCAATACTTGCGGTTGATTGGAATTGTCCCACGACGGGTAGCGGGCTACCTTCAGCAACTTGATATTGAACTGATACAGGTTGTAGAGTGGGTTTACCCAGCGTTTGCCACGTCGCTTCACAGCAAAATGTGTCACTGGCTCCGCTATCAATTTCAAACTTAATTCTGTGGTCATTAAGTCTAATAGTTTGATAGATGGGTGAAACAGAACATTGGATTTTGTGCACCAATTTCATCTGTTGTTTCACAAGCTTATTATCTCTTAGTCGAGACATGCATACAGATTGCAGATAACCTGTTTTCTTGCAGAAGCTGCAAATAGCTTTAATGTGGGGACAAGCTTTGCTAAAATGTCCAGAATTTCCACACCTGAAGCAGGCGGTTTTCTTTTCTTGCGTCTTGGAAGTTTTGGACTTTGCGTGATAAACTTTCTGCACCGACGTAGAAGGTTGACCGTGTACGGTTTCCTTTGCTACCTTGGCTGCTTCTTCCACTTCTTGAGCCACTCTGATGGCGTTGCTAAACTTTAGTTCATCGTCCTTGAGCTTGAAGAGTGTCTTCAAAACTGCTTCGTTGTCGACTGAACAGATAAATTTAGTTCGCAAGGCTTCATCTAAAGGATCTTTAATGGATTGAAAATCACATGTAGCTGCATCTTGCCGTATTCTGCTTGCCAGTTCAGGAATAGTTTCGCCAGGTTTGCGTTTCATGTCAGACCAGAACTTGAAACGTTCTCTGACAACAAACCGTTTTGGATCAAACTGCTCTGCCATAAACGTCTGAATATCATTCATCGTTAGCTCATGTATGCTTTTGACAGGTTGTTGCTGAGCCGCTAAGTTGCTAAGCATTTTGTAAACGGAGTTAGATTGGTTGGTAAGAAAAATTTGTGCTTGCTTGTTGTCGGGAATAGAGTTAGCAGTGACGAATGTTCGGAACCTTGCCAAATAATCAGTCCATAACTCAGATGTGGAATCGAATGGTTGAAAACTTGCCATCGGTGTTGGAACATTTTCTCGCGGGTTGTTCAAGCTGCTTTGTAAAGTTTTCAGCTGCTCTTGAAGCATTGTCATTTGCTCTTGGTGTTGCTTGTTCTGCTCGCGATGCTCGTCGCGTAAAACTGCCATTTGCTCTTGGTGTTGGTTGTTCTGCTCTTGGTATTGCTTATTCTGCTCGCGATGCTCGTCGCGTAAAACTGCCATTTGCTCTTGGTGTTGCTTATTTAACAACAAAATCAGTTCAGAAATTTCACTCATTGTCGACAATTCAAGCTTTAATGCAGATTCAACAAATTTTTCTTTTTTCTTTCTTGACGCAGTTGAGTTCCTTGAATCCTCGTCGCCACTTTTGCCTGTTGTATCTTTGCACGAATACACAGGTTTATTAAAAAAACAATAGTAAATATTCACAAAAGTACTTAGCCAAAAAACAACCGTATTGAAATATAATGCTATTAGTTAGTTTGCTGTAGTAGCTTGATAACTCTGAACTGACTGCTAAACCAAAATAAAGGCGCATATTTAAATTGTAACAATTATGCTTGGAGATGCGCGCGTCCAATAATTATTTGAGCAGAAGGCGCTGATTAAGATTAGAGCGTTTAAGAAAAACACTACGTCATCTATTGCACAATATCACAACAATAATTTATGGCTGTATCAACATTTACCAATTTATGGTTCTAATTTTTTTATTTTAATCACTAATAATAATCAAATAAAAGGTATATACTGTAATACAAAAAATAATTGTAAACCGACCAGTGGTGAAAGTAAGCCGGAACGGTCCGAAACACCGTTCCGGTAAAAGATTTGCTGCTGGAACTGCGTACCAATAAAAGATTTGCTGGGAAATAGTCTTGATACCAAGTGTCGCAATGCTTTGTAATTTACTGTTCTATTGCCGCGGTGGTAGACCTTGGTCAATCAGAAAATGGAAATAAATCTAATAAGCAGATTAACTTTCTAGTTCCACTTTCCTGTTTCCAATCGGTACAGAATAGGTTTAGAACTGAATCTAGCCTGTAGCAAATTATAAGCATTTATAAAAGTAAAATGTAATTTATTTTAATTTTCTACTGTAAACAGAGCTTTTATATTGTTTTAAATTCGTACTATTAACATTTAAAAGTAAAATTTTTAGGAATTTTTGTAGCCTAAATAATAAGCAATATAAAATGCCAAAAAAATTAATCAACATTGGAAGAGAAAGGAGACCAGTAATGAGACTCTGAGTTCATTAGCAACTAAGTTCAAAAAACGGTGAGCGATGTTAGTGTCCAAAATAGTGCAATAAGCAATCGTCTACCTATGCATCAAGATCAAATTGAGGAAAAATGTTTTACTGTTCATCCGTTAATATGAACTGAACAACAGTATTAGAAATTTAAGCAAAAAAAACTTTTGGATGTACGCTTGTGATGGAAAAGTAGAATGTACTCTGTATCGTGCAGTCAATAGCTTTGAAGTAAGAGCATGAGGTGGTGTCAATATTTCCATTCAATGGGCAGAGCATTCCATTTTAGTCCAACGAGCAGAAAAAGCAATGTTGTTCCAGGAAGTAGAATTGAGAGAAAGAAGTCCAGTAATCAACCAAGCTTGGTTTATTCGAGCTGTAGCTAACAACATGAAAAAAGGCTCTTGACTATGGCATCAAGCAGAGCATAGACTAGCGTTCATGCAACTCGAAAAGAGAACTACAAAACCCTTGTTAGTCAAATGGATGTGTTAGATCCAGAAAAAAATTGAACATGAAAATCCTGATTTTGGAGAAGATGAGGTGAAAAGTTTATGCGATACCCCTCGTCTAAAGCTTCGATTTGTCGATTTTTGGCCCTATATTATCTGATTTGTCGATTACATGTGTAACCGCCGAAGGTTGGACATCGCTAGATTAATTTTTTCAAAAACTTTAGCGGCACTACTGGGATTCTCAGAGTTTTGCGGCACAAAGCACAAAAAGCCAATTGACCCACAGTTTGAGAAGCCCTGGTCTAAACAAGCAAGGAACTCATCTTGCGTATATTGAATTTAAAGCAAGTGAGGAAGAAGTATTCCTAATCACCTAAATAAGTTGTTGGTAGTCGTTAACACTCTTTAACCAAGTAACGTCGACTGTAAGCGAAAGTTAGCGCCATGAACAATATCATTACTGATATTAGAAATGTGATCACAAGCAATGACGAGAAGCAGCTCTGTATCAGCACTGTGGCGCCTCCGTGCGAAAATGGAATCCGGAGCCATAAGCTGGCATGGAAAAGGAAAAAAAGCAGCTTACTCAACAAGTGGCATGGCTCATCAAAACATGAAAACATATAATTGCTATGAACCTTTATGGAAAGTTTTTAATTTAGTGTTTGTCTTTGGTTATGTTGTTTATGTGCTGGGTTAAAAAAGTTTCGTTTATGTTTTTAATAACAATATTGAGACAAAAATCTATATTTTGCTTTTGATCAGGAATTACGGTAAAAAAATTATTCTATTTTCACCACTGTTCGGCACCGTTTCGGTAAGAAAATTATTTAACTTTCACCACTGATACCGACGCAAAGTACGAGAATAATATGACGCACAAGTAAATGTTGTTAGAAATTTCTGTACGCTTTGATGATTTTCTGGATCAATATTCACATCGTGAAAACAGTAATCGTAACAAAATAGTTCGTCATTTCTACATTGTTGCTTTAAACTTGCTGGAAAAAGTTATTGTTTTATAAAACCACGAAACCAAAAGATTTTAATGATATTATAAACAACATGAGGTATTTAGGAATATTAATAGAAACCAAACTGCTTAAAATTAGAAGCACCAGACTCGAGTTCCGCTCTTATTAGAGCTCGTCAGTGATGCATATCTCACTGCGAATCGAACTCGCTACGTGTTGTCTTCCAAGCAGGAGACAACACTACTAGACCACACGAGCCCGACAACAACTCGATCACAAGCAGCTGGAAATGATTCCCGGCTTTGCCGCGCAAGGAATACACAGAATCCACTGTGTGGTAAGACCAAGACCGCACCTCATGCCGCAACTCGAGTCTGGTGCTTCTCATTTTAAGCAGTTTGGTTTCTATTAAAACCAAAAGATGACACGAAGGGCTTTTCTAAAAACCCAAGTTTGGCAAGTGTTGAATTGAAATGGAATTTAAGGCACGCTTCTACTACGAGCGTGGAATGAAATATTTTTTGTTTCTTTTATTGATTTTTTTGCTTCGCTTAGCGCTTAAGCGCGAAAATAAGCAAAAAGTTTAATAGAACAAACAAAGAATGCTCCAGTGAAGGCTCGTAGTGGAAATGAACTCTTAACCAGCGTTCCGTAGCTGCTCTCGGTTACGAGTTACTACGGTGGAAAAGTTTTTTTTAATTTATTTTTGATCCAATAAAATTAGATAACTGCGACTAAAGAAGAAAGCATTTTGGTTAATTTCAACATTGTTTCGAAAAAATGTTATAAAAACAAACTTTATTGTGAGCTTGACTTAAAAAATAAAGGGAACAGCTTTAATGACAACAAGTCTTTTGTGTTATTTGAGACTGTTAAATATGAGACGCAAATAAGGTCGACGTACTGAACTAATTAACAATTGATTTGAGAAACCACTTTTATTGTTGAAAACAATATGACAAGGTTTTACAGTATTTTTGTTATGAAGAACAGAAAAGTGTTGAAAATTCAATTAATGGAAGTAACTATAACTGCGAAAAAACAGTTGTCAAATATTCTAACTGGTACCCAAAATTTGTATCTGCACTCTACCCAAAATTACTTGGTGATCAGAATCATTGACAAACGATACTACTTACTACAGTGACTAGCAAGCTTTAAAGTGCCCTCTTATTATGGATAAAAAGTGTGAATGCGCTCTTTGTAGAATTTCGATTTGAAACGACTTTCTACTTTAAGCTGAGTAAAAGCGCACGCAAGCGCCAAGCGATTAACAGAACGATCGTCGTTGTCATCAATCATTTATAATTGTTACAAATAAATTGACCAATAGAAATACCTGTGATAGGGAACGTCTAGCTACCCGTAAGATCAAATGTTGAAAAGGGTATTTGTTCGTCAGTATTTTTGACAAATAAGGATTTTTCTGAACATTATTATAACAACATTCCGCTTTTAACCGCATATTCACTAGCTTGCAGAATAACTTCGTCAAAATAAAAAACGCTTACCGGTAGTTGAAAGCACATGATGGTCATCTGGGCGGTCACTGGAAGTGAATGATGGCGAAATTTTTACATTTTGCTCATAGTATTTAACTGTAGAAGGGTTAGGGGTAATGCTGGGTGAGTGTGTGGTGGTTACATTAGCGATGTGATGTTGGCGATATTGGCCGTCTAAGCCAGCCATTGGTTAATTAGAAATGTTTAACTTACGTTTTTCCCAAAAAAGTCAGAAACAATAAACATGACTTTTCTTCTTTATGATTTTACTTTACAAATTTTGAACTAACAAAAAATAATTTTTCTAATTTACTGCATCCAATAAATTTGAATAAAACAAGCAGATCAAAAAACGTTTACTTCTAGTGCACAAATAGCACTTTGGATTTCAAGCTGCAGGGTAGTTTTTGAAACGTGATTTCTAATCCAAGTGCCGAATATACACAAAGCTTTTTTGGTATCGAGCTCAAAAAACTCTCTTCAAGCAAATAACCGATCCAGGTATTATAAGTAATGCTTGTAGTTAAGTCTAACTTGGGAATTTAGACACGATTGTTATCCAGTAAAACTTGTTTTTAACCTTTATATGATTATTGTTCTTTCATTTCTACTTGCAATCACGTTATTTCGCTTGTGAATAGTGGCTACGAATAATGAGAGAGTGGCTAAAGATGTACATTATTGCACATGAAATTTTTTACAATAAAGTGACAAACCTATCTATAAAATGTACCTCACTGAGGAAGAAAAAGTTAGGGCAAAAACAAACATTGAAGAAAATCAAACAATAAATATTCTACCTTTGATCAAGTCTAAAATTATAATGACAATAAATTTCTTTTTAAAATCAGTTGGCTTTGTTACCGTTAAACCGAACAGCAGCTGTGGATCAGCCCAACAACTTCTCGAACAATAACCTCGCGCGAGTTTTAATGTTATATGTTTGTTTTTGGATTGCATAAAACGCCGTGTTTCGTTTAGTCAACTATAAATTTGTGAATAAAAGATAATCTTTACGTGTAAAGCTAATAAAAATTCACGGAACAAAACACTAATTTGTAGTTTTTGGCGCGCAATATTCAATATAAACACAAATTTGTAAGGCCAGAAAGAGCAAATGTAGCAAAAATATATTTTGCATACGCAAAAGAAAGCAGGAAGGTATACAATGCGCATTTTAAAAATTCTAATTTATTTGTTATATGTTACTGGCTAGTACAGAGTGATTTAAGCTAAAATATAAAAAAAGTAATTTCTAAGACATTTTCGAATCTTTTGTGTGATATTTGCTTTTAACATGCGTTTTTTCATAATTTTTCAAAAATTAAATAAAATATTGACTAACCTTTACTACTAGTGCTGGTAGCTTTTTTCTCGGGTACCAGAGCTGGCACTGTCGTCTTTCGTACTCCATGGAACTTTGTCATAATGCAAAAAACCTTCGATGTCAAATCTGTGCTTTTTGTGGTTTTGTTTACACTAGATCTTCTATTAAAGAAATCTATGCTAATGTTCTTATGTTGTATGCGGCTTAGTTTCTGGGGCTACGGTAGGAAAGACTTTGCTATTTACATAGTGTTAACATTTGTATTTTGTTACTGGTTTTAGATTTTCAGCTTTTTTTCAGCATAAACAAAAAGCTTGGCAACCTAAACACATACATATGTAAACACGGAATAGTTGAATTTGTTTGCTTAATTACGGTTTTCTATAAACCAATGGTTTACGGAGAGTCGTAATGGATTTAGTATAATGTTTGTACATCACTAAAAGGGCGAGTTTACACACTTTCTACGATTAACTGTTTGAAGAATCTATCTTTAGTTACGAATTTTCGCTTCTAATTCTACCAAATGTTGAAGCATGAAAGTAAAACAATTGAAGTAAATCTATGAAAAAACGTAAAAGACGAAACTTTTCTTATCGATGATAATTTGGACTTTATAATCGAGAACTTTTTTAACTCACTTTTAGATATCAAGAGATTTCTGTTTTTACATTTTTGAGAAATGATGACATACTTAGTTAAATTAACATCCAAATTTAAAGTTTTTTTCGATTCTGATTATTTCTGATACTAAGTTTGTTTTATTTTAACTGAGTTTAAAGTATACTTTCGTATAACAAATAAATTTCGACAGTATAAACTCTTTAAATCTTATTTTTCTCTAATTTAAATAAAACTGATACTGCATATTAGCGACTGACTTATAACTCACTTGCGTGCCCTAGATCTTGGCTGAATCTAATAATAAGTTTAGTTAGCCGTGTATAAAGACACTAGGCTAAGTGCTATTACAAACCGACTTCAAACTACAGCTTGCTCAGCTTTACTGATTAGTTGTCTTATTTTACGAGCGCTTCTGCGTTGCTAAATAAACCGTTTTTATTTCGATATTAAGCGAGAGAATGACACCTCGTCGCCGCCTTTTGACAGACTTCCAATATCTTTCAACGCTTTCTTTTTCTAAAGTGTGTGAAACGGTTTTGGCTGTTCACGATACACTGTTTTCGGGCTTTTTGTGCCTCCAAAATTGCTTCAAACAGACATAGACTTCTATTGCATCGATTTTTTGTTGTTCAAACTAAAACCTTTTAAAATTTTTGTTTTGTTTTATAATATCAAAGATAAAAAATTAATGCAGGAACAATAAAGAAACACAGAAAAGAATGGGCAAGTTTTTGTGGTTGTAAACTTTACCATGGCTGAGTAGATTAAAGCGCTGTACCGATGGCGAACGCGATGGAGACAGTCATTGTTCAAAACATATTTTTATGTCCTTCCGTTGTATTCTTGGGAAAGACACTTACGGCTTTTTCCTCTGCTTGGCGGTGGTCTTAGCATGCAGCTCTAAATTTCAGTGATATCTCTAACAAAAATTATAAAAACAAATAAAGATATCAACGGAACAGCAATACGAGTATCTTAGCACCTACGAAAGCAGGTCGGGGTAATTGCTCGATCAAAACCGATGTTTTCCTACAACTCAGAAGAATAGAAAGAGTTGATCAATAAAAACCCTGTTCAGTAATGCTGTTTTTTGCATCGTCTGTTGAAATATGTGTGCAATTTTTTTATTTTTATCTCTATATTTATCCTCCTGACTCGCAGGAAAGCGACGGAGGCGCTATACATAGGGTAAGCAATTACCCCGACCTGCCTCCGGAGATGCCAAGATATTGCTGTCCACTAGTAATTTAGTAGAGATATTACTCTAATATAGAACTGCTTGCCAAGACCACCAAGCAGGGAAAAGTGCCGTAAAATGTCTTTCCCAAGGACACAACAGAATGGCGCAAGTGGGTTTTGAACCGAGACCATGTTGATCATCAGCCTGGTGCTTTAACCACTCGACCACGCTGCCGACCGCTGTTACTACTTACGCTGCAATTACTACTTTTGACCAAAGATTTATAGTAAGACGATTTTTTTTCGTCATTGCGATTTCAGACCACTTTTAAAAAGTACTCCACAGATGTAAAGAACATGGACGGCCCAGATTTAACTGTGAACGTAATGTCTTTTTGATCAAGCTCTTCCTGAAAAATAAATAATATAAAAATTCTTTTGTAAGCTTTACTAATTGTAAAAAAATACAATGAATTTTTGTAATTACCCAATCTAATATGAAACCAAACAGAGCCTGTTTATTATAGCACGTAAGGCATGCTATATATTATGAGTCGCACATTTACTGATTTTAAGACCTCAAGTTTTGTCATCTAATACTTAGGTGAATTAATTGTTGTCTACACAGTAAGGTCTACCTAAAAATTAACTATGCTTGCACTTGGCAATAGTCTTTTTTGATTTTCATTTACATAGATCAAGTTTGTTTGTTTTTTTGTTTTTGTTTTCATTTTGTAATCAAGTCTTTTTTATCATCAATATAGGATAAACAAAATAAGTCAAGCATATTGTTAAAACGAACAAAATGTAGCTATTTCAATCTTTAAAGTTCTTCACAGCTTTTTTAATATTTAAAAGATGAAGAAAAATAACGGAATGAAACGCTAAAAAGCATTGATACCAGCCGCATGAAAAAATTTGGGATGCTTTAAATTTTAAATGTCCATTATCGATTTTTTGCTGATGGAAAATATTGATGAGAGAATATATTATTTGAAATAGGAAGAAATGTATCTAATCACAAACTCAGTCAGCCTAACCTACGTATTGATTATATGCCAATTTTGTAAATTCAAGTGTGATATCAAAAAGAATTACTTTATATGCGATCAATTGAATTTGTGTCGACAACGGTTACCGTCAAAGCAAATAGCCAATTTCCAAATTGTTAAAGTAGTGGTTTAAAATTTAAAGACACAGTAAAATTAATTTTTAAAAAAATGTTTTTAAAGTACCAACTACTTTTATATTTTCAAAAAAAAAACTATCAAAGGCAGCATTGCTTTGATTTTGAACTTTTTTGTTAATTATTACGAAATACATTAAACCCTGAAGAGATAATAAAACGATTAGTGTTGAACGTGCTTTTGAACCTGCTTTCACCAGAGGAAGTTTTAAAAAGAAGTGTGCTTATAGACTTTTGGGAAAAATTTGCTATACCACACAATCGTTTTTTTAAGTAAATATGGATCCGCACGAAGAGGCCGCTTTAAAACCGGTCAGTATGGTGCAAAAAATGTTGCCGATTCCTGCTCCAAGAAACTTTTTGTCTTTCGATATAAAGAAAAAATTTTTATACTTATGTTTTTGACTTTATGAAACAGGTACAATCGTTAAACTTTTGGTTTTTTGATCTGCTTGTTGGATATCAGTTGTTATATAATTCAACGGTGAAATACAGTCTAAAAAGCAAATTATTATTTAAGTATAATTCAACCTAACCTACAGTATCAATCCACCTTTAAAAAATTTATAAAAAAAAGTAATAGTCTTTAATCTTACTAAACTGTAACCAAAGCTATAATAAAAATAATGCTATAATCTTCAAGGCAACCAAAATACACATAAAAAAGCTGAAAATACAAAACCATTAGGCTTTTTTTTATGTACTAACGTTATCGAAAATTGCAATGTATTTCTTGACAAACAAATAATTAGCGTACTTATGCTATCCATTAAGGCTCGTTGTTCGTTTATTGATTTTGTTTGTTTACCCTCGTAATGGAAACGGGATATTCAAATGAACGCTAACTCATTTTACGGTTTAACTATTGCGTAAGAACTAATAAACTTAGGCTACTATCCTATCTTTACTTAGAATCGTGACAAGGTTACACTTACTTAAGAGCTTCCTACATATTTAATGTAAGAAACCTATGAAAACTTTTTAAAAGATTTTTTATTATCCATCGGTCGCCTTTTCATTACATAAACAAAAGAGTTGATGTTTATATAATAAAAAACAAACTTTAGATAGTTGTTACAGCCTGAAATTCGGTGTCGTGTTACTTACGGGCTGTAAACGCTTCGCAAGAGCAGCTCAGTTGAGAACACTCTGACTTGCGAGCAGAAGGACGTGAGTTTAATGCTCAGTCTATTCGATTGTTTTCCGTTGTACCTTTGGAAAAGGCACTTTACGACAACTATTAAATGTTGGGATCATACTGCTTACATACGATGGTAATTCTATTACCGACAGCAGTTGGCCTAATCTGGCCAATACGGTCACACGAAGAAGAAAAATGCGTAGTCTGAATTAAATACTTGAATCATACTTGAATTTGATAATTATAAATTATCTTGAAATCCCTATAATTTTTTAGATATATATATTTTATGTAATTAATGTTATTTTTTAGATATATATATTTTATGTTTTGATTTAACAGAACACAAATATTTAAAAAAAAATTTTATTAAAAGAGTCTCAACAGACTGTCTGTTAGGACCGCACAGGCGAAACAGTCTGTTAGGACTATTTTAATAAAATGTTTTTAAAAATATTTGTGTTCTATTAAATTGGAATAATCGCTCTGACTATTGAAGTCATTAAGCACTCTTCTAAAGAGTACCAACGATTTGCAGTCGTGTTTATTGTATGTTTTATACTGTATTTTTATGGCTTAAATTTTCGCTATTTTTCTAAGGCAAATTCTGTTGCTTCTAATCCAAAACAGTTACTTTTGACTAAGCTACAGCTGCTCTTTTCAACCTGGGTGGCGGTCCATTTCAGGGTGGACAGAAAAATGATCGGCTTGTGGTTAACAAGGACAAACAAAATCAGTCCTATAGTTATAGGCTATATTGGGTAGACGATGGTAGAAAGCTCAGGTTGTACAGGAATACATGCAGTAATGGCTTTAATAGAGTGCGAGCGGTGCGGTTGCACCGGGCCCCCCCTAAAATAGATCAAAAAGTGGCCCCGTACACAAGAAATTACTTGATTTTTACAAAGGAGCACTAGGACGTTGATGGCAAGTCAAAATAAAAGAAAAAAAATTGAAATACGAGTAAATGTAAACTCCGTAATTGACGACAAATTACACACTATATACTGCTACAATGGGAAGTGAAAGTACATCACATACTACTGAAGACTTTTTTTTAGAGAACACCATGATTTTGGGGAAAAAATTGGTAAAGGGGAGATGAATTGGAAATGAAGACCTTTTTTTTTTTTAGAGAACACCATGATTTTGGGGAAAAATTAGGAAAGCGGAGACCTTTTTTTTAGTGACGACTTTGCTTTCATATACTAAAACTGCTTCGGCTACCTTTTTTTGGCACACTAAATAGTGGGCCCCCCTTACTTTTCTTGCACCGGGCCCCCTTTTTCTAAGGCCATCACTGAACACACGTATGTATCAGATTGGAAAAAACAACCTCAATCCTTAGAATTAAAATTTTTGCTGTATGTATTAAATATTCTAAATTTTTTTCTTTCTTGTTCACAATCTAAAAAATTCGTTTTAAAATCCAAGCTAATTTTCAGCAATACTAACATGCTATGAAAATAATTAAAATATAGTTTTATTGTTACACAACAATTGTGTGGATCGATGTATGTGGCAGGTTGATCTTAGCTTGCGATCCTAACGGATCAGTTCTTAAAATTTTTTCCATAATCATTTTAATTAATGTTGTTCAAAGTTAGTATAAAATACGTTTTACCTTTACGTATATAGTATATAGAGTATATTTAGCAGTATAATACTTGGCTCACCAAACGTCTGCAGTGTGTTACAGCTATGATTTATCAAGAAATAGACATTTCATGTCTAAAAATTAACTGTTTGTTGGAGAAAAAACAGGGGTGAACAGATTTTTTCGTTGCCAAAAATAGTGAAAGACATCAAAAAGAATAAAAAGCACTGAGCTATAGTTATTTCTAAAGCAAATTCTTTTTTTGTTGGCAGTCTCGTTTTTTAAACGTTTTTGTGTGTTTTTGTGGTGTATCATAAAACTAACATAAAATTACACAAGGTTTATATATCATTCTCTAGGTCCCGGGTTTATATATAACTGGGACGCATGAAATGTTTATCTGAGAGAAAAGCAACTGGCTACAAAATGAATTAATACTGAACTGAATTTAATGCAATGATAAATTTTTTTGTCTTCACATTGAATTTCGGAGGAAAATGCAGAATTCTGCAAAATAAAAAGATTTTTTTTTGTCAGTCTTCACCTTGATATTGGGGAGAATATTGTAATAGGACTTGGGTTTTGTTCTTTGTTTGTGTCGTCAAGGGGGGGAGGCGCGAGTTTTGTTTGGGGTGAAAAAAGTTTAAGAACCCCGCTTAGATCTTGTACAGAGGTATAACAAATCTTCACAAATTTGCAGAACTTTGACTTATTTCCTATGAATGTAGATGTATGCTTGCTTATTTTTTAGTCGTAGGGTACCAACACGAATCAAAGCACACAATGCATTACAGGCTAACAAAAAGATACGATGTACTTTAAGGTATGTAAATAATACATTGTACAGACATAACAAAGTGATCTGCATATTCATTACACCTAAAAACAATGAAACACAAACAAAAAAACTCAAAAGCAAAAACAAATAAAACCAGTTTCTTTGACTTAAGATGACAATTTACGCAAAACCAAGTATTAAAATAATATCATTTTAGCGTATTTGCGCATAGCCGTACCAGCCAAAAAAATCTTGCGGAGGCAATGCAGTTGTGCCCAAATTTTATTGACGTTTTCCCGAATCCTAATCTTCCAGCACTGTATAGATATGAAAAAAATTCGTCCCAAATTCATTTACTTTGAATCGGTCTCTGATTTCTCGATTTTCTTCCCAGAAAAGTAGTGATCTCTAAAAAAAATTTTTATCTCAAATCTTGATGGTTTTTCTGTATTTGGAAACATTGTTCTGCAGGAGTAGGTTGTTTTGGTGCACAAAAAATTTTTTTGCCCAAATATTTCCTGTCACTGCCCAAAAAATTCTGATTTTGCCCAAATTTTTGAGACTTGGCGGCAATTGCCTCCTACCCTAACCCTCCGGCTGATACGGCTATGAGATAGCCTAACTGTTGTTTATCGTCAGATACAAAGATTAAAATATTGTAAGGTTTAAGTCACAACAAGCAGATTTAACTTAAGATCAAAAAGCTAATAACTTGCGACGTAAGATCTAATAATAGTAGCATTGTGTTCTTGCTGTTAAACATAACAGACCGAAACCAAACTGCCAAAATGGAAGGGTATCTATCCATCTCGATGTTTAGCGAGGGTCTACTAATTGTCAAATGTTCTTTTCAGGACGAGGCAATGCCTGGAAAAACTGCCCTTTTCAGGGAACACTGTCAACTAGTTCTGAAGACCCACTATTCTCCAGCTGAACATCAAAGGCCTTACTGCAAGCAAGATGAATTTCTTTATTATTTTACTTTGCTCTCTGAGGCACTCGTCATCCTACTACATGAGACCCACTGAACTAATACAGAGAAGTCAGTATTTCCAAGCTAACAACTGGCTGGGTCTTCCTTAAACAGGAAGCATGGCCTTGCCACGTTTGTCCACGAGCGACTAAGGTATACGCTTTTGGACCAATCTCCACTGACATCGGAGACTGAGTGGTTGTGCGTGGATGTTGATAATCATAAAATAATAGAAATCTCTACCAACGCGACTGCAATCCCTAGATCTTCCGGTGCTTCCTCACCCCTGTCTTTATGCCGGAGATTTCAGCTGTCGCCGCGTTGATTGGGGTTACAATGACAAGAGTCCGGACGAGTGCTTGGTTGGCAGGGCAAGTATTGATAGTCTTTCTCTCCTATACAATGCCAAAAACGCCACCAGTTTTTACACCGGCCACTAGAACACTGGCACCAATCCGAATCTAGCTTTCACTACCGTAGGTCCTAATAGTCGCTTACCGGATAGACATGTCTTGAAAAGTTTTCCAGATCACAACGTCGACCTTCGCTTATTACACGAACAATTAAGGTTTGCTTTGTCAGTGCCAAGCATGCCTGTTAAGCGATGGAACTTTCGCCAGCTGTGGATTTTTGTGCTTTCTTTGTTTAAATAAAATTGTGCGCGACATGATTTGTATAAATGAATTGCGCCTTGTGACCGCTTAGTCATCTGCGCTTCTTCGCGAAAAAATAAGACCGCTTCATCATCTGCTCTATTTAATGTTGGTTCTGGAGAATTGAAAATAAAAAGAAAAAAACTAGTCTGCTGAAGCATTGAAAAATTATTTCGTAATTTGGCCGCAAAAAGTTAGGGAGTTTGTTTTCATACAAATGTTATATAATTGTGTTTTTTCTTGCATGCAGTAGTTAGAATAGTCCAGTGCATTGATTTTATAATTTGCAGCTTTAAATGCTTATATATGTTAGCTGTTTCCCGGCTTAATAGTATGATCTTAAATTTGCGTATTAAGTGTGTATTGTGAACTAACAGTTTAACGTTTGTGCCGCTTAATGTATGACTTATTTTATGGATTTAGGCTATATGTCGATTATTTTGGAAAACCATTATTCGTCAATTGTTTGTTGCTGCATCGGAAAAAAATTGTTAAATAATGTTTAGTAGCTTACGATTTGTGGTGGATAACGCGTTCTAGTCCTCAAATAATTAGGATCATTCCAGTTTTTACAATTCTGTGCCAGTGCCGCGTGGCGTAAACCAGCGCTGAGCGGTGATCACACCGCTCGAATCAGTACATTTTTTCACCCGCATCTGCCACCTCTGAAAACACTGAGACAAGTCACTTTTAGAAAGGGTCATTAAGTGCCTCGTCACTGTTTTTTAAATTTCATAAACTGAGCCGAAATGCGTTCCTTTACAGGGTCATTCACATAAATCCGTACATTTTTAAAACTCATTGGCAACCTTATTTAATGTAATTCGGAAACATTTGATGTAATCAGTTATAAATAAATCTATGAGAGTGCAGTTGATAAAATTTAGGCTCTTTGAAATTGAAATTACGCATTAGAACAGAGCAAACATTCAATTACATGTGAACTTCGTCGTGTGGGTTACAGTCCTGCTTACATAGCAAAAACCCTCCAGTATCCCAGGCAGACTGTATATGATGTTTGCAAACGTTTTGACGGTTTTGGTCATGACCAGAGATCATCCCACAAGCCAAGAAGTGATAAAATTCTTACGTCTCGCTTCTTAGCAGGTCTTAAGAAAAGCATCAAAGTGAATCCTACCGCGTCATTCTCAACATTGGCCAAAAAAAAGGCAGTCAGTGAGACCACTATCCACAGAGGCATACTATACATAGACAAACTTTACAACTACCTAAAGGTTCTCCAAAATATTTAAGTCCTTTGATACCAAATGAACTAATATCAGCACCACATGTAAAGCAACTGGGTCTAAAATCTCATGCTCAAGGTAAGAGATATCTACTTAGACTTACCATATTTTTGCAATTAAAAACCGGGCGCTTCAGAACAAAGGCCTTTAACAGATATATAAAAAAATAATTTTTGCAAAAAAACTGAAGACTAGATTAGTAGGATAAATCAGTGTTTTTCAACTTTTTTCTGTTTGCGGCACATTTTTGAAACACATCAATAATTGCGGGTCTTTCAGACCGTTTTAATTGATTTTTGTTTCCAAAATCAAGTAATTTCTAAAAAAAAGATCTTCACTTCGATTTGATCTCTAATTATCTCTAATTCTAAAATTCACACGAAATAAGTCTTTTCAATAAATTAACAGCAAAAAGCACATGCCCTCTTACTTAAGAACCTACCCGCTACAATGACATAACAATTGCATTGTACCCAACAAAACGAAACAAGATAGCGCATCACTCTGTTTAATAAGTCGGGAAAACATTGAAACACACCATACAAGTCCGCAGCGTGGTCGAGTGGTTAAAGCACTGGACTGATGATCAACATGGTCTCGGTTCAAAACCCACTTGCGCCATTCTGTTGTGTCCTTGGGAAAGACATTTTACGGCACTTTCCCCTGCTTGATGGTCTTGGCAAGCAGTTCTAAATTACAGTAATATCTCTACTAAATTACTAGTGGACAGCAATATCTTGGCATCTCGGGAAGCAGGTCGGGGTAATTGCTTACCCTATGTATTAGCGCCTCCGTCGCTTTCCTGCAAGTCAGGAGGATAAATATAGAGATAAAAATAAAAAATAAATAAAGACAAAACAATTTTATATACCTGTAGGGCTATGTTAGCTGGTTGAAGAGCTTAACCGGGATTTTTCAACCGACCGGGCGGGACGCCGGGACAAGGCCTTAAAACCGGGACTGTCCCGGCTAAATCGGGATGTATAATAAGTCTATCATCTACTTACCACTAAGATGAAAGAAATTCGCTTGGTGAGGTACAAAAGTTGCTGAAATGGTTAAATAAAAATGATTTAATTGTCAAGTTCTTCTTAGATGAAAAGATTTTTACGGTTGATAGGTCTTTTAACAAACGAAATAATCGCTATATTACCTGTTCTAGCTCTGCAGTTCAACCAGCAAGACAACAAAGCATCCTTCATGTGTCATGACCATCTGCGTTGTTTCAAGTGAGGGTGACGTGTTCACCCATTTCTTCGCACCTCAAGAAAAAGTAAATGCTGAGGTATATTTCAGAGTTTTGGAGAATAAAATCTTGCCTTGGATGAACGATAAAGCTACTGGCAAGAACAATCTCCTCCAACAAGACTCAGCTCCAGCTCACGCGGCCAAAAGAACCATCAATTTACTTAAGAGGTCCAATGTGAGATTCTGGGAGAAGGACTTGTGGTCCTCCAATTCACCTGATCTCAACCCTCTTGACTATTATTTTTGGGCACGAATTGAAGCTAAAGTTTGTGCAAGGCCTCACAGCAGCATTATAATCCTCAAGAAGGACATCATGAAATCAGTTGCTTCACTAGAAAGGGCAGAAATCATCCGAGCTGCGTCCAAATTCCGCCAACGTTTGGAGGCCGTTATCCAAGCTGAAGGTGGTTATATTGAGTAAATTCTTTGTCTATTGTTTGCATTTAATAAACTAATAATATTTCATTGATGTTTTTTTATTTAATTCGCGAAATATTGATTCTTAAAGTAAAATTTTAAAGTTGTACCGATTTATCTAAAAGATACGACCCTGTAATTACACTTTTCAATCTCGGAAAGAGCCAGAAGTCACATGATGCAAGGTCCGGTGAATATGAAAGATGATCAACAACTGTTATCAGCTTCTTTGATATAAATTCTTTCACACTCAAATTAGTATGTGCCGGTGTATTGTCATGATGAAGGAACCATAATGATTATGACTAAAGAGACAAAAGTCGAAATCGAGGATTAAAGTAATGCTGATCGTGTTTTCTTATGAAAATGGTGTGGTCCATCACAAATTCGTCCATGATAACCAGACGGTTATTCAGAATACTACAAGCAAGTTTTAAATCGTCTTTACGATTGTGTTCGCCGATGTCGGCGGTCTTTTTGATCAGAATCATCATGGTTCCTTTATCATGACAATACACCGGCACATGCTAATTTGAGTGTGAAAGAATTTCAATCAAAGAAGCTGATAACAGTTGTTGATCATCTTTCATATACACCGGAACTTGCACCAAGTGACTTCTGACTCTTCCCGAGATTCAAAAGTTTTTAAACAAGCTGCATAAAGATGAGAAACACCAGACTCGAGTTTAAAAATTAATTCTAAATTCTCTTAATTCTTCAAATATAAGATTCAAAAGTGTAATTAAAGGAACGCATTTCGGCTCAGTTTATGAAATTTAAAAAACAGTGACGAGCCACGTAATGACCATTTCTAAAAGTGACTTGTCTCAGTGCTTTTAAAGGTGGCAGATGCGAAGGAAAAATTATATTGATTAGGGCGATGATTAATGAAAACGATGATTAATGATTAATGAAAATGGTCCAGATGGTAGGTGCTTTCACGCAGCCTGGGCCGTGAGTAAGTCTGTTCATTGATTTTAAAATGACAGACCGAAACCGAACCTACCAAAACGGAAGGGTATCCACCCATTCCGATGTTCAGTGTGGGTCTGTTAATCGGCAAACGTCCTTTTCAGGACGGGGCAATGTCAGGATAAAACTGCCCTTTTCAGGGCACATTGCCAACAAGTTCCGAAGACCCACTATTCTTCAGCTGAACATCGAAGGCCTCACTGCAAGCAAGATGAATGTTCTTCATCACCTCGCTATGCAGTCTGAGGCACTCGTCATCCTACTGCAGGAGACCCACTGCACTGATGCAGAGAAGTTGGTACTACCACACTACCAACTAGCTGGGTCTTCTTTAAGCAGGAAGCATGGTCTTGCCACGTTTGTCCACGAGCGACTGAGACACACGCTTTTGGACCAATCTCCACCGACATCGGAGATCGAGTGGCTGTGTGTGGACGTTGATGGCTATAAAATAGTCAACGTCTACAAACCACCACCAACGCGATTGCGAACCCTGGATCTCCCAGTGTTTCCTCACCCCTGTCTGTACGCTGGCGATTTTAACTGTCGTCATGCTGACTGGGGTTATGATGACAACAGTCCGGATGGTGAGTGCTTGGCTGGCTGGGCAAGTATTAATTGTCTTGCCCTGCTATATAATGCCAAGGACGCTGCCAGTTTTTACTCCGGCCGCTGGAACACTGGCACCAATCCAGACCTAGCTTTCGCTAGCGCAGGTCCAAACAGTCTCTTACCGGATAGACGTGTCCTTGAGAAGTTTCCCAGGTCACAACATCGACTATCGCTTATTACACCACCAAGGTTTGCTATGGCAGTGCCAAGCATGCCTGTTAAGCGATGGAACTTCCGCAAGGCCAATTGGAGTCACTACATTGCTTTGACGAATAAATTCGCAAAGACTTTGTTGCCGCCTGATTCACTTGATGTGGATGCGGCTTACCAGGACTTCTGTAACATCATTAAGAAAGCAGCCAAGAAGACTATCCCATGCGGGTATCGAAATAACTATATTCCGTGTTGGGATGCAGAGTGTGAATCCCTCTATAAAACCTTTCTGCAGTCTCCTCAGGGAGACGACTCAAGTTTGGCTGCTACAACTCTGCTTGCCAAGCTTGACAGAAAACGGAGGGATCGATGGTCCGAAGCAGTTCGGAGCATTGACTTCTCACACTCTAGTCGAAAAGCGTGGAGTATTTTGAACAACCTTACTGGTAGGTCACGACACTCTCCTCGTCATTGTCCCGTTTCAGCCGATGCTATTGCATCTCAGCTGGTTAGAAATGGGAAATACGAGGCTGTTGATCGCAAGTCATCTCGACTTGTCTCTCAAGAAGTGTCTGACCTTTGGAGGGCCACAACACCAGACGCAGTAAATATCTCTGACCATTTTTCACAGAGAGAATTTGCTGCTGCCCTCCAACATTTAAAACCAGGTAAAGCTCCGGGACCTGATTCCATCTGCCCCGAGCTTATACTCCATGCTGGAGCTGCTTTGAAGTCCTGGTTACATGACTTCCTTTCTTCCTGTTTGTGCCGACTCAAAATTCCCAAGATCTGGAGAAGAGCGCTTGTGGTCGCGATCCCAAAACCAAGAAAGCCCGTGGGGGACCCAAAGAGTTATCGACCGATATCTCTGCTCTGTGTCCCCTACAAGATCCTCGAGAGGCTTATCTACGCCCGCGTTGAGCCATTAATCGATCCACTGCTCCCTAAAGAGCAGGCTGGGTTCCGACGCGGGAAGTCAACCGTAGATCAAGTTGTTCTGCTAACCCAGAACATCGAGGATTCTTTCGAGGCTAAAAAGAAGGCCGGTGCCGTATTTATCGATCTGACAGCTGCTTATGACACTGTCTGGCACCGTGGTCTTACCTGCAAGCTGCTGAGACTACTTCCGGATAAGCACATGGTCAAAATGATCATGGAGCTTGTCCGAAATCGAAGTTTCACCCTTACCACCGGTGACAGCAAGCAAAGCAGGCTACGCCGTCTTAAAAACGGCGTTCCTCAGGGATCGGTCTTGGCTCCCCTCCTATTTAACATCTATACGTACGATCTTCCTTCCATGATTTCCAGAAAGTTTGCTTATGCTGATGATTTAGCATTGTTGCACTCTTCTGGAAACTGGAAGGACTTGGAGGGGACATTAAGCCAAGATATGTCCACACTGTCAGCGTATCTCCAGACTTGGAGGTTGAAGCTCAGTCACACTAAGACGGTGACGACAGCCTTTCACTTAAACAACCGAGAGGCCAAACGTGAGCTAAAGGTCTACAACAATAGTAGACTTTTACCGTTCTGTCCAACCCCTACATACCTTGGGGTAAAACTGGACAGATCGCTCACGTTTCGTCACCATTTAGTGGCATTGCGCAAAAAACTATCATCGCGCGTCACACTGCTGAGGCGACTCGTGGGCTCGGGATGGGGTGCTGGTGCTAAAACACTACGCATAGCCACCTTGTCTCTAGTCTACTCAACAGCTGAGTACTGTGCGCCAGTCTGGTGTCGCAGTGCTCACACTCGCCTCATTGACAGTGTCTTGAATGACGCCTTGCGCATAGTTACTGGATGCCTGCGTCCCACTCCAACGGACCACCTACCTGTACTTTCAGGCATCCAGCCAGCTGAGCTTCGCCGACTGGGAGCGACACTCTCCTTGGCTTACCGTGGATCTCTGGACCCCGATCATATTTTGCATGGTCTTTTAAATGGGTCCTCAGATACTGGCCAAGTGAGACTAAGATCCAGACGCCCGTTTGTGCCAGGTGCGCGGAATCTTTTGGACAATCTTGCCAGACTTGGCATCCGCGCCTTTGAATGGACGAATCACAAATGGAACGCGGAGTACTGTGAAAAAGCTTCCAGGCTCCGTGCTTTCGTGCCCGGGACCAGTGTCAGGCCTGTTGGGATGGGCTTACCCCGAGCAGCTTGGGTTAAGCTCAACCGCCTGCGGACTGGTGTTGGGCGATTCCATTCGTCCATGCACAAATGGGGTCTCGCTCCTTCACCGAATTGCGAGTGTGGCGCCTCAGAGCAAACCGCAGACCATGTACTAACAATGTGCCCCATACATCGGGCACCACATGGAGCACGCGGTCTGACGGTTTTGGATGACGAAACTCGATGCTGGCTTAATGACATCGCTGCCAGCATCTGATCCAGGCAGTGCAGCAGTCTGGGGTAGTAAAAGGATAAACCCTCGGCCCCAGTTCTGTTTGTGTCTGGCCTGGAGTGGATGCCCTTCAAACGATGACGACGATTAATGAAAAGATATGTCATTAATTGATTGTTTAATTTTGAAATAAATGCCTATCAATAAAATCCCGTTACTTTATTGTCAGCACACAGAATAGCTTATATAAGCAGTCCCTAGAAAAAGTGATGAAAGAAAAATAATATGTTCATCAATTCGAAAGCCAAAAAGTTTTATTTGAGTTTCTAACCTGTGAAAGGGAACTATAAAAACACACTTTAAAGGAACATAATATCTCGTTTCACACATTAACTTTGATAAACCTTGCGACAGGGTTTCGGCTGCAGCCTTTCTTACAATCTAGTTCAAAATAGCTCTACGAACCACACTTTTTTATATACAAAGCAACTCATAGTGAAAATATTTTAAGCTAAATCTTTAAAGATCTATGTTAGCACTTGGAAACATAAGATTGGTTTAAGTTTTTGTGCGCAGTCATCAAGCGCAAAGCTTTAGTTTTGGTATCAAATTTTTAGGAAAGGTTTTCATTTTCATTTCTATTTATCTTCCTGACTCGTAGGAAAGTGTCGGAGGCGTTATACTTATGGTAGCCTTACGTCAAACGATTAACCTGACCTGCTTTCCACGATGACAAGATATTGCTGTTCGGTTACAATTTTTCTTTTTTTTTTTATTAGAGATATGACTTGTTGCACCATACTAAGGGTTGCTTGCTAACATTGCCAAACAGAGGAAAGTGCCGTAAAGTGTCTTTCCTAAGGACACAACAGAATAACTCGGGGGTTTTAACCACTCCACGACGCTGCCGACAATGGCGTTTTTTATAACCATTAGGTCGATCATCAATAAAGGCCTATACAAGAAACAAATGAGGGCCACTTTTTAACACTGGTTTTCAAAGACAAAAAATGAAATTTAAGTAAAGATGTTTTTTGTCTTCATGTGCGTGAATCATCGTTTTCGTGGGGTTTTTTTGTCATTTTCTATTTATCTTTGTTTCTTTGGCCCCAACATTATTTCAAAAGATAGGCTACAACTGTTATTCAAGCGTAAATCTATTAACTTGAATTTAACAAATTTTTTAAGGAGGTGTGGTGCTACTGTAAAAAGAACCCAATTTTTGCTTAGAAAGTATTTTTACAACAATTTTATGAGGACCTGTTACGGCCACTCTGTTCGCTCCGTGCTTAAATCATTTTTTAATTTAGCCTACCTATTTAAACGTTTTATTTCTTTTTTTTTATCTATTTTCCAAAATAGCAATTTTTTTTCTATTTTGGTTTGCTCGCTTTATAACGTCAGCACCACACAATAGTGTCACAAAATATTTATTGCGCATTGGTTGCTTATAAACAGTGCTGGGAAGCTGTAGAAACTCGATAAATTTTTATTTCAGTTTAAGTTCGCGTTTGGTTCATTATTTTTAGTTTTTTAAATCGAATTTAACAATTTTTAATCAGTTGCACGGTAGGGTTCAGCAAATTTTTTTAGATCAGATCAATCTTAGAAATTAGCAATAGCGCAATAATTTTGGAAAATATAAATTTTAGTTTTAAAATTCTCACTTTCGTCAATAATAGGCTTATCTCTGCCGCAGAAGATTCAAAATTTTTTATTTCGAAATTACCGTAGTCATTAACTCAAACTCCTCTTATATTTTTTGAATTCGAGTGGGGAATCATTAATTTTCAAGTTTAAGCTCAAGTTTAAAAAATAGCCTAAAACGTTTCTTCGATTCTTGAGTTCCCAGTCCTGTTTATAATCCTAGACTAGTTTTTGCTATGTAAAAAAATGTTCAGTATTTAATTTTTGTTTTTATATACACGTTTCCAAATGAAAACATATATAGAAGATGCTATTTTTAATACAGCTAGGCTCGGCGTGCATGGTTGTGTCTGGATGAATTGTTACACTTGTACAATTTCCTTTCCCAATGAAAAAATATTTTTTTGAAATTCGCACAAGGCTACCATCATTCTTTGCTGTCATATACACAGTCTCGTGCCTGGATACAGTGAACGATGACTCCCCTTTGAAAAATTAAGAATGGTGTCAATTTTAAGATGCACTTTGCTTGAAAAATTCCTTTTTGTTATCAAAAAACCAAGTAAAAATTTATTTTCAATACAGAACTCTTTATATTAGATAAATGACAGTAAAACCTTTGAGGTTTGCGTTCTTTTTTTATGAAGCAGGCTTTGAATCCTAAAAACATACAGTTAAAAAGCTGGCCAAAAATGATCACAAAAATACATTTTTAATACAATACTTGTACATTTTAAGGAGACCGACACAGAGTTGTAATAGGTCCAACATTTTTTAAAACTCCAGTTAGGCGGAGCAACAAGTTCGGGTTCAACAAACTAGAATACAAGTCATTCTGTGACGGAGTCACAAAACTGCCTCGTCCTCGTCCAGCTCCTCACAAACGCGCCTCACGATCAGCACCAAGCTTTACGTTTTTATTTTATTGAACAAAACAATAATTGAGAAGCTAGTCGGAAAGCCGTTTTCTACAAATAAATATTGCACAAATTAACTTTAACGCGTAAATAGTACATTGTCCATACTGACTTACAGTCGATTTTGGGCGGACGAGCAAATTAAAATATCAATACAATTACCAAACTGCTACCAAATGTATCCAATGTCCAAAAGGACTAATAATTGTCAGCACCTAAATTCAAATATAAAGTCTGCAATTAAAATTGAATTTCTCATCGATCGCAAAGCTTACCTGACCAATTCCAAGAAAAAAACCATTGTCCAAACACAAAGTGGGAAGCAACACTTGCCCAATACAACGTGACATCACTCGATGCTAAACAACCGCGCGAGAACGCACTGAAAAGTAGAGTTGATTATTCAACGCAAAAACAAAAGGCGCGTTGGTTCGAAACCCGTAGCCAATTATCAACGCGGCAAACATTTATGCGTACGACGTAACACTTTTAAACATTCTCACAACTGGAGTTATCAATACAAGCGGAGTACGTCTCTTAGGGTTATAGTTTGAGTCTTGAATCGATTCATGATTACAATTCTGAAAGATAGTCAACCACCAATTGCAATCACAAAACTTTTTCATAAAAAATTAATTTTGTCCTTTTCAAAAAGAAATAAAAACGTTATTTACGGTCGACTAATTTTTGTTAAACCAATTTCCAAAAGTGTGGAAATTTTTAAAGGCAAATTCATTTGATATTTTTTTTATTTTATTTTATCTTATCTCTATATTTGTCCTCCTGACTCGCAGGAAAGCGACGGAGGCGCTAATACGTTTGATACCAAAGTTAAGTGTTAATTTTATTTGTTAAGTCGTTTATAATGTAAGAGCACATTATTTTTTGAATGATTTTCAACTCGAAACATCATTTAATGAACTTAAAAATAAAAAAATTCCAATAATTTTTTTATTTTTGAAGTATTTTAATAATTTTCTTCCGTGGATTCGTCTAATCCAAGTTTTAAAACCTTAAACTTAATTGCCGGAATTATACTGTTGTTTATCAATTGACAAATTTTAGGCTCTATTTAACACTTACTGCTTCAGCAATTTACCAAGTAATTTTGTAATAAAAGTCAGAGCAGTAATTGAAAAATTTGAAGCTTTAAAAATTTTTCGTGCTTGCATAAAAAAAGCAAAGTATTTAAAAAATAACTTTACATTTATTATTGATTGTTTCAACTAGTTGATTTAACATGTGATATGCTATTGCAATATTAACATCAGCTCTAATTAACATAATGCAGTTCACATACCCAGTTGATACTGTAAACTGCGGTGATTTTGATCATTTGGGAGCTATCTTGATACACACCTATAAACACCTCAAATAATAAACTTCTCACAATAGATTGGCTTTAATCCTGTAGTTTTTCACTTTGTATAACATTGCCTTATTGATCTAATGTAGGGTTGCTATACTGTCCAGAAAATTCTTCAATGTCCAGAATTTCTTAAACATTGTCTGGAATTTTAAAGTTTTAGAATAAAGATTTTAAAATGACAGGAAATGGAGATGAAACTTGTTTGTTTGGTGCCTTTGGTTGGTTGTAGACTTTGTTTTTTTAGAGAACACCATGATTTTGTCGCAAAAACTGAAAAATTCAGAGATTGATTGTAGATGAAAACTTTTTTTTTTTTATTTTGTTTTCATCCTAGAATCTCAGACAATTTTATTTTGTCTGCCCCTCCAAAAATTTTTTTGGCATGTATGCCTATGTCTGTCCGAATTCTGCCTATTCAGATATGATAACCTTAGTCTAAGGTTACATGGGAAAAAGCAAAGCCCCATTTAATGTCTGATCAAAATCATCTGAGGCTTGGGGTGACTTTGATCACTCACATTAATTCATCGTTTGATCAAAATATTTTATTAGAAAGGTTACATTTGATTATTTTATTAATAAAAAAAGTTACATGAGGCCATAAAGCATTTTTTATCATGGTAAAGATTATTGGTGATCAATATTTTAATTTCACTAAAAAAAGAATTGTTATTATTACGATCTTCTTGTCATGTTCTTGGTGAGAAAATTTGGCTCTTTTCAAAAAGTCACCGCAAGTGACTTTTGTTCATGAAACTAACCCGGATTGCCCCCTGTCATTACTATTATGTTTTAAAGAGATCTTTTTGCTCTTGTTTTTTTTTTTATTCCATCCTTGTACAATAGGGGGATTCAAAGTTAATTTCACAAAAAAATACTTACGGTGACTTTTTGAAGAGACCCAAAAATTTCATGGAGACATTTATAATAAAAAAGTTATTGGTGCTATTCTAATGTGCAATCTCACTCATCATGTAAGAATGCATGTTAAAATAGCACCAAATTATAGGCATAGATTTAAATCTTAGATTGAAATGTAAAAAATTCTATTTATTGTGTATGGATGCATCATGAAAATGTTTGCAGGCCCACTCAATACAATGTGTTTTCTTATTTTTGTTTTTACAATGTTAAATGTTATGTTTTGTTCAGTTAAAATATATTAGAAGATGGAGATTTTAGAATTGTTCTGTATAAAAGCTAAGACATTATTTTCACAAAATTAAATAATGTATGGGTTTATAACAGTGATTAGCATTAATGAGTGAAGGTGCATTGTGGATGTTAAGGTTAATACATGATCAAACTTTCTCATTAAAAGTGGTGAAAATCCTTCTGAAAATTTACCTGAAAACAAAACAATTAAAAAAAATAAAAGTCTAACATTATTCTAATACCCAATTTTGTTTATTTCTCATGTTATATGAAGAATAATAAAAGTTACTCCACATGATCAAAGTCACCTTAGTTTACAGTAATTATTTTGCATTTATTTACAAAAGTTTATATCTAAAATAGTTTTTATAGTTTTTTGAGATTTTCATAAATTTAAATTTTATTATTGATTAAGGTTACATGTGATACATCAGATAATAATGTTATTGGTAATTGTTTAATTACATTTTCTTGATCTTTAAGGTGATTATACATTTCTAATTATATACTAAGTATTTTTCCAATATTTTATCAAGTAGATATGGCAAAACATCATCCAGATTTGATTTTTTGTCGTAAGCAACCTGGTGTAGGTAAGTAGATTAATTCAGCTTGGTTTTTTTAAATAGTTGAATAAATCAATTAAATAAGTTTTGGTTTTCATTAAAATATAAAAGCAAAATTATCTTTTTTATAAAAATTTTTGTATATTCAAGTATAAACTTTAGATATTCATTTTCTCTATTTTAAAAGTTTTCTTTTACTGGTATATTTTTTAAAGTATTTTTTAAATTTAACAATCAATATAAATATGCTTTTCTAATCTTGCTTAAATTCTGCTGTTGTTTTTTTAATTTGATAATCATTAACAAATGTATTTTTTAACATCCATTTGCAGTATAGTTGTGATAAATATTTGAAATATTAACAAAATTTTTTTTTCAGCTATTGGACGACTTTGTGAAAAGTGTAAGTATTATTTACTAAATTATAATTTTAACACTATGATTAAAAGCCTAGTATTGAATCTTTAACTTTTTTAAATTAAAAATTCATTACTGACTTTTACTGCCTCAATTTTTTATTAAATATATTTTTTGTTATTTTGATAATTAAGAAACAAACCCTAGTCAAGTTCATTTCTCAATTAATCTATTTTCAGTTATATTTTAGATATAACCTAGTTTTAATCTATTGGAAAGCTTAACTTGACCCAAACAAAATACACAAATCTTTAGACCAGTGATTTCTAAAGTGGGTTTTAATCAAACTCCTTAAGGGTTTTATAAATTTTAGTTGATTATGTATGACAGGGGTGGGAACCAGTGGCCTGCAAGACTTTTCAATGCAGCCCGCATCAAAGCATCTCTTGTGCCCTAATAGACAAAGACAATGCTGGGTGATGTTTTGAACAGCTGCAGGTGTTTTTGATAAAATCCTGCAGCTGTAAATGATTTGTTTCACAACCTGAGGTGTTTTAAGGTGTCACCAATTTGCACTTAGCTTGAAGAACCATCAACAATATATTATATATTTTGCCTTGGTGTTCTTCTTGCAGTCTTTGGTTTCATCTTCCTTAGATATTCATCTTTTTCTTAAAGTTCTTAACTAAAAGAACCATCTTGATCTTCAAATTTTGTATCATTTCCATTTGTTTTGCTATTGTGTCTGACAAGGTATCAAGCTCAGGTTCCCTTTCATATCAGCTCAACTCATCTTCAATATCATCTTCATCTTCTCTGCTTTGTTTTTTCTTTGTTTTTTCGAAATAATTCTTATTTTACACCAAGAATAATTTGAATAATACAAAGTCTTCTACAAAACAAAAACTAATATATTTGTAACCTAAAGGGTACCATGGGGTCTGTATGACTCAAAACCAATAAAATGTGAATTTTACAACAAAAGCAACAATGCAAACAAGGTTGGTGAATGGAAACAGTAAACAAGAATCTGTGAAGAAAATAGCATGCAAAAGTAAAGCTTATAATCTCAGCGTTTGGGACATTTAGCTTATTAAAGAAACCTGGGGTCATATTGAACCCATGGTATCAGAGTAGGGTTAATGAAAAAATATTTTAATCTCATCAAAAATTTAATTAGAAATTGACTAAAAACACAATATTTTTTAATGCTCTAACAATGAGCATGCCAGAATATAACTAATAAATCAGGAAATCTTATTATTGAAACTTGAAATTGAAGAATTAACCATTTTATACTAGATCTCCAACCACTATGAAATTTCTAAATATGATAAATATTTAGATAGATATCAAATATAATAAAAAAAAGTGTTAAAAGTTTGATAGCAATTTATGAATGTAAAATTTCTTTGTAAATATATATATCATCAGGTAATGTTATGCAAGCTTTTATTTTATTCAATAATGAAGAAAAAAAAATCTATTAATAAAACATCTATCTCAAAATTTACTTTACTGTTTGGTTTTATATTTTGATTTTACAGCCTGGGACAAAAGTTTAAGACCACTTGAAGTTTTTTAATCATTTCATGTTAAACCTGCCATAATGTGCACAAACCACAAACTTTTTGCAAAAACTTTTTTGTATTTCAACGAACATCTCTTACTCAAGCAAAATGCATTGTATTTTGGTAAAACAAAGAACAAAAATTTAAAAATTCTTAATACTTGGTGTGACCGCCTTTATTTTTTATAACTTCTTGAAGGTGACGTTGCATACTACTTACAAGGTTAAGGCAATAATCTGGAGAAAGTTCATGCACCCAAACTTCTTTGATCACCTTCCGCATTTCCTCAAGACATGAAGGCTGTCTTTGAGATACTTTTGTCTTCAATAAAGCCCACAAATTTTCTATGGGGTTCAGGTCAGGACTGTTCCCAGGCCAGTCAAGCACATTGATATGCTGGCTATTGAGAAATTGCTGTACAACCTTGCTTTTGTGGCAGGGAGCTCCATCATGCATAAAAATTGTGCAATTATGTATTTGCATGTGTATCACCAACTTCTCCTTAAGCAATTCGACGTATTTGGAGCCGTTCATTGTGCTTCCTGGCGGCAAAAAATAAAGACCAGCTGTCCCATTAGCTGACATGGCCCCCCAAATCATTTGACTTGGAGGGTGTTTCACTGTTGGAATGGTGAATTTCTGATACCAAGCTCTAGGTGGTCTCCAAACTTGATACTTCCAAACAGAGAATTGTTTCATTGAAGATTCATCTGAGAAAAGAACATTTTTCCACATTTTTGTGTTCCAGTCAAGATGCCTTTTTGCAAACTCTAACCTCTTTTTTTCATTGCTTCGGTTAGACGTGGTTTCTGAGCTGGTCTGTATGACTTCAGGCCAAAATCCACAGACAATCTACGCCTAATAGTCTTTTCACTCATGTTGATTCCTCTTTCCGCCATTCCTGCCTGTATTTTTTTAGCAGAGTTCATAGGAGATTGACTCACTACCTTCCTGATAAAACGGTCATCCCTGCTACTGGAAATCCTTGGACGACCTGACTTTTTGCTGTCCTTAAAAGTGTTTTCTTTTCGAAATTTTCGAAATTTTTCGATAGCATTGTGTACCGCAGTCTTGCTAACCTTCATCTGCCTTGATATTTCGCGTTCTGAGAGCTTCATTGTGCTAAGACTGACTATCTGGGCACGTTTTTCACTACTGAGAGCTGCTTTTTTGCCCATTTTTTAGCTGTCAAAATTTTGTATTTCTACAGGTAATTTATGGCTAAACGTCTGAAATTCAAATCGAAAATAATAATATATTATTGTTAAATAATAAGACCTAATTCCAAAACCTAAATATGCATTCTGACGCAACAATACTTAGTTTTGCGTGAATAAGAAGCTTTTTTACTTAAATGTGTAATATTGCAAAAGGTGGTCTTAAACTTTTGTCCTAGGCTGTAAACTAAAAGCTGTTAACAAGTTGAAATTTAATGATAATATAAGTATTTTTTAAAGTAAATACAAGTTTTGATATCCCTTTTTTTATTACTTTATTATTGCAATACTAAGATTGACAAGATCATTGAAATTCATTTACACAACTTCTTTTAGAAAATGTTTTGTTTTATTACAAAATGTGCCTTATTTCATGTGACTCTCAAAAAAAGTGCTTGCATAAAATTAGATTCACACACTGTATAATCTTGGGCTTTTAAAAAAGAAGTAATTTTAATAATTTTTTTGTTTAGTCCTTTTTTGGAAAACGATTTTTATTAAGTAATATTAAAATTTTTCTGTTACGTATGAAAATGAGGATTCTTCTTGTGGCCCCCTGGTAAAGATCCCATAGATCCTTTGAGAACCTCTGGCATAGATGTTCTGCATTTTTCCAAGCCAATTTTTTATTTTTTATTTTTATACTCATTGCAAGTTTGCTCAAAAATATTTTCATTTGTTTACTAAATTATTCTAAATATAATCTTGTAGGTGATGGGAAGTGTGTAATTTGTGATTCTTATGTACGACCTTGTACTCTAGTTCGAATTTGTGATGAGTGCAATTATGGATCTTACCAAGTAAGCTTTTTCTTAAACTAAAAATTTATACAGTAGAACACAGGTTATCCAAACACTACTAAGACGGTTACAATGCCATAGCATAGTGTGAACGACAGAGTGAGTGTCGTTCAACACAACTATCTCCTTCTAAAAAAGATGAGAGACTTGGCAGCGACGAAAAAAGTATCAAATTAAAACAAAAAAAAATGAGTGATCACTATACTGCTCATAATGTACAATAAATGACCATATGTGTATATGATACTTTTTATTGCAAAATTGTAGTTTGTTCAATTATCCGAACCACACCTGGTTTTAATTAGTTTGGATAATCGAGACTCTACTGTAATAGTTTTTTAATCACTATTTTACTGTAGGTTATGACTTTATTTGCAGAATTTACTCTGTCAGAAAATTATATACAGCGGTGCCCATAAGTAACCTTACACTTGATATCACCAAAGAGTAAAATTGATAATTTATAATTAATTATCATTGATTACATCAATAATTGCAGATGTAAAAGTTCAGCATAGCGCACAATGCAATGTTACTACTATCTTCAATAAATCAATATTAGATGACTTTGTTCACTCCGTTTGCTATCTACGTACCGTATATACCCGTGTCTTAGCCGCCCCATGTATAAGCCGCACCTTCTTTTGGATGTTTAAAACCTCCCTTTCAATAGTGACCCGTATATAAGACCCATCAGTTCTACGTAAGATGACTGAGTCAAAATGCATTTCTATCTACCGCTGTCACTATGCTAGTGTCACAGTAATGTACCGTAATTTCTAACTGAAAGAACAAAGTGACAAAGGACAGGTGCTTGAAATGTATCGGTGAAGAAGGTAAACACTTCGAACATTTAATGTAATATAGTGATTATTATTGATTTTATTGTAACTTAATTGAAATGGATTGAAAATTGTGTAATTGTGAGATAAATAAGTAAATTTGTCATTGTAATTGTGTGATAAATAAATGAATTCATCATTGTGACAAGTGTATGGTTACTTATGGGCACCCCTATACATTTGTTGGGTCTTTTTAAGAAGTCACTGTAAGCATTTTTTTTTTTGTGAAACTAACCCGGAATCCCCCCCTTACAACACTAGGATGAAATAAAAAAAAAAAAAGAAAAAGGATTTCTTGAAATGCAATAGTAACCACAAGTCCGGGTTAGTTTTACGAACAAAAGTCGCTTACGTTTACTTCTCGAAGAGACACCATTTATTTTGGTATAGTAATTTATTTATATTATATAGCAGTCATGGTATACTTAATCCTTACCAAAGCCTTCTTTTTTTGTTTCTGATAATAAAAGATACAGTTATCAATTAAAAAGGTGGGTAGCGTTTAAATTATGAAAAAATGTTAAAACTAAATAGCTTCCTAAATACTTTTTGATTAACTGTTTAGAAAGTGTATAATGACTCCATGTAAACCCAAATAAGAGATCCTTGCCATCAAGTACAATAAACAGAATAACCATCAACCAGGTTTTTCATTATGAAGAATAAACAATACATTAGAGATGTACCGAAATTCCGGCCGGATTTAAAGATTTATTTCCGGTTTCGGTACCGCCCGGAATCAATTCCATTCCGACCGATATCTACGCTTAGTTTACATGATAAAATTGATGTAGGCAGTCATTTACTCAAAGATTGAACCTGCTAAAGTGCACTTACATACCTCTCAGTTATGGAAAATCAGTCAATTGAAATCAACAGCTGTTTTGCTGCTTTAATTTGAAAAGTTAATAAGAAGAAAATTTATAACTAACTCGATGTGGTTAGCATATCGGAACCGCCGCCAGTATACCCTTGCGGTTTAGCGGTGTCTTTTGCAGTTGCGCTGGTGGAACATTGTTTTCATTGTACTACCTACCCAGCGTTCAGGTCCACAACTGGATGTTTGAGGTGTAAAAACCACAAACAGAAAGTTGTGCCAGCTGTTTAAGTTTTCAACTTTTTCAGCTGGGGTCAACAACAAGCTGTAGTGTCCTGACGAGTCCTAGAACAACAAACTGTAGTGTCCTGACGCTGTAGTGTCCTAACGAGTCCTAAATTATAAATTTAGCAAAATAAGTTAGATAGTGCAGCTGATTTTGTTTTGAGAAGTTTTAGTTAGTCAGTTTAAGCAGCGGTATTGGATTTATAAAAGGCGAAGTTCTTTTCCAACAGCGCCTTGGGTCTACTATATTTACCGACGTTATTAAAAACCACAAGCTTAAAGCTCTTATATTTCAAATATATTATAAAACATCTCCCAGGGATTTTTTTCTTCTCTCGCACTAAATTACCCAAACCTACGATTGGATTAATTAATCAAGAGTTCTTTAAAGGAAGAAAAGTAAGATACAAATTCATTTTCAAGAAATTACAAACATGACTACGAAAAAGAATTCGTTATTATTCAAAATAAAAACTCAAGATGATAACCATAATTTCAATGTAAACAACTTCATCGATTTATTCCTTGAAGATGGTCTATTGGAGTCTTACCTGGACGAAATATATGGCATCGCCACCCACAATTACATATTAAAAATATACAACGTAACATTCAAGGAAACTACCCCAAAAACAACCCTGGACGAAATTTACGAAACTTTCAGTGAACCACAAGAAGTCACCAACAAAGATAACCTGGACTTTACCATCCAAGTAAACCGCCCACCTGGCTACAGACAATTGATAACCCTTTACCCCATGCCCTTCAACATAACCTCAGAAACCCTAAAAGAAATCACCCAAACCTGGGGAGACCTTAAATTTTTTGAGTTTGGAAGACACAAAAAATGCCCTCTAATCCGCAATCCTTACCTCCACATCTACCTCGAAAATCTTAAAAGAAGAGAAATACCTGATTCGATTAACTTTAGGCATCGATATATAGCTGTAAATATCGATGGGGAGAATGCAAAAGACCGATGCAATTACTGTAAATCAACTAATCATCAAATAGACGAATGCCCAAAAAAGACCTCACTCAACAAACCAGCAACAGAAAACAAAACACCCAGTCGTATCATACAACACAAACCCACATACGCAAAAACGATCACCTCCACCCCCAAGAACACTGAACCGCAACACCTCCACCCGATGACGAAACTAAAACTATCCAAGAAAAATATTGAAAAAACAATAGAAAATTTCCCTACCCTCCAGCAAAACACCACATCCCCTCACAGCGAAAAACCCCTACATCCTGAATCCAGTTCTACATCCCCAAACACCTACCAAGAAAAACAGGACAAACCCCTAGACAATGTGCAAACTGCAAAAGTACCTCTGGATTGTAAAATAAAAGAAAACAACCCGGAATTACCGACCACCTCAAAAGAAAATGAAACTCAAAAAAGGAAACATTCCCCATCTCCTCAAACATCAATTCCACCAGTTGACCTCAAGCCAAGAAAAAAACGAGCCAACTCAAAAGAAAAAACAAACAAGATATAATTACAATCCGTTCCTTAACTGTAAGTTCCTTTTTTTCTTAATCTACATGCATAAACCATGATTTGTTTGAAAAATAAGCATATATACAAATATATACAAAGCGTACTTGCAACTAATACCAATTTGACCTTATGTTACGTAGATGATAACCCTAGTAAAAATGGTATAAACCTGACAATGTTAATTAATGTATACGTTTTTTTTCACTGCAAAGTTAACATTGCTAAATTTTAATTCCTTACATGATTCATGATAGAGCAAACTACTGTACATGCATAAATGCATAATCTAATATTTTTTCTTATGTAAACTATGCGTTGTCCTAAGCAAAATGTTTGAAACCCAACCTTTTTCTTTAATGTGTAATTGTTTTTGTTCATTATATTGTAAATTGTGTAAAGATTGTAAATATCTCTCTTTCCATTGTTCTAATTTATTTACCCCTTCTACCGTATACTCCCCTATTCTCCATGCCTTAATCCTTACCTTAACCCTACCTTTTGTTAAACATATCCCACAATTATACACTTTACTAGCTTTCATATACACTACTATAACGTTTTCTTGTATCCTTTTACCCTATACTCCTGAAAGATGCAACTGAAAATTGCTTCTTTAAACATAAATGGCTTCAACAAATCTTCAGACCAACTTGCTCGCTTCATCATCTCTCACAACATACATTTCACCTGTATACAAGAAACACACACAATACAACATCAGCAACTATCGCACTTCTCCCACAAAAATAACTTCTTAAGTTACTCTAACACAGATCACTCTCTAACAGCACAAGCCATACACAGACAAGGTACCCTCACAATCATTAACACCCAACACATACAACTCAACTCACAAATGATCACATCACACATAATCCTTCCTAACCACATACACTCCCTTTCCTTTACACTTACAGGTATAAACTACGTGCTTATAAACTGCTACCTTCCCTCTGGGAAAACAGCCAAGCAAACAACACAACGAATTAAAGCCATCAAAACCCTGACCTCTTTCTTACATAATTTCGACTACAAAAATAATCTTATAATAATAGCAGGTGACTTCAATCTCGTACTGAACCCGATTGACAGAACTGGCCACTTCACACCAAATACCAATGACAAAATCCTATTTCAAACAATTCTATCAAACTTCGACCTTATTGACTCCTATTGCTCCCTGTATCCCCACTCAAAAACCTTTTCCTTCTCCCGCTCCCTCCCCATATCCAGACTTGACCGAATATACATACCGTCATCATTAATATCAAAAATTACCCAATCCTCCTACCACAATATATCCTTTTCAGATCATAACAAAGCCCCAATCATCACGCTAAAAACACCAGCAAAAACAAAATTTAAAGCATCGCATTGGAAATTAAACAATTCTATCCTCGCAACTCCAACTAACCAACTATACATCAAATCCTTTATTGAAACCCTTCTCAACCCTATTAACCCTATTGCACAGCCCCTGAAATGGTGGGACCAAATTAAATCCAAAATCAAAAGCCGAATCATTTATTACTCAAAAACACAACAAAATAACATACGAAAAACACAAAATTCACTACAGACGAAACTCAATAAAGCTAAACAACTAGAACATCATGAAGAAATTGCTCTCATTTCACAACAATTGGAACAAATCCAACTTAATCGACAAAAAGGAATACAAATTAGAGCCCGAATACCCCTCCTGTCTAGCATTGATAGTCCCTCCCCACTAGCTGCTATCACTGAAAACTTAACCCAATCCAAATCTCTTCTTCCTGCAGCTCCTAATACCACCCCCTCTACCTCTACAAATCCAAATAACTTCTCTTCTTTCCTATCCTTTTTTAGAAACCTGTGGAACCCCACATCTACTCACCCAGATCCAACTAAATATCTTGATGAAATATCAGCCACCATCCCTGATGATATTCTTCAAACCCTCCCCTCTTCCCCCTTAATTACATACGACGACATTCGTACAGCTATCAAAACTCTAAACCAAAACTCTTCTCCTGGACTCGATGGCTTCACCCCATGTCTCTACATCACCTTTCCCTCATTAATCCCTATACTATGTCAAACTTTCAATAACTCCTTTATACGCAAACAACTTACTTACTCTCAATCCCTGGCCCTTATTAAACTAATCCCTAAAACACCTAATCCCAAATCTGTTAAAGACTGGCGTCCCATCTCTCTATTAAACACTGACTACAAAATTCTCTCCACAATAATTTCCTCCAGATTAAAACCCATCCTTAACTCTGTCATTTCTCCTGAACAGCAATGTGGCCTCCCAAACAGACAGATTTTCAACAACCACCTAAATATTCTCTCAGCAATAAACTATTCTAAAGACCTCAATCAACTATTAGCAATAGTCCAAATTGATTTTTATAAAGCATTCGACTCTATCTCTCACGAATACATCCTCTCCACAGCCTCGAAATTAGGAATCCCAGATAGTCTATTAAAATGGATCCAAATTTTCCTTTACAACCTTTCAGCCCGACTAAACCTTAATGGCTCTCTATCTGACCTCATTCCTGTTAAGTGTGGCATCCGCCAAGGATGTCCACTTAGCATGCTTTTATTTCTAATTGGCATAGAACCCCTCACAAAAAAAATACTCTCTTCACCAAAAATCCAAGGAATCTCTCTTGGTACTTCATCTCTCAAAGTAACCCATTATGCTGATGATTTATCTCTTTTTATTTCCTCCCCTCAATCCTTCCCAGTCATTCGTGAAATTATTGAACAATTTTCCCTTTACTCTGGCCTCAAAATTAACCAATCCAAAACTTCTATTATTTCTAATTCTCCAGATTTGATATCTTCCTTCCACTCCTCCTTTCCCCAAGGTAAAACTCTCTCATCCACCAAAATCCTTGGAATAACCTTCTCCTTTCAAAATGAAGATCTGTCAAAAAACTGGGACGACCTCATTCATTCACTCCCCCACTCTACTCTCGCCACCCTTAACCCTAAAGATACCTTATTTTCCAAGGTCATCTCTATAAATCAACACGTCTTGCCTAAGATTCTTTTCTTATCCAGAATTATCCTTCCAACACCAAAGCAGACCAAAACCCTAACCTCTTTAAATTCTTATGGAACTATTCCCCCTTTGAACCAATTAGAAGGTCCACCCTCTATCTTCCCAAATCTGATGGAGGAATCGGCCTCCCCTCTATTGGACTTAAAACTTCAACAGCATTCTTATGGAAACTTATTCTTTTACTCAAATCACCCAAAAACCAACCATACTTTTGGATAAAATACGGTCTCTACAATATCGGAACAAAAATCTTACCCTTAAAACCCGAACTCTATTCAAATTCCCAACCCCACCATCCTAAACCCAACCCTTTATGGACAAAAACCCTATCTCTCTTTAAAAAGAGTTCCATTTCCGCAGAAACCCTTGATGAACTCACCTTTAAATCCCTCTACCAACTCCTACTTAAACCTGACCCCAATCCCATCCCCTCAATCAACAGTAATACTCCCCATAATTGGCTATGACTTACCCTTGCAAAACCACGACCCTCTCTATTCTCAAATCATGAAAAAGAAATATCCTATAGAACAGCTTACAAAGGATATACCTGGGGATGCTTCTTCTCTAAACATAATTTCAAACCTCGTAACCCCAATGATTTTCACTGTAAACTTTGCTCTTCTCCTTCTGATGATCCTCACCATCTATTCTATCACTGCCCTATCGCACAACACCTAATCTCTGCCTTGGAACCCTTACTTACAACAGCACTAAAACAACCCACCACCCTAACCCAAGACACCCTTCTCTACAACTACACCAACACCACTGGAACAACACACGTCATAATATCCAAACTAGCATCATTAATCCGTTTATCCCTTTTCAATGTAAAAAATTACAGCTCCCTCTATCACAAACCCATTCCATCGTCCTTCCTAAATGATGAAAAATTTAAAATTAAAACAAAATTCAAAACATTTATACAACAATATTTTCCTGACAATGTAAGAAAGACATAAAAACTCAAAACTCTCCATTACTAATACCCTGAAATGCTATGAACAAATCTTTTTCCTGTTTATGAATTAATTACATGTCTGAATCAATGCAATCCTAAACGTTATGTGATTTACACGATCGTTGAAATTTCAGTTTAATACTTCCATATTTGTTTCTTTTTATCTTTTTTCCATATTTTTGTTGTTTTTGTTTTTTTGTTTTTTTTCCCTTATTTCGTGTGTATTATTTCGTGTATCTAAACTTTATAAATACTAATAAACCCAAAAAACCAAAAAACTTAAAGGAGACCTAAAACTCAAGACTCTACCTTAACCACCAAATTAAAATGTTATGAACAAATGTTTTGTTATATCTGCATGTCTACTGCAATTATTTTTAATTCAAAATATCTTTAAAGTCTACGTGAATTAAAGACTCTTCGCATTTTCATTATTTACCACTACATAAACTCACTTTTTCTTTTAAACTACTTCAAATTCATTTTCTGTCATCAATTATCGTTATCTCATAACTCTTCACTGAAATATTTCACTCGAAATGTAAATAAAAATTTTTAAAATAACACATAAATAATCAAAACTAAATGTATTCAATTTTAACAACCGTGTTTTTATATATCTTTCGTATTTTGTGTGTTTACAATTATTATTAAAATTTATACAAAAAAAAAAAATAAAAAAAATAAGGACGAAACAAGTCTATCGGCACTTGCTTGTTGATTGACTTGACCATTCTTACTATATGTTTGTAAGAAGAAAATTGTCACACAAATTACGGCATTGACATATCAATATGTATATTAAATATATTAGGTCAGCCTTAAATCAGCTACAATGCATTACTGCTAAATACATGAATTTATACACAAGAGGGTCGTATGAGTAAAAGCTATCAGCATAAATTGGAACTAATTCATTGCAGGAACTAAGGTCAGATGACAAGAGCGCTTAACTCCATTGATCTGGAAACAAATTCGGGGCACGAGTCCACCTAGTTATGAGCATTAATAGCACAGGCAAAACCTAACAGCAAATCATCGGCAACATTTTATTGCAGTTCGATCAATCTAGCATCAGTCTTATCTACTAGCCTTTTCAAGTAAAGTGATCACTCTATTCTACTCCCTACAAAGATAAAAGACATAAAATAGCTGAACAGCCACAATAACATAAAAATGAACTTTTTCGCTGTATAACTTCAATAAATGCCTCTATAATATTTTTGGTTGTTATGTTTCAAATATCCAGTGCTCAGCAGGGAGTACTCACATAAATTGCTTTAATGTATACTTCAAACAAAACTGACAGCAAACTTTCTACTTTAGTATTTTGAAGTAATCTATCATCTGCACTTAAATACTATTATCAACTGACAATCTAACAAATGTATTTAAGCAGTTTCATGTACAGGGTGATTCAGCGAAGTGTGCACAAATACTTTTCTTAGTTTTATGTACATGTATTTCGTCCATTATTAACATTTCAGTTTCTTATTATTTAAGAGTTAAAATTTTAAATCTGGTATTATTTGAAGTAAAAATAAACGATGAGTAAAACGATCAATGACGTGATAGAAGAGTATTGCAAGAAGAAGCTCCCACCAAGTGAAATTTTCCGGTTGATGAAGGAGGTTGTAAGCCGTAGAGGAGTTTATAAAGCCGTGAAAAGGTTCAAGGACACTGGGACTTGTGCTCCAAGAATCAGGAGTGACCCTGAAAGAACCGTAAGGACCAAGAAACTGATCAAAAAGGTCAGAGAGAAGTTGAGGAGAAATCCTGCAAGAAGTGCCAGACAACTTGCTAAAGACTACTCTGTGAGCATGTCCAGCATGCAAAGGATTCTCAAGGATGATCTCCAGAGCTACCCATACAAGTTCACCAAAAGACATCTCTTGTCGGAGGCCACTAAGAAGAAAAGGCTCGATAGAGCAAAGGTTTTGGTCAAGAAACTTGTCGATGGCACGCAGCCTCAAGTTTTATGGACAGACGAAATACTTTTCACTGTTCAAGCTGTCCATAACCATCAAAATGACAGGATTTGGCTTCCAGACATAAACATGGTCCCAGTTGAGCGTCGCAGCTCTTTCAGAAGACAAAAACCCGCCTCCGTAATGGTATGGGCAGGCGCAACATCAAAAGGGCTGAAAACTCCTCTCATATTCATTGAAGAAGGGGTCAAGATAAACCAGACCGTCTATAGACGAATGCTGGAGGAGAAAGTCCTTCCCTGGGTCCAAGAAGTAGTCGGAGAACAAAGAGTTACTCTTCAACAGGACGGTGCAACCTCCCACACGGCCAACTCAGTTCAAGCTTGGTGTCGATGCAATTTCAAAGGTTTTTGGGAGAAAGAGCTTTGGCCGCCGTCTTCACCAGACTTGAACCCTATGGATTTTGGGTTATGGTCTATTTTAGAGACAAAAGCCTGCCGTACTTCTCATCCAAATCTGGACTCTCTAAAGCGAAAATTGACATCGACATGGGACGAAATTGACCCAGAAGTGGTGCGTGCCACATGTGCCCAGGTTCTGCCACGACTTCGGAAAGTAATCAAAAACAAAGGGGGTTATATTGAATAACTTGTATATTTTCTGAAAGCTTATTAAATTTACTATCTTCACAGCATATAACTTGTTTCATTTGACCTAATTATAAGTCCGAAAGATGAGTTTTTATTTGTGCACACTTCGCTGAATCACCCTGTATTATCAAGGTTAATACTGCATTTCTAAATAGTTCCGGTTCCGGCCGGAATTTATGTTGCAATTGGCCAGTTTCGATTCCGGTCAGAATTGATTATTTGAGTTCCGGCACATCTCTACAATACATATATAGCGAAAAATTTCAGAATTTTCAGCGTAAAAATCTTTTTAAAAATTGTGTGCCTTTTTGAATTTTGCCCACATTACAATTTTAAAAACTTATGCGCCTCGCGAAAATTATTGGTTTATTGAATACGGCGCATGCTTGAAAAACTTTGTGCACCTCTGCTCTATACATAGAGCCTGCGTCGCTTTCTGCGAGTCAAGAAAATAAATATAACTTAAGATGAAATGAAATCAAAGACGAAAAATTGATTTTTTTTGAAAATTATGTCAATACCTTTAAAAAATTCTTTGTTTAATATAATAACTGCTATGTTCGAAAAGTCGGTCTTTTTTTGGCAATTCAGTTGAAAATAATGTGTTCACTGTTGATATAATTTAACAATTAAGAAATATTGTGTTTGGCTAGTCGGTCCGTTGATCTTTAGCTTTTCACCATTGATATTAATGTCTTTATTTCTTTTTTAGGGACGTTGTGTAATTTGCGGTGGTCCTGGTGTTTCTGATGCATACTACTGCAAGGAATGTACCGTCCAAGAAAAAGACGTAAGTTTCGTATATTGAACAGATATTGTTGCGTTAATTGTTTATTGATGTAACTAGTGTCGCAGTGGCTTACCACTTACATTTCTACCGTGCCCTGCTGCAATGTTGTGGATATGACTTGTGTAAAAGAAACGTGTATAATAAAAACTTTTTGTAACTTCAATAAAACAGATATTATTCAATAATAAAGCAATTTCTCCTCATGCATTAAGACTCGTTTCCACTACGAGCGTTTGCGAATTATTCTTTGTTTATCGATTTTTTTAAAGTTAAAGCGTTGAGGAAATTTTAAATAATAAAGAAAAATCTTGCCAACGCTTGAAGTGGAAACGGGCTTTTATGCATATTTTTCCTCCCATTTCAATTTGTCAGATTTTCATTACTCTTGTGCTGGGTTTACTATGGAAAAAAGCCACATGCTTCTTAAAGGTTAGAGAAATTAAGTTTAGCATTTGAAATTATTTGTTTGCAGGATTTTAAAAATGATTATTATTTATGTAATTTACCATGATGTGGCTTTTTCTAGACATCAATAAGCAAACAAATTTATTTTACTGATGTTTAAAAGATTAATTTTATACAGTAAAGAATATAGTTTGTCTTGTATGATAATTGATAATTTATTTTTCAGAGAGACGGGTGTCCAAAAATCGTCAATTTAGGTAGCGCTAAAACAGATTTGTTTTATGAAAGAAAAAAATATGGTTTCAAGAAAAGATGACGAAAGTGTATGGACAGAATGCAGTGACAGAAGCGTGGAATGTTCCGTAAGACTACGGCATTTGTAGAACTTAAACTACTTTGAGAACAATTAAACGCCATCAACTGTTCTTGTTATAATGAAGGATTGTAGTTTGATCAATTTGTATTTAAAAGCAGCGCCGCTTTGTTCTTTGCCTTTTTTGCTGTTACGACGTTTGTAGAAAAAATTTAGTTTGCTGATATGTTCGATTTCTTTTTTTTATTTGGTTTTGATTCGTCATCGTCGGTTGAAAAAAACTCTGCACCTGTTTTCAATTACAAAAATGATGATTAAGTTGGTATATACTTATGTCTTTAAAAAAATATATAAGGTTAACTTGTTATCATGTCTTTTTCTTGCACTTTCGTCATTTAAAACCCGTCATAGCCATTGTTTTTCAGTCATCACTGAAGTTTTTTTTACATTTATCTGGACCTTGTTTTTAAATTGTTTTCAACTTTAAAAAAACTCTTCCGCCTATAGCTAGTTTTGCATTGGTCAATTTTTTGAATATCGTTAAAAGGCACGTTGCATCATGAAGTATATTTGTACGCTAGAAATAATAACGGTGTTTATACTGAAAAACAAATAAAAATTTTTTAAGTTCTAAGTTACTCTTACTGATTTAATAAGTTTTGAAAGCTAGAGGGACCGAGTCCTGGAGATCTCTACCTCGCTATTTTGAATAATTTATGAGCAGACCTATCTCAGTAATAAAACGTATAGCTCAAGCCAGTACGGCTAACAAAGAGCTACAAATTTATTAACTGTCCTTGTTGCTGCCCCTCCTCCAAGGCTATCTTGGAGTAGCCATCCCTTAATTCCTCAAAAAAGCCAACCTAGATTTTCTCTTTTTGATTACCCTGCTACTTCGAAAGGCTTTTTCCACAAAGTAGTGGCATGTATTGTGTTAGTATTTAGCTATAGTTAAAGAGATTGGTGTCGTGTGTGTCAAGCATAGTGGGCATTGTGGTGCTGAGTATCAGGGTTTAACCCTTAGTATACCAAGCTCAAGTTCAAACATATTTAACCAAATTAGGTCCTCGGAGGACCCGATTTTTTTAAAATTTATTAACTATTTGATAAAGTAAAATATTTGAAGTAGCTTTTAGAGGGAATAGAATAACAATTTAGACTATAATCTTTCAAACTAAAAATAAATTTTAATTGCTTTAAAAATGACACTCTGATCTGGGGTCCTTGAAAGACTTCTTGGTATACTAAGGGTTGAGTAAACATTGTCGCATTGATGTTTCTAAATGTGCATTTAAGATCATGTCAATGGTGTGTTTGTGTTTGAGTCAGTTCTTCAAGTTGAGTGGCTTAAAGTTTGAAATGGGTGCCCATTGGAAAGACACTGGTTTCGTCGTGTAAGTGTTAGTTTCTCGTGTGCAGCCAATAGCAATGCGCAGAATTGTGTTCTGAATGGTTTGCAGCTCTAAGTTAAATTTTGAAAAGGGCTGGGGCAATTGCCCTGTCTTTTTCAAAATGGGAGGGCACAGGTGGGCCGATGTGTTCTTTAAATATCGCAATATAGAAGTATTTAGTGAGATTTGTCTCTAATATAAAAAACTCAACCAAAATATCAAATCGATTGAAGGTGAAGACCTTTTTTAGTCGTCACTAAATTTTTGCGCCGAAAACGACAGCAGATTCAAAATAGCAATTTCGAAAAATACTACAAAATCATGATTCAGGCTGTCGTCAATAAGCTTCGAGCAAGATTTTATTGCCCCTCAAAAACTTTTCGGCTGGTGCGGCTATAAACTTCAATTTTCCTATCTAACAAAACAAAAGTGCCTTTGTTTTGAATCCCTCCCCGGCCAAAAAATTTTTCGACGCCCTGGTTTGGTGTAAAAAGTATACCGGTGGTTTTGCTGTGTTTATATAAAGAGGCTAGTATAGGCCCATTCATAAATTTTGTGAAGATAATGAGTAGTTTGGCCTTACGGAGTTTTGTGTGAAATGTTGTGATTGTTAGGTCATCGTTATATGTTATGATCGTCTTTTGGAGGAAGTGGAATGTCAGAGTGGTAAATGCCTAATAATGTTCACTTAATGTAGGGGAAGTCCACCTAGTTCAAGGACAGAAGTTCACCTAATGTAGGGGAAGGTGGGGCAGTATGGCATCGTGAGGCAAAACGGAACATTTAAATAAATTCGTAAAAAAGAAATACAGCCACCTATTGACCATGATTACATAATCAGTGATTGAACCATGTTATTCCAGCCATTTTGTTTTAACGTCGAACTTATACCGACGAACTGAGAACGATCAAAAAATTTTGACCTACTTGATCTAAAAAGAGCATATTTTAATACGTGAGTAGTTTGCTTTATGGTTATGGAGTTAAAATATTGGACTTCATGTTTTTAAGAGTAATACCGTAGGCCAGCGGTTCCCAAACTTTTTTTTCACGGCGCCCTTTGAAAACTTAACAATACTCGCGGCGCCGTAATGAAAAAAAGGTATTCAGTTTGATTACTTCTTTGAACAACTTTTTTTTTTCGAAATTCATAGTGTTCTCTAAAAAAAAAAAAGGTTTTCACTTCGATTTCATCTCTGATTTCCCTATTTTTCTCCGGAAATCAGGGTGTTCTCTAAAAAAAAAAGGTCTTCACTTCGACTTCATCTCTGATTTCCCCACTTCCCTCCCAAAATCAGGCTGTTTTCTAAAAAAAAAAAAGGTTCTCAATCGGAATTGTTTTCTGAAGGGAACGTTGCTGCTAACAACTTTCACACTGCAATCATTGTGAGAAAAGCAGTAAGTACAACAACTTTCGCATGCTTTCGCGGCGCCCCTGACAAAGTCTCGCGGCGCACAGTTTGGGAACCGCTGCCGTAGGCTATTCTTCGGGTGGTTTGGAATTTATCAGGTTTGATAATAATATCTGTCATAAGATGGCATGTTAAAACTAGGCAATAGGGCAAAATGGTCCAACTATGAGTGGGGCAAAATAGACCAAAGTTTCATTTTGCCCCACACAAACTGCTGTTTAATATAAAGGCTCATTATCAATATTTCTCTTCATGAACTGCATCCAAGTAGTGTAACAACTTTTATTAATAAAAATTAATGTTTTTTATACTGATACAGCTTTTTTATAATCTATCAATAAGGTAGGCTAATCCTATAATAGTCTATTAATATTAGCAGGCCTTGTCTAAGGGTAAATTTGTTAATTGCATGTCAAACTCGAACTTGTTCTCATTAAGCTATACCAATAAGAATATTGGCTTTCAGCTGTACGAACAAGAAACTTCAAATTAGCTAAATTCTGCTACTAGTATCCACATTTGAATTTATTTTTTATTTATTCATTCAACCTTTTTACAATTTTAATAGTTGTATGAAAATTGCTGTAGGCTACCATGGTTCAAAATTACAAGCGCAACACAAATCGACAGTCATGGAGTAAAGACTCCATGAAAAAAGCATTACATGCATTGGAAAATGGAACCTCTTTAAGAGCAGCATCAAAAGAATTTCAGATAATGAAAATAACTCTTCGAAGAAGATTTAAAGACCAAAACAAACATGCCAAAAACCATACAAAAACCCTTGGTAACTATCAATGCAAGGTAAACTTGATTTAAAATTTTTAATAAACCTTTTAACCTTTTAAGAAAAAGCATAATTTGGTTTATAAATACAGTCTATTAAATAACATTAAAAAGGTATAAAAGATTAGTTAGGCTTAAGTATTTTTAACCAGTAGAAAGCTGTAAAACGCCCTCATTTATATGCAATTATTTATATTTTAGACCATATTTTCACCAACAATGGAGAAAGAGTTGATAGAATATTTGTTGTCGTTGGAGAGCATGATGTTTGGTTTGACAACTAATGATGTCAGAAATCCTGCGTTTTAGCTAGCAGAAAAAAATAATTTACTGAATTCTTTCAATAAAGCTAAAAGAAAACCAGGTAAAGATTGGCTACAAGGGTTTACGCACCGGCACAAAAAACTATTTTTAAGAGAACCAGAAGCTACTTCCGCTGCTAGAGCTACGTCTTTCCATCCCCAAATAGTCAATAAATTTTTTGACCTATTTGAAGCAGTGATGGATAAATATAAGTTTCCTCCACAGCGAATTTTTAACTGTGATGAAACTGGCATCACTACGGTGAAAGGCAAGCCTTCAAAAGTTTTACCCAAAACTGGAAGGCGACAAGTTGGGGGGTTAGTTTCAGCAGAACGTGGGCAACTGGTTTCGGTTGAAATATGTATGAACATAACAGGGACATTTATTCCACCCCTTTTTGTTTTTCCCAGATTTAGGATGAAGGCGGAGTTTATGAATGGAGCTCCTCCAGGTTCCATTTATGCATGCCATAAAAGTGGTTGGTAAAAGAACGTGACTCATTTTCGGAATGATATAATTTAATATACAAAACGAAAATGAAGAAATCGTTCGTCTGCAAAATAAAAGAATAAATAACAACACGATTCAAAAAAACTAAACACGCTACTAAACTAGAGCTTAAGCTTACTAAACTAGCGCTTACTAAGTCAGAACACAACTGTACAGACAAACGATAAGCTATAAGACAGAAAATAACTATACAGACAAACCATATTGTGACGCAATAGTACGAACTAAGCCATAGCATTTGTACATCCCCCCAAGTTCGTACTCCTCCAGCCAGGCATAGTTATGTAATTGATCCCTTGATCACCCATTGACCAGAGGTCGGATCCATTTCGACAGCAGGTCGTCGTAGGCGAGAGGACCGTCTAGGGAGCATTGATTTGTTGTTTTCGTGGGTGTCAGGGTCAGTCTCCTGCGAATTAGTGTCCGTTACAAATGTGGGGTGTGTGGCCGTAGGAACATCATCATGGACGTCTTGTGGTTGCCATTGATCTATGGCCTCAGATGAGGTTGCATTAACAACGTGGGTGGACGTAGAGGGTGGGTGTTGAACGTGCGCTTTATGTTGTAGGGGCACTGTTGGTGGTGAAAAGGTTTGCTGGGACTCGGCAACATCAGGTATTAAACGAAGGAATCGTCGATTGCGCCTGGTTATACGACCGGATCCTCCCACTTTAACATTATATTGGTCGAAGTCCAATGCTTCGACCACGGTGCCGACTTTGTCCCATTTACGTGGGTACTTGCCTCCTTGATTTTGGATGAAAACGCGATCACCACACCGCAGCGGGCGCAACGGGCGTGTACGAGCGCTCAATGCGTCATTGGTCCGCTTGGCTCGAACTCGAAGGGCATCTTCTTTTGCTCGCCATGCTTCGCGACAAGTACGACGAATAAAGCGATTAGAAAAAGTGGCAAGCCGATTAACAAACGAAAAAGCGTCTCGCAAAGGGTGGCCAAAGACAATTTCAGTTGGGGATAAATCGCAATCAGGATCCGGGGTACTACGCAGTTGCAACAGGGGGCGCAGAAACAAATCATTGTTCAAATCCTCATTAGGGCTAATATTGGACATGGGAAGTCTTTTAGCGACTTTGACTGCAACCTCCGCGCGGCCGTTAGATTGGGGGAAGTAGGCGGAAGAAACACGGTGTTTAATGTCCCACTTGCGCATAAAATCCTGTGTGACAAAGGCAGTAAACTCTGGGCCACCATCTGAGGAAATTTCTTCAGGCACTCCAAAAGTGGCAAAGTATGATCGAAGGAGGCGAACACCGAACAAGTGCATTTGCGCCAGTGACGGTGGTCCCAGCTGGTGTACCAAACACATCTGACCAACCGGACAATCTGTCTCCAACGATCAAGAAGTGCCGTCCCGCATAATCAAAATAATCTGCAAAAATTTTTTCAAAGGGCATAGTAGGCGGGTGGGAGGGCAACGGGGGGGTTGCGGCTTGCGACGGCGCATTTCGGTTGCAATGAGCACAAGAATCGTGAATATTGTGAATATCTTAAGTCATCCCCGGCCAGAAAACGGTTGCGCGCGCAACCATGGCCGACACCCCTTGATGGGCGGCGTGCAATGTGCATAATACTTGATAGCGGAGTTGCGGCGGAATCACAACACGATCATTGTATAAAATAACGCCATCAGATATATAAAACCCATCGCGATATGGGAGGTATTGACCTCCTTTCCCTCCTTTCGGCGGTAAGTTTACATCAAAGTTTGATTGTATGGCAGACAGTAAGTTATTGAGTGCAGCGTCACTGGCAGTGTGCCGGGCAATTTCATCCCAGTTTAAAGTCAACTCATCACGCGTATTTTGCCGCACCGAAGCAAGAAGGGTCTCTTCGAGAGAGTCTATAGAATCACGCTCGGCACCCAAAATGGTAGCAAAAAATTCTGATGTGGCTGGGTGTCGCGATGCAGCGTCCGCAGCGGTATTAGTCGACCCCGGCAAGTGTGCAATGTTAAAACGCCACATTAGAGTGCACCGCTTTAATCGGAAGAGCCGGGTGTTGCTGATTTCATCTAGAGTTCGATCACCGAAAATTTTTGTTAGCGGCTTGTGGTCGGTAACAACTACTAAATTATCGCAGCCCTGCGTAAAGTATTTAGTCTGCTCGAGTCCCCAAGCCACAGCTAGGGCTTCTCCTTCAATTGCGGCGTAACGTTGTTCAGCCGACGAGAGAAAGCGAGAGCCTGCGAGAGTTACTCGCCATCCATTGGAACAGCAATCCGGAAGGGTGGATGGGCATGCACAGTGTTTTTGAAGCAGGAGGTATCCGATGCCCCGATTTGACCAGTCCGGCCTTAGACAAGTACGTCGAGTTGGATCGAAAATTTCTACGCCGTGACGTATGGCGTCAATCATAGCATCTTTCGAACGCGAAAATGCTTTATCAAGATTGTCATTCCACTCGAACTTACGTTTCGAACTGAGAAATGGCTTGAATGGAGCCATCAAGTCTCGAATTTTGGCGTAATTGGCTACTTGATTAATGAGACCAAACCAACTTCTTATGTCCTTGATGTTCTTAGGCGTAGGAAAAGGGCGTCTTCGGCGTTTCTGTGTCCGGTAGCATTCAATACATAAGGTATAAGGTTTGGTATTCCAACCACGAGACCCTTTTTTTGTAGAGCTGAAAAAGTCGCTGGCTGAGAGGACAAAGCGACTGTTTTGACCGATCAGGTAAATTGTGGGATTCCCTGCATGGGGTTGCATTACGACGTGCTCTGTGGTCTGCGTCATGTAGGCGCTGAACGGCTGACATAGATGTGACCTCGGTCAGGGGGACAGCGTTACGAGCCATCTCTTTGCTTTCGACAAGGGCAACGATCTCGTTGACGGCGCGTGTGAGCATATCTGCGCCGCCAAGAATTTTCCGGTGAATCTCATCGTCAGCAATGCCATTCAGCAAAGTATCCCGAATCATGGTGGTCCGTGTAATTGATTTTTAAACCACAAGTACAATCAATTGTGAATGCACATGTGTCTGCTTTGCCGCGCACTCTCGCTGCAAATGCGCGAAAGGATTTGTCTCTCAGTTGGCTCATTTGCATGAGATCTGATCGCAGGACGCCAGTAGCGACTGGGATAAGTGCAAGTCGACGCATGGCGAATAGTAACTCCTGCAAAGGCTTAGAGACAATCTCCGCATCTGATTCTAACAAACTATCTCCTAAGCTCTGACTGTCACACTGAAAGAGTTGCGCGGTGGCTGAAGCTTCGTTGATGCCTGATCCTTGCCTAAACATTTGCCAGCGGCGACTGAATACATTCCACGCTTCCAAAGACACGCCTACGTCGATGCTGGGTCTTGTTAGCTTTGGTCCCTCTGAGGGAGCGCGGTTGAAATTAGGCCCAGGAGTAGCATGACTAAATGCGTGGCTCTGTAAAATAGCGCAAGCTACGGCTTCTGGTGCGTCTTCGGATTGAAAAGTGCAACCCGGGTACGCACAATCTATAACAACCATTTTATAGCAAAAACTTAACTAGCCTTAACGATTTCGTCATAAAAGAACGTGACTCATTTTCGGAATGATATAATTTAATATACAAAACGAAAATGAAGAAATCGTTCGCCTGCAAAATAGAATAATAAATAACAACACGACTCAAAACTAAACACGCTACTAAACTAGAGCTTAAGCGTACTGAACTAGCGCTTACTAAGTCAGAACACAACTGTACAGACAAACGATAAGCTATAAGCCAGAAAACAACTATACAGACAAACCATATTGTGACGCAATAGTACGAACTAAGCCATAGCATTTGTACAGTTGGATACAACTTGAAATATTTGTAGAATGGTTTAAGCATTTTTTAAAAATCAACTGGAGCAACTAAAGAAAATCCTGTTCTTCTAATTTTGGATGGTCATTCAACTCATACTGTTAGTTACTTCAACTGGATGGCCTTGAACACCTAAGTAAGGAACATAAGCGTGGTAGGTCATGGTTGATAAAATTGTTAGATTTTCTTTCGGCAACTTTACATCTTTCTTTTCAATAGAACCGATGTAATTCAGGTGTTAATGCGGTTTGTCTGCAACAAATTACGTGCATTCATGTACAAATAGAATCCAAATAAAATATGCTTATTAAAATGAACACGACAATTATTCAAATTTTTTAAATAACAACAAACCAAATCAATTAACCAATTAAAACACTAATTATTTACTGCCAATTAAAAACGTCTATAAAACATTCTACATACCGAAATATTTTTTCAAGGCCACTTTCTTCAAGTTATGAATTTATTGACCACCGTAATTATTACAAAATATCAACTCTCGATTCCACTCAAAACAATTTTCAAAGTATCTTAATACAGTGTTCTCCAATTTTTACAAAAAGCGACCCAAGTTAAAGAATTTATTAACAATACCAATACACGCGACCCCAAAGCAAATACAAAATGGTTCAACTACAAATTTAAAATGTTAATAGCTATAGATCAGCGGTTCCCAAACTTTTTTTTTCACGGCGCCCTTTGAAAACTTAACAATACTCGCGGCGCCGTAATGAAAAAAAGGTATTCAGTTCAATTACTTCTTTGAACAATCTCTTTTTCTCCAAAACTTATAGTGTTCTCTAAAAAAAAAGGTCTTCACTTTGATTTCATCTGATTTGCCTATTTCCATCCCAAAATCAGGATGTTCTCTAAAATCAGGATTCCACGCTCGTAGTGGAAACGGGCCTGGAAAAAGTACGAAAGCGCAGCACGACTTTCTCAATTGCGCAAGTTGTGCTCTGCCCCACTTCTGGTGCTGGCCTATATAAACTGACATTTGTGAATTGTTTATTAAATGCTTTTGTTTGTCTGTGTTAGTGGTGGCAGTTGGATAGTTTTACTAGGGAGAGCCCATAGCCCCATAGGGAGTGTGGATGGTGTATGTGATAAATTTTGTCAAGATGTTTTTTCCAGGTGTTAATTTATTAACTAATGGCAGCAATTGTCAGATGCGAAAAAAACTAAAAGCGCTCTAAAAACAAAACAGATCGTTACGATCGTGCGGGAGTAATCATAGTAAGATCTGGACTGTCTTAAACTGTTGCAACTCACAGTAAGGCAGAGATTATAAACGACAAACCATAAAGCAATACAACAATATCAGAGGGCACTTAAACAGTCCCAATTCACAGTAAGGCAGAGATTATAAATTACGCGAACCACAAACCTTGTGCAATACAACAATTTTAACTAGTATAAACTTTAGAGTTGACCGATGCTTCCTTGCCGTTTTGTATTGTATTTCATTTGCTATTGTTTTATATGGTTTTGGGCAAAATAAATTGTGTGTGTGTCTGTCTAAAATAGTGATTGGCTAGAATGCACGCAGCAGGTGCGTGAGTGAAATGATACAGATTAAACGGTTCAAAAACCGACGGCGGGCGCTAACAGTTTACACCAGGGATATCCAACCTGCAGCCCATTTAAAGTTTTTATGCGGCCCACTGCTTACTCAAATTTCTTTATTTATATTTTCTTAACCGTATCGAATTTGATGTCACTGCTGTCATAGTAACGTATAGGGAAAAAAAAGTAAATACGTCAATTGATTGCTGCGTCGAATGACGTCCAATTAATTGATCTGTGAAAACTTTTGTGGGCAGAGTCTATGATGAAGAAGCTTGCCCCAAGTATCATTTTTAGTATTCACAATGTTTTGCAATTAAACTAATATTGAATAAGTTATTTCCAAACATTTTTACAATATGAAGTGATAGTTATTAATGACTTATTAGTAGTAAAAATAGTAACTTTGAACCAATGCGGAGTGGTTTGGAATAAGATTACTATAGTAGAAGCGATGCTGCTTGTGGTAAAAAAGAGAATTGTGTAGATTTATTAGGAAGGTGGAAAAATTTTTTTGCTGATATTTGCTTTAAAAAAACTTAGATTAATTTTTGGTAATTAACTCACAATATGGTTTTGCTTATTAATACTCAATTACAGTAGCGTGCGGACTTCTGAGTTTGGCCATGCAATTTGCATGCCAAAATCTGGTCATGAAAATGGGTATGTTATGGATAATTAATGAATGAGACATGCAATATTTTACTGGCAGGAAAAAATTTTTGTGTGAGATTGTAACTTTTAGTCGTAATGTCATGGTAATCAAGACCAATTTTCGTCCCAGATTTTTGTTTATCTTTCTAAAAAACAAAGGTCATTACTTGAAATTGTTGCCTGGTAATGCACTTTTTGCCCTCAAAATGCAATGATCTCCAAAAAAAAAAAGTCATTACTTCAAATTGTTCCGGGTATTGCACTTCCTCCTGAAACTGCAGGGTTCATTAGGTAAGAATGGTCAAGTCAATCAACAAGCAATTGCCGACAGACTTGTTTTGTCCTTGTTAGAATTTGTCAGGACAATATAGCTTGTTGTTGACTCCAGCTGAAAAGTTGAAAACTTAAACAGGTGGCACAACTTTTTGTTTGTGGTAGTAGTGGTAGGACGAAATAGGTCTGTCGGCAATTGCTTGTTGATTGACTTGACCATTCTTACTTAATGTTTGCAATGGAACTACAAGGTTTAGCTCGACTTTACCCGATCCGTGTTAGCTGACTCGTAGTGGTCAGCATATCGGAACCACCGCCAGTATGCCCTTGCGGTTTAGCAGTGTTCGCAGTTACGCTGGTAGTGCATTGTTTTCATTGAACTGCAGGGTTCTCTAAAAAAAAAAGGTAGTCGTTTGAAATCGTTCCAGGTAATGCACTTTTCGTCCTCAAAATGCAGTGATCCCTAAACAAAAAAAAGGTCATCACTTGAAATCGTGGCCTGGTAATGCACTTTTTCTCCTGAAAATTCAGGGATCTCCAGAAAAAAAATCATCACTTCAAACCAGTCTCCAATAACGTTCCCTCTAAGCTGCGCGGCTGTGCGGCCGCGCAGTACTTTCGTTTTGCCATGCACTGCATAAGTATTGGCAAGACGAGCTAAATACGTGCTTTCAATCAGAAGCAAACTCCACACTGTGGTAGCTTTCATCTCACCTTTCAGTTTTTACTTCAAAAATCATGGTGATCGCTAAAAAAAAGATGTTCTCTTCGTTATCATTTCTGACTTCCCTATTTTCCTCCCAAAACCGAGGTGTTCTCTAAAAAGAAAAGGTCCTCACCACGAAAATAGTACAAAACCTCAAAACGTCGGGAGAAAAATTGGGAAATAGAGAAATCGATTTTAGGTGGAGGCCTTTTTTTTGGAGAACACCTTGATTTCGGGAACGAAATAGGGAAATCAGGGATGAAATCGAAGTGAAGACCTTTTTTTTTAGAGAACACCTTGATTTTGGGAGAGAAAACTCAAAGACAAGATCAAAACTTCTTTTCTTTTTTACTAAACATCAATTTCTGAAAATCCTTGCCTCGGGTCCCTAAATTTGAATATCTACCACTACTCAGACGGCCTTTCATTCCGCGCACACTAAGCAAGATCTTAGAGGAAATGTTGGTCTTCAATTTCTTACTTTTCGTCCTAAATTCACGGTATTCTCTAAAACAACACAAAAATATGAGTCTTCGTCTCGGATCGGCCTCAGATTTCATCCCGAACAAGTAATATTTTTCATCGAATTCAACGATATCTACCACATCGCGCAAAAGTTCGTCATGCAATTCCTAAAAATTTGGTCATGCAACGCATGACTTGCATGCCCTGACGGCACGCCACTGCTCAATTACATCTTTGATTGGCCTGCTTGTTTAATGAACCTTTTTTTGATTTACTTCATGTAGCCTACCTTTTAATTTTTAAAAGTTCTTTCTATGGTTTTAGTTTCAGTATGTCAAAAAGACTTGCGTTTTTTGCTGATATTTACTTTAAAGTTTTTTTAATAATTTTACTGGAATTAACTCGCGATTTGGTTTTGCTTATTAATATTAAGTTAGATTTTTGATTTGCCCTACTTGTTTCATATATATCTAAAAAAGATCAGTTTGATCTGGCCTTTATAAGTTATAATATTTCTTTTAATTAAAGTGATTTTGCAAGTAGGCCAAGCAACTCGTAGTACTGCACTTGTTTTTGTAGAGAAAATACCATAGAACCTATTGAATTTTAATTAGCTGAATGTTTACATATATTCGAGAGAAATAAACACGTTATCACGATTACTAGTACTCAACTTGCTGCTGTTTTTCAACTTTTAAGGGGCTATTTTTAATTAGCAAACAATCGCTTCTTATTTTCTATAAACATTAAAGCCTTTTTAGTAATAAATAAATATCATCACAATTTTTCTATTTTCAATTGGAGAGTTAATCTAGCAGAAAAAATTTTATCTTTATAAGTTACATTCAGATTAGGAGAACTGCAAAAGCACGACCGTTCAGTATCTTCACTATCACACGATTCTTAAAGTTTATCTTATTTTTGTGTTTATTCTAAGCATTATTTTAAAACGTGCGATGCCCTGACCATAGACTGAAATTTAATTTCTAGTTTGTCCAACGTATATATAGCTGCACAATTTGCATTGTGCTGCTGATATATCATGGTTAGAGCAGTTTCAATTTTATTTACAGGGTGATTCAGCGAAGTGTGCACAAATACTTTTCTTAGTTTTATGTACATGTATTTCGTCCATTATTAACTTTCAATTATTAACATTTCAGTTTCTTATTATTTAAGAGTTAAACTTTAAAATCTGGTATTATTTGAAGTAAAAATAAACGATGTCGTTGTAAATAGTAAAAATAAAAATAAACGAAGTAAAAATTGTCGGAGGCCACTAAGAAGAAAAGGCTCGATAGAGCAAAGGTTTTGGTCAAGAAACTTGTCGATGGCACGCAGCCTCAAGTTTTATGGACAGACGAAATACTTTTCACTGTTCAAGCTGTCCATAACCATCAAAATGACAGGATTTGGCTTCCAGACATAAACATGGTCCCAGTTGAGCGTCGCAGCTCTTTCAGAAGACAAAAACCCGCCTCCGTAATGGTATGGGTAGGCGCAACATCAAAAGGGCTGAAAACTCCTCTCATATTCATTGAAGAAGGGGTCAAGATAAACCAGACCGTCTATAGGCGAATGCTGGAGGAGAAAGTCCTTCCCTGGGTCCAAGAAGTAGTCGGAGAACAAGGAGTTACTCTTCAACAGGACGGTGCAACCTCCCACACGGCCAACTCAGTTCAAGCTTGGTGTCGATGCAATTTCAAAGGTTTTTGGGAGAAAGAGCTTTGGCCGCCGTCTTCACCAGACTTGAACCCTATGGATTTTGGGTTATGGTCTATTTTAGAGACAAAAGCCTGCCGTACTTCTCATCCAAATCTGGACTCTCTAAAGCAAAAATTGACATCGGCATGGGACGAAATTGACCCAGAAGTGGTGCGTGCCACATGTGCCCAGGTTCTGCCACGACTTCGGAAAGTAATCAAAAACAAAGGGGGTTATATTGAATAACTTGTATATTTTCTGAAAGCTTATTAAATTTACTATCTTCACAGCATATAACTTGTTTCATTTGACCTAATTATAAGTCCGAAAGATGAGTTTTTATTTGTGCACACTTCGCTGAATCATCCTGTACAACGTATTTTTTCTCAAATATATAATTCGTCAATTCAATAGTGATTTTTTTGTTTTCCATGTTTACCGCATAATATGCACTGGCAACATGGGAAAAATCCACCTGTTTTGATACTAATCTAACCGGGAATACTGAATAACTAGCTATAGCATGAATAGTTGTAAAAATTTTTATTTTACCGCCACTAGCGGCTCTGTAGGTTGCTACCATAGATATCCTATATAAGTTATATATGGTTGCTATAGTTGCTGAAGCAAAAGTCCGCCTAATCGAATCTGATACGGGTACGTTGGCATTTTGATTGACATGATAGTATATTAGCAGTCTGAGGATTGCAGTCTTTTTTTATTTAAGTGATTTATTGATGAGTCTAATTCAATTGATATAAATTTTTTGTTTACAGGATTGAAACTAAACAAAATGAACCAAAAAATGGACTGAAGTTGACTGAGTTTTTTTAAATTACAATAGCCTCAGTGAACTATTACTCACTTTGTCAGGTGTAACGGAATTATTATTATTATTTTAAGGATTGAAATTGTTTATTACATATTATAAAAAGTGCGTATTTTTTATTCGATTGTGTTAAATATACTTTCCAGCCAACAATGCTATGCAGGGCTTGCAAGGCCCCTCTGCAGGCAGCCTGTACAGGCTCAGTAGCAATTTGGCCACAAGTACTGCACTGGCTTTGCATGAGCTTATAATAAGGCCTTCATGTACCTTTTAATTTTCAGTTGTAATCTGAAAAATATCTTAAAAAGTTTACCTTGTTAAGTGTTTCAAAAATGGAAAATTGGGCATAAATAGCTTAAATCACATAAAGCTCATGCGCTAAAGCCATGTGGGGCCACTGCAGTGCTTGTGGCCAAATTGGTACAGGTCCCATACGATTTACTTTTACAGCGCCTTACAGGCCCTGCATGGCATTGTTGATTGCGTTAGTTATAATGATCAAGTTATCAATAAAAGGTTTATGTAAAATGATTTGTTGTATTGTCATTAGATAGAAACGTTAAGCAATACAATGGGTGGATTAAAAGGGGGTGTAAGGGGCCCAAGACCTCCCAAAACTTTTTTAAAAAAGCTATAATTTAATTCAATATATCACTCTTGCCAACCCAACAAGTTATTAAATTAAATTAAGCCTTTGATATTCCCTTTTTGGTAACCAAAAATCTATTAGGTTTTGTGTCAACCTGTAAGATCTGTCAAATTATACAGTACAATAGCCAAAGAGTTTGTAGGCTTCAGTCATACAATTCATTAAAGTAGATAAAGGTTGGCATTACTTTTAAAAGAGAAGTTAAGAAAGTTGTGTCTTTATATTACAAAAAGCAATGGCCAAGGCTGCAATAGTGCTGCAGTAATCCTGTCCTTTAGTGCGGTTAATAAGTTCACAAATGCTTTTTCTAAGCAGTAATAACTACAGGGGGGGATCCAGATCCGGGTTAGTTTACCAGGGTTAGTAAAAAAATGGGATTACCCAATTTTTGATAGTGAAACTAACATGGATCCCCCCCCTGTGGTTATTATTGCTTAGAACAAAAAGCATTTGTGAATTTGTACTTTAGTGTGGTAAATAAATTCATGAATGCTTTTCATTCTAAGCAATAATAACCACAGGGGGGATCTGGGTTAGTTTACCAGGGTTAGTTAAAAAAAATGGGATTACCCAATTTTTGATAGTAAAACTAACCTGGATCCACCCCTGTGGTTATTATTGCTTAGAACAAAAAGCATTCATGAATTTATTTACCACGCTAAAGTACAGGATTACCAGTGCTGCTACCATGATTGGTGAAATGAAATACTTTGCAAGCATTATCCAAAATGAAAACTTTTTTGCATATTCAATGCAGTGCTTTAACCATAAATTGAATTTGTTTTGACAAAATCATATAATTTTTTCCCATTTGCAATATATTTTCAATTTCAATCAAAGCTTGTGACTATAATCAAATTGTCATCAGTCAAAATCTCAAAAACTGAAAAAATTATTAAATTAATTTTGTTTAGATGAAACAAAAAAACACCATTTAGTTCAGTTATGTCTTACTGATGAATACAACTACATGATGCTGTAATAGTGTTCAAGAAATGATTGTAGCTACTTCAGCTTTCCTTACATTAGATATGGAACATTTTTGTTGTCAGCAATTCAACATTAATCTATGCTACTCTTTGTTATTTATTGCATTGACAGTTTGTGAGGTTGTAATAGTTCACACTGTATATGTCAGTGCAGGGTTGCAAAAAGTCAATTAACATTTAAGACAATCACAATTTCAAGTCCACTCTACAATACTTGTGAACAGTAGCTGCAGCAAATAGCTTCATGATATTTTGTTGAAACTGAAAAATAATTACAAGGAAAAGAGGGATGAGTTGAAAATGTTTTGATGTTGAAGTTCAAAGCTGCAGCTATAGTTTAATGCTGGTTTGCGCTTCAACATCAAAAAGATAAGAATGGTCATTGGTAATAACACTTTTGGACACTTTTCTCTGCCTGGCTATCTTATCAAACAGCTCTAAATTTTATTTATTTCTTTGAATTAAAATTAGAAAACAAAATAGAATATTTCAACTAAACAGCAATATTTTGATATCTTTGAAAGCAGGTCAGGGTAGTTGCTTGAAGGTTGTTATAAGTTTAGCACTTCTGATGTTTTGTAGCAAGCTAGGAGAAGAATAGCAATAATAATACAGTAATAAAAATGTGGACAAGAATGCCTCAGTTCTCTGGTTTACTTGCTAGTAATCTCACTCTGTATATGGACAAATACCTCATATAACCAGAAGATATTCTCAAAAAACTAACTGACAAATTTTACTTCAATAAATATTCAAATTTTGCTTGTTGGTGTTTGTGCAACGTTTTTGCAGTTATAGCCATTGTAAAGGTAAAACTTTTTGTAGCTGTTAACCTCAACTTGAAAGGAATATTTCTTGATTACTATGTAATATAAGTTTATTAAACAATGGATAACATCATGCAGTTTTACTTCTGCTTTTATTTTTTTCAGGTCTTGTTGATTAATATTATCATAAATTCCAGGCCTCTCCAAAAAAATTTTAAATCTGGACTTGAGCAATACCAATGTTTTTAAAATTTTAAACTATTTAAATAATAATTTAATGCAAGCTAATACTGTTTTAGTAGCCAAAAATAAAAGTTGAATATAAAGTGATAATTTTTTAGAATTGTAAACTTTTCCAGTTTTCTAAGTTATAAAAATTAATTCTTTTCAGAAAATGTTTCCTAAAGTGATCTTACTACTCATTCCCATCTGAATCTGATTTGGTTATCTAAAGTTCAATTTTTTTCATTAAATAAGCTAACTGTACATGTCACAATAATAATTTTAGTTATGTTTTGTGCATATTAAATGTTTATCTGTGCAGTGTTAGTGGCCTATTGAATTTTTTGACATTGGGGATTAACCTCATTTTTAGTTTTAGATGTGCCAATGTGGTTTTTCATGTTTCACATCTTAATTGTTGTTCAATAATTGCTTTTCAAAATCTAGCTTGACCTCATTTTATTAATTTGAATTTTTCAATTTTCATTCTTGCCATGTGCTTTGATGTTTTACCCATTGTGCTTTTAATTGGTTGTAATTAATGCAATTTATTGTTGCAAACACTGATTGCCATTTTTCATAATTATTCTAAGCATCATAAAATTAAGTTTGATTGTATATGATAATTATGCTAGCAATTGTTCTTTATATTTGATAAATTGCTTTTTGGCTCAATCTGGTTTTCAGAACATCAAACTTCAATCTTTATTTTTTTCATTTATTTTATTTTGCTTTGTTTGTCTGCCAACATCGCCTACTGGCAACATGTATATGTATATATATATATATATATTTAACACTGTAGGAAAATTAGCTCTTCTAAAGTGCTCTATAACAAAGTTAGAGCTTGAATTAAAATTAACAATAGCGAAATCACGGAAATAAAACAAAAACATTTATATATATTTATGTTAAACAGAACACAAATATTTAAGAAAACATTTTATTAAAATAGTTTTAACAGACTGTTTCACCTGTGCGGCTCATCAGAAGACACAATATTTTATTCAAATAGAATAAATTCTAAATATTTTTTTAAATACTTGTTTTCTATTTAACTAGAATAATTGTTCTAACTATTTAAGTCATTGAGTACTCTTCTGAAAAGCACCAACAATTTGCAGTTGAATATATATATATATATATATTTTGCTGCACCTTGTGGCATGGTTAGATACACAGATTGAGTCACTAAAAGAGACAGACAGAGGACTGGAGATAAAAATTGTAAGAGACACAGAAATGATTTGAACATTGTGGCAACAATGGTTGAGATGAACAAGAGTGTTGAATTTGAGAATCATGTATCATGGAAGTGCTTAATGCATCTCTATTTCTTTATATGTTAACATTGACACTGACAATTAATTATGATAAATCAAACTTTTTAAAAGAACTACAAGCAATTGCTTCCTTAATTTTTCTAGTTAAACAATTGTTCATCATCTAAATCAGTGCTTGTCTTACAGATCAGACTACTTTTTTTGTTTATAAGCAGTCTGCAGCAAGTTAGCTATTCACCTTTTCCCTGCATGATTAGAATTGTTGGCTTTAACTTGAAAAGAGTATTATACTGTTTAAAAGTTGTGACACTAGACTATGACCTAGATACTTATACTTATAAGGTATTGGTTTTTCAGTTTGATGAAGAATATACATAGACTAGGTCTACTTAATTGGCTGACCGTCTTCTCAAATCCAAACTATTTGTGTACTCAAAATGGACCATAAGATTTGTTTTTATTTTGGTTCTTTTAACACGACAAACATTTTTTGAATTTTGATAGGACATTATTTTCAGTAATAGGATTTAAAAAAGCTGAGAACAGATTTTAATTATGTGCAGATTGACAACTTTTGTTATTCAGTTTCACTTTCCATCTGATAACTTTAATTTGAGCAATTAATTTACTGGTTCAGTGAGATGACAAAGTATTAAAAAGTGGTTTGTTCAAACTGGCTATATACCATCATTGGTTATGGCATATTTGTTTGGCTTTTAAATTACTTCATGCAACAGATACAGTCAACTTTTTTTTGCGCATCTGAACTAAATTAAAATATTTTTTGATTTTTGCAGAATCATCTACTTCCAATATTTATCAATTTTGGATTTGCATTAACCTTGTTGAGTACCTTTGATATGGACTATATTGCAAAGCTGTATACCCCTATTTTTTATGTAAATTACCATTCTTTTTTCTGGATTTGCAACCTTTTTATTTTTGTTTATTGAATATTTGAATAATATGTTGTTTTTTTAGGATTACTTTATTTATAATGGAGCGTAAAGGATTTGAAATGCCTGTATTTTTTCCAAGTGCTTCTCGTGTAAAAGTTCCATTTGTTGGTGATGATACAAGAGACATTAAACCTTTAAAAGTAACATTGGGGCCACTTTATCATCCACTTATAAAGCACCAAAAGTCTATTAATAAATTGTTGCTTAAAAGAGCAAGTCAAAATGTGTGTTTTTCCATGGATGTGATTAAGGAACGAAGTTTACATTCTTTACCTTACAATGAACATGATGCTTTAAATGTTTATGATTGCAGTGATATTATACCTCCATCTCAAATCTCTCAATTGCAATCTGCAGGAGGAAGATTTAACACAAGAGGATATAGACAAAAGGTGTTAGATCAGTTTCACAAGAAAGCCTTTCCTAAACCTGCAAAAACAAACTTTAAATTGAAGACTGTTACAGAAAGATATGGCAATGCAATATTTACTCAAGCAATAAACAAAAGTGTTGAAAAGAGAAAAGCAGATGATTTGAACAGTGATTGCTCAAAAAATGCAACAACAAAAGAATTAAAAAGGTCATTAAATAAGACGGGTGAAATTTGTAATAATGAAAAAGAAAAAAAGAAATTACAACCTGGGCACTGGGATGAACAATTAATAGATAAATTAAGCAAAGATACAGCACGATGGATAGTTGCTGAAAATATTGAAACTGGGTCACAAAAAGAAAGATTGGACTTTCTTCTCAAACAAAAGTTTGGGACCAAATTTACTCATGCTGATTTAATTCAAGAATATGTATGTATTATTATATATACTGTTTTTTAGTTTAGTTGTTGTTCAAACTGTTTTTGTGCCTTTAGAAGATTAATCTTCAAAGTGTATCTGCTAAGTGCATTTATAAGATTAAGTAAATGTACTTAGCAGTTATGTTTCAAAAGCAAAAAATTATTAACAATAGCAATCTAAGTGAATTTAGTAATTTTTTTTGATGTACATGAATTTAAATTTGAGAAAATTATATCAGTTTCTGCAGCTCTTTGCTGCAGCTTAAAACCTTTTAGTTTGGGGCAATGCTTGGTATTGGCAAGTTGTTTGAAATACAAATTTCTTAAACTTTGCTGTTTACATTATCATTAGATTGGTATTAACAAATTTAAGTAATTAGAGATCTGTAGTTATACTTTTCTGAACACCAAACTTACATTAGAAATTCAACTCAAAAAATTTAAAATATAAAACTTAAAATTGGACTACAATAAAAATAAATTTGATTTCAGTACCTGCTACAACTCCTTAATATATTTAGCACTAATTAAGACATTCAATGAAAAATATAAGAACAGATGTTATATTAATACAGGGTGGGGAAAAAGTTCCCGGAATTATTTTTTAAGCTTTAAATTTAAACAAATTTTAATTGCTCTAAAGCATAAATTGATAATTAATTGAAAGCTGTATTATCATTCTTCATTTACAGTTTGGTTTTTTAATTTTAATTGCCATAAAAGTTCTCAAAAATGAGTAAACGTCATGCCATTATTGAGATTCATCACGCGAGAGTGTCCGATTCAATGATCATCAAGCAGAGCTTGATAATGATAAAGACCGTCCTAGAAGTGGACGCCTTCGCACAGCTCGTACATCCAAGATCATCAAAAAGGCTCGTGAAAGGGTCAGAAGGAATCCAAAACAATCAATCAGAAAAATGGCTCAAGAGAGGAACGGCTCAAGAAGCGCTCCGTGTTTCAGTTGAGAGTTTCAGAGGAAGACTCAAGAGAGTAGTAAAAGCTAAAGGAGGACATATTGAAATATAGACACATATTTTATTTTGTGATAGTCCTAGTAATAATATAATAATATATTTATTTAATGTTTCTTTACCATAATTGAAGTATTGTCAATTCAATTTTCCAGGAACTTTTTCCCCACCCTGTATATTAGTCTTGTTGCTTTTTTTCAATGCATATAAGTAGTCAAGAGATATATAAATTGATAATATTTTTACCTTCCTAAACAAAGTTTAGTTTTAATGAACAGTTGTTGATGACAAATACTATAACACATGATTAAGTATTAAAAATTTAAATATTACTTTTAAAACTTTCCAAATGAAAAGGGTGTTTGGGTTTATAATTGCCTGGTTGTATGTAAAACTACTCTTTGTTATTGTGCTTCAAAAAAGTCATTTTTTGCAATTACTGTACTTTTATATGCAGTCTTGTTAAGAAGCTGTAAATTAAAATCATTAGTTGAATAAAAATAAGACAAATTTTTTTATTTATAAATTTTATCGATTTTATATATTTTTTTACTAGCTTTAGTGCATTATAGTATTTTCCAATTTAATGTTATGCCAAAACTAATTTGTTAAATTAGTTATACTTTTTACTAAAAATTAAAACTGTTTAGAAAAAGGATGATTTGGCTCTTATTGAAAAGCAAAAAGCTGAAGAGTTAAAAAAGGAATTAGAAGAAAAGAAACAAGCTAAAAAATCACAAAAAATAAATAATATTCAAAATAATCCAATCTTGTCTCAGACATTTGCTCAATATTATCAATTACCTAAGCATTTAAAGCATAAAAATCGACTGGAACCAAAATCTATGGGTCTGTATTGCTAGATTAATGTTTTTGTAATCCAAAATTTTAACATTTAAAAGAATTAAAAATACTTTAAACTTTTTAGACTGGGAAAAAATTTAAAATGTATTTCTTTAAACAATAGTTTTTTTTTTGTAAGATTCTATAAAAAAGATCTGATAGATATAAACTAAACTTTTATTATTTTATTTGTTTTGAAAACATTGTTTGTCTAAAAAAATCTTAATATAGATACTCTTTTTAAAAAACCACACAATTTTATGTAAGGTTTTACACTTAAACTTGTCATATTTTTTTTTATTAAACAATGTACGGTATATTAAAAACCATATTTGGTCATTTCAACTGTCCTGTTACATTCATCCTTATTTTTTCATGTGTATTTATGCATTGAAAAAATTCCAATGTTTGATTGATTAATGTTGGTGAATTTTTAGATTTTGTAAACCAAACTGCTCAAAATATTAAAGTAAAGCATCTTGAACCTCTTCCTCCCACAAAAATGGAAGACTTTTTAAATCCTGCTGCTGGTGCTTTTGTTTATGCAACAGATAACGCATTTGAACAGCAATTATACACAAGTAAGATTTTCAAATTAGCTATATGCCTTAAGGCTTGCTGGGCAACAGCAGAGGTATTAAGCTTGAAATTATCGTCAAATAATTATTCAGAGTTGCTTTTGAAAATATTGAGACATTGCTGTTTGATGAAAAGTTTGTTTTGTACAGCAAATTAAAACAAATGTTGTAAATTAATAATATAGTGTTTTTCAGCTAATTTTTGTTGCTTTGAGCCTTACAAATTTGCATTAAATTGATATTAATTAATATTAAGTTATTTGAAGAGTAACTATTATTGAAATGCAAAAGAAAAAAATAACATGACAGAAATATGTTGTTATAAGAGCCTTGTAACCTTATAAAAAAACACAATCAAGACTCTTACTCTTAGATGACCACAGCTTTTTCTACAGATTACTGGTGTGGTATTGTTTTGGTACTTTGTTGCAGTTAAAATGTGATTAGTGTCATGTGTGTGGGTTGAGAATTGTGGGCATTATGATGTGTAAGTATCAGAGTTTACTTTGCATAGATAACTTTGCAAAAATGGTCATCATTGTCTTTGTTTGGAAGGGCATCCACTCTATGTCAGACACAAACAGGACTGGGGCTGAGAGTTTATCCTTTTACTACCCCCAGTAGACTATATTGGCCAGATCAGATGCTGGCAGTGATGTTAAGCCAGCATTGAGTTTTGTCATCCAAAACTGTCAGACCTCATGCTCCATGTTGTGTCTGATGTATGGGGCACACTATTAGAATGTGGTAGTTTGTTCAGCAGCATGGCACTCACTATTTGGTGAAGGAGCAAGGCCCCATTTATGCATGGATAAATGGAATTGCCCAACACCAGTCTGCAGGCAATTGAGCTTAACCCAAGCTGTTCAGGGCAAGCTTATCCCAACAGGACTGGCACTAATCATGGGTACAAAAACACAGAGCCTGGAAGTATTCTCACAATACTCTGCAATCTATTTATGGTTTGTCCACTCAGAAGTGCAAATGCCAAATCTGGCAAGGTTGTTTAAAAGGTTCTGTTCAGCTGGCACAAATGGGCATCTGGATCTTAGTCTCTCTTGGTGAGCATCTGAGGACCCACTTAAAAGACCATACAAGATATGATCAGGGTTCAGAGATCCACTGTAAGCCAAGGAGAGTGTTGCTCTCAGTTGACAAACCTCAGCTGGCTGGATGCCTGAAAGTATGGGTAAATGGTTTATTGGAGTGGGACACAGGCATCCATCGATTATGTGCAAGGCATCATTCAAGACACTGTCTATGAGGCAAGTTTGAGCACTCCAATATCAGACTGGTGCACAGTACTCAGCTGTTGAGTAGACCAGAGATAAGGTAGCTGTGCATAGTGTTTTAGCATTAGCAACCCATCCTGGCCTACTAGTTGTTTCAGCAGTGTGATGGGTGAGGATAGTTTTTTGCATAATACCAGTAGATGGTGACAAAACATGAGTGATCTGTCCAATTTTACCCCGAGATAAGCAGGGATTGGACAGAATGGTAAAAGTCTATTGTTGTTGTAGACTTTTAGCTCATGTTTGGCCTCTTGGTTATTTAAGTGAAAGGCTGCTGCCATCATGGTAGTGTGATTGAACTTCAACTTTTAAGTCTAGAGATACACTGAAAGTGTAGGCATGTCTTGGCTTAAAGTCTCCTCCAAGTCCTTCCAGTTTCAGAAGAGTGTAATAATGCTAAATCATCAGCATAAGCAAACTTTCTGAAAATCATGGAAGGTAGATTGTATGTATAGATGTTAAATAGGAGGGTAGCCAAGACCAATCCCTGAAGAATGCTGTTTTTCAGATGACGTAACCTGCTTTGTTTGCTGTCACTGGTAATAAGCTCCATGATCATTCTAATTATGTGCTTATCTGGCAGGAACCTCAGCAGGTTGCATGTAAGGCCAAGGTGCCAGATAGTATCATAAGCAGCTGTCAGATTGACAAATATGGCATTGGCCTTTTTCTTAGCCTCAAAAGAATCCTCAATGTTCTAGGTCAGCAGAACAACTTGGTCAATGGTTGACTTTCCATGTTGTCGTCGTCGTCGTTCGAAGGGCATCCACTCCAGGCCAGACACAAACAGGACTGGGGCCGAGGGTTTATCCTTTTACTACCCCAGACTGCTGTACTGCCTGGATTAGATGCTGGCAGTGATGTCATTAAGCCAGCATCAAGTTTCATCATCCAAAACCGTCAGACCTCGTGCTCCATGTGGTGCCCGATGTATAGGGCATGCTGTTAGTACATGGTCTGCGGTTTGCTCAGAGGCACCACACTCGCAATTTGGTGAAGGAGCGAGACCCCATTTGTGCATGGACGAATGGAATTGCCCAACACCAGTCCACAGGCAGTTGAGTTTAACCCAAGCTGCTTGGGGTAAGCCCATCCCAACAGGCCTGGCACCGGTCTTGGGCACAAAAGCACGGAGCCTGGAAGCATTTTCACAGTACTCCGTTTTCCATTTGTGATTTGTCCATTCAGAGGCGCAGATGCCAAGTCTGGTAAGATTGTCCAAGAGATTCTGCGCAGCTGGCACAAACGGGCGTCTGGATTTTAGTCTCACTTGGCAAGTATCTAAGGACCCACTTAAAAGACCATGCAAGATATGATCGGGGTCCAGAGATCCACGGTAAGCCAAGGAGGGTGTCGCTCCCATTCGGTGAAGCTCAGCTGGCTGGATGCCTGAGAGTACAGGTAGGTGGTTCGTTGGAGTGGGACGCAGGCATCCAGTAACTATGTGCAAGGCGTCATTCAAGACACTGTCAATGAGGCGAGTGTGAGCACTGCAACACCAGACTGGCGCACAGTACTCAGCTGTTGAGTAGACTAGAGACAAGGTGGCTATGCGTAGTGTTTTAGCAACAGCACCCCATCCCGAGCCCACGAGTCGCCTCAGCAGTGTGATGCGCGAGGATAGTTTTTTGCGCAATGCCACTAAATGGTGACGAAACGTGAGCGATCTGTCCAGTTTTACCCCAAGGTATGTAGGGGTTGGACAGAACGGTAAAAGTCTACTGTTGTTGTACACCTTTAGCTCACGTTTGGCCTCTCGGTTATTTAAGTGAAAGGCTACCGTCACCGTCTTAGTGTGACTAAGCTTCAACCTCCACGTCTGGAGATACTCTGACAGTGTAAACATGTCTTGGCTTAATGTCCCCTCCAAGTCCTTCCAGTTTCCAGAAGAATGCAACAATGCTAAATCATCAGCATAAGCAAACTTTCTGGAAATCATGGAAGGAAGATCATATGTATAGATGTTAAATAGGAGGGGAGCCAAGACCGATCCCTGAGGAATGCCGTTTTTAAGACGGCGTAGCCTGCTTTGCTTGCTGTCACTGGTGGTAAGGGTGAAACTTCGATTTCGGACAAGCTCCATGATCATTTTGACCATGTGCTTATCCGGAAGTAGTCTCAGCAGCTTGCAGGTAAGACCACGGTGCCAGACAGTGTCATAAGCAGCTGTCAGATCAATAAATACAGCACCGGCCTTCTTTTTAGCCTCAAAAGAATCCTCAATGTTCTGGGTTAGCAGAACAACTTGATCTACAGTTGACTTCCCATGTCAGAACCCAGCCTGCTCTTTAGGGAGCAGTGGATTGATTAATGGTTCAACATGGGCGTAGATAAGCCTCTCGAAGATCTTGTAGGGGACACAGAGCAGAGATATCGGTCGATAACTCTTTGGGTCCCCCACGGGCTTAGCTGGTTTTGGGATCGCGACCACTAGCGCTCTTCTCCAGATCTTGGGAATTTTGAGTCAGCACAAATAGGAAGAAAGGAAGTCATGTAACCAGGACTTCAAAGCAGCTCCAGCATGGAATATAAGCTTGGGGCAGATGGAATCAGGTCCCGGAGCTTTACCTGGTTTTAAATGTTGGAGGGCAGCAGTAAAATTCTCTCTGTGAAAAATGGTCAGAGATATTTACTGCGTCTGGTGTTGTGGCCCTCCAAAGGTCAGACACTTCTTGAAAGACAAGTCAAGATGACTTGTAATCAACAGCCTCGTATTTCCCATTTCTAACCAGCTGAGATGCAATAGCATCGGCTGAAACGGGACAGTGACGAAGAGAGTGTCGTGACCTACCAGTAAGGTTGTTCAAAATACTCCACGCTTTTCGACTAGAGTGTGAGATGTCAATGCTCTGAACTGCCTCGGACCATCAATCCCTCCGCTTTCTGTCAAGCTTGGCAAGCAGAGCTGTAGCAGCCAAACTTGAGTCGTCTCCCTGAGGAAACTGCAGAAAGGTTTTATAGAGGGATTCACACTCTGCATCCCAACACGGAATATAGTTATTTCGATACCCACGTGGGATAATCTTTTTGGCTACTTTCTTAATGATGTTACAGAAGTCCTGGTAAGCCGCATCCACATCAAGTGAATCAGGCGGCAACAAAGTCTTTGAGAATTTATTTGTCAAAGCAATGTAGTGACTCCAATTGGCCTTGCGGAAGTTCCATCACTTAACAGGCATGCTTGGTACTACCATAGCAAACCTTGGTGGTGTAATAAGCAAAGGTCGATGTTGTGACCTGGGGAACTTATCAAGGACACGTCTATCCGGTAAGCGACTGTTTGGACCTATGCTAGCGAAAGCTAGATCTGGATTAGTGCCAGTGTTCTAGCGGCCGGAATAAAAACTGGCAGCGTCCTTGGCATTATATAGGAGGGCAAGACAATTAATACTTGCCCAGCCAGCCAAGCACTCACCGTCCCTACTGTTGTCATCGTAACCCCAGTCAGCATGACGACAGTTAAAATTGACAGCGTAAAGACAGGGGTGAGGATACACTGGGAGATCCAGGGTTTGCAATCACGTTGGCGGTGGTTTGTAGACATTGACTATTTTATAGCCATCAACATCCACACACAACCACTCGATCTCCGATGTCGGTGGAGATTGGTCCAAAAGCATGTATCTCAGTCGCTTGTGGACAAACGTGGCAAGGCCATGCTTCCTGCTTAAAGAAGACCCAGCTAGTTGGTAGTTTGGAAGTACCAACTTGCAAGGTGATGAAGAACTTTTATCTTGCTTGCAGTGAGGCCTTTGATGTTCAGCTGAAGAATAGTGGGTCTTCGGAACTTGTTGGCAATGTGCCCTGAAAAGGGCAGTTTTATGTTAACATTGCCCCGTCCTGAAAAGGACGTTTGTCGATTAGCAGACCCACACTGAACATCGGAATGGGTGGATACCCTTCCGTTTCTTCGGTTTCGGTCTGTCATTTTTAGAATCAATGAACAGACTTACTTACGGCCCAGGCTGCATGAAAGCACCTACCATCTGGGCCACTTTCCATGTTGAAACCCAGGGATTGATAATTGACTCAATGCAAGCATAGATAAGCCTCTCAAGGATCTTGTTAAAAACACAGAGCAGAGATATTGGTCGATAACTCTTTGGGTCCCCCATAGGTTCATTAACTTTGTGATTGCAAATATAAGTGCTCTTCTCCAGATCTTGGGAATTTTGAGTTGGAACAAGAAGAAAGAAAAGAAGTCACATAATCAGGACTTCAAAGTAGCTGCAGCATAGATTATAAGCTCTGGGTAGATGGAATCAGGGCTTGGAACTTTACCTGGTTTTAAGTGTTGAAGAGCACCAGTAAATTCTCTCTGTGAGAAAGTGTCAGAGATATTTACTGGGTCTGGTGTTGTATCTCTACAAAACTCAGACTCTTCTTGAGAGACAAGTCAAGATGACTTGTGGTCAATAGCCTCATATCTCCTATTTCTGACTAGCTGAGATGCAATAGCATCAGCTGAGCTGCAGGTTTGGTTTGGTTTGGTTTGGTTTTTAGGTTTGGTTTCAGTCTGTCATGTTTAAGAGCAATAATAGACGTTCTAACGTCCCAGACTGCCGTTTGGGACATCTGCAAAAGTGGTGATTGGTTGGCTTTCAGCTGCTCCAATTTTGCATGCTTGTGACGATTATCAAGTAGTGATCTGAGATGATATTATTTGTGTAATAGTATTTGTGTAATCAATGTTATAAAAGATTGTGGCTTTTATGTTCCTGGGTAGATCTAAATGTACATTAAAATGATGTCAAGGATATAAAATGATAATATATAATAGGAAATATATAATATGAACTGAATAATAGAAATAGTAATAGCTTAAAAAATAATTTATTGTTAATAGAGATATAACATTTTTTATACTAAAAAATGTGGATTGTTATTGATAGTTTTTGCTTGATTATTACTATAAGGATAAATGCAATAACTTCATCAAGTATTTATCCTGATTTGCTCTTAGTTATTCAAGGTATTGCAGCTATAACAACTTTTTTTACATTTTGTTTGTTATGTTGAAATGGCATTTTTATAAAAGTAGAATTGACAAATGCAAAAAATTTAAATTTAGAACTCTCTGATTACAGTAATTGTAAAAATAAGCTTGTTTTTATTGATGAAAAGAAATATCAGAATATCAAAATAACTTGGCTAAAAGTAAATTGTTCAAACATAAGTTTTAATTGATTGATTTTTTTCATGCAATGCATTTGATCTTTATTTTTTTCACATTACAATATTGTGTTGCTTACTATCTCTTGGTAATTGCAGATCAAGCAAAGTTAGTCTATCAATGTAGTGGGGATAAAACACGTATAATCATGGATGATTTGTCAGAATATCAATGTAACTTGCAATCAGTCTATCCACCTCCATACCAAAAATGGTCTGAAGGAGATGCAAAAAAAGCCCAACTTCCCCTTGAAAGTGGTATGCTTGGTTTAAAGCAAGAACGTTTTTTGAGCAATGGTGTAAAAACATTCAATCGTTAAAAATTATATGTAGCCTACATTCCCTGTATTCCTATTTGTTTTGGAGTAAGGGAGATAACGTGTTTTCTTGCAGAATTAGCTAATAGCCACTCCTTTACATTCTCTTTCTTGTACCTTCTGTCATTACTTTTCCCTTCTCATATTTTTTTGTACCACCTCCAACCTTTTCTGGTCTTTTTTTGCCTTTTAATTTAATCCTCTTTGCCATCACTGGAGTTTTTCATTGCTCATCCTTGTAACGTTTCCAAACCACCTCACTCTTAACTCGACCAATCATCTTTTGCAATATTTTACTTCATTTTTGAGTTCTGACCTTATCTTCTGATGTTTTTATATATTTCAAAACCTACTCGCACCATTCTGTTATGTCCTTGGGAAAAATACTTTATGGCACATTCCCTGTTTGGTAGTTTTGGCCAGCAAATCTGAATTTCAGTCATATCTCTATTAAATTTCAACTGGACACTAATATCTTGGCATCTGCGCAAGCAGATTGGGGTAATTGCTTACCCTATGCATTAATGCACCTGTCACTTTCCAGCAAGTCAGGAGGATAAATATAGAGATAAAAAAATAAATAAAAACTGTAAACTTTTTGTTTTATAAGTATGATGTCATAACGTTAATATTAAAAATATTAGTCGTCGCCATTGCAATGATACAATTAGTGATATTTTATATTTTTGTTTGAGTGCTTTTTTTGATGTTTTCATGTTTTGTGCAACAAAATATCCATCACATGTTTTATTTTAGAATAGGTTGAATATTCGTAATTTGTGCTTCCCAAGTGTGCCCCGTCTAATTAAAGTGTTGCAAGTAGTTGTTTTTGTCTCAAAAGTTCTACGCATACTTATTTAAAAATAAAAAGCAGCTAAAAATGCTCAGCCCAAAATATTTCTTGGTTTTGTAAGGTGTTGTAAAAAAGTTTTGGTACCATTCAATAGGTTGATATGTTATTTAGTTTAATTCTGACGACTGATTTCTGCTTTCTTATTTTTATAGATCGACTTGTAAAAGGCATGTTGCGGTGGAAAGAATTGCCCCACCCGGCCGATTTTGCATCTGAGCTTGGTCTAAACCTTCCTCGAACTGAATCCATTAGAATAGAAACTTTACAGCTTAATAAAAACATTAATAGACTTGAAAGTGCTCCAATGATTCATATAATTGAAGAATGGAGATCAAAGTGGAAACTGGGTAAGAAACAAAATTAGTTGGAAAGCTAAATCTAAGGCAGTGTTGGCAACTGCTTGCCATTGCTGCGACAGCCTTGTAGGCAGTGGTGGATATTGGGTGAGGCAAATGAGGCAGTAGCCTCAGGATCCCCCTTTTTTGGGGGCCCCCCTCGATTTTAAGGGCTCCCCCTCGAAAACAGCATATACAGTTTTGGATTCACTGCAGATGTTTGCTCAGAGGACGATTTGGAGTGAAGACCTTTTTTTTTTTTTTTAGAGAACGCCTTGATTTTGGGAGAAAAATAGAAAAAATCAGAGATGAAATCGAAGTGAAGACCTAGAGATGAAATTGAAGTGAAGACTTTTTTTTTTTTTTTTTTTTAGAGAACACTTTGATTTTGGGAGAAAAATATGCAAGCCCAGATCAGACCTCTTTTTTTTCTCAGACAACATCAATTTTTGAAAATTCTTGCCTCGGGCCCCTAAATTGGAATATCCACCACTGCTTGTAGGTGTGTGTGTGTGTGTGTGTGTGTGTGTGTGTGTTTTCCCAGAAGCAATGTTGCAAAGAGAGGACACAAACTCAGCATTTGAAATGAGTATAATAAACTTTCGGTTTTTTTGTCTACAATAGGTAAAACATATTGCTCTTTGCTTCGGATTTAATTGGATAGTATTGTTTATAAACTCGGATATCAAATATTAACGATAAATCTTGTTTCTATTCACATGGTTGCTATTTTACATCGTTTTAGGTAAATTAGCACTGGAAACGGAATGCTGAAATTATAGGAAAGTATTATGTACCAGCATTTACGACATCTACTTCAAAAATAGTTCAAAATCTTGATATTTATCTGTATTACTACATTTTTAAAATATTTTTAAAATGTTTTTGATATTTTGCTTTTATTACATAGTGTTTATTCTAAATAGTTTGTTATTATTGTGTCGAACATGTGAAAAACTTTCGTTTTTTTGCTAAAGTTGATTTGATAAGAATTTGATTTAAGCCGGACGTTGGCAAGAGGTCACAATGGCCGATGTGATGCTCGACATGGACAGTCTTCACGCTCACGTGCGTCTTGGTGCAGTTGCTGCTTGTGCTATGGCTGCTTTGCATAAAAAGCCAGTTGAAGAAATTACTGTTCTTGGTATGGTACATTCTTGATCCGATTTTTAAAATTCAATTTATCAGTCATTCGTGTGTTTGTTTAGAATACGTTTATTTGATTACTTAATGCAGAGGTTCTTAGAAGTTGTCGCAATACTCCCAGAAAGTATTGAGATTAGATGTTGAGGGTATTCAATAATAGTAAGAAATTAACTCGAAATCCGAAGTAATCTAAAATAAGAACTTATGCTTTTTTCCTTCTAGATTGACTTTGATTCCACAAAAACTATGCCAAAGTGAAAACTTTTTTTTTGTTTTTTGTTTTGTTTCACCTGACTTCGAAAATAAAAACTTTGTTTACTTGGAGAAAAGACGGAAAAGAAGTCTTCTCCAATATACTTTATTGAAAAGCGGTTTTTCAATTTATGCGAATTTGGTTAAGAGTTGTTGAAGAATTAAAACTTTAAAGGACCATTGACTTCACCAACACTGCTAAATCTTCACGTTTATTTGTCATTCAGAACAGAATTTTCTACTTTTAGGTGTTTGTGCTTGTATTCTTAGCGACTGGAGCGACTTCAGGTAATGCCGGCATTGTTTCACGTCTAAATCATTCCTCGGACACCTTTTGAATCTGATCCAAATGTTCGGACAGTTATTAATGCACGCTAAATATTTGCATGCATACACCGACATGCACTGAAAATAAATAACACAGCGTAACTTGCAATAAGATGGCTTTTGATCAGCCGTTAATTGATTTACAAGCACCGTAGATTTATATTTACAAAATTAAGTGTTTGATAATTTTTTAAAGTGTAGCAAACAAATAATTTGTTCAAACTTAAATAAAACTCATTACTTGTAAAAAGAATTTTTTTCAATTCCGCAACTTTACGCGGAGGTGACCCTAAAAAAAGAGCTCCTTATTTAACAGTCTTTAGAGTTGACACATCTATATCTCATGCAGTGGCGTACGCAGAAATTTGTAAAGGGTGGGGTTTTGGAGCCGAAAATGTGATTGCTCTCAGTAGTCCTGGTAATGGGCAAAAACTTCCAAAATTTGGCCTACATTCAAAAATAAAGTGTTTTGGTTTTAAGAACATCTTGCAGTAGCATGAATTTCTTTTTACCAAACCGTAAAACTAACTATTGAAAAGGTATGTGCGAGTAATTCAATCATGACAAGAAACTTTTCAAATTAAAAGCAATTCGTGTAAATGATGAGAACAATAGGTGGAAAATCAAACGAACAAAAAAATAACCTTACTTAACAAATATTTAAAATTTTTTTAAAGGCTTATATTCAAACGCCTGTTTTTTTCACTTAATCTGTTAATTACATCATCAGGACAAGGCACGCGTGTGGCTCCTATAAATGTTTAGTAATGCAGATCCATTCATTCGAGTAGTACCACTTGTGTTTCGTGAGCACGTTTTTAGTCTGCGTAATGTGGAAAGCTTTACAATTGTTCACTAGTGCATGTTATCACTGGAAGAGTTAACAAAATGGTCATCAATGTAAATATGTTCGGAACAGCATCGGAAGTGCATTCCTTGATGCTGCTCAACGCATCAGTTGGTCTTTCTGCTGCGTTCAACCGAAAAAGTTTCCTGTAACATAATATCAGTTCAGGCACTAATTTTCCCCAGGATTTCGTCAAGTCATTTTCGTAAAATTTTCCCAAAACTTGAATACTTTTAATTTGTTGAGGAGTTGGTGCACTAGTTTGATCAGCAGAAATTAAACACTGAAATTCACCAATAATCGATTTGTGGGCTGTAAATCTTGCTTTGAGAGTGGCAATAAAGTTATCAAAAAATAGAATAAAAATCCCTAGTCTAAAATGTTCTTCATCTGTTACAGCAGCAATATTGCATCGATTGTTCTGTCTTCAAGAGGGCATGGTATTTTCAAAATAAAATCTTTGGCTTTGGCCGTTTCTTGCGCAAAAAATGTAGAGCTGGTGAAATTCATATTCGGTTTTTTCTCTAAGACACTTCAACTCATTTGCAATATCCTGTGCAATGTTGACGGCCTCAAGAAGGTTTATCGACTTTTTTTGCTTAACTTTACACAAAACAACACTGTATCCAAAAACGTATTTTAAAACTAAGAGAGCAATGCAAAATTCACTTTACGTAATTGTCGATAGCAACTGCAGAGCTCGTGATGAGGTTTCTCTGTCTGGCCATGCTGAAATTTCTGCCAAAGCTTCTACAACGGTAAATTGTAAATTTGAAAAAGTGCTAACACTCTCGTGTCGATCGACCCATCTGATAGCACAAATTTGAACAAGTTTTTAAGCTTTTGTTGTTGACGAAATCGTGTTGATGGACTTGCGCAAAATGTTTTGAAGTTTTGGAGCATAAAAAAATTGTGAACTGAAGCTATTGTTCCCATGCAGTTTATTTCCATTCCCATGCTTAACTTTCAATATTTTACAAGTTTGAAAGTCTTCTTCACAGTGGCAATGTACAGTACATTAGCTAACTTTGAAGCAATTTAAACGATAGCAGAAATTGATGCGCAAGCAGTAATTAAGTTTAAAAAGTGCGGTAAACAATAGAAACCAAAATCCTATTATTAAAGCCTATTTATTACCATGTACTGTATATATGACTAAACACCATTCTTCAAGGGGGGGTTTTGACCCCTGAAACCCCCCCCTTGCGTACGCCTATGATCTCATGTGAAAATAGTTTGCATTATAATCTTAAATGCTAAAATGAATGCTATTTATTTTTACTGACAATATTCGCTAAAGGTTCTAAATTCATCATAAATATTTATCTTTGGCACTCACAGACTGCATAAACGTATTAATAAGTGTTTCACACGACAAATCCCAATATATTCGAGAGAAACGCGTCCATGTTTACTCGTGACCCGACAGTTGATCGAACGACACTTGATCGAAAAGACACTTGATTGAAACGACATTTGATCGAATAACACCATGTAACAAAATTTTGTGAAGGTCTTAGTTGCATAAAAATTTTTATGTATTGTGCTTTGCTACTCAAAACTAATTAACAAAATCATAAAATTTTTTTGGAAGTGTCCTTACTTTTCATAAAATGTCGCTTTTTCTGATTTCTGGTTTTATTCAATAGTTATCTCTATTTATAAGCAAAATTTTGTATTGAATGTATATTCACGCAAACCCATAAAAGAATTATTTATTTATTTACTTATTTAAATAAGACTCACAGCTCATAACAGAAAAAAAACAAAGCAAAACAGCAAAAACTACACAAAATAAGAGACATACAAAAAAAAACAACACTTAAAAAAAGTATGCACCTATATAGCTAACATATGCATTATGCAAAGATACAAACATTCCAAAAGCACTTCAGAAGTGATTTTGTTTGCGTGACTTGCGTCTATGATCTGAGAAATCTTCTCGTATTATGGACCACAAATAATCCCCCATCATATTGCAACTCCATCTCCCTTGGTATCTTCTTTTCATATCAAAAATATCCTGGTGAAATCTTTTACCGTGTTCCTCACTTACATCACCTATATTTGGACTAAAAAAATCAAGGTGGGAGTGTAGGAAATGCAGTTTCAGGGACATGCGACATCCCATGTTTTCATATTTCTCCATCAAATTGTTTAGCAAAAGCTTGTAGTCATCATTTCGTTTATTGCCAAGAAAATTTTGAACTACTGCTCGAAATGCCTTCCATGCTTCTGCTTCTCTTGTAGTCATTTTGTCTTCAAGTTCTTTACATTGCAGCATAAGTCGAACTTGTGGACCAGTAAAAATTCCAGCCTTTTTAGCTTCAGACAAAAAAGGAAACAAGGCAGAAATGTGCTGAAAACCATCACCATCTTTATTCATTGCCTTGATAAATTGGTTGACAAGGCCAAGCTTTATATGCAAGGGAGGCAATAAAATTTTTTCCGAATCTACTAAAAGATCATGCTTTACATTCTGAGTGCCAGGAACAAAGCACCTTCTCTCTGGCCATTCTTTTCGGGAGTAGTGTTCAGTAACAGCTCGGGAGTCCCATAAACAAAGAAAACAGGAATATTTTGTATAGCCTCCTTGTAATCCTTTTAAAAACTCAATCATTTTGAAATCTCCACAGAGCGACCAGTTATATCTGGTATAGTTAATATTTTCAAGGACAAATTTTACATTGTTGTAATTCTTTCATTTGGACAGAATGGCCAATGGGTATTGAAGGATAATGGTTTTCATTATGAAGGAGGACACATTTCAAACTTCAGGAAGAACTATCTATAAATAGACGCCACTCTTTTGGGTCGTAAACAATTCCTAATTCTTCAAAAAGGTTATCAACATTGTTACAGAAACATAGAGAGCCTACCAAAGAAAAATATTTTGAAAATCGTTCATGCCGTTTTCTTGAAGATGAACATCGACACGATGTATCTAACAAGTTCCATTCTTTCAACTTTGAAGTCAGAAGTTCTGCATTCGACTTTGTGAGCCCCAAGTCTCTAACCAAATCATCCACTTCTTGTTGGCTGGGAAAGTGTGGTTCTAAACTCATATATGTTTGAGATATGTTGAAATCATCATCGGAGTCTTCTATATCTTCAGAAAGTGTTAAATCTTCTAAGACTTTATTGCATTGTGGTTTGGGCACTGGCAACTCACTGTTATGTGGGACAGGTGCAATCGAAGATGGGATGGAAGGATATGCTATGTCATGTCGGTTTTTAGTTTTCCTAAATCTTGAAATGTCAACCATACAGAAATAACAATCATTTATATGGTTTTGGAGTTCTCTCCAGATTCTTGGGATAGTGAATGGCATTGAATGTCGGTCTCCCCTAAGCCAGGCATCCAAATTTGATCAGCATGTTCCACATATCACATGAGGTGACCAACTTTTATCCTGGTCACCAATTTTCATGTCAAAATAGCTTTCATAAGCAAAAACAAACTTTGCTTCTAATTTTATTTTATCCTTTACTTGATTTAAACTAATATATAGACCACAAACATAGCAAAAAGAATCAGCAGAAAGCTTACATTTACGTGATAACGACATTCTTCAGTTTACCTGGAGTTACGCTACTTGTCTACCTAATAAAGCAAGCTAAAAATTTGAGATTTTTGCTGTGTACAGTAATTATATTACTATATTACAGTAACTATACAAACAAAACATGGATTGTTGTTATGCCACAAGCTACAATTATGACATAAAAATCACAAGCGCCTGTGACATTACAGTTTATTCTTGTTATAAGGAATTTAGTCGGCAGCGTGGTCGAGTAGTCGGCAGCGTGGTCGAGTGGTTAAAGCACCGGACTGATGATCAGCATGGTCTAGGTTCAAAACCCACTTACGCCATTCTGTTGTGTCCTTGGGAAAGACACTTTACGGCACTTTCCCCTGCTTGGTGGTCTTGACAAGCAGTACTAAATTGCAGTAATATCTCTACTAACTTACTAGCGGACAGCAATATCTTGGCATCTCCGGAAGCAGGTCGGGGTAATTGCTTACCCTATGTATAGCGCCTCCGTCGCTTTCCTGCGAGTCAGGAGGATAAATATAGAGATTAAAATAAAATAAAAATAAAAATAAAAAAAATTAGATTAAGAGTTAGAGGGTCTCTTCAATAATTCACCGTAAGCGATTTCTTTTTTTGTAAAATTAACCCGGAATCCCCCTTTCAGCACCAAAATGGATTAAAAAAGAAACCAAGAGAAAAATCATTTTCAAGAACCGGTGGTAACCGCAGGAAAATCGGGTTAATTTTACGAACAAAACTTGCTTACGGCAACTTCTTGACAAGACCCCAGTTAGAAATGCAAGGTGCTAAAAGTTAAAAAATTTTAAAATAACTTTTTTTAAAACGACACTTATGACAAACACTTGCCAGAAACATGTTTTACTCAGCAATATGCTATTGAAAATATTAAAAATTCAGCACAACTAAATTTTTGTTACATGGTGTAATGAAAGAGAAAATGTACAACTTTGAATTTGTCCCAATTTCGTCAATTTTTCGTTCCAAAAACATAGCGATCTCTAAAAAATGGTCTTCACTTTGAATCTGTCCAGGTTTTGTCGATTTTTTGTCCCAAAAACATAGTAATCTCTAAAGAAATAGGTCTTTCCTTTGACTCTGTTTCTGATTTCTGCAAGGGGTCAGCAAAGGTGGGGCCATGGCACAATGCCCCCCTAAATAACTGACTACAATGTAAAAAAAATACAAAAAAATGGCAGCAATAGGCATCTAACAAAACATAACCATGACAAAAAATTTACTTGTTGCCCCCCCTAAAAATGCTTTTATCCAGGGACCTTGTTAAAAAACCCTGACCTTGATATTGATAAAAAATTATAAAAAATAAAAACAAACTGTCTTCTTACTGATGGCTCTGCTTTTTGTAAATTTAATTACAGTAACAAAGAGATTATTTAATCGCAGAAACATACAAATGTAAGTCTTTTTTTATATCAAGTGTCGTTTCGATCAAGTATCGTTTCGATCAAGTGTCCTTGGATCAACTGTCGTTCGATCAACTGTCGTAGCACCATGTTTACTAATGATTCTTTTATTTGCTTTTTTATTATTCAAAAATTTGTTTAAATAGGGTAATCGCTTGACTCGAACACTCTTCCCAAATATGTTTGCATACCACACTTCCATTCGCACATCTATATACCACACTCTTTAACTTTTTTTTGTTTGAGCCTGTTTGTTACATACTGTTATGCAATTTAATGTGCTTTGCAAATCCAACAATTTTGTTTATTTGTTTAATCAAATTTGAAAATCAATTCAAATTTTAAAAACTCAGACAAATTGGCCACATTTGCCAATGGCTTGAAAAGAGCAACATTATGGCGATTGAGAGTTAAAAGAGAGTGTCGAAAACTAAGTTCTTGGGCTATTGTACTAACAGAAAATTTTCTCTCTTTGTTTCTCTGCACTGCATCTTTCTCTCCTGCCAAAGTTAGATTTGATTGGAAAATAAACAAACCTCTTTTTGTTTATTTTTTTCTTTTGAGTTCTCATGCGTCTCGCTCCCAAGTTAGACAGGAAAGTTAAGCCAAGATTAAGTCTGGTTTTACACAGTAATACTTGGATAAAGCAGCTGTAGTGTTTAGCAATATTCAGCAGTAGTATATACAGGGGGCTCCGCTTATTATGGCCACTTCGGGTCAAAACGTTGTAGCGTATATTAAGCGGAGGGCCACAATAATCTAAATTAAAAACTTAAGGAATGTAACAGCTGGAGGTCTTCTTTAGTCTAAGAACGAAGCGTAGAGCCAGAACACTAGCGAGCGTAGAGCCAAAACTCAAAATTACTCGTTTTAGTCTTGTAAAATTGGTTCCCACTCTGTTCGCAATTCTCTTCCTCCTTGAGAGCCATTTTTGCAGCGTCGTTCACCCAACGCCCAGTCGCTTTGCAATTTCTCTTTGGGTCTTATCAGGCTTGCTGTTTTTGACTGCATCGAGAATTTCAATTTCTTCTACTAAAGTGCGATCTCTCCGTGAACGAGAAGTTATGACTACTACTAAAAGTGGTTAACAATCAAAAAATACCGAAGCAACACAGTAATTTATTTTGACAATTAGCGATTATTCGCAAATAAAACATTAACCTCAAAAAACCTGAAGAGCCGGAGGCCATAATAGGCGGAGATTAATGCTTTGCAAATCGATTTCTGTTTTTGTTCCACAAAAATTTTCTACAATAAGCGGAGCCCCTGTATTATTAAAATTGTTGTTACGAGTGTTCGGTCAAGATCAAACAACAAGCAAGCACCGACAGACCTGTTTCGTTCTCATTTGGGCTCAGCAGAATACCATGGTATACTTGATATTGACCTTTAATCTGATCAAGTCTTTATTTGATTACGTCAGTACTTACCCAGCTTATAGAACTTTCTATTAAAGTTCAGTTTTGCACCGAAAGTATGCTAGGCAGAAAGTTGCTCAAAGATTTGCGCTCTGCCAACGTTTCCTCTCAACTGCTGAACCACCAAGATGGCAAACTAGCATACGATAAGTTGTTCGATTTTCATATATTTTTTAGGGATTTCACCCAAAATCGACTCTTCGCTGCTCTCCAATAAAGCTGATGTCGGCCATCTTTTTTCCGGTTTATTGGAGAAAGTTCGAGAAAGACTTGATGACAAGCACAAGCGAGTCCAGCTTGCGGCTGCTATGTGTTTGTACACCTTATCAGAATGCAGTGATCAAGTGATGAAAATTCTCGAGTACAACCTTGATTATGGTTGGTGTTTTGTGTTTTTATGTGTTTTTCACATGGCTATTTAAGTTATTATTAACGTAAGTCCGAATCGATTTTATACAAATAACGCATGATCGTGGTTTACTGAAACTTACAAGCGTAAAATGGAGCAGGCTACAATAAAAAATTGTCTTTTAGGCATTCCAGCTGATCGCATGGCATGTGCCCAGTTTCTGGCACTGAAAGGCAGCAGCGACGCCAGAGTGGTTCGACTCATTCTACAAATGTTGCTCGAGACTGACCAACAAGACCAGGCTACTGCCTTGCTTATTCATCTCAGCGAAAACACGGTAAAGCTTTACAAGTATATTTCGTGATATAACTTGTCAAAGTCGTGCATTGCTGAGTCAATGCAATTTTTTTTTAGTTGCTTTAAATTTAGTTCAATGTCTTTGAGTGTAGTTGCAATGATTTTCAATTGCAGTCGAGCCGTTTGGTTCATTCTCTGCTGGCCGAACAACTGAACAGCTGCTGTTGGAAAGACAAAGTAATTGCTTGCAACGTTCTTGCTGAGCTGCATGGAACCATCAACCGTGACCTGGTTCACAAGTTGTCCAACCTCATGTGGGAAGACTGGAGTTCAGAGGTATTTAAAGCGACTGCCAAAAATTTTTACTTCGTTATTTTAATGGCTATTGCCTTATTATTCTTCTTGGTTTGTTTCTATCGAAGTGTTTTTCTAATTGACTGTTATATTCCTATCAAGTTTGGTGCATAAAGAAATTTTATTGCATCATCGATTTAAAATTAATCAATCGCATCAACTTCCTGCTACGATAGGTTCGAAACGCCGCTGCCCGAACCTTAGGGCGAACTGGTCACGGCCGCGATATTCACTTCGACCTCCGTGAAAAGCTCGTTCGTGGCAACGAAAGAGTCTGCGCTGATGTTCTGCGCAAGATCGGTCATCTTGGCATCATGACTGCCACCTTGCTGCCAGAATACCTCAAGTGTTTCAGGTACCGCGGTTCAGGATCAGAGGGTTATAATTCTATTCCTTTCTTGGTAGAAAAATTGACTGCAAGAACAACTTAAATCTTGATTTAGAAACTAGTAGTTCTATTTTTTATTCCATCAAACACGAAGTTAATTGGTTTTATTTTTGTTTGTGCTTTAGTATTGATTCATGCACATGTTTGCATCTTAATTTGGTTCCTTTCTCTTAGGCCTAAATACGATTATCGCTGCCAGAGAGTGAGAATGTGCCCATTGTTATTTAAAAGAATCGAAGTTGCCGTTTCATTCAGAACATTTTAGGGCATGTCAGTCGCATTTCGGTAAAAATGATCCTGCATGTTTTTTTCTGCATTTAATTTCTATTTCAGTAATTGAGGTGATATTTGCTCCCGAATGTTTTTTAGTGCAAACGAGTTCTGCTTTTTGATAATGCGCCCAAAATATTTGTTTCGTTTTCTTTTCTGGTATTTAAAAGACTATATCTTTAAAAGCTACGTTATGCAACAGTAGGTCATGTTTTAAACTTAACTCAGTGCCGAATATGTGTCGGTGAGGTTGGAAGCGGTGCGGACTGCCGAGATCCTGAAGATCAAGGAGGAAAAGATCATCAACGAACTTGTCAGATTGACAGAGCACGACTCCGCCTGGAAGATCAAAGCTCACGCTATTAAAGGTTGGTAACCCGGATGTGGTCGAGTTTGCAATCTTTATCGTTAACCGGATTAAGGTTGTACAGCATTTTGCGTCATCTATTTTTACTTAAGTGCACGACTATCTCATTCAGTGTTTGGCTACTCCCGATTGTTTATGTCGCATTATTTGAAAATAAAAACTTTGACCTTTGCTATGATGCTAAATAGAATTGATTGGTCGTTAAGCCTATAAAATGATAGGCCTCTATATGGTGTTTCTATATTCCAAAATGGGTTGAATAATAACTTTGAATATCGAGATTGTAAGTCCTTTTTGTCTAACTTATTCGGTGGAAGTGTGTACTTTGAGAACATTAAAAGTGGGTTAAATCTTAAATTTGTAGACGTTTTTGTTCAGCTATCGGGGAAATCGGCGTTTTATCGGACAAGATTCGAAAAGCATTTTTGTGGGCGCTTCGCTTTGAAAACGAGGCTGGCATCCGAATGGAAGCTTGCGTTGCCATTCGAAAACTAGAAATATGCGATGACGAAATCTTGCTCGTCTTACAGGATCGTATACTGGTTGAACCTGATCCTCTTGTGAAGCAGTAAGCGACTTGTCTTTGAAAACTTTATCGCTGCTCACATTTTTCTCATTCTCGTAACGTAGTTTGAAGTTCAGACTCATGTTTTTAAAGTAAGACGATTTATTCATTTTATCTCTATATTTATATTCCTGACTCGCATGAAAGCGTAAGCAATTACTACGGTACATAGGGTAAGCAATTACTACGACCTGTTTCCGGAGATGCCAAGATATTGCTGTCTGCTTGAAATTTTTAATTTGTTTTTTTTTTATAAAGATATGACTAGTATTTAGAACTGCTTTCAAAGATCGTCAAACAGGGGAAAGTGCCGTAAAGTGTCTTTCCCAAGGACACAACAGAATGGCGCGAGTAGGTTTTAAACCGAGACTATGTCGATCACAATCACGGCGCTCTTAACCACTCGGCCATGTGAACGAAGTTGGTTATTGAATGAAAAAAATATTGTCTTTAAACTGCTAAAATTTTTTTGAAACTCTTACCAAAAGTTAAAGCAAAAATTAAAAACATTTTTCAAAGTTTACATCCGCTAAATGCTCAACGTGCCTTTTAGGCTTCAATCGTTTTAAGGAGTTAAATTGAAGGCCCGTTTGCACTACGAGCGTAGAAAAGAGCATTCTTTGTTTGTTTTATTGATTTTTTTGCGCTCGCTTCAATTTGAACCGCTCGCTTCAATCGAAAATCAATAAAAGAAACAAAGAATGCTCTTTTCCACGCTCGTAGTGGAAACGGGCCTTAAGTTTGAAAAATTGCTCTCTACTGCTCTCGGCTGTTTTGACAAAAATATAGAGTAATAATTCACAATATTCCTCGGTGCACCGATGTATAAACTCAATATTCCTGTGTTCTTTCAGTGAAATAAAACAAACTCTGGTTCACTTTGGGATCACTGAGACTGAAGACAACATGGAGATGATTCGTCAGATCAAGCAAGCTGTGAGGAGACTGAGCCGAAAGAATGTGGTTGCCGCTAAAGTGATTATTTACGAAAAGGAACTAGACAAGTTTGAGCGAAAAGTACGTTTTGATTTTGGTTTTAGTTTTGTATAGATTCAAAATTCGCTTTGCTAGGAATGTGCTTGCTGCATCAAAAGAAAGAACCCGAAGTCAGTTTTTTTTTTTAAACGATCAGAAGAATAAAGCAATAATGTTGGTTGTTTTAATTGGCCTTGGTTCGACGTTAAATTTATAATCGTTTGGCCCGGAGGTCAAGTTCTCTTTGAAAAAAATTTTTTTTGTGCTTTGAAAAAGGACTTTGTTTTGGACATTACATTTTTGGAAGTTTAAAATTAAAGTACAAGCATTACAGTACCGATAAGTGAAATAATTGTTTTAAGTCTAATTAGAACGGCAATAACCTTTTTCAAGATGTTAACTTTTTTTGTTGTAGGCTCAATATATTGGCAATACGAATGACGATACTTCATCACAAGTTGATAGTGAAGTTATTGATTTAGAAATCACCGAAGCGTTGAAGCGATCTAAAAGTGCAGGTACTTACATTGCATTATGCAACAGCCAAAATACTGTTTATTTGTAAAGTATATATACCTGTATATATACCAGTGATTACGGCGTTTTATTTCTCTGATTCTCAGCCACATCGGCATTCACGCATCATTGAACTTGTTTGCCAGGTCGAAACAGCACATTGCAAACCCCGAGCGAGATTGCCACGCCTTTGATTACATTCACGCCCGGAACCCCCATACCCGAGCGACCTTTTACCACAGGTTACTTCTTATTATTTCCTAATTTTGTGTGGTTTTATGTTGTTATTTTTTTAGATAGAATTTGAGTGTTTTTTGTGTCGTGTTTTTTAGAAACTGTAAAAGCGGAAACACCACATTTTACTGTTGAAACGCGAGAAGAAAACATTTTGTCGCCCTCTGCCGGTCAAAGAAATCAACTTTTACTGCCCGAACAGTCAAGCCCTTGAGCGATATTTTTTCAAGCGTTATCTTTTTCTGATTAAATTGCGTTATATTAATAAAAAAATTGTTAATCAAAATCAGTTCCATTGCCGTTCGAATAAAGTATTTTTCATACACTACTAACGCGTTTATTTATTTTTATTCATGGTATTTTTGCTTATTGATGATGGTATCGCTATGCTGGTTGCGGTGGTTTCGCGCCTTGTTCTTATAAAAGGAAGCGTGAATCGACGTGAAGCTCCAATAAATGGGTTGCACTTTATAGACGAGTTACAAGGTCAAGGAATACAATTGAAAATGATGAAAAATGACTTGCCCGAGGTAAAATCGAAAACAAGGCCATCAAGCAAGAGCTGGGAAATCTTTAATAGCTCGGAATCACAGTCGTTGCATGAAGTCGTCTCGTCCCAAGATTATCCCGAGTTGTGAAAAGGAGATTTGTGTGGATTACATGCTTGTTGCGAGTAGGTTCGCTCTTACAGGTGGACGACAGAGATAACTGCGCACGAGATAAAAGTTTTTTAGGCGACGTTGCATGGAAAAAATATTAATAATATTGAAAGTTGCATTTTTTGTATAAAAAAAAGCTTTGGCCTTGATTGATTGAAATTTATTTCGGAAATGCAGGAAAAAGAATTACAAAAAAGGTCAACTTACGATTGTTATTATTAGGCTAATTAATAAACCTCAGGGAGGAGATGCCAAAGATGCACCATCGTTGAATGCCTACAACCTTAAAAAACGTAATAAAATAAAAACAAAATTTAAAAATCAAAAAATATTAATAATACTATTACGATAATAAAACTTGCAAATGAATAGAAAAAACGAAAACAAGCTGCTAATACAACGGCTAAAAAAAGAGCACTCTACCAAAACACATTTCTTAAAGAATGCAACATTAAGCTGTTGATGTCAATTACATTCAAAAATACTACTACGCAAAGTAGAGTAGTTCATAAAAGCCAGTTATTCAACGCAATGGGAGGAGAAAAGAAGAGCAAGGTTATACGATTTTTTGTCGAGGTTAGCAGCCGATTCAAAGCCTTTAAGTGAGAAACGTCTGGTATCCATCTTTTTACTGAGAAAGGGTATCTGGGTGTATATAAGTGTCGGGAAGAGTCTTAAGAGAAAAGTAAAGGTAAAAAATAATTGTAAAGAGAAAAGTAAAATTGCCTCTAGATTAATTCCTATATTTTCCATCGTTCTGAAGCGAAAAAAATAAAAAATTTTTCGGCTTTCTAATTGATTTTTTAGAGATATTGTGAGAACAATCGTGATTGGCGAATAAACATCGCAATGCGAAAGCAATTGACATTTATCGCTGCTTCTCGCGGGACCAAGTCATTAAGCCATACCACGAAATAAGTGCCGTGAAAAGTTGAAAATGTGACAAGAAGGCAACCTTCCCTGCTTCTAAATAATCGTTACGAGAAATAAAAGTGAAAACGAGGGACGATGCTGGACAGGGAGGTGGGAAAATAAATAATTACGGTTTTGCATCGCGCATCATAGCTGAAATGAAGGTAAATTTTAGAAATGAAATTACAGAAAATTTTCTTTTCTCATTTACGATGTTACTTTTAAAGAGTAGATGAGCGAGATTAATTTTTGACCCGACAGTTGAGCAAACGACAGTTGTTCAAAACGACAGTTCATCGAAACTGCATAAATGGGGGAATACGGAAAATATGGCATCACAGCTTCTCACAGTTGTACTCTGATATTTATAGATCGGATTTAAAATAAAAAAGAGATAGTTCAATTATAAAAACTTTCATAGTTGAATCAACTGTTGTTTTGATCAAATGTTGTGACACATAAGAAAACATGGTAGCAGCTTCTTAACACTTTTAGTGCCAAGGTGTTTTTGGGTAAAGATTTAAAATTTGCAAAAAATTTTTTTGGCCTATAATTTATTATCAAATATCACCACAATGGTGGAGACAAAGCTACTTTTGCAGATTTTTACTTTCTCAACTTTAGTGGCCCCATGGCACTTAGCGTTAAAGGACACGATCGATTGTAGATTAACAAAATAAAAAAGAAAACTGGATAAATTAAAAAAACAGTGCGTTGCTATACTGATCGTATTCATATTCTGATCCTTATCATAAGTTATCAACAGGTGGCGCAGTAAGTCACAAATGTGTTTTCGTTTAGCTAGGCATGTTAAGTAAGAAAAAACCACCAAAAAAAAACTTTACGTCAAAACAATATTAGAAAATAAACATAAAGAAGTAATTCTTATGACTTGGTACGAAATCTTTTGCTTTTGTAACTACTCCTTTTAAGCAAGAAGCGTTTCGTACCAATATGCTTTGCGATTTCACTAAAAATAAAACGCAATTAAAAAAGCATAATTTTTAATGAAGATTTGGTAAATGTGTCTTAGCACATGTATCAGGAAAAATATTAATTGTTTAAAGAAATAAGTTTTTTCAAAGAATAGTTTTACTGTATTTAAAAACAAAATTTTGTTTTCTGCTTTTAAAAAAAGTAGCTCGTTTTTAATTTTTATTCACTGTAATTAGGAAATCTAAATTGATTCGGACCTCAATGAGATAAGTATAACCAATTACATCAAGCCCCAACCGTTCATAAAAGTGTTTTTTTTTTTAGAGTATCCGAGTCTTGCAGCCGCTGCCTATAATCTGCCCAATTTTGATTTACGCCATAGCTACATCACACATGACGCCCACCCTACGTCACTTGCTAATTTAAAGATGACGAATTCTCGGCATAGTGCAAGTAAAAGCTTATTGTTTTAAATTCCTGTAAAGTGGGCCCCCCAAGCCACTTCGAACAATGTTACTACTACGTTGAAGCTGTTGTGTTTTGAAAACGAAAAAGTAACTATTATAATTGCTTCTTGTTCCTTGGGTGTTCATTGTAAAGTTGTCTGGAAATAGGTCAGGTCATAAAAGAAATGAAAATTGATAGTTGTGAAATACACGAGTGACTCTTAAAGCTTTTGTTTAGGTTCTTTTTACAACTATTTTGTAAATGAGCCGCTGTTATTTCAATTTATATTTAGCTGTTGCTTTTGTTTCAATACAAAAGCAGTTTGAAAAGTTGATAATAATAGAATTTCAAAAGGTCATTACAGAGGTTTGTAAGGTACTTTTATTTCTAAAAACGTTTTCTTTTAAGAGTATTTGTATGTGTTCGCGAGAAAATAAACCTACTGGGACTGTTTCAGTTTTTGTTGCAATATACGAGTATTGCTTTTTTCTTGAGATTTTAATTGTCACAACTAATGTTTACTTGCAATGTATTAATTCTAGTTGCATTATGACATACCTACATTCCTACTCAAATTCAAATACAAAAATGCAATTCTCTTTCATTTGTTTGCACCTTTTGTTAAAACTTTAATTTAAGATGTTTTTTAAATTCTACAGCCATAGAAATTGGCAGTTTGCTGGCGACGGTGACGGTTTCTACGAATAACACGACGGTAATTTTATTTTACCGCTCCCAAGCATATTCCTTATTGTCACTTGCAGTGGTGGTTTTAGTACAAGGCAAACTGGGCAGTCGCTTGCCACCACCCCCCCCCCCCCCTTGTCAATTAATGGATTACTTTTAAGGGTCGGCCTCACATCAACATAAGCATAATTTTTAAGGTCTTTGTGACACATAGCTGTAAATTATTGATCAACTTAAAGTCTTTCAACTAATATTACTTTAACGTTTTGTATTCAACCGTGTTTACATGTACGTTTTATTTGCTCACTAAAACTTAAGCAGTAGTGGTTCTAGTAACAGCAAATGCCCAAACTCTTTTTTTTAACAAAAGCTTTAATTTCGACAAACGTACCTATATAATTTTGATCATTAAGACAAATCCATTTTCCTGAGAAGCGATAACCTTTTTTAAAGAACACTCTAAAACTGGGAAAATATGTTTTCTTTTGCGCAGCATTAATTTTTGTACAAGATGTTATGTCCTTTTTCAGATGGGCCGCCTCTTTTTTTGCCGGGACCTCTCCGGTAGTTAACGCCAGCACTGGTCACTTGTGATTACTGAAAAACCATTTTTTGTTTGTGCTGGAAAATTTTTCATGTCAACCTATGTTCCTAAAAAATTTTTCATGCCGCAAAAGATTATTTAATACAAGTAAACGTAGGTACAGAAGTTATTTTTGTGAAAGCACGTTTTAAAATGACTGGTTCAACTTTATGTAAACTGGAAAAACTTGTTCACACAGATGCGATATAGTTTCCGCGAAATAGAAAGTATTTTTTTTCTTCTGATTTAGATATCTATTCAAGTTTTTCATTATTTTAAAAGCAAAAACAGATTTTGTAACTGAAGAAAAAGCAAATCCCTTAATTTTTTAAAAACTGTTAATTAGGAAAACATCTTGAGGTTATTTATATTGAAAAACAATTTATTATTTAAAAATCATGCAAAATTTAAAAAACATTTTTGTTTGTGTCATTTCTATACGCCAATGGTTGGCTTATTTTTTATTCGTTTACAAAAAGTTACTTATGTAAAGCATTTTATAAACTATTATAACCTCATCGGCACCAAGTCATGTCGGATGATGTAGCCTAAATCGCATCATAGACAAATAAATCTCAGCTTGCTCGTTTTGCACTCGTTTTCATTTTAATCCTTTAATTTCAAAAATTCTGCAAGTTATTTTCTACGAAACGTAAAAAAATAAAGTAAACAGGCCCAATTTGTCTTATACAGTTTACCAATAATATGTGGTAAAGACCAAAAACCTAAAGGAAATTTAATGGCTGAGAATTAATTGCTCGATATTGCCAAAGCTTATAGACGTTGATGTCTAAAAGACTGATACCGATTTGATCTAAAAAAGTTAATTTACAAAAAAATTTAAAAATTTTTTTTCTTTAGCCACAATGACATACTAAAAATGCCTAGACTACGGCCTAAACTCTAAACGAATTTTTAGAAAAGCTACTAAATTTTTCTATTAAGTTCAATCGATTGTATTTTTCGACTAATTTTTGGCAACTAATTTTGCATTTTTAAAATCTTGTTATTTTGTTAATTATTTTATTTTTTAATTTTCTATAAACAACTGATTAAAATTGCTGTAATTTTGATGAAGTACGTGATCATGACGTAATTTACTAACTAAAAAAGCAGATGAACGTACCGTGATCAAAAACAGCAGCGCAATGGAAGGCCAGTAGTAAATCATTTTGTTTTTGTTTGTCTTAGAATAGTCAGTAAAAGAACGTCGTATAGTTCCTTGAAAAATTAAAACCTCCTAAATTTTTTTGTTTTGACACGTTTTTTTTGTGAAATTATTCCTGACAAAACAGCAACTATATTTTTTGCAATTGCAGGCTTTTTAAAACGTAAACAAGTAAACGTTTAATTCTGTCAACAGCTGAAAAAAAGACGCAAACCAAGAAAGATTCCCTTTTTTCTTTTCCTTATTAAGTGTTTTTATTGTAAACAATATTTGAATTGCAAAGTTTATTTATAGCTTATTTTCAGTCACAGCAAACGTAAACACTGGCTTGTCGTCGCTTAACCGCAGCCGAGTCTCGCGTCTTTACACGTAATTCGCTTCGTTCCCATTCATGAACCGGATTCGTATCGTACGCTCCGCATCCGATTGGTCCGACTTCACACGACAATACGTCATATTTAGCATCAACAATGAACGCGACGTGGTCTTGGACGGTTCGAGTGCAACACGGAGTAGTGTTGTAGACTCATGATTAACGAAATGCTAAAAATGAAAAGCAGTCATTCGACTAATCAGCGTCGAGTCATTGAAAAAAGCCGTGGGTTGTTTCGAGCTGCGCCGACCTGATTTATCACTTATGACGTCATTGTTTTGCAAGCATCTAGTCATTGTTTTGCTTAAAGCAACGAAATTCGGCGAAATAAAAAGCGGAAAAAATACAATTTTGAAATCGATAAAAATTTGGAAGTTTGTAACAGGGAAATGCATGATGCGTATTCTCTACTTTGTATAGTGATTGTGTTGTTAAGATAAGTAAAATCACACCAATAGTTAATTAAAATGTACTATTAACATTTAGTAAAATTTACAAATTAACGAAAATAGAATAACTTAGTTTAGGAATTAATTATTCTCAAGTTATTTACATTAAGAATCTTCACTAAATTGAACTAAAAAGTATTTTGTATATATTTTTTCAATATGAAACCATATTAGATCAAAAAATTCATTCATCGCAAATCAAAGCGGGAAATAAGTGATACACAGTGATGGCCTTACAAAAGTAGGGTCCCGCTGCAAGAAAAATAAGGGGGCCACTTTTTAGTGTGCTAAGTTTTTTTCGTTCCAAAATAAAAAGATCTCTAAAAAAAGGTCATCACTTTTAATCATAGTCCAAGATCATCATTTTTATCCCGAAGGTATAGTGATTTTTAAAACAAACAAACAAAGAAAAGGTCATCACTTTCAATCGAGTACATTATACCTTCTTTCCTCCAAAAGTTAAGATGCAGACACAGGCAGGGGAGCCACCGTCATTGTGCTACTATGAATAGAGCAATATTTTGTTTAAGGGGGCTTTTTAACCTTTTTAACGTTAAAGCCCGGTGCAACCACGCCGTTCGCTCCGCATTAAAGGCATCATTGGTGATACATTCTATATTTCTCTTGCAACATTGTGATATATTACAAAAACCCAATGTAAATTTTTTATATCTTAAAAATATACGGTCGGTTTAGCACAGTTTTTAAACCAATGATCTGGATCAGTAATTTCCAAAAGGTACACCTCGAGATGTGACTATTAGTTTGGTAGCAAACTTGACACACGACCAACTAAATACCAAATTTTGAAAATGAATCGCCACACCTGTGCTCAATAGTTTATTTCGAAAGAACGGAGGTTATTTGAAAAATGAAACTGCAAGCACATTGCAGAACCATGTCATTGCAAGCATATCCAAACTACAAGTTTTTTCAAACCCTTTTTTCATCGAAGAATCAAACTTATTGCTAAATCATGTTGTACAAGTTTATTTGTCTACATTCTCAAAAAATCTAAAGAAATTTGCACAGAATATACGATTTATGCAAGTTGATTCCATAGTAGTAGAGTTACACCATTGTCACGATAAGTATACAGTCATCATCCGCTTCTTGTTTTATGTAACTACAAGTGTGACGTACTTTGTCGCGGCACAGTTTGATGATTTGTCAACAAAATCATGCTCATGACTGGTGCTCGACTTCTTTTGGAATATAAATGCTGGAGGTATCGGCTTGTTTTTTTTGTAACTAATAAAGTAAAGCTGATTTAAAGTACATCCAAATAGAAAAAACATTCTCTTGAGTTTGACCAGACAATGCACACTATAGAAACATATTCGTAACACTTATTGAAGATATTGAAGACTTAATCGTGGTTTTTCAGACGCTGAGCCACCGCAGTAATCAAAGCGGCGCCTTTTCCACTTCCGTCGAACGACAGCGCGAAGTTGACTTCGATTCCGGCGTCTTTGCACAAAAACTGAACTTTATCGTCCAATAAATTTTTAAAAGTCGGATGCTTTTTATAAACTGTTCCGTCGACTCCGACCGTGATTTTGGTTTTCTCGGGATAATTTTCTTTGATTTTATGGGCGATCGCAGCAATACCTTACAAACAAAAATTGATATGTTGAAGTCATTAAAACTTAACGTTTAATGATCTAGACCAGTGGTCCACAGAAAAAAATCAGATTTGTAACAAGTTCACCGGTTGAAAAACTCGAATCAATGAGAATCCGACAAACTTTGCATGAATTTTATAATCAAAGTAATTGTAAAAGCTTTTTTTGGGTTTTCTTAATTATTGAGCAATTTTTAATCTTTTGACATAAAAAGACAGAAATTTTAAAAGCGAAGACTTTTATCTTTTTTTTTTAGTCTCCATACTAGCTTTTTTTCTGACTTTGCATTAGTGGTCCGCCAAATAACAAATTACACATTAGTGGTCCATAAAGTTCAAAGGGTTGGCGACCACTGGTCTAGACTTTTTATCATTATATCTACCTGTGATTAACTTTTGATCTGTTCTATTTTAAAATATTATTGCAAACTGTAAAGAAGCAAGAGTAGTGAAGAATAATATTTTCTTTATACTTTTTATCTTTAAAACTTATTTAATAAGCAGCCCGAAAATGACGCATCTGAATATATGAAACCTTTAATTAGATACAGTACAACAAAAAATGCTTAAGAATATAGAACGCCATGCAGGTCGGCGTTCGGTATAAAAGCAGCGTAGATGAATAACAAGAATTGTCTTTTGATGGTGACTTTGATCTGATGGACGTGACTTCAATTTGACTCCTATTTCGTTATGTTGTTGTGGCTTATGTAGAGACACTCACCGTCACTGTTCTTTGTTTAGTGGTTTCAACAAGTTGCACTAAATTGCAACCATATATAAAACCTTAAAATCAAACAAAAAAACTTTAAACGCAGCACAATATCATGCATTTCCGAAAGCGGGTCTGCATATTTGCTCGACGGTCGCTCTAAGTTTAACGTTTCCATTGAAAGAACACAGGTCTTTGTCCGAAAGTTGAAAAAAATTTATTAGAAAGAAAAAAGCTGTTGACGAAGCTTCTATTAGGAAAAAATATGATGACTAAAAAACGATTTTGTGAGTTACATTTAACACGTAAACTTCCTTTCGTGCTGCAAAGTACAACAAAGCGCTTGACGACGAAAACGAAGTTGCACACTTAGAATAATAAAAAAAATCACCTGAATTGAAAGAATTTTTTTCTAAACGAAGCCAACTTACCAGCGGCACAAAAGTAAGCAGCTCTCGTTGATACCGCTCGACACACGCGACTTATGATCTCGCAGTCCGCCTTCATTGCACTAATGTTGATATTTGCCAGAAGATTTTGCACTGCTGTCATGCCGTAAGCTACCTTACTAAAAAAAGACGTGAGTTGTTCAATGTTTTAAAAATTAAGTTAGAAAATTAGTGTTTAAAAATAAATTTTAGATCCAAAACGATTGTCTGGTGCGGTTTTTTTTAATTTGAAGCGGTAACTTTTTAGGTTCTCGATTTGAAGTGATCAGTTTTTTGTGGTCTCCGCTTTACTTTCGAAAATGATAAAACCGGAAACTGGAATGCAAAAAGGAAATTTTTATATTTGTTAAAAAACGTTAAAAATTCCGGTATCTTTTTTTTCCGAAAATCATCTCGATTTTTGTTAATGCGTAAAGAACACCTGGAAAAATGTTTTTATAAGTCGATTATTGAGATTGATAAACCCGAAAATAAGCCTTTTTACCCTTTGATTGTAAAACCTTTACTTCACTCTTATTAAAATTTTCGAAATCGCGTTAATCTATATTTTAGACATCCATCGCTTCAAATTAGGACGAACAATATTTGATTCCTTGTGAGAATAATCATAGCGTACATTTTTTACTTAATTTCTTAAAAACCAACTTTTTAAAAATTTAACTTAAATAAAATTTGAATTAGAACCATACTTTTCAATTTTTGAAACATAAGCTGTTTGAAAAAAACCGGGTTTTGAAAGGACAGACAAAGCCTCCTTCTGTCCTTGCAGAAGCATTTCGCTCTTTGCAAGCTTGCACAGGATCAATCTGACAATTTCGCCCATGTACATTCCACTGATCATTTTCTCATATCTATAAACATGTCAGCCTTTAGTGTTAAAATTTTTGAAAGTTCAAAAAAGGGTTTTCGGCCGTCTGTCTCTTACTTCATTTAACTTTAGTGTTACGGCTGTCAATCTATAGGCTTATCGATCTTCCACTGACTCAATTTTTTGAATTTAATTTAGAGCTTTTATTTTATGAGTAACAAATATATGATGGGTTATGATAAAAACAGTTTTAATCAACCATTAACATTAAAAGCGTAAAAAACAAGTGATAGTTTTTGCTATAAATATATAATCTTTGATTTTATTCAATTAAGAAAGTCTGAATAGCACCAAAAAATGTTTCAAGAAAAAAAGAAAGAAAAGAAAAGAATACTTCAAAAAGAAAAGAATACTTTCTTTTGTTTTCCTTTGTTTAGTGAACTTTTGTCAACTTCTTCGTCATACTCAGTTCGGAACTCATCAAGAGCTCCGTCGTCTCCGAACGCACCCCACTCCATATTGATGCACATCTCTCCGCTATTATCCTCGATCAGCTCAATGTTGGATTTCTTTTCCATGTAGCAAGCATTCGAACCGGTTCCTTAAAAAATTCTGTTGCGGTCTGACATGAATTTGGCATAAATCTATATATATTTATAGAAATTTTTTTGTTATCCTCGCTTTATTCGTCGAAGCGTGTCACTGTTTCGCGGTGCCTGACTCGGCGACAATGCGCCTGATGGACAACGCAGCGACAATTGTGTAACGCTGTCGCGGTCGTGGCGAGCCATCCGAAAACTGTGTCAGATATAACTCACCGGAGAATCCCACCCAATTCTTCTGGGTGGGGCGAGATTCTCATTACTAGGAAAAATAAATTACACGATTATGTTGCTCCATAATTTTTAAATTACTGTAATTCTTCGAATAGATTGCCCGCATTCTGTTTTTGTTTTATCGCAAATTTGTGCACAAGGGCGCATTTTAATCAAGGAAACACGGCAACATGTTTTACCAAATTTATACATCCAAAGTGAAGCAGATTTCTTGGTTTGAATACGTCTCTGGACAAAAAGTTTATAAAAGAGAAAAAATTTTTGTTGTGCTTCAGAATAAAAAGAATAAACTTGAAGTAAACTATATTTTCATTGAGCATCGAGCGAGATTCGGCTAACTCGGAAAATTTAAACTTTTGATAATATGGATATAAGCACAAGTTGCTTTATTAAGCAGACAGAGATAGAAACTAATATAGTTTTACTGTGGACAAAATAACGGCTACAAAAAAAGATGAACAGATGGAAATTTTGTAAAACATCAACTATTTTTCTTGACGCTAAGTATGTAATACAAGATATCGTAATTCATAAATAAACATAACTGACTAAATAAGACCCAAAACTTTGTCGTTTAAATCAGTGCTTCTCAACCAGTGGGCTGGAAAGGTCTTTTAGGTGGGCCGTATACTTTTTACTGAGCCACTACAATTTAAAAGGTGCAAACCTAAGATAAAAGAAGCCTTTTTTTAGTCTACACTTATGTAGACAAAAATGAAACCCGATAGAGAATTGAAACCTTATTTTGGTGGCTTTTAACCAAATATGCCATCCTAAATTTAGTTTGCGAGGCTTTATTTTTTTTAAACCTTACGCATGAAATAATAGTGGAGACTGCAATTTGCTAAAGAGATAGTATTGGCGATTTTTGAAATAAATTTTGTGTATTTGGGAACCTTTTTGTGAAACGTTTTGGCAATACTGATCCCGATTAAATAATCCTTTTCAATCTACACCAAAAGACTTTCTCGGCTCCGGGTCGAGCAGCCCCGCTTTGCATGTAGTAATTGTGGGCCGCAACAATGGCGTCATAAAGTTATCGGGCCTCGATGGTAAAAACGTTGAGAAGCATTGGTTTAGACAACGTATCGCGGCGTTTTGAAATTCCAACACTTTATTTACCAACAATGAGACCGACACAGCACTCGGGATTGTCAAAAGCACAAGACATCATTGTTCCGACGGTGTCGTTCACCACCGCGATTATGTTAACCTTGATATCCTTCAAAAAATATGCGTGTTAAAAATTCGTTCTTGTAATGTTTTTCGGCGATTTATGAGTGTGGCTGTTATCATTTTAAAGATTCCAGGTAATGAAGAGTTTTGTAAAATTTGAAACTTTAATGCAGTGATTTTTAACCGGTGTGTCGCGAAAAATTTTGGAAAAAAAACATTTATGGACGTCGAATTCTGCGGTTTTTGTATGTGAGATTCGGAGGGAAAGAAAAAGCGTGAGTTCAGGTGGAAACCTTTTTTCTTAGAGATCACCATGATTTTGGGACGAAAATTGAGAAACCATTGAGAATGTTTCAGTGAAGACCTTTTTATTATTAACCAATGGGTGTGCCGCGAAACTTTAAATAGTTGAATAGTGTGTCGCCATATAAAAAAGCACTGCTTTAATGTAATGTGTAGATCCTGCCAAATAAAACTATTTTTTCACAAGAATTTATGGTGAATACAAATAAGATTTTATTGCTTCAAGATGAGAAAGCTGTTCAAAGATTTAAATCGATTTAAGAACATGTGTCCACCACACATGGCAAATGTCAAAAAAACACTTTATTTATTTATTATTCACGTAACATATCTAGCACATTTAACAACAGAAAAAAGGCGACTTAAAAAAATTTGTTTTTACATGATTATCGATAGATTGAGACAAACAAGAAATCTTTTACGCACAACAAATTAATTGAGAAATTTTTTTTTTGTAATCTGTTTTTCCAAAACATTAAAAAAACAGGTTATTACTAATTCAACAGTATTTCCATATTACGAATTTGCCTAAAGGCAATAAAATTTTATTTCTGGTTCTTTGTCAAGAAGCACAGTAGAAAACAACAATAACAACAAAATAGAAATTTAATGTGGTGCATCTCAACCAGTAGTTCGCGAAGCTCTTTTAGGTGGGCCGTGCACTTTTTACAGAAACATTCTATTTTGGCAGGAGGAAAGAGCAGCTATTTTATTTTGATTAATTTTTATCATCAGTTAAAACTGACGCTAGTTTTTTTTTAATTTAAATGAAGCCCTTTTCTAAGGTTTTTCCTTCGTTATGCAAGAAAAACATTAATATTTGTATAATTAAAGTGAAGACGTTTTCTTGTCTTCACTTTTTTTCCAATTGACGAGAAGACGCACTGCTGGGCCCAACAGTTGTTTTCCAAATTTTTTAGTCTGCGATGTTAAAAAGGTTGAGAGAGAGAGAGGTATTTTTATTTGATTGTTACACGTAAAAAGATGCCACACAAACACGTAAATAATGAAACAAAATAAAGTGAAATAAAACAATAAAAAATGAAACAATGTTTTCGCGTCAAATCAGAAGACTGCGAAGTGACCAATTACGGTCTTCGGGTCAAGCAGCCACCTTAAAGAAAAATGAAGTTCTTATTATAATTTAATGGTATATTATGTAATTGGCATGAAGGTATGAAGCGAACTGAGTAAAATAAAAAGAAAAAAAAATAAATAAATAAATAAAAAAATAAAATAAATTTAGGGTCATTAATAAAATATGAAAACAAAATTAATATTGTAACAATAATTGCTTCTGAGAAGCAATGATTTAATAAAAGCTGTTGTATTCAAGAATTTATATGAGCGAGAAACCTTGAAAAATATTTTAGAATTTGGTAATAATCAAAAAGTTGGTTGGTTGTTGATCTCGGAGAATTACATCTAAAATTATATTGGCCTCGATGCCAACGTAAAGTAACTTGTTCAGTTTAACCAAAAAATATGTTCTTATTGATGAGTTTACGTCAAAAATAATGTTGGCTTGGGTGCCAACGTATCGTTCTCTAGTTCAGAAAGTCTGTCTTCTGCGTGAAAGAAATCTTCTAGAGAGTTTGTTGGATGATTCTCTCCAATCCTACCTCCTAGCTATGATTTGCCAAATCACAATTTGAAATAAAATATAAACTTTACTCAAATGCTATCAGTCAAATCAAAAGTCCACAGAGCCAAGGATTTTCGATGAAAATTTTCTCCAATCAACCAAATTTGAATCTATAATACCGACTGTACTATAATTAACAACGAAGGAGTTTACCGGGCGATTAAACGACTTGAATGCCCTCTATAAAATAACGTAAGACGGCCTTTGCGAAGGACTTGATCTAATTGAGTTTCTATCTGTGCCCTCTAAAGTTACAGAGGCAAGTGATTATACAGTAGAGCTCACAAATAAACACGGAGTGATTGACAATAAAGCATTTAGTGACGTAGCACGTGGTTGTGCCGGTTAACAATGAAGGAAAGAAGAATGAAAAAAGTTATTGCATTTCGCAATGTTGCAAACAATGCTTACCAATTAGTTTGCAAAGCGCTACAAAAAAAAACTGTAAAGCGAACACAACGAGACTTCAACGAAAAATAGCACGATTCCTAATTAAATTTCAATGGTCCGAGCCCGAACAAAAGATAATGACTTTTTTACAAACAATAACCAACTACCAAATTACAGCTTCAAGGGCCAATTGCGAAACAACATTGGTTAATCGTAAATTTTTTGTTGGAAATAAAGCGGTTATTGAAAATTCTAAACTCTTATTGAGATCTACGTATTTTCAGTTAACAAGCAATCTACATCATATAAAATATAATAAATTTATAAACAAAGATATTGAAAAAATGAAAACTATACGCAATACTTTAGTTAATGAATATTTTTCTGCAACTTACTCCACGTCGATCAATTGCTTCTCGCAATAACTGGGCAACATCTTTGCCAACAACTTGTGAGGCAGTAAAGCCTTTAGTCCAAGTCAATAGCATGGCCTATAAACAGACCTCAACAATGAATTTATAACTTTTACTACTAAAAAGATATAGCTATTTCAATACACACGTGCATTTATCATAATTATAACAATAATTATTTTTGTACATTTTTTAAAACAAAATTGGTAAAGTAATTAGTAATAATTTGAAGCTTTGAAAAGTTTGTATAATCATATAAACTGGGTGATTTATTAGTGCATAGCTTTTAGCTAATACAGACTATTATATTGATTAGTGTTATCTGAATGCGACTTCTTTTACAAAATATTTTGCTGTAAAGACCTAATCAAACAGCTATTGCTTGACTTACAAGATCTATCAACTACCTAACCGATAGTGATGCGAATTTTTGTTAAGATTATATTAACAGTTTGGCTAATAAATTTCGAAGCATTCAAAGCAGAAAGAGTTAAGTAGACTTACATAAGATAATGAAATTGAAATAACGGCCCAGGTTTTCAGAAGAAGCCATAAGCGTTTTTTTCAATTACGCCATTTTAAATGTTAAAATTAAATTCGAGTTAAAAGCTTTTCATGAATACAAATAAAATTCAAATATATTTTTTGAGTTTATGTTCAAGTTCATCAATTATTATTTTTTCGCGTTTTTCTGATTTCGTACCATCAGCGGTGCAGTTATTGAAAATTTAAATTAAAAAGGTAATCATAAAATTTTATCGACTCACTGAAGAAAGATCAGTTTGTTTGCAAGGAAAAGAAAACGTGAATCCGACCGGCACTTTTTCACCGCTAAATTTTACTCCTTTCATAAATTCTGACATGCACAATGCAATGTGATCGAATAACTATAACAAAAAAGTACAGTTATAATCGATAACCTTTTTGCTAACTTCTCAGAACTTTCACAATATTCAGTCGTGAGAAGACTTTTACAAAGATTTACTTACCTTCGTACCTTTGCCAGTAATGACATTTTGGGGCATTTGGAAAATTTGACTATCCATTTCTACACTTGAATGTGATTTGTCGGGGTTACGAATGATGTTTACCAATAAGACTCTAAAATTTGTTCCACCAAGATCAAGAGCAATAAACGATCCCTCTTCTGCATTATTAATATTAGTTGTTATCATTTAACAAACAAACAAAAATTTTTTAACTACCATAACCTACCGCTACCATCAGGTAATGATTCGACAAAAGAAGGAATCATTTTTACGGCAGCTTGAGGATTTGTTTCTTTCTTTAAGCCTTTTTTCATTTCAGACAACATCTTTTTCATAACTTTCTCCAATTGCTTATCGTCAATAATCAGTATCTTCTCAAATTCTTTAATCTAAAAAACACAACCATTCGAAACAGTTATTGCTCTGAAAATATATGGAAAAATGTGAGTAAAGATTAAAAATCATTTTTTCGGATGTACATCTTTTATCTAAGATTAATGATATAAAAGAAAAAACTTTTTTTTATTCCAATCTACTTTTGATTAAAGAAAAAGGAATGGTTTAACAGTTGCACGATGCTTTTGCTTAAAAGTGGGAGTGCTTTTTTAGTCCGTCACGTGAGCGTCATCAAATTAATTTTCATGGCATAATGTCTCAGTGGTGATGTAATCTTATGAGTTTAACATTACTTTTGTTAGGGAATGGGAACATTTTTAAAAATACAACTTGTCAATAACAGGCATTTTGATTTCGAAACAAAAAATGATTTAAGGTGCTAGTTATCTTAGCGGATAAAACTACTACAGTAGAAGATCATTAAAAGCAACGTAATTTTTCGTATAATCTCAACTTCATGCATTGGTAGACATTACTGAATATTCAAAAAAGATCTATAATTTCTTAGATAGAACATACCTTTGCATCGACATCCGTTGGCAATTCACTGAGACTGCTCATTCGAAATTGCCTATTTCTCGACATAATCTTGCTTATTTTTTGTTTTAAGAATCACAAAAAAAGTTTTAAACTGAAAAACACAAATTGCAAAAGATAATGATAGAAAAAAATGCACTTTTTTATTTCATCAAATATTTTAAAGTTAGACGGTCAATACGTGAGCAGTTTGAGCTCACAGAGCTACCGCCTCCGTCAAAATTCAAAAATGACAAAAATGCTTAAAATAAAGATTTTTTGCTCATTTTGTCAGTAAAAGTCTAATAGAAACTCAAAAAATAATTGTAAATGCGAACAAAATCGTCCCGCCACTAACAAGACATTACCTAAAAATATAATTATAAGATAACCACAAAAATTTACGTAAAAACATGATTTTAAGAACACTACTGCAAACCACATACTGGAACAAGTCATTCAAAATTTTTAATATTTTAATAATATTCAATTATCAAAGAAACTAATTTCGTAAAACCCTTAGAGCAGGGGTGGCCAAACTACGGCCCGCCAATACACTCAATCCGGCCGCCGCTGACATTTCACAATTTTTTTAAACAGGCTCTTTTTTCACTACGATCACTGAAGCAAAGCGTGTTCTGTCCAGTAAGTGTGTTGTGACCAGCTACTGCTTGCAGAGGAGCTACATTTCTATAGCATATACTAATACTATAATCTAAGTGAAGACCTTTTTTTTTTTTAGAGATCACAACGATTCTGGGAGAAATATAGCGAAATTTGAAATCAAATCGAAGTGAAGACCTTTTTTTTTAGAGATCGTTCTTGGCCCTCGGTCACTTTCACATTATCAATCTGGCCCTCCTGGAAAAAAGTTTGGACTCCCCTGCCTTAGAGTGATGATCAAAAAAAGGTAACACATTGTAATAAGTCGCAGTATATTGTCCAGACATAACTATATAGTTGTATGAGAGCACATACTAGAAATTCTTTAATTTTTGGCTGTACATGTATACAAAGAGAAAACATGATTGGAAACGCAGATAAAAAAACAGCACACATATTTTAATCGTTGAAAACGTAGTCTAGATTCAATAGTCTAGATTCAATAACACTTTATCAAAACTGTTGTATATTTATGTTTAGAACTTTTAAAATCCTACAAAGTTTTGCTATTACAGCTGAGGTAAAATTGCAGCGAAAAAAATAAAACCATCAGTTTTTAAAAAACATACTTCATGATCGCTTTATTCTAAAATAATCCCAACTGCTACTTCATTTAATAAGAAGCGAACTCAACATTTAGTTAAAAACTTAAAAAAGTATGTACAGTATTGCAAATCAAATTTAGTCAATTTCGGAAAGACTAATGAAAATTAAAAACAGTTTTGAATACACAAAAATTACTTCTATTAAAATAGAAATACCTACTAAGTGATCAATAAATGCCTTAAAATTTTTTAAAACTAACTCTCCCTTCCGATTTAAATAAAACTAAACAAAAGCAAATTAGCTTAAAGTCCCACTGACAATTACAATTTCACAACTAAACGAATAAGATGTTCAAAACGAAGTTTCAAAGCTTTGACAATTATATTGATAAACACGCAATATTAAGAAAGTAGGCTCTGTTTAATTTAAGTAACCATTTAATTCTTGACTATTTCAAAATTTTTGCGACTATAGCTGTATCTTCACATCATCAGTAGCCTTATTTCAAAAACAAATGATTTTTAGGGCAACTTAGTTAAATTTTTTTTTTTTTGGTGTTCTGTTTATACACTGCATTTTAAAGACTTATTTATAGAACATAAATCGTTCTTATTTTTTGTTGATTCTTGATTGATTTTCGGTTTTTTATGGGATAAGCGAAATTGTTCGTCACAAATCGATATGTTTATAAATAATTAAAATGATTCGTTCAAATTTGAAAGGAAGAGTTCATCAGTTACGTAAAACAAGAATGAAGCTTACAGATTAAAAGCGGGCGAGGAAAAATCAAGCGGTAAATGTAGCGAAAAATTCCGTTTCCGCTTGCTTTTTCCGCCACCTCTTTCAGTCCAAACCGAGCTAAAAGTTGAATCATTTCGACTTTAATTTCAGGTAAGTGTTAAAACAAAAATAAAGCATTGCTGTAGGACCAAGTAGCCTATTCCTTCTAAGTCTAAGAAAACTGTGTACTGCACAATATTTTTTTCGGCGAGCATGAATGAAGCTCGCCAGGAAATTTTCACCATTTGCAAAATAAATTTGCCTTATAAATATAAGCGAAGACCTTTTTTTTCCGTCTTCATTTTAATTACAGGGTGTCCCACAAAAAAGTTTATTTTTAAAATTTTTATAACGCAAAAACTTGTAAAGATAAAGCAATGAAAGTTTCACCGTGCATAAATAATGTGTTGGAGATTTGTTTGCCATCAAAATCGTCGTTATCCATTTTACTTAGCTGATGTTACTGGAGCATAAAAATAGTCATATATTTTGATGATGCTGCTTAAATAACATGCTCAATGTGATCGCCATGGCGCAGAAGGCATTCCCTTACTCTCACAGCAAAATTCTGAATTACTGCTTTGCATGTGTCAGCGGAAATGGCTCTCATGAACGTAGTTATTTCTTGTTTAAGTTCGGAAATAGAGGTAGGCTTATTTTTATAGACATTATCTTTTGCGTAGCCCCACAGAAAAAAGTCCAGTGGGCTAAGGTCAGGAGAGTGTGGAGCCCAGATGTGGGAAGCTTTCAAGGAAATCAGCCTGTCTTCAAATTTTTCAGACAATAATTTTCGTGTTTCCACTGCAGTGTGAGGTGTTGCCCCATCTTGCTGAAACCATAATTTTTTCAAGTCAAAGCGACGACCACGAAGACAAGCAGTAAACTTTTTGATGACGTGGCGATAGTTTTCTTGATTAACCGTCACCGCATTCTCAGCATTGTCTTCAAACCAGTAAGGCCCGATGATTCCGTCAGAGCTAAGCGCACACCAAGCTGTGCACTTCCTGCTGTGGAGTGATTTGGTGGTAACAACGTTTGGAGGTTCAGTGCCCAAATAGAACTTTACTATTTTTGATCGCTGCTCAATTGTGAAAGGCATGATTAAGATAAAGGCTTCAAAATTTCAGGTATAAAACTCCTATTACCATAGAATAAAACCTGAAAAAATAAAAGAGTCAAATGCTCTAAAACAAAAGTAGTTAAAAATTAAAAAATAAACTTTTTTGTGGGACACCCTGTATAAGCGAGAGTGATTTTTTCGAATTAAGCTCCACAGCAACTAAATTGTATATCTCAAATTTAATTGAAGATCCCCTCCACAAAAAATCTTCGCTTTTATTTATGAAGCAAATTTATCTCGCAAATCAACGAAAGAAATGGTTTATTACAACTCCAAAATAAGGCAAGACAGCCAAGGCCTTTTAGGCTGTATAAAAATAAGCATTTTTTACTTTTAAGATTGATATATTTTTAATGCGAAAGACCGATATTTTATTGTGTAAATGGTCTCATCGCACTACGCATTACGTACCTTAGAAGAGACATTGCTGTGGATGGATAGATATTTGCAAAAAAGAAATCAAAATACAGTAGGTGATAGGTTTTGTATTTGTTTGGATTTACGTTTACCGTTGATCCGATTTCTTAATACCATTATCCTTTACAAGTAGAAAAAAGCTTTGTAAAAGCCTAGCTTGTAGCCTAGCTCATTGGTCGGCAACCCGCCGGTCTAGAGTCTTTTAATCTCTCTGCTGCATCCTCGACCTTCACCGTAAACCCTTTTAAGTTTAAAACACTCTGTTGGGGTCTTCCTCAGTTTCACCAAAAACTTCAAGTTAATTCGTTATTCCATTCTTGAGCTACTACCATTTTGTAACAACCAACAGCACGGAGTACAAACAAACACGACACAAAGTAACAAAATTGTGACAAAGACAACCAACACTATGTTACATAAAAGCCTAAAACACAAAAACGGAATGACTTACGTTAAAGAAATTGCAACACAATAGAACTAAGAACACTGTTAAAAAAACTGCTGCGAGTTCTTTGATCATTGCAGTCGGCGTTTTTGATGTTTGCGGAATTTTGCAACTTTTCTTTTGATGTTTTTTAACAGTGACGTTGTGTGTTCAGGGTGAGAAGTAGCTTGCCAATTGGGATTGTGCCAAGAGCATGGTTGATACAAACGGTTTCTTTTTTGTCACACCTTGTATTTATAAAAACTTTTAAAAAATTTTAGTCTGTCTTAAAACTGCAGCGTTTCATTGTTTACGGTAAGAAAGGCAGTTTTTAAATTCGAATAACAAAATTTTTTCCAATAATTTTTGTTAGAATGCCTACAATTGCGGTGCAAGTACCAATTTGTAAACTTAAACATTAACTAATAAGTTTATAGATATTTTTTTAAAAAGTCCCATGTGGGGATCATGGTGCAAAGAGGGTATAAACGCTTCATTTATAGTTGTTATTGAAAAACATGCGACGTAATTATGCTATCAAAGTCGCTGTACGTCGCTGCAGCGCAGCAATATTAGAAACCACATACCTTAAAAATTTTTGTTTTTATTCCAAGTTTACTTTTCTATTCAAGTTGTGCTCAAGAGCACCGGAAATGGGGAAGCGGGGGGTAAATTCTCCCTTGCTCTCAAAGATGGTTGAAGGGGGAAGCAGGGGGGACAAATTTACTTTTTTGAAAATAGGAGGGTACAGGTGGGCAGATACACAAGTATTGGGTTAGATTTGTCCCTAAAGTCTTAGAAATTTGATGAAAATATCAGATCGAATAAAGGTGAAGATTTTTATTTTGGTTCTTGTCTACACTTTAAATTTTGGGCAAAAATCCAGTTTTTTGGACGGTAATTGAAAATGATGACCTTTTTTAGAAATCACTAGATTTTTGTGCTGAAAACGGTCACGATGACGAAAGGTGCTTTTTTAAAAAATCAGGGTTGCCAAAATTTGCTTTGCTGGGAGTACCCTTTCAACAAATAAGTGCTCTTTGCCCCCCCCCGGCAAAAAAAATTCGGCGCCCCTAAGTGTGCTAATAATCAACTGTTCTAATTTTGCTTGATTTTTTCAATAAATGACTATTAGGTAATTTTGAATATATTTGTATGTTTTCATAGTCAAATGCAACGTAATGTTCAGTTTTATATTAAAGGCCCGTTTCCACTACGAGCGTGGAAAAGAGCATTCTTTGTTTGTTGTTCGTTGCATTCTTTGTTTATTGATTTTTTTTGCGCTCGCTTCAATTTTAACCGCTTGCTTCAATCGAAGATCAATAAAAGAAACAAAGAATGCTCTTTTCCAGCTCGTAGTGGAAACGGGCCTTAAACATAAAGTAATTGAGGTTGCCGACCCCTGGCCAAGCTGAAACGTTATCTCGAAACTAATAATTGCCCAACCTATTAAAAACAAGAACTAGAATAATTTTGTTCGCCTCAAAATATCAAAAACAACTGAATTTTAAGAGAGGAACAACAAAAATATCAAAGCAAGCTCTCAAAAACAGCTTGGTTTGAACTTTTAATTTCCACAACTTATTTTTGTGAGTCAAGCTTTTCAACCCTGACAGCTATAGAAGTTTAAAAAAGAAAAAAGTTAAGAGTTGTTGAGAAAGAGCTGTGCCTTTGTCTTTCATCAGTTATCGCCCTAATAACAAATTTATGCTCTTCAAAACAGCTCCAAATATCACACCAAAATAACTGAAATGAGTGAAAAAATTGTGACTGAGTTTATTGTTTTTATGTAACCTGACTTACATTTTGTTAAATTTTTTTGCTGTTTCGCTAAGTTTTTTAAAACCAAAAAGTGTTCCTGTTTTTGAAAAAAGGTCGAAAAACACTGGTTTATTCAACTAAATACTAATACAACACCAACCTAACCACATCTAGATTTTACCGACTCATATCTGAACATGAAGCATATTTACGACAACAGTGACAAATGACATGCCAGAAGCTACTATTTAAGTGTGCTGATTGTATTCATATGTTTAGCAAATTACTGTAATTATTTTCTTTTCAAAACCACTAACAAATTTTTAAAATGCACCATAGCTTATCTTAAGTAGGCCATGAATGCACGTACATTAAATTATTTACCTCAATTTTCTTCACTAGGCAATTCGAAACGAACTATCTTTGCAAGCACTGACAATAATACAATCTCATCGTAAAACGAAAATAACTAACCACATTTATGGCGAAGATACCGATATCTATAAGATTAATGACACTTTTAAGTGCCGAAATCACCCAACCGTTGAGCCTGCGATTATTTAAAGAATATCGTAAAAGAGCCACTCAAGAAATGACTTGTCATTTTGACTATAAAACAAATTTGCTCTGTTACGATACTTACGGCTCGCTTCCACTACGAACATGGAATGGAGTATTCTTTGTTTCTTTTATTGATTTTTTTGCTTCGCTTAGCGCTTAAAGCCCGTTTCCACTACGAGCGTGGAAAAGAGCATTCTTTGTTTCTTTTATTGATCTTCAATTGAAGAGAGCGGTTAAAATTGAAGTGAGCGCAAAAAAAAATCAATAAAACAAACAAAGAATGCTCTTTTCCACGCTCCTAGTGGAAACCGGCCTTTGAAGGCTCGTTTCCACTACGAGCGTGTAATGGAGTATTCTTTATTTCTTTTATTGATCTTTTCGCGCTTAAAATCTGAATGAGCGCTAAGCGAAGCAAAAAAATCAATAAAACAAACAAAGAATACTCTATTCCACGCTCGTAGTGGAAACAAGCCTTTGCTGTAACCTATTTATTACACGAATTAAGTTGACCAACATAGTCAAACTAATGGCTGGGTCAAAATGGAAAGCTTCAAAATTAGTCTTCATGCGAATTGCTCTATTTTATTTTCAGTCATTGGTTGTTCTTTTGGATTGAAATAAAAAGAAATTACTACTACTACTACTACTACTACTACTACTACTACTACTACTAGTACTACTACTACTACTACTATTACTATTACTACTACTAAAAAATATCAGTTCTTGCTCATAAATGTAATCTTTTTAATTGTTTAAATTTAGTTTTGAATTAATTATCATTTTGATTTCAAAATGAGTAGACGAATTGGTTTTGCTTGGTGCCACCAAATCTGATCTCCAGTGTTTGTTTGATAATTTTCCAGCTGCATGTACTGTATTATCAAGACTGTGTTATAATTCGCACACCGTACCACGACGAAGGCATCTCAATATTTTTAGAAAACATGGCTGGTATTTTTCGCTTGATGAAGCCAATGTTGCTAGATAGTGTAGAACGGGGTTTCTAAACTGTGGGTCCATAGCGACCTATCTAGGGGGTCCAAAGGATTTTTTATAAAAAAATAATTTGTTATTTACATCAGGCATGTCAAACTTACGGCCCACGAACTCTTTGGATAAATTCTTTAATTGGATACTCAATTTGAAATCAAGATAATAATTAATTCAAAACTAAATTTAAATAATTTAAACGACTACATTTATGAGCAAGAACTTATATTTTTTGGTAGTAGTAGTAGTAGTTTCTTTTTATTTCAATCCAAAAGAACAACCAATGACTGAAACAAAATAGAGCAAAAGTTGCGAATAAGAAAATGACAACTAAACAATATACGTTATGAGATGCACAAGAGAATCGTTTATTCAAGCGAAAGCTTTTTTTTTGGTCGTAACTTTGATTTTTACGTAAAATTAAAAAGAAAAACCGAGATCACCCAAACAATTTAAATGAAGACTTCTTTTTGGCTTTCACTTTCTTTTCTAGCCGGATTGTCGCCAGCGGAAAATTTTTACGCTAAAATTTTAGACGATCGTAAAAATTTGCCAATAATAACCGCGCATTACCCAAAAAGTTTTACTTTTTTCCAACCGTCAAATGAAGAAAAAAAAGTCATCAATTAAAGTTTAGGTAATAACTTTTTTTAGGGTTTTTCACGTGACATTTGCAAAAAATTTAAACTTGGGGTCCACTGAATTTTTGAAAATTAGCCTAGCAATCTACGTGTTTCAGCAAGTTTAGAAGCCCTGGTATACAACATTTTTATTCACGTCATAGTTAAGCACAACTGCTTTTGTAAGAAAGTAAAAGTCGTTATGACTTACTAGTAGGCCTTCATGAGGATCAAACATAACCGTACCTGGCGGGGGGTAGGGGGGGCAATTGCCCCTCCAAGTTTCCAAGATTTGGGCAAAATTCAATTTTTTCAGGCAATGACAAGAAAATATTTGGACAAAACCAGAATTTTTCGGGAAGCGGTATGAAAAATTTGGGCAAAATCAGGAATTTTAGGGCAGTGACAATGATCAACTGCAAAAAATAGTTTTCAAATTTAGGTGAGGACCTTTTTTTTTTTAGAGAATACCATAATTTTAGGACGAAATGTGGTCTTCGTCCGAGAATTTCAGACAATTTTTTTGTCCTATTTGTAAAGTATTAGAAAATCATGATTTGGGCAAAGGTCACAAAATTTGGGGCAAACCTTTATTGCCCCCGAATTTTTTGGCTGGTACGCCTATGGTTTCAAACATTAATCTAATTTTACACTAAGTTATAAGTAAGGCATAAATTACCTACAAACTTTATTTTATTTTAGTAGCGCCATATAATTTACATAATTAAAGATTTTTGTCAATACTAAACGAACAAAAACCTGCAGTATACGCTTGGCGTACGTTTATTTGTTTATTAAAATCATACACTCAATGTATAAGTATCGAATGCAATAAACAAACATACGTCTAAGCCGCAGGATATCTTTAAGATTAAACAAGAATTCCAGCACCTAGGCCAAGATTACCATTTAAAAAATGACGTCAATTTAAAAAAATTTAATTAAAAAAAACTGATCGATATTTACAATGGCAGATTTAAAACCTTAACAGTGATTTTAATAAATGCGGATTGCGCTGCTATCTGTGATCTGGCAAATAGAATTAAGGCCCGTTTCCACTACGAGCGTGGAAAAAAGCATTTTTTGTTTGTTTTATTGCTTTTTTTTCGTAGTGGAAACGAGCCTTTACTGTTTAAAGGCCCGTTTCCACTACGAGCATGGAAGAGCATTCTTTGTTTGTTTTATTGATTTTTTTTGCGCTCGCTTCAATCGAAGATCAATAAAAGAAACAAAAAATGCTCTTTTCCACGCTCGTAGTGGAAACGGGCCTTAACGCTTTAAAAAATCTGACAATGCATTCGAGATTAGGTTGATGTTTTAGTTTTTCACAATGATAACAACAATAAACAATCTAGGACTTCGCAATTTCCGTTTTCATTCATAAACAAAATTTACTTTTTTCTTTTTCCGCTTCAGATCACGTTTAGTTTGTAAAACCCGTTTCCACTACAAGCGTGGAAAAAAGCCTTCTTTGTTTGTTTTATTGCTTCTTTTTGCGCTCGCTTCAATCGAAGATCAATAAAAGAGAGAAAGAATGCTCTTTTCCACGCTCGTAGTGGAAACGGGCCTTAAAACATCTTTGTTTTTAACATTGCTGGTGATGTAACTTCGATATTGCTCATAAACAAAAAATTTGCTCTATTTTTATTATCAGTACTTCATCTCGCCGTGAAGATAGATCTTGAGAATCACACACCGTCTCAATTAGATTATTAGAATACCTTCAATATATTTAACTTTCGACAAAATTAAATTGGTAAAGACGTAATATGGAACTACCTGTACTTTATGTAAAATAGGCTGATAATAAAAAAATCACTAAACAAAATATTGTGATTTCATATTGAAAACCTTTTATTGGTGTAATACTCAACAAAGTTGAAGTGCAAAAGCAAAGAAAAAGTTGTACATTTACCAGTTGAAACCTAGCACAGCATGATACGATACATTTTGGCGCCAAGCCAACGTTTTTAGCAAGATAAAATCAATAATACTTTTATGGTTTATAAATATCTGCAAAATTTGTTCAGCAAAAAAGCCTTTTAAAGCCGCTTAACTTTTTTGACTCAACTAATTCTCTATAAAACTCGTCTTTCCAAGCTATAGGCAGAAACAGTGGCGTACCGAGGATATTTGAAAGGGGGGGCACACAACCAAATATACTTAAAGGAAAAAAATTTTCAAGTGGCAAAAAAATTTCTTCACTTTAATTCTGTCTCAGTTTTGTAGATTTTTCCCCCAAAAAACATAGTTATCTTTAAAAACAAGTCTTCACTTTGAATCTGTCTCTGATTTTCTCCAAAGGGGGGCATGGCATAATGGCTTTCCCTCAATGCGCTACTGGGTAGAAACCTCATTAAGAATCTCACTTGGGTCGTTTGTTCCTTAATTCGTCAAGAAGTTAAACAACTTTTTGATATTAAAATGGGGTATCTAGAAAAAAATGTGCTCTAGAAAACGCTATATAAAAGTCAAAAAACTCTAAATAAAATTTATTAAAAATTATGTTAAATAAAATTTTTTAAATTTATCCTAAGAGCAAATAAATGACAAAAAAATTAAAGCAAATTTTGCATTTTGATGACATTCAATACCTTTTTTAATAAAATAATTTAAACCAATTGATATATATAGCATTTTAAAAGATTTTATAAGGATTGCATATTATTACTAAATATAATGTTATGCATCTCAACGTAGTAACTGACTGTAGTATTTCAATAGTCTATGTATACACAAGCGGTGTACGTGAGCTGGCAATGACAGTACAGTTATCAAGACAATAAAATAAATAAAAAAACGGTCTACATTGAACAAGCGTATAACAAAAGCAAAAAACACAAGTACCAAAATAAAAGCAAAAAAAAGTGAGCAAAATCTAAAAAAGTAATTATAATTGCAAAACAATACATATTTTTAAAAGTAAAGATAAAAAGAGCGAATAAAGCAGTTCTTAATCATTCTACATTGTATTTTTAAATTGTATTTTCTATTGTTGTTGTATATTTGTGAATTTATCGAAATGAATTTTCGATAAGAATCTTCTGACGTTGGTGTTTGCAAAAGTGAATTTCCAGACTTTTGGTTTTTGTTTTTTTAATCTTGATTTAAAAGTGATTCTTTGATCTGCAATTTTATGGCAGTCTCTTTATTCTTTACGAATAAAAACAGCAACGCCCTTGGTGTGAATACGCGAGAGTGTCTTTTCACCTCTTGAAGTGCGAGCAAGCAGTTTCAAAAAGCTTAATGTGCCTATAAACTTTTTTAAAGATTCTTTTCAACAGGCGCATTTCAAAGGCTCAAAATATAAGTAAGTTGTGGAAATGGCAATGTAGAAGAATGATTAATAGTTTTTAAAGCAACTTTGATAGTCCATCTGACGGGGTTAACGAACGCTCTTTCCCTGAAAAAAATAGAAAGAATTAATACATTGTAAGCAAATTCTCTGGCCAGTAAAGAATGTATAAGAATATACACAATATGCACAAAGCTATTTGTTAAAAACTTCTTTCCAGCGCATGACTACAGTAAATAGGCTTCTGTCAATTTAAACTGAAAATCTATTATTCTATCAACTTTTACATTAGCGACTTAACATTCTTTTCCTCCAACAATATAAACAAAATTGTACTCAAACAAACGCAGCTTACATCTTGAGTTAGAAGGCGATGCGCGACGGCGGTGACAAGGGCAGCTCCTTTTCCGCTACCATCAAATGAAAGTGCAAAATCTACGTCAGCACCGCTATCTTGGCAAAGAAGACGAACTTTTTCTGCCATTATTGTTTTAAAAGTAGGGTGCTTCTTGTATACAGTTCCATCGACACCGACTGTGATTTTTGTTTCTTGATTTTCGGGATGATTGTCCTTAATTTTTCGCGCCACCGCAGCTATACCTGAAAAACAGGAAACTTAAAGTAACGAGAAATTCCCGTTTGATCTCTTGCACGAGTCACTGCGCTGCACGCCGATCACGAAATATCAGCGAACAAACTTGTTTTTGAACATACGTCATATGACCTTTTCCTTATTTAAAAGAAAACTTCGAAATAGCGCACGTCACACTGGCGTCATAAAGGTGATCTACTCGAAGCACATGATTTGTTACGTCAAACGCAAGTTATTTCAGCGATTTTACGGCGCGTAACTTAACAAATAGACTCGAAAGAAATTTTCCCTGCTGCTGGCAGCGCGCCTTCAGCAAAGAGAACAAACCAGCGACGTGTCATTTTAGAAGAAATAATTGTTCTTCGAAACGGGTGTGAGTAGGCGTACGAAAAAACTATCCAATCAGCGAAAAGCGAAAAGAGGTGTGCGATCGCTATGGTTTATCGACGCCTCAACAGCCTATTCATACGGCTAGTGGAAATTTACTGTAGTAACATTTGGAAATGTTTTGTAACAACTAGTTTAAGGTTCAATTTATGTATAAAAATAAAATATTACTTTATTTCTCGAAAAATCGCTTTATTTCAAAGTGTCAACAAAAATCTTGATATTCTAGTAATTCAAGTTGTAAAATCCAAAATTACACGAAATTTGCTGCCTTAACAGTAACGTTTATAAAATTTAAAAAAATTTTTCAACAAGTAAGAAATAAGTAAACAAAGTTAAAAAGTGCTAAATGAAAGCACGTGATCGCACTTAATATTTCAAGCCTGGCTTACCAGCAGCGCATAAGCTTGCCGCTCTTCTTGAAACAGCTTGACAAATTCGAGCGACAATTTCACAATCTTTCATGATTGCTCCGACTCCTAACTTCGTAAGAATGGTTTGTACGGCTACCATCCCGTCAGGAATGGCGCTAAACGACAAACATAACTTTAGTTTAATAATATTAATAGTAAGCAATTTTCATTTGTCAACGAGTAATTTGGGTTAGTTTAAAGCGTAATCTTTTTTTCAAAGAAAAAAATTGATTTAAGATATTTTCACAGCAACAAAAAATTGCAGAACAAAATAAGAAAATAAAGCTATTTTTATGAAGAGTAAAATTACTCTAGACAGCTTGGATGGATAACATCAATGGCAACAAGACAAGTTTCAAATGAATAATTATAAAATGTTCATGCCAAGCGCTTATTATTCATTGCAAGCTTTTCACGTTGCCAAGCTTGATGAAATGATTGTAACATACCAAGCTAAGCGCATAGCCTTTGACCCAAGTAAATCATGCTTGAAATAATGTTTTTTAAAATCAGCTTGCATGCGCTGGGAACTTACTCTTTTTCCATCGTTTGCTTTCTAGAAGATGTCTTGGATGCACTTTACAAAAAAAGAAAAAAAGGCTGCATTTTCTATCTATGCAAAGGTATTTGCAAATTCACGCTCTGAATTTTTAGGTTTTAAAAACCTATAAGTTTTTTCTTATAGATTGAAAGAAACATATTAAAAAATTATAACACAACATGCGGTTCCTTATTGTTAGGTACATCAAAAATCAAGGCCTATATCAATAAGTACTATCAACCACCTTTAACACTCAACAGTAAAAAGACATGCAAGAATTATTTCACTTCCAAAGGATTTAATAAAAAATAAAAAGTATACATCCAGTGATGAATAAAAAGATTTCAAGTTAATAACTTTTAGTAAGATGAAATTTTTGGTTAACTTGAACTAGTAGGCGTACTCTAGCAACACTTGTTTTTTTCAACGACAACAAATACACAGTTATAAGCGAATGTAAATTTCCAAATAAGTGCAGCAAAAGAGCAATGCAGTAATTAAAATTTCCTGTTTTATACTGTTCGAGTTGTAAATAATTTTTTGGAATGCAGTCGAAACAAATTTTTACCTTTTAAAGTCAGCATGCGTCATTTGGTAAACACGACAAACTTACTACAAAGAAAAGTACCTTTCAATTTGGGAAACGTAGGACGATTCAAATGAACCTTTGGTGAAAAGTTCTTCTGATCTGATTCCGTTAAAAAGAGCTCCTTGTTCAGTCAGTTTGCATAGAACAAGCCGGACGAGTTCACCCATGTACATACCACTGATCATTTTTTCGTATCTAAAACATAAGCATATTTTTTAACGCATAGCATTAAGTTAAACAGAAAACAGTTTTGCAACTGTTTTTTTTTAATCATTTAAGTTTTCGGGTTGTTTATTGTGTAAAAAGTGTTTTTAGGATTTCTTGTATATTTTTTCTTACTTTTGTTTTCCCAAGTTTAGAGAATGAGCATCCACGTGTTCGTCGTACTCGTTTCTAAATTCGTCCAAAACCCCATCGTCTCCAAAAGCGCCCCATTCCATATTGATGCACATTTCTCCGGTATCATCCTCAATCAAATTAACGTTTGATTTTCTTTCCATGTAACAAGCATTCGAACCGGTTCCTATTTAAAAATATTCTCAAGTCGATATTTCACGACATATCTTTTTGTCTCGTCAAAAACACATAACGATGCGGAAATAGTTTTGATATTTTTATGTTGAGTGATAAAAAAAAGTGGCCAAACTCGTTTGATTCGAGATTGTGAGTAAAACGTGAGATCGACAGATCAGCTTTTTTTCTTTTAGTTAATGGCTTTTGTCCAAAAACATATTGCGAAAAGCTACCAGCTATTAAGCAAACTTTAAATTTCGCATCAAACAATTAACTTCTGAAGCATAGTTGTAATAGTTACCAAAATAGCAATTGGCCCGTATTTAGGTTTCTATTATTAATACTAATAATGGGCTGTTTCAACACTATAACTTGTTTGGTAGTATGGTTAGCTAGTCATTTTTGATTTTAGAAAAGGTTATCATCAATAACTTACCAACGATTAGCCCAATTTGACAATTTCGATTTTCGTATGCGCAAGACATCAACGTTCCGACAGTGTCATTGACAACAGCTACCAGTTCACAGTCAAATTCCTAGAAAATATCAAATAACCTAATCAATCTTGTACTTTCTCGCTATACAAAAGACTTCGATAAAAGCAAGTTCTGAATATTCTACTAAGTTATGTTTTTGTAACTAGTATGCGTAGGCACTTAAGTAATGGGCCAACAAGCCCAAAATTTAAGACACTAACCCCAAGTCTGTCAATTGCTTCTCTTAGTAATTGTACAACATTTTCTCCCACAACTCCAGACGCCGTAAAACCTTTTGTCCATGTAATCAGTGAAGCCTAAAAATTTAATTTTAAGTTTAGCTTTAGTAATATAAGAACAACTTATTTGGGTCTTACATGGTCGAGTCCGTTTTGTTTGCAAGGAAAAGAAAAAGTAAATCCCACAGGCAGTCTTTTGTTGCGAAGCTGAAACCGTTCCAAGAAATCCGACATGCATTTCGCGATATGATCAAAAAGCTAGTTATAAAAAAAAGTACTTATTTGATTTGGAAATAAGTTTGAAATTATTCAAGCTATTATTGATGTTAAATTACCAGTGTGCTGGTTCCGGTTATGACGTCTTGAGGCATATGATAAATTTGGCTGTCCATTTCGATTTGCGAACTAGAGTTTTCGGAGGTTTCAACAATTTTAACAAGTAACACTCTAAAGTTGGTCCCACCCAGATCCAAAGCTAGAAAGTCACCCAGTTCTGCATAAAAAAAAATACATTTTCACAATTGTTGGATTTTGACAAAGAATAAAAATAAAGTTTACCAGTGCCATCAGGTAATGACTCAACAAAGGAGGGAATCATTTTAACTTTAGCTGAAGGATTTGTGTCTTTTCCTAATCCTTTGTTCATTTCCTGAGTCATTTTGTTCATGATGGAGACGAGATCATCATCACTAAGATAAAATAATTGTTCGGCTTCCTTGACCTGCAAAATAATCATTTAAAATTCAATCGTAATATAGTTTACAGGGAAAAAGAAAAAAAAGAGTACAACATGGTATGTCATTGCATTTATATACTTTGCGCCTTTTCGGTTGTTGGATAAAAAAAACCTAATGGTATTAAAAAAAAAGATTTAATTATTTAGATACATTAAAATAAGCATTTTTTGCTAAAAAACTTTTGTTAAAGATTAAACTTTTATTTTGGCTAATTTAATGAAATACTTACAAAAGACTCGTGTTCTTCATAGTCCATTTGATCCATTGCATCGCTCAAATTCGATTCAATGATTTCTTTCGTCATAGTTATTTTTTTCCACGATAATCGGAAATAATAAATAGAAAAGCTTAATTTATAACAAAAAATGCCTAGTTAACAAAATATAACAACTTTGCAAATCTTTGTACAACTAGAAGCGTTTGTAACTCAATGGTGCTTTTTCCGGTCGTCATGCATTTTAATACTTCACTTTTTTTTTCTGATCTGAGTAGTAAAGGGGCGTGTTAAGATCGACCAATCAACGCATCTCGTTTTTGTCGTCATAATAGAATCAAAAGCGGCTCGCCCTGTTTGAGCTTATCTCATCTTTTTTCTGTTTCTTTATTTATAATGAGGGATGGGTGAAGTGTGGCCAGTAGTGAAACAGACTGGTAAAAGGCGTGTATTGGAAACTAATGAGTGGAAACACCCAATTTTTTCAAGTACAACTTTCACTTCAACAGCTGTGTACTTTCGTTTTAATTGACTTATTGCAGTTGCAGTTATTACCATTTTGATGAAAAACGGTTTATCACGCAAAAGCTCTAACAATGCAGTGAAAATTGTTAGCTGATTTTTAAAGAAGGTAATCAAAAGTCGTTTTTGAAATTCTAAACAATAACAGACTTGTCTAATATACGTGAGACTAATTTTTTTAACTTAAATTTCCAAAGTTAGTATACGTAAATGTAATTTTTAAAAACAGCACACTTTCTTCAACATAATCATGCCAACCAACACAAACACACTCTTAGCTAAAAAAGTAAATAAATACACGAATGTTTTGGTCCCGTTATCATATATGTTGGCAGAATAGTTTTGTCTGAAGATCTCACATCTTGTCTATAACAAAATGGGTGCAAAGAAAAAAAATAATGTTTCTATATATTTTGACAATTTCTCTGATATAATTGTTTGCTTTCTCCAAGCTGTTAACCACTCTTGACTAGCGTTTTAATTTATTTTAGACCTCGCTATTCGCAATCGTTACGAACATTTTGTTTATTTAAGCTAAAGTAAACTCGTTAATCACATTTTTACAATACCAAGAAGCGTTAGTTATCACAATGAATGAAGAAACGTTTATCGACCATTCACAAATTTATTCACAAATTTCAAAGTAGAAAAGAATTTTCTCAAAAACATTTGGCTTAATATACAAGGACTATTTTTCAATTAAAATATTACATAAGCAATTTATTATTAACAAGATTATTTGATTTTGCTGAAAACTTCGAATGCTCTACCAGTGATAATACCAAACCAAAAATCAGCAAGGTATTTTTATTTAAACTGACGTTTCATCGGTATAATATCGACCGACATCTTCAGAAACATTAAAATGTTTACAGTAGCAACTGTTAAAAGCTCGTCATCACTAATGGTAGGAATGCACCGCACCCAACGTCGAATAGCGGGAGAGTTACTTTATTGATCGCTACCGCAACAAAATTGAGTAATAAAGAACAAAGGCATAGTGATCATTGAAAAGAATGAACAACTCCCAATGCATGCCGCATTCCCGAATAGCGAAAAAAAAAACGAGAACAATCTAATTTGAAAGACACAGCGGTCAATCGTATAATTGCAATATTAAAGAATCAAACAAACAAACTAATTGAGAAAATTGTAACTGTTCACATTTTTAACTTGACTAGGATGCAAACTAAAATATTCAATTACAATCTAATAACTTTTCATAAACCAAAGGGAAAGAATTATCGTCGTTTATGTTTATTACATTCGATTTTGAATTTTTAAACCCATTTTTTACAAACAATCTTTTATTACTATTATCTTCAATCAATATTTTTCCTTATTGGAAAGTTGGTTATTATAGAAGACATTATTTGACTTTGTCATTATAGAAACGCAAAGCCTAAAGAGAAAAACACAAAGCTTTATATCGCGAGACCAAATAAAGTATATGCTTTCAATCACCATCATGCTAAGTCAGCCACTGTTGTGATTTACTCGTAACATTGAGTCAATGTATTTTTTATTGCAAACCATATATCTTTCGTCATACTCGCTTGTCTAGTCGAAGCGTGTCACGAGTTCGTGATGCGCGTTTCATAACAATGGCCCTAAGCAACATAGCCACTTGACATGATTCTACCGCAGGGTTGGGGAAAACTTTTTAGCTCAAAGGCCAGATTCAGAAACACATTTTGATCGCGGGCCAAACTATTACTTGCAAAGTAAACTCGCGCCTCACATTTAATCGGAGATCAAAAGAAAAGGTCATCACGTTGATTTGTGGCACCCTTTACATTAAACGCTGGCGGGTCGGATGAAACAGTTTGGCGGGCCGTAGTTTGCCCACCACTGTTCTACGACAGTTGTGACGAACATCTAAGTATCAATGGGACCTACCAGAGAACATATCCAGATCTTTCGCGTCGGAGTTAGGAAAGCTAAACACGTCATCAAAGAGCTGTTTTCTATTGCAGACGAGACATTACAATATGCGGTACAACAATATTATAGCTGTTCAGTTCAACTTTAATTAAATTAAAGGACCAGCTGAAGATTCAAGCCACAAAAGTACCAGAAAAAGTTCTCCGCACAACGAAATAATAATTATTGAATTTAATTGAAATCCCCTACTTGATGGTTATATGCTACATATTTTAAATTTGTAATGTACAACCGTATTTTAGTTTGTTTCAATCTTAAATCATCCCAATGTAAGAATTTTTTTAATTTATTATTTTTTTAACTTAAATTTGAGGTTATCGGACCCTTAATAATCAATTTCAAACCAAAATACAACAGTAAAAGGAAGCGAGGTACAGTAGCTCTAGCCTAGCGTAACGTACAGAATAATATTCAATACAATGGAAGCAAGGTAGCTCTAGCGTAATTATACAATGTATCTTGTTAACCTTAGAGGGCGTACTTGCAACAATTTCTAATTCCGCGATTTGACTGAAGGATGAGCATAATGCGGTGTAGTTCAGTGTCATTGAACAACCTATCGTGCTACATTTTACTCCTCCTGAAATAAATCCGTTAAATTTATGTCTGGTTTTTAAAAAAGTTATGCTAATCCTCCAAACTCACAAATCGAGCGCTAAAATGTCGGCAGCATGGTCGACTGCTTAAAGCGCCGGGCTCGTGACCAACACGGTCTCGGTTCAAAACCCACTCACACCATTAGTTGTGTCCTTGGGAAAGATACTTTACGGCACTTTCCCCTGCTTGGTGGTTTTGGCAAGCAGTTCTAAATTGCTGTCATATCTCTATTAAATTACAAGCGGACAGCAATATCTTGGCATTTCTGGAAGCAGGTCGGGGTAATTGCCTACCCTAAATATTAGCGCCTCCGTCGCTTTCTTGCGAGTCAGGAGAATAAATATAGAGATAAAAATAAAATAAAAATTACAGAAAATACTTTTTCTACACTATTTTATTTTACGATTTTTCCAATGAATTTCGTCAACTGGAGTTGAAGGATGAATTTTTTTTTGCCTCCAAATTTGAAATTGCTTCTGCTTTGTTAATATTTTACCACCGACGACATATTATAGTAATTTTTCAATCGTCTACACCAGAGGTGAGAAGCCTTTTTTTTAGTGGAGGCAATATATCAAAATTTTGAAGAAAGAAGGCTGCATAAGTTGAAATACGTAAGAAAATTGCGTAATCACTGTCTCGGTTTTCTTGATTCTCATTGCCAAAAAGTAGCGATCTTTAAAAAAAAGGTTTTCACTTTAAATCTAATTCGGAATTGTTGATTTCCTTCCCTAAATTGAAGTGATCTCTAAAAAAAAGGGTCATCGCTTTGGATCTGACTCGGGTTTCTCAATTTTCGTCCCTGATATAAAATGATCTCTAAAAAAAGGTTTTCTCTTATCAGCAGTAGCCATTGACACATAATTCTATTGTCATTGGAGGCGGCAATTGTTATGGAGGCCGCAGGTTCCCCACCTCTGGTCAATACCGCACTGACAAACCATTTAATAAACAAAACTTTTGTTTTTCGGATAGATTTACATGATATGAAATATCGAAAATTTCGAATGCGAGCAAACCTTTGCCAAAACGATGCAATAGAAATCAAACAAAAGTTTTTTTGATATAAAGATATGTTTAAAAAGTTGAAATATGATTTCAAAAATGCGAAGGACTTAGCAAACATTTTTTATATATAAAGTTAGAATACGAGTACGACTCGTATAAACGATTTTTTGTTATTGTCAAGAGAACGAAGTTTTTGACGTAAAGATAAATTTGGAATAGAAAAGTTTTTCAAGTAAAAACATGATATTAAAAATTGTTTTCACTTCAATTTGTTCAAGCACCTTTATAACTGAAACAACAAGAAATTTTTATCTGGTGAAGAGAGTTTAAAGCTTATTAAAATCAAATTACGTGTATGTGTTTCAAGCTTATCAAACTTAGAAAAACAAAAATTACCATAATTGTATATCATAGGTTTTTCGTAAGCGATTTTTGTAAAAATAATTATCAGTGTGTAGAGTGTAATGTGTGAGTAAAGTGTGTAGAGTGTATGTAGAGTGTAAAAAATGCTTCCGAAAAAAATTAATTATCACAATCTGAATTCGTAATTAATAGTTTAAGTTTGACACGCTTGTTTTATGTCCTTGGGAAAAGTAAAACTATTTGCTTCATGGTTTATCAGATTGTCTCAAATAAGATCACATGCAAGTGTTGCTTCTATTCGTAACAAATAAAAAACAGAAAAAATTTTGGATCAGGTCTAATAACTGCCCGGCCAGGTGATCAAGTGTAATATCTGCCCGGATTAACAATTAGAACATTGTCTCGCCACATGAATTCTTGGATCAGGTCTAATAACTGCCCGGCCGGGCAGATATTAGACCTGATCCAAAATTTTTAAAGGCTGCAGAAACTCACAAAGAAATTGATAAACATTTGTTTCCACCTAAATGCTGTGATGCATGTTTGAATGATAAACAGACGCATTCAAAATAATAAGTTTCCTGAGAGGAATTAAATTAAATTTTTTTTTTCCAGAAAAAAACTTTAAAAAGAACCGCATTATATTCTCCTCTACTATAAGACAGTAATTTTTTTCACTTTTGTCTAGAAAAGGGACAGAGTGAATTTTCTCAGTTTAAAAAGTGGTTGAGCATAAACCTTTTTTTCTTTACACAGGTTGTCTCCGCTACATACGAGGGTAGGCTGAAAAGTTCATAGCCTGAACCAGAAAGACTTATACCATACTGATGAAATTTGACATGCATAAAATGTAATCTTTTGTGACACTAACGGCATACTTTATTTTCAGATTTACTGATGCCGATGTGTTTTTTGAGATTTGAAAAGTGGTACGACAGACTTTTAGTGAAAATGGACAAAATTTGGCACTGTGGTATTATCAAATATCTACAGAAAAAGTGGTTAGCCCTCAAGGACATTCATGCCGATATGGTTGCAACATTAGGGGATAATGCCCCAACTTTGTCAACAGTGAAAAAGAGGGCAGCTGAATTCAAGAGGGGTAGAGAGAGCCTTGAAAATGACCCAAGGTCTGGCCGTCCAGCATCAGCAACAACCCAAGAAAACATCGACCGTGTTCACCACATGGTAATGGATGACAAACGTTTAACAGTTAATCAGATAGCAGATGCTATAGCCATTTCCCGTGAACGAGTTGAGAACATTCTGCACCAAGAACTGGACATGTCGAAGGTGTCCGCTCGTGGGTTCCACGCCTTTTAAAGCCTGCTCAAAAGCACACCAGGCTGGTCATGTCGCAGGCAAACTTGGCCCTTTTTGAGACGAATCCAGACAGTTTTCTTAAACGTTTCCTCACACATCCAAACAGTTTTCATGAACGTTCTTGGTGCAGAATGTTCTCAACTCGTTCACGGGAATTCTTTTAGCTGCTAAAAACACAGTAATAGACTTCTTGATACTTAAGTTCACAGGGCTTGATGAGCTGCTCGAATAGCAAATTGCAACGAAAATTAAACAAAATTTGATTTATTTTAATCGCTAATGACTATCTGGAACACGTAATCGATTCCACTTTTATTCAAATTATCGAGCATCTGAATGCCAAGCCAGTCCAGAAAGCGGATCAATGCCTGTTCTTTTCCAACGGCTCATGGATAAGAGCTTATTTGACAAAATTTGAAATGCCAATCGCCTAGGCAGTCAAACACTGTTAATTTACCTTTAAAATACATGTCTTTTTACAACCCGACGACAGCTCTTGTTATGGCCAAGAAGGACGTGCTTTCTTTTTATCATTGTAACAATCTTGTCTATCAATGCTCGACAACGTTCTTCTTTTTACTTTTCCGCTCTGAAAAGTACTTTTATTACATTTCTTAAGCCTTATTCTTTGTAAACAAAACGATTTTGTCTATAGACTAAAACTTTTTTAACTTCCTCTTTTCTTTATCATTTTGACAATTTTTTCTAAGAGTGTCCGATGAAAGGATTTAAGAAATCATTCTACTTGCACAAGCAATTTTCAAATAAAATTACCAGATTTACTCTCAATTTGAAATTGTTGCAAATATAAAACTCGAAATCGAATCACATTTGATAAACTTTTTTTTAAACCGCATTTGAAGTTCACTTTTACTCTTAAATTAAGTGCCTGTGTTGTTATTTGAAATTCATAAACTTTTTAGTTTCGATAATTTAGTAAAAATTTACCTTATTATAAAGACAGTGACTTGAATATGTTTGCCGTTAGTTTATGCAAACGATTTATCATAAATAATGAAGAAATTTATTCCGCAAGGTAAATTGATCTTAGATTAAGAAATGCATGCTTGGCTAAGAAATCTGCTAAGTTACATGCTATGTAGAAGTAGCTCGGGAAACATTCAAAGACATTTAAAGCATTGATATGCTGCGCCACTATGCGGATACATTTCTCATCTACAGTTTAACTCTTGTCTCAGAAACGAATAAAAACTTGCAAATTACCGTAAAGTACTCAAAGCAAGAGACTTGCTTGTGTTGTGTACCATAATATTTTTTTCATGTACAACTAGGTATCGCGTTTCCACGGCCGTAACAGTTTTAAATTTACTTAATAAACTCGTAAACTTAATTGCTTTTATCAAGTTTAGTCGAAGGTTCATAATTTTGTAAAGTTATGTGGCTATTGAAGTGGCCCCGAGCGTTCCATTGGTTTGTTGACAGTAAAATATAAAATATAAACTATTTCAATGGTATAAACTATTTCAATGGTATGTGTGATTAATAAAATTGATTTAGTGTTTGTCACTATCTTCCATTTCGGTAATCCAACATACATTGAAAAAGATTAATTTTAACTTTGGCCATAGCCGTACGAACCTGGGGAGGGGCAGAAATTCGGGAAAAATCACATTTTTTGGGGCATCGACGATGCACTGTTTGGACAGCAAGAGATTACTTACCGTAAAACCTCTAATTTAGCGCCACCCTGTCTCTTCAAGAAGTCGCCTTAAGCGATTTCTTTTTGCGGTGAAACTAACCCGAAATCCCTCTTTCAGCATCAGCATTAGCATGGAATAAAAAAAAAAACAAGAGAAAATGGATCTCTGAAGAAGCTATAGTAACCGCAGGGGAATACGGGTTAGTTGCACAAACAAAAATTGCTTACGGTGACTTTTGAAAAAACAGGGTGGCGCTCAATTAGAGGTTTTACGGTAATTTAGAACGATCTAGATCAGTGCGTTGAGACAACTAAGTTTTATTTTGTCTTCAAAAGTTTGTTTCGACAAAATCAATCGTCTCCGTTCTATTTGCGACTAAAAACAAGCGAAAAAACTCTTCACATTGAATCTGAGATATTTGACCAATTTTGTGGATTGATGTGAAAGCACGATTCAGGCAATCATGGAAAAAATGGAACAAAGTTGTTTTGTTTCCCCCCAAAATGTTTTGGTTTCGTACTGCTGTGCATTTGACCATAATCTCGTAATCCATATATAAACAAAATGACTTCCGCTTTATAGTAGCCTACACTTGTTGCTTCATAATTTTTTTAGCTGCAGTACATATTTAGGAATGTCCTTTCGACTAGGTTTTTCTTTTTTTGAAAAGAATCTTCTATTGCAGCTTTGTTGACTTGATTTGTTTCGAAATCAGAGGCGAGTTTTTGTTTATCACTTGATACTAAGGATGGCCAATACGTCGCTCGCAAAGTCTTAGCTGGTCTATTGCTTCTGATTTTGTCTGATTAAAGAATGTTTTACTTTAAGACTTAAAGTAAAGCAAACTTTAAAGTTTAAAGTAAAATCTGAGACAGATTCCATTCCAAAAGCAACCAACTTGTAATCTGGTGGCACCGAGTTCATTATTGAAGCAGACTTTTTTTTAGAGATCACTCCTTTTTAGGGACGAAAACCAAGAGATCAGAGACAGATTCAAAGTGAAGCCCTTTTTGTTTTTAGTATCGCATTTCCATAGTGGTCGATCGCGAGTTTCTAAAAAATTTAAAGTCGATCTTACCAGCAGATAAATTGGCCACGATGCTATATACCAAGAGTCACCAAAATTTGGCTCGCTGAACGTCGCTGCAAATTTTCTTTTTGAACATAACCTAACAGTTATTAGCTTATATTGAAATGAAAACCTTTGGGTCTTTAACATAGATTTTAAAAAAATTAATAAATTTTCTGTCTTACTTCTCAAATAAAAGCCTTTTTTTGGGTCTTTTGAAGTCAATAAACAATTTTTGGTTAATTTAGAGATAGTACAGTCTGCTAAAACCCCGTCCACAGTGGTCGATGCTATTCATAAACTGACCTTTTTCGAAAAAAAGGTCGTTGACTTCTGGCATATACCACAGCCCAAGAATACCAAATTAGTTTTGCACTTTAATTTTGTGGGCATAGGATCAATAAAACTAAAATAAACCTGTCAACAAAAAATAATTTTATTGGAAAAACGAAGCTCTATAATCTTTATAAAATCGTTTTTCATAACTTTATAAAATTTTAGACTATATGGCAGAACAATAGGCAACAATTGTTTGACGGAAGATTAACACATTATTACGGTTGTAAAATCTTGATTATCCTTTCATATTGCGTTTTAAGCTTCTGTTTACCGCGCTTTTGAAAGTAATTGCGTTTTAAGCCTATAAGTCATTATACCACAAACTGTAATTAACTTTTGTTTCTCTTTTTTCAGGTATAATGTTTGCAAGCCTTTTTAAGACACCGATTTCCAGTTTCAAAAAGCAATTCAAATACGTTCACGTTCTACCCGTCTAAAAATTCCAAAAATAGAAGCTTAATTGGCTTGTGCAAATTTTGAAAAGCTATCGTTGTCTATATGAAATTGTAACGAAACAATATTATCGCACTACAATAAAAAACAATTTTTCAAATTCGAAATTACAGGGTCAAAGACAAAAAGAAAACTAACTTTTCCGAGAAAATATAGAAGTAGTCTATTCTTACGATAGATAAAAACAAATATATGCGTATATATAGAACTTAGAAACATTTAACAAAAAAGAGGCATAATTACGTAAAAGCTATCTACGGAATTACTAATTAACTTCTTGCATGAAATGTTAAATAAACCAGCCTTTATGATTCCACAGTTACTTAAACGTTTTGTCGTAAGTAGAATGAATAAAATTTATTTTGGTAGTCGATTTGCTACACAATTAGATCTAAATAGCTAAAATACAGCGATTTCCATATAGATACGTATCAGGAAAAGAAAATAAAAAAGGTTCAAAATATCAATCGCTAATTATTCGTTGGAATTATCCAAACTTTTAATTGACTGAATTTGGATAGTCATCGGAAAAGGCTTGGCAGGAAAAGATGAGAATTCCTTGAACTAACTGTTTAGAAATTCAGAATTCTAAGCCAAGAATCTTTAAGTCTAATGTTAAATATAGAAGCAATAAATATTAAAAATACCGGAATTGTTATCAAAGTAGATCTACCCATCAGAAATGAGCACTAATCAAGAATAAAATGAAAAAATTTCAAAAGCTTTGATTTTTAAAAAGTTAAAATTTTACGCAACATTGAAAATCTCTTTGTAAACGACTGACCGATCAGAGATAATTTGAAAATATAAAGTGTGGATGAAAAAATGACAGCGTGGGGTTGCAAAATCCTCTGCCAGAGAGCTTTTTCGACTATCGAAGTCTCCTCAGTGACAGTTTGATCTCGCAAATTTTTTTGGATAAAAAAAGGTAGGGTAAGTAAGAAAAATTTAAAATTTATAATAGGGAACCTTTTGATGCTGCTATCAGTTATTTTCAAAAATAATGCTTTTGAAATTTTCTTATTTCATTCCCGATTAACGGTCATTTTTAATTGGTTCTTTGATAACAATTAGTGATGTGGAAGCTGGTAGAAGCGGTTGATTCAGTAACCGCTTTAATACTCGCCGAAACAATAAATATAAATATTAAAATAAAGGATTAAATCTGACAAAAAATAAAACACTTGCAAATCAAATTGGGTTTACCTTTCAAATGTTAAAAAAGCAAATAGTTACTTGAGCATCCTACTTCAAGCTAAATTAGAATTTAACGAACAACAATTAAATCATGCTCCCTAAAAAATATCCAACATTGATGGCCTACTTATTTTTATTGAATTTTTTAGTCATCGCGGACTTTATCGAATGGTGCAAACAACCTACTCAAGTGATCCTTTTTTTAGTTATTGCTTAACAATGCAGTCACGATGGATTACACAATCCTTCACAATAGATTACCACCTTGTCTGGTTTTGGAGGCTTGAAGTACCATAAACCATTAATGGGAAACTAAAAGTAATCCAAAACCCGGCGTCCGAACAAGAAGAGCCTTCTACTCCAAGACCCAACCCTCCAATAAATAACGCAGTGAAAATCTACTTTTCATCATCATTTTAAAATTTAAATTTTTAGTGTAGGCCTAATTATCGCTAATTTGTTTAAAGAGTTTCAGATCACCTAAAATCCACAAGTTTTAAATTTGTAGAAAGCACATTAGCTAATTAATTCTCTGATCTGAATTTTTTCTATTAAAAAAAAAAAAAATTGCGATAATAAATTCAGAACACCAAGTTATTGTAAAAAGAGCAAATATTCAAAATATTTGTAAATTTTGAATCTGACGAAGGCTTTCAAGCAATATTATCGGTGTTCAGTATCATAGGCGTACGCTAAGGCGGGGGTGCCGGGGGTTAACCTCTACCCCTTAAAGAAAAATGATTAAAGATATGCACTTGTACGTAAATACATGTTAGTGGCAAGTAGACTACAATAGTATGGTATAAGGTGTTATAAGATTTATTTTATTGAAAAAACCAACTAAGGCTTTATTAAACTGAAAAGAAACCATTCTAAACAAAACAAAACAAAAATTAGTGTAAAGAAATAAGATTACATAGGTTTAACACAACACGTGCTTTGAAGCACAAACTAAAACATTTTGCGATTGCAAACCATTTTATTACTTTTTATTGCGGCGATGATTACTTTGAACAATCAGTTGTTTTATTGCGGTTGATTAATTTGAACAATTGAAATAACATTCGAGTTCGATACTTCAGTTGATTTGTATTACATAAGGGTTTATCGTTATTGCGCTTTGCTCTTTTTAAACTTTATTAGTAATTTTATTAAAGATCGTTTTTCTATCGCCTCAATTGCGTCAAAGTTAGTTAATCTGAGTAGAACTTTCAAAATTGAAAAACATTTTAACATAAAGTCAGGTTTTCTATGCTTCATTTTTGATGTCTATTGTTTTATCGCAATGTTTGCGCATGAGATGCGAGCTGTTCAACTCTGCTGTAAAATACATTGCTTTAAAAAGCGAAACAAGTGCTAAGCATCTAAGAAGGATCTGCAAAAAAATTGATTAATCTCTAAAAAACACGATTAAAAAAATTAAAAATATACGCAAATTTAACGAAAATGGTTCTTCATTTTACAAAAATTATTTCAATATGCTGGTTCATCTGTGATTCTCAAAGTTTAAATCGTATTCTTCCCTTTCAAGAATTAGCCAAAACCAGTCCCCAAAAGTATATGACAAACATTTTTTGAGAAAAATTCCTTTTTTGTTATTAAGTGAAAAACCTTTTTTAGTTTTTCTTATAAAATAAAGCACCATGATTTTACCTGCAAGCTTCTGAAACTTCCGTCAGATAAGCACATGATTAGAATAGTCGTGGAACTTGTCGGAAAAGAAGTTTTACTCTTACCACTGGACAGCAAGCAAAGCAAGCTCCGCCGTCAAAGAAATGGCGTTCCTCGGGGATCAGTATTAGCTCGTCTTCTTTTTAATATCTAGACATGAGTTTTGCCTTCCACAATCTTCAGAAAGTTTGCATCTGCAGCCGATTTTAGCATTATTGCACTCTTTTGAAGACTGTAAGGACTTGGAAGTCAAGACATGACTACAGTTTCTGCGTATCTCCAGACCTAGAAGTTGAAATTCAGTCTTTCGAAGACGATGAGAGCAGGGACGTGTCGTCAGGGGAGCCAAGTGAGGGAGTGCCTCACCTGCCGATTTCCACACGTGGGGAACTCCTCACTTGCTCCCCGGTGGAAATCAAATACAGCAGAAATAAAATATTGAGGTCATAGTCTTTTCAAAATACATAAACAGTCATTTGCAAATGAATAGGTTTTCCTACAAAAAAGTTATTTTGATGAAGTAAACAAAAGTAAATTGCTATCATATCGTAAGAAAAGGAAGGAAACATGTGTATTATTTTATTTATTACATAAATACATACATTTTTAGTACTTTGTGTGTCCTCCACGAGCATCAATAACAGCTTGCAATCGATGAGGCATACTGTATATGAGGGTTACACAATATTCTCCAGAAATTTCTTTCTCCAGACCCACACTTCTTTAATGACTTTAACTAACTCTGAGGAAGATCTGGCTGGTTTTGTGACATTAAATCCTTCACTTTAGACCATAAATTTTTATTGGGTTTAAATTGGGGCTATTCCCAGGCCAATCTAGAATCTTGATGTGATTTTCTGTTAAAAACTGCGTGACAATTTTCGACCGATGATAAGGTGCATCATCATGCATAAAAACGAGTGATTGATGGATCGCCATATGTGTCAGTAGCTTATGCTTTAACCATTCAGCATATTTAGCACCATCCATGGTGGTATTGGGCTTCAAGAAATAAATACCAGCTTTACCATTAGCACTCATTGTGCCCCATATCATTTGTGTTGGGGATGTTTTATAGTGGAGATGGTGTATTTTTCATTAAATCTTTCTCCCACGGTTGGCGGACATAATTTTTCCTTACTGTAAATTGTTAAAAGCTGGGTTTTTTTGAGAAAAACACTTTTTTCCAGTCTTCAATGCTCCAATTGTTATATTTCTTGGCAAACTCCAATCTCTTCTTTTTCATTTGGGAAGTGAGTTGTGGTTTTTTGCAGGTTTATAAGATTTCAGGCCAAATTCCTTGCTGAGTTGATGTGAAATTGTACAAATATTAACATTAGTACCTTTAAGAAGCAAATTGGATCTGATTTTTTTACATAAGCTTGCTGGGGACTGAGCTACAGTGTGCTTCATAGAGGTATCATCTTGAGAGGTTGTTTTTCTGGGTCTACCACTTTTCTTTCGATTGCCATAAATTTCTTCATTTTTAAATTTAGTTATTGCTCTTTGAATAGATGACTTAGTAATGCTTAGCTGTTTAGATATTTGGCATTGTGATAGTCCATTTTTGTGAAAAGCAACAATTTGAGCACATTCTACTTCAGTGTGATATGAATTTTTGGTCATTTTTTAGCAAAAAGAATATGGGAAAACACTAAAATAAATAGATAAACTGTGAGTAAATGTGAAATAAACTTTCTGTACTGAACTTTAGAAAAGAACTGACAATTCTGGAATGTGTACATGTGCTTTGTCATTGTGGATGATGCAATATTTAGCTTAAGTTGCCGAATCGACATATTTTTCAGGTGGTCCGATACTTTTGCAAATGACTGTATATATGCAACTTGCTATCAGTTTAATAAAAATTATACCGGACTTGTAGTAGCTTAATTTATTTTGCTCTTTAACCCTAATTTTTGACCGTTTAATTGTTGTATTTACAGCGCTTTAATCATTTTGTCAAGCGTTCTTGTCAACAAAATTGCTAATACACATTACTGAGGCAGCATCGAGATTGCCTTTCTTCATCCTTCAGATAAAAAAAGAAACAAAAGTAAAACAATATAGCGCTTTTTTCTCTTTTGGTGAAAATATTTGTTGAAATGAGAGACAATTTGAGGCATGCCGCAATTGTGACGTGTATACTAAAAAAACTTTTTCTTACTACCGACATTTCCTAAAACAAAATAAATCGGTTTTTCTCAGTAAGTCGAAATACAGGCATTGTGCAACTGCAAAGCGATAAATTTATTGCAAGTTTTACTAATGAAAGATAATTTAGGATTTAAACTAAGAAATTTTTTAACATTAAGCTTTCAATCTAATTATGGTATATTTATAATTCAGTGTTTGAACCTCAATTTTTGGCAGCATTTTTTTATTTACAACATACATTTCTAAATAACACTAATTAATAAACTATCCTTATCTTAACTTGTAAAAACTGATTGCAATATTTTTTTACTTCCATTGTGAAGAGAATTGAAACTAATGAAAGAATTGTGAACGACAATAGCCCTTCCAATTTTTAATTTGAAAATGTAGAATGTCCGGCTGTATCTTCAGACAAACGTCGGGGACTAAGTTTTGAGTTAATTTAAGCCAGTAATTCTTAACAAAAGACACGCCACTCTTGAAGGGAGTTAAAAAAAAGGGTCAGTTTTATTTACACATTTTTAACAATGCATATATTTTGCCAACTTTAAATACATTATTTGTCTCCAATCAAGTATGCATGAGGATTAAAGTCTCGCCTTTCGATTTTAAAAAATACTTTTTAGTCCTCTCTCTACGATTTTGGGTTTTTTGTGCTACAACGTTGTTTTTTATTTCCCTTAAAGAATTTTATTAGAATACACCGAAAATTTTTTGAATCGTTAGGAGTTCATGGGTCAACGAACAATCAAAAGTTTTTTGGTGAGCTCCTAAAGATATCTTTAGGATGATGTCTTTCGGAGGATACTTATGCCAAAAAAGTAGGTTATCTGCTGAAAATTTAAGGATTTAAGCCCCTTTGCCCCGTGGATCCGATCACGAAAGCTTTAGCAAGCACGTGAAATCAAAGGCTTTCATTCAAAATCAAATTCCTTAAGACTTTTAACACCTTAAGAACTCATTTGTCTCTAAATAAACAAATTTTGCACTTCTAATGTTTAAAAAAACTGAAAAATTGTGCAAGTTTTTATAAACAGAACATTTTTTCGTCGGCAGCGTGATCGAGTGGTTGGAGCAGCGTGCTTGTAAATAACATGGTCTCAGTTCAAAGCCTAGTCGCAGGCTTGTCCATGGGACATATTTTTCTGTCCCATCCCATCCCTTGGGATTCCCATTGCAATACAATTCAATAAAAATAATTAAATTCATGAAAATTTTGGTTTATTGTCTACTAAATAGGACTACATGTACAAAGAAACATGCAAAACGACAAAACTTATTGACTTTGTTAAATTTAAAATTCAAAAGTATGTCTAACTACGACAATTCAGTATCATTCTAGCACTATAATTCTATTTCTGAGTCACTCTGCTCATTCAGCAAATTATCAATTTCCTGCTCATCGATTGTTTCTAATATAATTCAGTTAATCCGGGCAATTCCTGAACCTTTTCCTTAATTTTCATGTTACATAAAACGTAATCTTATATAAAAAAAGACTATTTGTATTTATTTATCCGGTGTCCCACCACAAAATAGATAATAGATACAAGTATATAAAGAAAAAAGGAGAGTAAAACACATTTAAAAGGTAAAAAAGTATAAAAACTAAGGTTAGCTCTGACGTAATCAAGTTGCTATGACATGGCTACTCTCCCATGGGAAATACAAATGTGTGCTGTCCCATCCCATCCCATGGGATAATTCCCATTCTGTTGTGTCCTAAGGTAGCACTTTCTCTTGCTTGGTGGTCTTGGAAAGCAATAAAATTAGTTTTAACATTATTTTTAAAAATAAGTACCTCACCAGCCACAAGCTTCACGGCACGTCACTAAGTGAAAGCAACCTTCCGAGAGGCCAAACGTGAGCTAAAGGTTTATAACAAAATAAACTTTTGCTATTCCGTCCAATCCCGACTTATTTTGGCGTAAAACTAAACAGATCGCTCACATTCCGTCACCATTTTAATGTGGCATTGGGTGAAAAACTATATTCTCGCGTCACATTTCTGAGGTTATACTTGAATATGAAGTACTTTGAAAATGCATCCAGACTTTGTGCTTTCATTTTACTCAAATTCCTCCCTCAACGATTATTTCTTTTTACTGAGTACAAATTCCTTCCTAAGAAGCAGGGTTGCGGAGTCGGAAGATTTAAGATCCGACACCAACTCCTAAAATTTCTGATATGCCGACTCCGACTGCAGCTTCAAGAATTTCAAGGATTCCGACTCTGATTGCCGAATAAGGGCTAGCATTATGCACTGGCATACCATATTTTTAAAGACGCTCGTTAAATAGAACAAAAATTTGTTCCTAAAAAATGGTTATCACTTTGAATCAATCTCGGATTTCATGGTTTTCGACCCAAGAAACAAGTGTTCTTTTACAAACAAATAGTCCTCACTCAGTATCTGTCCCCAATTTTTTGCGTTTCGGCCCTAAAAATCGGCGTTCTTTAAAAAAAAGCAGGAGTCGGAGTCGGACAAAATATTTCGACTCCTTCTTAAAACCTCCGACTCCGCAACCCTGCTTGGGAGCCAAGTGATTCACTTTGAGAAACGCTGGATATAGTTGATTTTATTTTCTATTCCATTTTATTTTATTTCTATATTTATCCTCCTGACTTGCAGGAAAGCGACGGAGGCGCTAATATATAGGGCAAGAAAGTACCCCAACCTGCTTCCGGAGATGTTGCTATCCGGTTGAACATTTTTTATTTTGCTTTTATAGAGATATAACTAAAATTTAAAACTGCTTGCCAAGATTGCCAAGCAGGGGAAAGTCTTTCCAATCGACACAACAGAATAGCGCGATTAGGTTTTAAACCGAGACCGTGTCCAGGGGGACCGGAAGCGGGGGGCACAGAGAGGCAGATTGTGTGCCTTTTAAAATTTGAATTACAGAAATATTTTTAGATCTGCACTACATTTAACCAATCTAATCTCGATCACTATTAAATCCAACGATATTTGTAAAATTATCAGTATCAGTATCAGTATCAGTATTAAATTAAATTAAAAAGACATCCGCGAATTATAACACAGCAATGAAAGTCATAGAAGTTTCAACATATGCAATAAAAGCCTAAAGCTCTAAAATAGAAACACCAAGGCCAAACGCCTGACATTCTTAAACTATTGAACATTTGATAGAAAGTGGTACATATGTGTACCATGATCATGATTAAAAAAAAAAAAATCGTTTTTGGTTGCACTTGACGAAGTGAGCAGCAGTTCACGAAAGCTTGTGCGATTAATAAAAACTCAGTCAATTTTAGTGCACAATTTTTGATTCTTTTCTGAATAATTGTGATTGCAACCTAACACAAGCACTTTTGTTAAAGGCATTAATTCTAATTTTTGGGTATTGGTGACATAGTCATTAAAACATTGTCATTTATTTTACTATCAACCCAGCCATCGGAGGCACATTTCTGTGTTTCTATGCCGGTCCCAAGCCCGGATAAATGGGGAGGGTTGCGGCAGGAAGGGCATCCGGCGTAAAATTTTTTGCCAAAACTTACAAATGCGTTATGATCATGAATCCATACCGGATCGGTCGCGGTGCGGGTTACCAACGACCGTCTCAGGTGTCGCACAGCAGGGCACCTGTGGAAATTATGCTACTGCTAAACATAGTGAAAACAAGAGGAGAAAGAGAGGAGGAGGGCGAGTGAAGAGGCAGCGGGAACTGTGGAAAGGGAGACGCTCACTCGTAAGGGTGGGTGCCTTAAATATTGGAACAATGACTGGAAGGAGAAAAGAGCTGGCCGATATGATGGAGCGAAGGAATATAGATATATAGTGCCTATAGGAAACAAAGTTGAAAGGGAGTAAAGCAAGGAATATTGGAGGTGGATGCAAACTCATAGTTACTGCGTATACTCCACAGGTTAACAACAGCATGGAGGAGAAAAATGATGTTTGGGAAGACCTGGATAGGTTGATAGAAAGTGTATTAAAACAGGAGAGGATAATTCTAGATGCGGACCTAAATGGACAGGTGGGCGAAAAAAACATAGGGGACGAGGAAATAATGGGGAGGTACGGTGCTGCAACGAGAAACAAGGAAGGATTAATAGTTGTGAATTTTGCGAAAAGGATGGATTTGGCGATTGTCAACATTTATTTCAAGATAAAAGATGAACACAGGGTGACGTATAAAAGTGGTGGAAAAAGCAGACACTCCAAGTAGATTATGTGATGTGCAGAAGGAGGAACCTGAAGAAAATGTGAGATTGTAAGGTTATAGTGAATGAGTGCGTCGCAAAGCAGCACCGTATAGTGGTATGCGAAATGGCTCTCATGGTGAAAAAGAAAAAAGCAGAGAAAGTAAAGCCAAAAATAAGATGGTGGAAACTGAAGGAAACAAGCTGTCCAGAAGCGTTTAGACGAGAGGTGACCAGGATTTTGGGATGCAAGGATGGGTTACCTGATGAGTGGGACAAAACAGCGGAAATTCTAAAAAAAACAGCTGAAACTGTACTGGGAGTGACATTTGGGAAACATAAAGGAGACAGAAAGACATTGTGGTAGAATGAGGAAGTTCAGGAGAGCATAAAAGGAAAGAAAGAGGAGAAGAAAGCATGGGTCAAAAGAAGAGTGAAAATACAAAAAAGATCTACAAAGAACAGAAGAGTAAGGCAAAGAAGGCATGTAGCGGTTATCTTCGGTAAGTATATATATTATTATATTATTATATGCTTTTATACTACTACCACCACTTACTTTCGATTAATGGCTCAACGCGGGCCTAGATAAGCCTCTCGAGGATTTTTTAGGGGACACAGAGCAGAGATATCGGTCGATAACTCTTTGGGTCCCCCACGGGCTTTCCTGGTTTTGGGATCGCGACCACAAGCGCTCTTCTCCAGATCTTGGGAATTTTGAGTCGGCGCAAACAGGAAGAAAGGAAGTCACGTAACCAGGACTTCAAACCAGCTCCGGCATGGAATATAAGCTCTGAGAAGATGGAATTAGGACCCGGAGCTTTACCTGGTTTTAAATGTTGGAGGGCAGCAGCAAATTCTCTCTGTGAAAACTTGTCAGAGATATTTACTGCGTCTGGTGTTGTGGCCCTCCAAAGGTCAGACACTTCTTGAAAGACAAGTCGAGATGACTTGCGATCGACAGCCTCGTATTTCCCATTTCTAACCAGCTGAGATGCAATAGCATCGGCTGAAACGGGACAGTGACGAAGAGAGTGTCGTGACCTACCAGTAAGGTTGTTCAAAATACTCCATGCTTTTCAACTAGAGTGTGAGACGTCAATGCTCCGAACTGCCTCGGACCATCGATCCCTCCGCTTTCTGTCAAGCTTGGCAAGCAGAGCTGTAGCAGCCAAACATGAGTCGTCTCCCTGAGGAGACTGCAGAAAGGTTTTATAGAGGGATTCACACTCTGCATCCCAACACGGAATATAGTTATTTTGATACCCGCGTGGGATAGTCTTTTTGGCTGCTTTCTTAATGGTGTTACAGAAGTTCTAGTAAGCCGCATCCACATCAAGTGAATCAGGCGGCAACAAAGTCTTTGCGAATTTATTCATCAAAGCAATGTAGTGACTCCACTTGGCTTTGCGGAAGTTCCATCGCTTAACAGGCATGCTTGGCACTGCCATAGCAAACCTTGGTGGTGTAATAAGCGAGGGTTGATGTTGTGACCTGGGGAACTTGTCAAGGACACGTCTATCCGGTAAGAGACTGTTTGGACCTACGCTAGCGAAAGCTAGGTCTGGATTGGTGCCAGTGTTCCAGCGGCCGGAATAAAAACTGGCAGCGTCCTTGGCATTATATAGCAGGGCAAGACAATTAATACTTGCCCAGCCAGCCAAGCACTCACCGTCCGGACTGTTGTCATCGTTACTCCAGTCAGCATGACGACAGTTAAAATCGCCAGCGTACAGACAGGGGTGAGGATACACTGGGAGATCCAGGGTTCGCAATCGCGTTGGCGGTGATTTGTAGACGTTGACTATTTTATAGCCATCAACGTCCACACACAGCCACTCGATCTCCGATGTCGGTGAAGATTGGTCCAAAAGCGTGTATCTCAGTCGCTCGTGGACAAACGTGGCAAAGCCATGCTTCCTGTTTAAAGAAGACCCAGCTAGTTCGTCGTCGTCGTCGTCGTCGTTTGAAGGGTATCCACTCCAAATCAGACACAAACAGAACTGGGGCCGAGGGTTTATCCTTTTACTACCCCAGACTGCTGCACTGCCTGGATCAGATGCTGGCAGTGATGTCATTAAGCCAGCATCGAGTTTCGTCATCTAAAACCGTCAGATCTCGTGCTCCAGGTGGTGCCCGATGTATGGGGCACATTGTTAGTACATGGTCTGCGGTTTGCTCTGAGGCGCCACACTCGCAATTCGGTGAAGGAGCGAGACCTCATTTGTGCATGGACGAATGGAATCGCCCAACACCAGTCCGAAGGCGGTTCAGCTTAACCCAAGCTGCTCGGGATAAGCCCATCAAACAGGCCTAGCACCGGTCCTGGGCACAAAAGCACGGAGCCTGGAAGCTTTTTCACAGTACTCCGCGTTCCATTTGTGATTTGTCCATTCAAAGGCGCGGATGCCAAGTCTGGCAAGGTTGTCCAAAAGATTCCGCGCACCTGGCACAAACGGGCGTCTGAATCTTAGTCTCACTTGGCAAGTATCTGAGGACCCACTTAATAGACCATGCAAGATATGATCGGGGTCCAGAGATCCACGATGAGCCAAGGAGAGTGTCGCTCCCAGTCGGCGAAGCTCAGCTGGCTGGATGCCTGAGAGTACAGGTAGGTGGTCCGTTGGAGTGGGACGCAGGCATCCAGTAACTATGCGCAAGGCGTCATTCAAGACACTGTCAATGAGGCGAGTGTGAGCACTGCGATACCAGACTGGCGCACAGTACTCAGCTGTTGAGTAGACTAGAGACAAGGTGGCTATGCGTAGTGTTTTAGCAACAGCACCCCATCCCGGGCCCACGAGTCGCCTCAGCAGTGTGACGTGCGATGTTTTTTTTGCGCAATGCCACTAAATGGTGACGAAACGTGAGCGATCTGTCCAGTTTTACCCCAAGGTATGTAGGGGTTGGACAGAACGGTAAAAGTCTACTGTTGCTGTACACCTTTAGCTCACGTTTGGGCTCTCGGTTATTTAAGTGAAAGGCTGCCGTCACCGTCTTAGTGTGACTAAGCTTCAACCTCCACGTCTGGAGATACTCTGACAGTGTAAACATGTCTTGGCTTAAAGTCCCCTCCACGTCCTTCCAGTTTCCAGAAGAATGCAACAATGCTAAATCATCAGCATAAGCAAACTTTCTGGAAATCATGGAAGGAAGATCGTACGTATAGATGTTAAATAGGAGGGGAGCCAAGACCGATCCCTGAGGAACACCGTTTTTAAGACGGCGTAGCCTGCTTTGCTTGCTGTCACCTGTGGTAAGGGTGAAACTTCGATTTCGGACAAGCTCCATAATCATTCTGACCATGTGCTTATCCGGAAATAGTCTCAGCAGCTTGCAGGTAAGGCCACGGTGCCAGACAGTGCCATAAGCAGCTGTCAGATCGATAAATACGGCACCGGCCTTGTTTTTAGCCTCGAAAGAATCCTCGATGTTCTTGGTTAGCAGAACAACTTGATCTACGGTTGACTTCCCGCGTCGGAACCCAGCCTGCTCTTTAGGGAGCAGTGGATCGATTAATGGTTCAACGCGGGCCTAGATAAGCCTCTCGAGGATTTTTTAGGGGACACAGAGCAGAGATATCGGTCGATAACTCTTTGGGTCCCCCACGGGCTTTCCTGGTTTTGGGATCGCGACCACAAACGCTATTCTCCAGATCTTGGGAATTTTGAGTCGGCACAAACAGGAAGAAAGGAAGTCACGTAACCAGGACTTCAAACCAGCTCCGGCATGGAATATAAGCTCTGGGCAGATGGAATCAGGACCCGGAGCTTTACCTGGTTTTAAGTGCTGAAGGGCAGCAGCAAATTCTCTCTGTGAAAACTTGTCAGAGATATTTACTGCGTCTGGTGTTGTGGCCCTCCAAAGGTCAGACACTTCTTGAAAGACAAGTCGAGATGACTTGCGATCGACAGCCTCGTATTTCCCATTTCTAACCAGCTGAGATGCAATAGCATCGGCTGAAACGGGACAGTGACGAAGAGAGTGTCGTGACCTACCAGTAAGGTTGTTCAAAATACTCCATGCTTTTCAACTAGAGTGTGAGACGTCAATGCTCCAAATTGCCTCGGACCATCGATCCCTCCGCTTTCTGTCAAGCTTGGCAAGCAGAGCTGTAGCAGCCAAACATGAGTCGTCTCCCTGAGGAGACTGCAGAAAGGTTTTATAGAGGGATTCACACTCTGCATCCCAACACGGAATATAGTTATTTTGATACCCGCGTGGGATAGTCTTTTTGGCTGCTTTCTTAATGGTGTTACAGAAGTCCTGGTAAGCCGCATCCACATCAAGTGAATCAGGCGGCAACAAAGTCTTTGCGAATATATTTGTTAAAGCAATGTAGTGACTCCACTTGGCTTTGCGGAAGTTCCATCGCTTAACAGGCATGCTTGGCACTGCCATAGCAAACCTTGGTGGTGTAATAAGCGAGGGTTGATGTTGTGACCTGGGGAACTTGTCAAGGACACGTCTATCCGGTAAGAGACTGTTTGGACCTATGCTAGCGAAAGCTAGATCCAGATTGGTGCCAGTGTTCCAGCGGCCGGAATAAAAACTGGCAGCGTCCTTGGCATTATATAGCAGGGCAAGACAATTAATACTTGCCCAGCCAGCCAAGCACTCACCGTCCGGACTGTTGTCATCGTTACTCCAGTCAGCATGACGACAGTTAAAATCGCCAGCGTACAGACAGGGGTGAGGATACACTGGGAGATCCAGGGTTCGCAATCGCGTTGGCGGTGATTTGTAGACGTTGACTATTTTATAGCCATCAACGTCCACACACAACCACTCGATCTCCGATGTCGGTGGAGATTGGTCCAAAAGCGTGTATCTCAGTCGCTCGTGGACAAACGTGGCAAGGCCATGCTTCCTGTTTAAAGAAGACCCAGCTAGTTGGTAGTGTGGTAGCACCAACTTCTCTGCATCAGTGCAGTGGGTCTCCTGCAGTAGGATGACGAGTGCCTCAGACTGCATAGCGAGGTGATGAAGAACGTTCATCTTGCTTACAGTGAGGCCTTCGATGTTCAGCTGAAGAATAGTGGGTCTTCGGAACTTGTTGGCAATGTGCCCTGAAAAGGGCAGTTTTATCCTGATATTACCCCCGTCCTGAAAAGGACGTTTGCCGATTAGCAGACACACTGCACATCGGAATGAGTGGATACCCTTCCGTTTTGGTAGGTTTGGTTTCGGTCTGTTATTTTAAAATCAATGAGCAGACTTACTCACGGTCCAGGCTGCGTGAAAGCACCTACCATCTGGGCCACCCAGCTAGTTGGTAGTTTGGAAGTACCAACTTTTCTGCATCAGTACAGTGGATCTCTTGCAGTAGGATGACGAGTGCCTTAGACTGCATAACGAGGTGATGAAGAACATTCATCTTGCTTGTAGTGAGGCCTTCGATGTTCAGCTGAAGAATAGTGGGTCTTCGGCACTTGTTGGCAATGTGCCCTGAAAAGAGCAGTTTTATCCTGGCATTGCCCCGTCCTGAAAAGGACGTTTGCCAATTAGCAGACCCACACTGAACATCGGAATGGATGGATACCCTTTCGTTTTGGTAGATTCGGTTTCGGTCTGCATCTTTAACACCAATGAACAGACTTACTCACGGCCCAGGCTGCGAGAAAGCACCTACCATCTGGAAATCAAAGTTGGAAATCAAATCAAACCCTTACCACCGGTAACAGCAAGCAAAGCAGGCTACGCCGTCTTAAAAACGGTGTTCCTCAGGGATCGGTCTTGGCTCCCCTCCTATTTAACATCTATACGTACGATCTTCCTTCCATGATTTCCAGAAAGTTTGCTTATGCTGATGATTTAGCATTGTTGCATTCTTCTGGAAACTGGAAGGACGTGGAGGGGACTTTAAGCCAAGACATGTATACACTTTCAGCGTATCTCCAGACGTGGAGGTTGAAGCTTAGTCACACTAAGACGGTGACGGCAGCCTTTCACTTAAATAACCGAGAGCCCAAACGTGAGCTAAAGGTGTACAGCAACAGTAGACTTTTACCGTTCTGTCCAACCCCTACATACCTTGGGGTAAAACTGGACAGATCGCTCACGTTTCGTCACCATTTAGTGGCATTGCGCAAAAAAAACATCGCACGTCACACTGCTGAGGCGACTCGTGGGCCCGGGATGGGGTGCTGTTGCTAAAACACTACGCATAGCCACCTTGTCTCTAGTCTACTCAACAGCTGAGTACTGTGCGCCAGTCTGGTATCGCAGTGCTCACACTCGCCTCATTGACAGTGTCTTGAATGACGCCTTGCGCATAGTTACTGGATGCCTGCGTCCCACTCCAACGGACCACCTACCTGTACTCTCAGGCATCCAGCCAGCTGAGCTTCGCCGACTGGGAGCGACACTCTCCTTGGCTCATCGTGGATCTCTGGACCCCGATCATATCTTGCATGGTCTATTAAGTGGGTCCTCAGATACTTGCCAAGTGAGACTAAGATTCAGACGCCCGTTTGTGCCAGGTGCGCGGAATCTTTTGGACAACCTTGCCAGACTTGGCATCCGCGCCTTTGAATGGACAAATCACAAATGGAACGCGGAGTACTGTGAAAAAGCTTCCAGGCTCCGTGCTTTTGTGCCCAGGACCGGTGCCAGGCCTGTTGGGATGGGCTTATCCCGAGCAGCTTGGGTTAAGCTGAACCGCCTTCGGACTGGTGTTGGGCGATTCCATTCGTCCATGCACAAATGAGGTCTCGCTCCTTCACCGAATTGCGAGTATGGCGCTTCTGAATAAACTGCAGACCATGTACTAACAGCGTGCCCTATACTGTACATCGGGCACCACCTGGAGCACGAGGTCTGACGGTTTTGGATGACGAAACTCGGTGCTGGCTTAATGACATCACTGCCAGCATCTGATTCAGGCAATACAGCAGTCTGGGGTAGTAAAAGAATAACCCTCGGCCCCATTCCTGTTTCTGTCTGACCTGGAGTGGATACCCCTTTAAACAAAAACAACAACAACAACAACAACAACTCACTTATTAAATTGATCAAAAGTCCAAGAAATTAATTATTTTCCAATCTCTTCAAGTAATCCAAGCAGTTCACTTTTATTTAATTATTACAGAAAAATTCGTTTAGCAGCTTATTCAAACAGAATCTTTTTAAAACCAGCAAAAGCCAAAACCCAAAAGCCAAAAGCAACCAGAACCAAAATAACGATTTCTTTATTACTTTTCTCCCTTCTCTCGTCGCCAGTTAAAATGATAATAATCAAAAAACGCTTCTTATTTTGTTACGCACGTTTTTCCAGACAAAGCTGGATTGTGACGTAGCTCAGAGAGCTACAGGCAGTTGCGATGGCGAAGGGACGCGCGTATGACGATTTGTATGCTACATTGGAAACAAAAGAAGGTGAAAAGGAGTTGTACAGATTGGCTAGGCAGAGAGACAAAACAGAAAAGATGTATAACACGTAAGGGTTATAAAGGATGAAAACGGAAATGTGATGGTAAATTCCGAGACAGTGTTAAAGAGATGGAAGGAGTACTTTGAGAAACAGATGAATGAGGAAAATGACAGAGAGCCTAGGACAGAGGAAGCAGAAGTAGTTAACGAGGAAGTAAATTGTGTCAGTAGAGAAGAAGTAAAGAATGCACAGAGAAAAATGAAAAAGGTAACGTGGTTGGTCAGATAAGTTGCCAGTAGAAGTTTGGAAGTGCATGGGAGATGGGGATAAAGTTTTTGACTAGACTGTTCAACTGAATATTAATGGGTGAACAGATGCCAGAAGAATGGAGAAGAAGTGCGCTTATCCCAATCTATAAAAACAAAGGGGACGCACAGTGCTGTGGAAACTATAGAGGAATAAAGCTAATGAACCACACAATAAAGATATGGGAAAGAATTATTGAAGCCAGGCTAAGGGATAGAGTAGAGATCAGTGAACAGCAATATGGATTTATGCCAGGAAAGGGAACCACCGATGCCATGTTTGCTTTAAGAATGTTGATGGAAAAGTACAGGGAAGATCAAAGAGAGTTTCATTGTGTATTCGTGGACCTAGAGAAAGCTTATGACAAGGTTCCGCGGGAAGAGTTGTGGTACTGTATGAGAAAATCAGGAATACAGGAAAAGTATGTGCATCTTGTACAGGATATGTATGAGGGAAGCAAAACAGTGGTGAGGTGTGCAGTATGGATTACAGAAAGTTTCAAGGTCAAGGTCGGACTGCACCAGGGATCAACGTTAAGTCCGTTCCTGTTTGCAATGAAAATGGACAGGCTAACAGATAAAGTAAGGAGAGAACCACCGTGGATGATGCTGTTTGCTGATATTGTGATTTGCGAAGAGACCAAGGAAGAAGTGGAGCGGAGACTAGAATCCTGGAAGTATGCATTGGAAAGAAGAGGGATGAAAGTAAGTTGGTCAAAGACCGAATATTTGTGCATGAATGGAGGAAATGACAATGAAACAGTGAAGATGGAAGACACGAAAGTGCAAGAGTAAAGGAATTTAAGTATTTGGGATCAACGGTTCAAGAAAGTGGTAGTTGTGAGAGGGAGGTAAAGAAGAGACTGCAGGCAGGATGGAACGGATGGAGAAAAGTATCAGGAGTAATCTGTGACAGGAAGTTACCAGCTAGAGTGCACAGTTCAGTGGTGAGACCAACAATAGTGTATCGACTTGAGACGGTGGCGGTCACAAAGAAACAAGTGAAAAAGATGCAAGTTGCAGAGATAAAAATGTTGAGGTTTGCTATGGGAGTGACAAGAAAAGACAAGATTAGAAACGAGTACAACAGGGGTACGGTTAAGGTAAAACGATTAGGAATGAAGATGAGGGAGGGCAGGCTGAGGTGTATGGACATTTTATGAGGAGAGACCAAGTGTATGTAGGAAGAAAGATGATGGAAATGGAGTTACCGGGAAAGAGGAAAAGAGTGAGACCGAAGAGAAGATTTTTAGATGTAAAGAAAGAAGATGTAAGATGCGGCACACTAGTGTGCCGTGAGAGGTCTCCAGGTATGTCGCGAAAGATTTTGGAAAAAAATTATTTAGGGACGTCGAATTTTGCGGTTCTTGTACATGAATTTCGAAGAGAAAGAAAGATCGTGAGTTCAGACGAAGACCTTTTTTTTAGAAATCATTGTGATTTCGGGACGAAAAATTGAGAAATCATTGACAAATTTTCAGTAAAGACCTTTTTTTATTAACCAATATAATGGGTGTGCAGCAAAAATTAAAATAGCTTAATAGTGTGCCGCCTTATAAAAAAGGTTGGGAACCACTGTACTAAGGTTTAGGGCTTGAAATTACTTTGTGTGACGCTTGGCAAATTAGAAAATTGTGTAATATAAGCAATTAGCCTAACGTATTTTAATTCGTGCTAAGTTCTGGTTTGAGCTGCCGTTTATTAAACTTTTGTGTAAAAAAATCACAAAATGCCCATAGCAGATTGACAAAAAAATTAAGTCAAAAAGAGCTACCAGAAGCCGCAACCAAATCCAGACAAACAAAGTTAGATAGCTTTTTTGCATGTGCTCCGATCTCGCCTGCAACAGATTCAACCTCCCATGACAGTGCCCAAATTACTTCATCAAAAGAGGTTGAATATTTTGACAATGTTAGCATGGAAGAATCGTTAACGTGTGATATTTCCCAAAGAAAATTGCGTTAGTACTATTGAAGTAGATAATTTCTGGGTAAAGGAAGGCAAATTCACTGCAGTTATGAAGAACAAAAGTTTGAGAGAAAAGCGCTACTTTCAGAACGAGTGGTTGTAAAAGTACCACTGGTTGCGTTGTCATTTAAAAAAGCGATCAGCTTTCTGCACAGTTTGTACAGATTACGTACAACCTAATCACTCTTTTCCTTTTATTTATCGCATTGACGCTGATGGATCAAAAAATGGAAAAAAAGGAGGAGAAAAGTTGTTTAATCATGCAAGGAGCAGATTCCGTGAAAACGCGGCAGAGACGGCAAAACACATTTGCGCCAGTCAAGCGGTAAACGTCCAATTAAACAATCGCTTAAGTTTTTTATTGTTTTATCTATTTAACCCTTTCGTATTCTTGAAAGCGTAAATATTTCAGCCAGCGGTGTATTGCGGGTAACTAAAAACTTATTTATTGATTAGCATGTGGAAAACATTTATTGATATTCCAAAGTAAAATACATTTGATCTATATCTATCTGCCTTTGGCTGCCCTGCATGGACGTCGCAATTGTGTAGTGTTTTCAAAACTAGCTTTGGAGCTTTCAAAAAAATTTAGTTGTGAATATGTTGGCTGGTTTTAGGCAGAGATGGCTTTAATAGGGTGCAAACGGTGAGGCCGCACCGAGACCTCCTAAAATACATCAAAACATGGCCCTCCCTACGCAAGATATTGCTCTATTTTTTCATAGTAGCACCAGGACGTCGATGACACGTCAAAAAGAAAACAAAAAAATTTTGAATCGGTGGTTGCGGCATGCTGGGCTTCTGCACGTTATGTTGTTGTCACTTGTGTTTTTTTTTATAGAACACCATGATTTTGGAACGAAAATAGGATATTCCGAGATCGTATCAAAGTGAAAAGCCTTTTCTTTTAGAGAACACTTTGCTTTATACACTAAGAATGGTTCCAGCTACCTTCTTTTAGTACGATAAATAGTGCCCCCTTACTTTTCTTGCACCAGGCCCCCTTTTCGTAAGGTCATCACCGGTTTTAAGTTTAATAATTAGTTCATAGATTCGCTTCTTTTTTTAATGTGTAGGCAATTGAGAAAAAAACTGTGTAAAATTATATAAGTGTAAAATACTACGGTTATCGTAGTGTGTGGTCATGGCAGAGTCAACTTCAAGGCTTTCACAAGATGCAGAACACCTTTGAGATTGAGATATTGATCTCTGGGTTTATTTGAAAGGGTGATATTGGCCAAAAATTGATTGCGAACCAAAATAACAGATAAGCAAAGTAAAATTTTTCCGAGATGCCAGCTTGTCCTGCGCAAACTAAAATTTCATCAGTCAATTAAAATTTCAAATTGCAACATGGTTGCTAAAATTGATTTTTGTTGGAAGTGCCTTTTTAACAAAAAAGTGCCCTTTTTTTGAATTTTGTCCCCCTGAAAAAAGCTTCGGCGCCCTGACCGTACCGAGCACAATCACGACGCTCTAGCCACTCGACAACAGAGTGTTCGATAAAGCAGTTAGAGCTAAATATTTCTGAATCAAACTGTCATGCAATTAAAATATAACTTAATTAATTATTAAAAAACCAAATGGTCTGTTCCACAGGAGTGCGATGACCATCTTATTCAAATGGAATGCAACGATAAGTTATTCTCATACTTTTCGTGATCGAAACTATTACTAAAATTTGAGCTGAATTAATTTAATTATATTAGTGAGCATGGGGTAATCGTAATCAGAAATCGTAATCGATTACATTGAGAAAAACTACAATGTAATCGTAATCGATTATTTTGACAAAAACTGAGATGTAATCGATTACATTTCAAAACTTATGTTTATGAATGTGTAACCGTAACAAACATTTTAAATGCTAATCGTGATATTACTAATTAACGTAAAGATTATTCTACCAATGCGTTTCAGAATTTATGTTGTAGCAATCGAAAAACACATGATTACTTTCAGTAATCGTAATCGTAATTGCAGAACGGGGAAGTAATCGTAATCGATTACATTTGTTATGTAATCACCTCGTTCCTGTCAGTGAGCTAACCCTTAAAAAGTTTTATTGATATTTGATAGTAGCGTTAACGGTTAGGCAAAAAAACTCATGCAACGGCAAGGCGCTCTAAAAAGCGTAATGGGCTTATTTCAATTTGGAATGTAAGATTGGAAAAATCTTTGACCCATGACCAGGACCCCTTTTAGTAATTGTTTGCGACTTGCGAATTAAACCACCTTTTGGCAAATTTCTGTGTACTCCACTGTTCAGTATTATAACTAAAAAACTCATAACCCAAGAATCTTTTAAACAATCTTGCCGGACTTGGCATCTGCGCTTCTCAGTAGATGAATTATAAATGGAAAGCGGAGTACTGTGAGAATAGATTTAGGCTCCGTGTTTTCATACCCAAAACCAGTGCCAGGCCTGTTGAAATGAGCTTACTCCGAACAGCTTAAGGTCAAACCCAATCCTATCTGCGAACTGGTGTTGGGCGATTCCATTCGTTCATGCACAAATGGAGTCTTGCTCCTTTACTGAATTGAGAGTACGGCGCCATTGAACAAACCGCAGACCACGTCCTAATAACGGGTCCCATACTTCCCATGGAGCACTAGGTCTGACGGTTTTGGATGACGAAACTGGATGCTGGCTGCCAGCATCGGATCACCATCACTGTCAGCATGGAATCCGGGCAGTACAGCAGTCTCGGGTAGTAAAAGGATAAACACTAAGCCCCAATTCTGTTAGTGTTTGACCTGGACTAGATGCCCTTCCAAACGACGACGACAACGACCCAAAAATTCATATCTTTCATAATTTGTGGGAGCGTGGTTGAATGGTTAGAGCTCTGTGATTGTGATTGACATGGTCTCGGTTCAAAATCTACTCGGGCCATTCTGTTGTTTTTTTTGGGAAAGACACTTTACAACACTTTAACTTGCTTGGCGGTCTTGGTAAGCATTTCTAAATTAAAATTTCTACTAGACATCAATATCTTGCATCTCCGGAAGTAGTTCGGGGTAATTACTTGCCCTATGTATTAGTGCCTCTATCGTTTTCCTGCGATTTAGGAGGATAAATATAGAGATAAAATAAATTAATAAAAATTTGTAAGATCAAGGGTAAGAGTATAAATTCATTTCTTATAATTGGTTAATTTTTTTTGGAATCACTTTAAAAGTTCGCGCAAAGTTTAAGAATCTCTAAAAAAGCTTTTTAAGGCCCACAACTCTGCTTTGGCCAGTGAGGGCCTTGCAAAAAAGGAGGCCCGGTGCAAGAAAAGTAAGAGGAACCATTATTTAGTGTGCTAAAAAAAGGTAGCTGAACCATTTTTAGTGTATAGAAACAAAGTGATCTTTAAAAAAAGTCTTCAATTTAGGAGGGTCCCACTATTGAGTTATCCAAAACATAGAAAGCCACTTTTTAGTGTCTCAAAGCAATGTGATCGCTAAAGAAATAAAAAAAGAAAAAAAAGAAAGTCTTTCTTTAACAAGCACAAGTGACACAACTTAATGAGCAGAAGCCGAGCATGCTGCAACCACCGATTCAACATTTTTTTGTTTTCTTTTTGACATACCCTCGACGTTCTAGTGCTACTATGAAGAAATAGAGCAATATCTTGTGTAGGGGGGCCACTTTTTGATGTATTTTAGGGGGGCTTGGTGTGACTGCATTGATCGCACCCTATTAAAGTCATCACTGGCTTTGGCACTTATTACGTAACCTACAAATCATAAAACAAATATATTAAATATGGTTCAGCCTAAGTTGTTTAACACCAAATATTTAGTATTGTATTTAGATAAGTTATTAAAATGGTAGCAATACTTATTTTGAGCATCTTGTTTGTCTCATTTTTATTGTTTTTTTTTTGGGAAGCCAAGCCATACAAATGCATGCCACGAAACCATAAGTTTTGTTCATTGTTAAGTAAAAGAAAAAAATTAAAGTCAAAGAAAATAACATACAGTATGTGAAAACAGAATGTCTAGGACAGATGAGTTGGTGGATAGACTGATTACGATGTGTGATATTGGACATGATATAATTGCAGCAGTAGAAGAATTATCAACCAATTCATCAAAACTGAATTTATTTAATTGTGAAAAGTAAGCTATTTTTTAAGCCAATTTATTTTTAAAAGTAGTTTATTGTTTGAAAATTTTTAAACTGTTTGCAAAAATATACTGGTATTTGACTAAATTTTTTTAATGTCATTTTTGCACAATTTTTGTATGTCATTTTTGTATAGAAATTTATATTTCTTATTGGGTTATCATGATATCAGGTGTTCATTTGTTTTAACTTGATTACCTGTCAGGATCTTAAGTACTTGAATCAAATATATTGGGGTCTCTTTAAAAAGTCACCGTAAGTGATTTTTTTTTGGTGAAACTAACCTGAAATCCCCCTTTCAGCACCAGGGTGGAATACAGAATAAACCAAGAGAAAAGGATCTCTAAAGAAGTGATATGGGTTAGTTTCACTGAAAAAAATTGTTTCTGGTGACTTCTTGAAAAGACCCATATATTGATGATAAGTTTGTCAGATCATGTAATCTTGTTGTCACTCTATTTTTTGCAGTTCCTAAACTCACTTAAACAAATGTAAGCAAGAAGGTTACACAACTCAAATGTCTTTTTTTTAAATGTCTTGTGCTCTCCACAACATAAATTTTCATCATTTAAGTATTGTAAAATAGGGTAACTTTGATCAATTTTAATGGTTTCTAGCTTCCAATAACCTGACAGTGTCAATAAGAAAACTCTTTTCCTGTTGATTATAACACTTTGCCTTTGAACCATCAAATAAAATATTTTGATGGCATCATAACAGCTTTGCAGCTAAATGCTTTTAAACAAACTACTGAATAAAGCTACCCCGTAGTTTAAGGTAACTTTGATCACATATTAAAAATCAATATAAGAGTAGATTGAACAACATTTGGGGCAACTTTGATAACTGTTTTTACTTTAAAAATATTGTAAAGTTCAAAAGTATAATTTTTAATTTTTTGAGAAAATACCATAAAACGGGATAACTCTGTTCAGCGGATAACTTTGATCGGTTGGGGAAATGGAGTACTATTTGACTTGTAGTTCAGAAGACACAGCTGGAAAAAGCTGAAAAAAGCCATTTCAAAAAAACTAAAAATTATATTTTTAAACTCTTATATCATCATCAATCCAATTTTATCTGATTTAATCCCCAGTGACAGCAAGTGGCCAGATGCATCCCACTACTTCTGCAACTCTTCTCACACCTTTTCTCCACCTACATTGATCTGCCGCATCTTTCTTTAAAGCAATCCTTATGCTTCCTTCAACTTGTTCCTTCCATTTCATCCTTGATCAACTCTGTTTATGTTTTCCATCCACTTCATGTACCATTGCCTTCAAACATTTTTTTCAGGATGTCTTAAAACATGACCATACCACCTTGTACCATTTGCCTTTGCCAGCTTCTTTGCTGCTTCCTTCAATCCCAACATGTCTATCAACTCCTCTGTATTCCTCTTTTCTACAAACTTTACACTACACATCACTCTCACCATAAATCTTTCTGCTCTTGTCAAAATAGCTACTTCATTTTCTCTTAAACATCATGCTTTGCTTCCATATAACATAGCTGATATTACATAGCTCTTATATATCTCTCCTTTCATCTGCTAAGAGAATCTTTTTCCAAACAGTGTCTTACCACACTCTCTGAATTTCTTCCATCCCACTCTTGTTCTTGCAGTTACTGCAGCTTCACATCCTCCACTGGCATTCAACCTATTACCAAGATAGCAAAATCTTTTCACAGTTTCCATTTCATCACACATTATCTCCTGCACCATTTGTTGCTTTCTCACATTTGCTACAAACAAAAATCTTGCCATGCTTGGAGCCACTTTCTTCAACTTAGAACACCTAAGAATCTATTTGTCACATTTTATGCACTGACTGAGTTGACTATCACCCTTTTGCTGTGTTACAATATTTTGAAAATAAAAACAGTGATTTAATTTACCCCAAATGTGTTCACTCTATTCTTTGATCAGCAAAGTCTTTGATCATTCTTTAAAAGTATGGGGTAACTTTGATCAGCAGTTTGTTTAAAAGCATTCAGCCATGAAGCTGTTATGATATTGTCAAAATATTTTATTCAATGGCTCAGAAACAGAATATTATAATCAACAGGAGAAAAGTTTTCTTATTTACAGTGTCAGGTTACTAGAAGCTAAAAATCTCCAAAATTGATTGAAATTACCTCGTTTTATGTATGTAACTTTCTGTTTTTTGAAAGGGGGCAGGGGGTCATGGGAAACCTGAGCTCTTTCTAGCTGTGCTTTCAGGTCTTTTTAAGAAGGCATCATAAGCAATTTTTGTTCATGAAATTAATCTGGATCCCCCTGTAATTACTATCACTTTTTGAGAGATCCTTTTTTTCTTGGTTTCTTCTTTATTCCATCCTGCTACCAAAAGGGGGATTTTGGGTTAGTATCACCAAAAAGTAAATCACTTATGGTGACTTCTTGAAAAGATCTGTGTTTTCTTGAGTACAAGTCAAATAGTACTATTGTTTCCCCAACAGATCAAAGTTACCCCATTTTACAGTATTTGGTTTTGTGAAAGCCAATTTTTTATTGTATTTAATTTTCCATTGCAATGGTCTGCATTCAACTAAACCAGTGCTTCTCAACTTTTTTTTTGTGGTGATCCAAATGTTAAGCGGAAATAGAGAGTAAAGCTTTGGCAACCCAATATTTTTTATAGATGTTATTACAAGTATAAAAAGTGAACTAAACACAAGATCATTTAACACAGATCTAACTATACTGCAGTGGTGTGCAGTGACCTCTGAGGCTGGTCATGCAGTTGGTATGCCAAAGCTGGTCATGCAATTGATATGCAATGCTTTATGGGTAGGACAAAAAATTGTGTGGGATTCTAAGATGACCAATTTTTGTCCCAAAATCATGCTGTTCTCTAAAGAAAAGGTCTTCAGTTAAAATCAATCTCAGATTTGTCATTTTTTGTCCCAAAATCATTGTGTTCTCTAAAAAAAAAAGGTCATTGCTTGAAACCAGTTTCATATTTCTCATTTTTTGTCCCAAAACCGTGGTGTTCTTTATTACGTAAAAAGAAGGTCATTATGCAAAAGTTCATTGGTTGGTGACTTAAAAGTTCATTGTTCCTTGGTTGGCAACCCAAAAGCTTGTTGTTTGTTGGTTGGCAATGGCGACCCAGGGCTTGAGAAGCACTGCAATAAAGAAATCAATCAAATCACTATCAAATCACAACCAAAATGATTTAATTTTTACACAACTACACTTGTCAACACTTAATCAAATTAAACAGTGACCCACATTTGGGTCGCAACCCAGGGCTCAGAAGCACTGAACTAAACCTTTGATTTTAAATTCAAATCATGTCAATGAAAAATTTAATTTTTTTATTGCATTTAACAATTATCTTAAATTTTTTTCTTATGTAAATGATTATTTTACATATATAGTGAATTTTTGTTAAATTCAAATATCAAAAAAAACTTTGCTTTTAAAAGATTTTTAAGGTTTTAAAAATTATTTCTATGTACTCAAAAAAATGAACAACTTGATAATTAAATGAATTGTTAAAATAAAAACAAAAAAAAAGAGCAATTAAAATAATTGTGATAAAATGCTGTAACAAAATAATGGCTACATTAGTATGATCCAATTTTTTTATATATTTTCTCAATTTATTCATTCCCAATATTTAATTATGAAAAAATAATTGGGTCTCTTCAAGAAGTCATTGTAAGTGACTTTTGTTCATGAAACTAACCCAGATTCCCCTTGTGGTTATTATCACTCTTTGCTAAGATCCTTTTCCTCTTGGTTTCTTTTTTATTCCATCCTAGTGCTGTAAAGGGAATTCCTGAGTTTTATCAAAAAAAAAAAGACTTGAAGAGAACCAAATTATTTTTAGGTTAAATTGATTAAAAATAATTAGTTTTATTAAGAAAACTCATGTCAACTGTATATGAATTAAAATCAGTATTACTTGTTGCATTTTGTTAATAGCAATTTTTTGGTTCTTGTTCACTATTTTCCTAATTTGTTGATTACCTTTTAAATTTTGGAGGATCCCTAAAGGATGCAAGGTTAAAAATGATAAAAAAATGTTTTAGACACTTTTTTATTTATCTATTACAATATTATTGTTGAATATTAATATTTTATCTTTCCTTTCTAATTTTAAACTAATTACAGAATTGTATGGCTAGTTAAAAACGACTTTAATAAATTTATAATTTTACCATAACCATTTTTAGAGACTTTTTGTTAACCTTCACTGAGAACCATTGATGTAAAACATAAAAAAGAGTAAAAACAGACTTTAATATTTATATTTATCAGCTTTTTAGAAGTATCTAATAAAGGAACTTGTCTTGGATTGGGTGTTTTGTCAAAAACCACATTGTGATAATTTTACTTTGCCTTGAGATATTTTGTTGCTTAAACTTGCTTGATGCACTCAGTGATTGAGTTATTAAATTACTCTGTTCTTTTAAAATATATCACTTTTTTGGATCACATTTTTGTTTCACAAAACTTATCTGACTAAATTTTAAAGTTTTATTTATTTTAATCTTAGCAATCATTTGGCAACCTATAAACTTTTTTTTTAACAGTGCTTCTCAAATTTTGGACCAAGTGTTTGATCAATTGAACAAACTTAAATCTTTAGTATATTGTGACTCTTTTCAATCACCAATTAGAACAAGAACTAATAAAAAACAACCTTATGCTTCTGAAGCCACGGTTGTAAAAAATGAATTTCAAGAGGAGGATTATGATGAGATTACCAAAAACAGACTTAAATTGGATTTCTCTGCACATTTGTAAGATAGTTGTTATTTACAACTAATAGCTGGATAATTTTTTACTTTTATTGATTTTATTTACTTTTATTTTTATTTAGATAATTTTTTACTTGTATTACTTGATGTTATTTACTTTTATTGACTTATTTATATTGACCTGGTTGTTGCTCTCTAGTTTAAGGCTGTGTAATTTAATTTAAAATTTGTCTTGAATTTTTTTCCTTAGAGATTTGCTAGAATTCAGTGCTGAGAGTTTAGCAAACAAGATTTTGGAAGATGAGAGTTTGAAATTTGTTCTTTGTTTTTTTACTCAAGCAAAGGATCTATTTTTATAAGCACAAAAAATTGTTTGCTTTTATTATTAATATTGCTGTTCATAAACCTTGAAAAATTATAAGTTCTAATTTAGTGTGATGGAGCTGAGCAAATATAAAAATGAAAAAAGCAAGTCAGTGTAAAACAATTGGTTTGGCTTAAAGTTACTTATTAAGCTATATAAATAAAAAAACTTGTACTTTTTTTTTTATTTTATTTCATCTCTATATTTATCCTCCTGACTTGCAGGAAAGCGACGGAGGCACTAATACAAAGGGTAGGCAATTACCCCAACCTGCTTCTGGAGATGCCAAGATATTGCTGTCCGCTTGTAATTTAATAGAGATATTACTGTAGGCCTAATTTAGAACTGCTCGCCAAGACCACCAAGCACAGGAAAGTGCCGTAAAGTGTCTTTCCCAAGGACACAACAGAATGGCACAAGTGGGTTTTGAACCAAAACTATGTTGATCATCTTACATTAACATTTATAGATCTTATTGTTGAAATGAGTTTAAAACAGTTTATTTGTCTGTCATTGACTATATCTCAATCAAGTAATGTTATGATGTTCAATTGAATATTGTGAGATTACATTAAGTACTGTACAATATCCAATCCTTGGTCCACAATTCTTTATACAGCATAAACATAAAAAAGAAATGTTAATCAAAAATAATTTTTTGATCTCACCAAACCACACCAAAGAAATAAAACTAAAGTTTATTAAAAATTTAAAACATTACATCTATTAAGCAAAGATAAAAGCAAGTACAGTGATCTAATGTGAGATCCTTACAAAACAAAAAGGTTATTTTCAAATTTTGTCTGTAAGATTTTGGAAAATAGAACTGTAGCTTAAATAAAAAAGCAAATAAGTGAAGAGCAGACACTAAACTTTCATTTGCCAAACTCTTGGCACCCAAATCTTGAGACCATTTCCAAGGTCACAAAGAAAATTATTAAATCCTCTATGTTTGAATAAATCTTTGCTTGTACAGAATTTAAAAATTACCGTGGTATTGACAGAACCATTAACTTTTAATTTTACCTTTACATTTTTAATAACTTTTACTTTTAATTGCTCATCAGCAAAGTAATATTGTATACAAATACTCATGCCACTGTGATAGTGTGTACATAGATAGAATGCCCAACAACTGGAAGAACGAATTTGACAACATGTTTTAAAATTTATTACAAATCAAGTTAAATCTTAAAAAGATTTCCTTAGACGTCAATGTAAATCCACTCAAAATGCACCTATTTTGGATTCAACTATAGGTCAACACTTGTTAGATAACAAAATTTGCATGGAAAAATTCAATGTTAACTGGTTTTTAATTTTAGCTACAAGACTATCATCTTATCATCTGGCAACACTCGATGTTACTTTCATAGAGTCTTTTGAGCCCACTCTTTTGTTGTCAGAAAGAGTTTGTCTATGGACTGAAGCTTTCTTGCTTACAGCACAAGTGAGTGCACAACCAATTGCATGATCTCTTTCTCCCACCAATCAGAGTACCATTATTTTTGATGTCTTCCAATTCTATATAGATCACATTTTTCTTGCAGTTTATCATTGTCAATGATTTCTTCTGATGAGAATTGGCCAGAAATATTTTTAAAAAAACAATCTTTTTAAAGACTATAAAAAAAAAAAAAAAATTAAAAGAGTTAATGGTTCTGTCAATTTTTAGTTATTGGTTATTTTTAAACCTGTATGATGCTTTGCACATACTCCTAAATGACACAATGCTTTGTCCATACACAAAGAAAATTCTGAAAGATGCATTGCTTATAGTCACTGGATGTATGTGTCCCACTGGAACAAACCACCTACCCATACTCTCAGGCATTCAGCCAGTTGAGTTTTGCGAACTAGTAGTGACACTCTACTGGCCTGACTGTGAATCCCTGGACCCTGACCATATGCTGCATGGTCTTTTTAGTGGATCCTCAGGTGCTTGCCAAGAGACTAAGATTTAAACAACTGTTTTTGCCAGCTGTGTGGAATCTATTAAACAACCTTACTTGACTAGGCATCCACACTTCTCAGTAGTAGATTGAACACAGAGTACTGCAAGAATACATTCAGGCTCTGTACTTTCATACTCATGACCATTACCAAACAGCTTGGGATTAAGCTGAATTACCTGTGGACTGGTGTTGGACAATTTCATTTGTCCATGCACAAATGGGGTCTAGCTCTTTCATTGAATTGCAACTGTAGTGCCCCTGAGCAAACTGCAGACCATGTCCTAGCAACATGACCCATACATTGGACACCACATGGAGCACTAGGTCTGATGGTTTTGGATGATGAAACTCAATGCTGGCTTAACACCATCACTCCCAGTATCTGATCCAAGCAGTACAGCAGCCTGGAGTAGTAAATGGATAAACCCTTGGCCCCAGTCCTGTTTGTGTCTGACCCAAAGTAGATGCACTCCAAACAATAGCAATGATAAAAGAAAATTTTTTAGATAGGCTGAGAATCTATTCAATTTCAGGTCTATTTAATGCAGTGCATTTTAATATTGTAAAATATGGCTCTCTTTTTTAAATTTTAGTTGCTAATATTTGTGGTTTTTAGCTTCAATAACAGTAACAACCAATGATATTAAAGTGCTCCAATCAAATAATATGTGTATGGGCTTACTTTTTTTTTCTAAATTAGAATATGCCAATCTTTAAGACTGAGATGTATTCTTTGAATTATTTAAATTACAAGAAAATTTGTAAAATATGAATTTAGAACTTGAATATTTAGTTTATGATTCATTTCCTTTATTTGTATATTTACATATAATAACATGTTTTTTTGTAGAACTAATTTATTTTTAAAAAATTACATTAGACCATCTACAAATTCAGAAGATGATTTGCTGATACAAACAGCTCCTCAGAAAGTTCAATCTGAAATAAAAAAAAATTATTCATTTAAACACATTGCTAAAGTCAAAAGTGAAAGTGGTGATTTTAAGGTGAAGCCAACACTTGATGCTGCAATAAAAAAAAACTGCCTTTTTAAGCCTTATATTAATGATGAGTTAGAACAAAATCTTATAAATCAGGTAACAGTCATGATATTTGTTGTCTAAAAAACTACTTATTTTTATCTTACTGTGGTATTTCTGTGTTTAGTATTAGTACTCGTTGATTTGTAGTCTCAGACAAATAATAAATTTATTTTTGCTGGCAAAAGATAAAAATCATTTATATATATATACATTTTACCTGCTCTTGTAATGCCCTGATTTTTAATCTTTACATAGATTTGATTTGATTTTGCAGTAGTTCAGTTTTTCACATTTGTTTATTTCATCTTTTTTTTAATATCAATAAATTTTTTAGGAAAGTCAAATAGAAACCACAGATAATAATATAACAGCTGCTATATCCAGTGAAGATATCAATTTGCAATTATCTAATCAATGCAATTCAGAAAGTAAAATTGATGGTCATACTACTCAAATTTTTGAAGAAAAAGATTGGTTTGATGATGACATTGCTGACAATATTAACATGGATGAAATTGATGTTAGATGTTAACATATGATCATTCTAAAGTATTATTAGTTATTATTGTACTAGTTAATTTTAATGTACTATCGTAGTTAAATTTACACTTAGTTTATTTATGTTTTATTTAACAGGAAATTGAAGAAATGTACAGTGGAAGTTCTATTAACATAAATATGGCAAAAAGTCCAGTTTACATGGTATTACAATATTTTATTATTAATAATATATGAATGTAATTAAATTGTTGCAGTTTGTTTTTTTGATCATTATTTTTCATATTTAATTAAAAATTTAGTGCCACAGTGCTTTTAAGTACATTATTCTTAGGCTTTAAATTGTTTGTTGTTTGTAAGTCAAATTTGAGTTTTTGCTATTAAACAATTTTTTTGCTTACACATAATCAGTATTATCATTATTAAAAATTAATTAATAATTTTCTTTTTTCATCATTTTTTTATTTTTTATTTTGGGGCTAGGGGCTCAACATTTTATAAATTTTAATTTCTTATTAAATACGTCTTAGCAATTCTGATAAAATACAACATAAAAAACCACCAAAAATTTTTTTTTTGTTTTTTTAAGTACAGGGTGTTTCAAAAAATTTGACATCATTTGACATGTAAATATTACAGAAACTACATAGTCGAATAAAATAAAATTCAACAGGTGTAATGTTGACCAAAACAAGATTTAATCCTGTAAATTTGAATAAGAAATTCAAAGACACCTGAATTTCATGAAAGGTTTTACAAATGTTCGATATATGCACCACCTGTGACATGGCACAGTTGAAGTCAATACTTCGGCTCCTTCTAGACATGCTGCAGCATGTCTTGGGTAACAGTCTCCAGTGCGGTGGTGTTTTTTTGTTAACTACCTGTCTTGCATAAAAGTTAAACTGGAGATTGTTACCCAAGACATGCTGTAGCATGTTTAGGAGGAGCTGGAGTACTGACTTCACCTGTGCCATGTTACAGGCGGTGTGCATATTGAACATTTGTAAAATCTTTCGTGGTATTCATGTGCCTTTGAATTTCTTATTTAAATTTACAGGATTAAATCTTGTTTTGGTCAACATTAAACCTGTTGAATTTCATTTGATTTGACTATGTAATTTCTGTAATATTTACATGTCAATGATGTCAAATTTTTTGAAACACCCTGCATTTTCATTGAGTATAATTGAAAATTATCATTTTTGTTCATCTGTTTTTTGCATCAGCAATGCTCCTTGAAATGAGCAAAAGCATTGTAAGGTATGAACAGTTTAGTGGCTGGCCAAAATGTTGCACTGAAAAAGATTTAAATCTGACACTTTTATTATTACTATTATCCACTTTTTTTACTAAAAAATGTGTTCATATCCATCCTAAAATACAAAATTTGTCTTATATTTAGCATGCTTTTTAGAGTAGAGTGGAATAAAAAAATGTTTCACATGAAAAAAACCAAAAACCTAAATGTTTGAAAATAAGTTTAGCATATTGCCACATTCTAGTCAGTTGTTTTTTCCAAAAAACACTGAATATCAAAGTTGTTGAAGATGGTATTTCTATATATAAGAAAAAATTAATTTGTTATTGAAAGACACTTTACTATTTTCTATAAGACCATATTTCTTGTTAATTTAATAAGAAATCAAATTATTCAGCAAAAAAACAATTTTTAAGAATAAATTTTGCAAAAATAAATCAACATTCTTCATTATTTAATAGTCAATTTTTGCAATTTTGTTTACCAATCAAAAACAGAAATTGTTTTAAAATACTCATTCAATCACAAAAGTTGTTTTGTACTCAATAAAGTAAAATTAATTTTTGAAGTTGTGCATCTTTTTGAGACTAAAATACTGTTTCTAGCACTAATGTATTTGATTTTATGATGTCCTAGGCCAGTGATTTTCAACCTTTTATATACTGTGGGCCACTTTTTAACCCAAGGTAACTTAATGACCCACTAAGGTTAACAAAATTTAATTTCTTTTGCAAAAATCTGGTAACCTCTAAAAAAAAGGTTTTCACTTTGAATTTGTTTGCAATTTCTTGATTTTTGTCCCAAAAACATAAAAAAAGATCCTTGCTTGGAATTTGTTTTCAATTTTTCGATCATAATGACTTCTTATACATATTGCTTTCGTTTTGATTTTTGCTCTGTGGCTCACTGAAAACACCACTGTGGCCCACTGGTTGAAAACCCCTGTCCTAGGCCAAACTAAATGTGTTTAAACAGTTTGTGAGATACAGTAGATTCTGGTTTATCTGAATTTGGTTAATGTGGAATTTCACTTAATTTGGATAAAACTGAACATGATTTCCTGTATAGTGTAATTCTTAATAAAAAAGCTTTGGATTATCTGGATTAACTGAGGTCTACTGCATACAAAAAATTTTTTTTCACTCTAGTTTATTTTCAAATTGTATTAAGTGGTGACAAACTTCTTATTTTGAAATCATATGTTTTGATTTGATGATCACCCTACTGAATTTTGATTTTTTTGTCAGCTATTATAGAATACTTAACAGTTGTTTCTTGTTTTTTGCAAAAAAATGCTATAGTTTTTTAAAAATATGAGCATTCATTATTATTTGAAAAATTTCTTCAGCATGTTGCAAATCAAACCTGTAATTCAATGACTTTTTGTTAAAAATTGTTTCGACATGAAAATATGAGATTCAATTAGGGATGCACCAATATGCAAATTGGCCAATAATCAATATATCAGCCAGACCATATCGATTAATACAGTTTTGATAAAAAATAAATTAAAAAATGGGAAAATTTACTTTTAAAATAAGCTTTCTTCTAAGTTAATTGCAAGATTAAAACATTTTTTTGTCACTAATAAGATTAAAAATTTCTGTGTGATTTTTACCTAGACTATCAGGCATTGTCCAATCTTTAATATCCAGTCAGTTTAAGGGTCAAAATCTGTTCAGATAAATTTTCCTCATATACAATATACAAGAGTGTTTTTAATTTTGATGTGACTGCAAAAAAACACAAACACATTTTGCTTTTTTAGTTGTCCAATGCAGATTTGACAATCCGAAAAAAAACTGTAGTTGATATGGGTATTTATACACAATTGAATTCTTTTTGCATTTTTATTAAGTTAAATATATTAAAAAACCCTTTATTTTTTTGCATTTTGTGCACAAGGCAAAAATAATTGTATGAAAACGGGTTTATAGTTTTCCAAAGTGTGGTTTTTACAGCTGATAATCTGCTTTTTTGTATTTTATTTTTAATTTTGTTAATTATTTGATAATTTCATTTTAAAAATAATTTTATAATAAAAGGAATAAAGAAACCAGAAGGGAAGTGGCAATGCTATGAAACAAAAAGCAGATAAACAATTGCAATTATGTCATGTTTTAGCTGTTTTTGTTTTTTATTATTTTTTATTTTTTTAAATTATTTAATATTTTTTGATTATAATTTAAAAAAATATTTTATAGACTTATTTAAAAAAAAGACTTTTGAGATTAGCTGGTGTATCAGCAAAGTAGCCGATATGGCCCATACCTTGCCAATAATATCAGTGCATCCCTAGATTCACTTATATTTTTTAGCCAAACAACTATTCCCATTCCAACTATTATCACGATGAAAATGAATACCATACAGATGATTTTAATGATGATGTCTGTAAGATAGCAGACAACAGTTTTGGTGGTAGTGGCAAAGAATCTGATGATGAAAAAACTGATGTCTCCCAGTTATGTGATCCCAATTATATTGCTCCAGACAAGGTGTACATTGACGTCCTTAAGGAGTACTTTGGACATGCCAAGTTTCGACCGTAAGTATTTGCATAATTATTTGTTGATATTGCTGTCTTCATTATTTTATCTTGTTTTGTGGGTGAACAACAATTAAATTGATTTTACTTGATTACTAATTGTAATTTATCAAACCCATATCTTTAAGTTTTGGTACTGTTTTTATTAACAGAATTATAATTTGCTGTTAACCCATTTGAAAAAAAATTTTTTTTGACTTAAAAAAGTAGGAAATATGAAAATTATGAAAAGAAACAGATAATCTTTTAAAAGATTGTTGTCGAATTGTGAATAAAAAAATAAGATATTTCAAATATTATTCAATATCAAAATTACACCAAAAATTACTCTTATGCAATAAAAATATAATCCACTTCACAAAAAAAATTGCTAATGTGTATTTAACTTGTACTGATATGGGAAGAAGCTGTTGACACATAGAGTTATGTTGTATTTTATACAATAACTTTTTGGTCTTCTGCCACATGGTTTGTTCTGGCATTGTTGTTAGTCACAACAACTTATTCAACTGAGAAAAATGCTACATCAACCAACTGTGATTCACAAAAACTAAAACCCCAGGAATTTAACTATGCACATAACTGCTAAGGCAGTTGCAAGCACATGAAGAATTATATAAGAAAATGACGTGATAAATACATAGTGCCGCACGCACAGTGCTGGTTCAATTACACTCAGGAAACTTCTTTGCTCTTGCCTTCTAGCAATGTTATAGCCAACACCATCAAATCTGCTACACTTTTCAGGAAGTGGCAATAGTGATCTCCCAGCTCTTTTCCTTCCAGTTTTAATTTTCAAATAAAAAGTAGCAATACTTCTAAAAGAGAGCAGTCTTAAGTGCTATTTTTTTATGAATTAACTTGTGAATTATCCAGGCATTTACCAGGCATATATTGATCAATCTTGTAAAAAACAAGCCACTACCAATATTTACCAATATACCAGTACCAATAATCAGTACCAACTCTAATAGCAATAGAATATTTGCTTATAAGCCAGTCATGATAATTGACTCCTCCCATATATTTATATCAGCACAAGGCTGTGGCATATTTACCTTCTCCTTTTTGGATTTGTCTCTTGAAACTAAAAACTAATTGAATCAATGCTGCCAAAGTTGATTCCTACTATGAAGTAATTGTTATCATGCCATCTCATAAATAATATTTCATCATTCATCAAATGAAAAGTCATATGATCTTCTTTTCTCCTTGTTGAGTACATTTTTTGTTTTTAGAAGACATTTAGCAATTCTGTTCTCTCTTATTGTACCATTAGCTCTCATATTAATTTTGTCACGGCTGATGCAACTTTGCATAATAAAAAATGGCAATAACATGGCAAAATGGTATTATTAGTATTTTAAACCTATAATAGCTAACCAACAATAGAAAAATAATTTCAAATGTAACCAAACTTTGATAATTTATTTAGGGTCAGATTTGATTTATATCTGCCAATGTACTTTTAAAAGATCACCCATTTTAAAAGTCCAATTATAACCTCCAAGCAACATAACTGGCTATTTTTTTTTAATACAAAACATAGCTTATTGAAGCAAACAAAAGAATATCTTTCCCTTCCATGAGAATACAAAGTTTAGGAAATTTTTTTAAATGATGGCTATTACATGCCAAATTAAATTAAAAAAATTATTTATAGTAAAGAAAAAACAGAATAAATTTTTTTTTTAAATGCCTATTGATTAACCATTTTGCTGTCATATCAAGCAATTTTTGATTTGCTGATTGTTGTTACAAACAATTTTCCAAGTGATCTTTTAGAAGATCACTGGGTGTCAATGGGTAAAGGTGAAGATTTAAAAAATGTTTCACAGCATTTTAGCTTGTGAAGGTTGCCTTACAAAGCCATAAAAAATTTTTAAAGCTAAAAACTGCTGAAAGTAATAAGAACTTTCTAACATTTCAAGAATACCTCTTTTCTGTCTGAAAGTTTTAGAATACTGTATTTTTAAAAAGTTATCCTGAAAGATTTTATTATGGACTTGTATGAAAGTAGTATTTTTTACAATTTAGAATTGTAACATTTTGGTTTAATCTGTCACGACTGGCATTTTGCTCTGAAAATTTTTTATAACTTTATTTTTTGTCTGTCAGGATGCAATGGAAGATCATTAACACTGCACTTAATGATGGTAGGGATCAATGTGTTGTCATGGCAACTGGTAAGTTACTTTTGTGGTTTTTATAGCACTTCAGTTGTATTTTAAGTCTTTGTTCAATAAAATTATCTCCTTTGCTGAATCAGAAGAGTGAAAGTTAGTGATCTATGCTTACTTTTTTTAAACTTCAATAAACTTTAATTTAACGTTTTTTCATATTTTATCGTTTGTCTTGCCTTTAGAAGATTTTGGCATAGACTGTTTGTCTATTGTATTCTTGTTTTTTTTCACTGTCTTACTTGTCCTAGCTATTGCTATAATTATAACTGTTGAATTCACTCATGCCGGTATAACAAACCTACATTAGAACATTTTAAAAAAGTAATACTAAAATTCTACAAAATGTTTTTTCCTATGTATAATATTGTTTGATGCATCATTCTATCATTGCTTTAGTTTGTTGCCTTTAGTTGTTTTCTTGGGGTTTTAATTTATTTTGTGTGCAACTGATTTATTGCTTTTTTTAAAGGTTATGGAAAAAGTCTCTGTTATCAGTATCCACCTGTCTACCTCGACAGCACAGCTATTTGTATTTCTCCCCTAATATCACTCATGGAAGATCAAGTTTTAAAATTGCACACGAGCAACATTCCTGCTTGTTTTCTTGGTTCTGGTCAGAAGAATAAACAGGAAACTTATTCCAATATGATGAAGTACGCTCTGTTACTATTAAACTTACAACTAACTACGCCAATAGCTTTTTTAAAGTTAAAGTAGAACAATCATTTTTGTTTATTCTCCTGATTTGTAGAAAAATATCAGAGGTGTTAAAGTTAGGGTAATTGGAAAATGATTACTCCAAGTTGCTTTTGTTGATGCATAGATATTGCAGTCCATTTGAGAGTTTTGTTGTTTAGTTTCTATATAGTGTTATAGTGACTCTATATAGTAATACATGTACTACTATATAGAGACTATCATTACAACCATAAAATGGCTCTTTTTAGGATACAACATAATGATAATAACCACATCCTGTCAATTGCATTTACCATCAATGCAATGCTTCTACCTACTCATCTGTGCTGTCAGCAATCAAGTAAAATAAATTAATTTAGTTTTGTCAATGTCATTTTCAAGGGCAAGGACAATAAAATCACAAGTAATTGATATCTCGTTGCCATTATTTGGAAGGGTATCCAGTCCAGGTCAGACACTAACAGAACTGGGGCTGGGTGTTTATCCTTTTACTACCCCAGACTGCTGTACTGCCCAGATCCAATGCTGGCAGTGATGGTGCTAAGTCAGCATCCAGTTTCATCATCCAAATCATCAGGCTTTGTGCTCCATGTGGTGCCTGATGTGTTGGGCACGTTATTAGGACGTGATTTGTGGTTTGTTCAATGGCGCTGCACTCTCAATTCGGTGAGGGAGCAAGACCCTGTTTGTGCATGGATGAATGGAATTGCCCAACATCAGTTTGCAGGTGATTGAATTTGACCCAAGCTGTTTGGGGCAAGCTCATTCCAACAGGCCTATCAATGGTCCTGCAAATGAAAACACGGAACCTGGATGTATTCTCACAGCACTCCACATTTCATCTATAATTCATCCACTTAAAAGCATGGATGCCAAGTCTGGCAAGGTTGTTTAAAAGATACTGCGCAGCTGGCACAAATGGGCATCTAGATCTTAGTCTCTCTTGGCAAGCATCTGAGGATCCACTTAAAGGCCATGCAGCATATGATCAGGGTCCAGAGATCCACTGTTAGCCAAGGATGGTGTCACTCGTAGTGGGTGAAGCTCAGCTGGTTAGATGCTTGAAAGTATGGGTAAGTGGTCCGTTGCAGTAGGATGCGGATATCCAGTGCCTTATTAATATCTGTACGATAATTTTATTATTTTTATCAGCATACATAATCTCGACAGCAGTTTTATAACATCCATTGTTTCAGTGGTCAATACCGAGTTGTTTATATTACTCCGGAATATACTGAAGCTTGTTCTGATACTTTGCTGCGACTAAACTCGAATGTCGGCATTTCACTCATAGCTATTGATGAAGCTCATTGTGTGTCACAGTGGGGTCACGACTTTCGGGCCTCTTACAGAAACTTGGGAAGACTAAAGAATATTTTGCCCAATGTAAGTGCTTATTGCAGTCAAACACTTGTGTAATTCGTTTTGTTGATCTTTGTATCTAATTCGCTAGTAATTGTAGTTGTTTTTATCGTTGGTTCTACTGTCTTCAACTTAGCTAAATTAACTTGTTGCACCAGGAATTTGACAACTTTTCACCTTTTTGCATTTTCTTCAGTGCTTCTTTTGTTTGTGCTAATAAAATTGTATCATGCTTTGTGCCAGTAATTAATATGTTATGAAAATATGCGAGTGGTGTAGCGGTTATTTTAAAAGAGCGGTAAAAATATTAGGGCTCATTAAAAAACTCCTTGTACATTGTAGCATATACAGTGCTTTATCACGTAGTCTCCTGAAATAAGCGTGTCGAGAACATTTGAGTTATTGAAAACTTTCTTTTTCAAGGATACGAATTAAACAAAAGTATCTCAACGAAATCTTTTGGTATTAATGCTCTTTTAAATTTTTTACTCTGGAAAAACTTAGTTGAGTTGTTATTTTTGATTTCGGCTTGGGGTTTTATTCTATCAAATGTTGCCATTGCCTGGCCACCATTGTGCGACAGTTTCACGAAAGTATCTCCTGCTCGAGGCTATATTTCGAAAAAGATGCGCAAACTCGTGACAACTCCAGTGCATTAAGCAATTTTAATAAAAAATTTATTGTTATTATTATTTCTATCCTTAATCCTAGTACTATTTTGAGTAAAAAATAATTAAAATAGAAAAGTTAAATAAAAGTTTTGAAATTTTAACATTGTATATTTTATTTAAGACATTTTTGACTATTAAATACTGTACGTACAAGTTTTTTCTTTTGTTCCATTTCATAGTTTTTAAACAGTTGTTTTTAAAATTCTGCGCTATGTATGCAATAAGCTTGTTATGAACTAAGCGGTTGTATGGTTTAATGCGCTGAAATTGCTCTGTGCAGAAATTTATTTTAAGTGTATTCACAAGTCGATAATATCATAATTTTTAAAGTACTTGTTAAGCTTCATTGAAGATAATTTTACTGATTTTTGTTTTTCACTGAAAAATTTTTTACATTTGCTCATTGCATGAAGTCATTACTTTTATGTTTTTATATTGCTATTGCTGACATATTAAGTTTGATAAAAAAAATGAATTTTGATTTTTTAGGTTCCCATTATTGCACTAACTGCCACTGCTACACCTGAAGTTCGCAAAGATATTTGCAACTCGTTGCACCTGAAAAATCCAGTCGTAACTTGCACTAGTTTCGACCGGTGAGCTTTGATTAATATTTTATGTTGATACCTAAATTAGATGAAATTTGTCACTAAACTTAAAAGTAAGTTTTTATTCTTTCAATAATCCAGTTTTCCAATCAAACTGCAGTAGACCTCGGTTAATCTGGATTCGGTTAATGCGGAATTTCGCTTAACTCGGATAAAACTGAAAGTACAAACCATTTCTTTTATACTGTAATTTTTAATAAAAAAGCTTCGGATTATACGGACTTCGTTTAATTCGGATGGTTTTATTTGTCAAATCGAATCCGGATGGTTTTATCTGTCAAATCGAATCCGGATTAGCCGAAGTCTACTGTATTCACTTTATTTTTTATTTATTTTATCTCTATATTTATCCTCCTGACTCGCAGGAAAGCAACGGAGGCGCTAATACATAGGGTAGGCAATTACCCCGACCTGCTTCCGGAGATGCCAAGATATTGCGGTCCGCTTGTAATTTAATAGAGATATGACTGTAATTTAGAACTGCTTGCCCAAACCACCAAGCAGGGGAAAAGCGCCGTAAAGTGTCTTTCCCAGGGACACAACAGAATGGCACCAGTGGGTTTCGAACCGAGACCATGTTGGTCATGAGCACGGCGCCTTAACCACTCGACCACGCTGCCGACAAATTTTAAAATTACTTGAAATATAAAACTCTCAGATATAACTTGTAGATTGTAATATTTGAATTGACTTGAGTCTTTCAACTGGCGGACTCGTTTTTCTGCGCACTACTAAAATTTGGATTTCTTTCGCTATTCCCGTTCCAAATTGATAAACTTTTAAGTTTTTGGGAATCCCCAAAGCCTGTAAGTAACAGTGAGCTGGACCACCAAATTTTTTCCACCGACCACTGAGTTAAAATGTTCTAGACCGAATTGTTCTGGGTATAAATTAAGCCTGCTGTGTGTAATCAAGACATGAAGTCTCGTCTGTATTTGTATCAACAAATAGTTTTTTTTTTTTTTTTTTATTTTTATCTCTATATTTATCCTCCTGACTCGCAGGAAAGCGACGGAGGCGCTATACATAGGGTAAGAAATTACCCCGACCTGCTTCCGGAGATGCCAAGATATTGCTGTCCGCTAGTAATTTAGTAGAGATATTACTGTAATTTAGAACTGCTTGTCAAGACCACCAAGCAGGGGAAAGTGCCGTAAAGTGTCTTTCCCAAGGACACAACAGAATGGCGCAAGTGGGTTTTGAACCGAGACCATGTTGATCATCAGTCCGGCGCGTTAACCACTCGACCACGCTGCCGACTTGACACCCAGTGTGACCTAAATTGCTTGCAATTCTTTCTCCAATTCGCAAAAAACATAACTATAAATAATATCAAGCAAATCCCTTCATATTTATATGGTAATATATCACTTGTTTCATTTTCTCTAAAGTTTTGTTAAAGCTGCTACACACCAAGACTTCCACGCCCCGCTACCTAACATAAAACTGTTTAGCGTCAATTTATATTTGGATGTTTATAAAAAATCCGGAGATCCATCCAATGATCTAAAAAGTTTAATGAAGTCTGTTCAACTTCGTGGTGTTACGAAGTATACGTTCGAAGGTCCGACCATTATATATTGTCCCACTAAGAAGGTAACTTAAAATTGTTGTTTTAATCGCTTTTAACACGCGAAATTTTGCGCTGACTGTGTGGTTCTATTCGCAAAACTTCAAGTTGTATTCCGAAAAAGATTTATTTTTTTTTTTTATTTATTTTTTTTTTATTTTTATCTCTATATTTATCCTCCTGACTCGCAGGAAAGCGACGGAGGCGCTATACATAGGGTAAGCAATTACCCCGACCTGCTTCCGGAGATGCCAAGATATTGCTGTCCGCTAGTAATTTATTAGAGATATAACTGTAATTTAGAACTGCTTGTCAAGACCACCAAGCAGGGGAAAGTGCCGTAAAGTGTCTTTCCCAAGGACACAACAGAATGGCGCAAGTGGGTTTTGAACCTAGACCATGCTGATCATCAGTCCGGTGCTTTAACCACTCGACCACGCTGCCGTTTTTTTCAGTTGTTTGCTTTTTAATGTGCTATTATTTTAAATTTGTTAGATGTTATGTGATATTGTTTAAAAAGTAGTTGTAACGTGCTATTGTTTTAAGTTTACACTTTTAATGTTATGCCTTAAAATACTTTGCTGATTTTGGTTTCAGCAAGAGCAATTATTATACAGGGAGGTGCGAAAGTAGGTATACAGTGATGTATTACCGGCCATGGTTAAATTTCCAATTTAATAGAAAGAATGAAACAAAATGATTAAGTAGATATGTCGCTTTCACTTTAATGTAATATGTCACTAATTTCACTGATGTGACACTACTGTATACCGACTTTTGCACCCCCCTGTATATATTATTAATAAGATTTATGCTTGGTCAGCAATTTCACGACGTCTTTTAGAAATCAACACGAATAACCCGAGATGTTTATCTGTGGCAGGAAACGGAAAACATCGGACAAGTTGTGAAACGACTTGGAGTGAAGTCGATGATATATCACGCAGGGCTTTCGATGGAAAGACGAAACGAAGCTCACCGAAAGTTTGTTCGCGACGAATTAGAGGTGAGACTTTATCCTACCGCAATAGTACTTGCCGATTACGCGCTTTCTCGGTGTCGCAGTGCATCGTCGCGACTGTGGCGTTCGGAATGGGCATCGATAAGCCTGATGTGCGTCGCATCATTCATTATGGCGCCCCAAAAGACATAGAAAGTTATTACCAGGTACCCGGTGGTGAATTAAGTCAAAGTTTTTCTTGTTGCTTACAACTTAAGCTTTGCAGGAGATCGGTCGTGCAGGTAGAGACGGACTCTCTGCCACTTGCCACACCTTTTTCACTTCGGCCGACTTCAATACGAACAGGTAAGCGCTCGCACTTCGACATGGCACACTATTGCCAAGCTCGAATCAGCTTTTTCGATGTTAAAGTTAAATGAAGGAGTTGTATTGGCATTTGACTTTACAAAATCATACACGAATATCTATCCGACTTCATCTCATTCACGTCAGATGTATATATTTTTCCAATAAGAAAGTCGCTGTGGTACAAGATATACACTCACAACTAGTGTATTTAAATTGGATAGCCGTTTACAGCGACTAAACATCTTGCTTTTAATAAGTTTCCAAAGTTTCATTAATATCGCATGTGTTGATTTCCAAAAAGTATCTTAAATAAGCAATGCTTGGAGTTCTTTAAACTTTAGGTTCTTTTTGCGTGACATCACGTCGCCAAAGTTTCGTGAACACAAAGCCACCATGATACTGAAAATGGAGCAGTACTTGACCACCACCAGTTGTCGTCGCAAGGCAATTTTGTCTCATTTTGACAAGGGAGCAGAGAGCAGCATCGCCGGAACGTCGAAGTGCTGCGACAATTGTCGCGCGAGGTAGTTCAAGTTTCAGGTTGAGTCGATTTCGCGTACACCAATCTGTTTTCTGTATTATTCAGGAGTAAATTGTCTGGCTCGGGTGCGTCAGCCGAGAATTCGTCTTGCGTCAGCGACGAGCACGATTTCGGTGCCGAAGCGAAGTTGATGTTTGACGTGATCAAGATAACCGGCGAGAGGTTCGGGCTGGGCGTTCCTGTTGGATTTCTCACCGGGTCTGTAAGTGCTCGGTGATGTCTGTTCACATCGTTTGTGGGGTCGTAATTCATTGGACTTTTTTGTTAACTGGTGTAATAGTATTCTCGATCTATACATTGTGATAGTTTTTTTATGAAGGTTGGTTGCAAGCAGGGTTTAAAAACCGGAATTTCGGTTTTGAGAATTTCCTGGATCAGTGCCTTTATGCATTTTTCCCGTTTTTTTTTATGATAATTAATATATAACAAAAATAAGCATACTTCTATAAGTTTTCTTTTAGATTTAACTAAAACTCTAAATACTGTCCAACAGTATGACATTACTGGTAAATTTTAATTTCATTTGGCTATTTTGTTGCATCAATGTCATTATATTGCGAATTTGGCTTTGAATATAAGAATTAATGTTCTATATGATTATGTTAAGCCTTAAACAACGTAATAACTATTATTTTTGACTTGCTTTTAAAACTTGTTTAAAGTTAGTAAATCAAGCTTAAATACATTTTTGCCTTGCTGATTTTACATATATTCCTCTTTGTGTTTATGTCTGAAATTCTCGGTTTTTTCCTTAAGATTTTTCCCGGATTTTGTCCGAAACCGAAAAATTAGAAATCGTAGTTGAAACAAAGCACGTTTGTATTAAAAGTGCATTTTGTTTATTAAACCGATCAGCTGTTTGCTGATTGATTTGGAAGTTTAAAAACTTAGTCGAATAAAAGACGTACTTAGTCGAATAAAAAACGCACTTGACAAAAATGTGTGTAGCTCTTATCCAAGTTCAATAAATTGATTACCAACCATTTCGCCAGATCATTCACACCTTTCCCGATCAATTTTCTTCAAGAAAATCAAGATTAATTTTTAAAAAGTTTCTTTTTATTAACACTCGTTTTTTTGTATCTCGAAGAAAGGAAAGAAGATGTTTGATCGCTTCGTTAATCACCCGAGGTTCGGGTGCGGCTCGAATCACACTCAAAAGTGGTGGCGCGCTTTGGGCAAAGCGCTTTTGTCGGAGAACTATTTAAAAGAAAAGCAAATGGGCAAAGGATCATTCGGAGCGTCTGTGGGTAAGAGGCCGAAAATTTAGGTTTATTTTTTCTGTTTTGGTGTGAGCTGTGCCCTTTATTTGCTGAAATGTCGGCCGCATATTAACTGACGCACCCCTAATTTAATTTTATTTATTGAAAAACTTTATAAACCTACTTCCGTATCTAATTTTACTAGCCTCGTATTCTTTCAGATTTAGTTTTCTTTTCCTGTTTTTGTCAAAAATTAAAATCGAATCGAGAATTTGACGCAATTTTATGAAGTCAATCTCGTACAACCAAAAGTAATCGCTACAAACCCCGCACGTTTTTGGTGAACAAAATTCTTAATATAGTATGTCGTCGGTTTCTGTACAGAGATCTCCAGTAAAGGCTCTAAATGGTTAGCGAAGAGTCAGTTTTCCTCAAACGTCCCTCTGATGTTAGTTCCCACGATCGACTTGACTGATCGGGAAATGCGGACTTCTGTCTCTTCCAAAACAACTGCTGTTGACGATGAAGCAAAAACGTATGACGTATTTTTCACTGTACAAATAGCCTTGACATTGCTTTAAAGAGAAATCAAGTACCTCAAATAGGGAGAATTAAAGTAGTTGTATAAATTCATTCGTGATCAAACAATTAAAAAAAAATTTTTTTTCTATGTAGAAATAGACAGCTTTTTCTTGAATAAACGTACAACTAAAACAATTATGTGCTAATATTTGCGTGATTCAAATTTCCCAACATGAAAATTATGTTAAAATTGAATTGCAAATTTTTGCATTAAAAATTGTTACGAATTATTTGATGCAATCTACCAAGGCTCCAGAAAAGTGAACTAAACTAAGTTTGCAAACTTTGAACACCTTTGGTCAGTTGAACTAGTGCCGTTCTGTTCTGCTTGTAAAAAAAAGATACTTTGCGCTACTTTGCTTTGTCGTTTCATCAAGCAACTCTAAATTTAATGATTGTTTATTTTTTACGCCTCCGGCATTGTTTAACGCCAACCGTTTAGTAAGATAAAGAATTGATATGATAAAGATGATATGAAATTGATGTCAGTTATTTTTGCAGTATCCTTTCACTTACTCCTACCGAACAAGCGCTTCCTCCTGATAAACTTGAAAAACTAACATATGGACCATACTTGCCCAGCAAAATGTCCAGCCAAATAAAGCCCATTAAAAAAGAGGATGCTGCTGATGTCTACAGTGGACCATTGTATAGGTTATTGCTCAATCTCCGAAACGAAATTGCTCAGGTAGATTTTAAAGTTTTGAAATACGCCACAAAATTTGTTCAGTTGCAAAACAGAATGATTTTATCGTTTGTTTTTGGTTAAGGTTTTTGAAAGCTTTTTTTGTATTACAGTATATAATAATTTATATTGTTAATAAAACTTGCACCAAAAAAGCTGGCTTTGTGATCCAATTAATTATTTTTTTTATTTTCAATAAAAGAACGAAAATAAAGTTATACTACAGAAGGGCACTAATCTGCTTGTACAGGATGCCATAAAGTTTCTTTACAATTTAAAAAAATTATTACAAAGTGAAATAATGAGATATCGCAAAGAGGGTTGTTTTATGTTAATCAGTATTTCATAAAGTTTTTATTGACACTAAAATTTATTGTTTCAGATAAAATTTCTTAATTAAAATTTCTTATGTTTAATGATTGAGTTATATGAACTGAACCCCCATAAAATGACTACTCCTCAAGAAAAAGCGCAATGTGTATCCTGGTTCATTGAGACAAAATCAGATGTTCAGACCCAGCGAAACTACAGAAGTAAGTATGGAAGAGACCCAACATCAGTCCTTCAATTCGTTTATGGCACAAGAAATTTTTGGAGACAGGGACAGTGTTCGATACAAGGAGGAGTGGGCGACCAAGAACATCTAAAGAAAACATCGAGTGTGTAAGGAAAGCCTTTCAACGTTCTCCTATGAAGTCTATCCGTACTGCTGCCAGACAATTGGAACTACTACATTCAACAGTGCACAAAGTCCTACACAAGAATTTAAGATTGTATGCTTACAAAGTGCAAATGTTACAGGCACTTCAGCCAAACGACATGCCAAGACGAAAATAATTTGCAATGAACATGCTGCAACGAATTTCTGAGGATGAAGCATTCCTCAAGTGAGTTTGTTTTAGTGATGAGGCAACTTTTCATGTCTCAGGAAAGTTAAACAAACACAATGTAAGAATTTGGGGATCAGTAAGAAGTAAGAAGGGTTTGAACATTTGATTTTGTCTCAAGGAACCAGGATACACATTGCGCTTTTTCTTGAGGAGTAATCATTTTATGGGGGTTCAGTTCATATACAGCTGGCGCAAAATAACTTAGGACCTTTAACGAAATTTCCATTTTATTATATGCTATAAAACCTTACATCACATTAATCTCACAACTCTGCTTTTATGATTGTGATTCATTAATACATTAACAAAGGGTCAGTGTGGAAATAGAATAACACAATAATATTATTTTTGCTTCACAATAATATTAGGAGGTTGATTTAGAGAATATTAGATATTAAAGTTTTTAGAATGCCTGGAAAGTATACTAGCAGTGAGGAAAAGGCTAGAATTCTTGCCTGGAGACAAGAGAAAGTTTCCATTAAAGAAATATGTGCTCATAGTAGAAGAGCCAAGTCAACAGTAATGAAGCTTCTAGCCTCAGCCAAAGGGCTTCCTCCCAATAAAGTCCCCAAGCACAGATTTGGAGGTGGACGAAAAAAGAAGACATCAAACGCGATGGACACTTTAATAAAAAGGGAGGTGCAAAAAAATCCACGACTGACAGCCTTGGAGCTAAAAAAATTTGCATCCAGAACTGCTGAAAAATGTTGCTGTGCACACCATACAGCATCGCCTGCAAAAAGGCTTGGGCTTGCCTAGTCGCAAAGCTGCTAAGAAGCCTCTCTTAACAGAACGAATGAAAAAGCAGCACATTGCATTTGCAAAAAAATACATTCACTGGATGCCTGCGCAGTGGAAAAGAGTTATGTTTTCAGATGAGAGTAATTTTTGAGTGTTCTGAGTGGGATCCCCTATGGTTCGATGCCCTCATGACTCTAATAGATTTGACCCTAGGTTCACAGTCCCAACTGTAAAGCACCCGGATTCAATCATGGTATGGGGAGCTTTTTCTGGGGAAATGGGCAGGGCTGGCCTGTATTTCTTGCCTAAAAACAAAAAAATGAATAGCGATTAGTATGTGAAAGTGCTGGAGGAGCACATGCTCAGCATGTTTCACATTCACAGCTGTGAAGTCTTCATGCAAGACAATGCTCCATGCCATAAGTCCAAAAAAGTTACGAATTTTCTCCAACAGCAAAAAATAAGAGTGCTTGATTGGCCCGGTAATAGCCCGGACTTAAATCCAATAGAGAATTGCTGGCAAAAAATGAAGAACATCATGAAACAAAAGAAAACACCAAACTTGGAGACCCTAAAACTTGAGCTCATGAGAGTCTGGTACCAGAAGATGTCACTGGATTATTTTCAAAATTTGAGCAATTCCATGCCCAAACGCCTGCAGATGGTCATCAAAAAGAAAGGAAATATGACAAAATATTAAACACCGTGTTTTTGTTTAATAAAAATTGAGAAATATAATAAAAATTGTGTTTTAACTTGAAAAACGGTTATGTCCTAAGTCATTTTGCGCCAGCTGTAACTCAATCATTAAGCATAAGAAATTTTAATTAAGAAATTTTATCTGAAACAATAAATTTTAGTGTCAATAAAAACTTTATGAAATACTGATTAACATAAAACAACCCTCATTGCAATATCTCATCATCTGCACCAACGACAAGCCACCTCAACATGGTGGTGCAGTCCCCTTCCCTGCACTGGGGAGGGTCAAAATGGCTTGTTGATTCCCCGAGGGTCTCATCTTCGGGTGATTCTCCTTTGGACAACTTCTCTCATTTTTTATCCCTGCTGTCCAATGCGTGGTCACATATGGACAGCACTCTTAAACCCAATTGACTGCCCCCCACCCCTTCTATTTTCTTTTGGACATCTCTTCTTTGTCCCTCCTTCCACCCCAAACCTCTTCATTACTTATCCCACTCACTGCTGATTCTTATCTCTGTGCTTCTTCTTATCAGTGGTGATATTCACCCCAACCCTGGCCCTATAGACCCCTGCTCTGTCTGCTCCCATAGAGTCACCTGGGGAAACAAATCAATACAATGTACCAACTGTTCTCTCTGGGTACACCTCTCCTGCTCTGGTCTTTCTCCCACTGACTTCTGTAAAATCTCTCCGGGACACTCTTGGACTTGCCCAATGTGCCCATCCTCTTCTCAACCCCTCCCCTCCCTCTCACACTCTAATCCTATATCTTCATCCTTTTCTGTATCTCCATCCTCTCACACTCCAAATCCCCCACCTCCACTCACTAACACCCACAAAACCATATCTTCAAAAACTAACCCCTCCCCCAAAACAACCTCGAATAACCCCACCTATCCTCCTAATCATCCCCAACTAATTTATACTTACCCTCCCTCTGCATCATCTACTCCTCCTCCTCAAACCCAATGTACCACCTCTCCTCTCACACAATCCTCTTTCCATCCTTCCTCTCCCTCTCAAAACAACCTCCAAATCCTACAGTGAAATGCTAATGGGATTCGCCCACGTCGTACTGAACTCATACGATTTCTCTCTCATAATCAGTACGATCTCATCTTCATACAAGAGTCACACCTCTCCTCTGACTCCACCTTCCGTATACCTGGCTACAAAACCCTCCAGAAGAGCCGTGACAAGGAGAGGAACCACCAACTCTACGGGAAACCTAGGAGGAGGTGTACTCATACTTGTCAAAACCGGTCTATCTTACACTTTACTCTCCACACAATCCCTCTCCTCCCTCGACCCCAGCTCCGATTATTTAGCTATCACAGTTAAAATAAAAGGAGCCCCCTCCCATACATCTTTTCAACGTCTATGTCCCTCCTATCTGCTCCTCTTCCTCCGACTCTTGCCCAAAATCCTTCTCACCCTCTCTCTTACCATCATCTCCTACCACTTACATCTTTGGCGACTTTAACAGCCATCATTCATCCTGGGACTCCCACTCACCGGAAGACCAATCAGGCAAAGATTTGTTTGATTGGCTCCTCTCCTCTGATCTTTTACCTCTTAATAACCCCAAACACCACACCCTACTACACCGTGCCACCGGAAACCGCTCTTCCCCTGATCTCTCCCTAGTTCCTGCCCGAATAGTCTCTAAATGCAGGTGGCAGACCCTTCCGGACCTCGGCTCAGATCATCTTCCTATCTCCATCACTATTCCCACTTCCCCCTTAATTAACTCTTTCCACTGCCCCCCTCATTTAACTATAATAAAGCTCGCTGGGACGATTACCTTACTTATATTGATACCCACTGCCCTACTCCATCTAGCTTTACAACACTTTCTCTTTCTGAAGCCACCCACACCTTTACCAAACTCCTCAATGATGCTGCCACTTCTGCCATTCCTTTCGGCAGCATCAACCGTCCTGCTAAAGCCTGGTGGTCTCCTGAAGTCGCAGATGCTGTCGCAAAACGCCGAAAGGCATTTGCAAAGGCACACTGTTCCAAAGAAGACCGCCAGCACTATATCGCCACTTCCAGATATACCTCCACTGTAATTTCTAAGGCTAAAGCCAAGTCATGGCAGAATACTTGCTCTAGCCTTTCTCCTAAAACCCGTCCCAGTGAAGTCTTTTCTCTACTTCGCTCCATCTCTGGCTCTCCCTCCCTAACTACTTCTGACCTTCCCAATTTCTCAAATTGCCATACCCCTGTAGATTGTGCCAACCATCTCTCCTCACACCTACAGTCCCATTTCTCTACCCAAACCCCAAAACTTTTTCGAAGCACCGAGAAAGCTTTTCTCAGTCAATCGCAGATTCCTTCCACCAATCTAAGCCGGGCGCACGTACAGTCCTTGCCACTGTGGATTTTGCGAAAGCTTTTGACTCAGTTAGGCACTCTGCCCTTCTCTCTAAACTCCTCTCATTAGATCTTCCTCTTTGCTTTGTCGAATGGATACGATCCTACCTCTCAGATCGCCGTTCGAAAGTCCGTATCTGTAATTCATACAGTCGTCCTTTCCGTCTCCGAAGAGGAGTTCCCCAAGGTTCGGTTCTAGGACCAGTTCTCTTTTTATACATCAATGACCTTCCCACTTTCCTTCCTGCATCTGTTAAGACCTCTCTCTATGCAGATGACCTAGCCATCTAGGCCTCCTCCCCGAGTGTTGATTGTGCAACCTCCGTAGTACAAGCTGCCCTCAACAGACTGGTGAAATGGTCCTCAAAATGGCGCCTTCCTCTCAACCCCCTCAAATGTAAAACATCCTTCTTCAGCTTAGACCCCTACCAATCACGTATACAACCCTCTCTGCACATTCTTAACACCCCTCTCAAATTCAACCCTCATCCAACCTTTCTCGGTGTAACCTTCGACCGCACTCTCTCTTTCAAACATCATGTCTTATCCTTACGGAAAAAGTTTCACAGCCGATTCCGTGCTTTCTGCTCCATCGCCTCTGCCTCCTGGGGTCCATCAAAAGAATCCTTATGTACCCTATACAAAGCCTTCATTCGCCCCATCCTTACCTATGCTTCCCCAGGCTGGTTTCCCTTCTCATCTCCTACTCACATCACCTCCGTGGAGAGGATGCATAGATCTTCCTGTCGAGTAATCACAGATTGTCTATTGTCCACTCCCATTCCTTTACTTCATATAGAAGCACTTCTACCTCCACTACGAGTCCCACCAATCCCTCTCCTTTGAACGAGCCCTCCGTCTACCTTCCACCTTTCCCATAGCCTCTCTCTTGCGAACTCTAACCGCCGTACACGTCTCAAAAAAGAGCTCATGGAGATCCTTCTCCAGATCACATAACCTTACCCCTAACCTACATCTTACCCATCAACCTTTAATCCTTTGCCCCCCTAAACCCCCCTGGTCTGCCCCATCTACTTACACAATCTCACTCCACCTCTCATCCCCATGCTCGCAAAGACCCCCCTCCCTTTGCAACACTGCAGCTACCTCCCACCTCTCCACTCTATCTCACAGCGATATCTCTGCCTGGACTGACGGTTCGGTACCTGGCGGGCTGGGACAGGGTGGTGCAGGGATACACATCAAGTGTACAAAGTGTGTCACTGCTACCTCGCTTTCCTTCTCGACTGGTCTCTGGGCTACCAGTTATAGTGCTGAAACCTTCGCTCTCCTACATGCTCTTGAGTGGTGTATCTCTCACTCCAAAACATGCAATTTCGACTCTATCACCTTCTTTTCCGACTCTTTATCTGTCCTATCAACTCTCTCTGCCCCCTACCATATTTAACCCCCAAATCCCTATCCAATACACAATCTCTTCTTAACTCTCTATCCCAATCCAAGGTTGTCCATCTACAATGGATACCCGGTCACTCTTCTCTCTCTCGTAACGACTTAGCTGACTCTCTAGCTAAATCGGTGCCTCTCTCGATCCCTTCAGTATATCAGTATCCCTCGCACCCCTTATTTCCTCCCAACGACTATCCCTCTACACCAGTTGGAGACGCAGTGTCCAATCTGGTTTCTTTCAACACCAAATCCCTACAGTATCTCCCGAGGAGCTTACTCTTTCTCGCTCCGCTCGCTGTGCTCTCTCCCGTTTACGCTGCAACGGGCACAGCACTCTCCTCAACTCTTATCTCCACAGGGTTGGTCGAGCCGAGACCCCTTCATGCAGCAACTGTGGTTCTGAACCACAGGATCTCTCGTATCTCGTGCTCGACTGCCCTGTACTAGACCCTTTGCGTCGGGCCATATTCGGCCATACCCTTCTCTTCTGGACCTCTGGTCCCGTCCGTGGGGAGTCGCCCGACTATTGGGATTCCGCGGAATTGATCCGCGCCCCCATTCCTAGGAATGGGTCGGGTAAAACCACCACCACCACCATATCTCATCATTTCACTTTGTAATAATTTTTTTAAATTGTGAAGAGATTTTTATGGACATCCGGTATTATAACTTCTTTACCGCAATCGTTCCTATCTGTAAAATTTTTCTTTTTAATTATCCCAGGATATGGACATACCTCCTCACTTGGTGGCCAACAATAAAGACCTTTTAGAACTTTCTAAGGCCAGACCCAGTTCAAGCGAGCATCTATTAAAAGTCGACGGCATGTCTGTGGTTAAAGTAAAGAGAATAGGAGCCCAGGTGTTGGCAGGTAAAAGCTTGAAAAAAATTTTTTACTTCGACGTAGCTGGGCTGTTTTTTTAAGTCTACGGTTCTGCAAAACAATGTGAAATGCTTTTCTCTTTCAAGCGCAGTGGCATATTTTTGCGCACATTACCAGTTTTGCCTGCTTTCCTGCTGCTTAAATCTTGTGCTCTGTCCTGACGACTCAAATTTACATAGGGTGTTTCAAAAAAATGTGTACAGTTATACACACTTTAGATACTTCTAAAAGTAGTCGGCAGCGTGGTCGAGTGGTTAAAGCACTGGACTGATGATCAACATGGTCTCGGTTCAAAACCCACTCGCGCTATTCTGTTGTGTTCTTGGGAAAGGTACTAGCGGATAGCAATATCTGGGCATCTCCGGAAGCAGGTCGGGGTAATTGCCTACCCTATCTATGTATAGCGCCTTCGTCGCTTTCGTCGCTTTCCTGCGAGTCAGGAGGATAAATATAGAAATAAGAAAAAAAAAAAGTAAATTTTTATAGTTGTACAATTTTTCAACACGTTAAAGAATTTACAAGCATCGTTTTATTGTTTTGTCATCGCTGTTCTCATACTGACGTCCGTTCTGGTCCAGACACTGTTAACTGACTGGAGCAATGGAATAGCAAACATCGTAAAGCAATTCCTTTATTAAGTTGCTTTTTCATAAATTTTTTGGAGCAATTTTTATTGGTGGTGGTGGTGGTGGTTTTACCCGACCCATTCCTAGGGATGGGGGCGCGGATCAATTCCGCGGAATCCCAATAGTCGGGCGACTCCCCACGGACGGGACCAGAGGTCCAGAAGAGAAGGGTATGGCCGAAAATGGCCCGACGCAGAGGGTCTAGTACAGGGCAGTCGAGCACGAGATACGAGAGAACCTGTGGTTCAGAACCACAGTTGCTGCATGAAGGAGTCTCGGCTCGACCAACCCTGTGGAGATAAGAGTTGAGGAGAGTGCTGTGCCCGTTGCAGCATAAACGGGAGAGAGCACAGCGAGCGGAGCGAGAAAGAGTAAGCTCCTCGGGAGATACTGTAGGGATTTGGTGTTGAAAGAAACCAGATTGGACACTGCGTCTCAACTGGTGTAGAGGGATAGTCGTTGGGAGGAAATAAGGGGTGCGAGGGATACTGATATACTAGAGGGATCAAGAGAGGCACCGGCTTTAGCTAGAGGAGTCAGCTAAGTCGTTACGAGAGAGAGAAGAGTGACCGGGTATCCATTGAAGATGGACAACCTTGGATTGGGATAGAGAGTTAAGAAGAGATTGTGTATTGGATAGGGATTTGGGGGTTAAATATGGTAGGGGGCAGAGAGAGTTGATAGGACAGATAAAGAGTCGGAAAAGAAGGTGATAGAGTCGAAATTGCATGTTTTGGAGTGAGAGATACACCACTCAAGAGCATGTAGGAGAGCGAAGGTTTCAGCACTATAACTGGTAGTCCAGAGACCAGTCGAGAAGGAAAGCGAGGTAGCAGTGACACACTTTGTACACTTGATGTGTATCCCTGCACCACCCTGTCCCAGCCCGCCAGGTACCGAACCGTCAGTCCAGGCAGAGATATCGCTGTGAGATAGAGTGGAGAGGTGGGAGGTAGCTGCAGTGTTGCGAAGGGAGAAGGGTCTTTGCGAGAGCATGGGGATGAGAGATGGAGTGAGATTGTGCAATTAGATGGGGCAGACCAGGGGGGTTTAGGAGTGCAGAGGATTAGTGGTTCACGGGTAAGATGTAGGTTAGGGGTAAGGTTATGTGATCTGGAGAAGGATCTCCATGAGCTCTTTTTTGAGACGTGTACGGGGGTTAGAGTTCGCAAGAGAAAGGCTATGGGAAAGGTGGGAGGGAGACGGAGGGCTTGTTCAAAGAAGGAAAGAAATTGGTGGGTGAGGGTGACTTGTAGTGGAGGTAGAAGTGCTTCTATATGAAGTAAAGGAATGGGAGTGGATGATAGACAACCTGTGATTACTCTACAGGAAGATCTATGCATCCTCTCCATGGAGGTAATGTGAGTAGGATTTTTATTGGTCGCGTTTGTCGTTGCTGATACCAACCACAGTTGTCTGCTGCGGGCGTAGCCTTTGTCTAGAAAAACAATACCTGCAAGGCAACAGGTTGATCTATTTAATCCATAGTTGGATCGCTAACAGGTGCTCTCATTTTGGGTCAGAGTGGTTCTGGGAGTAATGGGAATTAAAGGTAACTCCACTTTTTCTACAGCTTCAGAACTCCCGAACTGAATCGCGATGTACGGCCATACCCATGGTGAGGGTGATGTGGAGTATAAAGTTGGTGCACAAGAGGAATACAGTGGAGCTTATGGACATGTTGGGATTAAAAGAAGCAGCAGATAAGCTGGCAAGGTCGAATGGTGTGAGGTGGTATGGTCATGTTTTGAGATGACCTAAGGAATATTTTTTGATGAAAGCAATGGTATATGAAGTGGATGAAAAACGTAAACAGAGCCCACCGAAGATAAAATGAAGGGAACAAGTTAAAGGAAGCACGAGAAGGATTGATTTAAGGAAAGAAGATGCGGCAGATTAGTATAGGTGGAAAGAAAGTGTAGGAACAGTTGCGGAAGTAGTAAGATGCATTCGGCCACCTCCATTCACTGGGGAAGTTTAAACTGGATTGAAATTGGATTTTTGCAAAAGCAATTTTTTTAAATATTTGATTGCATTTAATTTTTTGCTCTCTACTCGTAAACTGTTGTAGGTTTCATTTGTCTTTGTCTTTTTGTTACCTCCATAAGAAAAAGTCTAATAGTGTGAGGGTTTTGATGAACGCAGACGGTATTCCTCCGTCCAATCAACTTGTTGATCTTGTCGAAGAAAAATTGGACATCGCAATAAGTGCGGAGTGCTGCATCCTGCTGAAAATAAAATTGCTTTTCTCCAGAGGGTTTCTAATGCTTGGCATGACATGGTAGGTGCTTTCACGCAGCCTGGGCCGTGAGTAAGTCTGTTCATTAATTTAAAATGACAGACCGAAACCGAACCTACCAAAACGGAAGGGTATCCACCCATTCCCATGTTCAGTGTGGGTCTGCTAATCGGCAAACGTCCTTTTCAGGACGGGGCAATGCTAGGGTAAAACTGCCCTTTTCAGGGCACATTGCCAACAAGTTCCGAAGACCCACTATTCTTCAGCTGAACATCGAATGCCTCACTGTAAGCAAGATGAACGTTCTTCATCACCTCGCTATGCAGTCTGAGGCACTCGTCATCCTACTGCAGGAGACCCACTGCACTGATGCAGAGAAGTTGGTGCTACCACACTACCAACTAGCTGGGTCTTCTTTAAACAGGAAGCATGGCCTTGCCACGTTTGTCCACGAGCGACTGAGATACACGCTTTTGGACCAATCTCCACCGACATCGGAGATCGAGTGGTTGTGTGTGGACGTTGATGGCTATAAAATAGTCAACGTCTACAAATCACCGCCAACGCGATTGCGAACCCTGGATCTCCCAGCATTTCCTCACCCCTGTCTGTACGCTGTCGATTTTAACTGTCGTCATGCTGACTGGGGTTACGACGACAACAGTCCGGACGGTGAGTGCTTGGCTGGATGGGCAAGTATCAATTGTCTTGCCCTGCTATATAATGCCAAGGACGCTGCCAGTTTTTATTCCGGCTGCTGGAACACTGGCACCAATCTGGATCTAGCTTTCGCTAGCGTAGGTCCAAACAGTCGCTTACCGGATAGACGTGTCCTTGACAAGTTCCCCAGGTCACAACATCAACCCTCGCTTATTACACCACCAAGGTTTGCTATGGCAGTGCCAAGCATGCCTGTTAAGCGATGGAACTTCCGCAAAGCCAAATGGAGTCACTACATTGCTTTGATGAATAAATTTGCAAAGACTTTGTTGCCGCCTGATTCACTTGATGTGGATGCGGCTTACCAGGACTTCTGTAACACCATTAAGAAAGCAGCCAAAAAGACTATCCCACACGGGTATCAAAATAACTATATTCCGTGTTGGGATGCAGAGTGTGAATCCCTCTATAAAACCTTTCTGCAGTCTCCTCAGGGAGACGACTCAAGTCTGGCTGCTACAGCTCTGCTTGCCAAGCTTGACAGAAAGCGGAGGGATCGATGGTCCGAAGCAGTTCGGAGCATTGACTTCTCACACTCTAGTCGAAAAGCGTGGAGTATTTTGAACAACCTTACTGGTAGGTCACGACACTCTCTTCGTCACTGTCCCGTTTCAGCCGATGCTATTGCATCTCAGCTGGTTAGAAATGGGAAATACGAGGCTGTCGATCGCAAGTCATCTCGACTTGTCTTTCAAGAAGTGTCTGACCTTTGGAGGGTCACAACACCAGACGCAGTAAATATCTCTGACAGTTTTTTACAGAGAGAATTTACTGCTGCCCTTCAACATTTAAAACCAGGTAAAGCTCCGGGACCTGATTCCATCTGCCCCGAGCTTATACTCCATGCCGGAGCTGGTTTGAAGTCCTGGTTACGTGACTTCCTTTCTTCCTGTTTGCGCCGACTCAAAATTCCCAAGATCTGGAGAATAGCGTTTGTGGTCGCGATCCCAAAACCAGGAAAGCCCGTGGGGGACCCAAAGAGTTATCGACCGATATCTCTGCTCTGTGTCCCCTACAAGATCCTCGAGAGGCTTATCTAGGCCCGCGTTGAGCCATTAATCGATCCACTGCTCCCTAAAGAGCAGGCTGGGTTCCGACGCGGGAAGTCAACCGTAGATCAAGTTGTTCTGCTAACCCAGAACATCGAGGATTCTTTCGAGGCTAAAAAGAAGGCCGATGCCGTATTTATTGATCTGACAGCTGCTTATGACACTGTCTGGCACCGTGGCCTTACCTGCAAGCTGCTGAGACTACTTTCGGATAAGCACATGGTCAGAATGATCATGGAGCTTGTCCGAAATCGAAGTTTCACCCTTACCACCGATGACAGCAAGCAAAGCAGGCTACGCCGTCTTAAAAACGGTGTTCCTCAGGGATCGGTCTTGGCTCCCCTCCTATTTAACATCTATACGTACAATCTTCCTTCCATGATTTCCAGAAAGTTTGCTTATGCTGATGATTTAGCATTGTTGCACTGCTTTTATAGAAACTGGAAGGACTTGGAGGGGACATTAAGTCAAGACATGTTCACACTTTCAGCGTATCTCCAGACGTGGAGGTTGAAGCTTAGTCACACTAAGACGGTGACGACAGCCTTTCATTTAAATAACCGAGAGGCCGAACGTGAGCTAAAGGTGTACAACAACAGTAGACTTTTACCGTTCTGTCCAACCCCTACTTACCTTGGGGTAAAACTGGACAGATCGCTCACGTTTCGTCACCATTTAGTGACATTGCGCAAAAAACTATCATCGCGCGTCACACTGCTGAGGCGACTCGTGGGCTCGGGATGGGGTGCTGTTGCTAAAACACTACGCATAGCCACCTTGTCTCTAGTCTACTCAGCAGCTGAGTACTGTGCGCCAGTCTGGTGTCGCAGTGCTCACACTCGCCTCATTGACAGTGTCTTGAATGACGCCTTGCGCATAGTTACTGGATGCCTGCGTCCCACTCCAACGGACCACCTACCTGTACTCTCAGGCATCCAGCCAGCTGAGCTTCGCCGAATGGGAGCGACACTCTCCTTGGCTTACCATGGATCTCTGAACCCCGATCATATCTTGCATGGTCTATTAAGTGGGTCCTCAGATACTTGCCAAGTGAGACTAAGATCCAGACGCCCGTTTGTGCCAGGTGCGCGGAATCTCTTGGACAATCTTGCCAGATTTGGCATCCGCGCCTCTGAATGGACAAATCACAAATGGAACGCGGAGTACTGTGAAAAAGCTTCCAGGCTCCGTGCTTTTGTGCCCGAGACCGGTGCCAGGCCTGTTGTGATGGGCTTACCCCGAGCAGCTTGGGTTAAGCTGAACCGCCTGTGGACTGGTGTTGGACGATTCCATTCGTCCATGCACAAATGGGGTCTCGCTCCTTCACCGAATTGTGAGTGCGGCGCCTCTGAGCAAACCGCAAACCATGTACTAACAGCGTGCCCTATACATCGGGCACCACATGGAGCACGAGGTCTGACGGTTTTGGATGACGAAACTCGACGCTGGCTTAATGACATTACTGCCAGCATCTGATCCAGGCAGTGCAGCAGTCTGGGGTAGTAAAAGGATAAACCCTCGGCCCCAGTCCTGTTTGTGTCTGACCTGGAGTGGATACCCTTCAAACGACGACGACGACGACGGCATGACATGATGTTGCACATTAAACTACGGGATCACCGCACCGTAATTCCCGGTAAATTAATGCGGTTATCGACCGTAACAAGGTGGGTTCTCGGGTCTTAGAAGGTGCAATTGTGGCGATTTGAATGTGGCATCATCACACCATACATTTTAAGGATTTGAAGTGTGAATACATTTTTTGGAACTCCTTCAAAGTTAGCTTTGCAAAATTTGAACTTGTTGCTTAAATTAGTTTTCGTTAACTTTATTATTTATACGTGTTTTACAGATCGATCATTGTTAATTTAACCGCAATCCATTTTGAGAAGAATTTCACTTTTTAAACCGATAAAATTGTTTTCCTAAGCTCGTGCGATTAAGAGATTGTTTGTTTTGAAGATAACGCGATAAAGTTAATTAAAACTGACTGAAAAATAATTTTTTACTTACAGTGATATCGTCCTACTGCAATGAGCACGGAGCGTCATTCGATAATTTTCCGGACGATTTCATTGAACTCCCAACCACTCAGGCTCAGCGCCAAAAAAACGAGACTGGGGTGGCTACCGGATCTATATCGGATTCGGTTAGGAGTACCTACAATTTGTTTCACGAGCGATGTCTTTCTCTGGTGAGTATTGTGTAGTGATCATTTAATGCTTCCCTGCTTGTAATTCACTGTAAGTTTGCTTTTAATATTTGTTGTAATAAAGCTACGTGTTTACCTCACTTAAGCCTTCATATGACTATTTGCTTTTTCAGCTAAAAATTTGATTGTAAGATTGAAGAAAAAAGCCGAATAAGTTTTAATTTTAGGAGGAAATCTCGAAGGAGCGCGGCTTGCAGTTGTCCACTTTAGGTTCTCACCTAGAAAGTGCTTTCATCGCTGGTCATCCTGTATCTTTCAGCCGACTTGGCATTACTCCAGCCATGATCAAGGAAGTGGAAAATGCGATACGAAAACCGCCCATCAACTCTGGTGAGTAAAATGAAAGTGGGACTACAATCACCTAACTCCCCCAGCAAGTTATGATTCTTTTTTTTTTTACATCCGTGCGAGTTTGAATTCGTGTTTGTTACGTTGACAATATTGTTAATTGTGTTGAATTTTTCTTTTTTTTTTATTTTATTTTTAGATGTTACTCGATTGCTGCCGATTAAAGAGCGACTTGGGACAGCTGTAGATTGGACGCAGCTAAGGCTAATTCGAGCGTATTTAACAAAAGCGTATGGCTTATCAGCAGTATCATGTGTACAAAATCTATCGTCTTCTAAAATGTAATTTACATTCTTATTTCCTAAATTTCAATTTTTGTTTTGTCGCTATTTATAAACTTTTTTCTAAATACTTTTGTTAGTTTTATTTTCTAACTAAACAAATTAGTTTATAGTGCAATTTAAATAAAGCATTTTCAACGTTACTGCAAAAAAGATACCAATTAGCCTTGCAAATTGCGAAAAGAATAAGCTAAATCTTTAAGTTCCACTGCAATAGGCCTTCTTGCAAAAATAATAAGAATGCTCAAGCCAATCGAACATGTGTCAGTTCTTAACTGGACCTTGAGTCCAGCTGAATAAGTTAAAAACTTGAATTGCTTGTTTTTTATTCATTTTTTACTTTGGAATCAAGCTATAACTACGAATAAAGAGACATCGGCTAAACGATATACGTTAGTACACACAAAACGTGAATTGTGTGTGGTTGCTATACTTTTCAAAGTAAGTGAATTGATGAAAAACTTTCAGTTTGTAGTGTATAGGCCACTGTAAATCTGCTGAGTAATATAATATAGTACAAATACAGCACTTCAAACGTAGCTTCATAAAATATATACGAGTACTCGTACAGTATGTTATCTCGTTTTATGCATGTTGAACACAACGAACTACTTGAATTGTTTTATCTAAGCTTCAAAATAAAAATATGCAAAAATATTGAGGTCTAATTTGTGTTTTACAGTAAATTTTAAAACACTTTTTAAAATGAAGATTTCAAGATCACGCATGATGAAGTTTTGTCAACCAGTTTATGTAATCGATTGGATGTGAGTTAATTGAATATATTTTCAGAACTTCATCAAGTACTGCTTCTAAATCTGCTCAGCATAAATTCACTTCTCCTGTTGTTGATAGTTCAAGTTCGAAATCGAGGTAAATAAGTGAATATGATGGATGTTGTAGCATTTTGAAATGTTTATTTAATGCAATGCATCCTTTTAAATAAAATAAAAAAGTTATTTTTGTGGATAATTTTTTTAAGACAACCTGGTTTTCTCTCTCCTGCTTCAACTTCAAGAAAAGAATTGCAGCATTCGCGAAAGTTTTTGTCGTCTACATCAACACTACCTTCTGTACCAAACAAAAATTATTTCTTGTGCACTCCATCCAATTCAAGCATTGATAAGAATACTTCTGAATATTTCAGCGACAAGCAATCAAATAAGGTAAAACATATTAAAAACTTCCACCACAACCTTGTATTGCAAAAGGCTAACAATTTTATGCTTTTAGCTGACGCCTCTTACGAATTAGCTGATAAAATTTGTTATTGCTATATTACTTTAATGCTACATACAAACAAAGCAAGCCTTTAAGGAGTTCTGAGCTATTTTTTGTTATAAATTTAAATTGTAATTGTAATTGAGTGTTAAACTTTTTGTATTAGTGTACATTTAGAATTTTGATACACAAGCTATATATTAGTTCTATCCAGATAAACAATGAGCATACTCCAATATATAATTTTATTTTTAGCCAACAAAGCGAAAACTTCCAGGGTCTTGGGGAAATGGAAGCAATAAAAAGAAGTTTCATTTTAAAAGAAAAGCGAAAACAAAGTTTTTGTAAAAATTGCCGATTTTTTGAAAATTAACCGCACTGTGTAAAACTTTGTAAAACAAATCTTATTAGAAAATGATTTGATGCAACATAGCAAATTCAAATTAGTGTTATATTAACTATTAGCATATTTAAAGCTAGCATTGATGGGGGAAGATGCAGATTAAATCATTAAATGTTTATGTTTAAACATCACCTGACTTCATCAGAGCCTTATGCATCTTTATATCAATAGTCTAATTGATCTTAATGGTATTTGTTTATTAATATTTTTGAAAACCCATTCACATTTTACAGGGTTTTCTAAAAATAAATAGAAAGAAAGATTCTAAAAAAATGGAAAGATGGTAAAAAATTTATGAACAAGAAATATAATGTCTGAAGGTGAAAAAATAAAAGAAAATTTAATAAAAATATAAATTTTACTTTTTAAAAGTTTTTTAAAAAAACTAGATGCTACGACCAATAGGATAATATACTGTATACTGTAAAAATACAGAATATACTATATTAGAATAAAATAAAACAATTGAATTTACTGTAACTAATTTTTATTTAGTAATTTCATGATTTAAATTATTTTACATATTTTGAAACAAATTTAGAATAACTGGAGTTAACTGCTATTAAATTGTTTAATTGCTTGTTCAATGTACAGCTTGAGGGTTTCACAACTACTGGCAATCGGTCTAAAACTATGAGACTTTAGCTTTTAGAATGAAAAAAACATTTTCAGTAGGACTGAAATCAGGTGAATAAAGTGGTAGATATTTGAAAGGCACATTTTGCGTAATTAAAAAGCTTTTGACCATATCAGAATTAGGTATTGATACATTATCCAATTTAATTAGCATCTCTCTAGATATTTTCCCTTGTAAAAAGCACTTTTGAGGAAATCTTTAAACTTTATTGCAGTGAAACAGCCAAAATCGGATTAACTGATAACATTGCATATCCATAATTGTTTGAAATATGCAAATTAAAACGTGATTCATCAAAGAAAATGACGGTTTCATTGCAATGATTCAAGATTTCAGCAAAATACAATGCTCATTTAGTCTTATGGCTCTCACTAAAAGTGGTCAAAGCTTTTTTCTTGTTCTCTTGGTGAGTCTGAACATTTTATTGGCTGAAATGTTGAACCCATCCTGATTGAGAAATTTGTTGACTCCTTTTTGAGTGAGAGCATTATCTCAGCCACTTACTTTCCTTATTTTTGATTTTTCAATTGTAAAATCTTTTTTTCAGCTTTTCATAAAATTTTGGAAAGAAATTTCATTTACATTTGTTTCCAGATATTTTTTAATTTCATAAATCCTGGAAACCGATACGGGTGTCATTTCGTCATTTCTGATATTTCTTTCAATTTTTTTATAGTAAGAAGTCTTCTGATTTGATTAAGTACTTTTTGTGTCAATTTTGTATACTTTCTAGGTTCAGAATTAGTACTGTTCACGGTATGTAAATAAATTAAATTTTTGTGGAAGCAAAAATTAAAGTTATCCATTTTTGTCATTTAATTAAGGCTTAGAAAAATTTTCAAAAAGTAAAATTCATATTTGTATTAAATTTTAACCCCTTTCATCAATTTTACTTTTCTTATTTTTTATTTTTACATCTTCAAACATTATATTTTTTGTTTATAAATTTCTTCTCATCTTTTAATTTTTTTGGAATCTTTACATTTTTTTAGAATTTGTCTTTTTTTTTTTGAAAACTTTGTAAACTTTCAGCAACAATTTAATAGATTTTTGAAGCTAAAAAGTTGTTAGAAACCTAGAAAGCAATTTATTGCCACAAAATTTATAAACATAGTTGACTTACTGGTAGTATCTAAAAAATAATTTGAAGGTAAATCCCCACGTGTGTACTACTAGAAAACCTCTATATATCACTCTTTAAAAAAACAGTTTTTTATATAATCTGATAATCACCAACAAACACTTAAACAATGATCCAGTAAAAGTGATAAAATCTAATACATGTGCAACATCGAAACTTGTTAATTTAATGGAAAAGTAAATGAGCCAAAAAACTAAACTAGCAAATGTCAAATGACTTTTATTTTGCAACCTAGCTGAGCTTCACATTAACCACTACCTTTATCATTGATTAGTCAGTAATTTCAATGCTTTTTACACTTGATTCAATATTAAAGTACCACCTATCAATTGAATAAGATACAACCAACAGTCTTTTACAGTTACTAGAAATGGGCTATGTTGTTACATACAGATATATTATACTTTCCATGATCAACATAAAGTATCTATTGACACTGTTTTTTCTAATAAGTACATACTTTTAATGTGATATTTCTGACATAAAAATATTTACTAAAAATGAAGGTTAAAATTATAAAATTTGCACAAATATTTAATTCCTCAACACTAGTTTTGGTCTTATTTGTAAAAGCTGGTAGTTCCTATTCTAAGACATTTTGCTATATATTGCTACAGATAATAAATCTTCCAAACTTGAAATTTTTTTGTTAAAGTATTTGTTTAAAAGAAATTAATTGCAACACAATTTTTCATTTGTTAAAAATTTACAATCCAGTATCAAATTTTTGGATATGGCACATAAATATTTTGTTTTATTTTCTTAACACTCAACATATATACAATACAGTGGCATACAGTGACCTCTGAGACTAGTGACACAACTGGTATTCGAAAAGCCAGTCATGCAATTGGGTATTTTATGGGTAGCAGAAAAAATTCTATGTAAGATTCATAATGTTTTCTAAAAAACAAAAGGTTATCACTTGAAATCATTCTCTGATTTACAGTTTTCATCCTAAAAACATAGTGTTCTCTAAAAAAAATAAGTAAAGAATTTCTTTGTGGTACAGAATTTTAATATCACTATAAACAAAGTCGATTTCATTGGAGCCATAAGCTTTTGTGTGATGCTCTCATCAGTAGCTATCACGTCAAAATGGGACAAACCAGAAAAAATCAAGGTATTTATACTGTAGTCTCAACAGTTAGGAGAAAGGTGCTGTACATGTGGTCACAGAAAGGAGAAAGGCACAACTACACAAAATTGAAGTGATGAGAGGGTGCAATACAGTGTAGTCTCAGAAAGGAGAAAAGCACAATGTGCAATTACCAAAGAGAGACACTGTTACTCACAATTTAGGTTATTTGAAAAGTTTTAATGTGTAAACAAATTCCTTTTGTTACATAAAACTAAATGTCTGGTTTTAATAAAAGTTGCCTCAAGTAGACAAAGATTTGCATGTCACAGCAAGAATTTTAAAACGTTTGTCATTATAGTTTGCAGCACATAGCTTGTTTTCAAGCATGTATTGTCCTATAGCAGAGTCACAATCTGGGTTATTACATTTTAGCTTACAAGATGTCCCAGGTTGAGATTGTGTAGGGCACTTCACTTGCTGTTGTAACCATTTAGGAACATGCTGCTTGATTCTATTTTGACGCTCTGATGTTCATCCTACATACCTATTGTCACAGTGGCATGAATATTCATAAATAATGGAGCTTTTCAGCATAATAGGTAAAACATCTTTGCAGGCTACAGGTAACATGTGTTTGGATGTAAATACCACTCTGGTGGTAATGGAAGCTTTCCCTATCTCAAATACACTGGGCACTTCTCAGGGCCAAATCATTTAGGCATAGAAAACTGAGCTTTTGATTTATCTACAAGGGGCATTCAGAAAGTAATGCAACCAGGTTTCTTTTCATGTCATTGAGTTTTAGAGGTACACAAATCGTGCATCACCAGAAGTATATAGCATGAGCATTTCATAGTTACTTTTCAATGTAATCTCTTGCTTTCCAAACTGCCTTTTCCTACCTTTTAACAAATGCACATATTCCTTCATTGTAAAATTCTACAGGCTGCGTTTTTAACCACTTTTTAACAGCAGTTTTGACCTCTTCACTGGAGAAATGTCACCCCCTCAAATTTTCTTTGAGGGGCCCAAACAAATGGAAGTCAGACAGTACCAGGTCTGGCATATATGGGGGATGTGAAATTGTTGTCCAGCCAAAGGAGCTGATGACCTCATGGGTTTTGAGGCTGGTGTGAGGCCTAGCATTGTCATGTTGCAATAAAACCGTAGATATTTCCAAAGCAGGTCGAACTCTTCATATTCTTGCTTTCAACTTTTTTAATGTGTTAATGTAAACATCTGAATTGATTGTTGCTCCTTTGGACATGAGTCTACCAGTATCACACCAATACTTTACCAGAACACAGTAACCACCACTTTTCCTGCAGACTGCTGAGATTTGAACTTCTTCAAGCATTGTGAGGTGGGATGGTGCCACTCCATTGATGCTCTTTTTGACTCTGGTTCGAAGTGGTAAACCCAAGTCTCATCTCTGGTCACTATTTACTGCAAAAAGATTTTGTCACTATGGCAGTACCCCAAAAGTTCAGAACAAGCTTCTAGGCAGGATTGTTTATGAGCCTCTGTGAGCTGTTTTGGGACCCATCTTGCACACACTTTTGAATACCCCAGGGTATCCATGATCTTTACAGCACTCCCTGCACTTACTGCTAATGACTCAGCAAGCTCATTAATAGTGATGTGTCTGTTTTCCTTAATCAATGCATCTGCCTGATCAATGTTTGCAGAACTGTAAGCAGAAGATGGCCTACCACTTATTGGCCTATTGCAAAGATTGCTTTCAGCAGGTTCTTCCTGTCCATCATTGGTTTGCTTCACCCACTTTGTCACTGCTGTAATCTATCTCAGCATCACCATACACTTGCTTTAGCCTTCTACTTATGTTCTGAACTCTTTCTCTCTCTGACAATAGAAATTCAATAACAACTCTTTGCTTCTGCCAAGATTGCTTTGGGCAATCATGCCAGTTTTACCTTTTAACAAAGAAGAGATAGAGGGATTGCTTAAAATTTGAATTGCAGATTGCAGTAATTCAAACCCTTATTTTTTTACAAAATCTGTAAAGCTTAGTTACCAATCTATAATCTGTGAAAGAATCAGATGTTATTTATTGAATGCTGCAAGAAATTAAATCAGTTGCATTACTTTCTGAATGCCCCTCATAGAAAGACAGAGGGTGTCATTTTGACACCCATGTAGTTTGAAGTCCAAAAGTTGGTTTTGTTTAATTTTTTTTTTGCAAAACAACTAAACACGTGATATATACAGGGTGATTTAGCAAAGTGTGCACAAATAAAAACTCATCTTTCGGACTTATAATTAGGTCAAATGAAACAAGTTATATGCTGTGAAGATAGTAAATTTAATAAGCTTTCAGAAAATATACAAGTTATTCAATATAACCCCCTTTGTTTTTGATTACTTTCCGAAGTTGTGGCAGAACCTGGGCACATGTGGCACGCACCACTTCTGGGTCAATTTCGTCCCATGCCGATGTCAATTTTCGCTTTAGAGAGTCCAGATTTGGATGAGAAGTACGACAGGCTTTTGTCTCTAAAATAGACCATAACCCAAAATCCATAGGGTTCAAGTCTGGTGAAGACGGCAGCCAAAGCTCTTTCTCCCAAAAACCTTTGAAATTGCATCAACACCAAGCTTGAACTGAGTTGGCCGTGTGGGAGGTTGCACCGTCCTGTTGAAGAGTAACTCCTTGTTCTCTGACTACTTCTTGGAAGGACTTTCTCCTCCAGCATTCGCCTATAGACAGTCTGGTTTATCTTGACCCCTTCTTCAATGAATATGAGAGGAGTTTTCAGCCCTTTTGATGTTGTGCCTGCCCATACCATTACGGAGGCGGGTTTTTGTCTTCTGAAAGAGCTGCGATGCTCAACTGGGACCATGTTTATGTCTGGAAGCCAAATCCTGTCATTTTGATGGTTATGGACAGCTTGAACAGTGAAAAGTTTTTCGTCTGTCCATAAAACTTGAGGCTGCGTGCCATCGACAAGTTTCTTGACCAAAACCTTTGCTCTATCGAGCCTTTTCTTCTTAGTGGCCTCCGACAAGAGATGTCTTTTGGTGAACTTGTATGGGTAGCTCTGGAGATCATCCTTGAGAATCCTTTGCATGCTGGACACGCTCACAGAGTAGTCTTTAGCAAGTTGTCTGGCACTTCTTGCAGGATTTCTCCTCAACTTCTCTCTGACCTTTTTGATCAGTTTCTTTGTCCTTACGGTTCTTTCAGGGTCACTCCTGATTCTTGGAGCACAAGTCCCAGTGTCCTTGAACCTTTTCACGGCTTTATAAACTCCTCTACGGCTTACAACCTCCTTCATCAACCGGAAAATTTCACTTGGTGGGAGCTTCTTCTTGCAATACTCTTCTATCACGTCATTGATCGTTTTACTCATCATTTATTTTTACTTCAAATAATACCAGATTTTAAATTTTAACTCTTAAATAATGAGAAACTGAAATGTTAATAATTGAAAGTTAATAATGGACGAAATACATGTACATAAAACTAAGAAAAGTATTTGTGCACAGTTTGCTGAATCACCCTGTAACAGCAAGACACACATCAATTTTGTATGGCAATATGCAAATATTTTATTTGCAGCTTGTGCACACATGTTGTGTACTGGGAGTGCATTTTCCACAAAGGAATTTTTTGCATATGTGGCATCTGCCAATAGAGCAGTTTTTTTTACAGTTGTCTTTGCCTTGGCAGTTTCGTGTTGCTGGCTGTTGAAAGTGCTGATCTGCACTACATCTGCTTCTGTTGTATGAGGCATAGCAGAACTTTTCACAAAAGGCACTCCGAGTCCTTCTGCCAAGTTTTGCAAAAACTGCTGTCTGGGATTTTTATACTATTGATTTTTTTGTATAAAACCCAAGCATTTATAGCAGCAAGATCCAATGTATTAAAAAAGAATGGACAGCCACCTTCTTGTCATTGTCCTGACAGTGTACTTGCAAGCCATTTGGTCTACCACATCTACACCATACTTTGTTTCGTTGTAACACTTGATAGTTTTAGGTGTTTTCTTTTGGTTGTCTGCTATGGCAGCGTCTGTATGTAAAGTGCTTAGCAACAAAACATTCTTGGGTTTTTCCTGATACACAGTGAGCAGAATATCTTCAGATTTGTACAGCTTTGTAGTGTAGTACTCGTCACTCATGTTCTTTATTTCACAGGGAATTTCTCTTTGATTTTTGTTCAGCGTTTCTAATAGACTCATGTTTTTGCTCTTCAAAAGGTTTGCTAGTTTTACTGAGGTAAAATAGTTGTTAGTGGTTATGTTTCTTCCTTTTTTAAATATGGTTCAGCTAACTTCATCACAACATGGTCAGAAACATGTTCCATCTATTGATCGCAACTCATCTTTTCCAACATATGGAAAACCATTTGCAACATACTTGCTGTCTTTATCTACTACTAGCCAGTACTCTTCCCCATATTTATCTGGTTTAGCATCATGGTTTATTTGGAAAAAGCTGCTTGTCCACTGTTAGAAAGGCTCCAGGCTTATAGCATGCAATACAATTTTTAATAAATCGATTCCATACTGTTGAAAACAAAGCAAATTTGTCAGTTTGTAATCCTTTTGATCAACTAGATTTTTTGTCGAATTGCAAAAATCAAAGGATCTCCTTGAAACAATCTCTGGACATCATTTGCTTGCAAAATGCAATACCCCAATTTTTATTCCAAAGATTGGTCAATGGCATATCATTTTTTTCTGTCACCCCACATACATACATAATGCTAATAAAAGCTTCTAACTCTTTGACAGTAAGAATAAAATCTTGCTTGTTGGTGAGCTTTGGTTATAGTGCAACTTTGAATATGTTCAAGAATGAACCTATCAATGATAAAACACCATGCACTAGCAGGACTGTTTGTTTTCTCATTTTTTTTGAGCATAAAAAGTTGCTTCAGGACATTCTCTTAGGATGTTTTGCTGCAAACGTCTGCCTCTTGAGTTTGTTCCAGTAATGACTGGAGTCCATTCCGTGCCATCACATGCAACTAATAAGTTACTACTGGGATCCATGTGAGATACGTTTTGTTGGTTTTGCTCAATTCAAGCAGTGTTATGCAGAAGACCAACATTTGATACCTCTTCATGCTTATCAGAATGTTCCATACTCTTCTTGAATTCGCTGCTGTCTTCCATGTGCTCGTACATTTACCTAAGAATTTCAAGCAAAAGTTACCACCAATTTTACAAAGAAATAATCAAATGGTTCACAAAAAAAGTAGGTCTTATTTGCTATACATGGGTAAGTCCTATGTGTTTTTTGGCTTAATTTGGGGGAATAGAATTAGGGTTAGCCTAAGTAGGGTTAGAGTTAGTCTTTGAGTTAGATTTAGGCTTAGAGTTAGGGTTAGCATACTATAGTAAATTAGGCTAACCAAAACCTAAACTTAGCCCCAATTCTACTTATACTAATCCTAACTCTAGTTACGTTAACCCTAACCCTTGTTAAGCCTACCTTAGTCCTAATCCTATCCCTAACCATAATCCTAACCCTATTTTCTTTAAATTAAAAAGTCAAAAAATCTCTTATAATGAATGAAACCCAAAGAAGTTTCACAAAAATTTACCTGGCGGTTCTTGTATGTTGTCATCTTCACTTTTAGAACTGGTAACCAGAATAAATTCATCATTGTCTGACTCTATGTCAAAGGGTTCTTCATTCCATGTTGATTCTTGTTTGTTGTCATCTTCACTTTTAGAACTGGTAACCAGAATAAATTCATCATTGTCTGACTCTATGTCAAGGGGTTCTTCATTTCCATGTTTAGATATATCTTCGGGTATGTCATGTAGAACAGATAAACCCTTCTCAACTGATAATTTTTTTTGAGCCATTTGTTAGCCTACAGCCTTCACAGTAAACAAAAGTTATACTAGTCAGAAAAACTTGTCAACAGTAGATTTTTGATCATAAAACAATACTCTATTATAGACAAAGCATTTTAGACTGTCATATAGGGATGGTATAACTAAACGGGATTGCCAAGTGTTTTTTTAAGTGTACAATTATAGTGCTGTTTTTTGAAGTTGTAAAATTACAGGTTTTTGCTAAAACTTTTTTAATAAATTAATTTATAAATATATATTGCAAGATGAATTACATAGTTGGATGATGAAAGTGTTCAGAATAAAATGCAGACTACGTCACAAATTGTCATACACATGTCACAATGAGCACAGTGGATCAAATTTCTTTGCTTGAACTTTAAAATTTTTGATTAACTATTCAGCAAATCAAATCGCTTTAAGCTAAATATACGTACTTTACAGATCCTAGCAAAAATTTAAACACCGAGCAGTAACAGAATGGAAAACATGTATTAGTATTCCAATGACAAAAGATCTGAATGACTGCAAAAGACTGCTAATGCAAGGTCTTCGAGTTCAAGACATTTCTGATCAGACTTTGCCAAGCTAAATTCAAACACCAATAAGCAAATGAAAATTCAATTAACTAACATAAATAATAGTAGAATTTCACAGAGGGAGCAAGATGGTGTCGACAAGGCACTGAATGCAAATTATCACAGCGCAATAATATCATTGATTGCTTGAACTTTTTCCAGTGAGTTTTTTAATACATCTCATTGCTTTGGATGGTCGATCTGGAACATTAGGCTGACTGTTAATTCGTTTCAATTGATTTTTTGCACAGCAGTTAAACACACTTTGAAGGATAAGCTGAAAGTTGGGGTGTTTGGCAGAGCACTGGATATGAAATAAACTGTGTAAAATCTCAGACAACTGAACATTGAACCACCAAACAGGTGCTTTGGAAGTAATGCAGCAAAAAAAACTTTCCAACAACTTTTTTAATCTTGTAAGAAAAGACTTTTTATAGCTTTTTGATGACATTAACCACATTTTACCTGTTGCAAACATGATTATCAGCAGAAACAGCAACAATTAAAAACAGATCATTTAATACAGACATGAGCAAATCAAACCACTTCCAAAGCAATGCAGTGCTTAGTTTATGGATTGGAATCAGACAGACAACATCTTTATATTTCCCCTTGACAGACTGAAGCATAAATATTAGAACTGTTTTTGCAGAAGCTCCTTCTGTTACACCAATAAAAGAACCGTTGGTATACTCCACACGTTGTGCTGTGTACACTTCATCTAACATCAGCACAAGAATACATTCTTGTTCAGGCAGCTCTGCTACTCCTCAAATAATTGGTGTCCAGTGTGCCACCTTGTACTGTCATACCCATAGAAAGTTTTCAAAGAGAAGAAATTGAAGGTAAAACTAGTAAACTTCTCAACTTTTTGTACAATGATGAACTGGTTAGCTGCCACAAAAAAGCAGTGGTAATTAAACTAGAAGAATACCATCTTCCATGTTTGGGTATATTCACTAAAGATAGCTGCTCAACAATGAATTTTATTAAAGCCGAGGAAGATTCACTTAATGTGTTATGTGACTCCAATGCTACGTATTCTTCCAAAAAACTCAGAGCTAAAGAAAGATAAGAAGAGCTTTTATCGAATTCATAAGAATTTTTATAGCTTTGCACACAATGCTTTGCATAAAGCAAGAATATTTAATAATTGCAATATATTTGTCAATTTGTTTGAAGTAATTAAGTGTTGATAAACTGTAAATGGTACTTTTTTAGAAACAACAAATCCAAATTTGCAGGTTAAGATCCAAATTTGCAGGCACTTTAACTGAAGCTGATAGCTGAGGTGAGCTAAAATCATCTGCTAAAATATTTACAACATAAAGAAGTATAATTTGTATTTCCTGTACAATACTTATGAATCCACTTGGTAAAGTTTCATGAAGTAAGTTTTCCTTTAATGATGACAAGTCAGAAATGTTTTCTTGAAACATTTGCTTACAGTTTTCTAAAATTAAATCATTTTCTTTGGCAAGTCTAGAAGAAGCAGGTGAGCAAGCTGTAGTACAAGGAGCAGAAGTATTTGTTGACAAATACTTAGGTAGATGTGGAAAAATATGTGGCACTGCATTTAGTTTTAAACAAGCTTGTTTCAGAGCTTTTGGATTGCGTTTGTTGTGACGCCGTGAGTTTTCATCTATCAAATCTGTTATAAAATCATTTTTTTCAAAGTGAAGAGCACATATTTGAGTAGAATCATTTACGGCCCAGTTTTTTTGAGGTATAGCACTAATCCACTTCTGTTTTAACAATGGATCTTTTGGGAAACAGAAAACAGATATTTTATTTGAAGTTTTTTGTTATTTGTACCCTGTTTTGCATCCAGAAGCACAACAGCAAAACCCCATGTTTGATACAAATCAATTGATGTTAACTGTATTTTGTATTATTATATTTATTTAACACTACACTTTATAAGTTAAAACCACAACAGACTGTTTCATCCTATTGAATCATCAGGTGGTCACTAGAAAATCAAAAATATATAGTTATTTGTGGTGAAAATAATACGGTTGAAATAAATTACACATAGATAATAATGCAAATAATGCAGCTCCTGTGATGTCATACAAGAAAAATAACTCAAAATATAGAAAATGCTTGTATAGAAGTTTGCATCCATATAAAGGTGAGGGATGGCGAGTTAGGCATATTGTAAAAAGTATAAAAGGAGGGAGGAAAAATCTACAAAGCAATGAAAAGGTTACGGGAGAGATCGTAAGAGGTGAAAAAGTTCAGTAAATGAAGTAAAGTGCAATTGATAGCGGATTGAAATAACGAACAAAAAAGGTAATTTAATTAATTTGAATTTGTGCTTATAGCGATGTTTTCCAGTAAGCTTCGATTGTTAGTAGGGTGTTGTTGGTTTGATAGTAGTGGTCTGATTCAAACGTAAAAAATTCTAATATTGAGATAGGTAAAGTTGCAAATAATTACAAAAAGTTTTTTAATTTGAATTTGTTTTTATGACAGCATTTTCCATTTAGTTCCGATCTTTTATTCAGCATTGTGGTAGGGTCCACTCTGAGGATGAAAAGTTTTTCTGCTAAGCAGAGGCTGCACCATCTAGCACCTGGTTGGTATGGTGTGGTGTGGGCTGCGATGCTCCATTCAATGGAGGGGTTCTTTCCTGTGTCTTTAGCTTGCCAAAAAGCTTTAGATAGCATGGTGGCATTAGACTTTTGCCGGAATTTAAAGCTCTGATGTTGTAGAAGCAAGCTTTAAATTCGGTTTTGCTACAACCATAATAATTTTTGGCAATGCCATCTGTTGTTAGGGTGGGTTTGTAAATTATGGAGCTTTTGTGGCATTGTCCCTTCATCAAGCGGCTGGTTTTAGCCCTGCAGTTGCAAGGTGGCACAGTGCTGGCAGGCTCAGTTCTCTGGACAAGGAGTGCTTTATTGTGTCTGGAAATTATAGCTGCCATGTTGGGCATGCAGCTATAGCTCAGTTTGACGTTGTTTTTATTACATATCTTGTGCAGGCAGTGATGGGGAGGGAAGTGTTTCTTGAGCAAGTGAAGGAAGACCTGACCTTTTCGATGTTAGTCTTTACATGTTCACTGAAGGGTGGGTTGAACCATACTATGTTCCGCTTTTTGGATTTCCTTTTATGGGAGCCAGATGGGGTGATGTACTGCAGTCCAGCGGGATGTCCACTTCTTTGCATAGCCGCTTCATACTCTGGGATAGCTCTGGTAAATTCCTTGCGGTTGTATGAGAGTGATGAGAGACGGTCAGCAAGCGTTGATCGGAGTCGTTTCTTTATAGCGGTTGGGTGGTTTGAATGTTGGTGGATATAGAGTGGTTGGTTGTTAGGTTTGCAGTAGGGCCAATATTTCCCCGATTTCAAGTTGAAGGTAACATCGAGGAATTTGTTTGGACTAGATTGGTTTCAGCTGTGATGTTTAAGCCGTGTTGGTAAAATAGCTTGATGATCTTTTTCTTTAATGCGTTCCAAGGTGGGGCCCAAAGCATTTTCTAGAATGGCCAAACTGTCGTCCTATAAAGGCCGATGTTCTTGGCACCTACAAGTTGGGATAATTGGTGGAGGATAAACAGGCCAACCAACTCACATACTTCCGCTCTATCATAGGATCCCATAGTGACATCAAAAAGTGAGCCGTTCTTTTTGATCCAAGTACTGTCCTTGCTGAAAAGTAGAGATTTTCTGCAGTGATAAATGATTCTCCTGTTGTTGTTGCTGATTTTTACAAATTGTTTGGCGAAAGTAATAGCTTCGTCAAGCAGTTTCTCCGAGATGGAAGGGTAAAAATCGACGACATCAAACGTTAAAAACTTGCATCTTTCTTTGTAAGGGAAGTTCTTAAACCATGAAATTAATGCGGGAGTATCTCGTCATTGGAGTACACCAGTAGGTTGTTGTATTTTGCTGTTAATTTTTTGCAGAATTTGTTTACTTATCTTACCAAGATTGGACTTGGTGGGATTTATTAATCTGCATTTAATGTTGTTTGGAAAATTTGGTTTGTGGTCCTTTAATGTAATGAATGCTTTTTGTTCGGCTGCTTGTTCAATTCTTTCATCCAGCTTAAGTCGTTCTGCAATATGTTTGGCCTCCATGTTTATTATTCTAGCTGTGTCTTTACAGTAACCTCCCGCTTAAGTACGCACCCGTTTAAGTACGCATCCCAGAAAAGTACGCAAAAATTCCTCAAAAAACTTTGGTTCAACTTTTTTTATTTCAAACGAAAATTTACACGCAGTAACAAACTGCAGCATGATGAAATATACAGTGCAGTAATGTGTAGTATTTATTCATTGCTCATCATGTCGTGCAAAGTCAGCTGGCGCATGTTTTCCATCCTCTTTTGCTTGACTCGCAATGTCACCTGCCTCAGTTTTTGTTGAAAGCTCTCAAATGTGGTTTTTATCTTATCATAATCATCCCCTGCTTCTTCCTGCAAGACTGGACACAGCAACTGATCTTCAACCTCGAGAACTTTGCTATAAAGCTGATCAAAGCCATGAAATACAACACTATTGGTGACAATTTCACCATCACAAGCATTGCTTGGGCCAGCCTCATCGTCAGTGTCAGCACCTTCACCAGACTGCACTGCCGCCAATGCCGCGTTTACGTCATCCAACAGAGCCTCTGAATATTCTTCATTCTTCTCGTCGTTGATGTGCATAAATTTGTCAAGCTCGTCATTGTCAATTGCAATATCTAAAGCCCTAAAGCTAAGTAACAATTCGGGTACAAAGTTAAGCTCTTCATCAACTCCTCCTGCCATTGGAGTTAGCAGTTGGGCCTTGTTGAAGGAGTTTCTTATTGTTGTGTCTGATATGAATTCCCATGCTTGCTTTACATAGTGAGCGGCATCCAGTAAATGAGCAGGCTTACCGTAAGCAACACCCGCAGCCCCACGTGGTAATCTTTTACCTTGCTCTGTTTTGTGGATTCGAACACTCTCATCAAGATCACAAAAATCTAGAACATCCTTAAGGTACAAATATTTGTATCTCTTCTTCAATGCTGCAATAATACCCATGTCGCATGGCTGTTTCCAGCTGGTGCAGTTGGGTGGAAAGAATTCCACCTTAACATTACCCCGCTCAAAGCCTGCAAAATGACCTGGAGCATTGTCCATTAGCAAGAGAACAGGGCACCCTGTTCTCTTTTTTACTTCAGGATAAAAAACTTCATTGAACCATTTCCAGCATGTGTCAACATCCATCCATGCTTTACCCTGACTAAAATATTTGATAGGCCATTGTCGCTGTTTGATGCAGGCTGGAGATTTTGGTTTCCCAATCATTGTGCAAGGAACTTTGTGCGTTCCTGTGGCGTTAGCACAAACAACGAGAGACAAGCGCTCTTTAGCTTTCTTCTTTCCTCTAGTTGTACTGAGGTCTTCGAATGGCATAAGCAGAGTATACCGTGGTAGAAGTCGAAAGAACAACCCTGTTTCGTCCATGTTGTACACATTTTCAGGATTATACCTTGAAATTGTAGCATACAAATCGTCCAATGCGGCCAGAAGCTTTGGATCTTCTTTATCTACTTCTGCCCCTTCACCATGAAGGAGAATTTGTTGCAATCCTCAACGTTTTCTAAATCGGCTAAGCCACTGCCATGAGGCTTTAAAGTCGCCTTCTGGTATCGATAATTCTTGAGCAATTCGCTTTGCTTTTACAATGACCAATGAGGGAGGGACAGGAAGCTTTGCACGCCTCATGCTATCAATCCAAACATAAAGAATATCTTCTAACTCAGAAAACCGACCAATAGATGCTCGTAAGGTTTTTCTCTTTCCTTCCTCAGACATTAAAGCCGAACGTTTTTGAATGCCTTCTTGGTTTTTCATTATCTTACGAATGGCACCTTCACTTACGTCATACTCTCTTGCAAGACTTCTTTTACTTGGAGCAGATGGCACACTTAACTTAGCAATAACCTCCAACCTCTGGGATTCACTTAAACGTTTACCTTTACTTGACATGATGGGAACAACGAAACTGTAGTGTACGTAATTGTACACTATGCAGTAGGCTACAAGCAAAACAAAGAAATAGCAGGTTATTATAAACTGAAATTGTTTGAAAAGACTAACTGTTGATCAATCAGATCGAAAAAATGTAGACAGCACTTCTGCCTGATTCTATTTCTTAACCTGTAGTCGTAGCTTGCTCTAGTGACAACCTTAGAGTTTAACCAGTCAATTAGCTTATTCACCACTATCAACTATTTTACTAATGCTATTTTACTGGTGCTACAATCTACTAGATCGTGATCTAAAAAACAAAACATAACAAAAAACAGCGCAGTTACTGTAAGAAAATAATAAACAAAACAACATATACACTGCAGCCTTCTAGCACTTATCAGCTATCTTCGCTGTCACTATTAAGCAGATCAAACTCTAACTTTGTGAATAAGAAAAAACGCACGAGATAATAACACAAGTTTGACGTTGTACGTCATAATATAAAAACTTGGAAAACAAAAATACAGGCCATAAGCTTAGCACGGCTATCGCCTACACTAACAAAACAATGATCGAGAAAACAAAGAAGTCTTTGACGTAATAAATGCCGAGTTTGTGCTGTACTGTATGCTGTAATGGTTACACGCATGACTGCATAATGGTTACACGCATTTACCGATGTACTGGCCGTGCACACATACTGTACGTGCAATAGGGCACAAAACTGTTAAGTATGCACCTCCCGCATAAGTACGCAAAGCCACCTCAAGATCAAGTTGCGTACTTAAGCAGGAGGTTACTGTACTGACTTTTTGATATGTAGTGGTGATGTTGTCATGCAGTAATTTTTCATAATCTTTGACTTCAACCTTATAGAGATTAGTGGTTTTATCAGTAGGAATGTACAGAGCTGTGGACCTGTTGATAGCATTAGTGTCTTCTGCCAGCTGGGTTTGGAAGGGATTTAAAACTCATCTGAATTTTACCGAGCGGGCCATTTGATACAAATCAGACTCAAATCCAGTAAGATCGCTGCATTGGGGAGGGTTTCTTTCTGATTTAAAGCCGTAGGTGTTTTTGTTGTCTTCGGCTACGTCACTGTCTGATTGATTGTCGAAATAAAAGACTTTCCATCTTAGGCATCTGGTAAAGTTGTTGAGTTTGTCGAGCAAACATTTGAGGTAGTGCTGGTTTCCTGGTATTGGGATGTTTTTCAATGAATATCCTAAATTAATCCTTTCCATTTCGTGTTGTGTCATGAGCTTGGTGATGAAAGTGCTGGACTAGGGTTGGCTAGGAGCTTTGATAATCCAGTAATGTTTCACTTTGCCGGTACAGTGCTCAATAACACACGGTTAGAGCAGTGCTCCGCAACCTTTTTTCACTCACGGCACACTTCACAACATTCATAAACTCGGCGGCACACTGGGGGCGAAAATGTTAACTAGAAAGAGAAAAATTAAATGCAAAGGAACAGCATCAATAAATTTAATGCGATATTTGCACCTGCTTTGATGAACACAATCGTTGAATATTAGGTTCAAATTTCGAAAGAGCAACTCGAAGTTCTCTATCAATATCACTCAAGCAGGAACGTTTGTCGTTTTTGATCAATACGAGAGAAGAAAAGCTTTGTTCGCACAAATAGGTTGTGGAAAATTGGAGCAGAATTTCGATAGCTGCCTTTGAAATTAGTTTGTATTCTTCTCTAATAGAAACCCAAAATTCTCCAAGTGACATCTTGCTGAATTTCAATCGGAGAGTTCTGTCATTTCGTAACTCAAGAAATGACTCCCTGATCGGCAAAGAAAGCTCTTCTGTGGAAATTTCAGCGTTGGATGAAAAAGGATTTCGGATCCAATCATATTGTTGTGTGTTGATTGTAAAAAAGTAACAGTCATATTTCTGCTGCAACAAAGACAAGTGTTCTTGAGCCAAATCCACTACAAATTGTCTGTCAACATCGCTCAAATCATTATTGCTTCTTGGAAACATTTCCAGTGATCCTCGCCCCAACTCGGTTTTCCATAATGCTAATTTCTGTTTAAATCCAGTCAACTTGTCAGAACACGATAGTATATTTTCTTCCCTGCCTTGCATTTTGATGTTGAGTTCATTTAAGTGTTCACATATGTCCGCCATGTACGCAAGTTTTGCAACCCAATAATCGTCTTCAAGGTGCTTACGCAAATCGTGGTTGTTCTGACTTAATATAAACTGACTCACTTCATGCTGAAGTTCAAAGAGTCTTGCGAGAACTTTTCCCCGAGAAAGCCAACGTACATGCGTATAGTACAATAATGACTGATGCTCTGAACCCATTTCTTTGCATAATGACGAAAAAATACGTGAATTCAAAGCTCTCCCTTTAATGAAGTTCACAATGTCAATGCAGTGTTTCATCGTTTCGGACAGTTGCTCTGGCAGCACTTTGGTCATCAAGGCTTCTCTATGTATGCAGCAATGCGTAACTTGAATGGCAGGATTTTGCTGTTTCACCAACGTAGCAAAACCTTTACCTTTGCCCAACATTGCTGAAGCACCATCTGTGCAAAGGTTGACGCAATCATTCCAGTGGATACCGTGGGCAGTAAAAAACTCGTTTGTCATGCGAAAAATGTCCTGCCCAGTTGTTCGCTCTGGAAGTTTTTTGCAAAACAAATACTCTTCTGCAATAGCATTGCCATCGACAAATCGTACAACAGCCAATAGCTGTGCTTTGCTTTTTGATGTCCGGTTTTGTTTCGTCGATTTGAAGGGAAAATTTTCCAGATGTTTTTAGTTTATTAAGTAGCGTTTCAAGTAGATCTTCAGACATATCACCAATGCGCCTTTTAATAGTCTCGGCGGACAACGACACTTTCCTGACTTCTTCAGCATCCTTCTGTCCAAGCATTAATCCGACAATTTCTAGGCAGGCTGGTTTTATGAGTTCTTCTCCGATAGTATGCGGCTTTTTCTGTCAAGCAATTAATTTGGCAACTTGATAGCTAGCTTCTACTGCCTTTTTCGTGGACTGTGAAAGTTGACTTCATGAATTGCTTTTGCTTTTTATTTTGACTCCATATTCGTTGAAAGAATCCTTATCCTTGCCAGAATAAGTAGAATGTTTTGTTTTTAAATGCCTAATAAGTTTGCTTGGAACCATTGCTTGATTACCAAGTTGTTCTCCACAAACTACGCAATGTGGATTTGGAGCTCTTCACTACCGCACCAAGTAAATCCATATTGCATGTAGTCTTCACTGTAATTTTCTCTTCTTTTGTGCTTTTGCAGTATCACTTGCTGAAGTAGGTAAACTATCTGGTGGTTGAACTGCTCTCTTTAAAAATTTATCCATTGTGTCTAACAGTTCTAAATTTCAGTTATGCTGAACGCAGAAAATTAAGCTCACAAACAACTTAGAAAACCTAAACAAACACATAAACAACTTAGAAAAGTTTCTAAAAATACCGCGGGCACCCCTAGCACAGCTTCGGGGCACACCAGGGTGCCACAGCACCCCGGTTGCAGAGCACTGGGGTCTAGAGCAAGTATATTATATTTATTTAACACTACACTTTATAAGTTAAAACCACAACAGACTGTTTCATCCTATTGAATCATCAGGTGGTCCCTAGAAAATCAAAAAATCAAAAAAATCAGAAATCACTAGAAAATCAAAAAATCACTAGAAAATCAAAAAATCACTAGAAAATCAAAAAATCAAAAAAATCAAATGTTGTTTTTGTTGTTGTTGGAGAGAGTGACACACCATGAAACACCACATGACATGTATTTTGTATTATATAAATAACAACATAACTGGAAAAAAACGATTTTTAATGATAAGTCACAAATCAATATGTGCCAATTGGCCCATATAATATGAGCCAATTGGCTCATATTATTTATGATATATAAACATATTTTAAAAAAGTTATTTTTCACAACTAACTACTTGAATGGCGTCTAAGGAACACAAGTAAGATATCTACAATCGTTTTGTTTAAGAAATATAAAAAATTGTGAATTTTATGCGCTAAGATTGCAAGATCGGTTCATACTTCGGCAAATTCGTTTTCAACCAGCATTCGAATGTCGAAGTCTAGAAACTGGTTTGTTACCAGACAGAGTTAATTCAAGTACATGTTGAGTGAAATATTTTTGACAAAGTGAAGCTCCACAACCAACAGCTTTGCAATAAGTTGGCACCCTGTTTTTGCATATAATACAATTATACTGAGGTCTTCTCTTTGCCTTTCCAACATAAACCACTGGGTGGAGCGCCAAAACATGTTGAGATATGTTTTCTAACATTTCATCAATTTTGCATTGAGAAAGTGACACACCATGAAACACCTCATTTCTCTTGGTATTCAAGTAAGGATTTTTTATCAACTCCATTGCTAGTTTGCAACAGAAAACTTAGTGTTTCATGTTCTTCTTTTCCTTGTCTTGATTAAAATAAGTATAAGCATAATAAGCATTGGTTTCTATCATACCTATCAAGCCACTGAAGTACTTATGCCAAGGGGTAGTTGTTCTAAATACATCTTCCCAACCACCATTCTTACCACCCAAATGTGTGTGATTTCGATGGCTGCGGCATTTTCAAAGTACTCTGTTGCAATCTTTGGTCTTGGAATTTCAGTTCCATTTCTAGTTATTCTTCCAGTTTCACTATACCCCGGCTCACCACAAGTAGCAATAAATTGTTTGTCTAACTTTTCTTTCCAAGAAACCGCAATGACATTAACATCATCTTTTGTTTTAGTTGCAAGTGACATAGCTCCACGACCATTATGATTCAATTTGGTTTTTAAAGTAGATTTTGGGAATTCTCTACAAGCTACCTTGATGTTCATAATTGAAAACAAATCTAACTTTTTAGCACAAAGTACACTTCCAAACCAACTGTCAGCAATAACAGTCCTGAAGGTTCCTTTGTAAGGGGTAACTAATCGAATAGTAGTCGCACATGATGAACCAAGCTCATCAGTCCCTTCTTTTTGTTGTTGTTTATCAGGGGTTTCTACCAATTCAAGACCTACAACTATCTTACATTCACCACAACAAAGATCTTTCATTTCAATTCCAATAGGCCTAGGTTTTCTTTTAATTTTTTTTCTTGGCATACAAGTAAGCAGCATACCCCTTTATAATGCTTTCATCTGCTACCAAGTATTTGCCAACAATTATTGCATCTCTCCATCTTTCACAACATGCATCAATAAATTCTTCAACAGCAATTAACTCATTACCTGGTTCACTGGCAATCTGTTTGTCAAAATCAGATAAATGCAAATATGCCAAAATATCTTCAAACCTAGTTCGTGACATACATGCAGAGAAGTCACAGCTCCATGGTTGGTCAGGGTCTTTCTTTGTTGTCCAGTATGACCTTCTTTCAGGTAACTGTATAGTCAACATCTCACACCACAAACCAAGCCAACAATAAAAGTCACCAATCGTTAAATCTTTCCATTGACTGTCCATCTCTCGTGCATACTCATTTGTACAACGTAAAACAATGTGTTCAACCAAATAAGCTGGCATAAAGTGTTCAAAGTACTTGAAAATACTTTTTCATTGAAAGTTAGGAAGATGCAGCTTGGGTTTGTGTTCATTAAAGCCAGTATTTTGTCTTTCATCTACAAAATTGAACTCGTCATCAGACTGAAAAGCTCATTCTTCATAGTCAGCCTCAGCGTTTTCGTCACTGCAGTCTTCAGACTCACTACTGGCAAGCTCTGGGTCCTCTAATACTCCTCACATTCAAAGTTTTCTTCCTATATAGGTTGGTTTTTGTTGTCACCATCAAAATGGTCTGATTCCTCTAAATTCTGACCAAAGCCACCATTTGAATCAGAATTGTGGTGTTCTCGTTCTGTTTTTTGCGTTTTCGTACATTACATTTCCGTTTCTTGCAAAATTCACTAAATCCTTTCGGATCTGTCTGGTACAAGTGCACATCATCAAGGTCAACCTCCTCATCAGCACCATCAATGTCCATTTTGACAATGCAATGTTTCTTGAATTTATGTTGTACGATGCCTGAGAGCTTTTTGTCATATTCCAAGTTTTGCTCATCACACCAGGTTATGCCAAAACACCTTGCATACACAAAAACTCGTGTTCCTTTACGTTTTTCAACCATTTTAAAAATAACTGAATTAAATTTTAAAATTTTGAAAAAGTTATTTTTTGAATAACTTTAAAAACTAAGACAAAAAATGAAAATTTCTGTGAAAAAAATATTTTTTATGATATAATTCAAGTTTATCTCTAAAAGAAAAGTGAAAAAATTTTTTTCTTCAGGTTGACCTCAACCTCTGAAAATATGTGCCAAGTGGCACATATTTGTGACTTATCATTAATCTTAACAAAACTTGCTTTGAAAAATGTTTTGTAAGACAAGCAAGTAAACTCTGTTACAGAAGCAGTAATGCAATCAAGAAAGTAATTAATAAAAACATATGTTTTTTAATTTGAAGCATTGGGGCAATGCGGCCTTCTACTCCCTCAAAAGATGTGTGAATATGAAACAGTCCTTATGATATAAAGTATTTTTTGAATGACCAAACATCTACCAATGCCAGAAAATGTCATAACAGAAATAGCAAAACCACAAAATGTGTATTTTACAATAGTATGTAAATATAGTGATAGCTTGTCTAAACAATTGTTTAAAAACATGCATATAATGAAAGTTGACTTTTAATTTACAGCAAACTTTTCAACTCTATTTTCATTAACTCTCACCATGACTTACACAATATTGAAACAAAATCTATAGCTTTAAAGGTTCAAATGGACAGAAAGCTGTATGGGTCTTAGAACTTCGAGAAAACGATATTTGCAGCAGTCACTCATAAAGCGTGTGTGGGAAGGCATAGAACTTGAAAATAAATTTTGCAACCCCACACACTCTTTATTTGTTTTTTTAAGTTGAAAACATGTTTTTAAACAAAAGTCTTTTTGTGAAATGTCTTGTTGACTTATGAATGACTGCAACTAAGTAAAAAAACATTAAAATTTCAATATCATTGTTGTGTTACTTTCTTTAACTTAGTTTTAAAAAATCTTTAATTATAGGCCTAGACTACAATACAAAAGTGTTGAAAAAAGCTACCTGTAAAGTTTAAATCACAATTTAAACCCAGAAAAATTTTAGCAAAATTAAAATTTTAGCATTAAAGTCTGAAAAAGCTTGTTTAATAATAGCACATAATTTAGGAAAAAAAACATTTGGGCTGCAGAGTTTTATTCAATGGAAGTGAGCCACCAGTTGCCTATTATACCTGCCTATTATTAACTGGATTGCTTATTAAATTTTCAAAACAAAATCTAATTTGCACCTGCAACAACTCTTTCTAATAGTTTTAAAAATGCAAATACAATTGTATTTTACTTGAAGTTAAATAAAGTGATTACATTTAGACATTCGAGTCTGTGGTGCTTAATAACAGGAGAATGCTGGAAGCACTACAGTCATACACCAGATATGAAAAAAAAGCAGACTCAGCAATCTCGTTTAGTTATACCATCCCTATTGTCATATCACAAAAAGATTTAAAACTTTGTTACTATTAAGGAAACTGTACAATGAGTGTCAAAATGACATCTCCTGTTGTCTAAGGTAAATTACAAAAATTAGGCCACTTTTTGTTTTCCAATAATTGCAATACTATATCAAGCTCATTAAAGGATTAAAGTCACAAAAGGAAGCAGTTTCACAGCAATCGACTTTAAATTAGTTCTATTTTATTTTTCAAAAGGTGTCAAAATGACACCCTCCATCTTTCTAGTGTTATCAAATCATTGCATGTCCATTTTCTTTCCAGTTTTTTGTTTTGTTTTCGTTTTTTTTTTGGAAGGCGGTTTTCGAATTTTTAGTCAATTAGGTCATTTTCCTCTGGTAAACTGATACCAGTTGGTTGATAAAGTGCTAATTCCATGGGAGCATTTAATTGTTTTCCTGACAAATGATTGAAGCTTGAAGGTTCATCTTCATTGTCAGAGCCTTGTTCAGAAATTGATCCAGCATCAATTGGTGGCTCATCAGCAGAAGAGATGTCATCATCACCATTTTCTAGATAAGTTAATGCTTCATTGACATTTAATCTGAAAGAAGAAGCTATAAAAACAACAAAAAATGACATAATCTTTGTCAATGCTTTGTTGGAAAGTGTATCAACAAGACCGGTAGTCAAACCCGCATCAACAGCACAAAAGTCAGCAACATTTACCACTAGACTAATCAACTGGTTTGCAGCTTTGCTTAGAGTGCATATATGTAGCACATGTGCTCGTTGTCCTTTTAAAAGGACAGCAGTCTTCAGAGGTCATTTAAGTAGAGAAAAAACAAAAGCAGAATAAAATATCAAACTACATTATGAAGATCAATCATTACTAAAAACATATCATTACAAAACAAACTGATCCAAGAAAAAATAAAAGAAGTATACTTACAGTAGTTGCCTTGCTTGGCCATTTTTCAAACTTGTAAATTCTTGATATTTCTTCATTAAGACTAGCACAACAAATCAAAGATAAACTAAAATTAATTATTTTGAAACAGGAAAGTGTCTGGTTTTTCAAACACTTTTGTTTATTTAATAATATTAACCTGGCTTGCTGAAATCATAAAAACTTTAAGTATTCTTTTAAAAGGATAATGGGCAAATATAGGTTAAACAGGAAATAAAATTATTGGCACCTGAAAGAAAGCCACTTTCTGTATAGGGAAAGGAAAGCCTGAAAGTCAACAGTAGGGAAATCATATCCCATTCAAGAACCTTTAATATAATATTTGTAAATAAACAAACCAAATAACAATCATCAAAAATTGAAAACGTAAACATTCTAAAATTAATGGTTATTAAAAAATTAATTTTGTGTAATTAAGCAATCAGATTTTGCATCTTTCCCCATTAAAGTACTTTTTATTGTATCATCTGTTTGGCAAAATGTATGAATATTACATAAAATTGTTGTTATTGAGGAAGTTCAAAACATTACCACAGTATACTGTACAAAAACAAAGTTAATCTGTAAAGAAAAAATTTCTACAATGTCACTTTAAGTTTTTCTAAACTCGTAGCAAATTTAATTGTACAGTTACAATTCATAAAAGTTTGATAATATCTAATTTCATAGTTCTAGCAGATTGTTTATTTTCTCTATGTGCCAATTTTGCATAGACTATATCTTGTGCAGGGATGTTTTCCTAAACTTTTTTTGGGGGGGCTCACTTTTCCAAACCTAAAAAAACTTGTAAATTTTACTCTTTGCTTATTATATTTAGTCTAAATTTGTACTTGTAAGTTTAGAAGTTTTAACCTGAGGGTCAACAGCAAATTTTCATATGTGCAAGCTATTTGTAACCATTTCTTAGCTGCTGCAGATGGGCTGCACAAATGCTCTGCAAATCTATCGATGTGTATAAACAGTTATGCTGACTTTAAGTAGAAGAGACTGAGGCATGTAGTAACACTTTTGTATTTCTCTCATAGTAAATTTTTTTCAAATGTCTTGTTTACAAGGTGTGTCTGAAGAGTAACGAGACTGGTGTTATAAAAACTTTATTGAAAAATATTGAAATATACCAAAGTCAAATTCCTTCAAAATAATCCCCTTCCACTTGAAAACACTTGTGCATTCATCTTTTCCACAATTCAAAACATTCTTGGAAGGCATTTTCTGATATGTTTTTGAGCTCTGTTGTCGCAGCCATTTTGATGGAATCGATGTCAGAAAAATGGGTTCCCTTCAGAACAGATTTGATCTTAGGGAAGAGAAAAAGGGCTGTGTGGGCAGGAGCATTTTCACAATGGAGCGCCCATGCATGGGCTTTCCAAAAGCTCTGCCTCTTCACGCACTGATCTTACAAGGCGCTGAAGATTCTCTTTTCATTTCAAATTCCTACCCCAAGGCCAAACTCTTTATAAAGAGATTCTTTGGTCTATAAAGAGATTTAAAATTGCAATCAACAACTTTATGACTTGTCTTTAAACAATTAAAACATAGACTTTTCTTTAACCAATTTTTGTTGTTTTTCAACAGATTTTTTGCCAAACTCAGAGCAATTCCACCAAGAATGTGAACCCTTACGCACAAAACATAGACAACTAGTCTTAAAAACATCATCACAAGTTTTAGACATACCTTCTGAGATTAACATCGTTTTAATATTTGATTTACAAAAAGGTGGTCTAACTGAACAATTTCTCCATAAAAGTATTAAGTGAGTCATAGACATTTATGATTGTGGTTTTAAAAAGGGTTTGTAAATGCCTACAGTGTATGTACATATAGTCTCTCAAGTTACCTAGCTCAGCCCAAAACTCTGAAGAATCGTCAGCTGGCACATGTTCTTTTGACAGATCTCGTGCATCTTGTCTTCTAACCAATCGCATGCTTGCATCAGACCCAACTTCCCACTTCTCTGCTGCATGAACTTCTGGACGGTGCTTCATGCCTGCTGGGCATTCTTGAATGAAATGATTTCTTCCTTGACAGTTACTTTATCATTTTTGCTTTCCACTGGCTCCTTGCTGCCCAACATCTCCTCCGCAATCTCCTCTAATGTGAAAGATCCTCCTGTCTCGAGGCACTCATTGGCTTTGAGAAAGTCAGACAGCTTGATCTCCTTGTTCTGGTACATCTTTTCCTCAGCAGGCACTGCTTTCCAGATCTCAAGCAGCTCAGCATCATCTAGCTCAGTTTGGTATTCCTCTTCGATAAACTTGGTCTTTGCGAAACAGTTTCTGATCATCGACTCACTGACCTGCTCCCAGGCACACTAACAACATGTAGAGTATCAAGCAATGTAAAAAATCATGCAATTTCTGTGACAGTCACTTAAGCAGAGATAACAGTTATTATTGTGGCCCATAGGATATTTTTGTCTAAAGAAGATTAAAGTAATCATAGCCTATGAGGGATCTTAGCCTGAGAGCTATTTTGTTTTTAAGTTTGAATTGAAAAGTGATAAAACTTTGTTTATGTTACAATTTCTTCACCATTATAAGTCTTGTCAAACAAATACCAGTACAAATTTCTTTCATGGTTTGATTTTCTAAATATTGAGTAGTCCTGCTGATACCCTCTAAGAGTGTGTCGTTTATGTTATTAAGTGGCAGAAATGTCTCTTTCATTCCAGCTTTAATCAAAACTAGAGAAGATACACAAGTGTACTGTAAAATTATCTAACAAATGAAACGAATAAAACTAAAATTTTTACCAACTTTACAATTACTTAAATAGAATGTTAAATAATGAAAAAACAAACAAAAAAATAAAAAGCTCGTTCAAAAATGTGGAAGGTACACCAGCTAAACATTGAACAGTAGTGATCAGGGTGTTTGCCTTCACCAGTTCTTCTTTCGACTTGAGATCCATATGCAAGAGAGAATGATGAGGTTTGCCACAATTTGGTACACTACATTTAGTGGCACATTTCCGAAAGATTAATGGATGACCAGGAGTGCCTTTTGCTCTAAGACATTTAAAACAAACCATACCTGTTTTTTTCATCAATTTGTACAATCTTTCCAAAGGTGAAAGTCTTTTAAACTTTGGGCAAGCAATCAATTCATGATCTTGCAAACATAGAACACAAACTTCACAGCTGGCTTGGGCCACCAAAGTTTGTGCAGAGGAAGGCCACAACTTTGTTGACCTTTTTAAAGGTTTGGTCCCTTTAGAATCTATCTTGGAATCATCTTTGTTAACTAGAGCTTCTAAAGCAGCAAGTTCAATAGTGAGAAATTCAATCAATTTCTTCAAAGATGGATCTTCATCTTTTTTAATTAAAGGAGAAATTTGGTGAATCCATCTTTCCTCTAGAGACTTAGAAAGAGACCCTCCACTACTTGTGTAAAAACCTGGTCCCAATGTACATATGATGCCTTTCCAGAATCCCCTTTTTTGCAACAACCTTATTGAAAAGTGCATGCAACTGCTTAGCTTCATGATTGATTTTCTTACCATTCAAGAATTCCTGAATGTGACAGTGAACAATAGCCCATGGGGGTGGGACCTTCCAACCAACAAAATAAAAGCTTTAAAAATAATGACGTTGTTTTGAATTTTAAATTTCATTGTATTATTGAACAAGACATTAACACAAATCAGCCAGCCCAAAAATTATCATGCCATACTGTTGTTACAAGCAACGTTTTGTTAACATGTTAACTGCCATATGAACCACCAGTGGTACATTGTGAACAAGACAAAAACGCCACATGTACCACTGGTGGTTCAATTTTGATTTTTTATACTTTTTTCATTTTTATTTAAATAAATTAGTAAAAAGGGTTATAAATACCATAGTCTGCACGCAAATCAAAATAATTGAATTTTATAAAAGTGAAAAAATAAAAGCAATTCTTTTTAATTATAATGGAAAAAATAATAGGCATTTTTCATGATAGCACATTCACGTAAAATAATTATGCAAAAGCTCCATATCTGAAACTTTTCAGTATATAGTTAAATATTACATTTCACATACACCAAAGAAACATTAGAACTCGTTTGAATGAAGTCTTTCAAAGCATGATGGGCATAGATGAGGCTTGCCTTCACATTGACCACACACTGTCTTTACTCTTCTTGCTTTGCATGCTGCAATTTGGCTTCCTTCATTTTTACTTAGTAATTCATAGCAACCTCTGCATCTTTTTCTCGCATCTCTACATTTTCCATCTAACTAAACTAAAACATGAAGTGACCTTTTTCCCCCAATAGGTGAAAAATCTTTTCCAATCTTTATATTTTCAGTTGGTTCACCTGTCAAAAGTAAGAGTACTACAGATTCTCTAAATTTTTTTATTGAAATTGGTTTGTTTGTATGAAACTTGTTGAAGAGAATATATGAATTTATTACAGCTGTCCCAAGAAGAAGCTCAAAGGCTGCTTGCTTGTACCACTTCTTAACTTTTCTGAGGGGTGAGTAATATGAGGCCATCTGGTCAGAGTAGTCCACTCCTTTTTTGGTTGCATTATAATCCAAGATATATTGCAGCTTTTCTCTCTTTATACCATGTTTTATTTTACCAGTTTTGATTAATTCTTTGGTATATTCAGGGACAGTTGTTAGCATAAGAACATCACATTGATCCTTCCACTTTATAACTTTTATGCCTTCAGAATTCTGCTGTGCTGCTACTTCACCTTTTTTCAGTTTTTTGCGTGTCACTGACTTTGGAACATACTTTCTGTTCACTCTCAGTGTTCACAGACATAAGTTGATTTTCCTAACAAGTACCTTGACAATCGCACTGAAGAATAGAAATTGTCTATAAAAAGTGTTCTTCTTTTGCTAAGAAGTCCATCCATTAGTAACCTAGTTATATACTGTGCATGTTCTATTTCTGGAGTATTATCACCTTTCCCTTTGCAAATCATGAATTCCCAAGTATATCCATCCACTGAGCACAATTTATAGACTTTCAATCCATATTTGTGACTTTTACTTGGATTATATTGGTGTAATATTGTTCGACCTCTAAATAAAATCATACTTTTATCTATTACATGTACAACCTTCTCACCAGGTGTGAATTGTGAAGTTTCTTGACAAAAGCTGAATCAGTGGTTGCAGTTTGAAAAGTCTATCACTTCCATCTGAGCGACTATTATCTGTAAAGTGTATGAATCATAGGACAGCTCAAATTTATTCCTAGCCATGGTTGTCTTTTAAGATCAACTCCATACATTTTGGTCCTACTCCAGTAGCTCTCAAAAGTTGGCTGCTTATTCAGACCCATGAGAATGAAGATATCAAAGAACTTTTCAATGTCTTGTTTGGTTACTGGTTTCCAAGCTTTCATCTTAGAGTGTCTAGTAATAGGCTTCATTGCTGCAGTAGTATCATAAAATCTATTTGTTTCAATTACTATCAAATCAAGAATCTCATCAGTAACAAATAATTTATACACATCAAGTGGAAGAACTTATCCATCTGAAGTGGATGGCAAAGTGTAATGTTTCTCTTCTCTAGCTGTACATAGAAAGTTTCTAGGGAGAGCAATAATATCCTGCCAGACAGGGTTTCCATTTGCTTGAGATAATTGTTGTTGAATATCTGTCTCATTAGATGTTGAAGGCAATATATTTTCATCCTCTGCATCATCATCATCTGTTGCTGGCAAAATACTGTCATCTCCTGTACCATCATCTTCTGATTCATTGGAGCTGCTAATTTCTTCATCATCGAAATTTGGATCAGAGTCACTTAGGGAGGAATTTGAAATTTCATCATTGCTGTAATCATCATCATCATCATCTGATGGAGGTTCTGTATACCCATAAAAGCTACTAGCATCCATTGCGTTCCTAAAGAAAAAAAAATATATATATATATATTAATAAGTACACTAAAACAGAATAAAACTTAAAAATCACAACAGCTTGTTTCACCAAAAACGGCTCATCAGGTGGAATCTGTGAAATAAAAAACGAAAAAATATATAAAATCTTCAAAAAAAATATATACATTATTAAAAAACCGAAAACATAAAAATATAAAAAATTATTATAATACTGACACCTAAATTATCCACTAAAACAAAGAACTGCTGAGAAATCGCTAACAGTTACACACGTAGGTCGGCTAAGTCTGTGCTGCACATAAAAAAATTTGGTCCAATTGAAAATAATCAAGAAAACACAATAACACTGCATAAAAACGTCATACGGATGGAGATAAAAAAGAAACAAAGAGATAGAAGTAAGGTTTGGTCAGTTGACACAGAAAAGAAGCGGGAAGAACAGTTACCAATACAAAGAATAGTTACAAAGAAACGGGAAGAACAGTTACAAAGATTTAACAAAAATTGCTTAATTCAAATTTAAATTAAGCAATTTTTGTTGAATCTTTGTAACTGTTCTTCCCGCTTCTATGTCACCTGACCAAACCTTACTTCTATCTTTTTGTTTATTTTTTATCTCCATCTGTATGACGTTTTTATGCAGTGTTTATTGTGTTTTCTTGATTATTTTATCTTTGATCCACCGGTGGCGCATTTGGCATTGGAAAAAGAAAAATGTATACATGTTGCCTTATGAACCACATGTGTCTCAAGGTTTTTACAGTATTTTACCCTTCTCCACTATCATGCAAGTAAACCATGTGCTCCCCTGTTTGCTGTCATAAACATACTGAGAACAATAGGACAATTTAGGTATGGCAGCAGGGAGAAATTGATGAATTTTCTTATGGCGGTTAACGTGTTAATGGTTTTACAACCCACATTTACTCATGTTGGTAGTAAATTTGAATACACCAGCTAAACGCTTGGTTGTAGAAATTGCTGTTGGTAGTTCCAACAACAACACAATGTCACTTCTTTTTGCACTAGCAAGGTGTTCATCTTCCGGGAAATAGAAGCCTTGTTTAATTTTTGAAGAAGATTTCATTAACTTGACTTCGTAGTCCCCATCCTCATTTGGGCCAGACAATATCTCAGCAACAAGGAACCAGAAGGTCATTTTCTCCCCATAAACTTTCACTACTGCATATTGTCTATCATGAAGCACTTGTGGTAAAGCAGAATCAGCTTGACTGCTAGTACTATTATCACTACAGCTCAAGTCATCTGTGTCTGAAGAGTCGCAGTGAACAGAAATTTTACTCTCAGAAGTGCTGCTTGGCAAAAGCATTCTGCATTTGACATAATTGGCTTGTCTTGTAGCTTTTTAGTTTCCTTCTTTTTGTGCTAAGAGTCGGTTTTTCATCGGTGTGCTACTGATGACACTCGATTTTAAATGGTTGGTTTTTCTGCGTTTTGGTGCTTCACTGACTTTGGGGAAAGGGCTAATATCAGTTAAGATGCTTAATTCAGCAACTGATTCTTCAGGTTGAATGTCAATGTCTTCAGGTGTTGTCAAGGGGTTTGATGAGGTGCTTGGTGTGTCATTTTCAGTTTCAACAGGCAAAGAAACATCCGTGACAGAAGCTGGCAGGAATTCATCATCTGAAAACATTAGTGGATTAAAAGGCCAAATCCCTGTTGCTTTGAACGCACTAGTGATGTTGGAGATATTAAAAGCACGAGCATAGGCTTCACCAGATATTTCAGCAACATTGCATATGGATATCAATTTATTTGGGTTGCTTGTTAGCCATGCATCACACAGTACTGAATAATTTCTTTTGAAAGGTCCAAACACAGAAACATTTAGAGCAGTGGTTTCGAACCTTTTTTAGTCATGCGCCCCATTCAAAAAACTATCAAGCTTACAGACCCCTAAACTTTTAAGAGTGACCCTCACAAACAATTTTTGCAAAACTATGCTTACATTTAGAATATTACCATTTTGTAATCGAATAAAATTAAAAAATTGCTCAAACATAAAATGGTACATTCAAGAATCATCAGAAAAACAACTTTAAACAAGTAGGTTACAGGTACATTGAATTGGAAGCAAACAAATAACAATGAATGGAAAAATAACAATGATGCAAACAAATTTAATGGGAAGCCTGTGGTTGTGTTTTTTGCACCAAATCACTGAATTGTGGGTGGGTTTTTGACAAAGCTACCCGCATATCATGCTGAACGTTCATACGATTTCTCTGCTTAGTTTTCATGGTCACAAGAGCCGAAAATCCAGCCTCGCAGAGGTACGTTGTTGCAAAAGGAATCATAGAACAAATTGCTTGCTTTGGCAGAGATTGGTAGGATTGCTGTTGAGAGCACCAAAATTCTTCCAGAGTTTTAGCATTAAATTCAATTTTTAAAAGCTCGCTTGCTCTCAGATCAATAAGTTCTTCTTTGTTGGGACCTTTGTCATTAATACCGTTCAAGTCAATGAGAAAAGGATTTCGAATCCATGCTTCACTCTTCAAGCTATCTAAATTAAAATATCCTTGGAAGGAGGTTTGTAGAGTATCCAAGTGTGAACAAAATTCCTTTTTCATAGAGATAAAAATTTCACATTCTTTTTTAGTTTCATCCTTCAAGATAAGATCTTCTAACATTGGAAAATTAGCATAATTACCTGCTTGCAACCTACGTTTCCAAAGTGACAACTTGAGTAGGAACGCTTTCAGTTTTTCAGCTGAATCGATTATTGCCACACCTGGTCTTGAAGCGCACGATTAACATTATTGATGTGGCCAAAAATATCAGCTAAATAGGAAAGGCCGTACAAAAATGATTTAGACTAAAAATTTTCGTAAAGATCATTTCTTTTATCTTTCAGAAAAATTGACACATCTCGTCTAAGTTTGTACAGTCGTTTTAAAACTTCGCCTCTGGAAAGCCAACGTACTTCTGAATGATACAAAAGCACAACGTGATCTGATCCAAGATCCTGACAGAGAACGTTGAAGATACAATGATTAATAGCTCGGCTTCTGACAAAATTAACTACTTTCACACACACCGACAGAACTTCTTTGAGGCTTGGTGGTAAAGTTTTTGCTGCTAAAGCATACCTGTGCAGCATGCAATGAGTAACATTTACATTAGGAACTTCGTTTTTAACCAAAGCAGCAAACCCAGATTTGTTTCCAAGCATAGCTGGAGCTCCATCCATGCAAATAGAGCCTAATTTCTTTTTCCAGTCAAAGTTTTGCTTGACAAAAAATTTATTTACCATTCTAAACACATTGCTAGCCTTTGCGGTTTCCAAAAGAGGCTCACAAAACAAAAATTTTTCTTTGATTTTATTGCCATTAACATAACGCACAAAACTGAAGAGCTGACTGCAGTTAGAAACATCAGTGCTCTCATCAAGCTGCAAGCTAAATGCGAATAGGGAAGATGCCAATTCTTCCATGACTTGTTCAAGAATATTTTCTGAAATGTCATCTATTCTGGATTTAATAACATTATTTGACATTGGTATACTTTCAAGTTTTTTTCTCTGTTCTGAGCCACAAACTATTTCAGTCATTTTTAAATTTCAGTCATTTCAGTCAAGCACAGGGTTTAATTAGTGTTTCGGCAATAGTGTGTGGCTTTTTGTTCTTGGCAATCTGATAAGCAATTTTGTAACTTGCTTCAAGCAGAGGCTTTCCAGTTGGAATAAACCCATGCTTATCTAAAGTACCACCTCTTTCAAATCTAGCCTTTTTTTGCAAAAATGCATTGCGACTGTCAGAAACGTTTCCTGGATGATTAGATATTAAGTGGTCCTTTAGCTTTACTGACTTCATGCTACTATTAGCTAGAACTTTTCCACACAGGAAACATTGAGGTTTTTCTGTACCATCGCGATCTACTGTAACAGTAAATCCTAATGATATGTATTCATTGTTATATTTTCTCTTTTTCGCAGCCATTGCAATTGGTTCTTTTGCTAAATTTTGTGCTTAACCTGCTGCTTAATAAACTACTGATGTCTGATATGATTCAAATATCTGGCGTTCAACCAAGAGAAAGTGTGACATCATAAAGACTATGATTCAACGTGTAATTTTGTTGCTCCGCACTCAGATAAACGTCATAATCGGCACAGAAGAGAAAGCAAAACCATAACTCTTTATGTTAATTCTGTCAAATTTGCAGTGCACTTGCGGACCCCCTGCTACCCATTCACGGACCCCTGGTTGGGAACCACTGATTTAGAGGCCGCAGTTTATGGCTGCAATGAGGTGCAAATGTCACCAAATGCAGCCCGTTTTCTCGTGACAGCTCAATTGCCACTAGAAACAAATGGCTGACATGATTGTCGAGAAATAGGACTGCTGGGTCAGTTATGGAAACATTCATAAACTTAATATTGATAAAATGCCAGAGCACTACAGGAAATAACTCACTGTTTATCCAGCTGGAACGATTAGCCAAACCCAAGCTTTCTGGTGGATCCCCTTTCATCATAAAACCCTTGAAATTCACTCAAGGGAATATGTAGACTGGTGGCAGTAAACTTCCAAGTGCATTGATGCAACAGCACATGGTAATGTTTTCACCTCATTCAGCTGAGGAAATCCGACCTACTTGCTTGCTCCCTTTTTCTGCAAGCACTTGAGCTGATTTAGTAACAGTGGTGATTCCTGTTTCGTCGAGGTTCCACACACTTCTTGGAAAAATATTTTCATCACTGTTTAGCACTTTTTTTACATTTTCAAAAAAATGTATTCACATTTGTTTTGTTAAATGCCATTGCCAGTGCTCTGCTACGTAGTTGATTCTGGCTGGCATAGGCTTAAATTGTTATTTTTTTAACAAAATCCTTTCAGCCAAACTTCTCTGGCCATTTCATTTTTCTCCCAGTTGCTTGGATGTATTAGCTTTTTCATAAGAGCATATTTATATGCTAACTTTCTTGTTTGCATCTTTAAAAGCCCATAAAACATTTTGCTACATTTGATGATGTATTGCAACAGGGCATCTTCTACTGAGTTGAAAACCTTAAATTTAAATTAATTTCCAATTAATTTAAAAGCAGCAACACTGTTTGTAATTTAAAACTTCTTGTGTCTAATGCAATGTATTCATACTTTATTAGTTTAAATGAAGTCTACAATTTATTATACAGCGTGGCCGAAAAGTCCCAGGACACTATACATGTATTTTCAATAAAACACAGTATTTTATAATGAAACACACAGAAACGTATATATTCAACAAAAAAGGGAACTTTATTAGAAACACAGCAGAAAACAACTAGAGTAATTTAGTGGTCTAGGGGATCAGTATGTTGGCCCTCATTGTTCTTGCACAATTCCATTCGCCTCCATGTTCTTTGTGCCATTTTTTGGAGAGAATTCCTTGATACGCTAGCAAAAGCTGCAATAATCGCATGCTTTAGCTGATCAATGGTTTCGTATCTAATACCAGAAACTTGACCTTTAATAAAACCCCATAATGAGTTGTCTGGAGTGGTCAAGTCGGGGCTTCGTGGTGGCCAAGCAAAAGAATTTGATCCGCGGCCAATCCATCGATCAGGAAACTCTGCATTTAGCAGCGCTCTCACAGGAAGTGCAAAATGTGCAGGTGCACCATCTTGCTGTAGCCATACACGATCCTTAATACCAAGTTCTATTAACTTGGGAATGAACCACTTTCTAATCATATTGGCATATGATTCCTGGTTGACATTGCCATCAAAGAAATAAGGACCAATCAAATGTTCAGATGTCATTGCAGCCCAAATCATGACATGAGGAGGATTATTTTCAAGTTCTTCTTTGTAAAAAGGGTTTTCTTTAGCCCAGAAATATATGTTTCGACTTTTAGAACTTTTATAAATGGCGCATTCATCGCTGAATATTATCTTTCTGTGATTTCTTTGACCATCAGGAAAGCGATTTAAAAATTTCTCACAGAATTCCTTTCTTCGATCCATATCTTCATCTGACAACTGATTTACCGACATGGGCTTATACGCTTTGACATTCAAGTCCTTTTTCATATGATCCATCATGGTAGCCCTTGGTATTCCAAGTTCAGCAGAACGTTTTCTGGTGGATTTCTTGGGAGACTGTTGCAGTGATTTTTGAACACCAGCACACGTTTCCTTTCGTGTTTCAGGCCTGCCACTTCTTGCCTGATCCAGAACGCTACCTGTTTCAAAAACTTTCTTCTCCCACAGATACAGATTACTTCTTGATGGCGCGAGCTTTCCAAATCTTTCTGTGAAAGCACTTCGAATATCTTCCATAGTCATGTCATTCCTGATGCGGTCGTGAACCCAAACAGCAGCAATTAAGCGCTCCTCAACAGTAAATACACTGATGTCACTCATGACCTTAAATAACCTGAAAAAATAAATCAAATAAATTGTTTTAACAAGATTAGAATATTAAAACTGCATTTAACAATATTTAACAGCATTAAAATATTAAAAATAGAGTGTCCTGGGACTTTTCGGCCACCCTGTACATATATAATGATAGGTGCATTGAGTTTAAATGAAGTCTACAATTTATTACATGTATAAAATGATAGGTGCATTGAGTTTAAATGAATTCTACAATTTATTATACTTTATTAGTTTAACTTAACTTAATTTATTAGTTTAACAGACAACTAAGTCGTCTGCAGCAAGACCGCAACGAGTCAGCTTTTTTTTAAGAAGTGCTGTCAAACCCTTTTGTGAACCAACCATGGCTGGAGCACCATCTGTAGCAACTCCACTTAATTTTTCAAACGGAAGATTAAATTTTTGCGCTGCCAAAAGAAGTTTCTGGAGCAAGTCTTTGCCACGTGTATTTGCATGCATGGACTCCAGTGTCAGCAAATCTTCTTGTACTTTAAATTAGGAAGTTACCCCTCGTATAAAAATTGCCAGCTGGGCTGTATTTGTTACAGTATGTCTGTAGTCTCAGCGAGGGCCAATGCAAAAAACTCGAATTGTTGAGCTTTATCCTTCAGCATTTTTTCGATATTATCTCCCATTTCCTGAATCTGACTTGATACCGTTCTTTTCGATAGACTAACTTTTTCAAAAACAGCGACTTTCTCTGGTGCTTACAACTTAGCAGCTGCAACAATACATTCTTTCACGAATTCTCCTTCTTCGTGTGGTTTTAGTTTTTTCGCAATTAGTTTGCTAATTTCATAGCTCTTTTAAACAATATCATTATCTGTCTTGCAATACCTACGCAAAGCAGTTTGCTGTACATTCAAAGACCTCTTTAGAACATCAATATTATCTTGTCGAGCCTGTCCTTTCAACGCTTTAAGTTCACCATGGCAGGAGTCATAATGGCGCTGCTGATTTGATTTTTTCATTGCTGCAACATGTTTGCCACAAACAAGACATACAGGTTTTTCACTAACTTTAACAAAGTAAGAGTTTTCCCACTCTATGTTGAACAATCTACCCTCATCACCTATCTTTCCCTTTTTTGTGGTAGCCATTTTCATATAATATTGCAACGTGCTCTTTAACTAAATGCAGTTTATCGTTCGTAGCCTAAAATTTATAGCGGCAGCGCTGTACAAAATACTGTATTGCTGAAGTCATTTATACTGTAACCTTACAGAAGGTTTGTTACGTCACAAATAGAAAAAATGTCATTGCACGGCTGAATGAGCATTGTATTGATATAAAAGGCAAATACTGGCAATGTCTCAAGGGAATGCTTATAAGGAAATACTTAATGTTTTTGATTATTGTTATGTACCCTAACAACTTTCGAACGCAGGCCACATTAAATAGTCCGCAGGTTCCCCACCCCTGTCTTAAAGGAATACCCTGTCGACCAGGGCCGGATTAAGCTTTTTATGGGCCTGGGGCTCTATGATAGTCAGAGGCCTATTTTTTATTAATACAGTACAATTGAAACATAGTACTAAAAACTAACCACAATTGAAACGAAAAACAAATATTAATACATAAACAAAGTATATATTTACTTTGTATGCACACATTCAAATGACGCATTTTCTGGATTTAGACAATGCAAAGCTCTTAATAATGTCATCGGTGTCTATTTTTTGCAAAATGTCGTTTTCAATGCAGAGTAGAGCTAAGGAATTCAACCTTTTCTGACCCATAGACGAACGCAAATGATTCTTTACTCTTTTTAGCGCTGAAAATGAGCGCTCGCCAGAGCAATTAGAAATCATCAGACAAAGGTAAAGCCTGAAAACAACAGATACATTAGGAAATGCATGCACGAATTCATTTTCATTTATGAACTTAAACATCTGAATTTCTTTGCATTCACTGTTGAAATGGTGTTGTTTTATCAGTGTAGAAAAATGAATCATCTCCTCAGGCAATGACTCCTCCAGATCATCTGGATAATTTTGAAGTAACGATTTCGCACTTGCTTCAATTTTGCAGTTAGACATGGTGTTCAATTCTATCAGAAACGAAAACTTTCTTTGGAGACCGTCGTAAGCTTCTAGTCGGGTTTTCATAGACGAAAGAATTTGGTCAATGATCGGCAGATATGAGTCTACTTCGAATCTGCTCGATGAATCAAGTGATGTGTCTTCAGATTCACCTTCGCTATCCAACCCTACTTCTTTTCTTTCTTGAAATTTCTTCAGTGTAATGATGACAGCCACTTAATGCTTGACCTCTTCCTTCAAATGTTTAACCCGTTACATTCCGAATTAAGACGCAGTAATATTTTTTATGATTTAATCGCCTTTTTCTGTCTCTCTTACACTAATTAAGATGTATTGAAAAGGAAAAATTAATGCTGTCACCCAAAAGGTGTTTTCCATGTAGGTCCCAAATGGGGATCATGGAATGTGCTGCTAGCAAATTCAAGCATGTAGAAGATATGAAGCCATGGCGATGACAATAACGAGTTTCTACTAATATTCGTAAATGAACGTTTTACTTCTGAAAAATAATACGGTTTTCTGAAATAACTGGCATAATGAGCTAAATAGACCAACCACTAAGGATACATAATATGGTTCTTTCCCATTTCGGGGCAGCAATTTAGCGACGCGCCGAAAATTGCGTTTTTTTTGCGAGTTGCGAAGCAATGAGCCATGACTGTTTGTTGGTAAGCTCTTTCATGAGGGAGATTGATGTGAAGAAGTTATCAAAGTAGACAGCTATCCCAACAGGCGCATCACGCAGAAGATCAAGCACTACATGGCAGCCGAGGGGGTGTTCTCTGGGAGTTGAAGACGCACCCTGATAGACGGAAAACTTGTAGGTATAGCCACTGCTGCTACATAAGGCCCATTCCTTGAAGCCAAAGCGAATTGGTTTACCTCGAATAAACTGCTTTATTGGGTGGCGGCCATAATATCCAACAATTTTTTCATCTATGGAGTAATCAGAGTGTAAGTAACCACACTGCATGAAATTTTTGTTGAGACAAGAAATCAACGTACGTATTTTGTAGCATCTGTCAGTGCAATTTTCTGGAATTTTGGAGTTGTCATTGAAATGAAGATGTTGCTTCAATGCCATGAATCTCTTTTTGGGCATAGCTTCTCTTACTAATGGGCACTCAAAGTTGGGGTCTAAGCTCCAATATAATTCTTGCCTTGGCTGCCTACGATGGCCCGATAGCATCAAAATTCCCGTGAAGGCCATATAGTCTTCCACACTGCAATTGAAGTCCAAGTAGTTGTTTTGTTGAGCGTATGTCAGACTTTGTTCTGCCATTATGTCATAAACTCCTTTTGTCATCAGAGAGAATATCTCAAATTTAGTTTTATCACCATGAAGAGCTATCAAATTTTCTCGAGCTGGAGACGGATCGTACACGTTGCTTGTGATAGAGCAGTCTGGTTTATTCTTGGTTACATTCCAAGCTACTTGAGTTGTGGCATTTTTGCTCCTCTGCTTTGCAGAAACACTCGTTTTCCTCTTTTTGGAAAGTTGCTGTTCAGTAGGATCAACAACACCTGACTCAGCTCCGTCAACAATATTCTGCAGGGTGTTTTCTTGAGCAGTTGGTGAGTCTTCTGAAGCAGTTGGTACTAGGTCAAGAGCATTGCATGAAACTTCAACAAACCCTGGAACAGACACAACTTGGCTTTCACCAAACCCCAGCTCCTCCTCATCAGCAAACTCTTCTTCATCGCTGACAGAATCAACTTTTTCAGGAGGAAGTTCAACCACATCGATCGTATCCACATCTTCCAGCAATTGGACATCAAGTTCCTCAATATACTCCAGCGCATCGTTAACGGAGAAAAGTTGTTTTGACATCTGAAAAATACAATACATTGTATATGGTACATTCCATGATCCCCAAATGGGACGTTGTTTACATTTGTTACTATAGCAACTGCATGAAATATCATTCGCACAAAATAAGTATTCTTACCTTAAATAGAGGTTCTTTGACAGGTAATGGGTGACTTTCAGTTCACAAAACTAACTATTGTTGCTATGGCTACTAATAATGTCTGCAATGAAAGCATGACGTCATTTCGCTAATAAACAACTTATAAAAAACAAACTAAATAATATCGTTAGCATACAATTCTTGCCTGTACACATAATTTTGAGTCAAATACTGCATTTTAAGCACAAGTTTTCATCAGACACAAGATAGCTTTCAGTCGAAAATCACCTTCGGAAAGTGATCCCCATTTGGGGATTATGGAATGAAACGGGTTAAAATTGGGGTCTGAGAAGTTGAATGAAGTTCTGTAGACCCTGAAGCAAATTTGTTGCCTTATTCAAAGTCATTTTGCTGTCCTGCAGAGCCTGGCTCGTCTTATGGAACCGTTCCATTATGCACGACCACACCTCGAGTAAAATACCAGTTTCAAGCTTTTTCATCGATGAAACAAAACCCCTGGCTGTTTCTTTAGTTTGATATGTTTCATCATTGTCATCAGATATTGCCTTCAAGACTTGAAGAACCGCTTGGTAACCTTTTCTTAGTGCATGTAGCGCATCATATCGCGCCTCCCAACGTGTATCAGACAAAGGCTTAATTGTTGGACATTGAAGTGGTTTCAGTGCATCAACAAGAAGATTCCACCTGTGTGTTGAAGCTGAAAAGAATACATAGAGTCCTTGAACAAACATGAAAAAACAAACTGCGGATTGGCAACACTCAGCAGCACATTTTCCCACAAGATTTAAGGAATGTGCTACACAAGGAATATATTCTGCTTGGTGGTTACGTTCTTTTATTATAGCTTGCATACCTTTATATTTTCCGCTCATGTTAGCAGCGTTGTCATAAGATTGTCCTCGGAGATCTTTCAAACTGATCCCATTGTCTTCTATAAACTCCAAAAGTATATCAGCCAATTGGTGACCAGTGTGTCCACGGGTGGGCATAAATTTGACAAATCGTTCCACGGGACCATCAGGTAAAACATACCGAAAAATTATTGTTAACTGGTCAACATTTGCAATGTCAGGTGTTGAGTCCACGGACACTGAATAATACTTTGCTTGTTTTATTTCGGAAATAATAATATTTAATACTTTTGTTGCAATTGCGTCAATGAATTCCTCGCATACAGTTGATGAGAAATACGAAACGTGTCCCTTGCCTTTGTTCACTCTCTTTTGAATATGCTCAGCAAGGAAAGTATCGTATTCTGCCAACAACTCCAAAATTCCAAGGAAGTTACCGTTTTGTGGAGAACCAACCCTCTCACTACTTCCGCGGAAGGCCAGCCCTCTGGATGATAGGAATTTTATCACGCTTAAAACTCGAGCCAATACTTGGACCAATATTTTCTGTCAGATTCTTTTTGCTCTTCCAAATCTTTGCAAATTCTTCCTTTTTGCTCTTCGAAAGAAATATGTTGAAAGATAACTTAAGTGTTTGTTAGTAGATTCGTGCCTGGCCAGGTCGCGTGGTGCATGTTTCCAGTCGCCATAACCAACTGATGCCAGCATGATTTTCTCAGAATCAGACGCAAAAAGTTTGCAAACAAAGCAGTAAAGTTTTTTGGTTGAAGGCGAATAGCACAACCATTCGCGTTTCACTATTTCGCCGTTTAATTGTTCTCGCCAAAATAGCGATTTAGAACAACGCCGTTTAAATTTATCGCCAGTAATACATGTCTCTGAAGTTGAAAAATCTGCATCAAGATGTTGAAATTCTAAACTTCCTATTTGGCAGCAGTAATCTCTCAGCTGGTCAGAAATTACTCCCCAGCATCCAACATCCATGTCGTGTTGAATAGTTTCTTTTACCCCATGTGTTTCATCCTCAGCAACATTAGATGACTTGGTTTTTAAATTTGGTTCCGATGAAACAATATTTATATGTGGCTCTGGCTCTGCAATACAGTCACTCGAAGTAGATGATCGCAAAGCAGTTGCATTAGGCCTACTGGACGTCGTTTCTGCAATGTTGCTTTTCGGTTCGCTTACATCAAAAAAATCAGTCACTTTTTTTGAACCTGCTACAACTTTTTTCAATTTAGCTTCTGCTTCTCTTCTAGATTTCTCCTTTTCCCAACCGCTTTTATACTTCTTCATTTTTATTTTTAAATTACTTTAGCCTACATATGGAATCTCCCAGCTACATATGGAAAACACTGTCACTGCAAAACACACAATAAGTCAAACACACAATTTAAATTTTTGAAATTAGTTAAACACACAATAAGGTGTCACCCTAACCTACTTAATTTAGCGACAAAGCCTAAATACCTGTCTAAGCTAAAGTAGAATAAGAGCGCACAGAGACTATCAGCCAGTCAGCTTTTTTATTTTCAAGACGCAAAATCAGCGCATGAGAAAAACGGTAAAAGACCAATTAGTCACCGAGTCTACCACTCCCCGTATCAGCAACCTAGCCAAGCTAAAAACAATAGGCTACTAACAATCCTGCCTAACTAACCTCAGCCTCTCACTAAATCTACACTGGCCTAATCCTCCCAAAAACAGCTAGCAACAGAGAAGTTGAGAGAACAGCTGCAATATACTAACTGAAAGAAAATCACAAGGCTATCGATGACATAACTGGCCTAGCAGCCGAGAAAAAGCGATTGTTGCGTCATAGTGAGCAGGTTGGGTTTTACAGTGCATGGACAGTGTTTTCAATAATAGCTGGGAGATTTCTATTAGCCTAGGCTACCTTAGTTGTTTCATTGACTTAGTGTAGTGGTGGGCCTATATTTGGGTGTGGGCCTGGGGCTGCAGCCCCATCAGCCCCCGCCTTAATCCGGCCCTGCTGTCGACCACAGAATATAATTGTTTCTATAATTGGTGTGACTTTTCTTCGGTTTTCTAAGATTGTTTGCTTCTGTTGGTGATTAAGTTGAATTTTGATGCTATCTTATTTTTTTGATAAGATTGACATAACGGTCTCTGCTGCCACCACACTGTCGCGGTGATATTTCGTGCTCTCGTAGTCTGCAAAGCTTTCAAGCACATTTTTTCATTTTTGAAACTTTACCGCGCACAAAGTTTCTTAAGGTTGGTTTCCAACTCCACTACCTGCTTTACTTCCAAATAAAACGCAATATTTGCAAAAGGCTCCATTTTCTAGATATGGGTACGCTAACCACTTGTAGCGAATAAACTAGCGGTACTGAAACCGTAAATATCGGTGATTGGTTGCGGTAACTGAAAAATTAAAACACTGATCCGGAATCCATATGTTTTTAGTATTCGAAGTCTTGCTGCTTGAGTATAAGTTTTTCCTATACAAAGTGAATTGTCATTTGGCGGTTGTAAAACTAAATCTTTTGTCGCTCTGTCTGTGTCTGGAGTCTCGCCTGGTTCTTCTATTAGATTCTGCGGGTTGTTTTTGCTAGATGCCAAATCATTAACGGGAATACTTTTCTTGACATTTTCGCAGTCGTTATTACGAGTTTTTAATTAAAGTCCAACAAAGTTTTTCTCCTTTTTTGTCGTGGAAACATGACCAAATGACTAAATAAATCCGTTTTGGATTAAAAAATTATACAATCTGAAATCGCTTTTGAGTTAATTATTGGTAGAGTAATCGTACATTTTCAATGCAAATGGACAGGATAAAAAATTTTGTACTAGTTCAATAGTATTAACTGATAATTTCGAAAACAATAACGTTAACTGTTAACTATCAAAGAATTTGAGCACTAACGATAAAGTCATGCCTCATCCCTTGCAAAACGCAATAAGCGTAAAATTTTTAATTGTTTTTCATTTATTTTAAAATACGATTTTCAGCATTTAATAACAGAGTTAGAATGTAGGAAATCTAGTAAGTACAGTACTAACTTAATTTTGGAAAAACGTAATTAAAAAAATTCTATAGCCGATGAGAAAGCAACACTTCAAATTATTTGATTTTAAAAAAATTTTAGCTCATTCTTGTGAAAGTGCCTATTACATTTTAAAACAGACAGTACCAAAAAACAAAAATGCTTTAAATATCAAAAGTTTTCTCGAGTTAAGCTCACTGTTATACATAATCGAATTAATTCAGCTCAAAGCAAACCCAATTTTAGTAAAGGTTACGATTACAAACCAGATACTAGGTAGGCTACTACCAAAGTATAAAGATAACTCATATTTAGCATGATAGTTTTGGTTTAGAAATATTGAGCTCTATCTGCCGTATCGAGCACACTGTATTGCATATCTCGCTGCACATTAAAATAATTTCAGTAAAAATGAAGAACCATTTTCATAAAATTTGGTTACGGTGTACAATTATAACTTTATAAAGTTTTATGAACCTTCGTCTCATACAAAAAAAACTTTATAATGGTGACTTGATTAGTTAAGCTATTTTACAACTCATATTTAAATTTTTTTTATTACGCTTACCAGAGTTCAATTAAGATTCCTTCAAACCCTTCTTAGCTGCTTAAAAGTTGTTTTGTTTTTCATATCAATGTACAGCTGAGTAAGCTGGCTTGTATCTCACGGGGAAGCTGAAATGGTTTGACCCCTGAAACCCCCCCTTTGCATACGCCTTTGTGTATTTCCATTATTTATTTAAAACACCTAAACTTTGTTTTTCGCTTATCATCTTGTAATCATAATCTTTATTAGTTAAAATGTCAAATATGTTATTGAGCCCCCCCATGGTCTTCCCTTCGCAAAATTTTTTGTTATTTGAGGGGCTTGGGCCCTTCCCCCCCCCAGGAATGCATCCTTGATCTTGTATTTTTGAGCTTCTAAAAACGAATCATTCACTTTTGACAATTTTTATTAAAACAAATTTTACTTTTAAAGATCGATATTTTTTTCTATTGTATGATCAAAAGTTTTTGCAATTAGTTTTTTTCTTTTTCCTTTGTCGTTAAAAGATAAGATTGAACAATATATTTTTTTTAGAAAACCTATTAAAACGCTTTATAGTTTGTTCTGCAATGCTTTTTTGTAAAATTTTCAGCGGTATTTTTGTATATTGATTAAACATACATTGCTTTTTTCGCTATTATTTCTGATTGACATTGTTTATTGTAGACTATTATAAAGCGACAACAAAGTAGGCCTATTGCAGAAAGTAGATTAGTGGAGTATTAGTGCGTCTAGGCCAGATTAAAATGAGTGTTTTGGGTACCTTACTTTCAGGTTATAAAACAGATGGCACTAAAGAGTACCGTCTATGTCATTGTGCCTCGCGCACACCAAACCTAAGCTCACTGCCCAACCATGGTTTCGAGTTTTAAACTCTCATCAGGGATAGTCTGCTTACTCAGGTGTTAGTCGCAGAGCTGGTCATATCGGAAGAGATACCACCAGTGCAACTTGTGGCTTCTACAAGTGCAATCTTGCATTTGGGAGAAGCCACAAGTTTTAGATGTACCTTACTTTAAATTAGATCTAATACATTGCTTTTTCATCAAAATCTTTTGCAAATTTTTTAATCCTTATTAATTAAGTCCTCTTGGCAGCAATTATTTTCGGCATTTTTCATTTTAATGTTTGTACCGCCACGCCGAGAAAATCAAAAAGATAGTAAATAATTCGGAGTTGTAAGTTATTGACCCATCTTGGATCCATTACAGTAATATACAGTAATCTTTTTAACCAAGTTGTGCACGCGCTCTTTCTCGAAATATTTTAACTAACCAATTTTAAAAAGGTTTAATTTAGTTTTCTCATTAACTCGACCTCTTTCCATCTGCCCGGAGTTTATACTCCATGCTGGAGCTGCTTTGAAGTCCTGGCTACGTGACTTCCTTTCTTCCTGTTTGCGCCGACTCAAAATTCCCAAGATCTTGAGAAGAGCGCTTGTAGTCGCGATCCCAAAACCAACGAAGTCCCTGTGGGACCCAAAGAGTTATTGACCGATATCTCTGCTCTGTGTCCCCTACAAGATCCTCGAGAGGCTTACCTACGCCCGCGTTGAGCCATTAATCGATCCACTGCTCCCTAAAGAGCAGGCTGGGTTTCGACGCGGGAAGGCAACTGTTGATCAAGTTGTTCTGCTAACCAAGAACATCGAGGATTCTTTTGAGGCTAAAGAGAAGGCCGGTGCCGTATTTGTCGATCTGACAGCTGCTTATGACACTGTCTGGCACCGTGGCCTTACCTGCAAGCTGCTGAGACTACTTCCGGATAAGCACATGGTCAGAATGATTATGGAGCTTATCCGAAACCGAAGTTTCATCTTTACTACCGGTGACAGCAAGCAAAGCAGGCTACGGCGTTCCTCAGAGATCGGTCTTGGCTCCTCTCCTATTTAACATCTATACGTACGATCTTCCTTCCATGATTTCCAGAAAGTTTGCTTATGCTGATGATCTAGCATTGCTGCACTCTTCTGGAAACTGGAAGGACTTGGAGGGGACTTTAAGCCAAGACAGGTTCAGTGTATCTCCAGACTGGAAGTTGAAGCTCAGTCACACTAAGACAGTGACGGCAGCCTTTCACTTAAATAACCGAGAGGCCAAACGTGAGCTAAAGGTCTACAACAACGATAGACTTCTACCGTTTTGTCTAACTCCTACTTACCTTGGGGTACAACTGGACAGATCGCTCACGTTTCATCACCATCTAGTGGCATTGCACAAAAAACTATCCTCGTACGTCACACTGCTGAGGCGATTCGTGGGCCCGGGATGGGGTGCTGGTGCTAAAACACTACGCATAGCCACCTTATCTCTAGTCTACTCAACAGCTGAGTACTGCGCGCCAATCTGGTGTCGCAGTGGTCACACTCGCCTCATCGACAGTGTCTTGAATGACGCCTTGCGCATAGTCACTGGATGCCTGCGTCCCACTCCAACGGACCACCTACCTGTACTCTCAGGCATCCAGTCACATGAGCTTCGCCGACTGGGAGCGACTCCTTGGCTCACCATAGATCTCTGGACCCCGATCATATCTTGTACGGTCTTTTAAGTGGGTCCTCAGATACTTGCCAAGTGAGACTAAAATCCAGACGTCCGTTTGTGCCAGCTGCGCGGAATCTTTTGGACAACCTTGCCAGACTTGGCATCCGCGTTTCTGAATGGACAAATCACAAATGGAAAACGGAGTATTGTGAAAATGTTTCCAGGCTCCGTGCTTTTGTGTCCGGGATCGGTGCCAGGCCTATCGGGATGAGCTTATCCCGAGCAGCTTGGGTTAAGCTCAACCGCCTTCGGACTGATGTTGGGCAATAGGGTGGAGTGAAAATAATTTTTTTTTTGAAATTGAAAAAAGTGTAGTTCTAAAAACCTGCCAAACAGGTAAAATCTACGAAAAAAATTGATTTTGGCGAGTTGCTACCTTTGGGGGGCTAGCAACCCCCCAAAATGTGTTTCGAGGGGTAAAATTTCCTAAAAATGTCGTAACTCAGTAACCGCTTATCGTAGAGGCATGATTTATGGCTCAAAATTTGCAGAATCATCATGTTTCTATATGTGCTAAGAAAAAGTTTTTGTCTATTTCCACTAGAAAAAAAGTTATGATAGAAAAACTGTTTAATAAGTTTGTTTGTTTATACTTAACTAATAGTTATCTGAAAAGTTATTATTATTTTTTGCAGGTAGGCTATATTGTTAAGTAATTGTGTAAATCAAAGCTTTGGCCAAACTGCGAAGTAGTAAAACATGAAAAGACGGAGTTCAACTTCTGTAAAGAAGATTTTACATAGTGGACACACTTTTCTACCCGTGATAGTTTTCCACCAGGAGTATTGCCTACCAAGCGACATGTAATAGAACGCATTCTTCATTTGAAAAACTTTCGAACCTTCAATGCTGCAAATGACATTGCCAGAGAAATTTATGACAGATGGGTATGGTGCAACGTATATCCCATTCATCTGTACACCATTTTGAAAAAAGTTCAAAGTTTTGTGAATTGTTTCAGTGCACTTGATCGCTGGTCAAAGAAAAAACGAGGAGAAGCATTTTTACAAAAAGGAAAAAGAGTTTATGTCAACTATTGATGAAATATTTGATGTTTTTTGTGCTGACGATAAGCAGCGCAGAATTTTCGAGAAACAACATGGTTTGAAAATGACAGATGATGATTATGTTTTTTATAAAGATCAAACTAGTAAGCGAGTTGGAAAATGTGTGGATGCTGTGGTTCCTTCAACGTCAGCTGACATACAGTTTTTGAGGCGCTCTCGACCCTTACAACCTCATCCAGAACCACCAACATGTTCTTCCGTTACGTCAGTTACATCAGTGCCTGAGTCAGCTTTGGATTATCTGTCAGATTCTAGTTCAACCAACACAGACCAAACGCAATCTTCTGCTGCTTCTGAATTTGTTTCTCAATCAATGCCATATGAAAATCAGAATCGAATGATTTGGTCAAACCTTGCAAGGATGAGTGAGCGTTTTCAAATATCCGACAGAGCTGCTGCTGCGATCGCTAATAGTGTGATGCAAGATTTGGGTCTAATTACTGATGATGACAAGACATACGTTATTGATCGTAGCAAGCTTCGAAGAGAGCGAGAACGATGCCGTGCTGAAATTAGGAAAAAGGAGCAAGAAAATTTTAAGTTAGTGAATGCCATATACTTTGATGGGCGCAAAGATGCAACACAGGTCACCATGTAAGGGCCAAATGACAAGTTTTACAGGTCTGTGCAACTTGAAGATCACTATACAATGGTTGGGCAGCCTGGTGAATACTATCTTTCCCATTTTTCCACAGAGGATGGCAAAGGAAGAACCATAGCACAAAAGATCTTCAACACCATTGCCAACACCGAATTATATGACAAACTTACAGTAGTTGGTACTGATGGAACTGCAGCAATGACAGGCAAGTTCAATGGTTGCATTCGTAAGTTGGAAGAACTATTGAACAAGCCACTACAATGGGTAATTTGCCTACTACAGTACATACCAATGAACTACCCTTGCGCCATGTCTTTACTATGCTTGATGGAACCACCAATAGCCTGACACATTTGCAGGACCAATTGGGAAGTGTTTAACTGGAGATGTTTCAAGTTGGCCGGTTGCTGCTAATTTTAAGTCAATTTCAAACCCTTAGTTTGTACAGTTGCCAGAATCAGTTGTTAATGATCTGAGTATTGATCAACACTATGCTTACAAGATATGTTCAGCAATAATCATGGGAGTTGTCGACAGCGACTTGCAATATTTAAAAGTAGGTCCCATTGTGCATTCACGCTGGCTACCTTTGGGCTGTCGAACCTCAGATATTATGTTTCGGTGGATGAACCCTCCTCAAACTTGGAAACTCTGACGAAGTTTTGTCTTTAAGTTTACTTTCCAAGTTGGTTTGAAATTAAGTTAAATAGTCAACTAACTTGCGGATCTAGAAATTTTTTCAACTTGGTCCAACGAATTCTTCAGGTGCCTGACGAAGCTGTTCGGAAAACTGCTCTGAAAGTTGTGCAACGAAATGCATTTTTCGCACACCAGGAAAATGTCTTGATCGCCATGTTGGGTGACAACGATGAGGAGATACGAATGCGAGGAGTGAACAAAGTGCTTTCGATTCGTGGAAACTTGTTATCAACGGTTTCATTTGATAATCATGACTTGGTTGACAGTCGCAGTGAAGAATATTCTTTGGAAGGATCAAAATATTATGATACCGCCTCAACTGTACGGCTGTTTGAACCGCCCACACTGGATCTAACAGTGAACTTGTACTACAAGATGGTGAATTTAACATCTTGCCATCAGCAGCCTCCGGTAATTGAACATTTAATTGATTTAGATATTGAACAATGCCGGATAAGACCACTGCAGCTCGACCACCCATGTCACAACCAATGTGTAGAGCGCCATGTCAAAATGGTAACAGAGGCCGCAGCACAAGTTGAAGGATTTGAGCGAAGAGATGGGTTGATTCGCCAGAAGATTAAATCTTGAAAACTTTTGAAAAAATTTGACACTAAAGTGCAATTCTGATGCGCTTCATTTTGCGTAGGGTATTTGGTGTACTCTAACTTGCTTTCTTATTTTTCTCTCACTCCTTAGGCAAAACAACCCAATATCAGCATCAACAGTTCGAAAGTAATGAGATGTAACAGATTTTCTTTAAATTACTGAAACACTAAACATTTTATGGGCAGTAAAGCTAGCACGTTCTGTACCTTATGAGTAGGCCTATTTAGGTACTTTGTCTGGTGACCAAAGTTATCCCAAATCATCTTGTTAATATTGTGATTGTCATAATTAGTCCTTATCAGTTAGACATATATCATTTCAAATGTTAGATCAAAGTTATTTCCATACAGCGCAATTTTCGAGTATTGAGCATAAAAAACGGTTTATCGATTATAACTTTTTTTCTTGTGGAAATAGACAAAAACTTTCTCTTAGCACATATAGAAACATGATGATTCTGCAAATTTTGAGCCATAAATCATGCCTCTACAATAAGCGGTTACCGAGTTACGACATTTTTTGTCAATTTTACCCCCCAAAAACACATTTTGGGGGGTTGCTAGCCCCTTAAAGGTAGCAACTCGCCAAAACCAATTTTTTTTGAAGTTTTAGCCTATTTGGCAGGATTTAAGAACTACACTTTTTTCAAATTTTTTTTTCACTCCACCCTATTGGGCAATTCCATTCGTCCATGCACAAATGACGTCTCGCTCCTTCACCGAATTGCGAGTATGGCGCTTCTGAATAAACAGCAGACTATGTTCTAGCAGCGTGCCCTATACTGTACATCGGGCACCACATGGAGCACGAGGTCTGACGGTTTTGGATGACAAAACTCGACGCTGGCTTAATGACATCACTGCCAGCATCTGATTCAGGCAATACAGCAGCCTGGGGTAGTAAAAGGATAAACCCTCGGCCCCATTCCTGTTTGCCTCTGCCTGGAGTGGATACCTCTTCAAACGATAAAAACTCGACCTGTGGCTGATTTGCCATGGTATACCCGCCTTTGGTCCTGAACATTTCAATGGCTTTTGTTTTTCAAAATTACAATTAAACTTGTTCTGCTATGAACAATAAGCATGCAAAGAACAGACTGGCGTTCTCGTTAATATTGTAGTGACTTAGCAGGGTAAGAAGTGTAGTTGAACGCTGCGATCTTTAGGCTACTATAATTGCTGCTACGACAATTGATAAAAAAAAGATTTACTTTTGTATGTTTCTGCAATTAAACAATTTTTTGTTACCGTAAATTAGATTCATACCTAAAAAGCAGAAGCCGTTATTAAGAAGACAGTTTGTTTTTCATTTTAATCATTTTTTGCCAATGTCAAGGTCAGGGTTTCTCAACAAAGTTCCTGGGGAAAGTATTTTTAGGGGGCAACAAGTACACCTCTTGTCATGGCTAGTTGCTTCCACTTTTTGCATTCTTTTTATATTGTAGTTATAAAGATTTTAATATTTTAAAAGCAATATAAGATAAATCATAGCACATTAAGCAGTTTTAATTAAACTTTGCCTTTTTTTTGGTTAACCTACTTCCTGTGTAAAATGTAAATTTTCATCCGTTCTATCGCTCTTTTCGCTGGTCCGATAGAAATTTAAATTTTCCAGTCGCAATTATTTATAAAAATTGCGAAACAAAAATTTTTTCTTGCGAGGAAAGTAAAGATGGCTTTTCAATGTTGTAAATTTTCTCTTTCATTATTCGATGAAATGCCGTTTCCATCAAGTGTCGTTCGATCAACTCTCGGATCACAACTGTAATTACTAATTAGTAACCCTAACTATTAGTGTTAATTTAATAGCTTTTGTTTTTAAAAAAATTTTTGTTAATGTTTTGCTCAAATATTTAATTTTTTTTAACGGTCAAGTCTAATTCGAAGAAAAACTAATTGAAGTGAGAGTTAGTTTTAGACAGAAACTCGATAGTTGAAAATAAACTACGCTTTTCTTGAGCATCTTGACAAATTTTTAAAATTTTGGGCCAGCGTGTACAATTTGCGCCGCGATTTCTCTCTTTTTATCTCTTAGAGCAACTAATTTTCTTTCTTTTTTATTCTCATTTTAATCGGTTTTTTCTTCGAATTAGACTCGACCTTTTTGAACTAGTTGAAGTGTTGCCGAAAATTTGTTTATTAAGGCCTTGCCAACACCTGGCCTATGCGCTGGGCTTACCTTTTTTATATATATTATTCCGGTGAGTATCTACGTTGAGTGGATACGCCAGGTATGGACAGGCCTAGAAATTAGTGATGTGGAAGCGTTTGAGCCAGCAACCGAATCCACTCTCACATTACTTTATATTTTTTAGAAAGTAAAATTTTATAGGCAATCAAGGCGTTAATACATTATACAACAAAATTATTGATTGTACTGAACAAAACAATTTGGAATGGGAGTTCGATTCCCCTCCCCCCTGTTAGCTACGGGTTTGGTTAGCGTTTCTCAAACTTTTTTTCTGCGACCTAAAATTGCTAAAAACAACGATCTACAAATATGACTGCGACCCAAATAAATTTGAGTGAGCACATATTGAAACAACACGAAATAATATGTAAACCAACAATGATCGTCTAATTTTTAGTTGTATATGTGTGGGCAGAAATTTGTTCGTGAGCAAACTTATTTTGATTTCTTGATTTTCGGCTCAAAAACGTAGTGATCTCTAAAAAAATGGTCATCACTTGAATTCAGTCTCCGATTTTCTACTTTTCGTCCCAAAATCAAGGTGCTCTCTAAAAAAAAAGAAAAAAAAGGTCTTCAACTTGAATCTGACTCTGATTTCTAGATTTTTGCCTTAAAATCGTTATGTTCTCTTAAAAAAGGGTTTTCATTTTTGAAATCTTGTGTGCACAGTTCTTTTTCTTTTACGTGCGGTAATTTACAAGTTTTTGCGATCATTCCACGTAGCCTTGGCCACCCACATTTGGGTCACAACCCATGGTTTGAGAAACACTGGGTTTGGTGATGGTGTTCAGCTGGCATTGGAGCCTGAGCAATCTATCCAGTAAATAATTAGGGACTGGAAAAAATAATAAAAGTATATCATTATTGTAGGCCTACCTAAATCTTTAGATCACGCTTGGTTTTTAGGTTATTAATGTGAAAAGACTGCTGTCGCGTACACCTTTGAGTGACCAAGTCTGAAGATACGTTGATAGTGCAGTCATGTCTTGACTTGAAATCCCCTCCGAGTTCTTCCAGTTTCCAAGAGAGTTCAAAATGTTAAATCATCTGCAGTGGTAAACTTCTGGAAATTGTGAAAAGCAGGTAGGAGAGTGGGAGATTAGGTACCATTGCGCCAAAATTTTGTTTTTTTTATTGCAGTTTTTGAATCAAAAAACAATTGACGGGGAATCCCATATTGAAGCTGCACCTTTTAACCCACTCAAACATACATAGGCTATAACTTTTTGATTTGATATAGTATTTAAAAATATCACTTTTCGAAAATTACAAAATTTTTGGCCCAAAGGTTTTTTTAAACTTGGTTCCAATGGACCACACTTAAAGGATTAAACTTAGGTCAATATTTTTACGTGATTTACTTACCAGTAGACTAATTAAAAGATATAGTTTAATCGTTCTATTTTTATCATGATATGAAATGGCAGTTTACAAATCATATAAAGTAGGGGAGAGCCTCCAACAGTGCGCCACATTTCGGATTCATAATTTAAAAAACTAAAAAGTTGTGTATAAAAAAATTTTATGACATTTTTTAACCTCTTTTCCATAAAAGGTCGAGATAAAAAAAAGAAAAGAACTGGTCTAAAAACTGAACTTGGGGGGCACCTCTTCGAAGACAGAAAGAATGACTATGAGAATTATAGATTTGGACCTTTAAACTATCTGAGAGATAAGATTGTATCCATTTGACAAAGCAGAGCTAAAGACTAATAGAGAGGAGTTTAAAGAAGGGTGCACCGAACTGAATCGAAAGCTTTCGCAAAAATCAAAAGAGCGAGGACAGCACATGCGTAGGTTTAGATTGGTGAAAAAAATCTGCGATTGACTGCGAGAAGAAGTAGAGAACCTGATCTACCAGGTTTAAAACCAGCTTGACGGGTGAGAGGATGATGTTGTAGCCTACTCCAGATAATAGGCCTATGTAAGTCTTCCGAGAACCAATTCTTTCGAAAAGTTTCGAAGTGCAAGAAGTGAGAGAAATAGGCAATAGAAGGAGGTGAATTGAAGGGTTTGCCTAATTTAAGAATGGAATCGATTGTTTCCAGGCTGATGGGAAGGTGTGTGTGGACCAATAGGTACAGGTTGAAAGATATGCAGGAAGAATTGTAGAGATAAAAGATTGGAAAAAGTGAGTAGGTGATTCGATCAGGGCCCGACAAAGTTGAATTTGAAAGTTTGGAGATAGCTGAGGAAAGTTATAGGGAAGTGAAAGATGAGTAGGAGTGGGGTAAAGAAGATTATAATGAGTGGATCTGATTTCATTCATGTGGCCTTTTTTCGGGACTTCGAAAGGATTTTGGGGTTCGGGCAGAAAAGACGGATTGTAGATGTGCGGAAAGTTGGTTTGCACAGTCTACGGGGGTATGATATTTTGGAAAATTTTAGAGATCAAATGAAGATGAAGAGGAAAGAACTTTCGCAGCTACTACCCTAGCCGCGCCCCAGATATAAAATAGCCTACTCGGAAACTTTGAAATCCGATGTGATATCCCGCTGTGTGGTACGAGTAGACACCGTAACGTAAACAACTCGCCAAATCTATCAGGAGTCTCCCTCGCTTGTGACTACATTCCGTTCCTTGTGCCTTTTCTGTGGGAACATCTTTATTTTGTCTTTAAGTGATAAATTTTGCAGTTGTCACGGGAATGTAGCGATTAATCGGACAGCTCAAATACTGTATAATTTCATATTTTCACGCGAAACACAACTTTAGTTATTATAGGAGTTATAAAACTTGTTTTAAAACGTTGAATTTAATTTTCACATGCTCTATTTTTATGCAATTTTTGAATTTCACATCCTGCCGTTCCATATCGTATAATCACATGGTAATACGTCCACTTGTATACAGCGATACGGCTTAGTCATAAATTGTAATTTAATAAAAATTCAGCAAAAAATGAGTCCCAAACTATTGTAAGTATAACCCAAAAACATCATTATAAAACAAGACTGGCAGCGCAACAAAATTACTTTCAACCTAGAAAGAGAACAGAATTAGGTAAAAAGACATTTTCTTACATTGGACCTAAAATATGGCAAGAAGTACCTTTCGAATTAAAGTCGCTTTCTTATAATCAATTTAAGAAGAAATTTAAACTTTTTTTAACTTGTCAATATTAAATAAGATGCCACAACAGTTTGATGAAGTCAGCTGGCACATGGAAATTTATTTAATAACAACTAATATTGCTATTTAATCTTCATTGTTTTTCTAAATGTACTGTGTTTTTGTAAGTGTACTGCTGTGTTTTTCTGATAAAAAAAAAAAAAAAATTTTTTTTTTTTGTCCCACTATTTAGAGGGAGGCAGTTGACTAGAAGACCGTATGGTCATTTCGCTGCCTTCCTGTGCTTTTGAAAACTTTTTTTCACATATATTGGTGTATTTTTCGTTTTGAAGCACAAAACAAATAAATAGATTGATTGATTGATTGATTAGTAATATATTAAATTACTCTCTGGACGATATCGGTTAAATAAGTTAACTTTTGTAATGTAATCTATTATTGTAAATATTGGTTTTAATTTTTGTTTTTTTTCTATTTGAATAAGTGAATAAATGTGCTGTAAATAGAATCAAGTTAGTGGTTAATCTTCTGGGAATAAACTGCACCAATTAAACTTGAACATAACGCTCCTATCCACTACAGGGTCAATAGTGGAAGAAGCTGCCTTTTTCTGCACTTTTTAGCAATTTTTTCCACCTTTTCCCACTACAAGAGTACAAAAACCATTGCAGAAGTATACAGCTGAATAAGTAATGTAGTGGACGAATTCTGGAAGGTTTACGTTTTTTTCGAGATGAGACTCTAAGCCTTTTTCCTTCCGTTTCTTGAGATAGTTTTTTTTCCTTTCTTCTACTTCATTTTTTATCAAAATGAGAATCTTTATTTTCTTTGTTGAGAACCATTCTTTTATTTTATTTAATAAATTTTTGTTTAGTTTGTTTAACTCAACATAGTGGCGTTACAACCTTACGTATTTAGTTTTAAATTTTTTGTTTTGTTTCCTAGCTTTCGAAAATAAACAGTCAGGTAATAGCGCAACTTGTTCAATGTTCATCAATCCACACTTTTATTTATTTATTTTTTTTTCAGCTTAATGTTACGAACAAAAATACTATAACTTCACTCTTTACGCGGAACACAAAAAATCATAAGAAATGTAGAAATATTCAGTAAAAATAAAAAATCAAAGATAACATTAAAGAAATCAAAGCAAACGAAAAAACTCGCCGTCGCTACCCCTAGAATAGTTATGCAAATTTGATGCTATACTCTTATCAAACATATCTTTTATTGTTTGCTTATATTTCCTGTCAACAATCTTTTGAGTTAATAGCAAAGTAAAATCAGTAAATGAAAACTGTAACAAGTTAGACTTTTCCATAGAATACCTTCTAAACCTGTTGCGTAGACCTAAAATGCTAACTATTTGCTAAAGAATCTTAAAAAGCTCCTTAATTGATCTAAATTATTTGTCAGAAATCATTAATAAAAAGTGTATATGACTTAATGAAAAACAATTTTAATTGTAAAAATGTTATTGCTTTAAAAAATTAAATATTATATTTCGAACTATTGTTTTATTTTAAATGTGGCAACATATAATAACTACATCATAATAACTGGCTTGAATATTTTCTTATTTCAAGCGCAAAAATTTGAGTTAGCGGAAAGTTTACGCGCGAAGTTTGATTTTAGATATGTGTACATATATATCATTTTTAGCTAATTTTAAGCAAAATTAGCCGATTAAGACAATGATTTTGTTATAATTGATTTCGTACTAAAAATATGAGTGTTTGCTCTCGTTCAAGTGAGGATAATCAGTTTGAAAATGACGATAATGACTGTCTTAGTGTGGCTATTCATAATTTGTTACATAGTGGACAAGTCAGTGAAGAGGAGGGTAAGTTTTATTAAATTTTTTTATATCTAAATTTTCTATATTATTAGTAACATTTTTTACTGGTAAACTGTTTTATTGCTCTTGATTGTACAAGTAGTGGATAAACTAAAAAAAGCTTACTAAATTATTATTTATGACCATACTGGTATCTAATTGTATATTTTAAGCACTGTAGTATATTCTTTATCTGAAATACTAAATATAGAGATAAAATAAAAAAATAATATATTTTTAGGTGGATAATCTTATTTAAAATATGTAGTTTTAATTGTCATTGTTTTGTAGCAGCTACAAACACGCTATTTTTATCTAAAGCTGGATTTTGTAATAGTAGCATTTTAAGCTTATAAATCACATAGCAAATGCAAAATTCTGTAAATTACATGTCCCATAAACTTTTTTCTCAATGTTGTCATACTGGTCAAGTTTTTTTCACAATTTATTGGATTTTAATAGGAATGCAAGCTATGCAAGTTATGTAGCTAGGAATGTATAACTAGAAAGTATAATTTAGTTTTTAATTTTAAGTGAAGACTATTATATATTGAATTCCTGATGATTGAAGTTTGAGTCTTTTAAAAAAGTCACCACAAGCAATATTTGTCAGTGATATTAATGTGGAACTCCCACAGCACCAGGAGGAAGAGCAAGAGGAAAATAATCTCTTTAAGAAATGAAGAGCTTATTTCCAAAACCCCATAGGTGCCATGTCAAGAAAAAATGAGTTATGCACGCATTGGGTAGTATTCCGACATAATATGACATAAATTGTTCCAACATAATATGTCATTGGGTAGTATCATTCATCATAAAAAATTTTTTGGAAACAAAGCATTGGCTGGTAGATGTATATGTCGGAATACTACCCAATGCTGTGCATAACTCATTTTTTTTAACATGGCGCCTACGGGGTTTTGGAAATAAGCTCTTCAAATGCTAGTAACCACAAAAAGATTCTGAGTTACTTTTACAAATAAAAGTTGCTTATGGATACTTTTTTTAGAGACCCCAAAGTTTTTTATATATCTAATAGTAAATATTTTGTCCATTAATACTTTATTTTTGCAAAAGCTTATTGAGTTGCTTAAAAACCTCTGAATTTGGGTGAAACATGAGCAACATAGGTAGCAGTACCAGTGATGGCAAATGTAATTGATTAAGTTGTGGTCGACTGGTTAAAGCACCGGACTGATGATCAACATGGTCTTGGTTCAAAACCCACTTGTGCCATTCTGTTGTGTCCTTGGAAAAGACACTTTATGGCACCTCCCCCTGCTTGGTGGTCTTGGCAAGCAGTTCTAAATTACAGTAACATCTCTACTAAATTACAAGCGGACAGCAATATCTTGGCATCTCCAGAAGCAGGTCGGGGTAATTGCTTACCCTATGTATTAGCACCTCCGTCACTTTCCTGCGAGTCAGGAAGATAAATATAGAGATAAAAATAAAATAAATAAAAAGTCTTGGTTCAATCTTTACTTACAGCATTTTGTTTTCTTTTTGATAAGGACACTTTGTGTTACTTAGCAAATAGTTTTTAATTTTTTATTTATATTACTATGTCACAACTGAAAAGAACAATTTTTAAACTAAAAAACTTTAATTATTTGATCAAGATTTAAATAATATTTTTGCCCTTTTAACTTTTCAATTGAACCAAAAACAAAATATTAAGAATTATTAAGACTTGATGTCTTGTATAAGATAAGAAGTTGCCAAGCTTTAAGAATGTTTTGGGTCTTGTTTACTGTTTGGCATTATTAAACTCACAAGTTTAAAAAATTTCCAAACATTTAGAAGTTATTAAGGAAGCTTTATAAATAGTGAATGAGAACCAATGTTTTTGCTGTAGTTCATTCATATCAATTTATTAAACAGAGCCTTTTTACACACAAGATATTCTTAACAATAATTTTTTAGATATAGATTAATTATACTAAGTTTTAAAATTAACATTTGTTTTGGTTTGTACATAAATTTTGTTGCTAGTATTTTTTTAAAAGTATTATGACCTAATTTTATTAAGCTAAATAATAACCTGTTTTGTAACTTATTCAGTAATACAGCTTTTGTGTGTTGAAATTTTGAAGTTGGAAAAATGTAAATTTGTACCTGTGATTTGTAAAAGTAAATTTTGCTAGTTTTCTATATACTCTATTAAATTTTTGGAAAATTTAATATAGTGTATATGTTACTGTATACATACACACATGCATACATGAAAAATGGTATATAAATATATACTATATACAGTGTATACATATTTATACACTTTTTTGAAAATAAGATTATTGTGTTATCTGTTTTATTTTAACAATAGATTCAGAAGATGATATAAGTGTTGAAGATAGTCAAAAAGTGCTTCCATTCCATTTTAATAAAACTGATGAATTCCAAGATAGTGGTTGTGCCTTTGACAGCTGTGATGGATCCAGTTTATTACCTTCTGACAATTTTTCAAGCTTTTTAAAAAATATCCCAATTGTTAAAACATCAGCAAACTGTTCAGATGCAATTGAATCTAAAAAAGCATTGCTGGTAACACCAAAAAAAATTATTTCTTGTTCAAAGTCTGAAGTTGGCATGACACAGAGTCCTTTGACACCCACTGCCAATCTAAAAGTTTTACTTCATGCAGCAAGTCCTGAAATTAGAGATTACGAGAGAAGAAAATTAATCTTTCAAAATAAAATGTCTACCAGTACAGATGATTATCAATATTCTGAGCAATCATTAATAAATGTTCAAGTAAGTTGATTCAGTTGAAAATATTGCTTTTATTTGAAGTACATGAAATCTTGCTGTTGTTTTCATAAATAATTTGCATTGTAAATGTTTCCAATTTTTTAATTGATAAAGTACTCAAATTAGTATGCAATAATTTTGTTTATGACTAACAGAAAGAAAATCATCCTCAGAAATCAAGTTTAAATGATACAACAACCACGATAAACATGAAAATTCATCATAATCCAGCTCAAAAACGTATGTAATAATATAATCCTCTACCTTTAAATTTATTTAAGAGTTTATTCAAGCTAATTAAAACAATAGTCTGCTTCCCTTCATATACAAATGAAAATTAACATGCACAACTAAAAAAAAGATTAAGCATCTTTTTTTATGGTTGATTTAGTGGTATTTAGTTTTTTTTTTATTTGCAAATTAGGAAAAATGACCTGAATAAATATTTAAGTTTTTTAAATGTGCTCTTATACTAAATACTTGTTTCAAAAGTAGAAACAAGGATATTTTCAAGTTATTTTTTGGCAAGGTTGTGAAATAAAGGTTTTTTATTTACAAGTGTTAGATATTCTTTGGTAGATTTAAGTTGATGCTTTTTGTACATTAAAGCATGTCAAAATCTAAAAAAAAAAAAAGTCATTGCTTTCAATTGCTTAATATTTTAATTTTTTATAGTGATTGACACTTTTTGCTCTCTTATTAGATATGTTAACTTTTTTGTCTTGTTACTTCCTGGAAAATAACCAAATGTGTATCAAGGATTATGTATAAAAATTCATGGCAAATTAAATTAGAATCACATTTTAACTACAACTTTTAGCAACATAGGCTAAAAGTTTTAAAAAACATACAATATATTACTCCAGCTTCAGGTCTTCCTGAATATTGCATTAAAAATTTTTAAATAAGCAAGAATAGTTGAGTCAATTAACAAGCAAGTATTTACAGACTTGTTTCATCCTAGTTGGAACTCATAAAAAGCTGGATGTTAAAATCGGCTCAGCAAGTTCAACTAGCATGCACAACTTTCAATTTGTAGATTTTACATGAAAAAAAGTCAGTTAAGGACCTGCATGCTACGTGAAAGTATAAAATTAAGAAGCACTTTTGGGGAACAATGTAAAGCATACCAATAAACCAGGCTTTTCCAATTAGGGACCTTAGCCCCTTTATGGGGTCAGACCTCATCCAAACTTTGATCAACTATCTTCCCCCTTACCACCACAAATTATTTATTTTTATTTAATATAATACAACACAATGCTGCTAAAGTTAATGCTTTAGCACACTAATATGTGAGGAGAAATTAAACACACACAAAAACATGGTAAAGGTAGACTGTCACAATACGAAAATACAAAAAGTAAATCATGAGTACATCATAGTAGTGATGAAGTATAAATCAAAAGCTTTTAAATGTTTTGTAGAAGCAGTAAAAGTAGGAGCAGATACAACACATTCAGGTAGTTTGTTTTACACTTGTGGAACTCTGAGAAAAAAACAGAGTAAGTGGTAGAAAAAATTAGTGACTAATGGATTTCTTTAATGTGTTTTACCCCTTTAATTGGCAAACCCTGCCATCTAATTTTCATGCAATAATTTTGGAACAAATGTGCCAAATCAATAAAAAAGTTATCCCATAAACCAAATACACAGCAACTCCTGCATTTTTATTTAATAATAAAAAGCAATAAATGTATAAATGCTTGTTGTCTAAAATAAGACAATCAAAAGTTTTGAGATAATTCTTTGACATTGCATTTGTTTGACTTGTTTTTGCCATTTTAAATGGTGGAATAAATTACAGATTGAAATATGTTTAAAAAAATAAGTGTTTTTATTATTGATGAGCTGGGACCACAACTGTGATAGACAGCCCACTAGCTATAAAAAGTTACGAACCACTAATCTAAATCCAAAAAGCATACTGACAATATGCTAATTACAGTGAGTCAGCTGAGACTGATCAGGAAAAGAACAACCGTAATTCTGCAGTTCCATTACTGTACTTGTAAAATAAGCAAGAATAGTTAAGTCAATAAAGAGTATAGTCCTAGTTTGGTGTCATTGAAAAACTATAGCTTGATGTTGAAACTGGCTGAATAAGTTGTAAAGTCGCTGATTCTTATTTGTTTTATATGCACTGTAATAAAAATGCAGGGTTAAACTTTGTAATGAATAGACCCAGATATCCCGATATGATTCTATTCAACAACTATTTTTGGATTTAACAGGTGCGTTCAACTACAATTAGTTTCACTTCAGTTTTGAAAAATTGATAAAATTTAGTTGACTCAAGTAGACGCAAGTAAGTTAAATTTCCTTTAAAACTCCTGTAAAAAAGATAGATTTCTGAATAATTAAAGAATTGGAGCGTGGTCGAGTGGTTAAGAGCCGTGATTGTGATCAACATGGTCTTGGTTCAAAAACAACTCGCGCCATTCTGTTGTGTGTTCTTGGAAAAGACACTATGGCCCTTTCTTTTGCTTGGCGGTCTTGGCAAGCAGTTCTAAATTTCAGTCATATTTCTACAAAACAAAATAAAAAATTTCAAACAGACAGCAATATCTTGGCATCTCCGGAAGCAGATCGGGGTAATTGCTTGCCCTATGTTTTAGAGCCTCCGGCGCTTTCCCGCTAATCAGGAGTAGTGATGTACCGATACCACATTTTAAGCCGATACCGATACTACTACCGATACCAACATTTAGAGCCGATACCGTTACTGCCGATACCACCGATACTTTTTTATCTATTGAGCACCATCAGTAAAAGTTTTTGTAAGTAACACCTAAGAATGTATTTACTAAATCTAGCTTGTTATTGCACTTTGAATTTTTTTCAGGTATATATCTATCATTATTCATTACAATATTACAAATCTATAAAAGAAATCATTAATTATGTTAGAAATCCAATCCAGTTCCAGGGGGTAACAAAAATTTTTTATATTTATATGACAAAAAAAAATTTTATATTTATTTTGTGCTTAAAAAGTATCGGCAGGTATCGGCTATATTTACCGATACCGATACTACTAGCCGATACCACAAAAATAGGCCGATACCGATACTTGAGTATCGGTACATCACTAATCAGGAGAATAAGATATAGAGATAAAATGAAATGAATCTTAATTCAGATAACTCCTTCAACAAACACGTGCAAGCTGCGTTTTTGCACAAAAATTAAATTTCGTGTCTATGCGAATAAACAAAAGGTGCGGGTAAAGAAAAATGGCTTTTTTTTATCTACAGCCAAGAAACAAACGCTTGTATACGAGCCGGCCAAAAACGTTTGCAAATTGCTCCAAAAAAACACATCGACCCCTAGCGAGGCCGCAAAAATACATCAAACAACTAAAGACACAATTTACGTTACAAACTTGTTTTTTCCCAAACCTTGTTCGGTAAAACGCAATGGTTAGCATATTAGAAATGCCGTCAGTATGCTTTTTAGGCTTATACTTACGCGGTTACGGTAGAACTGCTTTATGTACATTGTTAAAAATTTGTTGGAATTGAAAAAAGTTGTCAAAAGTCTTTGATTGCGCCAATAAGGTTGAGCCATTTACTCATAAGATACATAGTTTCTTTCAGTTAAGTTTTTACAAAACTTTTCAGATTGTAACACTCGCGCATCGCCTCGGTTGCTTTCAACATCGTCTGCCGGCGAAAAACTTTGCAACAGAAAAGAGAAGTCGCTCGGTTTGCTTTGCCGACGTTTTCTTCGTCTTTATCCCGAAAATCCCAAAGTACGCCGACTTATCAAAATAGTTTTAACATCTCCGAGTTTTTAAACTTTTTTTTTGCGAGTGTGAACCATCTTAATTATGTAGTTATGCTGTTATGACCATATTTTTAACTTGATATTTAATTTGTGAAGATATTCGCTCGACAAAGCAAGCGAACGAAATATCGACACGTCTCAAGAAGACCTCATGGAGATCCTTCTCCAGATCACATAACCTTACCCCTGACCTACATCTTACCCGTGAACCACTAATCCTCTGCCCTCCTAAACCCCCCTGGTCTGCCCCATCTAATTACATAATCTCACTCCATCTCTCATCCCCATGCTCTCGCAAAGACCCCCCTCCCTTCGCAACACTGCAGCTACCTCCCATCTTTCCACTCTATCTCACAGCGATATTTCTGCCTGGACTGACGGTTCGGTACCTGGCGGGCTGGGGCAGGGTGGTGCAGGGATACACATTAAATGTACAAAGTGTGTCACTGCTACCTCGCTCTCCTTCTCGACTGGTCTCTGGACTACCAGTTATAGTGCTGAAACCTTTGCTCTCCTACATGCTCTTGAGTGCTCACTCCAAGACATGTAATTTCGACTCTATCACCTTCTTCTCCGACTCTTTATCTGTCCTATCAACTCTCTCTACCCCCCTACCATATTTAACCCCCAAATCCTTATCCAATACTCAATCTCTTCTTAACTCTCTATCACAATCCAAGGTTGTCCATCTACAATGGATACCTGGTCACTCTTCCCTCCCAGGTAATGACTTAGCTGACTCTCTAGCTAAAGCCGGTGCCTCTCTCGATCCCTCCAGTACATCAGTGTCCCTCGCACCCCTTATCTCCTCCCAACAACTATCCCTCTACACCAGTTGGAGACGCAGTGTCCAATCTGGTTTCTTTCAACATCAAATCCCTTCAGTATCTCCCGAGGAGCTTACTCTCCCTCGCTCCGCTCGCTGTGCTCTCTCCTGTTTACGCTGCAACGGGCACAGCACTCTCCTCAACTCTTATCTCCACAGGGTTGGTCGATCCGAGACTCCTTCATGCAGCAACTGTGGTTCTGAACCACAGGATCTCTCACATCTCGTGCTCGACTGCCCTGTACTAGACCCCCTGCGTCGGGCCATTCTCGGCCACACCCCTTCTCTTCTGGACCTCTGGTCCCGTCCGTGGGGAGTCGCCCGACTATTGGGATTCCGCGGAATTGATCCGCGCCCCCATCCCTAGGAATGGGTCGGGTAAAACCACCACCACCACCACCAACGAAATATCGAGTTTTGTGTTTTGATTTTAAGTATGATCTTGTCTTTTTTTTAAAGTAAAGTAATCTCTAATCGTACCAAAAAAGCAAATATGAACTTTAATTGTTTTTCTCAATCATTACCAACCCCAAATAGTTACAGTTGTCCTACCGTTCTTGTTTGTCTGTAATAAAATTCATCAATCTTTTATTTATACAACGCTTTTGACGTAAACGGCGTCATCTTCCAGAAACCGTTTGCAGTGGAACATGAAGTCAAATAATAAACCTATGATCTTTTAACAAACTTATGTATCTAGTTTTTAAAAAAATGAACAAACTGTTCCCGTTTTTAGTTGTTAATAACCCAAAAATTAGTCGCTTTTGTGTAGATGTTCGAAATACAATGCTTTTCAAATTGCATTTTATTAAGTAGTCCATTGTTATTTATCTAAAAATCAGGAACAAATGCCGTTAAAAAATATTTTTTCAGCACTAATTTTTCCGAATAGAATCTTTTTCTTAATTTTTACTTTTGCTGGACAAATGTACACAAAATAGGCTAATATTTTTCTATTTCAAGTGAAGAGTTTTCTCTTCACTTCATTAACTGCATTTTACCTTCCTGGGTTGGGGTGTACAGAGTAAAGCGAAATAAGGTTTAGTGTCATAAAAAAGGCTGGCAAGCTCAGTTTTAAACTGGTAAACTACTACTGCTTAATTGTCAAAATGAATATTTTTTAGGAAAACATTTCAATCGGTTTGGATGATGCAGCGATGAGGTTATCCGTAGGCCGGCGAAGGATTTATGACATTATTAATGTTCTTGAATCCATCAAGATTGTTATTAGGTTGGCCAAAAATAATTATTCTTGGAGAGGAAGAAACGGTTTGACTCAAACTCTCAAGGAAATAAAAGCAAGTAACTGCGCGTTTTTGATGCTTTTGCTCGGGATCGTTGAACTTTCGAATACTTGCAGAAAAATGCCGAAGATAGTGGTTACGCAGCTAATCTCCGGAACACCCTGTCTCAATATCAGGATTTTAAACTTCTACCCCCTAAAGAAAAGTAAGAATTGAAGTTATTAATTGTTTATGTTTAAAATCGAGCGTCTTGTTGTTTAGTCTGGAAGAAAAAACGTTTTCGGAACAAACCGATAAGGATTCGGAAGTATTAGGTATGAGACGAAGAGACAAATCCCTGGGAATTTTGAGCAGAAAGTTTGTCACCTTGTTTATCATTCAGCCGGTAGAGTAGATTTGTAAAAAAATTCTAATCGAAAATTTCAGAGTTTTAACATTGATTCTGCTTCAGGGTCAACTTGTATCATTTGAAATGGCTGCCAGAGTATTAATAACACAAGGTCATCCGACAGAAAACAGATACAAAAGTAAAGATATTATAAATTGTTATTTCTAAATTTTAATCATTTTCTGCAAATAAACGTTTTTTTACTGCAGTCTTACTGAATTTTTTTCGATGACAGTGCAGCAGCTTTTGTCAAGGTCTTCTGCACAACAATTAATGTAAAAAACAAGTACATTTCTTGTCTTTATAATATGTGTATAATTTGTTAACAAACAGTTGAAGAATATTAAACGACAGTCCGCTTGAATACTCGCAGTTTGTGTGATACATTATTTGTACTCGTCACTTTTCTGCAAAACGAGCAATGATAGTATTGACTCTGTGTTGCTACAAATTTCATTCATTTTTTTCTGGCTTAACGTTCTTTGCATTCTGGTTTTTACAAAATTGATGAATTTTCGTTTCAGCTAAAGTTCGGCGGTTATACGACATTGCCAATATTCTGTCAAGTTTAAAGTTGATTAAAAAAGTTAACTTCCCTGGAAGAAAGCCGTCTTTTCGGTAAGAGTTTAATCGTGGATTGTTTATTAAATTGGTTTTGCTGTTATTTACCGAGAAATTTGTGCATTTGAAAACATTGCATACACGCAACTGTATATATACATACAATACTTTGATGGTTAGTCAGTTTAAATCACATTGGTTACTCCAAAAAATAAATATTTTTAACTACAAAAGCTAATGGTTTAACAATAATTAGTAATGAGTGTTGCGGACAAGTTTAAATGTTATTTTTTACCAACATAAATTACAAGAATTTTACTTGTGGTTTTTTAGGTGGATTGGCCCAGAAATCAATTCACACCCTTCACCAAGATGCAAAAACTTGTCCCTTTCTCCTTTCGCTAACCTGTGGACGTCACCAACCCAGCCCGCCGCAAATGACGATGGCTTTTCAAGCTTGTGCGAGGTCGTTTGATATAAAATCACCTTGTTGATTAAGCTTTGAAATTCATCATAGAAATTTGAATTTTTTTTCATAATTTGCAATGTTTGCTTAACAAGTAAGTTTCAGGTTGTTGAACAAGAAAGAAGAGATTTACATCTAACGACCCCAGATAAGACCGCTGACCTCACTCACGCGACTCCATTAAAAAAACAAAGCCGTCCGATTTTAACTCCGGTCAAAGATTCGAGTTTCGTCGATTTATCGACTTCCGGCATTGAATTGGACGCCAACGGCAACATCAATTTGGATTCCTCGTTTAATCGTGAGCCGCCATTTTGTTTCTGTCACTTTCTTTTCAACCTCTCTCGTTTTAATATTTTAAAGATCTTTTACTTACGCGAGTGGTTTTCAACCTTTTTCATACCCACCTTTCACTTTCGAATCCAAGGTAACATAGCGACCCACTTCGTTCAACAAAATTTTTGTCGCAAAATTCTGGTAATCTCTAAAGAAAATCAAGGTTTTCACTTTGAATTTGTCTGCGATTTCTCAGTTTTCGTTCCAAAAACATAGTGATCTTTAAAAAAAAGGTCTTCACTCGGAATTTGTTATCGATTTCTCGATCATAATGACATCGTTAAGGCCCGTTTCCACTACGAGCGTGGAAAAGAGCATTCTTTGTTTCTTTTATTGATCTTCGATTGAAGCGAGCGCAAAAAAAATCAATAGAACAAACAAAGAATGTTCTTTTCCACGCTCGTAGTGGAAACGGGCCTTTATACAAATCTCATATTGCTTTCATTCTGATTTATGCTCTGTGGCCCATTGAAAACAGCGCCATGGCACACTTGTTGAAAACCACTGGGTTAAGCGATTTGCTCAATTTTAGTTTTATTTGTAACATTGCTTCGCTACGCAGGTGACGAGGTGTTTCGCAAGGAACTGGAGTCCTTGCGCGAGCGTTTTCCGTCTCCGATGTCGCGACTTTTGTCGGCTTGCAATGTTCAATACGCCTTGTCCCAACACAAGAGGAAAAAATTTGAAAAGATAAAAGGAAAGAATTCGGCTCGAAGTAAGTTTCCCAAATCTTTTATTCTTTTGTTATTACATGTATTTCATTGCAGCAGAAATTAATAAATACCATCTTTTTGCTGTCGTAGCACATTTTGTTATTTCATATAGTTTTTTGTGAGTTGGCTTTTAATGTTGAAAAGTTTTTTTTATATTTAAAAAACAGTTTTTTGGAATCCAGAGAGAGCCAAATGCTTTTTTAACGAAAACTTTCCAGTTTTGCGACTAGGTCATGTATAACTCGTTTCAGGATCTTTGAAACCGGATTCGTCGGGCGTTCGCGGCAATAATGCGAGTGCTTCCTGCATCGACGATAAAACGTCATCTCCCGTCAAAATCGACCTTGACTATTTGAACGAGCAGCGAATAATAATATCGAACGCGGTCGATAACGCCACGGATTGCATGAATAAAGATGGTCCTTCGTACGATGAGCGTAACGTCGGACCAACCAGACAACAAACGCTTCGCAGTTGCCGCTCATCTGCAACTTCTAAAACCGTCTCTTCCGAAGCAAAGAGACCTCTAGTGTCCGTGCCTCATTTAAAGGTTTTAAAGACGACGGGTCGGGTTAACGTTGGCATCAAAACGAATTCGTCGACGCCAAATCCAGTCTTTAAAGTATCGAGCTGTAATAGTGAACCCTTTTCCACAAACGTCTGTAACGACGCTGGAAAATCGGAAAAAAACGCTTTAGAAGATTTACAAGCGATTAAGTTGACGCCCATCGAAAGGTCAGATCAACAAGTGATTCATATCAAGCCTCCCGTTGTTCAAGGCCACAAAAGCAAAGCCGTCAAAGTTTTGATCAACCCCTCGAGTGCTGCGTCGGCGCGTTTTAGCGTCTGCACGGCACAAGAAAAACAAAAAGAAACAATTATTGGCCCGAAACCGCCGAAACTTTTCAAGGTCAAACTGACCGGTCAATCGACCTTAATCAAGCCGTCGTTGCTTAGTAACAAGCAGAACTTTGTCAAACTCGACCTCAACAACTTGTCGAAGCTAGACGCCAGTACGAGCACTTCGTCGGTTTTCAAGCGAATGCCGAAGTCGAAACCTTTTGCGAGACATAACTCGTCAGTGGTGACAAACTTGGTCACTCGTCTTGAGGAGCAAGGCTGTAGGTCCGTGGACGACTCAGTGCTTCCCCAAAGATCGGCTTTCGACGAAGCGACCATTTCAGCTCCATTGAAATTGATTAAGGTGGGCGATTTTAAGGCGATCGTCGACAAGTTGAGACTTGTTCGCTATTTTTTGCTGCCTCAACAGTGTTTGTTCTGCAAACATGTCGAAGACTTTATGCGACGTAAATTTTTTTACTTTTAAATGGAAAGTAATGTTTTTTTATCAAGTTTTACAAGACTTTTGTGTAAATAAATATGATTTGTCCATTTTTCAGCCTGTCGTCAAACGACGTAAAGTGGAATCGTCTGAATCGGATTCTGACTTGAATTTGGAATGGGTGGAAAATGACTCCTACTTTAAGCCGCTTCCCTACGGAAATATTCAAACTTCGACACCTCGAGTGTCATCAAAATGTGAGCTGGAGAAAGATCTGTGTTATTATAATTATTCTAAACGTATAATTTTGTGCAAGTTGCACTTACTCATGTTTGTAATATTTCTATTAGCAAACAGAATTTCTTGTTGCCTTCACAAATGCTGAAGTTGTTCTATTTCTAAAAAGTGACCGTTTTAAAATCAATTGGCCCATTAATTTATTACGTTATCAATCTTTCGAAAATTTTCCATAAAATCATGTCGGCTACATGAATCCAACAAAATTTTTTTAAGATGAACAATTTGTCTTTTGCTACAATCATTCTGCAGCCAAGCAACCTAAGTAATGATGGATAAAATTACTTAATCCATTGATCTCGAACTGTCCTCTCGTGGTATAATAATTCTTATTCTAAACTTCAAGAAATTTGAAATTGATTTATGTGCAATCTTACTGAAAGAACTCAACAACTTGTTCCTAATGGTGCTTGTTTTTCAAGCATTAGACCAAGCATTACCCAAATAATTTATGCGCGTCGTAGTTCTATTCGTAATCGTTTCTGATCCTCTCATTAAGTTTTTCGTAGAAGTAGGCGATCGGATTGCTATGTTTGATAACGATACAAATGTCTTGATCAAAGACAAAATTTTAGACTACTTCATGATGTAATATCGACCTCGGTCGCATCAATAAATTTTTGATTCGTCGTGAACTGTTACTTCGAGAAGCTAGCGCATGGTATTACGCCCAAAACAATTAAACACAAAACCCACAAAAAATTAGAATCGAACTAGTTGGATCCTTGACATTCTCGGTGTTTACATTGAACAGAGGTGGTAAGGTTGCGCTTCTTTAAAGAGAGACTTGCGCGACCTAAACGCTAAACAAAGCATCTTTTAGTATATTCATTTAAAACAACTTAATTGTATCAGACTTTCCAAAAATGCTTCAATTTTTAATTAACTTTGAAATGAAATTATAGGCATCGTTTGCACTAATTTTATTACTAGCTTTTAGTAACGTAAAAATATTTAGTAATAAAGACAAGATACAGTATCCATAAAATGAATGTTGGTATTATTAAATAGAGCAGTGCTCCGAAACCTGTGTGCCGCAAGACGAAAATAGTTTCCGTTTAAAATGGTAATCTAAAGATACTCTAAATAAGGAAAAAACAATTTTTTGAATTTTTATGCTTTACAACGGCTGGACCAGTACTGGCGAGCATTTTTGATGAATGAAAATTTTTTTCCGAAGTGTCAGAAAGCACCCTAAAAAAGGCAGAAATTTTAATTTTTTGCTTTTTTGTGTGATGAAGACCTTTGTTTTCAACCTTGTTTTGTGCTTGATATGGGCATCTTCAGCTTCAGATGAAAAAAAGCGTTTGAAATTGAACAAGGACGAAAAAAAGTCTTTACATTGGTCGAAAGTACCGCGAAATTTTTGCGAGGTTTTTACGTTTGCCATGAGCGCGAAAAGGTTATGGAATACTGACATCGAGTATATTATTGTAAATAGGAATTATTTAGCTATTTTATGTAATTATTTCAAATACTCTTGATTTTAATTTATTTTAAAAATATTAATGCATTTAAATGCATATTCGCAGAGCCTGACATTCAATTATTAACTTTTTGGCATTATTTTTCCATCTTGTTCTTTTGTTTTCAGTTGCAGACAAAGAAAGTTGTCTTTCTTGCTCGATCAACCAAAAAAATATCAATACTCCATTAGGTAAGCAACTCTGATTTGCCTGAATAAAATTTAACCTTAATTTATATTGCATTAAAACTTTAATATCTCGAAGTTAATTTTCTGTCCACCTTCTAAAGTTATTTTCCACCTCTTTGTTTGCCCTACTATTCTTCATGAATCCAAGTTTTTTTTATTTATTGAAGCACAATCTAAGGCAGTGGTTCTGAAACTTTTTTAGCGCGACCCAAATCTGAGTTTGGTGAGTATCTCGCGATCTAAGTCTAAAGCGTGTATTTTAGCACGAAAAAAAATTAATCATTATGTTGATAGTTTTTGCTCATTTTAAAATTCTCTGTATTAGTCTAAAAACTGCGACAAATTAAGAAAAGAAAAAAATTCAGGAAAACAATAATTTCTCCTGGACAGATTAACAATGGTGTTTAAGTGGGCCACGAACTGGATGCTGTTTTTCTTTTTGATGCCATGTCAAAAAACACGTTCGCCTTGTTAAACATCAAAAAACGCGTTCGCCTTGTTAAACATATAATCCATAATGCTTAACAGCTAAATATTCCCATCAACTTTGCTGTTCAGTTGATGGGAATATTTAGCTTTGCTCCATGTCAACTACTAATCGTTTTTGACATTTTGAAGCCCAGTTTTAGATTGCCTTGACTGGTTTAAGGGATGAACTCAGTTTTTCAAACACAAACACACCCTTTTCATCATCTTAACGCACATTCAGATCCACCAAAAAACATGAAAGGCACAATCTTTCGACGCAGCAACAAGCACACTAACATCATCGTCTCAGATCCAGACATAATACCTGAGGAACGGAAAAAAACTCCAACACATTTACACTACCATCTTCTCACTATGCCTCAGTTCTGGAAAAAACAACAAAGTTATTAACACCACATCCTATGACATTTAACCATCAGAACAAATATCACTATGTCATATGCGTACAAAACTGGCACAGCTTAAAGCCAAACAAATCACCACTCATACAACGTTACTTTCATACGGTAAACCCTAATGCACGTAAGTATGGCCACTATGCTGTTAGCACACACACATGACACTGATCACCTCTTTTTAGCTGTAGCCAAGTGCCAACACAACACCACGCCACTATTCTGTAGAAAAAGCTTTTAGAAGCAATGGTAATTCAACAATGAGAATCTAAATTGGCTTCTTTTAGAGGGTAAAGAATGGCTACTCCAAGATATCCTTGGAGGAAGGGTATCAACAACAACTTGTCAGTTTTAACCGCGAGTTACTCGCTTTTGACGAAAAGCTACACCCTCATCAATATTTCAAATTTTATCTTATATAATACAAGAATACTATGAATCGAACGATCGTTCTTTCAAAATGGCGACGTCACGCTTCTTGATTTATCTTTGTAAAATTCTCTCATAATTTTAATTTTTTTTTTCTATAAGTATCTATTTGATTCATAAGAATTTTTTACCCTAGTTTTTAAGAAATAGTTTGTTTAATGCAGCATAGCTACAGATAATATCTAGGCGTGACTTTGCTTGATTGAAATTATGCAAAATGTCGTCAATGCCACAACAACAAACAGAAATTGAACTGTTATTGTGTGCATTTTTAAACGGTGTTTTGGTTCTTTGAGTATGCTACCGGCATCGTTCTCTTGAATAGTTTATCTCTCATTTCTTGTCCCGTTACTGTCAAACCGTCACCTTATTCTCCCTCAATTTGTCTTGACAACTCTCTCTACGCCCTTGCCATATCTTATACTCAAATTCCTCACTGACACACTTTTTCTTAACTCATTATCCAACTTCAAGGTAGTCTATCTCCAACGTATACCTGGTCACTCCTCTCTTCCAGGCTACGACTTGGCGGATACTCTTGCTAAAGCTCGTAGTTTTCATCACCCCTCCACCATACCACTCTTTCACCCCTTATTTCCTCCTAATGCCTGTCCCTTTACACCAGTTAAATCTTCGTTAGTACCCTGGGGTGGTTGAACACCCCACAAAAACTTTTTTATTATAATTTTGTGTGATTGACCTGATCTGATACAAAAGTATTCTTCAGTATCATTACTTGGAAATTTTCTTACTTATTGGTAACTATAAAAACTTACAAAAAAAGCTGAATGAGCATCATGTAGTGATAAGCAATAGGACATGACTTTTAAGATTGGGGTGTTTAAACACCCCAGGGTACCAACAGTGTTTCAAACTGTAAGGGTACTAACGCAGGGTTAAAGACATGGTGTCTAATTTGTGTTTTCAACATCAAATTTTTACGGTATCCTCTGAGGAGCTTACTCTCCTTTGCTCCGCTCACTGTGCTCTCTTCCGTTTACGCTACAACGGACACAACACTCTCCCTGCTATATACCAACACAGGATTGTTCGAGTCGAGACTTTCTCGTGCAACAACTGTGGTTCCGAATCACAGGACATCTATCTCGTGCTTGACTGCCCTGCTCTTGATTCTCTACGTCGTTGAGGGGGTTGCTGGATTATTGGGACTCCACGGTTTTGATCCGCGCTCTTATCCTTAGAAATAGGTCAGGTTAACTCACCATCACCACCACCGCCTGATGGGGATATGTTTAAGGATAATAATTATATTCTGATCACAAGCACAACACAGAAACGTAATCTGCCCAATAAGGCAACACCTACTGCACCGCGAGGTCTTCCATGAAGGAGGCTTCCACTGTTAACACTAATTCTATAATGTTAAACAGCAAGCAGGAAACCTGTGAATATCAACTGTAAGGCTATTATTTCAACCCCATTTGTTTTGTCAAGAGTCAAACCTAGGTCTATCGCTTTATAGTTAGACTTTCAGTGGTAGATAATGTATCTTCCTCTCTATAAGCTAGAATTATTTTGGTCTTTTTTTTTATCTATCAGTATAAAGTCTTAGGCATAACTTTTTTGACGAATTTACTTTTTACTCAATTATATAATTTTATTCTACCAATTCAGTTGTGAAAGCAATAGAGTTTATGTGAGATTAACAGCAGACCGCATGTTGGCAGTGTCAAGCAGTCTGTCCAGCACTCCGGTCAGTTTTCAGTCGAGCAGCAGACCAGCATCAAACAGCGACTTTTTGTACGAGTTCGACTCGATTCTACCTTCGATTGAAAGGTTTACTTCGCATTTATATCTGAAAGCTCGTTGCAAGTTCAAGTCGGTGGTTAAATTTGCAGTTTTCGTGATTTGCCAGCGCCTTGCCAAGCTTTGACTGCGCATACTTTACCGTGCTTCCAGGACGTGTTTCAATTCCCGGAAGCTTACCACTTCAACACGAATTTTCTCGAATAAAAGAGGGTCTTTGCATAAGGCGAGTATGTCGAGGAAAGTTGCTCAGAGTCTAATACTAAGAGTATTTAATTTATTTTGAAATAAAGGACAAAACACAAAAAAAATAACTTTTTATTGCTTGGCGTATTATTTTCGCGAAAAGCGAAAACTCTGTCGCTATTACTGTTATACCCTGCTTGAAAATTTTAGCTGATGTTGCAGTTTTGTATATAGTTTAAGATTTTCTTATCGTCACAACTTAATTTCATGACTTTTCAGAATGAACTTTTTGAAGAATTTATTTTACTTCACTCGAAGATTCGATTATAACCTGGTTCCATGTGCTTCGGTTTAATCTACAAAAGAGTTCCTAAATTATTTATGTTAAAAAAATGCATGTAACAATTTAGCAATTGCGAGTCTTCTATTTCGAAGAAACCTTGATATTAATAGTTTAAGTATTCTGCACTGAATCGTTGATAATTTCTACAACGTGAATAATGCCGAATGACCGTATCAAACTGGAGTATCGCACATAGAAAATGTCGATTTTTTTCCACTTAGAACGCGTTCTTGGTATCAATTACTTGTCAATTTTTACCATATTTGAATAGGTATATTTTTAAAAAAGCCTTCAAAAAAATTCAAAAAATTAACTGTGTTGTCACGCAGACTCAACGTTTTAATAACAATTTAAAATTGATACTGCAAATCTAGATAAGATAAATTTTGTGTGTGGAAATTTGCATTACAATTTTTTTCTTTTGCAAGAAATTATTGCTGTTTTTAGGCTATGTAATTGTTCCTTTCAACTGTGGATTTGATACATTATATTGTAAGTTCTCTATGCATGAATCTAATGATTTAGGAACAAAAAAAATTTTATCGCAACTTTTAGCAAAGTTTATAAATTGTTTTTAAAACTGAGAAATATGTTGCTGTTTTTGTGTACATATTTTTGAAAGAGTTATTTACTTTGCTTATGTATAAGTAGAGTTTGTTTTTAAATAATTACGCTGATGACAAAGTTGCGTAAAGTTCTGACTATTTATTTCTGACAAATAATAATCTTTTTATGCGGCTGTAATTTTTAATATAAAAAATCAGTTATAAAAGCTTTGCTAATGAAAGCAATGTAAGCAATTTTTTAGACATAATAAAAATCTTCGTTTTGCCTATTTTTGGTCTATTGAAAAGTTGATACAATTTGCCCTTAAAACTTCAAATTATAATCTTAAAATTTTTCGCTTCAACATCATCACGTCATTTGTTTATCTTAATAATTTACAGGATAATGACAGGGTTTTAAACTTAAAGGAACCTTATTACAATTTCCACGTCCTGCTTTCGTCAAGATATTTCTATCTAATTTAATTTTTTATAAAGCGTCTTTCGTAAAGATCGTGGTAAAAGTTAAACAGACTATGTTAATCGGAATCGCCATGAAACGGCGCTTTTCCTTGCTTAATTTTAGACGAAGCCGTTCATTTGACATTAATGAAATTTTTTAAATACAACGTAGGTCTACGGTATTTTGCCTTTTGAATTTTCATCTAAAAAATCATGGTGCCGATTGTCGACCAGTAAAACAGCTCCACAAACACCGGCTTGTCCCTCTTCCCGCCTAAATGTTCTTCCGCACCCCTGCTTTTGTTGGACAAAAACTTGTGCAGCGTGCCATGTTCATTCGACAGTACTGTAGTTTCTGCTAATGTCAAAGCTCCTGCTTTTCGTATGTAATTTGGTTTTTATACCGATTCCAGGTTACTATGCTGTAAATATTGTTACTAGGTGGCAATTATGGGATTGAAACCAGTAATTTACAAACGTAGTAATCAAACGCCTTTCCAAAAAAAAAACAGACCAGTAAAATTTTATCATTACGGTAATTTAAAAATCAAAACAAACATAACAATTTTAATATACAGGGTGATCAACATTTAGCGTTACAACTTCAAATAACTGTATTTGAGAAATGATACGTACAGTTTGAGTAACATAGGTGAAATATTGTTACAGAATAAATATATATTCAGTACAAATACAATTTATTCAATATGCTTTCCATTCAAATCAATTACAAGCTGAAGACGCCTCAAACCGACAAGAATGCAAGACTCACGAATCACATCCTGGGGCATTTTCGACCATTTCTGTATTTTCGTCTTCAGTGCCTCCAAAATTTTATGATGTGTTGCTGAGACTTTGCTCTCGAGGTACCTCCAGATACCAAAATCGAGAGGATTCAAATCGGGTGATGAAGGGAGTCATTCCTCTTTGAAAATGAAGTTGGGAACATTGGCTGATAGCCACTCCTGCGTCTTTTTAGCTCCGTGTGACGGTACCGAATCTTGTTGAAACGTCCAAGGACGTTTTTTGACGTGTTCTTTTGCCCAGGGCAACAATGAACCAACAAGGATGTCATTTCGGTAATTCTCTTGGCTCAGTTTGACGCCTTGTTCTACGAAAACGAAAGGACTTCTTCCAGATTTGGTAACGGCTGCCCAGACCATCACTGACCCCGCCCCTTGGGCCTGAGTGACTCTTCGAGGTTGTATCTCCCCATCACGTGACCAAACACAATCATTCTGGCGATTTACATGGTGTTGAACGTCGAATTTCTTTTCGTCTCTGAAAACAAGGTTAGGAGGCGTGCCTGCCTCAAGGCGGGAGAGAAGAATTCCGGCTCTGGCAAGGCGTTTCTCCATAGTTTTGGCCGATAACAACTGCTTCCTCACGTGTTTAAATGGGGACATCTTCAGATCTCTACGAAGAACTGTAAACATGGTCCCATACAAAACATTCGCCTCCTTTGCCGTTTTCCGGATGGATCTCTTCGGATTTCTCCGGACTTTCTCGCCGACCAGGACAAGGCCGTCTTCGAAGTCCTAGCACTTCGAGGACGGCCTTATCGTGTTCGATTTCGCACATTCCCACTTTTTTTATACCTTTTAAGAGTCCTCCAGACCAGCAATCTGTTCATTTTCAGGTCCTTGCAAATTTCTTTTTGAGACTTTCCTGCCTTTAAAAGCTCAACAATTGCGATTTCTTTACCTAAACCTACAGCCATAGTTAAATTTAAATACCTGAAAAAATAAAAATTCATTAGAAAGTGTCAAAAGTTAAGTTACATTGAAAAAAATATAGAAAAAATTTAAATTATGTGTGCGTGTGTGTTCCCCTTGCACCAATTTTCCCTGTATCTTCTTTCACTACATCTAAAAATCTCTTTGGCCTCCCTCTTTCCCGGTAACTCCATTTTCATTAACCTTCTTCCTACGTACCCTGGTTTCTCCTCATGACATGTCCATACCACCTCAGCCTGCCCTTCCTCATCTTTATTTCTAATCGTTCTACCTTAACTGTATCCCTGATGTACTCATTTCTAATCTTTTATCGTTACTCCTATAGGAAACCTCAACATTTTTAACTCTGCAACTTCCATCTTTTCCACTTGCTTTTTGTGACCACCACCGTCTCAAGTCCGTACACCATTGCTGGTCTCACTACTGAATTGTGCACTTTTTCTTTTACTCTTACTCTAGCTGGTAACTTCCTGTCACAGATTACTCCTGATACTTTTCTCCATCCGTTCCATCCTGCCTGCACTCTCCTCTTTACCTCCCTCTCACAACTACCACTTTCTTGAACCGTTGATCCCAAATACTTAAATTCCTTTACTTTTGGCACTTTTGTATCCTCCATCTTCATTGTTTCATCGTCATTTCCTCCATTTATGCACAAATATTCGATCTTTGACCTACTTATTTTCATCTCTCTTCTTTCCAACGCATACCTCCAGGATTCTAGTCTCCGCTCCACTTCTTCCCTGGTCTCTTCGCAAATCACAATATCAGCAAACAGCATCATCCACGGTGGTTCTCTCCTTACTTCGTCGGTTATCTCTATCCATAATCACTCCAAACAGGAACGGAGTTAACGTTGATCCCTAGTGCAGTCCAACCTTGACCTTAAAACTTTCTGTAATTCCTACTGCACACCTCACCACTGTTTTACTTCCCTCAACAAGTTACACATATTTTTTCGCCATTCTTGATTTTGTCATACAATGCCACAGCTCTTCCCGCGGAACCCTGTCGTAAGTTTTCTTTAGGTCCCCGAATACACAATGAAACTCTCTTTGACCTTCCCTGTACTTTTCCATCAACATTCTCAAAGTAAACATGGCATCGGTAGTTCCCTTTCCTGACATAAATTCATATTGCTGTTTGCTGATCTCTACTCTATCCCTTAGCCTGGCTTTAATTATTTTTTCCCATATCTTCATTGTGTGGCTTATCAGCTTTATTCCTCTGTAGTTTCCATAGCACTGTGCGTCTCCTTTGTTTTTATAGATTGGGATAAGTACACTCCTTCTCCATTCTTCTGGCATCTGTTCACCCATTAATAGTCTGTTGAACAGTCTGGTCAAAAACTTTATCCCCATATCTCATGCACTTCCAAACTTTTAATGGCAACTCATTTGGCCCAACCGCTTTAACTTTTTTCATCCTTCTCAGTGCATTCTTTACTTCTCTACTGACACAATTTACCTCTTCGTTAACCACTTCTGCTTCCTCTGTCCTAGATTCTTTGTCATTTTCCTCGATCATCAGTTTCTCAAAGTGCTCCTTCCATCTCTTAGAAATAGAAAAGAAAATCTCTTTAACACAGTCTCCGAACTTACCATCACATTACCATTTTCATCCTTCAAAACTCTCACGTGCTGTACATCTTTTTCTGCTCCGTCTCTCTGCCTAGCCAATCTGTACAACTCCTTTTCACCTTCTTTTGTTTCCAATCTAGCATACAAATCGTCATACGCACATCCATTGGCCATCGCAACTGCCTTCTTTGTCTTACTCCTCTTTTCTTTGTAGATCTTTTTAGTATTTTCATCTCTTATTTTGTCCCATGCTTTCTTTTCCTCTTTCTTTTCTTTTATGCTGTCCTAAACTTCCTCATTCCACAACCATGTCTCTCTGTCTCCTTTTCGTTTCCCAAATGTCACTCCCAGCACAGTTTCAGCTGTTTTTCTTAGCATTTCCGCTGTTTTATCCCACTCATCAGGTAATCTATCCTTGCCTCCCAAAATCCTGATCACCTCTTGTCAAAACGCTTCTTCACAGCTCGTCTCCTTCAGTTTCCACCATCTTATTTTTGGCTTTACTTTCTCTGCTTTTTTCTTTTTCACCATGAGAGCCATTTTGCATTTGCGACGCACTCATTTACCATTACATTACAATCGCACATTTCCTTCAGGTTCCTCCTTCCGCACATCGCATAATCTACTTGGGTACTTTTTTTGCCACTTTTATACGTCACCCTGTGTTTGTGTTTCTTTTTGAAATAAGCGTTGACAATCGCCAAATTCATCCTCTTGGCAAAATCCACAACCATTGATCCTTTCTTATTTCTCGTTCCAGCACCGTACCTCCCCATTATTTTCTCATCCCCTATGTTTCCTTCGCCCACATGTCCATTTAGTTCCGCACCTAGAATTATCCTCTCCTGTTTTGATACACTTTCTATTAACCCATCCAGATATTGCCAAAAATCATTTTTCTCCTCCATGCTGTTGTTAACCTGTGGAGCATATGCACTTACTATGTTTAGTATCGACCCTTTTAGCTCCAGTTTCATGGCCATCGGTCTGTCTGACATCTTCTTCCCCTCTAAGACACTTTCAACCATCTCCTCCCTCACCACTATCCCAATCCCATTTCTTCTTCCATCAGCTCCGTTGTAGAATAGTTTGCATCCACCTCCAATGTTCCTTGCTTTACTCCCTTTCCACTTTGTTTCCTGTAGGCACAGTATATCTACATTTCTTCGCTCTATCATGTCTGCCAGCTCTTTTCTCCTTCCAGTCATTGTTCCTATATTTAAGGTACCCACCCTTACGAGTGTGCGTCTCCTCTTTCACAGTTCCCGCTGCCTCTTCACTCGCCTTCCTTCTCTCCTTTTCCTCTTGTTTTCACTAAGCTCAGCAGTAGCATAATTTCCACAGATGCCCTGCCGTGCAACACCTGAGACGGTCGTTGGTAATCCGGGCCGCGACCGATCCGGTATGGATTCATAATCAATACGCAATTGCATAATCTGGCAAAAAGTTTTACGCCGGATGCCCTTCCTGCCGCAACTCTTCCCATTTATCCGGGGTTGGAACCGGCATCAGGAAACACTGAAATGTGCCCGATGGTTGGGTTATAATATAACATATTACTTATAACAACTTGGACAAATGGCCCACTTGGTCATTATTATAATATGTTTATAGCAACTACGCTAGCGCTAATCAGCGACTCGAAGCTTTAAACAAGTTTAAAATTTGGTGGAAATTAACTATACAGTAAAAGTCTGGTAAATCTAACCAAAGAACGAAAAGTCTACATTTCGCCAGGGCTGCCAACTCCATCCATTTTTTGACCGAGTTCGGGTTCACAAAAAAAATTTCAAGTTCGATTTCACTATTTTCATTTCATCGAGTCGAAAATTACCTAAATCGATTGAGTGAAAATCAAAAAAATGTTTTTCACTCAATCGACTTTTCCAGTTTGCATGCCAAAAATCACTTTTACAGGCGTTTGTAAATTAAAAAACAATTGAAAAATGGTATTAAAGTAGTAATTTTGAATTTAATGAAATATTAAAGTGGTAAGTTTAAAATTTAAAAGTGCTTCTGACAATTAAAGTATTTTTAATTCAAATAGAAACGCCATAAATTAACAATCGCGCTTAAAATGTTTTTCCTTTGCGGCCTCGCTTTAATACACTGTTGTAGCCTTTGTTTGATTTTGTAATAAAAATGATTGTGGCGAAAGGCGCAATATGAAGAAAGCAAAGGGGAATTGCCACCTCTGCCCTTTTGCTTTCTTCATATTCCTCCTTGTCGCAACTTTGCTCGGGAATCCGAAAGGACCAGTTGAACTAGATAACCTAAATACCTGCGCTGAAGTAAAGCTGTGTTTGTTTTTATTTAAGCCGGCTCTAGAAATAGCTTACCGAAAGACTGAAGTTCTTAAGCAGTTAGTTCTAGATAAGTACAAATGGATTTACTAGAAAAATTTATCTCTGCAAATAGAAAAAAACCACGGTTTCTGACTATAAAAAATATATTCACAAAAATCAAAAAAACTGGATCACTTCTCGTAAAACTTAACTTTAACTGAAAAAAATGATAAAATTTAGAACGCTATTTATTTATCAGCCATTGTTACCAGATAACAACAAAAGCTACTATAGGTCGGGCGCGAGATTTCTTAAAATTAGATATCAGGCCTATGTTAAGTTTAGCAATCGAACAAAACAGTCTATGACATCACAATATAATAAGATAAAGTAGTAAACTTGTGTCGAATTAGCTTAACAGTTGTAGATGATACCATTCGTTTCTTGAACGCTCTAAACAAAAATTACGTAATATATACTGCGGCAAAACGTCACAATGCTATAAACAGGGCGTCGAACCGGATGCGAAAACCGATGTTAAACGTTATTATTTTTTTAACCTGAACCGGAGTTGAAGCCGGAAAAATAAAACTTTCCAAAACTTCAATCTAAACCGGAACTTCATTTTAAACGGAACCGGTTTTACGCTCTCATTTTATTTTCGTATTACCCTAGATTAGAGTTGCCATCTCTAAATAGACGGAATTCCGGACAGACATAGGCGCACCAACAAAAAAATTTTTGAAGGGGCGGACAAAATAAATTTGCTTACGAAACTAGGACGAAGACCAAAAAAAAGGTCTTCGAATCGATCTCCGATTTTTCTATTTTTGTCCCAAAATCATGGTGTTCTCAAAAAAATTGCACGTTGTTTTTAGTTGATACTGAAATTCCGGACATTTAGGTCTTTTTTTTATATTTTTTCCAGACACAAAATTTAACATAAAATTCTGGATACGTCCGGAATTTTTCGGACGGTATGGCAACGCTAACTTAGACAAATCCCAATTTTGTATTTAAAATTGCTTTAATTTGTTTGGCGACTGACTTGCTGTTTCGTAAAACAGAGACGTCATGAACAACTTCCTATAGGCAATAAATTAAAGCAAACATTGGTCACGTGACCTAAATAAAGAAACCGCAGTTTCAAATAAATAATATCAGTGGCGGCTCGTGGCTTTCATTAATGGTGGGGCCAGCAAAACAATTATTGAAATATCAAAAAGTTCCATTTGTAGACTACCTAAATTTAAAGGTGGGGTAAATAAAGTTTTAGCAAAAAATGCGATATTCGCTATCGCGATATTGATATTGTAGTATTCGCTAGTGAGTAATTTGACACCATTTACTGGAATAGCTTGTTTGAAGTTAAATTATTTTGATCTGGAAATACGAAAATTACACAAAATATAAATAAAGTAAGCATGTTATTCATAAATAAAAATGAACATAACTGATAAACAACCACAGCTGTGAAAAAAACATGCGCTGAAAAGCAGAAACTGTTGTCTCACAAAGCAATGCACAACATCACCCAATATCAACTGAATAATAACTAATTCTTTAAGGCTGCACACGGACAGGCGCAGGCGCAGCTAACGTCCGCTTATAAGTTACGTCTATTTGGGCCAGACATCGCTGGCCCCAATTTTGTGCTATTGACTTGCATAGTAAAATCTTCACAAAGCGCGGCGCGTGAGTTTGTTGACTTTAGATGTAAATATATAGGAGTAAACGGGCCAGAATATGTTGGCCCCTCTGGATCGTTTTGAAGAGACTTCAGAAAATGTTTGAGAATATTTCTCGTTGTTTTTCGGTTAACTGTTATCTTGACACGCATGTAAACATTTTGATATTTAATATAGGGTTTCTCTTTAGAAATTCACATATTATGGACGTTTTTTGCGTCTGAGATAAATAAATAAATAAAATTAAGTCAAATTTTTAGTGGGGCCCGGCCCCTGTGGCCCCTGTGTACGAGCCGCCACTGAATAATATGCTAAAGCAGTAAAATGAAAAATTTATTGAAATGGAGACGCACCAAAAATAACAAAACAAACTCATAGACAAACATAAGATCTTAAGGCTGTGATAATTATTTTTAGCTTTGTTAAATATCTTCGTACACCGTGCACAACTTTTTTGTTTTTGTATTTAGAAAATTTTCTCCTGGCAAAATATAAAAAATTTAAATTGATCGTAGCAAAGTAATTTTAAGGGAGGTGAAGGGGGGCAAAAGTTTTTCTAAGGGAATAAATTTTTCCGGAGCCCCTCTGCCCTCATTTCAACATCCTTGCTTGTTACTAGCGCAAAATATCTAGAAAATTTAACATCAAAAATAAAATTATCAAAAGTGTTTTCTTGTATGTTTAGGGCTCGCAAAATTATTATTATACAATTTATTTAACTTTGCTGAATTATACAAACTTGGTTTTGCAATTTACACCTAAATAGCTTGCCGGCGAATAGGCGTTTAACTATTTAAACCTATATACTTATTAGAAATACCTTTACTTTAAAATTTTTAGGTATGCAATTGTTTGCCATAATCCTCCAAGAACACATGCCAGTTGACATCCATAAGATAACATTGGCTACAAACGTAGCCTTACAAATTGGGGAAAAATAGATGAATGCATCGTCGCCATCTCAAGCTATTCACCAGCAAAAAAATTTAAGATTAATCTGATTTTTTGGGTTATGAACATATTTCTCGAGGCATAAAATGCACCTGGAAAAATGTCTCTCAAAAGAATGGAATTTATTTTAAGTCCAAAAAAAAAGTTTATTTCAATGTGCTGTACACCAGATTCAATCATACATTTCTCTCTTTAGGGTAAAATTATTTCAAGGCTTTACACCTCTAAATTGATTTTCGGCCGCCGAAAAGATTTCGGATATGCGTTTAAGTTTCTTGCTAAAATCGTGTAAAACCATAATAAGGGCCAAATTGTTTTCTCCCTTTACTTCTTGTCTTTCCTTGTTTTTCCCCCCTTCTTTGGTCAGGCATGTCTATAAGGGCCACGATTTACGAGCCATCTGTGGTCTATACGCTTGCAAAAGTGGACAGAAAAAATATTTTATGAAATCGTCGTCGTTTTTGTTGTTTCAAGGGCATCCACTTCAGGTCAGACACAAACAGGAATAGGGCCGAGGGTTTATCCTTTTACTACCCCAGACTGCTGTAGTGCCTGAATCAGATGCTGGCAATGGTGTTATTAAGCCAGCATCAAGTTTCGTCATCCAAAACCGTCAGACCTCGTGCTCCATGTGGTGCCCGATGTATAGAGCACGCTGTTAGAACATGGTCTGCGGCTTGCTCAGAGGCGCCACACTTTCAATTCGGTGAAGGAGCGAGACCCCATTTGTGCATGGACGAATGAAATTGCCCAACACCAGTCCGAAGGCGGTTGAGCTTAACCCAAGCTGCTCGGGGTAAGTTCATCCCAACAGGCCTGGCACCGGTCCCGGACACAAAAGCACGGAGCCTGGAAACATTTTCACAATAATCCGTTTTCCATTTGTAATTTGTCCATTCAGAGGCGCGAATGCCAAGTCTGGCAAGATTTTGTAAAAGATTCCGCGCAGCTGGCACAAACGGACGTCTGGATTTTAGTCTCACTTGGCGAGTATCTGAGGACCCACTTAAAAGACCATACAAGATATGATCGGGGTCCAGAGATCCACGATGAGCCAAGGAGAGTGTCGCTCCCAGTCGGCGAAGCTCAGCTGGCTGGATGCCTGAAAGTACAGGTAGGTGGTCCGTTTGAGTGGGACGCAGGCATCCAGTAACCATGCGCAAGGCGTCATTTAAGACACTGTCGATGAGGCGAGTGTGAGCACTGCGACACCAGACTGGCGCACAGTACTCAGCTGTTGAGTAGACTAGAGATAAGGTGGCTATGCGTAGTGTTTTAGCAACAGCACCCCATCCCGGGCCCACGAGTCGCTTTAGCAGTGTGACGTACGAGGATTTTTTTGTGCAATGCCACTAAATGGTGATGAAACGTGAGCGATCTGTCCAGTTTTATCCCAAGGTAAGTAGGAGTTGGACAGAACGGCAAAAGTCTACCGTTGTTGTACACCTTTAGCTCACGTTTGGCATCTCGGTTATTTAAGTGAAAGGCTGCCGTCACCGTCTTAGTGTGACTGAGCTTCAACCTCCAAGTCTGGAGATACGCTGAAAGTGTGAATATGTCTTGGCTTAATATCCCCTCCAAGTCCTTCCAGTTTCTAGAAGAGCAGTGCAACAATGCTAAATCATCAGCATAAGCAAACTTTCTGGAAATCATGGAAGGAAGATCGTACGTATAGATGTTAAATAGGAGAGGAGCCAAGACCGATCCCTGAGGAACGCCGTTTTTAAGACGGCGTAGCCTGCTTTGCTTGCTTGCTGTCACCGATGGTAAGGGTGAAACTTCGATTTCGGACAAGCTCCATAATCATTCTGACCATGTGCTTATCCGGAAGTAGTCTCAGCAGCTTGCAGGTAAGGCCACGGTGTTAGACAATGTCATAAGCAGCTGTCAGATCGACAAATACGGCACCGGCCTTCTCTTTAGCCTCAAAAGAATCCTCGATGTTCTGGGTTAGCAGAACAACTTGATCAACAGTTGACTTCCCGCGTCAAAACCCAACCTGCTCTTTAGGGAGCATTGGATCGATTAATGGCTCAACGCGGGCGTAGATAAGCCTCTCGAGGATCTTGTAGGGGACACAGAGCAGAGATATCGGTTGATAACTCTTTGGGTCTCCCACGGGCTTCGTTGACTTTGGGATCGCGATCACAAGCGCTCTTCTCCAGATCTTGGGAATTTTGAGTCGGCGCAAACAGGAAGAAAGGAAGTCACGTAACCAGGACTTCAAAGCAGCTCCAGCATGGAGTATAAGCTCTGAGAAGATGAAATCAGGTCCCGGAGCTTTACCTGGTTTTAAATGTTGGAGGGCAGCAGTAAATTCCCTCTGTGAAAAATTGTCAGAGATATTTACTGCGTCTGGTGTTGTGGCCCTCCGAAGGTCAGACACTTCTAGAGAGACAAATCGAGATGACTTGTGGTTAACAGCCTCGTATTTCCCATTTCTAACCAACTGAGATGCAATAACATCGGCTGAAACGGGACAGTGACGAGGAGAGTGTCGTGACCTACCAGTAAAGTTGTTCAAAATACTCCATGCTTTTCGACTAGAGTGTGAGAAGTCAATGCTCCGAACTGCTTCAGACCATCGATCCCTCCGCTTTCTGTCAAGCTTGGCAAGCAGAGCTGTAGCAGCCAGATTTGAGTCGTCTCCCTGAGGAGACTGCAGGAAGGTTTTATAAAGGGTTCACACTCTGCATCCCAACACGGAATATAATTATTTCGATACCCGTGTGGGATAGTCTTCTTGGCTGCTTTCTTAATGGTGTTACAGAAGTCCTGGTAACCCGAATCCACATCAAGTGAATCAGGCGGCAACAAAGTCTTTGCGAATTTATTCGTTAAAGCAATGTAGTGACTCCATTTGGCCTTGCGGAAGTTCCATCGCTTAACAGGCATGCTTGGCACTGCCATAGCAAACCTTGGTGGTGTAATAAGCGAAGGTCGATGTTGTGACCTGGGGAACTTTTCAAGGACACGTTTATCCGCGGTAAGCGACTGTTTGGACCTACGCTAGCGAAAGCTAGATCTGGATTGGTGCCAGTGTTCCAGGGGCCGGAATAAAAACTGGGAGCGTTCTTGGCATTGGAGGGCAAGACAATTAATACTTGCCCAGCCAGCCAAGCACTTACCGTCCGGACTGTTGTCATCGTAACCCCAGTTAGCATGACGACAGTTAAAATCGCCAGCGTAAAGACAGGGGTGAGGAAACACTGGGAGATCCAGGGTTCGCAATCGCGTTGGCGGTGATTTGTAGACGTTGACTATTTTATAGCCATCAACGTCCACACACAACCACTCAATCTCCGATGTTGGTGGAGATTGGTCCAAAAGCGTGTAGCTCAGTCGCTCGTGGACAAACGTGGCAAGGCCATGCTTCCTGCTTAAAGAAGACCCAGCTAGTTGGTAGTTTGGAAGTACCAACTTCTCTGCATCAGTGCGGTGGATCTCCTGCAGTAGGATGACGAGTGCCTCAGACTGCATAGAGAGGTGATGAAGAACATTCATCTTGCTTGCAGTGAGGCCTTTGATGTTCAGCTGAAGAATAGTGGATCTTCGGAACTTTTTGGAAATGTGACCTGAAAAGGGCAGTTTTATCCTGGTATTACCCTGTCCTGAAAAGGACGTTTGCCGATTAGCAGACCCACCTTGAACATCGAAATGAGTTTATGAAATTATAAAGATTGAACCAAACATAAATCGAAAATTGTATTAACCGCAATACTTTCTTTAAATCTGAAACAGAGCCGAACCGAAATGTTAATAACAACAGTTTATACAAAATTACGGATCCGACTTGACGCCCTGGTTTGTAGTGAAAAGAAACTTTTACTTTCGTTTCATCACCGGCTTATGCATCTGACTGAAAAACTATATCAGTTACACCAACGATGTATCAGTGTATCACCGCCGATGGTGGTAAAAAGCCCTTTTCTACAGATTTCGGAATGACAATTAACTTTCCGGATCTTCTTATGTTAGTGGTCTTCTGTCAATCATAATTTTTGCTGGACCTATGTCCAGGATATTTTTTTCTTGCAATCTTGTTTTTTTTTTTCCATTATGCAAATTTTATGCACTAAATAAACTTGATTTATTGATTAATCGACCAAATTTTATTGACAATTGTCCAAATCATGAGTTTGCAGTATTTTACACAGTTGTCACTTTAATTATTTATCCAACAATTTTCAGCCAAAAATCTCGTGGTGATTAAAAAAAGTATCACTTTCGTTTTTGTCTTATTAAACTAGTGCAGGCTAAAAAAGTAAAAGGTTCGTTATTTTGGTCTGGTTTGATTACAGAGACAAATCTAACCAATGCTTCTATATTGCATATTTTAAAAGACACTGTCTGCCACTTATTTCTTCCGTTTTGAAAAAGGCAGGGTAGCAATTGCATCCCGCTTTTTATCATTTTAATAAAAAACTTTTGAGCAATATCTCGGCATTTCAAAAGCAATTCTTGGTATAATTTTATAATTATCCTTTTGATTCGACTCACGCAAAAGTCCGTTCTGCATCAAGTGTCTTGCACTTTTCCCGATCTGCTTCCAGAGATGCTTACTCATTGTTGTCCGGTTGAAATTTTTTATTTGGTTTTTAATTTTTGCTGAAATTTGTAACTGCTTGCCAAGACCGCCAAGCAGGAAAAGTGTCTTTTCCCAAGGAACAACTTTTTTTAACGAGTGTCCCGATTCTCCGATTTAAAAATTTTATAAGCCCAGATAAAATGTGAGAAAAAGTTAACTCCTTTTACAGTGCATTGACCAAAAAAACATTGAAATAGGACAAAAATATTTCTTTTCAAATTTTTCTAAAGAATAGTATAATAAAGACACTTGTCAAATTACCTACCGTACTTCCTTACTTACTCAAGGATCGACTAAATTAATATTACATTTTTATACTGACAATATTCTCGAAAAATTTTTCTCGCTTTACTCTGAAGTCTGAACCACATATTTTTCTCTTTAATAATCAAGGTATTGCACATAAAAATAATAATTAAAATAACAGAAAATAAACACAATGCTTCAAAATTATGCATTGTACATGTACAAACTTGTTAAATAGTTACAATACATCCAAGATTTAATAAAATAATAATAGCCAATTACGTCGTCAAATTTATCGCACCTTTTCAGTAAAAATAATAGCGCTTAATAGACATTTGTTTTTCAAAATATCTAATCTCCCGTAGAAAATTTTTTTGAGGGCATTCAATAAAGCTCAATAACCATTGTAGAAGAAACATTTTTTACAAACAAGTCCCGGATCACACGAAAATCAGGACAGCAAGTTTTTTTTTAAATCAAAAGAACGAGACTTGAAAAAAATAAACCACATGTAATATTATTCTTAGATTAAATCAATGTATTAATTGTATCATCCTAATGAATTCACGTTTGTAATTGTTAGTTTTACTCGACAAATCGCAATACAACCTGCTTAAACCAGAAGCAGAAGCAAACCAGAAGTTTAAGGCGAGCTAAGATTGTAACTCATGGCTGCTGCCGAATCGAAGTCAAGGTTTTTGAATTACTATTTGGAACTTGGTAGCAGGCATGGTGCTGACTTCAGCTGTTACAATACTTTTAATTCCGAAATTATCCAGAGCTCCTCGGACAAAACCGCAAGACAACGCCAAAAACTAAAATAACAAATTTATATCTTGGATAGCAACCAATTTTTTTGATGGCCATGTAATTTGTAGTTAATTCATCAAAAAAGTTCTTGGTATTTGCCAAAGTAGTTTGGAAGAATCAATTTCGCTTTAATATTACAAAACTCATCTAAATTACTCGCAAATTCAAAATTACTGCAATATATGCAAACAACAAAAAAATGAAAATTTTAAAAGGGTTGAAGTTAGCAATGTTAGCATTTTTAAAATGTTAAAATTTAAAAAATAAATTATTATTTTTCAAATGTATCTACATAATCAGGTGTATTTCAATTCTGTAAAAATCTTATCATTTGTCAAATAAGACAACTAAAACTAACCTCACTATGACAGTAAATAAGCAGAAAATTTTAGTTAACTTACTTTTGGTGCTTTTTCTAAATATTGCTTGGTAGCAGAAATATGAGTTAGCAATTTGAAACTATTATCTTGAAGGACAAACACTCCCTGAAATAAAAAAAAAATGTAACAAATGAAATACAAAAAACAGCTATTATCAAAAAATTGAAAATTAAAACCAAAAATTATCAAATATATTGTTATAGTAGAATTAATTATTTGAAAATTGATTTTTAAAATATATAAACATGTTATAGTCTTTTTAAAAGTTTTCAGTCTCATTTCCGCGATTTTCTTTAATATTTAGACATTGGTGTTTAAATTAATTTAAGACATGTTATCTAAATTAATATTATTAATTACAATTTTCCGACTTTAAGTTATCTATATATTTTTGCAACATGTAAGCCTACTTGATGGTTGGTTCTCAAGTTATCAACTTGTTTTTGAAATAATGCATTCCAAAAATCTCTGCATATAAACTTCATAATATCTAATTCTTCTTTAAATCTAGGTGAGTCTTTAGTAAGTTGTTCTCCTAAACTATGCCCAATCCTGTAGCCAATTGATTCCAACAATGAAACACACTTGTCCTGAAAATTATAAGTTTTATATTTTCAATACAAGATTTTTATTTAATTAATAAAAAGAACTTATTAACCTAATAACTAAAAATTTGAAAGTTGACCCTATACAAATTAACATTTATACCAGTCATCCATTTTTTACCCAAAGTAAGGTACACAACATGTTTTCCTGCTGGCAGGGGATAGCTGTTTTTTTGCTGCCATGTTTCCACTGTTGCCTTTTCTTCAGCAGTTCTCATTGTAACCAAGAATGTGGGTTCATCAAAATTTTGAAGTGAGTCTGAGTTCATCCAGGTTAAAACAATGAGTCCAAGTCCAAGCCAGAGTTCGTATTCCTGTCTAAAACTAACAAGTATTCCTTTGACTTCTATCAAAGAAGCCAGCCAAGAACTGGCATAAGTTGCAAAAAAATCTAACTGGCAATATTTTTGTTCTGCACAGGCACTGAACACCAGGTGAGCCAGAAGCAGTTACACTTTTTAAGCAGCCATGTTTACATTTTACATTTTAATGTTCACACTTTTTACAGAATCTGCAGAAACGTGGTTTGTTTCACATATACTGTATTTCATTCTACTCATCCAAGCTCCCTTTCATTCCTCAGCATTTTTTTATGTACCCATTTCATGCTTTTCTGCATTTAATAATATTAACTTCATTACCCTTTCAACAGATTGCACACAGATACTTGGTGGCCAATTTCTGCTTTACTCTCTCTCCAGTTCAAAAGGCTTGGCTTTTACCTGCATTGACTTTTTACCCTTTTTCTTCAAAAGCTTTCTTCTATCTCAAATATTTCCCCTATCTTCTCTCAGATGTCTCAGGGAGCATCAAGTTATCTGCATAAAGAAATTCTTTTAAAAGTCAACCTCTTACATCCTTAGTTATCTCATCTATTACAACCGAAAACAGAGAGGGACTTAAATCCATGCTGTACAATGTACACCAACATTCACACCAAACCATTCTGATCTCACCACTTCCACTCTCACTAATGTACTTGAGTTCTTATACATTTTAATTATGGCTGAAAAATCGCTTTCCACCACACCTTTCTGTTAAAGTGCCCACCAGATCACTTTTCCAGGAACTCAATCAAATGCTTTTTTCCAAGTCTATAAATACCATAAAAAGTTGCCCCCCTGCCACCTTGTACTGGTCTATCATCTGTTTTACCAAAAATATTGCATCTATTGTACCTTTTCCTGGCATATATCTCATTTGCATTTCATCAATCTCAACTTGCTTCCTCAGCCACTTTTCAAAAATTCTTTCTAAAAATTTCATCCTGTGTTCCAACAGTTTCACACTTCTGTAGCTACCACAACACTTAGCATATCTCTTTTCTTTATAAAAAGGTAAAATTTCACTCATTCTCCAGCTTTGTGACATTTCTTTTTCATCTAACAAACTATTTGCCATGTCCTTTAATCTTTTCACACTTTATTCTCCACTTGAACCTCCTACCTTTCCTGCTTTCATAACGCAAAATGCTTTCCTAGCGACATTTTGGCAATAGCCATCATTTTTGTCTGCACTAAGTTTTCCATTCCACTCATTTGTTTTATTACGTACCCGTAATTCTCACTTATACTCCTTCCATACTAGCATCTTATCTTCCAAAGCTATCTTCAAATTGCCACTCTTTTAACAAATTTGTTATCTGTTATTAGAAATTTGAGGATATGTTCAATAGGGTGGAGTAAAAAAAACTTTTGGAAAATGTATTAAAACTCACTTAAAAACTATTTTAACTTGTAGCTCATATTAGTAACCATGCTACACCCCAAAATTGTAGTGATGCCATCCCAAATTCAGAAATTTTTTATAACTTCAAAACTACTATGGCTGGAATCTTGATTTTGGTGTCAAATAATGCAAAAGACATACCAGTAAGTTTCTATCTGACTTAAGAAAATTTTTTTTCCCTATTTGCAACAGAAAACAACTTATACTAAAAAAACTGATTTTTTACTTGAAAATGAACAGTATTTCTAATGTAATGCAATCTTAAAAGATTTTCAGATTATTTAATTACATTAATAAGAATGTCAAAAACAGTGGTGTAAGATATTTTTATGCAGTAGAAGCAGCACAATATGAAGCATTTGAGAATAAAACATTAAAAAACAAGTCTCAAAATTAGTACAAAAATTGATGTTTAGAGTCAAACTTTTTCATTATATGATGGAATAAATAGGCCTATTCAGAAAATGTTATAAAACTTTCCTTAAAACAATTTTCAACTTTTAGCTCACATTAATGGCCATGGTGCTCCCCCCAAAAAAAAATTATAGCAATGCTCCTCCACATTCAAAAATTTTTCCTAACTTCAAACTACTAGAGGTAGAATGTTGATTTTGGTGTCAAATGATGCAGAAGACATAAGTTTCTTTCTGACTGATTGAGTCTTTTTTCCATCTGCAACATAAAAAATCTCAAAAACTGTTTTATTAAATAAATAGCCAGGCTTCTGGTATCCACAGCTTCAAAAGCTTTATTTTTGCAATGTATTTGCCTATGCCAGCTGTACATTTGTAATGAAAAAGCTGATTCAAATCTAAATTTAATTAAACGATAAAGCTGGACATTATGTTTTTCAAATTGCTTTGATTTCGTAGTGTTAAAACCAATACTGCATTATAATTGATTATAAAACAAATCTAAAAAAACAGTTTAGCAAAAACAGTAAGCTCTGTGACCTCATGGCAAAGCTGTATTTACTGTGAAAAAGCGTTTTTGTAATTGCAAGAGCAGATTTAAGAGAAAAGTAGTTATAGTAGGTGAACCACAGCCATTTATTTGTCCCATGTAACATGCAATAATGGCCAAGGAAAAACAATTGCCAAACCTGTTTTTCAATACATGAAGATTAAGTCATTGGAATCAAAAGTTAATCTTGTTGGAGTTGATGGTGCTGCTGTCTTGAAGGGCCCATGGTTTTATAACAAACCAAGAGGAACCTCTTGAAAAACCTTTGCAGTGGTCTATCTGTTTGCTCCATTTAAATGTATTGCCTTTGCGGCATACATTTACTGTTGTCAATGGCCTGACAATATCAGTAGATGCCCTTTCTTAGCTGGGTATGCGATAATTTGGTGGAAAAATAAATGATTTTAATTTTGCTTCACTACCATTGAAGCAACAACAACAAAAACATTCTTGCCACAATCAAAATATTGAATGCCAAGTAAAACTTGCCACAGAAGCATCCAAATCTGTTATTGGATAGACCATTCATGATAGTGTAATACAACAAAGAATTTAATCCGATCAGATGATGAAAAAGTTTGACTCTAAACATCAATTTTTGTACTAATTTTGAGACTTATTTTTTAATGTTTTATTCTCAAATGCTTCATATCGTGCTGCTTTTACTGTATAAAGATATCAGTATTTTTATAGATAAGGTCCAGCACAATTTTAAGCTTCAAACCTTGACTTTCTATTTGTAATTTTGCCTGCTGAATAACATAGTGATACTTAAATTGGTTGCAAATTAATCATTTTTGAGGTATTTGATGTTTTATGCATACCCCCTCCCCCACCTCATTTCTGCACATGTGCATAATCAAGTTACTCATTTTGCGCTTGCCTGGGACTGGGGAGGAAAAAAAAGATCTTGCAAGAGTTAATAGTAACTGCAGAGGCATCCGGATTAGTTTTATAAACAAAAATTGCAGTATTTTTATAGATAAGGTCCCCCTCTGAAACACTCTTAAAAAATGATTTGTGATGCTTCTAAGTGCCAAAATTGTTCTCAGCACACAAAACAACAGTAAATTAGTCTTGAAAAATGGCCTAAAGTAGTGCTAGCACTACTTATCTATAAATTTACTACCTTATCTATAAATTTACCAAGATATCTTACACCACTGTTTTTGACATTCCTATTAATATAATTAAATAATCTGAAAATCTTTTAAGATTGCATTACACTAGAAATATTGTTTTTTTTAAGTAAAAAATCAGTTTTTTAGTATAAGTTGTTTTCTGTTGCAGATAGAATAAAATTTTCTTAAGTCAGATAGAAACTTACTGGTATATTTTCTGTATTATTTGACACCAAAATCAAGATTCCAGCCATAGTAGTTTTGAAGTTATAAAAAATTTCTGAATTTGGGATGGCATCGCTACAATTTTGGGGTGTAGCATGGTTACCAATGTGAGCTACAAGTTTTTAAAGTGAGTTTTATAACATTTTCCAAGTGTCCAGACCCCAGAAAATTTAATTTTAGAAAAATTTTTTTCACTCCACCCCAATGTTCAAGCAATGCTTAACAATAAATATGCTTATTTGTATGCAAGACTCAAACTATTACATATTGCCAATAACAAGAGGTAACTTTAAAAAATAGTAAGTAGTATTAAAAAAGACAAATTTGCAAATTATACATAATGAGAGCTGTAAATTCATGCAGAGCATACTTTATTTAGTTTAAACCACAGTTTTTATGAAACAAAAATTGCTTAAAATGCTAATATACTATCTTTTATCTTGGTAGCCTATCTTTGAAAACACGTCAGAGATGACACTTGGCAGCTGTTATAAGTTTCTATTTTGTCTTGTGGAGTCAGGAGAATAACCACTGATATGACATGCTTATAATATGAAGCATAAATTTATTATTTTTAAGTTTTTACACAAAATGAAACAGAAATAACTTGATATAGAAATAATAATAGCTACAAAATTCATATATTTACAAAAAAAAAAAAAAAATAAATAACATACTTTTTCTTCATTTGCAGAAGATATATAAGAAATCAATTCACTGTGTAACAGCTCAAACAAAACAGCAGGTCCATCATCGGCCATACCTTTAAAATTTTTTAGTAATAAACAACACAATTAAAACACTATTTGATTTAAAAAAAAATTTTTGAAGTTAATGGGATGTATTAAAAAATTCTTAACTTAATTCAAATATCTATGGAAAATATGTACTTATTGACACTCTCGTTTTTACTTTTCTCTCGTATCGCGACCTTTCTCTGTCTGATCGCGTTTGTTAGTTTGATTTGTTTGTGAAAAGAGAGTTATAGTTTCGTGTTATATTTCTAAGCTAAAGCAAAGCTGATGACTGTACTACGATGATTTTCTGTTCTTTTATTTTTCTAAAACAAGCGAAAAGAAATTCGCGGCAAACAATTTTATTGCAAAGGATAAACTTTGCATAAATGCTATAAAAGATTTTCAAATGGGTCATCTCCAAACTTTTGCTTTCACAAAAATTCAATTGAATAAGTCGACAAACCGTGCGATTAGTTCCACATTCTGTTTCTTTCTTTGTTTTTTGTTTGGGCTGGATTACATCCACTCAAAATGATTCGTGGTTGCGTAAGTATAACCGGGTCTACGAAATGGAGTTGATGTTTAACTGTTAAACGTTGATATCCCATGTTACAGACTGTATTAAAAGCTCTCCATAAATCTGAAATCACAGTTGTTCCAAGGAGAACATACTATTGCAAGATCGGCAACGAAGTAGCTGCGTCTCGGTTTTCTACGGAAATCTAGACCCAGCAACCTTTTTGAATCTGTTAAAATCTACGGTAGGACACGTAATATTTTCCGGGTAGCAGAAAGAATTCTGTGTGAGATTCTAAATCATAGACCGATTATTTGTCTCTAAACCATGGTGTTCTCCAAAAAAAAAATTATCTATTCCAATCAGTCGCAAATTTTATACTTTTCGTCCTAAAATTGTGGTGTTCTCTAAAAAAAAAGGTCATCACCTCAAAGCATTGCCGGATTTTGCAATTTTTGTCTTAATTTAGTAGTGATCTCTAAAAAAAAAAGTCATCACCTCATATTAGTCTCCTAATTTTTACTTTACATACTAAAACCAAGGTGTTCTCTAAAAAAAGTCTTCGTCTCGGATCGGCCTCAAATTTCTCTAATTTCATCCCAAACCAGTACCATTTTTTATTAAATTTAAAAATTCGTAAAAAGTAAAAATTAAATTAAAAATTCGAAAAAGTTCATCATGCAATCCCTACAAATTAGGTCATGTAACGGCATGACTTGCATGTCCTGACTGCACGCCACTGGAAAGCGGTTTTAAATTTCACTCGTATCTCAATAAAACTAAAGTAAAAAATTTCAACCAAACAGCACTATCTTGGCATTTTCGTAAGCAGGTCGGGGTAATTGTTTGCCTTATGCATTAGCGCCTCCATCGCTTTCCTGCGCGTCAGGAAAATAAATATAGAGATAAAATATAATGATAACCACAACATAAAGGCAACAGTAGGATTTTAACTGATACTGGTTTGATCTGTTAATAAAGCGTGTTCAGAATTGAACACTTTCGATCCCTACTTCAAAGAAAAAAAAGCAAGATTTGTTGCTGTATCTAAAATTTAAAGATTTCCTAATACTTGAAGTAAAAGATTTTGCTTCCCAAAGCTTTTCATCTGACACTCTTCAGGGGAAATCGTCAGAATGAAGTAGAATTGAAACCGAACTAATTTATAAAGGAAGAAAGTAGAGTTCTCATTGGCTGAAAGAGTCAACCAATGAGAGAAAGGTTAAGAAATTTTGAGAGAGTATACGAATTCTTTTTGCTTACATAGAAAAGGATTGAGAGATTTAATGAAAGTCGCTTCAAGAGCAGAAAGGTGAAAGGAAGAGCGACCTCGAGCGAGAATAGAAAATTTTTCGTTGCTGTAATGGAGGGCACATTGGGCGTTGTCAAGAAGATGTTGACCAATAGCGGATTCGTGAAATTGTTGTGGGCGTATGTTGTTTTTGCAAGAGCGGGAAAGACTTTGGTTTCCAAAGTCTTTCCCGCTCTTGCAAAAACAACATACGCCCACAACAATTTCACGAATCCGCTATTGGTCAACATCTTCTTGACAACGCCCAATGTGCCCTCCATTACAGCAACGAAAAATTTTCTATTCTCGCTCGAGGTCGCTCTTCCTTTCACCTTTCTGCTCTTGAAGCGACTTTCATTAAATCTCTCAATCCTTTTCTATGTAAGCAAAAAGAATTCGTATACTCTCTCAAAATTTCTTAACCTTTCTCTCATTGGTTGACTCTTTCAGCCAATGAGAACTCTACTTTCTTCCTTTATAAATTAGTTCGGTTTCAATTCTACTTCATTCTGACGATTTCCCCTGAAGAGTGTCAGATGAAAAGCTTTGGGAAGCAAAATCTTTTACTTCAAGCAATCTTCAAATTCTGTACCACCAAATGTTTATTTCCTAATACTTTGATTCTTTAACAGTGGTCCCCAAACTATGGCCAACGAAGACTTTTACCGGCTCGCGGAGCTTTTTTAAAAAATATATGCACTCACTCTGAGCCACAGTTGGATAGAATTATGTCGGGAATTTTAGAATCAGAGATCGAATCGAAGTGAAAAGCTTTTTTTTTTTATTTAGAGATCACTATGATTTATAGGAGAAAAATAGTGAAATCAGAGATCGAATCGAAGTGAAAACTTTTTTTTTTTGAAGATCACTATGATTTTGGGAAAAAAATAATGAAATCTGGATCGAATCGAAGTGAAGACCTTTGTTTTTTTTAGTCTCTAGCTTTGGCCCGAGGAGGTTTAAAAAATCTCTACACGGCCCCCTGCTCGAAAAGTTTGGGGACCACTGCTTTAAAATATGATTCAAAATTACTTTTTATCCGGTAGTAGGTAAATTTACAAATTCTGACTGATACCCGGAACCGGTTTCGGGTCCTGTAGAACTGCTACTCAGGTCAGAGGTTGAATATAGTTTTTTTTTTATAGCAATAGTTGTAAAATGTAATTGTTATAACATGGAAAATGTAAGAAGTTGGGTGTAAAAAAGTTGTTTAGTTTGTTTCTAGTTTTACTTTAATGGTCTATATCTATACAATTTAATTTACAACAAAACAATTAAATTTTTCTTATATTATACTTTATTGATAAATTTTGGTTGAAATTGTTAAAAATTAATTTACAGGTTGATAGCATGATGCTTTATTTCTATGCTCAATTAACATTACTTTGGTGTTCTGTTTATGATTGTTTACTACTTGTTTTGTGCATATTGTATGAGTGTGTGTGGGTGTTCAGGGTCAGCGACCATGCATTTTTAAATAATCATTCTTATAACCTTTAATTGACGCATGTTTCAACGTATATCGTTTTGTCGCTGATTCCTTTTTTTTCGACCATATGTGCACATTTTAATATGATTTTCTGCTGTGTAACGGACGAAAAAATAAAACCTTGATTGATTGATTGATTGATTGATTATACTCTTATTGTTTTCACTTGTAGTAAATTTGTTGGAAATCAAAAACACTGCACAAATTAGAAAAGAGAGCTACAGCAGTGCAGTGGCATTCAGTTGGCTCACACAGGTTCCCACAAATCTATGCTGGTGATTATATTTTGTTTTTCAAAAAGGAAGCTGGTCTGTAAAAAAAGTTACTTGGTTGTTTTTGGTTTTACTTCAGATGTTACTAATGCTTTTTGCAATGCAAATGCTCTTTTTTTACATTGTTACAAAAAGTAATAATGTTATCACTGTTTTTGTTTTAAAAAAATTGAGTTTTACAAGTTTTGGTACTCAAGCAATTGATTTTAATCTTTTTTTGTGGGTGGTATCTTGTTGTGCTTTGATCAAATTTTGGTGCTCTTCAAGAAAAAACTTTAACTAGAAAAGATTTCCAAGTCAGTTTTACTGAAATATAAATTCTCTTGGTTACTTTTTGAAGGGGCCTTAAATTGTTGGGTCATATAACATTTTTGCTCACATGCTATGTAAATATTTATAAGATATGTAAAAGAAAGTGTAATGGCAAGAAGGTTACATGATCCAAATTTTCACATATATATATTTAGCTTATAATGACCAAATAATGGACGCAAATAAAATTTAAATAATTTACATAAAACTCAATGTGTTTATGACTATTGAAAGGGTTGAATGTATGCATTAAGAGTGAAATCTAAGTTCAGCAGTATTTATAACACATTAACATTAATATACATTAGCATTATTTATAGCTGTTTTGTTGTTGCTTTTCTTTAACAACAATGTTAATTTAAGTTTGCATGAGATTATAAATATCATCTTTTGGGCTCAGATGTTTTCTTGGCTTGGATTTGATGTTTATAAAAGTTGAGAAACCATTTTTGCATTGGTAGCTTATAGCAAAAGAATCAAGAAATTTTTATGCACTAAAATACTTTTTGTTAATTGAGGAAACTTTACTATAACATTTAAATGTCAACTGAACTGGAATCTTAATTTCCTTAGCAATAGATTATTTTTAATCTTTGTATTAGTTTGTTTTGTGAAAAGTTATATCAATTTTATTTTATTGACCATGTCTTGTAAAAGTAATATATATAATTACATTTAAAAATTTATTGATTTCTTTTATGATTGATCTGTTTCTAAAAAGTTTATAAATAAAATATATTTCAACCTATAACATAAGTTATCTAGATTACTTAAACTTTTTAAAAAATAATTATAGTCAAAAATTTAATTAAGTATTAAATTTGGATTGGTTGATAAGCATTGAATTATTTTCCTAATTGTTCTTAGTTGTTTATGGGATAAAGAACTTTTAAAGAGTTGTTACAATTGTGATGCATTAGAAATGGCTAAATAGATACATACAAATAAAACACATTTAAAGAAAGACTGAAATAATTTGAGTTAAAAACGATATCTGCTTTTTGAAAACCATGACATCCAAAAAAGCTTTTTTATGGATATTGATTAAAGACCAATTGAAAACCAAAAACCAGCTTACAAAATTATCTCATGTGCAGCAAAATACTATAATGCACAGTTTGAAATAGTTAAATAATTTGTTAGCTTTTTATAATAAAATGACTCTAAATTCAAGTGTAGATTTATATGACACATTTTTTTGCCATAAATATATCTTTTTAACAGTAAAGAAACCCTAACAAGAATGACATATTTTAGACATGACCAAATGAATTGTTTGAAAATTTTAGTAAACAACAGCATATTTTAAGTTTGGTTTTTATGGAGCAAAAAATATACAATTTTTGTCATCAAAATTTAGCAAGGTATACTTTTTGTTTTAACTATTATTCAATTCAATTCAATTCAATTTTATTTGCAATCAAGGTATTATGTTTTAAAGTTCTTATTGAAAAAGTGGTTGTAAAATAGGAAACAGCAGCTAAACGATATACGTTGTTATACTATTCAGATTAAAATAAATAATATTTTTTATCTTTTTGTATATAAAATATTATTTTCATTTTTTTTCTAGATTAATTTTAAAACCTTTAGTTTTCAGTTTTAGTTTTAAATATTAAGGTGAATTTTTGTAGTATGATTGTTATTTAACATTGTACATTTTTGTTTATCATAAATAGAAATATAAAATATATTCTTACATAAAATGTAACTTGTAAAATGATAAGGTTTGATGTGCTTCAACTTTTAAATAAACAGAAATGTTTTTGGTCATATCCTTTTATAAAACATTCACAATCTTATTGTTCAAACAGCTGCTTTTCATCAGAAAATATTAGATCAGCTTTCATTAATTATTTTCAGAATCATGATCACAAATTTGTTGCTTCTTCTAAAGTTTATTCACCTTCAGATAATTCTTTATTATTTATCAATGCTGGTATGAATCAATTCAAGCCTATTTTTTTAGAAACAGATAATTATCAAAACATCTTTCCTTTTAAAAAAGCTGTAAATAGTCAAAAATGCATTCGAGTAGGTGGCAAACATAATGACTTGGATGTAGTTGGTAAAGACCTGAGTCATCATACATTTTTTGAAATGCTTGGTTCTTGGTCATTTGGTGATTACTTTAAAAAAGACGCTTGCTTTCATGCCTGGGAGGTTTTGACTAAAGTTTATAAATTACCTGTTGAAAATCTTTATGTTACATATTTTGGTGGTTGCACAAAGCTTGGGCTTGAACCTGATCTTGAGACCAGAGATATATGGGAAGCTGTTGGTGTATCTAAAGATAGAATTTTTCCTTTTGATGCAAAACATAATTTTTGGGAAATGGGAGAGCTGGGTCCTTGTGGCCCATGTACAGAAATACATTATGATCAAATTGGAAATCGATATGTTCCACAGGAAATCAATGTAGATGGTTCAAATGTGATTGAAATTTGGAATTTAGTCTTTATGCAATATAACAAAACTGGACCAAATGAACTGCAGCCTTTAAAAAAATTTCATGTTGACACTGGAATGGGTTTAGAAAGAATTACTGCTGTTTTGCAAGGTAAATTTTCCAATTATGACACTGATCTTTTTCAACCAATCATTAAAAAAATTGAAGAATTGGGAAATTGTCCTAAATATCAGGGAAAAATTGGAGACGATGACATAGATGGTATTGATGCTGCTTATCGTATTATCAGTGATCATGTGCGTATGATAACAGTGGCAATTGGAGATGGAATTCATCCTGGTCCAAGAAATAGAGATTTAATTTTAAAACGTTTATTACATAGAGCTCTTAAAGCAGGTAGTGAAGTGTTACATTTACATCCAATGTTTATGGAAAAATTAGTGTTGGTTGTCATTGAAAAGCTAAAAGGAGCTTATCCATGTCTTCTCAATCAACAGTCAAATATTATTGATGCTGTTAATAATGCAGAATCTGCATATTACAACTTGCTTCATAAAGGAGACAGTATTGTTAAAAAAACTGTTGAAAAGATGTCACCATCTGATCAAATGTTTCCTATAAATGTAGCTTTGCATTTACTTTTTCATTTGGGATACCCCAAAGATCGTTTAAGTCATTGTCTGTCACAATTCAACAAAGTGTTTGATCAAAAAGAAACTGATCGATTTTTAAAGGAAAAACATTCAAGACCACCTCAGCAAATGATTGATAAAATAAATACAAAAAAACAGTTTGAAATGTCATTGTTGCAAAATCTTATAGCACTAAAATTTGAAAAAACTAAAATTTTTCGAAATTTGTGTCTATGTAGAAAAGAGAATGGAATTATAACTTTTTCACCTATTCAAGTTAAGCTTCTAGGTATTTTCAATCAAAATGGTGACCTTATTATGTCCAATTCTGCTTGTGATTCTGCATATCTTTTATTTGACAAAACTTGTTTTTTTCATCCACATAATAAAGCTTTAACTTCTGTGGGAAAATTAAAAATCTCAAATGATAATGTTTATGTGATTGATGAAGTTTTAAGTATTAAAGATTGGGTGTTGCATCGAGTTACATGGTCAAAAGAACTAATTTCTGAATTTGAGTTAAAAAAATGCTTTACATTGTATCCAATATCAGATCAATGGCTTCCTTACTTGAGGGCTTTTAAAGCTGGTTTATTAATAAATAGCTTAAATACTAATCTAATCAATGGAAAAAAAATTCAAAAAATTGGTGGCTTGGAACAGGATAAACTACGGATTGAAATATCTGGTGTAATTAATGATGATGGTGTCTTGAAGTTGGAAAGTAGTATAAATCAACTATTTCAAAAAACTTCCAGTGATTATGATTTTCATAGTTTGCAACATGCTTCTGATAGTGAGATTGGTTTGTTGCCCCAAGATCTAAAACCTTTCTTAATTGTTAAGCATAGAACTGAAGCAAAGAGCCGAACACATCTTCATTGTGTAACAGGATCTCGTGCTGAAACATCATTCCAAGTTTTAAATAAATTGCACTCTGAAGTTTCTAATCTTGTTAGAGAATATGAAAGTGATTCAAACAAAAATCTCAATGCAATTGAAAGTTTACAAAGCCAAGTTGGAAATATGATTGCTGTTGTAAACAAATCTGAAATTAGTTTTGTAGCAAAAGCACAGCTCAAAAAAACACTTAAATTTTTATCAAGTAAATTAAATAAAATGAAGCATAAAAGGAAAACTGCCCCAATCTAATTCAACTATATTTTATTTTAAATATTGTATTTAAGTTTTAAATTTCAGAGTTATGCTTAGAGTATCTTAGTAAAATGTATTACATTTTGAAAAAACTAAATGAAAAGATGTTGTTCTAGTTATGTATATGTGTTAGACTAGATCTGCCAAGTATAGAATGTGGTGCAAATCTGCACACCCAGTAAATTTTTATCTTCATTTTGCATACTTGGCAATTTTTCACATAAAACACTTTTTAAAAATTGCTTTCATATAATGAAATTATTTCTCCTTTTTATGACTTGTATTTTTGCTATGCTGTCATTTTAGTTTACCCATATTTTAATAATGCTCCTAGTGTACATGTAAATGATTGTGATGTCACAAGTTTTGTAATATATTTGATAATTATTGCATTGTATTTTTGTGATATCACAGACTTTGCAGCCCAGTACAAACTAAAAACTTGTTGTCTTGAGATTAGACTAAATTTTAACAAAAATATTTGAAATACCTTGTTGGCTATTTGAAGCAACTATTTGTTTACTCTATTTTTGAATGATTAGATATTTTATTTGTCTATTTATTGCAAAACTAGACAATAGACATTTTTAAAAAAAGTTTGTTTAAATGTATTTTTAACATGGCTTAGTCGATGTAATGTATGTATTAAAGTATCATTAAATAATATCAAAGAGTAATTTGGTTAAAAACATTGGCATTGTTTATTAAACAATATAAGTCTTGAATTAAACAATGTAGTAAATTGTGAACTAAAATCAAAAAAATGTTTTATTATGATTGTTTTATATTTATACACTGTTACTGTAGATCAGTGCTCAGCAACCTTTTTGTGCCCATGGCACACTTAAAAACATTTTCAAAATTTGCAGTACATTTACAGCAGAATGAAGATCTTTTGAATGCATGGATCTAATCTGGAAAGCTACCAATGAACAAAAAACAATCTTTACTTTATTTGTAGAGTTTAGAATTGAAATTTTTAGGCTTTTATCCAGTAAATAAACCTTCAGTCTAAGAAAAGTATTTTATTTTTTGGTCACAGAAGTGTTTTTTTCAGTTTAAATAGTGTGTTTGCATTGCCGTTTTTCTGTGGAACACCTGTGTTTGTTTCAGAGCTGGAAAAACCCGTTTTTTAAAAACAACCCACCTGGTTTTTTTATACATCAAAAGGGAATCACTTACAGGAGCATTGAAATGATCACTTGAATGTTGGCAAGCTATTGTAACCTCCTCACAATTTTTTTTAAGAACAAAATAAAGCTATGACTAAAACATGTTGTTTTTGACAGAACTAAGTTTTGCAGTTGCCTTAATGTGAAAGATATATTACATGGGGTCTATTAACCTTGCATGTTGCACAATGTGTCAATTTTATATTTAACATATTTTACATATATATAATTAATAAATATTGCAGTTCCTGACATCTTTGTTTCATGCCAAATCTACTGTATTAAAAAAATAAACAATAAAATTCACCAGCAAGTGGGTTTTTTGGGTTTTTAATTGCCAGCCCCAGTTTGTCCTGTGGCATACTGGTTGCAGAGCACTGCTATAGATGGAGATACTATTAAATCATGTAATATGAATTTATTTAAGATCTGTTTTGGGTTAAAGGACAAATGCTATATTATTTATTAGATTACCAGTAAATTAATTTCAATAAAGATATTTCCTTATTGCTATTTTATCTGTTGTAGATACATTTGTTACCTATTTATGTCTTTATATATTGATGTATGTTTCAAGTCTATAATCCCCAGTAAGTTCATGGAACTTATTCTGTTCTAAATAGTTTTTGACTTATGGGGTAAGTTTGTGTGTGTGTGTGTGTGTTTTGTTTGTCAGTAATTTGTTTATTGAAAATTATTTAATGATATCATTAATTTCTGTTTTTGTTATGAAAAGAAGAATCAATACTTTATTTAAACAAGATTATTCTTAGATATTAAAATTTTTTCATTTATAGAAAATTACTAGGCAGTCCTTGAGAGTTTATACTTAAACAAAACACTGTGATGAGTGTCAGGCTGCATTGATGAAATAAATGTATGAGCTATTTATTTTTGGGTTTTTTGAAGAAGTGTTTTTTGAGGCACTTTATCATAAAAAAAAATTTGAAAAAAAAAGACTTTCAATATTATAACTTTTTCTGTTCAAATAAAATCCCTTGATTACCTCCAAGATGAGACAAAACAAAAAACAGTTTATAGTGCTTTGATTGAATCAATGAATAAAAAAATTCAACAATTTTTAGTTAAATCAGTTTTTAATTAACCACAACTGTCTGTTTCTTCCAATAGATGAAACTTATTTCTAGAAAAACAAAAATGATCATTAGTGGTGACAGCATTATGTGTTAAGTTAATCAAGCAAGCAAAGAATGCAATTTCTATGATGTCATACAAGAAAAAAATCATCTTAATGTACAGGGTGTGCAAAAAGTTTCCGGACTACTTTTTATTGATTTAATAAATAAATAAAAAAATAATCTTTTTTTTTATTAAATCATGAAATTAATGTTCTAGACAATTGTTTGTATTTTATGCATTAAAATTCACAAATTTTTAAAAATTAATCATTAAAATGGAGAAAAGAAATGCAGTCATTGAATTACACCTCGTGGGAATATCAGCCCCTCTTATTACTGTATAAGACAACTTAAAGTTGCTAAATCGGCGGTCTATGATGCAATTAAAAGATACAAAGAACTGGGAAATAACACAAGACCATCCCAGAACTGGTCAACCAAGAACGGCACGTACTTCAAAGAAAATTAAAGCCGTATGGGAGAGGATCAGAAGAAACCCATGAAGAACAATAAAGGGGATGGCAGAAAGCCTAGGAATATCTCCATATTCTATGCTTTCCCTAGTCAAAAAAGACCCTATACATATCTTGGAAATTCTGTCTTTGGCACTGATCAAAATGAAATCGAAATGAAAAAACAAAGTGTTTACCTTTCAACATGATGGTGCACCATGATGGTGCAGCATAGTACACCTCCAAAAAAACTTAATCATGGTGCAGATAAAACTTTCCCTCATTTTGGGACAAAGAAATGTGGCCTCCTTCCTCTCCTGACCTAAACCCACTCGACTTTATCATCTGGTCAATGCTCAAAAAAGATGCATGCTGCTCAGAAAAACTTTCTGTCAACCACTTGAAGAAATCCTTACAAAAGGCATGGGCTGATATTCCCCAGAAAAAGATATGTGCTGTGGTAGAGGCGTTCAGATCAAGACTGGAGAAAATAATTGATGCAAATGGTGGCCAAATCGAGTAAAAATAGATTCCCTGATTAAACTTATATCTTATCTTTGCTCACACAAAAAATCATTCAAAAAGTGCATTTAATATCATATATATTTTATTTTAAACTTGTCTGGGAACTTTTTGCACACCCTGTAAATGCAAGGACAAAGGATGTGCTCTTCAACAAATTGTAAATAGCCTTTTTACACCCTTGTAACTTTTTTAATATGCCTTTGTTAAAGTATTTCTCAAAAGCTCACATTGAAACAAGAGCCTTTTAAAATAAATTGAGAGTTGGCCCAAGAAATCTAGGCTGATTATGAAACTCTGTAAGCCCAAACTGTTGTTGTTGCCCTCCTCCAAGAATATCTTGGAGTAGCCATCCCTTAATCCTTCAAAGAAGCCAATCTAGATTCCCACTCTTGGATTACCTTTGCTGCTTCTAAAGGCTTTTTCCACAGACTACTTGTGTTGTGTTGTGTAATTACTTGACTACAGTTAAAGAGATGGTTAGTGTCATGTGTGTGTGACAAGCATAGTGGACATTGTGGCATGTAAGTATCAGGATTTACTGTATGTAGGTAACTTGGCAAGAGTGGTGATTTGTTGGCTCTGAGTTGTGCTAATTTTATATGTATATGACATGGTAATGTTTGTTATGATGAACGAATGTCATAGGGCATGTTGTTAGTAACTTTGTTGTTTTTTTCTAGAGCTGAGGTATTGTGAGGTGATGATGGTGTGAATGTGATTGAGGTTTTCTCCACATTCCTCAGGTGTTAATGTCTGGTTCTGAGATGATGACATTAGTGTGCTCATTGTTATGAAAGATTGTGGCTTTCATGTTTCTAGGTGGATATGAGTATGCATTAAGATCATAAATGGTGTGTTTGTTTTTGAGTCTGTTGTTTAAGTTGAGTAGCATGAAGTTTGAGATAAGCATCCATTGGAAGGACTTTGGTTTCATTGTGTAAGTGTTCAGTGTTTGTATCTCATGTGCAGCCGGTAGGAATTAACAAAGCTGTGTTCTGAATGGCTTGCATTTTCTTGATGTTGGTGTTTGATACAATAGGGTTCCATATGGTGTTTACAAAATGGGGCAAGTGTTAAGCTCTTTGAATGTGAAAACAAGTAATTCCTTTTGTTTACCCCATTTGGTAGAGGTGAGTGCTTTCAGAATGTCAAGCATTTGTTTTGCTGCAGTGATGGTGATGTTTATATGTTGTAAAAATATCAGTTTTGAGTCAAGAGTGACTCCTTGGAGTGTTTTGTTGTTGGTTGGTGGGTATTGATAGAGTTGTGCCATATTCAGCTGGGTCTAGTGTAGAAAGTGTGGTGGTAGTTTTGTCTGTGTTTATATGAAGATTATTAGTGGTGGCCTATAGATAGATTTTGTGAAGATATGGTTGAATGAGTTGTTGGGCCTTGCAGTGTTTGGTGTGAGATGCAGTGATTGTTATGTCATCAGCATATGTTGTAATTTGTACGTTTTTGGGGGTAGTGGAATGTCAGAGATGTAAATATTGAATAATGTTGAAGACAGGACTCCACCTTGTGGTACTTCTGTGTTGGTTCCTGAGTTTTGAGAGTGTGCCATTGTATTGAGTGCATGCTTGTCGTCTTTTTATGTAGTTTGCTATGAACTTGATGATGATGTTAGGAATGTTTGTTGGTGTGAGTTTGTCTATAAGTTGATGTATGTTTACTGTATCAAACACCTTGCTCATGTCCAAAGCTACAAATACAGTGCCTTGTGGAGGCCTTGGATTGTTGAAAGCTTTTGTGATTTGGTGGCAAATGTTGTGCAAAGCAGTGTGTGTTGAGTGTTTACATTTGCATTCATGTTGATAAGAAATAATTGGAATGTTTTCTGTTATGTATGGTAATAGTGTTTTTTCTAGTGTTTTGACAATAGGTGATAGAAGTTATAATGGTGGGTAGTTTCTGAGGTATCTGATGGCAAGTGGCCCTAGGTGTTTGAGGTGCCTGATGTTTATGCTGTCAGGTCCAGTGGAATTGTTGTTTGTGCTGTTTGAGATGGTTAATCACACTTGTGTAGTGGTAAGTTGTATTTTCTTGGTGGGAAGGGTCTTGATTATATGGTCTATGTGCCTGTTGATTTTGTTTGTGCTATATGGAGTGACATTTGTGAATTGTTGATTAAAAGCTGTTGCTTTGTCTATGTCAGTGATGGCTATTTTATTTCAAAGAGAATGCTTCTGTTCTGTTGTGCAGGTATTTTTTTGTTGGATAGTTTTGCTATGGTGCCCCACAGGGAGTGTGGATTGTGTTTTTGATCAATTTTGTCAAAATGTTTCCAGGTGTTTTTTTTTGTTTTCATGTATTTGTTTGTTTATGTGATTGTTAAGAGTAATGATTATGTTGTCTGATCTGTTTGTTTGCAAATATGGTTACGATAATGGATAAGCTTGTGGATATGCATGGGTAAGTGAGTGTGATTTCCGTTAGAGATGAAGAGTTTGTCAGCATCCAAAATTCCCTTGATAGAGTGTTTGTTTGGCTCATGAACATTTGTACTCTGGGGTCTGTTGTAGATGAGATCCTCAACATGTTTGAATGATGTCTAATCAGCCTTTTGGTAGTTTGTTATTGTTTTCCTAAAATGAAAGCAATTTGTTTTGGTCTTGTGATGTATACCGAGAATGGTGAGTAAAGGTAAGTGATCAGATGCAAGGGAGTGGATGGTCTGCCAGCATGTGCAGTCATGCAAGTCTGTTGAAGCAGTGGTGATGTTTGGTCGTCGTCATCGTTTCGTCGTCGTCGTCATCGTTTGAAGGGCATCCACTCCAGGCCAGACACAAACAGAACTGGGGCCGAGGGTTTATCCTTTTACTACCCCAGACTGCTGCACTGCCTGGATCAGATGCTGGCAGTGATGTTATTAAGCCAGCATCGAGTTTCGTCATCCAAAACCGTCAGACCGCGTGCTCCATGTGGTGCCCGATGTATGGGGCACATTGTTAGTACATGGTCTGCGGTTTGCTCAGAGGCACCACACTCGCAATTTGGTGAAGGAGCGAGACCCCATTTGTGCATGGACGAATGGAATCGCCCAACACCAGTCCGCAGGCGGTTGAGCTTAACCCAAGCTGCTCGGGGTAAGCCCATCCCAACAGGCCTGACACTGGTCCCGGGCACAAAAGCACGGAGCCTGGAAGCATTTTCACAGTACTCCGTGTTCCATTTCTGATTTGTCCATTCAGAGGCGCGGATGCCAAGTCTGGCAAGATTGTCCAAGAGATTCCGCGCACCTGGCACAAACGGGCGTCTGGATCTTAGTCTCACTTGGCCAGTATCTGAGGACCCATTTAACAGACCATGCAAAATATGATCGGGGTCCAGAGATCCACGGTAAGCCAAGGAGAGTGTCGCTCCCAGTCGGCGAAGCTCAGCTGGCTGGATGCCTGAAAGTACAGGTAGGTGGTCCGTTGGAGTGGGACGCAGGCATCCAGTAACTATGTGCAAGGCGTCATTCAAGACACTGTCAATGAGGCGAGTGTGAGCACTGCGACACCAGACTGGCGCACAGTACTCAGCTGTTGAGTAGACTAGAGATAAGGTGGCTATGCGTAGTGTTTTAGCACCAGCACCCCATCCCGAGCCCACGAGTCGCCTCAACAGTGTGACGTGCGATGATAGTTTTTTGCGCAATGCCACTAAATGGTGACGAAACGTGAGCGATCTGTCCAGTTTTACCCCAAGGTATGTAGGGGTTGGACAGAACGGTAAAAGTCTACTATTGTTGTAGACCTTTAGCTCACGTTTGGCCTCTCGGTTGTTTAAGTGAAAGGCTGTCGTCACCGTCTTAGTGTGACTGAGCTTCAACCTCCAAGTCTGGAGATATGCTGACAGTGTGGACATGTCTTGGCTTAATGTCCCCTCCAAGTCCTTCCAGTTTCCAGAAGAGTGCAACAATGCTAAATCATCAGCATAAGCAAACTTTCTGGAAATCATGGAAGGAAGATTGTACGTATAGATGTTAAATAGGAGGAGAGCCAAGACCGATCCCTGAGGAACGCCGTTTTTAAGACGGCGTAGCCTGCTTTGCTTGCTGTCACCGGTGGTAAGGGTGAAACTTCGATTTCGGACAAGCTCCATAATCATTTTGACTATGTGCTTATCTGGAAGTAGTCTCAGCAGCTTGCAGGTAAGGCCACGGTGCCAGACAGTGTCATAAGCAGCTGTCAGATCGATAAATATGGCACCGGCCTTCTTTTTAGCCTCGAAAGAATCCTCGATGTTCTGGGTTAGCAGAACAACTTGATCTACGGTTGACTTCCCACGTTTGACGTTTGGTGAAGTAGGTTGTTGTGTTTGATTGGGTGGTAGACATGTTGGAGTGTTTGTGTTCAGTGTGATGTGATTGGAGTTAAACAGGATGTCTACAATTAGTTCTCTTCTATGGTCTTTGGTTGGCAAACACCATAACAGTGAGTGAGCATTGACATCTGCTGTGATGGTTGTGTTGCAAAGATTTATTATAGTTGTAAATGTGCTGGATATAATTGAGTCTTCTCTTTGTGATAGCTGGGTGGAATGTACATGTTTGCATTATGTAATTGCTGTGATGTAGAAAGGTAAATTTTGATGATTTATTTTCAATGGGAAAGATGTTTGATGTATTAAGTTGTGAAAATCTGATGTTGTTTTTAATGTAAGTTAGGAGGCCTCCTCCTTATTTGTGAGTGCGGTCTGTTCTGATAGGTGTGAACTAAGGAATGTTTGGTGTTTTGTGGAATTGATTTAGCTTTGTCTCTTGTATTGTGAGGACATCTGCTTATTTTTAATGAGTAGTTTGTATTTCATCAGTTTTGTTGCAGATGCCATTTGCATTAATTGCAGGACTTTGAGAAAGCTCTTTGGTGATGTTATGTTTGTTTGTGTTCTATGGTTAAAAGTGCTGTGAAATATGCAGTACTATGAGTTGTTGTAGTCTTTTGTTGTGATTTGGGAGTATTTTTAAATGCACCCAGTGCTTTGTACTTGTAGTAACATGAAATAGATGTTTGACATTTAGTGGTAGGTTTGAGACAAATGTCACAAACCCATTTAGGTATTTGCAGTCCAGGGTTTAGAAGTTTTTTATAAAGTCATACAATTTAGAAATTATTTTACACTGGAAGCTCTGATTGGTCAAAATTAACTATTTTAGGTAGCAAAACTATCTGTTATTTTCTAAGTACTGAAATTTTTAATGTTTTTTTCTTTTTGAAAAAATTTTTTTCAAATTGATTCTTTTCTCAGGTCATTGTTGACTGGATATACGAGGGCTGTTTGAAAAGTAACGGGACTGTGTAAATAATTATTTTATTTGAAATGCCACGTAAAAATTACAACTTGTCCCCTTCAAAGTAATCTCCTTGAGCTCGAATGCACTTTTCTAATCTCTGCTGCCATGCTTCTATGCACTTCTGGAAAGATTCCATTGGAATTGCTCGTAGTTCCTTCGTTACGGCTGTTGTTATGGCTTTTGAGTCTTGAAAACAGGTTCCTTTAATGACTCCCTTGAGCTTAGGAAACAAGAAAAAATCACAGGGAGCCAGATCTGGCGAGTAGGGTGGTTGCTCCAGCACGGCAATGTTATTTTCTGCAAGAAATTGTCGTATGCTTAAGGCATTGTGAGCAGGAGCATTGTCATGATAAAGCAGCCATGACTTTGTCTCCCACAATTCTCTTCTTTTCTCCCTTACCGAACGCATCAAACGTCGCAAGATGTCTTTGTAAACATTCTGGTTAATGGTTTGGCCCTGTGGCAAGAATTCTAGATGAACAATTCTATGAAAATCAAAGAAAACAATCAGCATTACCTTAATTTTGGACTTGAACAGCCTTGCTTTCTTGGGTCTTGGTGAGGATGCACTCTTCCATTCAAGGCTCTGCCGTTTGGTGAGTGGATCGTACTCAAAGATCCACGACTCATCACCGGTAACAACACTACTCAGCAGATCTGGTGTAATTTCAAGTTGTTTCAGGATGTCTTGACACACTTGCACACGATTTTCCTTTTGCCCATCATTCAGCAACCTTGGTACCATTTTTGCACAAACCTTCCTCATCCCCAGATCTTCTGTAATGATCCTCCACACCCTCTCACTATTCATGCTCAACTCATCTGCTATCATTCTAACAGTAAGGCGGTGGTCACTGCACACTTTTTCTCTCACACGCTCAACATTTTCGTTTGTTCTGCTTATTGTTGGCCTTCCACTCTTAGGATCATCTTCCACATCCTCTCTTCCCTCTCAGAACCTCTTGTGCCACTCAAAAATCCGAGTTCTTGACATCGTAGTATCTCTGTAAACTTCTTGGAGCAAATTGAATGTTTCAGTTGGAGTTTTTCCAAGTCGAATGAGAAACTTCAAGTTGATTCTTTGTTCAATGCTCATTATTTGTTAACAAAAGAAAAAAAAAGAAAAAAATATTTACTAAACAAATTATCCCAAAACGAACTACAGTAAAGCGCCTTTTAAGAAAAGCCTGTAAAAAAGCATATGGTTGTCACAGAATGCTGAAACTACATTTTTACAACCACAAGACATTGCGCCATCTTAAAAAACAAAGCTTTTATCACTGTTGCAAGTGTTGTTTGTGCAAAGCATACAGTCCCGATACTTTTCAAACACACCTCGTATAATACAATTAATTTGCTCTAAATATCAAATTACAGGGTGTCAAGAAAGTTCCCGATCCTAAACAAAATTATATAGGGCTAATGACAGAAGGTTAAATCAACAAAAGGTTTATTGTGGTGATAGAACAAAGCTCCATGAACATAAAAAAATCTGGTTTATTCAAAATGACCCCCATCTGTATCAATAACACGTTGGAAGCCTCTGTCGGAAATTCTGACAAGCAGCATGAAGGGCATCTTGAGGAATTTTCTCCCATGCTCGTTTCAGGGAAGCTCGAAGATCCTCCAGATTGTTATGGGGTGAAGAACAGGCTTCTTTTTCCAGAATACCCCACACACAGAAATCCATAGGATTGAGATCGGGCAAAGATGGTGGCCACAAATCTTTGGTCCAAAATGAAGGAAAGTGCTCTTCGCACCACTTCTGCGTCTTCTTTGATGTGTGAGAAGGCGTGCCGTCTTGTTGGAAGGTGAAGGACTTATTTTTGAACTTTTGCTTCATCGATGCGAGGGCAGGGGTTAAAATATCATTGACATACGAATCTGTATTCACTTTGACCCCCTCTTTAACAAAAATGAGGGGAGATTTCCAAGATTTGGAGATCGCACCCCATACCATCACAGACGAGGGTTTCTGTCGGCGTGAAATGAATCGAAGATGATCAGGGAGGTCCTTGGGCGACTTTCCGAGAATCCTGTCATTCTGGGTGTTGAACTTCGCCTCCACCAAGAAGAGTTTTTCGTCTGAAAAAACGATTTTGCCTTTCTCCGTGCCTCCCTTCAGACGGTTCAGCAGAATTTTGGCCCTCTCCTTTCTTTTTCGCTTCTGGAGGTCAGTTAGGAGTTGTCTTGTCCTGATTTTGTATGGGGACATTTTGAGATCCTGTTCAACAATTGTTCTGACAGACTCATGGCTGATATTCATGTCTTTAGCCGTTTTTCTCAAGGATCGTTTGGGGTTCCTCCGAATTCTCTCCCTGAGGGCCTTGATCTTCGCTGGAGTGCGAGTGGATCGAGGTCGTCCACTCCTATCCCAATCCTCCATGGTTCCAAGTTCTTGGAAGCGCAAGATTGTATCGCAAACAGTCGATTTTGGTGCTTTTAGCAACTTCATAATTTTAGAATTTGAATGTCCCGCACGATGAAGTTGAATGATTGCAGCTCTTTTACTCATTTTATTATTATTTTAGCCAAAAAAATTTGAAAAGTGTATCTGAAACATTGAAAAGGAGGATTAAGTGGAAAAATGACGTACAGAACTTATCATAATTCATTGAAGTTTTTGAATTACATTAAATTTAAAAATCGATCGGGAACTTTCTTGACACCCTGTAAGTGTTTATAACATTATAGATATAAAATTAAGGACCTTTACAAGAGTTTAAATTTTGTTTGTTTATGACATCATAGGATAATTGGATAAACTGAATCATAGACCCTTGGGACAGAATAGTCAGTAGTAAGAGTTTACATTTATTAAATAGTATGTCTGTAAATAAAGTGCATTTCTTATTGCATTGTCTCTATATTTTATTTAAGTGGGCCTAAAAAAATTTCTAAACTCTAAAATGAGCCCCAAGTGAAAAAAGATTAAGAAACACTGTTCCAAATTATAGGCAAAACAACTGTTACTATTTTAAATAAAGTTGTATATTATTCATTATTTTATATTGTTTCAGGCAAGTGTATGAAAGTATGAGTAGCGAAAAATCTAAAAATGCAGTAGATGCATCAGCATTGGGTAGACAGCATGATCCTGAAAACACTGAATTTTATACCGTTCAAGTTTCTGATTCAGTTTTTACTGTTTTAAAGCGCTATCAAAGTTTAAAGCCCATTGGATCTGGGGCACAAGGAATGGTGAGTTTCAATTAAGGCTTTAAATTTTTAAGCTGTTCAACTGATTTTGAAATATTCAGGTTAAGTAGAAGCAAAATTAACCACTCCCAGTAAGTCTGTTGTTAATAAACAATTTCAAAAAACTTAGTGCTAACTAGTAAGTTTGTTAACTTGAACACCACACTTCATTTGCATTTATTTTGTCTTTTACTTTTCTTATCATTAAGAGTGGGCAAACCATAGTCAAATATGCTTTATTCAATAATTTATCAAAATTATTTGCTTTGTGATTATTTGCTTATTATACTAGTAATTTGCTTTGTGATATGCAAAAAGTTTCACTTAATTTTTTTACTTATTTCTTTTCACTTAACTTTTCCTGCCCAAATGCTAAAATTTTCATCAGTCTTGGCCCCAAAGCATTGTTGATGATATTTGTAAGATCCAAAGTTATTAGAATTTTTAGTGGTTTATTCTATTAAGATCCAAAGTTTTAGAATTTTTACTGGTTTATTTCTAGATCAGAAAATTTTTTAAAATAGGTAATTGTAATTAATTACTATCTGAAAATTTTTGCTACATTTTTGCTATAACTGAACAAATAAAGTATTTTTTTTAAATGGACAGTCAATTTGTCTGTGTTTGTGAACTGGTAACCAGAAGTTGTTAGGGTAGGCTATCTGACACTGTTCAGTAAAGTTTATGATAACTTAAAAAATTAAATGGACAAGATTAGAAATGTTTGCAATTCTTCAGTAGTTGCTGTGGAAAATCACTTTCAGGACTGGATAGCACCCATATCTGTGTGGTGTGGATCATACTGTTCTTGACCAAAGCTAAAATTTTGCCAAGCTTATTTTAAAATTGAAGTTAAAGTCTTTTTATTTTGTATGTTTAATTTTTTAAGAATGTATGGTGTTAAACTGTCATTGCAGGTGTGTGCTGCACATGACACTATTTTGGGACATCATGTTGCAATCAAGAAACTGAGCCGACCATTTCAAAATCCTACTCATGCAAAAAGGGCTTATCGTGAATTAGTCCTAATGAGAGCAGTTGATCATAAAAACATCATTGGTTTGCTAAATGTTTTTTCACCTCAAAAGAGTTTCGACGAATTTTCAAACGTTTACCTTGTTATGGAACTTATGGATGCAAGTTTATGTCAAGTAATTTTTTTTCATGATTTGTTTTCATGACCTTGTTTATATCAATCACTGACAACTCATCATAGTTTTTATTATTCAAAACCATTTTTAAAATAATGTAATAACACATGTTTTCAATTTGATATTATATTGTAATTGACTTTCTCATGAACAAGTACCCTGTTATGGTGAGAAATTTTGTGTGTCTCAATCGCCTACAAAGCTAAACTGGCTGGAAATGGATTTTTCTGTAATAGTATATTTGTAACTGTAATCGGTAATAATATGTTCTGTAATAATTTATCTAATGAGAGTTTTTTTATAACAACAACTAATTTTAACAGTCTAGGTCAGGGGTGGGAAACCTACAGCCTGCAAAAATATTCAATGTGGCATGCAGGTGGTTGGGTAAATATAAAGCCAGTATTAGTTTTTTTGTGACAAAAATTGAAAAATCATAGACAGATTCTAAGCAATAATCTTTTTTTTTAGAGTTCACTAAAAAATTATATTGCTTTCCAAATTTTTATGAGGCCCACAATTTAAATTTTTGGACCTGGCCTGTGAGTACAATTCCCACTCCTGGTCTAGGTAGACCTATAATAAAATTGTTTTCAATAAAATTAAAGAACACTGAAACATGTTTATATAGGTTTATTTTTTCTGCTATTCATAAAAAGTTTTGTGAAATTTAAAAAAGCACTGATGTGAATTTGTTTAAAATCTTAGAAACCATTTGCTATAGAATCAAATTGCATACTTAAACTGTTTGACCCCAATTCAATTGTCAAAAATTGCCATTTATTGGTGAACTTTTCAGATAAAGTGTAAAAATTATTTAAGAGATCATTTGCTAAGACAAAACAATGTTTCTTCTACTAAACTGGGGGTTCTCAAAGGGGTCCTGTGGGCCTGCAAGAGAGCCATGGAGCATTTCCTGAAGGGCCATAAACAGAATTCTCTTTTTGGAGTTGAATTGACTTTGGGGCGAAAATGAAGAAATCAGAAACAGTTTCAAAGCGATAACTTTTTTTTAGTCTTTATTTGACTTTTGGGACAATATTTTAAGCAGTGGGCCATGGGTGTTTGAGAGTTGCTAAAAAGAGGTCTGAACCATCAAAGTTTGAGAACTACTGTACTAGATTATACCGCTTTCTGCAGCTTGGCAAAATGCTATTGCATTTAGAGTTTAGCTATTTTTAAAATAAATGATGTACTTTATTGTATGTTTTTGATTGTCATTATAATGTTGTTTATAACTTTATTAATGTATAGTGAAATATTCAACATTGGCTTAAAATGTGTATTAAGTCACAAATAAAGTAAGTGTATAATCTCCGTTGATATATTTCACTAAATAAATGAAAGACATTTTAATCAAATTCTTCTCTTCAATTTGTGAATTTCTGTTTAGAAATCAAATGACTCACTTTGAAAAACACCCAGTTGGTGCATCATAACTGAAACGCTTACGAGTTTAGATTATTTAATGTTTTTTGGAAAAGATCACTTTAGAATTTGAACAAGTTCATTTGTTATCTAATTTTTGTAAATCTAATGCCAATCTCGGAAAAATAAAATTTCTTTTAAATAATTTTCATTAGTCGTTTTTTTATACCGGTATAGCAAATTTTTTTTCATGGTTTTTGATTCGTTATTTTGAACAGCCAAAAATTTTTCTTAAAGGTTATACAAATGGACTTGGATCACGAACGTTTGTCTTATTTACTTTATCAACTACTTTGTGGTATCAAGCACTTGCATTCTGCTGGTATCATTCATAGAGATCTTAAGCCTTCTAATATAGTTGTTCGTTCTGATTGCTCTTTAAAAATTCTTGATTTTGGCTTGGCAAGAACAGCTGGAGATTCGTTTATGATGACGCCTTATGTAGTGACGCGATATTACAGGTAATATTATATTTAGAACCTGTTTTTAGCCCTAAGACTGTCCTAATTGTTATAGTTCATGATGGTTTTTAAAATGTTGTTTTGACTTATTTTATCAAACGTAATTGCGCTTAAAATATAGAAGCAAGGTAAACTTTGCTCGAATTTCGAAAAATCATAGCCAGATAGATTACAATAAAAGAACTTTCTTACTGAGCTTCTATGAAATTTATTTTAGTTATTTATTTCTATATTTATCCTCCTGACTCGCAGGAAAGCGACGGAGGCGCTAATACAAGCAAGTACCCCGACCTGCTTTCGGAGATGCCAAGATATTGCTGTCGGCTTGTAATTTAATAGAATATGATTAGAATTTAGAACTGCTTGCCAAGACCACTAAGCAGGGGAAAGTGCCGTAAAGTGTCCTTCCCAAAGACACAACAGAATGGCGCGAGTGGGTTTTGAACCGACACCATGTTGATCATAAGCACGGCGCTCTAACCACTCGACCACGCTGCCGACATAAATTGTAATCATTACTTAAATAAGTATAATAATGTGAAATCATTTATGCTTGTCTGTTGATAGAAGCTGATAAATATTGTTAATATTTTATTAAAATAAAAGAATTTAATTATAGCTTTACCTTGCAATTGAGCGAAGAAGCAAGCGCTTTGGTATATGTCTATGCAGTAATTTGCTACGATAATGACATCGTGTACTTTTTCGTATAATATAGTATCGGTCAAAATGGTTTCGGAGTGTTCACGAAAAGCAAAAGTTTTTATTATTTAGTATTGAATAAAAAATAATAATAAAATCTAGAATTCTAGAATTAACTGTGTATAAATGTTACAGTAAAGCTGTGAAACTAGGGATTTCATGAAAGTATTGAAATGACGGTTCAGTTATTTCATGAATTCCCTAGTTTCACAATTTTATAATAACATATATATCATCATCCATGTCATCTTTTTATCCTCCTGACTGGCAAGACAGCGTCGGAGGCGCAGTACTTACAGTCATTAGTACTTACAGTAAAACAGTCATTAAGCAAGCGATCAATCCGACTTGTTTTTAGAGATACTTAAATATTGATGTCCGATTGAAAGTTTTTTTTATTTATTATGACTAAAATTTGAGCTGCTTGCGAAGACCGCCAAGCGCAGAAAAGTACCATAAAGTGTCTTTTTAAAGACACAACAGAACGACTTGAGTAAGAGTTAAATCAAGTTTACGTTGATCGCAGTCATCATTGAGATGGTGCTCTTAAGCACTCTGTTACTTTGCTAATAACAGTATGTTTTAAAATTGTTGATAATGCTATTGCCAAAGGTGATACTTTGAACTATGTCATTAAAAAAGTCCTTAGTTAATTTCGCATTTTATGTGACGATGTTTTACCTTAATTTTTGGGTAATCTATGGTAATAAATTAAATGTACGATTGGTGGGGGTCAGTGAATTTTTTTACTAAAGTTCTTTACACAAGAAAAATGTTCGTAATTCCGGTGTATTGCACCGTCTCCAACATTTTCGTAACAAACAGAAAATTAATTGAAAAAAGAAACGATTAATTGTTTAAGGGTAACAAACATTTATTAAATACGTTTGCAATCACCGAAAAAAGTAACTGAGCACAAAAACAAAAGGTGCTTTCACTTTATTGCTGGTTAAACATTTTTTTGCAAAGCAACAAGACTCTATCTATAAAAGACAATAGAAAAAAATATCTGCCGAACCAAACGCCTTTTATAATTTTTATATGCCAATATTCTCTGGTAGAAATATTTTGTTTGCTTTCGCATTTGTAGCGAAATTAATGTAAATAGATCATATCCTTTTACCTTTTAACCTTTTTATCCTATTTTTTGTCTCGCTTCACCTCCACAATTAAACTTAATACACTAATACTGTGATGTATTCAATCTAAAACTAAATCTGTTTATTCTGGTGGTTTTCAATTTTTTTCTGCTTTTACTTTGATGGGTCAAAACTTTTTTGAATGACTTGAAGATTACAGCTATTTAGGTGAAAAACAATAATAAGAAAATTGAAATACAAGGTAGACACAATAGAATTTATGGCACATGCACTTTTTTTCGTTAGATACTCACCCGTGTATTGTCGAGTTATTGGGCGTTATATCGAGCTTTATTTTTAAAAATACAAATTAAAAAATTTTTGATCTTTAAGAAAAAAAATTTGATCTTTTTACTGCGAGAAGTTGGCAGAAAGTAATATTAAGCTCAATGGGAAGTACCTCAAAACTACTGTTCTTTTCCAATTTGACTTCAAACGAGATCTGTGCACCAGCCGGCGTTTACTAAACCTCATGACTGTAGCTTGTTACCATAATTTCATCAACAGTTTTTAGGAATTGAGAGCAGTTTTTGTTTGGACACCAACGATTCTGCTTTTCCTTGGAATTTTAGTGAGTTATACAGAAGCACACCTGTCTTATATAAAGAACCAGGAACCACTCCACCTATTGCAACGAAATTGTCAAAGAGAATTTAAATTGTTATTTAAGTATCTAATGCAGAGGTGGGAAACCTGGGCTCCCATGAGTTTTTTGTTCTGCCTCCATGACAATTTAAAAAGTAATAGGATTACGTGTTAATGACGTCTACTGATAATAGAAATTTTTTTTATTTTAGAGACGAAAGTCAAGAAATTTGAGACACTTTTAAAGCGTTGACTTTTAAAGATCACTACTTTTTAGGGTCGAAAATTTAAATCCGAGATAGATCAAAGTGTTGATGCTTTTTTCTTGAGTATTTCAACTTATGTGGCCTCCTTTGTTACTGCCTAATATAAATTGGCCTCCAATAATAAAAAGGTTTTCCACCTCTAATATATTAAATTGGCTTTTTTTTTAGAGCTCCTGAAGTTATTCTCGGTATGGGCTACCACGAAGTAGTTGATATATGGTCTGTGGGCTGTATATTTGGAGAAATGATTCGTGGTCACGTGCTTTTTCCTGGAACTGATCATATTGACCAGTGGAACAAAATAACAGAACAACTCGGAACACCATCGTCGGTATGCGGGAGGAAGAGTTTTTATGTTTTGATTAATATGGTATACTGGTCTCGTTATGTTAATGTAATAAGTTACCACCACTGGTGCATTCTGCAATGTTCTTTGTCAATATTTAAAGCTGTATGCTGGTCGTTAACTACTATTATGATGCTCCTTACGTTGTGTTGAATTGCTAATAAATAACTATTTAAACTTTTTCAAATTAAATAATGGTCGATTCTACGCGCGTGAGTAATTGTCATAGAAATAATCAATTTGTAGTTTCTTAATCATAGTCATTTCATAGCCCCTTTTTTCTTAGTGAAGTCGCGATAACCCAGAGTATTTAAATGCAATATTACAAGATAACAACAAACGCTTTGCTCACATCACGAGCAAATCTCTTTAATTTAATATTGTATTACATTGAATTAGTTGAAATTCATGTTTCCACTTTGTGAACCAGCTTGATGTTGGTAATATAATAGAGAAGTATCAAGCGTCGTTTTATCGACAGGTTTCATTCTGGTTATGACTTTTAAACCACATCCGATGGAAAGGCTTCAGTTTAGGAGTTCTGAAGTTGTAGGAAAAGTGAAGTTACTTTTTAATTTCCATTACTCCCAGGACCACTCTGACCCGGAGTGGGAGCATCTGTTAGGGTTCCAACTATGGATTAAATAGATCAACCTGTTGCTGCTTGCAGACTTTTCAACCTGTAACTGATTGCAGGTATTGTCTTTTTTGAAAAAGGCTACGTCCATAACAGACAACCGTGGCTGGTGTTAGCAAGGGCTTGCGACCAAAAAAAAATTGTTGTGAAAAACTTACGAAAAAGCAATTTTTTAAAGATGTTACTGTTCGATTTGTTCCACTCATTTGTCGTGCACTTCAAGTTACTCTTTGCTTAATATTCGTTTCAAGATCTATAAATTACATTGATATCATGCAATAAAAACTAAAAAACAAACTTAAAAAATCGGACAGCAGCATCTTTTGACTAAAAGTAACCCTGGATAATCGGATGCCCTTTACACTTAAAGAGTTTTACATTACTTTTTTACTCTGACTCCTCATAAGCGAACTAGCGTGATAAACAACTCTCTTCCAAAATTCGCCGAATCATGTGCAATGTAGTCAGGTTCAAAATGACGATGTTTACGAGTGATTTCGTGTTCACCTTTTTATAATAAATTTGCTTGGCACAAAACTAACGGTTTGAAGATTTACACAAGAGATAGCCTATGAGACAAAGTATGCCAAATCTTACTGCTTATTGTTGCAAGTGGATTGTGATCGAATACCACCTGTCGCCAATATACTGTCCAGGAATAATTTTTTTTGTTTAACCCTTTCGTAGTGTGTGAAGCTTCACACTAATAAGAATTGTATATGCTTCTTAACCAACTTTGATCTGTATGTGGATCGACGTCACTTGATCAGTATATCAGTATCCCTCACGCCCCTTATCTCCTCCCAACGACTATCCCTCTACACCAGTTGGAGACGCAGTGTCCAATCTGGTTTCTTTCAACATCAAATCCCTACAGTATCTCCCGAGGAGCTTACTCTCCCTCGCTCCGCTCGCTGTGCTCTCCCGTTTACGCTGCAACGGGCACAGCACTCTCCTCAACTCTTATCTCCACAGGGTTGGTCGAGCCGAGACTCCTTCTTGCAGCAACTGTGGTTCTGAACCACAGGATCTCTCACATCTCGTGCTCGACTGCCCTGTACTAGACCCTCTGCGTCGATCCATTTTCGGCCACACCCCTTCTCTTCTGGACCTCTGGTCCCGTCCGTGGGGAGTCGCCCGACTATTGGGATTCCGCGGAATTGATCCGCGCCCCCATCCCTAGGAATGGGTCGGGTAAAACCACCACCACCACCACCACCACGTCACTTGATCGACAAAGTTTGTGGAATTCCCTCACACCGGAGAACAAGGAGAAAGAAAATTTTCCAAAACAGTCAGTTGTTCGACAACAGCTGTCAGCTTCCCGCCCACTGAAAAATCATAAGTTATATCAAATCATAAAATAAACACAATGATCTGTTTCTGCACCAGTTCTTTTTGAACTTCTTAACAAGCAACACCTTGCAGCAAATTTATTCAATATAATTATTATTATAACTTCATACCTATGTCTGCAACACCAGCCCAAAACTTTGAAGTTCTCTCTGACTTCATGCACTACAGAGGGAGAACTCTGGCTTCTTGCACTTTTGTCGGTCAAGTGACGTTTTTGCGTAATTCACTTTTGTCGGTCAAGTGACGCTTCTCCCGGTATGTGTGACAAGCATATATGCTTCTCAGTAGCAACATATTTCAAAGTAATTGAAAATTTTGAAATGCTCCGATATTTAAGATTCAGTTGTCTCGCACGCTTTAGTAAGACCTAAAGATCACACATTTCTTGCATTGCGAAAGGTTTAAAGTTGGTAATAGATCAAAAACTTTTCTTATTAATTAAAAACAAATACTATCTTCTATATAATTTTTTTTAAAAGACAACTTTACTAACTGTAACTCTGGCTTGGTTTTCCATTGTAAACTTCTGCAAAATCTTGCATGCCAGCCGTTTCGTGAAAGTTTTAAACATTGTAAACGACTTTGCCTCAGATCCAACTACGTATTGATTGCAGGAGTAAGGACGGTGGTCTTTTCATGAAACCCCAGTAGCCACAATTCTAGTTATATTGTTCTAGTTATATGGTCATGCGAGCAGGTGTGATCGAAATAATTTTTGCTTTCTGTTCCAATCAACACTTTCTTTAAGGACTTTTCTTGTTAAAAGAGTTTCATCGACAAGCTCCAGCCCACTGTTCGGCATTACGTCAAGAATCGGCCCTTGCAGCCGGGTTACCCGATCCAGCGGCTTTTTCCCGATAGTTTGTTTCCGGCCGACTCGGAAAGTAACGGGCGTCTCCGTGCCGGCCAAGCACGTGATCTGTTGGCCAAGATGCTGGTTGTGGACCCGACTGATCGAATCACTGTTGATGATGCGTTGCAGCATCCGTACATAAAAGTATGGTGAGTATCTTGTGTGTCGTCACATCATAAAATTCAGCACAATATTAATGTTGCAAGTTAGTTCTATGAGCAAACTTGCCCGTGTAGCTTATTTTACCGAACTTTTGCCTTTATTTTCAGACGCTCGTGTAGACTATGGTGTAATTTTCAACACGTCACCTTTGATACTTGATATGCTATTTTATCTGCTTGACATTATTCACATTTGCTCTTAAAATACTCACCTGTCACCAAAAACCATTGTGTATTACAACGAACTAATGAACTTAGTTTTACATACGTTGCATACTTTCTGCTTGAATCATTTATGTCATTAGTTAGTTTTCTACTGTACAATTCCATCTTGTTTATTATGTTTCCTATAATTTTAAAATAAAATGGTTTAAATTTAATCAGTCTTTAAATCTGTGCTATGTCACAAAAATTTGTTGATTCAATTAATTATAAACCGATAAACAAAACGTTACTGCTGCTTACCTTATCGATTTATGTTTTTGCGTAGACTTGGTTTTCTTAACAACTTGAAATTTGATATTAATCATTTTCAATAAATATACGTATAAGTTCCTGTTTAGTTTCTACACGAGCGCTATAATATTCTAATTTTATTGATGTATATCTCATTGAAAAAAATCTAAAGTTTTAGTTAGGTTTGAAATAAGGAACAACTTATTTCTTTGACCAGGTACGACTCCAGTGAGGTGGAAGGCCCAGCGCCCCAAATCAGCAACAGCGCCGCAATCGATGAAGTTGATTATTCGGTGGAAAAGTGGAAGGAAGTAATCTGGAAAGAAGTGAAACTGTGGGAGACGATCGACACGTGTGTGCCTGACCCAGTGATGCCCGGCTCGGTTTCAGACAGAAATGAAAATAACTCGAACGCGGTCAAAACCTGTTCCGCAATCGGCGATACCGCACAAGCAGTCGGGAAAAAAGTGTAAAGAATAGAAAAAGAGTGTTTCATATAATTTAAAAATAAATAACCAGTGGGCTTGAGTGCATGAGATGGAAGGTGTTGTTAGTGTACAAATGTTGCTTGGCTTGTATAGATTCGGTTTGAATCAAAAAAATGTGTGAAGTGTTGTCATTCAAATATTCTATTATGCTTTTATTTTGCAAAGAATTTTTGAAGCAAACGCTTGGAACTGTGATGAACGATGGAAATGTTTTTCTGAGCAAAATTTTATACCTTAATTCTCAGATTTTTTTACTTTAATTTGTTTTTAATCGGAATTCCTATTCCCAACTTCTTTTCGAAACTAATGCTTTAGTTCATAAAACACTTATTTCGTCCTTTAATGAATTTGTAAAACATTCAGCAGATAACCATCGCTTCTGCTCTGACAGACTATTACGTGGTATTTGTAGTTTTGCGTCACTAAAAATTAGTGTTATCGTTTTTTAACTTTTTGTGTATTTTCTTGATAAAATGCTTTTTTACTTAATAGTTGTTTATAGGTACGGTTTGGTTGTTTAAAGCTTTAGTGTGTCCTATTTTTCTGCCGCAAATTGGACAAATTCTATCAAATTGTTTCGTCTCGTAAAAATTAGTTGTTATCAACGACCAAAAACACAGTTTGTCGAGATTTAATAAGGCCTTACCTGTCATCTATACCAAGAAGTAACCTTTTGTTCTACAATTTTGTTATCGTTTGACCATAGCATGTGTGTGTATGTATGAAATTTTAAGCGGCTGCTTGTTGTGACATTTAGAGTTGGTTTACTGCGTAATACTGGCATTGTGTATTAATATAATGGATTATTCATATAAAATGATGTAACGAACAGAGGTCTGCAATTCTGCATAGTTTGTTTTTGCATCAGGCAAGAGATAAAGATTTTTTGTTTAATGAAAATACATTATTGCATACGCTATAAACAAGTTAAAAAAAAACGATTGAAAAGGTAAAGAACCAGCAATAATTCAAAGTGTAGAAGTTTTGAAGACTGATTCAATTTCATTAATAAGATCAGTTGTTGTGGTTGAACGATAATGTTTGGCGAAGGCTTGCGAAGCACATTTTCTGGTCAGCACACTGGCACCAAAAGCGGCAACGAGACTCGGATCAATCCTCAAATTATTTCGCTCTAGACTGAAAAAACAAATATTGAAAATATTCAACTTGAATGAGGACTGCAAGCATTACCTTTTACAAGCCCAGTAAAAGAAAACATTCATTGCACCCGAAAGGAGATCACCTTGCCCGCCACAACGTCGAGGGCTTCCGACGTCGTCGACTACGACAACTGCAAAAAATAGATAGCTTCATGAACCAGTGACGAGCCAAGGTTAATTTTCAACTCAAGCAATCATGCTTCATCAAGTATCGGGTGCCGAAAAAAGAAACCAAGTTTGCAAAACAAGAAATGAAATGATTTTTCCTGTTACATCAACAATAATAGAAGGTGCTACAACTCGATTGATAAATAAAAAACTGTGAAGTATCTTTGCAATGTTGGAAAAACACTGTGAAAGCCACGAAAGTTTATTAATGGAATGCTATTAAGTTCTAAAAATCCCTGTTTTTGCAAATGTTCTTACAGTCAAACATCGCGTCACATTATCAACGGAATGGTTCAACATCAACATGCACCAAAACTTTTGAGAAACTTGTTGGCAATAAATAAGATCGTAATCAACAAAATCTTTTGTTTTTTTTTGGCAATCGAGAATTTTTTAAAGGTGGTAATGAAAACATAACGTCTCAAATTTAAACGGAGTAAAATTTGCTTTGACAAAATGAAAAAATATAAAATCAACTTGACATAAGAATAAATTCAATCATATTTCGAGCATCCTGCTAGAGTAAATTTTCGAGCCACCAACCTTGGTCTCCTTTCGCAATTACATCAACACGTCCTTTTCGAACAATAGTAACATCACCTAAAGCTTTACTCAAGGCAACTGTTTCTTCAATGTCTTTAGTTTTACTTTTACTGTTACCTTGCTGCAATTCCTAAAAAAATTCGAAATATATTACTCTATTAATATAACATCAGTAGACGTTATAGGCGTACGCACGAGGGAGGTCAAGCACCCCCCTGAAGAATAGTGTTCAACAGTAGGCTATATAGTAACACATCAGCGATGGTTAAGATAGAGCTAACGGAGCGGCCGCACCAGCTTTCCTCTATAAAACGTCGTAAAAGTGCCCGCCCCCTTCATAATAGCAAGATAACAACTTAAAATTTATTAAAGTCAAGACTTTTTTTTGCTTATAAGTTACATGAAACTATGTAATTTTTTAATTAATGTCCCTAGCAAAAGTACGCAGACTTCTTAAGAGAATTAGGGCGTGCAAAAAGTAAATTTAAAAAAAGTCCTCACGTCAGTTTAACTGTTTTTTGTTGCAAAGTGAATCTTAAAAAGTGGCCCATTTTTACTTCAGTAAAGTGATTATTGCTTATAGTAATCGTGCTTTCGGAGCGCAAACCCTCGCATTACGCCGATGGCAAAGTAATATCGAATAAAGTAGAGGTTTCGCAATTTTTTTCGTCGATCTTTTTTTGTCTGTTTCCGCTGATTAATAAATAAAAAACAATTAACGTAACACCTTCGGTATACAGTGTCTTACTTTAACGTTTTGTACCACCAGGGGCGTTACAAAACCATTTTGTCAGAGGAAGGGACAAAATTTTAAAGAGGCACCTTTTACAAAATTGTCACTTCGTATCGCGACCGTTTTCAGCGCAAAAATTTAGTAAAAACTAAAAAAAAGTCATTGCTTTCAATCGAGTCTATGATTCCTACTTTCGTCCTAAGTAAGGTATAAGTCATTCAGAAAACAGACACGAAGTAACGTAAGTGCCTAAAGTCTGATTAAAATTCAGCCTGGTACCACCTGACCTTTTTGCCGAGATGTTTCAATAACTGAATCAAAAATAACATCCACATAGCTTTTTACACGATCAATTAAAAATACAATTGATTGAGCTTTTTGGTAATAAGTTAAGCTGCTCTTATCTTGCTAAAAAGAATATGCGAAAAATCTCTGGTGTAGAAAATATAAATAGAAAAGCTGAGAAAAAATTTAATTCAGGATAAAAAGAATACTATGCAAGTAAGAATTAAGCTTTAATAATACTTACCAAAGACGTAAACAGTCTTTTAAATTCAACTACATTCGGTGTTAAAATAACTTTTTTGTAGCCTTGAATGATGCTAGGACTTCGAGTTATTAAAAATAGTCCATCCTAAAGCAAGAAAATTTTATAAACAATATTAAGTCACTGATAAATATAATAAAACTTTGTAATGCTTACCGCGTCAATAACGATGGGTATGTCATTAGCTATCAAAAGCTTAATTAGTTGCTCAACAGTATCAAGTATTGCGGGATCGCGGCCTAAACCCGGGCCAATCACGACAGCATGCAATCGAAGCAGCCATTCCATGATTACATCCAAGCCATTTTCTTTGTCTCTAAAATATTTTAGGCTTTAATACCACAAGACGGCGTCGTCTAACTACAGACCCACGTGTCACATGCGTCCATCCGTGCAGTGAGGCTCAATGGAGAACAGTGAACTTTATTTTATCTTGTACGCTTAAATTAAAATATATATCGTAGTAAATGCAAGCAAAACCAAAAAAATAACTTATTTTTATTACATGGTTTTAACAGTGACCTTTTTGAATGGATGGTGAGCTTTTTTAAGGTGTGCGCTTAAATATATAATATCGTAGTAAATTCAAATCAAAACAAAAAATAACCTATTTTTGCTACATAATTATACTTAGTTGTAACAAAAATAAGTTATGTCTTTGGTTTTGATTTGAATTTACCACAATATTATATACTGTATACCTCGTATGTCGACAGCGTATTCGAGCGGTTAGAGTGTATAATTGTGATCAATATGTTTTCGGCTCAGAACCTACTCGCATCATTCTGCTGTGTCTATGGAAAAGACAACACTTTCTCCTGCTTGGTGGTCTCGGCAAGCAGTTCTAAGTTTCAGTCATATTTCTATCAAATTTCAACCAAACAGCGATATCTTGGCATCTCCGGAAGCAGGTCGGGGTAATTGCCTACCCTACGTATTAGCGCCTCCCTCGCTTTCCTGCAATTCAGGAGGATATATATAAAAATAAAATAATAAACAAATAGAAATTTTAGTTTAAGCACACACCTTAAAAAAGCTCAACGTCCGCCACTGATGAGATCTTAATGTTTTATTAACATAATAGAACGCCGATTATTCGAGCACCACAGAGACAATGTTTACAATGCTCACGGCGGGAAGCTAGGCTCCAGGCTTTAAGACAGGCAAAGAACCAGTTATCACCTTGCCTGTGCAAATACCAGCGGAAACCGTTTTTTGACATTGCTTGTGATCGGCAGACTTAAAGACATTTTGGTGTATCAAAAAGAGTGCAACTTGGCAGTTGCCGTTAGTACAAGGGTCCACAAGAATTCGGCGCCCAGGTTTCGGCACGCACTAGGAAGAAGCAACTTTGTAATATCGGGCAGACAAAGTTAATCCAATAATGTTATCATCATTAACAACCAAATTGCAGGGAATAATTAAATAAAAAAATAATTTTATCAATTTCCAAGAAAGACTTTATTACAGCTTTTTTAAGATGTAAAGATTATACAGTATATTAAGTTTGAAGAAATATTGCTTCAAGATCTAAATCTATCTGAAACATAGATTTCAAAATTAATTTTAAAATTTAGTTATATTCTATTTAAATACATTACCTTAGTATACAGTAATAATCTATTTAAAGCAGTTAAGTTTTTAATTGATAAAACCTGATTAACGGTGACTTTAATTTTAAAACAGTCAAGTTTTTATCGCTACTAAACTAAAAAAAGAATTAAGAAAATTGAAAAAACTTACAAAAGTGGATGAACAATGAGTTCTGGACTGTACGATTTAATTACTGGTGATGCTGATTGAGAACAAATGACATGAGATAAATCGGCACCCTTTTAAAATAAGCATAAAGGCAATTTGTAGTAGCAAAAACTTTAAAATTCAACCACTTAAATTTTTACAGTATTGGTTCACAATTTTTAATTTCGAAATTTTCGATGGAAAAACTTACCACTTTTAAGGCTGTAATTGCAGCAAAGTATGGTGCTCCTGTATACCTGTACAAAAGAATAAAATAGCTTCGTGTCCAATGTGCTGATAAGTGACCATGATAAATAGACTCACTCTTCACTTCCTCCAATAACTCCAACTCTTCCAGCTTGCCCTTTGTGGAAGTCATGAGACAATGGGGGAACAATTTTATTGAATGCATCTAGAAGATCAGCTTTTGCATGATATATAGAAGAATTTCCCATGATAGTGTAAAAAGCTCTTAAAAATGCAAAACAATTGTAAACAATTAATTAACAGTACAAAATTTTATAGGGGCAAAAATAAATTATTATTTCTATTTATCCTTCTGACTTTGAAAAATGTTGAAGGTGTTATGCTTAGGGAACTCATCAAGCAATTACCTGGATCTGCTTTTGGAAATGACCAAAGATATTGCTGTCCAGTTGAGATTTATTTTTTAAAGTTTTTATTCAGAAATCTAAAAAATTTTGAGCTACTGGCTAAAAATACCAAACATAGGAAAGTGGGGTAAAGTGTCTTTCCCATGGACACTACAGAATGGTGCAAGTAGGTTTTATACTGTAACCATGTCAATTGTATTTGCCTTCAATATGGCACTTTTACTCAGCCATGCTGCCTACTTAAATTGGATACAGGATGTGACAACAGCAAATTCCATTAGTTTTATTAATGACACTTATCTGAAAGATGTATACAGATCAAAAACATGTGTTAGACAGGCTAAGTAACAATTTGGAAAGGGACAATTGGATGGGACAAATTTGTCGACAAGCTTTCTTTTTAGGCAAAAGCTATGCCCACAGCAGATAACTGTGGTTGGTGCCAGCAAGGACATATGACCAATAAAAAATTGCTCCAAATTATTATGAAAATCCACCAATGAAATTAAAGAAAGCATCTGGACTTTCAGAGGTGAGCATAAAAATGATAAATGCAAGTGGGAAAGTTGGAATTGATGTGATGATGAAAGTTTGTCAGAGAGTATTTGATGGAAAAGGAATGTTGCAAGATTGGAAGTCTAGAGTGATGGTGCCATCTACAAGAAAAAAGGAGATGTGATAAATTGCAGTGCATATAGAGGAGTGAAGTTATTGGAACATGGAACGAAGATTGTTGAAGGGGTATTGGAGAAAAGGATAAGAGCATTGGTGGAAGTGGATAATATGCAATTTGGCTTATGCCAGGAAGAAGGACAACAGATGCTCTTTTTATAGTGAAAAGAATGCAAGAGGAATATGGGGAGGACAAAAAATTATACATTTGTTTTATGGATTTAGAAAAGGCTTTTGACAGATTTCCTAGAAGAGTAATGCAATGGGCACTGAGGAGAAAGGATTACCAGAGATATTGTTTACCAGAGATTGATGAAAGTGGTGATGAGTCAGTATGAGGGTTCAAAAATGAAGGTTAAAGTTGGATCTGAATTCTCAGAAGAATTTTTTGTAGTGATTGGTGTACATTAAAGATCTGTTCTGTCACTTCTGTTGTTTGCAATTGTGGTGAATGTTGTGAAAAAGAATGCAAGAGAAGGCTTAATGAAAGAGGTTTTGTATGCAGATGACTTGGTACTGTTAAGGGAAAACAAAGTAGGGTCTAAAGGAAAGATTTGTAAAATGGAGAAGTGCATTGGAGAGCAAGGGACTGAAGGTGAATCATGAAAAGACAAAGGTGATGATGTGTGGATCAGAGGGTGAAGATATAAGGAGTAGAATAGACCCATGTGGAATATGTGGAAAAAGGGTGACTGTAAACTCAGTGTTAATGCAACTGAATTGTTTTAAGTTTTTGCAAGCATGTTAATTTTGTGACAGCACTAAAGATGTTGTTTATGGTCAGCATGGAGATAACAAATAAGCATTGTGATTTTAAATTCACACTACAATAAATTTTGTTCAGTTATATTATTAAAAGATTAATTACACATTTATCATGCCAAATTTCACCATTTGTCTTTACTCACAGTGCCAGAATTATTAATTATTAATTATAAACTACAACAAACTACAAGTCAGCCAGACTTATCATTAAAGAGGTGTTCCAACTCTGGAGGATTCCAACACATCCTGATGAATTTATCGCTGGAGATTTCTCTCTGAAAGGATTTGCCAATGCCCTCCAGCTGTTAAAGTCTGAAAAAGCTTCAAGCCCTGACTCTCTATGCCCAGAACTAATACTCTGTGGTGGCTCTGCTTTGATGTCCTGGTTAAACAAGTTCCTGTCTTTGTGCATGCACCAACTCAAGCTTCCAAAAATTTGGAGGAGAGCATATTTGTTGTTGCCATCCCAAAGCTGAATAAGTCAATATGGGGACCAAAAGAGCTACAGACCTATTTTTTTGCTTTTTACCCCCTTCAAGATCTTAGAAAGACTTATCTATACCTGTTTAAACCAATTATCGACCCACTGCTACCTAAAGAGCAAGCTGGGTTTTGGTGCAGAAAGTTAACTGTAGATCAAGTCACTCCTCTGACTCAAGAAATTGAAGATAACTTTTTGGCCAAAAAGAAGGCTGCCGCAATGTTTGTTGATCTTACAACAGCCTACTATACTGTATCTATGTACATGCTTAATCATAGTGAATTAAAAAAAGGCAAATACATGAATAAATTAAGAATTGTTTTCAAGAATCAATATTTTCATGAAAAATCTTTTGATTCTTAAAAATTCATTGATTCTTTTGATTCTCAATTCTTCATAACTGTCCCATCACCAAAAAAAATGTTCAGTTAGAATAGATAGAAACATTAAATGTTCTGCTTCTTTTAATACTAAAACCAGCTCTTTAGCTTAAAGTGATTCTTGAATTACAGCACTTTTACATATTTTGACCACTCAATGATTTTTGACCAGAGGTAAGAGGCTTGTTTTTGACACCAACTCAAAACAAATTTGTCTGAGAAGTGTTTTTAAACATGGTGACAGCTTTCTAGATCCTCCCAATTTAAAATAGAAAAACGTGTTTTTAACTCCACCCTATTGTACAATTATATTGCATTAACCTTTCAGCACTATGTATATCTATTTACTATATATATAGGTAAGAGACTTCAACAAAAATTACCTATAACAAGGTAGCAACACTGCACACCAGACAAGCAATTAGAGTCATCGTTGTCGTTTGAAGGGCATCCACTCCAGGCCAGACACAAACAGAACTGGGGTCAAGGGTTTATCCTTTTACTACCCCAGACTGCTGCACTGCCTGGATCAGATGCTGGCAGTGATGTCATTAAGCCAGCATCGAGTTTCGTCATCCAAAACCATCAGATCTCGTGCTCCATGTGGTGCCCGATGTATAGGGCACACTGTTAGTACATGGTTTGCGGTTTGCTCTGAGGTGCCACACTTGCAATTCGGTGAAGGAGCGAGACCCCATTTGTTCATGGACAAATGGAATTGCCCAACACCAGTCCACAGGCAGTTGAGCTTAACCCAAGCTGCTTGGGGTAAGCCCATCCCAACAGGCCTGGCACTGTGCTGAAGGGCAGCAGCAAATTCTCTCTGTGAAAAATTGTCAGAGATATTTACTGCGTCTGGTGTTGTGGCCCTCCAAAGGTCAGACACTTCTTGAAAGACAAGTCGAGATGACTTGCGATCAACAGCCTCGTATTTCCCACTTCTAACCAGCTGAGATGCAATAGCATTGGCTGAAACGGGACAGTGACGAGGAGAGTGTTGTGACCTACCAGTAAGGTTGTTCAAAATACTCTACGCTTTTTGACTAGAGTGTGAGAAGTCAATGCTCCGAACTGCTTCGGACCATCGATCCCTCCGCTTTCTGTCAAGCTTGGCAAGCAGAGCTGCAGCAGCCAAACTTGAGTCATCTCCCTGAGGAGACTGCAGAAAGGTTTTATAGAGGGATTCACACTCTGCATCCCAACACGGAATATAGTTATTTTGATACCCGCATGGGATAGCTGTTTTGGCTGCTTTCTTAATGGTGTTACAGAAGTCCTGGTAAGCCGCATCCACATCAAGTGAATCAGGCGGCAACAAAGTCTTTGCAAATTTATTCGTTAAAGCAATGTAGTGACTCCATTTGGCCTTGCGGAAGTTCCATTGCTTAACAGGCATGCTTGGCACTGCCATAGCAAACCTTGGTATGTAATAAGCGAGGGTTGATGTTGTGACCTGAGAAACTTCTCAAGGATACGTCTATCTGGTAGCAACTGTTTGGACCTACGCTAGCGAAAGCTAGATCTGGATTGGTGCCAGTGTTCCAGCAGCCGGAATAAAAACTGGCAGTGTCCTTGACATTATATAGCAGGGCAAGACAATTAATACTTGCCCAGCCAGCCAAGCACTCACCGTCCGGACTGTTGTCGTCATAACCCCAGTCAGCATGACGACAGTTAAAATTGCCAGCGTAAAGACAGGGGTGAGGATACACTGGGAGATCCAGGGTTCGCAATCGCGTTGGCGGTGGTTTGTAGACGTTGACTATTTTATAGCCATCAACGTCCACACACAGCCACTCGATCTCCGATGTTGGTGGAGATTGGTCCAAAAGCGTATATCTCAGTCGCTCGTGGACAAACGTGGCAAGGCCATGCTTCCTGCTTAAAGAAGACCCAGCTAGTTGGTAGTGTGGTAGCACTAACTTCTCTGCATCAGTGTAGTGGGTCTTACTCACGACCCAGGCTGCGTGAAAGCACCTACCATCCGGGCCAGCAATTAGAGTAATATTATTAGTTTAGTTTGTAAATTTATGGCCTGATCTGCCACATATGTGTTCCCATAAAAACAAACTTTGAAGTAGATGAGTATGATTGCTCAATGCATTTAGCTTTTCCCAACAAGTAAAAAAAACCTGAATAAAATCAAAGTTTTATTACATTACTTAAATAGTGTTAAAAAAGTCAATGCTTTTAAAAATATCGATTGTGTTAATTTTGGGCAATATTGTAAATAAATTGGACAAAATTAAGCTAAAAATCAAGTCAACTACGAAAATCTATAAAAATATAAATTCAATCCTAACTTTTCTAACCCATTGTTAATAGAAATATTGCAAAATTAAAAAATTTACTCAAAGCAAAAAATTAGACAAAATGTTTTAGAAAACTTTAAGTGCAGAATATATAAAATATATTCTTTATCATTCTAGTTTTGTTTTTCTTTATTTTTCCACTTTTTAAAAAATTTTTATGTTGAATGAACAATAAACAAAGTTCACTAAAATTTTTGTCAATAAACATACTTTTTAAAGGTAAAATTTTGATATACTTGCTTTTTGAAAAGTTTTGCAGAACTAGAACTTTCAAGAGAGGAACACAATTGAAATAATTTTACAGCGAATAGCAGCCGAAAAGAGCTTTTTATCATAATATATTGTAACTGGCTATAAATATTTTTTTTATCAAGTCATTATAAGTAAGATTTTATGTCTAAAATTTTAAAATATAAAAAATGTTTTAAAGCATTACACTTTAAAAATTTTATTTCATAGTAACCTTACAAGCATGAAAAAAAATCTGGAACTAAATTTTTATTATGCAGACTAAAAATTGTTACCTTGCAGGTGCTACAAATAACAACAGTACATGTATAATGTACATAAGCCATTCATTTTTTTTATCTTATCTCCCATGGTGTTGAGAGAAAAGATTAAAAAAACAATAACTCTTTAATTCCATTACTAATTGTTGCTAAATTTTTTCTATAAAGAGCAAGGTAATTATAAAACTTTAGTTCAGAAATAAGCAGATTCTTATTAGAAACCAGTTCTTATTTTTATTAGATCCTGATTCAGTCATAATCTATAAAAAACATAATAAAGAACTGACATTGTTTAAAAACCTGGTTATAACTTAGACATAATCTTTGGTCTACAGTTCTCAAGTAAATCAACATTTCACAAAGTGGAGTTCTGCCTTTGACTTTTTCAATATTTATACATCTGATATTCCACTCCTCCTAAAAGACATATATACAAATCACAACATATGCCAATGACATAACAAACAAGCTCTCACACTGAACACAAAAATTGCAGTGACTCATTCAACTGTATTCTAACAAAATCCAAGAATCACCATCACTAACAATCTTTATATATGAAGAAAAAAAATACAGCTACCATTTTTACAGCAGACCCAGCTGAATATTAGGCAACTCTGTCACTTTAATTACCACACACTACCCACAGCAAATCATCTAAAAATTGTTGGAATCACTCTAGACCAAGAACTAACATTTTTACAACACATACATGTAACCACAGCCAAAATAAAACAAACTTGTAAAATTCTCAAAGCACTCACTTTCATTAAATAGGTTGAAAAAACAAAACTAATTGTTAACAGATTTAAAACTATCACTCATCCCATTTTGCAATAATATCAACATCATATTGAGCTCGGTCATGTCAAACAACAGCATCAACTGCAAACTATCCAAACCATAGTTTTACACATTGCCATAGGCTGCACTTAAGAGTGAAACACAAACACTCAATGTATACATAATAAACCAATGTCCTTACAATGTGTTTACATTATGCTACTTAACTTGTTTATAACAACTGACACAAACACAAAGACAACCTTTATATTATCTTAACCACATTTAGATTCACCCAGAAATGTGAGGATCATAATTTTTCACAACAATGATAATAATGTCAACATTTAGATCCAGAAATTAAGCTAGAAGAAATGCAAAAAAAACATCTAAAACATAATCACAATACCATCACTACACAATACCTCAGTTTCAATAAAAATAACAAAGTCATTACATTTACACCCTATGACATATATTCATCAAACAAACATTACACATAATATGCATAAAAAACTGTTACAGCTCAGAACTAACAACAGTTAACTACACATAAACCCAACATTTACACACCAAAGTGCATGCAATGCTTAACAAAGTCATGACACTAATAGACTTTTAAAGTATCAACACAACACCAAATCACTAGTTTATAAAAAAAAAAATTAAGCAAAAGAGGTCATCCAAAAGTGAGAGTCTATATTGGCTTTTTAAGAAATAAAAAGATGACTCATGCAAGATCAGCCTTGAAGGGAGAAAACAAAAACATTGATATCCATTAAAATTTTAAAACAAAAACTTGATTAGTACATACTAGGTTACTACTGTCTTAGCCGAATTTCAAAAAAATGTAAACTTTATAAAAAATAAAGGATCTTTTCAGAGAACATAAGCATTTTTTGTTTATGAAATTAACTGAAAATTCTTCCTAGTTACAGTTGCTTCTTAAAAATATCAAACTTTTTTACTTGTTTAAAAATAGGCATAATTTTCAGTAATGTAAGCTTGATATACAAGTCACCATAAGTGATTTTTGTCAGTAAAAACTAACCCAGAATTTCCTCTACAGCACCAGAAGGAAAAGGATCTTTTTGAAAGGTTATAGTAACCATAAGGAGAGGATTCTAGGTTACTTTCATGGATAAAAATTGCTTTTGATGACTTCTTGAAGAGACCCAAAAATTTTTGCATAACACATTACAAAACTGGAACATTAGCTATGGCAATGACAGCTGAAGCAGGAGGAAAACTTTTTTTTTACAAATAACAAGTGTATAACTGTACTAAAACAAGATTACACTAAAAATCATTAAATATCCTTTCTTTATTCAAAAAAATACCATATCCCTTGTTTGTGTCATTGTTAAGTTTCATTCAAAAAGAATCAAAAAATGCTTTTACTTTTTTTGTATTTTGTTAAAAAAAAGATCCATTGATAGATATTCTGTATAACTCCATTGATCGATATAAGTCGTCAGTGTGGTCGAGTGGTTAAAGTGCGGTCTCGGTTCAAAACCCACTCACACCATCCTGTTGTGTCCTTGGGGTTTTTTCCCCTGCTTGGTGGTCCTGGCAAGCAGTTCTAAATTACAGTCATATCTTTATTGAATTACAAGCGGACAGCAATATCTTGATAACTCCGGAAGCAGGTCAGGGTAATTGCCTACCCTATGTATTAGCGCCTCTGTCGCTTTCCTGCAAGTCAGGAGGATAAATACAAAGATAAAATAAAAAAATAAAAACTTGTTTGGCACTTTATTCAAGTCTTGTTTTTGTCAAAAAACATGAGATTTGGATATGTATGTGGTCCTTGTTTGGCTTGGTGAGGTTGAGTCTAATTAAAAAAAACTGATTTGGAGAGAGGGGAAAAATTATTCGGAATAAAAAAAGTGCTGCACAAATTGTACTCATGCATGCAAAATTATTTTGGTTTCTTTTAATTATTTGTGCTTGAAAAAACTTACTTTTTTTAAAAGCAAATATTTTGCTTCTGCCGATTTATGCTTACCATATAAGCTATGTAGCATATATAATATTTTAGTTATTCATGGATTATAAGAGAAAAAAGTTACACAACATACTATGCCAGTATCTCATGCAGAATTGGAAACCACTTTTCAAAATTCTCAAGATCAATATAATTTAACTTTTTAATCTTTTGGTAAGGCAGTTGTTCTCAACCTAAGGCACAGCAAAATTTTGATAAGACATGGAGGTTTAAGACATTGTGAACCAATTTAGGTTGGAATACAAAATGAAAATACAGTTTTCACAATCAAACTGATTGGTAAATATATTATACAATTCAATTGTTTACTTTTATATTTCATTGAATTTTTACTTAACATTTGTTGTTTTGATATGTTACAACATATGTATTGTTTGTAAAAGAAAAAAAATGCTAAGCTTTCTTTTTACTTTTTAATATAGCAGATCAATACTTTTCCAAAAAGTTTCTTCTGTGTTGTGCTGCTTCCTGCTAGCACTAGTGTGTAATTTACTCTACTCTCAGTGTCAAATTATTGCGAGCTAAATAATATTGGTATTTGGTGCTGTTGTAATAAAGACAGGTGAAATACAATGGTTAGCAAAGTAGGCAAGTCAAATTAGCTGAGCAGATCAAAAAATTTAGATATGCATCAGAAACCTAATTGACTGTGGTATGAAATAGGCAAGGCTATTTTGAATGGAAATGGCATATGTAGAAGTTTGTCATGGGTCATAGGTGGGGGGTTGCAAGTTGAAAATTTATCACTATAAGTAGAGATGGTTTTATATAAAGGGAAGGTTAAGTGTAACCAAAAAAGTTTTTTTTTCAAGAAGTTAGCACAAGTGACTTTTATTTGCTAAACTAACCCAGATCCCCACTGTGGTTACTAATGCTTTTTGAAAATATCTTTTCCTCTTGGTTTCTTTTTTATTCTATATAAATGCTGTAAGGGGATTCTGGGTTAGTTTCACCAAAAAAAATGCATATGGTGACTTTTTTGAAAAGACACAGAAAAAGGAACCACTTTTAAAAATTTACTTTGGAATGAAAACAAAAAATTAAAATATAACTACACACCTTTTTTTGGTCTTTACTTTTTCTCCATCTATAAGTGGTCATTGATTTAATATATGGGGTTCCATGTAATTGAAAACAAAAAAGTCTTTATTTTATTTTATGAATTTTGAAAATTGCTACTTTTTGATATATCATTTGGTTGAATGTGGCATAAATGTTGCAAATTTGCTGCTTTTAAAAGAAATCAAATAGCAATTGCATTATGTGGTGATTTGAGACTGAAAATAACCAAACTGAAACCTCAAATCAAGCACATATGTAATCAGCATCAATCTCAAAGTTTGCATAATATTGAGCAGTAGTAATACATTAAAGTTTAGTAAACTTAAGCATTGTAGTAATTGAGTAATAACAATGCTTATGGTATGCAGTTAGTACTGATAAGGCCTAAAATTTACATTCTTGGAAGGGATCTAAAATTCTTTAAAGAGAAAAGTGAGGCTTGGTTCAAAAAAGGTTGAAAAACACTGAGTTAGGCTGTAGAAATAGCTTAGCAATGTCTATATAATTATATTATTATTTTTTGCTAATGTAAGTCTTTAAAAGATTTGAAAAACTGGCAGTGATTAAAAAAATAAAAAGTTGGTGGCATAGTTGAGTGGTTAAGAATGTCATGGTTGATGGCAAATGTAATCAACACAGTTGTAGTTAAAAACCTATTTTTTTTTTTTTAATCTCTATATTTACTTTTTTTTAATCTCTATATTTTTTAACCTCCTGACTTGCAAGAAAGTGACGGAGGCGCTATACATAGAGTAAACAATTACCCCGACCTGCTTCCAGAGATGCCAAGATATTGCTGCCCGCTAATAATTTAGTAGAGATATTACTGTAATTTAGAACTGCTTGTCAAGACCACCAAGCATGAAAAAGTGCCATAAAGTGTCCTTCCCAAGAACACAACAGAATGGCAGAAGTGTATTTTGAACCGAGACCATATTGATCATCAGTCTGGTGCTTTAACCACTCGACCACACTGCCAACATCATTGTATGATTGAGACTTGAGACATGAGACTTGCATCATTTTGTTGTAGTCAAATCTAAATAAAAATAAAAATAAAAAATTTCACTTGGAGAGCAATATTTTGACATCTTTGGAAGATCAAGATAATTGCATAATGGCTGTCTTGTCTATAGTGCTTCTGATGCTTTCCTGCAAAATAGAAGGCTAGTAATTTTGGATACTTGTAAGGAAATAAAAAAAAAGCTGGGTAATAATTTTGGCTCTTTTTCACTGTTTGCCATAACTAACCGGATTGCCATAACTGATCTGAAAAGTCTTCATTTTGAATCTATCTTGCATTTCTGGATTTTTGTTCCAAAAAAAAGTAGTGATCTTTACAAAAAATGGCCCAATGTTTTTTTAAAATTTTCGCGGCACACTTGGAAATCTCTCACAAGTTAAAGACGCAGGTTGAGAACCACTGCATTAAATAATGGTCAGCATCACTAAGCTACTTCCTTGCTCTGCCAACAATCGTTTTTATTTTTTATTTTCATTTTTGAAGTGAACTCGATTGTTTGGTGAACACTTCAAGAACTTCCTATATGCGGAAATCGGAAAACGGTTTGGCTCTAAAAGAAAAAGGGAAGCAGTTAGCCGACTAACACATTTGATCCAATTTCCATTGCCTTGTATGCTGTGTAAGTTTTTTGAATATCTCAATGAAAGATAATTCCTATTGACTGAAAAGCATGATAGTTGGCAATAGTAGCAGTAACTCCTTCAATCAAAAAATAAAATCATGATGGGTCTTCAGATATTCCATAAAAGCTGTTGAGACTTCTATTTTGGGGGTTCGAAAGAATTACTTTACTTAATATGTCACAATTTGTCAGATTTAAATTTTCATAATTTTTTTTCGTATCGCAACTCTGGTTATAATCTGCGTCAACATGACTGGACTATTCAGTCGCTCACTCATCCTAAACAAAATCAGTTCAAAAATTTCTTCACCAACCGTATACCGGATGTTTGGAATAAACTTCCTCAAGATATTGTATCTGCTCCAAGCCTATCTAGTTTTAAAATCCGTGTTAAAAAATTTGACCTCCACAGTATTACTTCACTTGTCTACTGAGTATTACACTTTGTTTGTTGAATCTTGCTTTGAACTGTTTCTTTTTTTTCCTCACCTATTAGTGTGCTGGTGTGTGTACCTAGCACCATGGTGTTGTATTTTCAAATAAATAAATAAAAAAATAATTTTCTAAGAATTTAAATTTTTTTAATTCAGGCATTGAAATCATGGGATAGGCATCTCACACCTACTCCGCTGGAGTGGGTGTGAGTCATTAAATTGCAAACAATAATGTGTTTTCATTGCTGAAATATGCTCAGAAAAACTTTTTTGATTTTTTTTTGGTTTGGTTGAGTCTGTGGTTTGCGTGGTTTTAATATAATTTATCTAGATTTATTTCGTCGTCTTGTAATTTGTTTTTGATTGGGCTTACCATACGTCCCGTTTTAGCCGGGACACTGATGATTTGTAAGCCTTGTCCCGGCGTCCCGCCCGGTCAACCAATATGTCCCGTTTCTTTTTTGCCCCGTTATGTATTTGCAATTTTAAGTAAAGACCTTTTAGGGAACACTATGATTTTGGGACAAACAGTGGGAAATCTAAAACTGCTTTCAAATGAAGACTTTTTTTTAGAGAACACTATGATTTCAATACGAAAAGTGGGAAATTGTAGAAAATGGTTTTTAAGGACGAATTTTTTTCTTTTAACAAACGTCCTGATTTACCACTTCGAAAATATGATATGCCTATTTTTGATCAATTTTTCTACGGTCGGTTCGTCTCAAGTCAATATGTAATTGAATGAGTCGTGCCCAAGACCCCAAAATTTTTATCAAATATTGGCTTCCAATTTAAAATTTTTTAATCTGAACAAGAATTAAACAGTAAATTGAATCCGGAACTAGTGTTTTCTTATCATCATATTCTTTATTTATTTTTTCAGTTGCAAAACAAGGTCACAAATTTGTCAAATAACTCTGATTAAAGTTAGATCAACCATCTGCTGTTAAGCCGACCGATTTATTTCTGCGGGACGAAGGGGAATAACTCGTCTACAAACCTGCGCAGTCAGGCTTTGAAAAATTAATTGTATTGCTGGATCAACAAAAATTAAAATGCGTGTGTGTGGTACGAAACAATTTTGAATTACAAAAAATTAACCATAGAAACTATTTGAAATACAAAAAGAAATACAAAAAAAATAATGCTGTCCGCTAGTAATTTAATAGAGATGTTACTGTAATTTAGAACTACTTGCCAAGACCACCAAGCATGGTAAAGTGCCGTAAAGTGTCTTTCCCAAGAACACAACAGAATGGCGCGAGTGGGTTTTGAACCGAGACCATGTTAATCATCAGTCCGGTGCTTTAACCGCTCGACCACGCTACCGACCAGTTGAGGATTAGCGACGCGAGTTCCAAATCCAACAAAAAGGGTAAATTACAGTAATAAATAAAAAAAAATTTAAACATAAAATAATCTTTTTGTCAAGTCGGAGGTTTTATTGTTTGCCTTCTTAACGGGACCTCACAGCTTGGAGCAATCGCGCTACGACGCGCATCGTCCGTCGCAACATCCAATATTTTCATCATCGCAATAGAAAAGTGTTGGAAAAACATTGCAAAAGCTATATTGTAACCATTAAAGCCAGGAAAAAGTATTACCCGATTTCCTTAGGTGGGCACGGCGCTTCTTAAAAGTACCGCGGTACCGGTACTCGGTAACTGCTAAAATTGTACCGCGATACCTGTACTCGATACTTTTGAATAATACGAATTAATGGTAATGACTAAAACTCTATCAAACATTGGATTTTATTTGACATTTAAAAATTGTATTTAACAAAGCAAAAACAATATCGTACGTATCCAACTGTTTACTTTCAAAAATCAATTATGCTTTGGATGTAAAAAAACATGCAATGAATATGTTTTTAACTTGATTTTTCGCATAAAATATGCCTTGGATAGATGTCTAATGAATACGTTGTCTTCTGCTTTACTTTTTATATTAAAAAAAGTTTGTCAAAAATCGTACTAATTTCCATATAACCTATTACAGTGGTTTTGTCAAAGTTATTCTCAAACTTTTTGGGTCACGAACCTCTATTTGAAAATCTTTTTTTATCATGGACCCCAATCTTATATCACATCAATTTTCTGCCCAACCAACGAGGAAAGATAAAACAAACCCAAAAATAAATAACACAAAATCCGTTAAAAAATAAATGCTTATAAACAGGCATATCATATTTCCGTAGGGGCAAACGGGGACGCTCGTTTATAGACAAAAATACGTCCCTAAAAAAAGTGTTCTCTAAAAAAAGGTCTTCACTTTGAATCTGTCTCGGATTTCATGGTATGGATTACTTTACCAGCTATATATGTTGACAAATTTTGTCATATCGTCGCGGACCCCTTGTGCGCTCATCACGGACCTCATTTTGGGAAACTCTGGTTTTGGTAATTTAGTAAAATTACTTAACCTTCCCTGGCCGTTAAATGTTATGATAATTTTTATATTTTTGCTTGCAAAGCAACAAAATTAAAATTTCATCAAGTCCTTTTTGCATTGGTATGAATATGAAATCTGGTGCTTAGTGAATTTTTGATTTTATGCAAAATATTTCCATTTTTATAATTAGACAACTAGAATGTTCCTTGCAAATGCAATATCTTAGAAAATATTTACTACACTAAGATTGAGTCCTATAATTTCTGATATACCATATTTAGCGCCGAAAGCGCTAAAGATTTGACATAATTGCACGCAAAAATGCTACTTTTTCCAAAGCTACAATGTCTTTTTTGCACAATAATTACTATATACACATTAAACGCGATAATCACTCTTTTTTTTGTACAACTGGTGCGGTGACCATGCACAATTTTTTTGAACATGTTATAACGTATATAATTTAATGAAAACAATGCACTACCAGCGTAACTACGATAAGCACGGCTAAGCCACAAGGGCATACTGACGGTGGTTTCGATATGCTGACCACATCATCGAGTCAGCTAACACGAATCGGGTAAAGTCAAGTTAAACCCTGCAGTTCCATTGCTAACATTAAGTAAGTATAGTCAAGCCAATCAACAAGCAAATGCCGACAGACCTGTTTCGTCCTTGTTAGGACTCGTCAGGATACTACAGCTTGTTGTTGACCCCAGCTGAAATCAGCTGTATCCCCAGCTGAAAACAAAAGTGTTATTTAAGGTTGCACAGAAAAAAATTTCATACTCTTTGGATAAAGATACTTAAATGTTGTAATAAAATATTATTTCGGATTGAAAAAGCAAGTTTTCGAAAGGTAGTCAACTTTCGTAAATTGGCCGAAAAGCAGAGATTGGTTTCAGAAAGTTAACGACTTCGGTAGTTTGATTGATCGTATGATTAAAAGTAAAATTCTTTCACAGTTGGAATCCCCTTAGGGAGGTTACTGCAGTTCACAGAAGAAGAAACTCTATTTCTGCAAAATCTGATTACATTATTAAAATTCTTCGATCTTAGCAACAACGAATGTTTTCAAAATTCACTGGACTTTTTTAACAATTTTGGAAATGAATTTTTCATATAATAAAAAGAAATACAATTCATTCTAAGAAAAAATTGAAATTTTAAGTGTCACATCGTAGTTTTTTATAATTATTTCAAAATGTTATAATAAGCCTAATTTAAAAAATTTATTTAGGATTGATTACTTTGGTGTAATAAATTTTTTTGGATTTTTGCAAGATTTTTTCTTTTTTAGTAGGTTAGTCTAGCCTACATAGTAGAATATTTTATAGTTGAACTTGAGTAATGCTCTGGCGTATATTTTTTTATTTTAAATTTACCGTATATTGAATTATTTATTAATACATTTCGTCAGAGCAGGGCTGCCCAAACCGGAGACGCACAAAGTCTATTGTTAAAGCCTACCAAAGAATTTGTAATTACATAATCGATCAAATTATTGTAATGCTTTGAATCAATCCAATGACTCGCAGAAAAATCGGAATAAATAGGCTAATTTTTGTCCCACTAGAGATTTTTCGCTTTATATAAGAATAAAACACGTAGATATATCAAACTGGTGACCTTTTTTGTTTGGTTTTTAACTAAATTTGTAGTCCGAATTCCTGTTATCAAGCAGGTTCATTAAAAAATAACACATTAAAAATAAGTAAAAACAAAAAAGAAGATACTTTGATTTCTGTACCGATTGTGACTCGCGATAAAGTTTTCGACAAAAGTTGGACGATAATGGTTAAAAAATTGAAGATCCCTACGTCAGAGTATAAAACAACTTAACATTTTCTAAAACAGTCATTATCATCAAAATGAATTTCTACCGAGAGTAATTTGGGATTTTAATATTGATTTTGTCACAACTTACGACACCGACATTGTTTTTTTCAGAATTATTTAATTTATAGTACGAATTTTGACATTAGAATATCGGTATCATAACATCGGTACAGCTAATCATAGCCGTACCTTCCGGGGGGGGGAGAGAGGGCAAATGCTCACCCAAGTTTCTAAGATTTGGGCAAAATTGAAATTTTTCGGGCAGTGACAAGAAAATATTTGGGCAAAGTTAAAAATTTTAGGACAGTGACAATGATCAAACTGCAAAAAAAGTTACCAAATTTCGGTGAAGACTTTTTTTTTGTAGAGAACACTTTGCTTTTCGGTCGAAAATTGAAAAATATGAGACTGAATTCAAGTGAAGATTTTTCTTTTTTTTTTAGAGATTACCATGATTTTAGGACAAAATTTGTTCTTGGTTTGCGAATCTCAGACAATTTTTGTTCTATCCGTAATGTGCTAGAAAATTATGATTTGGGCAAACGTCACAAAATTTGGGCAAAACTTTATTGCCCCCATATTTTTTTGGCTGGTACGCCTATGCAACCAACAAATGATATTGCACTCAAGCGTAACACAGTATGTATGCTATTCGAATGTCTTTTGACTTTGTTTACGTAAATGTTCGATACAGTTCCCAGCATAATTCAAAAGTAGGGCGGAAGTCCTTTGATAATTTTCGATCACCTCAAGCAAATTGCGGCAAATATTTCTTAAAACTTCAGTTTTTAAATGAATCTATATAGTTCGATCTTTTGGTTATTTTCATCAAACGCTCAGTGCAAACAAAAAAAGTATGCTATTCTATTTAAAGTTATTTCAAACATAAACTTACAGGAGGAAAACGAACGCACACCTATCTAGATATTGTACTGTACAAAAAGTAACATATAAAAATAAAATAGCTATTCACGCCAAGTCATTTATGCTAAATTTTAATACCGGTGCGTAGTGCTGTAAAATATTTTTCACTGCCTGTTCTTGTCGCAAACAAAAATATAAGAAAAAAGCTGGAGCAAGGATCTTTTAACTCTGCTACATTTGATGTATCATCTGCTTGAATAAAGACAAGTCAAATAACCTCTGTTGGTGCGTTTTTCGTTAAGTTCAATATTAACACTGAAAAATGATTGTGCCATTTTTTTGTGGTAATTAGAATTTTATTGGTTGATTTCATTTCAGTAACCTCTTTTTATTCTGTTAAAATTGGTCAAAAAAATGGAGTTTGAATAAGAAAAACTTGTTTGAAGTTTCAAGAAAAACACAGAGTCGAATGACATAGACTGACGCTGGCGTATAAAAAAATAATACAATTAATTATATAATGTAAAACTTCAAGCGCATAAGCAATTAACGATCTTTCTTCAGTTTAGTCAAAACAAAACCTGACATTTAAACGGATAAGTTAAAACAATATTTTTTCAACCAATTTTAAAATTGTTTCTTTTTCTATGCACTTTAATAACATGATTAAGATTGATGGAAAAATATAAGACAAAATAAGCTTCATACACAAACCCATCATTCGTTTCCAAGATTTAAAATTTTTATTGATTTTTATCGTATTTCAACTCCATTTATTCTTCAGACTCGTACAAAAACGTTATACTAAGGGCAACTTTTAAGCAATACCGTACCTGCTTATTTAATGCTATATATACAGTACAGGTCCGCCAGCAACCAGCAGATAATTGCTTTCAGAGATGCCAAAATATTGTAGTGAATTGGAATTTTTAATTTACTTAGTTTTTATTTGAGACATAACTAAAATGCTAGTCTACCCAGACTACCCTACTAGCCTGAGTAAGCTTAGCCTAAATAAAAAGTTGCAAAAGGGCTACTGGCTATGAAGTGCGTAAAACGTTCCTAAACCTGACCTTACTTAAAATTAACTAGTAACTACTACCGGAAGGATGGGGAAAGTACTGGTAAACACTTAAGTTTGACAAATGTCAATTTGTGATAATACTACTGTAAATCAAGAAACTACTTTGAAGTTGCAATCGATACGAAAAACAAAAACATGTAGCAATACTTGCAAAAAAAACTTTCAATGACCCTAAAATTAGACGGAGTATCGCGGTACTTTTTTTATAAAGTACCGCGGTACCGGTACTCGATACCAAGTACAGACGCAGGTAATAAAAAAAGTACCGGTACTTTTGTACACGGTACTTCCCACCATTGCCGATTTCTTAGCTAAAAGAATTGCGATCCGGTCTCCAACTTTAACCACGACACCAGAAAAAAAAGGTCACTTTTATTTTGCGATATTTTTGCCACTAAGTGTCAGTATTTTATGTTTCTTAACAACTACCACAGCTGTAAGCTTTAGTAACTCTGTAGACTTACAATCAATATAATAGTGTATGATAGTTAATATCGATTTTCTTGGATTTAAAGTAAATAAGAATAAAATTTACTGGTACTTTAACAAAGAGTAAGTGTTTTCTTTTAAAAATTAGTTTAAATTGTCGAGAATATAACTTTGCTTTTACGTGTCATTTATATTGTAATTTCAGACAGCATTCTATCTTGTGAAACATTATCGATACAAAAATTTGAGCAATGTTTTTATAAAAAATCTACATTACCTAAATCTTTTAAATTAACTGCTGAATGTTTTTTATTATTGCATGTAAAGCAACTAATAAAATAATACTTTGTTGATTTATTTGCAATAATTAAAAACATTCAGCAGTGAAGATTGTAATACATTAGTGTTACAAACTTATTTAAAGCTTAAACCCACAATTTAATTGTAATTTTTAGGCCAATTTTTAGTTTTTTGAAAAATTTTATAGTAAGGTTTAAGTTTAAATAAAACAGGTAGAAAGGACAAATCTTTTGAAGAAGAGACCTTAACTGTTGTTTGTTGGTGAACTAACTCAGAATCCCCCCATACAGCACTAGGAGGCAATAAAAAAAAATTTAAAAAAGTTAATTTTAAGAAACGATAATAACCACAGGGAATTTCAGGTTAGTTTCACTAACAAAAATTCCTCACAGTCACTTAATGGAGAGGCCCAAAAGGACCAGGTTTAAGTAGCATTGTATCTAGCCAAACTAAAATGCAAGTAGTCAACAAAAAAAAAGCAAGAAAAATTTGTAGAATATTGGTAGACAATGACTTCAACTAAGTTTGATTATGCTTGCAAGACTAGCATTTAAATTATTAAAACATTAAAAAAATTTTTTATCTTTATTTATTCTCTTGACTCACAGGAAAATGTTAGAGGCATTTTACTTAGAGCAATCAAGTAATTAACACAACCTGCTTTCAGACATGTCAAGATATTGCAGTCCAATTTAAAATTTTTTATTTTGGTTTTTTAGTTTTTATTTAGATTTGACTTATTTGGAGCTGTTTGCTAAGACCACCAAGCAGAGGAAAGTGCTGTAAAAGTAACTTTCTCAAGGATATAACAGAATGATATGAGTAAGTTTTGAACCAAAACTGTGTCAACTGTGTGTGCTAGTACAAAAAAATGTTCTTGATGACTCAACCATACTACAAAGAAAATTTTTATTTATGTCGATGTTTTTTTTTAACGAAATATAATTTTTAATTAATTTGTAAATTCATACTATTGTTTTTTTTTTACAATAATAGGCTACTATTATTATGCAAATATTGAATTGCTGGTCTGAATTCCTTATGGTCTTTTTATGATCTATCATCATATTGAAAGTATATTAATGTGATTCAATTTTTAATTATAAAGCCAAAAGTAAAAGATCGAGTTGCAGTAAAAAAAGTATGGTGAATTGAAATAATTGCTTGAGAAAAAGTTTATTTTTTTATTGTTACTTTCCAAATTGTTATATGCATTTGTTAATTTTGTTTATTTAGATTTAGAAACAAGCTTTGATTAATTAAAAAGTTAATTTTTTAAAAATGAACAAGATGTTTAAAGAAAGTTTTTGCTTTTCATTTTTTTACAAAAAGATACATTTATTTACTGATCATACACTTTAAATTGGCTAGAGTTGTTAAATTTTTTGAGATTTTTAATTTTTTTGTCATGATTTATTTTATCCCTAATTTGTATGTTGAAAATTTGAAGTGGAAAAAAGTGAAAACGTTAGTAAAGACAATGTTTTGTACATGAAAAAAGTTTGCTACTAAATCAATTATATTTCTGATTTTACATTTTAATATATTATCTATTGTTTAAGAAATTTAGTAACTTTTTGGATTTAATTGCAAGCTGATGGTAAAGATCATGATTTTTGGTTCTTATCAATTTATTTCTGTCTTAGGTAATACAGCATTCGGGTCTCTTTAAGAAGTCACTGTAAGTGATTTTTGTTTGTGAAACTAACCCGGATTCTCTTATAGTTACTATTGTTTCTTAAGAGATCTTTTTTCTCTTGGTTTCTTCGTTATTCCATTCTGGTGCTGAAAGGGGGATTCCAGGTTAGTTTCACTGAAAAAATCGCTTACAATGACTTCTTGAAGAGAGCCCAGCATTCTGCTTTATGCATGCCAAAAAACTCAATTGCTAAAAAGAAGTTCTGAAAAAAAGCTGATTTCTTATTAATATCTAATGCTGCAAAATAAAATTGGCATAAAGTTTAATTGCTTTTCTAGAAAAGTGTGACTACTGGTTGGAATAATGAAAGTTTTGAAATAAAGCACAAAATGCTGTGAGTGTTTGCCAAATTTTCAAAAATATTTTGGATGATTATTTCAATGGAGCCTCCTGATATAAGCCATCTTACAAAAGAAGAGCAAGATCAAATTCTTTCAGTTATAAAACGACAAAAAGAAGAAGAAGAGAAAGAAAAAGCTTTTAAAAAGTAAAATATTAAAGTACATAAATTATGCTGAAGCATTATAAATGTATTTAATGCTATCAAAAAAAGTTTTGGATTTATATAACACTTATGCAACTTATGTCATTGAGTTTTCTGCTACACTTAACATAAAACTTAAATGCAAATATAAGATTTGAAATGTATTTTCTGTTATTCACCTGGGTGTTTTTTTAAAAAATTTGGGTTATTTGTTTAATTGTTACAAAAAAGGTGCTATTATTTTTTTGAAAACTAAAATAATAGATTGGAATGATCAAATGTAAATCTTATTAGATATTAATTTATACCACATATGAATTTTACTTTTTGTTCAAGTTATTTTCTATGACTAGCTTTTTTTATTATAATAAACAAAGTTGACTCATTTAAAACAACTATTTAAACTTTACTCTGTAATTTTTTTACTGTAAACCAGCAACAGCACAAATCTATAAAAAAAACTTGTTTTAAAATTTTATCTTTTTTTAATCTAAAGTTTTTTATTTATTTTTGATTGACTACTACAAAAGTTGTGTCCTTTTTCTCCCACAGGATTTGTGTTACTTGTAAGCCAGTAGTTACGCATAATTTAACTTTTAGGATATTATATTATTTGTTATCATGCATGTTTAATTATATACTTTTGCAATTTCTAAAATTTGTCAGAGCAATGGATATATGTGGATATATTTCTAACTTTAATCTTGAATAAAATTTCTAAAATTAGTCAGAACAGTGGATATATTGTAGAACAATTAAGAAATTAGCTTAAAAGTTTTTCAATTTATTGTTTTACAATCTTTTTAATAGTTTGCTGTTTTTTAATTTAAGAAGTATAATGCATTCTTGAGCTTTCAAAGTTTAGATTAACTTTTTTGTGTTTAAACTTGAAGAAACGATTATTTTGTTTATACATTTATTAGGGCAAAACTTCATATTGTTGTAGAATTACAATCATTTATGTTTTTATGTTTTAATTAAAACAAATTAAAACAATGTTTATCAATCTAAGAATAAATAAGATGTTTTTATCAAGTACTTAATAAAATTTAATTTTATAATTTTTTATGTAGTTATTAAATATTTTTTAGAACATGGAATACCAAAGTTCAAAATTATAAAAATGAGGTGCAGCAAGTTTGTCAGCCTCCTACAAATGACACAAAAGATAAATTTCAAGTAAATTATAATTTAGTTTTTCTATGGAAAAAAATTTCTAATTCTCAATTTTTTTACTGTACTAAATTTTTTAAAACCTTTATATAGATTATTTGACCAATTATTTATTACATTTTTACTTTTTTTATGTCATGAAGCAGTCATGTTGAACCCATAATACACAACTTCATGTAACTAATATAAAGATTTTGTGCTGCCTGGCTGCTTTTAAAACATTTGCACAAAAAAATTTGTTGGAAGATAAATGATATAAAAATTAAACAAATTTTACTAGCTAAATTTCAAGTAAATGTAATGTGATAACTTTTCATACTTTTTTTGTTTTCAATTCAGGTTTTTTCCAAGGTTATGAAAATTTACATATTACATGGTGAAATAGGGAGCAAAAAGTATCAAATGCTTATGGTTGGTTATGGAGGGATGGGGCTTGATAAAATGATTGCCAAATTATTTTTCTTAATACTATGGCCTGTGCCTGTTTTTGACTGAGCTGTTTTTGATCATTTGTCAGTTGTTGACTAAAATTTGGGTAAATTGTCACAATAGTTAAAACTAATTTGATCAAAATATCAAAAAGGTACCAACTGTTGTTCAACCAAATTGTTATAAGCAGTAAAAGTTCTATTGTTTGAGGTCAAATGCTTAATGTTTATATATTTTACTGTTCAAATCAAATCAAGGATTTTTTTTGATGCCATGCTGTGCGAGTGCAAAGCATGCTTTGGATAACTTAGTATCAATAACATGGCAGCTGGATTGAAAAAGTTTTTTGTTTAGAAATATTTTTTAAAAAATGTGATCTATTAAAAGCCAAATTAACAAATTGAATGTTGGCATTTTTCTCCCATATTTTCTGCTTATAAATAAAAAAGATGCATGGCATGTAGTCATCAATCAGTTTTTTTCTCAGTTAACGAGAACCTGCTAATAAAGAATTAGAGAAAGGCAAATAGAAATCAAATAATAATTAATCCAATTTCATTTTTGTGCTTCGTTTTTGCAGAAAATAATTTTGTGTGGCACAAATGTTTTTATTGCCCATAATATTATATTTCAAAGTGCTTTAATTTAGTTTTGATACTGATTAGCAATTTTGTAATGATAGGCCATAACTTGTGACAAACTACCAAAATGAATGAGCAAAACTTATATCTGCTTGTTTGCTCAGATCTACTGACTTTATTTGGATTAATTTGCATTGAGTTTTTTGTTAGTTTTGTCTAAATAAAAAAAATAATCTAAATTTCTGGAAAGAGTCTCAAGTGACAAAATTTTAAAGCAACAGCCAGAAAATAACAAAATATATGGTTTGTTGCAAGTTTGTAACAAATGTAAATTGTACTACCTAATGCTGAAAATTGAAAAATTACTTATCAAACTTTGCAACAATTTTTGCACTTTCATAAATAACACTTAGATTGTGACATGGTCAAAATGGAAAGTAAAGTTAATGGCACTCTTTGTTGTAAAACATGTTTAAATACTTTGATTGCCTATACATTGCAATTTAAAACATAACATCAATCCTGTACTAAAGCTGTTTGTGCTGTTGGTTTGTTTTTTTTGGCTGAGGGCAGTCAACAAATGCTTATGTAATTATAACAAATGGCTTTGCATTTACAATTGCTTCAAGATGGGGAAAAAAGAGGGTTAAAAATATGAAAAAGATTGCTAGTAATTGTGAAGGCTCTCCAAAGCAAACAGAATTCTTAGTCAGGATACAATTTCTTTAAAAAATTTTAAAGTAAAGACTATTTTTAAAAAAAATTATCACATTTATATTAAACTCACTTTACTTTCAGTTTATCAGTGCCACCTTTTTCAAAATACTAACATATGGTTTGTCCTAGTAGTATATTCTGTTTGTATAACTATTCTAAAAACATAACATAAAAAACTTTTTTAAAATGATTTTTTCAAAATTTCAACTTTGTTGATTTGCTATTTTTTTCTTCAAAATTGTTTGATCGAAATGTAACATTTTAAGATAACTATAAATGTTTTTAATTAGATTTGTATTTTATGCAACAAAACAAAGATTGCTGAAGGATGTGGTCACACATGTGCTTATTGTAGCAAATCATTTTGCTCTAAATGTGGTGGTCGAGTTGCTCTCAAGTCAAACAAGGTATTGTTTTAATAATAATGTTTTTCTTAATTTAATATTTGCAAAACCTTTTCTTGCATTTTTTAAAGTAACATAATGGCAATGTTTTTTACTTTTTTTTTCAATTTTATCATATATTATGGTATTTCATATTTTTACCATTTTGGAAACTTAAAATGTCTGGATCTAATGTGGTGGGATCTTAGGTCAAAAATTTTGGCTCATTATGATGCCATAAGATGTGCCCATGTGTTGGTTGAAATTCTAAAATTAGTATTTTTAGTGTATTTTGCTTATCTCAAAAACGACTCATTGTAAAGCGGTAAAATTGGCATCAAATGTGCAAAAAGGTCAACCTCTGATGACCACATAATACATGTGATTGCTCTATCTGCACCAGAAAAAAGTTATTTTGAAAAAGCAGGTTTTGCAGTTTTTTGATAATAGGCTATCATAACAGACTGGTTTAGTTATCCAAAAATTTGTGGGTTTTCATTCTTGTAGAATTTTCTTCTGGGAAAAAGGTGGTCTTTATATAATGAGTAAAAAAAATAGAGATTGAGCTTAAAGATCTGATAGCCAGATGCAATTGAGCACAAAAATTTTAGCACAAAAACTTCATATCAAGCTCTAATTTTTCAAATTTTGATTCTTGTCACATGTGACATGATATAGAGCTAGAAAAGCTAGGCCTCACTACCTAAAAGAACACTTGCTGTTTTTGAGATTTTTGTTTTTCTCTAAGCTTACTGTGGCTAATATTCACACCACTGTGTAATATTTTTCTTCCATCCCTCTGATCTTTTAAAAACAAGACATCATTTTCCAGAATCTGGTTTTCTAAAACTGCAGCTCGAAGCTGGTTGATTATGCAAAACTTTATGATCATCAGCATTTATATTGGCATATATCAAAAATATCTTCATTTACTTTTTTACAATTTTTTACCTTCTTGTCTCAATTCCTTTTTTTTTTGCAAAATTACATCTACTAATCAGACCTTTTAGCTTGGTCTTCATCTTTTATTCACTTGCTATATAAAAACCATCTTTTTCTTTTGGGGCAATGTAATGACCACCTTTCTCCAGCATTTTTAAAACCACTTTTATAAATACTTAAACTTGAGGGCTTTTGAAAAGTCACAGTTTGTATCAGAAAGTTGTTATTTTTTAGGCAAAAGTAATGGCAATGGGTTCATATATTTTCCCATATCAGATCTCAGAACATTATGCTGAAACTTTTCTGTGGATCCAAGTAATCATTCCGTCCAAGCTCTGAGTCCAAATTATGTATTTGATTGGACTAGTATTGCATCAGATGTTCTATGAGAATGAAAACCCAAAAAATTTGAAATAACAAAACCTATTATCAAAAAATTGCAAAAAACCCATTTTTTGAAATAACTTTTTCTCGGTGCAGATAGAGCAATCACGCATGCGAAATTTTTATAACATAAAGTTCTTACCCAAGACTTATCCACATGAAATCCCAGACATTTTTAATAATTGTGTGATTAAAAAAAACAATTTATTGTTTTCTTTATTCTTTCTTATGTAATTCAAGTTGCTCGTTGAGCTCATTTTTAATCTTAATTTAGTTTTTTCAAATAAATATATAAATTATGAAAAAAAGGAACATAAGAATTTAAACTTTTTGTATTTTATCTGATAAATAGAAAAATGAATGAAATATACAAAGTTGTAATTGATAAAAATTTGCTCCTGCCAATAGTAAAAGTGATTGCAGCTGAGATGACTTCAGCAAGCAATAAAAGATGAAAGATATTATCACATTAGTGCAAATACGATTACTAGATATTGGATTAAAAAAAGAAAATATGATTATTGGGTGCCAATAATTCAAACCACATAATATAATGTGTCAACCTAAATCAATGCTCTTATATTTTTTTAGTATTACAGAACATTTTTAAACGTAGCAGAACTTTACTTTATTACTTTTGAAAAAACCAATAAAAAAACAACTTGTATAAAAGGTTAAAAGCCACTGTAGTTGACCGTAACAAGCGCAAGCAGCGTGCCACGTTGCTGATACGACTTTTTACAAAATCTATAAAAAATACAGTCAAATTTGAGTTCATTTGTAAACAAATAGTTATATATCCATTACTACTTTACTAATTTTTTATGTTTTTTTTATGTTAATCCTGAAAAGAACGAGAGAAAGGTATGTGATTTTATTTATTGTTTTTTTAGTATCGCTATCACATACCCTAGAACAGGCTTGTCAAACTCGTGAGTATATGCGAGCCGAAGTCTGTGTAACAAAGTCATGACCTTTTTTTAATCTACACTTTGATTGGTCTTCAAAATTTAGGGTCTGAATTCTAATATCCAAAAAGGAAAATTTTTTAAATTTTACGTTGAAATCTAATTGAAAACTAGAAAAAAAGGTTGTCATGCAAATTTTCATAAATGAAACCTAAACCTTTGTTGGATTCAAAACTTTTGAAATTAATTAATGTTTTGATTTTAAAATCAGCATTTGATTTAAAAAATCCTTTTGCGGGCCGCACAAGAAGACCCGACGACGAGAACGGTTTGACATGCCTGCCCTAAAATAAGTTCGAAAAACCCATGCTTTCATGTAAGATTGTAAAACATTTTTGACGCATTTTTACCTACTTATGGCGATAAATATTGATTACAACTCATCTTGTGTTAATATTACAGAAATTACAACTAGCTAGAAACGTTTGAATGGTTTATTACTCGAAAAAGTATGGTAAATACAAAATTGTGAGAATATTGTGCAAATTCACACCAAGTTATTTTTGATTTTTTCGTTGAACTTACTAAATAGCCGCAGAGGCTCAAGCAAAGAACTACTCGCGCAAGTTACTGATACGCATAAATATTTTTTGGTTCTTAGTGTTTATTATGTTTAAACATTATTGCAACGATAAAGGACTTCATCTTGAAAAATTATGTTCGGATATGATGATTTAAATAGGGGTGCACAAAAAAAGCAGTGACTGATTTTAATATTTTAAGCCCCATTACAGAGTTAATTTTAATTAAAGGCCGCCGGTAAGTTATAGCAAGTTATATAATATTATAGGTTTGATCGACAAGGCGTTTATGTATAATATCATTGGTTTGATCGACAAGGCGACAAGGCGCTTAACAAAAAATTGTAATAAAACGAAATGTCCCAGTTTTAATTCATTTAAGAGCCATTTACAAAATATCGTATTAATGACTTCCTTAATAGGTTTCATGCTCGTAGATAAAATTGCAAAATCAGCCAACCTGGGGCTGCTAACAAAATATTATAGTGACGCAACAGTCGACAATTTATACAAAATGTGAAGCAAAGCAAGATGGTTGAATATTATTGTGCGGAAAAGGGGCAAATTTTAGATAGGCTGATATTGTAATAAGTCAAACTCGTGACATATGTGCTCGACCGCAAGTTGTGCACTTCGTTACTTTAAAAGCCTAACTCGTTCTAGTTAAAAAGTACAAGTTTGTTTTGTTTTTAGTAAATGCTAAATCAGCTGCTCTGCTTTTTTGTTTTGCTTTTTTATGAAATAATCGAAGCGCATCTGGTTAATACATGCGTTTGTTTGTCAAACGTCACATTATATCATACAGTATGTGTATCGTTACTAAAATACGCTGATTGCTAAATGAATAAAATCGAAGGGTAATATTGAACGCATAGAGTTGATTCGCACTAGCTTTTTTGTTGTGTTCCTCTGCTGGTGTTGAGATCACGTCTATTTTTTTCTTTTGAACGAACGCAATGATTCGGTATAAGTTGGCAACGCGAATATTGATTTTTATCTGAAAACAGGATTACTTAGCACATAGATTTCAGTTTTGGGTGTACTGGTTATCCTTCAACTGAAACATTAAGCAAAAAACAAATTGAATGCTAAAAAATGTTCATGCGACGTGTATCATCAGTTGATACTTTCTGTCGTTTCTATCCAGGACCGATAAAAACGGATCCACGTTTACGCTTAACGCCAAATTTTGTCTACAAAAAGTTTCAACGAAACTTAAGCACAGCTTTTTAAAGTTTAGCACCGACGCAAATTTCAGTCGGATTCACAATATTGGCGCTTTCAAGCATTTGGGTGATTTATAAGACTATTTTTATGACAAAGGAGACATTTACACCAAGATAAAACTAACCCGCTACAATTTTGACTTGTTGAAAACCTGAAGTAAATTTATCAAGAACAATATTTCAATCCACTTAAATAAATAAATAAAAATAAATGTAAAAAAATACACGGATTGGTGTAAATTTGCTTGCATTGTGCCGCTTCTTGTTGGGCATTACGAAGTTTTGGTTTAATCGGTTCAGATGAATTTTTCGTAACGATATATCTTCGTTTCGTTCTATTTAAAAATAAATAAATAAATAAAGGAAAAAATAAACTATGATCTTGAGATTTACACTTTGAGATAAAGTATTGATCACATATAAAACCGAACGCTTTCAACATAGATATAAAATGAATCTTAAGTATGATAGACAGATTAGTGTAAGCTCTCCTCATAGTTGCTATAATTTGTATGGAATAGGACGTAGAAAAAGCAAACCGCCGTTGCCACTTTTTCTTTTAATCATTTTAAAGTGTATGAAGTTTTTTAAATGAATTCGCTTTTAAGTAATTTTTGGTATTTTCTATCAACTTGACGTTATTTTACGTTAAGAAACCATATGCGTATCTTTGCGTTGCTAAATTGCGTCAAACGACGCGAAGCTGTCAATTTAGTCTGGTTTTTTCGTTTATTTCTGTGTACTTGTAGCAACCGTGCTATGTCTGTAAATTAAAGAAGTACTGCTATGGATTTCGTTGCATTTAAAACGAGTTTTTTAAATAAGAAAAATAGAAAGTGTGTCGGGTCGTCGTAAATTATTCATGAGCGCTACTTCTAATACCAAGTCCATTTCATTCAAATGTTTTCCAACGATGTATGATTTAAACAGCACTAAAATTAATGGACCAATACTTGTGTTGTCGAAATTGACGAATACGACGGCGAAGATTGTTTTATTGAGCTGAGTAAAAAGAGATTTTTTGCTTCTCTGTGCATTACATTATTGCTTGGCATTGTGTTTCCAACAATGGAAAAGCCTTTGTAGTGTTGAAATTGAGATTATTGTTCTGTTTTGTTTTATTGTTTAATTGGTTTTAAAATGGACGTTTTGGCTGATTTGCCTAGCTTTAGTTTTTTTGTTACAGTTTTGAGTCATCTGGCTTACTGCAAATGATTTATATCAACTACAAGAAAAACTTATATAATTGTAATGCAATCCAAAATAGCATAGCACAATAAGCCCTTAACTGATTAAACAGGCTAAGCACATGCTTTTTTCTTTTTAGTTAATAAAAACAATAATGGCTACTATTGTCAACTTGTGCGACGAAAATTAAAGAACGACATTTCTCTTGTAAACCACGTGTATCGAATAAAATGCCAGCTATAAGCCAGTTATAAAACGTCTTAAAACAGTCCGACTTTAATTTCAGCACAAAACAGTCCGAGTATTAACTAAATTTAAATAGTCTTTGTTCCTCGGTCTAAAAAGCTTACTTTGCAGATGATTTGGGTGTGTAATGTTTGTCGGAAGAAGCAGGAGTATGTCACTAGTTCAGAGTCTTTGAACAAAAACGGAAAAAATAACTCGTCGATCACTCTTAATCTTGAACCTCTTCCTGCCAATGGTTTGTTTTTGTTCTTGATGTTTTTAAGCAACGGTTCATAAGCCTTGCTATGGTGAATTTCATTTATAAATCAAGACACAGGGATGTCAATTCTAATAATAAGTAAAGCCAAACCAATTTGTAGTGTTTTTGCTGCGACTTATTAGAAGAAAATATATTTTATCCAGATTAAGGCCAACAACTTTGTTTTATCTATAAAATATAGTTTTGTAATTCTTACAACTATTTTTTCAATCAGGCTTTCTCCAATGCAAATCTTTTTTGCCTTTTTTTTTCTTGTACCGTTTTCTCACTTAACGTTAATGCATGTGTTTTCTTTGTACTTTGTAAAATTCATTGTTGTTGTTGATAAAAACTACCCCTTAAAAGTAGCCGTGTTTTCATAACTTATATTTGTCGCTTAGTATTAAAGAAATGAGAATTTTGGTTTTAATTTTCCATCCACAGGTTTAACTATAAAACAGCACAATTTTAATTAAAATGAAAATAAATTTTAAAAAACGTGAGTATTTTTTAGCTCTTGCTTTTATCTGGTACAAAAAAATAGCCACTAAATTTTGTTTTTATATATTCTAAGCGTAGATTTTTTTTAAATTTCAGAAAACAATTTGCACGTAAGAATTTTTTTAAAAATTGCCTGGCTTTATTTTACCTACACGATGTTGAAGTTTACTCACTGTTAATGTACAGTACATGTTCTTTTATCTCATTAAGTGTTTGGAAAATTTTTATCGTCAAATTCCTATGTAGAAACACTATTTTTAGCGTCTTATTTTCCATCCCTTCCTGCTGTTTGACCAGATTACGTGTTTTTACCCGATTTTAAAATCTACATTAAAGCGGAAGAAATTATCTCATGATTGAATCTTTTTTGCAGATAATAACATGATCTCTACATCTGCAAGTCTCGCCCAACTTGATCAGAATAAACGACGTAAAACGGAATTAACAGCTTCAACAAACTTGAAAAAAGGACTCAGCGTGCCGCAATTGCAATTGGAAAACGATTCACTTCCGCCGAAAACTCTGCCAGAAAAGAACATCGAAGGTTTTTGTTAAATTTGCAAGAAAATAAAAATTTGTTTTGTGAAATCAATTTTTTTCCTTTTCTTATCGTCGTATTCGTCTAGCTCTGTGTTTGATTACCGGTTTATTCTGACACCGTGCTCTCGTTGCGATCGTACCACGTAGATGTTAGTTACGTATGTTTTCCAGGCGCAATGTTGCGGAAATAAACTGCGCGAATTCGTCTATTTTGGTGTTTAAAACGAGTAACCAAAGATTTTTTTTGCAGGCAAAATAACTAAACATCATACTTTTTAGGCCAATCGTTATGAAAAAGTCCCTTATTTTTTTTGAAAATTTTTTCTGTAAAAACATGTCTCAGAAACAAACGATGGTTGAGGTTGCGAGTTTTATGTTATTGTTGCCCAAAGTTTTAAATTTCCGTGGTGTAATTACACTATATTTTACGTTCTATTGTGTAATGTTTTAACGCTTTTTTTTTTATTTTAGATTACTATGCAATAATTAATGTGCATATTATTTTTTTTTGACGTGAGAAATATATGAATGCAAGTTTTTAAAGTTCATCTTTATAAAGGATCTAGATCTGGTTTAACGCTTTACGGAACTGAAATTTGAATCGCTATATAAAGACTGCATTAATCTCTTGTTTTTAGAGCAAATTTTATCGTAATATCTATATTGTTAAATAGAAAATAGATCAAATTAGCAATACAATTGACAATCGCATTATCGTTTAGCTGTCGATAAGGAAAAGATTGTTGTGACTTCTGTTCCTACGCAAATCTACAGCAAAGTCATGCACCCTACCAAAGGTTGGTGCAGGAAATAAAGTGAAAGTATTTTTTAATTTTTGCACTTATAAATAGTTGAATGAATTGCTATTATTTTTAATTACACACGAAGCAATGTCTCCGAAATCCCTGCTAATCAATTGATATAGAACAAATTGCCAGATGAATCCTTAATGTAAGAACCACCTGAAAACTGCCAACAGCAATTGGAGCTCATTTTGATGTATGCCTTATAATTAGGGCCACCATCAATTTTGATTGAAAAATAGAATGACCAAAGGCAACATTTTTTTGCTCATATTTTTTTTGGTCTAAACGTCAGCGTCTTTGTGTCAAGCTATCATCTCAACTGCCCAAAAAGAAGCACATCTACGTAATTACACTTTAGTGTAAGTTTTTCATCAAAATTTGTTAAACGTCAGAGGAAGAAAAAATTTGATGTTTGAAAGAAACTATTCTGTTAAATGTCGAGTGGATGACCTTTTTTGGTTTTTATATGAAATTTAATAAGATTAATAAAAAAGTTACCCAAAATGTAATCAGCTATGCTTTTTTTTTGGTTCGTTCGGATGGTATTATTTGTAACACTGAACTTATAATTAAAAATTAGATAAAATAAGTAAAGTTTTCCAAGACACTGGCCTTCATAATAAGAATAAATCTTAAAAATAAGAACTGTGTGGTAGCCGTGCGTATAATTTTAAATTGTTAGTGGCTGCTTTCTTTATTTGCCTTTATTGATGCTTATTGTTTGCGTTGCAGTAAACAAAAGAAAAATTTTGGATTGGCATTTTTATGAGCGACGTTTTAACAATTCCATGACGTCACTAAATAAAAAGCCGATCCAATATTTCGTCTCTGGGGGATAAAAGCAATGTTTGCAAATGGTTAATTCTGAAGTTTTTTTATGCAACCAAAAAGATTCCTGACTTTTGATAAGTTAATATAATATTTAATGTTTTTTAAAAAAAGGCCGTTTGAACGCCGTAGTTTTTCGTTTTTTGCAAGACGCACTTCTTGACGGCAAATTTCTGGTAAAAAAGTAGCTTGAAACACACAATGTTACAAAATTCTTTACGACTTGTTTTAATGAGATATAAGTATTTGCGCTTGTTTCAAAAAGCACAAGCTTGGAGCGTTAAAGCAGTGCTTCTCAACCCCTGGGTTGCGACCGAAAAATGGGGAACTGCTTAATTTGATTGGGTTGCTGACAACTGAGTGGTGTAAAAATTAATTCATTTTTGCTGTGATTCGACAATAGTTTAATTAATTTCTTTATTGCGTTATAGCCCCTTGCAAATCGAGAAATCTGAGACAAATTCAAAGTGAATACTTTTTTTTAGAAATCACTACTTTTTGATCTCTAACAATGATGGTACCTGAGTTTTGAAAGGGAGGAATGCGGCAAAAACTTTAAGAACCACTGGGTTAGATCTTTGTTAAATTGTCTTGTGTTTAGATCATTTATGCTTGCTATAAAATTTGTAAAAAAGATTGGGTCGCGAAAGCTTTTCTCTATTTCCGCAAAACATTTGGGTCGCCACCAAAAAAGGTCAAGAAGCACTGCGTTAGAGTGTAATCAGCACTTTAGTTGGACTATTTGTTATTATTTGAAAAAAAAGAAACAAAATTATTAAAAAACTGTTATCAGGCTTCGAAGCTATATCATGCCATCACAATCCACCAATATATATTTTTGCTGCATTTAATATTCGCTTGATTACGTTCGCTGAAAACACGGCGACGGTTTCACAGCAGTGTGATTCAGCTGCTTATTGATTTTGTTGTTTTGTGAAAAAGATGTGCGTAACCTTATGAAGAAGAATAGCTGTTTCTCAGAGAATATCAAACAGATGAAAAAAATTTTTTAATTTTTAAAAGCAATTTATTTTTCACTTTGAAACGATTATGTTTTTCAAAAACTCTTTGAGCGTTGTAGATCGATAAGCAAAGATCCTGCGTAGAACTCATGGCCTCAACAATTGTAGAAATACTGTTTCTGGCAATAATTTTTTTCTTGATGTTCACATGAACAGGAAATCGGTATTTGCGGTAATTAAACTAAAAACCTTGAAAAACGTACTTCAGAAGACTGTGCTGTTAAATCGCTTGTATGCGACCCGGTGGTTCCCAACGATGGCAATAGAATATATTATAAACATAGAGCAGCAATGATATTTTGTCTCCTGCTTTCCGTGTTTATCATTGTCAAAGGTGCAACCCAAAAAAAGCAACGGCATTCTACTTTATCTCAATATGTTAAGTTGAACAATACCTCGAAAGACTGGAGTTTGCTCTTAATTTTGACCCAAGCCGTTCATTTGCTTTGGAAAACGCTTGATTTTCGTTTTAGAATCGCACGACCACCCCACATCTTATGTAGGCTCAACCGGTCACGAATCGACATCGGCTGTTACTTTGGGCATTCGACGTTCGAGCACGAATTCGGAAAGAAGGCTTCACCGACAAGAACAAGCTGTGGTTTCTGAAGGAGCTTCCCTATCAATTTCGGATTATAAACTGACCCAAAGTGGTGCTTCAAATTTTTCTGCTCTGTAAGTTAACTGTTTCTGATATTGCGTCTACAAAAGCTTAAACTTCTTATTTGGTGTTCAAAGAAGTTTGTTTAACTTGATAATTCTCAGATGCTGCTTTAATTAAAAGCCCATTCTTTTTTTGCTCTTATTCAATGGTGCACAAACTTGTTAATTACTCATTTTTTTGATCTTTTTATTGGTGTTCAATGTAATATATTTACTATTACACTTCTTTTTTTTGTTTGTAAAAATAAAAAATCACTCTTTAAACTTAGCAATGATCGCAGTTTGGCCGTGGTGAGCATATTAGCTTGCTTTCAAAAAACATTTTATTAATCTTATTATCTTATACATCATAAACTAATATTATTAACGTATATCTTATTGCTGTAGGACGATCAAAAAATTCCATTTAACCAATAAACTAAAACTGCCATTCTTAGAACTTGTCTTAAAGCTCTGAATTTTTAATCCTTATATTGATGTTTTTAATATTAAATTTTTTTTAGTGTGTCTTAAATTGTTTTTCTGATTTACTGATTTTCAATCCAGATAAAAAAGTAACTTCGCTTAATTTTCTCGTATTTTGTGCAAACCTAACGTGCTTCTAAATCATAACTAAGATGAATAATTTTTTTTGGTTTTTTATTGATAAATGAAATCTCTGCAAGGCTATAAAAAGTTGTAAGATCTGCAAAACTTAGATTAAATCGATTTTCTTAAAGATTTAGTTTTTTGTGTTTGAATTTTTTTCATAAACTAAATTTCTTGCCTTAAAGATTACTCTTTTTCACCTCTTGACGTGCTCGCTTATAAAAGGTCACGAACCTGCCAAGAATTTTGCAATTTAAATGTGGTCTGATGGCCAGCCAGTACTGTAAAGAGAGTTTTTTTAAACTTCAGGTCCGAAATTTTAATGGTATGAAATAAATACATTAAAAGTGAAACTCCAGTTTTAGCTTTAATTTGGGGAAGATTATTAACTTTCTCTTTTTAAATCTTTCAGTTCATGTTTTTTGTGTGTGAATTCTATGGTTTTTTTAGGGGGAAGGGAGTAAAATTGCTGCATGGAGTAACATATCAAGCTCTTAGCAAGTAGAAATTTATGAATGCTGAATAATTAGGGATCAAATTTAAAGCGAGGAGAGTAGTTTTCAATTTGTAGGTCATGGCTTATTTTTGATGGACCACAGAGCTTGAGATAATGAAGCAATACAAAGCGTAACATTTTGTTATTTTGATTATGCCGTACAAAATAGACAAATAACAACATATTGACCTTTACCATAATGCAGATGGGGCGCATTAAAGACTAAAGTTTATTCAAGTACAAAATGTAAGAGGTTACCGTTTTTGCCCCGGCGAGAAAGGTCAGGGTTCATCGACCGAATCCGACCCAGTGCAGCAGTACCACGCAAGTGATTGCGCAATGTTTCGGAAACAAACACAACGAGCTCATGACCGGCTTCGGCGATCGAAATGAGAATAAGGCGATGTTTGATTTTGGTTTGAGCAAAGAAAACTTTGAAAGTTACACTGTATTAAAAGCTGCAGCCCGTAAGAATATTATTTAATATCTCTACTTCTGAAACTCCAACCCTTGCTTGTAGTATTGGAACTTCTATTTTGTCTGATGGAAACTCTTTATTATATTCCCGAAAATTTGGTTCATAATTTTTAAAGTCTGTTAGTTGATCTGATTTTTCTTTTAGGCGTTCCTCTTCAACCGAAGACCACAGGCTTGCTCAGCAACCGAATGATGTGTCCCAACAACCTTTATTCAATTCCTTAGAAAATAGATCTTCGGCCCCGAAAACCAACCCTGACAGAAGTCCAGTTGCCAAGCACACTTCCACTAAATTTTCCCCGAAATCGCATCACGAGAAGACGACTGGCGATGCAAACCACGGCCGTTTTTCCGACGGAAAAGAACAGAAGCAGAAACGCGACGGTCATAGCTATACGCAGAGATACGAGAAGAAAGATGACGTTAGTGCTTTTCAATCTTCCATTTATTCGCAAAACGGCGATTTCGTCCCGTTGTCGTCGAATCGCGCTGCCGTTCATCAACACTTAGACGATGCCGACCGCGATCTTTTGGATTCACGCTGCAATCAAACACATATCTCCAAAGAACCCCAAAGCTCTTCGAGTAGAGACAAATATAGAACAACAAACACAACTATCAATGAAGTTCCGCACCATCATCGCAGCAACCGCCATCATCACCATCATCATCAAAACCATGGCCGTTCTTCGTCGTATCAAAAATACGATCATTTCGTCCACACTTTGCAACCGGACCATACTTTACACCCGGGTCATACGTTACGTCCTCATCATTCTTCCAGGCCACACCACGTAAATGGTACAAAAAATATCAATATATTTTTGCTATTGTCTAAAAGCATGTGTTAACCAATTGCTACAGTGGTTATGACAGAACCAATACAATGGTAATTCTACGATGTCTTGATAAAAAAATATGGCAAATGTAAAAAAAAGCTTGATTTATAGCTAATTCACTCTTGTCTTAGTGATTAAAGATTTGATGTTTATGTTGCTACTGGGGCTGTTCGAGTGATTGAATTATGAAATTGGTTTCGACCCGTTTTTTCGATCAAACGAGTTGAAATGTCAAAAGTTTTGTATTTCTTTGCTTCTTAAGATCTTAAAAATAACATCTATTAAGAAGTAAAATATAATTTACATATATTTCTAAGTTTCAATTAAATAGAAAAGAAGTCTAACCCCGTTTATCTCAACTTTTGTTTAATCTTTTTTTAACCATAGAGAAAGATGAGTTTTGTTTGGATAACTCTTTTGATTCATATCTGCATCAAAAGCATCGTCACGGCTGTAAGTTGGTTTGTTCTTGTTATCTTTGGGTTGTTTCTGTTTATTTTTTTTTGGATTCATTGTATTTCTATCATGCTTTTTATGATTTTGTCGTTATGTGAGGAATGTCGGCAGCGTGGTCGGGTGGTTAAAGCGCCGTGCTTGTGATCAACATGGTCTCGGTTCAAAACCCACTCGCGCCATTCTGTTGTGTCCTTGGGAAAGACACTTTACGGCACTTTCCCTTGCTTGTTAGTCTTAGCAAGCAGTTCTAAATTTCAATCATATCTCTATTAAATTAGAAGCGGACAGCAATATCTTGGCATTTCCTGAAAGCAGGTCGGGGTAATTGCCTATCCTATGTATTAGCGCCTCCGTCGCTTTCCTGCGAGTCAGGAGGATAAATATAGAGATAAACTAAAATAAATAAATTTTTGTACGATTTTCTTTTAATTGAAATCGTGGCACTTCAAAACTTTCGAACCAAAATTTTTTATGGGGTTTTAGATTTGATTTTATAAATTAAAACATAAAATCTTATTTTAATTTGCTTCTCTGTTTTACGAAGCCTTTTGATTGCTGAACAGAGTGATTATTGTTCTACTTAGATAAGTGAATCATGATGATCTATAGAAAGGGTGTCCAATGCCCATTACCGCTTTTTAAATGCGAAGTTGGCTTAGACTTTTAAAAACAAAAACTACGGTTGCATCGCCTAAGTTTTAAAATAAACTAAAACTTTACATTTTATCGGATAAAAAAATTTGAAATCATTCTTTTAATACTATTTTATCTGCGTTTACGTCAACATCATTAACTCGTAGAAAGAAAAATATTTACTGTCAGAAACATGAAAAATATATACTAAATTCTTAATTTCGATGTTTTTATTAAATTCTCTCCCCCCTCCCCTTCATAAAAGCTCTTGTTTGTATTGTACTTCAAAGTTAAAGCTCGAACAAATTAAGTCATTATTCTGACGTTTAGATATGAGCGACAACGAAGGGTCGATGTACACGCCTCAACGCAACATTACGTCATTAACCCGACGGGTAAGAATTTCGTTTTGCTCGTCCCTAATATTCTGAATGTTGACGTCGTTCGCCTTTTAGCAAAAGGGAAGTTCCCATTCACCCTTTCATCCCAGCGACGACTCTGCGTCGTGTTCGTGCGCGCACCACATCCCGAAAGCGAACCAGGGTCGTCGCGGTGCGGATTCGATCCCTCCTTGTGCGAGGTTCTGCTCGTCGGACAACCTCGTTGCTTCGTCACAACGTTGCTCCGAACCCGATTTCTACCACAGTGACGTCAACTTGTCTCGGTAATTGGACTTCGTATTGAGATTGCGTCATATTGATAAATCGCAAAGGTCGAGACTGTGACCTTCAAACAGCTAAAGTAGGACGCCCAATCTTTTTTTGGCTTATCCAAAATATTTTCCAGCCAAGATTGTGTCTTTAATAAAAAAAATTCCCACTAAATAAACACTTTGGCCGAATTTTAAAGTGAAGACGTTTTTTTTGGTACTCAGCTCGGATTAAGGAAAATTTTTACCTTTAAATTTAAGCGAAGATTTTTTTGTCTTTATTTCCATAAAAAAAGCTTTACCCTCAAATATGTCTGACCAGGTTTTTGTTTGTGATTAAAATCTTCACAAGCATAATTTCTGCATTTAGTTAAGGTTAATGCAGAAAATATTGCGTGGGTCACGGTTTGGACGTCCCTGAGTTAGAGCTTCTTTGTTGATGAATTGCAGACGCGCGATGTTTTATTGCGTTACCCCACTCAGCAAGTTTTTCTTGGCGAAAGTTAACTCAAGTTACTCGAAAGTTTTGGAGAAAGTTACTCGCACAGCAGCTACTTTTTGTTCTCTGAAATCGATCGATCGCGGAAGAATAAAGCAGATTTGTTGGAACTTTAGCGACTATTCCGCGGTGGTCATCGAGAAACTACACTAAATGCCATAAATACATGTAGATTGAAATACAATCCTCGTCTAATAAAGCAAAGAAATTTCTGGTTTAAAAAATTTTTTTTTATCGGAATGTTAAACTCGTGGATGTTCTTTAATTCTTTATTTGATTCCAAATCGCTATGAATTTCAAATTGTCCCGCCAGTCTTGCACGAATCGAAATTTGCTGTTCTCGAACTGCGATCATTGTTCAGTGAATCGTTATCGCCATTTTTTGTTCTTAGACCGCTTCATTGGCGCTCATCAGCCGAAATAGCTCGAGCCCGTGGCCCCACTTCCTACGTTCATCACTCCAGGATGCCCGGCCACTATCCTCGATATCAGCACGAATGCTCTGCGATCCCGCGAAAATTTAAGCCAAAAGCAGGTCATTATTAACCGTAGACGCTGTTTTCTATTTTAAGCTTTTTCCTTTTTTCTTTCTTCTTTTCGTCTCGATCTTTGTATTCCAATACCGATTCGACATCACTTAACGCTCATTTTTTATTTATGAAGAAAACTTTTAAAGCTTTAGACAATTGTGTGCGTCACTTCTGTCTCTCAACTGTAATAATAGCATCTTTCGAGTTTCCGACGAAAATATGTCGCGCGACTTCTAATTAAGAAGCCTTTAGCCGTTCCCCAAAAACTTCCAGTATTGTTTAAAATCCGATTTGAGGTCATTTTATTTGGGAAAATGTGCGTGGTTATTATCTTTTGTTACGTCATCCTTCTGCGGTGAGGCCATAGATTCTATATTTGACTTGATTTATATTCGTCTGTTTAATTGTAAGTTTCGTATGTTTGGCCTTTGGATTTGTCAACGACTTACGTAACTTTGTCTGATTGATTTTAGTTGGCTTGCGCGATTGCCTTTTAGAAAAGTTACTTGAAAAAAATCCGGCCTAAAAAGAAAATCTATACAAACAAAAGCAGAATCCATAGAGGAAATGTTGCTACGATAACTTATTATTCGTGAATGTTTAGGTAGTTAGATTTTTTTAAAATTTTACTGCGTTTGTAGTTTTATACCTTGAAATAAAGTGTCAAAGCCAAAATTTTTTGATTGCTTGTTTTTCGCTTTCATAATGATATGGCCTTTGAGAAATTTTGCTTGTCAAGTTTGCCAGATAGAGGAAACTTTACAAATTGATTTTTTTGTTGATAAAATAGTTAATAAAATAGCAAATACTTTCAACCCATTACAATTTACAGCTAAGTTTTCAACCCATTCCTTAGGATAAGCTCTTTGAGTAGTGCAGAGCACTATTTATGTGTTCAATCGCTTGATTATTGTTTAAACTAATTTTGATACTTGTTTATATCTATATCTGTGACATCATAAATTGTAATACGTTTTTGCCGAATTTTTTTCTTGGTTTTGAATTTGTATTCTTTTCTTGTTTTCAATACGAAATGTATGAATTAACATTAGTGTGTCGACTGAGAATGTGTCCTACTTTTATTGCCCTGCACTGGCGACGAAAATTCTGCTTGGCTTTCGACTGGTAAAGTTTCGTGAGAATGTTTTACCTTTGCTGAGGCAATCATCAGTAGACAAAGAGACCTGAGACAATTGCTAAATTAAGGCATCGGGATTGATTAACGAACGAACGCAGCGACAAAATCGATCGAATTCGAACTCGTAAAAACACAGAGTCGCTTCATGAATCAGAACTCGTAAAAAGCGGTTCACTCGTCGAATCTCGAACTTTCAGGTAAACCTCTTCGAAGGAATCTGTCCCTGAGCAGCACTGATGATGACGTCCGATCCACGCCCGACTATTCAAGCTGTGACGAAACAAGCCGCCATTACCAAACTGACCGGGGAGGTACGATTTTGTCGCTGACGCCATCGACTTCGTTTCGTCTAATCAATGAATCATCGCGCGGCGCGACACGCGAGGCATTTATCGATTTTCTGGTTTCAATATCACCTGATGCGATTGGTTTTTAATATAACGATGGTCCAAGGCTTTAAAACATTGAGGTTTAATTTCATTATTTTAGGTTGAAACGTGCTTTTGAAATTGAATCGAAATGATGAGATCAGTAAGAAAAATAGAAGCGGTTGATCTGGGCCGATCAATTTACGCTTGATTTCGCGTGACATATGAAAGACGTGCCACCTACATTGCTTTCATTTTCGTACTATTTTTTTTGAAGAAAACTCACGTTGTATTTCTCATTTTAATGTAATTGACCGATAGATTTCTCTGCCGGTTGAAATTTATCGTGCTCTTATGATGAGCTTGATTTTCTCGTCTTTTGTTAAAGATTTTCTCGCAAAAATTCGCTTGACCGCGAGATCGTTAACCATTATCAAGTAATTTAAATCATCAAATAGCATTTATGTAATTAACGAGCAGTAAATGCTTTCTTACGGTCGCATTCCTTGCAAGATGACAGCAAAATCATATTTTATATTTTTTAGATTTAAAAATATTAGTATCGTCTAGATTTTAATAATTAGGTTGGAAAAATCCCTAAAAAAGTCTCTTTTTTAAAGTCTAAAAAATTATTAAACTAAATCCAAATCTTTCACTTTATTGTTTTTGCTGAAGCGTTTGTCAGAAAAAATTAATTAAAAAGAAATAATAATGGAAAAATTTTATTAAGTCAAGCTTTTATCATACACGTATAAATTCGTATTCAAAATCAGTTTGTCCTAATTTTACAAAGCTTATGAAATAAAGCTCAAGCTTTATTTTTGAGATTATGAATTCTGGAAATAAATTCTCTATACAGCTTATAGTTTTTTATATTTAACCTCTAAGTTTCTTAAATAGTAAAGTTTTTTTGAAGTGACTCCTACAGGAAAAGGATTTGGATTTCACCAAAATTAAAATACATTAATATTTTTTTCATTTTACATTTAATTAAATTGGAAAAAAGCTTAATGAAAAACCTAATTTTTTCAAATATATTTTAAGACAACAATGGTTTCTTATCATTTTATGTATAACCTCACCTTTCCACAGAGGACTTCTCGATTTAAATAATTTATGGTGAATTAATTTTGCATATTAGGGCAAAATTAAATTTAAATTTCTAGCTCTGCATACGATAAACTTAATTTTGCTTTAATATTTTTTTTATTGAGATATTGCTGTAAAAGACAACACAATTACTATTTATACATTTTCATAATTCGAAAGGCAATTTATATTTCCCTTGCACTTTTACAGGCAATTTAATCGTATTTAAGAGCATTGAAAGTGGCTATCATTCGAACACTAGTGCCACTCAGTCTCACGATAAGGTATATTGATTATGTCTGATTGCGTTTGCTTGTACCAAAGTTGGCATGAAGTCATTTATTTTTTGCTTGCTGGTGTCATCATATTTGATAAGCGATGTCTGTCTCACCATTTTGTTCAAAGGCAACCTGGCCCTTTGATGCACGATCAGCTTCGAGACTTATTTGGATGAAAGTTGCCTTTTTGTTTTTTGCATGTTGTCACGTTGTTTCGAGTTGGGCGTGACGTGGCGAACTAAAATTTGTCTTTAATCGAAGCGTCCCGTCGCATTAAAGACGATCAATCCCTGGTCAGCTTGTCCTCGCCTTGGCACGGCGACTTAAACGAAGACGCTGTCCTAAACCACACCGTTCACGATAGCGCCATTCACTTCCGGCGTAACGAGGTTGCCTTCTCGCCGATCGACTCATTTCCTGAAAAAACCGAATCCGCCCAACCCTTTTCTCCTTCCGCGACGGATCGCGATCGTCCGGACGGGCCGATGACGCGTTACAAACGAGATTCGGGCATCGACACGGGATCGAGTGCGAACACCGTCCACAGCGAAGACCTGGTTCGAGAGCAGGTACTTTAACGACGGACGCGGTTTCGTTTGACGTCTTCACACTCCTTTGTGACTACGAAAAGATTTCGACTGATTCAATTTAAAAGTTCGTCGGTTACGTTTATGTTTTTGTGTCGTGTGAACCTGCCGTGCTGTCGGGCATGTATGTGGCTGTTGTTTTTGTGTTCCCACGTGTATATTTATGGTATTACTTTTATTATTTGTTTTTTATATCAACTTTCGTTTTTGATCAGTGTCCAGTTTCTTGGCAACTTTCATGCGACGGGAAATCCCTTATCGGCCGCATGTTACTGAACAAAACTGCCACAAATTTCCCAGGGGTCACGACTGGGCCTGTGCTTGGTGTAAAGGTAACTTGTTTAATCCATTGATTTTTTAATTTCCAAAACGACATCATTTCGTTTGCTTTTTAAAGGTGGTCGGAGGCAAGCGAACCGAAAGTGGCTATATTGGCGCCTTCATAACCAGGGTTAAAAAGGGGAGCATCGCCGACAAAGTCGGGCGTTTGGAACCCGGAGACGAAGTAATAATGTGGAACGACAATAAACTTCGCGGTGCCTCATTCAATCAAGTTTGCGAAGTCGTTTCGGCGTCGAAAGATGACAAATTGGTTAGTAGTCTGTGGTGTTGCTCGAACCGTTGGTTGTTTTGCGATAAATAATTAATAGTTAGAAATCTTTTTGAACGGCAAATTTTTTTAAAAAAGTTTTTAATTTTAATTGCGGCACTGCGAAAACCGCAATTTTTGTTATATCCCGGATCGAATGCTAGCTTTTGATTTTCGGGGATCCCTTGAGTATTATCTTTCTGGAACGCGCTGAAAAAGTCTGTGCAGCCTACTGTACTTACATAACAACTGTAAAAATGAAAAAAGGTTTGTTAGGATGAACGTTTAATTTATTTGGCTTTGGCCTATTCAGAGAAAGTATAGTATCACAATGGCTAAGTTTGGTTTATGCTATTTGAATAACCTAGCATTTCTTAGCTTAAGCCATGATTAGTCATCACGCCACTGACGATACCGTTTTGTCACGTTATTTGCAATTCATTGATTCAAATCACTTGTTCTTGTGAATTTGCTCTTCCGCAGATATCGCTGGTAGTGAGTCGGTCGGTCAAGGATGTCCGACGCATTAATGAACATCCGGTCACTGAGTCCAGTAGCAGCTCCTTCGATTCGCAGAAGCGGGAAGATGAATGCATGGTCTGTCGAGGTCATCAGAACCTTGAATGCGGCTCATATAAAGCAGGCATTCGCGGAAATGAACAAATTTCCGGAAAAATCCAGGTTCGCATTAAATATTTAATTGGTTTTCAATTTAAATTTGCCAATAAACAACAAGGAAAAAGCTTTTTAAACAGAGGTCATCCAAGAGTAAGAGTCTACATTGGCTTCTTTAAAAGGTTTACGGATGCCTTTTCTAAGATATCCTTGGCGGATGGGCAACAACAGCAACAATTGTTGATTCTCTCTAAATGATCCGAAAAACGTCAGAAAGCTACCGCTTTGTGTCCGAAGAATCTCTTCGAGAGTTTTTTTTAATGATCAGAAACAATGCCAGATAAAATTAAAACTTTCGGTTACCCTGAAAACGCTCTCACTCGACTTTATAGATTCGCATCGCATACGATCGCTCTAACCAGCAGTTGTTAGTCACCGTCGTGCAAGCTGTCGATCTTCTTCCTCGACCTGATGGTCTTATGAGGACCTCCTACGTCAAAATGTATTTGTTACCGGGTAAGTTCGCTTTTATCGCATAGCGATGTTCTGCATTTTTTCATCGAACACACATTTATCGGACGATGATGTTTTTGCTGCAGCTGCTGCTGATGATAGTCTAATTTCAACCTAATTTAATCCTTGTTTTCAGAGGTGATCTTTCCTATCACAGCTCTAAATTAGTTATAAAACTCCTCGTTCATTTTCAACAATTTTTACTTTTAACCAAAATTTTGTGACTTTTCGCGTTGATTTCGATTATGTTCAAGTTCAAAATCTCGTGTAATTACCAGAATTGCTTATTTAAACTTTGAGAAAAGCTCGACGCTTTTTTGTCGGCAGATCGAAGCGAACAGTCTAAGCGACGAACTAAAACGGCGAAAAAGACCCTTGACCCTGTCTGGCACCAGACGTTCGCTTACTCGAACGTGCGACGCCGGGACTTGAACTCGATGTCGCTTGAGCTCAGCTTATGGGACTTGGATCGTTCGTTTGAAACCAACAGTCATTTCATGGGACAGGTTAAGAACGGATCTTGTTGCGGGTTTTTGTTTTATTTTAGCTTGATCAAAGACAAGGAAAGAAGATGTAAACAAGAAGAATACCTTGGCGTCATCGACTTAAGCTTTTTATTTGTTTTTACGTTCTTTTTATGGCAAATTGCTATTTACGAATGCAAATCACCCAAAACTTTTCTTATTAAATTTACCATGTGCAAAAGTCAGCAGTCTCAATCATAAAAGCGTGATCAATCATAAAATCATAAAATCTTAAAAGCTTGCTATTGTTTTCTTGCGTTTTTAGCAAGAAAACTATTAACGCCAATTTATTTTTTTTTATTTAAATCTGCACTTGTTTCTTTTTTAAATCTGCTATCTGTTGAAAATAGTTTTTATCCAGATTTTCATCGACTTGTCCACTTCACGTCTAGACAACACCCCCCAGTGGTACAAGCTGATGCCCCCCGATGGTGGGGTAAACTGGGTTTTCGATTCGGGAGTGCGCACCCGAAGTTCCCCTATCTCGTATCGGCCCCGGACAACCGATTCAAGTCTATTTCCCGAATACAACTTTTTAACTTCGTCATATCCGCCTGTCGCCCGTCTTCCAAAAACTTCAGCGACAACGTCAAACTTCCGGTTCGATATAAAAGTCGTTTCTTCAATTTTTTGTGTCTACCAGTTTGTGATCTCATGGGTATTTAATTGAACGAAGTTAATAACGGCCCCAAGAAAAAACTCTTATTTTGTTTTTTTTTGCTTCGATCGAAAGCAGCAACAAGACCGTGAATTCGTTCATCGTCTTGTTGTTCTTTAAGTCGTGAGTTAAATTTAGAATATTGTGCTTCTTACCGTATTATTTTTTTTTTTCGGCCCATGGTTTTTAGCATTTTAACTCATCTAACTTGTTTTTAGATCTCTATCAAATGACGAGCCAGCGGAATTACGACATCATAACCAATTCAATCCCGTAATAATTCCAAAAGAGTCGCGCCGACTACACAGCGACCAGACGACAGCTATCGATAGACATGGTGATTGATGATATGTTTGTCCGACTTTCTGTACTAAACTAATTCATTAATTTAAATTATAAAAACTATTTACTAATTACACAAATTAAAATGCTTTGAATAAAGAAAGAACCCAATGAATACGTTTCTCAATTTTTAGTAGATTGGTATTAGCTTCTTATGTACTGTACAAATTGCTTTTTTTCAATCTCATTTACCTTAAATAAAATCCATTTTTAAACAGCAGATTATTAGATTTGATTTCCGCTCTTTTGATAATGTGTATGCACCGACGCTGAAGTGCTGCTACATCCTTCTATCTACTTAATCACGTAACTCTCATTTACATACAAACTTGATATCGAATTTCAACCAAGATTTTTTTATAAAGTTCTGTCGTTGCTGGTTGCGATTTAAGTAAAGCAGGAAAATTTGATGAAACAATTCGATAAGCTCTTCTCATTTCTTCAGTGATAAAAGACTCCTTCGGTCTTATCAAAGTTCACATTTTTCTATGTAGTCTTGATGTTAACCTCAGAGTTAATTAAAGTGTGTGGTGTTTAATCTAGAAAATTCTAGATTTGAATCAAGGCTATTTTGTTTCAAGCAAAAGGAAACAGTCTTAGATTACTTTTATAAAACTTAATGTCTTTTCATGTTCCATCTCATTAAAGAAATCATTTAATTCCAACAAAACTTTTTCAAAGCTCTTTGTAAAATATCAAACGTTTTCCCCTGAGATAGTGTTGCATGAAGTGTGTCAGATGTTGAATCCCAGCGGAATTATCAAACAAATGATTTCCGTTGCTCACCTGATAGGCGGACATCTATCTCACTCAGAAGCTCCCGAAAAGAAACTGTCAAAAGAAATTATAAGCGATTTACGTAATGGACATTATTGTTGCCTTGAAATATTGTGGTTACACGATACAATGATACAGAAGTTGTTAATTTTTAAAATACTGTAGCAATCGGCTTCAATAACGTAGCAGTTGAAGCGCTTTTTTATGCTTGGCGCCACAACTGGGTCACAAAAAAAATTTTTTAATTTGTCTGGTTGTTTTTTTCATCTTTTTATCAGCCACAAGTTAATTTTTTACTTATGTGCCGAAACAAAATGTTGTAAAATCGATTTAAAATAATTGCTTTTTAACCAAAACAAATGGATTAAATTTTTACCGCATATACAGTATATAACTGATTTCTTTCCCAGTTTTCTGCTCGAAGGAATTGCCGTGTTTGCAAAGTTTCCAACTTTACATTGTATTTAACTTTTGCGGTCCGCATGTTAAACGCAGAAACAAGAACCGAAGAAGGTCGGGCACATTTGTCTTTACCAAGCAACAACTCACCCAATCAGCGACCGCCCCCAGGGTCGAAGATGGGAGAGAAATTTCATCATGATGATGCGAAGCGCGAACAGGTAGACGCTATAGCTTTTAATTTTTCATGTGCTTTTTTGGACATTTTTTAAACTTTGTTGTCGTTTGCAATTGAAGCTGATTTCGTCCGAACGTCGCACCGATCGTATCGTCGCGACGTCGTCGAAGCAGAGCCTCCCGACATTGAGTAAAGAACGATTTTCGCAAACGACGTCTGTAACTGAAAGCACCCCGAGAACGAGGTTAGTTGAAGCTGCAATTTAAAGTCTGCTCATGATCAGAGCATCTTTGCAAAATAAATTTTTTTGGAATTCTTTTGCTTTCGAATGTTCTTCATATTACGTAGCCTTGCTTTTGCTTCGATCCACTGTAAATTCAGGCTTTTGTGGTCTTTCGAGGTTTGTGCTTTTTTAAATGACATCAATCTGCCCCTCGCTGCAACTCCTTGTTTCGGTAAAGTTCTACAACGTTACGGCGTTCTTTATAATATACCCCGCTAAATGCTCTGTCGATTGAAAGATGTTTATTGTTTCTTTTTTTTTTTTTTTTTTTTATATATTTTAGTTGCGAATCAAGTGCATCTCAACGTCGCGCGGAACCCGCCGCTAATCTCCCGAATAAATTCGAAAAAGATTTCTCTAAAAGTTCCAGCCTCGGCTCTGATTTGCAAACTCTAAACAAGGCAAGTTTACATCAGTCACACTTAACGTCGTCACTCAGTGAAGTAGACGCAAATTCATTGTTCTACGTTGTGTTACGTCACCCGCCGCAAGTTTGCGCCGCGTTGATGAATTTCTTTTGCAGGATTTTTTAATCTTTTTCTCTGTTGAGTATAAGATAAGAAAATAAATGTTAAGTAAAGACCAGATACCTCTGCATTTGCCACGCACATGGATACTGCAGCATAAGCTGCAAGTAAACTTTGACCTGTTGATCTAGCGATAGCATATCCGACCTCGACCTATTTCTATTTCTTTCGTTTTGACAAAATCAAATTTCAGCGTCGGGCTATATACATAGAAGTTTTTTTCAAAATTTTTTGACTTCAAGTCAGAGCGGTTATAACTATTTAAATTACGAGACCACAAAATTTTATTTGCCCCAAAAGACTTTTTGCCTGCCTAGGCTCACCAGGGAGCGGTTAAAATCTGAAAAACAGGTAAAAACGTAAATGTTCACTTTTTTTATCATAAAACTAATGTAAAAAATAAAATTTTGTGGTCTGATAAATATATTCATCGATTGGATTATTATATTGTGACGATCTTTAGTCAGCGACGGGAAGTCCGAAGGGTGGTTCCCGACCAACGAAGTCGAAAGCCTCCTCCAACCGAATAAATGTCACTCCTCCCGCGCGACGGAGCAACCCGATCGGAAGCAAGATCACGAGTCTGGTGGGAATGAAGCATCGGAGTCAGAGCAGCAATACTCTCGGTGAGTCCTCTATGACATTTTGCGAACGTTTGTCGCGAGAACGGTAGGTCGTGTGTTTAAATCTGGACTCGGTTTTCCTTAAAGACTTTGGAACAGCTCGGAGCTTTCTTGAGAAGGAAACATGGAAGGTTGGCCGTCGTTTGTGTGAACTTTGTGTCGTTTTGATTTGTTCGAGGGTCTTTCAACGCGATAAATAATAATTCATCGTGAATTTTACATTCTTAAAGTCTCTCTATTTAATATCTAATTTCCAACTCGATCGTACTGTTTCTAAGAAAAAATTCGAAAAATTGCCGTTTTCGATTTGCAGAGTTTTTTTTCTCTCTGCTAATCTACTTAAGGAAACTTCGATTTGCGTCGCTATTTTTGATTATCTACGTAATGATTTAAAGTTCGATTGAATTGATTGGTTTTGAATGCAGCTAATGGATGTAATTGTATTAGAACGTCAATGTTTATTTGATCATTGTTTTTTACATCATAATCGTTTTTAAAAAGTAGACTGCTTCTTCCTAAATTTTACTCGCTAATTCAATAAAATCATTATTTGACTTTTTCAATATTTTTAGTGATTTATGCCTTTAAGTTTTTTTTCTGAACATAATCTTGTGAAGTAATGTAATAAACTAAATGTAGTTCTTAATGGAGTTTTTAGCATTGCATTTTTGTTGCATTTTTTGCTTGCGACGGTATCTACGTATTGTCAGTTAACCGGCATTTACTTTAATACTTAATAAGAAGTGATTTGCCCTACAATTTATTAGTGTGGCATTCTTCTTGGTGCTACTATAAGGAACGCCCTTCAATGTAGCAAGTGTAGATCAAGTTGAAACAAAAAACAACATTGATATTCAATAAAAATCAAATTTAAGAACAGTTGTGAGCATTGCCTAAACCTCGTTATTGTGAGAATGTTTAAGAATAGCATGTTTTGGTGGACGTAAAAACATTGTTGTTTTTTAAATGACTCTTCTTTTTATTCAAACTTAATTATTCGTTATAAATTGTGCAAAATTGCATTTATTTTGAACAAAAAGTTGTATTTATGCAAAGCATAGCATGTTTCTTAACCGTTTAAGGTCCGATAGCCGATATATCGCTCTTGAAAAGATAGGTCGTCTGGTACTAAAACTGATATATCGGCCATCATTCCAAAATATTTTTGAAATTTTTTGACTCATGATTTATAGCACTCATCTAGGTGAACAACCAAAAAAACTTTCAAGTTCTAAATAAAAAGTTTATTTTTGGTAGACTTTTGGGTCCTAAGCCTAACATAAATTTTTATAACACTTGGTCTCCAAAGGGTTAAATCACACTTTTACAATTGGAGCAATACTTAATACATGATGCAGTAAAAAGTTGAATGTAAAAAGGAAAAAGTTGCAAAAAGTTGCAATATGAAAGGTTTTTCTAAATAAAAAGATAAGGAAAACACTCAAGTTTGAAACGACGTGACATAAAAGTTGCTGAAGCCTGTTTAAAATTTTTAATTACCTTTCCTCTCCCCACCCCGCTTTAAGAAGGTTAGAAATTGAAGACGTCACGTAATTGGTAGCATCGCCTTTGGGAATTTTGTGCTCACTGACGTTAATGACAGTTTTTTGAGAAATTATAAACGAAATATTAAGTCAAAATGACAAAAAAGGACTAGAGTAAAAAAGTATTAGAGTATACTTTTTGTTTAATTGATAAGTATCCACACTTCTATTTTTGATTAAAACAATATATTAATAAAATAATAAAGTTTTAGGTAATTTTTTTGGTATCGTTGTATTTATCTCATATACCGGTGCTAGTGAATTATGATATTTTCTAACTCGAAAAGCTTTAACTAAAATGAATAAAATCATCTTATTTCAGAATCGGGAAAATGTAATCGTTCGTCCAGATGCTCTGAGTTTGGGATTCATCCGGATTTTCAGAATGAAGAAAAGCGAAATTTCACCACGGGGTCGTTAGCAAGTCTTGGATCGGAAGGATTTGCGTAAGCGCGATTTGTTTTCCTCCTGAATTGAGCCTCTAACATTTCATCGCCCATTTCCAGGTACGCTGATGTTCCGCTTCATGATTTCGTCGGAAAACTTGGTCCAGGGCAATTGGTAAGCAGACAGATGCTTGGTTCCAGTCCTCACGGAGAAATTTGTGTAAGTAGATTATAAGATTTGACGCTACTTGAAGTTATTGTATTTTGTCGAAAGATTTATCTTTGTCTTATCAACCCTTTAATTCTCTGAATCTTTAGAAAACGGCCAGCATTTTTCAATTTAAACCAGCCACCGACAAAATACTTTACAGTAGAGTTGCTTTTAGAGCCATTATTCTGTCCGGTTAAATTTTTTAATCGCTTTTTGCTATTTATAACAAAAGTGATGTGGTTTCAGTTCAATAATTGTCAAGAATTCTTAACAAGAAATAATTGTCGTAAACTACCACTTTTTCTAAGTCAACAGCGTAGCACGACAAAAAATGGAGTTGAACCGAAGCCATGACGATTAGTAATTGGGTTTTTATTAGCTAAGTTGTTTTAACTTGGATATTTAATCCGTTTTTGTTTTTTTGTTTTTGTTTTTTTAAAACCACTTGAGCTTGTGTTCTCGTTTGCTATTATTGTAACTCTATATCAACCAATCACAGATCAGCTTGCAAACCGAGATGCAATGTTTAAAAGTTTACATTTTCAAAGCACGAATCTTCAAGCGAAAGCCAAATTCGAAAGTGAATCCAGGTTAGTGACTTCTCAAGTTGACAATTCTTATTTAACAACTAGATCAAGGAATGTCCTAAATTTCATCACTGAGAACCCCTTACTCTGTTTATAATTCTTTTTCTTAAGTAGCAAGAAAATCTTTTGCAAGTCTCAAGGTTTTGATCTAAAAATTCATGTTTCGATTTCATCTGTTTTCCTTAATTGCACTAAATAAAAAATTATCCAATTGCTTTTAATATAAGAGTTTAATATAGGTCGCAAAGCAGTTTAAGTCTTTACCTTACGTTATACAGTCCTGATTCAATTGCATATTCACTCGTTTAAAAATGCTGTTAAATTTATTTTTGGTTCAGTGTGATTATTTATTCACTTTTTGTTTAGTTAACATATTTATTATAATCTGAAAAAAAAAGTTACATTCGTGTAAAAATGATGTTTGGTTTGTATCATGTGTTTTATCAGCAAAAAAGAAACCTTTTCGGTTTTTGCTTTGGCCAAGAAAACATTTTGTTTCATTTCACGAACTAAAAGTTTGACAATTCGCTCCCGAAACGGCCGTTGTGTCTGTTATGAATCGAGCCCGTACAACTGATCGCTTTTTCATCAAAATCTTTTGTGTTTTGCTTAATCACTGCGTGCCTTTTTAGTTCGTTATAACTTCGTGTTTAAGAAAATTCTTTTGTTGTATTATTATATTCGAGCATTTTAAATTTCAGTTGAGGTTTTGTTCTACACATTTAATTTTATTTTTATAATATTAAATTGTACTCTTTGTTTATAGATTTTAGTTGTTTTTTTAATGTGAATAAATTGTTAACCAGAAGTAAAATTCAATTTGGGATTTGCGGAAAACAATTAGTTAGAAATTTTTATGCTTTGCCTTTTCGACCAGCAGTTGTAAAACCCAGTTTATCGCTCTTAGAAAAACATATTTTTACCTTAGAAATTGTAGAAAAAATACAAAAAAGCAATCAAATCTTTTAAATTTAACTTGTATAATGGAAGCTTTTTCCAGACAATTTTATTAAATCATACGCGTTGTGCATAGCACAAATATAGAGATTTTTTTTATTAAGTTTGCAATGACTAAGAATTTATTTAAAGGCTTTTTTTTTATAATGAACAAAATCAATTCGAAATCGTTCGCCGTGTTGTATCCGATGTCACAAAAACCATAAATTCTATAGTTTTTTTTGTGTGGTAAGCTATGAAATTTAGGTCCGTATTTTTGTTGTATAATCATTTACATCGTCTTTTTTAACTTTCAGCTATCTCTGTGAAAATCTACGTTATGAACGGCGCCAAAGATATTTTGAAAAAGAAAACGAAATCAGTTACGAAATCCATGGAGCCCACGTTCGACGAGACGATCGTGTTCAACCTAAATTCGTATGTCGACACATTGGAGGTAGGTGATATCACTCTGAGTGTTTAATGAATTATTGGAGCCGCGGTACGTATTTCAAATTGAAAAATCACTCTTCAAACCAACAAAACAAACACAACACAAAAATAATTATCTTTTAATTGTTTCGTGAAACTGAAGTGCAGACTAAAAAGATCTTCAATATTCCTTCTTGTTCATCAATTAAAAATGTCAAAGGATAGAACACCACAGCTGGTCTAAACTAAAATAACAAATACACTTTATTTTTAATTGTACATTTGATAACTTACTGCACACTGGTTGGCAATCGCTGCTCTATAAATAATAAATTTTTTTACCATGGCTCTTGGTATCTGGCCTCCTTTTAACTTGATATAGAATAAATTGATATATTTATTACAAATCGTTTGTTTTAAAGATCAACTTACTTGGTGACTATGGTTTGATGGATCAAAGTTTTTTCATGGGCATGGTTAAGATTGACCTCAACAGTCTCGATTTGTCCTCGAAACTCACAGGCTGGTACACGTTGTATTCTCGTGCCTCACTTGCCGAAGTCTCATCTCGGGCCGCTCCCAGAGTGTCGTCATCAACGAATTCCCTCGAAGCAGACGTCACTAACCGTCGCAGTTGATGCAAGATTGGTTTTTAGTTTGGATCAGATTGAAATCGAACCGCTGCGAGGAAAGCAGACCAAGGCAGGGGTTGTGCAGTGACTTGCTTTATGGCTTTGTTTTTTATCCCTTTCATGTTCCCTGGCAACAGTTGCTTTTTAAACAAATCCGATTGATTAAAAACGTTTTTGTACTTTTAAAACACTGTTTATTTTTTTCTCCTCACAGTTTGTTAGTTGCTCTTGGCTTGTTCGCTGTTCCTTTAGTGTTTTAACGCAAAACCAGCTTCAAACTACACGCTGCTAAAAGTTTTTAATCATAATTCGTACAACAGTATTGCCAATATTTTATTGCCACTGCCCGATGGTTTTCTAAAACTAGGTCTGCATTACTTCATCAATCATCATGGCAAATACTTTTTGTCAAAAATCAAGTCATATAACTTCAAAAGTTGCTCTTTGTCAAAATTTTTCACTTAATAATTATGAGTTGTTGGTACTTTCGCTGTGCAATAAAAAGCTTTGCGTCATCACGTACTTACGTCATTCAAGTATGTTTCATTATGTTTGTGAAAATACACAATGCACTTGAGTTGCAGATTTTAATAAAAGTAATTGATTATAAAGATGTTTTGTTTACGTCTGAAATAGAATAAAAACATCGAAAATGTACAGTTTTCCAGTTATAAACTTTTGATAGCTTTATTCAGCGATTTGTTTTTGTGGCGCAAACAAATGCACTTCCTGTTGCTGGCGCCGCCTTCTCAATCTGGGAGTGTTTTTGCTTTACAATTTATATCAAGTTAATGAACCTCTACAAACAACAACGAAAGTGGCGCATGTACTAGAAGTTAAGCTGCTTCTCCAGTAGAATTATACCTACTTGCATTTTCAAATTTTATTTTTAAAAGCGTGTTTATTTGCGGTGCCAGTTTCTTCGACATTGCGTCCGGCCACACAACCTGCCACATGCGTGGTACTGTATCAACGTTGGTGAGCCCTTGGCAACAACCAAGACTGGGAAATTGCCAAGATGCAAGAGTCCGTCGTTAGCTCTGTTTTGTCGATTAGCGGTACAAAATTTTAAGATAGCCTTAAAAAGCGTGTTCATTTTTCGAAGACTTTTTATCTGACACTTATTGGGAGGAATCGTCAGAATGAACTGAGAGCAATTCGATCGTGGTTATATATAAGAAAGAAGAAGGAGTCTAATTGGTTAAAAAAGGCAGCCAATCAGAAATGGAAAAGAAAACGAGAGTGCATCTGATTGGTTAAGAGAGACAACCAATCAGAACTGAAGGTAAAAGAGCGTTAATGAATGAGTTTTAAACTGTAAGAAATTCTTTGTCGACAGAGATTAGATTAAAAAAATTTGATAAACGTAGCTTCAATAGCGGAGAGGTGGAAAAAAATACATCCTCGAGCAAGGATAGAGAATTTGGTGTAACTGTATTGGCTGGCACAGGAAGGGTTTTCCAAAAGATGCTGTCCAATAACAGAGTCATAGGCGATGTTTTGAGAAGTGCTGTTTTTCTTGCAGGCACGGGAAAGATTGGAGCGATCTTGGGAAAAATGATGGTTTCGGATCAACCTGGGAACATGTTGCTTAATGCGTTTTTGCAACCTTTGGGATGTACGTCCTACGTACCGACTATCGCAGTGACACACAAATTGATAAATAACATTTTTGTGGTGATGGGCAGGTAATACATCCGTTTTGGTTACGAGAAGAAGAGGCCTGGTTGTAAAAACAACACGTGTTTTAACAGCAAAGTAGCAACGTTGAATGGCTGTAGTAATTTGCTTTTCAAATTTGGTTGAAACATTTCCCAGCCACGGAAGATGGAGATAAAATAAAAGTTTCTAGGGTCCATGTTGAGATGACTGGTTAAATTGTCAAATCTTCTTGAAAAATGTGGATGTAATAATATGGTTAGGGTAGCCTACCCATTAGCCACCAAGATAGATCGAATTTTGTCGAGCTCGGTTTGAAGCCTGCTGCTTGAGTAGATGAACATAGCTCGGTGAACTAGTGCAGCCACAAGATTGATTTTTCGCTTCATGGGGCTAAAAGAATCCCAGTGTACGTATTGGCCGGTAAAGGTGGGTTTCTATACACAGTGATAAATCCAGTTTTGTTCTTCTCAACTAGGACGTCCAGAAACGGGAGGAAAGAGTTAAGTTCTTTTTTGAACGTAAAACGTAATGAAGAGTAAAGAGAGTTGAGTGAAGAAAGAAATTTTTCACAATTATCTTCTTTTTCAAAAACGCAAAGGTGTCATCAACATAGCGGTAGAAATTAAGAGGTTTCTTCACGTTGAGAAAGATTTTGTTTTCTTGGTAACCAACAAAGATATGAACGAGGGCTGGACCCAACGGGGAGCCCATAGCAACACCATTAATCTGTTGGTACATAGTGTCGTTGAAATTGAATTCAACCGACGAAAAACCCGTTTGCATCAGCTCAATAAAAATTTCCCTAGGAAATGGAGGTGGTACTAGGTCGTCATCATAAAGAGCATTGGCACAGATTTCGATGGTTTCTTGCAGGGAAAAGTTAGTCTTGCAGGGAAACGTTAGCCCAGGAAACATAGGGTTATTGGCCGGATACTGTTTCAGTATAGTATAGTATCGGTTGTATCGGTATCGGAAAAAGATAAGCAAACATTATTGGACCAATATAGTTTTAGAATCGTATTTTTGTATAAATTAATATAGTATGCACTATATTGGACCAATATAGTTTTAGAATCGTATTTTTTGTATAAATTAATATAGTATGTACTATATTGGTCCAATACAGTTTTTGTAAAGTATTTTTAATTTAAAGTTGGTTTAAAAATTTTGTTAAAAATTGGTAAAACAATGTTGCTCCCCCGCAGTTAGAGTTTTGTAATGTGACATAAATTCGTACAGTTTTTACGGTACGTGACCCACATAGTTTGTGTATTGATTTTTGATAATGATTTTGATGTATTAATGAAACGGCATTAAATTGGAAAAATATTATCGATTTGATACAGTTTTGATGTCGCAACACAATACAAAGTTTACCGTTTCGGTGGTATTGGACCAATATAGTTTGTGTATTGCTTTTTGATAATGCTTCGATGTACTGATAAGACGACATTATTAAAATTTTAAAACATTATTAATTTAACAGAAGTTTGCTGTTTTAATTTATGCAATTATGCAATTTAATATTATTAATCTAATTAATACAATTATTGTTTTATTAAGATATTAGCGCAGGGGTGACAAACCTTTTTTTGTAAATGCCAAAATATATAAAACATTTTTTATCAACTTAGTACCGTGCCGAATTGAAGTGAAGATGTTTTTTTTAGACATTACCATGTAAAGTAAGACCTATTTTTCTCCCAAAATCATGGTGATCTCTAAAAAAAGATCTTCCCTACAATTCGATTTCGCCTTTCTCATATTTAATAGGGAAATTGTTCTAAATTGTCCGTGCCAAAAAAATTTAATTTTACCCAAAGAATTCCTTGTCTTTGTCCAAAAAAATTGATCGTGCCAGTAAAAAATCTGCCCGTGCCATAAATTTGCCCTCCTCTATTAATGTATGTTGTTTTTTTGGTATTGAACCAATTTAACTCATGTATTGATCTTCGGTAATTAAACGTTTACCTTATATCAGGGTGGTCGAACATACGGTGCGCGGGCCGCATGTGGCCCGCGCACCTTTAAAATGCGGGCCGCAAAGTGTTGCAATTATTGTAACCACTCTTAATAACACAAGTAAATGTTGTTTTTATTTTAAATTTAACAAAAGTCTAACTTTTAATTATACTTTTTGGGAGATTGCGGCCAGCACTTTTATTAGGATGAAGAAAAGTGGCCCTCTACTTATTTGAGTTCGACCACCATGCCGTATATTAATCAAAAAGGATTTCCAGTGGCAAAACATTGTTGGCATGAAACAATTTGGATCTTGTATCTTGCACAAGAATGTATTTCTTTTATGTTATGGGGAAATGCATTGTGTTTCGATTTTATTTAAGATCCTTTTTTTGAACTTATCAATCTCGGTTTATTTGCTTTATATGATTTTGTGTCGTTATTTACTAGTTCCGTTAGGTAGCGCTAAAGTAAAAGCTTTAAATTAAAGTATCTTAAATTAAAACATTTTATAAAACATTTTTTAGACTAGTTTAATTTTGCAAATATAAAATAAATTACTTATAAATTTATTAAATCTATTGAAGGTATAGGCTGCTATGTGTTGCATAACACAAACTTGATTTTAACTTTACTGTTGTAACTTATTATATCATACATTTGTTATAATTATCATTTCTGTTTTAACATTCATTCCCAATCACCAGACCTATTATAAATAAATTAAATTAAAAATTATTTACAAAGAATGAATTATATTGAATTAATCTTTTCATTGACTTTAAAGTGAGGATAAATTATTGTATTTGCCATGCTGCTTGATTGATGAAATAAAAACTAAAAAAAAAAGAATTTGCTTTTAAAAGCAAATGTTTCATTTAAAACTCTTTTGCTTATTGAGTAGCCTTAAAAAAAGCTGTTTTGAAAAAAATTGAACGTTTTTGTCTAGCTCTCTTCAGGAGGTCTCGCTGAAATGAATTCAAGAACTGATGTAGTATTTGAAAAGATTTTTTTTCCTTTCTTTTACACTTATAACAATTTACGTTTGTAAATAAACTCTTTCTGTCTGCACAAATTAGGTTTTTGAAGAGTTATAAAAATTGATTCTAAAACCGATAAATGAAAATTGGATCGTGCTTTAGAAAGAATAAAAAATTGATTGTCATTACATTGAGAGGCACATTTTGGTTTATGTAATAAATGGTTTACAATCGCTGAGTTACAATGCGGTGTTGAATTAGTTGGTTTTCCTAGGCGTTCTGGTTGTTTACGTTCTTGACCGATTCTGTTCCAAATAGACCTCGGAACATGCTGGCGAATTCTGTCTTGCAAGCGTTGAGACGTTCGACCCACGTACCGACTGTCACAGTGGCACACGTATTCATATACGACGTTAGTATGTTGAATTGTGAGAAGAACGTCAATAAAAAAAAAGAATTGTGATGAATAAAATAGAAGAGCAAATGTGGACTCAAGCTAGGGTTGCCAACCGTCCTTTATTGGAAAGGACAACCCTTTCCGTCCTTGTCCTTTATGAAGTACAGAAATGTCCTTTATTTTAAATATCATTTTACTTATTGCTAATTTTGCGATTAGAACGTGTATTTTAAAGTTGATTTAATTTTTGCAAACACTGAATCAACATTTTTATATTTCTAAACGTTCTCCAGCAACTTTCCAAGTTGTTTTCAAAAAAATTATTTGCCCCTCTCCCCTAAATCATTAGAAATGGTTTATCAGCATACTGTGAAAGGATTTTTAGTGTTATCTCTTCAAAATGGCGAAATGAAAGAAACAGATGCTCTGCAGAAATAATAAAAAATGAGCTTTTCATATTCCTGTACTTTAACTTCAAAGACAGCTGTTTAGAATTTGCTGAAAAAACAAAAGATGACCTTCAATTGTTGAAAGCAGCAAAAAGTCAAACCAAACACAATTTTAAAAAATAAAAAGATTTACACTATTTTTCATTTTTATTTTTTTATGATGCATATCAGAAGCGTGCGGTCAGGGCATGCAAGTCATGCGTTGCAAGACCAAATTTTTAGAAATTGCATGACGAACTTTTGCGCGATGAGGTAGATATCGTTCAATTCGATGAGAAATATTACTTGTTCGGGATAAAATCTGAGGCAGATCTGAGACGAAGACCCGTTTTTTTGCGTTATTTTAGACAATACCGCGAATTTAGGACGAAAAGTAAGAAATCGGAGACTGGTTTGAAGTCATGACTTTTTTTTTGGAGATCCTGCATTTTTAGAAGAAAAAGTGCATTACGAGGCAACAATTTCAAGTGATGACCTTTTTTTAGAGAGATCATCAAAAATCTAGGGCGAAAATTGTTCTTGATCACCATGACATTACGACTAAAAGTTACAATCTCACACCCATAACATACCTATTTTCATGATCAGATTTTGGCATGCAAATTGCATGGCCAGACTCAGAGGTTACGGCACGCCACTGATGCATATATAGTGATATAGATGGGATTGAAAATTATGTTTATATCTATTTTCCATATGTCCTTTATTGAAACTTGTCACAGTTGGCAACCCTAACTCAAGCTGACATATTTAAGTGCACGATTTGGAACGCTGAACGTCATCCTAAGCAATTACGGCTGAAACAATTTTTAACAAATTTATTTGTATTTGTTTGAAAACAACTATAGTAATGCAATCGTGCCTAAAACCTTGAGAACAAATTACAAATTTACAAAAAAAAGTTTTTTGTTGTATTATTTGTCTTCATTTCAACTTATTTCTTGGAGTACTAATATGCCATTAACAAAAATCCGTATTTAATTTTACACTTGCTTGGTATTAGAAATTTCTTAAATTTAATCTTTATTTAGTTTTAAATTATCATCATGTGACAAAACGAGCGTGGAAAAAAGCATTCTTTGTTTATTTTATTGCTTTTTTTTTGCGCTCGCTTCAATTTTAACCGCTCGCTTCAATCGAAGATCAATAAAAGAGACAAAGAATGCTCTTTTCCACTCTCGTAGTGGAAAAAAGCATTCTTTGTTTGTTTTATTGCTTTTTTTTGCGCTCGCTTCAATTTTAACCGCTCGCTTCAATCGAAGATCAATAATAGAGACAAAGAATCCTCTTTTTCACGCTGGTAGTGGAAACGGGCCTTAAAGCTTGCTAGATAAAAGCTTGCCGCGATTAAAGTGATTAAAACTAACTCACTAGATCAAAGCTTGCCACGAAATTATGACCCAGTTCATTTGCTCTTTCATCGTTCCGACAGTTCCTGTTTTGATATTTATAGCTTTCTCAGGCCGCTAATCATCAGAGCTGGGCATTTACGCTGGAAGTTAACAAAATTAGTCTCTATGTTTGGGAAAAAAATTGATAACAATAACCGATATACTGATTACAGATGTACTGGTTGTGTCTACTTCTAGTCGGGAAGTTAGTAAGTTATAGGGAAGAGGTAGGATTGGAGAGATTCATCCAACGAACTCTCCTGAAGACATTCACCAACCAGAAGACGAACTTTCTGAAGTAGGGAAGGATCTTCTTTAAGAAACTAGTATCATTATTGACGTCAGGTTATTAATACTCGTAATCTTGACTAAGTAGGTCAAAGTTAACATACGTTGGCAGTGAGGCCAACATAATTTTCCATATTACTTTGCCCCCATTCAACTAAAAGTGAAAAATGTTCAGTTTCTTTATTTTTAAATAAATTTTGCAAACTAAATGATAAAATATTGGATTCTGATTGCGATTATTTTCTCAATCTCGCTTCAAAATTAGAGATAAAAAAAATAAGCTAGAAAAGTTGTTAAGTTTTAAATAGTTAAAATTTATTTAATTAAATAATTAAAATCAATTTATGTACTTTTTTTGAGTAAAGCAAATTTTATTCCAATAGTATGGTCAGTGGTGGATATTCAAAATTAGGGGCCCCCAAAATGACGTCACAATGACCAGTGGTGGATGTTCCAATTTAGGGGCCTGAGGCAAGAATTTTCAAAAATTCATGTTGTCTGAGAAAAAAAAGAGGTCTGATCTGGGCTTGGATATTTTTCTCCCAAAATCAAAGTGTTCTCTAAAAAAAAAAAAAAAAAAGTCTTCACTTCAATTTCATCTCTGATTTCCCTCTTTTTCTCCCAAAATCAAGGTGTTCTCTAAAAAAAAAAAAAAAGGTCTTCACTTCAATTTCATCTCTGATTTCCCTCTTTTTCTCCCAAAATCAAGGTGTTCTCTAAAAAAAAAAAGGTCTTCACTTCAATTTCATCTCTGATTTCCCTCTTTTTCTTCCAAAATCAAGGGGTATCCTCCAAAAAAAAAAAAAAAGGTCTTCACTCCGAATCGTCCACTGAGCGAATCCAAAACTGTATATGCTGTTTTCGAGGGGGGGCCCCAAAAAGGGGGGGCCTGAGGCGACTGCCTCATTCGCCTCACCCAATATCCACCACTGAGTATGGTAGCCATGATTTCTTATGACGTAAATAATGTGTTCCTCTTTGGGGTTTAAAATACGCGTTTCTTTGAAAATAACACAATTGTAACGTTAATTTTTACTTGATTTAAAAAGTTTATGCTTATGATATTATTTGAAGTGAATTCAGATTTACTTTTTCAACACTTAATAAATAATTGATTTCCTTAAAATTGAACTACCGATCGAATAACTTAAATTAACCTCTGAATAGAAGGAATTTTTTTGATTAATTAAATATGTTGTAAACCAGAAGAGATTCAGTTATTTATATTATGAATAAAAAGTTTATTATGCATTGTGCAGATAGCAACTCTTTAAAAAATGTATGTTGTAATTTTCACCAGCACAAATGAAGTTGAGTGTAATCCAAGTAATTGGCTTATTTCCGATTCTGAAGCTTACTGGCCGAATTCGGATAATTGTGACATTGCACATGCCATAAGGACAAAGGCAAGTCCTGATCCAATGACTTGGAAATCGTATGCAATACGGTGTTTACCAAACAGCAATTGTTGTAAGTGAAAAATAATTAGTCAAACAATAACCTTTTTAATCACAAATTAAAAATTATCTTAGATACTTTCAAAGAAGCAAATAAAAAGGCAAAATTAGCCCAGGAGGAATCAGACCTTGCATCAAAAAACGACAGAACGATTACTCAAAAGTAAGATCAAAGATTTTTAAGTTGTAAATTGATAAATTACACACAAGTAGACCTACCAAGTAAAGGTATAATTTGCTTTTTGTACTAATCTTGGCGGATGGTTCAACTATCAAAATATTATCATAAGTTGAGAAACAATGCTAATGTAAAAGTGTCAATTGTAAGCTAACTTGTTTATAGTTACTCTCCAAATACTGCATTGCGGTAAAAACAATCTTAATTGTTGCTGCAGTATAATAGTAATGTTCTCTCCATCGGCAATTTTGATGCAAGCCTTGACAAATATACACTTAACAGGTAACAAGTTCTATTGTATAGCGTATTTCTGGCCATAGCCATGATACTGCAGACCAAAATACTCAGGGAAAGAACTGCTTTGTCAAAAATTACGCAAGCATTGTCCAAACCATAATTTGGCTTGATTTTGCAAATACTCCCAAATTTTTTGAAAGAATCAACTTTGGACCAAAAAAAATTCACTGTTTCAAAATTAACTGCTGCACTGTATTTTTGTTTTTTGTAGGCTGGCGGAAATGTTAATCAAACGTTTAATCCCCAGCTCACCACCACAATAGCGCCAACTTTTGTGGTCAAAGTTGGTTTTCGAGCCTTTATCTTAACTTAAAAATCAACGCGATGAATTTTGACTTTTGTTTAAAACTAAAATCTTTTTTAGCTTTCACTTGACATTGATAAATTAATGCTTTTTCGTTTTGATTTGAAGCAAAAGCATCTTGAGTGCTTATAAATACTTTCTTAACTTTGTGTCTTCAATACACAAAAAGCTGGACACCCAAGATTGTTTTTAACTACTGCCCCAGCCATACCATTGTGCACTTGAAAAAAACATTTTGCATGACTTGGGTAGCCTTAACAAGAAGTTTTTTGTTATAATTACATCACTTTTACAAAACTGAAAACAATTCAACAATATAGTTGTACAGTACCTTCCTTTTTTAAACAGTGGGTCGAGCTAGATTGCTCTAGAGCGGCATCTTCTGACAATTGGAAAGAAAAAAGGACGGGTTTGATGATAAACGTTAATAATATATTTGATCGACTAAAACATAGCTGAAATAATTTTTGGTTTAATGCAGGTATTACTTAAGGAAAATTTTGCAAAAAAATGGTTGTAGAAATACTCTAGGGCAGTGTTTCTCAATCGGTGTGCCGTGAGAAGTTTCCAGGTGTGTCGCAAAAGATTTCGGAAACAAATTATCTAGGAAAGTCGAATTTTTTGGTTTTTGCACGTGAAATGACTGAGATTCGGAGCGAAGACCCGTTTTAATTTAGAAAGAACTGGTTTTGGGAAGGAAATTGACAAGAAAGAGCGTGAATTCAGGTGAAGACTTTTTATTAGAGAACAGCTTATTGTTGCGGCCAAAATGAGGAAATCAAAGAGGAAAATTGTGGCGAAAGCGTTTTTTCTTTATTTTGAGATCAAAAGCAGGAAATCGGCACTTTAACATAGGTGAAGACTTTTTTTATGAGATCACATAATTTTGGGGACGAAAATCAAGAATCTTAGCTCAAGTGCGCCGCTAACGTCAGAAGATACTAATTATATATCGCGTCTAGAGCACCCGCATAGTTAAAAAACAACTGAATTCACGGAAAAAAACTCCATTCTGGATGCCAGAAAATTAGAAATTTGAGCCCAATTCTGAATGAATACCTTTTTTTTAGAGATTACCTAATTTTGGGAACAAAAATTAGTAAAAATGGTTTAAAAATGCCGCAATTTTTCATGAGTTTCAAAAGTGTGCCACAAACGAAAAAAGGTTAAAAACACTGCTCTAGGGGATGAAGATACTGTTTTACTTCAGCTGGGTAAAATTTTATTACTTTTTATTTTATTTATCTCTATATTTATCCTCCTGACTTGTAGGAAAGCGACTGAGGCGCTAATAAATAGGGTAAGCAATTACCTCGACCTGCTTTCGGAAATGCCAAGATATTGCTGTCCGCTTGTAATTTAATGAAGATATGTTTAAATTTTAGAACTAGTTGCCAAGACCACCTAGCAGGGAAAGTGCCGTAAAGTGTTTTTCTCAAGGACACAACAGAATGGCGCGAGTAGGTTTTGAACCGAGATAATGTTGATCATACACACAGCACTCTGGCTCGACCACGCTGCCAACAATGGTTGTGTCGTGTTTTAACTGTTGCATAATACAAAGACACAGACTTGATTATTCTACTTTTTTCCAATGACAAATCGTACTCTTTCAAAAAAGTTGTTTTGATGTGTTGATCAAAGACAAGCTAACTTCAGATAAGAGTGTTTTTGTTTTTTAATGATAAAAGTTTTATTTTTAGGAGAAAACGCAAAAAACCAGCAAAACTTATGGAAAGCGAATCGGAAGCAACTTCTGATTCTGAAAAAGATAACAATTCACGCTTCAAAAGTAGGCTATGTAAACTTCTACCCAAAATTTTTTCTTAGTGTATTTTCTATTTAGCTTTTTATATTTTTTGTTTCAATCCGTTTTGAGCTATGCTATTTTTTAGATATTTTTTTACGTTTATAATAATACGAGCTTTTAAACTATATCGCGATTCTTTCCCCCGAATTTAAAAGGAAAGTTTTAACTCAGTGCTTCTTAAACGTATTTGATATTGTTCACCCCAATTATTGAGGTTTGAATTTTATTCCCCAAAAAAATTATTATATCAGCCCAAGTATCATATAACAAGAACATATTGATTTTTTGCATTGTATTTACAAGATTTATTTAACTGAGGTCCTTGGCGCTGATCACGTGCGTCGAACCAGCGAGATGTTTTTTTGCTATTTGTTATTTTTGCTATCGCTATGTGTGAACGTCATCATTCACAAATAGTGAAAAATATCGAGAAGCGGATGAACTAATTATATAATAAAACAAATTTTAAAAGTAGATAGATAATTTCATTATTCGAAGTTTTTTGCAGCATTTCGCATAATCACAAACTTATTACATTATTGGCATAGAGTATTTTTCAGGCCTTTCTGGCCTACATTACTTTTGTTTATCCTGTTTTCGGACTATATAAGCTAAGTAGCCTACTTGGCCGGTTCGTGTTTTTCTGAAGCGTAACCTTTATCATTTTTTTCTAATTTTGACTATTTTTATTGAGTTAAAAAATTGCATAGAGTAGCTGTAAAAAAGTTGTTTAAATTTGGTAAATTTTGACAGCTGAGTTTTTTAACCTTTTGAATCTACACCAATTGGATTGTTGACCTTTTTTTGTTCAAATACAAAATAAAATGTAATCAAAACAGAAGCGTAACTCATGCTATCGTTTAGTTATCAATCAATCTTGAAAACTTGCAAGGAAAAATTTTTTTTTATCAACTGAGTAAAAATCATACGTCCAAACGCCGATTCCTCTACGAATCTAATCGTGAGTGTCGAATTCAAGCTTATCTATCACAACTACACATAGCACCATATCTATTTAGAATGCAAATATCTGTTAGATAGAGTGTGTTCAAACGTCCACTAAACTTGAGGCTGGATCATATTCTATGAACCAAACTCTGCTATGATTCCACCAATGCACGCTTTAATGGCAGAGTTTTATATTTATCAAATGAATCAATGTTTTTTTCTGCTTTTTTGTTTTTCTTTGTATGAAAAAAATTCATATTGAGGTAGTGCTGGCCTGCTTTTTGTAATACAAATTCTATAAATAAATTTCATTACTATCTTCGCAAGCTACAAGTTACACTTGTTTTGTGCTTCTTTTTTTAATCCACAGCCTTAATCATGTTTGTTATTAAATAATTATATTTGTTTACTTTTACATGTGGCAGAGCAGAAATAAAAGAAAATCGAACTAAATTATATTTAGTTGAAAAAGTTGTAATTAGTTACTAGAATGATCCTGAACGTTCGCGCTACAAAGCTTCTAAAAGCAACTTTTTTGCACTTTGAGATTCGTGCAAGTTAACCCAATATAAAGCATATTAAAGGTGTGTTTTGAAAGAAAATTTTTTAACTCCATTAATGCTTTTATCAACTCTTCAAGGCATCACACTGCGCATTTTGTTGGCATTGTACTATTTGGTAATTAAAATATAGTTCTGTCTAATTACCTGCTTCTTTTTGAGAGTTTTCTATCCTTTGCTGACTTACCCCTTATTTACTTCTTTCTATTGGTTCATACTGTACAGTATATACAAAATATCCATTGACTCGATTAAGAAACGCTGTTTTAACTGCAATAAGATTAACTAACTCTAATTTTTTTTTGCTTTTATCGTTAAAAGTTTGACAATAATCTAATAATTTTTTTTATGAAAGCAGTTCGCTGTAAACGGATGCGCACGGAATTACCTTCTCCACCTGATATTACTGACTCAATGTGCGAAAGTAACATTTTTTTCCAGCGCGAAAACTCGACTTCGTCAAATCGTGTCATTCAGCATAGTGAGTATTATTATTTTTGATTACTTTATGGTTTAGTGCGACTTTTCATAGAAAACTAACTTTGATAGACTTCATAGACTTCGTCAAATCGTGTCATTCAGCATAGTGAGTATTATTATTTTTGATTACTTTATGGTTTAGTGCGACTTTTCATAGAAAACTAACTTTGGCGTTGAAGTAAATATTTTAGGGTAAAACTATTATTTTTTGTTGTCACAATCAGTCAGCTTAACAGTGGAACCGATTTGTTATTCTTCGAATCAAGTCAAGAGTTTTTACAAAAAAATAGCCAGTAAAATTGTTTTAATTTAAAACCTTAATTTAGCTTTCACAGTTTATCAAAAACATGTACAAAATATTGTTCTCTATTGTATTTTAGTTTAGATGGTATAAAATTTGTTGTAAAAAAGGCTTAAACGAGGCGATTCATAACTTTTTATAACAAAGTGTAATCTCAAAACAAAAATTTTGAAGTTAATTCTTAATACTGTCCAATAAAGTCCGTAAGTTGATTTCAATGCTCTTAATTGCTATAAATAAAACATCGATTTTGGGTTTTGATGATTGCAACGATTTCTTCTGATAAATATTGACCAGAGCGTACTAAAAGCTTCGGCCCTTTATTCTTTCATAAATTTTAGTAAAGTTTTATTTTGTTATATTTTTTTCATTTGATATTGTATTTGTACAAGAAAGTAAAAAAATTAGTTGATTGAAAATTTAACTTTTTTGTGTTTCAGCAGAATTCGTTAATTCAACTCCAGTGACACCGAAAAATTTGATTCGTAATAAAGAAGGTAGGTTTTTGGAGAGGTTGATATGTGCTGGTAAATTAACTACAACAACAATAAAATTTTATATGCCTTACACAAAAATGTAGATATAACAAATTTTTTCAGATGCAAGAGACAAAATTGTACTCCGCGAATTATCAAATATTAAAGTTAACATGGAATTAATAATGGAGGAGCTAAAATCGTTGCGCAAAGAAATTGCTCAAAGTAAACAACCTCAAAATACTTTCTTCGAGCTCCCCGAGGGCATACTGCCACTAAAAAGTATAGAAGAAATTGATTCAATGGAAAAAAGTTTGAAGGATAAACGTGTAATGGACGTTTTGGTAAGACATTTTATTCTGATTTAACCGCATTGCAATTGTTTTAAAAAATAAAATTCCTTTTACCTTTTCTAAATAGCAATCAAATGATTGTGGATTATTTTTGGAGTAATTTAAACCATCAGTTATTTTTTATAATAACTAAATTACTAATTTTGCAATTATAGAATTTAAATATATTCGAAATTCATAGGATGTTGATTAAAACATTTTTAACTACCACTCATAAAATTAGTTTCTTATAAGTTTGCTTTGAAAAAAAGTCTTACATGCGAATTGTTACCTGGAAAAAATATACAGTAGACTTCTGTTAATCCGGATTCGGTTAATGCAGAATTTTGCTCTACTCGGATAAAACAGTACAATTATAATTTTTAAATAAAAAGCTTGGGATTATCCGGAGTTTTGCCTAAATCGGATGATTTTGTCTGCAAATCGAATTTGGGTTACCCGAGGTTTTTTATATAACCGTATTTTAAATCTTTTTTTTTTAATATTTTAATTTTTGTAGATTTCTCGCTTGAAAATTATCGGAGGAAATAACCTCAAAGATAATTGTTGGAGAGTGATGCAGAACATCATAAGTAATGAATTGTGCCAATTCTACAACTGGTCGGGTAAAAGTGGTTGGAAAGGGAGAATGAATCCAGAAAAAAAAAAAAGCTTTTCATCTTTAAAGCTTTCACAAGCTGTTAAACGTAAGTTTGAACTTCATATATATGTATTTTGTTTTTGTCAAACCAAATTTTAATAAAGAGAAAATTTATTTGATCATAGTGTTGTTATATTAGTAATGGTACATATACAATAATGGCTTTACAAAAAGAAAGGGGCTTGTGCTTGAAAGAAAAAAGAAGGCCCTTTTATAGGAACTCTATGAAACAAAATAATTACATTTTTAAAATGAAAACTTTACGCTATTTTTAATGTCTTTTCTTTAGATTAGAGCGCAGACTTTTAATTAAGTACATGAATTTAAAAATTTTTAAAGCTTCATAAAATTGAAGACCAAAAAAAGGTTTTAATTTTAATTGAACAGTTTTGTAAAGCTGTGATGGTGCTACGGTAAAAGGGGGACCAATTTTTGTTTAGGAAAGGAAAAAATTAATGACGTTTTTTACGAGAGGTTTGGTGCGGCCTTTTGTTTTGCGCTATACTAAAACCGCTACTGCAATGTACTTAAATGAATTAAAAAAAAAACTTTAATGTCATCTTCAAAATTTTTTGGCTTTCTATGTCCTTAAAAAAATTTTAAACTTAAAATATATTTTAAAAATAACGCGTGAAAACAAAGAAAAGCAATTATTTAGTTTTAACGCAATATTGTTAAAATTTATTTTAAGTTCCAGTTTTTTTTTTTTAAAAGAGCTTAAGAAGCTGAAAACGTTCAAAAATTAACTGTATTTATTAGTTTAGATGTGTTGCTGGACTTATATACAAAACATATCAACGTCCCGGCCAGTCCCCTAAAGCAGTGGTTCTCAACCTGTGTCCGCAAAACTTTTTAAAAAACAGTGAACCATTGCTCCGCTATCCTTTTTTTGTAGACACTACTTTTTAGAAATAAAAGTAAGAACTCCGAGACAGATTTAAAGTGAAAACCTTTTTAGCAAACATTACTTTTTAGGGACGAAAATCAAGATTTGTACTCTTGTCTAAATGTGCCATGAAAGGTCTCAAGAAAGAATTTTGTAAAGGCTCCAAAATGTGCCGCAGGCGTGAAACCCTGCCCTAAAGTAAAAAGATGTACAACTTGTTTTCAATGTCTGTAATCTGACTATCTCTACAATTTTTTTCACCAGGTCACATTGCAATGTGTTTACAACTTGTCACAAAAACGAGCCGATTAATTTAAAATTCACAAAAAAGCTATAAATTTTTTATGCTAATGTTCATTGCTTTGTAGTCTGCAGGTAATTTGTAAAATTTGCGTGTAAATATGAAATGTATAAACTTGCTTTTTTTTATATCTCTGCAATTATTTCAGATGCAATTTTGGGCAGCAATCCAAATGTTACTGAAGCTGAAATTGAAAAAGAGTGCAGCAAATGGATGCGCAACTGGCGAGACCGGAGTGGTGGAAGAAAACATTAGCTCAATAAAATTATGATTCATGTAATTTACTTAAAAATAAAAAGAAACTGATAATTTGGAATTATGACCGTTTTTTATAATATTAGACAAATTGTTAGAAAAATTTTAGTGATGAAATATAATTTTAACGTATAGCTTAAATCATATAATGATGAAAGGCTGTCTGAGAATAACAATAACGGCTCTACGTATATCAAATGCAACGGACATACGATTCCGCGCCAATATCCACACTGTGAGTAAACGACATCAGGTCAATTTATAACCTATACTGTGGCATTGTATCAGCACTGTATTGGCTCGATATTAGGGGCATGTATACGATACCGCGCCAATATCTATACTGTGAGCAAACGACATCAGGTAGCATTGTATCAACACTGTATCGGCTCGATATTAGGTGCATCGTATACGATACCGCGCCAATATCCATACTGTGTGCAAACAACATTCGGCCAATATACAACCTATACTGTAGCATTGTATCAGCACTGTATCGGCTCGATATTAGGTACACCGTATATACGATACTGGGCCAATATCCATACTGTGTGCAAACGATTATCACACAGTATTGGGCCAATACATGCATGTATCGTAAAAGGATACCGATACAATATCGTGCCAATTTCACATTGTTTCCTGGGAGGTTCCGAATCGCACAAGAACTTGCAAGGCTCGATTTCTAACTGTTGAATGCTTGTTTGATAACTGGATCCAAAACTTTGCTATATCCTGAAACACATCAAAATTAATTCAGCCATCTCAAGTGCAGTAGCACCACAGTGCTTGGTATCAGCTTTAAATGGGAATTGTGCAAATCCAAAGATTCTGCTATCAAATCTTTGAATCTTGCATTCATATTTCCTGTCAGATTCTCCAAGTAGTCCAGCAAATCTTTTTTCGCTTCTTCGAGGTCTAGTTCCTCATGAAAATCAACATCTATCGTAGCATTAAATTTTTGGAAATGACAAAAATGAGAATAATTATTGGTTTTAGCTTCTCGCAGAATCTGCATCTTGCTGACAAAAGCTTTTATTGAGCTTTGAAAATCAAACACCTATTTGGCTTTCTCCTCAAATTCAGTGTTAAGCTTATTAATGTGTTTAGAAACATCAGTAAGAAGTGCAAGGCGAGCAAGAAAGTGTGGATCATGAAAATAACAAGCATTTTTGTGCCCCTTGCAAAAATGTGGCTTGTTTACGACAGAGAAGGAAAACTTTTTTCAAAGTTTTTTCCCGTGACAACCACCTGACAGCAGTGTGCATTAATAATATGTAATGATTAGAATTTTCAGTGATGCACAATTGTTTGAACATGGGAGAATTTAGATCCCTAGCTTTCACATAATTGACAGTGGATATGACTACCTGCATCACATCAGAAAAGTTCGGAGACAAGTCCTTTGAGGCCAAACTCTGGCGATGAATTATACAGTGGTTTATTTTAATGTGAGGATATTCCCTCGAAAGAATTTCCAGCAATCCAATATTCTTTCCCATCATTGATGGGGCACCATCCATAGTACGTTCAATCACTTTATTCCAATCTAGATTATTTTCAGTGAAGAACTTATCAATACCATTAAAAATATCTTCGTCTCTTGTTGTGGTTTCAAGTAAAATGCAAGCAAGCAGTTCCTCAATGATCGAGCTCTCTTTCAGAAATCTTCTAAAGATTAAGAGCTGCGTTTGTGCTGTTACATCAGTTGACTCATCCACTGCCAGGGCTGTCCATGAAGAATTTCTAAAATCCTCTAAATCTGTTCTTTTAGATCAGCTGCAATAGTTTGAATGCGTCTTGTTATGGTATTATTACTAAGCGCAAAATCATTAACAGCTTCATGTACCCTTCTAGCCAATGGTTCACCCTCAACTATTTTACAAAAGTTTTTTAAAGCAGGCTTTATGATAGTCTCACACTCAGTGAAAGGTCGTTTATGCTGAGCAATAAGAAAAGCTGTCTTGTAAGAAAGCATTTCAATCTTTTCTTGTTATGATAGAGCTATGCATAAAACTGCCTGCAACTTGGTTAAATTTTTATAACGATAATGAAAAACTCTCTTGCCGGCGTCTCTGACGTGACAGCAATATTTGCATGAGTTTCCATGTGTCTCTGAAGTTTATTAGGTTTCAGTGATTCCTCGGCAAGTTCTTTAGAACACACAACACATATTCTTTTACCATTTACGTCAGCAATCCCGTACTTATCGAGGAATAATGGATTGATAGAACGTTTTCGTTTTTTGTTGGAAATATTAGTAGGTGTTTTAAAAAACTTTTCCATTATGGCTGAAAAACAGTTTTTATTTTACAAACACATTTCAATAAGTTTTATTGCACGCGCACATGCACGCACATTATGCATGCTCTTATGTATACTGCCTGTCCTTATTTCCGCGTACGAGTGTTGGCCAATAAAAAAGTAAAAGTTGGCTTGAACTTACTTTACTTACAGTATTTCTTGAAAAAAATTGAGGTCAGTTTTACTTTATAGCACACACAGGTAGAGCAAGCGATTACTTGCCTCTGCTAGCCTATTATTTATAAAATACCTGGATTAGAAAAAATTCGACTGCTTAATAGCCATTATAGGCTACGCTATTTTGATTGAAACTCGGAAAAGCCTAATCTACTCTTTCACTGCCTAATCTGCTATTCCAAGTTTAAATTAAATATGGGTTTACTTAATATTAGTTCCAATACTTGTCAGCCTACTGATAACAAACTATCTTTACTGCAGAGTGCATACAGATAATTCAAATCTGCAAATCAACAAGCGATTTTATTGTGAACAATCAAACAGTGGTGCCACAATAAGCACCTACATTTTTAATAGCATAAACATAGAGCGATGCCCATAGGCCTGTTTTATGGTAAGCAATGGTACAAACAAATATATTTAACATGGTTTGTCAAATTTTAGATGTTTTGTACATCCATCCTTTACGATACCTAAGCGACTCCACCGACCCGATGACCTCTTTGCGACCCCACCCAATTATCACTCCGACCCCTGGTTTGGAAACCCATGGTCTAAGGGGTTTTGATGTTATGATTATTTGTGCAAAATAGACCATCTTGAAAATCCTAATTAAATTAAATTAAATGTGAAAAGCTGTTTAGCGTATTTTATGTTAAGTTGCTTTTAATAATATCATTTAAAATCAAATTACTTGGCCTTAATAACTTTTTTCATTTTTTTTCAGAAGACAATGTATAAATTTTTTTGTTTTTTATTAGCTCACCTTGCAAACCATTTGTCAAAATCTCGATTTTAAAAATTGCTGATCTCACTAAAACAAAGCTGCAATCAATAGTCTTACAAGTCAAGTAAATGAACAAATTGCTCTGGAATCAATCTAGAACTGTAGTAAAAATTTTCATATTAAATTTGTTTTATGGTGAAACATACATAGACTGGATTTAGTGTTTTAATGGTTTCTATTGTAAGCCTACATGAACACTTGCTTAGAAAAACATGTATTCTTTTTTATTACTAGTGTTTTTACTACTAGTATAATGGATTTTATGCATTACTGTTTCAAACTTAAACTGTTTGGCCAAGATTGCCTCATGTGCGGCATAAATTTCTTTTATATGTTTATTACTTTCTCGAGTTTTTGAGGTTCATGAAAGTATGTAAAATGCCACAAAATGTAACTACAGTGTTGCGAAGGGAGGGGGGTCTTTGCGAGAGCATGGGGATGAGAGGTGGAGTGAGATTGTGTAACTAGATGGGGCAGACCAGAGGGGTTTAGGAGGGCAGAGGATTAATGGTTCACGGGTGAGATGTAGGTTAGGGGTAAGGTTATGTGATCTGGAGAAGGATCTCCATGAGTCTTTTTGAGACGTGTACGGGGGTTAGAGTTTGCAAGAGAGGCTATGGGAAAGATGGGAGGTAGATGGAGAGCTCGTTCAAAGAAGGAAAGGGATTGGTGAGTGAGGGTGACCCGCAGTGGAGGCAGAAGTGCTTCTACATGAAGTAAAGGAATGGGAGTGGACGAAAGACAACCTGTGATTACTCTACAGGAAGATCTATGCATCCTCTCCACGGAGGTGATGTGAGTAGGAGATGAGAAGGGAAACCAGCCTGGGGAAGCATAGGTGAGGATGGGGCGAATGAAGGCTTTGTATAGGGTACACAAGGATTCTTTTGATGGACCCCAGGAGGCAGAGGCGATGGAGCGGAAAGCACGGAATCGGCTGTGAAATTTTTTCCGTAAGGATAAGACGTGATATTTGAAAGAGAGAGTGCGGTCAAAGGTTACACCGAGAAAGGTTGGACGAGGGTTGAATTTGAGAGGGGTGTTAAGAATGTGCAGAGAGGGTTGTATACGTGATTGGTAGGGGTCTAAGCTGAAGAAGGATGTTTCACATTTGAGGGGGTTGAGAGGAAGGCGCCATTTTGAGGACCATTCCACCAGTCTGTTGAGGGCAGCTTGTACTACAGCGGTTGCACACTCAACACTCGGGGAGGAGGACCAGATGGCTAGGTCATCTGCATAGAGAGAGGTCTTGACAGATGCAGGAAGGAAAGTGGGAAGGTCATTGATGTATAAAGAGAAGAGAACTGGTCCTAGAACCGAACCTTGGGGAACTCCTCTTCGGAGACGGAAAGGACGACTGTATGAATTACAGATACGGACTTTCGAACGGCGATCTGAGAGGTAGGATCGTATCCATTCGACAAAGCAAAGAGGAAGATCTAATGAGAAGAGTTTAGAGAGAAGGGCAGAGTGCCAAACTGAGTCAAAAGCTTTCGCAAAATCCACAGTGGCAAGGACTGTACGTGCGCCTGGCTTAGATTGGTGGAAGGAATCTACGATTGACTGTGAGAGAAGGAGAACCTGGTCTACAGTCGATCGACCAGGTCTGAAACCAGCTTACACGGGTGAGAGAATGTCATGTAGTTCGAGAAAATAGGTTAGTTGTCCTAAAACCATTCTTTCGAAGAGTTTGGAGGTACATGAAGTGAGAGAAATGGGTCTATATGAAGAAGGTGAGTCAGAGGGTTTGCCGGGTTTGAGAATGGGGATGATTGTTGATTGCTTCCAAGCAGACGGGAAGGTGTGTGTTGACCAAGAAAGGTTGAAGATGTATAGAAGAAAGTTTAACGCAGATTGTGGGAGGTGGGATAGAAGAGGGTAGGTAATTTGATCAGGGCCTGAGGAGGTTGAGGTTGAGAGTTGAGAGATAGCTGTAGAGAGTTCAATTGAGGAGAATGGTGTACAGAAAGTGGAATGCAGGGTGTTGCAGTGTGCAGTTCTGATTTGCTTCATTTGGGCTTTCTCGGTGCTTCGAAAAGGGTTTGGGGTTTGGGTAGAGAAATGGGACTGTAGATGTGAGGAGAGATGGTTGGCACAATCTACAGGGGTATGGCAATTTGGGAAATTGAGAAGGTCAGAAGTAGTTGGGGAGGGGGAGCCAGAGATGGAGCGAAGTAGAGAAAAGACTTCGCTAGGACGGGTTTTAGGAGAAAGGCTAGAGCAAGTGTTCTGCCATGACTTGGCTTTAGCTTTAGTAATCACAGTGGAGGTATATCTGGAAGTAGCGATATAGTGCTGGCGGTCTTCTTCGGAACAGTGTGCCTTCGCAAATGCCTTTCGGCGTTTTGCGACGGCATCTGCGACTTCAGGAGACCACCAGGCTTTAGCAGGACGGTTGATGCTGCCGAAAGGAATGGCAGAAGTGGCAGCATCATTGAGGAGTTTGGTAAAGGTGTGGGTGGCTTTAGAAAGAGAGAATGTTGTAAAGTTAGAGGGAGTGGGGCAGTGGGTATCAATATAAGTAAGGTAATCATCCCAGCGAGCTTTATTATAGTTAAATGAGGGGGGCAGTGGAAAGAGTTAATTGTAGGGGAAGTGGGAATAGTGATGGAGATAGGAAGATGATCAGAGCCGAGGTCCGGAAGGGTCTGCCATGTGCATTTAGAGGCTATTCGGGCAGGAACTAGGGAAAGATCAGGGGAAGAGCGGTTTCCAGTGGCACGGTGTAGTAGGGTGTGGTGTTCGGGGTTATTAAGAGGTAAAAGATCAGAGGAGAGGAGCCAATCAAACAGATCTTTGCCTGAATGGTCTTCCGGTGAGTGGGAGTCCCAGGATGAGTGATGGCTGTTAAAATCGCCAAAGATGTAAGTGGTAGGAGATGATGGTAGGAGAAAGGGTGAGAAGGATTTTGGGCGAAAGTCGGAGGAAGAGGAGCGGATAGGAGGGACATAGACGTTGAAAAGATGTATGGGAGCGGCTCCTTTTATTTTAACTGCGATAGCTAAATAATCGGAGCTGGGGTCTAGGGAGGAGTGCGATTGTGTGGAGAGTGAAGTGTAAGATAGACCATTTTTGACAAGTATCAGAACACCTCCTCCTAGGTTTCCCATAGAGTTGGTGGTTCCTCTCCTCGTCATAAAACGGTTCTTTTAGAGGGTTTTGTAGTCGGGTATACGGAAGGTGGAGTCAGAGGAGAGGTGTGACTCTTGTATGAAGATGAGATCGTACTGATTATGAGAGAAAGTGTAGGAGTTCAGTACGACGCGGGCGAATCCCATTAGCATTCCACTGTAGGATTCGGAGGTTGTTTTGAGAGGGAGAGGAAGGATGAAATGTGGATTGTGTGAGATGAGAGGTGGTTTGTTGGGTTTATGGAGAAGGAGTAGTCAATGCTGAGGGAGGGTAAGTATAAATTAGTTGGGGGTGATTAGGAAGATAGGTGGGTTTATTCAAGGTTGTTTTGGGGGATGGTTTAGTTTTTGAAGATATGGTTTTGTGGTTGTTTGTGAGTGTAGGTGGGAGATTTGGAGTGTGAGAGGATGGAGATACAGAAAAGGATAAAGATACGGGATTAGAGTGTGAGAGGGAGGGGAAGGGTTGAGAAGAGGATGGGCACATTGGGCAAGTCCAAGAGTGACCCGGGGAGATTTTGCGGAAGTCAGCGGGAGAAAGACCAGAGCAGGAGAGGTGTACCCAGAGGGAACAGCCAGTACATTGTATTGATCTGTTTCCCCAGGTGACTCTACGGGAGCAGACAGAGCAGGGGTCTATAGGGCCAGGGTTGGGGTGAATGTCACCGCTGATAAGAAGCATAGAGATAAGAATCAGCGGTGAGTGGGATGAGTAATGAAGAGGTTTGGGGTGGAAGGAGGGACGAGGAAGAGATGTCCGAGAGAAAATAGAAAGGGTAGGGGGACGGTCAATTGGGTTTAAGAGTGCTGTTCACATGTGACCGCGCATTGGACAGCAGGGATAAAAAATGAGAAGAGTTGTCCAAGGGAGAATCGCCCGAGGATGAGACCCTCGGGGAATTGACAAGCCATTTCGACCCTCCCCAGTGCAGGGAAGGGGACTGCATTACCACGTTGAGGTGGCTTGTCGTTGGTGCAGGTCACTGCTACCTCGCTTTCCTTCTCGACTGGTCTCTGGGCTACCAGTTATAGTGCTGAAACCTTCGCTCTCCTACATGCTCTTGAGTGGTGTATCTCTCACTTTAAGACATGTAATTTCGAATCTATCACCTTCTTTTCCGACTCTTTATCTATCCTATCAACTCTCTCTACCCCCCTACCATATTTAACCCCTAAATCCCTATCCAATACCCAATCTCTTCTTAACTCTCTATCTCAATCCAAGGTTGTCCATCTACAATGGATACCTGGTCACTCTTCCCTCCCAGGTAACGACTTAGCTGACTCTCTAGCTAAAGCCGGTGCCTCTCTCGATCCCTCCAGTATATCAGTGTCCCTCGCACCCCTTATTTCCTCCCAACGACTATCCCTCTACACCAGTTGGAGACGCAGTGTCCAATCTGGTTTCCTTCAACACCAAGTCCCTTCAGTATCTCCCGAGGAGCTTACTCTCCCTCGCTCCGCTCGCTGTGCTCTCTCCCGTTTACGCTGCAACGGGCACAGCACTCTCCTCAACTCTTATCTCCACAGGGTTGGTCGAGCCGAGACTCCTTCTTGCAGCAACTGTGGTTCTGAACCACAGGATCTCTCACATTTCGTGCTCGACTGCCCTGTACTAGACCCTCTGCGTCGGGCCATTTTCGGCCACACCCCTTCTCTTCTGGACCTCTGGTCCCGTCCGTAGGGAGTCGCTTGATTATTGGGATTCCGCGGAATTGATCCGCGCCCCCATCCCCAGGAATGGGTCGGGTAAAACCACCACCACCACCACCCAGCTATTTAAAAATTTTAGAATTGCAACTGCGACACCAAAACATCTAAAAAAACGACTCCAACTTTAGGATGTCGAAAGAACGACTTCGACTCAAACTGTGGAAGCCCAATTTAGCGTAAAACAGAGCCTCCAAAAATAAAAACGACTCCACCAAGTCTTAAAAAGTGACTCCAACTCCGCCAAACCCAAGCGACTCCGACTCCACAGCTTTGGTAACAATGATGGAGAACTTTAGACTCTGCAGTGTACATAAGCCTAAGACAGAGAAACCATAAAACAAAAATGAATAGAGCTATTTATTATATCTGCTTATCATTCATTCTGTGAAATACTTTTTAAACAGTACCAGACAATAAGCGAATTTCGCTGCAGTTTATTAGCCGTACAAACAAGACAAACACTGATAAATGTATTAAGTGCGGTTGACAAACAAAACAAAAGTCTTCTATCTTTTTCACGATGATAGCTTATGTCATATGCATCTTGCTATATGCACTCATCAATGAAACATGTTTCGACATGCAGTGCAACAAAATTTTTTGCATAGGCTAATTTACAAAATTATATTATGCAGTTTTATAACATCAAAACTTCTGACGAAATAAATCATCCAACTTGCCACTTTAAACCACCAGAACCAGATGTTGTCGCTAATTTCTCCGCTTCCATCTTTCTCTGGAACAACGTCTAATTTATTTTATGTGAATTACACAAATGAAGAGACTGGACATTATTGCAGATTAAAAAGCGGTAGCAATTTAATCAATTTTCGAAGAGTCCTCAGCAAACGAGAATTTGGCAATTCAATTTTGATTTTTACTCAGGCGAGTGGCTTGGTTTGTAAGATTGACTATGACCAAACTATGCCCGTGAAATTAATTAACAATAAATTATCGATTGTTCGACGACTTTTTGTGGATGGTTAACAGTTACCGCAAACCCACAATTACTATTAGCCGTACAAAAAATAAAATATCGAAGGGCAGTTGAAAGAATCATCTAGAACAATTTATGGATAAGACGTATACAATTCCACCATATCACCACATACAAGAAGGTTTTTTCGCGCCAATGCACAGAATAACACTCTGATTACAGTACTGACATTATTTTTACTTACGTTTTTTAAGCTACTCTTCTTTATCTTGCCGCTTTAAGATGATTTTTCTCACATTTTACTATTTCTTTTTAATTAAAGGTTTTTGCAAGTGAACAAACAATCTTTCATGGCTATTTATTTTGAGCTTAGTTTTTTTATCAGTTTGTTTTCGATTTCGCTATTTTTTTGACAACTTGGATAGAATTGTACAGGAAGCTGAAGCAAGGTTGCTGGAATTTTGTGAGTTTTGACTGGAAAGATTTTTCACTCACTTGGCCGAAATAGAATGACGCGAATTTCACGCTATTTTTCGGTCATCAGTGAATTATAGTAACGAACAAGTTTATATTCTGAGCATAATCAAATGTCAGAAGCTGAAAATCTTGCGCGGCAAATTTTCGCGACATTTTTTAGAAGCAAATAGTTACGACGTTAACAAAACACAAACCTTTTGCTGCTGATGAAATTTTTCGGGGTTTTTCAAACCTCTAGCATTCTCATCCGCTTTCCTTCTCTCGGCAGCTTCAAGCATCTGACGTCTTTTCGCTTCAGGATCGGGTGTTTGCACACTCTCGTCAGCGGGATTCAAGCAATCCAAAAGAGCACCCATTATTATAAATTAACTTTCACTTTGCTTTAAATCTGAAACAATAAAAATTAGACTAAAGCGCCAAAATATTCAGTAAATTTTTTCTCTTTCGAAAAGTCAAGCAGTTGCAGTTTGATGTTTAAACCAATGATGCAAAAAGTAAGACTTCTCAACAGCAAAATTTCTACTGCTTGACGCACAGTACGATCATTCGTTGAATATGAATGTTATGCAAAAAAAATTGAATACGTTTTCTCTTATTATGGCGAAAGTAGAAACAAGTTACAAGAACAAGAATATCATTTGTAAGCTGTAGTTTACATCTTTTTAGAATTACAATAATCAAAAGTTATTTGAAAAGTGAACCGTTTGCAGTGCTAGGAGTTGCCCTTGCCCATCTAAAATGACAGAAGTGCCATAAAAACAATAATTCTAACGTCTAATGTTGCAGCCAGAATTACAGTATGAACTTGCAAAAAAAAATTTTTCCAAAACAAAAAAGTCGATAACCAACTTTCCAAAATCATTTGGAGTCAATAAAAATAAAAAAACCATAACTGTTTCAATGAAAAAATTTTACGAATAGAACAAAAGTTAAAAACGATTTCCTTAAAGAAAACTATGTATTATGCATACTGTATATGATCGATAAGTGTTTTTGAATGCAATTTTAATCAGTTAAGTAATTAAAAGAGCAAATTTGCCTTTCGCTCAAACTAAAAGTGAGCAAATTTGCCTTTCGCTCAAACTAATCAAAAATATTTACAGTTTCTTCAGTTCAATCATCAAATTTCATCATGACACTGATAAGCAGTATTTATACTGTGACAAGTAAATCAATCAGCAGCACTAAGAAACAAATCCAAACAGCGTTACTTGTCTTAAGATCCTTGTCGCTTTATAGTGTAAATCGAAAGACAATTATGAAACACTTTCAGGTTAAAATGACAAAATTTGCCTGCAAGAAAGTCTGCGGTATTTCTTATTATCTTCTATTATGCCTATTTCTTATTTTTCTTTCCATTTAATAATATTTCAATAAATTAAAAAATTAGAAAAGAACATTTTTTGCGGCTTCTCGTTAAGATTTAGTAGTAATTTAAGGAAGTTAAAAAAGACTTATAAACATTAACAGTTGTTTGGCTTTTCTGCTATTGGTAACTGATAACAATAACGACGCATTATATGTATGATGCATTTCAATCAATAATACATAATATGTAGTTGAATTTATTGCCATACAAACCAGTTCATTTTTGATTCAGATCATTAAACATATGGCCATTTTAGTGTTAGAAAAAATTTATCACTTTAAAATATGTCTTCTGTCCAATAAGCCAAACAACAAAAAAAATGATTCAATAAGAATCCAACTGCTTAAACTTGATTCAGCAATTTGCTGCATTGCATATAAACTGAATAAAATTTATATTTAAAATATTAATTTTCTTCCAGTATTTTCTGAGCATGAGCAAGATCCCAGTAATGTCCGACGCCATGATTACAAAAAAACTCAGAAGCTTCTTCATCATTGGCACATTGTTTAAACGTCATTAACCCAAAATTACGATTCCCTGATTGACCTTCCCATATTAATTCACATAATTTTGCATTTGGATCAGCAAGAGATTCTTGGGTTGGATTTCCTTTTTTATCTTCTTCCCATTTTATTCTTGACATCATTAATCGGTTAAATTTGCGTTGTGCCTTTGGTCCACCTTCAACAACTACTATATTTATGTCAGGGTGGAGAATTGTACAACCAGTCATATACAGCTGCTTACTATTCATTTCAACTTTAAATTTTTTAGCAGGATCTCTAAGGGATGCCACTCTATACATCGATATACAAACAGCGTTAGAAGTGTCTTCTTTTAACTTACGAATTCTTTTATCTTTTTTCTGTTCAGCAGTTAATTTCCTTGCAGCATTTGCCTCTTCGTGAGCTTTTTGCCTTTTAGCCATTTGCTGCCTCACATGCTTTTCCACTTTGGTCGGATCTTGTACTGCATCTGTTCCAAGTACTCTCATTAAATTTGACAATTTGACTTTTGGCTCAGGTGCAGGAACAAGGCCAAGCCTAATTTTTTCTTGTTCATCTTTAAGAGCTTCTCTTCTATTCATTCGACGAAGTTTTTTGCGCTCTTTTTTGGTCAAGTAAGTGCCCAAGATTGGTTCTTCCATTTTTGTTACTCCAGGAGGTAAAATTTGGGTTGGATGTTCAATCAAACTGGTCACAACATCATTTACAACATAATCTTCTTTATCATCAACAACTGTTTTATTTACAATATATTCATCCCACCACTCCATTTCTGGAATTGAATCAAGCATAGTATCAGCTCCAGTACGAGGAGCAATAAGAGCCAATTTTGAGGCTTGTTGAATTCCAGTTCTTTTGGCAGCTCGAGCAATTTCACTTTGAAGTTTTTGAAGCTGAGATTTTGTGCGAATCTTTTGAGCAATTTGCACAAAGCGGCCTTTTTCATGAAACTTGAAAGAACGTCTTGATCGAGAAGCAGATTCTTGTTTCACACGTGTGTCATAATAAACACTAGTAGCACTAGTCAATTCTGGAGTAGGCTTTTCCTGAAGCTTTTGTTGAAATTCTTCTCGTTTTTTGGCACGAATATTAGCCTTCAAAGTGGGTACTCTACTTGGCATTTGAAGAACATGTCCGGATGAATCAACAGTCCTTCCCATTTCATCAAGTATCAAAGGTGTTGGAGCTGTTTGCTCTTTTTCGGATGGTTTAGCAGCCTGTGCATTTAGCAATTGTGTATTTAAACCTGTGGCAGCAAGTCTTGGTAACAGATCAGGTTTTGCAGCCAACCTAGCCTGAATACGTTGCTGTAGAGCAGCAGCTTTTAAAGCTTTGTCTGCTGCACTTGTCAGAAGATTTTGAGAGTTACCTCCATTGAGAGTTTGTATAATAGCATTTGCTTCAGCTTCTTTCACTTTAGCTGATAGAAGAGTTGGATTAATGTTTTTCAGTTGAACTTTGCGTTGCTCAATTTGCTGTCGAGCTTGGTCCATCATCAATTTTATCTGTTGATGAGTAAGAGCTCCAGGACTATCTGATGAAGTGTTGGTAACTGCAGTAACAGATTCTGGTTCAACAAACCGACGTGATTTTTTTGCTTCCACATTAGCATCATTTCGATCTTTTCTTTTTCTGTTACGTTTCACATCTTCAATGTTATTATAAAGTTCTTCAACAAATTTGGAAGCAGAATTGTCCATTAGTGGTTTTAAATGCTCTATTGTTGAAACTTTGTCCAAGTTCTTTGATAAACAATTTACAGCTGCAACTACCACAGCATCATCAGAAAATCCAAGTATTTTAGACACAGCTTTACTAATAACAGGTTTCAAATCTTCAGCTTCTTTTCTAGTGATTCCCATGATTAATAATAATTGTTGTATGTAAAGCAAAAAATATCTAAAAATGCAAACAATTTTTTACTTTTAAGTAGCATATTTATGATCATTTAAATCAGAGACAGATCAGACACACAAATTATGAAGAGCATCACTAAAAATCTTTGTATATTAGTATCAATTAAAGTTTTTTTCATAAGAAAAATGATTGATATATGTACAAAAACAAATCTTGCAAAAACTTTCTAGATTTTTTTTTTTTGGTCTTGACCTACAAAACTAATAAGCAAGCCTGGAGAGCCAGCTTAATTTAGGTTAGGCTCCGGCTTTGGAGTCAATTAGTTTTACACTTTGGCTCCAGCTCCAGAGCCAATGCTTGACTTAAGCTCAGCTCTGGCTCCAACTTGATAATACATATATTGGCTAATAAAAGATAGCTAGATGATATATTGATCATCAAAAATTTACTAACTTGCACTATCCAAGGGCTTAATATTACCCAAGGGTTCAATGGATAGAGTTATATATTATCCAAAGGTCCTATCAATCATATATCTCAAACAAAAGAAGACTTGATATATCCAGCACATTTACATATAAAACAAATTGTCCAAACACAATCATCACCACAGATATCAATGCTCATTAGCAATTATGGTATGCACTGACCAAAGACCACAGAGGAAAACTGATTAAATAACTCAAATCACATCACATTAATCACAAATGCTCAACACATCAACAATCCAATCAAACACAACAGCCTATTTCACCAGGACCAACCTCTCCTTCACATCAGATCATTTATTGTTACTCTCTGCCCTCAGTAGTCTATACATCACAAGACCAAAATAACACCATCTCACTTCACTAAAACAATAACAAATTACCAAAAATCCAATTGGACATCATTTAAACATCATGTTGAAGATTTCATCTTCTACAGACCCCATTCCACAAATGTCCATAAAATGTCCATGAGGCAAACAAACATTTTGTCAAGGCAATACTGGATGCTGACAGACTCTTTATCTTTAAAGAAAATGAAAACAGCACAAATTGCATTCACTTGCCAAGGTATATCTGCAAGCTCATTCAGCAGCGTAATCACACTTGCAATTAAAACAGATCACCCCAAATCATTAATTTAACAATCACAAAACAACAGATACATGAACATGAAACAAACACCTGAAAACAACTGTGGTAAAATTTACCTATGGTGGAATTTACTGGTCACCCCTAAAACACCTAGGGTTAATTTCTATGAAATACCTCACAAATATGTACAACACTGCCCCCAACACTAACACAATATTACATCTTGGGAAAGGTGCCCAAACCATTTCCACTTTAAAACTAAACAAGGACCACAACATTGGCACAAGCTACAGATTCATATCACTTTTATCACCCATTGCCTAAGAACCAAAGAAAGTGCTTCTACCATAAATAACAGAAAACATTCCAGTTATTTCTCATCAATATGGATTCAAATATAAACACTCAACATACACTGCTTTGCATAACATCTTCCACCAAATCACAAAAGGCTTTAACAATCCAAGGCAACATCACACTGTAGCAGTAGCTTTGAACATAAGTAAGACGTTTGATACAGTGAACAAAAACAAACTTATACTAACAAACATTAAGAATATCATTAAGTTCATAGCCAACTACATTTAAGGACAGGCATGCAATACAATGGCACACTCTCAAAATTCAAATAAATCAACATCAGGAGTATTACAAATCGGAATTCAGATTCCAACATTATTTAAAATTTACATCTCTGAGATTACCCTCCTCCCAAAAGACATACAAAAATCCAACATATGCCAATGACACAAGAATCACAGCATCTCACACCAATCACCATTTAATAATATTTTTACTAAGTATTACACTTTTTACACCAGACCCAGCTGAATATGGCACAACTCTACCATTTAATTTAAACAATCAAACACCAACAAAAAAACATCTAAAAAATTCTTGGAATTACTTTTTATCCAAAACTAACATTTTCACAATACATAAATCTCACTGTCATTAAAGCAAAATAAATGCTTAACATTCTCAAAGCACTTACTTCAAACAAATAGGGTAAACAAAACAAACTAATCATCTTTACATTTAAAGCTATCATTTGCCCATATTGGAATATGCAAAAACATCATATGGAGCCTTACCATATTAAACACCAACATTAAAAAACTGCAAACCATTCAGAACACAGCTTTGTTCATTGCTACTGGCTGCACACAAGACACAAATATTTAAAGCCTGCAAGACAAAACCAGTGTCCCACCAATGGGCACCCATCTCAAACTCCATGCCACCCATCTTAAACAAATGACTCAAACACAAACACACTTTTTACATTACCTTAATGCACGTTTAGATCCACAAATTAATTAATTGACTTTCAAATGTAAAAAAATATAATGTTAGGAGTTGGAGCCGGAAAATTTTTTATGGTTCTCTCCACACAATATCAGAACTTGGCTCTGGCGCCCTAGCCCTGCTAATAAGAATTTAAAAAAGTGCCTGTACCACTTACAAATCAAACTTTAAACATTGATACAATATATAAAAAAAACTTGAGTAATGAATTAACAAAATGCAATATTCTAATTTTTTTAAAAGAACCTTTAAATTGAATTTTAGTTATAACCAAAAAAATTAAAAATAATAATAAAGAAAATAAATAAGGAACAATATTCAAATTTTTTGAAGTTCTTTTATCTTTTTAAAGTAAAAAAATTAAAACGTGAAATTTACTTTGTCTAAAAATGCCATGTTGCTAGAAACTTTATAAACATTTATATTACATACACATAGTCCAAAGAAATCATAAACAGAAAATATTTTTATTTTAAACTTTTGAGAATACTGTAACCTTGAAACAATATATTAAAAAAGACTGTTAAATTTAGTCATGTGGGTCCACTTTTATTATAAAGATTAAATCAATGTTACCAACTTTTTTGTAACTTTTTTGCATACTTTCTATCAAGATTGCGAAGTTGCAGAAATTATTTTTTAACTCTGATTCCACCTATTTAGATTTTGCAACCCCACCATAACCCTTTTCTTGCCTTTGGCCAAAATCCCATCCATAGTTGTGTCTAGTGTTTATGATTATTTGCACTTTTTATTAGCCCAAGAACGCAGAAAAAAATTTAAGTTCCTGGAAAATCCACAGAGATGGCAAAATGTCACACAGTGTTGTCTAAAAAATTTACTGAAGACTAAAAAGAAAAGGTCTTCACTTACAATTAGGATCCAATTTTTCTGTTTTCATACCAAAATATAAAGATTAGTGATGGGACAGTGCTAAACAAAAATTTTCGATTCTGATTCTTGTTAGTTAAAATTTTTTTTAAAGCACCTTGTTTAATCAGTTGGAAAATTGATGTACAGTGCCTCTCCCTTAATTGTTTTAAATGGTTCACCATTAGCCATTGTAAATTAAAGATTATACAGGGTGTCCATAAATTACATCATGTAACAAAAAAAAAATTTTTTTTTGTGTCTTGGAAATAATCTCCAGTTTCTGATTTACTATGCTTGAAAACACTGGAAAATAGCTATTATTGTCTTGAAACTTCGGGTTCATAAAGAATATATCAATTTGTTGAGTTTCATATATTTATTCATTATTTCAACTGTTTTCGTTACCTAGATTCGTTTAATACAGCTAATAAACTCATATTTTTAGAGTTATAAGTTAAGTTGTTTTCATTTATTGTAACATAATCTTGAAAAACTGTGCAATGACTGCCTGTGGTTGCAAATATTCAGCTGATTCCTTCTGCTATGTATGTGGTGAATTTTTTGCCAAAAGAGCCAAAAAACACTGTTTGAGCAACTGCATTCGTGCAGCAGAAGCCTATCTTCATTATTTCGGAATGCCAGTCGGTGATCAAGATAAACGATGGGCACCACATGTCATCTGTGACTACTGTCGTTGCACTCTTGAAGGTTGGCTAAGAGGAGAAAAAAGAGCTATGCGTTTCGCTATTCCCCATATCTGGTGTGAGCCTTCAAATCATTATACTGATTGTTACTTCTGCATAGTGGATCCAACAAAATAAAGGGAAAAAATGCACCTCCAATTGAGTATCCTAACATTCCATCATCTATTGCCCCTGTTCCTCATAACACCACCGACTTGCCTGTGCCACAGCCACCCACAAGAGATCAACCTTATCCTGCAGGGACAAATTCTGAGGATTCCAAAAAGGAGGAAGGTGTGCCATCATCATCATCATCTGTTGTTTGTTGTCAACGTCAAGTTGGGGATGAAAGGTGTCCTTATTACCCTAATCAAGAAGATATCAATAATCTTATTCAAGAGATGGCACTGACAAAGTCTAATGCCAAGCTTTTAATATCCAGATTGAAGCAATGGGATTTACTTGATGAAGGCGTCTGCATTACTTCCCAGAGGAAGAGGCATCGTGGTTTTTCAATGTTTTTTTCTTTTAGGGAGGGCTTGTGCTATTGCCATAATATAAGAGGACTTTTCGAAGCTATAGGGATTCCCTGCAATACTTCAGATTGGCGACTCTTCATCGACAGCTCATCAAAAAGCCTCAAAGCTGTTTTACTGCACAACACAAACAAATGCCCCTCCATTTTTTTGGCTCATTCAGTGCAGATGAAAGAGAATTACAAGAATGTCAAAATGCTGCTAAGCGCTCTCTGGTATGACCAATACAATTGGGAGGTCATCGGCAACTTCAAGATGGCGGCTTTCTTAATGGGGCTTCAACAAGGTTTTACTAAGTTCCCTTGCTATCTCTGTCTCTCGGATAGCAGAAATACAAACTTTCACTGCAACAAGAGAAATTGGCCTCCCAGGTCTAATTATGATATTGAAACTCACAACGTAAAGCATACACCGTTGGTGGAACCAAAAAAAGTGCTTCTGCCACCTCTCCACATCAAACTGGGCCTCATCAAGCAGTTTGTAAAGAAGTTGAACCCAGAAAGTGATGCATTTAAGCACATCCAAAAGTTGTTCCCAAAGTTATCTGAGGCAAAGGTCAAAGCTGGAATATTTGTGGGTCCTCAAGGGAAGCGACTTATGAAGTCTGACAGTTTTTCTGAGAAACTCTCTGCAGTTGAGAGGAGAGCTTGGAAAAGTTTTGTTTCTGTGGTTGAAGGTTTCCTCGGAAATCACAAGGCAGGTAACTTCAGAAATATTGTCGAGGAACCTGTGGATGCATATGAGAAAATGGGTTGCAGAATGTCGCTAAAGCTCCATGTTCTGCACTCTCATATCGATGAATTCAAGGATAACATGGGTGATTACTAGGAAGAGCAAGGCGAAAGATTTCATCAAGATGTCAAATCGTTTGAGGAACGCTATAAGGCCAATATAATGAAAGTATGATGGGAGACTACATTTGGAACTTTGTGCATGAAAGCAAGCTGAAGTACAATAAGTTGTGATGTATGATGGTTAATTTCGTTTATATTGTTTAATCACCTCAGTTAATTTTGTAATAGGTTGCAACATTCTCTCTTGGAATACCTTTAATCAACATTCAGCATTGGTAGAATTGCCATAGGCTACCATGTTTAGCATTTTCAGCCACTGCCCCACCCTTTCTTGCTTAATCGTTCCCAGTTTAATTAAGCTATATTTTTATAGCCAACTCTGAAATATTTTATATTGTTACTGTAACACATTCACAAGTGACAATAACATTAATAATATGTTAAACAAAAATTATATCGTTTCAATGCAGGTACTGTGAAAAATTTTTTAAACTATAAATGCAAATTAGCAAAAAAATCCAATAAATTGATCTATTGAACTCAAAACCGAAGTTTGAACTTTGTGAATGCCCATTTCTATTTATTCATACTATAAGATAACAGAAAAATATGGTTCTAACAGGGAAACAAATTTTGTGTTACACAGTGTTATTGTTAAAATTTTCAAAGTTTGCCAAAATTTCACTTTTTTATATATTTTCATTTGATTTGTTTTATAGTGAAGAAAAATGCTTCAAGTTTTATCTTTCATAACAGGTACTTGTGGAAATAATTAGGTTTAAAATTACAATTTATTCAGTGATTAAGCAAAATATTTTTGAATTTAGTAGCGAAGTAGAGTTCATGAAAATGAGCACTCTGCAGGAAAAAGCTCAGTGTATTTCCTGGTTTATAGAGACAAAGTCAGACATCCAAGCAGAGCGAAACTTTAGACACTAGTATGGAAGAAAGCCACCTGGAAGCCACCAAGCCACCACAGAGACATTAATGATTTGCAACATCAAATAATTGAAGCAATTGATACAGTTACTGTATATATGTTAGCAAGAACATGGCAAGAAATTGAATATTGGTTGGATATCGTATGTACAACTGATAGTGCACACGCAGAACAAAACAAATTGATGAAAAATATCTTAAAAAATAAGACAATGGTGAATTTTTGAAATTGTAACAATAATTTATGGACACCCTGTATATATATGGAAGTGAATCAATCTTCCTTGCAGAGTGCCCAATTAAAAAATAAGAGCAATATTATAACACAAAATTTGTTTAATCACTGTTTTAAAAAACCACAAACATTTGTTGCATCTTTACTTAAATAGAATCTTGATCCTTATTCAATTAATAAGATTCTATTTGAAAAAGAATATTTGAAACATACAAAATTTATTTAAGTACTTTTTAAAAAACCACAACAGTCTGTTTTATTCTATAGAATCATAAGTGGTTACTGGAAAAATAAACGTAATCATTAGTAATGAAAACATAGTACATTAAGTCAATCATACTTTAGTAAATAATATGCAATTCTGCAAAAAATAATTGAAGGTCTTAGTTCTAAATGTACCTAAGTCAGTAAATTGAGAAAATGAGGTTTAAGGTTTTCAAAAACCTTGGCAAATCAGAATAATGATGGGAAAAACCTAAATGGTTTTTTATAACATTGGTTATGTACTTCTCCTTATTTCAACAACTTTTTAGATTTCTATTATGATGTCATAAAGAATTGAAGCTTGTTTTGCAAATTGGACTTAGGTACTTTTATTGGAAATTTTGTTTTACAAGCGCTTTTCTACCAAATTGACAGTGTAGTTAGGCAGAAAAAGTCAACCACATGTAATAATAATGATAATATGCATTCTATTTTTTTATAGAGTGACATATCAGAAAAGAATTTAGGATCTGGGGTAAATCAAAAAAACCAAGTGATGAGAAGTAAATTTTTCAAAAATTTTTATACCCATACCAAGAAAACATAAAAACTTTTCCATGATATATTAACTAAAAGCTAAATCAATATAAAGCTATTAAGTACAAACTTTTTTAAAAAATGTTTCTGAATGCCAATAGATGAGTTGATGCTTTGTGACTCCAATAGAATGCTATGTAATTAAATTATTGGGTTATAGACAGGAATCAAAAGCTCCAAATAAAACATTAGGATTTCCAATTAATTTAAAAATAATGATTAAAATAATAATAATACAGGTAAACCTAATGCAAAAATAATTTATTTAATAAGCTTGCCTATAATAAAAATGAAAGTTATTACATCATTATAATGCTTGTGTTACTCTTATTTTATTAACATTTGACAAACTTTCAAAAGCTCCTATTTTAAGTTTTATTGACAAAAGTAAAAAAAAATTTGTTCAGGTAAGACTGCTTTGCAGGTTGAGCCTTCAAACAATAGGTTTAATAAGCTATCAAATGTGTATAGGAATTTTTAACATCAGTTGGACTTCGATACTTCTAGAAAAAAAAATACGCCAAGATTTCAAATCTCTGTGCTATTCAAAAAGTGATTTCTGTACATTATTCTGAAAAGATTTTTTTGTTAGAATATTTTTGGAGAATAAACAAATAATTTTTTCAGTTTATCTCATTTTTTCGAAAATGTGACTTAAGTACTTTTAGAAATAAGGCCTTCAATTTATAAGAGGTCATTTCAAAATTTTAAATTATTTCTAAAACTTGAAATATTATTTAAGCTTTTCAAATTTTATGCTCCGAAATATGCAGTTTGTTAAGCTAATCAAGCAAATAATGCAATTCCTGTGATGCCAGAAAGGAAAAAAAATTACTCAAAATAAAGAAATTCTTATAAATAGGATTAGTAATGATATTGTTGTTAGGATTTGTTTCCACTACAAGCATGGAATAGAGTATTCTTTGTTTCATTAAATGTTTTTTGTTTGCCTTGTGCTTAAGCATGGAAGTAAAAAAATCAATAAAACAAAGAATGCTCCATTCTACATTCATAATGGAAATAAACCTTTCTAGTTAGTGATGGTTAGTGACGATTTGTCATGGACAATTTGCCATCAACCCATGATCATAATTATTATAAATATATATATATTGTTTGAAAAAAGAAAATCATACATGTGCATGCTCAATGATAGTAAGATATATAAAAAAAAGGAAAATATACGAGGTCTGTTCAAAAAGTATCCGACTTTTTTGTATAAAGCACACAACACAATAAATTTTGCAAGTTTTATTCAATCTCCTTCAAAATATTCCCCTTGGTGGTTCACACACTTATCCCAGCGCTTCTGCCACTTCTCAAAACACTTCATAAACTCCTCCCCCGGAATGCTCTGAAGCTCCTCCGTCGCTTTTTTCATAATGTCTTCTCTTGACTGAAATCGCCTCCCTTTCAGAGTTGTTTTTAGCTTAGGGAACAGCCAGAAATCACACGGTGCTAAGTCGGGAGAGTAAGGAGCCTGTCTAATAAGTGGCATGCTGTTTTTGGCTAGAAAAGCTTGGACCACATGTGCAGAATGAGCGGGAGCATTGTCGTGGTGAAGCTGAAAATTCTTTGCTGCCCACATGTTTGGCCGCTTTCTTCGCACAGCATCACGAAGGCGACGTAGAATCTCCAGGTAGTACTCTTTGTTGATTGTTTGACCTTCTGGTGCGTATTCATGATGCACGATGCCACGGGAATCAAAAAAACAGGTCAGCATAACTTTCACATTGCTGCGGACTTGCCGAACTTTTTTTGGGCGTGGTGATTCCGGATGCTTCCATTGTGATGATTGAAACTTGGTTTCTGGGTCATAACCATAAACCCAGGTCTCATCACCAGTGATGATTGTCTTGATAAATTCTGGGTCATGATTTGCAACATCCAGCATGTCCTCCGAAATTTCCTTCCGGAGTTCCTTCTGTTGCTCCGTCAGCAGCTTGGGGACAAATTTAGCCGACACTCTCCGCAGGTTCAAATCCTCAGTTAGGATTGAATGAACTGAGCCTGTGCTTATTCCCATTTCTGCAGCAATCTCTCGTACTGTTAAACGACGATCCTCCAACACTTTTTTACGAACCTGATCCATCGCCTCCTCGTTTCGGCTTGTGGATGGCCTTCCTGAGCGAGGATCACTTTCCACTGATGCACGGCCATCTTTAAAGCGTTTAAACCATTGCTTTATCTGAGTTGGGCTTAAGGCCTCATTTTCAAAAGCTTGTTGAATCTTTCGAATTGTTTCAACTTGAGTATCACTAAGTTTTTGACAAAACTTGATGCAATACCTCTGTTCGATGCGTTCTGTCATTGAAATGAAATTTTCTGAAAATCAAAAAACCGATGAACACGTACTACACGCCTGCACTAAATGCTTTACACAGAGATACGAATGACGAATCGGCCTGAAACGCTTCACGATTACGCGTGAATGTGTGTGTGTGCAGCCACGCTTTGCATGGGCAGTTTGCTCATACCTTATTGGCAAGAGGGAAAAAGGTCGGATACTTTTTGAACAGACCTCGTATGAATGAATTAAGTATTGTTTACAAGAATCAAAATTTTCATAAAAAATTTTTTTATTACAATGCCAATTGCTAAAAATTCATTGATTCCCAATTCCAATTAAAGGCCTGTTTTCACTATGAGCATGGAAAAGAGCATTCTTTCTTTTATTGATCTTTCCATGCTTAAAATTGAAGTGAGCACTAAGCTATGCCAAAAAAAAAAAATCAATAAAACAAAGAATACTCTTTTCCACAATTGTAGTGGAAACAGGCCTTAATTGTCCCATCACTAATAAAGATCTTCACCTGCAATCCCAAGTCTTTGCTTAATGCGTAGGTGGCGATCAACCAACATATTAAGCACCTTACTTTAAATCATTAGTTTCAACTTAAATGCAATAAACCAGAAATTCCTGAAAAGTGTGTCTGGGATTCTAGGACATTAACATCAAAGTCACTAGAAAATACAAGTTATGCAACACTGATTTCATGGCCATTATGTTTGGTCCCAATTCAGCGATCAAGCACATGTACAATGAATGGTAGAAGGTGCACAGGGTTTGGAAATAAAGATTAAAAATAAGTAATTTAGCAAAAAAGTGGAAGGTTTTAAAGTAAATTTTTTTATTAAAGGCTAATTAACCCAAGATAAGTGATGAAAAATCCTATAAAATTTTTTAAAGATTAATCTAAATGCAAAAATTTATAACTTGTCTATACAAATTGTCAGAGGGTCTGCCCAAAAGAAATAAAACATCATGTCTTTTCTCTTGTGCAGACCTCCAGACAAGTTGTATAGACAAAACAGCCTGTAAGGATGTTTTTATAGTTTTTTATACTTTTATAAGAACTTTTTAAGTGATGAGACCAAACATGGCAGCCTTGTCTTGTCACAATAGAGACAATGCGTTGCATAACTTGTATTTTCTAGTAACTTTGATAAACACTAGTTGTGTCATACATTATTGAAATAAAACAATGTTTTTAAACAGTATTTTGGAAATCTTTTTGAAATTTTGATGAATATTTATCAAGACAGCAAATGCCACTGATCAAACTGCAGACCATGTTCTAATAGTGTGCCCTATACATAGGGCACACATGGAGCATGAGGTCTGATGATTTTGGATGACAAAACTCAATGCTGGCTTAACAACATCACTGCCAGCATCTGATCCAGGCAGTACAGCAGCCTGGGGTAGTAAAAGAATAAACTCTGGGCCCCAGTCCTATTTGTGTCTGACCTGAAATGAGTGGATGCCTTTCCAAATGACAACAAGTCAGCAAAACCAGGTTCTGGAATGACTCAAGATTTTGATCTGGATCAGAAAAGGGCTTAAAAACATGCAATTCCCAACTCCACAACTCTGCTTTTTATGCCAACATATATAAGAACAACAGAAAAATATATTAAAGTGTGATAATTTGAAGCATTAATATATTTCAACCTTCACACATATCAAAATTAGCTTAATTCTCTCCCTAAAATCACAAAATTACTTTTTGCAAACAAATTCCTTTTAAAGGTAACACTGGTGTAGATTGTGCATTTTCATCTAGATTAAACTAAATACCAATGCATGCAGTTTAAAATAAGCTATTTTTAACCAAAGTTGTAGATTCCCATCTAGTTGACAAACACTAGCATAGTCTTCTACAATAGGCAAGATACATAAAATATTTTTGTTTGTAACCTTGAAAATCTTTGTCTTGTCAAATTAATGCAATAAGTTTTAAATTAATGAGTTTTATACAAAATAATTTTTAAGAATTTATAATTTTATCCATGGCCTTCATTGTGTTTGGATTTTTAGAATTAAATATTGCAGAAGTTTCACTACCATTTGAGACACCAAAATTGCTTAGTTTTGAATTGCACTCTAAATAAAATAATTTCTAAAAAATTCTGTTTAGTTTTTACAAAAAAAGATTACAAGAGAGATGTTTTTATTATAAAAACAATTATGAAATTCATAACTGCAATAAAAACAGTATTTTATGCAAAGTTAAATGGTTTTCATGCCCAATATATCTAAAATAATTATCTTTTTTCAGTGAAAGGGTGTTTGACAAGTCAATATTTTCTTTCTATTAATGTTCTCCACACATTTTACTTTCACATCAACTACCTTCACACAATATGCATAATCATTTTCTTTAATCTTTTCTTTAGTTGTGGGGCAGCTTTATACTTAACTGCTTATGGACAAGGTTTTGTATGTTTGTGAAAAAAATAAAAAATTTCCAATTTCTAGTTCTATTTCTGAATGATTTAATTTAGCTGCTACATAGAAGCAGCTGAAGCAATCCAAAAAACTGTGTGAACTTGATACAATCATAGTTTAATGAGTATATAAATACCCCAGGAAAGACTGGAGATGCCTTAACCTACTTCGTACTGGAACAATTAGAACCTGAAGCACACTTGCAAAGTGGAAACTTTATAAATGACATGACTCATGACTTGTGTAAATGTGGCACTGCAGATGACACTGCAGATCACCTGCTCAAATGCTTTCTACTTGCATAGAAGTGCAGACAAAACGATCTTTCAGCCTTAACATTATCGCTAAAAAAAAAACTATGTCTAGAGACACAAAATATATGTAATAGGTATATTGCCAAATTTCAAGTTTTTCTATAACTATTTTCTTTGACAAATATGGCATTAAGAGGTTAAGATACTTCTTTCAATTTAATCACTATCCTTTCTTTACTCATGTTTCAAATACCTACTTCAATCTGCCTCTCTAACTCAGTTTTGTACTTTTTTTTTATTTTCATTTCTACATATATACTCTTATGACTTGCAAAAAAATGTCAAAGGCATTATACTTAAGAAAACCATCAAGCAATTACCTTAACCTGCTTCTTATTAATTTAATTAATCCAAACAACTTTTTATAAGGCTATGTCTGAAGCAGTGGTTGCCAAAAATGGTACATGGAAAATTTTTTGAGGTTTGTAAAAAATCAGAGCTGTTACAAGTCTAATAGTTGAAGGACTTGAATCAATCTGAATTCAATAACCTTTAAGTTATATGTATGAGTTTATATTTTTGTTTTTGTCTTATTTTTAAACAATTTTTACATCTCAGACATGAAGTAGGAATTTTAAATGCAAAGACTTTTTTTTAGTCCTACAACTAGTTTTTTTCTAAATTCATATTAGTGGATGGCCAAATTACAAATTATTGATTTAGTGGTCCATAAAGTTCAAAAAGCTGGTGAACATTAAATTTGAGGTTCAATATTAGAATTCAAATTTTTTTTAAACATAAGGTCTAGTAATTAATTTTTTGTTTCTATTGTCATATTATTATTTTTACACAAAGTTGTTGCAGTAAGTCTGATGCAAACATGAAGGAATTGAAGAACAAATTGCTGTACCAGGTTCAGTTCCCTGTTGAAATATTTTTAAAAAAAATAGTTATACCAAAAAATAACTTTAAAAATATAGCTAAGCACTTTCAAAATCAGAAAAGAATAACAAAATTTGATAGAGGACTAGAAACTAAGATGTGGTTTAAGGTGAATTAGGATTAAATTAGCAAGATTTGTCACTGTTTGCCGTTATTAACCTTGCAAGCCTTGGGGACTCTCCAAAATTGAAAAATTTCAGTAAGCTTGACAAATAGTGAACCAAATTAGCTTAGTTTACATTAGCTTTAGTGTAGATTATCTTAGACCTGTTTCCAAAGTAAGCACCAGTGCCCCTGGCAATTTGCAACAATGAAAAGGGTACAGGGCAATTGGGGTCACTGAGAGTAAATCAAGGCAGCTACTAGAACAGTGTCACAATAATAATAATAGCTAATTTACTTAAAATTTTGTCTGGTTTGTATGTAGCAAGATGTAGAGAATTTTGCAAGATATGATCGGGGTCCAGAGATCCATGGTAAGCCAAGGAGAGTGTCGCTCCCAGTTGGCGAAGCTCAGCTGGCTGGATGCCTGAGAGTATAGGTAGGTGGTCCGTTGGAGTGGGACGCAGGCATCCAGTAACTATGCACAAGGCGTCATTCAAGACACTGTCAATGAGGTGAGTGTGAGCACTGCGACACCAGACTGGCACAGAGTACTCAGCTGTTGAGTGGACTAGAGACAAGGTGGCTATGCGTAGTGTTTTAGCACTAGCACCCCATCCCGAGCCCACGAGTCGCCTCAGTAGTGTGACGCGCGAGGATAGTTTTTTGCGCAATGCCACTAAATGGTGACGAAACGTGAGCGATCTGTCCAGTTTTACCCCAAGGTAAGTAGGGGTTGGACAGAACGGTAAAAGTCTATCGTTGTTGTAGATCTTTAGCTCACGTTTGGGCTCTCGGTTATTTAAATGAAAGGCTGCCGTCACCGTCTTAGTGTGACTGAGCTTCAACCTCCAAGTCTGGAGATACGCTGAAAGTGTGGACATGTCTTGACTTAGAGTTCCCTCCAAGTCCTTCCAGTTTCTAGAAGAGTGCAATAATGTTAGATCATCAGCATAAGCAAACTTTCTGGAAATCATGGAAGGAAGATCGTACATATAGATGTTAAATAGGAGGGGAGCCAAGACCGATCCCTGAGGAACGCCGTTTTTAAGACGGCGTAGCCTGCTTTGCTTGCTGTCACCGGTGGTAAGGGTGAAACTTCGATTTTGGACAAGCTCCATGATCATTTTGACCATGTGCTTATCCGGAAGTAGTCTCAGCAGCTTGCAGATAAGGCTACGGTGCCAGACCGTGTCATAAGCAGCTGTCAGATCGATAAATATGGCACCGGCCTTCTTTTTAGCCTCAAAAGAATCCTCGATGTTCTGGGTTAACAGAACAACTTGATCTACGGTTGACTTCCTGCATCGGAACCCAGCCTGCTCTTTAGGGAGCAGTGGGTCGATTAATGGTTCAACGCGAGCATAGATAAGCCTCTCGAGAATCTTGTAGGGGACACAGAGCAGAGATATTGGTCGATAACTCTTTGGGTCCCCCACGGGCTTTGCTGGTTTTGGGATTGCGACCACAAGCGCTCTTCTCCAGATCTTGGAAATTTTGAGTCGGCACAAACAGGAAGAAAGGAAGTCACATAACCAGGACTTCAAAACAGCTCCAGCATGGAGTATAAGCTCTGGGCAGATGGAATCAGGTCCCGGAGCTTTACCTGGTTTTAAATGTTGAAGGGCAGCAGCAAATTCTCTCTGTAAAAAACTGTCAGAGATATTTACTGCGTCTGGTGTTGTGCCCCTCCAAAGGTCAGACACTTCTTTACAGACAAGTCGAGATGACTTGTGATCAACAGCCTCGTATTTCCCATTTCTAACCAGCTGAGATGCAATAGCATCGACTGAAATGGGAAAGTGACAAGGAGAGTGTCGTGACCTACCAGTAAGGTTGTTCAAAATACTCCACGCTTTTCAACTAGAGTGTGAGAAGTCAATGCTCCGAACTGCCTCGAACCATCGATCCCTCCGCTTGCTGTCAAGCTTGGCAAGCAGAGCTGTAGCAGCCAAACTTGAGTCGTCTCCCTGAGGAGACTGCAGGAAGGTTTTATAGAGGGATTCACACTCTGCATCCCAACACGGAATATAGTTATTTCGATACCCGTGTGAGATAGTCTTTTTGGCTGCTTTCTTAATGGTGTTACAGAAGTCCTGGTAAGCCGCATCCACATCAAGTGAATCAGCGGCAACAAAGTCTTTGCGAATTTATTCGTCAAAGCAATGTAGTGACTCCATTTGGCCTTGTGAAAGTTCCATCGCTTAACAGGCATGCTTGGCACTGCCATAGCAAACCTTGGTGGTGTAATAAGCGAAGGTCGATGTTGTTACCTGGGGAACTTGTCAAGGACACGTCTATCTGGTAAGCGACTGTTTGGACCTACGCTAGCGAAAGCTAGATCTGGATTGGTGCCAGTGTTCCAGCAGCCGGAATAAAAACTGTCAGCATCCTTGGCATTATATAGGAGGGCAAGACAATTGATACTTGCCCATCCAGCCAAGCACTCACCGTCCAGACTGTTTTCGTCGTAACCCCAGTCAGGATGACGACAGTTAAAATCGCCAGCGTACAGACAGGGATGAGGAAACACTGGGAGATCCAGGGTTTGCAATCGGGTTGGCGGTGGTTTGTAGACATTGACTATTTTATAGCCATCAATGTCCACACACAACCACTCGATCTCCAATGTTGGTGGAGATTGGTCCAAAAGCGTGTATCTCAGTCGCTCGTGGACAAACGTGGCAAGGCCATGCTTCCTGCTTAAAGAAGACCCAGCTAGTTGGTAGTTTGGTAGTACCAACTTCTCTGCATCAGTGCAGTGGGTCTCCTGCAGTAGGATGACAAGTGCCTCAGACTGCATAGCGAGGTGATGAAGAACGTTCATCTTGCTTGCAGTGAGGCCTTCAATGTTCAGCTGAAGAATAGTGGGTCTTTGGAACTTGTTGGCAATGTGCCCTGAAAAGGGCAGTTTTATCCTAGCATTGCCCCGTCCTGAAAAGGACATTTGCCGATTAGCAGACTCACACTGAACATCGGAATGGGTTCGGTTTTGGTCTGTCATTTTAAATTTATGAACAGACTTACTCACGGCCCAGGCTGCGTGAAAGCACCTACCATCTGGGCCGAAGTCTTAAAAGACAAATTTGCATCAATTTACAATTACATAAAAGTCTAATAGGACACATATGACCCAGTTAAATTCTTTATTGCATTCATAAATTTATTTAAAGTTTTCTTGATAAATAAATTCTAACAAGACAAGCTTAACGGGACCTATATATCTCATTTGACTTAGTGAAGTCTAAAAAAGACAAATCTAAAGAGACTAAAGAGTCTAAACAGATCAAAGGTGGGGAAACTTGCAGCCTGCAGGCCACATGCAGTTTACAAGAGATTTCAATGCAGCCTGCATGTAGTTGGGAAAAAGCATATCAATTCTATTGATCAAAATGGTTCTTTTATAATATATGAACAACCAGTGTCTGATAACAGAAATGTTGGCCCACCAGAAATGAAATTGAATGTCATCTAATTGAAAAACATCAAAAAGCTGGTGGATAGACAAACTACACTTTTTATTTAGCTTGATATTTGATGATTTTTTGGTCTACAATTGACTTTAAAGAAAAAATAGGCCTACTTATTTAATGCAAGTAAGAATTTAAAAAAGGTCTTTACATGACCATCCAAATTCCTCACCCCAGTTTTAGATCTAAGCTAAGATGGCTTGGTGAACCTTTTAGATTTAATATGGGTTCTTTATATGCTCCCTTAGATCCAAAATTACTCAGTGCCACTTTAGGATCTAAGATGGCTCAATGAACCTTTATTTAGTCTAAAGGGACAAATTGATTAAAATGTCTTAATGGGACATGCCTAATGTGATATATATGTCTCACAAAAAATATAAAAATTTTCAGTTGGCTCAGTCCAGAAAAACAAATTTGTCCCAATTTACAATTACCTTAAAGTCTAATGGGACACATATGACCCAGTTAAATTCTCCATTGCATTCATAATTATTTAAAGCTTTTTTGATAAATGTTATCATAATTTATTCCTTAAAGTCATAAAATGCCATTTTTATGAAATATTAAAAGAATAGTGAATTCAGTCTTGAAAGGGTTAAGTGGAGGTATCTGAGTTTTCATTTTATTGAGGCTAAACTGCTAAAAAGATATTCTTACAAAGTTGCAACCCTGGCCTTACAAAAAGAAGTTATTGTTGTGAGAAATAATATTGGCCATTATCAGACATTTTTGTGAAATTTAATGAATTGAATTTATTTTTTTAGGGGGGTTCCTTTAAAATGTACGGGTCGGCATGGTTGGTGTGGTTGGGGTGGTCAGCATGGGGGGCTAGGTTGCTGAGGTTGACTGGATTATTATTGTTGAAACTGGTTATATTTGCAATGTAAATAAAGCAATCATTCAGTTTTCAGAAGTTGGCTGGTTTGGCTATATAAGATATTTAAATTTTGTTGAAACTGACTGTATTTATAATATAAATAAATATAAACTTTGCCTATAAACTGAATTAGTAATAACAGTGACAGCATAAACTTGAGAAAATTGTTGTTTTTTATATATTTTTTTTTTATATATTTTAATTGATTGTAATTGTCGTTTATGGTTAAAAAATTTTTAGATGATTTTAAACAATTTTAGATGTTTTGATAAGGACTGATGATAGTCGAAAACGTTCAGCTTTTTAATAAAAAAATTTTACAAACTAAATGAAATGTTTAATTTTGCTTGCTATAATTTTTAAGTGGATTTTAAAAATCACCTCTTTTCCTAAATTATAAAATAAATAAATATAAAAAGCATAATTATTTGGTAAGGTTTGCATGGATGAGGTTGGTGAAATTGATTGCTTTGATATGTGGCTAAGGTTGGTTAGATTAACTAGTTCAGGAAAGCTTATTAAGTTGATAAGTTTTTTCAAAACTTAAAAATTTATTATTTTTACTTTGTACATTAATTTAGATTAGGCCTACAAATACAGTTGGGTCAACAAAATTTTAACATTTCAAATTAACCTTGCCAACCTAGCCAATCATGTCAACTAGTACATTTTAAAAATACTGTTTTAGGGTAGCAAAGTAAAGCTAACAAGGTGAAATCACCATTGTCTGGGTTCAATAACAAGCTAGCAATTTATTAAAATAATTTAAGATTTGTGGTTCCTACCAAGTGCAAGACTGCACTGGTAGAAACGGCATTGTGCATCACGCACGCCGTATGACCAGATGCTGTAATATAACGAGTTAGGGACAGATGGCACTAGAGAGTACCATCTGTGGCATTGTGCATCACGCACGCCGAACCCGAGCTCACTGCCCGACCATGGTTTCGAGTTTTAAACTCTCATCAGGGACAGTCTGCTTACTCAGGTTTAGTTGCAGAGCTGGTCATATAAGAATAGGTAAATATAAGATTTGTGGTTCCTACCAAGTGCAAGACTGCACTGGTAGGAACGGCATTGTGCATCACGTACGCCATATGACCAGATGCTGTAATATAACGAGTTAGGGACAGATGGCACTAGAGAGTACCATCTGTGGCATTGTGCATCACGCACACCGAACCCGAGCTCACTGTCTGACCATGGTTTCGAGTTTTAAACTCTCATCAGGGACAGTCTGCTTACTCAGGTTTAGTTGCAGAGCTGGTCATATAAGAATAGGTAAATATAAGATTTGTGGTTTCTACCAAGTGCAAGACTGCACTGGTAGGAACGGCATTGTGCATCACGCACACCGTATGACCAGATGCTGTAATATAACGAGTTAGGGACAGATGGCACTAGAGAGTACCATCTGTCCCTAACTCATTAAAATAATTTAGCTAGAAGAAAAATTTCCAATTTTCAATCTTGCAACAACTGGATACAAGTGACAGAGACATATGTCCTGTTGATTCATTCCTGTTAATGTATTTCAATTGGAGATTCCTGACTAGATAATTGAACCACCCAGTAAAATTTTTGAATATACCAGTTAATTGCATTAAAATGTAATGTCTTGTTTCAATCATTTTGGCTACAGAACCAAATTAAAGTGAAATACCCTCATGTATAAAATCAGGTCAAATTTTGTTTATTGTCTTTTCCATTTCATTATACTTGGTAGAGTGTGCATTCAGTCCAGCGATTGCACTTCTGGATAACAAAAAAAAAAAGCCTTGACTCAGTCAGATGGAGAGATTTATGACTGTTTGGGGGTAGTGATTAAATGACTTTTGTCCTTTCTTACCCCTGCATCACATCTTAATAGTGCTCTTTGATTTGATATATATGGCTTATTATTAGTTTGTTTAATTTCAAAATGTAAAACCATTGTTTTTTTTTGTGTTTTAAGCAGTAATTTATTGAAAAGGTTTGATGCAAATAAACAGATCTCTCTCTCTCTCTCTCTCAATCCAAAATGAAACCAGATATAAGCAGGTTGATGATGTTGCATCAAGCTTATCTGCCACATTAAAGTTAAATAATAAATAGTTTTTTGTTGCAGATGCATTTGAAGTCACTATAAATTGTTTAGGAGGTGCCATTGGAAAAAGTTTGGGAAAGACTGTCTTATTGACTTCCATTAAATTTAGAATCAACTTTTACAAATCAACATGATCTGGTCAAATGGTTAAGAGTGTGCTTTATTGACAGCATGTGCAATCAACATCGTTCAGATTAAAACTTACTCATGTTCTTCTATTTTGTCTTTAAAAAAGACACTCAATGGCAGTTTTCTGTTTTGCAATTTTTGCAAACAGCTTTAGTCACATGTTAAAAAACTAAAAAATTTCAATAGGAAAGCAATATCATGACATGATAATTGCTCTTGTGACTCAACAGTTTATTGAACAACAATTTCTCAAAATTACATAATAGGGGAATATGCCATCACAGCTTCTTACAGTTGTATCCTGATATTAACTTTATCTCATCTAAAATAATAATGAAATGATTTAATAAAAAACCAACACAGTTAAAGCAACTGTTATCTAATAAATGTTGTAATAACAGTTGTTTTAAGTATAGTGTCTTTGACGTTTTTTTTGTGAGTCAGGAGGATAAATATAATAATAAAAATCATAAATATAATCACATTACAGCAGTGCAAATCAAGCTAATTTAACCTCAATTTAGTTTGAAGCACATATTAATTAATAATCCTTGTCTGATTATTAAAGCATTTTTTAAAAACTTGCAGTTTTTTAGTTTAACTATTTAAACAAAAAGTAATCAAAGCTGATTGTAGCAATAGGTTCTTCAATGCCTTTACTGTTGTGTCAGATGTACTGCAATGACTTAATGTAAAAATAACAATATAACAAAAAAAGACATTATCAGACTTTAAATTTTGAAAAATTCTATCCAGTATCAAACCACTAGCCTGGTGTAGATTTTTAAAGTACTGTAAAATGGGGTAACTTTGATTGATTGCAAGAACAGAATACTATTTGACTTAAATACAGCTGGAAAAAAACTTCAGGTTTTTATGCAAACCCCTGCCCCCTTTCAAAAAACAAAAAGTTACATATTTAAAAAAATTAAATATATTTTCGAACTCTTACAATGTTTTAAAAATAGAAATAATGATCAAAGTTATCCCAAATATATTCATGCTATTCTTATAGTGGTTTTTAATGTGTGATCAAAGTGGGTCTCTTCAAAAAGTCTTCATAAGCCATTTTTTTCTTGAAACTAACCCAAATGCCCTTGCAGTTACTATAACTTCTTGAGAGATCCTTTTTCTCTTGGCTTCTTTTTTATTACATCCTGGGGGTTCCTTTAAAATACACAGGTCGGCGTGGCCGGCGTGGTCGACGTGGTTGGCGTGGTCGGCGTGGTTGGCGTGGTCGGCGTGGTCGACGTGGTTGGCGTGGTCGGCGTTTATCACTTATAACTGCAAATTTTTTTTAGTAAAAGCCGAACTTTTTGACCAACATAAGTCCTTGTCAAAGCATCTAAACGTTTAATTACCCGGCAGTTATATCAACCAATTTAGTTCTAGTTTACGATCCGCCCAGTTAATTCATTTTATCTTATAAATTTTGGAAATTCCTTAAGTCTGCTCAGTTAATAACGGCGAACAGTGAACGTGACCAAACAGTTTAACCCAATAGCACATAAACAGACATTTAAAATACAACTCAACAAAAATATACCTAACATTATTTTTAAGTTCATGTCCACGCTTTCAACAAGAATTTTCAATTATATTGGTAAAATGTTTTATATTGCTTGCTGTTATTTACAAGCGAATTCTAAAAAACTTACCAACTAAGCTTTTCTGAAGTAGCTTATCGAACCAACCTTGTCCACGAGAAGCTTACAGAATGATTATTCTTTTCATTAACCTAGCCGATAACGCCGACCACGCCGACCACGTCGACCACGCCAATCACGCCGACCACGCCAACCACGTCGACCACGCCAACCATGCCAACCATGCCGACCATGCCAACCACGCCAACCACGCCGACCACGCTGATCACTGACCACGCCAACCTTGCCGACCACGCCGACCTGTACATTTTAAAGGTACCGCACCCTGGTGCTGAAAAGGGTTAGTTTCACCAAAAAAAACTGCTTACAGTGACTTATTGAAGAGACCCATCAAAGTTACCCAAAAGTATAGGGTAACTTTGTTCAGCAATTTGTTTGAAAGGATTCAGCCACAAAGCTGTTATGATGTCATGAACATATATTTTATTTAATGGCTTAGAGACAAAGTATTATAATCAACAGGAAAAGATCTTTCTTGTTGACAGTGTCAGGTTATTAGAAACTAAAAACTTTCAAAATTGATCAAAGTTACCCTGTTTTATGGTAAAAAGCTCTTTTAAAACTATACTTTTAATTTATTTTAAAACATAATCAATGCAATTAATTTTATAGAAAGCATTTATTATAATTTAAGTTAAGTTTGAAAATCTGAGCAAGGTTTGATAATAATAATAATACATTTCTTGTGTACATATTTGATGATACATTTGTAAGGTAAAGTCGTAGTTTACGTTCCTAAAATAAAATATTGCAGTGAGGACTTCATTAATGTTGATAATAGAACAGGGTGCTGGAGGATGTCAACGAGACATAATTAATTGATAATCCTGTACTGTAGCGCAGTAAATAAATTCATAAATGCTTTTTGTTTTAAGCAATATTAACTACAGGGAGAATCCGAAACTGGATTAGTTTATCAGGGTTAGTAAAAAATTGGGATTATCCAATTTTTGATAGTGAAACTAACCCAGATTCCCCTGTGATTATTATTGCTTAAAATGAAAAGCATTTGTGAATGTGTACTTCAGCACAGTAAATAAATTCACGAATGCTTTTTGTTCTAAACAATAAGAACCAGAGGGGGATGTGGGTTAGTTTACCCCAGGGTTGATAAAAAAATGAGATTACTCAATTTTTGATAGTGAAACTAACCTGGATCCCTCCTGTGGTTATTATTGCTTAGAATGAAAAGCATTCGTGAATTTATTTACTGCGCTAAAGTACAGAATTACCAATTAATTTTGGTACCTTAATTTTAAGTATTTAACAAAATTTTAAAAAATTTAAATATTTTACTTTACAAACGTAAACTACGACTTTACCCATTTGTAAAATGCATTTAGTTATTGCGTTTATAATTTAATTTTATAGACTAATAATAATGTGCTGTTTTCCAATCCAGAATGGTTTCTCAAAATTATTTAGTGGTTTGTCATATTTTAGATCTATAAATTTTAAGAGCTAAAAAAAGCTAAAAATACAAGCTGTTGTTGAAAATAAATATAATGCAATAATTGATTATTACATTTCAACAAAATGATATATATTTAAAGTTTCAGAAAAAAGTTTTTTTTTTATCACATAACAATTGCAAAAAAGCAGCCTGAACAGATTCAACATTCTTCATTTTTTCATTAAAGCAATATGAAAATACCGAACAAAAACAAACATTTTTTCTCCCAAGGTTTTTACAATTTTTGGCAATATTAACTTTAAATTAACATACACACAATTACCACAATTACTTTTACTTAAATTATTTGTTTTAATTCATGTTAAATCTGTAAATCTAAATAAGTTTTTAATGTTTTTTTGTTAGTGTACATATTAAAATAAATTTTTTTGTGAGTGTAAAAATAAAGTTTAATATTCCTAAAAATTGTAAAAACCTGATGGAGACTTGAATAAGCCAAAACCGTTTCTTTTCGTACAGTAATTTTTTTACAATGTTTGTTTCTTAAAAAATTAAAGGATGTTAAATTCTCTCTGGCTGCTTTTTGCAAATATTGCTTGATACTTTTTTAATATACGAGGTGAGTAACGAGACTGGTGTTATAAAAATTTTATTGAAAAATATTGAAATATACAAAGTCAAATTCCTTCAAGTAATCCCCTTCTACTAGAAAACACTTGTGCCTTCGCCTTTTCCACGATTTAAAACATTCTTTGAACGCATTTTCTGGGATCTTTTTGAGTTCCGTCGTTCAGTTCAGTTCAGTTCAGTTTTCTTTTAAGGCCCATTTCCACTACCAGCGTGGAAAGAGCATTTTTTGTTTCTTTTATTGATCTTCGATTGAAGCGAGCGCAAAAAAAATCAATAAAACAAACAAAGAATGCTCTTTTCCACGCTCGTAGTGAAAACGGGCCTTTATTTCTGCTCCGCCACATAATAAAAATGAAACTATACTTTAATAATAAACGTAAAGCTGCGGATTAGAAAAAGGAAGAAGCAACAAAACGAATGTACGTTGTAGCTTGCTAAGATAGCAATGAATTATTTTATAGACGTTGTATTACAAGAAGCAAGGTTGCTTCACCTCAATATAAATTTATTTATAGAAAAAAAAAGAAAGAAAGAAAGGAAGATAAAAATAAGAAGCACATTAAAAATTAAGTTAAGTTGAGCTAATTTGATAAAAACGAAACTCTGCCGTGGGGGCGGTGCATTGGTGGGACCATAGCAGAGTGTGGCTTATAGAATATGATCAAGCCTCAAAATCAGTGAAAGCTTGAACATACTCCACCAGCCGAACAGGCAAACAAACCCACCGAAACAAATCCTGTTCTGGATCATATGATCCTTTCAAAGAACAAATGCCTCAGTACAACCAATGACATACACTCCATGATTGGAAACTCACATCACGTGACCTGATTTTGTATCGCCCGTTGAACACTTGAATGCACAAACCTAAATTCAGTCTGATCCAGTTTAGCCAAACCGCTTTATACACTTTTTGAATTAATAATTCAATAAATTAATGAAATAAAATATAAAAAAATATAAAATGTGAGGAATTTATTAATTGCATTAGATTTTTCCAGAAAAGAATAAAAATGATTATAGACCAAATTTTCGAGAATTTTAAAGAAACAAGAGAGCAAGCTGATTGGTCTGTAATTAGATACATCTTTGGCATTTCTTTTTTAAAAAGAGGAATTATTTTAGCATGTTTGAAATTGGAGATAAATTTTCCTTGTGATAAAGATAGGTTAAATATATAACTAAGAATAGAAATCACATTATTAGGAAGATATTTTAGCACAATAGAAGGTATTCCATCCCACCCAGCACTTAATTTTGGCACTAAAGTAGAGATAATCCTTTTTCTTGTGGACATGTTGGGTAGAAAAACATTGAAGATGAATTAGAGGTATATAAATAGTCTTGATATTTGGTTGTAGATGGTGGGAGTTGAGATATCAATTTGCTTGAAACAGTAGAGAAGTGCTCATTGAGAGTGTTTGCGATTTCAATAGGTTCATATATATCTTTTCCAGCTTTTGAAAGACAGTTAATTTTATTAGTATTATACTTGGATCTTCCTAGAATTTCATTAATAATTTGCCAAGTTTTTTAATATTATTTTAATAATTTGTGAATTTATTTTTATAATATTCTTTTTTCTTTCTTTTAATGAGGTGAAAGTATTGATTTTTTACTTTAATATACTTTTCTTTAGTTTTAGTGTTATTTTTTTTATATTTGAAGAATTAAGAGGATTTGGAATTAATTTTTAAACAAGCTGCATAAAGATGAGAAACACCAGACTCGAGTTTCGCTCTCATTAGAGCTCATCAGTGATGCTTATCTCACCGCGAATCGAACCTGGGACCTGTAGTCTTCCAGTAACCTCCGTGGAAGACTACAGGTCCCAGGTTCGATTCGTGGTGAGATAAGTATCACTGATGAGCTCTAATGAGAGCGAAACTCGAGTCTGGTGTTTCTCATCTTTATGCAGCTTGTTTAAAAATGTTATTTTTTTGCAAGAATATTTTGTATAGCCTGTTTTTGTGTAGTAAGCACCATAACTCTTTGTCAAACCAAAGGTTATTTATTTTGTTAGTTTTTAATTGGTTTTTAAAAAAGTGCTTGTTGAAATTACTTATTAGAATACTTTCAAAGTTTTTAAAAGCTAAATCTGTATCAAAATCAGTGTTTTCAAGAGTAGTTCGAAAATTAATAAGATTAGAAATAGAGAAAGATAAACTTTTGACAGGTAGATTTTGTTGTAATTTACCAATTTCTGATATTTGCAGTATAGGAAGATGATCAGAAATATCATGTATCAATATACCACTTTTTATGTTTGTGCATGTAATATTTGTCCAAATGTGGTCAATGGCAGAAGCACAAGTATCAGTTATTCTTGTGGGACAATTAATCAGACGGAAGAACTTTTGATTGAACATAGTGTCAGTTAGAGTCTCAGTGTTGCAATCTTTTTGGTCAATAAGATTGAGGTTTAAATCACTCATTATGTACACATTTTTTTTTTTTTAAACTTTTTAAAGACTTGATTGAGATGTTGAAAAAATTTGTTTAGAGATTTTGTATCTTTATTTGGGGATCTGTAAATTGTACCACAGGTTACAACTTTGTTTTCAAAGTGAATATCTATGAAAATAGATTCAAAAATTTTTTCATCCATAATACAGAGATCAGAGGTGTCAAATATGAAATTTTTTTTTATGTACATGGCTACACCACCTTCTTTATGTTGTTGACGGGGGTTGGATAAATATATGTATTTATGTAATCATTTAGTTTTTGATGTTGTCCTATTGTGTTAGGTTTTTTCCACGTTGCATTGACTGCAACAACATGAGGATTTATTTCAAGAACTGATAATAAGCATTCCAATTTATTAAAATTATTGGGGTTCAGAAGGGATCTAATATTAATACATAATGTTGAGAAAGAATTTTCATTGAGATTTTTAAAAAGTAGTGCAGCATCTTTTGTGCTTATGTAAGATTCATTATCAAGAATCAAGTCGTTGATGGAATCGATGTCAGAAAAATGGGTTTCCTTCAGAACAGATTTGATCTTAGAAAAGAAAAAAAAGTCAAGCGGGGCCAGATGGGGGAAGTATGGGGGTATCCCAAAGTTGCAATGTTTCTTTCTGCGAGAAGCTGACGAATACTCAGGACTGTGTTAGCAGGAGCGTTATCGTGATGGAGCATCCATGCGTGGGCTTCCCAAAGGCTCCGCCTCTTGTCACGCACTGATCTTACGAGGCGCCAAAGAATCTCTTTATAGACGGTTTGGTTTACTGTTTGGCCTTGGGTTAGGAATTTGAAACGAACAATTTCTTAAATATTGAAGAACACAATGAGCATCACTTCTACTTTCGACTTCGACTTTCTTGCTTTCACTGGCCTTGGGGATCCATAACCTTTCCATTAACAACTCTGTGTTTCGTTTGTGGATCGTATTTAAATACCCATGTTTCATTCCCAGTTATGATAGAGTTGAGCAAGTCTGGTTCAGCCTCCAGACGCTCGGTAATGTTTTGGCAAATAGTGGATCTTTGTTGTTTTTTATATTCGGAGAGAATCTTTGAAACCATTTTCGCACACAACTTGCGCATTTCAAAAGTTTTCAGTAAGGATTTTCCACATTGTGTCTCTGCCAATGGAAAGCTCCTCAGAAATCATTCTCACAGTCAATCGACGATCTACACGCACCAGTTGCTTCACTCAATCAATGTTGCTATCAGTCCTGCTTATCACCGGCCTGCCAGATCTTTGATCGTCCTCACATTCTTCTCGACCTTCTCGGAATCGTTTGTGCCATTCAAAAGCATAGGCTCTTGACATTGTTTCTTCTTTGTAACCCTTTGTAGCAACGCAAAATATTCCAAAAGTGTCTTACCAAGCTTGGCTAAAAATTTCAAATTAATTCTTTGCTCCACGGTAGTCATGTTTGCAGGGTATTCTCACCGACACTCCGTAAAATGAAAACTAAAAAATGCGGCGTTTCAAGCAGTACGACGAAATTTAAGAAACACGAGGCAAACGAAAAGAGACGTTTAAATCAGAACGCGCGTGAAATAAACTCCTTTCTCCTTGCGACAATGCTGACGTCCGACGCAATGCTGTGACACAATAAATTTGTCAAAACTCATTGAAACAAGCAAGCAGCGGTCGCAGTCTCGTTACTTTTCCGACACACCTCGTACAGTTTTATAAAAATATTTATTTTTTCAAAAATTTCGCGCTTTTGCACTTATTGACACCCTCTCGTTTTTACTTTTCTCTTGTATCGCGCTCTCGTTTCTAATTTTCTCTCGTATCGCGACGTTTCTCTTTCTGATCGCGTCTCGCATTTTATTTTCTTTCTTGTGTCTATTGTACACAGCATACTATAGGGTCTTCTCAAGAACTCACCTTGAACAGTTTAGGTGAAACTGACTGTCACAGACTTTGTTCGGAATCCCAAAGGACCAGTTGAGCTAGGTAACCCGAATACCTGCGCTGAAACAAAGCTGTGTATAAATTTTATTTTATTCCGGCTCAAGAAGTAGTCTTGCTATGAGCCTGACCGTTTATACAGTTGGTTTAACGAAAGCTCGGATTGATTTCGTTGATGACTCTTCTTCACAATAAACAGAGACCACTTTCTCCAATAAAAACGAATGTATTACAAAAATCACGTCCGACAAAACTTCTATTCCACGCTTTGCCAAACTGCAAAGCGAAATCAACACTAAAACTCGACTCAATCAACACAAATAATTCTCCTCTGAAGAAAACAACTCCCAGCCACTGGCACAAAATAAATTCAACACTCGATGACCAATACAAAAACTAACGGGCCTTCCGCGCTAAACCAATTACTTCCACTCGAGTCGTCTGCAAATCACATCTCATCATAATAATTCGCTACTCATCGGTTTTATATAGAAAAAAGATCACGTGACGCAAACTCGCTCGTAAACGCTAGACAATTCTACAACTCTCCCGAGAGATCGTTATGCTCGAATCAAGTAGCATATACGCGAATATTCTACTACGTTCGAGATAGCAAAGCTTGGACAAAACATATTACGTCATTCTGTCAGCGAAAAGAGAAAAGAAGATACATGTATCGAACAATAAAAACGAATCGGACGTTAACGCATAATACAAGAGCAGCGCTCAAAGAGAAGCGATTATTATCTTATATAGAACTACGAATTACTTTTAACGGGGATAAATTACATCGTCACGATTAAAATTATTAGAAATGAAGTGTGACACCGACCCAGAATCTTTTCTATGAACTACCGTTATATTTAAAAATGTGTATCTCTGACGACCCAAGAAAAACTGTAGTTGTAGACTGAGATGGAGATTGAATTTATTTTTTTTTTATCTGCGGTTAAATAGAAGCAGTGGCAATTCTAGAACTCAGAAAGTGAGGGGACCATTGGGGCCAAGGTATATTAAGAAAGAAGCGAGTGAAAAAAGCATATGAGAGGAAAAATTGTAAGTTTAAGGGCCTTTGCCACTGGGTTTAGGAAAGTAGGCTATATTGCAGGGGTGGCCAAACTTGTACCATGTTCGAGCCGCATATCATAAATCCAAACTTTTAAAGAACCGCAACACAAAAATCTAAAAACATGAATTTATTTACTCATTTACTGATTAAAAAAAAACATCTTCACTTGACAGTTTTTGTCTCAAATTATAGTGTCCTCTAAAAAAAAGGTCTTTACTTGAAATCATCTTCAGATTTCCCACTTTTCGTCCCAAATTTATGGTGTTCACTAAAAAAAAAAGTTTTTACCTCGAATCGATCGTATTTCCCTATTCTCGTCCCAAAAATCATGATGTTCTCTACAAAAAAGAAAGATAGTCGCATTAAATCATTCTCAGAATTCCCATATAATTTTTCAATTTTTCAAAAGATTCAAAGAGTCGCCGTTTGGTTACCCCTGGCCTAACACATCATAAGCTAAACAAGCACGTTTAAACTGGAGGGGGCAACCCGGGGACCAAGCAAAAATCTGAGGGGGCCATGGCCCCCTCTGGCCCCTCCCTAGAATCGTCCCTAAATGCAAGCGCAGCAACTCAGCAGAACACAGCAAACTTCTTCAGCAAAACATTACAACTGGTTAATTCAGCAAAATTATGGTTACTGACTGACGGAGCCAATGCCTCCTTTTTTACAAGTAACATGAATCGGTCCACGTGGTTTAAACGACAATTAACTTTTAAGGAAATTAATTTCAAGCATTACGCGAAAATCATTGACTATTCAATTAAAAAAATGCGCCCACGATGAATTCACAGTTGGATACCTCAGCACATCTGGACTAGTAAACAAATGAATTCACAGGCTTACGCAAGGGGGGATCAAACCCCCTATCAGAAAATGATCAGAGATATGAAATTATACGGATAAAACTTATTAGCGACAAGTAGGCTTTTATCGTTTTTGTGCTTTGTTTTTTTTAAACCTACGCTGCTTTTTAGGGACGAATTTTTATATTATAACGAACGTCCGGTTTTCCACTTTGAAAATACGGTATATCTATTTCAACCGGGAATCCGTTCATCACCCCCGTTATTTTTGCACCACATTAATTAACAAGACACCGCGCAAAAATGATAATATGATAATTGATTTGAAAAAAAACATTTCCGAACTTTAGATTTTCAAAAGCTTGAAGTCCGATACCGGTCTTCTGCTAGAGTTATTCTGCTTGAGCATCATTTTTGCAAATTTGTTTGAAACAACATAGACGTAAACTACAATTAGCAGTCCACAAACTTAAAACAATTGTAAACCAGAAAACGTTGCGTTTGAAACCGAAACAATGTCGGAGTTCATTTTGTTTATTTTACCCACAGTTAATTTTTAAAACGAATTGTTTAGACCCAAGAAAAACACAAAAAAAAAAAATGGTGTAGCTGAGTACATTCAAAAAAATTTTTTTTAATTACAAAATTGATAAATAAAACAATTTTGCTTTCCTCGAACGCTTTGTCCTGGGCTGCTTCCTAGTTTGCGTAATGGACGCTTCAGCCCTGGGCGTGGTGAAATTAAAAAAATTGATTGATTAATTCAATAAAGTGACACAGGAAGTAACATCTTTTGCCTCTATAGCCTAAAACGCCAAGCCTTGTTTTTTAATAGCGGCCACTTCAAAGGCTAACTTAAAAAATAAATTTATAAAAATCACAATTCCTATCTAGTCTTTATGCTCTGACCTTTGATCTTTAACTATCGCGAGCGGCGACCATAGGTAGGAGTTATTTAGGATGTCATAATATTAATATAAATGAAAACATGAAAACGAAAAAAGCTACTATAATTAGAAAAGTTGTCAGTTGTCAACTACTTCATTGTGTGATCATATACTCTTCGGTTTGGTTGAGATCAGGACCAAGTCGGAAAATTTTCAAATCTCGTGACCATGGATCATTTTATATTTTATTTGCTTATTATGCAATTATGATAAGATTTTACTTTCGACGCCTGTAAAATGTATAAATTCTACAAAACTTTTGCGGATCTCTTCATTAAGCGACCGTGAACGATTTTTCTTAGTGAAACTAACTCGGAATTCCCTTGTGATTACTATCGCTTCTTGGAGATCCTTTTTTTTTTAGGTTTCTTTTTTATTGCCTTTTGGTGCTTTAGGGGGATTTCAGGTTACTTTCACCCAACAACCGTTACGGTCTCTTTTTGACAAGATTTACTTTGGGTACCATGACTTTTTTAATGTGGCTACATAAAAGAAATGCTTTTTTTTCAGAAAATACATAGCTTTATTGTATTGTAAAACTTGTATCGGATAAATAAGTTAGAAACTAAACATATTTTTAAGAAATTTTATAAAATCGGTGTATAGGTTTTAATATAAGATATGACTGAAAAAAATTGGGGTAGCCTTCCACCTGTTGAAGGTAGCATGCAAATTACTAGATCAATGCTTGATTTACGAAAGCCAAAGTCTTTTTGTCCTGAAGAAGTTGTAAGATTAGAAGTAAAAGAATCAGTAAAAAGTTCTGCTCAGGAAAATCTTGCAATTTATAGTAAAAACAATGTTAAGCTTATTGATTACATAAACAGATTGGAATATGTGATGTCTGATTTAAACCCCTCTTCTAATTCAAGTTATCCCAACTATCCTACTATTGACTCCCCAATAAAAAAAATTGATGATAATACTTTAAAAGTTGAGTCAAATTGTTGCAATTTTTCAAATGGAGCTGATATTCTTGATGTACAAAAAAATTTGAAGCATGGTATTGGTTTAATTGCTGCTAGCTCAGGGTTTGGTATGGCATCATCTATAGCATTAAAAACTGTGATTGATGCTACTCACCATTATATGGAAACAATTTGTAAATCTTTAAAATCAACTATGGACAATGAAGCACTCACTGGAAAAACTGGATTTTATGATAGTGTTGATCAAGTTTTGCATGACATGGGTGTGGGCAGTATTCATGATCTGTTTAATTTTTATGAAAAAAGCGTAATTCAATTTAATAAAATCTTAATTTCTAAGAGTGAAAAATTAAAACTTCAAACACTTCAAGATGGCACTATTCAAACAGTTGTAAAGCAAGAAAAATTGTTGAACAATTTTATTCCTGTTGTCAAAACTTCCCTTGCTTTTGATATTAGTAAAAGAGCAAAACCTTTTGTCACAAATGAACCTTCAATACCATTGCATCACCAGGGTCTTTCAAACATTAAAATTAAATCACAAACTTCAGATAATTATAGTTCTTCAAATGATGGATTTTGGCCAAATGCAAAACGTTTTTGCTCTTAATTGATAGAAATTTAAAATTTATTGCTTTTATGCATTTCCATGTATATGTGTGCTTTTGTTATAAAAGACTTTTATAATAATAATAATAACTTTCAGTCTTTAAATTTTTGCAAATACCATTTGATCATGTATTATGTTTATGTGTTCTTAGCCTATAACATTGTCATTGCTTTTCATTTTTTACTTGAGAAGTTTGTATTTTTCAAAAACTTTAAACTATTAAAATATATTTACTACTTATTTGTTTTATATTTAAAGCAGTTTTAGTTTTTACATTTGTATTAGAATAAGCTTTTTTATTAATTTGCTAAATTTTTTTCAAACAGAATTGATCAAACCAATGTTAAGATTATTATTGTTTTATTGCAAAAGTAAAATGAGCAATTTTATTTCGTATTGCAGAAACACTTTTAAAGTAAACTCATTCTGCAGTTTTAAATGAAAACTATTTTGTTTCAACTTTAAATTAAAGCAATTTGTTTTTTTCTAGATTAAAATAGCAATTTTTAACATGTAGAAAACATTTAAAATAGTTGCAGGGTACAATTTAAAAATATAAATAAATAAAGAAGTTATTCATTTTTAATAAACCATTTTACTCTTTTAAACCAATTTTTCTTAACCTGTGTGCCAATGTACATTAGCATACATCAACTATTTATCTTTTTAAAAAATTTAAATTGTATTTCGTTGAAAAAAGTTACTTTACACTGTTACAATATATTTAATGCTGGAAAATAGTTTGAAAAAAAATTGTTTTCCCAATTTATCACAGAGAAAGAATGTTTTTTTATATTTAACACTTGGCAAAATGGATCAGTTAAATTTTGAATTTTAATAAGTCATATATGAAGAATAAATGATAATAATGGTGTATCATAAAAGATAACCAAACAAAGCAATATGTTAACTGCTGAAAATTGCATTAAAAGGCTTTCTACAAGCTTAAAAATTGCTCATTTGTTGGTTAAATACAAAGAATAGTATGAGAGTATGTCTAACATCAATAGGGCCTTGCATCAACTTAATTTTTTGGGAAAATATGAAGAGTTTCAAGCAAAATATAATATGAAAAAATGTGCTGATAATTTTGATTTTAATTGTGTGCCACCATAGCTAAAAGATTGAGAACACTGATTAAACTATTAATTATTGTTAAGATAGTTAATGAATAGAAATTTTTGTGTGTTAACAACATTTTTTGCTGTACAATCAAGATGTTTTTTGTGAAATTAGTTAAAAAATAAGTGTTTGAAAATTAAGCAGCAATTTGAAATTTTTTGTTTAGAACAAGGATGCAAAACAAGGCTTTTAATTAGTTTTATTCATTTACTAATTGCTGGTTTATAAAAAAAACATTTTGTTATAGCATTAGCTTTTTACCATCAATTAAAAGCAAACTTTTTGCTGTTTTAATGATCTAAAGCACTTTTGTCAATGTTATATTTTAGATAAATTGCTGAAAAATTGTTTGTTGATATTTGTAAAGATATGCAAATTAATTATTATGAAGAAAGTATTTTTATCAATTTTATAAATATTCAAAAAACTTGCTTGGTGTTTTTAATTAACTGAACCCTACCATTATTTTGAAAATGATTTTGTGTAGTTTGTAATGTCAAATGCCAAGTGAACATGCTTTTGAAAAACTTGTTAATCTCACCAAAATGTTTAAAGACTCATACATATAAATGTATGAGTCTTTAAACATTTTGGTGAGATTAACAAGTTTTAAACATTTTGGTGAGATAACAAATTAACCAATATCACCAAAATGTTTAAAGACTCATACATACATAATAGTAGACTCTGCTTACTATGACCACATTGGGACCAGAAAATTTTGGTCATAATATTTGATGGTTATGATAATTGAAGCTGTAGTACAGTACTGAATAAACACTCAATGATTGCCTTATCTTGGTCTCACCTAAATAAGCTCTTTTCTTGGTCTCATTTTGCACCACAAGCTGCTGTTTTCTCGTGCTCATCTTGGGCAGCTTGTATTGCTCCAAAAGTTCCAGCTTCTCAGCTGCTGTAGCATCTATCTGAGCTTGTGTTTGTGACATGTTGCTTTGGAAAAGATATTTTCTAAATGATTATTTTGTCAGTTTAACTTAGACAATATGAATTCAACTGTCACAATTGAGAATCTTTAAAAGAAGGGTTGGGTTACTTTAGAACAAAGAAAACAATCAGATTATGATGTCAATTGTTTGTTGATACATTTGAGATGTTCTAAAATGAGTACTTAGTTGACTTAATGCAACAACAGCAATTGAATTATGACATTAATTGTCTCTTTGCTGTATTGAGAATTCAAGTATGGCACAATTGAAATGGAAAGGTACTGAGAAAAAAAACTTGAAAGAGGTGAAAAAATTGGTCATGATATCCAAAGATTGGTCGTAATAAATGGAGAATTTTATATGGCAAAATTCGGGACTGTGTAAAAATGGGATATAAAGTGGGTGGTCATATTAATCATGGTCATAATAAATGGAGTCAACTGTATTACCATAAACTAATTCAGTCTTTTTTTTTAGAATTAATAAGTTACTTATATTTAAGATTTAAAGATGGCAAGTTGGGGTGGCCATACTCTTCCTGGAACTTTTTTTATTCTTTTTGGTATATTCTATGCTTTTAAATTTATACAATCATATTTAAAAAGGTGGGTTATTTTAACATGTTTTTATAGTTTGTATATGTATTATGTATTAAAAATAATACATGCTTCAGAAGCTATAATAAATATATTATATTAAAACCTTTTATCAGCTAATTTTATATCCCAAAGCATGTAATAATTTTGCAATGCTTTTTTCTGCAACGTTCTGGTTAGACCTGCAGAGAACAGAGAAATTTATTTCATACAATTCAATATAAATATAACAATGCTCACAAAACAATAATACAGTTTGCCCTCGTTACGTTCGACAGCTTGGGGGGAAGGGTGTCCAACTTAGCTGATTGTCTGACTTAACTAAAGGCCTATAGGTCATAGCCTATAAACATGCCTAGCACAATGGAATTTAGTTGAAAATGCCCTGTTATTATATAGGCTATTTTATTTTATTAAATTCATCTTCATAACATGTAAAAAAAAGCAGATTTATTTATTTTGGGGAATTAAAGAAAACACTGCAAAACCGTACATTTTTTTACTATGTACCATACCATGCATTAATGAATAAACATACAAACAATTTTGAATTTTTTTTTCTTGGTCATGATCCGACTTATCCAATATCCGAGTTATCCAGGTCCAACTTAATGAGGGTAAACTGTAGTAATAATAGTAATAATAAAGAAGAAATTGCGCATTTTACTGACATAGTTTGTTAGAAATTACCAAATGTATGCGGAGACTGCAAAGTGACCAAAAAAAATTAATAAATTGATCTTTAAGTCAAGCAACCACCATCTTATCTATGAGTGCTTGTCTATGATATATTAATATGCACCAAAATAAAACTCCTCAGTGGGATGTTTTTTGGAAGCAAGCTGTTTAAAAAAATTTTCAGCTGATTTTTGCATTTTCAGCAGTGAGACAAAATCCCAAATTTGTTCTTTGTATATAGTTTTTGTAACACAGTTTGCTTTCCAAAAATTGTGAAGTACATACTTGTTTCGTCTTAGCTTTATCCAATTTGATAAGGTAATAAAACACGTATACAAATCAAATTTTACAATCAGTATTATTTTATTTTTTAAAATTTTATCTTTACATTTATCCTCCTTACTCACAGGAAAGCAACAAAGGTGGTAATACATAGGGTAAGCAATTACCCCAACCTGCTTTTGGAAATGCCAAGATATTGCTGTCCTCTTGAAATTTAATAGAGATATGACTAAAATTTAGAACTACTTGCCAAGACCACCAAGCAGGGGAAGTGCTGTAAATTGTCTTTCCCAAGGGCACAACAGAATGGTGTAAGTAGGTTTTAAACTGAGACCATGTTGATCACAATCCTGGTGCTCTAACCATACTGCTGACAAATGTTATTGTGACAAAGCACTCTATTTTACAACCTTGAAATAGTTTTGAACTTGGAACCTTGTAGTCATATAGTTTTTCTAATTTCTAATTTTTAACTGATGTTGTCTATGATGTAATAATCTGGGTAGTGCTGGCAAATTTGCAATGGGCTTCTACAGTATAAAATTGAGATTTTTTGATTTAGTCAATTATGATAAAAAAGGAAAGTCATTAGTTTGGTGTTTTTGTCATATTGGCTTGATGTTATTGAACATACAAAAACCACTAGTTAAAAGAAAAAACCCTGTTATTATGCAATAAAATATATTGATATGTTATAAAATATATTATGCAATAAGAAAATTAAATAAGAAAAAAAATTACCATGTTATGCAAGATTTATATTATGCAAACTTAAAATTATCTTTATGCAAACTAAATTTTTGGCATTTTTAAATTTCTTTTGTGCAGAATTTTAAGTTGCCAAAAAAAATCTTGAAAAGTCCAAATTTTTTTACGAAAAAAGAATTGCATTTTTAGCAAAAAAAGAAACTTAAGCATAAGCATATCTTTACTTTGGTATAACTGACAATCTAATTTTTCTCAGATTTTACAAGTTTGTTGTAATGTTATGCATACCGGTATCTCTACTTTGGCTGCTGAAACAGCTCACTGCCAAAAAATCATGGACAGGCTTGGACAACCCAGCCGTTTGCATGGTTCTATTGCAGCATTGGCAAACTTTTGAGAACACTATGTTGCAAATAGCCAGTCTTGAGTTGAATTAAGATCTTTCACATCAGATGCAGGAATGCTAAATATTACAAATTAAAATTTTTAAAGCCTCTGCCATTCTATTCAGCCATAACAAGTAGGTTCAAGTTCTTTGCCCTTGCTGGCCACTTATCAAAATTGTAAGAATTCTAAAGTCACATGTGGTCTAAAAGTGACTAGATAAATCAGTGATTTTGAAAAAAAATATTCTAATCAATGGTTGAAAGAAAAAAGTACTTTTATTTAGTTGTAAAAGACAAGTGAACACCAAAAAAAGGTTTTTACTTAAATTGATATATTCAAAAGTATGTTTTTTCTGCATATATCAACTGGTGACCAAAATAATTGGCAGGTTTTTTAAAACTGTTTATAAGATTTGTCATGAGTAAAAAAGTTTTAAATAGAAGCATTAAATTGTTTACTGTAGGTGGCCAATTTGAGCAACCCAGAACTATAATGTTTACATTTGAATTTTCGGATATTATATCTATGCAGGAAATTTAATGAGTTTTTGTATGACTATACTATCTGACTTATTTGTTAAGCTGTTTATGAGTATCTTAATAGTATTCAATTTAATGTGCATTAAAAGTGCTTAGCTATGTGTTTCTTAAAAACATCTATCAAAAATCTTTTTGTGCTTTGTGCTCTTCACCAATTAATGCAAGTAAATTATTATGGGTTGATAAAACTTTGCTGTTAGCCTGATATACAGGTTGAGGTGTAAATTCGCAAACAAATTAAAAAATTAAAAAAGTCAAGCTGATTATTGATTTTAATTCAACACAGTTATGCACAGTTACAGAAATAGACATTTATGCAAGATGCAAAGTTTCATTTAAAATGTTCTTGTTTTGAAGCTATACAGCCTTTAATTTTCTTTGAACATCCTCTACTGATGCATGCAGCTGCTCCTGCAGTATTTCCTGCCAAGCCTGCTCCAGTGATAACTTCTGATCATTGACTGTATGATGAACTTTTGAGCAAGCCTTTGTTTCAAGTATAGACCACATGGAGCAGTCCATCAGAATCAAGTCGGGAGAACACTGGGCCACATCTCTTTTGGCCAAAACCTTGCAAGACTGTCCCTGCACCAGTTTTGAGGTTTATGGGCTGTATGAGCAGTGGCTCCGTCTTGCTGAAATGGGTACGCGACAATTTGGCGGGATAAATTCGTCGCCAAGCCAACTCGTCGGCGAGCCAATTTGGCGGGAAAATAAATAATTTACTTTCACTAGCATTGAAGTGGCAGCAAAAAAGTTTTGTTATGTCACTAAGGCAATCGAAAAGGCAATTGCAGTTGTTCAGCTGATAAAGAGTGAAAATTCGCATTTAAAATTGTTAAATGCGTTAAATTCAGGTATTTTTCTAGCCGAATATTCATCTATTTGAATTTACAATAGCTTAATTACGAATACTTAAATTGAAAAAAGTACTTAAATAGTTAAATTTTTGAACCAAGGTCGTTTAACACATATCTATTACGAAATTGAAGTTTCATGGGCGTGCGAAAGTTACGACGTCATAATAAGCATTATACTATATATAAATATTTTTCTAAAAATCTTTTCTGGTCGGCGTGCATAAGCATTCTCTGAAAATTGGCGTATCAGAAAAATACTAAATGACACTTAAGTCACAGCGTTTATTATATTAAACTATCAAATCATGAAAATTATTTTAACTATTTTTTATTAGCTCTAACAGTGTGTTTCGTCTATAGGGCTCGTCAGAAAGCAATCAGAAATCTTAAAATAAATACAAAAAGAAAAGCTTAACAAAGCGATAAAAAGTCGGCAAAAGAACTTAAAAAAAAGAAAAACATGGCAGTGATTAAAAAGTTAAACCGGTTACAAAATTTTTTTTGATTAAATTTCAAAGTGTAAAGTTTTTTTCCGTAGCTTACGCTAATGTTTTCAAATATGAATTTATTGCGGCCAGTATCATGATTAATGATTCTGGCACTGAAAAAAACTTTACAGGTTGAAATTTAATAAAAAAAAATTTGTATCCTGTTTAACTTTTTAATCACTGCCCTATTTTTCTTTTTGTTTTTAAGTTCTTTTGCCGACTTTTTATTGCTCTGTTAAGCTTTCCTTTTTGTATTTGTTTTTCAGATTTCTGATTGCTTCTGACGGGCCCTGTAGACGAAACACACTGTTAGAGCTAATAAAAAATAGTTAAAATAATTTTCATGGTTTGATAGTTTAATATAATAATCGCTGTGACTTAAGCGTCATTCAGTATTTTTCTGATACGCCGATTGCTAGAAAAATGTTTATATATAGTGTAATGCTTATTATGACGTCATACGCCGGCAAAACTTCAATTTCGTAGTATGACCTTGTGTTAAACGACCTTGGTTCAAAAGTATAATTATTTAAGGATTTTTTTAATTTAAATATTCGAAATTTAGCTATTGTAAATTCAAATAGATGAATATTCAGCTAGGAACATACCTAAATTTAACGCATTTAACAATTTTAAATGTGAATTTTCACTCTTTATCAGCTGAACAATTGCAATTGCCTTTTCGATTGCTGTAGTAACATAACAAAACTTTTTTGTTATCGCTTCAACGCTAGTAAAGGTAAATTATTTTTATTTATTTTCCCGCCAAATTGACTCGCCGACAAATTGTCTTCCTTCGGCTGGAATGTCCACAAACTCCCATTTTCAAAGTGGCTCTTTCCTGATTCCAACATAGGTATCTAAATCTTGTTGATGTAAGATGTATATAATCATGTATGTAACAGTAAATGATCTGAAGTTATCTCTGAAATAGGCTTGGCAGGAAATACCGCAGTAGCAGCTGCATACTTAAGTAGAGGATATTCAAAGAAGACTAAAGGCTGTTACTGCTTCAAAAAGAGAACATTTTAAATGAAACTTTGCATTTTGTATATATGTCTATTTATGTACCCGTGCATAACTGTGTTACATTAAAATCAATAATTTGCTTGACTTTTTCAGTTCTTTAATTTGTTTCCAAATTTACACTTCACCCTGCACTACAAACTTGTAAAATTTTTCAAAATTGTATATATTTGTAATAACTTTTCCAGTTTTAAGTTTAAGACAGCTTGATAACGTCAATTTTTCTGGTTTTATTTACTGCATTCTTATTGGATGTTAGAATTTTTATTCAATTAATTTTTGGAATTTGGTTACTATACAGTTCCTGAGATAATTATTCATTTAAACAAATAATTTAATTTCGGAGTATTTTACTGATTCTAAATAAAAATATTGCTACTAGGTCAAAAAGCAAAAATACTTTATACTGCTGCAAAGGTCGCATCCCAATTACTGGAATAGTTGTAGAGGGAATCGTAAAAATTTTCATGGTTACAGTAGGTTTGTAAAATTTACTTTTTATATATAGTTTTTGTTTTATAAGTTATTGAATTTCAATACAATTTTTTTTTTATTAACACAATAAATTTTGGTTGATTTAAGTAATAAAAAAAACATGGTTTGGCTTAAGCATGTGAAAATGTTTTCTTTAAATTGCCTTAGTAATGCATAACAATCCTTTATGCAAGCACCAAGAAGAATGCGCGTTGGTTTATGATGCTGATCCTTAAACCTAAATTCCAGCATATATGCTGAAACGTAATATAACCTGCTTTAATAAAAAAAAAGAAAAACCTGAACTTTGTTTTTTATGGTTGCAAAAAAAATTAAAATCTCTTCAGTTATCTGATTTGATATAACCAATATTTATTTTGTTTTTCATTTTCTAGATTAATAACAGGAAATATAACATAATACAGTAAACGCCGATTATTCGAACTAATTGGGACCAGGAGTGGTTCGGATAATCGAACAAAATACGTTGATATCTAGTTGATTTATAGTCTCAATGGTAAGGACATTTTTTTTCTTTTGATTGAAGACATACTGCAGTGACTAGACTACAGTTAGAAATATTTAAGAAGTACATACAGCACGTTATCAATTGCTAACCAACTAGCCAACAATCTAGCACAGGGATGTCCAACCCTTTTCCAATTTGGGCCAAATTTCATATCGAGCCAAAGTCGGTGGGCCGCAAAAAGCTGTTTACGCAGAATCTTGCTCTTATTTCTGAATTTTCGTCCCAAAACTCTGGTGTTCTCTAAAAAAAAGTCTTCATCTATTTTTTCGCTACAATTTCTTACTTTTCGTCCCAAAATTCAGGTGTTCCATAAAAAAAAAGTCTTCTCCTAGGATCTCGCTCTTATTTATCGATTTCCACCCCAAATGTCTTTCAGCAATATCGCGGAACTCTTCTTCGAAATCTTCATTATAGCCAGAAAACTGGAAATCATCGCTGGGTCGCATCAGAACCTTAAGTGGGCCGCAGGTTGGACATCCCTGATCTAGCACGTGCGCAGCATAAAGCCAACAAAGAAAAATAAACCTTAAAACCTTGCGCTGTGAAATGCGTGGTTGTGACGTTGCAGAGAGCACAGCAAACATTCTCAGACTACAACGAAAGAAAGGCAGAGGGAAAGAAAAATCTAACAGACGTCATAGACGTCAATGACTTTTGTTGAAGAAGTATTCGGATAATCGGCGTTCTACTGTAATCATTTGTTGGGTATAGTAGCCATTATTGACTTCATAGATATTATTTAATCACTTTTGAGGTTGTTTTATCCATTCTTTATATTTTGAAAGGAATTTTAGTGGAGCTTTTTTATCCTGGTTCTCCAAATGGGAAGTTGCACCAACCAAACGGCGATTTTACTCATCCCATGAACTGGCAACATGCAACAATGTATTTCTTCTTCGGCATATCCGGGGCAGCTGACATAATCAGCCATACTGCTCGTCACGTGATACCTTTAGGTAATTGATGTTGATAACTTTGCAATATGCGCGTATCTTCTTGTGTACTGAGAAAATTAAAAATGTATTTTGTATTTTTTTAATTTTAAAAGACCGTGTGCAAACGCTAGAGTAGTTAATGAGATTAATTTTTCTTACAATTTTACTTAATTTTTACTGATTATTGTATTACTGTGTGACATTTTTTCTCGTAAATCACACTGTTAATCTATAAATTCATCAATATGTTGCATTAACTTAAAGTTTTTTTAGGATTCGATCGTATTTTCGGCGCCTTAGCTTTGTTTATTGAAGGTTATTTATTCTATTTCCATCTTCATGGTCGATCTCATATTGACACTCGAGTTCACATTTTACTGGTGAGTAATAGTAAAAAAGACTTAACTTGAAACGAAAACTCTAGTTCGGAGTCAGTTAGCTAAACGTTTACAGAAAATTTGATAATCTCATCTTAGAAGTGTTTTTACAAACATCTGGAAAAATCGATGTTGCTGCTGAACTATCCGCAGTATAGTTTATTTTTGAACTATTCATGCATTTCTTCTCTATTTAATTTTTTCCCCTCTCGATTTAAACTTTTCCAACTCGATTTATGCGATTGTTTATATTGCTTCGACTGCTGATAGTTTTAGAAATATATCGCTGGTTCACTGCATAGCTAATTGCAAAAACCATTTCTCTATCACATCGAGTTTAGGTTACAAAGGATTTAGTAAATTGGAATAAATTTCTGACACCCACTGTTTGTTCCAACTGTAATATTTTAACGATTGCTTATAACAACATAAATACAATAAGAAAAATAACAACACAATTAAGCCCGTTCCTCTATGAGCGTGAATGGAGCACTCTTTGTTTGTTTTATTGATTTTTTACTTTTTTTGCGCTTGAGCGCTAAGCGAAAAACAAAAGAAACAAAAATAATCCACTCCACGCTCTTGGTGGAAACGAGCCTTTAAGGCCCGTTTCCACTACGAGCGTGGAAAAGAGCATTCTTTGTCTCTTTTATTGATTTTCGATTGAAGCGAGCGCAAAAAAAAAGCAATAAAACAAACAAAGAATGCTTTATTCCACGCTCGTAGTGGAAACGGGCCTTTATGTAGAATGAGAAGTGTGCGCTTTCTTGATTTGTCATTCATGTATCGGTTAGTGAAAATTCGTGCGTCACGTACCTGGCTGTGTTGTTTACGCGCTATTTCGCTAAGGTGTGCGCTGGAAACTGGAGACACGTTTTTGTTGCGATGCGAGTAAAACGAAAAGTTTACTTTCGCTTTTTAAGGCCTGTTTCCACTACGAGCGTGGAAAAGAGCATTCTTTGTTTCTTTTATTGATCTTCGATTAAAGCGAGCGGTTAAAATTGAAGCGAGCGCAAAAAAAAGCAATAAAACAAACAAAGAATGCTTTTTTCCACGCTCGTAGTGGAAACGGGCCTTTATGCTTCAAATCTACTCCAGTGATTGCTAGTTTTTAACCAAAAAAAATATAATCATTGTAACAGTTGTTCAACCAACTTCCTGTTTAAACAAAATAATTGCAGCTTTATATACAACACCTGCAATAAGATTAAATTAATATTTTTTAAAATATTAAAAAACTCACGTACACTCAACTTTGAGAATGTACTAAATATAATATAATTTAAAGGCTCCCGACTGGAGCGTTGTTTTAAAACACCGAGGGCGTCCCAATATAGAAAAATAAACACAGTAAACCAGGGGTCATCAATTTTTTTTGGAATGGATGTTATGACATTGAAACGTAAAATTTATTTTGAATTTCAACTACAAACCATCCCGTTTTGGTTCCCTTTTGACTTTTGAAATAAATTTAGTAACCAGTGTGCTATAGTTAAGAACCATTTTCTTTAACCTCTGGCTTGAAAATGTTTTCCGGAAAAGGAATCGTTCGTGTAAATCTTAGAATTTTCTGTGTCGTGAATTTAATACAAGTTGGGAACCCCTAGTATACTGTAATGTGTTTTAAAATTGTACTATTTAAGTTGGGGCTTTTTAATAGAAAAAAGATAAGAGTAATGAGAGGACCTTTTTTGTTTTATTATTTTATTGTATTATGAATTTTTTTCAGTGCAACGGTTTTTTTGAATTTGTGAATTACCTTAGTTTACATGGTGTCGGCAACGTAGTCCAATGGTTAGAAGCGCCGTGATGATTGGCGAACGTGATCGACATGGTCTCACTTCTAAACCTACTTTCATAATTTTGTTGTGTCTCTGAGAAAGTCATTTTGTGGCACTTTTCTCAATTTGGCGATCTTAGCAAGCAGCTCTAAATTTCGGTCATATCTCTAAATAAATTAAAAAATTAAAATCAAAATAATAAATTTCAATCGGACAGTAATATCTCGGCATCTCAGGAAGCAGGTCAGGGTAGGTAATTGCTTGACAGTTGCTCGACGTATAGCGCCTCCGACGCGTTTCTGCGAATCAAGAAGATAAATATAGAGATAGATAAATAAATACTGTGTTGTAATTTTGACGGAAATTGTTAGAATAAAATTTTTTATTTTTGTTTCGTTGCACCTGACGAAGTGAGCAGTAAGTAGTTCACGAAAGCCAGGGTGATTAAAAAAAACTCTGTCAACTTTAGTGCATTTTTTTGTTTCATTTCTAATTGATTTCAATAGCTAATACGGCTTTTTTATTCTTTTGATGAAAAAATGCAAAGCACAGCAAACATAGTGTAAGCCGACTAAAATGGAATATAATCGATACTATGAAGAAAATCGCAAAAGTAATATCGAATATTTTCTTGTCGAAATGCGAGCAAATCAACATTACACCTAAAGGTTTAACGATCAAGATGGCATTTTCATTTTTATTCCGTTACACCTAACGAACAGAAGCTAGCGTGCAGGAATGCAACTTTAGTGCGTCTTTTTGGTTCATTTGTGATTGAAATTGTTAGGTAAAAGTCAGCAAATGATCAAAAAGCAAAAGTTACTCTTTACTTTAGTGCGGACGATTAGAACTGCTTGCAACAGCAACTGTTTTGTAAATTTCTGTAAAATGTCCTTTGCTCGTAAAGGTTCAGCTAAAACGTTCGGGGAAAATTAAAGTTTGGGAACTCGCGGGTTCGGGTTAAACTGTTTGCAAATGAAATGTTGAAAAATTTTTTGATGCGTTCGTTTCCAAAAAAGAAATTATTCGCAAATTTCATTGTGCTATTTCATTCTTAACACTGTATATAGCAATTTTGCCAGAAATTTAATTTAATTTCTGTTTGTATCATTAGGTTTTTAATTTTTTTAAATGAAAAATAAAGAAAACTTTGTGTGTGTTGCGCAAAAATACTTGAATTTATTCTCATTTGTTTTAAAAATAAATTTTAATTTTAGGTTTTGTCCGTTTGGCCCGGTGCCCTTATTACTTTTCTTCAGTGTTTAGTCATGAAAAAGCGTAAAATTCTTCACCTATTTGAAATGCTAACTACCACACTTTTGATACTTCAAGGAACTTGGTTTTGGCAGGTAAAGTATTGGGACTATTGATTGCTGTTTTTGTTATAACTGTAAAACAGTGTAAATATGAAAATAGCTTTTCAGTTAACGGTAATATTTTGGCTGAAGCATTAGAAAAGTGTTTTTAATAAACCTTGTTTTTTTTCTCGAAAGAAGCCATTTTTTTGTTTCTGACCAGTGAGTCAGAATTCGGATAATTTTTGTTATAGTTATATCAAATTCCTTTTCTATTTTTAAAATTATTATTGAAGTTTCTAGAATACCATTAAGTAACTTGAACGGATTTCATAAAAAATTGCTATAAAGACATGATTTACAAAATTGCTTCCTGTCCAAACTATTCTTGTTAACTTTAATTATGTAAAAACCAAAGTTTTTGTAAACTTTATTGACTTAACAAAGTCATTGCAAGTTACTTTTCAATTTCCCACTTCTAAGCATTTAATTTACCCGACCTTACCCATTTTGATATTTTGTCAATCAAAATCCTGGAGTTAACTTAAAAATCGTTTGGTTTAAGACAAACCACGAAGCTTTTTTTTATGTTAGGATTGTCTAACCCGACGCCCAAATTGAAATTATAACCTGATTTTTTGTTTGGTCCCGTATCAGATTTCGCTAGCGTCGCCCGAATTTTGTGGTTTTCGACCGGTAAAAATTGTTTAACGAAAAATCAACCTTTTAATCTTTAACGTCATGCGCAAAATACCAATAAATCGGCCGTTTTCGAAAAGACAAATGTCCTTGTTTCCATCCAATCGTGCTTTAACATCATTGTTTCGTCGTATAGTATGTGCTTGCGGATAACAACTTCAAAACGCAGAGAGAAGTAATGTATTTTAGGCAGTGGTAATTTAGGCAACACGGCCAATCGGAAATAAAAAATAAACTTAGAAAATATAGTTCAAAAGAAATAAATATGACCAATACTTTTTTGTGCATGTCTACAATAAATAGATTTATCTAATTTAATCAATCTGTACTTACAAGAATTTAGTAGTTTGTGGATCTAGAAGAATTACTGCATAAGAGATCACGTCAATAAACAATAAGCATTCAGCATCTTCTGATAAACAACCGAATTAATTGAGGCTAGATAACCCGAATTAATAAAGGTACGTCGTGGAGAGCAATTGGTTTTTTGTTAAGTTTCTTTGCTGTAAAAACGAACTCTTAATTTGCAAAAGTAATCACAGCCTCTGTTTGTTGAAGTGCTGGAAAAAAAAAAGAAAAGTTTAGTTGGAAAATCCCACTTTTTTTCACCAGCTGTTGAAAAAGCACCAACATAAAATTTCTTGCTTATAGCATTCCTTTTTTGCGTGAAGTAAAAGATTTTTCTTTCCAAAGCTTTTCATCTGACACTCTTCAGGGGAAATCGTCAGAATGAAGCAGAATTGAAACCGAACTGAGTTATAAACGGGAAAAGCAGAGTTTTCATTGGCTGAAAGAAGTTAGCCAATGAGAGAAAAGATTAAGAAATTTTCAAAGAGTAGACGAATTCTTTTTGCTTACACAGAAGGGGATTGAGAGATTTAATAAAAGTCGCTTCAAGAGCAGAAAGGTGAAAAGAAGAGGACCTCGAGCGAGAATAAAAAATTTTTCGTTGCTGTAGTGAAGAGCGCATTGGGCGTTGACAAGAAGATGTTGACCAATGGGGGATTCATGAAATTGTTGTGGGCGTGTGTTGGCCTTGCAAGAGCGGGAAAGACTTTGGCGGTTGGGCGAGGCAGGAGGATTGGCGATGGATCTAGAAACGTGTTGTTTAATTCGCTCTTCTAGGCGTTGAGACGTGCGACCAAGGTACCGACTATCGCAGTGGCACACAAACTGGTAAATAACATTGCTGTGATGATGGGAAGGTAACACGTCTTTCTTAATCGCTCGTTGTCGTCGTCGTCATCATCGTTTGAAGGGCAGCCACTACAGGTCAGACACAAACAGGACTGGGGCCGAGGGTTTATTCTTTTACTACCCCAGACTGCTGAACTGCCTGAATCAGATGCTGGCAGTGGTGTTATTAAGCCAGCATCGAGTTTTGTCATCCGAAACTGTCAGACCTCGTGCTCCATGTGGTGCCCGATATATAGGGCACGCTGTTAGAACATGGTCTACGGTTTGCTCAGAGGCGCCACACTCACAATTCGGTGAAGGAGCGAGACCCCATTTGTGCATGGACGAATGGAATCGCCCAACACCAGTCCAAAGGCGGTTGAGCTTAACCCAAGCTGCTCGGGGTAAGCCTATCCCAACAGACCTGGCACCGGTCTCGGGCACAAAAGCACAGAGCCTGGAAGCATTTTCACAGTACTCCGCGTTCCATTTGTGATTTGTCCATTTAGAAGCGCGGATGCCAAGTCTGGCAAGGTTGTCCAAAAGATTCCGCGCAGCTGGCACAAACGGACGTCTGGATTTTAGTCTCACTTGGCGAGTATCTGAGGACCCACTTAAAAGACCGTATAAGATATGATCGGGGTCCAGAGATCCACGGTGATCCAAGGAGAGTGTCGCTCCCAGTCGGCGAAGCTCAGCTGGCTGGATGCCAGAGAGTACAGGTAGGTGGTCCGTTGGAGTGGGACGCAGGCATCCAGTAACTATGCGCAAGGCGTCATTCAAAACACTGTCGATGAGGCGAGTGTGAGCACTGCGACACCAGACTAGCGCACAGTACTCAGCTGTTGAGTGGACTAGAGACAAGGTGGCTATGCGTAGTGTTTTAGCACCAGCACCCCATCCCGAGCCCACGAGTCGCCTCAACAGTGTGACGCGCGAGGATAGTTTTTTGCGCAATGCCACTAAATGGTGACGAAACGTGAGCAATCTGTCCAGTTTTACCCCAAGATAAGTAGGGGTTGGACAGAACGGTAAAAGTCTATCGTTGTTGTTGTAGACCTTTAGCTCACGTTTGAGCTCTCAGTTATTTAAGTGAAAGGCTGCCGTCACCGTCTTAGTGTGACTGAGCTTCAACCTCCAAGTCTGGAGATACGCTGACAGTGTGGACATGTCCTGGCTTAAAGTCCCCTCCAAGTCTTTCCAGTTTCCAGAAGAGTGCAACAATGCTAAATCATCAGCATACGCAAGCTTTCTAGAAATCATGGAAGGAAGATCGTACGTATAGATGTTAAATAGGAGGGGAGCCAAAACCGATCCCTGAAGAACGGCGTTTTTAAGACGGCGTAGCCTGCTTTGCTTGCTGTCACCGTTGGTAAGGGTGAAACTTCGATTTTGGACAAGCTCCATAATCATTCTGACCATGTGCTTATCCGGAAGAAGTCTCAGCAGCTTGCAGGTAAGGCCACGGTGCCATACAATGTCATAAACAGATATCAGATCGACAAATACGGCACCGGCCTTCTTTTTAGCCTCAAAAGAATCCTCGATGTTCTGGGTTAGCAGAACAACTTGATCTACGGTTGACTTCCCGCGTCGAAACCCAGCCTGCTCTTTAGGGAGCAGTGGATCGATTAATGGTTCAACGCAGGCGTAGATAAGCCTCCCGAGAATCTTGTAGGGGACACAGAGCAGAGATATCGATCGATAACTCGTTGGGTCCCCCACGGGCTTTGCTGGTTTTGGGATCGCGACCACAAGCGCTCTTCTCCAGATCTTGGGAATTTTGAGTCGGCACAAACAGGAAGAGAGGAAGTCACGTAACCAGGACTTCAAAGCAGCTCCGGCATGGAGTATAAGCTCGGAGCAGATGGAATCAGGTCCCGAAGCTTTACCTGGTTTTAAATGTTGGAGGGCAGCAGCAAATACTCTCTGTGAAAAATTGTCAGAGATATTTACTGGATCTGGTGTTATGGCCCTCCAAAGGTCAGACACTTCTTGATGGACAAGTCGAGATGACTTGCGATCAACAGCCTCGTATTTCCCATTTCTAACCAGCTGAGATGCAATAGCATTGGCTGAAACGAGACAGTGACGAGGAGAGTGTCGTGACCTACCAGTAAGGTTGTTCAAAATAGAGTGTGAAAAGTCAATGCTCCGAACTGGACCATCGATCCCTTCGCTTCCTGTCAAGCTTGGCAAGCAGAGTTGTAGCAGCCAAGCTCGAGTCGTCTCCCTGAGGAGACTGTAGAAAGGTTTTATAGAGGGATTCACACTTTGCATCCCAACACGGAGTATAGTTATTTTGATACCCGCGTGGGATAGTCTTTTTGGCTGCTTTCTTAATGGTGTTACAGAAGTCCTCGTAAGCCGCATCCACATCAAGTGAATCAGGCGGCAACAAAATCTTTGCGAATTTATTAGTCAAAGCAATGTAGTGACTCCATTTGGCCTTGCGAAAGTTCCATCGCTTAACAGGCATGCTTGGCACTGCCATAACAAACCTTGGTGGTGTAATAAGCGAAGGTCGATGTTGTGACCTGGGGAACTTGTCAAGGACACATCTATCCGGTAAGCAACTGTTTGGACCTACGCTAGCGAAAACTAGATCTGGATTGGTGCCAGTGTTTCAGCGCCGGAATACAAACTGGCAGCGTCCCTGGCGTTATATAGGAGGGCAAGACAATTAATACTTGCCCAGCCAGCCAAGCATTCACCGTCCGGACTGTTGTCATCGTAACCCCAATTAGCATGACGACAGTTAAAATCGCCAGCGTAAAGACAGGGGTAAGGAAACACTGAGAGATCCAGGGTTCGCAATCGCGTTGGCGGTAGTTTGCAGACGTTGACTATTTTATAACCATTAACGTCCACACACAGCCACTCGATATCCGATGTTGGTGGAGATTGGTCCAAACGCGTATATTTCAGTCGCTCGTGGACAAACGTTGCTTCCTGCTTAAAGAAGACCCAGCTAGTTGGTAGTTTAGAAGTACCAACTTTTCTGCATCAGTGCAGTGGATCTCCTGCAGTAGGATGACGAGTGCCTCAGACTGCATAGCGAGGTGATGAAGAACGTTCATCTTGCTTGCAGTGAGGCCTTCTATGTTCAGCTGAAGAATAGTGGGTCTTCGGAACTTGTTGGCAATGTGCCCTGAAAAGGGCAGTTTTATCCTGTCATTGTCCCGTCCTGAAAAGGACGTTTGCCGATTAGCAGACCCACACTGAACATCGGAATGGGTAGATACTCTTTCGTTTTGGTAGGTTTGGTTTCGGTCTGTCATTTAAACAGCAATGAACAGACTTACTCACGGCGCAGGCTGCGAGAAAGCACCTACCATCTGAGCCATCTGGGCAAACAGCTCTTAATCGCTGGTAAGAGCTGTCGGGTGTTAAAAAATAACACGTGGTTCGACGGAGAAAAAAAGCAGCGTTTCACAGCGGACGTTATCTGTTTTTCGTACTTCATCGAGACATTTCCAATCCATGGGATGTGTAGGTAGACAGGGCACTTTTCTACTGTGTAAACCGGGTTAGAATTTAGTTGTTGAAGTTTTCGTTTGAAAGCCGAATGAAAGTGGATTTTATAATATCAGTGGCGATGGAACTACTTTTTAGCTCCTGGGGAGATTTTGATACGCTTGCACTAACGTTCGAACTCCACAAGAGTAGGGGCTTCGGCCTGTTCTCACTAAAAATTTGCACCAAAATCAAAGAAGTTTTACAAATTTTCGCAAATTCAAAGTTGGTCTTTTTTTTTTTACATTGTAAGTTTACATTTTTTTGCAATGACACTCAATTTGAAACTCAATTATTTGAAGCTATTACCATTGATTGCGGAGTACGAAGAGAACTCAAATTGTAACTAAAAGCGCACCGGTTCTGACTTATGGGTGGTTGCTGACAATTGACATTTTTTGAAAATAAAAAACTCGTAAACTGTCGACCTGGTAGTTAAAAATAATATTTGAAAATCAAAATAAAAAATACACGGGAATGGAAGAAGAATCAAAGTTTCAGTTTTAGATTTTTTTTGTAAAGGTTTGTGAAGTTAACTTAACTGCCTCAATCAAAACTTAGTTTAGTTTATACAAAATTTAACATACTGGCATTTTCTTTTTTTAACAAAAGTCGATTTTCAAATGTTTTAAAACTTAATTAACTAATTCAGATGGAGCTAATGCAAACACGGTTTATTAATAAAAAATAAATCGTCTTAACAACGCTTTGCGATCAAAGAAATTCGTCTTTTGAAACTTTTTATATTACTGATTATTTTTAAAGTTTGCATGCAAAAAGTTTTGTTTCTTTGGGTATTAAGAAAAACAAAGTAGGTCTACTGTAAATTAAATGAAGAAGATGGATTTAATTGAGTCGGCTCAGCAATTTAAATAAAATTTACTGCAAATCAAAAAGCAGTTAAACTTAACTGTTATTCATACTACGTAATTAATTTGATCATAGCAACGTAGTTTTAAGGGGGGAAGAAATTTTGCCAGAGGGGCTTTGCCTTCCTGCTCCCACTTAAACGCCCTTGCGTAGATATATATACATATATATATACAGACTAAGTCACTGAGAGAGACCGGACACAGGCCGGATGCAGAAAAAATTTTGTAGATCGCGGCGAGAGTGTTGAAGTTGAGAATCGTGTAAACGTGGAATTGATTTGCATCTGAATTGCTTTAATGTTAGCAACTGGGCTGACAATTAATCACAATAAATTGAACTTTTGAAGGAACTTCTAGCAATTGCCAGCGAAATCTTGTTCTGTGAGTTTTCCGGTTAAAGCGACCGTTTAACATCGAAATCAGTGTTTGCCTTACGGATCATGTTGCTTTCGTCTGTCGATAAGCGCCCTTCAGTGAGTTTGCCAACCACCTTTTCCCTGCGATAATAATGTTGCTGGTAATAAATTTTATCGTGTAAGGAGCGTGGCAATGAGACTTCGGCTTGGATAGGCGTTAATTTCATCAAGGCGCGCTTCGTCGATGACGTTTTGGTTCCAGGAACTAGATCTTTTAGAGACACAGTAGCCTTTCGGCGACGGGGATAAACGAACTCCTTTATAAGCTAGGTTGGTATGAGTTAACTCGGCTTGTTTTGCAAAGTCGTCATGTTTGCTCCCGCGAGCGAAATTACCGAATTACCAAAACTGTGCCCGGATTCATCAGCCAAGTAGTCAAAGAAAGCCTGCCAAAAGTTTTTCTTTGAAATCTGAAAAATAGTTCTTCTGCAATCGCGTTAGTGGCGGTGCACAGAAGAGAACGTTAAGAATGCAGCAGTTCTGCAATCACGATCTCCTATCTATTATCGATCTAGATCGCGTTTTAAAGCAAGATTAACCGTTCACCAAATGCAATGATTCTTTTCATTTGAGACTTTTTCTTACCTTCTAGCTTGTAGCAGCTCCTTTGCAATTCATAAAAATTGTAATCGCTGTTGGTGTAAAGGCAGTGTGACATTATTAGAATGTATAAAAACCGGCACCCTACACAAAGAAATTAATTCGTTCAAATTCTTGATTCGCTGTTTGAGCTTGCATGTCACGACAGGGAAAGCAAAGCAGACAAGTACAGGTCGATTGTTACTGGTAGAAACACACTACGACTTCAAAAAAGTGAAGGGTTTTAAAGTCAATAGACATGCAGTCGAGAGATTGTATTACCTTTACAAATAAATATCTAGATTTACCGTAAAATTATGGTTTTTGCCCAAATTTTACATGAAGAACAGACATTTTTTTACATCATCTGCCGAGGCGAAAACGGTAGATTTTTACAATGCACATAGTGTAGTAACCTGGTATGCGAAAGATTATTATGCAAGTTGTACAGATTAGTCGAATAAGCCATGCTAGAGAATGCACAGAATAAAGTGTCTGGTGCGGCAAAGTCCTTTCCTCAACGATACCCAATTGTATAGGAAAATAAAGCTAGTTCCAGACGCCAAGATTGAATTTTGTTATTTTTCACCTCAGTTTTCTTTTTGTTATTCAACACGAAGATACCGATTCTTGGTCTACTTTATAACAACGTGAAAATGGTGCTGGCCGGAAAAGTGCCTCCATTTTTTTACGTTTTTGATAATGGCGATTGCTTTTTTCTTTACGGCTGAATAATGACATTCACTAGGCTTCAAAGTTTTTGACCTAAAAGCCACTGGTCTACCACCTTAATTAAGGTTGCTGAAACTGCTTTTCCACAGCTGTCGCATTCGCTACAAACGGTAAATTTTATCAATTGCAGATAAGGAAGGGCAAGCAATATCCCGTTTTAAACCTTTGAATTCAACATATTGTCTTCATCGTTTTTTATTGTTGAAACTTAACGAGCTGCTGTATCTGTGCGAGAGTTTTCCAGTGATGGATTTTATAAAAACCCAGATTGCATAAGAAGAAAACAGATTTGTTTATAAAAAACCAGATGTTATATTTTTTCCAAAAAATATGTTAAATTGGAAACCAGTTTGTTTATTATTGGAAATTGCAATAAATTAGAAAAATATTATATGAAATATTATTTATTTTTCCTGAAAATATATAACTAAGGATTGTTATCTAATAAACTACACTAATTCACGGATTGTTTGAAAACCTATCATGATGATTTTTTAATAAGATAGAGAAGAAAAAAAGCCATATTGTAATGTTCAGGCGAAGAAGGCAGAAAGTCGAAAAAAATTAGAAATCCATATGTTCAGTGCCCTGCCATTTTTTGTCCTACATATCAAGGGTGCTTTTTTGGTCAGAAAACTATTACTAACAAAACTATTAAATATTTGTTTACATTAGATCTGTAAAAAAAAATTAAATATTAATACTACGCAAAAAATCCGCGAAGGGGAAAAAGTTAATAATAAATAATTATTTATTTCCTCAAAAAACAGATCTGGCTGAAAAAACCCAGGACTGTGCCTGTATTCGTCAATAACTTGTGAACATTATTTGGAAAGTCACTGTGGCATATGATAGACATTATAGAGCTATTTTAGTTGCGCACAGCTGAATTGTTGAGATAATCGCTAGTACATCTGAAGCTGTTGACTGCGATTGGCTGCTTTTACAAAATCCAGCAAACGATCCTTTCTTCTCAGAAATATAACAGGCAACGTTTCGAGCAGGGCACAACATGCGACGATGAAAAGAAGTTACACCAAAAAAGCATATTTTAAATTTCTCTTAGTCGAATTGATGCTAATCGAGGTTTTTCTTGGCAATGCAATGGGTCCAACCAGGGGTGTCCAACCTTTTACTCGTCGCGGCCCAAGTTTTCGTCTGTAAGTTTATCACGGGCCTGCAATCGCTGAAATAATCAAAGTGATGTTGTCATGCGAGTTAGTTCGAAAATTTCCGTCTCCAAAACAGGTGTTATCTAAAAAAAAAAGGTCTTCACTCAAAATCAGGGCCCGATTTACAATTTTCGTTTCATAAAACAATGTGTTCTCTAAAAAAAAAGAAAAGTCGTCACTCTGCTTGTGGACTTTATTCTGTCGCTGAATTAGTGCTTTTCAAAAGGTTTTGCAGCACATTTCGGCGTCTCTCGCGCAACACAGGTTGGGAGGTTTAAAAGCACTGCGATAATTCAAGTTGATGGAGCATCTGATTAAAAATTTCTTCGCGGGCCGCACCAAAAGGCTTCGGATGCCGCATGCGCTCGCGGGCTGCGGTTTGTACACCCCTGGGTTAAACCATCAGGTATATTGTAGGCTTGCGAATTTTGCTGGGCTAAATTTAGTGTGTTTGCTTGCCTTATAGCGTTTCTTAAAGTGAACTCCCAATTCTCTAAAAAGCGTTGTTGAATTGAACTCGATATTATGCCGTTGATGAACGTGTCTCGGATCATTTCTTCACGGTACACTAGAGCTCTGGCAGGATATAAGTGGCAATTTTTCCTGAAACTTGCAACCTTTCGACGAAATCATTAAGCGATTGTTCTTGGGTTTGTCGAGCCGTTGCCAACAAGTGACGGGCGGATATCTCGCTCGGCGTCTTGACATACTGTAGGTTTTCTAACACCTGAACCGCGTCTACATATGTGGCGCATTCTTTTAGGAAAGCGTAAGACATCATATGCGACCGAGTTGGTTAGAAGGCGTAGCTTGCTTCTGCGCCTCCTTTTCAGATTTTACAGGGGAACACGCCAGATGTTTTCAAAGGTTCAAATTCAAGGCTTCATTTCTTTTCCGCTACGGGGGACTACAATCCAAACTAAAATGCTGAGGTTTCATAAACGTGCCCATAGTTAACTCTTTCGAGCCTAACGGGACATATAGCGTTACCCCTTTCGAGACTGAATTAATTACACTGGTCTACAAAAAAAAATTTTTTCTTTGCGGCATGAACTTTGATAATCGATTTAGGCTAATTTTGGGCTGCTGAATCCAATTCTGAGCTCAGATTTGCTCTATCACGTCAGGTTTTTTCGCTACGTCTTTAGCCCATTTTTAAACTTAAAGGCCTAATTTTGACTTCTGATAGTGGCGGTATGTTGAGCGTATAACGGCAGCAGCTCAAGCATTCTTACCAAACTCATCTTTTATGAAATATTAAAACCTACACAGGCCTGGAGATTAAAGGCGCTCTGCTTTTTGTGATAAGACCCTTCTCTTCAGCAAGCATAAACATCAGCAGTAAATAGCGTATTGTTCGTAACTTGAATATACATTCGTAAAATATACATATAATCTTTAATTTACAATGGCCAATGGTGAACAATTTAAAACAATTAAGGAAGAGACACTGTACATCGATATGCAACTAATTCAACTAGGTGCTTTTTAAAAAACTTGTTAGCCTCATATAAAAAACAACGTGAATTCTGACTAAAAAGAATATTCTTGTAGTAGGCAGTAGTGTATAATAAAGGTGTGAATTTAGAGACAGTTTTGTGCATTATAAGAGAACAAACTCAGTTTGAGTTTTACTGATATTTCTACAGCAAGGTTTCAAATTCGGTGTTAATTAGCTTTTTTCTCTTCCAAATTGTATCATTAAGGTGTGAGTTTTGAATATATTAAAACTATGTCAGCTGTCAAAAAGCGTGGATGCTCCAATGATCCCAATATTTTTTGCTACATTTGTGGGAGCTTTACTCTGTCGTCCCAACGACGTGAAATTACCAACTTTGTAAAAAAGGTGTATTTCGCTTACTTCAAGGTGAAGTTAGGAGACCAAGATAAAAGTTGGGCTCCTCATAAAGTATGCAAAAGTTGCGTGGAGAGTTTGAGGTATTGGTCTCAGGGAAAGGACAGACATCTGAAGTTTGGTATACCAATGATCTGGCGAGAACAAAAAAATCATGTCGATGATTGCTACTTCTGTCTTGTCAACGTCAAAGGATATAACAAGAGAAACAAGCACAAGCTGCAATATCCTAATCTTGCCTCTGCTTTGCGACCTATACCTCACAGTGAGGAAATACCGGTGCCTACTTTTACTGAATTGTCCGAAATTGATGATGAAGAGCTTGGGTTGTTTTTTGATTCTTCACAAACTGATGAAGATTCGGTGTTAGATTTTCAACCCTCGAGCTCTTTTTCTGAGCGGCCCTTATTGTTCAATCAGTCGGAACTGAATGATTTAGTCCGTGATTTGAATCTTTCTAAACATGCGTCAGAACTGCTTGCTTCACGACTCCAAGAAAAAAACCTTCTCCAACCTGGAAGTATTGTCACATTTTATCGGAATCGAGAAAAGCTGTTTCTGAATCATTTCTCTTTAAAAAGTTCTTTGGTTTATTGCCATGATATTGAAGGTCTTCTTTTGCAACTAGGAATAACCCAATATCAACCAAATGAGTGGAGACTGTTTATTGACAGCTCAAAACGAAGCCTGAAGTGCGTGTTACTACACAACGGAAATAGATATGCATCGATTCCAGTGGGGCACTCTGTGACACTCAAAGAGTCCTATAAAAACGTTAAGAATGTGCTGGAAACACTGAAATACAATGATCATGGCTGGATGATTTGCGTGGATTTAAAAATGATGAACTTTCTTTTGGGGCAGCAAGGTGGATACACCAAATACTCTTGTTTTCTTTGCTACTGGAATAGCAGAGCCAAAGATGAGCATTGGATAAGAGATCAGTGGCCAGCAAGGAGCAGTTTGGCACCTGGAGATAAAAACATCATTCACAGACCGTTAGTTGATGCTAAGAAGATCATCTTGCCGCCACTTCATATAAAACTTGGGGTGATGAAGCAATATGTTAAGGCTCTTGATCACAGCGGAGATTGCTTTAGGTACATTTGCCAAACCTTTCCAGGTCTTAGTGAAGAAAAGAAAAAGGCTGGAGTTTTTAATGGCCCACAAATAAGGCAGTTGCTCAGAGATTCAAACTTTATAGCATCAATGACAGCTCATGAAGCAAGGGCTTGGAATGCATTTTCTTTGGTTGTAAATAACTTCTTTGGTAACAGAAAGGCAGAAAACTATGAAGACCTTGTGAAAGAATTGTTGACCAGCATGCAAGAGATGCAATGTTCTATGAGCATAAAGTTACATTTTCTGAAAAGTCATCTAGATTACTTTCCAGAAAACCTTGGGGACATCAATGAAGAACAAGGTGAGCGCTTACACCAAGACATTAGAGTTATGGAAGAGCGCTACCAGGGCCGATGGGACTGCCATATGATGGCAGATTACTGCTGGAACCTGAAGAGAGAGAGTTCCACCGCTGTGCACAAACGAAAATCGCTCAAAAGAAAATTTTCAAGTTCATGATGACTGTGACATATCTATTTTATCAAATGCAATGTGCTAGGGATTACGTCCAGTGATGTTTTTAAAGCATAGTAATGTTGGGGTCTTGTTTTGTGTTTTTATGATTAAAAGTTACATCAGACCTGCTGCAATCCAGCCACTGCATTTCAAGATAGTTTTTTTATATTTTTTGTATTATTTTGTAATGAAGATACCTATTATCTCAAAAAGGTGATGTGATGGAAACAAAATAATGCCAGATTTGGATTCAGCACCCCCAAATTAGGTAAAAATCATCAAAAAACAATCTGCCGCAAAAACCGTGTAGGACCAGTGTTATTTTATAAAAATGGTATTTTATGACTTTAACGTAAAAATTTTAACGTATTTATCAAGAAAACTTTAAATATTTATGAATACAACGGAGAATTTAACTCAGTCATATGTGTGCCATTAGACTTTTATGTAATTGTAAATTAGGACAAATTTGTCCCTTTAGACTTCACTGAGCCAAACTTTAAATTTTTTTAGTTTTGCCGAGACATATATGTCCCGTTAGGCTTGAAACGATTACAATTCAATTTCAAAAGAGTTAAAACAGTTTTAGTCATATAAATTGTCTTTATCTATAAACATGTGTTACCTTTATCTAACTAAAAACGCCGTTTTGAAATCTATAAAGCAACAGAAGGTAAAGTTTGCATACTTAAAAGTTTTTCGAAAAAATTGGTAAGTGACTGAAAGCGCTCAAGCTAAAAAGGCAAAGAAAACAAAGTAGTCATTGCTCGACGTTCGTGCCGCGACACAGTGAAAGACAACAGGGAGCAATTGGTGACAGCAATGAGTTGATTACTTTACATTACCAGCAGAGTTTCTGTGAATAGATATTGAAATCTAAAATTTTCAAAAGGAGTGCTACAGAAAAACCTTGTTGCTGAATTCAACAATTAAAAACGCTTTAAAACGAACATTTTCCGTGCCTCGTTAGTCGCCATAATACTTGCCGTGAAGTCACCATGTTTGTAATGCTTGACTAAATCTGTAATTTATAAAAGTTTTTAAACGGACGATGCCCACCAAGGGATTTGTTCTAATCCGAAAAATACAAGAAATAGCAAAACTCACAAATTAAAAAAAAAAGTTAGATCAATAATTTACTATTTTTACCATAACAATCAATTTTTCGTATAATTCTAAAATTGAACTATTAGAACAAACAGTTTTGATTTAAGTAGCTTGACGAACTTCTATGGTCAAACAGACGACGCTGAGGAAAAATTAAAGTGACTTATAGTTGGGGAAATACTGGTCTAAATAATGCCGCACTGTAAATAAAGTAGTTGTATACTTTAAACCTGCTAATTTTTATAAGAAACTACTGTACGTTTTAATTTATTTTCTATTTTATCTTATTATTAATGATGAAGGAATCCACCTCATTTTTATTTGATTTTAAAATTTTATTTATTTTTATTAAACTTTTTGCCATCGTTTATGCGTAGTGTTTAGGTTTTACACATTTTCACTTATTTAAACGTATTTATACTGCTGTTTGTTTTATAGTATGGTGATTTTTAATGATTTAAACCTTAATTTTGTTGGAATTGGTGCGATTATAATTGTTTCAAAGAAAAACCATGAACAAAATTTAGTGCTTATATTTAGACAGACAGACAGACAGACCAATTTATTTACGAGGATTGTGAAAACAAAACGTAAAAAGAAACACAGTTTAATATACTTATTTGACAAAACAACAATGTACGACAATTTCTTATAAAATATGAAAAAATAAGAAAAAAAATAGATAAATAAAGTAAACGATAAAGTAAATGATTAAGTTTAGTGATGTTTTGTCAAATAATAAATTTTACTGGACAGCAATGTCTTGAAGCGTCTCTGGGTAAACACGTGATAGGTCGTAGGATATTTGCTGATAAAGTTGTTTCTTACAGGCTGCTTATATCCTTTATCCGCCGGACGGAAACTATTGGGATCCCTGCTCCGTCAACGAACATGTTCAACACGATGCACACTTTCAAAATTCTGACGAGCACACTCTTCAGGGTAGGTGTAGTGATTCACCCGTAGAATTGACTGGTTGTTTTAGTTTGCTGCTTTGTTCGTGTTGTTTTTTCTCCTATATTGCAAGGCGCTTTTACAACCATTTAATAGAAAGAATCTGCGCCGAGCAGTTTCGATGACTTCGTGTGACGTGAGCAAACTCCTGACTTGCAGATTCTTATTTTAGGACGGAGTCGCTATTGTTTTTTTGCAACTCCGACTCCGGTTTTTAATAGACTCACCATCTAAACTGACAAAATAAATAAACAAGCGCCGATTTGGTGAGTACTTCGAGTACAGGGCGAGTTTTTGACTTTCAATTTGAGATAAAGACTGAAAAAAGGTTTTCACACTCAAAAATATTGGTGAAAATGTGATTTTCGCCTACGAAAATTTTTTGACAACTAAAAAAAGTCTTCACTAGAATCCAAGCTCTCTAAAAACCCTGGAATCTCTTGAGAACTGTCGGTCAAGATAAAAAGATACCCCCTGAAACGCGCCAGCGCCAATGTTCAAGAAAATGTTCTTTAATCAGCGCTTTTGAACAATAAAGTTTTTGTTATTTTAATACAATACTGTAAATTACTGACAAAAAAAAAAAAAAGCACAAAACCAACGAAATGTAGAGTTTGCGATTGCAATTGCTGAAAGCTGAATATGCTAGAAAAGTTTTACTTCTTTTGACTCCGTGACCCGACACTTGATCGAAAAATGAAAGAGAAAACTTACAACAAAACATTGCAAAGCCATCTTAATTTTTTCACAAGAAAGAATCTTTGTTTTGCAATTTTTATGAATAGTTGCAACTAGAAAATTTAAATTTCTATCGGACCAACGAAAAGAGCGATAGCACTGATGGTCCTAACAACTCTCTCTCTGCCCCTTTGCCATACCTAATACCCAAGTCCCTCACTGACACCCAATCTCTTCTCAACTCTTTATCCGACTCTAAGGTAGTCCATCTTCAATGGATGCCTGGTCATTCTTCTCTCCCAGGCAACGACTTAGCCGATTCTCTTGCTAAAGTTGGTGCCACGTATGACCCCTCCATCATACCACTCTCTCTCTCACCTCTTATTTCCTCCCAATGCCTATCCCTGTACACCAGTTAGATACGCGGTATCCAATCTGGTATCTTCCGACATTAAATCCCTCCAGTATCTTCTGTGCAGCTTACCCTCCCTCGCACCGCTTGCTGTGCTCTCTCTCGTTTACGCTGCAACCGGCACAGCCTTCTTCTTGCTACATACCTCCACAGGATTGGTCGAGCCGAGACTTCTTTGTACAGCAACTGTGGTTCTGAATCATAGGGCATCTTTCGTCTCGTGCTAGACTGCCCTGTACTTGACTCTCTACGTCTGGCCATCTTCGGTCACTTTCTCACTACCTCTGGTCTCGTCCCTGGGGGTTTCCCGATTAATGGGACTCTGCGATGTTGATCCGCACCCTTATCCCTAGAAATTGGTCGGGTAAGCCCACACCACCATAGCACGGATGAAAATTTACATTTTTCACAGGAAGCAAGTTAACCGTCGTCGTTTGAAGGGTATCCACTACAGGTCAGACACAAACAGGACTGGGGCCGAGGGTTTATCCTTTTACTACCCCAGACTGCTGAACTGCCTGAATCAGATGCTGGCAGTGGTGTTATTAAACCAGCATCGAGTTTTGTCATCCAAAACCGTCAGACCTCGTGCTCCATGTGGTGCCCGATATATAGAGCACGCTGTTAGAACATGGTCTACGGTTTGCTCAGAGGCGCCACACTCACAATTCGGTGAAGGAGCGAGACCCCATTTGTGCATGGACGAATGGAATCGCCCAACACCAGTCCAAAGGCGGTTGAGCTTAACCCAAGCTGCTCGGGGTAAGCCTATCCCAACAGACCTATCACCGGTCTCGGGCACAAAAGCACGGAGCCTGGAAGCATTTTCACAGTACTCCACGTTCCATTTGTGATTTGTCCATTTAGAAGCGCGGATGCCAAGTCTGGCAAGGTTGTCCAAAAGATTCCGCGCAGCTGGCACAAACGGACGTCTGGATTTTAGTCTCACTTGGCGAGTATCTGAGGACCCACTTAAAAGACCGTATAAGATATGATCGGGGTCCAGAGATCCACGGTGATCCAAGGAGAGTGTCGCTCCCAGTCGGCGAAGCTCAGCTGGCTGGATGCCAGAGAGTACAGGTAGGCGGTCCGTTGGAGTGGGACGCAGGCATTCAGTAACTATGCGCAAGGCGTCATTCAAAACACTGTCGATGAGGCGAGTGTGAGCACTGCGACACCAGACTAGCGCACAGTACTCAGCTGTTGAGTGGACTAGAGACAAGGTGGCTATGCGTAGTGTTTTAGCACCAGCACCCCATCCCGAGCCCACGAGTCGCCTCAACAGTGTGACGCGCGAGGATAGTTTTTTGCGCAATGCCACTAAATGGTGACGAAACGTGAGCAATCTGTCCAGTTTTACCCCAAGATAAGTAGGGGTTGGACAGAACGGTAAAAGTCTATCGTTGTTGTAGACCTTTAGCTCACGTTTGGCCTCTTGGCTGCCGTCACCGTCTTAGTGTGACTGAGCTTCAACCTCCAAGTCTGGAGATACGCTGAAAGTGTAGACATGTCTTGGCTTAAAGTCCCCTCCAAGTCTTTCCAGTTTCCAGAAGAGTGCAACAATGCTAAATCATCAGCATACGCAAACTTTCTAGAAATCATGGAAGGAAGATCGTACGTATAGATGTTAAATAGGAGGGGAGCCAAAACCGATCCCTGAAGAACGGCGTTTTTAAGACGGCGTAGCCTGCTTTGCTTGCTGTCACCGTTGGTAAGGGTGAAACTTCGATTTCGGACAAGCTCCATGATCATTTTGACCATGTGCTTATCCGGAAGAAGTCTCAGCAGCTTGCAGGTAAGGCCACGGTGCCATACAATGTCATAAGCAGCTGTCAGATCGACAAATACGGCACCGGCCTTCTTTTTAGCCTCAAAAGAATCCTCGATGTTCTGGGTTAACAGAACAACTTGATCTACGGTTGACTTCCCGCGTCGAAACCCAGCCTGCTCTTTAGGGAGCAGTGGATCGATTAATAGCTCAACGCAGGCGTAGATAAGCCTCTCGAGGATCTTGTAGGGGACACAGAGCAGAGATATCGATCGATAACTCGTTGGGTCCCCCACGGGCTTTGCTGGTTTTGGGATCGCGACCACAAGCGCTCTTCTCCAGATCTTGGGAATTTTGAGTCGGCACAAACAGGAAGAGAGGAAGTCACATAACCAGGACTTCAAAGCAGCTCCGGCATGGAGTATAAGCTCGGGGCAGATGGAATCAGGTCCCGAAGCTTTACCTGGTTTTAAATGTTGGAGGGCAGCAGCAAATACTCTCTGTAAAAAATTGTCAGAGATATTTACTGGGTCTGATGTTATGGCCCTCCAAAGGTCAGACACTTCTTGATGGACAAGTCGAGATGACTTGCGATCAACAGCCTCGTATTTCCCATTTCTAACCAGCTGAGATGCAATAGCATCGGCTGAAACAGGACAGTGATGAGGGGAGGGTCGTGACCTACCAGTAAGGTTGTTCAAAATACTCCATGCTTTTCGACTAGAGTGTGAGAAGTCAATGCTCCAAACTGCCTCGGACCATCGATCCCTCCTCTTTCTGTCAAGCTTGGCAAGCAGAGTTGTAGCAGCCAAGCTCGAGTCGTCTCCCTGAGGAGACTGCAGAAAGGTTTTATAGAGGGATTCACACTCTGCATCCCAACACGGAATATAGTTATTTCGATACCCGCGTGGGATAGTCTTTTTGGCTGCTTTCTTAATGGTGTTACAGAAGTCTTGGTAAGCCGCATCCACATCAAGTGAATCAGGCGGAATTTATTCGTCAAAGCAATGTAATGACTCATTTGGCCTTGCAAAAGTTCCATCGCTTAACAGGCATGCTTGGCACTGCCATAACAAACCTTGGTGGTGTAATAAGCGAAGGTCGATGTTGTTACCTGGGGAATTTGTCAAGGACACGTCTATCCGGTAAGCGACTGTTTGGACCTACGCTAGCGAAAACTAGATTTGGATTGGTGCCAGTGTTCCAACGGCCGGAATACAAACTGTCAGCGTCCTTGGCATTATATAGGAGGGCAAGACAATTAATACTTGCCCAGCCAGCCAAGCATTCACCGTCCGGACTGTTGTCATGCTAACCCCAGTTAGCATGACGACAGTTAAAATCGCCAGCGTAAAAACAGGGGTGAGGAAACACTGAGAGATCTTGGGTTCGCAATCGCGTTGGCGGTGGTTTGTAGACATTGACTATATAACAATAATAGAATATTTGTACACATAGCAGGTTAACCAAAAACAACAAAAAGCAGGAAAAGGTAAAGTTTAATTAAAAACTGCTTAATGTGCTATACAGAGCTATGATTATCTTATGCTGTTTTCAAAACATTTAAATCTTTAAAACTTTTGGAATCGATAAATTTCAGCCTGATTCAGCCTTTTTCAAAGATGCATCAGCATAACGATAGCGTTTTTGCAATAGTGAATACGGTATTTGTGGTGAATTCCAACGCATTTAAAACCTCTCAAATTTGTTCTGCAGCAAGGACAACTTTAATCTTGATAGTCGCTGTACACGGGGAATATCTTATGATCTGTGTCATTAAACTAGGACTACAATGTAAAAAGAATGCAAAAAAAATGGCAGCAATAGGCATCTAAAAAAACATAACCATAACAAGAGATCTACTCATTGCCCCCTAAAAATGCCTTGCTCAGGGATCTTGTTAAGAAACTCTAACCTTGACGTTTGCAGAAAAACTATAAAAATTAAAAACTAACTGTCTTACTGATGGCCTCTACTTTTTATATATCTAACTTTCAATAACAAAGAGATGGTGTTAATCGCAGAAACATACAAAAGTAAATCTTCAAAGTCAATTATTTTTTTGTTTCATGAGTTTAAAAACAAGAAATAGCTGTTTATTGGATTTTTTTAATAGTTTTAATTTGAATATTAAAAGATTGTCAATTGTTAAAATATCGAAACGATGTAATTTACAAAAAGTGCGATCTTGATTTCGCTTGGTTGTTTATTTACAGAAGTAAAAACTTTTTTAAATTTTAATGAAACGTCGGTGTTATGAAGCGTCTTTGTAAAGTGAACACTTTCTTTCAGATTGCAACTCGGCCGCGCAACTGAACTTGATGTTCATCACGTTGTTCTGGTCGTGGCACGTCATCGGGGCTTGCTGCTTCGTCGCTCTGATTTACTTTCTAATGTACCAGTAAGTTGCGTGCCGAAGAATTTGGAATTAAATTCACTTTTTTCAATTGCTGTGGCTCAACACTTGGATTTAGAGTAGTTTACTTATTATAACGTTGGAGATGCTAAATTGACTTTTTCAAGGTACCTCAAATTCCGCGGGAAGTTAAATCCGAAGTTCTTGGATTACGAGGAGTTGCAAATGAACAGTCCAAGATTTCATTCCGGCACTCCGCTGCGAGAAACGGTCGATTCCGAAGATGAAGACGAAATTTAAATCCAATAAAAATTTGATTTGAAATTAATCGAATCGTTTTCCTTTTTAGAAGTTTGTTTTTGACTACGATATTACGATCTACTTTTCTTATTGTGTATTTTATTGGTCATTTACGTCCATTTTGATATCTTCTTTTGCGGATTCTTTTGATTAATTACTGTGGTAGAATTATCTTTTATAATTTACTAATGCAGGAAGCGCTTTGATTGAAATTATTGTATATATTTTTGTTTTTGTAATTCGTTGTTATTTTAAACATTTAACGTTGCAAGTGTTAAAGGTGAAATACGAGAAAGGTTGATTTTCTTGGTGCTTAGGTTCCGGCGATTTATCGGCATTGTATTACAAAATATATTTTTTTAAAAAACAGGTTTAGTCGTTACCGTGTAATTATTACGTTTTTGATATGTATATATAATACTTGTATAACTACTTTTACTATTTAAATTATATTTAATCTTCAGTCAACAATCGTGTGTTCTAGTAATTTCGATGCATTTTCTGTATGTGTAATGTGATGTAATTTACTAATTGCTGTGATTATGTATGACTTTTTTAAATTTTGTACTATTCAGAACAAATCAGATAATTCTTAGCGTTTGATAATTCTACAAGGGCTTTTCTCGGTACAAAAAAGACCTCCAGACGATTAGAAGGATATTAGTTAACCGTTCAACGTCAATTTGTGTGGTTGGCTCAACAGGTATAACTTTTCTGGGAGCACACATTGACTATCTTTGTCTTTGCTTAGACTAGTGTTCCTTTAAGTTTATAAGCTTTGATATAAGCATTTTAATTGCTGGAGTAGGGCTGCCAGGAAGTCTTTAATGGCATTAGTCTACGTTATATCTGTTTAAAGCAACGCGGTTCTGTACACACTATTACAATTATTATCGTCGAATGACAAAGAAAAAAAAAATGCAAAATAGGTTTTTATTTCTTGCGATGCCTATCTATTGCAGTATGAAAATATTTTTAACACTAGAACGACCAAGTGCGTCAATTGACGCGCTTGGTCGTTCTAGTGTTAAGCCGAAAAAAAATTGCTTTGTAATTAACATTTAAGATCTGTTTTTCTTGCATTTATCTTCTTGACTTTGCGTGAAGTAAAAGATTTTTCTTCCCAAAGCTTTTCATCTGACACTCTTCAGGGTCATCGCTGTTTTTTTTCCGTCGAACCACGTGTTATTTTTAACACCCGACAGCTCTTACCAGCAATTAAGAAAGACGTGTTACCTTCCCATCATCACAGCAATGTTATTTACCAGTTTGTGTGCCACTGCGATAGTCGGTACCTTGGTCGCACGTCTCAACGCCTAGAAGAGCGAATTAAACAACACGTTTCTAGATCCATCGCCAATCCTCCTGCCTCGCCCAACCGCCAAAGTCTTTCCCGCTCTTGCAAGGCCAACACACGCCCACAACAATTTCATGAATCCTCCATTGGTCAACATCTTCTTGTCAACGCCCAATGCGCTCTTCACTACAGCAACGAAAAATTTTTTATTCTCGCTCGAGGTCGCTCTTCTTTTCACCTTTCTGCTCTTGAAGCGACTTTTATTAAATCTCTCAATCCCCTTCTGTGTAAGCAAAAAGAATTCGTCTACTCTTTGAAAATTTCTTAATCTTTTCTCTCATTGGCTAACTTCTTTCAGCCAATGAAAACTCTGCTTTTCCCGTTTATAACTCAGTTCGGTTTCAATTCTGTTTCATTCTGACGATTTCCCCTGAAGAGTGTCAGATGAAAAGCTTTGGGAAGAAAAATCTTCTACTTCACGCAATCTTTAAATTCTGTACCACCAAACGTCTATGCAAATACTTGACTTTCAGGAAAGTAACGGAGGCGCTATACAAAGAGCAACCAATAATCCCAAATTGCTTTTAATATGTTACTGTCCAGTTGAAATATTTTATTTGGATTTTTAGTTTTTGAACTGTTTTTTAAGATCGCCAAGCAGAAGAAAAAACCGTAAAGTGTTTTTCCCGAAGGCACCACAGAATGGCACGAGTAGGTTTTCAACCGTAACCATTTTGATCACAATCACGGCGCTCTTGACCGCTCGACCACGCATATAAGCTGTATGGCTGAAGAAGTTAGAAGTAATTCTCGAATTATATGCAATGTTAATAAAGTGGAAGGAGTACCGTGATCAACACAGCCCGGATTCGACTTTTCATTTTTTTTGTAACCGGAAAAACTTACCTATCAATCGGGGATATATTTAGACGCGATTGGGTAATTAGTTGAGAAATTTTCCAAGTTTACCGCCCTCGCTATTTTGTAAGTCGGAGGAATAAAAAGTTTACTTAATAATGATTTATTGAATTATCTTTCTTGTCATGTCATAAATTGACATTTAATCCAGGATTTTTATAGTAGAGGTTGTGGATTAACAAAATTTACCCACCAGTGTTGTAACTATAATCAGTCTGCTCCAATAACTCAATCAATTGTTTCTCACTAGCTTTCTGTTCATATCAAAAACTTTGTTGTTTTCTCAAAAGCGACTGATCAAATACGTCGCCAAGCTCTAGATCAGTGGTTCCTAACCTTTCTTTGTGCTAGTACCCCTTGAGCTTTCATAAAGTTTCACGTACCCCTTGTTTATAATGACGCATACAAATATAAAAAATTGTAATAAGCGACATGGGACTTAACTTTTTAAAACACGCATAAAAGCAAACTATTTTAAGTTCAACAGTATATATTGCACATCAACAATCAGTCACACTATTCATGGGTCTTTTGTTGCTGTTTTCATCAATGATCATATTGAAACGAGGTTTTTTTTCTTTGAGATAGACACACGCATGTCGTCACTTCGGTTCAAACAATTTCTCGCCTTGGTGTTGATGTTTAAAAGAGTTGAGAAGCCGATTTCACATAAGTAGGTTGTTGCAAAAGGCACAAGGATTTCTAAAGCATTTTATTTATTTTATCTCTACATTTATCTTCCTGACTCGCAGAAAAGCGACGGAGGCGCTAATACATAGGGTAGGCAATTACCCGGACATGCCAAGATATTGCTGTCCGCTTCTAATTTAATAGAGATATTACTGTAATTTAGAACTGCTTGCCAAAACCACCAAACAGGGGAATGTGCCGTAAAGTGTCTTTCCCAAGGACACAACAGAATGGCGCGAGTGGGTTTTGAAACGAGACCGTGTTGGTCACGAACCCGGCGCTTTAACCACTCGACACGCAAAATTTTTTGCCAAATGTGGGAAAGTGTTGAGTTGTGCACACCAGAAGATATCTAACTGCATTGAATCAAACTCTATTTTTGTTTTATTACTGGCTTTCATCTCAACAAGCTCTTCTTTCATTTTGTCATTATCTGAAATCTATGTTGAGAAGAAATGGGTCCTGTTTTTACCAAGAAATTTTTACCAATACAAAATCTTAAAAATACAAGATTTGTACTATTTTGAAATAGCCAAAATTATGCACCAATTCTCCAACAAACACCTTCCAATCTGCTTTACATCCTCCAAACCAGTTCAATTCATAATCGCTCTACTAGATCCAATATTCGAAACGATTTATACTTATCTCACTTCTCATCGACTCAATGTCAACGATCAATTAAATTTCAAGGGACAAAAAGCTAAAACTCCATCTCTCCTCATATTCGAAACTAATCTTTTAATAGCTTCAAACGTAATATTAAAATTCAGCTCTTAAATTCCTATATATAAATCAAAACGATATAATTCGTCATGCCCTAACGCAATAATCTTTAAAATTCAATAATTCCGCTACAATTTCTGGGTGACTGCTTGACTAGAAGACCTTAATCGGTCACTTCGCAGTCTCCTGTCGAGATTGTTATTATTATTTTTTTTTTATTCACTGTGGTTGTACATAACCTGTGTTTTACTATTTTGATATGTATTTTCTTTTTTGTTTATTTTTTATGTATTACCTTCATAGTGCGTAATAATCTCTAACAAAATAAACTTCTGACTGTCTGTCTGTCCTGCATCCATCCCTGTGAAACAGAAATCTCTCCATGATGAAAGTATACCTGAAAGGACAGACTAAGCATCTGCAAATGCTCTTTCATATCAGTCACAATACCTTCCTCCAATAAATCTTTTGAATTGGAAATTTCATCAAAATTAGGAAAATTAGCAAAATTTCCACACCCAATAAGATTTCTCCATATTGAAAGCTTGTTAGTGAAGGCAGCGATCTTTTCTCTGGCTGTAATCATGTTCATCCTCATACCCTGAATGGAGGTGTTCAAGTCGTTTAGGTGGCTGAATATATCTGTCAAGTAGGCCAGGGACAAAATAAAATTTTCTTTTTCAAAGTGCTCTTACTATGCCACTACCACGCTGTCTAAGCAATTCCTCGATTTCTTTGTGCAGTTTGAAAACACGAGTGAACACTCGGTCACGGGATAGCCACCTTATTTCGGTGTGATAAGCAAGTACATTGTGTTCAGTCCCAACTTCGTTACAAAAAACTTTAAACAGACGATAATTCAAGGCATTTCGTATTACGAGTATATAATTGATTGCACTCACAGCAATTGACAAAACATTCTTCAATTGTTCTGATAATTATTTAGCTGCAAGGGCATGACGACGTAGCACACAGTGTGTGACTGTAATGTGAGGTACCTCTTTTTTACTCAGGCAGACAGACAGACAGACAAGTTTATTTCATACAATTTCGTATTAATATATGATGCACACAAAACAATAACAGTAAAAATAATTATAATGAAGAAAATAAGTGCGTTTAATTGACGTAATTTGTTACACGAAAAAAAAAAAAAAAATCTGATTTATTTCCAAGCATGGCAGGAGCACCATCGATGCAAAGTGAACCGCACATGTCGAGAGTCATTCCATGATTCAAAAATAAATCCTTGACAATATTGAATACATCAATTGTTTTTGTGGTTGTTGTCAATGGTTTACAAAATAGGATTCTTCCACTACTTCTTCATCTTTTTCATAACGCACAAATGCTAATAACTGACTATAAAAACTGACATCTGTCGATTCATCCAACTGAAGACTCACTTTGATAGGACTTGCCTCGATATCGGTAATCACTTGTTGTAAGATGTCTTTACATATATCACAAATTTTGGAATGAATAACATCATTTGACAAAGGTGCTAAGCTTAGTTTTTTTCTGTCTCAGTCCCCAGTAGGGGAGATGTGGGACCAATGAAGCAAGGCTGTATTTTCTCCCTTCCAAAAAGAATTGTTTTAATTTTAAATTTATTCAATCGAAGTGAATATAAAAACATTCTTTATCAAATCTAAGCTTTGTCTCGCGACGCATTTTGAAGTAATTTGCAAATTAGTCTTTTTCAGTGCTTAAAGTAAATTTAAGCTACTGTGTTTCGAAGTATGAGAATGCAAAGAAGGAGTTGTATTTAGCGGTGCAGATTTGGCAGTAGTTGTGAACGTATGTACAGATACATTTTAGAAAAGTGTATCTTTTTAAAACTCAGTTAGTTTTGTTTTAGGAACTTTGAAGTAAAAATGGCTGACTGTCACACTTCATTCATAATTTTAATCATAACGATGTAGTTTATCCCCGTTAAAAGCAATTCGTATTTTTATTATAAGAGAATAAATGCGGCTCTTTGAGCGCTGTTTGCTATATACGTCCAATTTGTTCTATTGCTCGATACATGTATCTTTTTTTCTCTTTCGCTCGACAGTATGACATAATATGTTTTGTTCAAGCTTTGCTATCTCGAACGTAGTAGAATATTCGCGTAACGATCTCTCCAGGGAGTTCTGGTTGAATCTCGACTTTACGAGAAAGTTTACGTCACGTGATTTTGGTTTCTATAGAAAGCCGATGCGTAGCGAATTATTAAGATTAGATGTGATTTTGAGACGACTCGAGTAGAAGTAATTTGGTTGGGCGCGGAAGGCCCGTTAGTTTTTGTATTGGTCGTCGAGTGTTGAATTTATTTTGTGCCAGTGATTGGCAGTTGTATTCTACAGAGGTAGAATTATTTGTAATGATTGAATCAAGTTATAGCGTTGATTTCGCTTTGCAGTTTGGCAAAGCGTGGAATAGAAGTTTGGTTGGACGTGATTTTTGTAATACATTCGTTCTTATTAGAGACAGTGGTCTCTGTTTGTTGTGAAGAAGAGTCTTTAACGAAATCAATCCGAGCTTTCGTTAAACCAACTGTATAAACGGTCAGGCTCATAGCAAGACTATTTCTTGGGCCGGAATAAAATAAAATTTATACACAGCTTTGTTTCAGCGCAGGTATTCGGGTTACCTAGCTCTTTTAATGTTTGATGGGACTTTATTCCAATCAAGAGGACTTCTGTACTTTAAAGATTTTTAGTTATATTTATTTTACAAAATGAGGGATAAAATTTGAACTGACTCTTTGTACATTTTGTAAAGTTTTCGCTCACGAGGTTCTTTAAAAAAAATGATCAAAGCATGGTGGTAACACGCCTTTTATATATATACAGTATATTTTATCAGTAATTTTGTTAAAGATCGTTTTTTTCTATCGCCCCGATTGCGTCGAAGTTAGCTAATCTGAGTAAAACTTTCAAAACCGAAAAATATCTTAACATAAAGTCAGGTCTTCTATGCTTCATTTTGATGTCTATTGCTTATCACAATGTTTGCGCGTGATCAGATGCAAATCTATTCTATTCCGCTATAGGATAAATTTTTATCGTCGTCGTCGTTTGAAGGGCAGCCACTTCAGGTCAGGCACAACACAGGACCGGGGCCGAGGGTCCATCCTTTTACTACCCCAGGCTGCTGCACTGCCTGAATCAGATGCTGGCAGTGGTGTTATTAATTCAGCATCGAGTTTCATTATCCAAAACCGTGAGTAAGTCTGTTCATTGGTGTTAAAGATGACAGACCGAAACCAAACCTACCAAAACGAAAGAGTATCCACCCATTCCGATGTTCAGTGTGGGTCTGCTAATCGGCAAACGTCCTTTTCAGGAGGGGGTAATGCCAGGATAAAACTGCCCTTTTCAGGGCACATTGCCAACAAGTTCCGAAGACCCACTATTCTTCAGCTGAACATCGAAGGCCTCACTGCAAGCAAGATAAATGTTCTTTATCACCTTGCTATGCAGTCTGAGGTACTCGTCATCCTACTGCAGGAGACCCACTGCACTGATGCAGAGAAGTTGGTACTACCAAACTACCAACTAGCTGGGTCTTCTTTAAGCAGGAAGCATGGCCTTGCCTCGTTTGTCCACGAGCGACTGAGATACACGCTTTTGGACCAATCTCCAACGACATCGGAGGTCGAGTGGCTGTGTGTGGACGTTGATGGTTATAAAATAGTCAACATCTAGGGCGTTGCGAACCCTGGATCTCCCAGTGTTTCCTTACCCCTGTCTTTACGCTGCCGATTTTAACTGTCGTCATGCTAACTGGGGTTACGATGACAGCTCGGACGGTGAGTGCTTGGCTGGCTGGGCAAGTATTAATTGTCTTGCCCTCCTATATAATACCAAGGACGCTGACAGTTTTCATTTCGCCCGCCTGAACACTGGCACCAATCCAAATCTAGTTTTCGCTAGCGTAGGTCCAAACAGTCGCTTACCGAATAGACGTGTCCTTGACAAGTTCCATAGGTAACAACATCGACCTTCGCTTATTACACCACCAAGGTTTGCTATGGCATTGCCAAGCATGCCTGTTAAGCGATGGAACTTTCGCAAGGCCAAACGGAGTCATTACATTGCTTTGACTAATAAATTCGCAAAGACTTTGTTGCCGCCTGATTCACTTGATGTGGATTCAGCTTACCAGGATTTCTGTAACACCATTAAGAAAGCAGCCAAAAAGACTATCCCACGTGGGTATCGAAATAACTATACTCCGTGTTGGGATGCAGAGTGTGAATCCCTCTGTAAAACTCTGACTTCTCACACTCTAGTCGAAAAGAGTGTGAGAAAATGCTCCGAACTACCTCGTATTTTGAACAATCTTACTGGTAGGTCACGACACTCTCCTCATCACTGCCCCGTTTCAGCCGATGCTATTGCATCTCAGCTGGTTAGAAATGGGAAATACGAGACTGTTGACCGCAAGTCATCTCGACTTGTCTATCAAGAAGTGTCTGACCTTTGGAGAGCCACAACATCAGACGCAGTAAATATTTCTGACAATTTTTCACAGAGAGTATTTGCTGCTGCCCTCCAACATTTAAAACCAGGTAAAGCTCCGGGACCTGATTCCATCTTCCCCGAGCTTATACTCCATGCCGGAGCTGCTTTGAAGTCCTGGTTACGTGACTTCCTTTCTTCCTGTTTGTGCCGACTCAAAATTTCCAAGATCTGGAGAAGAGCGCTTGTGGTCGCGATCCCAAAACCAGCAAAGCCCGTGGGGGACCCAACGAGTTATCGATCGATATCTCTGCTCTGTGTCCCCTACAAGATCCTCGAGAGGCTTATCTACGCCTGCGTTGAGCTATTAATCGATCCACTGCTCCCTAAAGAGCAGGCTGGGTTCCGCGCGGGAAGTTAACCGTAGATCAAGTTGTTCTGCTAACCCAGAACATCGAGGATTCTTTTGAGGCTAAAGAGAAGGCCGGTGCCGTATTGTCGTTCTGACAGCTGCTTATGTGACACTGTCTGGCACCGTGGCCTTACCTGCAAGCTGCTGAGACTTCTTCCGGATAAGCACATGGTCAGAATGATCATGGAGCTTGTCCAAAATCGAAGTTTCACCCTTACCACCGGTGACAGCAAGCAAAGCAGGCTACGCCGTCTTAAAAACGGCGTTCCTCAAGGATCTGTTTTGGCTCCCCTCCTATTTAACATCTATACGTACGATCTTCCTTCCATGATTTCCAGAAAGTTTGCTTATGCTGATGATTTAGCATTGTTGCACTCTTTTGGAAACTGGAAGGACTTGGAGGGGACTTTAAGCCAAGACATGTCCACACTGTCAGCGTATCTCCAGACTTGGAGGTTGAAGCCCAGTCACAATAAGACGGTGACGGCAGCCTTTCACTTAAATACATTTTTATGAAAAGCGAAACAAGTGCTAAGCATCTAAGAAGGATCTAAAAAAGAAACTGGGTTATACTTTGAAAACACAATAAAAAAATTAAGATCATACGCAAATTTAACAAAAATGGTTATTCATTTTTCAAAAAATATTTCAACATGCTGGCAACTCAGTGGTTCTTAAAGTTTAAGTCGTATTCTTTCCTTTCAATACTTCGCTATAGCCATTCTTCAAAAGATTTATTCTGTATACGACAAAATTTTGAGAAAAATTCCTTTTTGTTTTTAGGAAAAATTCTTTGGTTTTTGTTATAAAGTGAAGCACCGTGGTCTTTACGGCAAGCTGCTGAGGCTTCTGTCAGATAAGCACATGATTAGAATGATTATGGAGCTTGTGCGGAACAAAAGCTTTACTCCTACTACTTGACAGCAAGCAAAGTAAGCTCCGCCGTTAAAAAAATGGCGTTTCTGGGGGATCGGTATTGGTTTTTCTTCTTTTTAATATCTCTACGTGTGACCGCCTTCCACAATCTTTTGAAAATTTGCTTTTGCTGCATATCTAGCATTGTTGCCACTCTTTTGGAGACTGAAAGGACTTGGAAGTTAAGACGTAACTTCAGTTTCTGCGTATCTCCAGACCTAGAAATTGAAACTCAAATTTCAAATTTCAAAGAAATTTCAAAGACGTTGAAAGCAGCCTTTCATTTAAATCAGTCTTCTCAAACTATGGTCGCCCAAAAAAATTTTGGGGTCGCGAAACAAATTGGCATTTTGTGCTTTGTGCCGCGAAACTTTTGGAAAAATTATGGTTATTGCACATGTAATCGGCAAATCAGAGAATTTGGGGAGAGAAATTGACAAATCGGAGCTTGATTCTAAGTGGGGACATTTTTTTTAAGAGAATACCTAAAGTCGGCGACAAAAATTATGAAATCTTGTTTACATGCCCCACAAATTTCGAAAAAGTCCCAAAACTTACCGCCCGTTTAATTGGAATCGCGTAACAAAACTGTGGGTCGCGAAACAAATAAGATTTTTTTTCTTACGAAATTGGCTTTTTTACGATAATATTTATTGTCAATCAAAAACTAGAAAAGGTAAAGTGTCAAAGTGTCATTACACCATTGCTGCTAAGGTTAGTAGGCATTGAATCGACAAAATAAAGTGTGAATCAGAGTGAAAACCTTTTTTTTTTTTTTTTTTTAGAGAACACCTGGTTTTTGTAATTTTGTTAATTTTCTTTAGGTTGTTATTTCTATTTCTCGTTCTTATTACATGGTTTTTTATGCACATGCGTGGTTTTCCATGGGAAAAATTTAACGTAAAATTAGCCAACACGTATTGGGGTCGCACAAAATTTTATTTTTTAAAACGGGGTCACAGAACAAAAAAATTTGAGAAGCCCTGATTTAAATGACCGAGAGGCCACAAACTTGAGCTAAAGCTTTGTAACAGTCATAAACTTTTACCATTCTGTCCGTTCCCGACTTATTTTGGGGTAAAATCGTTCACATTCTCTCACCATTTTGTGGCATTGCGTAAAAAACTATCTTTAGGCGTCACACTGCTAAAGCGATTTGCGAAGATGGAGGGCAGACAAAAACCTTGTGTACAGCTTCCCTACCTCTGACCTACTGGACAACTGAATACTGCGCACTAGTATGGTGTCGCTTAGTGGACGAATCATAGATAGAACATGGAGTATTGTGAAAATACATATTCATGCTTTCATACCCATGACTGATACCAGGCTTGTTGGAATGGGTTTGCCCGAACCGCTTGGGTTAAGGTCAATCGCCTACAGACTAGTGTTGGGCAATCCCATTCGTCCATGCACAATAGGGTCTTGCTCCTTACCGGATTGCGAGGGCGGCGTCATTAAAAACTTTGGACCACATCTTAACAGGTGCCCCATACATCGGCATTGGGTACTGTATTGGTAGCGTGCATAGGGCACCACATGGAGCACAAGGTTGACGGCCACATGGAGCACAAGGTTTGACGGCGCCGGAGTTTTTTTCCCGGAGGGTGGGGAGCAAAATTAAAAAAGGGGACTCCCAGCAAAAGCAAATTTTGGCAACCCTGATTTTTTAAAAAAGCACCTTTTGTCATCAGCGCAAAAATCTTGTGATTTCTAAAAAAAGGTCATCACTTTCAATCAGCGTCCTAAAGTTAAAGAATCAGAATAAAAGTCTTGACCTTCACTCGTTCTGATATTCTCAAGTTTCTAACATTTTAGGCGCAAATCTACCTAATGCCTCTGTATCTTCCCTCCTGCACCCTTCCTTTTTCAAAAGGATTTTCTCCCCCTGCCTCCGCTTCGAGGCGCCACTGTTTGACGATTTTGGATGACGAAACCGGATGCTGACTCAACACCATTGCTGCCAGCATCTGATCCCAGGCAGTGCAGCAGCCTGGCGGAGTAAAAAACAAACTCTTGTAGGTGTTTGACCCAGAGTCGATAGCGTTCCAATACTAAGACAACAACAGTCTTTTTTTTAGCGAAACAATTTTTATTAATTATCGAGGAGCAACTGTAAAGAACTTGCCAGTTTATTTTACCAGTTAATAATTTTGAATAAACTTGCATTTTATTCTAATTCCTTCTTCAAAGATTATTTCTTTCTGTAAGATCAATTCGAGATCTTACTTTACGGGGTGAATTTAAGAACACTCCGTCAAAATCTGTCTTCTGCCTGGGGTTTACATAAATCCAGACTAAACAAATTAAAACCAGAGTTCGAATTGGAAGCAGTTTACTAAAATAAAAACAAACACAAAATAAAACGAATACAAAACATTCATTAAAACACATACTTGCGATTTTGTGAGAACTCCCGGCAAAAGACCAGAGTTGAATTTTAAATTATTTTTCTAATTAGCACGTTTTATTATTTTCATGACTTTTTTGTTGTCTCTTATCTCACACGCGCCGAGATTACAAAACGATTGGAACAAGTTTAATTATTAGTAACTTTTTTCTTTTCCATTAAAAAAGCGCTTTCACTTTCAACAGATTACAAATTCCTTTCATGGCTTTGAGAACATGGCTCACTTTGAGAAACACTGCGCTAGATATAGTTGATTTTAATTGCAATACAGAGTGCCCGATAAGGCAGTTAGAGCTTATTATTTTTGAATGAAACCATCAAGCAATTAAAATATAATTTATTAAAAACCCCTCTAGTTTGTTTCATCCAAGTGCGCTCATCATTTTATTCAAATACAATTCAATATGTAGATCTAGCTATACAAGGTAAATTATCTTTATACTTTTGTAGCAATGCTTATAATCGGAGCCATTATTAAAATTGAGTCTGATTTGAGTTGTATTAATTCAATATATCAGTGAGCTAAACTTATGAAAAATTTTATTAATATTTAACAGTTGCGTTTACGGTTAGGCAAAAAAAACTGCTGCAAGGCGTTTTAAAAAGCATAATAGGCTTACTCTAATTTGGAAAGTAAGTTTGGAAAAGTTTTTGGCCTATGACCAGGACCACTTTTAGTAATCGTGTTTTGAACTTGCGACCGCCCCCTTGACAAATTTCTGCATACGCCACTGGTATCAAACATACTTGAAAATGTCACATTAAGTTATATTAACTTGATGTTGTGCCGGCACTTCGCTACTAATATTTGCAGTGAAAAGAAAGCAATGTTTTTACCGTTTATCGCAAGCTTAAGGATCTGACTGCATCCCACCAACGATAGATCACCCATGATGGTGAGTGGCCCCTGTTTTTTGTAGGGATCTGAATGATCATCAACTTTCTAGATCATTTTATGTCAATGTTATTTCAGCATGATTCTGGCTGCACCTCTCGGTGTATACAGGCATTGTTACCTTTTTTAAAAATATTGAGGCAGGTGTTTGTGTCTGCTGTTTTTAGATGTATTAGAGGGAGGTGCTGCGTAGTGATAATGTACCGAGAATAATTTTCTTGCATTCTTTGGAATACAAGGGCTTTAATCTCACGGTGCGCCGGTAAGAAACAAACTTACAAACAAATCTATTTTCCTTACAAGGTAGCAGAGCAGCGCAGTGCTAGTCATAGCAATTACGGCTCAACCGCAAAAAAATCTTGAGCTGCAAAAGCAATCGCAAGTCTTGAAAAACTTGCTGCACAAGTTAGATCAATTGTTTCTGCTTCATAAAAAAACAAACAATTTAATTTTTCCATTTTGGAATGTGTTTATTTTATACCTATATTTATCCTCCTGACTCGCAGGAAAGCGACGGAGGCGCTAATACATAGGGTAGTAGGCAATTACCCCAACCTGCTTCCGGAGATACCAAGATATTGCTGTCCGCTTGTAATTTAATAGAAATATGACTGTAATTTAGAACTGCTTGCCAGGACCACCAAGCAGGGGAAAGTGCCGTAAAGTGTCTTTCCCAAGGACACAACAGAATGGTGCGAGTGGGTTTTGAACCGAGACCGTGTTGGTCACGAGCCCGGCGCTTAAACCACTCGACCACGCTGCCGACTAATGACACTTTGCTTATTCCATACCGAACAAATTTATATTGATTCAAAAACTGCTGAGTTTTGATTCAACCAAACTTTAATCAGTTTCCAAAAACAATAAGTCATAATTAAGTTACTTAAATAGTTTTAAGTTTTAAAATTATCTTACTCAATTAAAAACAAAGTTTCGCTAATATCACTGACACAAGCAAAATCAGAAAAAATATCTTCCCAATTTCTTTACTGCACGGAAAAGTAAAAGGAGTTTTTGTTTATTTAAAGTTGAAGCGTAAAGCAAAAACCAACAAAGCAAATTGTAGCACTTCAAAAAACAGTCAACAGCTTGCGGATGTTGTTGTTTCCTCTTCAATGTTTGGTTAACTTATCTTAAACTAATCGAGGCGTATAACTTTACAGCTACATACAAAATTTAAATTAAAAACTTGTTTCATATCGAAAAAATGTAAACGCAGCGATTTTCCGCTAAAGATTTTTGAAGTTTTTAGAAATATATGATGTGCCAGATTAATCTTGCTCTTTCGCAATAAATATGGTTAAAACAGTTACGGCGCAAGGGTTTTTCGTAACTTTTTTAGAAAACTTTCGCTAAGTGCTCACCTCTGCTAGGTAACAGCAAGATTTTACTATTGTTCAAACACGAAAACTTATACCACAAAAATTTTAAGACTGATTTATGTGATTGTTTTTATGAAAACATCTTCGGAGAAATGTCTTCATTCTGTAAAATAATTGTTGGTTGCTTTTGATTGCATACCAACCAGCAAGAGAAAAGACTATTTTTCTTAACTTAAAGGTCATCTAGTTTCTCCCAAAAGTCATCTAATTTAACTTAAACCTTTGTTCGCTTTGGGAGAAACTACTGCAGATCACAAATGTTGGTTTTTCAACATTTTAAAGTTTTGAATTGAATTGCTTTGAAATAGACAAAAGATTGCTCGAAGTTTATTTTGAGAACGAGTGACACCGACACATTTGAAAGAATATTGTTGTAAAGAATATTCCAGATGGGGTCTTATACAAGTTTCGCTTGGAGTAAGATTCAAGTTTGATTCTCAGTGAAAACCCTAATTTTAGCAGTGATTTTATGGAAAACATTCATATCGGGTATAAAAATTGACACTGCTTACTGAGCGTACATTTGCTGGATAGGGTTGAATCTGATTTAGCAAGTGGTTCGCGATTAAATTATAACTCTTTATTCTAAGATATTTATGCCGTAATTTTGCTTATAAATGGCTAACGTCACATTTATATTGTAACGATTCGAGGATGAGATAACTTTAGTTTGATAACAAAGACTTCCGTGGATATAATCGGCTGTCTATGTTTATGAATTACAAGCAGGAAATATAATTTTTTTAGTTTGTAATGTACGAAAATACGAGCGAAATAAATAAGCTCATTATATACATAAAAAAAATAAACACAATAAATAACAATATCAGCAAAAAAAGGATCAATTAACGCGCCGCAAAAGAGAGAAATTAACAATCAAGAAGTAACCTATTACGATTCGCATTATGAGGTGATATTGCAGAAATATTTATTTTAAAAATCAATTTAATAAAACGGTAAGATTTTGGCACGTAAGTTAGTTGAATTTTGTATTTTAGATGAGCAAATAAGCAAGAACATAAGACGATTATGTTGGGCTAAAACGTATTCAAATTCAATTTTTGCAGTTTAAATTTATCGAGGAATAAACGTGAAATCCTCTACAAAGCTGTCCTAGAAACTTTTACAAAACATCGTAGCGATTTCCAAAAGACTTGAAAACAAATCTTAAAACAACGCAGTTCTATTTTCGTGAAATTCAGAATCAGACGAAGTTAATAAAAAATTTAAGTCGAGAAAAACAAGCGACACGGAAGAGAACCAGTTAACCCAGGATAAATGAAAAATGAAGAAGATTCGATTTTACCTGAATCAACTGATTATTCGGAGAAAATATTCAATTTAACACTTTGACTGCCAAGCTGGTTTTCTAGAAATACCTCAGTGGGGCCACCAAAAAAATTTTCCTAGATTTGCATAATACTGAAAATCCACCGGGTGACACAGATATTTAGTGCCATAGAAATAGCATAGGACGTATATTGTACAACAATTGTTGCCAGTACTAGAAACAGAAAAATAGCCGTCAACAAATATTGTTGACATGGCAGTCAAAGTGTTGAGAAATAAACAATTTTGATAATTCCGCTAAACACTTTTAATTGGTCGCTTGCTTTAGGTCGTTCTTATATTTGCAAGAAAACACAAAAAGCTGACCTAAACAAGACATAAAACAAAAAAACGTGACAAATCGTAATGAATCGTACTTTGTGCTCAACGGTGACGTAGTAAGTTATTGCATTGCTAAAGTTCCAACATTTAAAAAAATTCCGATCCGAGGCGTAAAATAAGCTCTAATCATCGCTAATTGCAACAACAAAGAAGCAAACAAAATGTACAAAACAATGACAACTTTGTCGTCAAACAGTATCTAGTCTAGTCATAACAAGCGACAAAGCTAGTCACGTAATCCTGCGCCGCACCTCAGACAGAAGGTCAGTTGCATAGCGGAGTGAAGGCTCGTTTCCACTACAAGCGTGGAATGGAGCATTCTTTGTTTCTTTTATTGATCTTTCCGCGCTTAACATCTACGCGAGCTCTAAGCGGAGCAAAAAAGTCAATAAAACAAACAAAGAATACTCTACCCTACGCTCCTAGTGGAAACGAGCTCTAAAGCGCGCAGATGAGCCGTGAACGGAAACACCAGGCTGTGAATTTACGATAGCAGTACCAACATATTCATTATGAAGGAAATACGTAAGCAGCGGGTGCTATTCTTTTGAAAATCGAGTCAGCAGAAACGCAATTCGAAAACGGATAAAAACGATCGTGCTGTCGTTGCATCACCGAAAATATCTATGTAACTGATTTTTTTTGAGACAATTTTCAATCAAAAACTTTCAACAAAACCGCATTCAAATTAACACACTTATTTACATTAGGATAAGACTTTTAACACTACTTTCATAGAACATTTTTTAATTAATTATCACTCTCAGGACTTCGACAATCAAAGGGACATTTACAGTATCACATAGTAGCTTAAAAATTTCTCAACAGTATTTAAGTTAAAAAATATCGAATGATATTTAAAGAGTTTTTAAAGATTTGTTATTTAGAAATGATAAAACACTATTAAATGGGAATTGCGGCGCCTCACGGAATGACTAAGTGGTGTATAATATACAAGTCAAAACAACTAGCACAGTAAAATCGTAAGCATCGACTGTTACTAAAAACTTTCGATAGAAACTAAAAAGCACTATGTCTTGTGGGTCTAGGACAATTGTCCGCGGCCAACTGGCTGCAGCCTAACTGGCCGTAACTTTTCAATATTAATTACCTTTTACATATTTTGTATATGCTTAGTGGCAAGATCGCCACGGTGAGTTTTCTTTTTCTATGACTCTACGGCAAGCCAGGCGGCGACCAGTTGTTCCATTTCCATGTCTGGTGCAATCAAAACCAGTTCGATCCAATTCGAGCTGTTTTTGTAAAATGCCATTGCCTATTGTAACAGCAACGTGGATGAGGTAGACGAGTTTTTTCAGTTTCTTTGCAATTCTAATTAAGGAGTCGTATTGGAAAATGGAAAGTTTTGTCGCTTGATTTGAGTTTACGACGAAGCAGTGTTTTGAGGCAACCACCACTTTAGCATACAGGGCCCGTTCAAACAGCATTTTTGGGGTGTGCTTTCGAGGAAGAATCAACTGGCATGTAATTTAAAATTTCTGCAAGAAAAATTTTTCGATAAAAACAAACTCAAAGAAACCAAAAAAATAGAGAAAACCCTTTAAAAAAACGAAAAATAAAGACTTACTAAAGCGACGGAGAAATGCAATAATAGGAATCCATATAATGCTGGTAAAGATCAATATCACTATAAAAGCGATTGCCCATGGGGGGTAGTCCACTTTCAAGTCGCCTTGACCTGGCAAAAAAATCGTATTGTTTGAGTGATTCCAGCAGAAAAACTTAGAAATTCAAGTAGTTTCAAACCGTTTGGGTTGGATTAAAAAATCAAAGCTTTTTCTGCTCGAAGCCAACGTTACCTGTCTCTTGGTCGTAGCGCTTATATTGCGGCGTTTTGACGGCGATCGCTATGATCGAAGCGACGAAAAGAATGATCATGCAAAGCGGCGACAGAAAGCACCACGTGATCCTCCAGTACCAATTCGGCTTGGCACCGAGCATATATACAATGTCGTTGGAAAACCTACGCATAAAGTTTTTTTATTACTTTTTTCTTAAACTTTATTTTTAACAAATAAGAAAAAATGAGAAAACTTAATCTTTTGGGCAAACTGCAAAACGGAATTGTTTATCAAAAGCGCTTTCTTAAGTCACTTTGATAGCAAAGGCTAACAAATATCAACTATGCAAGAATTTTTTTAAAAATTTTCTTTGTACAGCACGTAAGTGATGCATTTGCCTGTCGTTATTGAACAAAACTTACCTGTCGAACCCGTAGATCCACGCGATTGCAATCGTCTCGAAGAAAGCGATCATGAGCAAAGGGAGAGTCCCGGCGTATGTGTCAAAAATATCGAGGAGATACATTCCCGATCTGAGTGTGAACATCTGTCCGATGGCGAGGGACACCAAACACAGGAGCGCTGCAACAAGTCATGTGAATCAAACACGTGTTCGCTAGTAGCAGACACATAAAATGAGAAAGTCGTTGCTTGATTAAATAACACTTGTAGAGAAAAACTGCGATAGTAAACTGAAGAATCATTTTATCTTCTAGGTAGAAGCTTTGAAGACAAACGAGACGTTAAAACACATCACGCAACGAAAGTTTTTGTCATAGGACTGGTTAGAGGCGAGACATGGTAGGAACAAATCAAGTTTTTCTACAAATAAAGACCTATACTTGGTCATTCAAATCTAACAAGTAGTTGCTCAGTCTAGAGGAGTGCTTCTCAACGGCACCGGTCCACATCAGTTTTTCTGCCGGTCCGCAACAATTTATTCTAATATTCCAATTTAAAGGGGCCGACGAGTTCAGAAGCAGAACAGTGTCAGAAGAATATTAATAATAATTATTGATTTTGCTCAACTAAATGCAAGATCAAGGCTTCGATTGCGGAAAATGTGCAGGGGTGTGTACAGAAGGAGCTGCCAACATGGTTAGTTGTCATTCTGGTGCAACCGCAAAAAAAAGTTGCAAACAAAATCTGCTATCTGCACGTTGCATAATTTGCCGTAAACATTTAGCTGCCCGGAAACTGTCACCTGAATTAAATGAGGTTATGATCCGAGCAGTCAAGATTGTCAATTATTTGTGACCGAGTATTGTATTTAAGGCTTCTTGAGGCACTGTGTGTGAGTATGGCTGCGCAAAATTGCCATCTCATCTTTCATGCAGAAGTGATATGACTTTCGAGAGGAAGCGTTCTGGCACGTCTTTTTGAGTTGCGGGAAGAAGCAAATTAATTTTTACGTAAATGTACATTCCTCTCATTAAAAAAATTGTTATCCGATAAAATTTGGCGCAAATATCCAGCCACTTGAATGACCTTAATAATTCTCTTCAAGGTTATTGCATCGATATATTACAGTGTGCAACAAAGTAATGCTTTCAAAAAAAGTGGTAAAGAAAAAAGTATGAAAAAAAAAAAAACAAATCAGCCTCTAGTTATTGAGAGGAAAGGTGCCAGACTATCCTTCAACTGAGTTAAGACAGTTATTGGGAAAGACTAACAGGAAAAGATAAGAATTCTATTAAGTAACTTTTTTGGAAATTTGGAATTCTAACCAAATATCTACAATTCTAAACTTAAATAGAAGTAGTGACATGGAAAGTACCGGCATTGTCATAAAAGAAATTAGAAATCAGTATTAATCAAAAAAAAATTGAAAATCTAGCCATGAATAAACATCATCAAAATACATGATCTTCAATAAATTAGCGTAAATTACATGAAAAGTACCGGCATTGTTACAAAAACACCAATCAGAAATCAGTACTAATCAAGAAAAAAATTTCAAAAGTTTGGTTTTAAAGAAACTATAACGAAAAGTACCTTGTAGCTTCTTAAAAATTATCTGCCCCACTGTGTCCGCCCCCGCTTCCGGCGCCCCTGACTTCGCCATTCAAAAAGTTTAATAGAGCCACGTTTACTACGTTTTATATCAAGAAGACAGCAGCAAAGTTTTGATACAAATACTTTCTTATCGATTCACGTACTGTGTTTATTACAATTTTTTCAGACATTAAAAAGATTACAGGGTCGCAAAAATTTTTGGAAATATTACCGGTCCGCAGGCTTAAAAAGGTTGAGAACCACTGGTCTAGAGCTCAAGCTATTGCAATCTCACGTCATGTGTGAATTCTGAAACAGAAAGGTTGGGCGTGGTCGGCAGCACTTTAAATAAATGAAATTTCTGTGACTGAGACAACGAGTATTTGTAATTACTATTGGTATCTCAATAAGGTCATGCTGCAACTGTAAATGTGTAAGCAGCAATCAAATACAGTGTGAACCTATACTAGAGTTATATTTGTAACCATTACAGATAAGCAATTAAACTGCTACATTTTCAAAAAAAACTGCTGGCAGTCTTCAGGAAAAATTGTCTTGTTAAAAACGTGTTGACCAAATTTACATATAAAGGTCCGTTTCCACTACGAACGTTGGCGGGATTCTTAGTTTGTTTATTAACTTTTTTGCTTCTCTTAGTGCTTAAACAAAGAATAATCCCGCCAACGCTAGCAGTGGAAACAAACCTTTAATCTTATTGATTTGTTGCTTTTTATAATTTTCGTTTGAATCCACTTCCTCCTAATCCACTGTTTGAGCAAAACATTAATCTCGCTTAGTTTCCATTATCTTTTTTACGTCGTGAATCTTTATTTTCTTGTAGTTTTTTCGTAGCAAGCAAACAAATACTTAAACTTCGTGCAAGCAAACAAATATTTAAATAAAATTTAAAAATTCTGAACGGGAACCAGTTGTCGTGGTTACACTTTAAAGCAGAAACGAAAAACTTTATTTATGGAACAGGCCAAAAACAAATTTTTCATAAAATAAATATCTAAAGTGTGTTAAAATGTATTTGTTAAGCGAAGACTTTTTTTCCCTAGCTGATTATTCTTTCATATTTCAGGTGATTGTGAGTGACCACATTTTATCAAGAAAAAAGAAACACAAGTCCGCATAAAAATCAACTGAAGACAAAAAAAGGTCTTCTTTTAAAATCAGAGCTCAAAAACTGTCTTTTTTGACTGCATATATTTTCTGGGTGTCAATATAAATTGAATATAAATTAAGTTAACAGAAATTTAAGAGCGACTTGTGGGAGTGGGGGCCAATTATTGCCCTCGGGCCGGCACCGTTGCTCTAAAGAAATTAATATCATTTATATACAAGATTCAAATTGTATTAAGACTTCGACCGCTGCGTCGAAGCAGACCGAGAAAGAAATCAAAGTACAATCAAAATCGGACTTTTTTTTACGTAAAGCTTTTTTTCCAGCGCCAAACCGGGTCTCGAATTCGCAGCTTTGCGCCGGGGCAGCGCAGTTGCTCACGTCATGGGCCGACTGTTGCGACGGTGACGAGCGCTGTGTAAGATTCGGCTGGCTCGAAAAGCAAAAATACACTTATCGCGGGAATCAAAAATAATTGGATTCTAATAATTATTTCAAGCAAATCTCGTGTTTGTCGTTTATTGAATGTTCAAAGCACGAGTAAATTAAGCAAAAGAAGTAACCGCGGTTGTCAACAATCTGCTGCTACTTACTGACAATTGCCTCTTTTGGAATTTTTAACCCAATATCCCGCAGGGGGGTAATGATCCCCTCTAAGGTTCCGAACATCGATCCCAGTCCCAGATTGATGAGCATGGCAAAGAACATGACGCTCCAAAAAGGCCCACCGGGCATGTGAATCATCGCTTCCGTGAAAGCGATAAACGCCAAACCGGGACCAGACACGGCCTATAACACAAAGAGTAAATTCCTTAGCAAAATAGTTTTTGCATTTTATTTATGAGGTAATAACATTCGCGAATGAACCCGGATGTAACAGCTTTTACAATTATCCGTTTTCATCAGAAAAGGATTAAAAATAGGAATTTAACGTCTTTGACTTGATCCTGTGTGTTAAACGTTGAGACATAGTAAAAAGCTTTAATTTTAAAAGATGAGTCTTGCTCCTATCGATGATTTATTTCGTCACCTCAATAACACAAGCACGCGCAAATGACGGCTGTTACGCCTTTCGAACGCTTTGATTTTCTTACTTAAGCAGCCATTAAAAACTGTTATAGACATGAAAGACATTCCTTTCGGTCAAGAATGATCATTAAAACATCAAAAGCCGGCGAAGCACAAGAGTTTAATTTGGAGTGACACACGCTTTTCAATGAGAAATTACACTATTCAAAGCTCTGTCGATCTTTTAAAAACTATGACAATTGAAACTCGTATTTTTCCGTTCGTTTAATAAAGCTACTAACACATCATTGGTTTCTATTTACTTTGCTTAGCTCAGTTTTAGTCGAACAGTCTTCCAGGTTCAGCTTTTTCCAGTCCTGTAAAATGTATAAAACCAAATTTATTACAAGTAAAAAACATGTTCATTGCTTAATGCTAAACTGTTCAAATAAATGAGTCATAGGTTTGTGTAAATTCTACGCTCCCACTTCAATAAATAATTCGACAAGTTACATCAGTGGTTTTCAAACTTTTTTTTGCTCAAGGCACACTTGACAACACAAATTTCAAACGCGGCACACTCGGACCTCAGCCAAATTGCTTTTCAACAAACTAGGCTGAAACTCTATCCTTGCAACTGAACTTGCAAACAACGAAAAACGAGCACAATAAATAAATAATTTAGTAACAAAACAATTTATTGAACTATGGCATATACAGTATTAGTGCGATACATGTGCTTGTTTTTAAGCACAAATCATTTTGATGCGCAGTGGAATGGAGGTCAAGCAAACTCTTACTTTATCTTCAACAGATTTCAGCTGAGATCTTGATTTCGTTTTGATCTGTGATAAAAACAAAAATGCGGATTCCCACAAGTAAGTTGTGGAAAAGGGCAAAATAGAGTAAAAGCACTGAACAGCTTTTTGTGAGATCTCTGGGTATTCCTGCAGTGCAATGAGCCCAAATAGTGGATTTTCATTTGACTGTATTTTAGTTGCAACGTGTGGTCCATGCATATTTCTGCAAGTTATTTTTGTACTTTCAGTTTTAATTTGCTAGCATTATTTAAGGCAGATCGATTGAACGGATTTCTTACCCAACCGTACTTGAAAATATTCAGATCTGGAAAGTAACATTCAAATTTTTGCTGGAGCATTTCTAAATGACTACCGATACTCTTCTTCAAAATATCTCGGTTCACAACTCTCGTAGCAGTTACCGTAAGGGCGGACATCTTGAACAAACCTTGTGCGACGTTTGCTTGCCACAACTTTAACTTTAACGAAAAGCCGTAAAGTTTATCCGTAGTTGTCAACAGTATTTCATTCCTGCCTTGCATGTTGGTGTTAAGTTCGTTTAAGTGACCAAATATATCAGTTAAGTAAGTGAGTTTTACCCGCCACGTTTCATCATCAAGCCAGGGGTTAATTTCCGACTTATTGGCAGAAATAAATTCTACGACTTCTTATCTGAGTTTATAAAGTCCGACGCAAGACCTTTCCACGACTTTTGTATGCAAAAGTAAGCAATTAAGTTTAGCATCCATCTCTTTGCACAGTATTTGAAACAATCTTGAGTTTAAAGGCCATGATTTGATGAAATTCACCATTTTCACAGATGTATCCAGTACTTTTTAAGATCGTCAGGTACTGTTTTTGCAACCGGCAGTTTACGATGCAAAAAACAATGAGTAGCTATCATATTGAGATTCTTTTCCCTGATCTTAGCCAAAAAACCATTACATTTGTTGACCATGAAGGAGCTCCATCCGTACACACGCTTATACAGTTACTCCATTCCAGCTCTTCTTCCTGGAAAAAAATTGCAGTTACATTGTAGATTTCTTCTCCAGTTGTACTGTATGAGCGGGCATTTCTCTGCAAAATAGTAAGTTTTCTTGTATGCTATTGTTTTCAATATATCGAATGGTCGCAAGCAGTTGAGCTTTTCCTTAAATATCCGTCGAGTCATCTAATTGCAGGGCAAAAACTTTACTTTTTATTAAGCTGTCTTTTAACTGTGACAGTATGTCATCCGACATGCCATCAATTCGCCTGCTTATACTATTATCTGACAGGGGAACTTTTTCGACTTCTGTAATTGCACTTTCATTTATTATTATCTTTACGATTTTCCGACAATACGACAGAACTAAGCTTTTGGCGATTGCATGAGGTTGCTTAGTTTTAGCCATAATTTTCGCAATGACGTAGCTTCTTCAAACGCCTTATTTAGACCGTACTAACTAAAATTCGATTGCTTTGCGTTCTGACTTTCAAACGCCAAAAATTTTTTCGTCTTTCTGAGCTACTGATTCGTGCTTTCCTTCAAGATCGCTTTTTAATTTACTGAACACCATGGCCTGATTTGATAACTTTTTGCCACACAGAAAGCATAAAACTCTTGAAAAGTTAGGATCTTCTGTCGAGATAAAAGCAAACTGCATATAGTTCTCACTGTACTTTCTGGCTACCATTTTTTTTTTCTTTGCTGGTGTTGCTTTTTCGCCAGATTTTTCGCTAAGCTTTTCAAAATACTTATCCATTTTAACAATGTTTTTAACTTTTGAACTGTTTTATCACTTAACAATTGTGTTTACTAAATGAAAACAACAGAATTGCCAGACAAAAAGAACTCCTTAATTATTACGTAATAATACCAGTGAATAAGCAGCAAAATCAGAGGAAAGCTTTCATTTTCTTGATTATTGTGTAATAATGTTCGTGTTGGTTATTGTATAGTAATCTAAGTAATTTCATAAAAAATTCGCGGCACACTTTTAAACCGTTTACACTTTTAAACTTTTAAACCGTTGGCGACACACTTTTTGGGAAACCCTGAGCTACATTCTACATTAACAAGGTGAGTGAAAAAGTAAAAAAATTGCTTGTTTTGGATAAAACCGTTGCTGGAATGACGCAACGGTACGGTGTAATAACGAATCTGTCACATCATGCTCAGTATTGACATCCTTGTTTTTTTTCTCAGACAACAAAAAACTTAACGCTTGATCTCAAACAAATTCCAACTAAAATTCGAAGTTTTTTCCATCAGTCATTTTTGGTTGGTGTCACATGACTTATGGGAACCCACACAGACACAAAGGTCTAGCGAAATGTTCTAAAGCAGTGATTTGACAATTTTTTGGTACTGGCAGACCACTTTTGCTTCCTTAAAATAATTGGATTTTCCCATCAACATTTAATTGGGTTTTTTCCATCATAATTGGATTTTCCCATCAGCAATTAAAATAAAACGCAACCCAAAATCTAAATAGAAGAAATTGTTAATGATAAATTGACAGCTTCTTCTATTTAAATTTTGAAACAAAAAAGAACAGCCAGAGTATACAATTTCAAACTAAAAGGTTGGGAAGACCCAAGTATAAAAACCTTTACATTCAATATTTACCAGGGAAGAAATTTGAAGCAACAAAACCTGCAATAGTGACGTTTTTTGTGTGTAGACGAAATAAAAAAACACTTATTTGTCTTAAAGTTAAATAAAGTAGTCGCCAACCTGAAGCAGTTGTTGCTGTTCGACTGTGTCATTCTCATCGTGCAAGGTACGATTGATTCCTTTCAAGAAGCAATCATAGTCATCGCGATCCATCATGCTGACCATTGTGAATAGCGTGTGATCGGGCCCGTGACGATTAAAGAAGTTCCGAATCTCTTTTATGTTTCTGTAGGAAAGCAGAAGCAAATGTGGTAAGTAGCTCTAAATGAAATTGAAGTTCCTTAAAGAACATCGTTGTTCATGGGGTAAGCGCATATGCTAGGCGGCGAGAAAGCCCTTCCGAAAGTCGGACGAAAACTGAAAATAACGCTTTTTTTTTGTACAACTTAAGATATTTTTCAGTCTTCAACCGACTTTCAAACTCGTTCTTTCAGGGTACTTGCTCGCGATGGTTCGCCACCTCATAATTTGTTTCAAGCCCCGAAATCCCCTTCGTGCGTACGTCACCGATGTTGCTTCCAAAATATAATATTTGACTCAGCTCGCTAACATTCGCAGTCTATCAAATATCGAGTATATAATTGTTTTCTATCTTTCAAACGCACAACTCTCACGCAAAATCCCCGTTTATATTCAAACCGCACCCGATTCAACCTCGCATCGAACTCACCCGTCTTTGCACGTTTGCGACCGATGGTGCGCTTTGAAACCCAGAATACTGAATATGACGATCGAAGCGAACACGCTGGTCGCGCAGTTGATCAAGGATACGGTCAGGGCGTCTTTTTTGCAGTTGTTTTTCACGTCGTTGTACGAAGAGTAAGCGATAACTCCTCCGAACCCCAGGCCGAGCGAAAAGAAAATCTGGGTCGCTGCATCTCTCCATACAGTTGGATCCGCAAGTCGGGACATCTGGATCAAACGTAAAGGAAAACCGTCTCCGTTTTATTGTAAAGCATTTCGGTTAAAAAGACTTCTGCTTGATATCTTGGTAAACGTTTATATAAATTAATCGAGTTTTCGCAAGACTTCAAAGTTAGCCTCGAGGGGGTTTTTGGTACACCATGGCCTACAAGAAGAATACGGCCGAATCAGCCACATTCTAGCAGCGTTTTCATTAGAATCGCTTGTCGCATTGTGCGTATGCGTTTTAAATCAAAAGCAACTTCTTCGTGGAGTCACTTTTTCTGATTAATCCACATGAGTGTTAAGTTGAAACAGCTGCAAAGCAATGCAGTTTGATTCACAAACGTATTGCTACTAAGTGTGTTTTTGCTTTTAAGTCGTTGTGGTTTTTGCTTTAACTAATTGTTTAAATTTATAATTTGTGGTAATGAATTTTTTGTCGATTATGTTTGAAATCTTTTCTTGAAATAGTTTGTTGTGATTTCTATCTTGCATTAAAATCAAAAGTGCTCCGACTCACATGCATCTGGATTATCTAAAAACGAATGAGTGTGCTGAAGACGTTGCTTTTGATTTACGACGCAAACACACAATGCGACAAGCATTTTCTCTCAGCAATTATAATGACCGGTTAGAAATCGCTGTTAAATTGGGACTGATTCGGCCGTATTCTTTTAGTAGGCTACGGCCATGGATACACCTATTATATTAAAAGTTTTACACAACCAGTCAACAACTCAAAAATAATTTGAAAACTCGGAGCGAGAAAGGGCATAAAAATAAGTTAACTCACGTCAGGAGTGAACATGTAACCGATGCCATCGACTGCGCCGTCAAGCGTTATTCCACGAAAAAAATATATTAATAAAACCACGTAAGGGAAGGTGGCACTAAAGTAAATGACCTGAAACGAAAATACAGGAAACATTAACCACCAAAAACATACATGTTTTGAAACTAGATTTTAAGCCAAAATTAAATAACAAAACGGCCTGTAGTTCAGGTCAAGATCTTGTCAATTTAAAATATTTTTTCGGTTTCGATGAGAAAACAACCAAGGAAGCAGCTCGGTTGGTTTTAGCAACAGATGTTGTCAACTACTTCTTGTCAGCTTTCGACTTTGACGACATATGGGTGTTGAGAAGACAGTGAAGAGCTTTGTATTTAATTGACTAATTAACTGTGTTTGAATTCTTTTCAAGCAGCTGGAATTTTAACTATTTTGTGAAAGGAATTTTTTCTATGCATATCACAATAAATCGACCATTCATTTCCAATAATGAAAAGAACACAAAAAAACTTTTTAATAAAAAAACAACCTGTATCAACTAATAGAAAAATTTACAGAGACTTCCCGCCAAAAAAACTGAGCACGTGGTTTATTAGCTGAAAGCGTAAAATTCCGTTGAAGTACTTTATTGTTATTACGACCAATTCTTCGAATGACTGTGAATGACGCTATTGCGTCTCAAATATGTTAAACCTTTACATTACGAAAGGAAGTTTTTAAAGACTGAGTCAAAAGTTTCAAGCATGTTCAAAGAAATTTCCAAACGAAAAACGCTTTAGCGGCGAGGTTAATTCAAAAAACTGGTTTATCTCGAAAAGTACCGACAAGGGATTTTCTCAATGGGAAACAGGGCTACGATGAATGAAATAGAAAACGTAGATGCGTAAAATCCGGTCGTGAACAGATCGTGAGTAACTCTGTTTACTATATTGCAAAGATTGGCCAAAAACAAATCCGACTTTAGGCCGCCCGTTAATGCCAGCCAATCATCGACCATTGATAATGTTGACAACTACCTGCGTAGTTCCGGTTCAATTTTTCTTTTCCGCTAGTCGTCAAGCTAAACGTAAATTTATCGAAAACCTATTGTCTTCCTAGTAAAAGAATTTATTTATCCGCACTTGCTGATGAACAGAATCGTGTTCATATCAAAACACGATTGTATTCAGCACAGCTAGTTTCGAATATTCAAACAACATAGCGATAAAAACAATAAAAAAAACTAGGGTCAAAGTTTAAAAATGCCGGGAAGTCTTTTCAACACCCTGCCCTCTTTTAAAATCCCCCCTATTCAAAAATAAAATGGCCTTTCCTATGTAAAAGCTGAGCAACAAGAAAGATAACAAGTCAACCACAAATATGAGCAACAGTCGCGCCCGCAAAAATTATGTTGGATTTTTGAATAGAAATTTCGAAACGCCGGATTAACCGAATCAGGATATGTCCTGGATCGTCGGCAGTCTGCAGGGATTTCGTGGCTAGCAGTTAAAAAAGTTTAATAAAAAGCGAGCCTTGATTTTAAACTTTGGATATGGTTCATACATAGTTAACTAAATATTTTATTCGCGTACCAAAAAGTATTTTGATGAGCAAGACGAAAAGTTGCTCAATTTTTTGAATTGGTTCGGCAGCTAACTAAAGTCTACTTTTTACGCACTACTGGGTAAATATAAAGCAGTAGCTCGTTTTGAACACAACAATAGCTGATAGCAACGACAAATACAACAGCATTTTATTCATATCTTAACACTGTGAAAAGTGAAATAAGTATGGCTCTTTGAATGACTGCAAACCGTAGACCTCAAGGATTTTACAGCTTGATATTACTAAAATTTGATATTTTAGTCAAAGAACAAAGTAAAACCAAACCACAACAACGTAAACTTTAAAGAGTCAATTTTCAGCTTCAGATTTTAAACACTTATTAAGATAACAAAGCCATCATAAAAATAAACGACACATTCACGATTACTTTCATTTTAATTGCAAGTTTCAGTTTCAATATACTATTTATAATCATCGTCGAATGCCGTAAAATACTTTAAAAAGAGGTTAAGTTTAGGCGTGTGCAATACGACGTAGAGTTAATTAAATGTCTTAAGCAAATAGAATGTTGTATGTTAACGACTTTGCCTGATTTTCAATGTTTTGGTCAACACTGATTATAGAGTGAGTTTGAACGCAAAACTTTTGAAAAAGAGGCGTAGGCGAAGTGGCAGAACCTGGTCGGGCTGCTTTTAAGTTTATGCGGTCTGCGGTCAGATTTAACATGAAAATACAAGGCTCATACGTAACTACGTGCCTGACCTAAGAAAAAAGCTGCTGATGCAAAAAGTGATGTAAAACTTTGACAGACTTTTAAAATGACGTAACTTTAATTTCAGATAGTGAGTGTGACAGTGAAAACAATCCTGCATGCAAATCAGACGACAATAATTTTTTCTGCACTGGAATGCTTAGTTACGGATGAGACAACAATATCCTATATTTTCGCAACACTTAACCCAAGTTTAACAAAGTAACCACTGTCTTTTGACGTGGCAAAAACTTCAGCAAAAAATAATCCCCACTTTATAACCAAGTTAAAAAAAAAGCAACTCCATCAACAAAGGACCTGGGTCCACGTCTTACGACAACAGAGCAGCAAATTCTAAACAACGACATAACTACGCTCCTCAACATGCTAACCGTGATGGAACAGTTGATAAAAATTAAAAAAAATTTAATCCTATTTATCAAAAACATCAAACATAAATCTGTGCTGATATTACAGACCATAACCGCACGTTCCACTTAGACTCAGTTCGTGTGAAGACTAATCCAAACATAAACCGCCCAAGGCTAAAAAAATATTATTATCACTACAAAAATAGTTAGCTCGCCGGAATGATTTTTTGGGGTTAGGTTCCTTTTTTACTTTATCGGGTCCGCAGAAATTCAATACGCAACTGAAGAAACAAGGTAATAAAATTACACAACAAAAGTTTGCACAAAACAAGTAAAAAACTGCTTCAAGTCAACTGTATAAGATTACCTGACAAGAATGGATCAAATAAACAAGACTAGATGCGTAGACAAAGCTATTGTATCTTCCAAAAGATTTATAGTCAAAATTACATGCAAACGCTGAGAAAATAGTTTTAAAAAAACATTAAGAATTTTCTGGTAAACCTGACAAATTTGAATAATAAAATTGAAAATGTTAATAAAAACCGGAAGCGATCGATGAAGATGATACAGTAGCAGCTTCCAGTAAAAAAATGACGTCATTAACAAAAAATAATCAGTAGCAGACGCACGTACGGCAAAATATAAAGACACATAGGAAATTTCGTAAGCTTCAAAGCTTGAATCATGGATTTCTAAATCGCTCTTTCTCTTTCGTACGGCGAAGTACAGTGTACAGAAGTTGAGACAAGGAGTAATCTCAAAGGAGTAGCAAAAATAATTGTAATTATAGATACAGCGTCAGAACGAATCATTCAGCATACTTACATACACTCACACACGCATACACAAAGTCTCCACTCCATTTCAACCGCTTCTTTTAAATACAACAGAGACATCACTCAAGCCTTTCAAAGTAAAAAGAAAATGCGATATCAAATTCGATTGAAATACGACTCAATCAGATAACAGATAGCTTCGATTTTGAAAGAGGACATTTTTAACATAATAAATAAATGAGCTGGACAAGGAACAGCTCAAACAAGAACATGTTTTATCCGAGAAAAAATCGCTTATCAAGTTCGAAGAAATGAAAAACTGTGTTTAAAATCTTAAAGTAATGTTTGATAACTTTGCTTAAGGAGGCATTGCTACTAAAAAAAACCTAGAATCTATGCTCGTGGTTGAATACGAAATGTTACGACAATAAATTCGTCACCGCGATTACGATCATCTGCGGGGAGTCGAGAGTCTCGCAGCTTGCTAGCGCAACAGCGGTACGAGCAAATCCACGCGAATTGCAGCTTTACTATAGTCTTTTATTGTTCTTTCTCAAAAAAAACAGGCTAATTTTTTAATTCCACTCTGTAAAGAGATTTAAACCGTTTTGCGGCTATATTACAAGAAGGCACACATTCGCGTGACAAACGCCTTCAGGAAGTGTTACGCCAAGTTCCCACGATCGATCTTAACAGTTCCCTAACTGGCAGGTAACGATCACGGACTCATACAGATTGTCAACAATAAAAATCGATGACAAACTGAAAGGCTAGCTAAACTGAACAACTTCACCTTCCTAACTAGCTCTTAGCAAAAAAATCGATACATTTTGTCGCGTTGGATTTGCGAAAAGTCAACAGCGGTGCCCAAACTGTTTATATGTGGGTCGCGACGCTGTCACTGATAAGCGCTAAGAGAGGCCTAAATATTTTATGTAAAATTTCAATATCTTGAAACTTTTCGATGAGGTCAGTCATGGCCTTGACAGGTGTTTTGCATTAAGCACATTCTGCATTCAAAGATTAGGCTACATTACGCCCGCAAGCTATGGGTCGGGCGCTTCTAAACAACTAATCGGTGGTCACATAAATTTAAACTATATATACGATAATTAGGAGTTCCAAAAGATTTATTGCAAAGAAATGAAAACGCGTGAAGCACTTTTAGGGTATAATGTTGTTTTGTCTATTTTTAAGTTAAAGCAGCAGCTGCACCTTAGATATTCCGCGACCAAGTTGCTACAAGCTAAAAAAATCTAAATAAAAAAGGGGTGAAACTATTTTAATATGTGAAACAGATAGTAATGAAGACATTGATCATAAAGCTCCCGTGAATGTCACCATTTGAGATTTCATTTCTGTTAAAATAACCGTGGAAGTAAACTTGAACATGACTGCTGTTTTTACATTTAGAGAAAGAAACTAAATCTTGCCTGGGATGTTTAAATGAGTCGAATTGCAGATGAAATCGATAAGTAGAAACAAGTTAAACGATGCTTTTGTTGTGCAATTTTGTCTTATTTTCGAGATTTTTTTGTGCTGGATAATAATGGTAACGTATTCGTAATCATCATTATCATGCCAACTGTTTATCTTCATGACTTGCAAGACAACGGTAGAGGTTAAACTTTAAGTAACCTTTTACGATTACTCCGCCTGCTTTCAAATTGCTTCTAAAATACCAAGATATTGCTGTCCCGTTGACATTTTAGGTATATTTTTAATTATTAATAGAGCGATATGACAGCAGCTTAGAACTGCTTACTAAGACCGCTGCGTAGAAGAAAGTGATGTAAAACCAATTTTTCCAAGGACAGAACGACATGGGAAGAGCAGGTACGAGATTATGTCGATCAACGTCACCATCAAAACGACATTCATGCTGCTGATCAGGATTATTATCTATTAAACAAGCTTTAGAGCAGTGGATACTGGCCGAGAGTCCGTGGAAGTTAAACAAAAATTAAAAAACTTTTCGAAATTATCAGTCAGCATAAGTTTTAAAAATTTAGGGGCCGCAGGCTTGATAATTTTTTAAAAAGGATCCGTGACTAAAAAAAAGTTGGAAACCACTGCTCAAGCAAGAAACGTCTTTCATAAAAACAAATTGAAGTCTTCAACTTGTTTATAATAGCTGTTTTAAATCGAGAAAAGAAAAAACAATAAAATTTAAGCAAAAAATATGTATGGAGGCATTTTTTGTTGAAATTAGAAGAATAAACCTACTGCAATGTTTTGAACAATTTTAATTAACAAGTATAAAATCATCACATATTTTAATTTTCTTGTTTAAAACCAACCAATGCTTTTAAATTTATGAATGACTTTCAAAAATGCCACGTGTTCAAAAAAATTACCAAGACGTAGTCGCATGATTTATGAGAAGTAAAAGCAGTTGTTTGTAAACAAACGGCAATAGTAGTTCAGTCATAGTATTAATAGAATAGTAAATAAATATAATAGTAAACCGAGAATAGTAAATAAATATTAAAGCGGCAAAACTTTAGGTTGCATTAAATGCTGATAAAAGTTAAATGATTGATTTCTTATAAGTTGTAACCATAAAGAAATGAGACTACTAAGAACATGGGTAATTGCTCAACAACTGACAACATAGTTCAATTAACTTAATATTTAGTCAGTTATCGATCGAAAAGCTGAAGAATTTTAAAAGTTTAACGAGAGAATACACGAGCTATGCAGAGGCCAAAGTCAACTAGGAACGTAAAATATATTGACAAAATAAAGAGAAGAGATGAAGAGCAATATTACAACAAATGGGGCACTTATGTTCGTTCAACAGCCAGAGGCATGTCAATACTTGTTTGAAATCTGGTAACGAAATCTATTTCGCTTAAATACAAAGCGAATAAGCACGTACTAAAACCCTAAGTGGTCTCACGAGATCAGAGGCAGACGAAGTGCCCATTTCATGCAAAACATAACAAACAAATTCTTTGCAGTGGGGAACAAGTGTGCGGATGGTTGAAACACTCTATGAATTTGAATAATCCTTCAAATTTCAATATAATTTAGCTTTGGTTTTGTCAAATTAGATTATTATCTTTGTCCCCATTGCTCAAATTTCTACTAATAGCCAATTCTATACACGTCATATATTATTTTTGAAAAAAAGAAGTAGTTTATTAAAAAACTTGGGGCAAAACAACTGTTTTCAACTGTTTTTAGTTTGATTTGAGAAACAAAATTGAATGCAAAAAGAGTTTACAAAAACTAATATACTGTCGCGATTTTAAAGATCATCTTATGGGATTACTATCATTAAAAATGGATTGCATTGCGAAGTTTATTAAATCAAACCAAGCGTACAAATCCTTGAAATTCACACGTTGAAGCAAAATCTTCATCGACATCGATAAGAACTCATTAAACTTTTAATCATATCATTAGACCTATTACTGGATTTAAAAAAAATCACCTATTTTAAGTAACTGCTTTTCCTAAAAGTAGAGCTTACCTTTCCAGATGATTTAATTCCTTTAAACATTCCGAGGAAAACAACTAACCAAGCAACAAGCAAAACAAGAGAAATCCTCCACACGACATTGCCAGGCTCGTCAATTGATGGGGAGATGTCAAGTGTATCGCGATACCAGAAGTACGATGTCGCACCCGAAATCTCGCATTCCTCGACTGAAATCAAATAACGGTTATGTGAAAAGTGGGAGAACTTGCACAAACTATACGAAGAAAATAAAAACAAACTCAGCAACAATACAAACAAAGACAAAAAAAACAAGTACAAGTACCTGGTATTGTTATGTTTTCATTGGTCTGGTTCGTTAGCTTTGGACAGTAAGACCAAGGTAAAGGACTTTGAAATGAATTGAAAAAATAGAAGAACGCCCACGCAATTATGACGTTGTAATAGAGGGCAATCAAGAAACAAACCTAAACAAACCGAGTAATTAAGCATCACTTCAAGTTAGCGCTCTGCTTTAAAAGCATAAATCCACAAGATTATTCCACCGCAAATCACGTAATAAATTTCACTAAAAAGTATTTAGCACAAATATAGTCATAACATTTACTTCAAGAAATAAAGAGAAGCAATTTGCATTAACCGTGCTTGTGCAGATGCGCATATTTCATATTTACTTACCACCATGCTAGCGATACCGACTCCTCCCAGGTAGGGGTGAATTTTATTCCAGACTCCTACGCTACCACGTCTAAGACGTTGTCCGATAGCTATTTCCATATAAAACAAAGGAACGCCTTCTAGTATTAACATTATTCCGTAAGGAATTAAAAACGCTCCGCCTCCGTTCTTTTGGCATAAATACGGAAAACGCCAAACGTTTCCCAATCCAACCTATTGGTAAATAATCGTAACTTTAAAACCAATTCGACAACTGAAATGGCTGTTCAGTACAAGTATCCGACAAGTTAACTGTTCCAACCAGGTGTTTACCTGGTGTAATTGACTGTTCCTTAAAAAAAACAACTGAAAAAAGATAACACAAGTAAAAAAAAATCAAAATCGTAGCACAATAATTTCCCACATATTGCTGATATCCACAACAACTCCTAGTTTGATAAAAACAATCACACGTTCATTTGCTGGTGAAAATTTTTCAATGGCGCATAAAAGACTTTATAATCGAAATTCTTTAATTTATAAGTCGTGCAAAAAAGAATTTATGCTGAAATCCCATACACAATTACAGTCAAACCTCGGTATACGAACGTCTCGGAATTTGAACAATTCGGTTTTCGAACAGAAATTTTGAGTTAAAAATGACCCGGTATTCGAACAAAAATTCGGTTCTCGAACAACTTTTTTTGTTCACCAGCATACGAGTTACAGTACATTCATTGTTACTTGTGCTTTATTGTTACGTTTTAACATTCATTGTTACAATCTTACCAGAATTTACCAGAAATTGTCAGATTTTACCAGAAGAGCATGAATAAAGATTCATTGTTACGTTGTGCATTTACAATTTTATTGTACAAAACATTCTTTTCTCTTCATTAGCCCTAAGTCATGGATCCAATGAAAGCGAGAAGTGATATTGGTCAAGGAAAAAAAATACATGTATTATTAAACATACATTGTTATGTAAATTTTTATGCTATACAAAGTTATGTAAATGTAAATTACTTATTATGTTTTGTTTCATTTACTCTTGGAAGAAATGGTTTTATTTTATGATATTCAAGGTATATTGCAAACAGGTAAATAAGTTATTCTTTTGGCGCGTGGAACGAATTAATCTTTTTTACATTATTTGTAATGGGAAAATATAATTCGGTTTTCGAACAGCTTTCCAGAACGAATTGTGTTCGTAAACCGAGGTTTGACTGTATTTTAGAAGAAAATTATCGGTTATTTGCGAGTCGAGACAAGTCGAGAAACAAAGCAGATGGACTCCTCTACAAGAACGAAGCGAAAAACAAATTTTTTACTGGAAACTGAAGCACTTTTACTCAACTTACAGCAAAGCCTATTTGAGCAAGAATATACTGGACTTTGTTGTCCCATCCATCGCGTTTTGGCGACGGGATTTCTTCATTGGATGAATTGGGAGTTTCCTCTTCGTCATCACGCTGCGATAATAAGAGATGAACTCAGTTTCTCAGTGAGATGCTAAGTTTCTCAGACAGTTTGATTTTACTTCTTACAGTATAAAAACTTTGATAACTATCGATTTTATTTATTTATAAATTATAAGATTTGAAAAAAGACAGCCAATAGATAGAAAAACCAAAACAAATGGTATTTGAAATTTTTCGCAAGAATAATTGGCAATTAGATAAATAAAACTGCAATTTTTAGTGCAGTATATAGACTACGTACATCATCTTTTTTGGTTGGTGTTTTCGGTTAATTTCTGCGCGTTTTTCACACCAAGCCTTACTTTTTTTTTTTTCACAACAAAAGCCAGATCCTTTTACACTGGTACAGATACAAAAGATAAAATCTATAATTGCTTGTCTTGTTTACTTTGAAAGGAAATCCCAAAAGACAAGGCATAAAAGCTTTGAACGAGGCTAAACTCGAAGAATACGATCTGCTGTGCTAGAAGACGAAAAACTTATTGAGTAACAAAATATGAAAAGTATACTTTAGGTTTATTTTTTGCGCTTATTTTCAAAATACCAACTTGTTCGCGGGTGACGAGTGTAGCCGACGAATCTGTTCCAATAGGTTCCTTTTCCGACAGTCTGAGATGAGCCATCAGCCGTTGTTATAATTCACTTGACAGACAATCCACAACTAATTTTTAACACTATCTTACAACTGTCACAAAAATAAAATTTAAAAGTAATCAAAACGAAATTTTTGAATCTAAGAAGAATGAGTGAGCTGTACGGTCGCTTTTATTTCACTTTTAGTTTAGGGAAATTAATAATTTCCGGTTTATCTGGAGTTCGTCAGTTCGTGTTTGCAGTAAAACGGGCTCGTGTTTAAAAAAGTTTAGTCTTTAAATTTATCCGAAAAATTACGGCCTAGTCCCGAATAAGCGTAACTTAAAACCTGAAAACTGGTAATTCTTTCATTGCTTTTTTTAGGCTATGTTAATCAAAAGAAACAAATCATAGTTCTACAAATTATTGTGATCAAATTCATTGATTTATTGCTACTGTCTTTTAATGAGTTTATGAAGTATCATTTTAAAGCACTTAAAATTTTTTTATCGTTTTGTTGTCCTCAGTTATTCATATTTTCTTAAATCAAAGTAACTGTCTTTCTATTCTTAAATCAAATTAACAATTTCAACTCAATTAAAAATGAACTACAGCTTAGCAAGAATTAAATCAACTCAACCAAGTGCTGACTGAGCCAAACCTTCAGCAAAAGAAGAATATCAGATTTCTACCAAGATTTAACGCGACTGTCAGCTTGTACGATTAACCGTTAAGACTGCGCCGATTGAACTAAACGAGTCGATTTATATACAGCAGGGATGGCCGAAACGGTGGTCGCGATCGATGGTAAAACAAACCAACTCCAATTGGAGACAGATTGAAAATGAAGACCTTTTTAGAGATCCAATGATGGCTTCAATAAGGTGCGAACGGTGCGACCGCACCGGCCCCCCAAAAATATATAAAAAGTGCCCCCCTACAAAAGAATTTCTCTATTTCTTTATAGTAGCACCAGGACGTCGGTGGCATTTTTCTTTAGAGATTCAAAAAACTTTTTTCTTTGGAGATAACTTTGTTTTGAGACGCTAGAAAGTGGCCCCTCCTATGTTTTGGGACACTAAACAATGGCTCCTCTTAAAAGGAAGACTTTTTTTTTTCGAGATCACTTTGTTTTGATACACTAAAAATTGGCCCACTACGACAATGACGTTTTTTTAGAGATTGGAACACTAAATAGTGGCCCCCTTTTTTTAAGGCCATCGCTGTAGAGATGACTTCTTTTTAGGATAGCATTCCGTGGTGGTCGACCGCGAGTTTCTAAAAAAATTAAAGTTGAACTTAATCAGCAGAGAAGTTGACCACCCCTGATATAAGGCACTCGAAGAACAGAGTCGAGTCGATGAAAAAAAGAGGTAAAATTATTTTTGTAGTTGAATCAAAAATTCCCACCGAATTATTATACAGCTTATGTCGTCTTTTATGTAAAAATTTAATTTAGTAAGTATTTAACAAGGTGGTAACCTGAGTCACCGACAGCTGTTTGACATCTATTCTTGCGCTAGTTGTTTAATACGAGGGAAATTTTAAGATGGTAACTAGAGTTACCGTCGGTAGACAAAGGGTTAGCACATTTTTATTATGAGATGAAATAGGAAAATCAATTTATTCTTGTTTTTATATGTCATTTTTCTAGTTTCGGGAAAACTGCTTGATTAACCAGTTTCATTGGTTATTTAAAATTATTCTTGACGCGTGTTTTTATTGCGAATGATTCTAAGCAATAGCAGCATTGGGCTACTTGGTGTATCACCATTCACTTCACACAGAGGCATTAAAACAGGCTTGACTTAAAAATGTATTTTGCATTCAAAATACTACAACCACGTAAAACAGTAATTTTACTCACCTACCTTGATATAAATATTTTTGAACTTTCCAAACGCATGGTTCTTTTACTACCATGAAGTAAAAACATATTATGAAAGCAATAGATGTTTTTAGAAAATTGTTTTGACTCGTCGAAAATAATTCGACGTCGCAATCTCATCAATTTTTCATAGAAAAAAACAAAACGTTAAAAAAACTCAAGGTTTTAAAATATTAATAAATAATTCAACGAACCTTATGTTTTTACTCTGATGAGGTCGCCTAAGGCTCATTAAAAATATAAGCAAAAAACGCGTAGGTTTAAAGACATGTAGACAGTGAAACAGTTCTTAGAAAACAATTAATGTCAGTTGTTTTGATTTCATTGTGTTTTATTGAAATTATCTTTTTCTTCAACAAACGAATGTATTATTTTCGGGCGAAATGTTATCCTCTCTTTTCACTAAAGCAATTTAATTGAAAACACATACAAACGTCATTTTTATATTGTAGACAACGTTTAAAATCACAAATCAAATAAAAGGTTATTATCACCAAATAATGTAAATATTTTTCACACTGTTTTTGTCAGATGCACTTGCTCTAACCTTAAAATTCTACATTGCTTACGAATTCTAGCACAAAAAATTTGCTGCGAATACTTTTTTGTAAGGTCGTTTTTAGGGCAAACTTGAACAAAGTGATTTTTCGGCTTCATATATAATAATGTAAAAAGTAGAATTTAAAAACGTTAATAGGTAAGCTTAAATAAAAAATTTGGGGTCCACGCAGGTCAATTTTTAAGCTGTTTTTTGATCATAGTAGAAGAGAAATTTATTTTGAAGATTCTAATTTTTAAGGATTTATCTATATCTTCAATTAATTAAACTAACTTTTATCTATTTTCTAAATTCTGGCTTACCTTAAAAAATATTCTAAATCAGGGGTGTCCAACCTGCGGCCCACTTGAGGTTCTGGTGCGGCCCAGCGACGATTTCCAGTTTTCTGGCTATAATGAAGGTTACGAAGAAGAGTTCCGCGAGATTGCTGAAAGACATTTGGGGCGGAAATCGATAAATAAGAGGAGATTTTAGAACTTTTTTTTAGAGAACACCTGAACTTTACGACGAAACTTAAGAAATCGGAGCAAGAAAATAGATGAAGACCTTTTTTTTTATAGAGAATACCTGAGTTAAGAAATTGGAGCAAGATTCTGCACAAACAGCTTTTTGCGGCCCACCTACTTCGGCTTGATATGAAATTTGGCCCAACTTCAAAAACGGTTGGACATCCCTGCTCTATTGCCAATTTCAGAATATAATTTATTGCTAATTTCATTACATTCTGAATACTCTGAATATATTACATTAAAAAGTTAATAAGCACAAACTTTTTTAGCACTATAAAAAAACCTGAAATCAAAATCAAATATGTCGCCAAATTTCTCAATAGTTTAATAAAATCATAGCAACAAAGTTAACAACTCACTGAAAAATTTTTTTAAATGCGGTTTTGCTAAAAATGAATTACAAAATCACAGTAATAAAACTATTTGCTAAATTACAATTTCGTGTTATTTTGTTCATCTTATTTTATAAGAAACGAAAACAACGTCAATATTTCATGTTACTCAGGTCTTATTCAAACTGATCTTGTTGTTACTCCCCCTAACTCAAGGCCATCCTATAAGATGGCCTTGTCGGAAATCAAATCCAGACTCCCATACTTGGATGACCCTATTGTAAAAATTTGGTTTTGGCTATGGAGTGATCCCAAGAATTATGGCGTGTTGTCTTGTGGGTAGTATTTGATTGTTCAATTTAAGTGATAGAGTTGAGCCATGTTCAATTGGCTCGGGTTTCAACAATTTAAGCTCTTTGACTCAATCAAAGAGAATAACAGGCCTACCTTAAAACTTAAGATTTAGCCTGTGGAAAGGCGCTTTCAAAAATAAGTACTTCTAAACAAATTTATTTAATTTATTGATTTAATTAAGCCATATTTTTTAAAAAATAACTAAAATCTAAAACAAATTAAATTTTAAAGAAAGCAATTCTATAAACTTAAAATATTTAAAATAAAATACTCTCTCAATGAAAAATGCAACTTATAAATAAGCAAAATCGTACTTGCCTTGTAGGTAGTGGCGTACCGAGAATTTTTGAAAGGGGGGGGCATACAACCAAAACCCAATAGGCTTAGTAGAAAATATATTCAAGTGGTAGTAAAACAAAAATGGTCTTTATTTGAATCGATCCGAGATTTCATGATTTTCGTCCCCCAAAAAGAAGTGTTCTCTAAAAAAAGATCTTCACTTTGAATCAATCACAGATTTTATGATTTTCGACTCTAAAGACTGATTTTTGACATCTCTGGAAAAGCAAAAAAAGTGGGTCTGCACATCGAATCATTCTTTTCTGCCCAAAAGATCTCCAAGGGGGCCATGGATCTTTAAAGGGGGGCTATGGCTATGGCACCAAAATTACTGTCCAACATATAACAAACCTACGTATTAATGATCTTTAAGGGGGGGCATGGCACAGTGCCCCCCTAAATACGCTAGTGATTGTAGATACGAAAAAACAAATAAAAATATAAGCAACTAAATTAGGAAGCCAAAATAAACCTAATTTCGTTGGAGAAAAAAAAATAGAAACCTTTGAAAACATAAGTACGAACGTCATTTTTCAGATGACGCCCGATTTACATACGTCTTAGTTACTAAAAAAGGTTAAATGTATTGATCTTCGAAGACTTTCAAAAGTGGCTGTTTCTCTTATTTCACCTCAAAAAATAATCGATACAGGTTTTAAAGAAATAAAAGCAGTCGAGCAACGTTTAACATTAATTTATTCGGCTCTTACGTAGATGACTGCATGACGTTGACAAAGCCTTACTCACTTGATACGCCGAAATGTGGTTCGAATTTGCGCCGGCTCATTTTCGCAAAATTGCGCCTGAAAAAGAAACGCAAATACAATTTGAAAATTATAGCACTGCAAAATCAAAAGTATAAACAGTGATGGCTTTAATAGGGTGCAAACGGTGCGGCCGCACCAAGCCCTCTAAAATACATAAAAAAGTGGTCCTCTACACAAAAAATTGCTCTATTCTTCATAGTAGCACCAGGACGTCGATGGCATGTCAAAAAGAAAAGAAAAAATGGCTTCCTAAGCTGCTAAACTTTTTTTTTGAGATCACAATTCTCCATGCTTTGGATCACCCAATAGTGGCCCCCCTAAATTGAAGACCTTTTTTTCTTTTAACTGATAACTTTGTCTCATCCTGCTTTGAATCACTCAATGGTGGCCCCCCTAAATTAAAGACCTTTTTTTTTAGAGATCACTTTACTTTCATATATTAAAAATGTCTTCAGCTACCTTTTTTTAGTACACTAAAAAGTGGCCCCCCTTACATTTCTTGCACCAGGCTTCCCTTTTTGTAGGGCCATCAGTGAGTTTAAGTATAGTGTATATATGTATTAATATAAGCGTAAAAGTATAATCATAATACAATAGCTGATTACACTTTCAATTTATTGCAGCGGTATTGTTTTCATTTGCATTTAACTTTTTTCCGAGTGAAAATAATTATTATTTTTAGATTTAACTGACGTTAACTTAAGCTTTGAAACGTTTAAGGAGGATTTTGAATCAACAAGGAGTTTTTTGCCTACTTGACTTGCACGGTTTTACTTAACTGCTGAACTAAGGTCGCCGAATAAACAAAATTTAGTAGGATTGTTTCTTTATTTTTTGTAGGAAAGAAATAATCAACTTTGTTTATTAAAGTGGCACCTGATCTTAGAAATGCAGCGATTTATTTTATAATTTTTTAAAAAATGTATCTTAAGGTTTGATTTTTTTCATTCCGAAGATTAAAAATCATTCGTGGAGCAGAATGCGTTAAACCATAAAGTAATACAAGAAAAAATACATTATTATTAAAAAAACTTAATTAAATTGTATTTTAAATTTTTTTGCTGAAATGTCGAAATCGAGTTAGACAAAATGAAATATGAAAAGATTCGAAATTGCATACGACATTGATGCTAACTCGCATGCGCACATTTTCCTACGCTATTTAAATGATGGCTTGTGCTAGTTCAACGTTATCTATTCATTAACAAGTTAATAAATATGATACGCAGCTAAGTTATTCTGTCGACGATGGCTCTAGTTTACCCACACCGCTATTAGACAAGACAAAATGACTCATTATCTTAGCATCCGCTTAGGTGATCAAAAGTCAATAAAGGTTAACTGTGGCGTGATCATACGTGCATTCCTTTCTAATATAAAACTCATTCTCTGTTCAAAAGATTTTTTTTAAAAAGAATAAGAACCACCAATAAACTCATCTTTAGAGTAAAAAGTATATATGAAAAGTAAACGATAACCTATGTCTACCGATGCACCGAAAATTTGGCAGACGAGAAAAATAAAAATGTAACAAAGTTAATTTTGCAGCACCGGCAAGAAAATAAGATTTTAACTGCTGGTACTCTTTTTCAGTGACGTAATAAATTGCCTTAATAAGAACATGTTAAAAGTCTTTTAGCAGAAATCTAATACCCTTTTCAGCAAAGTCAAATTGATTTTTGGATAAGAAACTTATTAAGAACAGTCAGGCCTAAGTCAACTTAAGCTAATTAAATTTTGATTTGAACTAAATAAAACTCGATCTTCCTGTGCCCTAACGTGGGCCGCAAATGCTATGTATTTTGAGAAATATCTTGAACGACTCTTTACAGAAAATGCCGATAATTTGGTGCTAAACCGGCAAGATATGAGGAATTGCTCCGATCTAATACTATCTCTGGTTTAGGCTAAACTTGCAAAGTTACTAGTTACAGGCAAAGTAGGACGGAATTTTCCCAGCTTTCTCTGCCATACATACGACCAAATTTAACACTGAAATTTATACTTAAAAAATCTCGCTTCAATTTATATCAGAGTCAGTTACTGACTAACCAAATCAAAAGTGTTTCACATTAGATTGAATTAGTTTTCGTTGCACATCTTATTTAGAAGTTTAGGTTTCATTCTTTTTAAAAAAATAAGTTGGCAACCAAAATAATTTCCTGACACCTTTAACCCTTTAACCGCCAAGTTTTTTTAATAATATTTTTCCACAGCTTCTTCTAAACTGTATATTATTTTTGACATTTTGTAGAAAAACAATATATACATGGAAAAATTATTTAACGATAAAATTATAACCATGATGTGTTTCTATGTAAATTTTGCAAATATAGTTACAATTTTATCCAAAAATATTTAGTGGAACTGTACAGAGAATCTATGGTCCAAAATTGGGCCCACGGCGGTTAAAGGGTTAATTTAGAATTTTTAACAATATATAAAGTTTAAAAAAAAATTTTATATACACGTAAAAATCACAATTTCGCAACAAAAACAAATTTCTTAGACAACAATTCAGAAATCTAGTATTGCTTTCTAAAAAAAAATTTCACAAAAAAACTTCAATAAGGCAATCAAAAGAATTTTCTTAAATGTTCGCAGCAATACAAACTTACTTAATTATTGGGTTTTTGTTAGGCGTCAATCAAACAGATTTCGGGTCTAAATGTTCTGGAAAGAAACAAAACAATTTCAACTGTTCGGTATTTAAATTAAATTACCTCACGTGGTAAAATTTAAGTTTATATTTTTCCGTAAGAATTTGGCTGCGTTGCATTAGGATTGCTCAAGTACTTTTTCATCTAACTTGAAATTTTTTCCAAAACAAACAGTTTAGTTATCAATAAATGTTGCGATTTTTTGTTATTTGTAGTATTGAAAGAAGAAAAATAAAGCAGAATAAAAAAAGGATTTGACGACCATTGAGAATAACAAAAAATATATTCATATTTTTTTTGAGATATTCTTTTAATAAAATGACTCAAGTTTTTTCTAAACTTTTTTTGAAAAGTTTATTCAAACTAAAAAAAAGATTGCAAATGCAACGCAAAAACATATAAACCAAAACGGCTCATCTTATCTTTTGGGTCTTTTTCTCTTAATAAAATCATGAAAAATTTTAGTCATCATTAGGCTTTCAAAGACAAGCAGTTCTTTTCTTTACTTCGATTTGAAATGTACACGTTTTTTAAATTTTTGATCCGGTTGCATTTTCCCAAGTGTTCACCTGTTGAGAACTTGGTTTATACTTGATACAAACAATTCGCAATTAATAGTTCTTAACGGCTCGTAAAACTATGGGACTTAAAGCAGAAGTTTATAGAGCTTACTAGCGTGTACGAAATTTGACAAAATCAAAATGTATTTGCCTCTTACAATGCTTTTGCCCATGATTTTCATATTTAAGTGAGTGGTGGTTTAAATTAATTAAAAATTCTACTTTTTTATTATTTTTCTTTTCATAAGTCCTATTTTTTCTTTTTAAATAGTTTATTAGGTCTACAACATTTTAAATGTCAGATCGCGCTACAAAACAAAGAGAAAATAAAATTTTACAAAACTGATAAATTTTCTTCAATATACTTGCATCATAAATACAAATAATATTTCTTTTTTGACATTTCTACGAATTACGTCAGATAGCTACTTTTGAAGATTGTAATATCTTATAACAAAATGATAATCATGTCAATTTAGAAACAATCATAAAAGAAAATGTTCTTAATTGTTCAAAACAAAAAGTAATTAATTCTATTGTACTGTATAATAAAACAAAAATAATTTCTATCACAAAAATTACACTGAAGGAACAATATTATAACATATGAAATTGAGATATTTATAACCTTAACTGAACAAATGTTGAGTGGTACAGAATTTGAGAAAAGCGTTGATTACAAACAAATTGAGAACACTTTTGTTGTTTAAGACTACCTTACAAAAAAAGAGTTAATTAAACCTGAAACTCAAAAATAATCGTCGTCGTCGTCGTTTGGAAGGGCATTCACTCCGGGTCGGACACAAACAGAACTGGTGGCGAGGATTAATTCTTTTGCTACCCCAGGCTGCTGTACTGCCCGGATCAGATGCTGGCTGTGATGGTGTTGAGCCAGCATCGGGCTTTGTCCTCCAAAACCGTCAGACCTCGTATTCCATGTGATGCATAATGTATGGGGCATATTATTTGGTCGTGGTCTGCGGTGTGCTCAGAGGCGCCGCACTCGCAATTTGGTGAAAGAGTTTGTGCATGGACGAATGGAATCGCCCAACACCAGTTTGCAGGCAATTGAGTTTAACCCGAGCTGTTCAGGGCAAGCTCATTCCAACATGCTTGGTACTGATCCTCCTGCGTATGAAAGGACGGAGCCTAGATGTACTGTCAAGGTATCCGCGTTCCATCTATAATTCGTCCACTGAAAAACGCGGATGGCTAGTCCGGCAAGGTTGTGTAATAGAATCCGCGCAGTTGGCACAAATAAGCGCCTAGATCTTAGTTTCTCTTTGCGAACCCATTTAAAAGACCATACAAGATATGGTCAGCGAGGTCCAGGGATCCACGGTAACCCAAAAAGAGTGTCGTTCCTAGTCAGCAAAGCTTTGCCGGCTAGATGCTTGAAAGTATGGATGGGTGGTCCGTTGGAGTGGGACGCAGGCATCTAGTGACAATGCACAAAGCGTCATTTAGGGCACTGTCTATAAGGCGAGTGTCAGTGCTGAGACACCAGACTGGCGCACAGTACTCAGCTGTTGAGTAGACCAGAGATAGGGCAGCTGTGCGCAGTGTTTTGGCACCAGCACCCCATTCTGAGCCTACAAGTCGCCAGGACCCTATCCTCAACAATGTGACGCGCGAAAATAGTTTTTTTCGCAATGTTATTAGATGGTGACATAATGTGAACAATCTGTCCAGTTTTATCCAAAGATAAGTAGGGGTTGGACAAAACGATAAAAGTTGTTATGGACTTTTAGCTCACGTTTGGCCTCTCGGTTATTGCAAATGTAAAAATTGTTTAGTAATTAGTTTTGAAAAGTTATTTTAAGTTTATTAATTCACAACATGCATATACTCTCCTGACTTGGAGGACAACATCCGGGGTGTTAAACTTAAATCAACTGTCAAGAAATTGAAATTTTCTGACCTGCATTCGGACATGCTAAAATATTGCTGTTCGGTTAAAAGCTTTCCATTTGGTTTTTTAGTTTGTTATTGAGTAATACAACTGAAATTTAGAACTTCTTGGCAACATCACCAAGCAGAGAAAAGTGTCTAGCCAAAGGACGCCGCAGAATGACGAAAGTAAGAGTTGAATCCAGATTATGTCTTCTTTATATCCTGTGTTTTCAGATTTTGCTTTAAGGATACTAAATTTCCGTGATGAACTTCTTTTTACTTCTCTTAACAAAAAATAATAAATTTTTTCCAATGAACAAATTCGTCATTGTACACCTGTAAGACAAGAGCAAAAGCCTTATAAAGTCAGCCGCCAATATCATTTCAATTAAGACTGCACCGACGAAAAATTTCCGGAAGTACCTGCAGGGAAATCCCCTTTCAGTTCTATTAGTTTTTTTCGAAATTACGCTTGGTGTTTTGATCTATTTGGACGCAAACGCGTGTTAAACTTGGCTGTCAAACAGAACAGCACGGCAGCGCCAACTAAAGACATTGTAGACGCTGAAAACCTCTACCAACGTAACGAGGCAAAATATTCTTTAACTTTTTTTCAAAATCTTGAAGTGTTTTTAAACCAAATGAGTGCATACAACATATAAGCAACTGCTCCACAAACTTAGATTTGCAATTACTAGATTAAATTGAAAAACTAATAAGTTTCTACAACGCTGCAAAACAAAATGAGAATGAATTAATTGCATTTTTTTATTAACTGCCTCAGAATTCTACTACTCCCGAAATGCAATTATAAATTCAATAAAGAAATAATGCAATTTTGCCTCTTTACTAGCGTAGTTGCAGTTTTGCTTTCAAATCATATTTCTGAGAGTTGAAAAGTTGTTGCTTGAAGTATAAAAAAGTACCTGTAAACAAAATCTTCTCAATTTTTTTCAACACTCCGTCTAAGTGCGTATTGCGAATCGCAAATTTACTATGTATGTAAAAAACACGGAAACTATGTAAAAAATAGCTTGGTGTCACTGGCTCAGAAAAATATGTCAAAGACGAGTCGATTTACTAAGCCAGAGCACAAGTTTGTGAGATCGATTTTTTCGCAATTTAAGATAACCACCGACTTTTCAAGTTTTCTTTTGGGCTACCTCACTTTTTGTACAATTTATATACTTCCAATTATTTTTATCTTAAATTAATGTTGTGTCGGCTTTGTACAAGTAATATTTCAAATGAAAAGAGATACAATGTGGCATTTTTTTCAGCTCGATGTAATGCATTTGATCGGATGGGCCTAACTGCAGAAATCCAATCAAGGGTGAACTGTAGCGTAGCACGTAGTGGAGCAAGCCTCGTGTTTTTAAACATATCAGAATGACCATCGATTTCCCAGATTATTGTATATCCGTGTTTTAAATTTGTTTTTACTGAACATGATTATTTTGTCACCTTAAAGTGCTTTAATAATTTTTTTATTTTTTAAAAACTGTTTATCCTCCCGACTCGTATACTTCGGAAAACTGTCAAGCGATTATGCCTAATGCTTTCGAAAAGACCAAGATACTGCTGTTCAGTTGAAATTTTTTATTTGATTTTTTTACTTAGAGATATGACTGAAATTTAGAGCGGCTTGCTGAGACCGCCCAAGGACACAACGTTTTTAACCGCAATCGTGTCGATCACATTTGCCATCAATACGGCGCTCTCAACTACTGTTGGTGGTGATGGTGTCGGGTTTACCCGACCCATTCCTGGGGATGGGGGCGCGGATCAACTCCGTGGAGTCCCAGTAATCAAGCGACTCCCCACGGACGGGACCAGAGGTCCAGAATGGAGAGGGAGTGGCCGAATATGGCCCGACGCATATGGTCGAGTACAGGGCAGTCTAGCACGAGATGGGCAAGGTCTTATGATTCAGAACCACAGTTGTGCATGAAGGAGTCTCGGTTCGACCAACCCTGTGGAGAAAAGTGCCACGGAGAGTGCTGTGCCCGTTGCAGCATAAACGAGAGAGAGCACAGCAAGCGGAGCGAGGGAGAGTAAGCTTCTCGAAAGACACTGGAGGGATTTGATGTTGAAAGATTCCAGATTGGATACTACGTCCCCAACTGGTGTAAAGATATAGTCTTTGTGAGGAAATAAGGGGTGAGAGAGACACTGATATCTTGGAGGGGTCAAGAGAGCGTCCAACTTTAGCAAGAGAATCAGCTAAGTCGTTGCCTGGGAGGGAAGAGTGGCCAGGTATTCATTGAAAGTGGACTACCGTAAATTTGGATAGAAGATTAAGGAGAGATTGTGTGTCGGAGAGGGATTTGAGGGTTAAGTAGGGTAAAGGAACAGAGAGAATTGATAGGACAGATAGAGAGTCAGAAAATAAGATGATAGATTTAAAAGTAAATGTCTTGGAGCGAAAGATACACCACTCAAGAACATGAAGAATGGCATAAGTCTAGCCACTGTAGCTGGTGGCCCAGAGTCCAAGTCGAGAAGGAGAGGGAGGTAGCAGTGACACACTTTGTACACTTAATGTGGATCCCTGCACCACCCTGTCCCAGCCCGCTAGGAAACGAACTGTCAATCCAATGCTGCTGTGTTGCTGTGAGGTAGGGCGGATTGGTGGGAAGTAGCTGTGGTATTGCAAAGGGAGGGGGTCAGTACGAGAGCATGGGGAAGAGAGCTGGAGTGAGATGGTGTAAATAAAAGGTGTGAGATGGTTTTGCAAAATACACAGTGGCGAGGACGGTACGTGCACCTGGTTTAGATTGGTGAAAACAATCTGCGATTGACTGTGAGAGGAGGAGAACTTGATCCACAGTCGATCTACCAGGTCTAAAACCAGCTTGCACGGGTGAAAGGATGCTATGTTGTTCGAGAAAATAAGTGAGTCGTCCTAAAACCATTCTTTCGAAGAGTTTGGAGGTGAGAGAGATTGGGCAATATGAGGAAGGTGAGTCAGAGGATTTTTCAGGTTTGAGAATGAGGATGATGGTCGATTGTTTCCAGACTGATAAGAAGGTATGAGTTGACCAAGAAAGATTAATTTAAAGACATATACAGTAGAAGAAATTGTAACGCGGATTATGGAAGGTGGGTTAGAAGATGATTTGATCAGGGCTTGATGAGGGCTTGATGAGGTTAAAGTTGAGAATTGAGAGATAGCTATGGAGAGTTCTAGAGAGGAGAAAGGTGAGCAGAAAGTGGAATGTAAGGCATTACAGTGGGCAGTTCTGATTTTATTCATGTGAATTTTTTCAGTGCTTCGAAAAGGTTTTGGGGTTTGAGTAGAGAAATGGGACTATAGATGTGAGGAGAGTTGGTTAGCACAGTTTACAGGGGTGTGACAATTTGGGAAGTTGGGGAGATCAGATGAAGTTGAGGAAGGGCATCCAGAGATGGAGCGAAGTAGAGAAAAGACTTCACTGGGACGGGTCTTAGGAGAGAGGCTAGAGCAAGTTTTCTGCCGTAACTCATCTTTAGCCTTAGAGATCACAGTGGAGGTATATCTTGATATTGAGATATAATTCTGGCGGTCCTCTTCAGAACAGTGTGCCTTTGCGAATGCCTTTCGACGTTTCGCGACGGCATCTGCGACGTCAGAGCACCACCAGGCTTTAGCAGGGCGGTTGATGCTGCCGAAGGGAATGGCAGAAGTGGCAGGATCATTGAGGAGTTTGGTAAAGGTGTGGGTGGCTTCAGAAAGAGAAAGTGTTGCAAAATTAGAGGGAGGAGGGCAGTGGGCATCAATTTAACAGAAGTAATTGTCCCAGCGGGCTTTATTGTAATTAAATGAGGGAGGGCGCGAGATAGAGTTAATTAAAGGGGAGGTAGGAATAGTAATAGAGATAGGAAGGTGACCTGAGCCGAGGTCCGGAAGGGTATGCCATGTGGGCAGGAACCAAAGAGATATTAGGGAAGGAGCGGTTTCCAGTGGCTCGGTGTAGCAAGGTGGGGGTTGTTAAGAGGTAAGAGATTAGAAGGATCCAGTCAAACAAATCTTTGCCTGATTGGTCTTCCGGGCTGTGAGAGTCCCAGGATGAGCGATGGCAGTTAAAATCGCCAAAGATGTAAGTGGTAGGGGATGATGGTAAAAGGAAGGGTGAGAAGGACTTAGGGCGAGAGTCAGAGGAAGAAGAGCGGATAGGGGACACACAGGTATTGAAAAGGTGTATAGGTGAGGTTCCTTTTATTTTAACTGTGATAGCTAAATAATCGGAGCTGGGATCGAGGGAGGAAAGGAGTTGTGTAGAGAGGGGGGAGTAGGTTAGATCATTTTTAACGAGTATAGGGACACCACCTCCCAGGTTTCCCGTAGAATCAGTGGTTCCTCTCCTCGTCATAGAACGGTCCTTTTTGAGAGTTTTATAGCCGGGGATGTAAAAAGTGGAGTCAGAAGAGAGGTATGACTCTTGCAGAAAGATGAGATCGTACTGATTTAGAGAAAGAAATTTGTACAACGGGGACGAATCCCATTAGCTTTCCTCTGTAGAATTCGAAGGTTGTTTCCAGAGGGAGAGGAAGGATAGAAAGAAGGTTGTGTGAGAGGAGAGATGGTATGTTGGGGTTGAGAAGGAGGCAGAGATGACGCTGAGGGAGGGTAAGTAAAAGTTAGTTGGGGGTGATTAGGAAGGTTGGTAGGGTAATTAATGGTGGAGAGTTGTTTTGGGGGGCTTCATTTTTGAAGATGAGGGTTTAATTGTGGGTGTTTGTAGATGAAGATGAGGGTTTGTAGGTGTTTGTGGATGAAGATACGAGGTTAGGTTGTAAGAGGGAGAGGGAAGTTTGAGAGAAGGATGGGCACATTGGACAAGTCCAAGAGTGTCCGGGGAGATTTTTCGGAAGTCTCTGGAACAGAGACCGGAACAGGAGAGGTGTGCCCAGAGAGAACATTTGGTACATTGTACCGATCTGTTTCTCCAGGTGACTTTACGGGAGCAGACGGAGCAGGGGTCTATAGGGCCTGGGTTGGGATAAATGTCACCGCTGATGAGAAGAAGCATAAAGATAAGAAGCAGCGGTGGGCGGGATAGGTAAAGAGGAGACTTGGGGTGGGAAAAGAGACTAAAGAAAATTGTTGGGACAGTAAAAAAGGTGGGGGCGGTCATTTGGGTTAAAAACGCTGTCCATATGTGACCGCGCAGTGGATAGCAGAAATAAAAAATGAAGAGAAAGTTGTCCGTGAATGAATCGCCCAAGGATGAGACCCTCGGGGAATTGACAAGCCATTTCGGCTTTCCCCTGGGCAGGGAAGGGGATTGCACCACTTCGTTTAGGTGGCTTGTTGTTGGTGCAGCTCTCAATTACTCGTTCATACTGCCGACAATTTTTTATATTTTGTTGAAGAATTCAAAAGGCTCCATTTCCGAGGTGTATGTTGGCTGGATAGAAACAAATCCTTCGATCTCAAAGGCATTATCATGAAGTACCCATAGCCAGGGTTATCATCCGAACTGACCAAAAAATAAGCACGACTAACAAAACGAAAGAAGCCTATAAATGTCAATTGTTTTGCCTTTTTGCACAATGAAAACCTTTTTTTAATCTTTGTTTGTTTTTAAATGGTTCATGCATTTAATTAAAGCAGTTCTTTTTTACCTTTTTTGTGGCGACCCAAATGCTATGCGGAAATAGAGAGCAAAGATTTGGCGACCCGTTCGAAACTTGTGATCCAAATACCGGTTATCCCAGAAAGTTGAAAAATTAACATTCAAACGTGATTCTGCTTCGGATTTTATGATTTTGTTGCTAAAAAGTAATGATCACTAAAAAAGAAAAGATCTTCACTTTGAATCTGTCTCGGATTTTTTGATTTTCGTCCCTAAAAAGTAGTGATTCAATTTTACACAATTACAGTCGTCGGCGATCCACTTTCGGGTCGTGACCAAGGGTTGAAAAACACTGAATTAAAAATAAAAGGCTTTCACTTGATCTTTAAGCAAAAAATGATCTCTTTTCTTCGGACATAAAGCGAAAACCTTGCAATAAGCGCGTTTTCTAGAAATTTTGTGGAAAACTAAAACAAAATTAGTAAAAAATAAGCATAAGTAGGCACTCAATTCTAAAACAAGCACGAAATGGTAACCCTGCCTATAGCTCTTGTTTTTCAAGATTTTTGCGGTGATTTTCAAATCACTCGAATGATGGTCAAGTCTAATTCTAAGAAAAACCGATTGGAATAAGAGTTAGTTTTAAGGAGAAACTCGCTGGTTGAAAAGAAACTAAGTTTTTCTCAAGCATCTTAACAAATCAAAAATCATCAAAAAAATCTCGGGCCCATGAGTACAATTTGGGCGGAGTATTTTTTTCTTTTTATCTCATAGAGCAACTAATTTTATTTGGTTTTTACTCTCACTTCAATCGGTTTTTCTTCGAATTAGTCTCGATTTCCAATGATTGAAGAAAGTGTTTCCGTTAAACTATTTTTAAAATGTGTAGTTGTTTAGATAATGCCGAGAACGACTCTTTTACATTTTTTCGTTAAGGCTAGTAAGGCTTTTATTTCCTGAAGGTGAACTGATTAATCACAACTTGGCACATGCAATTTTCTGATGTGGTTAATAAGTAAAAGTTTTAATAAGAGTTGTGAAATGGTAGCATTATAGTTGATATAACTACAGTCATTTGCAAAAGTATAGGACCATCCTGAAATTTTCCGAGTTTTTCAATCTACGATAAGGTAAATCAGTTCTACATCAAAAAAGGGAGTTTTATTGGCAATCAAACACAATTACATTAAATGACAAATATTTAAAGCACTTTAGTATTACTTTTTACCCAAAAAAAGGCTGTTTTTAGTATTTTGTGTGTCTACCTTTCTCTCGCACTACTGCAGCAAGACAGCTTGGCATACTTTTTACTCGGGAAGCGCAGCACTCGGTACTGATTTCTTTTAGCCAAACTTATTTAATTGCAATTACAAGTTCTTTAGCACCAGATGGTTGTTTTTCTGCCACTTTATTCTTCATGTAACTCCACAAGTTTTCGATGGGCTTCAAGTCTGGGCTGTTTCCAAGCCAGTCAAGAACTTCTACTTTACTTTTCCGAAGATATTCTGAAACTACTTTTGATCCATGACATGGTGCTCCATCGTGCACGAATATAGAGGTGTTATGCACCACCATATGCATACCGGTAATCAGCTTTTCTTGAAACAGTTGAACATATTTTAGGCCATTTATTGTGGTGCCTGGGACAAAAAAATACAATCCAGCAGTCCCACGTTTGCTCATGGCCCCCCAAACCATCTGGCTTGGAGGGTGTTTTGCTGTACTGCTGACGGTATACTTCGCATTAAATCTTTGGCATTTTGGTCATCAAACGTGCCTCCTCCGCACTGCAAACTGTAGATTAGTCAAAGAGAATAAAACTGTTCCCCATTTTTTTATAAGCCAATGTGGTTGTTTATTGGCAAAAGATAATCTCTTCTTTTTCATAGCAGATGTAAGACGTGTTTTGCAGCTGGGTTATAAGTTTTTAAACCGAACTCCTTGCTCAAACAACGTGAAACCGTGTTAATACTAATGTCTGTACCATTTTTTAGCAAATCGGCACATATTTTACGACATATACTAGTGGAGGATCGCATGACAGCTCGTCGGATGGCATAATCATCTCTTCGTAAAGTTTTACGCGGTCCACCAGTTTTTCTGTGTCATCATAAATTTTATGCTTCTTAAACTTTTCTATGGCGCGGTGGACTGAATTTCTGCTACATTGTAGTCTTTTTGCTATCTGCCTCTCTGAGAGTTTTTCCATATGCAAAGCCACTATCTGAGCACGCATCAACAGTCAATACTAATCAACGTTTTTTGCACATTTTTCTCTGCTTTAAAAAGATTAGTAATACATTTAAACTATGCATTAATCTGCACTGCAACTGGTTGCAAATATATATTTGAAATTTTTGTAAGATTCAATAATTGACTAGGTGGAAATAATGTGTTTCTTTGATGAAATAATGCAATTTGGACGATTTAATGATGGATTAGTTTAAGCTTTGCCACAAAATGTTATAGCGACTGGGGTGGTCCTATACTTCTTCAAATGACTGTATTTCGTACAACCAATAGGTCATTTTTCTTAACTGTGTATTTGTTTTGGTTCATTTTCATTTAAAGTCACTTGATCATTATAAATCTAATACATTATCCTCGGCACAACCTTCAAGCTTTTTTTTATGTTGCAACAAATGGGCCTACTAGACATAAAGGCTTGCTGAATTTTAGCGAGTAAAACTTAGCCAGTCCTAAGCATAATGTATTTCAGCAAGTGGGCAGCAACAAATAACGGCGAAATAACAAAGCATCAGGCAAACACAACAGCTAGTAACAGACTGAGAGGTGGGTTTATAAAAAGACAATTACAGGATATGCCTGCAATAGAATCACGAAAAGCAGTTGTCAAACAAACATAGCAAAGCTCTTTGTGACGAATAACTGTTAAAAGAATATTAGTTTTAAAAATAAAACATATATGAAGATCAGCTTGGATGAATTAATGGAGATTTAATTGAAAAAGAAAGCGTTAAAAAAAAAATTTATTAATTTTAAAGCGACTGTGGGAATATATACGAAGTACTACCGTAAGATTTATAATTAACAAAAACTTGAACTACTTAATTTATAACCCGTAATATTAATAAAAAAAGTATATACGAGTATGTAGAACACACAACAAACATGGAAGAGATACGACGTTGCTAATAGTAACTAGAATTAATACTGAAGAGGGTTTTTTATGAACCATCATTTGACTTCTTGGGTAAGTCCAATCGTACAGAAGCAGGAAGCATAGTTAACATGCAGAATAAGATGATGGATAGTATGGATAAACTTTTAAGTGTAAACCTTTTCATTTAAAATGCGAAAAAAGTTATTTCTTTAATCGGTTTTTCGGATCCATACTTGAACAGCCTCATCATCAAAAAAGCGAACTTTGAATACATTGAATAAAATAAATTTCGCATATCTAATGTGAACAAGCGGAGGTTTACACTCTCTTGTACTTGGTGAAAAGGTTGTAAAGAACACGTAAAGTCGACTTTAATTCACAATTGGCGACGTCTGCAAGAAAAAGAGAAAAAGTTGCTTCTTGTTGAAGTCTTCGACTGGCTAAGTCAGGAAATTCAATGCGCGAGATATTCAAGCGACTATTGCTCGTCAAAATTATTAGTTAAATTAGATTATGAGACGCTAAAAGATTTTTCCGTTCCGATATGTTAACTCAGACGCAAAAAAATTACACAGAGGCGGCTTCTGTTTTGTTAGAAAGAAAAAATTGAAAATTTAACTTTGCTTTTATAGTCTACACGCTACAGTCTACATATCTATTTATTCTCTACAAAATAATTATTTTGAAAATTAGTAAAATCTACCTGCACTGCTATCTTTAAAAATGCATCCATCTGTTCAACTTGTAAAGCTTTCTTTATCAATACTGCTTCACCTTCCTCTCGAAATTATTAAACTAACTGCAGCAAAACTGATGTAAAACTTCTTAGGCTACAAGTAATATTTAAATCTTGCAACAAGCTGCAAACCTGAATTACATCGCATCTGGGTTAAAGAAAGTCATCCGGGATAGTACAAAGCTAAATCATTGATTTTGAAAAGCGAAAAAAAGTTTACAAAGTTATTAAAAAAATAGTAAAATTGTTTGCCAGGCATAAATTTTGTCAATGCTCCCGTAATTAAATCGAACCAAAATCAACAAGATACTTTTATTCAAACTGACCTTTCGCTGGTCATCGTTATCACTCGTAGCGCTATAACCACCGTGGAAAAGCTATGAGTGGCGAGAACGAGCTCTAAGTTGTTAATGTAAAGGGTTTAATGTCTCTGAACACGACGGTTGAATCTGACGCAACATCAGTTGAAATAAAAATACTCTTGTTGTTTTGGTTTGATAGTATCAACCGAAGAGTATTCACAACAATTAAAAAAACTTATTAAAAACCAACACTAAAATAAATCGAGTTCATCTATCACTAACAAAACTTTTCTGGCTTAAAAAGTATTCTTTTGAGCTCTATTCTCGACCTCATCCTGAAACTAGGCAAATATTAGCAACTTTACAATACACGTTTATTCTAAAATGAGCAAAGTTTAAGTAAATAAATTAATGGTAGGAAAACTACGAGAACGATCTGCAGACCAGATACGCAATGGAGATTAATCCACCCACAAAACAATTAAAAAAAATTTTTGACATATTTTTATAGCAATGTTTTCAACTGTATTTCAAACAAAAAAGGCGAGCGTCCAAACAGTTCCATAGAAAAAAATTTAAAAAATATTTGCGACGTGAAAGTTTTTGTAGTCCTGATATTCACTAGCACACGTATTGTTGACGTGAAATTAGGGAGAAGCTTAATAGCAAAGGTGTTTATGATCAAAAAAGTAAGTATTTGAGCGAGTTGCACACGTCGCAAAACAACTTTACTATAAGCGTGCGCGCAATCATACCTTCAGGCCTGGCTTTAGGCTTGGGCAAACCTGCGTCTTGCATTAGTTCAAATGCAAACTGAATGTTATGGACCTTGTCTTCAAACGTATCTGGTGTGATGCTGAAGCTATAGAGTGGAACGAAGTAACCTTCGAGCAAACCCATGAGAAGGACAAGGTAAACACCGTCAGCAAACTGTAATTAAAAAAAATCATTTAAAACAATTTTTAAAATATATCGATGAAAAGTGGATGCAATGATTAATACAGTCTAATTTTTTATTCATGAATTAATCTAGTTTTTAGGTAACCCAAATTTTATATATATATTTATCATGCAGCAGGGATGGGAAACCTGATTGCACTCGCGGGCCACGCCTCAAAATTAAAAATTAGTGCAGGCCTCATAAAATTTTTGTGGCAATACAACTTTTCCCAAATTGCATTGACGGTTGCCCGAAGTTTGAACATGGTGCATTGCTAAAGTTCTGACATCGGGCAACACATTTTCGTCCCAAACAACTAGTGATCACAAAAAAAGTCATCACTTGAAAACTTTTCACTGTTTTCCTTCCAAATATCTAGTGATGACTAAAAACAAAAAAGCGGGGTACCGGTTGTGGAGCTTGGTTTATTATTCTAGAACTTTATATGCTTCTTCCCAACCACACGCGGACCACATTGAAATATCCTGCGCCCGTTCCCAACCCCTGTCATACAATATAAATTAAACACATATTGTATGAGAGGGGTTGGGAACCTGCACCCCGCAAGGCGTATTAAAAAAAACATTAAGTCAATGCATAAATTTCAGCATAACACTTCCGGACAAATACAAAAAAATTAAATTTATATTAAAAAAGAAATAAACCTAATCTTACGATCAGGATGAATTTTAGAAGCAAAACAATAAACTCAATATTTATCCAGAAAACTCAGACAATGAAATGGAAAAATTTTAATAATGATGATTCAATTTGAGTAGTCTTCAGTTTCAAATTTTAGCTTTTTCTTACCATCTTCTCTTTTGAAATATTATGCAAGATTAAAAATGTCACAGGAGAAACTTCAATAGTTGAAACAGCTGCCTGGTAATTGGTTTTGAATCCCTACTTAAATATTTTTTGCAGTTACACCAACATTTGACTGTTTTTTAATTTTAATGTCTTTTTTGATATAATTCTCTTCAAAATTGATAGATTGCTACAGCTTTTTATTTCATTCCTGATAGGTGTCTTTTTGATAACAATGCTTGTATTTTCGATGGCATTGCTTTTACAGTACATTTCGGTTAATCCGGATTCGATTTGACGCAGAAATTAATCCGTATTATTCAAAGGCTATGGTTTCAAGCCAGACGTTATCCAGAGTAGTAAGATGTAGATAAAAATCACCTTACTTGAATATATAAAAGACGGAATGGTATTATTTGAATATAAAACCTTACCTACATAACACACTTGTAGAGAACTAACAAAGTTAGTGCACTTTAATAGCTTAGCTAAGCAACACAATTATAGCACACTTATATACGACACAACTACAGCAAACCAACGAACACACTCCTTAAGTCGAACTGATATAAATTTCAAGTAACAAGCAACATAGCCAACGCTTGTAAACCATAACGTGAAACGATATTTATGACGTTGCAAAAGACATCCTGCTACAGTTGTGAAGCGGAAAATCCAGATAATGAATATAAAAAAAACAATTTTTATCCGGAATAGGCAAAGATCCGATTATCCGAAGCTTTTTATTAAGAAAAACATTAGAAATCGTTTGTGCCTTTAATTTTATCAGGATTAGGCGAATATCCGGATTAATAGAAGTTTATTGTATTTAATAAAGTCCAAATCAAAACATATGTTGATGACGACCTCTGACGAATGCTAAAGACGTCCAAATTACAATGTAACACAGCGTCTCACACCAAACACCGTTTAAGGCCAAAGACTCATTCAACCATACTTTCACAAAATCCACGAATGGGCTACCACTGATAATCTTCACATTCACACAGGCAAAACTACAACTACATTTTTTAACAAACACAACTGGGTGTGGCGCAACTCGATTACTTAAATTTAACAACCAAACACTGCCCACAACAAAATACACCAATTTTTTGAAATGCACAGGTCGATGAGGTCAACGAGATCGGGAAAGTTGGCAAAGTCGGCGAGGTCGGCAATATTTAAAAAAATTTTTAGAATCACTGTAGACGTCCAAACTAACATCTTCACAACATACAAATGGCACTACGGTCAAAGCAAAACAAACCCTTAATGTTCTCAAGACAGCCACTTTCACCAAATTGGTTAAACATAAAGATTTAATTATTTCGACATTCAAAGCTATTTCTTCTTGAAATATGCAGACGTCATATAAAACGCAATTATATCAAGCAATTGTAGACCATTTAGTTTTGCGCATTGTTACTGGTTTCACACAAGACAAGCACTCAATTTATGATAAAACCTATCTCCTTTTCTTGGGCACCCATCTCAAGCTTCATACTACTCAACTTAATTAAACAATTGACACAAACACAAACTCTTTATCACCTTAAGGCACTTCAAATTCACTCAGGACCATAAAGCCAACAATCTTTTACAACAAAGATCACATTAACATCATCTTGGATCCAGACATCACACCTGAGGAATGTAAAGTAAACTTCAAACACTATTATTGGGTAACAATACCTTAATATCTCAGAAAAAATACAGGGTGAACACACCAAGTGTAGACAAAATCTTGTGGTCAAAAGGCTCCGCTTATCTTTATTGATCAAGGGGTTAAAATTAATCAACATGTCTATCTCGAAATGATTAAAGATAAGGTCCTTCCATGGGTGGATGAGACATTTGGGAATACTGGTGTGACATTCCAACAAGATGGGGCTACTTCTCATACAGCTAAATTGGTACAGGATTTTTGCGAAAAAAACTTCAAGAACTTTTGGGCTAAAGATTTATGGCCCCCATCTTCTCCCGATCTCAACCCATCTTCTCCCGATCTCATCCCATCTTCTCCCGATCTCAACCCATCTTCTCCCGATCTCATCCCATCTTCTCCCGATCTCAACCCAATGGATTTTGGAATATGGTCGATATTGGAGCAGAATGCTTGCGCAAAATCTCATAAAAATGTTGACATGCTAAAACGCAAGTTGGTTAAATGTTGGAAGCAAATAGATACCAAAACCATTCGTGCAATCTGTTCAAAGGTCTCAAGTAGATTGCGTAGTGTAATTCAAAACAAAGGCGGATATTTCGAGTGATGCGTAGTTAAATGACAATATCATCATTATTCCGAAATATTTGAACTCTTATTTTCTTAAAAATGTCGTATTTTACTTACTAAAATATAGTTTTAATCAGTCTACATTTGGCGTGTTCACCCTGTAATATAGTCACCAACATCATACCCCATGACACACGTCCATTAGAACAAACATTAAGGGCACATACATACAAAATCGACAAAACTCAAAACCAACGAATCACCAATCTGCTAACTTTTTTGAAAAACAAATTTCGTAAAAAGCAAGCCGTATTTATACTAACTTGTGTATCCAAATCAGTAACAGATAAGTTAAGTTTTTCAAGATGGCGATTTGCAAATTCAATCAACGAACGCTTTACAATGCTTAGTTTATCGGGAGCGTGATCGAAAAGAGTGTCAAAAGCGTCGCGTTCTGAAAAAAACAAGAAATTCAACACATACCATAACAGTATTTACATATTCCACATAACTCACCGAATCTCCCGCCGGTCATTTCGCTGAAAAAAAGCATCAAAATTAAATGAAACCGATTTAAGCAAATTAGTCTTCAACAAAATATTTATAACCGCTACAGAATAAGATAAAAGATCGGCGACTATGACTATAAATTCTTTTACTTACTCTAACGTCGATGTGACTTCAATATTTACTATCTTGTGGTTGAGTTTTCCATCTCTCTTGGTGACAACAATAACCTGCACAAAAACAGACACAATCCGCGTGAATTTTAAGGTGAATGAAGTCGAACACAATTATGATGTCACAACGATTCAAAAGAAAAAGTATTTAAAAAGGTCGTCGAAATAGAGGAAGCTAATGAAGAAAAAAGCAAACAAAAAAATTGACTATGAAGCGATTTCAACGAAATCGAAAACACAGTTTTACTTTCAAAGCAACTTTTTCGGGCAACCGAATTGGCGCTCGGTAATGCGTGGCAAGTGCAACCAGAAGGTGAAGGATTGTAATCAGGTCTTTCGAATGAATGCCTGCAAAAAAAAGTTTAAATGCAAGACTTGAAAACCAAAAAAGCTTGTTGAGAATACACTGTAGAACTATTTCCACACATCAAAAAAGCTCTAGTAAAACAGAAATATTAAATTAAAAGTCAAAGTGATACTTCATACCAATTCTACAAATAATTATAAATATAAAAAGACAGAAGATTTTGTTTGACAGAAGTGATAAAAATAGAACAAACAATAGGGAGATTAAACTAAATTTATTAATTTGAAAACTTTCTGTAAAATCTTAAGAAATTTAAAAATAAAAATACAGGGTGTCCATAAAGTCTTGTTACAATTTAAAAAATTTATTACAAAGGCAGTTGATGAGATATCTTATATAGATTTGTTTTCTAATAATCAGTATTTATTAAAGTTTTTATTCAAACTAAAATTTTTTGTTTCAGATTAAATTTTATGTGTTTAATAAATGTGTTAATAAACTTTGCAAAATGGCTACTCCTCAAGAGAAGGCACAATGTGTATCCTGGTTTATTGAGACAAAATCGAATGTTCAGGCTCAGCGAAAATACAGAACTAAGTATGGAAGAGATCCACCACCAGGTCCTTCAATTCATCGATGGCACAAGAAATTTATACAGAGACAGGGTCAGTGTTGGATACAGTAAGAAACGGGCGACCAAGAACATCTGGAAAAATTGTGCTTTCTCTTGAGGAGTAGCCATTTTGCAAAGGTTTATTAACACATTTATTAAACACATAAAAATTTAATTTTTAATAAAAACTTTAATAAACACTGATTAATATAAAACAAATCTATATAAGATATCTCATCAACTACCTTTGTAGTAAATTTTTTAAATTGTAACAAGACTTTATGGACACCCTTTATTTACAACTAAAAGCATGTACTGACTTTTGAGATAACAATATTTTGAATTGACTATATTGAATAATTGACTAAATTTTTTGAAAGCGAGTTTTGACAAATCTTACCATACTAAAATATGTGGATCTTTTGTAGAAAGCCCCCGCCAGTAATGCAAAAATGTGAGATTTGAGAAAAACACTCCCGTCACGTTTTAAGTACTGCACGGTGGCTGGGGCTTTCTACAAAAGATCCAAATATGTTGCGATGGGCGTGGCATTAAACACACCAAAATGCCTCAAAACAAAAAGTGGGAAACTAGCCAATACCACTTATTATATCTATAGTGATTGTTTTAACTTGGTAAGATGAAAACATTTTTATAGAAATATAAGAGCAATGTTTCGCAAAATAGACGTGAAAACGTTATACTTAATGTCTACACTACATTGTTAACATTTTTCATTTAAATGCAATTTTTTTGAAAATTTTATTTAAATATTATAGAACTTATATCGAGTAATTACCGATCATACAACAATAGTGCAATAAAAACCTATAATTACATCTTGGGTCTCTTAGGTGGAAGCTCTTAAAAAAATCAAAATGATGTACTATGGTGGATTTAATTTCGTTCTACTGTGCATAATATATTAAATGAAAAAAATTAATAGGTCTAATAATTCGTCTTTTTTTTCAATAAAAATTTTAGTATTTTTTTTTATATGTCTACATTCCCAATTAATTGAAATAAGAGGAAAAGTAACAACTTACCATCAACACTCCATTTAGTTTCATCCCATCTTGCTAATCCAAGTTGTTCGTTTACTTTGCTGAGAACAGCATGCAATTTGTCTTTTTGTCCTTGAGCAGTTTGGGTAACTTCTGGAACCTTATCAGTAAAATTATATCTTAAGAACATGAATAGTAAACTTCTAAAATACTTGTTTTTTGAATTCTTTGCAAAACTGTCACCTGGAAATCATTTTTAGGAATTATTTTAATAAGTTAAAGATTACTAAAACTTTGAAGAATTTTCAGAATATATTTAATTTTTGAAAAAATTTATTTAATTAATTAAATTTTTGAAAAAATTTATTTTAACGTTAATTTTATTTGCCCTAGCAGACTGTTTCGCCTGCCTAGGCTTATCAGGAGGCGGTTAAAAATCTGAAAATAATAAATAAGCAAAAGTACAGTTTAAACAAAGCAATTGAATGCCGGCGAAAAAACGTAAAACAACAGCAGAACTACGGCTGTAATATTAATCGATGAAACAAGTTTTATTGCCAAAGAAAACGTTTTTACATAGCTTGCGCTATTGATCAAAAATAATAAATAAATTAAAAAAGTCTGCCTTAAAAAAAGAACGAATTTTTAAATTTTTCGATAAACAGCAAATCAGGACTGATCATCAAAAGAATCAAGAAAAAAACATGTTGACAATTTTTCAAAACAACGGTCTCAAAATAGCAGCAGAATCTAATCTCTAACAGACTGATTTCTTAGTTATTACACTAAATTTGCAGGGCGGCCCAGCGAAGTGTGGACAAATAAAAATTAAGTTTTTTCAGTTATATCAAGGCCAATAAAACAACTCATATATCAAAGGAAAGAGAAATTTATTGTATTTAATAACATCCAAGAGTTATTCAATATATCCTCCTATCTCTTTAATAACTCGGCAGAGACGAGGAATCACCTGATCACATGTGGCACGCACAGTTTCAGCGTCAATTTTTGCCCAAGATTTGGTCAGTTTTTGCTTCAGGACCTCCACACTTGAGTAGGATACAGCGCAGGACTTGCTTATCTGAATTAACCAACATGCTTATCTGAAGATGTTAAAGGATAAAGTTGTTTCTTGGGTGAAGAAAGTTACTGGAAAGGAATTACACTTCAGCAGGATGGAACAACCTCCCACACAGCCAGATTGGTCCAGGACTGGTGCAAAGACAATTTCAAGTCGTTTTGGCCCAAGAAACTATGGCCTCCATCTTCTCTTGATTTGAATTCAATGGACTTTGGGATATGGTCCATCTTGGACCAGAAGTTTTGCGCTGTATCCTACTCAAGTGTGGAGGTCCTGAAGCAAAAACTGACCAAATCTTGGGCAAAAATTGACGCTGAAACTGTGCGTGCCACATGTGATCAGGTGATTCCTCGTCTTCGCCGAGTTATCAAAGAGAAAGGAGGATATATTGAATAACTCTTGGATGTTATTAAATACAATAAATTTCTCTTTCCTTTGATATATGAGTTGTTTTATTGGCCTTGGTATAACTGAAAAAACTTAATTTTTATTTGTCCACACTTCGCTGGGTCACCCTGTAATTACAGGAAAATAATGGCCATAATACAAGCCTAAAAACACTCAGCTTTATACTCGTATTAATGCAAACTCTAAACATCCTCCCAAAATAAAAAACAGCTAAACCAATTGATTTTATCACGCTTATCGAAAAATTCATGCAGCCTAAAAGAATTCAACAAAACAATCCCTGAATACCAATCAGCACTTGAAAAAAGTCAATACAGGAAAAAATTAACCTATATTAAACAAGAAGAAAAGAAAACCTAAAAAACATATCAAGAAAAGACTACTTGTTTAACTCCCATTCAAAGAAGTGGGCATCAACGTAGAAAAAGAATTTTTTACTCTCTTCAACAAACATTTTCCATCCAGAAATAAATATCATAAAATTTTTAACAAAAACTATATAAATTAAGCTATAGTTGTATGTCAAATATCTAAGCTATTATAAATAAGCAAAACACCTCACGCCTGAGCAATCAAGATAACAAAATAAACCTAAACAATGCAATTGCAGAGCGGCCAAAAATTGCTCATTGAACAGAAAATGCTGCAAAAACTCTATATTAAATTAAAAACTGATGAAACAAACAAATTAGCTAGTGAAGTATTGTTTCTATATAAAGATTGTTTGTACAGAGTGATCGCGATCTTCCCGCCGTCTTTTGTATACACAGATAATGCAAAAACTCTTAGCATTCATCACTATTTTTCTAATTGTATGACATCACCATTGCTTTGTTGTTGATACAAAAGCTTTAAACCAGAGATATAAAAGTTTTATCATATTTTAATTCATTTTATATCAATATTTATTTTATTACATAAATTGCAACCAGGAATATTCGTTTACATTTATAATTGTAAAAGGGCGGGAAGATCGCGATCACCCTGAATAAACAAATTGAAGGCGTTGCCATGAGGTCCAACACTAGCTAATTTTTTTTGGCACATATGGAAAAAAAATATTAGACTTTTGTATATGTTGACCCAGATTATACGCACTGTTTGTGGATGATTGTTTCGCTGTTTTTAATAATGACAGTTCTTTAGATTTTTTAAGTTTGCTCAATTGTCAAAATAATAATATAAAATTTACTATGTATTTCATTTTTAAATGTTTTAATTGAGGTTAATAATGATAATATTGGCAGGTGGATATGGCGCAAGCCCACACATACTGGTTTACTTTTAAATTATAACGCAAATTGCCCTAAAAATGGAAATCCGGATTAATACTGTGCTTACTATATAGAGCTAAATTAATATGTTCAAACAGTTTTTTTTTTTAATGAAGTTGATATACTCAGAAATACGAGGTATGTTTTAAGTCTAATGGTTACACATTTTGGATTTTTTGAAAAATATTTCAAAAAATTTAATGCAAAATTTTTATATTCCCATTCTGCATGTCGTAACCATGTTTATACTATTAATGTTCTATATTTGGGCCATGACTCAAGACGGTTTATCAATGAATTGCAAAACGTTATCAACTTAACTTGAACTAACTTTGAAAATAAATTTTGTCTATAAAACTTTTAAATTATTACATTATTTTCAACTGAAACTCGTGTTCCGATCGCACTCTGCTCGAATATTGTATATTAGTATTCTTGTTCGCATGATTCGAGCTCGACTTACTTAGATATGTCAACCTGTCATTTGAGCAGTAAGGTGGATAAAAACTTGGGCTTTCATTTAAAAACTGAAAGCTTTGTTAAAGATTATAGTATTATGTCTTACGACTAGGTCTGGGTTTTAAGCAATGAAATTTTTTGTTTTAAGTAATAAGTAATTTATATTTGAAGAATTAAGAGGATTTGGAATTAATTTTTAAACAAGCTGCATAAAGATGAGAAACACCAGACTCGAGTTTCGCTCTCATTAGAGCTAATAAGTAATTTTTAACAGATTATTTAAGTAAACTAAGTAATTCAAGTAAATATGAAAAAGCGATCTCTCGGTGGCAAAAATTCGTAATGGTCAGCATGACTAACACATAGCTCCAAGTTTATATGCTTGAATAAATAAATCATATCAAAATGCGGAAAAAGATTATACATTTTTGAAAAAACTTTGCACAAAACACAAACTGTCAATCATCTCATCACATGATGACGATCTCAGCTTTGATATTAAGAGCCTAGCAGCATTGAAGCATCTTTCAGATTCCACTGAAGAAGCTGGAATTGAATTAAGACAGAGCTTCAATTTTTTAAGAACTTGGCTATTTTAAATAGGATAACTCTTTCTGAACATTTTAGTTTTTTGAGTTAGAGGACAGATGGCACTAAAGAGTACGGTCTGTGGCAACAGGCATCACGCAGGCCGAACCCGAGGCTCTGCGACTAAACCCGGGCAAGCAGACTGTCCCTGATGAGAGTTTCAAACTTGAAACTATGGTCGGGCAGTGAGCTCGGGCTCGGCGTGCGTGATGCACACTATTAATGTAACAATGCATCTAGTAGAAGCCACAAAAAGCCACAAATCTTAGATTTTAGTTTTTTAAAAGCAATTTATTTGAAAAGGTCAAAGTAAAGAAAAAATTACTTCAGTAAGTGGCAGGTAAAAGTTTTCAAGTAAGTAATTAAGTAATTACTTACTTGAACCCAGTCCTACTTGCGACTTTTGTACTAATATCAAACACAACGTAAATTCTTTAAGAATTAAAAAAAATTTTTTTTTTATATATATGTAAATGTAATTTTAATTTTGAAACCAAAATTCACAAAGCTTTATTAATCAAAAAAATAACCCTGGACTTAATCGACAATTATTTAAGAATGGATCATCGTTTTTTTTAAAATATATTTTAGATTGTTGTTTCTGTATTTAGATTCTGCGTGTTGTATCGGCTTTGCGGTTATTACTTTGCCTTTGTATTTTTTAATAAATTATTCACCAATTCCCCATTATGAAAACCTCGTGTGTTCAATTTGATAAACAACTACGTAATGAGGTTATTGACCTCGATCTTTAAATTTGATGGCACAATTTCTTTACATTTTATTCATCTGAAAAGATCTAATATAAGCCGAAAACGTTTACGATATTTCATATTAGTTCATTACTTTTTTTGTTTAATTGCATATTTTAAGCCGGTATGAATGGATTAGTGTTGCTGCATTTAGTGATATGGTTGAAAAAAGCATATTTTCTCCATAAATTGTATTTCTACTAAGGGAATTGTAAAACAACATTTAAACTTCTGTACAAAGCCATAACCAATCGTTTAAAGACAATCGAAAAATTAATTCCATGTAATTATCAAAACCCGTTTGGAAACTAAAACAATCAGGGCAACTGCAAGAAATAAAATGGAACATCGTACACCACATAATTCCATATCAATGTGGTTTTAAAACGTGCAACTTATGTCTATCAAAAAAATTACAAATACTTCAAACTGACCCCCAAAAAATTAATAAATAAAAACTTCTAAATGTCGACATCAAAGTAAATTACGAAGTTTTAACCAGACTGGCAGTCAATATAATTACTTTGCGCACTCGGTTTACCTTATTTTTATATCTCGCTTTCACCCACTTTCTTGATGAACAAATAAAACATCATTTTGCTACCAATAATCTGAAATTATGCCCTGTAAAAAAATTTATTTTTTAAATTTTATTTCGTACCCCGAAAACTGTTATTTATTTTTTAAAACGCATTTTTCTTACATTTTCTAGTGCAGTCTCTTTAATCAAAATTTTGACGTATTTTTTAATGTAGACTTTTATTAAGTTATTTGTTATTTTTAAATCAATAGAGCAAGCTACGCAAAGACTTTTGTCTTGGCAATAAAACTTGTTCATCTATTAATTTTACAGCCATAGTTTTTTTGTTGCGTCAAGCGGTTTTTCGCCGGCATCCAAACGTATTTTTTTAAAAACTGTATTTTCATTTATTGATCATTTTCAGAGTTTTAACCGCTCCCTGATGAGCCTTGGCAGGCGAAACAGTCTGTTGCAGCAAATAAAATTAATGTTAAAATAAATTTTGTGGTCTGAAATTCAATTAATTTTGATCGCTCTGGCTTGATGTCATACAGTACTTTTCTGATAAACACAAACAAAAAAATTTCGAAAGAACTTCTTTACATATATACTTAAATTTTCTTTTTTTTAGTAATAATTACGGTTTTAGTTTTTTAGCAATATTAGTGTTAGCTACCAATGAATAATTTAACAAATTTAAAGGAATTTAATTTCGAAAAATTACAAATTTACTTGTAACTTAATATCTCCGAGCTTTTCTAAAAGTTTTTGGAGGACCTGACCATCAAATAAATCTTCTTGAATATCTTGAACAATTATACGTTGCTCTACCAAAACATTGTTAATCCAATCCATTAAAACCTAAAAAAAAACTTATTGGGTAGATACCAGTACTAGAAAATTTCTATTTATTTTAACAAAATAGAGATGATATTTTACTAAACATAATGACTGTTGATTCCATTGTCCCAAAATGTAAAACAGCAATTACATCAAAATATGCTTTAGTTACAGATCTCAATACAATCAAAAATAACCTATGGTGACAAAAAAATATAGGGTACCTTTTGCAATTCTTTTACTTTAGGATCATCAAGTGATGCTTTGTCAATCATTGTACGTTCTTCATTTTCTTCCAAATGAAAATTACTTGGGTCATAATCGACTTGTGAAGTGCCTCCACCATCAATAGCATCTCGACCTTCTTGTTCTAAGTCAGATACTAAAAACATAACAATATACTGATAAGTATTAAAGTAGAAAAAAGTTAATAAAAAAAGCATAAACTATTTAAACAAATTTTTAAAAAGTAAATCAAAACAAAGTATTTTTTGAAATCTAAGAATTTAAATAAGTTTATGTTAATAACATTGAAATGTTAAAACTAATTAAATTATAATGTATAATATATTCTGGCTTATTTTTCGACCAAAGTTCTAATACACATTATTGACAACTTAATCAACTAAATCAAAATATGCCATTGCAAAATTTTATTTGAAAGTGAAAGAGATTGCAAAAATTTAAATAAATATACTCATTTGTTTTTAAACTTAATTTGAAACATTTAAAAAACTTATTAAATCATAAAACTTAAAAAGAACTGATTATATTATTTACAAAAATTGTCTTTTTCTAAAAATATTTTTAGACTTTAATTTACAACCACACAAGCCCTGATTGTTTTAGTAACACTAACAGGGCTCAAATTCCAAATTGGCATCCAAGCTTAACCAACCTAAAATCAACATAAATCAGTCATTTTTTCATTAATTTATTTCAAATTTGAAGCATAATGATTTCAATATATATAGACTCAAGTTAGCTAATGTAACCTCTGTCAGCATCAATCACAGACTGAACCCGGGACCAGAAAACCTTGCAGGCCTTGACAAGCATCTCCTGTTCATGCCACTCTTCTCCTTGATGGACTTGATAAGGGAGGCCTTGGTGGAATCAGCAAGTCAGTTAATATGTGATTCAACATAGACCACACAAAATAATCCATTGGATTCAAATAAAGGTTGCTGGGAGGCCATAAATCCTTGTGAGAAAGTCATAGCAGTGGGTCTCCATCCACTTCATAACAGTGGACACATGGCAGGGAGCAAAGTCTTGCTGCCACACCCAGGGCCTGTCCCCAGCAATCTCCTTAATCCATGGCAGCACAGTGGTCTCCATCACCTCCAGATAGATCTGTGTATTCACTCTAAGGCCCGTTTCAAAGACATGAGGAGGTATCACACCCCCTCACTGAAATCAATGGAAACCAAAGACCATGACTATGGCAGGGAAACTTGATCTTCATGGCCTTGGGCATGTTCTGGGGCCTTACAGTTTCCTTACAGTTTGCTTATAAACAGGGAGCATCTTGACTTGAAAACATAGGGTTTTTTGATGCTTCCTGGCCTGAATAGTTCTGTGTTGATGTCGCTTGTGTGTTTATTTTCAGGCAAAACAATAAATTCTGTTCTGTTCTTATTGTGCTGGGCTCACAATTCAAACAATCATTTTGCTTATTATGGATTTGATCCTGGCAGAAGTTTTTCTCATCAGAGAAAAACCAGAGCATTTCTGGCTCTTTAAGATGCTTCAACTTGCTCATTAACTTGTGGGCCTTAAGGAGCCTCCTGTCCTTCATTTTGGGGGTCAGTAACTGACCTGTTTGCATCTTGTAGGAACCTGCAGTGCAAGTCCTTGACACAGGCCCTCACAGTCATGTCAGTGCAATGCAATTTCTGTGCCATGGATACAAATGACCTTGAAGGGTTGTCATCTACCATCTTTTGGACCTTGTTGATGAAAGAACTTGGTGGTTCTGACCCTCCTGACATTCTTCTGGGACACCTTCTTGTGGCCAATCACAGCTCTGGGTCCCTGGTCTCACAGAGAAGCTTCTTGGTCTTCAGTGCAGTTTTCAGGGAAACTCCAGTCATCTCAGCAACCTTGCTAGTCTCGATACGCATGATATGATTTACAAATATCATAATCATGGTGAAACACCTCTTCCTAGGTAAACTCAATTGGGTTTAATTCAAACTCTCCTGCTTTCATGGCACTGGGAGAGATACTAACAAATTTTATAACACTATTTTCCAGTTTTTTAAATTTTACCATGCTTGCATAAACTGGAGCCAAAATATTTAGTCATGAAGTTGATACTGATTTAGAATTTGAGCCCTGTATAAAACTTAAAAACCAGTATTCAAATTATATCATCAAAAAAAGTAATTTAAAAAGTTTTTGAACTATTATTATGAAGGATATTTTTTATTTTTATTTTATCTATATTTATCTTTCTGACTTGCAGGAAAGGATCAGAGGCACTATACATAAGGCAAGTAATCATCTTGATGTGCTTCTGAAGATGCCAAGATATTGCTGTCCAGTAAAAATTTTTTATTTTGGTTTTTTATTTGTATAGAGATATGATTGAAATTTACAACTGCTTTCCAAGACTGCCAAGCAAGGAAAAGTGGCATAAAGTTTCTTTATCAAGGACAAAACAGAATGGTGCAAATAGGTTTTGAAGTGAGACCAGGTTCATTACAATCACAGCACTCCTAACCACTTGACCATGCTGTTGACACAATTTTTTTGTTTAAAGGTAAGTTATGCAAACATATATATACTTGTAAGTTATGCAAACATATATACACTCTATACATGTATAAAATTTAAAAGTGGATTGTCAACTTTTTAGATACATTTTAAAAATACAATTGAGAGAGTTGTAAAAAGTTATTGCCAAAAAAATTTGGTTTTATTAGTGTCACAGTTTAGAGCAGCTCTATTTTTATCTCATATACTTAAACCAAAGATGATGCTTGAAAATTTTATCTTTGTTTATTTTTGTTTAAAACTTACGGGGATTTCTTGAAAAGACCTAAACTAAGTCCATCAAAGTTAAGTATAGCCCTGCAATTACCGGTACAATTACAAAAATTTGAAAAAATGCTTTTACATAAATGCAACTTTATAAAATCAATATATACAAAAATTAAAACTCAGCAGTAATATGAAAATATAATTGACCTTCTTTCTTCTTTTTTCTTCCTAGAGTAAGTGAAAAAAAGCTATCATGTTTAGTTTCTGCATGCCTTGGTGATTTGGAATAATTGGACATATTAAAAAATTTATCATAAACTTTTTAAAATTTAAAATATAGCAAAATTGAAAAAGTTAAAATATTTCAATTATTTCAAATTTATTAAAAATATTTTGCTTATTATAACTGATGCAACAGATCAAATGGCGCAATAAATAGTTAGGACACAAAAACCCAATTTATTTATTTATAAATGCTTAGGTTTAGATTATTTAATGACAAAAATATAATTGGGAAAAACTAGTGTACTCTAATACTGTAGAAGAGTAAAAGTAACTTAAACAAATTGTAATGCTTGGGCCTCTTTTTGTACGGTACTAAACAAAAATATCAAAAATGAAATTATTTTTTTTATAATTTTTACTTAACAATAATTGATATTAAATAAAAATTAACAAGTTAATTTTACAGATCTGAATAAAGCTGGTTAAAAAAACTTCAAAATTTAAAGCTAACTTTACGAATAAACATAACTAGCAAAAAATAACGACAACAACAACAACAATTATTAAACATTTAAAAGATTTGGTACAGGACTCCGAATTTTTCCCTTATGAAGGTCCGATACTGGACGACTCCAACAAATAAAATAAAGAAGATGCCCTACCAGACTCCAACTGTAGTTAAAAGTAAAGTCTTGTAAAATGAATATTTTCTTTTCAATAATAATAAAATCATTTTTAATTACATTTGTTCATCTTTGGCGTGATGGACCCTGGCGGAGCGTTAAGCCCAAATTTGATTCCCGCTAGTATTAGCAGAATTTAAAAAATATGCTAGACTAACATAATTAAAGTTAAATACATTATTGAGCTGAATAACAGTTTGGTTTAAATTTTAATTTGGTTAAAGCTGAATTATAATCTTCATTAATGTTTATCATTAGGCTTATATTGTATGTTATTACCTACGGTATTTATTTTCCGACTCAATGGATTACGTGTAAGTAGTAAATATAGAGCTAACCGTCAAGCGATTGGCCCCAATCTGCTCTCAAAGATGCCATGATATTGCAATTTAGTTGAAATGTTTTGTTACAACTTTCAATTTTTTTGTATACCGGTAGCTTTTTTTATGTGGGCCAAGTAATATCGCGTAAAATAGAGTAATAAAAGCAGCTTAGTTTTGGCTAGGGACAAAACAAGGTAATTTGTTTTATACAAAAAATGTACCGATAGGCCTATATTACAATTTTTTAAAATTTAATAATTACTTTGCAACTTAATTACGTAGGTATTTGTCGAAAATACAATAGTAGATTTCATCCAGCGGTATCAAAAATACAAAAAGAGGTCATGAAAAGGCTAGAGAAGTAAAGAGTAAAGAGATTTTTTAAAAAGTAGAAAAATATTCTCAGTTATACAAAAGATATTGCAAATTAAGGCATTACAAAAAAAGTTACCGATGTTAAGTTATAAAAAGAACAGCTTGCCTTAGGAGTTGCCTGGAGTTTAAAAGTCATCTTGTTGCACGTCTTGTGCTTCGTGCCTCAGGGCTACCTTATGGATAAATACTTTTATGATGCATCATTATCATGTCATCGACATGATCGTGGTTCAAAACCTAGTCGCGCCATTCTGTTGTGTCCTTGAGAAAAACAATTTACGACACTTTTCCCTGCTTGGTGGTCTTGGCAAGCAGTTCTAAATTTTAGTCATATTTCTAAAAAACTAAATAATTAAAGTAAAAAGTTTCACCGGATAACCAACAGTATCTTGGGATCTCCGGAAGCAGGTCGGGGTAATTACTTGCCCTATGTATTAGCGCCTCTGTCGCTTTCCTGCGAGTCAGGAGAATAATTAAGTTATAGAGATAAAATGAAATGTAGATGAATAAAAATGCGGGTCCAAATCATTTTGAAATTGTTCAAATTAAGTTGGTTTAAATGTGGGCAAACTGTGGCTAGCCAAACTTTCTTTTGCGGCTCTTCTCATTAAACAATGGATTGCACCGTGTACTAATAACCTATCTTATATTTTCAACATCCAAAATTGTTTACTTCAACTAACCAAAAAACATTTATTATTTAATTTCTTAAATAGTTCCAGCCAAAATATTGGTTGTTTCAGATTAATGACTTTTTTTTAGTCTTCAACTAAATTTAAGGCTTGAATTCTAGTTGCCAAGAAACTGAGTTCAAAAATGTAACGATAAAATTCAAGTGAAAGTCAAAAAAAAGAAAAAAAAAACAAACTAATTGGCATTTTCGGCCGGTACTGTTTTAGAAAAAAAACTTGCGGTTCCTCAATGTTTTTGGTATTAGATAAATGGCTTTTGCAAGAGGGACTTAGCCCAACCCTAAGTTTGTTATTGGCTAAAACAAGATTGATATTTTAAAGTTTTTATGACCTTTTTTTGGGCGTTTGTTTTGACATTATAAAAGATAAAAAGCGTTCGAGATTAAACAAAGAGGAAAAAAGGAGTTTCTTTGTCGAAAAGTAAAAACTTTACAACCCCTCGCCTTTGATCAGTGGTTCATTGTCACTGTTTGGGAAGGTTGCCGTAGCCGGTAATCGAGAAGATTTGAAATGTGTAAAAATTGTTTGGCTTCCAACAGAAAATCAGATTGTGGGCCACAGGTGGTCCGCAAGCCGCGGTTTGGACCACCCTGATTTAAAAAAACAAGTAAAGAATTTGGATAGGACAGCATTATATTGACATTGCCGGTTACTTTAAGGTTAACTTTAGGGTTCTTTGTTGTCCTACATATCAGAAAAATAAACATATCTAGTTGTTATAATAATTTTTATGACTTATGTTATAATCAATGAGCTTAATTGTACAAAATATCAAAAATTTAGAAAAGCAATAACAATATTCCAAGAAACAAATAAAACAACAGTAAACAATTAATTTTACTTATGTCTCTTACCTTCATTATGAGCTACTTTTTTCCGTGGGTTTTGCTTGACATATGCCATTACAATATAACTTTACTTCTAAGTTTTTGTCTTTTAAATAAAATTTAAGATTTGGTATTATAATTAATAAAGCCTAAACAGTTCAATTTTGTAATTTCATTTAATAAAATCAACTGTTTTCAAAATAATTTTTCATAAATATTTGAAACAACTTTTTATTTTAACTGCGAATTTATATTTGTAGAAATGCTTTGCTTTCAGGTATTTCCTTTGCAGACTTGAAGACAGCTTGAAATCGCAGTACTTAGACACCAAAGCGTTTGAGAAGGAATAAACGTGGTAATGTGGCGAAGTTAGACAGCAAGCTTCGCTTCCGGCACGTGACCTGCTAAAAATAATTTCATCAAAGCTTGTTTCTCTATTACGTGGCGAGTGCTGGCTGTCAATTGGAACACTTTAATACTAATTTTACGCAATATCAACTTAACCAAAAACCCCAGATAGGCAAAAACTTTAAAACTATTATACTCTGCATTAGTTCAAATGGAATTTCACCTTTCGCTGTATTTTATTAACAAGCATTTATTAGAGGCTTACAGTATTTTTTTGGGAAAAATAATCGGCTACTAAGAAATTTATTGGTTTACAAAATCTAAATAACCAAATGCCAAGTCATAAAGAGGAAACTAGTTACATTCAAATCAATTCTGATACTTGAAAACGAAAGTCTTTATGTAAAATATATTTTTTCTCTGGTATTGATACTGACGTACAATTTAGTAATACAAGATTTTATCGCGCATGAGCTGAAAAACATAACTAGAAGGATGAGCAGGAGCAATTGATTCATGACATTTGTTAAAAGGATTTATTTAGCCCAGTATCTTGTCTCGGAAAATGATGTCTCGTTTTATTGCTTCATAGTGATGCTTAAAACTAACAGACCACATTATTTCAGCGTACTCCATATGTAACTCGAAGAATTGAGGTCGGACGGTTTTGAATGAAGACACCTGATTCGCCGATTTATTGCCATCACTGCAACGTTTAGTTTAATTGCCATTGCAAACAGAAAGAAAAAACTTTCAAGGTTAGTTTGATCGTGAACCAAAGTGGGGTATAGCCGACCCTTCCAAGTAAAGGAAAAGACGAACATGCTTTGGAGATAGATATTATTCTTGATTAATTTTTTTTTTTAACTACTTTCCTCAAAGACACTGCAACATTTGAAAAACAGAAATTAAAACAAATATCTCTTTAGCATGGTTTCTAAACCCGTGAGCCATAGAGAGAAATGGTGTGAATATTGTGTTCATATAATATATTTGTTTTGGTAAAAGTAATTTCCTCTTGCATCGAGGATTTTCAACCAGTTTCACCACCCTGAAGACTAGAACTTGTGACTCAAATTTAGTTGAAGACAAAAAAGGTCTTCACTTAGATTTGTGACAGTAGTCAGCGAGTGAAAACAAGTCTTCACTTAGACGCAGTGGCCGCAACAATTGTGTTACAAGTTTTTTGGGCCAAGCTCGTAAAAAGATTGAGAAGCACTGCTTTCCAATAAAAAATGATGTTGCAACGTCGCTTCAAAATCACTTGACAATGACTGCGATCAATAGCTTGTGATGCAACTTTTCGCTTCAAACGAAAAGTCGTCTCAAAACTTAAACGTAAATAGAATATTTTTCCTTGCGTTTTAAAAGTTGGCTAGGTTTTTATTTTTGTACTATGACAGAATAATCCAAGCTTTTCACTTCAAAGTCCATGCAACTTTCAAAAATGTAAGAGCTCAGGAGCAACAGATGGTCTAGGGTCGGACTTTTAAAAAAAGCTCTTAACTTCCAACCACTTGTGTAAAGTACATTTTGGTTACATCAATGCAGTAAAAAGCCAATGTAGACCAAATAAAAACATTTTTTTCTTCAAATCGATGGTCACCTTTTGATTGTAGCTACATGTTTAAAGGTAATTCAAAAAAAGAAACATCGCTAAAGCAGGCTATGTGAAATTGATTATAATAATATTCACATTTATTTTAATTGCGAGAACAACATATAAAGTTTCCACAATAAGGCAGCAGCGAGTGGGTCAGAAAGTCTTTAAGTTGACAGGCTGCCAATATTTCTTCAAGCTATCCCTCTAGACCTAATGCCGAACATCAAGCGAGAAAACTGTAAATACCAATTTAACGTCTTTGGTTTGACCCTTCAAAATCAGACGCTCAACTTACTCGACGAACTATTCAAAAAAAGTCTAAATGGAGAAAAGCTAGGGGGTCTCAGAAGATTACATAGCCAGCCGCATGCGACTCGCGCGTTACAGTTTAAAACACTTTCTACTAAATGATTGTGAAATTGAAACTTTGAAAATTATTAACTTACCACATGAAAACAGCAAAAGCAAGAAACAAAAAAGGGACAAATTTTAAACTATTAAAAAAGTTTTATAGCGAAATTGAAATAAAAAAAGTGTTCTGATTTATTTTTTTATGCACAAAAAATTCGTTGCAATGCATCAATTGAAACAAATTTATTATCCCACTTGTCGCCGCATTAATCTTGGGAAAACACTTTTTCCACTATGGTTTGCTGAATATCATGATTTTTTTTTCTTTTGGTACTTTTTTATTTTATAATTCAGAAAGATAGAAATATTTTAAGATTCGATTGCAAAAAATAGCAAGCAACAACAAGCATTTTGCCATTTACAACTAGAGAATTTATTAAAAGCTGAGCGTTTTATACTTATCAAAACATCTAATATTTTCTACTTAATTAAAGAAGAGAGGTAGTTTTAAAATCCATTTGTAAATAATAGCAATCAGAAGCCAATACATTTACCATTTAGTATACAAAATTTTTATTTAAAAGCAAAAAAGCTAAACGTTTTTGACTTTCATAAGTCCTTATCAAAACATCTAAAAATTTTTAGCACAATTTAACAATAAACTATAAACGACAATTACATACGAATAAACCAGGGATGACCAACTTGCGGCCCACTTAATGCTTTTATGCGGTCCATTGCTCAAATTTTTTAGTTGTATTTTCATAACTCTACAGAATTCGATGTCACTGCTGTCATAGCCACGTATAGGGAGAGGCCATGTAAATATATACATCACTTGATTGCTGCGTTAAGTGACGCCTAATGAACTGATCTTTGAAAATTTTTGTGGCGGAGCTTGTCATAAAAACGCTCTCCCCAAGCATCATTTTCAGTATTCACATTGTTTTGCAATTATAACAATATTGATTGCGTTATTTCTATGAAGAGAGAAAAACACTCTCTATGAAGAGAGTGTAAACGCTGCGCACCAGACTGGTGCGCAGTACTCAGTTGTTGAGTAGACCAGAGATAAGCAACTGTGCGCAGTGATTTGGCACCAGCACCCCATTCTGAGCCTACAAGTTGCCTCAGCAGTGTGAGAGCCAACGATATTTTTTGCGCAATACCACTAGATGCTGACGGAACTGGAGCAATCTGTCGAGTTTTACCACAAAACAAGTAGAAATTGGACAAAATGGTAAAAATCTATCGCTGTTGTAAGCATTTAGCTCACGTTTGGCCTTTCGATTATTTAAGTGAAAGACTGCCATCACCACCTTAGTGTAACTGAGCTTCAGCTTCCAAGTCTGGAGATACGCCAAAAGTGTATCATGTCTTCACTTCCAATTTCCAGAGGAGTGCAAAGTCATGTCTTGACTTCCTATTTCCACATAAGTCCCCTTAAAAGCCTTCCAATTTGCAGAGTCGTTTAACAATGCTAGATTGTTTGTAAAGGTAAACTTTTTAGAAATCGTGCAGGGCAGGTCGTACATATAGAAGTTGAAAAAGAGGGAAGCCAAGACCAATCCCTGACCAACCAATACTGTTTTTCAGACGGTGAAGCTTGCTTTGCTTGTTGTCATAGGTAGTAAGGGTGAAAAATTAGTTTCGAACAAGCTCCACAATCATTCTGACCATGTGCTTAATCGACAGAAGTCTGAAGAAGCTTGCAGGTAATGCCACGGTGCCAGACAGAGTCAAAGGCCCCGTCAGATTAACAAATTGACAAAAATCCTGGACGTTTTTTGTCAATAAAACGATTTGATTCACGGTTGACTTTCCGCGTCGAAACCCAGCCTGCTCTAAAAAGAAATGAATCAATAAATTGATTCGACGTGTAGGCAGATAAGCTTCTCGAGGATTTTGTAAGAGACACAGAGAAGAGATATCGGTCAAAAATCTTTGTGTCCTCTACGGGCTGCATCGGCGTTTAAAATCGCGACTACAAGGACTCTTCTCCAGATCTTGTGAATTTTGAGTTGGCACAAGCACAAAGAAAAAAAGTCACGTCACCGGGGCTTCAAAGCAGCTGCTGCATGGATATTTTTAATACTAATTTATAATGATTTTAATTGTTTAATCAATTTTAAATTTATGTTCTAATTTTCCTCATTTGGCCATGGCATCTAATACTAAAAAGAGGAAATTTTATATACATGTACTTTTGTGTCCCGCCGAATATACTTAAATTTATAATTTGGGCCATCATGAAAAAAAGGTTGCACATCCCTGGAATAAACTAAAATATAAACAACAGTTTTTTCAAGTTTATGCTCACACTGGTACTGCTAATTTAATTAGAAAGCCATGAAAATTTAGCAATTATTACATCAACAAGTTTTTTAAATAAAAATTTTGCAAACAAAATGATAAAATGTTGGCTTTTGATTGCTATTATTTACATTTTGATTTGCGGCCCACGTTCACAAGTTTGACATGCGTGATTTACGTTGTAATTATACTTATTAGCTACATCTGCATTGTGAATCATAACCAGCAGAAAATTGATAGGAAAAAACTCAAAAATAAATTAAAAAATGAATTAATAAATTTTCTGTTTAGCAATTACCTTTAAAAGAATGTTTTTTCTATGAACAGTTTAGAGCAGTGTTTTTCAACTTTTTTCCGCCTGCGGCACATTTTGGGACTTTTTCAAAATTCACGCCACACTTGGACCAAATGTTTTGATTTCGTCCCTAAAAATCTAGTGTTCTCTAAAAAAAATAGGTTTTTATTTTGAATCTGTCTCTAATTTCTTGATTTTTGTCCCCAAAAAGTAGTGTTCTCCAAAAAAAAAGTTTCCAAAAGTTTCACGGCACACAGATTGAGAAATACTGTTTTAGAGATTTAACAGTTAGAAAATAAAATCATGAACGCAAATAAAAGATTTTTTTTTGGCCCAAAATAATCGCAAGCAATGATTTTACAAATCCTTATTTAAAAATTTATACTAAGTTTACATAAAATAACACTTTACGCTTACTTTTAGAAGCAGGGTTGCGGAGTCGGAAGATTATGATCCGACTCCGACTCCGACTCCGACTCCGAGAATTTCTAAATCGCCGACTCTGACTCCGACTCCGACTCCCGACTTTAACTTTGACTACGACTCCGACTCCGACTCCCTACTATGGGAAAAATATTTTTCTTAAATTAGATTTAACTAAGCAAACATCATCCTTTTGAGTTGTTCGTCGCACAAAATAAGTCAGGTTTTTTTAAATATATAAAAAGATATTTACTTTAAAAAATTGTGTATATGAGTGTATACATATATAACTGCAAATTACTGGTACTCTTCAGAAGAGTGCTCAATGGCTTCAATAATCCGAACGATTATTCCTGATTATCAAAACACAAATATTAAAAAAAATATTTAATTAAAATAGTCCCAACAGACTGTTTCACCTGTCAGGCTTATCAGGGGACACAGTTAAAATAAATTTTTACGCTTCAAATGAAAACTCGCATCTTAGAAAAATAACGCTACTAAAAGTTTCGGTTTAAACGATTATTTTACTAAAGTAAGCGATTGATTAGCAAATAATTACTTTTGCTACGAGATATCAAAAGAAAACATGCTGTAATGTTGCGCATAGATGTATTCTTAAACTTGACCAAGCTGCCGAAAAGATTACCGGTAAAGCGTAAAAAAATTTAATAGTTAAAAGAAAGTGTTATAAAAGAATCTTTTTATAAAAAAATGTTTTTATAACACTCTCTCTTAACGAATGATCCATATTAATGTTTTATACAGTATAAAAAAATTTTTTATAGCACTTGCTCTTAACTAATGATCCATAAACTTTTTACACTTTAATTTTTTCGGCAACTTAACCAAGTTTAATACATCTATGAGTATGCGCAACATTACAGCATATTTTCTTTTAATATCTCGTAACAAAAGTAATTATTTTCTAATCAATCACTAACTTGAGTAAAATAATTGTTTAAACCCAAACTTTTGGCAGCGTAATTTTTCTAAGATGCGAGTTTTCTTCTGAAACCTAAAAATTTATTTTAACTTTTAATTTTTGCTTATTTTATTTATTTCAACGTAAATAATATTGCTTTTTTTAATTGTTGAGCCTCACATGCGAAGCAATTTGTTGAAACTATTTTAATACAACATGTTTTTTTGTTATATTTATGTTTTGATAAATACGTATATACATATAATTATATTATATACACAACCCATTAACTATAATTCTTACTGTGTTTGAATGAAACATTAATACAAATCACATTTGGAAAACTAACTCGAAATGTCATACATAACTTGAAACTAAATATGTATTCTATACTTAATGCTTATTACATTTTCTGAACATCAAAGTATTTTATGGATAATTACTGTTATCTCTAGTCTATTTTACAGTTATTATTTTTTCCATTGTAAATCGAACCCGCGACAAACCTTAATGTTAATACAATTAATGACTTGTATAGGGCCTGAGTATAGGACTAGACCCTGAGTGTTGTCTCCTGCGCATCTAGTCGGTTCGAAATTCAATGAGGTATGCATCACTGACGAGCTTTAACAAGAGCAAAACTCAAATCTGGTGCTTCTTGTTTTAGGTGGCATAGTTTTGTTTTTATCAGTAGGTAATGAGGTTAAAACTTAAATATGAAAATTTCATAATTGTAAAAATTTTTACAAATGTTAGTAATAACTATGAAATTTATTGACAATGAAAATTTGAAAACAAAAGTTTATAAAAGCAAAAGAAACAACAAAACCATATGTAAAAGAATTAAAAATTTAAACCCACAATTATAGACTACAAGAAAAACAATAAAATGCGACTAATTTCAGAATTTTCCTGAATCACCAACTGCATATAAAGAAACTCCAGAGAAAAATGTTGACATTTTCATACCAATAATAAGCTCATCCTTATTTCTCTCAAATAAACTTCAGCCATTAGTTTGATGGCATGGAGTCCATCTTCTTCACAGTAATTCATGGTTATATATTGATAGCAAGAATATATATGTGAATTTTGTTGGATTTTGTAAGCAAAATAAAAGGGGGTCTGTAGTTCTATCTTATGAATATTTCAATTATTGTAATTTTGTACGAGACTGAACATGCAGGCTCCCTGCCGTTCATTGACATTCATATTAGGAGATTGTTAAAAAATTCACCTTGGTTCAAAACTTTTGGTTGATATTTTTTGAAAGAATAGAGCAAGAAGAGTAAGTTTTAATTTTCAAAAATTTTAATTTAATAATTTGCTCGTAAAAACAAAATTGCTTCTGTGAGTTTCTTCTTTATTGCAGCCCTTTGGTCTGTTCTGATAAGCCTTAGTGATAAAAACAGATGTTCAACACTCGCTTCTGTTGGAAAAAGTACTTATTTAAAGACACGTCAAAAATAAAAAAAGGGGGGCACTTGGGAGGCTGAAACGGATTAATGGCATTTACATTAATTTCAATGGAAAAATTCGCTTTGTCATACGAGCAAATTGAGGTACGAGCTCGGTCACGAAACAAACTAAACTCGTATGTCAAGGTACCACGTATTATAGAAAGAGGCTGCTTAGGATAGTAAATTGATTATGCACCTGACATTTGCTTCCTGTCATTGGATTGAAGAAAGGGAAGCAACTAAATCGGGTGCCCGAGCATAGCATTAAGCAAAATACTATTTGCTTACAAATTAAAATGCAAACTTTTTATGAGTTGCACGCTGTGTCGCGCGATACGCGGCAAGGTCCTCTTGAAAAGATTACTGCACTGCACTCCACTGGCGCGCGGCCGCGTAAGTTGCGCGGTTAACATCACTAATACGTAAAGAAATTGGACATGAGGAGTCGGAGTCGGATAAAATATTCCGACTCCGACTCCGACTCCGACTCCTAGTCTACTTGACAGTCCGACTCCGACTCCGACTCTTTCCGAAAACCTCCGACTCCGACCGACCCCGACTCCGACTCCGACTCCGACTCCGACTACGACTCCGCAACCCTGTTTAGAAGTAGAAAACAGTTATCTCTATTAGACTTTGAGCTGTAATACTTAGCAGTCAGAGTCCGAGTAAACTTTAAAAAATTATGTCGAATAGCAAATAAGTAGGTTAAACATTTTGATGAAACAACAATGGAACACGCAAAAATTCAGAAAAGTCCAGCTCAAAATTTTATTTTTTGTAAAAGTGAAGAAGAAAATTCAACAAATGTAAATAACAATAATTTAAAAATTAAAAAATGAAAAATATTTTACTTTTTTTGCCAATTTATATGGTTTTACATTTACAATTATTTTTTTAGTAGATAGAAAAAATTAAAAAACCCTCATAACGTTGAATAAAATACTTATTTTCTTTCAAAGCCGGAACTGATTTATTTTTTTATGTTCAGAACAAAAATATGTCAAAACCAATTAAGTTTTAGCATAGGGGTAATACTTTATTCTTTATTCTTTCTGAGGTAGGGCTAAGCAAGAGCGGCGCTAGTGAAGACTAAGGAAGTGTCTTCACTTTAAATTTAAGACTGTTTTGTTCTCGAAAGTAAAGTAATGTAAAGACAAAAAAGTAAATCATGTCAATTCGCAGCTCGTTAAAATTTTTTAAGAGTTTTCTTTGGAACGATAAAAAAGACTGTTAAAATTAAGAAAGAAACTAAAAATTTTATTGCCAGATACAGTCCCCATTCCCCTATGCTTATAAACAAATGTCAATGTTATCTTTATTGTGGTCTCATTGCACCTATTGAAATTATTAATTTTCGTCGCTAGCTGGCGCATTAACCTTTAAAAACATTTTTTTAGTCAATGGAGTTCGAGAAAATCAAGCTGCTCGTGATCACAAGGACTTAAGTTTAGTGCTTGCCTTAAGGAGTTGATCCTATGAGTTGCCCTTCACAAGGACTTGATTTTAGCATATGCTTTCTAATTTCGATATTCGATTAAGATAAAGTATTTGTTTGTTATCTGTGTCATTAAACTACTGTAATTGTTTGGGTGTAAATAAATTGTTTTTGTTTGAGGGAAATTGTTGTTATGCAATAGCAGCTGTTGAGAACGAAAATTTTTCTGTTGGCCCACAGTAAGTTTAAACTGTCTTAAATTAAGAATCAGGTTATTTTGTTTCCTGAAATACTTTGAAAAAAGATTTTGAGAATCTTTTTCCCCTTTATAACTCCAAGCTAATATTGACGAAATTAATAAACGGGAAAAATTGATTCTTAATGTTCTATTTAAATATTAAATAAATTTCAATGGGTAAGATCACACACTCTACAAGAACAAAAAAGAATCAAAAAGTTCTGGTATAGTGTGTGATCTTACCCATTTGACTTAAAGTGGGTGACTTAAAGACTAAAATTGACTTAAAGGTGGTGATTTAAAGACTAAAGTCGATCTTTAAGTCAAATCAAATGTATACGCTCGACGTACGTTTGTCTCTTTATTGAAATTTCAAAGCTGAGCATATACGCCAAATGTAGATCAGGCCTGAGAGTTGATTGAAAACGTGCTGAGTTAAGTATAAAAGAAAAACAAAACAGTTTGAAAAAATTGTGGACTCAAATGTTTCTGAGTCAAAGATAATACTATAGCCCAGCGGTTCCCGAACTGTGCGCCGCGAGACTTTGTCAGGGGCGCCGCGAAAGTATGCGAAAGTTGTTGTACTTACTGCTTTTCTCACAATAATTGCAGTGTGAATGTTGTTAGCAGCAACTTCCCTTCAGAGAACGATTCCGATTGAGGACCTTTTTTAAACAGCCTGATTTTGGGAAGGAAATAGGGAAATCAGAGATGAAATCGAAGTGAAGACCTTTTTAGAGAACACCCTGATTTTCAAAGAAAAATAAGGAAATCGGATATAAAATTGAAGTGAAGACCTTTTTTTTTTTTTTTTAGAGAACACCCTGATTTTCGGAGAAAAAAAGGTTGTTCAAAGAAGTAATGGAACTGAATACCTTTTTTTCATTAAGGCGCCGCGAGTATTGTTCAGTCTTCAAAGGGCGCCGTGAAAGAAAAAAGTTTGGGAACCGCTGCTATAGCCTATAGGCTAATCATCAAAATAATTCTGGTAGGCCTACAGGTATGCCTAAAAAATAATTTAATTTCAATAGGCTTAAAGGCACTTAACGACAGTTACATTTAAATTAGCAACATTGTAGCGTAGAGCTCAATCGCCCATGCGGATTTACAATTGATGAGTTGCTGTGTTCATTGCATGTTTAACGCTCTTATTGTTATACCCTTGGGAAAGACATTTTTTGATGATTTCCTTTGATTAATAATCTGGATAAGCGGTTATAAATTACGTCTATGTCATTCTGGCTAAAAGACAATTCAAATTTCAACAAGACTGCAGTTGATTCAACAGAATGCGATTTTCAAAAGTAGTTTCAATTAATAGTTTGGCGGATACTGCAAATAGAACGCTGGGTTGTTGCACTGCAAATCAAAAATTACAGTATTAATACTCTATACCAAGGAGGGACAAACTTTTTATGTTTCGGCAGAATTTTTTCAAAATTTTGACTAACGGCCCCACAAGCGTTTACAACCCATTTGATTTCTTTCATTTTTTAAAATCCAATTAAAAGTAATATAAATTATTTGGCCGACCAAATTATTGAGTAAATCTGGTGGGATTTTTAATGTGAGTTGTAATTTACCAAACTATGTGCTGAACTGTTTTTTAAACTACCAAGTTCTTGGTGTCGTACGTCCCAGATCATGGTTTGATTACGGAACCGATCAAATCCACCACAATTGTCGCCAACGGGTCGCAGCGGCTTTGTTGGATAGGTACAATGTTGCGAAAACGAACACTACTAACTCGTTTAACGCTTTGACGTAAAAGTTAACCCAGTTAACATTGATACAATAAACAGGGGTTTTCATACTGGGGTACGCGACAGAAATTTTGGGGGTACGAGTTTACGCGAGCGAGTTTCTTATATTCGCACTTCAACGACTGCATTTATATAGCAATCTCATCATCATCATCATCATCATCATCATCACTTTTTAAGTCTTTTTTAAGTCTACAAATCAACATAACATTACAAGGTAACTCAGCTTTTATCATAGACTTTACAGAGAAATTAAAAGCATTTCGAATGAAACTAATCTTGTGGAAGGAAAAAATGATATGCGGTCGATACATCTTCGCAAACATGAATGAAAGCTTTGCCTTATTGCAAAAAGACCATATTACTGATACAGTATTAGCAAGTTGGTGCCAAACCACTTGCAGTCGTTACGTGATCTGTTGGCAAATGATTTTCCCGATTTAAATGATTTTGATTATAAGTTGATTCAAAATCTCTTTGGGGTTGATTTCAGACTTCTTCCACACAGTTTGCAAGAGGAATTTATTGAACTTTTGAATGATTCAACAGTCAAAGATATTTTTGAATACTCATCCCTGCCGAAATGTTGGTCGTCAATGATAGAGTCAGATCCATTGGTGTGAAAAAAATGTGTGAAAATTCTTTTGCTCTTTCCATCAACTTTTTCTCAACCATGTTTATGATGAAAAACAAGTTTCGTGCGAGGTTTTTGAGTCGAATATGACTTACGCGTGTGCCTTTCTAAAACGCTTCCAAAAATTGATTTACTTGTAAAGCGAAGCCAAGGTTATCCATCTCATTGAATTTATGAAGAAATGATTAAAGCAGTTAAAAAATATTTTTTGCGTTTTGTATGTTCAATCGTGTTTATTTTTGTTAATTTTTTTAAGGGGTACGCCACACATTTAGGTTTAGCAAAGGGGTATGTAGCCAGAAAATGTGTGAGAAACCTTGCAGTAAGAGTGTTCAGATGTACTCCAGAGTCAGTTCAAATGCTGAAAAATTAAGTATCGAACTGAAATATTTGTTTGGCTTAAAATATTCAAAAAACTATCTTGCACAGCATAATAGTATTTCATCATGTTTTAACAGTTTAATGTTTGAAATAATCGGGTAAGTTTGGTCCTGTAACATATTTTGATCCAACATTGCTCTTATTAAGTATTTTCTTTTGCAACATTTTTATTGAAACTTTACGGTCACAGTGACTAAAAACACAATAAATTATATTTTTTTTTGTTTTACCGAGCTTGCAGTATAGTAAAAGGTGATAAAATATTTTAATATCAACATAAACCTTGAGACGTAATAAAATTTACATTAATAATTAAGCAAACACAACGTTCAAGCAGTCAGCGGTTCTACGTTGGCTACAAGCAACGAAATTATTTATATTGCGACAATTCAATTTCTTTGGTGAAAAGCAAAGGACGAGAATAGCAGCGCTTCAGAAAAAAATCAAGCGAAAAAAAGGCGAGTGCACGTGCGTAGGTCTTGAATGAATTTGAGCACCACTTGGGAGAAGTTTTCAGCTCTTAATTTGAAGGAAAGAAATGAAGTTGATTAACGATTGCAACAAACGAAGGGCAGCGCTTTAAAATTGATTTTGGTCAGACATAGATTTTTGAACTTTATGGAAGATTTAATTATTGTTACAATTTATTGTTACTTAAATTTAAGACGATTACATCGAGAAAGTTTGTTCAGTTGAAATACTGTTCACAAACCTTGAGTAAATTTAATAAAGTCCTTTAATATAAATGCAATTCGGTTTTTGAAAAAAAGAAGTTGTAGTGGTAATGCTTAGTAAATTTATTTGTTGGCCTTGACAATTTTCAGAGTTCTATTATTTTCATTTTCAATTAAAGCTTTTCTTGAGTTTACGGAAATTATTATTATCGGACAAAATACTTTGTTTTCTGCACACTAAGTACATATTTGCGTCTATGCAAGGTTAATATGTATACATATATACCTATTAGTTAGGAAATAGTTTTTATGATGCGGCGTCGTCGTGATAAATTAATGACAAGTTAATGCAGTTTCAATAGTGAAAATCAACCGTCGGATTTGATTAAAAGTTTACTCAAGAGACTTTGTGAAACTTATAAATATAAGTTTTAAAAATAAACAATCTAAGCTTTTTTGCTTTTTAGAAATCAGAAAAATCGAAATTGATTGTAAAGTCTTTTAAAGGCGATTAAAACCGTGCTGTCAATATTGAGACTGTAGGCCTATTGCTGCGCCTAATTCATTTTTTGTTGTTTGGTTTTATTTTTAAAAATTGATAATGCAGCTACCAAGATTAAAATAAACACGAACTTGTTCACTTACTGTACTAACTTTGCGCTTGTGTTGTTTTTTATACAAAAAAGTAAATTAATGAACAAAGTGTTACCATTGATGTAAGTTTTAAAATCTTTTCTAGTCTAGTCGTTCTTTGTGTTTTCATTACTAATGTATATAATCTTGCTGTGCGTGGCCAATACGATTAACTTTAGTTTCTGTTAAATAACAAGTCGAACTGTCCTCAGTCTTAAGTTAGTGATCAATCAACCGTATCAAAATCAAGCAGTTGGCGACGAATATTGAAATAAAATAACTTCCCTTTTAATAAACTTTTAAAAAACAATGTATTTTGGATTTTTTTTGCAACGTAAACTTAAATGATTGATATAAATGCATGTTATTTCAACAACTTAACTCAATGAGTGCCGATATTGTAAAAAAATTCTTTTTTTCTACATTTTTCTTATTTAATAAGTGGCTTACTTGAAAAGCTAGTATCGAAACAGCGTCACAATTGCCGTTTCGTTCGGGTTTTATAATGTGTACTTTTTTTCTAATATTCTGTATTGCATTTACCACCTCTAAACGGTCAAAAATATTAACTTCCACAAAAGTATCACCGGAAAAGATATTTATTTTAGGTCTGCCGTAATGGAGATTGTTAAGGTTCATATTTTGAATAGCAAACTGTTGACCCCCGACCAATCTAACAATTGTCTTCCTGCGAGAGTGATTCAAACGATTAAATTTAGATTTATTAAATTTATCAAATAAAATTTTAATAAATAGACTTTTCGCTTCACAAAAGAACCACAACAATGTACAGAAGCACTGTAAATAATATCAACAATATGTGCGCCATGAATGAGTACCAAGCATGCAATCTAGTGATCAGAAGCCCAGTAACTAACTGCAGCGCATTGAATTCAACCATATTGCATTTTTTCGCCCTTCGACATTCGTGCCAATTGCTGATGAGACTTGCATTTTAAATGAAATTCTTTCGCTGTAAATAAGTAGCATTCAAAAGCTTTGGATGGTTTAAATCTCGTGCTGGGCTTGCCAACAATTTTGCAGAAAAAATCAAAGCGACGATAGTACATGCAGTTCGCGCGTTGCAGTGTCAAGAGCTCTTTATGAGTTATGAGGAGCGGCGAAGCTTCGACAAGCACAGAAAGCGAGTTGGTTTAACAATTAACTCAATTGACTCTTAGTTTTGTAGATTGATGTTGGTAACATAAAACTTCCTTCCCGCCCTGTAAACGGCTACAACCAGCTTTGCCCGAAACTTCTAATGCTGGCTGTTGCCCGTTTTATTTTTTGAATTAATTATGACAATTATTGATAATAAGTTCCAAATTCACCGATGTAAAACGAACAAGCTCTACATTTTAGCTCAATATATTTTTTATAATCATTACGCTTATTTATGTTTTGAAAGCTTAACTTTTCTCTGGATTTCTTTATTTTGTTTGGCAGCATTCTACCTGTAATTTGTAATTGAACGCATACTTTTTATTAAGGGCAACAACGTATTTTTTCTCTCGCTATTGCGCTTTTTGGCGACAAAAAGATCTTTGAACTTTTAACTTGGACGCTTGGTGTAATCTCGATACTTGACAATTTTTTTTCGAATAATAATTTGGAAAAAAATGACGCAATTTGCTGAACTGGAACTGTTTCACTACGCAATTTGCATTTAAATCAAAATTTAATGTTGCTGATTAGAAACTTGCTAAGCTAGTGTAAGTTATTGCTTGTAAGCTTAATAAATAGTTATCGAATTCGACGTATCCATTTGGAGTACGATACGATAATCGAGCTTTTTTAAACTTTGAATTTGCTGAGTTTGTATTCTTTCAACGCTTAAGTAGGTCACGACCACAAATAATCTTTAAACCAAAACCTTAATGGGCAGCTTTACATTTTATGTAACATTTTTGGAAGATATTGATGAGCTCCTAATGTTTAAAAGTAGCCTACCAGCAAATGTTTTTATTGAAATACCAACTTAACTAGAAGATTACGAACAACAATATAGCTGAATTATAAAGAATAATAATGACAGTCAGATCAAATTCTTTGGAAAAAAGGTTTAAAGTAAATAATAATTTAAGTAGTTTTATTTAAAGAAGAAAATGGTACAAAGACTTGCACTAACTAAAAGTCTTTCCCTAAGAATTTTTTTTTTGATTTATTGTTTTATTCTAAATTATTCGATGGTGTTTTTGGACAATAAGAGTGCTAAATGCTTTTCTGTAAGAACCTAAGTGTATTCAGGCATCGAAAATTTATAGCAACACATAAGTTTAATACAAAATTAAAAAGTTTTTGCTAAATAATTACTTTCAAACCTTGATTGCATTTACAGCTAATATAAGTGTTGGCACTTCTGAAGCGTTTTTTGAATATTTAAAAAAACAACGTTGTGCTGCTGTGTAGACCAACAGCTATCACATTAATAATTAATTCACTTCAACAATCTTGTTCATGCTCCTATTCATTGATTTAAATTTTCCATTTTAAAATTGACATTATTTTAATTCAATTTGGCTGATGTGAAAGTAAAATAAAATACTAAAACTGTATTGAAAAAAATGAAAAAAAGTTAATTAGAACTTCCCTCATTAGTATTCAGAAAAAATGGTTGGGCAGCAGTGCAGGTGGCAAGAAAATATTGGCGTACGCCAATTACTTCAATTTGTAAGACTAGTTATAATCGGTTTATAGAAAATATTCGCGAGGGATATTCGGCGTCGTACAAGAAATTATAATAAATATTGCACAACGTGTTTTTATTCAGGTTGTTGAAGACTTGCAGATGTAACCAGTAAGATTGATTCTGTTGTGATGAAATAAGCTTGTTGATCAGCAACAAATCTGGCTATCAACCTTTCGCCTTATCAAGCTATTAGTAACGCTTCGGTGTTGGACGTGATCAAGTCTCCAGCACTAAGCGTATCAGATTTGTACGGCGTTAAAGTGGAGAAAGAAATTGTTCAATCCACATCTACATTATTGTCTACTAAAGTTTTCCCTAACAACCTAAATAACACTTCTGTATCATCACTGACTACCCTGGACAGCAGCTCTATTGCCCCCGGATCACTTCCGGATATTCAAACCTCATCAGAAGATTTTAACTCTAGAAAACGAAAGCTTAGTGCTTTGACAACCTCTGTTGAAAGCAGCGACCCAGCCCAAATCATTGAATCTCCTGATCCGGCCGTTTCAAACAAACTAGCAAGGGTAACTGATTCTCAAAACTTGGTCCCACCTTTGGGAGGTCATTTTGCTTTGAATCAACAATTTAGCGGAGCCCCAGCAGCCAATTCGGTGCAAACAGCAGGACTCGGTGGACTAGTTGTCGCTCGTCTTCCCGCAGGTCAAGCCGCTCAACAAAGCATAACATCACCAGCAGCCGCTGGAAGCGTCCTGTTGCAACCTTCGTCAAACACTCTTCTACGGTCCTCAGCTGCTGTTGGAAGCCAGGTTTTACCGACAGCTCAAGCTGCCAGTCTTCTTGCTCTGCAACAACAAGCCCAGCAGAAGACTTACATTTTAGCTAATAGCGCAACGGCGAGTTCCAGTCTTCCAACTGCAGTATCACCTCAGATCGCTGTTCCGCAAACAGCAGCCACGGCTTCCCACACGATTATTAACAGCGCTGGAAAACCGACAAACATGTCGGTGCAGCATAAAGACACAACCTACACAAAAATTTTTGTCGGTGGCCTTCCATATCACACCACCGACGCTTCTCTTCGGGAGTATTTTGCTGTCTTTGGCGACATTGAAGAAGCCGTTGTGATCACGGATCGACAGACGGGAAAGTCGAGAGGTTATGGCTTTGTAAGTATTAGCATGTGTTAAGTGCCGTTGTTTGATAATAAGTGTTTTTTGTGCGTATTTTGAATGACACACGTGTTGGCGTCGCTTTTCTTCGATTTCATGCGACATATAACTATTCAGGCAGAGCCAGTCAAAACTCTTTACAGAGTGATGACAATAAGCATTGACAGACGGTCTTTCTCACTAAAGTCGAAATATATTTTATGTACACAATTGTAAGGCACGTACAGGCAGCCTTTGGCAATTCTTGTTTAATTACACAGAGCGTGGTTGACCGTCTTACTTTGGTAAACAATTTGAAATACATGGATGAGCAAACCAACTGGCAACACTTAGAAAATATCATCACTGTAAATATCTCAATCATTCATTAACTAGACCTATCACAACAATGATTGGCTCACTCTTAAGCCTATATTAACATAGCTTTATCAATATGACCTTCGATATGGTGTTAATGTTACATTTAGTGCGAGGTTTGAAACTTGCGTATGCGATAGTACCTCACTGATTTGATTTGTACATAAAATTACTGTAATTGAAATCGCTGTGTCGACTGCATTGCTTTTTAGTAATCTGGTAAAAATTAATAATCCATTTGTAAACATATAATTTTTTCCCTAAGCAATAATGCAATGTATTTTCATGTTATTCATTTTAATGTTTTAATTGTGCGTTTATAATTTTTAATAACGACAGTCCAAAAATTTAAAACGTTTAAAATTGATAGAAAAGCCAACAAGCGTATTGTTGTTTTTATCATTCTTCAGGTGACGATGTCTGATCAGGCAGCAGCTGAACGAGCTTGCAAGGATGCCAATCCAGTTATCGACGGAAGAAAAGCAAACGTTAACTTGGCCTACATCGGTGCTAAGCCCAGAGTTTTACCTGCATCAGGTGAGTTTTGTAAAAGTATCAGGTGAGTTGAATTAAACGGTAACCAATATTTTGAATACCTTTCATAACCCATTACCTCTATCGAAGAGAAGTGATATTTGGGTATTTCGGAAGGTAAAAAAGGTTCAACAGTTGGTGATGGCCTTTTATTAATTTTTTTATCATTAGACTTGCCGGATAACGCACCCTTTAACTTTCGAATTGGAATGATGACTGACAGTCCTTTTTTCTCACCACTAGATCGCTTTTACATTTCTTTTTTTGGGATTACATTCTTGCGCAAAAATAGTGCTGGAAAGCAATGTAATCTTGTAATTTAATCGAATAACGTTTTTATTAAAGGGTTTATATATTAGGTAAAGAGAAAAATACTGTTGCATTTAGTATTTCAACTTTTCTTACTTTTTCCTGTTTTTAATGGAATGATTGCAAAAATACATATTCCCATGAAAATAGTTGAATGGAATGATTTTTCGGTTTTGTTAAGCTTAAACTTTTCGACGTTGCAAAAGAACAACTTTTGCAATTTTAATCAGTTATGCTTACACGAATTTTACTTTTTTTAAATGGTAAAAGCAATGCAAGACGAACCAACCTTTGTCGCATTGCTTTGAATGACACCAAATATTTATTTATTCAAGCATTAGCGCAATATTTATTTAAGCTGGCACAAATCTGTTTTGTGCAATTCTATCAAAACCAATTCTTTTTTTCCTCCTGGGACATTTTGCCTATGAATTATTAAATTTGGTCCGGAGAATGCGCTGCTGTGTGTTTGGAGTTTATGATTACTTATCTGTTTGTTAAATTGTAAGCGAAATGCGTCTTGGGACAATGACTGTCGTCAAATGACGTTTAAACGTCGCTTACGATCGATTTGGTGAAACCATGTTTCATTTCCGTCAGTACCATTTGTTATAATCAATTTAATCAAAACCATCTAATCACTATAAAAAGATTAAAGAACAATTCGAATCACATTTACTTCGCCGCTTGCAGAGTAGACGTTTTTAATTGACAAATAGATTAGTTTGTCTTTTACGATTTAACCATTTTTCTGATGACCTTATTGTTTCCAATCTGGCGGACGTGAAAATTCCGTTCGAATCAAAATAAATTGACCTAGCTTTTCATAATTTCTCTCGTTGTAAATCTTGGTTGAATTTAAGTATCATAGCAACTTTCATCTTTTTGAAGTTGGTCAGAGCCAATACTAGACAAAGTACAGTAAGTAGCTTAGCAACTGCTACGGAACGTACAGCAACCGCATGTTGTCTTTTGTTCACCAAGCGGCTGGCCACAGTGCGACACAAGAAATAAGGTAATACTAAACTGTTAAAAGAGCTCTTCGGTTTTGACATTTTTTTTTCACTATTGTTTACTACAATGAACAAGAAACGGCTTCCGCTGAACAATAAAATCGACCTTGTTAGCGAAAATGCTCAATTATTTTTATAAAATGGGAGTAAGCTTTTTGCTGGTTCACTCGAATGAATGAAAAAGAAATGCTTTCTATTCTACCAGAATTCTTTTGAAATCGTTTATATCAGGTTGAACGTTTATTACGAGATAGGAATGGGACGTAATCTGATAGCAAACGAAAGAATTGGAAATTGATTTGCGCCTTGGTGAAATTGAACAGTGTTGTAATTCAAAACGTGAAGAAGAGAGTTTCAAATACTAAAAAAAAACCATGATTTAAAAGATTTTTTCGTACTATTCGCAACAAAGCAATTTTGAGCCCTTTCAAAACCAAGTGACCTGTCTTCAGTCTTTTTTGTTAGGAAAAATTTAGTCGGACTAAGACAACAGCGAAGCGTTAATCACAGATAACTTTTTGACAATAAACCATTTGACCGTTTTAACCAGCGGCATAGTCAGAGAACCGATAGAGTTACTGAAATGTTATAGTTAGAATTGGGGAGCCATTTATGATAGGGAAACCAAACGTTGTTGGTTTTATTTTTTCTCCCAAGTTCTTAACTATCAGCATGCAACACTTCAAAAAGTCTTGTTGATATCTTTTTGCGTTCTTCTACAGTATAAAACACATGTACGGTATTCTTAAGAAGCGATTGGTGAATTTTGAATTTTATATATTTTCGCTGATTTTTTTGCACTTAACGGCTACGTGTCACAGCAATCAACAAAAATGAGATATTAATTCAATCATAATATCACCATCTAAAAGTGTTGACTTATATAAAACTACCTAAAATTTTTATTTTCCTTTTTTCAAAATAAGTTGATACAAAAACCACCAATAACAAACAAATCGGTTTTATTTCAGTTGGACTCCGTCAGCTTTCTACTGCTTATTTTCCAGCCAATCAGTTATCTACCGGGTGAGTTGATTTACTATTACTTCATAAATCAATTTTACAGTCGATTCTACTCCAACTACTCGACCTTTTCGGTGAGACAGTAATCTTTAACGAAGTTTACGCAATAAAATTCCAATAGAATTTATTTGAGCTTATATGTAGTCCGATTTTAAAAGCGCCATCAAATTAGATTTTTTCTATTTTTAACTTACTAGGACGCGTATAATTGATCGGTAATGCAGGGAAGGACCAACAAAACCGTTTTGGCATAATTTCGAAAATCTATTGTCAAAATACAGTTGGAGAAAAATTGTTGTGGCTTTCATTTTACTCATGCGTGGGGTTGTACGGCACTCGAATTAAATTGATGTTTTGAAAATTTTCCGGAAATAATTTTTTACTTCTGAAAAGGTTTCGAGATTTTGGAAAAAACATATCGCTAGCTGTTTGCTGTGCCTCTGGCTATTTTAAACAAACTAAATATTGCTGTTGTGCCGTGTATGTTGGAAATGACTGATGTCAGCTTAGAAATTGCCTAATTATTTCAGTTTAATTGTTTGTTTTAAAAATGCTGTTGATTTTAAGTTAAATTGTTTGTAGATTTCCTAGTTTTTCCTCCTTTGTGACTTTTCCAATATTTTGTATTTTTTTTAAAGGACTTAGTTAAAACTTTATTATCTAAATCAGGGGTTCTCCAAGGGCCACGGAGCATTTATTGGGGGGGCCACAAGCAGAAGCTTTTAGTTTACACTAGTTTTTGGAGCAAAAATGAAAAAATCAGAGACAGTTTCAAAGTGATGACTTTTTCTTGGGTCTTCACTTAACTTTTGGTACGAAAATAAAAGAATCAGAAACAGTTTCATAGTGATGACTTTTTTTTTTGTTTTCACTTGACTTTTGGGACAAAATTCTGAGTAGGGGACCACGGGTGTTTAAGAGTCTCTGAAAAAGGGTCATAAATCACCACTTTTGGAAACCACTGATCTAAATAGTAATCGCTTCTTGACTGAATACATCTTCACGTATAAAATTTCTGTTCATTTATTGTCTTATTTTTGGAAGTAAATCGTATGCTGTGGTTGTCAATTTTTCCTCATGATGACACACATTTTGATTTAGATTTTTTGTCTTAAAAAGGCTCGTTTTCTCTGCAAGCGTGGAATGGAGCATTCTTTGTTTCTTTTATTGATCTTTCTTCACTTAAATTCTAAGCGAACGCTGAACGAAGCAAAAAAAATCAATACAAGAAACAAAGAATACTCTATTCCACGCTCGCAGTAGAAACGAGCCTTTAGAAACAAGTGGAATAGAAAAAGCTTTTGAAAAACAATTTTGGTAAAACTTAATAAGATTGTGGAATAGCTAAAACCCATTAGTAACCGTTTTCGTTGCTTGTGGATTAGCCAAGCGGATTTACTGAATTTCATCCTTTGCTTCGAGTCAAGTTTGTCTTCTTCATTATCAGCGTTTTATTATTCCCATGAGAAATGTTGCGGCAGAGCTGTGGTAACATCATAAAAATGTTTTTGTGCAGGCATTAGTTACAGGCTTCTTTCATTTGCCAAGACTAATTTTTGCATGTACTTCGCAGTAAATATGCTGCTGCTTGTAATAGGGTTGAATAATTAAATTCTGCTTTGTAAACAGTTACTTAACGTGATAATTTTTTTGTTGTTGAAGAGAAGTACCAATATAACAATTTTTCTAGTTTTTATTGATCACTAACAATCTTGCCTATTTGTAATTTTACTATCTTTTTTTTTAATAATCAAGAACAAACAATTAATGAAATAAAAATTTTTAGACTGATTTTTCAAGTTTTTCTTGATTAGTCACTGAGAATGTTGTCTTGATTTAGTAGGTGCCGTTTCATTGTTTTTGTATGCGGAATTGAATTAAGACAACAATTTACGTGCTATTGGTTTGACCCTTTATTGTTCCTTTATACAGATATGATGAAGAATTATATTAGTGTAAAAAAGGTAAGGGCAACCTTTGATCTTCCTTCGTCCTGCTGTTTTCCATGTTTTCATGTTGTGTTCCGTTTTTGTAGTCTTTTTGAAAGCATTTAGAAAAGAGTGTGATTGTGTTTCGAAAGTAATTTCAAAACACGAAATATGAGCAACAGTAACGGGTAGATCGCGATGATCTCTTACGAAAATCTTTTCCCTGCGCTGGACCGAATCAAATTTTGCTGGGCAAAAAAAGCTGCTGAAATTTCGGTGTTGCTTAAATTTTTTGTTTTGGAGTGGCGTTATTTTTTCTTGCGTTTGCAGTTTGGGCGTGAGTTTGCTGCAATATACACTCAGCTGGTTGTCGCTTAATTTGAGTTGTTTGTGTTCAATGCAAAAATTACCGATGATATTGTTATTGCTTCAATTGAAGATTGATTTCTAAAGCAATTTATTGAATTAATTCTTTAATTGTCATCATTATTTCAAAAAACATTGGAAATTTTTAACTTCTATTGCAATTGACTCCTTGAAAGGATTAATTTTTAGCACTTTTGCTGAAAATTAATATAACGCAGGGTTTCCCCAGCTTTTTTTAGGGACAGCCATAGGCGTTCCAACCAAAAAAAATTTGGGGAGGCAATAGAGTTTTGCCTAAATTTTGTGACGTTTGCCCAAATCTTAATTTTCTAGAACTTTTCAGATATGAAAAAAAAATTGTCTAAAATTTAGGGTAAAGACCATATAAAAAAAAGGTTCTTCACTTTAAATCTGTCTCATTTTTGTCAATTTTTTGTCACAAAACATAAAAAAAGGTCTTCGCCTAAATTCGTAAACTTTTTTGTGCAATTTGTGTTCATTTTCGATGTACAAAACAGTTTTTTGCCCAAACAATTCCTTGTCACTGCTCTAAAATTTTTCTGACTTTGCCCAAATTTTTCCTATTGGTGCCCGAAAAAAATTCTGGTTTTGCCCAAATATTTCCTTGTCACTGCGCGAAAAATTCTGATTTCGCCCAAATTTTTAAAACTTCGGGGCAATTTCCTCCTCGGCAGGTACAACTATGGGGATAGCACTCTTCGCGACGTATTCTTTAGACGCGGCACACCAATTGTTGCAAAACTTTTTATAACGTAGTCTTGTAAGTGTTTTAAAATGTCGCTGGACACATCGTATATGCGCCAACTTACGATGTTGTTAAACAAAGAAACTTTTTGAACCTGCTGCACTGCTTCGCACCGATCGTAAACTAAATTTTCACAATTGTGTTGGGTCTTTAGTTTTTGCTAAAAGTTTAGAAGCAGCATAATTTTAGCTTTCATGGCTTCGGAGATTAAAATGATATCTTTTATCAATCGTCCTTGCTTCTCGTTCCATTCCTAGAGACGGGATATACCTTGAAGATTTCTCTTTAATTTATTGGAAACGATTGCTTGATTTGCTATCGTTTCGCCGCAGATGAGGCACAGCGCAAGGTCCTGTCCAAAAAAACCCAAAGCTTAAATAAATAGATGAGGCAAAGCGGAAGCGGAGAGGTAGTAGGTCCTATCCAAAAAAACCCAAAGCTTAAATTATACTTTATTGATGACCCTAGCTTTCTTTTTCTGCAGTTATTTATGGCTTTTACTACCACAGCAAATCAATACAAATAGACTTCCAAAATACTTATTTGTTTTTTTCATACACTGTTTCAACTAACTGCCGCTTGATCAGTTTTCGCTGCTCTCGTCTACTGCTAGCAGCCTCGCCTCATCTCGTCTACTGCCAGTTCTGTGCTTCACAATTATTACGTCGATTGTACATTGTATATAGGACAAGCTGAAAATTGTATTTGTGGCCAACTAAACAATAATTACTTTCCTAATGTTGTATTTCTGAAATAAAACATTAGTTGCACATTAAGATGTACAAAAAATTGTCACACACACTTTTCAAACACATACCATATTTGCCTAATAACTATTTTGCGTGGTACAGCTTATCTTTATTTTAATAAAGACCACACAAAATAGTTTTTATATTTTCGAATTAGGAAAATTTCACGGCACACCGTTTGGGAAACCGTGGCTGGTACAACGTGTTCTGGCTCATCGCCAAAACACAAAGGTTAATTTTTCATGTTCTTCGATCTTTACTACAGATGGAATAAAATATAAGTATGTAAGCAGGGGTCACCAAACCTGCGGCGGTATCGCAGTTGCCGGTTTAAAATTTAGATGCTTCTACAACTGTATTCGAGGAAAAACTGCTTTTGCTCTTCAATTGAAAGTGAAGATTTTGTATCTAATTTTTAAAACTTAATCCTGAACCCAACCCGAAAAACCTGGCCGGAGTTACGACCAAGATTGTAATTGAAATGAATTAGCGTAAAGGCCCATTTGAATGAACAAAATGTTATTTACACGTTTGCGTGTGAGCTTCGAATAGCCATAAAAATTTGGTGATTATAAATTAAATGTGCTTTTTATTTGTAAGACTAAATAAAAAGTTGATTCTGTGCACTGGTAACCATTAGATAAGTTTTTAATAATCTACGCGTGATGGATTGTCTTGTCATTACGTTTTTTTCTTAATTACTGTTAACCGTATAAAAACTATTAATTTCCTCATTAATTAATTTAAAATGAAAGGTGTAGGCCTTAAAATAGTTGTGAGGCATTCATTGTTAAAAGAACTTAACAATTATTAAATATATAAGACTAGTGAAATTTTGTCCTATTTTTGAACAGAACAAAAACCAGTCTTTTTAAAACGTGATAATGACGTTCTGCAAGCGAAATAATCATTAACTTATTGCAACCAGAAAAAGTAACTCTTTAATCACTCCTTGGCTTTTGCTTTTCGAAGTTTTTTGGCCGTGTGTTTGTCAAAGCAGATAGACTTCAATCAAGTAGATTATTTGTAGCAGCTGCCAGCTGTTAATGAAACTCTTGGCTCATTTTGATTTGCTACGGTAGTCACGTATCATACGTGAACTTCGATCTTAACTCGAATCGTTTTTTTTTTTTATTGCTAACGAAATGTTTTCTTTTATTTATTTTTCAAGTATATTCTTCGTATATTGGTCTATGCATTGTCTCGATGTCGTGGTTTTGGTTAAATGCCAGTCATATCACTTAATAGGCTTGTTATGTGGTATTCTATTTCCCAATAGCATGTCTGTTGTTTTGGTCTTTTCATTCTATTTGATGTGGGTTTGCATTTTCTAATAAGAAGAAAACAATTAAAAAGCTGTTTAGTGTGATCCTGGTGGTGTCTGTTTCAATGCGCGCACTAGGTTTTCCAGGAACGTCATTGTTTACAAAACTTGTATAATTCTAATGCACGCGCGTAAATGCGAATTCGGAAGGAAAAAGTCTTAAAAAGGATTAGAATTTATCGGAAAAATCTTATCAGGTTATTTTTTTCTTGCAGTGGCTTGCAAACTGCTGTTTACGCCTACCCACAGCAAGCTCCTGCGACTCCCACCTATCTCGCGCACAACGGAGTTCTTTTGCCTGCCCAGCCGGCTCAGCAAGCAATTATAGATTACGCGGGAGGTTTGTACGCTTCTACTCAACTCCCTGGAGCTTACGCAACTGACGTTGCCGCAGCTGCGACTGGTAAGTCGAATAATTCGAGTGCAATTCTTGACTTTTGGTCCACGCTGCTAATCTACGTTTGTGATTATTTCAGCGCCCGCTTTAGTCAATGCGTACGCAACGCCGATTCATCCATCGGCGCAAACTCTCGGGGTAAATTCGGTCGCAGGAACGCCCCAACTTGTTGCTGCTGCTCCTACACAAGCGGGCCTACCAGTGGCTGCGTCTCAAGCAATCGGAACCTATCATCCAGCACCTGCTGTTGCTGCTTATGCTGCAGTTGCCCCAAGCGCTCTCAATCAGCCTCAGAATATCGCCACCACCCTTGCGCCAAATGCTTACGCCCATCTGACCGCTCATTTACAACAACAAACCGCGGAGCGGTTTTAAACTATTGCCCCTGAACTTCAATCAAAACTTTTTGATTTCTTTATACTGTGATAGACGCGGTATGCTGTTATTAGTTGTGTACTTGAAAATACTGGTGAAATTTTTACAATTCTGTTTGAGTTTGATTTGTCTGACAAGTTTCTTTAAGTTCGTGTTCTGTACAATCGGCTTGAGTTTTTCACGATCTTTTTTATTTATAAAAAGCTTTTTTTAATGAACTTAAAGTTATTTCAAAGAACCACTGTTTTTCCGGCAATTTTACCAATCCTTCATCAAATAAGAGCTGCTTGTGCGTATTTTGCAGACGTCCGACCGCTTATTTTGTTACTGTACAAGGGTAAATCGCGCTTCAAGCTTGCCCATCGGTATCATTGCCCGTTATTTTGAGGCACTCTATGCATTTTTTGCTAATATAGCTTTGTGGTATCAATCAGAAGAGCCGTATTGCAAGGAGAGAAGCTATTTTAGTTGAGATATGATTATGATGTCTTTTGGTTGTTCGTCTGTTGTATTCAGTTATGCTTGACATTATATTAAATGAGCATCGAAATTTTGTTTGTATAACTTTTACAAAACTATAGTTTGATTTTTGGACAACGTCGAAGTCGTTCAACTGAAATTTACTTGCTTGACCCAGTTTTGAAAATAAGCAATCGGTGCCATGATATTGCTCAGCAATTGATATAACCAAACTTTGTTTTTATGAATATTTCATTTAAGATTTAATTGTGTAGTTGCCTTAAGTATATTTAGAAACGAATTAATCAATATAAAAGATTTCTTTGTTACCAAACTAATATCTCATAAATGTAAAAAATTTCAAATCCTCATTGGCGCCACTTAGCGTCCATTTAGTTTTAAAAAGAATTAATACTATTTTTTATAAATTAAATTTTCAACTTAATTTTCTTTGGTATCTCGAGGGCAATATTTGTTTGTAATAACCCCACGATCGCTCGGTATAATACGTCCTAGATTGGAAGTCTTTACTAGTATATATAATACTCTTCAGAACTTCTAGTGTATTTATCAATTTGTAACCAATCGACAATCAAGATTTGGAATTTGAACTTTTTCCAAGAGTCTTAACAATAAGCAATTTCCAAGAGTCTTAAACAATTAACAATAAGCAGCAAGTTGTTATTCTTCTGGTCGCAAGAATCTTTTTTTAAAAGCTTTCTCTTCTAGAGATTATTGGGTTTGGCTACAGTTATCCCCACAGTTTGTGATTGTAATGGCGTGGTGGTTCGGACTTAACTTATACAAAATTTTTACTTACATTTATTGCACGAGGTTAAAAAATTTAATCTTATTAAAATAGATTGAGAAACTGGCTGGAAAATAAAAGTTCGCTGTAAAGATTGTCCCGTTATAGATCAACACAAACTTTATCTTTTAACTTCTTTTCTTTATTATTTTTCCAATTGACGTCTTAATTGTTTTCCTCGTGCTCTGTTTGTTTCGCTTTCCTCATGTTCAGTTTCTTTTTTGCTTCAAATGTCAAGTCTTATATAGTTTTCTTTGAACAAGTTAATTGTTTTGAAATAGTACAAAGTTTGATGCGGGTTCGATTCACCACAGCTGTGTAGGTTAAAAGGCTGCCAAGTAAAAAAGTTACTATCACAGCCTTTCAACAACTCGTTTACGTCATCTTTTGGGAGGACATCCAATTCTGGTCAGATATAAACATGAATGGGACCGAAAGTCCATTCTTTTACTACCTTAGGCTGCTATACTGCAAGGATCAGATGTTGGCAATGATGGTTTTAGCCAGCATCGTGTTTCGTCATTCAGAGCCGTCAGATCTTGTGCTCTATGTTGTGCTCGATGTATGAAGCACGCCGTTACAATGTGGTCGGCAGTTTTTTTACAGGCGCTGCACTCGCAATTTATTGCAGGAGTGAGACCCCATTTGTGAATGGACAAATAGAACCGCCCTATACCAGTGCGAAGTCTTCTGCATGGGCTTAAACCCAGCTGTTTAAGGCAAGCACAGTTCAATAGGCCTGGTATTATGAGAATGAATGAATGATGCCTGGCTGTACTGTCACAATAGCCCGTGTTCCATCTTTTGGATTTATCAATAGGTCAGTGTGGATGCCTATAGTTTGCTGACATTGTTTAATAGTTTCCTCGCAGCTAGCACAAACGAGTGTCTATTTATTATTTTCATTTTTTCGCATTTCATCTTTATATTTATCCTTCTGACTTGCAGGAAAGCGTCTGAAGCGCTATACACAGGGCAAGCAATTACCCCGACTTGCTTCCGGAGATGCCAATTAGATATTGCCTTCTGGTTAAAAATTTTTATTTTGTTTTTTAGTTTCAATAGTTTATAGACTTGCCGTGCCGATATTATTTATTTATTATTATTTTTTTTATCTCTATATTTATCCTCCTGACTCGCAGGAAAGCGGCGGAGGCGCTAATGCATAGGGTAAGCAATTACCCCGACCTGCTTCCGGAGATACCAAGATATTGCTTTCTGCTAGTAATTTAATAGAGATATGACAGCAATTTAGAACTGCTTGCCAGGACCACCAAGAAGGGGAAAGTGTCTTTCCCAAGGACACAACAGAATGGCGCGAGTGGGTTTTGAACCGAGACCGTGTTGGTCACGAGCCCGGCGCTTTAACCACTCGACCACGCTGCCGACAAAAAAAAGATTTACAACTGCTGCACAGATATTTGGGGGGCTGCAGCTCCGTAGATCCGATGCACCAGCCGCCACTGGTCTAAACTAATTGTGGTCAAACAATATTAGCTAAGTGCGACGGAGTCGTAAAACTGTCTCGTCCTCGTCCAGCTCCTCACAAACGCGCCTCGAGACCAGCACCGAACTTTATGGTTTTACTTTATTGAACATGGCAATAACTGAGACTCTAGTCCGAAAGCGGTTTTCTGCAAACAAACATTGCATAAATTAATTTTAACGCGTAAACACATTGCCCACTGACTTACCGACGATGTGGGGCGGACGAGCAAATTAAAATATCAATACGATTACCAAACTGCTACCAAATGTAGCCAATGTCCAAGGGGACTAATAATTGTTAACATCTAAATTCAAATAGAAAATCTGCAATTAAAATTTGGTTCTCTCACTGACCAGTTCCAAAGAACAACTATTGTCCCAATACAAAGTGGCAAGCAACACTTGCCAATCAGTAATGGCTTTAATAGGGTGCGAGCGGTGCGGTCGCCCCGGGATCCCTAAAATAGATCAAAAAGTGGCCCCCCCTACACAAGAAATTGTCCTATTTTTACAAAGGAGCACTAGGACGTCGATGGCACGTCAAAAAAAAAGAAAAAAAGTTTTAAAAAAATGCTTTCGTAATTGACGACATTGTGCACACTTTATACTACTACAATTTTGAGTGAAAGTGCATTACATACTACTGCTACTACAAAATTGAAGATCTTTTTTTTTTTTTGGAGAACACCATAATTTTTGGAGTAAAATTGGAAAAGCTGAGAAGAAATTGAGGTGAAGACCCTTTTTTTTTAGAGAACACCATGATTTTTGGAGGAAAATAAATCTGAGATGGATTTAAAGTGAAGACCTTTTTTTAGTGATGACTTTGCTTTCATATACTAAAAACTGCTTCAGTTACCTTTCTTTGGGACACTAAATAGTGGCTCCCCCTCACTTTTTTGCACCGGGCCCCCTTTTTGTAAGGCTAACACTGTTGTCAATACAACGTGGCATCACTCGATGCCAAACAGCCGCGCGAGAACTCACTAAAAAACAGCGTTGATTATTCAGCGCAAGAACAAAAGGCGCGTAGGTTCGAAACCCATAGCCAATTACCAACGCAAACATTTACGCGTACGATGTAACACTAAGTAAGTACTTTTTATTTTAAATCACTACACCTGAAACGTTAAGATTTACTTTTACTTTGTTTTACAGGCGAAAACAACATTTTGTCATTTAAAACAAGGTAAATATCAAATTGCTTCGTCAAATTTAATAGAAAATGTGGAGCACAAACTACTATTTTTTTTGGCATTGCGACGCTTCTACGTTTGGGCCTATATTTTTCTGTAAAACCTGGATGATTTATACCTCCCCGAGGCTCAAGTCACCCTTGTATGCCCTCCCTGCTGATTGCCAAAATTTGTAATTTATCTTTTTAGTGTTGTGCATTGGGGATATACAAAAAGAATTGAGATATCTTACGTGCCTCTTGAAAAATTTTGTGCATGAGAAAATGAATTTCGTGTATTTGTGGAAAAGATGAATGAAATTAAAAATGGTTAAGCACTAGCCTAAGCAGCAAAATTTCTTACTTTTTAAAGCAGTGGTTCTCAACCTGTGTGCCGTGAAAGATTTCCAAGTGTGCTGCAAAAAAACATTAAGCCATTGCTCCGGAACCTTTTTTTAGAGATTACTACTTTCTTGGGAACGAAAATCTACACATCCAAGACAGATTCAAATGGAAAGATCTTTTTTTAAAAATTACTACTCTTTAGAGATAAAACCCAAGATCTGCACTCTGGTCAAAGTGTGCCGCAAATTTTGAAAAGGTTTTAAAATGTACCGCAGGCGCAAAAAGGTCAGAACCACCATTTTAAAGATATAAAAATGAAAAAAAACTTTTTCTATTTTCCGATTTGCAGAAAAACGTCAAAGACGCTGCACTTAGGCCAGTTATGGCCTTACAAAAGGGGGTCCGGAGCAAGAAAAATAAAGGGGGCACTTTCTTGTGTTCCAAAAGTAATATCCAAAAAAAAGAAAAGTCATCACTTAAAGGGGGGCTACCGTCATGGTGCTACTATGAAGAAATAGAGCAATCACGATCATCATCCCGTTGCTTTAATTACTCGACCACGCTGACGATTTCCTATTTAGTTATTCATGCATAATTAGAAAAAAGTTACTGTTGGCTTGTAAAATCTTGAAGTGAAAAAGGCTTTCAGATACCCAATCAAGTATGATATTGAATCTAAATAATAATGCGTAAAATTCAAGTATCTCAGAGAAGTATTTCATAACAATATTTTGATACATAAAAACAAAGGTAGTTCGTGTAAATTAAACAACCTTTTCTATTGGTTTTAGCTCATAACAACCATAGGCGTAAAAATCTTTATTTATGCTCTTCTGGTAAAATTTGAGTTAAATTGCTGTTAATTCTTTATTAAAAAGTAAAAACAATAATAAAAACTCAACGTTTCGGTGTACTATGATTTAGTAGACCTTTATCAGGAGATTAAATGAACTACAAATATCATTCGCAATAAAACCACAGTGGTGTAAAAAAAAAGAAAAAAAAATATAATAAAAGTACATTTATCATCTAAAACGACATCTAACGGATTTAAAATTTTAAATTATAATAAGCAGTTGGATAAAAACAATTGGTTTTATCATTAAAAGCATCATTATTAGAATGAATAAAAAAGGAATCTAAAAATCTTCTTATATAATCTGTTTCTTTTGCCAAAATTTCTTGAATTATTCTAATCCATATGATGATTTTCCGAATATACAGGTACATGTTTCACCAGAGCAGATTTGTTGTTTATATCATTATTTTCTAATCGTGCTATATTTTTTGGATTCACATTACGCATGTGTTCTTTACATTTTGTACGAAATGCCCTACCAGTTTAACCAATATAAATGCCAACACAATGTAAACACAGAATCTTATAAATTACTCCTGGGTTGTTTTGGTTCAATTGAATCTTTTATTTGCTTGATTGTTTGAAAAGGTTTTGTGTATACTCTAATATTTTGTTTTTTAATTATACGATTTAAAATTTCAGTTATAACTTGAAAATAAGGTAGGGTACTATTCCTTTGTAGTTTTTTCTTTTTTCTCAATTTTATTGAATTTGAATCGATTAAATGTTTTTTTTATAACTTAAACTACCCAAATTGGCTTATAAAGAAAACATTTAATCGATTCAAATTCAATAAAATTGAGAAACAAGAAAAAAGAAAAAACTACAAAGGAATAATAACCCTACCTTATTTTCAAGATATAACTGAAATTATAAATATTATAAAAAAAATTATAATTTAAAATTTTAAATCCGTTAGATGTCGTTTTAGATCACAAATGTACTTTTAATATCTTTTTTTTTTTTTTTTGCACCACCGTGGTTTTATTGCGGATAATATTTGTATTTCATTTAATCTCCTGATGAAGGTTTACTAAATCATAGTACACCGAAACGTTGAGTTTTTATTCTTGTTTTTACTTTTTAATAAAGAATCAACAGCAATTTAACTCAGATTTTACCAGAAGAGCATGAATAAAGATTTTAATAATATACCTGGTATCAAGAAAAGCGAAAAAAAACATAGGCGTATTCACAAGGGGTTATGCGGGGTTCAACTGCCCATTCTTTATGGATGTACGTACTTCGTAGACAACTCAAAAATGAATTAGGGCATTAAAAAAAGTAAAGACAAAAAAGGTTTTTCCTTTACTTTAACAGTTAGTAATCGTGTTTTCGCATCGCAAACCTCCACCATGACAAATTTATGCATACGTCAGCAAAAAAGACTAGAAATAAAGGTCGAGTTATACACTTTTCTGCATGTAGCTTAAAATAATGACGACTCCAATTCTTTGACGCATTTACAAACTTTCTGTGATCTGGCCTTTATCTATTAGACAGAGACAATACGAGCTGATCACCTATGACAAACTCAAATTTACGATTCAATGGTTAAAAAGTGTATGTATATTACTATATCATTTGTAATTGAATAAAGACCTAATTTAAATACTTAATTTAAAACACGATTGCGCAACATTCAGCAGCTCAGAAGTTACACGCGATGTACAGACATTCAAATTGCGAAACTTCAGCAATCTGCAGTTTCGAAGTAAACATCAATTCACAGTAAACGTGAAAGCGAAATTCTTCTTGAAAGTAATTGCCATCAAACCGATTCAAATTTGCTATATAATAAATAGCTAAAACCACGAATTCTGCAGATAAATCTTCGCTTTATCGTCCGATTCTCGTTCTTCTCTTATTTTTTTATTCAATTTCTGTTGTTCTTCTAATTGTTCGACCATAGTTTTTTCATTGCCATCCTCTTTTGCGTTATTCAAAATGTTCGGGAATTCAAACACTTGCTCGTTCGGCTGAAGTTTAATACGTATTGTTACGAATGTGTTACTTATAAAATAAATTATTTCTTTCGCGTTTTATTCCAACGGAGCATCCGAAGAAGAACGCAAAAATTTTTGTTCTGCTTTTTTGGTTTGATAAAATTTGAGGATTAGATTAAAATTCGGCAGTGTGGTCGAGTGGTTAAAACGCCGGACTCGTGACCAACACGGTCTCGATTCAAAACCCATTCGCGCCATTCTGTTGTGTCCTTGGGAAAGACACTTTACGGCACATTCCCCTGCTTGGTGGTCCTGGCAAGCAGTTCTAAATTACAGTCATATCTCTATTAAACTACAAGCGGACAGCAATATCTTGGCATCTCCGGAAGCAGGTCGGGGTACTTGCTTACCCTATGTATTAGCGCCTCCGTCGCTTTCCTGCGAGTCAGGAGGATAAATATAAAGATAAAATAAATAAATAAATAAAAGTTAAACAAGGAAACAAAAAAATCAATCATAAAGTTTAGAATACATTTCTAGTTTTATCAATTTAATAAAAATATTCTTTGCAAGCCAATAAAAAAAACTAACCAAAAAAACATGCGCTATTTTCCAGGGTTCGATAAATTTCCATTGATAATTATTTTTTCCTGCTTTATGAGGCAAAGGAGCTCTGTACTTCACATAATTAACAATACTTAATTTGACGTTAAGAACTTTGACATTGTAGATTTTATCCAAATATTCTTTCACATCATACTTTGTAACACTGAAAAAAATTTTTTAAAGAAAATGTTATAATCCAGTAATTAAACTGTTGATAAAATGTCAACAATTCCATACATCTCACTGTTGCAAAAAAAGAAAACTAAAGTAATTTTATATAATTTTTCATGATTTCAAATTAATACTGGTAGAAAATAATAATAATACTTAACAATATATACGAGGGTCAGTCAAAAAGTAATGAGCCCTGTTAACTTTAACCGCTTTAACCTTCATATTTTTTCTAGAAATTTTAAGGGTGTTTAGTAAATTTACTGCTTTAAAGATAAATTGTAAAAAAAAATTGTTTCAACGTGTCCACTTTTGGTATTGTGTTTTGGAAATGACGTCATCACTGGATGTCCGTCAGAAGCAGAGAGCTGTGATTGAATTTCTTGTTTCGGAAGGGGAGCCACCAAAACAAATTTTCGAAAGATTGGTAAATGTTTATGGAGATGCTTCATTAGCCTACAGCACTGTGAAAAAGTGGGTATCCAGGATTAAACACGAAGAAGATGATCCAAGTTTGAGTAGCCTCCAGGACAGACCAAGAAGTGGAAGACCATCTTCTGCAGTCAATCCTGGAAACAATGATAAGGTTGAGAAATTGATTAGAGATGATCGCAGAATCACTATTGATGACATTGCTGAACGTGTTGGAGTTAGCCATGGAAGTGCTGTGAATATTGTTAATGAGCTAGGCTTTGCAAAGGTTTGCGCCAGATGGGTTCCGAGGCAACTTTTGGATTTTCACAAGCAAGCCCGTTTTGAAGCTTGTTCGGAGCTTATTGAATGTCACAGAAGTGACAAAACTTTTCTCAGCCGTATAGTGACAGGAGATGAAACCTGGGTTCATCACTATGAACCTCTGTCAAAAAGATCATCCATGGAATGGCGTCACCCCACGTCCCCAAGAGCCAAGAAATTCAAAAGTCAACGTTCAGCTGGAAAAATTATGGCGACTGTGTTTTGGGACATTGAAGGAGTGATATTGGTAGATTTTATGCCTAAAGGTACTACCATCAACTCAGATGCTTACATTGACACTTTACGCAAACTGAAAGCGAAACTGAGAAGAGTACGACCTCACCTGGACATGTCTAAGGTCTTGCTGCAACACGATAACGCCAAGCCCCATACCAGTCTCAAAACTCGTGAAGTGATTGCTTCTTTTGGATGGACGACGGTAACCCATCCCCCATACTCACCCAACCTGGCACCATCTGACTATTATCTTTTTGGACCATTGAAAGAAGGAGTTAGGGGGCAGCACTTCACTAGTGATCAAGAAGTCAAGCACGCTGTAAGAAACTGGTTAAAAATGCAGCCTGCTGACTTTTACAAGGCTGGCATAGTGTCCCTTGTTCATCGATGGACAGTTGGAATTGAAAAGTGCGGAGATTACATTGAAAAGTAGAACTGAGATCTCCTATCCCTGGGCTTTCTTTTGATGTATGACTTTTGATTTTATTGCAACAAATATGGCCAGGAGAGACTTGGGCTCATTATTTTTTGACTGACCCTCGTAATTATTGAAGGGTAAGTAAACTTAGTTGTTTCAAGTACTACTTTAAATATATCGTTTTTATTGCCTTTGTCTAGTCCTGTCAGTTGTATAATTTTTTAAAACTATTATACTGTTTTTTGACTATTTCAATTCATTATCATGTTTAATCTACAGGGGTGCATATAAGTAACCTTACACTTGATATCACCAAAAAGTAAAATTGATAATTTATAATTAATTATTATTGATTACGTCAATAATTGCGTATGTAAAAGTTCAGCTTAATGCACAATGCGATGTTACTGCTGACTTCAATAAATCAATATTAGAAGACTTTGTTCACTCGGTTTGCTATCTACGTACCGTATATACCCATGTACTAGCTGCCCCCGTGTATAAGCCGCACCTTCTTTTGGATGTTTAAAACCTCCCTTTTAATAGTGACCCGTACATAAGACCCATCAGTTCTACGTAAGATGACTGAATCAAAATGCCTTTCTATCTACCGCTGTCACTATGCTAGTGTCACAGTAATGTACCGAATTTCTAACTGAAGTTATAATCAGAGTTAACCCGAGTGAACAAAGTCTTCTGATATTGATTTATTGAAGTCAGCAGTAGCATTGCCTTGTGCATTAAGCTGAACTTTTACATGTGCAATTATTGACGTACTCAATAATAATTAATTATAAATTATAACTTTTACTCTTTGGTGATATCAAGTGTAAGGTTACTTATGGGCACTCCTGTAGTATTTATCATAAAGAATGCCAATCGTCTTAAAATTACACAAAAATTTACACACTCATGTAATACGATGGATGAACAAGGACAACAAAAAAACAGTTTACTTACTCAGCAGGTACATGAAAACGAACATAATTTTTTGGCATTTGTTCTTTGGGTTTGACTAGGGTAAAATACCACTCAGGAAAATATAACCGCCGAGGAGGCGCCCCTTCATAATGAATAGGAAATCTGTAAAAATAAAATTATTTAAAAAATAAAGATAAAACAATAATCAAATAAAATGGTTTTGAAAATTAGATGAGCAATGTTATGCACAAAACTACAGATACAACAGATTTTTATTTTTAGTTGGGTTATATGAAGAGTTAAAAATTGATATTTATAATTTCCCAGCTTGATGTTTAAAAAGCTAACAAAGATTGCATAAAAAAGAATAGAAGTTGAACAACATGAAGACCACTATATATTGCCTTTTTTGGACATAATAAATAAAATGTGTTGTGTTTACAACCATAATAAAAAAATAATTAATTATTACATATATATATATGTTCTCATTTAAATAATTCTTAATACAATGTTTAAATCAAAAAGTTTAAAACAAAAAGATTTGGCCCAGATGGTAGGTGCTTTCTCGCAGCCTGGGCCGTGAGTAAGTCTGTACATTGGTGTTAAAAATGACAGACCGAAACCGAACCTTCCAAAACGAAAGAGTATCCACCCATTCCGATGTTCAGTGTGGGTCTGCTAGTCGGCAGTTTTATCCTGGCATTGCCCCGTCCTTTTCAAGACGGGGCAATGCCTGGATAAAAATGCCCTTTTCAGGGAACATTGCCAACAAGTTCCGAAGACCCACTATTCTTCAGCTGAACATCGAAGGCCTCACTGCAAGCAAGATGAACGTTCTTCATCACCTCGCTATGCAGTCTGAGGCACTCGTCATCCTACTGCAGGAGACCCACTGCACTGATGCAGAGAAGTTGGTACTTCCGAACCACCAACTAGCTGGGTCTTCTTTAAGCAGCATGGTCTTGCCACGTTTGTCCACGAGCGACTGAGATACACGCTTTTGGACTAATCTCCACCGACATCGGAGATCGAGTGACTGTGTGTGGACGTTGATGGTTATAAAATAGTCAACATCTATAAACCACCGCCAACGCGATTGCGATCCCTGGATCTCCCAGTGTTTCCTCACCCCTGTCTTTACTCTGGCAATTTTAACTGTCGTCATGCTGACAGGGGTTACGATGAAAACAGTCCGGACGATGAGTGCTTGGCTGGGTGGGCAAGTATTAATTGTCTTGCCCTCCTATATAATGCCAAGGACGCCGCCAGTTTTTATTCCGGCCGCTGGAACACTGGCAACAATCCAGGTCTAGCTTTCGCTAGCGTAGGTCCAAACAGTCGCTTACTGAATAGACGTGTCCTTGAAAAGTTCCCCAGGTAACAACATCGACCTTCACTTATTACACCACCAAGGTTTGCTATGGCATTGCCATAGCAAACCTGTTAAGCGATGGAACTTCCACAAGGCCAAATGGAGTCATTACATTGCAAAGACTTTGTTGCCGCCTGATTCACTTGATGTGGATGCGGCTTACCAGGCTTCTGTAACACCATTAAGAAAGCAGCCAAAAAGATTATCCCACGCAGGTATTGAAATAAGTATATTCCGTGTTGGGATGCAGAGTGTGAATCCGTCTGTAAAACTTTCTTGCAGTCTCCTCAGTGGGACGACTCAAGTTTGGCTGCTACAGCTCTGCTTGCCAAGCTTGACAGAAAGCAGAGGGAACAATGCTCCGAGGCAGTTCAAAGCATTGACTTCTCACACTCTAGTCGAAGGCATGGAGTATTTTGAACAATCTTATTGGTAGGTCACAACACTCTCCTCGTCACTGTCCCATTTTAACCGATGCTATTGCATCTCAGTTGGTTAGAAATGGGAAATACGACGCTGTTCATCGCAAGTCATCTCGACTTGTCTATCAAGAAGTGTTTGACCTTTGGAGGGCCACAACACCAGACCCAGTAAATATCTCTGACACTTTTTCACAGAGAGAATTTGCTGCTGCCCTCCAACATTTAAAACCAGGTAAAGCTCCGGGACCTGATTCCATCTGCTCAGAGCTTATGCTCCATGCTGGAGCTGCTTTGAAGTCCTGGTTACATGACTTCCTTTTTTCCTGTTCCCGCCGACTCAAAATTCCTAAGATCTGGAGAAGAGCGCTTGTGGTTGCGATCCCAAAACCAACGAAGCCCGTGGGCGACCCAAAAAGTTATCGACCAATATCTCTGCTCTGTGTCCCCTACAAGATCCTCGAGAGGCTTATCTATGCCTGCGTTGAGCCATTAATTGATCCACTGTTCCCTAAAGAGCAGGCTGGGTTCCGACGCAGGATGTCAACCGTAGATGAAGTTGTTCTGCTAACCCAGAACATCGAGGATTTTTTTGAGGCTAAAAAGAAGGCCAGTGCCGTATTTGTCGATCTGACAGCTGCTTATGACACTGTCTTGTCTGGCACCGTGGCCTTACCTGCAAGCTGCTGAGACTTCTTCCGGATAAGCACATGGTCAGAATGATTATAAAGCTTATCCGAAATCGAAGTTTCACCCTTACCACCGGTGACAGCAAGCAAAGCAGGCTACGCCGTCTTAAAAACGGCGTTCCTCAGGAATAGGTTTTGGCTCCTCTCCTATTTAACATCTATACATACGATCTTCCTTCCATGATTTCCAGAAAGTTTGCTTATGCTGATGATTTAGCATTGTTGCACTCTTCTGGAAACTGGAAGGACTTGGAGGGGACTTTAAGCCAAGAATATATACACTTTCAGCCTATCTCCAGACTTGGAGGTTAAAGCTCAGTCACACTAAGACGGTGATGGCAGCCTTTCACTTAAATAACCGAGAGGCCAAATGTGAGCTAAAGGTCTACAACAATGGCAGACTTTTACCATTCTGTACAACCCGTACTTATCTTGGGGTAAAACTGGACAGATTGCTCACGTTTCGTCACCACTTAGTGGCATTGCACAAAAAACTATCCTCACACATCACACTGCTGAGGCGACTTGTAGGCTTGGGATGGGTTGCTGGTGCTAAAACACTACGCATAGCCACCTTATCTCTAGTCTACTCAACAGCTGAGTACTGTGTGCCAGTCTGGTGTTGCAGTGCTCACATTTGCCTCATCGACAGTATCTTGAATGACGCCTTGCGCATAGTTACTGGATGCCTGTGTCCCACTCCAATGGACCACCTATCTTTCAGGCATCCAGCCAGCTGAGCTTTGCCGAATGGGAGCGACACTCTCTTGGATCACTGTAAATCTCTGGACCCCAATCATATCTTGTATGGTCTTTTAAGTTGGTCCTCAGATACTCACCAAGTGAGACTAAGATCCAGATGCCCATTTGTGCCAGCTGCGCAGAATCTTTTGGACAAACTTTCCAGACTTGGCATCTGCACTTCTGAACGGACAAAGCACAAATGGAAAACAGAGTATTGTGAAAATGTTTCCAGGCTCTGTGCTTTTGTTTCTGGGACCGGTGCCAGGCCTGTTGGGATGGGCTTACCCTGAGCAGCTTGGGTTAAGCTCAACTGCCTGTGGACTGGTGTTGGGTGATTCCATTTGTCCTTGCTCCTTCACCAAATTGCGAGTGTGGCGCTTCTGAGCAAACCGTAGACCATGTTCTAACAGCATGCCCTACACATTGGGCACCACATGCAGCATGAGGTCTGACAGTTTTTGATGACGAAACTCAACGCTGGCTTAATGACACCACTGCCAGCATCTGATTCAGGCAGTACAGCAGTCTGGAGTAGTAAAGTGTCTGACCTGGAGTGTATACCCTTCAAATGACGATGACAAAAAAGATTACAAAGTTTGAAAAATTTAACTTTCTTTCAAAACTTCAGCTATAACAGTTGTATAGTAAGTTCTACAAAAAATTAATTTGCACAGCAAAAGGAAAACATATTCCATAAAGAAATAATATATGAAATTCTTGTATATAATGTAGATAAAAAAAATCTTTTAAGAATATTAGTAGGTTTATGGTTTCACACATGATATAGACAACATTGACTTTTACAACAAAATCTTTAAATCTCAAAAGAAATAACCAATAATCAATGATTAAAAAAGCCCTGTATATACATATATATATAAATTATTAAGTTAAATATGCAGAAATTATTTAATGGAAGTCTTAATAAATTGTAGAAAAATACTTAATTCAATGGTTCTCAAACTTTTCTGCACATCAACCCCAATTCAAGTAAAAATTTTCTATTGACATCTTTAATTTAATATGCACTCTTAATTAAAATAATAACTACCATCAACCAGGGTGACTTTGATCAGCGGGGTGACTTTGTTCACTGCGGGGTGACTTTGTTCACTGCGGGGTGACTTTGATCACCTATAGAATAAGGTCAAAACCTATCACTTATTGAACTCTGAACACCAAGCAAAAAAGCTGTAAATACCCATATCATTTTTTGCTTTTGGTTTTACTCTAGAATCGAACCGGAGTCTACAGCTTAGGAAGTAGCTTTTTATTTATTCGCCATTTTGCTGATTAAAAATTTTCAAACGTTGCAAATAAAAATTGCTGAAATTTCCATAACAAGAATGCAATTCAGTAGAGCTTTTCTGCTTTTCCATATTTTCATCTCTGAATGTTTTTTGGTGGAACCTTTTTGTTTGGCCAATTTTTGGCTTTCATATCGCATACTGTTAGACACCGGTTTTAATCCATGCATTGCCGTGATCACCATCAGCTCCGATTCACTTTTCATTGTCATCACCATTTTCTACATATACAAATATAAACCAAGATATAAGTTAAAAAATTAACCAAATGAAGCAGTCAACAAATAAAGCTTGTGGTTTAAAGCCAAACGCCATCCACTAAATCGCACCGGCCTTCGATATAACTTACAGGTGATATTTCTGTTTACATTAAGCTTAAACATAAAATTTTCACCCTTACAATTTTTTTAAAAAATTGCTTTGTGATCAAAGTCAACCCTTGGCAAGGTTTCCTTGATCAAACAAAAGGTTTAAGTGTCTGATCAATGTCACCCCAAACACGGGGTGACTTTGATCAGTCATTAAGTGGCGCTTTGCTTTAAGGACGAGACGTTTAATGAAAAAAGCGAAGTAGTTATGAAATGTGCAGACTTCAAGTGTAACAACCAATTTCTTTTCAGTGGTTAATGAGCAAGGAAGTGGCAGTACGGAATCACTGAAGGTATACGGGTGATCAAAGTCACCCCGGTTGACGGTATAAAGCAATTTTTTTCGTTGAAACTAATTCGAATCCTCCTTTTAGCACCAGGATAGAATAAAGAAGAAATCATGAGAAAAAGGATTTCTCAAGGAGTAATACTAACTGCTGGAGGATCTGGGTTAGTTTATAAACAAAAATAGCTTACAGTGACTTTTTGAAGAAAACCAAAAGTCTTTACTAAGCACCAATAAAAGCAATGGTACCTAATCTTTGCAAATAAGATACCTTTGCTTTCATTGCTGCAGTAAACCCCATCAGTCATTCTTGAACCTTCTGACCATTTATAGGTCACTCTCATTTGAACCATTACTATTTATCAACTCCTTTAAATATCTCAATTGAATCCTGGAGGTCAATCTCAACCACTTTTGAGAATCACTGACTGAAATGATACCACTTACACAACTTTTGGCAATTTTCCTGGAATTCTTATTCTTCGCATTCTTGAAAATTACATTCATAAAAAGTAATTTTAATAGATTAATTTAACTATTTCTGAAAAAATTCCATTTGAATAAATGTCACTCACTAATCACATTGCAAATGAAAGCTTAAAAAAAAATTAGCAAATAGATTAGCTTTGATAATCAATTTAAAAATTAATTTGTCCTGTTTAATTTTTTTTAAATAGAAGGCTCTTTTATAATTACAACTGTCTTCAAGTGCAACATTTTTGGGTCTCATTCACTGTTTGCCGTTGCTAACTTTGGTGATTCCCCTAAATTTTAAAGTTTACCAAGGAAGCTTGGGGAATTGTGAAAAAGAACTACATTATTTACATTTAACTTGTTTTTTTTGGCAACGTGATGTATTCAGGGATAGATGGATTGATTGTTTTAAAAAGATATATGCAATGCTAATCGACATAACATACGTGTATATAAAAACACCAACAGAAAACTACCGAGAAACATGAAGGCTAGAATCTATAAAAATACTAATCACACAAACATCACCATCTTTAATTCAAGCATCAGAGATTAAGAATAAAAAAAATAACCTCAAACACACACATACTACCATGCTACCATTATCTCGCAATACCTTAGCTCCTAAAAAAATACCAAACATATTCCCACTTGAATAAACATCATTACATAACATCCATAAAATTGGCACAGGTCAGAGCTAATAAACCATTATTCTTGCAAAGTCTTCTTTGAATGCCCAGATCCAAAAAAAAAACAACACAATCAAAGATGAATGAAAAAATACCCTAAAATTTAGGATTGTTTTTTAATAACACAAGTTTTCGTAAGCTATGCCAACTTCTCGGGCCCAACAAAATCATATAAAACCTAAAGAAGTGAGCAGTAGATTACGACTTACAAAAGCTTGTGTATCAAAAAAATAAACCGTCAACTGGAGTCAGGGTCATATAACTTTGTCAATTGGGCCCCAATGCAAATACCTTTTGGGGACTCCATTTTTTTTCGGGCATAATATTTAATTGGTTTGTTTCGCTTTTTTCGACGACTCGGCGTCATAGAAAAACTTTTCAGTTGAGTCATTTGCTTTTAGCAAAATCCCAAAAAGTTTTTTACGGAGGAAATCCGGGGCATGAAACTTAAAGCCGTGAGCAGCTATTGCAATTAATAGTACAACTAACTTGCTGCGTCAAAACTCCTTCTGAGTTGAGCAATGTCTTAAGCAGCAGTTTTCAAAAGTTTATGGGCTAAAATTAAGTCTATTGGTTTGCATAGACAGCATGGTACCGACTAAGTTACCGAGTTGAATTTATAACGCTTTTAATGTAGGATTTGAGAAAGAAAAAAAGTAATTTTAGAAATTTGAGAAAGAGAAAGAATCATGGACATTCTGAAGCTTTAGCCAGGGCACAATGCTCTGTCAGAAAAAATTAAATAGGCTTGTCGTCGTCGTCGTTTGAAGAGTATACACTCCAGGTCAGGCACAAACAGGACTGGGGCCGAGGGTTTATCCTTTTACTACCCCAGACTGACATCCTCAAAAGATTTTTGTAGCTTTCAATGTTCATTTTGCAACAATTGGGGAAAAAATAGGGAAAAACATTAAATCGCATGAATCAACCCCTCCTCTATTACCCAATTCACCTAATTCGTTCCTTTTCTTTCCTGCTACTCCTGAAGAGATTTACTCACTTATTGGCAATATAAAGATAAAAAAGGCAGTTAGAGAAAACGACATAGAAACAAACTGTTAAAATTAAGTAATACAATAATCTCTCCACTCTTACGCAGCATTTTCAACTCCTGTATCCAACAAGGAGAATTTTGTAATTTCTTAAAGATTGCAGAGGTAATTCTTGTTTTCAAAAAAGGAGATACTAGTTTGCTCACAAATTATCGTCCGATTTCGATTTTTTCCCAAATCAGTAAAATTTTTGAAAAACTTATATAGGCCTACAATAGAATCAACAATTATCTAGTAGAAAAATATCATTTAATTTCTGAGGAACAATTTGGTTTTAGACAAAACTCTTCCACATCTCATGCTATCACCAATATTTATGAAAAATTAATACAAAATTCTGATAAAGGAATGTACACTTGTTGTATCTTCCTTGACCTCACAAAAGCCTTCGATACTGTGAATCACGATGTTTTGCTGCACAAAATAAAAATTTTTTATGGATTTCGGGGATTAGCTTTTAAATTGATGCAAAGTTACTTGAGCAATAGAAAACAATAAACGAAACTGAATAGCTTTAAGTCCGACCGGTCAAAAACTGAATACGGTGTATCACAAGGCTCTTCCCTTGGGCCGCTACTTTTTCTTCTGTACATCAATGACCTTCCTTTGGTTAGTCTGTTTGACACCATTTTGCTTGCTGATGACACATTCTTAGCCCTGTCAGACCACAACCTATCCAAACTACAAAACAGAGTGAACATTGAACTGAGTAAAATTGATCTCTGGATGAAAAAAAACAAGCTTCAGCTGAACTATTCAAAAACTCATTATTTATTGTTTGACAAGCAACTCAATTGCTCATGTTCTACAAACTTTAATGTATCCTTAAATTCAATTAAAATAAAACGAATTAGATCGGTAAAATATTTAGGAATTTATTTTGACGAAAACCTGACTTGGTCTGGTCACATCCAACATCTATCGTTATAACTAGCCCGATATTCTGGATTAATGTACAGAATTCAAACATTTTTAGATCGGAAGACTTTGTGTATGCTTTACTACTCGCTTATTCACAGTCGTATTCAATATGGAATAGTCACATTGGGGCACCGCTAACCAAACACTAATGCATGAACTTAACGTGAAACTAAATAATATAGTTCGTATCATAGCTTATACTAGCAAATATTGTCCAGTAACCTCTTTATATAAAACATTGAATTTTTTGAAATTAAATGACATTTATCGACTTGAACTAGCCAAATTCATGTATCAACTTCATTATAAAAAATTTAAGACTGCACTCAAAGACTGCTTCGTTGATATCACAAAAATTCACAGCCATAATACTAGAACAAAACACAACCTAGTATATTTCAAACCTCGATTTCAAACGTCAGCAGGTAAAAATCCCTGACGTAGAGAGGAACCGAATTATGGGGAAAAATTAAACCTAAAAAAAAAGAAATTATCGTGGATATTATTCAAAAAAAAAAGGTAAAGCAAAAAGCAATTCAATACTACATATCGCATTAACCCTCTTTTGATCCAGTTTCTAGAAATATAAAATTTATGCTGTTGTTTCATTGTTTATTAATTTTCTTGCCGTATACTTGTTAAACTGAATTTTGCCTGATTCATTCTTGCCGTCGCATTAGTTGAACTCATTAGTGTGAACATACAGTAATGTTAAGTTATTTACTAAATCATTTCTTCTATTTTGGTTAAATTCTGTTTTTTTTTTCTTCTTTTCTTCTCTGTCAGGAAGCATCTTGGATTAAAAAACCTTCGGTTTCGTCTATGCTTCCTGGCCTGAACAAGTGTACTGTAATTTGATTTAAATGTGTTATTTTACATGCTACATTTTACATGTATTATTTTACACACTAATTGATCTGGCGAATAAACTGTTTTCTATTCTAAGCAGTCCAGTATCCCCTAGCATTGGCTAACGCATTCCTTTTACCTTTAACCATCACATATGTGACCTTCCTCAGTAACCCTTGAAACTGATCTTAGCACTCCTGGTTATGAAACACTGATCTATAGAATTTGTATGAATTCGTCCAAAGCGCATCTAATTATGCATTGAAAATGTTAAAAATCATCTTGAAAATATTGCTTATCAAAATTACAATTGAATAAAATTATTTTGTAATACGTAAGCATGTGTTTTTTACCATGAATCCAGACTTAACAAATTCTGCAAACCAAAGCAACGGCAAAAAAAGCCGCAAAAACAAATAAATTTTTTAAAAAAGCAACTGCGATTTAGAAGAAACAGAAAAAGAGCAAACGACAAGAGAACCGGCAGGCTTAGATGTCGTGACCGTATCGATCGATCAGCCCTCCAGCTCATATAATTTGTCGTGAGTAGGCCTATTATGCCAAATCGAGAATCAGGCTAGTTTTGGTGCATTGCAATACATGCCAAAAATGCGTACTTTGGTTAATCAAATTCAGTCTTCCAAAACATGTTGGGATTTACTATCGGGACAAATAGTCTAGTGAGTGATCAACAAATAATCACTCTTTTTGAGTGCATTTAACGAAGCTTGCGTTTTGTGTATCTTTTCCTTACAAAGGATGTTTGATTTATAACTCAATGTTTAATTGTAAATCTTTGACATTTTGCTGTTTCGCAGTTTTTAAGGCTAAAGTTGTTTAGGTATTTGTCATTCTTTCGCTTTTTCTTTTAAAAATGGCTTAATTCAAGTTTGTGTTTTGGCCAAACTATGAAAAAATTTATCAAGGATTTTTAAAATATTGCGATAAAGCGCCCATCACGGGCGTTTTGAACCAAGGGGAATGGGCATTTTATCTCTCCTTATACGGTAAAACATCACTTTTATCAATTTTTAAAAACTTTTGTAGGCCTAATTTAGTCAAATAACCAAAAAGTTACAAAACAAAAGTTTCCAAACCTAACATTAGCGAGTCTAAAAATGAAGTTAAAAACCTTTGTTTTCTGAGAGAGAAAGTCAACTTTCTTTGAAAGGGTACCTTGCCTACCTTATCCTAATTTTGTTGATAATAAATAATGAGGATAAAATGTCAGTCTTTGTTGTTTTACTATTTCACGACTTTGCTTAAACTTCTTATAACGGCTGTTGCGTTCACCTTGGTGTCACTGTCTAGTTATTTTTCGCTACAGTCAATTTTCGATTTTGAATTTCGAAAAGTTGAAAATGAAAAGCTCGATCTCGGATTTGCTAAATTTTTGTAAACTCAAACTTGAACTCAAAAAATTGAGTTTGGAAAACTCAAACTTGAACTCAAATTTTCCGATTGTTTTTTAATTCAAACTTGAATTCGATTAAAAATGCATCGAGAATGTACTAGGCCTACTGCGTTTAATTACGAGCCGCTCGGAGTCTATTGCAAAGTAGTTTAATTAATTTATTTATAGCAGGTTTAAAAGTCCATAGAAAGAACGATAAAAAACACAAATTATGATTCAGAAAAGACACCAATGAAGGATATGCAACAAATTTTCGACAAGTGGAAAACTCCTTTTTTAGGTGCATTAGTCAATTTTAACAATACAAAAACGAGTGTAATATTTAAAAAATACATTAGAGTGAATTCGACTTTCCAGTTGAGCATTACTTAATTGAAAACAGCGATTTATAAATTACTTCATACTTTTTCGCAATAATCAATCAAATGTAATTATATTATGCTGAACTTGAAGTTTTCGAACAGTAGTAGAACGTGGAAGATTATGCAACATTTTAAAACAGTGGTTCTTAAGCAGGGTTGCTCGCACCCCTAGGGAGTGCGAGGTTGGACTCTTAGGGGAGCGAGCTCCTTTGCAGAATTTTAAGTCAAGTGCAATTATAAGTGTAAAAGAAACATTCGCATTAAAAAAAATATTAATGCTTGTCACGCGGCTGTTTAAATCATTAGATAAAATGCAATGGAAAAATCCTTTTTGGCAGTTTCATGGTGGATAAACGGAAAATTTTGATTATTATCAAAGGTCCGATTAAAGCCATCGGACTGTTTTTTTTTGTTTTGTGCTTCAAAACGAAAAATACACCAATATATGTGAAAAAAAAGTTTTCAAAAGCACAGGAAGGCAGCAAAATGACCATACGGTCTTCTAGTCAACTGCCTCCCTCTAAATAGTGGGACAAAAAAAAATTTTTTTTAAATCAGAAAAATACAACTGTACACTTACAAAAACACAGTACATTTAGAAAAACAATAAAGAATTAATAGCAATTTTCATAGATATTTACATTGAACATAAGGTTGTTACCTGTGGGACAATCTATCAATCACCTAAGAAAGATACAAAATCTCTAAATAAATTTTTTTAACACCTCAATTTTGTTTTTAATGAATTAAAACATAATAAAAATGTATACATAATGGGTGATACAAACATTAATCTCATTGACCGAAAAGACTCTGGCACTGAAATTTCAACAGACACCATGTTTAATAATAATTTTTTTCCTTTAATCAATTGCCCCACCAGACTAACAAATAATTGTGCTTCCACCATCGATAATATTAGGACAAATATAATTTGTTTCAATATAACAAGTGGCATATTAGTGCATAGTGTCTCCGACCATTTTCCTATTTTTCAAATATCTGAAATTGGTAAATTAAGAAAATCTTGTCCAGTCAAAAATTTATTCTTTTTTGCTTCTAATCTGATAAATTTTGAAGCTTCTCTTGAAAATATTGACTACAGTAATGTTGCTACATTTTCTGACCCAAATTTAGCTTTCCAAAACCTTCAAAATATTTTTCTAAATAAATTTAACCAACATTTTTTTAAACAATCAAAAAATCCAAAACAGAATAACCAATGATTTGACAAAGAGCTTTGGAGCTTACTTCACAAAAAGGACAGATTACGCAAAACATATGTACAAAAAATAACTTATTAGCAAAAGAAAAGTATCTTATTCAAATAGAATGAGTATGTAAAAGATTTATTAATTTTTTGCTTTATTAATATGTAAATTTTATGTAAATTAATTAATATGTAAATTTTTGCTTTATTAATATGTAATTTATTAATTTATTAATATGTAAAAGATTTATTAATTTTTTGCACTTGTAAACTTTGCGTTTTAGCATAACAAGCAGTCATAGTAAAATTAGGGCATATAATATGGAACAGAACATTTTGGAGCAATGCGAATTAAAAAATTTCCATTTTACTGCACTTGATTAATCCATGTTTGGTTGTATCAAAATTTATCGTTTGTATTTTAATTCAATTTTTTATAACGACACAATACTTAGATGTGTTACGTCATTGATGCGATTTTTAAAGAGTTTCTGTTACTTTTCAATGATTCTTTTCCAGCCATGCAAATATACTGCTTTAGTGAAAACAAATGAATGATAGTGATTCGTTTGTTCAACGACGAAGACAATCATCAATATGGTCTTTTTTAAATCCGGAAGAAAGAGCTACTTTAACTGCTGGCCAGCTTAATGCTCAAAATGAAAAAGTTCGAAAGAGTTTTGAAGTAGTAAGTTAGACAAGTTTACTTCCGTTTTGCTTTGCTTTAAAGCTTAACTAATCGGGGTTGGTTCAAAATACTAATCAATGAACTTGGGTTTGGAGATATAAACTAAAAATTAAAAAACTTTTTACGTAAACGAGGAATATGATAGCAAAGCAGGCATTACAAAACTCACTTTTTCATGCAGAAAAGTTTATTCTGTATAATCTTTACGCATCAGCACCATCTTTAAGCAATCAGCCAAGATTGCCTGCATGGAAAGCATTTCCTACGAGATTGGAGATTCAAAACTTAGAAAGGTTGTCAATCGTTTTTGGTCTTCACTTCCGGAACTGTAGTATTACATTTTTTAATTGAAAATAGAATGCTCTACAATGAAGGATTTTATATAAAGATGTGAAAAAATTTTACCCGTGTTTGACGTGAAATCGAACAAACAAGATTAACTTTTAAATATTTGAAAATAATTTGGCTACTACTTTTTTAACTTCTTTTAGTCGATTTTTTTTGTTTGGGGAAGACGGAAGGAACAAAACTCACTATGGATTTTTGTTTCCTCTGTCTTCCCCAAATAAAAAGATTGACTGAAAAAAGCTAAAAAAAGAGGTCTTTTGGTTCTTGGTAAATTCCACCGTGGTAAATTGCACTATAGATAAGTTCCACCACAAAAAATCCACCATTATAAAAATAAAAAATTAAATTGTTATAAAGTTACTTGTAGGGTTCTTAACCCTGACCCTAACCCAAATCCTACTCTGAATCCTAATCCTAGTCCTAATCCTCGTGATGCAATATATAGGCCTATCAATTTAATCATTTTAACTCTATAATAGTGGAATTTTTCACGGTGGAATCAACAGTGATGAAATTTATTGTGGTGCAATTTACTACAATCTACAGTGGAAGAATTTACCGTGGAAGAATTTACTGGCCACCCATTTTTTTTGGCCTCCACAATATATTCTTTAGTAACTGCTTTTGCGTAAGTATGTAATTTAGAGATGGCATTTTACAAGTATTCGACTCCCAAAGACTGTAGAACCACACTCCTGAAAGAAAACGACATGGCGTTTTGATTTAACTCTACTTTAAGTGGAACCAATTTCGTCTGCAGCGCTTCGTCGTCGTCGTCGTCGTCGTCGTTCGAAGAGGTATCCACTCCAGGTCAGACACAAACAGGACTGGGGCCGAGGGTTTATCCTTTTACTACCCCAGACTGCTGCACTGCCTGGATCAGACGCTGGCAGTGATGTCATTAAGCCAGCATCGAGTTTTGTCATCCAAAACCGTCAGACCTCGTGCTCCATGTGGTGCCCGATGTATAGGGCACGCTGTTAGTACATGGTCTGCGGTTTGCTCAGAGGCGCCACACTCGCAATTCGGTGAAGAAGCGAGACCCCATTTGTGCATGGACGAATGGAATCGCCCAACACCAGTCCGCAGGCGGTTGAGCTTAACCCAAGCTGCTCGGGGTAAGCCCATCCCAACAGGCCTGGCACCGGTCTGGGGCACAAAAGCACGGAGCCTGGAAGCACCTTCACAGTATTCCGTTTTTCATTTAAGATTTGTCCATTCAGAGGCGCGGATGCCAAGTCTGGCAAGGTTGTCCAAGAGATTCCGCGCAGCTGGCACAAACGGGCGTCTGGATCTTAGTCTCATTTGGCGAGTATCTGAGAACCCACTTAACAGACCATGCAAAATATGATCGGGGTCCAGAGATCCACGGTAAGCCAAGGAGAGTGTCGCTCCCATTCGGCGAAGCTCAGCTGGCTGGATGCCAGAGAGTACAGGTAGGTGGTCCGTTGGAGTGGGACGCAGGCATCCAGTAACTATGCGCAAGGCGTCATTCAAGACACTGTCAATGAGGCGAGTATGAGCACTGCGACACCAGACTGGCGCACAGTACTCAGCTGTTGAGTAGACTAGAGATAAGGTGGCTATGCGTAGTGTTTTAGCACCAGCACCCCATCCCGAGCCCACGAGTCGCCTCAGCAGTGTGACGCGCGAAGATAGTTTTTTGCGCAATGCCACTAAATGGTGACGAAACGTGAGCAATCTGTTTAGTTTTACCCCAAGGTAAGTAGGGGTTGGACAGAACGGTAAAAGTCTATCGTTGTTGTAGACCTTTAGCTCACGTTTGGCCTCTCGGTTGTTTAAATGAAAGGCTGTCGTCACCGTCTTAGTGTGACTGAGCTTCAACCTCCAAGTCTGGAGATACGCTGACAGTGTGGACATGTCTTGGCTTAAGGTCCCCTCCAAGTCCTTCCAGTTTCCAGAAGAATGCAACAATGCTAGATCATCAGCATACACAAACTTTCTGGAAATCATGGAAGGAAGATCGTACGTATAGATGTTAAATAGGAGGGGAGCCAAGACCGATCCCTGAGGAACGCCGTTTTTAAGACGGCGTAGCCTGCTTTGCTTGCTGTCACCAGTGGTAAGGGTGAAACTTCGATTTCGGACAAGCTCCATGATCATTTTGACCATGTGCTTATCCGGAAGTAGTCTCAGCAGTTTGCAGGTAAGGCCACGGTGCCATACAGTGTCATAAGCAGCTGTCAGATCGATAAATACGGCACCGGCCTTCTTTTTAGCCTCGAAAGAATCCTCAATGTTCTGGGTTAGCAGAACAACTTCATCTACGGTTGACTTCCCGCGTCGGAACCCAGCCTGCTCTTTAGGGAGCGTAGATAAGCCTCTCGAGGATCTTGTAGGGGACACAGAGCAGAGATATCGGTCGATAATTCTTTGGGTCCCCCACGGGCTTTCCGGGTTTTGGGATCGCAACCACAAGCGCTCTTCTCCAGATCTTGGGAATTTTGAGTCGGCGCAAACAGGAAGAGAGGAAGTCACGTAACCAGGACTTCAAAGCAGCTCCGGCATGGAGTACAAGCTCGGGGCAGATGGAATCAGGTCCCGGAGCTTTACCTAGTTTTAAATGTTGAAGGGCAGCAACAAATTCTCTCTGTGAGAAATTGTCAGAGATATTTACTGCGTCTGGTGTTGTGGCCCTCCAAAGGTCAGACACTTCTTGATGGACAAGTCGAGATGACTTGCGGTCAACAGCCTCGTATTTCCCATTTCTAACCAGCTGAGATGCAATAGCATCGGCTGAAACGGGACAGTGACGAGGAGAGTGTCGTGACCTACCAGTAAGGTTGTTCAAAATACTCCACGCTTTTCGACTAGAGTGTGAGAAGTCAATGCTCCGAACTGCTTCGGACCATCGATCCCTCCGCTTTCTGTCAAGCTTGGCAAGCAGAGCTGTAGCAGCCAAGCTTGAGTCGTCTCCCTGAGGAGACTACAGAAAGGTTTTATAGAGGGATTCACACTCTGCATCCCAACACGGAATGTAGGTATAAGTATTTAGCGCTTCGTGCTATAAACAAAACAAATTTTAGGTTTTGACAGATCAAAGAATTAACTTTTCGGAGAAAAAATGGAATGATATCTATTCTTAAATTGCATCTAACAAAGTTAATGGAAACAATTTAGTTAGCATTTAAATTTTTCTTTTTTAATCAATGCTTTTTTAATCAAAAATTTTCTTTAATCAATGCTGCTTATAAGGATAACACTTTAAAATTTATTTGAAAAATTTAGACTCAACTAAATTTTGCTGAAGTTCATTTAAGCAAAAAATCAAAAAAAAACATTATGTGTAGTAAATTCAGTGTTTTAAGATTTTTAGATCAAAAAAGGTCTCGAAGATGAAAAAAGGTGCGAAAATGTCGCGCGAACGAAAGAACAAATCTTACTTCAAAATCGATTGAGTCGTCTGTCAAAAGTAGGTCGTAATCAGTGATGCGATTTAAATTAAGGATTCGCTCAAACCGTTCTTGAAATGTCATAATTTTTAGGAAACCTGTTTTTATTAAAGAAATCTCTGCATCTCTATCTCTGTAAATAAGAAAACTTGTTGTTTGTGAAGTCTATACGAAAGAGAAACTTTTCATAAAATTGTGAATCTCATCACTTGTCACGTCGAATCAAAGTTGTCGCCGAGTTTCGCACCCGAATGATCACAAACTTCTTTTCAGCTACACGAATAAAAAGTTTAAAAATTTCAACTTTGCTAACGTTGCAGTCGACAAACGTGTTTAACCTGCCTTTAGCATTTAGGCTTCCGATCACATGGCGAGAAGTTCGATGGGTTCTGTTACCAGCATAGAGCCAACAAGAAACTATCTTGTAAAAAGTTATTCAGGTGAAACAATTAATCGCATTTGTTATTTGGTTATTGAGAAAACAGAGTTTTTTTTATATTTTGGAGGAAGCTGTTTTTTTACGTATATTAAACATCAAAACCTAGCAAAACAAAATTTTGAAGCTCAAAAGGAGGCTCTATTAATTATAGGTTTTGCATCTTCACTTATATCCTAAAATTAATTTTCTGAGCTAAAAAAAAAAAAAAATACTGAACTAAGAGAAAAAAGCGACATGTATTAACTCTGTCAGATTTAAAAATTGAAAAAAAATAGCGTTAAAAATTTTCACGTATTAGAGCTTCTTAAAGAAAAAGACCTTGACCCTTTATTTCCTAGTAAAATGTTTTTACTTTTATGTGGCTGCAAAGCGTTAGAAAAAAACACCTCAAATACAATTTTTTGTACTTGTTTAGAAAAAACTTTTTTTAAAATTTTATGGTATTTTTTATAAACTATAATGTGATTAACTCTTTTAACAATTAAAACTTTATTGTTTATAAACACATATTTCACATAAAGCGCACCAGAGTTAAGAGCAGTGGCGTATGTAGAAATTTGTCATGAGGAGGGGAGAGTTTTTGCAAGCCAAAAACACGATTACTAACAGTTAAAGTAAATGGAAGATTTTTTTTGTCCTCGCTTTTTTCATGCCTTAATGCTCTTTTGAGTGCTCTTTGTAGATTCTTTATGGGGGCGGGGGTTGACTGTTCCCATCCCCCTTCTTGTGCATACACCTACGGTTAGGAGCTTTCGGGAGGCAGGGGGCAATTTCTCTACCAAATCTCAAAAATTTGGGCAAAATCAAAACTTTTGTGGCAGCGACAAGGAAATATTTGGTCAAAAACAGAATTTTTCAAGCAGCAACGGAAAAATTTAAGAAAAATTAGGAATTTTAGGGCAGCGATAAGAAATTATTTGGGCAAAACATATTTTTTGTTTATTGAAAATTAACACTAAATGCAGAAGTTTAAAATTTAATGTAAAGACTTTTTTTGAGATTACCATGTGTTTTGGGACGAAAATAGGAAAAAGAAAGACAGATTTAAAATGAAGACCTTTTTTTTGGTCTTCACCGTACATTTCGGACAAAATTTCTTTTCATATCTGTAAAGTACTAGAAAATCAATATTCAAGCAAACGTCCAAAAATTTGGGAAAAACTGTATTGCTTCCCCAAATTTTTTTAGCTGGAACGGCTGTGGTTAGATGTAATTTTTTTGCTGAATTTTACAGGTTAAATAAAATAATTTTAAAATTTTTTGCTGTAGCTTTATTAATTATCTATAAACAGGCCGAGAAATTATGAAAAAAGCCTCAGAAGCTTTGTATCGCAAAAATATCAAAGAAGCCGAAGCAAAGCTGGTAAAAAACTAATAAAGAAGTATTACTGAATAATTTAAAGAAAAATTGTTTAAAAAAGTTAAGGAATTTACCATGAAACGGCACTTTTACATGCAAGTAACTTAAATAATTGGTATGCTTCTTTCTTCTTGTGTTGGGTCAATAGAAGGGTAACTGAGATACTTTTTAAAAAATAAACTAAATAACATAAAATACAGGAAACTATTATTCGTAAATTGCATGACTAGAGAATCTTGAAAAAAGGTCAACTGAAGACCAAAAAAATATTTACTTAAAATTGAGATCATAACGAACGCTTTGGCTATGATTCTTCAAAAAAATTCATTTAAAATAAAAAAAAGGTTTATTTCAATTAATCGTTCCATACTTGGTGATCCCAGATTTACACATTTCTGCAGTATTTGAAACATTTTAAGTGAGTTTCGACGGGCTGGACAAATCAATCTCATGGGTTCTAGTAAGTTGAACACTGGGTTAAAATCTAAATAAACTTGCAAAAGTTACGAGTAGCTGTGGTTAACCAAGAAAGAAAGCTCATTGGTTTTGTTTTCTGCTTATTTATTAAATAATCATATTATATGTTTATCCTTCGGTCTCGCAGGACAACGTCGAAAACGGTACTTTTAAAGTAACCTTTAAGCGATAGCCTTTCTTGGTTTTTAAAAATGCCAAAATATTGCTCTCCGGTTAAAAGTTTTTGTTCGATTTTTCAATTATTTACAAAGTGATAGCATTGTAATTCGTAATTACTTGTTATAATCTTCAAGCAGAAAAGTGCTTTTCCAAAAATTAAGAACATTGCGAGAATAGAAGTTTAAACGAAATCAAGTTGATAGCGGTCATCATTGCAACAGTGCTGCTAACCAGTCGGCCACACTATCAATGCTAGAAAATGTTCACTATGAAAAAAAATGATGAAAATATAAACAAGGACACAGATAAAACTTTAATTTAAGCAGCAATTCGTCTGCATTAAATAGTAACTCTAGTTTGCTTTTCATTAGCTTACAAAATTTAAAAGTGAAATTCAGTTTTTATTTAAATAGCAACAATGGTATTCCGAAACCGAGACTGCACGAAGAGGTTCTTCTGGCCTTTTCCCGGATTTAGGAGGTTTGCATGATGGTGAAAGAAGGAAAGTGAGGTTTGATCAGGAGAAATTCAACGAGGAAGATGTTGAAAACAAAACAAAAAGTTAGTGACTTTTTCATTTTATGCTGGTCCCGAAATAGTACATCAATCAATATTTAGTTTTTTAAATTACTGCTTCAAATTTTCACGTCATAAAATTAATTGTTTAGTTTATTAACTTTAAACTGGTAAACTATTGAGGCCTTTAAAGTTCAAGCATTTATTTTCTTTGTATTTTATGACTTGGTAGTCTTAACGAACAACTTTAAATTTTAATCATATCAATATCACTACATATGAATTTGTTAAAGGAAAAGAATGAAAATAAATCAAGAAATCAGCTGCTAATTATTCAGAGGAATGGTACCAGACTATCCTTCGACTGTATTAAGACAGTCATTGGGAAAGGTCAAGCAGGAAGAGACAAGAATTCTATGAAGTAGCTCTTTTGAAAATTCAGAATTCTGACCAAAATCTACAATTCCAAAGTTAAATAAGAGCAGTGAACATCGAAAAAGAACCAATCAGAAAAGAGTTGAAAAATTTGAATTTCGGACTTTGTCGGACCAAATGGAATGAATTACAACGAAAAGAACTTTGAAGCAACATCGAAGAGCTCATAAAATTTAAATTTCGGACTTCATCGAATTAGATGATAAATTAGATTAAAAATATCTTGAGGCAACATAAAAAAGCACATCGAAAAAGAACCAATCAGAGAAGAGTTGATAAAAATGAATTTCGGACCAAGCAAGACATATGGAGAAATTGAAAAAAAACTTAAACATGGAAAATAAAGAGTTTGATTAAAAATTATAAAAATAAAAGTGTGACGATAAAAAATATTTACACGGGGTTGCAAAATCCTCTGCCAGACAGTTGTTTCACTGAATAAAATCTCGTCAGTGACAATTTAATCTGGCAAAAAAAAGATACATATAAGAATGCAAATGAAAAAAAATTTGAAAGGTAAGTAAAAGAAAGTTAAAAGTTCATAATTCTATGTTTCATGTAGATTTTAGAATTCTGAATTTTCAAAAGAGCTACTTCATGGAATTCTTGTCTCTTCCTGTTTGACCTTTCCCAATGACTGTCTTAATACAGTCAAAGGATTGTCTGGCACCATTCCTCTAAATAATTAACGGCTGATTTTTTGATTTATTTTCATACCTTTCCTTTACCAAATCATGATACGAATCTAATTATCGCTGCTATTGATTATTTAATTCTCGAATATCTAATTGATTACAATTTGTTTTTCATTTTTTCTTGATACATCACTACATAAACACAAAATTTTTCGGGCCTGCAATACCATGGAATTTACGTAAATAGGTCGGAATAATCGCTTGTTCGTCGCCCTAAGTTTAACGCCTCCGACGTTATCCTGGACCCGCGAATCAGTAGGATTGATAAAAATCATGATTATGAAACGTAATTTGGTTGGATTTTTTATAATAAAAGAAAAATTTAAACTTGAAAATTAAAAAGGAATTGCAACGCTTTTAAGATTAAATTTCATAAAAAATGTTAACTGCTTTTAAGGAACTTTTTTTTTAATTTGAAGCTCTTCAATCCAGAGATTCAGTTCTGTTACAATCTGGGTTTAACTCACCAAGGTCAGCATTAAGCAGCTATATCAACTTGTCCAGCAGACAGCAGAGAGGAAGTATTGACTCTTCGTTTTATGATGATGATCGAAATTTAAAAGGAGCAAAGCTACCCTCGTGCTTGGATTATTAGTAAGTTTTTTTATAGTACGGTACGTACCAATACAAAAATGTGTAAATTATGTAAGATTATTATTTTTATTTTTTTCCAGCAGTTAGGAATCTTATTGGCACCGGTAATTTTACATTGACATTAAGCATCTACATTAAATATAGATGTCGAAATTCAATAAACTAATAAAGGTACATTCAATAGTTTATACACGCCAGATGTAGAGCAGACCTTAAAAGCGTGTTGCAAAAAATGTATCTTTCTTTAAATATATATATATAAATAAATGATTATTCAAATGATAATGATTTAAAAAATATTTTTGAAGAATAAAAATTTTGTTTACTTAATTACTTTTTAATATGTCTGTAATTTTTTAATGTTTTAGAGAGCAATTAAAATAAAGAAAATAAAGAATTAACCTAACTAATATAGATGTTTACATTTAAATCGCTGCAGCATCTACTAATTACTTCAAAAAATAAATTAAACGAATTAAAGTTGTAATAAAACAAGTTTTGCTGAAAGGACATAAAGTTTTTTTCCGCAAATTTAAATTTTTATAAATATTATGCTTTCAAACACAATATTTCTATTTGATACACAACATAAGAATATTATACGTACATGGATATGCTTATTAAACGATTTGATATAATTTTTATTCGTTTTGAACCGAGTAGTGCTGCTTCCATGATGCATAAAATCACAGCGCAACCTTGTAAAGGATTCTCACAGAATGCCGCCAGCTTTCAAAGCTATCCAAAAGAAAGAAATTCTTTAAATGTAAGCTGCAAATAGCCCGTGCCCTGCCGAAAATCTCGAACAAAACTTTTAAACATTTCTTAGCAATTATCTGGACTCAGCAACGAAATGATGAGATGGAGAAGACTGTCGACAACGAGGGCAACAAACGCCCGGTTGAAGGCGATACGGCCTCTCAGTCGTCGTCACACGACCCAGTCTCTACACGAGGCAATGGATGTAAATGCCCGAAATAGGAAAGAGCAAGCCATCAGGTTATTTTTTGTTAATTACTGCAGTAGAAATTTTAATTTACTAATTGTATTTATTATTAAAATTTAAGAAGGGATGCATAAAAAAAATGTTTTTTTTTTAAGAAAAGTCTTACAAAAATAATTTTTTATATTGCAGCTACATCCTTTCAAAACTATGTTTTTAATATTTTCCTTTAAATCAATCATTTTTTACAAACTTTGGATCAGATAACGAATAAATTTATCTGTAAATGTCGTTTTATTGTAACTTAATTTTATCTTTTAACAAGCCTCCCAAGCCACTAATCGTTCAATGGCCGTTAAAAGTGTGCTTTCGGAAAAAAAAAGCTCATATGGACTCACCATGTCTAAAGTTTAGCATAGGCAAAAATATTTACAAACTTTTCTTACAATTCATTTTTCGAAATATTAAAATAAATTTTTTTCATGTGTTTTGTTATTTGAAACCAACTAAAGTTGCATTTAGATAAAAACAACTAAACTTGCAACAAGAATATGGTGTTTATTGTTTTTAGACCACAAGATTTTACTCCTCACATGGCGTGGCAGATGTTGAATTGCCGCTATCTTCGTCTAACTCAAAACAACATCAAAATGCTGGAACAAGTCTGTGGTGACGCAGGCTATGACGTGTCAACCCACCCACACAGCAAATTAAATTTGGAGACTGATTTGAAGGTGAAAAGAATTCTATAAATTAACTGAACCAGGATAGTCAAAGTTTTGAGGGAAGTGCTGCATTTTATTGTTCTATAAACGTAAAAAAAACACCAACATTTTTAATCTTAAATTTTCAATTAAATTTTTATATTAAGGTAATATAATTTTCAAGTTCGAAAACCTGCAAAAATTTATGCGATAACGCAGAAATTTCTCAAGAGAGTTTGCAAATCGAAAAAATTTTTACTAAAAAGGGTCCTGGTCATGGGCCGAAAACTTTTCCAAACTTATATCAGCTTATTATGCTTTTTAGAGCACTTTACAGTTGCATGTTTAGGGTTTTTTTGCCTAACCGTAAACGCAACTAATAAATATCAATAAAAAATTTTTCAAATTTAGCTAACTGATATAATTCAATTAATTTTGCTCAAATCGAACTCAATTTTAATAATGGCTCCGATCATAAGCATTGCTACAAAAGAATGAGGATAGTTTACTTTGTATTGTATTTAGGCTATTGAATTCTATTTGAATAAGATGATGATTGCACTTGGGTAAAACAGACTATTGGGTTTTTTGATAAATATTATTTTAATTGCATGATAGTTTGATTCAGAAATACTCCTTTCTAACTGCCCAATCGAATAGTCTGCATTGCAGCTAAGATCAACTATATCAACTTCAGTGTTTCTCAATGTGAGCCACTTGGCTGCCAAGGAAGAAATTTGTAATCTGTAGAAAGAAATAATTTTTCATGGAAGAATTTAAACAAAATTTAAGTTGATTCAAAATTATTAACTGATAACATAAACTGCACGTCGTTTGTAGTTGCACCTTGTCTGTTCAAAAAAATTATTTCACTAAAGCGAAAAAAGGTTGTTATTATAGTAGTATGGAAGGCCATTGATTCTGGGTCAAACACAAACAGGAATGGGGCCGAGGATATTTCCTTGTGCTACCCCAGGCTGCTGCACTGTCCGAATCAGATGCTGGGAGAGATGGTTTTAAGCCAGCATCGGGTTTCGCCATCAAGGACCATTAGAGCAAGTACTCTTTGTCATGCCCAATGCAGGCTGTGGAGCACGCTGTTAAGACGTGGTCTAGGATTTGTTCAATGACGCTGCACTCGCAAATGAACGAATGGAATTGCCCAATCTAAGTCCGCAGACGATTGATCTTAACCCAAGCTGTTCAAAGCAAGCTCAACTTAACAGGTGGTATTAGGTTATGAATATGAAAGCACGGAGCCTGGATGAACTCTCACAGTAGGCTACTCCGTGTTTTGTCTATGATTCATCCGCTGGGTGACACCAGACTGGCGCACAGTATTCAGCTGTCGAGTAGGCCAGAAATAGGGCATCTGTACACAATTTTTTGGCCCAGCACCCCATCTTCGCAAGTCACCTCAGAAGTGCGACGGTTAAAGATAGTTTTTTTCGCAGTGCCACAAAATGGTGACGGAATGTGACCGATCTGGTTAGTTTTACCCCAAAATAAGTCGGGACCAGACAAAACGGTAAAAGTTTGTTGCTTTTATAAACGTTTAGCTCACGTTTAGTCTCTCAGTTATTAAAATGAAAAGCTGTTCTCACAGTTTTTGAAAACTGAGTTTCAACTTTCGGTGGTCTCGGTCTAAAGATATGTAAAAACTGAAGTCATGTCTTCACTTCCAAGTCCTTTCAGTCTCTAAAAGGGTACAACAATGCTAGATTGGCTGCAAAGGCAAATTTTCAGAAGATTGTGGAAGGCAGATCACACGTATAGACACTAAAAAGAAGAGGATCCAGTATCGATACCCGAGGAACGCAATTTTTTGACGGCGGAGCTTGCTTTACTTGCTTTGACACCCAAACCCCCCTTGTGTACACCTATACCATAACGAAAAAAATGTAATTTTTAAATCAAAAATTTAATCGAATTTCTTGGCTACCGTTTTTCTTAAAGCACTATGTGATATATCAAAAAGGTTTGATTCGTTTTTATCGATTGTCTCGATTTCTTTGCTGATGAGACAACTGATCAGCTGTTTCTCACAGTTATCAACTTTATTGATTTATGTCACACTTCATCCAGAATTCTAATCTTAGCCTTATAACTCTATAGTTCATTTTCAGTCTTTTAGAGTAATTTTTAAGTTTTTGATTATGACGTCATCTTTTTTATTGTTACGTAGTGATTGATTAAGTAACATTAATTACGTCTTAAATAGATAAATTGATTATAGATAAAATACGTAATTAAATAGAGATTAATTAGGTTATAAATTACGTAGTGATTTATTCTACGCATTATTTTGATTATGTCGTTAATCGGTACACGACCCCCCTTACCTAATTTATTTTTGTGTGCATGTTGTTCTTACAAGTAATTATAACCAATCGTTCCTTTTACTGTTTTATACAAGCGCATTGACTGACTAAGTCACTAAAGCTTTCAGCTACTGCGACGTTTCTTAAGGCAGTGATGACGTAATTTTGCCTAGACCAAGAGTAATGGTTCTCAAAATTTTTGCGGCATTCCTCCCCTTTAGGACTCAGGTACCATCATTCTTCCCACCTAAAAAATACCTCAATGATTAAAGTGAAAACTTTTTGTTTTTGTCTTCATCCAAATTTGTAATCCGAATTCCGGTTATTTCAGGAATTTTCGCCGGAAAATTAATGTTCAAATTTAAGTAAAAACCAAAAAAAGTCTTCATTTTAAATCTGTCTCGGATTTCTCAAGTTTCGTCCCACAAAAGTAAGGATCTTTAAAAAAAATAGGTCTTTACCTCAAACCTTAATCGTTTTTATTAATTTGGGAACTGCCCCCCCCCCCCCGGGCTGGTACGCTATGATTACGAAGGACATACTGATTTTTTTGGGTTAACTTACATTGTACCAAGATTTTCAAAGTTTTCTCCAACTCCTTCCCTAGTAATTTTTCCTTCCTTGAGATTTCGAATTCCTCCTTAGGGAGCCAAGTGGCTCACTTTAAGAAACACTGATTTAGAGCATTTAAATAAACATTGGTGTCTTCTAATATTGTTAAGCAAGTTCTATTTTATAAGTTACATAACATGTTTTCTACTTTGTCATATGATTTTATTTGTGACATCATAAACTGTTTTGTCCGATTGCCAAACCTATACAACAATTAATTTAAGAATTCTTGTTCATTTTAATATTTTTGCTTATTATCCAGATAATTTGGCTGATTTATATACAGATGTATAAAGCGTTATAAATTTTAACATTCATTCTAGCTAAGTAATTCTGGTTAAAGCGGAGAATTGTTTGGTGCTACTGTGCTTTTGTAGTCGTGATTAAGTTGTTTAAGGGTCAGGTTGACGCCTTAGAAATTAATCCTATAGCGAGAAAGCATTGTTTGGTGGAATTATTAAGTTTGATATTAGCCGTCAGGTTGCTAATTTATTCTTAAAGTTAGTTAAATACAAAGTTGTTGAGTGATTATTTGCAGTTATTAGACGCTATGAATTGGTTTAGATTTTTGTGAAGCTTGAGAGTCAAGTTTTACCAGAATTGATTAAGGTCGTTTTATTTTATAAATAACGTATTCTTTTAGAAACTGTGGTTTATTTTTACTTGGAGAGAGAGAAGTTTTTTTAGCGAATTCACCGTACTTAGCCAGAACTTACTGCATAAAGAACTTCAGTCTCGTGGCAAACTATTTCTAGAGTCGGCATAAATAAAAATAAATACAGCTTTACTTCAGCGCAGGCATTTGATTGCCTAGTTCAACTGGTCCTTTCAGATTCCCAAGTAAATTTGTGGCAATTCTATGGTTTTTACATCAACTGTGAATAGGTTATAATGCTAGACATAGGCCACAAAAACTGTTTATGTAGGCCGCATTTGAGGGCACTTCTTGTCTAAAAATTCTGTAATTTCATTGCAAGTTAGCATTTTGACCGAGTGTTGGGTAATGTCTATTTAAAATAATTTTTAATGAGTTTAGTACTAATAAATTAAAAAAGTCAAAAAGTTAATCAAATTTGGATCACTTTTGTTTAATTTTTTTAAAGAGATTTTAGCTTTATTTTTTAAAAATAATAAAAACTAAACTGAAGAATTAAATTTTTTTGATACAAATTACAAAGATCTTTTTTGGTAACGATAATTTTGATAAGAGTTAAGCATTATTTTAAACGTCAAAAAAATGATTGTTGCAATTGGTTTTTTCTTTGAAATTAAAAGAGTTTTTATATTTTGAAAATCAGTAGCCAGATTTTGTTATTTTTTTAGCTGGGAAACGAAAAAGAAATTGGACAAGATCTTTCTAGTAACGAAGAAGAAACGTTTCTTGTTGCTTAAACAGTAACCAAGTAACCACTCAAAAAATTTCAATATTACTTATTTAATAAAGCAATTTTTAAAAAAATTACCAAGAAATAGACCCAATTTTGATTTTATACGACTAATTGCAACTTAATAAAAGCTGTCACCGCTTATAGCTACTTTGATTTTACCAATAGATTTTACTTCGAAATAAAATAAAATTAGAACTTGGAAGTTTTTTTTTGTCAAATAAAAGAAAACTGCGAAACTCTCAACTACATGGTTTAAATTTTGAAAATGCAAATCATCTTCACTGAAAAAAATATTTCTTAAAAAGTAAACGAAGCTACCAAATTAAACAAGGAAATAGAAACTAAAAAAATGTTTGAAGTGATTCTGTTGTCCGCATTAATTTAACTATATAATATTTCATTACAAATATTGCCATAAATGAGAATTCAGCGCTTGAAAATTTTTGATTAATATTGTTCTAATATAATCTGAATAAGTTTTGAAAAATTAGCTTTAAAATAAAACCCACAGGTTGATATTTTATTTTTTATAACATAAAAATGTTAAAAAGTCATTTATTTTATAAATACCTCCTCAATTCATTCTGTAGAAAAAAGTCAATGAAACTTTTTATAAAGCATGTGACTCAACAAGTTCTCCATTTCAAAGAACAAAAACAAAAAAAACAAGAAAGCGTTATGTTATTTTTTATTTATTTATACAGTGGTGCAGCAAAAGATTTTATTCAATTTTTAAAACGAAATAAAAAAAAGAAAAAACACAATTCTGTTCTTTGACACCTCTTTTGAACAACATCTTATAACTGTTTCATATTTTCAGATAAATAAATTCTTGCAAGTTGAAAACCCTACAAGAAAAATAGACAAAATAACTGAGCAATAAATAGAAAGAAGAAAAGCATTTTTTCCTCCTTTTATTTTTTCGTTTTTTTTCTTTCTTTTTTTTTATGAAACATTGCCCGGTAAAAATATTTTTGTTATACTTTCTTAAAAAACAAAAATCCTTTTTAAGCTATTGTCGAATTATATTTTGCTTATGCAGCACAGCACTGGCGTTTTCTAAATTTTTTCACTCCACAAAAAACCTTCAAATTAAAAACGATAAGATTTTTTGTCGAGTGAAAAAGCATTTCTTTAACCATTCAATTAAAAACAAGTTTTTTTACAACAGTTGGTTCATATTTGAATAACAAAAACTTTTATTTTTATGTAGGTTATACTTTTATTCATTGAAAGCATAATATTTACGCTAATAGAAACTGATAACCCATTCAAAGAAGCATGACGTCGATTCTTTTTAACCAATCAAATACTATGTAAATTTCACCACGTTTTCCAATCTTGGTTCTATCAAAAATATTGCAAAAATTAATAAACACAACTGCTAAAGCTGCGACTTTATCTACTTAATCTTCTTGTTGATTAGCTTTAATTTAATCAAAAAAGTTTACTGATAATTTCAAAAAAGAGCTTCGATAAATTTTTTCAAAATTTTGGCAAACTGTTCTTTTATGAGTTGTAATCGTTAAAAACTCAAACACAAGGGATTGAAAAGCTAAATTATTTATTTTTTATATAAAAAAACTTACATCCTCGCTGAGATTACTGTTTCTTGAAGTACTTTCTCTGGCGTCATCTATCGCCGAAAAACAGCCAGGTTTTTCGAAGTCACGTGAATGCGATGAGTCTACCATGCATAAAAATATAGCATTAGTTAAATTCGCAGTTGCTTATTTCAGTAAATTACCGATTGAAGAACGTCCTGTTCTCTGAGCGATATTTTCGCCGCGCGACATCGTTGAAAAGCTGTTTGTATCATCAGAGTCATTTGGTGTGATTTCAAGTATATCGTCATCGTTTTTTTCTGTGTCGGACTCCTCAGCTAAATGACCTTGATCTTTCGACGGTGGCTCGGTAATTGCAATTTTGTTTTTTTCAATAACTTTTAAAACAACGGCATTATGAGAAATGTTAACACTTTGCATTATATTTACATGATATGATTTTATTGTAGACAGCTTTGTTGCCATTTTTAAATAACTACAGGACTGAGTACCACAACAATCAGCTATCAATGCAGAACTAAATCAGACGGCTTGCACAAAATGTCCTACAAACAAAATAAGGGTTTGAAATAAATTATTTAAGATTCCAGTTTTGAAATAGTTTAAGTTAAAAAAGATTGTTGAAAGTCAAAATTGGTAACTATCAGGGCTGCGAACTCGATAGATTTTTATTCGACTTCAAGTCCGAGTTCGAGTTTATAAAAAATTCGCAAGTTTGAATTCGAGTTTTTTAATTTTCAATTTTTCAAGTTCAAATTCAAGCTCTATTTGATGCTGTAAAAATCAAAAGCGCGATTATGCCTATCTACACAATAACTTTAAAAAATTGGAAGGTTACCACAAAGAGATAAACAAAATAAAAGAAATTATGAAATAGGCCATTATATAGGCTTACCATCTGAAAAAATGTTTGGGGAGTTGGGCAATACAGATTTGCCCAAATTTTATGACTTTGCCCGAATCTTGCTCTTTTGTGCTTTACAGAAATGAGAAGAAATTTTGTCTCAAATTTAGAGTGAAAACCAAAAAAAAGTCTTCACTTGGAATCTGTCTCAGATTTCTCGATTTTTATTCCAAAAAAGTGGTGAACAAAATCTTCAAATCTAAACAAAATCTAAACAAAATCTTCACCTCAAACCGTAATCTTTTTTTCTAAATTTGGAAACTTTGGCCGGCAAAAGTAGTTCATTTTCTGTGCTCAAAATTTTTTTGTTGATTAAATATTTTCCTGTCGCTGACCGAAAAATTCTGACTTCGCCCACATATTTTCTACGTCAAATACAACTCAATTGCATTTGAAATTTAACCATTTAATATCAAAAGTAAAATCCAAAATGTTTTTATTCTCTTTTCGAAACTTTTCAATCAATCAATTCAAATTCGATTATATATTTTTTGAGTTCGAGTTCAAGTTCGAGTTTAGCAATTTTTATTTTTCGAGTTCAAATTCGAGTTCGATAAAAAAAACCGAGTTCTTCGAGTTCGAGTTCGAGTTCGCAATCCTGATAACTATGAATCTTTTGATAAAGTTTTACGGCGTTTATTGCTTTTCAAAATTTTAACTTTATTGCAATAGATTTATAAAAAATTCTTGAGTTCATGATTAACTAAAAAAGTTATACGTTTGATTTTGGAAAAAATCAAAACTGTAACCTTAAAAAACGTAGCAATTTGTAAAATGAGAAAAATTTTTTTGTTAAATCCCCATGTCGTGCTCTTTCCAGGCTAAGTTAACAACTTTATTCTTGCTGGCAAAAGACGGTAGGCTTCCCCGCTGAAGGGCACTTATCCACAGAAGAAAATAATATGATCCGTGAGGCGATTACTGAATTAGATTCTAAATTGTCACTTTAAATAAAAAAATCAAAAAGAACGCGACTTTGTTAACAGTAATTATTACTTTAAGTCCTTTCAAAACTTCGATTTATTATGATTAATTATCAGTCCCGCAGCTAAGTGCAGGAAAATAGATATACGTTTCCGGCGGGCGACATTGGCGGAAGAATATAAATAAATAAATAAATAAATAAATAAATAAATAAATAAAATAAATGGAAAAATTGAAGCTGATTCTTTATATCCCAAATTCAGGACAAGATACAAAGCAATTTATCCAATAAGATTAGCAGTGAATCAAATCACAAACAATTAATCTTCATTTCGTGATACTTAGAATAATAATGAAAAAGGCGGTTAGCGTTTGCAACAATGAATCGAGTTAATCATAACCTATTAAAGACTAATGCCTACGACGTCGAAGCAAATAATAAAAATAGAAGTCGGAAAGCTCAATTTAACGAAATGAGGTCGGACTTAATGCGATAAAGCAATGAATGGACAACAATTAAGACGGAAATGTGAGAACCCAAAGCAGCGCATCTAAAATCAGTAAATTAAGTTAATCCCCAACGTCGCGAAATTCAATAGGACAATAACATAGCGGTATGCGTACAACTATACTCAAAACGTAACTAAGATTATCATTTTTAAAAAATTGAAAATTTAAGCCAAACATTTTTCTAAGTCATTTTCAAATCGTAGTGTTGAGTTCTTAATCTTTTTTATTCCATGGACCACTTTTGCTCAAAATATTCTTCGGTGAACCCCATACAAAACCATGTGCAACTTTTTTGTAAAAACCAAAGTGATGACTTTTTTTTAGTCTTCATCTCCATGAGAGTTAGTTGAAATTACAATATTTGACAAATCAAAGTCATAACCTTTTTTTCGGTGTTCAAATATATTTTTGATACAATTTCTAGTCCTCAAGGTGATGAAATCAAAAATATTTTGTTGACAGGGCCGTCTTGTGGACCACCAACTAGTACCATGGGCCCTCAAACTAAATATTTCTTTTCTGTGCACTCCTCAAATTTTCTGTTTGCCCCGGTTGAAAATTTCTATTCTTAAAGGGACTCCATTCAAAACGAGGAAAATAATCTATGAAAAATAGCGTGGTCGAGTAGTTTGAGCACCGTGATGATGATCAACATGGTCTGGGTTGAAAACCTACTCGCGCCATTTTGTTGTGTTCTTGGGAAAGACACTTTTTGGCACTTACCCCTGCTTGCTGGTCTTGACAAGCAGTTCTAAATTTCAGTCATATTTCTATAAAAATAAAAAACCAAAATAAAAAATTATAAGCGGACAACAATATCTTGCCACCTCCGGAAACAGGTCGGGGTAATTGTTTGTCCCATGTAATAGCGCCTCCGTCGCTTTTTTGGATAAATACAGAGATAAAAAAAATAAAATAATTTAATGAAGACAAATGCTTTTAAGAAGTTTTTAACAATAAAAGACAAAAAAGCGTTTGTAGCTCCATAAAAAATTGTAAAATTATTATAAATTTAATACTTGGTTGTTCTCGGAAGTCTAATTTGCTCAGAATTTCGCGTTGAAATTGAAAATCTGTTTGAAATTCGTCCATGTTTTGGATGTTGAAAGGAGGTTTACGCACTTCTGATAATTCGGCCGATTTCAACACTCTAAAAGACATTACAATAGTCTTATCGATAAACCCTGTGTCAATTATATTTCTTTTTTTCAATGGTATTTTTGAAAAGCTGACCGTTCATCTAAATGTGAATACTTACTTTTATCACATTTTTTTAGAGCTATTTAAAATTTTTGAAGAATAGAAAGAATTTGACCGGTTTCAAAAATTCAATAAGTTAATCGTTTTTTGATCTTCGTTGCAAACTTGTAAATTATTATCATTCAAAACTCCTTAATTTCTCACATTGCAAACTAACAGTAAACCGATACATGGTTGTTTCAAAATATTTTCATTTGCTTTAATTAAATAATATACTTTTTGAAAACCGAAAATTACTGTGGTATTTCAAATGAATTTTCGAAAAAGTCCGAATGAAACGTGGTTTAATGTTAAAGATTTTGCTCAACTGTTTTTGGTTTTGTTCCAAGTGTGTAAACTAGTGAAGAAATATATTTGGTTGTAATTCTAAAGCTGCTAATGTCAACATTTTGCCAAATGGCTCATATGCAAGTACGCTTGGCGTATCTTTATTTGTTTATTAAATTTTGGCGTTATACTCAGCGTAGATGCCCACCGAAATTCAAAAAACAAACAAAGGCACGCCGAGCCTTTTCGCCAGGTATCGTATGCCTAATATAGTTGAAAAAAGTAAAAGCTTTTTCTGATTGCCCTAAAAAACCATATATTATACAGATACTGGGTAGGGTGTTCAAATTAATAAATTTAAATTTTTTGGTGGGCCAGGGTAAATTTTATTAATTTGTGGAAAGTAGGGAGCAAACATGAATCAGTGAAGGATTCCAATTAGCCGACTATTGGAGTTTTTGCGGCCTACAAAACAATTTTAAACATTTTTCATTTGGTTCATTTAAAAACAATCTTTTTTGTTTTACTAACCACTGACTTATTGGGATAGTTTCAAACTACCAATTTCAACTGATGACATTTTCGGATTTTTGTAGTATCGCGTTCGTAAAAGGAATTCATTATTTATAAGGATAAATATTAATTTTTAAAGCTGTCAAGAGTTAAAGCGAAAGAAAAAGCTTGTAAAATTATCTAGGCTAAATTTTGTAGTAACGTGACAGATAAAAATGAATCTTTTTAAAATAACTTTTTTATTTGGAACAACAGAAAATTTTTATTTAGGCGCGTTTACAATACTTTTGTGTTTGACCGAAGTTACGTCACGTGCAGAACCGTTTACAATTCAGAACGTTCGCAAGCGAAGTTAAGTTAATATGAACGTCAATAAAACAAAGATTGAGCCGAACTACTGTACACTTAAAGAAAGTACTGTACACGTGCCATTAATCGGTTTTCGTGCAAATTTATTAAATTGACGACGGCTTTTTGGTTGTAGTTTAATGAATACGTTTATTTGTATTAACGTCCTAATTATAATAAAATAATTAATAATATTGCATTGTCAGTATTTTACTTGTTTATCATTTCTCGAGATAGATTTAGAAATTGTGAAACGTTCCTTTCTTCAAGAAGCGCTAACGAAGACTCCATTAGCTTACTTGCGCTCTCTAGCTGCTGACCGTAGCTTGTCAACATATCTTGAAAGACCTGCAAGTTGAATTGACTGAGTATATTTGGACATTTCGTAGATTTTTGTAATGTTTGACAAATTGAAAATATTAAACATAATTTTGTTTGTTTATGAAATGAACTAATCATACTAAAACTTTGTAGGCATACCGTATTTTGGAAGTGGTGAATCGGGATCAATGTTCCCTCTAATCTTTAGCTGTGTGTAAGTGGGCAAAAATTTGTTTGCGTGCAAACTTTACTCTTTTTTTCGCCAAGTAAGACTTAAATTATTGACTCTGATTTCTCAAATTTTGTGTTGAAATTGTAGTAATCTCTAAAAAAAAAGTCTTCACCTTGAATCTGACTCTGATTTTTTGATTTTCGTCTCAAAATCGTAGTGATCTCTAAAAAAAAGGTCTTCAGTTAAAATTGTATATTCTGGGATATTATGGTTAACTGGGCGGGACACCAGGACAAGGCATAAGAATCAGGGCTGTTCCGGCTAAAACGGGACCTACGGTAAGCCTAAAACCTTGAAAAGTTTAATATTTCTTTTGAAAATTCGAAATTGTTGTCGTCATTGCATGAGAAAGATGATGGGCGGCACTAACATCGCTTTGACTTAAGAAAATAACAAAACTGCTGCCACTAGTAGTAGGCTTTTAAATTAAATTATTAGACCCTTGTTCAAGTTCTCTCTGATTTTATTTATTTCAAACTTTTAATCTAATCTAGGGCACATTTTTAAGTTTTTCTATGAGTCAATCAATATGGAACCAGACTACTTGTAAAAAGAAAAGAGCGAACTGCTTATTTATCTAATAAGTAAAAAATTACTAATATCCATTTTTCGTCACTTTTACCTTAATACTTTCAATTCGAATGTGTAAATATACCTGGCTTCTTTCTTGCACATCAGCTGTGATTTTTGCCATCATATTTGTTTTCTTTTCTTCTAAAACTGAATAGAGATTATCAAACGCAGCACACAAATCGGTTTTGACCTGTTGTCCGTTCGCCTAAAAAAGAAACAAATTATAATATAACATAAACAGCAGTTTATTTGCCAGCAGACAATATAGTTTAAATTTTATAACCAGAATTGTAAGATTAAGCCTTTAATACAGGGTGGGCAAACTGCAGCCGGCGAGGAATTTCGGGGTGGCCTGCGAAATCCTCAAGAAAATAATTAAAAAATTTAATGAGAATTTTTTGTCTCCGACCAAATTTCAGGTAACTATTTTAAGATTTAAATTTTAAGATGAAGACCTTTCTTTAGAGATCAATACATTTCAGGAATGAAAATCAAGAAATTCGAGACAGATTCAAAGTGAAGACCTTTTTTTAGAGATCACTATATTTTAGGGAAGAATGACATTTCATAAGGACCCACGATTATTAAAGTTTATAATGTCAGTTTATTTGCGGTCCGCGAATCATTCGAAATGCCCCAATGTGGCTCGGGTTGAAAATAATTTCCCACCTCCAGTGGCGTACCGAGGATTTAAAAAAAAGGGGGAGGGTATGCAAACACAATCAGTTATGCTTAGTGGAAAAGTTTTTTCAAGTCTCTGATATCTCGATCTTCGTTGTAAAATTTAGTGTTCTCTATAAAAAAAGTCTTTACTTAGAATCTCTCTCTGATTTTTCGTATTAGTGGGCTCCAAAGAAGGAATGGCACAATGCCCCCCTAAATACTCTACTGACCACCCCTGCTCTAATGCATAGCATAAGGAATTGTCTTATGGTATGGATGTCATAATTTTATTTCGATTAACAGCTTTTCGATCGTGTTAATGACTTGATTGATTTCTTAATAAAAATGCAGCTTTTAACACCTCACGGTACCATTTCAAATACAAAGCAAAAATTACAAAGTGTCAAAACGAAACCACGAAAGCTGTTTGCGGAAAAAATAATTAAAATATTGCAATCACGAAAGCCTTTGATTTGTTGCATTTTACTCAATACGCGTAGCATTTGTTTACCAAGTGACTAGTTTTGTTTAATTTTCAAACTTTTTAAACTTTTTAATGAAATACTTCGTTCCACAAAAGTTGTTAAACTTAACTTGCAACCAACTCACGTACTTTAGTTATTTCACCCAGTTCTTCAGTGTGTGATATTATTGCTTGCAAGCGGTCGTTACCAGACACCAACTGAGCAATGGCATCCGACATTTCTTTCTGGAAAGCAAAAAACTTTTTGTGCAGGAAATCGCAATTTGTTTTATTACTTAAAATATGAAATAATCCAAGTGCGCTTAATTAAATCTATATAGTCCAGGAGTTCTCAAAGGGAGCCACGAGAAGAATCCTTATTTTGGACTTCAATTTACTTTTGGGACGAAATTGACAATTTCAAAATGATGACCTTTTTTTATTGATCTTCACTTGACTTTTGGGACAATATTCTAAGCAGGGGCCACGGGTGTTTGAGGTGAAAAGGTGTCACGGACCCCGAAGTTTGAGAACCACTGATACAGTCGATTGTTTGGTCCCAACTCATAATCTTTAGATCGTATTAATAGCATCATTTTAGCCGATATTAATTTAAAAATGCGCTTTAACGCTAATTTAACTAACTTGTTGAATCGTAAACAGTGTTTTATCAGATATCAAAAAAGCCAATTTCTAGTCAAAAATTAGAAGCTATAATAAGCCAGAAATGTTATATTTTATTTTGAGACCTTTTGTTCTTTATAAACTTTGTCCATTGGCGAAACTTCGCATGTCTGATGTTGTCCAAACACCTTGCAGAGAGAGCATGTCGGCTTTTGGCAAGTGATGCAATAGATGTTCACTTTCTCTTCTTCATGTTCTTCACACATTAAAGTCTGATTGCAATTAAAGAAAATTAAACAAATTCAGCCTCAATTTTATATCAAAATTTGATTGTTTTGTTCAGAGTTTATGTTCTATAAATAATAGCTAAGTTTTTTTTGTGTAATTTTTCTTTCCGTACTTTTGTTGAAAGAACTAAAAAAAAAATTTTTTCCACCGTAAACTATTAATTGTAAACGAATTTTCTAGCATCTGGTCATCGGCGTGCTTGATGCACAGTGCCGCTTCTATCCGTGCAGTGGTGGATTGGTAGGACCCATAAACCTTACATTATTAGTTTTTGGCAAGCTCTTTTTATTTATTTTAAATTCAGTTTTACTTCTCTATCAGTTTTAAATGCCTAAAAAAAATTAATTTTTGCGACAAAACGATTGTGATTTCAGAGCAAGTTTTTTGAGAAGCTGGTCAAAGTGGTATTTTCAATTTGCCGTTGATGCAGTTTCAAAAGAGCCCTGGCAAATCGCATATAATGGCATATTATTTCAAAAACAATGGCAATTTTTAAAACTTTTAAGATTTACAATGTAACTGAGAGATCTGCTGGCGCTTCTTTTAAATTGTATTGCAAGTTCATTAATAAAGTAGCGCTGGTTAAGTTATTGTACTCGACCTAGCTTTTACAACAGAGCTGGTGACAACACAGACATTTTTTGGCACTCGCACTTTGGATGCAAAGTCAACCTAAAGCAGGGTTTCCACCTGACTTTAAATAGACAAAAAGTTTTTGATTTGATGGAAAGAACAGATCAGAGAAATTTATTTCATACGATTCAATATAAATACAACAATGCTCACAAAACAATAATAGTAAAAATAATAATAAAGAAGAAAAAGAGGGCATTTTACTGACGTAATTTGTTATACGTAAAAAAAATACCGAACGTATGCGGAGACTGCGAAGTGATCAAAAAAAAAAAGAAAAAATTGGTCTTCAAGTCGAGCAGCCACCGATTAATTAAAATTATAAAAATAAACGTAAGCTAGAGCAATAAGATAAAAATGGACTACTCTAGATATAAATTTAATTGAAATATTAATGGATTTAAGAATAAGAATTTAAGATATAGCATTTGTGCATATAGCCAAAATTATATAAAGAATAGCAATTTTTTTAAAAATTATATGGAACATCATTCCAAACTTTAACTCCTCTATATTTAAGAAATTTTTGCAAGCGATTGGATCGGTATCTTGGCAAGTACAACATATTATTGTCGGATGAACGGGTTACACGGGAATGAATTTGAGATATTTTTTTGAAATACATGTACTTAGTGAAAGAATTCGGTAATTTACATCTGTCAAAATTATACATTAATTTTGAAGTTTCAAGCTTAACCAAGTTTTTTGGTTTTAAAATGTTGTTTTTCTAAACAAAGGATCAGCATCCCATGACCATTGCATATTATTGATAACTCGCATAGCTTTATTGTGCGGTTTTCTTAAAAGTTCGAGATAACTTTTATATGTAGCACTCCGTATTATAAGACAGTAAAGTAAGTGCGAATTAAATAAGGCAAAGTAAAGTTTTTTGAAAATACAAGAAGGAAATGATTTTTTAGTTTGTACAAAATAACAACTGCACGAGAGAATTTGTTTTGAACTTTGTGTGTATGATCACGAAACAATAATTTGGAATAAATTAGGATGCCTAAATAATTAATACTGTCTGAAATTGCAAATGTACTAGAATTAAGTTTAATATTAACACTAGTTGGCGAAACTACTTGTGATAGCAAAGGCGGTATTATCATAGCTTGCGACTAGGAGAGATTAATAATAAGACAATTTTTACTCAACCCACTGGGACACTCTAGAAAGTTCTTCGTTTATTTTGATTTCGAGTTCACATATACTGGAAGCATTAATTAACAAGGCGGTGTCATCAGCAAAGAGTCTAGGCTAGACTCTAGGGATACTTTTCAAACAATTTTGTAGGTCATCAATATAAATTAGAAATAGAAGCGGGCCTAAAACGGATCCTTGAGGTACATTCATTATAATACTTCTTCGATTAGACTAAATATTATTTATGTACACATATTGCAATCTATTATTTAAATAAGATTGCATCAGTTTAAAGGCTGTTCCTCTTATTCCATAATGGTTAAGTTTTATTAAGAGTCTTTTGTGGCATAAAGTATCAAAAGCTTTAGTAATATCAAGTGTAACCATTCCTGTATATTGATTAGTATCAATATTATCATAAATTGAAGTTATTATATCTAGAATTGTGTGAGATGTAGAACCTGCTCAAAAGCCGCATTGATTTGATACCAGAACAGAATGTTTATTAAAAAAATTTAAGAAACGATTAAAAATAACTTCTTCAAAAATTTTTGTGAAACAGGTTAATATAGATATAGGGTGATAGTTGTTTATATCAAGTTTATTACCTTTTTTAAATAAAGGAATTACTTTGGATAGTTTTAATTTTTCAGGAAAAATATCTAGAGTCATAGCCGAATTCACCAATGTTGAAAGTTCAGGAGTAAGCACGGAGGAGGAAAGTTTAATGCCACTAAACTACCAATTTCTTACTTAATTTTAAAATCTTTTAGTAAATGTAATGGTTTCCATACCTGACTGCAATGTGGGAATTCAATACTCAGTAAGGTCCAATCGACATTTAGACTGTGCTGTAGCTGAAAGTATACCCGAGAAAAAAAATCTAATCGGTTTGTTGTCTAGAGGCGCGTCGTTACGGAGATAGAAATTGTAAACTTGAGCCACGTTTCGGCGTAAGTAGTAAAAAATCAAAACTTTTTTTTCAAAGCCAGCGTCTTAGACCTGTGATCAAATTAAACTCTGTTTGTTTTAAAAATAATCAAATGATTGAAATAGTTAATGTGAAAGCTTTTTTAAACAAACGAAAATTTTATTATTCAATGAAATAAAATACTTGTGCTTAAAATATTTATCCACCTCAACTTTTTTAAAGCTGTGAGTTCGTTCTTCTGATTGGTAAATATCAATGATGTTTTCGACCAGTAGGTTGCGTTGCAATCCATACACACCATGTCGGTCTAAAACTACCTCATACCGGCAAGTTGGACATCTGCGAAGGCATTTATGAAACTCGATTGTAATTGGTTTACTTATTAGTGACTCTGTTTACATTTTTTTTAACTTAAAAAAACTTTGTTAATCATTGTCAAAGCTATATCTTAAATACTAAAGCGAAAATCAGCTAAATATTTTTATTTAAACTAACAGCTTTTTCGCTACAAAAGTTTACAACATCAAAAAAACATTTTCTTGTCTTAAATTTTTTTGATCGAATAATTCTGCTTTTTAAACTTTTTTTACAACAACGACCCGTAATTGATTATTTTTCTGTTTGCGCTGCTTTATGACGCCAAATCAAAATCAAGTTAAATATTTCAATAATGATTGGAACCATATTTCAATACTGATCGGAACCATAGCCTATTGAACAAAATGTTGTGAGTAAGCCATGACCCCACAAAAAAAAGATTATTCCGCTTAATAACAAACATTCTCTACAATTTAATTTCAACAACGATTAGAATAAAAACTTTTTAATCATATGCTGCAAAAACTGAACTTAAAATTATTGGGCAAAATTATCTATCCTCGTTGATATCGGGCACCATTCGAGCAATCCCAGCAATTTTAAATTCAAACCTTCTTTCACCACTTTTACACAAACCTGAATCGACCACCCGACCCCATGGGGGTTCCTCTGTTTTGAAACACATCGTTCGCGCACTTCCGGCACAGATTGTGTTGACAGGGCAGTATCACGACCGGCTTGCTGTAGACTTCCAGGCAAATCGGACACGACAAGAGCCGATCAATTTCCTCGAAGTTTCTCGACCCTGTCCCGGTCATCAAGCGCAGAGTGTCCATGCTTGACTGCTCGCTCTCGATTTTTATTTCTTTTTTACGATCGTTTCTTGTTGTAGTAAACTTTTTCTAATCAAAACTAGTTTTGTTGCTTACATTAAAAGGAAGGCGATTTTTTAATTTCATTCCACTCGAAGCGAGAATTGTAGGAAATATTCTTTTTGCTTCAGTTCTAATTTTATAAACTAAAGTCTGTAAACAACTTCATACAAATGCAATGAAGACATTGATAAGAAAAATGCTATTTCCTTGAAATGAACTTGTAAACGTTTCAACCAATGAGAGGCGTGGCTCAACATCTTTGAATTGCTTATTACTTCTTCCAATCGTTTTTCCATTCCCTGCTATTCCGTTCAGGCGCCTGAAACTATCATCTCTATCGAGCATTGGAAGGTTTCAAATAACTTTGATAAGTTTATCATTGATGTTTGACGCGAGGCAGATGTGTCAGTTAAAAAGTATTTGCGCAATATCAGTTTGTTTAAAACAAATCTTCATTCGCTTAAAACAAAAATCACAACTAAATATTTATTACGTTTTAACATAATGCTTTTAATCATGCATTATGTTAAATCTTTATAAATATTCTGATTCAAAAGTTAAGGTGTGAATCAAGACTGACTTAAAATTACTGTATACAATGATCTACACGTTCCGCATATAAACAGTATATTAATTTATGCTATAACCACCGACACAACTAGAAAATCTATTAAAAGCCAAAATTTGTCAATATAACTTTAGATTATTAGTTTTATGGCAAGCAAGAAATTTTGCACAGTAATGTATCATTTGCCGCCGTGGTAAAAGGTGAAATTACCCCTGGGTGTGCAGTTTCTCGATCAGTTGAATATATTACAGGCCACGAGTGATTTTGGTCATATTCATTTAAGCAGGGCAGAGCTAGGTGTGATTCCTCTGCTCATCGTTCTATATTAACTTTGAATTTATTAATACAATTAAATAAGTTTATCGCTTCATATAGAGTATATAGTTGGAGTCATGAAAAAAAAAAAAGAATTCACATCTAAGTTGTTTAGTGAGCCCGTCCAACTTGAAATCGGCGCAATTTCCCGTTCTATTATTACGATGTTTCATTACAATGAAAGTCTAAGAAAATGACAAATATTTTCATAATGCATACAGAACATTTGAACAATTTTATAGCTTCATGGGTCAATTGACAAGAACTAATCATAACTTTATAACTAGCTTCTTAGATTTAGATAAAGACTTACCTTTTTATTGGGGAAATTATGGTGCTAAATTGGACAAATTGATGTCGCCGACTCGATGCCAACGTTAGCGTTAGGGTAATTAGAATGTATGAAATGCTAATAAAACTTTTGAATTCGTAGTTCTATGTAGGTGTAATGACTCGAAATGCGAAACATCAATTTTCTCGAAAGCTTTGAGAAGCCGCTTACTATGTTTTTGCAAATCATGGGAGACTATTTTGTTTGGGATCGAGTTGCACCCGACCCCGATCCTTATGGTGTGGTTTACACATTTGACAACAACTTGTCTAAAACCTCAGGAATAAGCTTGATCTCTATTATTACGTATCTATGAACATTGGTAGAAGCTGCAGTGGGACTATTTATTTATTTCACGCAATTGGTTATTTTTGAATTTCGAATTTCCTCTAATTCATTCAACTCGGAATTAAGGATTTAAATGATCAATATAACAAAATTATGAAATAAAACATAATTTTTTTACTGAAAAAAAAAGATTTTAATTAAAGAAAATAGTTGAAACTTATTTAAAAAATAATTATATATAATTCTTGGTTGTTAACATGAGGATTTAGATAATTTCTTACTGATTATAATTCCATTCGAAACGTGTTTTCGATTTTCTAACAAGAAATAAAAAGTTGTTATCTTGTGTTTTCGATGAGGAGTACTTATCATGGTTTTTTGGTAAAATTAATCTTTAACCCAAATTTTGAAAAACTAAAACTTTCTCCGATATTTTTTGTGGAAGGCTTGATATTTATATTTACCAGGATTTTGGGTTTGTGAATAAACACATTATTTTTTTAAAAAGAGATTTACACACTTTATATAAATTGTTTGCAATAAAACTTTTTCCAAGTACAAAGACTTGTTTTTGAAAGTACTTTTTTTAATGGTACCGTCAAACAAACTTTGTTTTGAAGATTTTGTGCCTGGACTTTCTTTCAACAGCAAGTAAAGAATATGCCGTTTTATTAGTCAAGCTAATTGCGGTTAACTTTTGTCTTTGTTGTGTTTTGGCGCTTTAAAAAACCTAAAGTTACATTATTTACTTGGCTGCTATCTTTACTAGCAGCTCTAAATTAATCACACAATACCTTATAAGCGCCTACAAAGACAGATAAAAATTTTAACAGAACAGAAGTACTGTATGCTTTTATTTAAAAAAAAAACTTAGCAGTTTTGTTAAACGCCACCACCTTTTGACATTCTTTTGATTATAGCAGATTTATAAACAGACGTAGGAAAAACATTTTGAATTCGATTAAGGATCATTTATCTAAATGAAAGGCTGCCGTCACCGTCTTAGTGTGACTGAATTTTAATTTCCAAGTCTGGAGATAGGTTGAAAGTGTAGTCATGTCTTAGCTTAAAGTCCCCTTCAAGTCCTTTTACTTTCCAAAAGAGTGCAACAATTTTTGTTGCACTCTTTTGACACTCATCTCATAGGCAGTGTCCTGAATGATGCCTTGAGCAGAGTCACTGAATTCCTGCGTCCCACTTCAACGGACCACTTACCCATACTTTCAGGCTTCCAGCCAGCTGAGCTTAGTCGACTAGGAGCGACACTCTCCTTGGCCTACCGCGAATCTCTGGACCCTGATCATAGCCTGAATAGTCTTTTAAATGGGTCCTCAGATGCTTTTCAAGAGAGACTAAGATCTAGAACCCGGTTTGTGCCAACTGCGTGGAATCTATTGAAAAACCTTTCTGGAATTGGTATCTGCGCTTCTCAATCGACGAATTATAGATGGAAAGCGAAGTACTGCGAGAATACATCCAGACTCCGTGTTTTCATACCCAGGACCAGTGCCAGCCCTGTACGAATGAGCTCGCCCCAAACAGCTTGAGTCAGGTTCAATCGCCAGCAAACTGGTCTTTGGCGATTCGATTCGTCAATGAACAAATAGTGTCTCGTTCCTTTATCAACTTGCGAGTGCGGGTCCCTGCGGGTCCCTGAACAAACCGCAGACCATGTCCTAGTAAAGTGCCCCATACATCTGGCACCATATGGAGCACGAGGTCTAACAGTTTTGGATGACGAAACCCGATACTGGCTCAATACCATCACTGCCAGCATCTGATCTGGGCAATCTGGGGTAGTAAACGGATAAACCCTCGGGCCCAGTTCTTTTTGTGTCTGACCTGGAGTAGATGCTCTTCCAAAAGACGACGACGACAAGGATCATTCATACAAAATGATGTCCTTTGTTATCTCTTTAAAAATTTTTCTTCCGGTATTGTTTCATTATATTGAGTCATATAGAAGAAAGTAGAGGTTTATTAAACTATTTTTTTAATATCTCAACAAGCAGTCAACGCTACTGTATAAACAGGAGCGGAAAAAATTGTTGAGATTAACTTTGCGACAAAATCGGTGGATCAGAGACAAGGCAATAAAAAATAGATTTTTGAAGGGGGCATTGATTAGACCAAACCGACTATTTAGAGCCAGATAGTAAAGAGACTAGAAGCATTATAAACAACAATAAAGGTTACAATGGTCGACAATGATTGCAAGAGGCAATTGTAATTTTGATGTTGCTGTGACCGCTGTTACGCAGCATCAAAGACTCTGATTGAACCACATAGTGATTATTGAAGTTTCACTGCCTACAGTTTTGCAATTCAGCGGAACTTGCAAGGATAATCATTTCTTGAACAACATGGTAAAAAAAATTGTAAATATCTTTATTGTATCAAAATCGGAGTAGCGAGTTAAAAAATTGTTTTTTGATGAACCATTTTACAAAAAATTTTTTCTTCAATGAATAATGTTAATAAAAATTTTTTAAAAGATTTTTGACGATATAAACGTTGTTTAGAAAATAAAAAATATTTTGGCTTAATTTTTTATTTTTTTTAAATCAACTTTTGCATACCTATCGTTGTTTGCAGTTGTTAAATTTTTACATTCTAAATCCGCTTTTTTTGCTTCGTGTTTCACGTCAATGCTACAGCTGCAGCGGTAAATTGAAAAACAATCCTTAAGCCTGCTCTAAATTTCGTGTTTATGCTTGCCCAAATTTGCTTCTTTATTGAATTTAGACTTTCACACTCAACGTAAATGCTTGCAGATTTTTGCAGTTTTACAAAAATTTGACAAAGTTTTCTTTAACTTGACAGTCTTAATTAAAACGTTATCACATACTTAAAACAAAACTTATATCGCCAAGTGAAAAAACTACAATTCTTATTTTGTTCTCAAAAAACAACAGCTCTAAAGATTGTAGTCGAAACTGCTGCTTGTGACGTGATTCGCTGCTGCCCTCTCACAATCTCAAACTTTCTTTGATCTTGTACGTTTCAATTTTCTTCAGTCATCACTGAGGTGATCAAATTTCAGACCACCTGCTCCTAGTGATGACGTATTTTTGTATTTTTGTATTTTTATTCATCACTGATCGAATTCAGGGGGCGGCAGTTTGCGATTTTATAACCGTGTGCCGTTTTTTTTCCGGTGGACGTAAATCAACAATTTGTACTAAAAACATTTTCAAGTAAATACTTTTTGTTTTTAGATGTTTTGCTGAGAAAATTCATTTTTTGACGATAGATTGTCGTTCAAATTTTTTTATACAATCGCAGTTTCAGGCTACTTGTTACCTGCGTGTTTTTATAATGTTTTCAAAAAGTATTCTCAGGCGAAAAAACTTTCTAAAAATCACCATATTCGTATAATTTAAAAAACATCAATTAATAGCGGTTACATTAAAATTATAGTCTGTATACCAATTTTCAATTGCAATCACGAAAAGTCCTAAGTGGCTTACAATGATAAAGATAACGTAAAGACGAAAGCACAATGTGTCGATCGCTCTGGCCACACTTTTCCATTCTTGTTGTTCCATTTCTTGTCTTTCTTGAGCTTTTTGCTTTTTGTGTTTTTTTCTATCCTCTCTCTTTTGTTTAATCGCTTTTAAATCGTTTTGCATTTTTTTCTTCTACAAAAAAAAAATTTTTTGCAATTAAATCCGTTTGGTGTTTTCAAGTTTCATTAATTACCGCCAGGTCAAGATACATGAATTACAGCAAAAACAAGTAGTTTGGAAAACTTTACATTTTTTAAATACATTTTTTAGATTTTAGAGTGAAAGTAGATAAACTATACATTTTTTAAATGATGAGAACCTTTTTAATTGTTTTCATATTTATAGCTTTTTGTAAAGTAAAATTTTCTAGAAACACAAAAACTATTTCCATTTTTGATTTTAAAGTAACAAATACATTCCTTTCCCCTTAAAATAGATAAACGCTATTCAATTTCTTAGCTGATTCATCAATAACTTTAGCCGCAAACCTTTTTCGCTTGAGATTTTACGTCTTGTAATGCATTGATCAAACGGTTACGCAGAAAGTGAGCTTCTTTTCGGCTATTGTTTAGCAAAATATTTTGCTGCTGGTCGCTGGCTAATGAACGATGTTGCTTCTCGGAATAACTGCTGTTTTCTCTGGTTTTCTTCCAGAAAAGCGCGGAAGGATTTTGATCCTTACAAACAGCAGCGTGTTCGCTTTCCACTGTTGGAGCCGAAGAAAATTTTTGTTTTTGTTCTTCAGAAGAAAAAAATTCAGAATGGTTTTTATCTTCAATTTTCAGAGTTGGAATCGCAGAAGTTGATTTGTAAACGCTAAAATAGAGTTTAATTTAATTGCAGGCATTGCTTAGTTGGCTGTTGTTTTAGAAAAAAAGTTTTGACAGTTTGGGCAACTTTTTTGGCTAAATAGTTAACCCATATTAACCCAAGGGTAGAACTAAAAAACTAAAAACTAAAAACTTTGATAGGCTGTACAATTCTATGGCACAACTTAAAACAGTGTTTGTAAAGATATTTTACAACTTTTATATATCTCAAAGTTATTCATAATCTAAAATAATAAAAAAAACAGTTATTTTTAGTTAGAAAATGCATTTGAAATAATGACTACAAATGACTACAAATGTAGTCATTGGGATAATTCGGGTTAAGCAATAAAAATTACGGACTTTTTAAAAATTTCAAAAGTATAGATCTTTTTGTCCTATTTAAATTACAAAAACATTAAATAGTGTCTATTAATAAAAAAAAAATTTTAATTGGTTACTCTGTAAGTACTGTCTTCGAGCACGAAAACGATTCTGATATTGATAAGTTTTGCAAAATTTATGTAGGCTATTTACAAAATTTTATTTAAAACCAAATTATTATTAAGTGTTTTTATACCCACAAAATTTTTTCTAACTTTATATTAATCTTCCTGTAGAAAGCAACTGCTCTAACATGTTTAAATAATTAATTTTTTTACTAAAACATCAAAAAATTTAAAACTTTAGAAAAACCAGTTTTTATAAAGGTATGTTGGATTCAAAGATAATATATTTTTTTCCAACTCCCACCTCTTTGATGATTGAGATTTGCAAATTGGAACAGTTAGTTGGTGCTGGTCGTTTGACGATCGTCTTCTTTCCTAAAAGTGCAAATTCCTTTAATTAGTTCACTGGTAAGAATTGAAATGAACAAGCTTTGCTGGTGCGAAATACCCCTTGCAAACTATTGTAATTGCGTAAATTTTGTTTAAAACCGACAAGTAAAACATTTAGATGTGTAATGAACACTCCTCGATTCCGATAATTAAAAAATGGCGTGCGGAAAAATCTATATTTGCAAAGCCTGAAGATGCGAACGGAAAGATTGTTGGACAGTGGCGTGCGGTGACCTCTGAGACTAGTCATACAATTGGCATTCCAAAACTGGATCATGAAATTGGGTATTTTATGGGTAGTCAATGAGTAAGACATGCAATATATTACCAGTAGGAAAAAATTCTGTGTAAGATTCTAATTTTTTGTCGTAATATCATGTTGTTCAAGACCAATTTTCGTCCCTAGATTCAAGGTGATCTCGAAAAAAAACTTCATGGCTTGAAATCGCTCCTGGGTAATGTACTTTTTGTCCTAGAAATACAGTAATCTCTAAAAAAAAAAGGTCATCACTTAAAATCAATCCCTAGTAATGCAGTTTTTGTTCTGGAAATCCAGTAATCTCTAAAAAAAAGTCTTCCCTTTCAATTTCTCTCAACTTTTCTCCTTTTCGTCCTGAAATTGTAGCATTCCCTAAAAAAAAGGTTTTCATCTCAGATCAGCCTCAAATTTCTCTAATTTCATTCCAAATCGGTACCATTTCCCGTTAAATTAAAAAAATATATGTCTTATCGCGCAAAAGTTTGTCATGCAATCCCTATAAATTTGTTCATGTAACGCATAACTTGCATGCCCTGACCGCACGCCACTGTTGTTGGATGATTTTTTTTTGCTGATTAATGTATAAGGTTTTTTTGACCAGGCAGCTAAAATTCATTCAAGTTCTTCTGAAAAAATGTTTATTGGAGAAAGGAGTCTTTAAGCTGCTTTTTTTCTTCAACAGATAGGTTGCTTTCTTCATTAACTCCGAAAAATTTTATCACCCACATATTGTCAATTACAGCGAATTCTAGGAAATAACACTGGAGCGACAGCTACTGCAGTCTAGTCAATACATATGTAAAAGTTTTTTGGTTTATTTTTGTTTTTATAAAAGATTGATTAATAGCGGGAAACGAATTAAAAGTATTTCTAGAATTTGATAATCCATAAAATCAACTTTTCATCAAATGAACTTAATTTTGCTGTTGTGAAAGGGATTATATTTGCTGATGGTTTTGAAGAATATTATTTACAGTGTTTAGCTTATTTATTAAGGAAAGAAAAAGAAAGCGAGACGTTTAGTCACCAAAGTTCATTTTGAAAAAAACTAGTTTTTATAAATGAAAAATTTCTAGCTTTTAGCCGGATCAAGCGTTTAAATATATTTCTTTTAGAAAGCAAGAGAGCTTAAAATTTTTTCCCCAGAACAGTACAAAATTTACTTTAGTCACAATAAGATCGATACAATCTTTAAGTTTTTAATTTTAGTAAAAGACAACAAACGATTGTCAGGCACGTCTACGTCTACTAAGAAGTGAAACAGGCGCAGGTTTGTCCTATGATGTGTCTTCATGATTCATTTCAATTTTAGCATTTTAAAATAAATTTTACTACAAATAAAAATATTGGTACAAAACGCAACACTACAAACTTTAAGAAAACTAAAGCCTTTTAAAATTCCAAACAGTGTATTGACCAGAGGTGGGGAACCTGCGGCCTCCATAACAATTGCCGCCTCCAATGACAATAGAATTATGTGTCAATGGCTACTGCTGATAAGAGAAAACCTTTTTTTAGAGATCACTTAATATTAAGGACAAAAATTGAGAAACCCGAATCAGATCGAAAGCGATGACCTTTTTTTTAGAGATCACTTCAATTATGGGACGTAAATCAACAATTCTGAGTAAGATTCAAAGTCAAAACCTTCTATTTTATAAATCACTACTTTTTGGCGACGATAATCAAGAAAACCGAGACCGATTCAAAGTGATTACGCAATTTTCTTAGGTATTTCAACTTATGCGGCCTTCTTTCTTCAAAATTTTAAAATATGGCCTCCTTTAACAAAAGATTTCCACCTCTGGTATAGACTAATGTTGTTTTTTAAAAAGTTTTGCTGCACACTGGTTGAGAATCATTCGGCTATATTCAAAAGGCTTTCTTTAAATTGCCCCTGCTCTTGTGAAAAAGGGAGAGTAATGGTGGGCAGATACGAAAGCGTTGGGTTAAATTTGCCCCTACAATCATAAAACTCGACCAAAATGTTGAATCGTTTGAAGCCAAAGGTCTTTTTTTTCTTAGTTTTCATCTTGAATTTGGGACAAAAATAGAGACTTTTGACACTGTTTGAAAATAATAACCTTTTATTTAGTTTTTACTAGATTTTTGCCCTGAAAACGGCCGCGATTCTAAGTGGCAACTTTGTAAATTAGAACAAAACCATGATTTGTCGAACGTCAATTAAATTTGGGCAAGATTGCATGACCTCCCAAATTTTTTTCGGCTGGTAAGCTGTAAACCTGAACTACAAAACTTAAAGAAAGGTTCTTTTTTAACTTTGCCCCCTCCGTCAAATAATTTTCCGGCGCCCCTGACTATAATAGTGTCAAGCAAGAAACGACAGCAGGTGTTGTAAATTCAATATTAAGTTATGAATTTACCATTTTTGTACTTTTGCTAAAAGCACGCTAATATCGTAAAATGTCTATATCCTATCGTAAAATGTCTATCTAATATCTCTACTAAATTACTAGCGGACCGCAATATCTTGGCATTTCCGGAAGTAGGTCGGGGTAATTGCTTACCCTATGTATAGCGCCTCCGTCGCTTTCCTGCGAGTCAGGAGGACAAATATAGAAATGCAATAAATAAATAAATAAATAAATTCTACCTATTAATAATTTAACAATTTAATGAACCCAAAAATTTAATCAAAAACTTTTTGATGAACGTCCTCATGTCAACAACGCTGCAAGCCACTTGGCTACCATCCCGGTAATAAAATTAATATCTCGTGTTTTTTTTATTGTTTGATTATAATGCCTTACCTTTTCTGGTTTGTTCGAGGCTAGTAATTCTGAATTGCTATATGAGGTCAACTCGTCATCGCTGTCTACATTGAGCTCATCGTTGGCGGAACTTTCGCAAATATCAAGGTTTTCTTCATCCTTGCTCACGCAGTAATCATGAAGCCACTTTGCATTGTATTCGTTCAAACTCCAGTAACGATCACAGAAGCGGAGAAACTGTCGGAGAAATTTTGGGATCGCCGATCCGTCGCACTTGCACGCTTTAAGTCTCAATGCAATTTTTTTATTTTGTGTTGAATGGTTGCAGCTGCAACAGGGTCTGAAAATGAGGATATTATTTTTTTAAAGGTTCAAAATTAGCGCTTGCAAAAATAATATCTTTTGGTACTTGTATTTTCTGTTTCTGTTCAAATCATCTCTTATCACACCATGAAGATCAGGATCGGGAACTATCACTGGCTTAAAGTGCAAATTTAGCACCAAAACCGTCATTGCCAGGTTTATTCCCAGTAAACCCATACACAAAACAAAATAAATACCCAGATAAGGACCAGTGGACGCTGGAAACATTTCGCCGACTGCCAAAAGAAACACCTGCATATGAACGAGTATTAAAGAAAACCATGGATCCGTAAAAAAACAAAAGAAAATTAATTAAATTCTATTTTAGCGCGCACGTCAGCAGAATTTTAATAAACAAGTCGCGATTTGTTACACGTTTTGTTGTAAAACATTGACGTTTAGGTTTGAAAACGACAGTCGAACGTTAAGTGCGACTGTGAAATTCCAGGAAATTTTAAAGTACCATTACGTCATTTTGTGAGTCACGGTGAATGATTTGCCATAGATAAAAGATGAAAAATCAAAAGATAGTTGGGGTTTTTTAATATAATTTTCATTCAGGTCAAAGTAATCCAATTTCTTTAAAGAACATCCAAAATATCTAAAGTTTTATTTACGTTTTAGAAAATAATTTAAAAAAACAGCAGTTCTTTAGGCCTTGATAGGTTTTTTAAAAGCCTAATTTTTACTTTTAATTTTCATCTCTCTAGGTTCAGGAAAGCGATGAAAGCGTTATAGATAGAGCAGCTGTTAAGCAATTACCCCAACCTGCCTCCGGAGATGCCAAGATATTGCTGTCCGGTTGAAATTTTTTATTTTGGTTTTATATTTGGATTTGATATTTGGATTTAGATTTGAATTTAGATTTGATATTTGGATTACAATCATGGCGCTCTTAACCACTCGATTACGCTGCCGACTGCAAATAACAAACATGAAAAGAATGATCAACTGGGGTCAATTAACTCGATTTATTGTCGCAAAAGCTAACCGTTATTTTCATAAATGTTCTAATTATTACGAAACTAAGGTTAATTCCATGCGATTTGATTACGTTAACAATCGTTTTTTGTATTTGATTGTTTAGTCTTTTGTTTTGATTTTTGGAACGTCGAGACTCAGCTGTAGTTTTTTCCATTTATTTTGCTTTGTTCGTCCGCCAACGACGTCCGCCGAAAACATATATGTATATAAACAGAGACGGAAATAAACACAGAAAGAGTCACAGAGGGAGACCAGGGCAGAGGGCCGGAGAAAGAGACGCAGAAAAAGTTTGGGGTGCGTGGCGACGATGACCGAGACAAATAAGAGTGCGAAATTGGGAACTGTGTAAACGTGGAATAGCTTAAGCTGGTTTGATTAGTTCAAATGCGTTAAAAAAATTGGTTAAAGGTGTGCTTTTTATATAAATGTTTCGATTTTTTTAAGTAATTATCGGGTAAAGAATACGACTTAAATGGCCTTAGTCGCTATTGACCTGGCTGGCGATTGTGTCCAGTAGGGCGAATTCTTTACTTGCAGAGTTCAAGCTGCGATGTCATTAGTAAGAGATTGATGATAATCATTATGTTTATTAAATCTACTACTTTATATTAATCATTTTAATAATCACATCATTGTTACTTAGGCTTATGTGCTGATGAAACAGTATTTGCAAATTGCATTCCAGTATGATCAGAAAGTAGAAAAACATCTGAACATTCATAATGGTCTAAAGTTAATTTCAAACTTACCTATGCAGATAAAACCGTTATAAAAAAGTGTCCAGGGAATGTTCTATTAAATATTTGTTAACTTTTTACGTAGTGTCCATTCCGTCGGATTGCGTGTGACGTCACACAAAAAGAGGAAAAAAGCAAGTGGCTTTCTCTAATCTTGTGTCCCCGAACGTAGTTACGCTTCATTAAGCATCGGCGCGTAGTGGTAAACATGATTATTATTAATCAGTATGTTTGATGTGCCGCGAAAATTTAAACTGCTTAATAGTGTGCCATCATATAAAAAAGGTTGGGAACCACTGACTCTAAGGAGGGTGACAGTATGGTCGAATAAACTTATGAGCTATTTGAGAGATTCACCTCTGATATTGTGACCTTTAAAAACAAACTTTATAGGATATTAAAATGAATTTACAACAAAATCGAAACAGATAATTTCTTAAGGCAAAATTCGTAATAATTTACTAATTGAACCGAGACCGTGTCGATCACGGTTCAAAACCTACTCATGCCATTCTGTTGTGTCCTTGGGAAATACACTTTACGGCACATTTCCCCTGCTTGGTGGTCTTGGCAAGCAGATCTAAATTAAAGTCATATCTCTATTAAAATTTCAAGCGCACAGCAATACCTTGGCATCTACGGAAGCATTCGGGGTAATTGCTTGCCCTATGTATAGCGCCTCCGGCGCTTTCCGGCGAGTCAGGAGGATAAATATAGAGATAAGAATAAAAAATAAAATGTCTTAAATTATAAAATTGTTATTTAAATTGCATGAATATATATTACTTTTGAATACAACAACATCTTTTCATGCTATTTAAATAATAACTTAACAATCTTTTCCCGACAGACGTTTACCATGAAAGTCAAAAGAATGGTGATCTGCAATCCAATTCGCTCCCCTGATTCAGGGGGAAGATAAAACCCTAGCACGGCGACCGCGGTGAGCAATATACTGGGAAAGAGCATACTTTGCATGTATAACGATGAATTCCGACGAATAACCACGGTGAACTTGATCTGCGTAAAAAAGCACTAGTAGTAGGATTAAAATTTATCTGGAACTTTTTAAAATTTAATAAAGAAAAATAAGCCTAAATGTGCAGTAGTACGGGTTTTATTTGAAAAAGAGCAAAAAAAACAAAAGTCATGGGAATGAACAAAATATTATTTTCAAGAAGAAATCATTTTTGTTGTTTGTTTTAGTACATTATCAGATAACCTTGCATTAAACAAAAAAGTTTACGAAACAAAAAATCAACCTACCGTTTCCTATCCAGCGAGAAAATGTTACAAAACGAAGCCAAAATAACGCTCGACTTTTTTCCCGCAAAGACAATAACATCATTAAAACCGCTCTTTTTAAGACCACAAATACTGGGGCTTTTTCAAAAGTTGCAGTTTGCGTCTTCCAATTGTTTTTTTCAGTAAAAGTGGTGATTTATTGCGTTAGAATTTTAGGGAAACATATTGCCCCGTATTCGGTGCATATATAGCATAAAAGTACAAATATTAGATCTCGGAAACATTGCATTAGAAACTTTTTCGTGGTCTCAAATAATCGTGCCGAACAAGCTGTGGGTCTAAATTACATTAAGCTTTAAATGAAAATAATAATAAATATTATTGTATCAGATACAGGATGTGACAAAAGTAACGCAAAATGAGAAATTTAAATAAAATATACAAGTAAAACATAATTGAAACATAGAAGGAAAAATTCAAAGAAAAGTTGAAACATAGAAATCGGCTGAGAAATGAGTCAAATAAATCATAAATTCTGAACGATCTTTAAAAATATGATTGGAGCCATAAAATAATCGTACCAAGATTTTGCGTTACTTTTGTCACACCCTGTATTTTACGGAAATGAAAATTAAAAATTTTTGGATAATTAACCAATTTGTTACAATATAATTGAAAATTTGCAATAAAACTGTTTTTTTCTGTTGCAGATTAAGTTTTTTCATGTATTAAGTGGTCCTAGAAAGTTGACACTTCCGCACAAATAGATACAAATTTCATCGTTTTGGGATAAGTGGTTTTGGAGATATGCAAAATGCGCTAAAAATGCTAAAGTTGGAATTTCAACCATCGCGTGCCACATCTTTATGATGTCATAATGAGCTAAAATTTTGGGAGTCGAGTTTTTACCCAAAACCCCACCACTTAAGACTCCAGGCATTTTAAATTTCAAAAATAGTGAAATATATAAAACACCCTACTGTCCATAAAAGAGAATCAATACAATTAACAGCAGCAGAATTGACTCCTTTTTTTTATAAGGGCATAAAAATAGTAAATTAGCCGAAATTTGCAAACCAGGAAAATTCAACGCAATTTAAAAAGCTACATTTTTAAATGTAAGGTGCAGGTCAATAGCGAAAATTGTTATGCAGATTAATTACAATATTTAATTAAAGCAGTAGTTTTCAAAGCGGTCGATATCCACCACCAGGGGTCAATTGGATCGTCCAAGAGATCAATAGGTAGTCAACAGGTCGGGTAGTGGTTAATAAATGGCTGGGGGGTCAATAAATAATTATTGGGTTTACTGGAAGCCGTTTTTTCAACTTTTTTTTGCAATGGTACTCGCATTGAAGTAAACTAAAAAAAATGTACATTCAAATGCTAAATCATCATTTTATGTCTACAAAAAATATATGGTTAAAAAAATTAGCATTTTTTGGTCTCTACTTGTTTTTTTCTTGTGAACATATAAAATTATTCATAGTAACACTGTAAAATAAGCATTTAATTGAAAAAAACATGGTTGCCACTTGCCAGTAAAGATTAAAAAATGGTAGTCATTTTAATTATGCACTTTTTTTAGACATTAAAGGATGATTTAGAGCTAGGTTATATAGTTCATTTTAATTTAGTCAAAAGTTTGGACTGTTGCAAAAAAGATTCAAAGTACTGGGCTTGGGGATTAATAGGAGATTTTATACTTAAATCGGGGGTCAAGATGTAAAAAAGTTTGAGAAACTTTGATTTATAAGAAGTGTTAAGCGCGATTGTGCAGTTGATTTAGTGTCAGCGCAACTCAAGTTTCCATTTTGAGTATTTATTACGCAAAACGTTTGCTACCAAGGTGATTAACGATTGTTTTGAAAAATTAAACCTTAATTTTTTTAATTAAAAAAGGCTTTCAAAATTCATCGACAAACAAGTATAAAAAAACATAGAAAACAAAAACCATTAAAAATGGAGCTTTACTTTGAAAAAAGCAATAGCTGTCTAATTTCTTTGACGATCAACGCAATAAAAATATGAATTAAAAAATTGCAACCCGAGGTCGCCAATGGCATTTCGCTCTTTTTCTTATAAGAACAGAACATCAAGATTAAAGGTAATAAATCACAATGTCTTTCCACATAAAAGTACAAGATTTTATAAAATAAGAAAGTTTTACCTCGGCAAACATTGTATCTTTAAGACTTGTGTTGCCCAAACTTGAATAAGTTGTTCTTGATTTCGGAGGCATTTGAAACTCGGCTTTACGAAAAGAAAAACTCGTAGAATGCGATAAAATTTGGCTTTCGGTATTTGAACTAAATAAAAAATATTTAAAAAACCATAAAAGGAATAAATTTATAGCACGTGAAGGCCTAAGCTTGGTTCAGACTGAAAGCGGTTGCGAAAAACCATGCAGTGGCGGAAAGCGTAAAAAACAAAGCGGAAAGGCTGTTCCGTTTTTTTTAGATGTTAAACGGAGCTGAAACAATCGTTGCAGCCAAATGTCACATGGATTTGAGGTGAAGAACTTTTTTTGTTCTACGTAAGAGGAAAACCAATATTACTGTTCCATTTCAGCTAAAAAATCAGGTGAAAAACAAAAAAAAGTGTTCACATTAAATCTGTGAGGCTTTTAGGCTAATGCGATTATTTGTACAGCAACTCTGGCGCGCAATTTAATTTTGTTTTTGGCTTGCGACCCGAGGTTAACGACATGTGGCTCCACATTCCTGATTTAAACCTTTCACATACAAAATTTTGTATCTTGCGACCCCCGGTAGGTAGTGAATTGATGATTTGGCCCTTGAACGGAAATGGTTGGACACTCCTGCTATAAACTGTTGCCGTTAAAGCGTTCTAAATTGTAACAAGTTTTATTTTTCGTTACATAGTTGTACTTAGTTTTCTATTAAAAAAAAAGAAAAAATTTTTATTTTGATTGTTTCTACTTAAACGGTAAACAAGTTACAATATTTTGAAATCAAATCATTTAAGAAAAAAATCTATTTTGTCGTACAAATTATTAAATAACCCTTATTAACAACAATTCAGCTTACTTTTAAAGTTATTGACAACAATTGGTTTATAAAAAGTTATTGGGTTATGTTTAAACATTTGGTTTGCGTTCTTGTCAAGTTAATAATTTGAACAGTTACAATTTTAGTTAATTAATTATTTTGGTTTGAGTCTTTAGTATTGGAATTACGATTACGTGCTGTGCCTAAATATTAGATTGTTTTCGGGTTTGTTTTTTTTACTGTTGGGAGTGCGGCATTGGTTAGAGGCTGTTCGGTTTCTTCAATGCTGGCTATGTCTTTGTTCCTTAATTACTTAATTTTGTCGCGGTAGCGATCAATGAGGAAACTCACCTGCTTTTCAACGCTGGGTGCATCTCTACCATTAGTGATGACGAGCTTTTAAGCAGCTGTTACTGTGAACTGCTTAATGTCTCTGAAGATGTCGGTTGACTGCTGACGGATGAAACGGCAATTTAAACAAAAATACCTTGCAGGTTTTCGATTTGGTATTATCACTGGTAGAGCAATCAACTTTTTATTTTTGTTGAAATGACCACAGTCTTTTTTTACTTCTAAACCTCCTCAAGTTAACAATCACTTCTTGTAACTCTACCAAAGTTTTCTAATTTACAATCTTAAAAAAGTTAAAATACTGTAATTGACTTGGATTTAAATGGCGATTTTTTTAAGGCAAGGTCTTCTTCAACAAAGTCTTTCTCAGAGAAAGAATTTTTCTAGTACCAATTTATAATCATCTCTTTCAATCACTTCTCCGAAAGTCAATTGGTGGCCGAGGTTTTAACAATAGAATAAACTAAGATCAGTTTTAAAAGATTGTTTTAAAATGTATTTACCTTAGATTTGATTTGCTTCTGTTTATTTCTGTTTTCAAATAGGTTTCGAAAGCTTGACTGTGATTGATTGGATGCGGCTTCAACAATTCTGCATAATCTCTCACCTGTAAATCATAAAAACCAGCTTTAGCTTTGTCATGCAATCGCAATTGAAAAGTTTTATTTCATTTTGTAGGTTATAAATTTGAAGAAACTCTTCCTTAATGTTTTGCCTGGCAAAACAAAAAGATTCTTGTAAAAACAAATTCTACAATAGTTTGAGTTACAATGATCAAACTAACAGTTACTTCTAATTACATAAAGTATTGTAGAATGGCCCGTAAAATGGGAGTATTCTTTGTTTGTTTTATTGATTTTTTTTCTTCTTTCTGAACTTAAGCGCTAAGTAAAGTAAAAGAAATCAACAAAAGAAACCAAAAATACTTTATTCCACGCTCGTAGTGGAAACAAGCCTTAAAGCCGTGAACTGTCTCTGACACTTCGAACTTTTTCGAATCGATTTAATTTTCTACGATAAAAGTAATATAAAATTGTTTAGAATAAAGTTTAATTTGCTTTTTGGAAGGCACAAAAAAATCATCATTCATTTTGACTATTTTACGGATTAAAGATGCTCCTTTTTTATTGAGTCATTGATGGGTGCAATTATGCGTTAAAATACTTATTGGTGATTAACACCACAAAATATAAAAATTCATTAACTATAACAAGCTTTTTAATACTAAAAAAAATTTCCAAAAAATTTTTGTTTTAAGCGCTAAATGTGCAGCATCTAGTCATAAATCCATTACCGTTGCGTGCAGTGGTGGGATTCAACCGGTTCGTACCGGTTCCATAGAATCGTCTCACGAAGTTTTGTAAGTTCGGAGTAACAGCTGAATTTATTGCCCATATACGCAGTAAAATAAGCACTCCTCAATATCATCATAATGATGCTTGCTTAACAAATATTGGGAATTGTTATTTGGAAAATAATTAAGATTGATCAGTTTATTTGCTGGCAAATTTAACGTTGTTTTTTAATAAACCGGCTAACAACCAATTTGAATTCCACTACTGGTTGCGTGTCATTTTCTCATAAGTAAAAAATTTCATTTAAAATCAGTAAATTGTAAAAAAAATTTTAAATTTTATTAAACCACTTAAAATACTACTTTTGTTTATTTTTGCTGCAGTCGAGAGTCTGTTAAAAAAAATTTGCTGCAGAATTTTCAATAAGGAACCAGCGACCTAATTAGGCAAGAGCCGGCCACACACTTATGCTTCTTGAAGAATTACATAGTCTACATTCAGAAATTACACAAATAGGGACACAAAAGAAACATAAGCGTTGATATCAGTGTTAGTCTTTGACACAAACTCACACGGCCTTGGTTTTGTTTTGATTTTTTTGTTTTGTTGATTAGAATATTGATTATCTAATCCTGACTCAAACAAAACCCTTTATTCTCACGTCTTGGGAATACCAACCATTAAGTCTGTGTAATTTTTTTGAAGTTTTTTATCGTTAAAAAAGCACTTAGATTTTTTGTCTTTTTTAATGCACAATATCTCATGCCTCAAAAATTTCCAAAATTCTCACCACTTTGTTAACTGCTATACCGATCAACCGCCATTCTCCAGTACCAACAAAATAATTTTTAGCGGTATGCTGCAGCTCTTTTGTATCGATAGCGCTCACCAAGTCCGTCTTCGTGACCGGATCAGTCCAGGATACAAATGTCAAATCACAAATCTAGAAACAAATATGAGAAAAATACTGAACGTGACAAAGTCCAGCAATATCAAGACAACAATCAACGTTTATAGGTTACTTGTATATCGAATGGGAAAAAAGCAGTGTTGATGCTGCAAGTCGTTTCAAAAACTGTCGGTTCGCGAAACTGCACGTCACCGGTTGAATAGATTTCAAAGTTTTGCAAACGCGGCGAATAATCTCGAACTCCGATCTCTTCGTAAACGACAATGTCAGGCCTCCAGAGAAGATTGTTTGGTAAATCAACTGAAATGGTTCATTATATCAGCCTAAAAAAACTAAATTAGAAAAAAATCTTTATTCGATGCGTAATTAAGTTCATCCTGAGGAACCAAAGAAGGTTCGTGCTTTCAACGCAAAAAGTGCAAAAAAAAGAATGGTGCCGGTTTAGTATGTGATCTATCTACATGTTTCTAGTTTAGCTTGTGATCTACCTAAAAAATGCCACGATGAGAGAGTACGTGATAAAATAATGATTAGAGAGATTAACTGAATTCAATAGTGTCTGTCAATAAGAGAGGTCAAATGGTGGGAACTGAAGTAAATTCTGTTGAAATAATAGACGAAGCACGCTTTGCTAAAAAAATGAGAAAAAGATGAGAGGATTTCCAATGCAAACATTTCAATTGCACTAAGACTTTATTTGCTGGAAAATTTTACCATCAAATGAAGAAAATCTTTTTGTCTTTTTTTTAAATGATATTCGCACTGTATACAGATCTTAGTTTAGTTAAATATTCTTATGTATGATTGTATTTAATAAATATTTATACTTGATGTTGGTGTGGTAGATCATATTTTTTGGGTAGATCACATACTAAACCGGCACCAAAATTTTTTTCAAGTTTTTGTAAGTTCACACTACTTTGCCATAGGCTGGATAATAAACTTAATAGAGATACAGATAAAATGGCTGATTATGCAGAGACAAAATTTCTAGTTCAGAATTTTTCTGCAATTTCTTCATCAGCTATTTAAAAAAATAATATGCATTATAAGAAAAAGAAATATTCCAAAATTTTTAAGTGATAGATAAGTTTCGCCGCATATGTATTGATTTGTCAACATATTCTAAAGTAAACCCATTCGCAATTTGACGCGTGGCATTTTTCTTTTTACAGCGGTAATATTTTTTGTCTATTTATCTGAAAATTATTAATTAAAATTATTTTTTCCTATTCTCCATTTTCTGTTTATTATTTTTCAACTGTTGTAGGGCTATTATTTTAAAATCTTATTAGGAACAGTATTTCACGGAAAAAAATATTTGAAAATTTATAAAGCACCTTTTTGCTTTTTATTGTAAGACCAAAACGAGTAGTTGTCACGGCCAGCTGTTGTTCGATTTGTATCAAATTCAAACCACCATGTTTTTCATGTCAAATAATATTTGGATGTCAAAATTGCGGTCAACTTTCCAAAAATCAGTAAAAATAAATTCTTTTGTTTTAAAATATTTTTCAGGAATTTTTAAAAGTTGCGCATATAGTTGTATATTATTGTCATATTTTTACACGGGAATCCGAAAGGACCAGTTGAACTAGGTAACCCAAATATTTTCGCTGAAATAAAGCTGTGTTTATTTTATTTGTGCCGGCTCTAGAAATAGTTTGCCGCGAGACTGATGTTCTTTAAACAGTTAGTTCTGGTTAAGTATGAATGTATTCGTTATAAAACTTTTCTCTAAAATAGAAAAAAACTACCGTTTTTAACTATAAAGAATATATTCACAAATAGAAAAGAACTTGATCAATTCTCGTAAAACTTGACTCACAAGCTTCACCAAACTTTTAAACGATTCACAGCCAACAACTGCGAATAATTACTACTTCGTACAAAGTAACTGTAAGAATAAATTAGCACCCTGATGGCTAATATTAAACTTAATAGTTTATCCACGGCACAGGCTAAAACAAGTCTGTCTCACTATAAAATAAACTTTAAAGGCGTCAATACTGGCCCTTGACTACTTAAACACTTAAACGAATCACACAGGCGACAGTAAACCAAACGATTTCGAAGCACTTCTCGACTGAAACGAAACAACTGTCTTCTTCTTCTTCTTTGGTCTTTCCCTTTAATCAGCGGTTGCCACAGCGTGTGATGTTCCACCACAGGGTTTTGTTTTCAATATCCTTCTTCCTCGTACCAACTTTCCCCATATCCTTTTTCACTACATCCAGAAATCTTTTTTTCGGCCTCCCTTTTTTGCTCTTTCCAGGTAACTCCATTTCCATCACTCTTCTTCCTACATATTCCTGGTCTCTCCTCATGACATGTCCATACCATCTCAGCCTTCCCTCCTTTATCTTTATTCCTAATCGTTGTATGTTAACTATACCTTAACACCACTGAACTGGGTGAGACCAGCAATGATGTATGGACTTAAGGCGTTGGCGGTCATAAAGTAACAATTAGAAGAGATGGAAGTTGCAAAGATGAAAATGTTGAGGTTTGCTATGGGAGTGACGAGAAAAGATGAGACTAGAAATGAGAACATCAGGGGTATAGTTAAGATAGAATTTTCTCCCCAACCAAAGAGAAAAGATAATACAAACCCAAAAATAAATAACAAAAAATCTGTTAGATAAAATAAATTTTTATAAACAGAAATACCATATTTCCAAAGGGGAAAACCAGGATGCTAGTTGATAAAAAATCCCGTCCCTAAAAAGAAATGTTCTCTAAAAAAAAGGTCTTCACTTTAAATCTGTCTCGGATTTCATGGTATGGATTAATTTACCAATAATATTTATATTTGACAATTTATGTCATATCATGGCGGACCCCTTGTGCAGTCATCACGGACCCCCAGTTTTGGAAACTCGGGATAATACCAATTGTTTCTTGAACCTTCTAGGCAAAATTACGTCACAATGCCCTAAAACTTCAGTCAGTCAATGCGCTTAAATTCAAATAATAAAACGAATCTTATAATACACTAGTTATTATGTATATGCAGACAAAATAAATTAAGTAGGGGGTGGTGTACCGAATACGCAATTACTACGTAACAATGAAAAATATGACGTCATAATCAAAGGCTTAAAAAATTACTGTAAAAGACTGAAAATAAACTATAGAGTTATAAGATTAGAATTACGAATGAAGTGTGACAACTATAGATGTATTTCACTTTTATGGTCAGCTTTAAAATTCTTTCAAAACCTTCTTACTTTTAAATCATTAATCTATAAAGACATCTGAGTAATTTCTCAGTTTTGGATATACCTTGAAATTCAATTACTTTTGTCAAGCAGTTTAATATTCTAAGAATTGCAATTTTTATAGAACTAACAAAACTTTAAAAAGCCTAAAAATTGTTCTTACTATTTTTAATTCCACCAAAATTTTCCGGTTTCCAGGACAATTGTGGATCTTTCCACGTAATGTGATACCAAATTAAACTTTTTAGAATTTGATTTTTCTCATCAAGGTCGAGAATCTAGAATATTGAATAAACGCAGTTTGTGATGAATTGTACGCGATGTGTCATTGACCAAGAGCAAAAAATTAACTGAGTCCTAATTGTAATGACAAAAACTACAAAGAAATACATGAATCGAAAATGACATTTTTAAAATTTACTGTTTAAATTAAATTCAATATGATATCTTTTAAAATTTTTAATTATCAAAAAATTTTTATCGTGTTTGTACACAGGAAGAGTTTAATTTTTGACGTACCCAACACATGCTATAACCTCAAATTGTTTTAAAGTAGGCCTTTCTTTAAAAAAAACTCGGAAGAAAAGGTTTCAAAAGAATTTTTAGTGGATGGAATACATAAAAAATATATTTTCTAAGTTTCAAACAAACTATGGTCCGATACGCAACTAACCTTTAAGAAATTAACCTACAAAAAAAGTAAAATTTTTGTATTTAATATTTAAAATAATTATTTTATTTTAGTAGTTGCCGGTTATGACTTTTTTTAACTGCTGGAACAACTCACTTTTTCTCGTTCCGCTCTATGTGCTCTCTATTGCGTTTACGCTGCAACGGGCACAGCACCCTTTTTGCTGCATATCTACAAGATTGGTCGAGCCGAGACTTCTTTGGGCAGCAATTGTGGTTCCCAATCATAAGATATCTTGTATCTCGCGCATAATATTTTGGGCCAGCAAATGCTTGACTCTCCATCTTTATTTATTTTTTGTCATTACCTCATTCTGGATCTTTGATTTCTTCTTTAAGGTTTGCTCGATTATTGGGAGTTCATACGGTTAATTCGTACCTTCATTTCTAGAAATGGGTTGGGTAAACCAACCGCTACCACAACACCACCAAAATAATATTTTATCGCTTTCTTTGCAATATTTAGCAAGTTTGGTGCGGAAAGTTGCTTTGCCATTGGAAAGTGAAGACGAATCGGAAATAATCGTAGCAGGCGAGGTAATTTAACAAAACTTAAAACCATCCTTTCGAGAAATGTAAAAATTGCTGAACTAAAACATCACGCGAAATACTACCTTTTTTTGGGCTTATCACGAGTTAGTCGCATTTTATCAACAGGAACAGAAGATATCGTAGGCCTATGTAAACAATTTGCAATGATGGATTACAAATCTAAAATAATATTTTTTTGCAAAAATTTGATTGTTGCAATTGATAATTACTGCCACATACATAGTATGAATCAATTTTTAGACATTGAAAAATTTTGCTGTCTTGATTTATCACTTAAAATAATAGCAAACATTTTTTACAACACTGCAATAAACAAAAACTTGTGAACGATTCTGTGATAAAAATACTATTATTGGCTTCACAAACGCGCAAAAAAATTAAGTACAAGAATTGTTATTGCATTGTGGCTATGCAGCTATGCTTATAACCAGTGATGGGATTCAAAATTTTAAGAACAGGTTCTTTTTTGTATCGAACTCGCTAATTAGGGTGTTCTCCAAAAAAAAAAAAAAAAAGGTCTTCATTTCGATTTCATCTCTAATTTCCCTATTTTTCTCTTAAAATTAGGGTATTCTCTAAAAAAAAAAAAAAAAAGGTCTTCACTCAGAATCGTTTTTTACACTCTGAACAAACATCTGCAGCAGATTGAAACTGTTACATTAAACACAGAGATATTCAAATACATAGATTACGTAAAGTTAAAACCGGGTTCGCTAAACGTGCTGAAATTCCAAGAACGGGTTCGCTAAACGTGCCAAAATTCCAAGAACGGGTTCGCGCGAACCCGTGCGAACCTCCTGAATCCCATCACTGCTTATAACTCTTTTACAGCATTTGTTTATTTAATATATTTCTTTTTATCAAGCTTAGATTGCTGAATTTCCCTTATATTCGATGTAGTTCATTTGTCAACTATAACAATATTTAATTATACCGATACCAAATAGTTTTTTGTCTGTGTACACAAGAACATGCATTTTCAATAGACGTCATAATAAAGTCTAATGACCAGCAATCGATTAAAAAAAAGTATGATGTAAACTAAATCAGCGTTTTTCAACTATGGGTCCCGACCCTTCAGTGGGTTGCATGAAAAATTTAATGGGTCGTGACAAAAAAAGAAAGGAAAAAAAAATACGCAAGTGAGAGATTCCCAATTGGAAACACCTGCTTATGAATAAACAAGCACACCCATCTCATTATTATTATTTTTTTTAATGCTACGTGTGTACTCTATTTTTGTGTCGGAATTTTCTTCATATTTATTTTTCTAAAAGTAATAATATTTTATTCATTCATATAAATAAAACAATGTACAGATCATGAAAAATATGCGTATAAATTGTCGATGCAGAATAAATGAACCTTGTAAAGACAGTTTGTCTTATTACACCTAAGTATTATCGGTCGCGATGTAAACTGTGGTTTAATAGAAATGAAAATATTAAAAATTATATATATATACAGGGTAGGGCAGCAAAACGTGGAATATTTTTAAACATTATTTTTGTTATATTCGTGAAGGTAGATAATAATACTATAAAAAGATGAGTATAGGGAATCACTCCTAACTCTGCCACTACTTTAATGAATATAACCAAAATCACTTTTGGCCTGCAATATATTCAATTGATCGAGAAAATGCACACACAGGGGTAATTTGACCTCTTACCATCGAGGCAAATGACACATTACTGTGCAAAAGTACAAAGACTCATTCGATTTCGACCAATATCACATTGGTACTTCGCTGTTTACGACCGCATTGCGCTAATTTTCAACAGCCAGGACAATTACTGGTGAAAATTGACTTGGTAAAGTGCAAACAATAATCAAGCTAGCTAATTTGGGAAAAAAAAAAAAAAAAAAAAAAAGTAGATAATAATACTTTCTTTTCTATTTCAGAGTGAAGGTATATAGAGTTAATTTCAGCAGTAATTTCAGCATTGCGTTTAGCCATGTCTCCTCAGGAAGCAAAGAGACAACGAATTGCGGATTTGCTACTTGCTGGTGTTGCACTAAGGAGAATCACGACGACTGTCGGGGCCACTATAAACACCGTCTACTCTGTTAAAGGCCGCATTTCAAATGGAGAGGGCATACTGAGGCATGTTCTGAAGTAAAAGGCATCTTCAGAACCAAGAACCCAGCCCAAGTCATGGTTCTTGGAGTTGTGGTCTCCGATGGAAAAAAGATGCCTCTTCATTTTTTCAAGCCTGGTGAAAAAGTAAACACTGATGTTTATTATAAGGTCCTGAGATATAAGGTTTTGCCATGGCTGAAGGCCAACTATCCCACAGGCAATTATGTGTGGACCCAAGACGGAGCTCCAGCTCATACTGCAAAAAAAGTTCAAAAATTTTGCAATGACAATTTGCAGATTTTTCGCCTGCCACCTTCTGGCCATCGTCCAGTCCAGACCTGAACCCCCTGGACTATGCAATTTGGGAAACATTAGAGCACTCAATCAAACAGTACTTCGCACCCTAGTGCTGCCCATCTGAAGAAAGCCCTGGTGCTAGAATGGGACAATATGTCAGAGGACTTCATTCTCGATTGTTGCAACGCCTTCAGGTGTTGTGTGCAAGCTGTGATTGATAAGAAGCGCGGCCATATTGAATAAATTGTCTCTTATTGTCCTTATGCACTTGTGTTACCTTCATATCGATCTCAGTTTTTTTGTTTGTGAAAATATACTCTTATGTTACTTGTATATTTGATTTTCCAAGTTTTGCTGCCCCACCCTGTATATATATACAGTATATGCAGTATACATGTCGGCAGCGTGGTCGAGTGGTTAACGCACCGGACTGATGATCAACATGGTCTCGGTTCAAAACCCACTTGCGCCATTCTGCTGTGTTCTTAGGAAAAACACTTTACGGCACTTTCTCCTGCTTGGTGGTCTTGACAAGCAGTTCTAAATTACAGTAATATCTCTACTAAATTACAAGCGGACAGCAATATCTTGGCATCTCCGGAAGCAGGTCGGGTAATTGCTTACCCTATGTATAGCGCCTCCGTCGCTTTCCTGCGAGTCAGGAGGATAAATATAGAGATAAAATAAAAAAAAAAAAACATATAATTTTTCTATGCTGGGTCGCAATGCAAACTGGGGTTCTTGATGTGGGTCGCAATAAAAAAAGTTTAAAAAACGCTGAACTAGATGTTATACACTTGTTATTTTCCCAGTTAAGCAAAAAAGAATTAAAGCTTTTTACATCGTTCGGCGCAGAATTTCATGCAATCGTGTTTGGTGTTAGTAGGCCTGTCAGAATCCTTTGGCAAAATGTGATATATCAGGCCGTGTCTATAATAGGCCGTGCGTAAATTTGTTCTTTTTAAACCATTCAATTCAAAACTTTATACCTGTCGAAATGTAAAGCCAATTTTAACCAGCAAATTTCCGGTTCCGGGCTCAATTGGGTGGAGATTTCGGTCAAATTTTGAGAGAAGATGAACCTTTAAATGTTTCAACCCATTGCTGATTTTAGCAGGTTTATCAATGGTTTTGGAACTGTGATTTTCTTCAATGTTTTCTAGTAATTTACGAGTATAATCTAGAAAAAGAGAGAAATTCTTACCATAAAGATGATAATTAATTTGCCATTATATTATAAATGTATAAATTAGTCTAATTTTATTAAAAAGTTTATATAATTTAAGAAGATTTGAAAATTTTTTACGTTATTGGTTTAAATTGTAGATTAAGCACTTTGCTTTAATATTTTAGATGCTGTTCGAAATGCATGTTTACGCATGACCAAACTAATAAAGTTAGCTGCCATAATAAAACTACAAATAAAAGACCAAAAAAAAACATCTTATTTTGCAACAACTATTATAATTCATTGTTGATTTAGTCTTTTTCTTAACAAAAAAGTTGATTTTTTTCCCTAAACAATTATTATACATTAAAAATTAAATTGAAAACTTTTTCTAATGGCTGATTGGCGTAAAAACTGTCAAGAATTGCTGAGTTAAGAAACACGCAACCAACAAAAATACAGTCGCCTACAAATCTTTGTTGGTGTTTTAAAAAAACCTCGTTTTTCCATTCTTTCTTATTCAAGTTCTTGCCAGAAACCATACCAGTTTTTCGATTTTACAAAATTTAAACACAAAAGTTTTTTTGTAAATGTTTATTGGCGCAATGGTTTTGTCTAGTCCTCCTTTTCTGGTTAACAATGTCCTCTATTTAATAGTTTTAGCTACATTCCTGCCTGGTTAACTGTTTTATTTAGACCTTAAGTTATTTTTGCGTTTATTTTACAATTAATTTATTTAGCATATCAATATTTTATTTTTTCGTCCAAGTTAGTTTTATAATATTCAAAATAACATTTAGTTGGAACACCCTTAACCAACATGTGTTTTAGATCCAAATAAAGCTGCTGGCTAATATTTATCCAAAAACAAAAAAACTTTATTGGAAAAATGGATGATATTAAGATTAATAATCATACTACAGCACACTTTTTAGTGTTGTTTTTCTTTAGGTTTAAGTCAGTAAGCTCTTGCCAATGATGATTACCATTTGGAAAAACAACATTTTTTTATTTACAAGCAGTATGTAAAAAATGTAAATGTAAAAATTAGTTAGCAAGCAAAAATTAATTTATGGTTTGAACGCTATGTTGAAGACTTGTTAAAACAATGGTTTTCAACCTTTTTTGTACCGTGGCCTATTTTTCAACCCAAGTTAACTTCACAACCCACTTTGGTCAACAAAATTAAATTCCCATCTCAAAATCATAGTGTTCTCTAAAAAAAAAAAAAGGTCTTCACTTGAAATTGCTGTCAATTTTCCCTATTTTTGTCCCAAAATCATAGTGTTCTCTAAAAAAAAAAAGTCTTCATGTGGTTGACTGCACAGGACGCCAGAAAAATGCCTAAAAAATGGGACGGATGGCAAGCCTAATTATACATATATATTATACATATTGCTTTCATTTTGATTTATACTCCATGGCCCACTAAAAAAACCACTGTGGCCCACTACTGGGCCATGGCCCATAGGTTGAAAACCCCTGTGTTAAAAGGATGAATCGGAATCCGGAGTTGTAATCGCCGAAGTATAATGTTTTAGAGCAGAGTCGGAGTTGCTTCTTAGAGTTATTCAGTGGTATTGGAGTCGGAAAATTTTGAATTGGTGCAATTGGAAAAATTCCTCTTGTTAGGCCTAACATTTTAATGGAATTCTTTTGATAAAACTGTTTAGTGTTTAATTTTTAGTTTTGAGATACTTTTAATTCTCTTCTTGTTTGGTGGAAACTTATTATGTTGCTTTTAAATCAATAATTTCAATATTCCCTAAAAACTTGATTTGACCTCCGGGATTTCTTGTAAATATTCACTTTTAAAGTAAATACGCTCGTATATTTGTTTTTATAGAACATTATTTCTTATCTTCTGATTAGTAATTGTATCTCGTAGTCTTGGACAAACTTAAATTTTATGAATCCTGTAATTGTTACAACTATGAAATATAAAAGTAAACATCTGACATGGTCTCAAGACGTGAAAACTTTTTTATTATCAACAAAACATGAACAAAAAATAATTTTCCGAAATATTCCAGACTCGGCTGATAAATCACCATTTCAAGGAGTTATAATTTTTTTCGAAATCTTTTTTCCCAATAAAAAATGATAAAAAAATTCAAAAACTTTACAAAAATCTTATTAAGTTGGCACATTTCGTCAGCAGCGTGGTGCAGTAGCTAAGATCGTCGTATTATTGGCGAACGCGATCCACGGGCGCAGTTAAAAACCTCTTTTGTCATTTCTGTTGTGTCTTTGAGAAAGACATTTTACGGAACTTTTTTCTACTTGACGGTATCTTTTAAGCGTAAAAGCTTGACGGTTGTCCCAAGTATAAATCCTCCGATGTTGTCGTGCAAGTCAGGAAGATAAATGGAGTTGAAAAAAAATAAAAAATTACCATTATTCGAACCTCTATATAATTTTCCAAATAAAGTCACAGCTCATCTTTAAAAGAGTTACATCATTTTTGATTTATGTTTTCTTTAAATTTTGATACTCATGTTTGTGAAAATTAAAAAAATGTAAATAAATAAATGGCATTAGTTGTTGTTGTCGTTTGAAAGAACATCTACTTTGACTCAAACACAACTGGAGGGTTTTTGGCATTTGTCTATTATTATTAATTTTTTATGTTTGTATATTGGCTGTTTATTCGTTAAAAACTTTGTTTTAAAACAATTTTGTGTAATTGCTTGTTTACAGAAAAAGGAAAGTAAAAATGCTAAAAACGTGAAAAAAAACAAGGTAATCTCTCCAAAACTTTATTTAAAGTAAAAAGGATTGATTGTCAGTTTTAAAATCAATCAAACTAACACTATAATTATGTTTAATGACGGCAATAATATAAAATTTATGTGAAATTTTTCATGAACATTATTACCTTTTTTACCTTGATGAAAAAACAAGTTATAATGGTAAACTTTAAACACTTTTACAACGTTGACAAAGACACAAATAAAAAAATAGCAATTGGCTTACCTTTCGTGCAGCAAGGATTAACGTTGCTTTCTTGTATCATTTCATGGTTTATATCATGACCTTGAAAGCAATATATTTCAAGTTAAAGAACATTTTAATAGAATATGGAAGGTTATTTACCTTTATTTTTGACTCCTCCAGAGTTTACTTGAGTTGCTGAAAACAAAGCTGCTTTGGTTTTAGGCGTCGCGAAGTTAATTTGGTTAAAAATAGTAAATAAATGCAAGGAGAAAGAAACTCTTCGGAGTCCGACCATTACTATTATACTTTTGGGTCAAAGTAAATTTCCAAAGCTTTTTTAACATGCACAGCTATAAAGCAACAAAACAACTTATATTATATCAAATCTTTGTAATAATTAACGGCTGTTGAGGTAACAAAAGCTGAAAGAAGTTTGTAATGATAAACGATTTGTCACTTTCTGCAAATTCAATCGATGTTTTGTCTAATTCAAAAAATCTTTCTTCAGCAAACAACCACGCCTTTTCTTCAATAAAAATTAAAAGTCAAGTATAAGGGTAAAAACAAAAACTATTTATATTTAACTTAGCCGGAAAAAAATAGAAATATAATTGCCGCTTACAGTTAAATAGTCAAAAAGCACTTTTCAGCCTTAAGTTTGAAGTATAAATCTTTTTTTTGCTTCATACAATTTTTTCGTAAACATTTTGACGTATTTACGGAATCGCAAAGCAGGCCTGTCCCACGGTGCCAATGGGGGCACCCCCAATTTTTTCAGATTTTTTCTGAAATATAAGTAAATTTTTAATAATTTATACTACTTGGAAGGGATTGCGTAAGCGTAACCAAGGGTTCCTGGAAAAAAGTAGAGAGATCAGAAATCTATATAAAAATAAAAAATGTCTTCACTTATTGAAAAAGAATTAAATAGTTTTCAAACTAGTGAATACTTTTTTGTTTTATCTAGTTTTCCGGCTCCAAATCCAATTTCTCCTGATGTGCCTCCCACGTCTCGCGTTCTGAGGACGGGCTTGCTGCAAAGTAATGTAAATCAGGAGAACTTATTGAATTCTATTTTTAAACAATACATTCATGTAAAGGTTTTAATAAATTGTCATGTCTTGTTTATAACCCTGATACATAGTCGTCATGTCTTGTTTATAACCCTGATACACAGAATATCAGCTTTAAATTTAAAACGACTTTGAAGAAATTAAAGAAACATAATTTCAAAAATGTCAAAACTGCTGAGCAGAACTGCTGAAAATTTTAAAATGGCTTTACAGTTTTTATGCGACATTTACAAAAAGTTATTTTTTTCAGTGGCAAAGAAATTAACTGCATTAGTCTATTAAGTGATTGTTTTCAGTTCAAAAACTTGTTAAATATTAAGATCACGCTATCAATGATAGTAGTTTAATGCTACCATTAATTTATGCAAATTTAATGTAAAAGCAATTGTGAGTTCATTTATTGAAAAATCTGGCAATTTACTTTTTTAGTTTCGTTCTTGTCCATTAGGCTTCCCCTCTCAAGCGATTTCTTTTCAAAACCAATCTTTTATCTACGAGACGCTTGGGAATTGACTTTCGGTAGTTTAATTAAACACAAAACAATTTCACACAGTCATTAATGAAATAACTTCAATTCTATCAGTTTTGTTTATTGCTTTGACCTTTTAAACGATGTTCATTAAACTATTTTCGGTACCGTGGCCTAGTAGGTAAGAGCGCTGTTTTAATCACGGCCGTAATCGATACGGTCACAGTTCAAAACTTACTCATGTTATTCTGTTATAGCCTTAGAAAAGACAATTTACGGCACTTTCCGCTGGTTGAAGGTCTTAGCAAGCAGCTCTAAATTTAAGTCATTTACTTCTAAATAAAAGCTAAAAAACAAATAAAAAATTTCAACCTGACAGCAATATCTTGGCATCTCCGAAAGTAGACCAGAGTAATTGCAGACCTTGAGTTTAACGCCACGCCTTGTCCTGCGGTCAGAAGGAGATTTAATGATGATCATTTATTTACGTACCATCTTTGAGTGTATTCATTGCTGTATTTAATCTTGGACAGGAGTATGCTGCATCATTAAATTTTTTTGTTCGCAAAGCCAATTTCGATGTCAATTAACAAGATCTTTTGCACTTTTTAAATAATGTTAGCAACAAAACATTTCTTTTAAATTCAGCTTTGAAGTTGCTGTTCATAACTCAGCAGTTTTCACAAGTTTACACAGTTGTCAGAAAACGGTTGGAGGCTGACCAATTTGACATTGTTTTTGATCTTTCTTTTGCCCCAGGTATCTTGCCGAAGCTTTTTGAAAAAAAAAACGTATGTAATGGTAAATTGTTTTTAAAAGACAATCAAGTTATCTTTCTTGCCAGAAGTTTAAAAAACTCTCTTTGTCTTTTAAAACAATAAAGACGTATCACAAATACAACACCAATAAATGCAGTATATAATCATTTATGTCTGGTAGACAAAATTTGAAATATAAGAATTATACGAGTAAGCTGTAGTAAAATTTATAAAAACTTCTGCAGAAAATAACAGGATTAGCAAGTTCACAGCAAAAACTAGCAAGCCATTTAGCCTACTATGATTTCAATTAAAACAACAGATAAGCTCTATGTTTACTTAAGTCCTAAAACTAGTAAATAGCTTATAAAACACAAACGGCACATTAAGAAACCAGAATGACAGAATTTTAAAAATTCACGTCCCTACAAATTTGTGAAGTATTCCTTTATTTTATAAAATTTGATTAACTACTGAAAGAAGCCTTATTAATTTTCTTTCTAGAACTTTCTAAAATTACATTTATACAAATAATTCATTTTATTGGGAATCAATGTTGGAGCCGATGTATCTGATCACTTTGAAACTTTTTTGCACTTTGCGAAGACAATAAACCTAACAATTTTCACTCTTGAAATAAAAATCGCGTATGCTATGTAATATACAAAACTTTTTTTTACAGCCTTGCTCGGCAAATGAAGTGATTAGCATAATTGATTTACTGGAAAACAAAAAATAACGAAATCAATTATTGATATTGAAATAAAATTAATTAAACGTAAATTAGCTCCTATATTATTTAATTAATTTATTTTATTTTTTATATTTTTAACTGAACAATTTATTAATTTATTTATTTTAAATTCTAAAACTATACTAACAAGGTATTTGTATTAAAAAAAATTAAAAATATTCGCTTCGTCGAATTATATCGGCCGATTTCGATTATATCACAGATTGAAAATATTCTTGAAAAAATAAACCATAAATAAACAAGCTTTTACGTAAAAAATCGTTTAAGCCCACATTAAAACTCTCCAACAATTTTAGCAATTTCAAATATTTACAAATTACTCACAAATTTAAAAAATTTTTAACATTAACGGAACAAATTGGGTGGTTAAAAATAAATTAATTTTAAACAATGGTACTAAAAGACCAACTAACTCTTTTGCCGGTTAACATATGAAAAAATAGCATACGCAAAAACAATTACTGATTACTTTATTTGACTAAACAAAATTTAATAAATCAAGTTTCAACCAGAAAATACTACTAAATATTTCTGATTTTTTTTTGGCTAATTTTTTGTGGTTTCCGCGAGCACAAAATTTATGATGGCAATTTTTTTTGTTTTCTGTTTTTTTTTGCAAATTAGAAAATGATATCAATCAAAAAACATTGCTTTTACTTTAATTATTTCATTTAACAGAACTTCCTGTATATTCTTATAAGTAAGAGCCTGAAAAAAGCAAACTCAGCATTGCTAGAGTCGATTCGATTTTGAGAAAACCAAATCGTCAAGTCTAATTTGAAGAATAACCGATTGGAGTGCGAGTTGGTTTAAGAAAGAAACAGAGTTAGTTTTAGAGAGTAACTGGTTGGTTGAAAAGAAACTAAGTTTTTTTCGAGCATCTTAACAAATCTTTAAAAAATTAAAAAATTTTGGGCCCGCTTTGGGTTTGCGAGTACAATTTGCGCGGCGTTTTTTCTCTTTTTTTTCTCTTAGAGCAACTAATCTTGTTTCTTTTTACTCTCACTCCAATCTGTTTTTCTTCAAATTAGACTCGACCAACCAAATCCGTATAATCCGTGTTTCCACATTTCGATTTCATAATTGATCGTATCCTTAGTTTACCTAGACACAATGAAAACTTTTAACGTAAACTTTTAAATTGTTTAAAGTTTTATAAATTTTTATATCAAAAATGAAGGAAAAAGTTCGGCAAATTTTATTATTATTATTATAACTCTGAAAGACTGTAAATAAGTAGCATGTTCAAAAATAAATTATAAATAGGCCTATTTTGAACTCAAAATAAATTCAAAACTTTTTAAAACTCTTGAAAAGGAATTAAAACTTGAAATGGATTAAACAAAAAATATAACTATCATCAGCAGGGGCGCCGGAAAGATTTTTGGCCCAGGGAGGGAGGAAAAAATTCCAAAAAAAGGCACCTTTTGTGTTGGATAAAAGAAAATTGTACTTAAGGTTCATAGCCATACCATCCGGAAAAATTTTGGGAGGGCAATATAATCTTGCCCGAATTTTATTAACGATTCCCCAAATCATGATTTTGTAGTATTTTACAAAGTTGCCACTTTTGATTCCGCGAGCATTTTTAGAGCAAAAATTTGTGGTGACTAAGAAAAAAACATCATTACTTCCATTCAATGTCCAAAATATCCATATTGTCCCAAATACAGGACAGTAGATAAAGACTAAAAAAAAGTCATCATTTTGAATCTGTGCTCCAGTGGCGTGCGGTGACCTCTGAGACTAGTCATGCAATTGGCATGCCAAAACCGGGTCATGAAATTGGGTATTTCATGGGTAGTCAATGAGTAAGACATGCATTATATTTCTGGTAGGAAAAGAATTCTGTGTAAGATGCTAATTTTTAGTGCTAATATCATGGTGTTCAAAAAGCATTTTCGTCCTAGATTCAAGGTGATCTCTAAACAAAAAAAGGTCATCACTTTAAATCGTTCCCTGGTAATGCACTTTTGTCCTAGAAATCTCTAAAAAAAAGGTCATCGTCTAAAATTGTTTCGGGTAGTCCACTTTTCGTCCTCAAATTGCATTATCTCTAAAGAAAAAAAAGGTCATCACTTCAAATCGTTTTGGCGCTTTTTGTCCTAAAAATGCAGCGATCTCTAAAAAAAACATTATCGCATGAAATCGTCCCTTAGTAATGCACTTTTTGTCCTAGAAATGCAGTGATCTCTAAAAAAAGGTCATCGCTTGAAATTATTCCGGGTAATGCACTTCTCGTCCTCAAAATGCAGTGATCTCTAAACAAAAAATCACTTGAAATGCGCTTTTTCTGATGAATGAAAATGCAGAGATCTCTAAAAAAAAGCTTATCACTTCAAACCAGTATCCGATTTTTTACTTTTCGTCCTAAATCCACAGTATTCTCTAAAATAACACAAAAAATGGGTCTTCTCTCGGATTGACCTCAGATTTCACCCCGAACAAGTAATATTTCTCATCGAATTCAACGATATCTACCTCGTCGCGAAAAAGTTCGTCATGCATTCCAAAAAATTTGGTCATGCAATGCATGACTTGCATGCCCTGACCGCACGCCACTGCTGTGCTTAATTCCACTATTTTTATCTCAATAAACTAATGCGGGCTAAAAAAGTAAAAAAAGCCCTTCAGCTCGAATCAATCTGATGTTTTGGTAGAGTTTAAATGACTGTGGACTGTAGAGATAAATCTGCCAAATGCTTCTATATTCCGAATTTCAAAGTGCACCGTCTGCCCGCCTGTGCCCTCTCATTTTGAAAAAACAGGGTTCAATTTGAATAGGGTAAGGGCAGGGAGGCAATTGTTTTTTAAATTTTGACTTTAAATGCCACATTTTTGTTTTATATTTTACTACGCGCGACTAGACTACTCTGCATCCATTTAATGCTGGTCCCAAAACATTGCGTACAATTGCCCAATCCCTGGTCTACTTTACAGCTAAATAGCCTACTGCGCGTTGCGCACCTGTCTGGTGTGGCAGCGTTCTTTTTTTTTTATTTATTTATTTTTATCTCTATATTTATCCTCCTGACTCGCAGGAAAGCGACGGAGGCGCTATACATAGGGTAGGCAATTACCCCGACCTGCTTCCGGAGATGCCAAGATATTGCTGTCCGCTTGTAATTTAATAGAGATATTACTGTAATTTAGAACTGCTTGTCAAGACCACCAAGCAGGAGAAAGTGCCGTAGAGTGTCTTTCCCAAGGACACAACAGAATGGCGCAAGTGGGTTTTGAACCGAGACCATGTTGATCATCAGTCCGGTGCTTTAACCACTCGACCACGCTTCCCGACTTTTCGCCTCAATGACGGTACCTTGTATGAGACCTTGGGCATCGTCATTGTAATTAGTGCGTGTCACTATAGGCTACCAATTTCTTTCAGACATCCAGCCAGCTGAGCTTTGGCAACTAGGAGCGACAATCTCTTTGGCACTCTAGAATCTGACCATATAATGCATTGTCTATTTGGTGTGAGTCATCAGACACATGCCAAGAAAGGCTAAGGTCTATAGACGCCCGTTTGTGCCAACTGCGCGAAAATTACCAAACAACTCGCCGAACTATAAAACAATCGCGCTGCCCCATGATAGAATTATAAATGGAATTTAGAGTGTGCTACTGTGAGAATACATCCAGATCCGTGGTTTCATTTTTAAGACCAGTACCAAACCCATGAAATGGGCTTCTACAAAAGATTGGAATAAGTTTAAATGCCTGCAGACTTGTGTTTGGCGATTTTATTCGTCCAAGCACAAATGGGGTTTCGCTCCTTTACCGAATGGCGAGTGCGGCGCCACTGAACAGTTTCATTTTATTTCATCTCTATATTTAGCCTTCCGACTTACAGGAAAGCGACCGAGGCGTTTTCATAGGGCAAGTAATTACCCCGACCTGCTTCCGGAGTTACCAAGATAATGCTGTCCGGATGAAATTTTTTATTTTGGTTTTTTAGTTTTATAGAGATATGATTGAAATTTAGAACTGCTTTCTCAGACCGCCAGACTGCCAAGCAGGGAAAAGTGCCGTAAAGTGTCTTTTCCAAGGACACAACAGATGGCGCGAGTGGGTTTTGAATTAAGAACGTGTCAATCAACATCACGGCGCTTTTAACCTCCCAGCCGACAAACCGCAAATCAAGTTGTATCAAGGTGCCCAATACATTGGGCATTACATGGATCACGAGATCTGGGGGTTTGGGATGAATAAAACTGATGTTCGCTCAACACCATTGCTCCCAGCATCGCACTGAGCAATACAGTAGCCTGGAGTAGTAAAAAGGTCTGGCCTGGTCCTGTCTTCGTTTCATTAAAAATATCCAGACTGACTTGCCTCCTTTTCCTAATTTGATTGATCCATAGCCAGAGTAACAATAACAATTAACTTTGTTTTGTTTTCAACCCAAGTGTGAATCAACGGTTTCGGCGCCAAAAAGTTTTTTAGGTATTGAAAAGTAAAAAATATGTCACTTTGAGCAGGCAAAGCAATATCTTAGTAAAATAGAGCTTCTAATTAATTTTAAATTTTTATTTTTGCTATTTGTAGCCCAGTTAACTCAGTTGGCAACAGAATTTACATCCAGTTTTGGGAAAAAAGCAATTGCAAATTAGAAGATTAATTTTATATGAATATCGTGCAAACTTTTATTTTGCGCTATTTTGAAAAAAATATTCGAATATTTTTGATCATTAATATAAGAAAAAAAGGAATTTCTTTCAAATCAAAAGCTGAAAGCCTTTTTTTAACCCATCGATCATGATAATTGAAGTTGAAAAACGTTTTTGTTGGTGCATTGATGCATTGACAAATGATTGCCATCAAAAATTTTGAAAATCCGAATTTTAATGATTTTTTAACTTATAGGTAAGGGCAAGGCCTACTTCACTGTGTTAGCTACTACGTCACGAACTCACGATATTAAAAATTTAGCAATCAACCTGACAATAACAGCAAGAAGCTCCTAATAGTCGATCGTTATTTATGGCAAAATTGGTACTGTACCATGAAAGCTCTGTCTGTTTACAATTGTTGCAAACTTATTTAACAAATCCTTAAAACGAATCCACGGTCCCGCTTGATTTTCCGATGATCACATGCCAACTCCTCCAGTAGATTTTCTTAAGATGAGATGCATTCGGCACTTGACGATTGCTTTGCAGTTAATCACTCCTCGTATTGATTGTGAGTTCGTTTGATTTTTGTATCAGAGTTGTAAGTAGTCCAACTATAAGCGGGAGATAGCGAGTCCTGACGATCTCTAACCTCTCTATCTACTTGAATAAGATCCGAGTCGTATCTTAGTAAAAAATGTTCTTACCAAAGCCAAATAAAGCTTAACAAAAGGTTACAAATTTATTACTAATGGCTGCAGTTGCCAGAGCCAGACCCAGCAAGCCAACAAGCCAGATACGAAATAAATAAATGCGTCCTCTTATGCAAATAGAACAAAACGTTACCATGGTCCCGGACTTGATCAATTAAAATCGCAACCTATTTGACTGCCTTCAACCCATATTTCCAAACATAGATTCAAGAGATTATAAAGAACAAAATTCTACAATAATGCAGAGACCTATTTTATGGGAAGGACGGGGGGGACATGTTTCCCCCAATATCTGGGAAGGGGGGATAAAATACCTTTTGTTCCCCCCAAATTTATGGCAAACTCAAGGACATTGTCCTTATTGTTTGAGTTTGCTGCAGATGTTTTTTCAGAGATTATCATTTAGTTGGGACGAAAAGTGGTAAATAGAAGATCGATTCAAGGTGAATACCTTGTTTTTTAGAGATCATCATGATTTTGAGAGAAAAATGATGAAATCGGAGACGAATTGAAGCGAAGACCTTTTTTTCTTCTTTTTTCTTTTTAGAGATCACCATGATTTTGAGAGAAAAATGGTGAAATCGGAGACAAAGTGAAGCGAAGACCTTTTTTGTTTTTTTTAGAGACCACCATGATTTTGGGAGAAAAATAGTAAAATCGAATGAAGAAAAATAGAGAAAAATGCCCGGGGCCCCAAAAGTTTGACTGCCTATAGGCTCCAGGGTGCTTAATCTCGCACTGAATTTATTAGTAATCCGATATTAAACATGTCGTAGTCACACCAAATTGTCCCCCCCAAAATTTTCTAGCAAACTAGGTCCTTGCAATAATGTGCAAGGCGCAATCACACCAAACAAAAGGCGCTTAACACAGTTATTAGCTGGCTGCTAAGAATCACGCGGTGGATGCGTGAATGAAATGATATGAAGTCGGTTCGCAGATTGTAATCACGAACCTGATTAAAAGATCAAAATTAGGATTTGATAGGTAGAGTAACAACAAAAATAGTGATCGTAGTTATATAGGATATCTATGGTAGTTGTCAGTCGACTAGTCCTAGATTTGCGTATTTACTAATCAGAGATGAGCGGATCTGAAACCGGACTGAGGCGGTTTTTGGTCTGAACTAGATAATCCGAACTGCCATTTATTGTAGATTAGGATCTGATCTCGGAATGTCGGGTCTGACAGTCAAAACGCATTATTCTATACTTCACTACACTGTTTTTAAGCAATTATTAAGAAGTTTAAATGCCAGCAAATGAAAATTCCGGTAAATGATTTCTGCCCCCTTCAGGAATTCTGCATTCTTCCGGTCCGGATTCTAAATTAGTCCATTAAAAAAACAAAATCTTTTAGAAAGTTAGCCATGCTGCTATAGTAAGCTAACCAGTCAATCAGAAATGCAGCTAGTTGATTACCGAGTTGTTTGGAATTGTTTACTGTGTTGTTTCTACTCGCATCATATCACAAAAAAATGTTGGGTAAAGTCATAGTTTACGTTCGTAAAATAAAATATTTTAGAAAATGAAAGGTAGGTTTATTAAAAGTAATTCATAACAAATAAATACGGAGTACAGCTACAATAAGTCAACATTGCGGCGATCACATATATATGAATTCCGTATTAAACGACGACGAGCACAGCACTGAATAGCTTCCCAAGTATTGGGCATTGATTGACTGAGCAAGAAGAGTTATAGAATATTAGATAATCTGGGAAGCAGTGAGGACTTCATTAATGTTGACAATAGAACGGCGTGCTGGAGGACGTCCACGAGGCATAATTAATTTTGGTACCTTAATTTTAAGTATTTAACAAAATTTTTAAAAATTTAAATATTTTATTTTACGAACATAAACCATGCATAAACTACGATTTTACCATAATGTTGTTACGAGACCAGTAAATTTAGTAAGTTGTTATCTGTGAGCTTAGGTTTTAAGATTACCTTCGGTAATGCCTGCAAAGTTGGGAGCAAGTTAAGAATTCGCCCTCGCTGTTTAAAACTCTTTTTTTTAATTTTTGAATTCTCTCGTTTTCCACTCGCTTCTCTCTCTCTCGTACACTCTCTCTCGTACACTCTCTCTCTCGTTCTTTCTCACTCTTTCTCCTTCTGCTCTCTGTTGCTCTTTACAAGAAATCAAATTGTCGAGCTGGGCGAATGCTTTACAAGATGAAAATAATCGCGGTTGGGCGAATAATTTACAAGGAATACCATTCGTTTTTTTCGAACGACATAAACTTATCAATAAGCGATTACTTTGCAAAAAACAACAAATATATTAATATGATGCTAAAAAAGTTGTTATTTTTTGTTTTTGAAATAAACAAAGTTTAACTCTTAGCTTATTTTACAAGAAACAATTAAAAACTATAATTGGGCTAAGTAAAATATTACTTTTTTTTTATTTTTTTAATTTAATTTATCAATAATAAAGTTATAAACTCGTTTTTAAGCTTTCATTCTCGATGGTGTTAAAAATTGGCGAATTCTTTACAAGAAGTAAGAGCTGGGCGAATGCTTTACAAGATGAAAATAATCGCGGTTGGGCGAATAATTTACAAGATGAAAATAATCGCGGTTGGGCGAATAATTTACAAGGAAATACATTTCGTTCTTTTCGAACGACATAAACTTATCAATAAATGAATACTTTGCAAGAAACAACAAATATATTAATATGATGCTAAAAAAGTTGTTATTTTTTGTTTTTGAAATAAACAAAGTTTATCGCTTAGCCTACTTTACAAGAAACAATTAAAAACTATAATTGGGCTAAATAAAATATTACTTTTTTTTTATTTTTTTAATTTAATTTATAAATAATAAAGTTATAAACTCGTTTTTAAGCTTTCATTCTCGATGGTGTTAAAAATTGGCGAATTCTTTACAAGAAGTAAGAGCTGGGCGAATGCTTTACAAGATGAAAATAATCGCGGTTGGGCGAATAATTTACAAGGAATACATTTCGTTTTTTTCGAACGACATAATCCTATCAATAAGTGAATACTTTGCAAGAAACAACAAATAAATAATATGATGCTAAAAAAGTTGTTATTTTTTGTTTTTGAAATAAACAAAGTTTATCGCTTAGCCTACTTTACAAGAAACAATTAAAAACTATAATTGGGCTAAATAAAATATTACTTTTTTTTGTTCAAAAATTAAAATTTTATCAGTAATAAAGTTATAAACTCGTTTTTAAGCTTTCATTCTCGATGGTGTTAAAAATTGGCGAATTCTTTACAAGAAGTAAGAGCTGGGCGAATGCTTTACAAGATGAAAATAATCGCGGTTGGGCGAATAATTTACAAGGAATACATTTCGTTTTTTTCGAACGACATAAACTTATCAATAAGCGATTACTTTGCAAAAAACAACAAATATATTAATATGATGCTAAAAAAGTTGTTATTTTTTGTTTTTGAAATAAACAAAGTTTAACTCTTAGCTTATTTTACAAGAAACAATTAAAAACTATAATTGGGCTAAATAAAATATTACTTTTTTTATTTTTTTTAATTTAATTCATCAATAATAAAGTTATAAACTCGTTTTTAAGCTTTCATTCTCGATGGTGTTAAAAATTGGCGAATTCTTTACAAGAAGTAAGAGCTGGGCGAATGCTTTACAAGATGAAAATAATCGCGGTTGGGCGAATAATTTACAAGGAATACCATTCGTTTTTTTCGAACGACATAAACTTATCAATAAATGAATACTTTGCAAGAAACAACAAATATATTAATATGATGCTAAAAAAGTTGTTATTTTTTGTTTTTGAAATAAACAAAGTTTATCGCTTAGCCTACTTTACAAGAAACAATTAAAAACTATAATTCGGTTAAATAAAATATTACTTTTTTTTGTTCAAAAATTAAAATTTTATCAGTAATAAAGTTATAAACTCGTTTTTAAGCTTTCATTCTCGATGGTGTTAAAAATTGGCGAATTCTTTACAAGAAGTAAGAGCTGGGCGAATGCTTTACAAGATGAAAATAATCGCGGTTGGGCGAATAATTTACAAGGAATACATTTCGTTTTTTTCGAACGACATAAACTTATCAATAAGCGATTACTTTGCAAAAAACAACAAATATATTAATATGATGCTAAAAAAGTTGTTATTTTTTGTTTTTGAAATAAACAAAGTTTAACTCTTAGCTTATTTTACAAGAAACAATTAAAAACTATAATTGGGCTAAGTAAAATATTACTTTTTTTATTTTTTTTAATTTAATTTATCAATAATAAAGTTATAAACTCGTTTTTAAGCTTTCATTCTCGATGGTGTTAAAAATTGGCGAATTCTTTACAAGAAGTAAGAGCTGGGCGAATGCTTTACAAGATGAAAATAATCGCGGTTGGGCGAATAATTTACAAGGAATACATTTCGTTTTTTTCGAACGACATAATCCTATCAATAAGCGATTACTTTGCAAGAAACAACAAATATATTAATATGATGCTAAAAAAGTTGTTATTTTTTGTTTTTGAAATAAACAAAGTTTAACTCTTAGCTTATTTTACAAGAAACAATTAAAAACTATAATTGGGCTAAGTAAAATATTACTTTTTTTATTTTTTTTAATTTAATTTATCAATAATAAAGTTATAAACTCGTTTTTAAGCTTTCATTCTCGATGGTGTTAAAAATTGGCGAATTCTTTACAAGAAGTAAGAGCTGGGCGAATGCTTTACAAGATGAAAATAATCGCGGTTGGGCGAATAATTTACAAGGAATACCATTCGTTTTTTTCGAACGACATAAACTTATCAATAAATGAATACTTTGCAAGAAACAACAAATATATTAATATGATGCTAAAAAAGTTGTTATTTTTTGTTTTTGAAATAAACAAAGTTTATCGCTTAGCCTACTTTACAAGAAACAATTAAAAACTATAATTGGGCTAAATAAAATATTACTTTTTTTTTATTTTTTTAATTTAATTTATCAATAATAAAGTTATAAACTCGTTTTTAAGCTTTCATTCTCGATGGTGTTAAAAATTGGCGAATTCTTTACAAGAAGTAAGAGCTGGGCGAATGCTTTACAAGATGAAAATAATCGCGGTTGGGCGAATAATTTACAAGGAATACATTTCGTTTTTTTCGAACGACATAATCCTATCAATAAGTGAATACTTTGCAAGAAACAACAAATAAATAATATGATGCTAAAAAAGTTGTTATTTTTTGTTTTTGAAATAAACAAAGTTTATCGCTTAGCCTACTTTACAAGAAACAATTAAAAACTATAATTGGGCTAAATAAAATATTACTTTTTTTTGTTCAAAAATTAAAATTTTATCAGTAATAAAGTTATAAACTCGTTTTTAAGCTTTCATTCTCGATGGTGTTAAAAATTGGCGAATTCTTTACAAGAAGTAAGAGCTGGGCGAATGCTTTACAAGATGAAAATAATCGCGGTTGGGCGAATAATTTACAAGGAATACCATTCGTTTTTTTCGAACGACATAAACTTATCAATAAGTGAATACTTTGCAAGAAACAACAAATATATTAATATGATGCTAAAAAAGTTGTTATTTTTTGTTTTTGAAATAAACAAAGTTTATCGCTTAGCCTACTTTACAAGAAACAATTAAAAACTATAGTTGGGCTAAGTAAAATATTACTTTTTTTTTTGTTTTTTTAATTTAATTCATCAATAATAAAGTTATAAACTCGTTTTTAAGCTTTCATTCTCGATGGTGTTAAAAATTGGCGAATTCTTTACAAGAAGTAAGAGCTGGGCGAATGCTTTACAAGATGAAAATAATCGCGGTTGGGCGAATAATTTACAAGGAATACATTTCGTTTTTTTCAAACGACATAAACTTATCAATAAGCGATTACTTTGCAAGAAACAACAAATATATTAATATGATGCTAAAAAAGTTGTTATTTTTTGTTTTTGAAATAAACAAAGTTTAACTCTTAGCTTATTTTACAAGAAACAATTAAAAACTATAATTGGGCTAAGTAAAATATTACTTTTTTTATTTTTTTTAATTTAATTCATCAATAATAAAGTTATAAACTCGTTTTTAAGCTTTCATTCTCGATGGTGTTAAAAATTGGCGAATTCTTTACAAGAAGTAAGAGCTGGGCGAATGCTTTACAAGATGAAAATAATCGCGGTTGGGCGAATAATTTACAAGGAATACATTTCGTTTTTTTCGAACGACATAATCCTATCAATAAGCGATTACTTTGCAAGAAACAACAAATATATTAATATGATGCTAAAAAAGTTGTTATTTTTTGTTTTTGAAATAAACAAAGTTTAACTCTTAGCTTATTTTACAAGAAACAATTAAAAACTATAGTTGGGCTAAGTAAAATATTACTTTTTTTATTTTTTTTAATTTAATTTATCAATAATAAAGTTATAAACTCGTTTTTAAGCTTTCATTCTCGATGGTGTTAAAAATTGGCGAATTCTTTACAAGAAGTAAGAGCTGGGCGAATGCTTTACAAGATGAAAATAATCGCGGTTGGGCGAATAATTTACAAGGAATACCATTCGTTTTTTTCGAACGACATAAACTTATCAATAAGTGAATACTTTGCAAGAAACAACAAATATATTAATATGATGCTAAAAAAGTTGTTATTTTTTGTTTTTGAAATAAACAAAGTTTATCGCTTAGCCTACTTTACAAGAAACAATTAAAAACTATAGTTGGGCTAAGTAAAATATTACTTTTTTTTTTGTTTTTTTAATTTAATTCATCAATAATAAAGTTATAAACTCGTTTTTAAGCTTTCATTCTCGATGGTGTTAAAAATTGGCGAATTCTTTACAAGAAGTAAGAGCTGGGCGAATGCTTTACAAGATGAAAATAATCGCGGTTGGGCAAATAATTTACAAGGAATACCATTCGTTTTTTTCAAACGACATAAACTTATCAATAAGTGAATACTTTGCAAGAAACAAAAAATAAATTAATATGATGCTAAAAAAGTTGTATGATACCCAATAAATCAGGGGTTTCCAAACTGGGGTATATGTACTCCTAGGGGTACATTTAGGCTTCTCAAGGGGTAAATTATTACGTGAGAGAATATCCTTATTTAAGTTAAATTCCGTATCCGAAAGTAATAATAGACTCAAATGTCTAGAATTTTCGAATCCGGTTCATTGTAATTACGTCAAACAGGACAATTAAGTGGGAAGACATTTTTACAGATCACCGTGATTTTGGGTTTGAATGGGAAAAAATTGTTGCTATTGAAAAGGAAAGAGTTTTCATTTTTTAGAGATCACCTTGATTTTCGGCATGAATTGGGAAAATTTGTATCTGATTCAAAGTGAAGACCTTTTTTTTTAGAGGACACTATGATTTTGAGAAAAATTAGGAATAATCGAAGCTGATTCCAAGTGAAAAACTTTTTTTTTTTTTTTAAAGGACACCATGATTTGGAATAATATCTACCCGGCTGAGGTCCACAAGCTCGAGCAATTTCGAAAATTGGCCCGCAAGAGTGAAGAAGTCGGATCACCCTGTTTTACAGAAACGTCACAACATTTTGGGGGTACATACAAACCTGCTACAGTGTCCAAAGGGTACCGATCAACTAAAAGTTTGGGAAACCCTGTGCTAGAATTTTTTAAATATTTTCACATATTAACATCACTTTTAACAACAAACAACAATATCTTTTTTATTTCAAAAAATATATTTAAAACAAAAATTGTAACATAAAAATTTAGATTTACAGTGAATATTGTCTTCTAATGGCATGCAGTGTATCAAGAAATACTTTCTTTTTGCTTCTATTTCTCCTCCACAAAAATTTGTCTTTGTATGAAGCAAGAAAAGTTTGTCGACATCCTTGCATTCTTCAAAGTTTTCCCTTAAATTGGCCCCACATATTTTCAATAGTATTTTTGTGGATTCCTTGAGGATCTACAAAATGCCGGCGGTGATTCACGGTTATTTGCGTGTATCCTAATGCTAAAAATAAAACAAACTATTGTTTTACTGTTCATGCTTATATAAACTTATAAGAGCAATATACTGTAATAATAAAACAATTAACAAAGTAGGCCTACTTTTTGCTTGTCAGGAAATAAGAGAGCCGTAAAGGCGATGGATTGCATGCCATTACAAGACAATATTCACTGTAAATCTAAGTTTTTTTGTGTTACAATTTTTGTTTTGAATATTGTTTTTTGAATAAATAAGATATTGTTGTTCGTTGTTAAAAGTGATGTTAATATGTGAAAATATTAAAAAAATTCTAGCATATAAAATGAAGATTTTTCATACACATAAGACTTTTATTCATTCACATACATGTATAGCATTTTAGCGTTTACTGTAAAGTAGGCTTTGTATACTTTCGATTAAAAACCAAAAATGGATATAAAAGTAGTTGTTACTAAATCAGCGCATCACATTTTGGGGACATGCAGCTAATGGCAATTATTTAAATATGCGCCAAAAATTGACATGAAGTAACTTGGATTAGAAGTTCGCAAACGAAATTTGCAAGCAAGTCGAAATAGCCGCAGTCGACTAGCAAGTTGGGCCGCGGCAAGTTGTCGTAGGCCCGTCCGCGTGTATTTAAGCATAACCCGAGCTGTTTTGAACGCTGTTTCGAAAGAGCCGGCAATCGGTTATGCACTGGTAATGAAAGTACGAGTTGGAATTTACTCTCACAATACTCCGTATTCGATCTATGATTCATCTACTGAGTGGCACGGATGCTAATTCGGCAAGATCGTTAAGCAATTCTTGCGCAGCAGACACAAACAAGCATTTACATGTAGATCTTAGTCTTTTAGGCTGGCATATGATACCCAATAAATAAACCACAGTCCGCATCTATTGTCGGTAGCGTGGTCGAGTAGCTAAAGTACCGGACTGATGATTAACACGATCTCGCTTCAAAACCCACTTGCACCATTCTGTTGTGTCCTTGGCAAAGACACTTTACGGCACTTTCCCCTGCTTGTTGGTCTTGGCAAGCAGTTCTAAATTACAGTAATATCTCTACTAAATTATTAGCGGACATCAATATCTTGGCATTTCCGGAAGCAGGTCGGAGTAATTGCTTACCCTATGTATAGTGCCTCCGTCGCTTTCCTGCGAGTCAGGAGGATAAATATAGAGATAAAAATAAAAAAATAAAATAAAAAAAATGCAGTGCTCTGCAACTCGTCTGCTCTTGAATAGACAATAGATAGGGCAGCTGTGGGCAATGTTTTGGGCACCATTGCCCTATCCTGAGCCTACAAGTTGCTTCAACAACGTGACACACTTAGAAAATAGTTTTTTGCGCAACGCCTCTAAAATAGTCATGGAATGCAAGCGATCTGTCAAGTTTCATCCCAAGATAAGATAAGATTAGACAAAATGACAAAAGTACATTGCTCGTCGTTGTCGTCGTCGTCGTCGTCGTTTGGAGGGTATCCACTCCAGGTCAGACACAAACAGGACTGGGGCCGAGGGTTTATCCTTTTACTACCCCAGACTGCTGCACTGCCTGGATCAGATGCTGGCAGTGATGTTATTAAGCCAGCATCGAGTTTCGTCATCCAAAACTGTCAGACCTCGTGCTCCATGTGGTGCCCGATGTATAGGGCACGCTGTTAGTACATGGTCTGCGGTTTGCTCAGAGGCGCCACACTCGCAATTTGGTGAAGGAGCGAGACCCCATTTGTGCATGGACGAATGGAATCGCCCAACACCAGTCCGAAGGCGGTTGAGCTTAACCTAAGCTGCTCGGGGTAAGCCCATCTCAACAGGCCTGGCACCGGTCCGGGGCACAAAAGCACGGAGCCTGGAAGCACCTTCACAGTATTCCGTTTTCCATTTGTGATTTTTCCATTCAGAAATGCGGATGCCAAGTCTGGCAAGGTTGTCCAAAAGATTCCGCGCACCTGGCACAAACGGGCGTCTGAATCTTAATCTCACTTGGCGAGTATCTGAGGACCCACTTAAGAGACCATACAAGATATGATCGGGGTCCAGAGATCCACGGTGAGCCAATGAGAGTGTCGCTCCCAGTCGGCGAAGCTCAGCTGGCTGGATGCCTGAGAGTACAGGTAGGTGGTCTGTTGGATTTGGACGCAGGCATCCAGTAACTATGCGCAAGGAGTCATTCAAGACACTGTCGATGAGGCGAGTGTGAGCACTGCGACACCAGACTGGCGCACAGTACTCAGCTGCTGAGTAGACTAGAGACAAGGTGGCTAAGCGTAGTGTTTTAGCACCAGCACCCCATCCCGAGCCCACGTGTCGCCTCAGTAGTGTGACGCGCGAAGATAGTTTTTTGCGCAATGCCACTAAATGGTGACAAAACGTGAGCGATCTGTCCAGTTTTACCCCAAGATAAGTAGGGGTTGGACAGAACGGTAAGAGTCTACCGTTGTTGTAGACCTTTAGCTCACGTTTGGCCTCTCGGTTATTTAAGTGAAAGGCTGCCGTCACCGTCTTAGTGTGACTGAGCTTCAACCTCCAAGTCTGGAGATACGCTGATAGTGTGGACATGTCTTGGCTTAATGTCCCCTCCAAGTCCTTCCAGTTTCCAGAAGAGTGCAACAATGCTAAATCATCAGCATAAGCAAACTTTCTGGAAATCATGGAAGGAAGATCGTACGTATAGATGTTAAATAGGAGGGAAGCCAAGACCGATCCCTGAGAAACGCCGTTTTTAAGACGGCGTAGCCTGCTTTGCTTGCTGTCACCGGTAGTAAGGGTAAAACTTCGATTTCGGACAAGCTCCATGATCATTTTGACCATGTGCTTATCCGGAAGAAGTCTCAGCAGCTTCCAGGTAAGGCCACGGTGCCAAGCAGCTGTCAGATCGATAAATACGGCACCGGTATTCTTTTTAGCCTCGAAAGAATCCTCAATGTTGTGGGTTAGCAGAACAACTTGATCTAGGGTTGACTTCCCGCGTCGAAACCAAGCTTGCTCTTTAGGGAGCAGTGAATCGATTAATGGTTCAACGCAGGCGTAGATAAGCCTCTCGAGGATCTTGTAGGGGACACAGAGCAGAGATATCGGTCGATAACTCTTTGGGTCTCCCACGGGCTTTCCTGGTTTTGGGATCACAACCACAAGCGCTCTTCTCCATACCTCTATTAAAGTACATTGCTATTGTATCTATATTACTAATGTAGACCCCCAGTTCACGTTTGGCTTCTTGCATATTTACATGAAAAGCAGGTCACCGCCTTAACGTGACTGAGCATCAAGCTCATAGTCTGGAGATGCCTTGAAAGGGCAATTATGTCTAAACTTAAAGTTCCAATTTGTTCCAGTTTTCAGAAAAGTGCAACAACGCAAGAGCGTCTACATTCGCAATTTTTGTGGAAGTCCTAAGGCAGGTTCTTTGTATAAATGTTAAAAAAAAAAAAAAACAAGATCGATCTCTGATGAGCACACTACTTTACACGTCGAAGCTTGCTTTGCTCGTTGAAACCACTAGTAATTGTGTAACTTTCCTTTCGAACAAGCTCCATGATCTTTGTAATCATAAGCTTATTCCGCATAATAGTTTTTAATTGTTTCTTGTAAAGTAAGCTATAACTTTATTATTGATAAAATTTTAATTCTTAAACAAAAAATGGTAATATTTTATTCAGCCCAATTATATATTTTAATTGTTTCTTGTAAAGTAGGCTAAGCGATAAACTTTGTTTTTTTCAAAAACAAAAAATAACAACTTTTTTAGCATCATATTAATATATTTGTTGTTTTTTGCAAAGTATTCACTTATTGATAAGATTATGTCGTTCGAAAAAAACGAAATGTATTCCTTGTAAATTATTCGCCCAACCGCGATTATTTTCATCTTGTAAAGCATTCGCCCAGCTCTTACTTCTTGTAAAGAATTCGCCAATTTTTAACACCATCGAGAATGAAAGCTTAAAAACGAGTTTATAACTTTATTATTGATAAAATTTTAATTTAAAAATAAAAAAAAGTAATATTTTACTTAGCCCAATTATAGTTTTTAATTGTTTCTTGTAAAGTAGGCTAAGCGATAAACTTTGTTTATTTCAAAAACAAAAAATAACAACTTTTTTAGCATCATATTATTTATTTGTTGTTTCTTGCAAAGTATTCACTTATTGATAAGTTTATGTCGTTTGAAAAAAACGAAATGGATTCCTTGTAAATTATTCGCCCAACCGCGATTATTTTCATCTTGTAAAGCATTCGCCCAGCTCTTACTTCTTGTAAAGAATTCGCCAATTTTTAACACCATCGAGAATGAAAGCTTAAAAACGAGTTTATAACTTTATTACTGATAAAATTTTAATTTTTGAACAAAAAAAAGTAATATTTTATTTAGCCGAATTATAGTTTTTAATTGTTTCTTGTAAAGTAGGCTAAGCGATAAACTTTGTTTATTTCAAAAACAAAAAATAACAACTTTTTTAGCATCATATTAATTTATTTGTTGTTTCTTGCAAAGTAATCGCTTATTGATAAGTTTATGTCGTTTGAAAAAAACGAAATGTATTCCTTGTAAATTATTCGCCCAACCGCGATTATTTTCATCTTGTAAAGCATTCGCCCAGCTCTTACTTCTTGTAAAGAATTCGCCAATTTTTAACACCATCGAGAATGAAAGCTTAAAAACGAGTTTATAACTTTATTATTGATAAAATTTTAATTTTTGAACAAAAAAAGTAATATTTTATTTAGCCGAATTATAGTTTTTAATTGTTTCTTGTAAAGTAGGCTAAGCGATAAACTTTGTTTATTTCAAAAACAAAAAATAACAACTTTTTTAGCATCATATTAATATATTTGTTGTTTTTTGCAAAGTAATCGCTTATTGATAAGTTTATGTCGTTCGAAAAAAACGAAATGGATTCCTTGTAAATTATTCGCCCAACCGCGATTATTTTCATCTTGTAAAGCATTCGCCCAGCTCTTACTTCTTGTAAAGAATTCGCCAATTTTTAACACCATCGAGAATGAAAGCTTAAAAACGAGTTTATAACTTTATTACTGATAAAATTTTAATTTTTGAACAAAAAAAAGTAATATTTTATTTAGCCGAATTATAGTTTTTAATTGTTTCTTGTAAAGTAGGCTAAGCGATAAACTTTGTTTATTTCAAAAACAAAAAATAACAACTTTTTTAGCATCATATTAATTTATTTGTTGTTTCTTGCAAAGTAATCGCTTATTGATAAGTTTATGTCGTTTGAAAAAAACGAAATGTATTCCTTGTAAATTATTCGCCCAACCGCGATTATTTTCATCTTGTAAAGCATTCGCCCAGCTCTTACTTCTTGTAAAGAATTCGCCAATTTTTAACACCATCGAGAATGAAAGCTTAAAAACGAGTTTATAACTTTATTATTGATAAAATTTTAATTTTTGAACAAAAAAAGTAATATTTTATTTAGCCGAATTATAGTTTTTAATTGTTTCTTGTAAAGTAGGCTAAGCGATAAACTTTGTTTATTTCAAAAACAAAAAATAACAACTTTTTTAGCATCATATTAATATATTTGTTGTTTTTTGCAAAGTAATCGCTTATTGATAAGTTTATGTCGTTCGAAAAAAACGAATGGTATTCCTTGTAAATTATTCGCCCAACCGCGATTATTTTCATCTTGTAAAGCATTCGCCCAGCTCTTACTTCTTGTAAAGAATTCGCCAATTTTTAACACCATCGAGAATGAAAGCTTAAAAACGAGTTTATAACTTTATTATTGATAAAATTTTAATTTATAAACAAAAAATGGTAATATTTTATTTAGCCCAATTATAGTTTTTAATTGTTTCTTGTAAAGTAGGCTAAGCGATAAACTTTGTTTATTTCAAAAACAAAAAATAACAACTTTTTTAGCATCATATTAATATATTTGTTGTTTTTTGCAAAGTATTCACTTATTGATAAGTTTATGTCGTTCGAAAAAAACGAAATGTATTCCTTGTAAATTATTCGCCCAACCGCGATTATTTTCATCTTGTAAAGCATTCGCCCAGCTCTTACTTCTTGTAAAGAATTCGCCAATTTTTAACACCATCGAGAATGAAAGCTTAAAAACGAGTTTATAACTTTATTATTGATGAATTAAATTAAAAAAAATAAAAAAAAAGTAATATTTTACTTAGCCCAATTATATATTTTAATTGTTTCTTGTAAAGTAGGCTAAGCGATAAACTTTGTTTATTTCAAAAACAAAAAATAACAACTTTTTTAGTATCATATTATTTATTTGTTGTTTCTTGCAAAGTATTCATTTATTGATAGGATTATGTCGTTCGAAAAAAACGAAATGTATTCCTTGTAAATTATTCGCCCAACCGCGATTATTTTCATCTTGTAAAGCATTCGCCCAGCTCTTACTTCTTGTAAAGAATTCGCCAATTTTTAACACCATCGAGAATGAAAGCTTAAAAACGAGTTTATAACTTTATTACTGATAAAATTTTAATTTTTGAACAAAAAAAAGTAATATTTTACTTAGCCCAATTATAGTTTTTAATTGTTTCTTGTAAAGTAGGCTAAGCGATAAACTTTGTTTATTTCAAAAACAAAAAATAACAACTTTTTTAGCATCATATTAATATATTTGTTGTTTTTTGCAAAGTAATCGCTTATTGATAAGTTTATGTCGTTCGAAAAAAACGAATGGTATTCCTTGTAAATTATTCGCCCAACCGCGATTATTTTCATCTTGTAAAGCATTCGCCCAGCTCTTACTTCTTGTAAAGAATTCGCCAATTTTTAACACCATCGAGAATGAAAGCTTAAAAACGAGTTTATAACTTTATTATTGATAAATTAAATTAAAAAAAAATAAAAAAAGTAATATTTTACTTAGCCCAACTATAGTTTTTAATTGTTTCTTGTAAAATAAGCTAAGAGTTAAACTTTGTTTATTTCAAAAACAAAAAATAACAACTTTTTTAGCATCATATTAATATATTTGTTGTTTCTTGCAAAGTAATCGCTTATTGATAGGATTATGTCGTTCGAAAAAAACGAATGGTATTCCTTGTAAATTATTCGCCCAACCGCGATTATTTTCATCTTGTAAAGCATTCGCCCAGCTCTTACTTCTTGTAAAGAATTCGCCAATTTTTAACACCATCGAGAATGAAAGCTTAAAAACGAGTTTATAACTTTATTATTGATGAATTAAATTAAAAAAAATAAAAAAAAAGTAATATTTTATTTAGCCCAATTATATATTTTAATTGTTTCTTGTAAAGTAGGCTAAGCGATAAACTTTGTTTATTTCAAAAACAAAAAATAACAACTTTTTTAGTATCATATTATTTATTTGTTGTTTCTTGCAAAGTATTCATTTATTGATAGGATTATGTCGTTCGAAAAAAACGAAATGTATTCCTTGTAAATTATTCGCCCAACCGCGATTATTTTCATCTTGTAAAGCATTCGCCCAGCTCTTACTTCTTGTAAAGAATTCGCCAATTTTTAACACCATCGAGAATGAAAGCTTAAAAACGAGTTTATAACTTTATTACTGATAAAATTTTAATTTTTGAACAAAAAAAAGTAATATTTTACTTAGCCCAATTATAGTTTTTAATTGTTTCTTGTAAAGTAGGCTAAGCGATAAACTTTGTTTATTTCAAAAACAAAAAATAACAACTTTTTTAGCATCATATTAATATATTTGTTGTTTCTTGCAAAGTAATCGCTTATTGATAAGTTTATGTCGTTCGAAAAAAACGAATGGTATTCCTTGTAAATTATTCGCCCAACCGCGATTATTTTCATCTTGTAAAGCATTCGCCCAGCTCTTACTTCTTGTAAAGAATTCGCCAATTTTTAACACCATCGAGAATGAAAGCTTAAAAACGAGTTTATAACTTTATTATTGATAAATTAAATTAAAAAAAAATAAAAAAAGTAATATTTTACTTAGCCCAACTATAGTTTTTAATTGTTTCTTGTAAAATAAGCTAAGAGTTAAACTTTGTTTATTTCAAAAACAAAAAATAACAACTTTTTTAGCATCATATTAATATATTTGTTGTTTCTTGCAAAGTAATCGCTTATTGATAGGATTATGTCGTTCGAAAAAAACGAATGGTATTCCTTGTAAATTATTCGCCCAACCGCGATTATTTTCATCTTGTAAAGCATTCGCCCAGCTCTTACTTCTTGTAAAGAATTCGCCAATTTTTAACACCATCGAGAATGAAAGCTTAAAAACGAGTTTATAACTTTATTACTGATAAAATTTTAATTTTTGAACAAAAAAAAGTAATATTTTATTTAGCCGAATTATAGTTTTTAATTGTTTCTTGTAAAGTAGGCTAAGCGATAAACTTTGTTTATTTCAAAAACAAAAAATAACAACTTTTTTAGCATCATATTAATATATTTGTTGTTTCTTGCAAAGTATTCACTTATTGATAAGATTATGTCGTTCGAAAAAAACGAATGGTATTCCTTGTAAATTATTCGCCCAACCGCGATTATTTTCATCTTGTAAAGCATTCGCCCAGCTCGACAATTTGATTTCTTGTAAAGAGCAACAGAGAGCAGAGGGAGAAAGAGTGAGAAAGAACGAGAGAGAGAGAGTGTACGAGAGAGAGAGAAGCGAGTGGAAAACGAGAGAATTCAAAAATTAGAAAAAAGAGTTTTAAACAGCGAGGGCGAATTCTTAACTTGCTCCCAAAGTTGTCCTATGAGTCAAAAAAGAATAAATATAGAAACTACAATAATAAAAAATAGCATAAAATATTAGGGGCAGTCTAATTGTTTTAAAACTGATTAAAAGTCGACATTAAATTAAGAAAATAAAAACACAGTAATAGTACTCCAAAAAGGTAAAATAACTTTAAAAAATAGTTGGGTACTCTCAGAAGAGCAGAAATAGATAAAATTAACTAATTTTTCAACAATTTAGGCTATTGCTACCAGAGTATTCTTAATGTGAGTTAGTTAATCTTTAAATAGATAAATAAAGTTAAAATTGTTTTGCTTAATACTGATGAGAACTGTGTAAACTAACTGGCTGAGATTTTTTTATTTTTTAGTTAAATATTTTTTGTAGCGTAATTTGACCAAATTTGATCTGTTTAACCATAAATGCTTAGATCAATTGTTTGAAAAATTATATGTCAATGAATTGAAATGCTTAATGGCTTATTTAGCTACCTTATAGCTTATTGTGAAAATCTGAGTTATGGTATTTTAATGAAATTTTTTAAAAAGAAAATAAATGCAGCATTGTATAGACAATATGTATTTATTTATTTATTTTTTTTTTGATAAAATTTAAGTTGTTAAATAATTCGATAAGATTTTCAATTTACAGAGTTAATTAAAAAACTGGTATTTTATGTTTATAAGCAATGATAGAATTCAGGGGGTTTGCAGAGGTTCATCTGAACTGGTTCTTGAAATTTTAGCATGTTCAACAAACCCACTCTTAATTTAACATAATTAATGTATCTTTATATTTCTGTATAATGATTATCTGTTGTAAAACCAATTATTAAAAATTTTCATAGTGATCCTAATAAACTGCTTAATTATAGACCTATTTCTAATATCTCTTTTCTATTAAAATTATTGGAAAAAGCAGTATTGGTGCAACTGAATAACTTCTTTGTGGACAGTAAACTTTACCGTAACAGTCAATCAGGATATCATCAATTTCATAGCTGTGAAACATTAAATATATGCATGTTTAATAATATCTTAAGAGAAATTTTAATACTTTTGCTTTTAGTGATAATGGAAAAATTGTTTTAGTACTTTTGCTTGACATGTCAGCTGCATTCGATACAATAGATCACGAACTTCTGTTAAAAACTTTTAAAAATTTATATGGCATAGACAAACTTGTACTTAATTGGTTATCTTCATATTTAAGTCATTGTTCCTTTTCCGTCAATATAAATGATAGTTTTTCAGATCCTGATTCTATGTTATATGGTGTTCCACAAGGATCTATACTTGGACCTATATTATTCATTTTATATACAAAACATCTACGACATATTGCTCATAATTTTAATTTAAATATTCAATTGTATTCTGATGATACTCAATTACATATTAGCTTTAATCCAGACGATCAACATTTGTGTACAATGTTATGTAACAAAGTTGCTGAATGCATTAATGAAATAAAAGAATGGTTTTCTACAAATTATCTAAAAATAAATGAAGACAAAACAAAATTAGTGTTATTTTCAAAACCATCTGTTTTCAAGAAATTTACACTAAACAATAACTGTTTCACAATTACAATGAAAAGAGGAGAAATAAAGGAAAATGAATGGACAAGCATTAGGGAAGTAAAAAGCTTAGGTATTCAACTTGACCCTCAACTAACAATGCATAAGCATATCATGTATGTCAAACAATATTGTATTGGACAGCTTAAATCTTGAAAACATACTGCAAATTTTTTACATGAAGATGTTAAATTACTTGTAAAACAGATAATATTTTTTAAAATTGATTATTGTAACTCGTTATTTGTTAATCTTCCAAAGTCCTTACTGCGACATTTAGACTGTCTGATAAATAGTGCTTTACGTTTTGTAGATAATGAATGATACAGTCAGCACATCACACCATATTACATAAAAGCTCACATATTGTCTTTAAAATTTAGAATAGATTTTAAAATTTGCTTCACTGTGTTTAATTGTTTAAATGATATTGCTCCTCAATATTTACAAATGCTGTTATCGTGGAATGCACCATTGTCAGCAATAAATTGTAATATAAATGTCAATCCTAGAAAAACCAAAGATCCATGCTTGTTAGTAATTCCATCTGATTTTGGAAAAAAAATCAGATACCACAGTAGATGTTTTAGTCAATATACCCCCTGCTGTTGGAATAAACTTCATATGGTATTAGAAGTTGTAAATTAAAATCCATTTTCAAAACCAAACTTAAAACTTTCTTTTTTGAACAATTTTTATCAGAATCATAAATAACTTATTGTATTTAAATAAGGTAATATTTATTGAATGTCAGTATTACTGTAGCTTTAGCTTGTATATATTTACTTTTTTATGTTTTTCTCTCTTTTGTATATATTTGTACATTTGGAGTTTTGATGTTTTGCATGTTTTTTGTCTTTATTTGTATCTACCAAATCTAAACCAGTATTTATTTTATTGACACTTATAATTCCACTACTGCTCTGATGCAGCCACTTCTTTGAAGTAATTATTTGCTTGAGCGGGATAGAAACTTGTTTATTATTATTATTATTTATATTATAATGAGGAAACCTGTTACTAAGTTCTATACAAAAGAGATCCTGTTCTTAAAATTTTTCATCCCAACACTGTTTATAACTGAAATCTCACAAGTATTTGGAAATAGATAAATTTTCATTTATCAAATAAAACCTTTATTTGCAATTTTTACAGTTGAAAATCTCATAATACATGAGAATTAAACAACATGCAGGCTCATTTTTTTCTTGAAATGATACTCCTTTTTAATTGATCTACTGCAGTTATAATTGTATGAATTTTTATTTTTTTTATTCATTTTCATTTTTACTCACAATCAACTTGAAATTAATCATAGTGCATGTAGAAATAAAGATTGTGAATAAGGAAGCAGCGACTAAATGAAGTATGTTATTGCATGCACAATGTCAGTTGTGCATGGTCACCGTACCTTTGAACAAAGCGATGTGATATTAATAAGAAAAGCGTTAATAAGACTTACATGAAGTGTTGATTCAAGTTTTTTGGAAAGCTATGATTGATAATATGAATTAATGAATTTTGCTATTTTAATTTAATATTTGTCTTAATTTATTATCTGTTTGTCAATTTATATAAAGTTTTTGTTAAGTTTTTTACTTTTGTATAGAGTAGTAAGTGCAAATATGTGATTGGTGCAAGCATAATTTTATAGTTAGCTTAAAATGGGGATAAATATTGGATAGGATTATAATATTTAAGATTTTCTGTTTATGTAACTTCAAACCTTGTGCCTAATTGTAAAATACTGATCCTATTGTGGACTGTCAGTTTTGCATATTTTGTTGGACTTGGATCGGATTGGGTTATTTTAAAAAGTTGGATTGGATTCAGAGTCTAAGAAAACACAGTCCAATCATCTCTGTTACTAATATTATATTCTTCAGTATATTTGCTACAAATCTTATATAAATGATTAAACTTTATTGCCCATCTAAATCTACTTGAAAAAAATTTTAAGATGTTTAAAAAAGTTACTGTAAACTAAAAACTATTTTATTTTGCTTGATTTAAATAAGAAGTTAGTTGAACAATTGCTTCAATGGTTGCAGTGTTTGCAGATTGCAGTCCAACAACTTGCAAAAATGTCATGTACGTGGAGATAACTTTTTCTAAAAATTTAGATAGCTTAGATAACATTAAAATTAGTTTAGAATTACTTTCCATACATTTTTTTGTTGCTTACTTGATAAAGTGGTGTTATTTGAGCAATCTTTTTTGAATAACTCGCCTGATAAGAGACCTTGAGTGGTATTTGTTTTTGAAACTAACCTGGAATCTTCCCTGTGGTTACTATCACTTCGTAAAAGATTCTTTTTTTATTGCTTTTTTTATTTCCTCCTGGTACTGTTAGGGGATTTCCAGTTATCACTTCGTAAAAGATTCTTTTTTTATTGCTTTTTTTATTTCCTCCTGGTACTGTTAGGGGATTTCCAGTTAGTTTAATTGACAAAAAATAGTTATAGTTCCTTCATGAAGAGAACCAAATTTTGTAGGTTGAGGAAAAAAACTTTGAAATAAAAAACAGTTTAGAATTACTTTTATTTTTTATTGGTTATTTTGTAAAGTTTATGCTAAAATATTGACTCATATAGGTTTAGTGTAACTGAAAATGAAAGCATAATAAAATAGACTGCAAATTGTAAATTTGCATTATTGTTATTTAGATTGCTGTTATTTTATATAGTAGCTGCTAAAATTTACTTAAAAATGACTCGTGATAAAGCATCTGATCAATTAAAAAACCATGCTGCAGCTAGTAGCAAAGTAAGTAAAGCAGTTTGTGATTTAATATTGTATAAATATAACTTATACTTCTAAAACATTTGTAAGTAATTTAAGTTATTATTGACTGATAATTGTCTAAAACACCTTCAGAAAATTTAATTTTAATTTTTTTATAATAAACTAATTTTATCATATAACCTATATTTTCCATAATTAATATAAAAACTATTATTACTTTTTATTATTGTGTATTTAATTTCATTTGATACATTTTAAAAAGTTTTTGTTTTTTAAAGGATGAGGAAGTACTGATGACAAGTACTGGTTGTCCAATTGATGACAAACTTAATAGCATGACTGCCGGCCCAAGAGGTCCTTTACTTATGCAGGTGTCTAATTTCTATCTCGTATATTGATTAAAATGTAATTCACATTTTTTTAAGTGCTTTACTGTAACATTATGAGAAGGATAGGAGTAGAACCATAACTATGTTTCCTCACTGTTACACCAAAACAATCTTTTGTATCACTCAGCCAACAATTTAGCATTTGTGCATGGGTGAAGCTTAATTGCCTCTGAATCGGCATTGGTCTATTCTGCTTAGAAACACAAAAATGAGGTATGACTTCTACAGCAGTCTGTGAGTGTGATGCAAAGGAGCAGATAGCTGACGGTAGTAACATTTTTCCCTATCTATTACCATTCAAATGGAGCTTGTGCTCTCTCAGATATTGACAAGAGCCTGGTGACCTGGCTAAAGGAAACATATCTGACCATTTAGTGGACCAACCAACCCCCTTTATCTCACCCAAACAAATAAGCTGACAATTCATTAAAATCATCTTTTATGTTTACTTCATTTATTTTTTTCTTAAAGGGTACAGTAATTTACTATTCCTTTTCAGTTGCAAAATCAAAATTTTTTTACAAATGTCAAATTTATAGATAAGTATTTGAGAAAAATAAATGCAAAGTTACTTGATCATTGTGGCTTGTTTGTAAAAGCCTTGCCAGGTTTTTTTTTGTTCTTTAAAACTAAATTTGTTTTATAATTTGTATTGATTAAGAACTACAGGGTGTCAAGAAAGTTCCCGATCGATTTTTAAATTTAATGTAATTCAAAAACTTCAATGAATTATGATAAGTTCTGTACGTCATTTTTCCACTTAATCCTCCTTTTCAATGTTTCGGATACACTTTTCAAATTTTTTTGGCTAAAATAATAATAAAATGAGTAAAAGAGCTGCAATCATTCAACTTCATCGTGTGGGACATTCAAATTCTAAAATTATGAAGTTGCTAAAAGCACCAAAATCGACTGTTCGCAATACAATCTTGCACTTCCAAGAACTTGGAACCATGGAGGATCGGGATAGGAGTGGATGACCTCGATCCGCTCGCACTCCAGTGAAGATCAAGGCCCTCAGGGAGAGAATTTGGAGGAACCCCAAACGATCCTTGAGGAAAACGGCTAAAGACATGAATATCAGCCATGAGTCTGTCAGAACAATTGTTGAACAGGATCTCAAAATGTCCCCGTACAAAATCAGGACAAGACAACTCCTAACTGACCTCCAGAAGCGAAAAAGAAAGGAGAGGGCCAAAATTCTGCTGAACCGTCTGAAGGGAGGCACGGAGAAAGGCAAAATCGTTTTTTCAGACAAAAAACTCTTCTCGGTGGAGGCGAAGTTCAACACCCAGAATGACAGGATTCTCGGAAAGTCGCCCAAGGACCTCCCTGATCATCTTTGATTCGTTTCATGCTGACAGAAACCCTTGTCTGTGATGGTATGGGGTGCAATCTCCAAATCTTGGAAATCTCCCCTCATTTTTGTTAAAGAGGGGGTCAAAGTGAATACAGATTCGTATGTCAATGATATTTTAACCCCTGCCCTTGCATCGATGAAGAAAAAGTTCAAAAATAAGTCCTTCACCTTCCAACAAGACGGCGCGCCTTCTCACATATCAAAGAAGACGCAGAAGTGGTGCGAAGAGCACTTTCCTTCATTCTGGACCAAAGATTTGTGGCCACCATCTTCACCCGATCACAATCCTATGGATTTCTGTGTGTGGGGTATTCTGGAAAAAGAAGCCTGTTCTTCACCCCATAACAATCTGGAGGATCTTCGAGCTTCCCTGAAACGAGCATGGGAGAAAATTCCTCAAGATGCCCTTCGTGCTGCTTGTCAGAATTTCTGACAGAGGCTCCAACGTGTTATTGATACAGATGGGGGTCATTTTGAATAAACCAGATTTTTTTATGTTCATGGAGCTTTGTTCTATCACCACAATAAACCTTTTGTTGATTTAACCTTCTGTCATTAGCCCTATATAATTTTGTTTAGGATCGGGAACTTTCTTGACACCCTGTATATAAATTAGATAAACAAAAATATGTTTAATTGATGTAAATATGTTTAGGCTATTTATATATTCTTAATTACAATTATTATAATGATTAAGTTATCAGTATTTACAAATTTTTGCAGACTCTAACATCACCTAAGCTTCTCTACCACTCTTGCCACTCCTAGCTGTGTTTTTGTCCAACTGATTGTCATAAATTCTATGAATTCAAAAGTTGATTTGATATTACTCAACTCATTGCACAAAAAGTAATACATGATTGAAAGATTTTTAAAAAATTTAATTTGCTTAACAGGATTTTGCATTCACTGATGAAATGGCTCATTTTAACAGGGAGCGAATACCTGAAAGGGTTGTTCATGCTAAAGGTGGAGGTAAAGAATTATAAGCTTGTTTTATTGTTTTTCATCTTTAGATATAATACATTTTATTGGTTTTGTTACTTAAGGATAATGATATTTATTAAACTTGTGTCAATTACCATTACTTGGCATTTGTTTTTTTCTAGGTGCAAAAGGGTATTTTAAAGTCACTCATGATATAAGCAATTTTTGCAAAGCCAGTATTTTTGAGCAAATTGGAAAAAAAACTCCGCTTGCTGTAAGATTCTCAACTGTTGGTATGATATTTCTTTACAATTGACATTTCTATTTTGATTTAATTGAATTTCCTGACTAGGCCAAATCGTAGCTGAGATTATTTATTGATATTTTTAGTATTGTGTTGTTTTGTTCAATGACCATTATTTTTTTATTGTTGAACAAGGGTCAACTTTTTAATTAATAAATTGCATTGGCTTTCAATGGATATTGTTTATTTAAATTTCTCCTTTAGCTACACCCTTGTGCAAATTAATTGAATCACTTGAAAAAATACAAAGAAACGTGTTTTTTATTTATTTTTAAAACATAAACAAAACAAGCTAGTCAAAGCACAGTTTTTAATAACGAATGTGACCACCACGACTAGTTAGAACCGATTTCACTCGTTTGGGCATCAAATATATCAATTTTTTGCAGTTTTCTTGGATTTGAGTGTCACGATACCAGCAGTCAAGTATGGCTTCTATCAGCTTCAACATCGTGGTACTTTTTCGCAGACATAGTTTTATTATACTCCAAAGATTTTCTATCGAATTTAAATCTGGAGAGTTTCCAGGCCAATTCAACACCGAAATATTGTTCAAATTGGTAAAATTTTTGACTTTTCGACTGGTATGGCATGGTGCCAAATCTTGTTGAAAAATCCCTGAACCTTCTGGGAATTTTTTTGCCATTTCTGGTATTACTTTCTTTGTCAGAACATCAAGGTATTTTTCAGAATTCATCATGCCTTCAACTGGCTTGAGTGGTCCAACCCCATAATAGCTGAAACAACCCCAAAACATTTTTTTTGGGGAGTGTTTGACAGCTTGATCAATGTGGCTTTCTTTTAGGGGCTCTCCTTTTCATATACGGACATGCCGACTCCTCACTCCCTGGACTAAAAAGTGACTCTCATCAGAAAATAAAACTTGACGCTACTGTTCACGTGTCCAGTCTTTATATTTTTTGGCTCAAATGAAACGTTTCTTTTTCATCTTGGTGGTCAAGAGCTGTTTTTTTATTGGTCGTCTTGCTTTCCGGCCAACAGCTAGGAGTCGCCTGCGCACAGTTGAGGAATCAACCATCACTCCAGCAGAAGCCAAATCTTGTAGTTGAAAACTTGTTTTTCTTGGGTTGAATTTACTCTGCATAAGCAAGTAAGCATCCGTTCTGGGCGTCGTCTTTTTCTTTCTTCCGCAATTACCCTTTCTGTTAGGAGTCAAATCCTTCTCAATTTGAAATTTTTTAATAAGCCTATGCACAGTTGGTTGACTAACTCCCACACATTTAGCTATCTCTCTTTGCGACTTCTTTGTGTGCTGATGCAAAGCCAATACTTTCGCACGCTTTCTAGGAGTAACATCCATGTTTTAATATCTCTTAGCTTACAAATATAGGCAAATTATCTAGTATGTCTATGACGTCAGAGCCTAAATAAACAAAAAGTTTATGATGTCACAATGTTAATTGATCCCATTATGACAAAACTAATCTAGATTTGACAAGAACTTCAACTTCCAACTCATCGATTTAAAGAAAAACAATTCATTCAACACACAATAAGATAATCGAAAAATTTCGCAAAAACTTCAAGTGATTCAATTAATTTGCACAATGGTGTATTTGATGTTCATTTGCGTGTATCATATGTAAAACTACATCTAGAAAATTTCAGAAAGTTGTATATATCAATTCGGCCTTGTGTACGTGGTGTATTTGTAACCACTTAGCCCTTTGAATTCAGTGATTTTTGTTCAAGTCTCGGCAGAACCTAATTTAAAATTTGTACTTGAGTCAATTTCCTAATCGAGCGTAGGAATTTTGATAAACAAACATACGCCGAGCATAGAGTCTTGGTAAAAGGTGGGTGTAGACATGAAAGACAATTGTTACGTGACAAAGAGGTACTGCATGTCGTTTATTTATGAACTGGTCTTAGTTAAACTGTTACTATCCTTATATTGTTCATTTGAAAACAGCGTTTTGCCGAGTTGTTTAGAGCGCGTGATTGTGATCGACATGGTCTCGGTTAAAAACCTTACTCGGGCCATTCTGCTGTGTCCTTGGGAAAGACACTTTACGGCACTTTCCCCTGCTTGGCGGTCTTGGCAAACCGTTCTAAATTTCAGTCAAATCTTTAAAAAACTTTGACTGGACAGCAGTATCTTGACATCTTTGAAAGCAGGTCGTGGTATTGCTTGCTCTATGTATAACGCCTCCGATGCTTTTCTGCGAATCAGAAAGATAGATATAGAGATGAAATAAAAAGTTTTGTGTCACTTCCTTTACCTGCATGGCAATCTTAAGAAATAGCTTAAAATTACCGCATAAAACTTTTTAAATAACTAAACGAACAAATGCGAAAAAAACACCCTGCAGCTGATCAAAACATTTTTGGAAGTAAGTCGACTTTATAGAAATTCTAGTGTCGATTTAGTAAATAACTCTTGATGGTTACTTCAAGCGTAACGACCCCGTTGTTTACCCGGATGTTAAGAGTTTAAATCGAGAATAAAACAACATGTTAAATCATATCGAATTTCAGGTGGGGAATCGGGTAGCGCTGACACTGCTCGAGACCCTCGTGGATTTGCTATCAAGTTTTATACTGAGGATGGAAATTGGGACTTAGTTGGCAATAATACTCCTATCTTTTTTATCCGCGATCCTATCTTTGTACGTATTACATTTATGTTTACTCGATTTCTGTATTCTGTTGTAATTTGTGTAGTTATGTTTCCTCGATTTCTGTATGCTGTTTTCACTTCATTTATAAATAAACTCTAAGCTTAACTGTATATCAAACCTTGAACTTGAATAATTTTTTTTGTAGTTTCCGTCGTTTATTCACACTCAAAAACGAAATCCTCAAACGCACTTGAAGGATCCTGACATGTTCTGGGATTTTATTTCTTTGCGTCCTGAAACGACTCATCAGGTTCAATTGTAAAGCGTAAAACACCTTGGTAGTAGAAGAACGTTGGATATTTGAACTCGTAACTTCGGATTAATATAATTTCGTGATACTCCACACTGTTTAAATTGCTTTTTTTAGAATTGCTCTTTCGTGCAACTTTTTTGAACAATTTGGAGTTCTACTACAGTACTTTATAGATTGTGCTTAGTGAATTTTAGTTTCTAGTGACACAGCGTTTGTTGCGCAGGTGACGTTTCTTTTCAGCGATCGCGGTACTCCTGACGGCTTTCGTCATATGAACGGTTATGGAAGCCACACTTTTAAGATGGTAAACTCCGACGGAAACTCTGTTTATTGCAAGTTTCACCTGAAGGTTTGACACATTTTTTCAGTTTAATGTTTTCGATTAATTGACTTTTATGCTTGTTTGAGTATAGAGTTTTTGTTTGAATAAATTTAAATCGAAGGTTGGATTTTAGTTTTAAAAAATACAAAACTTAAAATTTATTTCTCGTCAAATAGTAACGGGGCAAATAAATCTAATAAATAAGTTGTACAACTTATGCCCGTTACTACCTTGATTGAATGGGATGATAGAGTTTCTATAGTTAAGTATATGAGAAACTATTTTTTATTTTAAGTCCTTTGCAGTTATATATTTTTTCAGACGGACCAAGGTATCAAGAATTTAATGGCCGACCAGGCCGATCGCCTGGCTTCTTCTGACCCCGACTATGCGATTCGTGATCTTTATAACGCAATCGCTGACAAAAATTTTCCTTCCTGGACCATGCACATCCAAGTGCGTGAGTGTGGATTTAGACAATCGTTTGTTTTTGTTTGATTTAGTTTTTGCCTAGTTTTTTAAAAGTCGTTTCTTGTCAAAATTAAAAGATATGCAAAGAAAGCTTTGGGTGTAATGTTCTCTCAAAAACTTTAACTTTTTATTACCACCCTGACTCCTCCACTTTCCCTTAAAAAGAGAGATTTTTTAAGTTGAGGGGCACGAAAATTGTTTAATTTATGACAAGTGGTTAACATTAAAACTGCGAAGGGAAAGTGGAAAAGCCATAAATACTTGTATTATAAGAATTTATTTAAAAAAATAAAACACTTACCAATTGTTATTCAATTACTAGGATACACGTATTAAGTGTTTTAAATTCAATTCTTATTGAAGGAATTTGCAAGTGCCCGTAATTTAAGAATATCAAACACGTCAAAAAATATTTTTTACCAATAAAAAATTGTGTACGATTCGTTGTTTTTGGTTTTTTTTTTGGAAACCTATGGCTGTGAAAACCTTAATGAAGTTTTAGTACGTCTTAGTTGCGTCGAGACATGATACTATTACGTATAGGTTATGACGTTCGAGCAAGCTGAGAAGTTTCGGTGGAATCCGTTCGATCTTACTAAAGTGAGTAGAAATTCAGTTGAAGATTGTTCTGCGCGACTAAATTTTTGATTTTATATTTATGATCTTGGTAAGTTTTTTTTGTGCAAGAGTTAAAAGAAAAGCTAAGTTAAATGACTAAAGAGATCAAAAAATTGTTTGCTACCTGATGTACCATTGTTTATCTAGTTCGATCATTTTCAAAGTTTTCGCCACCTTTCTCCCTTTTAAGAATCATGCACAGTCATTTCCTCAAAAGTACATAGATGATAAAGAATATTTTGAGAAAACTTGCTTTTTGTTAAAAAGTGAAGACTTTTTTTGTTACATTTTATTGAAATTCCTTCCTCAACGTTTATTCTTCCCTACAGATTATAAATTCTTCCTTAGGGAGCCAAATGGCCCACTTTTGAGAAACACTGATCCAGCAGTTTATGCGGCTTCATTTAGAAATTTAAATCGTCGATTGATGTCGCAAAACAACCAGCAACGCAGATACTAAAGGATCTGTTTTTATTGACGAAGTTTTTAAAGTATATCTTTACTATTTGAAACTCGTTTTTGAAATTCATACTTATGATCTATTACCCTATTTAGATTTGGCCCCAAGAAGAATTCCCTCTTATACCAGTCGGGAAAATGGTCTTAAATGAAAACCCGAGCAACTATTTTGCAGACGTTGAGCAAATCGCTTTCTCCCCCTCGCATCTCGTTCCCGGAATCGAACCCAGTCCTGACAAAATGCTGCAGGTTTGTCGAGCGCTGTGCTGCTTAACTCCGCTCTTCACTTTTAAACCAGTCAAAAACTATTTATTAATCCATTTTGTTTATATCAATCTCGAGCCCAATGCTTTTTCAATGCACTGTGCCTACGACAGAACAAAACCGAGTTTGAGGTTTTTTGTCGTGGGGCTGCCGATATCTCTCACTATTTTATAATGTTGAACATCAAGCAGAAAAACTCTTAATATTAATTTTAAAAGTCTGGTCTGAGCCGGTTGAGAATCGAATCAAAGTCTTCCAGCGTTCAAGAATCACACAAACCTTGATTCACTTCGTAAAGCCAGTTCTTTTCTCGTACAAGCTTTTGCATTATTAATTTGGTTTACGAACGATTGTTTGTGTTAATAAATGTTCGAAAGATTGTCTCGAATAATCTTACTTGAATAAATACAGTTTACCGCTTATTCTGACTGTTTAATCTTATCTTGTCCTCACTTTACCTCATCCGCCCTCTGTTGCGAAGTTATAAAATTTCGAACGACTGTGCTTAACTCTTTTTGAATAATTGTCCCAACGTGCGTTTTAAAAAAATTTTTATTTTTGACATGTTTTTGCTCTTCTTTTAGAATAGTTATTTTATACAATAAGTTAAAATTGATACTTAAATGAAGAAACAAAAACAACAGGGTCGACTCTTCTCTTACCCCGACACTCATCGTCATAGATTGGGGTCAAATTACTTGCAAATCCCTATCAACTGCCCTTTTCGTGTTAGAAAAGTCAGCAATTACCAAAGAGATGGACCTCAGTGTGTTACGGACAACTCAGGTTGGCTTAATATTTTTATTAATCAAAGTAATTTTCCTAAATGTTTAGCTGCATTGTGTGAAGCTGCTATTTTTCCAAAATCTAATATTGGTTATTTTATTTACATTGTAAATTGACACGATCCGTCAATTATATTTTTAAAAAAATCGTTAGTCTTTGTACTCTTAGATGTTTTTTGTTTTCATCTTTGACAAATATTCTAGTGTTGCCATTATTTTTGTCGTTCCTACATCACAGTCGACAATGCGATGTCTTTGCAATTACAGCAAACCAAGTTCAACTTTTCTTATTTGTATAATATTCGAACTGCAAGAAGCGAATTTTAAAAATTTGCACGTTTTTAGGTTTAAAAGTAATAACATGCGACATCGTAAAACATCACAGCCACTTGATGGCAAGTCTTAAAAAATACTTAGAACCATATAGGAGAGTCATAACCGTATCAATGGTATGCGTTGAATTTTGATTTTCAACAATTGCGTATAGGTGGCGCCCCGAACTATTACCCGAACAGCTTTAACGGTCCCAAAGACGGCAACGCGACTGGAGGCGCGGCCCAGCGGCACAGGTGTATGCACTCTCTTCCAGTCAGTGGCGAATGTCGCAAGTACAACACAGCCGATGATGATAATTACTCGCAGGTAAATAAAACTCGATCAATTGCTTATTACCCGTGGTTGACACTCTTTGTTTGATTGTTAATAGTTAACTCGTGTTGATGGCGATAAGCTAGGGCGAATAAATTTGCCCCTTACTGTTTAAAAAATTAGAAGTAGTTTCTTAATAAAACTTCAAATAAAGTTATGCTTGTTTTTAGTTGCAGTAATCGTAGCACATCGCCTTACTGGATGCTTGATTTTTTGTGCAAATTGTTTGCTCTAAATCTTTCTAACTATCATTTAGTTGATAAATTTTTTTATTTATCCCAATAAGTGTTAACCACTCCGTATCATTTGTTTTGTTTTTTATTTTATTTCTATGGTTGTAGTTTTTTTACCACCTCGGTCTGCTGTTCTGTTTGAATCAAGTGTTGTGAGTCTTGGTATTAAAGAGTCATCGCTTGTCGTTATTTAAAGAGTTCAATTTGGTATTTCTCTTTTGCCCATCGTTTGCAGATAGTGTTCGTTCTAAACAAATAAATTGTTGAAGCCTTATGAGCTAAAATAAAAATGAAAACAATCAACCTTGATCGGATTTGTAGGTCACTAACTTTTGGAACTTTGTGCTGAATGAGCAAGAACGTCAACGATTGGCTGAAAATATTGGAAATCATTTGAAAAATGCTCAGCCTTTTATTCGGAAGAGATCGGTAAATAAACTTTTTGTTACATCGAGCTGGTGATTTTTCTTTGAAGATTGTACCGCTCAAAAACATTATCGACTGTACCGTTAACCTTATTTAAGATTTTTTTTGTTTAAGTTAAATAGTAGTAGTAGTTTTTCATTTTTAAACTCTTTTTAATACTGTACAGTAGATACTTTTTGGATTGCATGATTTGCTTCCGTTAAATATGAATTTCTGATTAAGATACTGTACTTGTAAAAACTATTGTATTATACCGTTGTTTTTAATATGCGAAAACTTTTTTGCAGAGTGGAATCTGATTAATAATGAGGATCTTTAATAGAATTCTTTTTTTTGTTTTTTGTAGTTTAGATGAAATATAAAAGACATTCATTTCTGGATTTAATTAAAAGGCTTCACCCTTTCAAAAAGAATTATTAAGGCTAAAACATTATACTGTATTTGATTATTTCGATTGTGTTGATATAATGACGGTTATAAAAGGGAAAATTAGCTGTGAGTTATCTTAACCCGAGATCACAAGTTCGCTGTCCCGAGCTAACTAAAGCAACACAGGCTGTCTAGTATCAAAAATTTCTTGACGTGACTTCCATTTTATAAAGCTGATTTAATTCCTGCCTCGTCAAGTTTGAAAGATTAATATTATCAATTCCACAGCCGTACTTACCGAGGTTGCAATTGCCCTCCAAGTTCCCAAAATTTGGGCAAAATTATAATTTTCAGGCAGTGACAAGGAAATATTTGGGCAAAACCGTAATTTTTTGGGAAGTGATAAGAAAAATTCGGACAAAATTTTAAGGCTGGGACAATGATCAAATGCAGCAAAAAATAGTTATCAAATTTAGGTATTTAAGTGAAGACTTTTTTTTTAGAGAACACGATGATAATTTTTGATCGAGAACAAATGTCACAAAATTTGGGCAAAATTTCATCACCCTCCAAATTTTTTTTGGCTGGTACGGCTATGGTCAATCTGATTGATTTTATTTTGAAGCATGCTTGGGTATTTTAGTTTGCTACCGAGAAGCGTACATTTGTCAATAAATTTTAATGTTTGCTTTTCTAGATCAGCAATTTTTCAAAAGTCCATCCGAGGCTCGGGGAAATGATTCAAAGTGTGATAAACTCTGCCACTGCAAGCTTATAATTCAAAGTTGACTTGTGCTTTTTGATTTCTATTGATATCTTGTTTAATCTAATGTCAATTATTGTAGACGTGTTGTTCTGTTCTTGTGCCTAATTTTCTGTTATTTCTAAGATGTACAGTACATTTTGTCTTGATTTTTACCTGAAAAAGGTCTTTGTGCAATCATTACTTGAAGCAAAACAGTGATCAGTTTTTAAAATATCATCAATAAACTATATATCACTATACACAAATGTATTAACAAAATTTTTTCAACTGGGCAGCAATAGCTAGGCATCTCCAAATAGTTGGTCAGGGTATCATAGCAGTGTTGCCAACTGCTTTTTATCGCTTCATTTTCACGCAAGTGGCTGTTTTCTCCGAATGCAAGATTGTAAAATTTACACGGTTCGGCATAAAACGATTATAATGAAAAGCTTGGTGATAACATGTACGACTACTAATCGCTTTATTTACTCTGTAATTAAATCGATTCAGGATTTTTGAATAAGCGCTAAAAAGTGTCGTATTTGATTAAAATTGTAAGATTGCAAACGAAATTACTTTAAAAATTGTTAAATAGATGAAGTGATTTGTTGCGATTTTACGTTAACATTAACTTGTTGACAAACTGCTGCTAACGTTGCCTGTTTCACAAGTGAAATGCGAACGATCGTTTTCTGCTTTTAATAAATTTGGCGGTTGCTTTCTCACAGCCTTGGCCGTGAGTATATCTGCTCTTGTTATACATGACAGACCAAAACCCAAACTGCGAGAACAAAAGGGTATCTACCTATACCAACGTTTGACGAGAGTCTGCTAATCGGCAAACATCCTTTTCAGGATGGGACAATGCCTGGAAAAAAACTGCTCTTTTTGGGGCACATTGTTAATAAGTTCCACTGTTCTCTAGCTGAACATTAAAGGCCTTACTGCAAGCAAGATAAACAATCTTTATTATCTTGATCTACAGTTTGAGGCACTCATGCTAATATGAGACACCAGTACTAATGCAGAGAAGCTAGTACTACCAAGCCTTCAATTAGCTTGGTCTTTCTTAAGCAGGAAGCATGGCCTTGCCACGTTTGTCCACGAGCGATTAAGAAAAACGCTTTTGGACCAATCTCCACGGACATCAAAGATTAAGGGGTTGTGATATGTATGTTGATGATCATAAAATAATCAACGCGTCTATAAACCTCCACCAACGCGACTGCAATCCCTAAACCTTCCAATGTTTCCTTATCCTTGTCTTTCTGCCTACTGCCGCCTAGTTGATTTGGTTTGCAACGATAACAGTGAGTTCTTGGCTGGCTTGGCAAGTAATAACAGTCTTGCCATTTTTTACCCTAAAGATCCCGCAAGCTTTTACACCGGCACTAATCCAAATCTAGCTTTCGCTAGCGTAGGTCCTTGCAATTGCTTACCCGATAGACGGTTCGTAAAAAGTTCCCCAGGTCACAACATCAACCTTACTTATTACATCACCAAAATTTGCTTTGTTAGTGCCAAGCGTGCCAGTTAAGCGATGGAACTTCCGTACATGCTTTGACGAATAATTTCGCATAAGAATTTCTTGCTACCTGATTCACTTGATGTAGGTGCGGTTTACCAGGACTTTTGTAACATCATCAGAAAAGCAGCCAAAAATATCATCTTACGCGGTTATCAAAACAATTATATTCCGTGTTGGGATGCAAAGTGTGAATCCTTCTAGTATATACAACGTTCATGCAGTCGCCTCAAGTCTACTCAAATTTGGCTGCTACAGCTTTACTTGTCAAACTTAACACGTTTCTTGCGATGCGTACCACATGTGGCTTGCACCTCACTTCCATTTACTGCATAGTGTACCAAATGTGGCTTGCAATTAAGTTTTTAAATATTTATTTTTTTAAATACCCCGCAGTAGAGAAAAAATGTAGTTGCCACGTTTTGGAAGAAACGTGTGAACAGGAAGCGAGGGATCGATGATCCGAAGGAGTTTGGACCATTGACCTTTTAAACTCTAGCCATAAAGCATGGAGCACGACTATATTGAATAATCTTACTGATAAGTCACGACACTCTCCTCGTCACTGTCCCGTTTCAGCTAATACTATTGCATCTCACTCTCAGCTAGTCAGGAATGGGAGATACGAGGCTGTTGAATGGAGATACAAAGCCATCTCGACTTGTTTCTCACAAAGTGTCTGACCTTTGGAGGATCACAACCACAGGCCTAGTGAATATCTCCGAGAATTTCTCACTAAGAGAATTCGCTGTTGCTCTTCAACACTTAAAACCAGGTAAAGCTCCGGGCCCTGATTCATTTTGCCAAAAGCTTATAATCCATGCTAGAACTGCTTTGATGTCCTAGTTCATTCATTTATTTCATTTTATTCTCGATCATTATTAAACAGTTCAACGAAAAAATTATAAATACGTATTAAAAAGATGAAGAAAAAGGAAGAAGCAGCATAACGTCAGATGTGCATAAGATGCATAAGATAGTCAGAAAGTGAAAGTACAAAACAGTAGAAAGCATGGCCGCAACACCTTAATCAAATAAAAATATAAGAAATGAGAAAGAAAAAAGAATATATATCAAACAATTAATATTATCAAAATTATCAAAATATTAAACAAATTGAAAGATTGAATAAACAGTGCATGACTAGTCTGCGTAATGACGATGGGTGGCACAGCTAGCCAAGATGGGAATTTAGCTCAACTTAGTTATGTGACTTCCTTCCTGCTTGCACCGACTCAAAATTCCCAAGATCTGGAGAAAAGCGTTTGCAGTCGCGATCCCAAAGCCGATGAAGCCCGTGGGAGACCCAAAGAGTTATCGACCGATACCTCTACTCTGTTTCCCCTACAAGATCCTCGAGAAGCTTTAATTATGCCCGTGCCGAATCAATATTTGATTCACTGCTCTTGAGAGAGCAGGCTGGGTTTCGACGCGGGAAATCAACCGTGGATCAAGTTGTTCTGTTCACACAGAACATCGAGAATTTTTTTGAAGCTAAGAAGAAGGCTGGTGCCGTATTTGCCCATCTGACAGCGGCATATGACACTGTCTGGCATGGTGGCCTTACCTGCAAGCTATTAACACTTCTACCGGATAAGCACATAGTCAAAATGATCCTAGAGCTTGTCCGAAACGGACGTTTCACCTTTACTAACGATGACATCAAGAAAAGCAGGCAACGGCGTTTCTTAGGGATCGGTCTTGGGTCGGCTCCCCTCCTTTTCAACATCTATACATATAACCTGCCTTCCACGATTTCCACAAAATCTTCCTATTCAGATGATTTAGCATTGTTGCACTCTTCTGGAAACTGGAAGGATCTGGAGGGGACTTTTAGTCAAAACATAACTACACTTTCAGCGTATCTCCAGTCTTGAAGGCTGATGCTCAGTCACACTAGGACGATGACGGTAGCTTTTCATTTAAATAACCGAGAAGTCAAACATGAGCTAAAAGTCTATACAACGGCAAATAATTTTTCATTCTTTTGTCCAACCCTTTCTTATCTTGGAGTAAAATAGGACAGATCGCTCACGTTTCTTCACCATCTAGTGGCAATGCGCAAAAAACTATCTTCACGCGTCACAGTGCGCACAGCCTCCTTATCTTTGGTCTTTTCAACAGCTGAATACTGCGAACCAGTCCGGTGTCGCAGCATTCACACTCTCCCTATTGACAGTGTCATGAATGACGCCTTGCACATAGCCAATGGATGCCTACGCCCCACTTTAACGGACCACTTCCCCATAGTTTCAGGCATCCAGCCAGCAAAACTTCGTCGACTAGGAGCGACACTCTTCTTGGCTTATTGTGGATATTAGGACCCTGATCATATCTTGTATGTTCTTTTATGTGGGTCTTTAGATGCTCGCCAAAAGAGACTAAGATCTAGACGCCCGTTTCTACCAGCTTCGCGGAATATATCAAACAACCTTGCCGAATTAGGCATCCGCGTTTCTGAGTGGACAAATGATAAATGGAACACGGAGTACTTTGTGAGTACATCCAGGGTCTGTGTTTTCATGCTCATGACCAGTACCAGCAGACCTACTAAATGAGCTTGTTCCGAACAGCTTGGGTTAGGCTCAATCGCCAGCGAACTGGTGTTAATAAGACCACAACCTTTTTCTGCCAACTCAAAAGATAATGTTCTCAAGCATGGCAAACAAATTAGAAGCTCATATTTTGAATAATTTATAATTATAATAACTATAGAGGCCGTCTCTCAATCAAGAGTCTGTCCCAAAATGAACATTGAACTTAGATACAGGCTAGATTCTATTTAAATAACCATCTGAAGAAATTTTAATAGACTAGAGCTTATAAATTGGGTGGTAATTATCTGGCATTTTTTCTTACAAATATTTTTTTAAATTAATTTTTCTTGCCTATTTATCCTACAATGGATTTACCACTCATTGCAAGTTGAAACCTATGGTTTAATTTTCGACAGTTTTGAATTATTTTAGTAGTTTATTTCGGTTTATATTTAATAACCTTGTATTATTTATAAAGGTATATAAGTATTCCATTTTGCATTGGGTTGAATATAAAAAATTTTCTCCGTCCCAGCCTTTGATGCGCATGAAGCTAAATGGTGCAGCAAATATATGAAAAAACATAGACTGTAAATTTGCTTGTAAGGAATCTTTGAGTCTTTTGAAATATCAATAATTTAAACCTAAGGAGAAGTTTTAGATCAACAAATATAAAATTAAACGTTATGTTAACAAAGACTGAAAAGTATGCTGGCCTGGCTGAATCTCTCGCCACCCAAATAAGCTTTGCGTCAAGTGCAAGTAGGGCTACCAACCGTCCCGGAATGGCCGGGACAGTCCAGGAATTGACGTCTGGCGTCCCGTGTCCCGGGCTGGGTCACTTTTGTCCCGGAATTTACTGACAGCTTTTTGGATTATTTTGGGGGAACTTTTTGGGGCTCTGTCTGCCTATTTCGGTAAAAATTCCGCTGGAAATCAAAGACAGATTTTATGTAAAAACTCCTGTTTCTCTTGTTTTTTCCGACATCGCTAGTTTTCAGAGAAAAATAATAAAATCCGAGACTGATTTCAAATCAGGATCTTTTTCAGAGATCGCTATGATTTTGGAACGAACGCTGGGGAGTCAGAGGCTGATTTCAAGTGAGGACCTTTTTTTTTTAGAGATCACGACGATTTTGGACAAAAATCGAGCTGTTTCTTTTGTTTGGCACGCCAATATTTTTGATGAGCCAAATTGGCCTTCGGCTTAAAAAAGTTCGACGCCCCTGTATTAAGGTGTCCCGGAATGGCGAAACAGAAAGTTGGTAACCCTAAGTGCAAGCGATTTAAATTCATCATCGAACTTGTTTGATGTTTGCAGTGAAACTCGACCATAGTATTTCTTATTTAAAACATCAGCAGGATTTCGAAGTCATTAATAAATTATAAAAAAATACAATGATTGCTCATAGATATATTTTTTAAATTAAACATCAACATTTCAAGATTTAATGATTGATGCAAAGCAGGTGTTCTAAACAATTTGATTGTTTAGCAGTGCTAGGCTACCGTGCCCTTTTTGGTTAGCCATCAATATTGTGCTCTTACTTATTCCGTCAAGCTTCCCCGAAGGTAGGTAACCACGAATGAACACAAACGCACCATTGACGCTATACTAAGTTTTTTCATAATAAAGTTATTTTGGTATCAATCATAAAAATTCAACCAAAGAAGTGAAGAGTTGCAATTTTTGAAAATTTTGGCCCTAAGAAATCAATATTTTTTTGTAAAAAGTTTTCTAGGGCCATGAACATTAAATTTTAAGAAAGCAAAATAAATTTTTGTAACAAAGTGGTGAAAACTTTTAAAAAATTACTTAATTTTTTAGTTGGAAACTTGTTACAAATTAAATATCATTTATGCATTGCGCATTTCATCTTCGGTTTCTTGTCGCAGTTTTCCATTTTTAAGCCTGTTTGTATGATCTGCAATTATATTAGTTGGCATATCTGTAAAAAAACTGCGTCATAATTAAGCGAATTACAAAATACGTGACTGTCTAACTTTGTAGTTACAAATTTTTACATATTTTTTAACGTTTCGCAGGCAAGTTTTTTAACTCATGTAAAAAAATTTGTTAGCCTATATCAGTACATTTTGCGTCTCTTCAAGAAGTCATGGTATGGGTTTTTTGTTTGTGAAACTAACGTACCTGGATCCTCCTGAGGTTACTGTTGCTTCTTAAAAAGATCCTTTTCCCCTTAGTTTCTTTTCTTTCCATCCTGGTGCTGTTGAGAGATTTTGGGGTTAGTTTTACCAAAATAAATTGCTTACAATGACTTCTTCGAGAGATCCTATCTTTCCGATATGTATAATTTTTAATTAACAAGATTATGTTTTTTAACGAAATTATTGGTTGATTTACCCAAAATATTATTACAAGAGATATACTATCTTCAATGTATATAAAAAGAATATGATATTTATAATTTTTAATATTTCTGTATGTCCTTGTTAATACCTTATTATTAATACCCTATATTTTCAATATGTATAATTCAATGTATAATTTCCAATATGTATAATTCCAATATATATTTCCAATATGTATAATTCAAAAATTTTGTTAAAAAACAACAAATTTTTGAATTAAGTTACCCAATTATTAAAACTACCAATGTAACATTATCTTTAAATGTATACAAAAAAATTTATCATTAGCAAGTGATGTTTTGTAAATTGCTATTATAATCTTATGCATAAAAAGCTAAAAATTTGGAAACATTCTAGTTTACAAATTAAAAATGCTAGTACTTTTGTTGTATCACATGGCTTTTTTAAGCATACCAAAACAACCCCTTACACTTTGTGTCAAACCTGCTTCCTTATTTGAAAGAAATTCTAGCTCTTGCTTTATGTGAGATCTAGCAAATTTTACTGTATTTTTTCAATATTTGGGAGAAAATAACTGATGATTTAAAAGTATTTTTAGTTTACATTAGGATATATTGTAAATTGGTTAAGACCAAAAATTTCTGTATTTAAAAATAAATATTGCCTAAAAAATTTAATGTTTCAAACTTTCAAGTTATTGATTTTGAAAAAAATGATGTATTCAAGGTTATATTAATATTAGATAATTAAGTAATGATTACAAGTGTGTCCAGAAACAAGATTAAAATTTATTATTTTATTTAAGAATATGCTATATCTAAGCTGCTCAACTTGAAAGTGTCAGTAGCATGGTCATTGGTCAAGTGGTTAAGAGTGCCATGATTGTGATCAACATGGTCTCAGTTCAAAATCTACTCCTGCCTTTCTGTCATGTTTTTGGAAAAGACACTCTATGACACTTTTCCTTGCTTAGTGGTCTTGACAAGCAGTTTTAAATTTCAGTCATATCTCTATTTAACTAAAAAATCGAAATAAAAAATTTTTACCAGGTGACAATATTTGGGCATCTTTGCAAGCAGGCCAGGATAATTGCTTGTCTTATGTGTAGTGCCTCTGTTGCTTTCCTGTGAGTCAGCAGAATAAATATAGAGATAAAATAAATGAATTTATGAATAGATACATATAAGCAATATTTCTGTTATTATAGTTATTAAAAATTATGAATAAAATTACTAGCTCTGATTGTATATCATTAACTAAGTTTGGTTTGATTTCATTGCCAAATAGTCAACCAGATTGTATTTGCAATCAATCTATGAAAATAATTTTATGTAGAATTTGTGGCTATTTGATGAAAGGTTAGTATTTTACTTATAGTACAAAAAAAAAAATGCTCATAGTCCTTCACAAAATTGAAAAAATACACAAATTCAACTTAACACCAGCTTCTAATTGGTTATTTTATATTTTGAATGTATTGTAAATAAATTCAATCTTTAAAGAAATATTTAGCTGTGAATTTTTTGCTTTAACAATGTTTTTTCAGGTAAGATAAGATCTCGATGCCCTTTGCATCCTCGAGTTTACCATTTAATGGATTATACTCACTGCCCAAAATGTCATGGTACTAGTTTGGAAGAAGTTGGAAATTGAAAAAAAAAGATCTCGTTGCAAATAAACGTTCAGTAAACTTTTTAGTTAACAGTTGATATAAATATAGTTTAATTTAAACCAATGCCTTACATTAGTTTTTGTTTGAATTTTATTCTTGTAAAAGTATTGTAAGAGACCAAGGAACCTTAAGACAGCAATTATAAGTGTTCAATACATACTTGCATTAGATTTAACTGATGATAAAAAAGTAATAAAAAAATTAGCTGCTTTCGCAGCTACCTAATTAAAATGGTTCAGTAAAGAGCACAAGATCCACCTGAAAGAGCTTTGAGGTTGAGAAGCACTTGTTTAATTAATTTAGTTTATTTAAACCACCCTATTTTTCATTATTTATTAACATTTTCAGGAATTTACTGTATTGTCTGATAAAACACATGCATACAAAATTTCGTTAATAATTTGATATGTTGTTGTTTTTTTTATCTACAGGACTATTAATTTTGGTCTATTTAAGTTGTCTAACAACATGTAAGCATTAGCATGTATGCTTTTGTATAATAATTCTTTAATTTTTTATACTTTTGTTTTAACATTTCTTTTTTATTCCCTGCGGTTGTGCAATTTTTATGTTTTTTTTCGGCTGTAAGTGTGTTTATTGTTCAGTCTTTATTCATTTATCTTCGCCTTCTTATTTTGCTTGTAATTGTTTTGTTTGTTGCAAGTTAATCTTTTCATGCTACGTGCTTAACTTATCACACAATTAAAAAAAAACTTATTTTTTGCGGGACAAAAAAGTAATACTGTAAGAATAAAAATGCAAAACTTGAGCTTTGACTCAAATAAAAACCAATCGACTTTGCAGCCCTACAATAAAAATATTAAAGACTAGGTTGCAAAGTGACAAAAAGCGCTCAAGGAAGAGCCAACATAACCTTAAATGCTTATTAGTAGAATTAGAAAACTGTGGGCAATACAAAAAACATGCCCGCAACAAAATTTCTTGAATAGAAAGGTTATAATTTCGTGCTTAAGATTTTTGCTTATTTTTTAAATATTCCCTTAGAAAATTATTAATGTGCCATTTTCAAGGGCTCCGGAAGTAGGGGCAATTTTTCGCACCAAACGTTTTTTGGACGAAAATAGGAACTTTCGGCACTGATAGAAATTGATAAACTTTTTTCGGGGGATGGACAAAAATAGAGATTTAGCTGCGCTTATTTTTTGGTCAGTTTGGATGGTAACCTTTAAATTGGCAAAAAAAAACAGAAAAGAAGGCTAGGCCTAAATCAAGTAAAGAGATATCCTAAATTAGTGGTTCTCAAAGTGGTCAATTGGACCATTTAAGGAGTGGATATTGGACAAAGAGTCGATCTGCTTTAAAGCACACATTAGTAAAATAAATTGCCTATGACATTGTACATTCAAATCAAGTTCAAAAACATGCATTTAATTTTTTAATTAACTTTTGGCAGGCGTACTAAATTTTAAGGTAGGTGAATATTGTAAATTAACTGTAACAAATAACATTTAAAAATCCATGTCCACTCTCAGGGGTTTCCACTGCATTAAGACTAAACTAAAACTACATAATCTATCTTGGTGCTCGTTGTCGTCGTTTGAAGGGTATCCAGTCCAGGTCAGACACAAACAGAACTGGGGCCGAGGGTTTATCCTTTTACTACCCCGAACTGCTGCACCGCCTGAATCAGAATTAGATGCTGGCAGTGGTGTTATTAAGCCAGCATCAAGTTTCGTCATCCAAAACCGTCAGACCTCGTGCTCCATGTGGTGCCCGATGTATAGCGCATGCTGTTAGAACATGGCTGCGGTTTGCTCAGAGGCGCCACACTCGCAATTTGGTGAAGGAGCGAGACCCCACTTGTGCATGGACGAATGGAATCGCCCAACACCAGTCCACAGGCGGTTGAGCTTAACCCAAGCTGCTCGGGGTAAGCCCATCCCAACAAGCCTGGCACCGGTCCCTGGCACAAAAGCACGGAGCCTGGAAGCACCTTCACAATACTCCGTTTTCCATTTGTGATTTGTCCATTCAAGCGCGGATGCCAAGTTGGGCAAGGTTGTCCAAAAGATTCCGTGCAGCTGACACAAACGAGCGTGTGGATCTTAGTTTCACTTGGTGAGTATCTGAGGACCCACTTAACGTCGTCGTTTGAAGAGCATCCACTCCAGGCCAGACACAAACAAAACCGGGGCCGAGGGTTTATCCTTTTACTACCCCAGACTGCTGCACTGCCTGGATCAGATGCTGGCAGTGATGTTGTTAAGCCAGCATCGAGTTTCGTCATCCAAAACTGTCAGACCGCGTGCTCCATGGGGTGCCCGATGTATGGGGCACATTGCTAGTACATGGTCTGTGGTTTGCTCAGAGGCGCCACACTCGCAATTCGGTGAAGGAGCGAGATCCCATTTGTGCATGGACGAATGGAATCGCCCAACACCAGTCCGCAGGCGGTTGAGCTTAACCCAAGCTGCTCGGGGTAAGCCCATCCCAACAGGCCGGGCACAAAAGCACTTAAAAGACCATACAAGATATGATCAGGGTCCAGAGATCCACGGTGAGCCAAGGAGAGTGTCGCTCCCAGTCGGCGAAGCTCAGCTGGCTGGATGCCTGCTAGTACAGGTAGGCGGTCCGTTGGAGTGTGACGCAGGCATCCAGTGAATATGCCCAAGGCGTCATTCAAGACACTGTCAATGAGGCGAGTGTGAGCACTGCGACACCAGACTGGCGCATAGTACTCAGCTGTTGAGTAGATTAGAGAAAGGTGTCTGTGCGTAGTGTTTTAGCACCAGCAACCCATCCCGAGCCCACGAGTCGCCTCAGCAGTGTGACGCGCGATGATAGTTTTTTGCGCAATGCCACTAAATGGTGACGAAACGTGAGCGATCTGTCCAGTTAATTTTACCCCAAGATAAGTAGGGGTTGGACAGAACGGTAAAAGTCTACCGTTGTAGACCTTAAGCTTACGTTTGGCCTCTCGGTTATTTAGGTGAAAGGCTGCCGTCACCGTCTTAGTGTGACTGAGCTTCAACCTCCAAGTCTGGAGATACGCTAAAAGTATAGACATGTCTTGGCTTAAAGTCCCCTCCAAGTCTTTCCAAGTTTCCAGAAGAGTGCAACAATGCTAAATCATCAGCATAAGCAAACTTTCTGGAAATCATGGAAGGAAGATCGTACGTATAGATGTTAAATAGGAGAGGAGCCAAGACCGATCCCTGAGAAACGCCGTTTTTAAGACGGCGTAGCCTGCTTTGCTTGCTGTCACCGGTGGTAAGGGTGAAACTTCGATTTCGGACAAGCTCCATAATCATTCTGACCATGTGCTTATCCGGAAGTAGTCTCAACAGTTTGCCGGTAAGACCACGGTGCCATACAGTGTCATAAGCAGCTGTCAGATCGATAAATACGGTACCAGCCTTCTTTTTAGTCTCGAAAGAATCCTCGATGTTCTGGGTTAGCAGAACAACTTGATCTACGGTTGACTTCCCGCGTCGGAACCCAGCCTGCTCTTTAGGGAGCAGTGGATCGACTAATGGTTCAACGCGGGCGTAGATAAGCCTCTCGAGGATCTTGTAGGGGACACAGAGCAGAGATATCGGTCGATAGCTCTTTGCATCCCCACGGGCTTTGTTGGTTTTGGGATCGCGATCACAAGCGCTCTTCTCCAGATCTTGGGAATTTTGAGTCGGCGCAAACAGGAAGAAAGGAAGTCACCTAACCAGGACTTCAAAGCAGCTCCAGCATGGAGTATAAGCTCTGAGCAGATGGAATCAGGTCCCGGAGCTTTACCTGGTTTTAAATGTTGGACGGCAGCAGCAAATTCTCTCTGTGAAAAATTGTTAGAGATATCTACTGCTCTGGTGTTGTGGCCCTCTAAAGGTCAGACACTTCTTGAAAGACAAGTCGAGATAACTTGCGATCAACAGCCTGGTATTTCCCATTTCTAACCAGCTGAGATGCAATAGCATCGGCTGAAACGGGACAGTGACTAGGAAAGTGTCGTGACCTACCAGTAAGGTTGTTCAAAATACTCCACGCTTTTCGACTAGAGTATGAGAAGTCAATGCTCTAAACTGCCTCGGACCATCGATTCCTCTGCTTTCTGTCAAGCTTGGCAAGCAGAGCTGTAGCAGCCAAACCTGAGTCGTCTCCCTGAGGAGACTGCAGAAAGATTTTATATAGGGATTCACATTCTGCATCCCAACACGGAATATAGTTATTTTGATACCCGCGTGGGATAGTCTTTTTGGCTGCTTTCTTAATGGTGTTACAGAAGTCCTGGTAAGCCTCATCCACATCAAGTGAATCAGGCGGCAACAAAGTCTTTGCGAATTTATTCGTCAAAGCAATGTAGTGACTCCAATTGGCCTTGCGGAAGTTCCATCGCTTAACAGGCATGCTTGGCACTGCCATAGCAGACCTTGGTGGTGTAATAAGCGAAGGTCGATGTTGTGACCTGGGAAACTTTTCAAGTACACGTCTATTCGGTAAGCGACTGTTTGGACCTACGCTAGCAAAAGCTAGATCTGGATTGGTGCCAGTGTTCCAGCGGCCGAAATAAAAACTGGCAGCATCCTTGGCATTATATAGGAGGGCAAGACAATTAATACTGAATCCCAGCCAGCCAAGCACTCACCGTCCGGACTGTTGTCATCGTAACCCACGTCAGCATGACGACAGTTAAAATCGCCAGCGTACAGACAGGGGTGGGGAAATACTGGGAGATCCAGGGTTCGCAATCGCGTTGGCAGTGGTTTGTAGACGTTGACTATTTTATAGCCATCAACCTCCGTCCACACACAACCACTCGATCTCCGATGTCGGTGGAGATTGGTCCAAAAGCATATATCTCAGTCGCTCGTGGACAAACGTGGCAAGGCCATGCTTCCTGCTTAAAAAAGACCCAGCTAGTTGGTAGTTCGGAAGTACCAACTTCTCTGCATCAGTGCAGTGGGTCTCCTGCAGTAGGATGACTATTAGTCATGATCATACGGCTGTTTGAACCGCCCACACTGGATCTAACAGTGAACTCGTACTACAAGATGGTGAATTTAACATCTTGCCATCAGCAGCCTCCGGTAATTCAACATTTAACTGATTTAGATATTGAACAATGCCGGATAAGACCACTGCAGCTCGACCACCCATGTCACAACCAATGTGTAGAGCGCCATGTCAAAATGGTAACAGAGGCCACAGCACAAGTTGAAGGATTTGAGCGAAGAGATGGGTTGATTCGCCAAAAGATTAAATCTCGAAAACTTTTGAAAAAATTTGACACTAAAGTGCAATTCTAATGCGCTTCATTTTGCGTAGGGTATTTGGTGTACTCTAACTTGCTTTCTTATTTTTCTCTCACTCCTTAGGCAAAACAACCCAATATCAGCATCAAGAGTTCGAAAGTAATGAGATGTAACAGATTTTCTTTAAATTACTGAAATACTAAACATTTTATGGGCAGTAAAGCTAGCACGTTCTGTACCTTATGAGTAGGCCTATTTAGGTACTTTGTCTGGTGACCAAAGTTATCCCAAATCATCTTGTTAATATTGTGATTGTCATAATTAGTCCTTATATTGTGATTGTCATAATTAGTCCTTATCAGTTAGACATATATCATTTCAAATGTTAGATCAAAGTTATTTCCATACAGCGCAATTTTCGAGTATTGAGCATAAAAAACGGTTTATCGATTATAACTTTTTTTCTTGTGGAAATAGACAAAAACTTTCTCTTAGCACATATAGAAACATGATAATTTTGCAAATTTTGAGCCATAAATCATCGCCTCTACGATAAGCGGTTACCGAGTTACGACATTTTTTGTCAATTTTACCCCCCAAAAACACATTTTGGGGGGTTGCTAGCCCCCCAAAGGTAGCAACTCGCCAAAACCAATTTAACCATTTTTTTTGAAGTTTTAGCCTATTTGGCAGGATTTAAGAACTACACTTTTTTCAAATTTTTTTTTCACTCCACCCTAATGACTAGTGCCTTGGACTGCATAGCGAGGTGATGAAGAACGTTCATCTTGCTTGCAATGAGATCTTCGATGTTCAGCTGAAGAATAGTGGGTCTTCGGAACTTGTTGGCAATGTTCCCTGAAAAGGGCAGTTTTATCCAGGCATTGGTCCGTCCTGAAAAGGACGGGGCAATGCCAGGATAAAACTGCCGACTAGCAGACCCACACTGAACATCGGAATGTGTGGATACCCATTCGTTTTGGTAAGTTCGGTTTCGGTCTGTCATCTTTAACACCAATGAACAGACTTACTCACGGCCCAGGCTGCGAGAAAGCACCTACCATCTGGGCCATCTTATAGTAGTAGTAGTAGTTTGTTTTTATTCGCACCCAAAAGAAAGAATTGATAATAATTGAAGACAAAATAGAGCAAAGGTTGCAAATAGGGAGACGGCAATTAAACGATATCTTGGTGCTGTACATCCACTTCTTTTGTATTCTTTTCTTCGTTCTTCTATTAAAGCTTAGGTCTATGTTTACCAACAGAAAAAACAACCTTTAAAAATATTTACGTAATCAAGTTAATTCGTTTTTCAAAATCGGATCGATTTTGTGTGAATGTTGTAATAGGCAAGGGTGTGAGTAGATTCATTCAAAGCATTACCAGACTTGTTTGCTGCCAAAAGCAAAAAAATTAAAAGTTTTTTTCTAATAGTTTCAACTTGTAAGAGATGGCCTTGATGATAAAAAATTCTTCATTGGAATAAACGTAAGAAAGTTGTAAAAGTAAAAATTAAAGAAGTCTGACTCTTAGCCTTTCACCACTTCAAATTGCAAAGCTAATCAATTGAGTGTCGTTTTTAAGAAAATTGCAAAATTCATCACAATAACATCAAGTAACAAATATATTTAAAAATGTCCGGTCTCCACACCAATTTAAAAAACACGAGACCGAGACCACATTGCTTCGACACCAAGACCGAGACCACCAGCACAAGTTTGAGACCGAGCAGCGTGGTCGAGTGGATGAGAGCGCCGGGATTGTGATCGACATGGTCTCGGTTTAAAACCTTCTCGCGCCATTCTGTTGTGTCCTTGGGAAAGACACTTAATGGCACTTTTCCCTGGCTGATGGTCTTGGAAAGCAATTCTAAATTTCAGTCATATCTCTATAAAACTAAAAAAAACAAAATTAAAAATTTCAAGCAGACCGCAGCATCTTGGCACCTCCGGAAGCAGGTCAGGGTAATTGCTTGATCTACGTATAGCGCCTCCGTTGCTTTCCTGCGAAATAGGAGGATGAATATAGAACATAAAAAAAGAAAATAAAAATGAATAAGAAAGACTAGACCAAGACCACAAAAAATTGGTCTCGAAACCTTCATCACTGTTGTAAAGTACTTATGAGAGTAGACTCATCCAAAGCTATAAAATAGCACCAGAAATTCGTAGCTTTTTGTTGTAGTTGAACTACAATGGTCTCTTGAAATTCTTTCGTTCTACGCACAATTTCTACCTCGCGAACCTCTAATCCTATTTCTTCTGAACCTCTCTGGTCTACGGCTTCCTCTTACTCTATCTTATACCTCTTTCTTCCCCATGTTCTCGCAACAACCCTCCTTCTCTCCGCAATGTCGCCGCTGTTTCCCGTCTATCCACCCTCCCTCACAGCGATATCACTACCTGGACTGATGGCTCAATTCCTGGCAGGCTGGGAGAGCAAGGAGCAGGGATTCAAATTAAATGTATGTGTCTCACTACTAACTCTTTCTCCTTCTCGGCTGGACGCTGGGCCACCAGCTATGGAGCCGAGACTTAATTATAGAATTCTTTACGCTTTTGAATGGTGTATTTTCATTCCTCGTCATGTGCCTTTGAATGGGCCACCTTATTCTCCGACTCTCAATCTGTAAACTCTTTCTGCTCCCTTGCCATACCTAATATCCAAGTCTTTCACTGAAGCCCAATCTTTTCTCAGCCCTTTATCCAACTCTAAGATAGTCCATCTTCAATGGATACCTGGTCATTCTTCTTTTCCGGGCAACAACCTAGCCGATTCTCCTGCTAAGTTGGTGCCACTCTTGACCCCTCAACCACATCACTGTCTCTCTCACTTCTTATTTCCTCCCAACGCCTATCTCTTCACACAAGTTGAAGACGTGGTATCCACTATGGTTTCTTCTAAAAGCAAATCTTTACACTATCTTCTGAGAAGCTTACCCTCCCTCGCTTACACTGCAACGGGCACAGCCTTCTTGCTACATACCTCCACAGAATCCTGTGGAGCCGAGACTTCTATGTGCACCAACTGTGGTTCTGAATCACAGGACATCTTTCGTCTCCTGCTAGACTGCCCTGCACTTGACTTTCTACGTCGGCCATCTTCAGCCACTTCCCCACCATTCTAGTCGGTCATCTTCAGCCACTTCCCCACCTCTGGTCTTGTCCTTGGGAAGTTGCCCGCTTATTGGGACTCCGCGGAATTAATCCACGCCCTCATCTCTAGGAATGGGTAGGGTAAGCCCCACCACCAACATGGTGACGCCGAGTCGCCAAAAATTATATTCTTTCAAAACAGTAACACTTTTGTCGCATATCAGACAAGTATCAATATAATTATCAGTTTCTGCAAAAAAATACTATTCTCCCCATTTTTCATTAAACATGCGACACTCGGCAAGAATTTTTCTTAGTTGCCATTTATGTCGGCAGCGTGGTTAAAAGCGCCGTGATTGTGATCGACATAGTTTAAAACTTACTCGAAAGACACTGTCTTCTGGTTGGCGGTCTTGACAACCAGTTCTAAATTTTAGATATATTTTTCTAAAACTATAAAAACAAAATAAAAACTTTAAAAAGGTCAGCAATAATCAAAATCTTGGCATTTTCAGAAGCAAGTGGGAGTAATTGCTTGGCCTCATAGTGCCTCCGACGCTTTCCTGCGAACATAGGTGGGCATTTTTTCTTTCTTAGGAAAGCGCAGCGTAACTTGCGCGATACATTTTTAGATCATGCAAAACGCAGTGCAATGTAATCGTATTTTAGATTTTATGTAAAGCGCAACGCAATGCGCTTTTAAAATTCATGTAAAGCGCAATGTAGACGGTTTTAAAAACTACATTTACCGCGGCGCAACGTGATTTTTAAATCAATTAAAATGTAATGTAGGCTACTTTTTTAAATTATAAGCGTATCCTAATCGGTTTTTCAATCGCCTTAATTAAAAAACAACTGAAGTAGATTCCGCTTTTGCAATGTAGGTTATAAAATATAAAGTAGCCTACAGCGCAAGTAATCTTTTTATTTCTCGGTGCGCAATGCAATTACGTGAAACTTATAATTTTTTAACAAAGAGGCCAGGGCAAAGTGGGCAATGCTTCTAAAAAAAAGCGTGAGAGCGCAGCGCAACTTCCTCAATTGCGGTTTGCCCACCTCTGCCTGCGAATCAGAAGGATAAATATAGAGACGAAATGAAAAAATGAAGAGCGTTGAAAGTAATGAAAAACTAGTATTGTAGTTACAAACTGGTTAAATTAATTTCAACAATACTATGAACTTTTGTAACCGTACAGCTAAGCTTATCTTTGCTTCGTCTGCTAGTGCAGTCCGTGACTGAATGAAGCGTTATTGAATTGAAAATACAATGATTTGTGATGTTATAAAAATTGAAAGCAGAAAAATCAACACGGTTTAATTTCTTGTGACCTAACAACTATAATTTTAGTTTTTTTCGGCGGGCCGTAGTTTAGTAACCTCTATCTAAAAGTAATTAAAAATTCTCAAACCAAATGTAAAAACATAGTTAAAAAGTTTATTATAATTATTGTTATACCGTAAAACGGGGTAACTTTGATCAATTTTGGAGGTTTCTAGCTTCTAACAATCTGACGCTGTCAACAAGAAAACTTTTTTCCTACTAATCATAACACTCTGCCTCCGAGCCATCGAAAAAAATATTTTGATGATGTCATAACAGTTTCGCGGCTGAATGCTTTTAACCAAACTGCTGAACAAAGTTACCCCGTACTTTGGGGTAACTTTGATCACACATTAAAAACCAATGTAAAAATAGAGTGAACAACATTTCGGTTAACTTTGATCACTATTTTTATTTTTAAAATATTGTAAGAGTTCAAAAATATGATTTTTAGTTGTTTGAAAAGATATGTAATTTTCCGATAAGTTGTTTTTCTAAAACTCACCAAAACTTGCCAAAACTTACTTAAACTTATCAAAACTCACCGGCACCAACATTAATTTTAGCTAGAGTGTCATAGAAAATCTGAGGTTTTTTCCAGTGCAGTTTTTTTGACTACAAATCAAATATTGTTACCGTTAGCTTAACTGATCAAAGTTACCCCGTTTTACGGTAGTTTTTCAAGAAAATTTGTTCTTTTTTTATCGAATTTTTAGTTCAATCAACTTTTCTTTAGATATTAGTGACAGCGAAAAAACTTATAAAAAAAGCAAGATAGGGTATGAATTCTTTAAAAATTCTTACTTTAAATTTTTTTTAAGCCTTTTTTTGTATTATAAAATAACATAAATTTGTAGAAAGCAATTAACCATTGAAAAATTTATTTTTTAATAGAAATTAACCTATTACAATACATTTCCATGGAGGTATTGAGAATACTGTATTATGGTGACCTAGTACAGAGACACTATATTGTCTATATATTTGATAATATAAGGTCTTTATATTAGGTCACCATAATATTAGGTCTCCATACTCTGTAGCCTCCATAATTATGTTTCTATAATATAGTTTCCATAATATTAGGTACCAATAATGTAGTCTTAATAATAGATATTAGGTCTTCATAATATAGTACACATAATATTGGGTCTCCATATAGGGTCTCCAATAGGTCTGTATATCTATCTATATATACGTTATAGAGACTATATTATAGAAACCTAATTATGGAGACTATAGAGTATGGAGACCTAATACAGAGACCCCATATTATTTATACATGTACAGGGTGATTCAGCGAAGTGTGCACAAATACTTTTCTTAGTTTTATGTACATGTATTTCGTCCATTATTAACTTTCAATTATTAACATTTCAGTTTCTTATTATTTAAGAGTTAAAATTTAAAATCTGGTATTATTTGAAGTAAAAATAAACGATGATTATTTAAGAGTTAAAATTTAAAATCTGGTATTATTTGAAGTAAAAATAAACGATGAGTAAAACGATCAATGACGTGATAGAAGAGTATTGCAAGAAGAAGCTCCCACCAAGTGAAATTTTCCGGTTGATGAAGGAGGTTGTAAGCCGTAGAAGAGTTTATAAAGCCGTGAAAAGGTTCAAGGACACTGGGACTTGTGCTCCAAGAATCAGGAGTGACCCTGAAAGAACCGTAAGGACGAAGAAACTGATCAAAAAGGTCAGAGAGAAGTTGAGGAGAAATCCTGCAAGAAGTGCCAGACAACTTGCTAAAGACTACTCTGTGAGCGTGTCCAGCATGCAAAGGATTCTCAAGGATGATCTCCAGAGTTACCCATACAAGTTCACCAAAAGACATCTCTTGTCGGAGGCCACTAAGAAGAAAAGGCTCGATAGAGCAAAGGTTTTGGTCAAGAAACTTGTCGATGGCACGCAGCCTCAAGTTTTATGGACAGACGAAAAACTTTTCACTGTTCAAGCTGTCCATAACCATCAAAATGACAGGATTTGGCTTCCAGACATAAACATGGTCCCAGTTGAGCGTCGCAGCTCTTTCAGAAGACAAAAACCCGCCTCCGTAATGGTATGGGCAGGCGCAACATCAAAAGGGCTGAAAACTCCTCTCATATTCATTGAAGAAGGGGTCAAGATAAACCAGACCGTCTATAGGCGAATGCTGGAGGAGAAAGTCCTTCCCTGGGTCCAAGAAGTAGTCGGAGAACAAGGAGTTACTTTTCAACAGGACGGTGCAACCTCCCACACGGCCAACTCAGTTCAAGCTTGGTGTCGATGCAATTTTAAAGGTTTTTGGGAGAAAGAGCTTTGGCCGCCGTCTTCACCAGACTTGAACCCTATGGATTTTGGGTTATGGTCTATTTTAGAGACAAAAGCCTGCCGTACTTCTCATCCAAATCTGGACTCTCTAAAGCGAAAATTGACATCGGCATGGGACGAAATTGACCCAGAAGTGGTGCGTGCCACATGTGCCCAGGTTCTGCCACGACTTCGGAAAGTAATCAAAAACAAAGGGGGTTATATTGAATAACTTGTATATTTTCTGAAAGCTTATTAAATTTACTATCTTCACAGCATATAACTTGTTTCATTTGACCTAATTACAAGTCCGAAAGATGAGTTTTTATTTGTGCACACTTCGCTGAATCACCCTGTATATGGACTCTATCGGGAGATCCGATACAAAAATATATATATAAAAGTTTTTGCAAAACGAAATTGAATGCAAAAAAACGAATTTGATTGCAAAAATAACGAATTAGATCGAAAAACCCTATATATTATAATTACATAAATTTGTGAAAAGCAATTAACCATTAAAAAAATTTATTTTTTAATATGGTTAATTGCTTTTAACAAATTTATGTTATTTTATAATACAAAAAAAAGGCTTGAAAAAAATTTAAGAATTAAAAAAAAATTCATACCCTTATCTTGCTTTTTTTATAAAGTTGATCGATACAACTACTTTTGTTGGTACACGACTAAAATTAATAGACACAAGATTAAATTTGATCGGTACATGACTAAAACTGGTCGACACAAAACTAAATTTGATCGGTAGTGACTAAAATTAATCGACACATGATTAAAATTGATCGGTAGAAGACTAAAGAAGATCGAAAAACACTGTATATTACCCATCATCTCTTCATTTAATTAATTTTTTCCAGTTTGCTTAGATGCGAAAGATATGCGTAGAGAAAAGGATGATCGCAAAATAACCTTTAGTTTATTGAAGTTAGGCTATCATCTTCAAAAATCCCGAATGTTGAATTAAAAGCAAATTGAATTTTACTATTGAAACCAAATTTTATTAAGTTTTAGAAATGAAAAAAATGATAGGCATAAATAGCAGTTTGAAATTCCTGGTTTAAGTTGTACGGTAAATTGGACTTGGAAAAAGTTTTTTATTAGGTTTACACTTTACTTTTAAGTTTTTCTTGCCCTTTCTGCATTAAAAACAGCTTTAATATATCACTACATAAAAGGTCACATTGCTAAATAATAATAAGATACACAAAACCAAAAAAATAAACGTAGAAAATCTGTCATTTGTTAAAAAAAAATTAATGAGTAGGGTACCTGCAACCAATAAGCTGATCCAAAGCGACACAAAATATTCTTTAAATTCAACTTCACTAAGTTTTTAAGCAATTAATACTGTCACGTCCTAAGCATAAAAATAAGCAGTTACATTTATGCCATACAAAAATAAGCCTAAAAACCCGCTCAGCCGATTTCTAATTCATTAAAGAATATCAGAATTTAAATCAGCGACATGATGAAGTGCCAGGCAAAAACTGAGAGTGCCGGGTTTCGAGTTTGACACGTATTTACGGCGATTATCGAAAAAGGGACTAAACAGTTCCAATTTAAAGTACGGTAACATAGCGCAAAAAGTAAGATAAAAAGTTTAACGGGCAACCATACTTCGGTGTCTTGAAAAGTCAAGAAAAGAAATTCCTAAACTGGGTCTTATTTAATTTTTAAACACGATTTTTGTTTGAGCAAAAAGGAGACGTTTTGTAAAGTGCCTTAATTTACTTTAAACAAAAAAGGAATTTGGTAAAACTGTTTACTAATTTCAACTTCAAAACGGGGGGGGGGAAATATCATGGTAAATTTTATCAGTGCATATCGATCAGATAGTTGTCCATATAAACAATTCAAGGCAGTCCCAAAGACTCTGGTCAACAATCGTGCGAAAAACAACTGGATATTTCGTCGCTTAATGGCAGGATAAGGGAACCATGAAGAAGCATATGATACAGTAAAAAAAAAGAAATTAACAATTTAATCTCTTCTTAAGTTATTAAGGCGCGCTTCCAGATCTGCATCGGCGCTGTCAACCATTCCTCCGTCAGCTCCAAGAGCGGTCGGGCCGGTTTTGGTTTGGGACGGCCCGGCGAGGGAACCCTGTTCGGCCTGAAGGCCGCTCAGTTCGTCGTTCAGTTGCAAGCCGAGTTCGTCGAAGACTTGTTTCACAATGGCGTCACTGAAAGCACGGAATGAGTGACGTGACGTGACGCCGCGATTAAACATTATGTTACTATTCGCAGAGTGAACAGAGCTATTGCAAAAAGAAAAAAACCTAAACAAAACAAACGACAACAAACACTAGAAGCGTTACTTTTTAAACTATTTTGAGCACTGTGTCGCGTTGTGGTTCATAATCAATTGACTCGTTAGTTCCGATAAAAGGTTTATTATAGATGCTTATCAACTCATTGCAACATAATGTGTGTTTGTACGAATGAGATATCATTGTCAAATTACCGTAGCTATTTCAAAATACTTCAAGACTTTCTTATATGCTTATCAACTAATTTGTAACTAAAAACAATATCTTCGCAGACTACTTTTACTTAATTAAAAGTTATATTTCTTAGTGATCTAAAAATTCTGAAAAACAAAGAGTTTTATTCTGCTAGCTAAACGTTGGAAAAATTGAACAGATCGGCAATGGTCAATATCTATTTTTCAAAACAATAAATAACATTAAGATCTAACTTAAATATCAGCTTCTTCAAACATGAATTTCGGCATCTTATCTACAGTTTCTCAATGGTTATATTTTTCTTTTGTTAAAATCCACAACTCTTTATAATCGCAATAGTATGATAAATTTATTGGTCATTTTAAAACAGAATGGGTAAAATTTGAAAGGAGAATAGAATGTATACACAACTGACGCTTTCATGTACTTGAAAGTTGAAAAAAATACCGAAAACTTACGTTTCTGCTTCATCGTCCTCCCCTTCCATAGCATCATCAATAGCATCTTCCATCATTTCGGTTTTCATGTCCAGCTGTTCAGATTGTCTTTCAAAATCTTGCATTATTTTCTGTATTTGCGGCAACTTCATTTGACGGTTCATTGCACGCATTGCCTGTAAATGTAAAGCTGAAACATAAGCCTGAAAACGTCAGTATAAGTTTGAAGCACATTTAAAATTCATGACAATTTACATCATATATAAATTAAATGAAAACTGTCCAGCTGTTACTTTATACAATAACTAGAAGACATTTGTCATAAAAATAAATTTCAAGTCCAAGATAATTCTTCCCAAATGCAACAAAGCTAAAAAATCGATTATGTATAGTTTGAAAGAGCTTACTTGACGAGTATGTACACGTTTGAAAGAGCTTACTTGACATTTGGATGGTTGGCTACTTTGAATCAACACACAACACAGCGTTTCTCAAACCTTTTTTTCTGCGACCCAAAATCGTTAAAAACAACGATCTACAAATATGACTGCGACCCAAATAAATTTGAGTGAGCGCATATTGAAACAAAACAAATTGTTATGTAAGTCAACAATGGTCGTCTAATTTTTAGCTGTATATGTGTAGGCAGAAATTTTTTCGTGAGCAAACTTATTTCGATTTCTTGATTTTCGGCTGAAAAACGTAGTGATCTCTAAAAAAAAGTCTTCATCTTGAATCTGACTCTGATTTCTTGATTTTCGTCTTAAAATCGTAATGTTCTCTTAAAAAAGGGTCTTCACTTTTGAAATCTTGTGTGCACAAATCTTTCTCTTTTACGTGCGGTAATTTACAAGCTTTCGCGACCCATCCGCGTAGTCTTGGCGACTCACATTTGGGTCGCGACTTATCCGCAAAGTCTTAGCGACCCATGGTTTGAGAAACGCTGACATAACAAAATAGACCCGTGGGTTGATTTTTTAGTACCAAAGACTAATCACTATAGATTATTAGACTGAGAGTGTTGGCATAAAACTAGTATTAGAATTTGTTACTCAAAACAGCTAAAATATTCTTTGGTAGACAAGGTAAACGAGCATAAAGAAAACAATATAACAGAAAGTTTTTTTTAGGTTTCACACTTGCAAAATCAAAAACCGTAGAAAACCAATTGCTGAAAATGTTCATATACATCACCATGAATGTACTGAATGGTCCAAAAGCCTTGTCACCTTTATTAAATACTGATTTCAGATTGCTAAAATATAGTTCAATTTTTGATTTCAGATTGCTGAATTAAACTGTTGTTTCAATTGCATCAATAAGCGATAGTCCTATTTTTTGCTAAATCCTGGTGACACAAGCTCATACAGTGTGAAAGTGAGGTTGATTGCAAGATTAATTTGTACCACAGCTCCAAAGGTTAAATGTGGATTTCAATGATTGTTCATTTCAACATCAACAAGATGATACCCTACTTCATTATGCAATTAATGTCAGAGAATTTCTAAAGGAAGTATTTCGGGATAGATGGATTTAACAAAAATCACCACAATTTCCAGCACTTCTTGATTGGCCATCAAAGTCTAGACCTCTTAACTTTTGACAATACTTTGTGAGATATTTTTTATTTATTTTATTTTATCTTTATATTTATCCTCCTGACTTGCAGGAAAGCGACGGAGGCGCTAATACTTAGGGTAAGCAATTACCCCAACCTGCTTCCGGAGATTACAAGATATTGCTGTCTGCTTGCAATTTGATAGAGTTTGACTTTAATTTAAAACTGCTTGCCAAGACCACAAAGCAGGGGGAAGTGTCGTAAAGTGTCTTTCCCAAGGACACAACAGAATGGCACAAACGAGTTTTTAACCAAGACCATGTTGACCATAAGCACAGCGCTCTAACCACTCGATCATAGTGCCCATATTATCAAGGAGAGAGTTTGAGAACAATAACAAAATATCTAACAGTTGATGGGAACAATTACCAAACCAGAACTTTGTAAAAAATCTCACAAAACATGGCCTTGCATTATTTTGTGTACTTAAATGGTGGTCTTCATACTGATATTCTCAATGAACTGTAGGAAGTGTCTGTAGCTGCATGTGAATGAAACAATTTACAAGTAAACAATGTAAATAGAAAGTGAATAAAAAGTGTTTGTGAAATTGTTAACAAAAATGATATTTTAGCAGTTTGAAAAAAAGAAACTATATTTACATGTACTAGGGGTGACAAGACTTTTGGACTACCCTGTAGAAGAGCAACTATGAAACTTGAATGAAGTGGAATTAAAAAATGCAATTTGAGAAGTAATAAACTGGCAAATTGCAAGTCAAAATCTGGCATTCAAGAATAATAAGAAGATTAATACAAAATTCACAAATACATTAACATGGAATCTTTTAATACTAGTAAGTAAATTCCCAAATTACAAACATTTTAAAATACATAAGCAAAAATTTGCTTTTATTCACCAAAAAAACTTTGGAAAAGTTGTTTCAGTCTAAGTAGACTTAACTTTAACAGCACAGTTCAAATCAAAATTACAATAACTTTTTTTACAAAATACCAAATGATTAACATCAAAATATCAAGTTATTACTCTCTGGACTTGTAGAAGAATGGTACAGACATTAAACTTAAAGCCACCATGAAACGATTACAATGACATGCTTTCTACAAATGCCAAGATCTTGGTGTAATTAGATTTTTTTTAAATCAATTTTTTAGTTGAGTTTAAACTGACACTTAATTATAGCTGCTTAGTTAAGACTGCCTAGCAGAGAAAAAATGCTGTGAAATGCCTTTTCAAAAGCACATTATGGCAAGAGTAAGATTTGAATCAAGACCCTGTCAATCACAGTAACCATTAAAATCACATGCCTAACCATTAATCCATGCAGCTAACATTTAACATACCTTTGTTACACCTTTCATGGCTTGCATCATTGCATCTTGACTTTGCAGAGTAGAAATTTTTAGAGACACAGCTTGAATGTTTGCTTTCATCATTATAAACTTTTTGACATAGCGCTTAGTTCGTACTAGATCTTTTGCCATAATTCGAACAGCATCCTGTAGGAAAAATTTACAATATTGACAAAAATTTCAGAAAATTTTTTTAGCAGTTTAGTGAGTAGGATAGTTATAAAAATAATAAAATCTGGTATTTTTACTCATTTATAGTTAACATATTGACCTTGTCTTATCTTTTTTGAGTGTATTTTACACTAAATGCTGTGCACTACCTGTGTTACACAAATTATTTAATGTTTTAAGACATCATCATTTATACAGCAATTGTAAAACATGCTTTAGGCAAATGAAATACATTTAACATTAAATAGTCTACCCTTTCTTAATTTAGAACAAAATAATGAAAGTGTTATAATGAAGAATTTGCATAAAAAATTACTTTTAAAACGCTTGAGATTTAATTGAAATACGACCAGACCTTGTTTGTCCAAACTACAATCAATTAAATTCCTTGCTTATCAACACAAACTTTTGGTACTAAATTTCTATAGATAGTACATTTAACCAATTCAAATAGAAAACACCTGCCTGACTTTTATATGACACATTATTGACAAATGTAGTATATAAATAAAGAAACCCTTTGATAAATCAGAATGAAAATAAATTCCTCAATGGAAAAGTGTAAAAGCCCATTAATTAAAATTATGTACAATATGCAGAGAACCATATTTTATGATAAATAGCAGAAGTTTCTAGCAGCTAAAGCCATTTTTATTTTGATCAAAGTTTTTTGGCTTACTCTTTGTTTAATTTAGATTTAATGATTTCAGCTAATTGGTGAAATTTTTATATGCAAAAACAGCAATTTCTATCAATTTGGAGAATTTATAGTTGCATTTTGTTTTCAGCAGTTGGATAAAAGTCTCCAATTTATATCATAAATTAGTCTTACACAATAATTGCCAAATAAAATTTGGAGGAATTGCATCATGACTTGTGATTGTGATTCTGTAGATAAAGATTAAAGCCCTCAAGCTATTTCACAGCATCAAATATTTTCAAATTCAAATGATTCTCTATTTGAATATTATTTTACAAAATTGAATACTCCAAGAAAGAAATAGTTAGTTTGGTTAGCAAATATTTAAAGTTTATTAAAATATAAGTACATTTGTTAGTTATGAGATAGATTAGGAATATCTTTACATTTTTTTAATACATATAAACCTTTTTAATCAGTTATAAGATGCTTCTTTTTTTAATTACCAGTTTTAAGAGTTATTTAGTGATTGCAGATGTAAAGTGAAAACTTTCCTTTTTATTTTTTTGCCATCATAGATTAGTTTCAGACAGTTTCAAACTACTAGTAACCCATAAGTTCTTCAATGTTAAAAAGTGGTCACTAGATATATAGAATTTGGGCAAACATGAATTATGAAAACTAGACATGGTTTTTTAATTTGTTTTTTATGTGTAATGCTGGCTTTCCAATAAAATTTTAAATATTAAGGCAGTGCAAGAGGTCTGGTACCAGACAGCAAACTTTTCAAAATTTAAGGTCTAGTAAAGGTTTTTTTATATTATCATTTTTATTCTATACTGCTACCTTTAAAGTGGGGCAACAAGAAAATCATTAGAAAACAGATTGCTGCACCCAGGTTTGGTTCTTGTTGCAAGCACCCATTGTTTTAAGTTTTAAGTTACTATAAAATAGCAGATTTTTTAAAATACAGTTAAGCACTTTAAAAATTAAAACAAGATTGCTTAAATTAAAGTTAGGATTAGAAATTAAAATTTCTTTAGAGAACTTAAAGCTAAATTTGGGTTAAATTAACTACATTTGAATTGACTTAAATGTCATAATGGCTTTGCATTTAAATTTTGAATGAACTTTAAAACAAATTCATATAATTTTTACTTTATCTGGCACATACTTTACTTTTTGTATGTCTGCTTCTAGTCTAAAACAGCCACAGCCAACCCAAATTAGGCCAATTTAACTCCAATTTCATTTTAACCATATCTTAATTTCTACTTTTAGCCTTAATTTTGACAATTTTGCCTTGATGATTATTAAAAAAACTTAATAGTATTTTTTTAAATCTCCCATTTTGTAGTAGCTTACAACTTAGAAAACAAGTTTTTAATGAAAATCATTCATAGGTGAAGCAATTCTTTTTCTAATGCTTTCCTTGTTAAACTACACTAAAGGTAACAAAATGGTGTAAAAATAATAATATAAAAAAGCCATTGCTGGACCTTAAATTTAAAAAAATTAGAGAGTCTGGTACTTTATATATTGTAATAAATTTGGCATCTGGTATTGGACCTTAGGTTGTAAGAATGTGGATTCCAATAGTGAATCTTTAGCCACTTCTTTTTGTTATTTTTCATGTCTATTTATCCTCCTCATTGCAGGAAAACGTTTGAAGCGTAATGCTAAGATATTACAGTACATTTGACTTTGTGATGCCAAGATATTGCTGTACATTTAACAATTTTTTATTAAGTTGTTTAGTTTTTATTTTATAGATACAACTAAAATTCAGAGCAGCTTGTTAAGACTCCCAAACAGAGAAAATTTTCTCAAAAGGTATTCTTCAAGGTCAAAACAAAATGACAAGAGTGGATTTTGAACTGCAGCTGTATTAATTGTTTTTGTGAGCAGTACTTGACCAAGCTGCTAACAAGTATTATTTTTTAAACTATATCTTACGAGGGCTGTTTGAAAAGTAACGGGACTGTGTAAATAATTATTTTATTTGAAATGCCATGTAAAAATTACAACTTGTCCCCTTCAAAGTAATCTCCTTGAGCTCGAATGCACTTTTCTGATCTCTGCTGCCATGCTTCTATGCACTTCTGGAAAGATTCCATTGGGATCGCTCGTAGTTCCTTTGTTACGGCTGTTGTTATGGCTTTTGAGTCTTGAAAACGGGTTCCTTTAATGACTCCCTTGAGCTTAGGAAACAAAAAATCACAGGGAGCCAGATCTGGCAAGTAGGGTGGTTGCTCCAGCACGGCAATGTTATTTTCTGCAAGAAATTGTCGTATGCTTAAGGCATTGTGAGCAGGAGCATTGTCATGATGAAGCAGCCATGACTTTGTCTCCCACAATTCTCTTCTTTTCTCCCTTACCGAACGCATCAAATGTCGCAAGATGTCTTTGTAAACATTCTGGTTAATGGTTTGGCCCTGTGGCAAGAATTCTAGATGAACAATTCCATGAACATCAAAGAAAACAATCAGCATCACCTTAATTTTGGACTTGAACAGCCTTGCTTTCTTGGATCTTGGTGAGGATGCACTCTTCCATTCAAGGCTCTGCCGTTTGGTGAGTGGATCATACTCGAAGATCCACGACTCATCACCGGTAACAACTCTACTCAGCAGATCTGGTGTAATTTCAAGTTGTTTCAGGATGTCTTGACACACTTGCACACGATTTTCCTTTTGCCCATCATTCAGCAACCTTGGTACCATTTTCGCACAAACCTTCCTCATCCCCAGATCTTCTGTAATGATCCTCCACACCCTCTCACTATTCATGCTCAACTCATCTGCTATCATTCTAACAGTAAGGTGGTGGTCACTGTGCACTTTTTCTCTCACACGCTCAACATTTTTGTTTGTTGTGCTTGTTGTTGGCCTTTCACTCTTAGGATCATCTTCCACATCCTCTCTTCCCTCTCTGAACCTCTTGTGCCACTCAAAAATCCGAGTTCTTGACATCGTAGCATCTCCGTAAACTTCTTGGAGCAAATTGAATGTTTCAGTTGGAGTTTTTCCAAGTCGAACAAGAAACTTCAAGTTGATTCTTTGTTCAATGCTCATTATTTGTTAACAAAAGAAAAAAAAAAGAAAAAAATATTTACTAAATAAATTATCCCAAAACGAACTACAGTGAAGCACCTTTCAAGAAAAGCCTGTAAAAAAGCATATGGTTTGTCACAGAATGCTGAAACTACATTTTTACAACCACAAGACATTGCGCCATCTTAAAAAACAAAGCTTTTATCACTGTTGCAAGTGTTGTTTGTGCAAAGCATACAGTCCCGATACTTTTCAAACACACCTCGTATGTCGTACTACTTGAAAGTCAAAGTGATGGTGCACTGAGCTATATTGCCAAAAAGAAAATTTATAATAAGATTCATGCTGCTTACTTATAACAATGACTCAGCTTGAAAAAAAAAAAAAAAAGCAACCAACCCAAAAAATCATACAAAAAATAATTTTATATTAATTTCAGATCATTTTAGAAATTAATTACCTAATTTATTACATTAAAATTTAAAACAATATTTTGATGTTGACTTAATATAGTTTACGAATCAGTTAACCAAACTTAACTTTAACTGATTTAAAATCTTTAAAAATGGTTAAGTGTTTTAGTTAAGTTTTTAATACCAACAGCTCTTTCCTTAAATCTTAAACACAAAACCAAAGACACATGAAAAACAATATTTGCTATCAAATGCAATAAATAATTATGAAAATATTATTGCAATATATCTTAAAACTTACATAATATTACACATACCATTTGACCATCTTTGGCCATTTTTTTAATGTCAACAACTATTTTTTTTTCTTGTTGTTCCATCTTCACACGTTCTCTATCAAGATCTCTCATTGTTCTATTTAGTAAACGTTTATTTTCACGTAACATTTGTGCTGGAGTTTTCTTTTTTCCAAATAACCACTCCATAATTTAAGACTGTAACTGCCTAAGGTATAAAAGTTTAAGCAAAACCAACAAAGAAAAAAACTTTAAAATTAAATATTTTAATTGAAGACCTAGAATATTAAAAAATTCTAAAAATTTTGACAAATTAAAAATCAGTAGAATTAAATAAAAAATGGTATGAATGTTTATGTCAATGACTACTGGTGGTAATAGCCCATTGCAGAATGCTATGGACACATAATAGCTGATACTATGGATTGCAGAATGCTATGGACACATAATAGCTGGGTCATGTTTTACATTTAACTGTTAAAAAAAATTATTGTTGTAACGTGTTTATCAACAATGATGGCTTGTTTATAAAAGCTTAAGCATCTCCAAATTCATGTTGTAAATATTAATGCAGCCCATGATCAAAAATATTTTATAAATTCAGCCCTTGAGTAAAAAGTTTGCCTAATCCTGCTTTAAAGTGATGTAGTTTCAAAAAATTTTTTTCACAGATTGCCCAAGCTTGGCAACCAAAGGTTAATAAATTAATCAGTGATACTTGTGATCACTCTGGCGTAATTTTCACCATTAGCTGTTATACCAGTTCCAGTGTTCCTTCTCACACCACCTTATCACCTAACTTTAAACGAGCTGATTATAACAAAATACAAGAGGAAGTCCTACTGGTTGACTGGCAAAATATTATTAGTTTTTGTGGCAACAATGTACAACTCCTATATGACACCCTGTGCAAAAAACTGCAGCTCTTGATCAATCTACATATACCACCTAAGTCTTTTGCGAGTAAACCCAAAAGACTAGCTAAAAGAAAAGAAAAAACTTTATCAACTATGCAGAAGTGATTTTACTGCTAAACCTGAATACAATAAAATCTCCAAAAACTACGACAAGGCTATCTTGCAATGGTATGAAAACTTTGAAAACTCCTTGTGTGAAAATCCAAATCCCTCAAAATTCTACAGCTATACTAAAAACAAACTCAAATTTAAACCAGAGATCCCTCCCTTCCGGAAACATGATAATCAACTAGCTGTTACTGATACTGAGAAAGCTGACGATTCAAATTCCATGTTTCATAATGTGTACAAAGTGATTGATGGCAATGATCTCAACCTTTCTTGCAAAGTCCTTCCCCAACGATGTATGAATAATGTGACAGTGAATGTTTATGATGTTGCTACAGCTATTCAAATGATTCCCGATAAGTTATCACAATCACCCGATAGTATTCCTGCTTATTTTCTAAAAAGGGTGGCCTCTCCTATCCTTGACATACTTTTATGGTTATTTAATCTTAGTTTAAATTTTGGTGTTATACCTTATTTTGCCATCATTGTTCCCATACACAAAAAAGGTTCTTGAGATCTTTTTTGTAACTACCGTCTTATTTCTTTGACTTGTGTTTTGTGCTGTGCTCTGGAGTACATTATTGCTGAAATATTACGTTCTCATCTTCACTCTTTCAATCTTCTCTCCTCTAATCAATTTGGCTTTCTTTCCAGTAGATCCACCTGCTCTCAACTGCTCACTGTGTTGAATAACTGGTTCTGTAATTATGATTCTAACATTACGACTGATGTTGTGTATACTGACATTGATAAAGCTTTTGACAGTGTTTCACATTCTAAGTTGATATCAGTGCTAAACTCATATGGCATTCTGGGCAATATGCTCAATTGGATTAGATCTTTTCTTAGTAATCGTGTTCAAAAAGTGTGTGTTAATGGTAAAATTTCTCTGATACCTTGCCAGTTATTAGTGGTGCTCCCCAACGAAGTGTACTTGGTTCATTGTTGTTTGTTATATATGTTGATGACATTGTTAACCTTGTATGTATGTCTAGTTTTGCTAATACTAGTGATGTGTTTTTATATGCTGATGATGCAAAGCTGTTTAGTCACAATGCAGCTCAGTTGCAATGTGATCTCGACAGTTTAACATCATGGCTACTTCATCGTCAACTTTCTTTATCACTTTCTAAATATCAACATCAGGATGTAGCTAAAAATTTGTATAATGCACTTAGTAAGTTTTTTATAGGTATTAAGGATATTTCTTGTGCTGACACTGTAATTGACCTTGGCATTAATATTTTTCACAATTTAAAATAGTAACACCACATTTGTCACATTCAGCATACTGCTTCACTCTGTGCATATCATGTGTTACACTGCTTTTCTTAATGTTTGGACCCTATTAAAAGCTTATTTTAATTATGTTAGACTTAAGCTTGAATAAAATACACCTGTTTGGTCTCCATACTTAAAGATATTATCACTATTGAATCTGTTCAACGCCATTTTACTTGTCAAATTTGTACTTGTTGTAACATTTCTTTTTGTTCTCTATGACCGCCTAGAAAAGCTTAACATAAAATCTTTAAAATATCGTAGAGTTGAATATGACCTTTTCTTGATGTTCAAAATATGTCACAATTTGTCAGATTTAAATTTTCATAATTTTTTTTCGTATTGCAACTCTGGTTATAATCTGTGTCAACACAACTGGATCATTCAGTCTCTCATTCATCCTAAACAAAACCAGTTCAAAAATTTCTTCACTAACCATATACTGGATGTTTGGAATAAACTCCCTCAAGATGTTGTATCTGCTCCAAGCCTATCTAGTTTTAAAATCTGTGTTAAAAAATTTGACCTCCACAGTATTAAATCTCTTATCTACTGGGTATTACACTTTGTTTGTTGAATCTTGCTTTTACTTGTTTCTTTTTGTTTTTTCCTCACCTATTGTGTGCTGGTGTGTGTATTTAGCACCATGGTGTTGTATTTTCAAATAAAATAAATAAATAAAGACGATAAAAATTCAAGTGATGTAATTTGCCATTCCTGATATATAATAAAAATTTTTCCACGAGCTACAGATAATGTGTTGCAGGTCACATGTGTCTTACAGGCCTGGGTTTGAAGACCCTATTTTAAATAATCCAATAAATCGACCAAAAACTATAATTTAATAAAAAAAGTCACATTTATATGTATACTTATGCAGTTTTCTTTATTACTGCCTAAATGTAGCCTCTAATGATAAAAAGGTTAATGAAAAGCTTAGAGTTTTTTATGTTGGCTATTTTTAAATTCTATACCACAAACCACTTGTTTAAAAAGGTTAACCTACTTCTGGTATAACCTAAAAATAAAATACTTAGTCAAGAAAGTTAACAATACTATGTGTAATGCAAAATGAAAATTCAGACCTTTGTCAGCCAATTATACACAAGAATACCGTAGTTTATTCAAAAAAAAATTAAAAACCAACAGTTATTTCAGAGCATAAAATTTGAAATGCTTAAATAACTTTAGAATAATTATATTCTTTTATATCATAAATTATCCAAATTTAAATATTAAAGTATGCGGTTAACAAATTGGCTTAATTGTGATGATTGAAATTTTGAAGCGTCCTACAGTCCCAATAAACTACGGTACCGTATGTTTTGCAGTATGGTTTATCGGTTTTGTTTTGTTTTTTTTCATAACAGTTACTTGCTTAATCAATGTCTACAACTGACAATTAATAAATGACAATAAAAACAGTTTACAAGTGTCTTAGTTTCGTTTTAATCTAAACAACTTTTTTTAGAAAGAACAAAACCTGAATACAAACAATAATTCTTTTCCTGAAAAACAACAGGCAGAAGCACTTAAAAAGACTTTATGACGTATTGTCATACATCACGTGAACTTGCGTATTTGCAGAAATCATGAAAGCGTCGTCACAACATAGTCATAGTCAATAAAAGAAAATTTAATAATTAAAAATATAATCGCAAAGAAAGGTTGGGGGCTATAACCCCTATAAGCCCTTCTATAAACTTTTATCCTCCGAAGGAATGTTTTAAAAAATTCTTATAGCAAACAAACACAAACCTCTTATAAGCTAATAAAAAACTCCAAATTGAAACAAAAAATTTTGTCTTTTACTTCAAAAAAATAGTCTTGGAGTCGAAGTAAAAAGCTATTGTTTCTGCTTAGCTTCCCCATAAAAACAAAGTGTTGGCCAAAAAGTAAAAATTTATTTATTTATTTTATTTCTATATTTATCCTCCTGACTCGCAGGAAACGATGGAGGCGCTGTAGGCGACATTGAACAAGCAATTACCCCGACCTGCTTCCGGAGACGCCAATTGACGTTGCTGTCCGGTTGAAACTCTTTATTTTGAAATGCTTTTTTAGTTTATTTTATTTATTTTTTTTTATTAATATTTATTTAAATCAGACTCACGGTCCATAACGGAAAAAAAAACGAAAACAAAACAAAACAGCAAAAACTACACAGAATAAGAGACACATACAAAAAAAAACAACGCTTTAAAAAAAAAAAGTTACCAAGTATCTATTGCAAATAAACCAATGTGTTGTAGTGTTTATAATATGATGAATTAATAAAACAGTTCGAGAAAAAATTAATTTATCATTAGAATCGTAACAACGATAGACAAAGGAGCAGGATATTTTTCTTAGAATTGCTGTAATATTATTCAACACGTGCTGTTCACGAGCACTTACATACCTAGCCAATCCATGTAAAAATCGAAAAGAATTATTGTAGGCTACACGTATTCTTTTTAGACTAGAGGACAAAAAGTTATTCCATAATTGACATGCATACATAATTTGCAGTTCCATATAAATAACGAATCTATCTATTTATATCTTCATCATCACGTCACTTGGAGTTAAGAAATACCCCAAGGTATTTAATTTCATTTACAAATCGTATCTTGAAATCACCAAGTACCACATTAATTGCTAGATGCAAGATAATTAAAATTGCTAGATGCAAAAGATAATCCTAGTGTTTTTTTACCATTGAATATTATATTATGAGAGGAAGTATACAAGTGGCATACATCAATGATACGTTGAAGACCATAAATGCCAGGGCAAAAACAGCACAAATCATCAGCAAATAATAAATGGTTAACAAGAGATTTTCCAACAAAACATCCTACTTTTATTTTGTTTAGTTCTTTCGATAGATCATCTATGTAGACTGCAAAAAAATATAGACTTAATATGCTACCTTGTCTAACACCATTAATTACCGAAAATAACGAAGAATAACATCTACCCCATCTAATTTGCATACTTTGTTGAGTATACCAGTAAACTAATAAACGAACAAAACACATTGGAACATTGCGCACAATTAGCTTTTGAAAGAGCAAATAATGATTTATCCGATCAAATGCCTTTGAAGCGTCAAGAAAAACACAGAAAATTGGACTACAACGAGTAATATAATAAGAAATTGCTTGTTTGAGTAGGAAAACACACATGTCCGTACTATGCTTAGTTTTAAAACCAAATTGATTGTCAGTAATATCTAAAAAAATTTTAATATTAATTAAGATGACTTGCTCAAACAGCTTTGAAACAACTGTTGCAATTGCTATAGGTCTGTAATTACCACAATCTTGATGATTACCATTCTTATTTTTTAAAATAGGTATAATAACTGTATTAATGCAGGGTTTAGGAATATAGCCATGTAGGATAGCCTACATATATTAAAAAGTAAACTTGAGTAAAGGGCAACAGTGGAATCAGCAAAACAGATATGCTCAGCCGAAATGCCATCACTACCAAAAGCCTTGTTAAAAGGCAGTTTACACATTAAGGATCTAATAGTATTAACATCACACATGTACTGGAATGAATTCATATAACTATTCTTACAAGTAATATTGTTGTAAACAAACTCTTTATACTCATCGTTTCCGACAGAGTTAAGTAGGTTACTGAAATGATTTTTCCACATCTCTGCAATTTTTTGGGATCTTGAGGCACCTCCAACTGCAGCTGGTAAAGGACTTGATTTCTTAAGCTTTTTAATGTTTTGACAGAAGACCTTAGAAGAGGTATCAGAATGAAATGCCTTGACTAATATGACTAAATTTTAGAACTGCTTGCTAAGACCACAAAGAAAAGAAAAGTGCCGTAAAGTATCTTTCCCAAGAAGACAACAGAATGACGCGAGTAGGTTTTGAACCAAGATAATGTCGATCACAATCCCGGCGCTCTTAACCACTCAACCACGCTGGTGACAAAAAGATTTTACTAGAACAAATATAACTTAAATTTAACGAAAGTGCTTTAAAATCTTCTTAGGTTTTCCTTTATATTTTAGATCACTTAAATGGTCAAACGCTCCAAGTCCAATTAAGATCCATTTCAATGCAAATGCGTAACTAGTCCAACATTTGAAAGACACGAATCAGTCCGAGTCCGACAAATTCGAGTTCGAGTTATTTGGAACCATGACTCAAATCGAGCCCTATTCCCTTGCTAAGATGTTTACGCCGATACCTAAAGTTCAACTCTTTTCAAGTCTAAATCCGTCAAATATGAGTCCTTTAGAGTCCCAGTTTATTATTAATAGTAAATGGGTTTATATTGAGTTTTTATGTTTAGCTAGATCTAAAACATAAAACTTTTTATGATCTTTACTTGATAAGGATAAGGATTTTATTTATCCTTGATTTAAATCCTTGATCTTTACTTGATTTAAAGTTATTAGAGTCAGGGCCGGTGTTAGGAATTGCGGAGCCCAATTAAACAATTGACGGCGGGCCCCTTACTCTTCAATAAAATATGTGGCTGTTTATAATTTAATGTGTAAAAAATACACACAGTGCAACCAATTAATGAGATAATAATAATTTACGCGTAATTTATCATGCAAAATAAACAAACATGATGAAGAAAAATATCTCCTTCTTTATTTAAAGTTTTTAGTAGATTTTTTACCTTTTAAGAAGAGTCCAATTTGATCAAATTTGTCAAATCGGCTTAAAACTGGCCCTGGTACAGTCGATATGGAAATAATTTTCAAATTGTTGTCCGTCAGGAATTTTCTTGAGATTCGCGTAAAATAGTGTAATTTTAATATTGCACACTAATTTTTCCTTTCTGCTACAAATTTATCGACTTATCAATGTGATTAGTTAAAATATTTTTAAGTTTGGTGAGAATTCAACCTCGACATTTTATTTGATTTAGTTTTGTCCTTAATTTTTTTTAACTTACTTTCATTTAAAAATTAAAGGGGTCCGCAATTACTTTAAAAATAAAAACACCAAGACTAAATGCGTGACATTCTTAGCCCTTTTGAAGGATTGTGGTACATATGTGTGCCTTGATTGTGACTATAACGTAACATTTTATGAGTCTTGTTCGTTTTGATGTGTTTACGGATGAACTCGCAGACCTGCATGCTCATATTAAGTTATTTAACAAAGAAAGTACCACGCCTCTGAAAAAAGTAACAAAGATATCAACAGTTTGCAAAGTTTTAAGCAAAAAGCCGACAAGCAAGAAATGCTTTTTGGAAATACATAAATTGCTTTAAATTTACTGCGGCGTAGCTCTCGTTTCGGCTTTTGCAAAAAGGTGTCATGAGAAGAATCAAAACATGGCTTAGAAGCACTATGAGAGATAACAGTCTCAATAATTGAATGTTTGCAAATATTCATTGAACTTCTTGGACTATATCAATTTACAAACTGCTGCAGATGACTTTGCCACTAAGAGAAACACTAATAAATTATTTTGGGTTACAGTCAGGGGTGCCGGAACGTCGGAAGGGCAAGGTGGGGCAGCTTTTTCAAAGGGCACTTTCAATATTGTAAGTACAGTCATTGCCACAAACATTGCTTTCTAATATTGTCGAACAATTAAACACTTCAGCAAAGCCAGAGTACTGCGCGTACGTCGCATAAACACTAAAAAATAACAAAAAACAAATTATCAATTAAGTAAGGGCAGGTTCAAGAATGTGACACCCGAACTTTAAACCAGGGCTGGGGAGCCACTGTAGAAGAACACTAGCTCCGGCTCCAGCTCCGGAGCTATTAAGTACTCATTCACTAGCTCCGGCTCCAGCTCCGGAGCTATCAAGCACTTATCCACTAGCTCCGGCTCTCCAATTCTTAAATAAACAAGTAGTTTATCATTTAGTGTTTAAATGTTTTTTGCGATAAACTATTTTATTCGAATAAAAATCACGACTTCTGATCTTTATAATTATGTTAATCAAATCTGAAAGCGAGTACCAAGAAATATAACTAGATGAAAATCATTGTGGCGTTATCTAAACATTGAAAAGGTTAAATCGTAACTATTATGAATTGCAAACTCCGCACTGACAAATAGCTAAACTTTATCTTTTTAGTGGAAAACTTTAGAAACACATGTGCGCGAAACAAAAAACTCCCAAGAGATTTAACGCACGAGAAAATAAACGAAAACGTTTGTGACGTTTGTGACGAACATTAAGATTTGGCTGACATAAGATTGAGTCAGCCAAATTTTTACTCTACAATTTTAAGAGATAAATTTACGACGCAACAATCATGCAAAAATTAAACCAAATAAAAAATTTAAGTTATCCAATTCTCACGGCTACATTATGTTTTAGTCATATTAAATTTTGATATTTATTTACTCTTAATCATTGAGTGTTTAAATTAGTGATGGGATGATGCCAATTTTTTTTTTACTCCAATGCCGATTTCAACAACATTTTTCGATTCCGATTCTTTCACGAGCTAGCTAAAAAAAAGTACAGTGTAGTATAGCCTACTGCAAGTTGCTACTAACTTTTTACTGTGCTAACTGCTATCGTGCACAATCGGGTCATTTGTTAGGTCTATTGTTTATAAACATTTAAATTATTTGTTAGGTCTATTGTTCATAAACGATTAATTTTTTTTGTACTGGATAGGCCAGGATAGGCCAGCTTTGAGATTTCATGCTTGAGTAACTGCGGACAATGGTTACAATGGAAGTGAAACTATTGATATCTTGAGTATACTGTGATACAGGTAAACAGAGATATATACACACTTAGAGGTTACAAAGCAGGCGTTTTGCTTCGTTACTATCGTACTGGAATGCAAAAGGCAGTAGTGCCCCCGTTGCCCCCCTTGGCAAAAGGGCAGGAGGGGAAGCTGCCCCTCCCTGCCCCCCCTGTTCCGGCACCACTGGTTACAGTTACATTAATTGTGCAGCGTTTAATAATTGACATCAAACCTCAATCTAAAGGGCCATTCATGCTCATGTAAGTACGTTTTTTCTTTTACCCAATTTTTAATAGTTGTTTAAGTTTTTTATTCTTCTAATTATTTTAACCTTTCGTATTCTGATAGTTCAGTTCAGTTCAGTTCAGTCGTTTTTTATTTCCGCCACTTGTCGAACAAAATACTTACATCAACGTAATTACACTACGGATAGCTTAAATGTTTTAGCCAGAGTTCTGTTGTGGGTAACGAAAGACTATTTATTGATTAGCAAGTGAAGAACATTTTGTGATATTCCCAAGCAAAATGCATTCGATCTGTATCTAACTGTTTTTGGCTGCCGTGCATGGACGTCGTAATTGTTGAATGCTGTTTTCAAAACTAGCTTATGTGCTTTGACAAAATTTTAGTTGTGGGTAGCCTATGTTGGACAGCTTTTGATTTAATAACCAGTTAATACAGTTGTAGGCTATTTTTTTAATGTCTAACCTAATTGAGAAAAACTTGTGTGAAATTGGCTATTAATGCGGCTCTCGCAGTGAGTGGTCATGGCAGAGTTAACTTTTGTTTTGCAAGCAGAGGCTTTTGCAAGATGCAGCACATCTTAAGATTAACGTTTTGAACTCTAGGTTTATTAAAAAAAGTTGGCAATGGCCGAAAAATTGATCGAACCAAACTAACAAGCAAAATAAAACTTTTCCGAGCTACCGGTCTGTCTTGTGCAAACTGAAATTCTATCAAGTTAACCAAAATTTCAAATTGCAGCATGACTACCAAACTTTGCTTTTGTTCGCAGTGTCTTTTCAACGAAAAAGTGCCCTTTTTTTAAATTTTGCCCCCCTGTTAAAAAAACTCCGGCGCCCCTGATTGGATTGATGAAAGGGAAGCAACTAAGTCAGCTATCAAAGCAATAGCATTACGCAAAATACGATTTGCTTAAAATCTAAATGTAAACTTTTTAATAATTTGCACGCTGCGTGGCAGCAATTTTCAATTTTGTACCCAAGGAATTGTAATCTACATATTTTCAATCTATCTAAAATCCAAATTTTTTTCTCTGCTCAAAAAATTTTCATTCCGTTCTTTTACAGTTCAATCATGTTTATTTTTCTGTACATTTGCAAATCAATCATATTTATTTTTCGGTACATTTGCAAACGCTATATATGAAACAGATTGATTTGTCGCTAAAAAAAAAAGCTTTGCCATGACAACTAACATAGAGTGCTCCTTCATCACTCCAAGAGCTGAGTGATAGAATTTTTATGAGCAGAGAAAAAAATTTTGGGATTTTTGATGGGTTGAAATATTACGATTCCTTGGGTACAAAATTGAAAATTGCTGCGCGGCAAGGTCTTCCTTAAAAGGTTACGACGCTGCACTGTGCGGCCGCGCAAGCAGCTTACGCGGCCGCACAGTGCAGCGTCGTAACCTGCGCGGTTGACGTCACTAGTTTAGGCCTAAATAAAATTAAAACGAGAGCGTCGAACCGGATATGTTTAAAATAAAGTTCCGGTTCAGGTTCGGCAAATTTAATTTTTACAGGTTTAGTTCCGGTTTAGCTTCAAAAAATAATATCAGTTAATACCGGTTTACGGATCCGGTTGGGGTTCGGTTGGGGTTCGGTTGTACCAGAAATAACCATAGATATCTTATATAGGATATATATATAGAAATAATTAATTTGGATTAATTTGTAACGGAGTCAGGTGGACTTGAATTATTTAGTTCTAACTTAAGTTCTGAACTTTTACAATCAAAGTAGTTATCTTTTTGATTTGGACTCTTAAAGAAGAGAAAATGTCTGTTTTTTCATTTCAAATTGCGAATTTCACTTATTCAAAAAAAAAATTAATACATGTATGTCTATATTAAAAGGTGAATGATGTAAGGTATCCTTTTACTTCATTCACATGCAATGGCATAATACTAAAATGACGACAAAAGTTAATTTGAACTGCTTTTGAATTTTTTTTTTTTCTGCTATGGCTTATAAAACTTGACTTTAGTTACCCCTTGTGTTTTGTATTTTCTTAAAATTGTTCAGAAACAAAAAAATAATTTGATTTAACTTTTCAAACAAATGTAAGAGAGTAAGAAGAGTGTACCTAAAAGGACAAGTGGTCAAATTTGATTGCTTACAGTTTTATCATAGCAATAGCAATTCAATATCAAAACTGTTTAGATCTGCTAGATCAATGGTTCTCACAAGACCATGCAAGAGCTTTTTAAGTGGTACTGGCATGTTAGCAGTTTTTGAATTCCAATAAAATTCCAATACTCGAATTAAATTATATTTTCCAGATATTTATTGGTGCTATAGTAGTAAATAGATTTAAGCTAAATATTTAGCTAATTTGTTGCATAATAATCAGAGTTGGTAGTTTTAGCAGCTGATTTACATGCAAGAACTAAAGTTGCAAAGGTGCTTGTGCTGCAATTATTTTAGCTATTTTCAAAGCCCAAGTGCAACTTTAATGTGGCACATAAAAGAACTTCTACAAAATCTTTGTGATAAAGTTTCTTTGTTTCTATTGTTTGTGTTTTGAACATATTATGTGTTACGAATAGTTTAAAGAGCAAAAGTCTTCTTTTCTGTACAATCTACATTCACTCTCACAAGGAAATATGGTAAGAAAAGTTTTTGAATTAAGGAAAAAGTTGTTCAAATTTTAAACACAAAAAATCATGCTTTGAGTAATTCAGAGTTTTTATTGAGACTTGTACTAATTGTTCAAATTTTTGATAATGAAAGTATCTGACAAATAGCTATATTTAATAATAATATATATCTGACAAGTAGCTATTAAAGTCACTAGAAAATACAAGTTATGCAACGCATTGTTCTTTATAATCGGGACCAAATATGGTGGCCATGAAATCATATATACAATATACAATATATATTGTATATATATGATTATATAATATGTATAATATATATATGTACAATATATATATTATATAATATGTAATATAACATTATATATAAATGAAATATACAACAAATCGGGACCAAACATGGCAGCCATGAAAGCAGTGTTGCATAACTTGTATTTTCTAATGACTTTGGTAGCTATAAGTTAGCAGCGTGGTTGAGTGGTTAAGTGCTGAGATTGTGACTGATATAGTTTTGGTTCAAAAGCTGCTTGTGCCATTCTGTTGTGTCCTTGAGAAGGACATTTTACAGCACTTTCACCTACTTGGTGGTCTTAGCAAGCAGTTTTAACTTTCCATCATATCTATTTTAAACTAAAAAACCAAAAAGAAAAATTTAGGTGGACAGCAATATTGTGGCATCTCTGAAAACAGGATGGGGTGATTGCTTGCCCTGTGTATAGTGCCTCCATCACTTATCTATGAGTCAGGAGGATAAATATAGAGATGAAACAAATAAATAAATAGAAGTCTTGATATCTGGGTTATTCAAATTCTGATTTTTTCTACAAAATTCAAGTAACTTTTTTCTTAATTTAAGAATTCTTCTGAGTGTGTTTTCTTGTGACAGTAAACAATAAATCAGTTTTTTCAAGGTTCTCAAAATGTGTTTCTCAAAATGAACCACTTGGCTCCCAAAGGAGGAATATAAAATTTCAAGGGAGGAAAAGTTACTAGGGGAGAAATTTGGGAGAAATTTAAAAACCTTGGTACAATGTAATTTGACTGAAAAAAATTGGTACATCCTTTATAATCATAGCCATACCAGCCTGATGGGGGACCAGGGGAAAATTGAAGATTTTTTTTTTTTTTGAGATCACTATTTATTATTATGAGACAAAAGTTGAGAAATCCAAAACAAATATATATTTGAATGTTAATTTTTGAACTTCTTTAGATAACTGCAATTTGGATCACAAATTTGAATAAAAACAAAAAAACTAAGTTTTCATTTCAATCACTGAGATATTTTTTTGGGGGAAGAAATAATGGTACTTGAGTCCTGAAAGGAAGGAATGGGACAAAAACTTTAAGAACCACTGGTTTAAATGTTCCTTCGGAAATTTTGTTTCTAAATGGCAAGCTTTTGTTCAAAAACTAGACTTGTGGCCAATGAACAAACAAACCAAAAGGTATCGAATGTTTACAGTTGACACATCTCTCCTTGTAAAAAACAATTCAAGGAAAAGTTGTTTCAAGAAATTAGATGCTATCTAAAACTGCTTAAAACACTGTTAATGTATTATTTTATTTTATCTTTATGTTTATCCTTTTGACTTGCAGGAAAGTGACAGAGGCGCTAGTACATAGGGTAAGCAATTACTTCAACCTGCTTTCGAAGATGCCAAGATATTGCTGTCCACTTTGTAATTTGATAGAGATATGACTTTAATTTAGAACTGCTTGCCAAGACCACCTAGCAAGGGAAAGTGCCGTAAAGTGTCTTTTTCAAGGATACAACAGAATGGTGCAAGTGAATTTTGAACCAAGACTATGTCAATCTTAAGCACAGTGCTTTAACCACTCGACCATGCTGCTGACCATGCAGCTGTTTGACCATTCTGAGCATAGATAGTTGTCCCTACATTTTTAATCTATTCTTTGTTCATTCATCTAATGACATTTCAAACAGGATGATATGATGAAGCAGCTAAAATTAAGTGTAAAGAATGCTTACCAATCAATTTCTTGCTAATTTGCTATTGCTAGTATTCCCTAGCTCATGGGAGTGTGAGCTGGGATTCTCTGCAATAATGAGTATTAAAACCAAAAGCCAGAATCATCTTACATGGCCCTCCCATCACTTTCAATGTGCAGTAAGTGTGATGGGTTCATGCATAAACCAACTTCATCATTATCATGATCAATCCAGTTTTAATCCAGTTTAATCCCCAGTGACTGGAGGTGGCCAGATGCATTCCACTACTTTTGCAACTCTTACACCTTTTCTCCACATACATCAATCTGCCACATCTTTCCTGAAACCAATCAAATCTTATGTTTTCTTTGACTTATTTCCTTCATTTCATCTATGGTCATCCCTGTTTACGTTTTCTATCAACTTCATATACCATTGCCTTCATCAAAACATCTTTCTTAGGTTGTCTCGAAACATGACCAATCACATTATTTGCCCTTGCCAGCTTATCTGCTGCTTCCTACAATCAAAGTAAATAATATTACCATTTGCTTTTAAACAAATCCAATAAATTAATCTTTCAATGAACTTTGTGGTACTTGGTGTAACAAAAAAAATACTTACATGGTACGTGATAACAAAAAGGTTGAGAACCACTGTACTAGACAATATGTAAACAATTTATGACAATGTGATTGTTGTTGTTGTTGTTGTTGTTGTTGTTGCTGTCACTTCAAATAAGATTTTTTTTATGAAAACTTTGATCCTTCGTATCTGCTGAGAACATTTTACATTATTTCTCTTAGTTATAAGCAACAAGCTGATAGCATGAACCTTCATTTGATTTACATAGAAAGAAAACTTAATTTTTTTAATAATAAAGAAATGAAGAGATTCCCAAAGTTGAGGCAATGATGAAAAACAAACTTTTATATTTCTCAAAAATGTATAGGCCCAAATCTTTTTTTAATACCACTTTAATCATATACAAAGCAAAAAAGTTGGTGTATATTTTAAGTTCAATGCATGAAACAGTTTTTGTTGATCATGGATGCCCCGAAAATTACCAAAAATAATAAAAAGTTACAACTGGTCAAAAATAGGTGTAGATGTTTTGGACCAAATTGCTCATTGTCATACCTTCAAAAGTGCTTTAAAAAGGTGGCCAATAGCTGAATTTTTTAACATTTTAGACTGTGCATGTATAAATGCATGTACGAGGTCTGTTCAAAAAGTATCCGACCTTTTTCCCTCTCGCCAATAAGGCATGAGCAAACTGCCCATGCAAAGCGTGGCTGCACACACACACATTCACGCGTAATCGTGAAGCGTTTCAGGCTGATTTGTCATTTGTATCTCTCTGTGTAAAGCATTTAGTGCAGGCGTGTAGTACGTGTTCATCGGTTTTTTGATTTTCAGAAAATTTCATTTCAATGACAGAACGCATCGAACAGAGGTATTGCATCAAGTTTTGTCAAAAACTTGGTGATACTCAAGTTGAAACAATTCGAAAGATTCAACAAGCTTTTGAAAATGAGGCCTTAAGCCCAACTCAGATAAAGCAATGGCCGTGCATCAGTGGAAAGTGATCCTCGCTCAGGAAGGCCATCCACAAGCCGAAACGAGGAGGCGATGGATCAGGTTCATGAAAAAGTGTTGGAGGATCGTCGTTTAACAGTACGAGAGATTGCTGCAGAAATGGGAATAAGCACAGGCTCAGTTCATTCAATCCTAACTGAGGATTTGAACCTGCGGAGAGTGTCGGCTAAATTTGTCCCCAAGCTGCTGACGGAGCAACAGAAGGAACTCCGGAAGGAAATTTCGGAGGACATGCTGGATGTTGCAAATCATGACCTAGAATTTATCAAGACAATCATCACTGGTGATGAGACCTGGGTTTATGGTTATGACCCAGAAACCAAGTTTCAATCATCACAATGGAAGCATCCGGAATCACCACGCCCAAAAAAAGCTCGGCAAGTCCGCAGCAATGTGAAAGTTATGCTGACCTGTTTTTTTGATTCCCGTGGCATCGTGCATTATGAATATGCACCAGAAGGTCAAACAATCAACAAAGAGTACTACCTGGAGATTCTACGTTGCCTTCGTGATGCTGTGCGAAGAAAGCGGCCAAACATGTGGGCAGCAAAGAATTTTTAGCTTCACCACGACAATGCTCCCGCTCATTCTGCACATGTGGTCCAAGCTTTTCTAGCCAAAAACAGCATGCCACTTATTAGACAGGCTCCTTACTCTCCCGACTTAGCACCATGTGATTTCTGGCTGTTCCCTAAGCTAAAAACAACTCTGAAAGGGAGGCGATTTCAGTCAAGAGAAGACATTATGAAAAAAGCGACAGAGGAGCTTCAGAGCATTCCGGGGGAGGAGTTTATGAAGTGTTTTGAGAAGTGGCAGAAGCGCTGGGATAAGTGTGTGAACCACCAAGGGGAATATTTTGAAGGAGATTGAATAAAACTTGCAAAATTTATTGTGTTGTGTGCTTTATACAAAAAAGTCGGATACTTTTTGAACAGACCTCGTATAATTTATGTTTAGGCAAGGCTGCCCAACTTACAGCCCAAGAAGCCTTTTGGTGTGGCCTACCATGAAATTTTTAATTAGATGTTGAATTATCTTGAATTATAGCAGTGCCTTTGAGCCAATACAATGGTGTGCAGATAACTCAGAATGCAATTATTTTTGTCTTACTAAATGGTTCATATACTTTGTTTAGAAAAACAACATGTAGAGTCAAAGTGATGATCTGTTTTGTCTTAAACTAAATTTCTGATTAAAATTCTCTTTATTATGGGAATTAATTAATGTGACCAAATTGACCAAAAAAACTCAAGACTTTAACTTTGGTTTAGTGTCAAAATATCAACTTTCAATATTATACAGAAAATATCTGCCTCAAGCTTTTGAGTCAACCTGTTTTAATCACTGCAAGTAATCCCAAATCAATATTACCAGTTGTGTTATTTTGTGGAACCCTGAGACCCTTACCCTACACAAATACCACAAGGTTTAGTGTCAAAATATCAACTACAAAATATCAAACTAGCAGTGTGCCATGATCATGCTTGAAGAAAATTTTAAAATGAGAAGGAAATTTTACATTAACTATGAACACTTGGGGATTTCAAATAATTCAGCAATCCTTAAAGAGAATTCTTAATCAATTAATAGAATCATTGCTGATAGTGCTTGCAAAACTTAATTTTTCACCTCTATCTATGATTGTAACTATCAACTGTAATTTCCAATAATTTCTATCATAATGATTAATTAATTTGTCAACATTATTCAACAAATCAATTAAAAAAAGTATTTTTATAAGGTATCAAAAAAATAGCAATGTTTATTTATATGCAATCACTGCAATGTCAATTTTGTTTTTTGCACATAGGGGTTTATTCAAGTGCATTCATTTTACTATATTCATGCATTCATTACTATTCAACTGTCTCACTACATACATTTTTTAGTCCATTGTAACTTTTAAGCATTCTCAAGCACAGCATGAGAAGTGAAAGCTTACAATTTTTTCTTCAATCTGCAAGTTTTAACTCATTTGATGTTTTCTGTATAATATTGAAAGTTAATATTTGGTTGTTGATATTTTGGTCAGTTGATGTTTTGTAGTTAGTATTTTCACTGGATACCTTAACTCTAACATAGATTTTCGAATTAATTTCTATGACAACTTAAATTTGACATCATTTTGATTATTGCACCAGTTGTTGCCCATGATTAACTTGCAGACAAATATTTGGCCCATGACGAGACAAGTTTGGACACCCTTGCTTTAAAGCAGTGTTTCCCAAAGTGAGTGGTGCTTTGCTATTGGGGGGTGGTGACACATAAGGGGGCAGTTTGGTGGAGACAGTATAGCATTAGCAACATTTAAGCAATAAATAGCTAGCTTTTTTTTTGACAAAATGTGAGTGACAAAATATATTTCATAGACTCATTCACTATGGTGGAAGAACTCATATGCAATTAATAGATAACACAGGTCTACAAAATTTGATTTAGTATCAAAAACAAGAATGAAAACTATGCTTTCCAGCTAATTTGAGGGTGCTGATTTCAAATCTGCCATTGATTTTGCCATAGCAGGTCAAATTTTTCTGAAAATACGATTTTAAATTTTAGTGCTGCACACTGAAAAGCATTAATTAATGTGAAGCTGTGAATACAAAAGCACATACTTAGCACAAAGGAGAAAATAAATGGATTGAAAACAATTTTATTGCAAAAGTTTCCTTCTTTTAGATTGACAGGGGATGATCTTAGAAGTAATTCTCAACGCGAGAATCCTAACATTCATGTATCAAACCCCAACAATACTCTGCTATCATACTGATATTCCATTTTCCCTGATACCTTTTTTCCATCACTTTTATATCTTGGTGAAATCTTTCACCCTATTCCTCACTGAATGCCCCTAAGTTTTTAAAAAAATACTCCAGATGGCTGTGCAGGAAATGTACTTTAACACTCATGTTACAGCGTAAGTTATGAAAAGCCTGTAATAAGTTTTCAACAAGTTTGCTGAAATTTGGGAATTTTATAGTCTCCTGGAAGTTTTTCACTACATTAGAGAATGCTTTCCATGCATTTAACTCTTCTTCATGATAGAAATAAATGCCTGGTCTTTTTGCAAAAGCCGCATTTGGGGTCCATCAAAAATACCTGCTTTGATTTTTCATATGAAAGCCATGGAAACTTTGTACAAAGTATTTGAAGCACTTTCACAAACTTCTTAATTAACCCCAACTTGATGTGAAATGATGTAACAGTACTTTTTCTCTATTCACCAATGGAACGTTCTTTATGTTCTTCTCTCCAAGTACAAATACCTCTCTATTTGGCCATTCCCTTTTTATCTAGTAATCTTGCTTTGCTCTGCTATCCCACAGGCACAAAAAGCAAGGGTTTTTTGTGTTCCCACCTTGTTACCCGAGAAGCATGGATAATATGTTTAAGTCTCCACATATTATCCATTCGTGTTCCACATATTTGATTCTGTTGAGAATAGTTTTTATATTTTCATATGTTTCCTTCATTTGTATTGAATGTCCAATCGGTATGAAAGCAAGTTTATTGCCATTGTGTAACAGAACACATTTCATGCTTCTTTTGGAACTATCTATGAATAGTCTCCATTCTAATGGAATGTAAGATGTTGCCATAATAGTTATCAGTCCTCTGTTGTCACGATACAGCAAATTTTCCTCCATTTTGAAGAATTTTATTGGACCTTTTTTCCTGTAACGGTAAAAGCTGACTTTGTTTTCAGAAGCCAACATGTTTTTTTCCTTCAGTTGTGGTCCTAGCAGTTCAGCAGAACATTTTGGAAGATCAAGTTTCTTTACTACTCGTTCAACTCTGCTTGTGCAAACAGTTGCGGCTCATCATTCTGATGGAAAACTACAAAATCTTCATATAATTCACTCTCATCACTTGAAGATATAGATTACTATCACTGAGCTGAAAACCATAGAATGTTGATATGGAAAGTTCAACACTATGAGGAACTGGTTGAACTGCTGATGGCAAACTGGGATATTCTACTGAAGACCTTGTTTTAGATGTTAAACCAGTAGTTTTGACAGCACAAAAGTAACAGTCATTAAGATGATTCTGTGGCTCTTGCATACCATCAGAACTCCAAATGAGAACTGTTTTTTTCCTTTTATGTACAAGATGAATGTCGACATACAGGTTATACATACTTTATGTGGGGCCCAAGACTTGTCTTGGTCTACCAGTTTCACATTAAAGTAAGCGTAGTAAGCATTCTTTATGAATTGAATGATATTTTGTCTATCTTTCTTTCTCATGAACTGACTCAGATGTAACAGAAACTGTCAGGATCATTTATACACCCTCTGCATCGTAATGTTGACATGTTTAATTACTCAAATACTAGAATAAACTTTTTTAATAAATTTCTGCAAAAAAAATTTTATTTCGAAGTTCAGCAAGACTTTCTAACTAACTAACAAAACACTATCTCTAGATTCTTAAGTTTATAAATGCCCTAAAAAAACATGAAACTCGTCACCTCGTGAGTTTCAAATAACACTAACATTTCCAATAGCAGTCAAACTCGTCAAGTTATGTTACCACATCAGCTTCTATTGAACCAATGCAAACCAAGAAATTTCAGAGAGGATCTCCTTATCACAGCTGCAAGTCTATAGAAGGGAGAATATTTACAGCGAAACAATGTAATATTCAGTTGGGAAAGAGTGATAAAAGCAACAAGAGAAAGGAAGAAATACAGTACAGTAATAAGGTGAAAAGTGTCACATCATTGAAATGCCAAACAGAGCAAAACACAGAATGATGCAGCACATTAGGTAGGTAAAATGTTGCATTCTAATAAAGAATGTTGTTGTGAATGATTTACAAAACTTATCAGCCAACAGATTTGTGCATGCAGCTTTTAAAAACTGCAAAGAGTTGGTGTATGCTATACAGCATTTTAAAGCTCTTTGGTGGAGAGTTAGTGTAAGATTACTGAAAAATTAAGGCTAATTCAAAAAAAGGAACATCAGATTTGAAATCAGCGTCCCAAAGTTAGCCAAGGGCACATCTTTTCTACTTTGTTTCCAAAATTGTGTAGACTAGTGTAATAAAAGTGACATTAGCATTATAAAGTTATGAATGAATGCATAGTAGTGATGTGCTTAACTGTTACTTTTGAATAACTGTTACTAACTGCTCTTTTGAAAATTTTATCTGTTACTTTTAACTGTTATTTTATATTCATTAAGCTAACTAAGAAATAATCAATAGTGAGTGTGATGCTATTGCTATATCAAAGGCAGAAGCAGATAAAAAAAGCAATTACATTAGAAATAACAAAGCAGATGGGAGGTTGCTGATTTTTTAAAAAAAGAAAAAGTTTTGAAAGATTAAGCTCAATTTGAAACAAACTAACAAAAAAGGGCTTGCATGTGTGCATTAGGGGCAATTTTTAAAGATTAAATATCATGGTTTATTGAATTATTTTATTTTTGAAATAAATATTTTATGTATAATATTTTTTTCGCTTAAAAAACAAGTGAAAAGGGCACTGGAAATCTATCTGGAAGCCAAGGGGATACCAGACTGAGAAAGTTTGGGAAACACTGCTTTAAAGTAACAAGTCAAAGGTTGACAAAGAATTTTTGCTTTGCTAATAAAAAATATGTGTTGAGATCTTTTTACCGAAAGTGATTTGCCTCCTCTTTTATAGTGATGCTAGAAACTCTAGCCAAGTTTTGCAAAAAAAAGCAATGCTAATACTATTTAGCACCTATGTAAAAATAAGTCTACGAGGGCTGTTTGAAAAGTAACGGGACTGTGTAAATAATTATTTTATTTGAAATGCCACGTAAAAATTACAACTTGTCCCCTTCAAAGTAATCTCCTTGAGCTCAAATGCACTTTTCTAATCTCTGCTGCCATGCTTCTATGCACTTCTGGAAAGATTCCATTGGGATCGCTCGTAGTTCCTTCGTTACGGCTGTTGTTATGGCTTTTGAGTCTTGAAAACGGGTTCCTTTAATGACTCCCTTGAGCTTAGGAAACAAAAAATCACAGGGAGCCAGATCTGGCAAGTAGGGTGGTTGCTCCAGCACGGCAATGTTATTTTCTGCAAGAAATTGTCGTATGCTTAAGGCATTGTGAGCAGGAGCATTGTCATGATGAAGCAGCCATGACTTTGTCTCCCACAATTCTCTTCTTTTCTCCCTTACCGAACGCATCAAATGTCGCAAGATGTCTTTGTAAACATTCTGGTTAATGGTTTGGCCCTGTGGCAAGAATTCTAGATGAACAATTCCATGAACATCAAAGAAAACAATCAGCATCACCTTAATTTTGGACTTGAACAGCCTTGCTTTCTTGGGTCTTGGTGAGGATGCACTCTTCCATTCAAGGCTCTGCCGTTTGGTGAGTGGATCGTACTCGAAGATCCACGACTCATCACCGGTAACAACTCTACTCAGCAGATCTGGTGTAATTTCAAGTTGTTTCAGGATGTCTTGACACACTTGCACACGATTTTCCTTTTGCCCATCATTCAGCAACCTTGGTACCATTTTCGCACAAACCTTCCTCATCCCCAGATCTTCTGTAATGATCCTCCACACCCTCTCACTATTCATGCTCAACTCATCTGCTATCATTCTAACAGTAAGGTGGTGGTCACTGTGCACTTTTTCTCTCACACGCTCAACATTTTTGTTTGTTGTGCTTGTTGTTGGCCTTTCACTCTTAGGATCATCTTCCACATCCTCTCTTCCCTCTCTGAACCTCTTGTGCCACTCAAAAATCCGAGTTCTTGACATCGTAGCATCTCCGTAAACTTCTTGGAGCAAATTGAATGTTTCAGTTGGAGTTTTTCCAAGTCGAACGAGAAACTTCAAGTTGATTCTTTGTTCAATGCTCATTATTTGTTAACAAAAGAAGAAAAAAAAAGAAAAAAATATTTACTAAATAAATTATCCCAAAACGAACTACAGTAAAGCACCTTTCAAGAAAAGCCTGTAAAAAAGCATATGGTTTGTCACAGAATGCTGAAACTACATTTTTACAACCACAAGACATTGCGCCATCTTAAAAAACAAAGCTTTTATCACTGTTGCAAGTGTTGTTTGTGCAAAGCATACAGTCCCGATACTTTTCAAACACACCTCGTACTCTCTGCAATTCTAAATGGTTGAAGTCTTACTGTGGTAAAGATACTTAATCTAGTTTTACTGAAGATTGTAACTTGCTCTTGTGCCAAATAAAGCACATTTGTGATTGAATTTGTTTAAATTACCAAAAATGTTGCTAAAAAAATTATTCAAAATAATTGTAGATTTATTTCTAACTTATATTTAAAAGTTGTTGTCATGGTTATAATTTTTAGCATCAAATATTAATGTGGTCAGAATTGACTGTAATCTTCTTTTTAGGTAGGAAAAATTTTCATCTTTTTAGGCTTAAGCAGTTAAGTTATAGTACTGTTTAGCTGATGTTAATTGTTATTCAACAAATAAAAAGATTTTTAACTTTTTTTTTAAGGTATGCAATTTTTTGCTTTTATGAACATTTTAAAATAAGCATAATCTGCTATTACTAATCCCAATTTAAGTTATTAATGGCTTTGTTTTTGAGTTATATATATATAAAGTTATTACTATGCTGTCAATATCTGCTGTTCAGAGTAGCTTAGTTACCTTGTTACAGAATTATTTAATTTTAAGTGTTTACTTGTCTTATATTAGAGCTAACTTGAGATGAGATTAAGACACAAGACTTTATGTAAAAGTTCTTTGAATTCTGCAGAATTAGAAAATAATTACTCCTACTCTGCAACTATGGTTTAAACAATAAGTATAAAAAATACATGACCTCTAAGAATTTTTTTTAAGATTAAACATTTTGAATGTAAATCACAAACAAATTTTTCAGATTAAAACATTAACTTTCATATATAGGTTAGCCTTATAGAGTTTTGCTCTGCCAGTGTTAAGCATGCCAGTTAAATGATAGAATTTTTACAGTGTCAAGTGGAGTGATTACATTGCTTTGACAAACAAGCTTTAAAAGACTTCATTGTCGTAGAATTCACCTGGTCTGGATATGGCTTTTTTACGGACTTTTGCAACATCATCAAAAAAGCAACCAAGAAGACTATTGCATGCAGTTACTAAAACAATTGTATATTGCAGAGTGTGAAACTCTCTGTACAAGTTTCCTGCAGTCCCTTGAGATGAGATATGATTCTAGTTTAGCTGCTACAGTTTTACTAGTCAGACTTGAAGAAAAATGAAGGAATTGATGGTTTCAATCAAAGCATGGACTTTTCACACTCATTAAAAAGCACAAGGTATGTGAAAACAACCTTATTGGTTGGTCACAACTCTTCTCTCATCACTTCCTTGGTTTAGCTGATGCTGTTGCATCTTTGCTAATCAGAAATGGGAAATATGAGGTTGTTGACCCTAAGTCAACTCAAATTGTTTGCCCAAAGGTGTCTTACCTTTTGAGGGCCACAACACCAAGTCTCAGTAACCATTTGAGAATTAATTTCCAGGTGCTCTGCAATTTACTTAAAATGAGGTAAAGCTCCAGGCTTTGATTCCATCTGCTATAATCAATGCAAAGTTACTTTTTAAGTCTTGGTTACCTTGCTTGCACCAACTGAAAAATTCCAAAATCTTAAAAAGAGTGCTTTAGTAGCAATTCAAACTAATGAAGCCTGAAAAGAAACCAAAGAATTATCACTTGATACCTCTGCTTTCTTATTGATAAATGATTCTTAAAAGACTTATTTAGGCCACTGTTGGGCCAAGCCAATTATTGATCCATTGCTCGCTAGGGAGCAAGCTGGGTTTTGTCAGCCATCTGTGGATTAATGGATTCTGTTATTTTATACAGGACACTGAGGATCTTTTTGAAGCTAAGAAGAAGGATGGTGCTGTATCTGTCAATGTGACAGCTGCCTATGACACAGCTTGGTATTGTTACCTTTTCTGCAAGCTTCTGGAACTTTTTCCAGATAATCACACAGTCCAAATAATTGTGGAACTTGTTGGGATTGAAGTTTTATCCTAACTACTGTTAACGAGCAAAGCAAGCTTTGATGTTTGAGAAACAGTATTCTTCAGGAATCACTCTTAACTCTCTTCCTTTTTAAATCCATACATACAATCTGCCATCTGCAATTGTCAGAAAATTTGCCTATGCTGGTGAACTCTTCTAGAAACTGGAAGGGTTTCAAGGGGATTTAAAGTCAAGACTAATCATATTTACAGACTTGGTAGTTAAAGCTCAAACCAAAAACTCAAAAGATTGTGATTACAGCTTTTAATTTAAACAAGCAAGAAGCCAAACATGAGCTATCTAAAAATTGCAACAATGTTAAATTTGTACCGTTTTGTCTGGTCCCTACTTGGGTAAAGAGATCAAAAAACAAATGACACAAGTAGATTTTTAATCTCAAATGTGTCAATTGCTTCAATTATAATGAGAAGTTATGTAGCCTATTATGATACCATAAAGTTTCTCATTGTTCTGAGTATTGTGTGTCTGCTCGGTGCTGCAGTTCTCATACTTGCCTGATTGACCCTACCATTAACAATGCAATTCACATTGTTATTAGATGTCTTCATCCCACACTGATGGAAAGCATCCCACCAGCTGAGCTTGGTTGCTGAGAAACTACATTGCCTCTTGCCTGCCAAGCTATGGAGCCCAGCCACCTGCTCTACCTCAAGATCACTGCACCTGAACAAAAGCAGTCTCAGTGCCCAAAATTAAGACACCCTATTGTGTCTGTTATGAAAGGTCTTCTAACTGACCTTGCTCACCTAAAGATAAAAGTGGCTGATTGGGCAAAATATTATGGGAATCTTGAATGGAGCAATGATAGCACTTGACTCAAAGCAACTTCATCCCTAATGTCAGCAATTTGCCACTGGAAATTCATTTTACAAGATGTGCCTGGGTTTGACTGAATTGTTTTTAAACCAGTGTGGGGTGCTTCTGCTCAACTATGAACAAATGGGGCTTGGCTTTCATGACAATGTGTGAATGTGGCACAGAGGATTAAACAGCAAACCATATAATTTTCAACTGCTCCCTCTATTCTCTGTCCTGTTGAATGAATGGTTTGATCACTTTGCATAAAACAGCAATTGTTTCACTGCAAAAGACCTGCCCAAAAATCTGACATCAGCTCACATGACTGACCAACCAATATCGTAAAGCAACATTGACTACAATTAAAAACATTGTGATATAGTTGCGTTTTTAGTATATTAAATTTTGTTTTGTTTAGAACACTGAGACTTTAAAAACATATCTTGATACATGTTTTAAGACTGAGGCAAGTCTTGCTGATCAATTTGATCAACTTTTTTTTGGAAGAAATTTGCTTGATCTAAACTCTTCCTCAAGCATATAGCCATTTTTGCATCTATATACTAGACCAGAAGTCTGAAACCTTTTTGTTATTAGAGGCCATATTTTAAAATTTTGAAGAAAGGAGGTTGCATAAGTTGAAATACCAAAAAAATTGTGTAATCACTTGAATCAGTCTTGTTTTTTTTTTTTATTTTAATTGCCAAAAAATAGTGATCTCTAAAAAAAAAGTTTTCACTATAAATCTGACTCAGAATTGTTGACTTCCATCTCTAAATTGAAGGGATCTCTAAAAAAAAATATGACTTGGATTTCTCAATTTTCATTCCTAACATGCAGTGATCTCTAAAAAAAAGTTTTCTCTTATTAGCAGTAGTCATTGACACATAATTCTATTGCCATTGAAGGCTGCAGGTACCCCACTTCTGCATTTGACATTTGCTGCCATTTTCAAACAATCAAAGCAAATATTAAAAGTATTATTATCAATAAGCTTATGAATAGTCTGTGAAAAAGCTCAGTGTGATGACACTCTGATGTGCAAACAAGATGATATTAGTTTGATGCTTAGTGTATCTAAGTGATATCCATTTATTCCCTTTGGAAAGCACTTAATAATAAATTCCTAGAGTCAAACTAATAACCTACAATGGTGATTCCACTTAAAACAGAAAGCAGCACACAGGCAAAAGCCTTGTGAGAAAGAAGAGCATATAATCACAAAAGATTCAAATTATAAACTAAACAAAAAAACTTCTCATTTGATCAAAACATCTCATTTGATTAAAATAGATAGAGACAGGAGAAGTATATGATAAAGCAGTAAAGATTTTGGCCAAGTATGTAATCTAATCAAGGCTATTTACTCCTAGCTTTGAAAATATTTTTCTGAGAATACCTAATGAATTATTATCAAGAGAACAACTAATGATTGCTACAATTTTGCCACACCTTACTGAACTACTAACTAAGCTACTGCATTTGGGATGTTTGTTAAGCATTAACTGATAAATAGGCAGACTCTGTGCTTTTTCACCCAATACTTGCTTCTGTAAACAGATTCTAAGTGCTACTTAGTATTACTAGAATTCAGTTAGTTTATTTTCAGTTAGCATACTGAAACCAACAATAAAATAAATATAGCCACAGTCTCACAACAACAACTCATATTTGCATTTTTACAAATGACTGCAAAATTTTCATGTTTTAAGTTTATTTGCCATTTAATGAATGTGAAAAAAATCTTAACCTTATGTGAGCCCTATGATTTCTTTGTATGACAAGCACAAACAATAAGATTGGTCAGTTGACAGTTGTGTATTTTTCTGTGCAGAAACATCAACCCTTACAATTTCAACAATGAATCTGATATACAAGATCTTATCTCAGAGGCTTTGATACCTTTATTAGGATGACAGAAATAACAAAATTTAATTAAATTAATATCATAAACAATGAAAAATGCTTTAGCATGATTTAATCAAGTCAAATCAAGTAGGCAGCATAGTCAAGTGGTTAAGACTGTCATGATTGTGATCAACATAAACCTACTTGTGCCATTTCGTTGTGTACTTGGGAAAGACACTTTGGACATCCCTGTTCTAAAGCAATAAAAAAAGTTTTGACATTTAATAATTTTCTTTATAAATTGCACTGAGCTGGCCCAGGGATATAGAGATATCTATTTCCATGAGTAACTACAAAACCAAAGTTAAAAAGCAAATAGGCCATTTTTAAAACTTGTAATACTCTAATAAGCAATTGGAAAATATATAGGATTTAGAAAGAAACAATTTTTTTTAACACACAGTGCTAATTGTCATATTGCAATGATTAAATTTTGTTTTTAGAAATTAATTATGTGATAGGAGTTACTTAAAATTTTGTTTGTTTATTCATATGGTGCATTATAGTCACACATTCATCATATTCAATGTTATGATTTTCATCACTTAGTGCTTTGATTTATACAGCAGAATGTCTCAAGGTGATATCACAATGTCTGAAATGGGTAAGTAAAATCAATTATATTTATTTCATTAAAAAATTCTGGTTAATTGTTTATTAACCTTTTAATAAATTGCCTGTAAGCCTAGTTGTAGGCTTATCAAATTTTGCATGATTTGGATAGAGATGTTAATACATATTTTTAAGAAAAATGTGTTAAATTTTAATTTTACAATGGAACTATGTTCTTTTGAAAATTGTGGTTCTCAAAAATTTTTTTTAATTTCAAATTTTTGTTACAAATACAGTATAATGCAGATTATCCAAACCTTACTTTAACAAAACTCAACAAAGCATGATGCCTGTAAGTGAGAAACATTGGATAACAAATTGTTTTTTGAGAAAAGCATGACATTTGAAAGCAAAAAGCCCATGAGAACATGTTGTATTTCCTTGAAGTTTCAAACTAATCTAGTCACTACAGTATGTCTGCAACGAAAAGAAAAAAAAATGTACTTACTATTGAGATGAAACTTGAAATTATAAATCAACTAGAAATGACTGTGATGTACAATAAATGACCATATGTGGAAATGATGCTTTTTATTGCAAAATTGTATTTTGTTTGATTATCTGAAAAAAATCAGTTATCTGAACCACCCCTGGTCCCAATTAGTTCAGATAATTGACATTCTACTGTATTTTCTTTTACAACCTAAAGCATAATCTAAAATATGATATGAAAATGCTCCAGTGCTGTAAACTCAATATTTTTTATCCAAGTTCAAATTTAAGATATCAAAAATTGGGTCTCTTCAAAAAGAGATCATAACTGTTCTTTGTCAGTGAAGCTAACTTGGAATCCCCCTACAGCACTAGGAGGCAATAAAAAAAAGCCAAGAGAAAAAGAATCTCAAAAAACAATAGTAATTACAGGGGGATTCCAGGTTAGTTTCACTAACAAAAATCACTCACAGTTGCTTATTAAACAAACCCAAAAATGTTACCTGTCAAGTTTATAATTAATTTTCTATGTTCAAGTTCTAATTTAGCAAAATACCAGGTTTTTGGATCAATCTTGCAAGTTTATCATAATTTTGAGCCCACATGCCACAATATACTATAAAAGTTAAACAATGATTTAAAGCAAGGTTGTCCAACCTGGTGTCTGCAGCCCACATGTAACCTGAGAAACCTTTTGGTGCAGCCCACCAAGGAGTTTTTAATCAGATGCCAAATTATCTTGAATTATTGCAGTGCCACCAAACCAATGCAGGGTGCACAGATAACCCAGAATACAATTATTTTTGTCTTAGCAAAAAGTTTTTAGTTTTGTTTAGAAAAACAACAGGTAGAGTCACATTTTTTGTCTTCAGCTAAATTTGTCATTTCCAGAGATTTATCATGGAAATTAATTTGAAATAATTGTTAAAAAATCAATGTGACCTAAATAGACCAAAAAAAATCATCTCTCTGACGTTATTTTTCAAATTAACTTTCATGACAACTTGAATTCAACATCACTTTGATTACTGCACCAACTGTGGCCTGCAACAAGTAAAAGATTGGGCACCCCTGATTTAAAGCATTTCTATTTTTACTCTTGTCAATGTATAATATTTTTGCTTCAGAACATCGAAAATAGTATCTGTTATTTTCAAAATTACAATGTAATGAAATCAAACTCTATCACAATGTATATTTTTTAAGCTCAAGTTTAAGTTCAAATTAAACTTTTTTTTATTTTTGAGTTTCAAATTCAAATTTGAATTTGCAGCTTTGGTTTGGCTGCCTGCAATTTTGGGCTAGAATGTGATAATATTTGGTAATTTAATTTTCACATATTTCTTAAACACTTAAATTTTATAGTAGTATTTTTTTTTTGATTTATGACCTTTTACTGTAAATGTTGTATCACTTTAACCTAACCTTTCTTCAATAAAATTCTTGCATGACAATTTCGGATTATATGTATTGCTATCATGGCAAAGATAAACTCTGGTAACCAGATTTTTTTATGGCAAAAGCACAGGGTTGGCATTAAAAAGCCCACCCAATAAAACCAAAAAAGAATACCTAAAAAAAACAATAAAACCTGGACTCAAGTGGGTTTTTTGTTAGGGATTTAAAAGCTTTTTATATCAATCGTATTAATAGTAATAGTATTACTAAACATATTACTTTGTAATAGTAGAAAAATATATGTATATACTTACATATCCTATGAATAACATGCTACCAATTGATAAATATGACCTTTATAAATAATGCCTGTCATGAGAATGGAAATAAGACTACAGCCTCAATTCAATTCTTCAATTGAAATAATAATTTATTTCCATTTTACACAAAAATCAAAACAAGCATTTTACTGCATTTACCACTAGTTAGATAAGTAGGCTATGATAAATGTTCCTATTTAACCTCTATATATTTTAACAAGTTTCTGTGCCTTGTCACCAGGGTTAGCAAAATTCTGGGTTTTTTTTAAACCTACCCAGCAGGTTTTTTGGGTTTTTGATTTATTGAGGTTTCTTGAGGGTTTTATTAATTTTTATATTTTATTGTTACTCAAATTGTTTTTGAGACATTTACTAAAAAGAAGCATAAAAGTGACTAATAAAATGAGGAATGGCAAGTAAATTCAAATAAATATTAGTATAAATTACAAATAGGCTGATATGTTTACTTTTTGACATGCTGACGTAGCTATTAGCCATAGCCTACAGTGGCAAGCAAAATTATAAAACCAATTTTTAAAAAATTTATTTTGCATGTATCTTTTTTAATTTTTGATGAATTTTCAAAAAAGAAATATCTCACTTGATAATAATTTTTTCGATTAAAAGCATGTAATTTTAAAAATGAACATTTGATTATGAAAAATGTTACAAAGTGATTTATAAAAATGAGCAATTAATAGATGAGCATAATTATAAGACCAATTACAAATAAATAAATAAATTAGTATTTAGTCAGGTTTCCTTTATTAGTTATCATTGTATTTATTCTTTTTGGCATTGATTCTACCAATTTTTCCAGTTTGAGCTGCAGTATGTTCTTCCATCCATCTTTAATGACCTGAAACAATTAATTTTGATTTGATGACTTTTTCTGCTTTATGGCCTTGTCCAATTTGCACCATAGATTCTCTACGGGGTTGATATCAGCTGATTGAGCAGGAAAGGGATGATTTTGATCTTGTGCTTCTGTATATACTTTTTAACAACTTTGATTTATGGCAAGGAGCATTGTCAAAGAGCAAGTGGTAGTTTCTACCAATCTTACTCTTTGCATGAGGCACTAAATGGTTTTGAAAATGCTTCAAATAACTTTGACCATTCATTGTCTCTGTTATCCTAATAATTGGACCAGGACCATTCAATAAAAAAGCAGCTAAGACCATAACCGACCCCCTCCTCTCTTGACAGATTTTTGCAGACACTTTGGATTCCATGCTCCCCTTCCTCCTCTTCACATACATTCTCCCATCACACCCAAATCTACTGTACTTCATTCAAAAACAACACTCTCCCCCACTCTTTCACTCCCCAATGTTGATATTGCCTGGCAAAATTCATCAAAAATTAAAAAAGTTACATGCAAAATAAAATTTTTTTTAATCAGTCTTATAATTTTGCTTGCCACTGTATATAATAAACAAATATTACCAGTAAATTTATCAAACTTGCATTCAGATTTGTCCCACCAAATTGTATTGAACATATATTTATAATTCTTTTTATATTGAAAAATTGGCATGGTGCACACCGATTTTTGTTCCATCTAATTAAGAATGATTATAATCAAAGAGCGTAGATAGCTTGATGTCTTTGAATAAGTGTTAAGTTAGGGTAGCAGAGCAGGGTTGGAAAAATTCTGGGTTTTTTTAAAAAACCCATTGTTACTTAAATTGTTTTTGAGAAATTTTACTAAAAAAGAAGTTATAAAAGTGACTAATTAAGTGAGAAATAGTAAGTAAATTCAAACAAATATTAATACAAATTACAAATAGGCTGATATGTTTACTTTTTGACATACTGACGTATCTATTAGCTATAGTAAATTTATCAAACTTATATTCAGATTTGTCCCACTGAATTGTATTGAACATATATTTATAATTCTTACTGTATATTGAGAAATGGGCATGGTGCACACCATTTTTTCCACATTAAACTAAAAGTGGTTGTAATCAAAGAGCATAGGTAGCTTGATGCCTTTGGATGAGTGTGAAGTTAGGAAAGCAGAACAAATGCACTGGTGTTATGCAAGAGCAGCTGAATCAGCAACATACAACATTGGCCATTGCAGTTCAGTATAGTACCAAACACTACAAGCATTGCCAAATGCCAATGCCAATGCCAATGCCAAACACATGAACTGTTTTTACCAACTGCTTCTTCCAACTTTGGTAAAAAAATGCTAAGTTTTGCTGGTATTAAAACATGGGCTGAAATTCCAAAAGAAATAAAAAAAAATTCATATTATATTCATAAGAGAAACTTCCTACAAAAATTTAAAAATTGCCAGAAACTGGCAAGAGAAATGGAGACTTGTTTTTAATTCTATACTGTCTATATATTTTAACAAGTTTCTGTGCCTTGTCACTGCCCAGCTTATTCCTTATCTTAGACCAGACAAGTCCAAATGATGAGAATACTCTTTCAATTGATCCTGAGCTAGCACAGCATGTTTGGAGTTTTGAAAAGAATTTACAGAAACCTTGAGGCAATTTTTTGTCTGCAGTGTAATCAAAGCATCTAATGACTGCTTTCTTCAATTAATTTCTTAAAATAAAATATAAGTAGAAGTTATTTAAATTTTTTCTGATAACTATATTAATATTATATTGATTATTTCTGCCACTCAATAGAAATATTAGTCACTAAATAAAGTATGCCTAGTGAGTAGTGACCAAGATATCTCTGGCTTGCTCTGCAGACACATGCAGTAAACAAACACTCAATGTTTGTGGTGTCTGTTGCTATATTGAACTGTAATGGTCAATGTTGTACATTGTACATTGTTAGTTTGGCTGCTCTCATGTAACACTAGTGCATCTGCTCTACCTCTCTGAATTAACACTCATCCAAAATCATCAAGCTACCTATGCTCTTTGATTATAAGCATTCTTAGTTTGATGTAGAAAAAACTGGTGTGCATCATGCTCATTTCTCAATATACAGTGATAATTGTAAATATATGTTCAATACAATTTGGTGAAACAAATCTTAATGCAAGTTCGAAGAATTTACTGGTAATAGTTGTTTATTATATAGGCTATAGCTAATGGCTACGTCAGTATGTCAAAAAGTAAACATAAAAGCCTATTTTGTAAATTGTATTAATATTTGTTTGAATTCACCTACTATTTCTCACTTAATTAGTCACTTTTATAGCTTCTTTTTTAGTAAATTGTCTCAAAAACCCAATAAAACAAAAAAAAAACAAAAACGCTGGGCTGGGTTTTTTTGAAAAAACCCAGAATTTTGCCAACCCTTCAAAAGCATGATGTTAATGAAATTTAAAATTAAAAATAAATTGATTTTGTAGCTGGAAGGTGATTTTTGGCTATATCTGTGATGTAGCAGTTAAATTTATTTTGAAAAAAATGCCTTAGGCGTAACTTAGTGTAAAAATTTTTTTTTTACTTCAAATTAGAGTTTTAAATATGTTATTATGAATGTGTTGTATTTTGTATTTGTAAAAAGCTGTGTGCATGGCTTAACAGTTGGTTACTAGGCTTGGGGTTTTAAGATAGCAACTTTGGCTCACATTTGTGGCAATCATAATCATGTTTCTGAGATAATATGAATGTGCAATTCATGATGCTTGCCAGAAAATTAATTGTGATCGACAAATACTAAATTGTGTTTACAATAACTTCAACCATCAAATCAACTTATGTATGACTTCTTCAGGTGAACATTTTGAACATCTGTAAGTTATCTGTCTTTTCTTGTGTCATTTTTAATAAATCAACTTGTTAAATTAGTGTATGGTTTTCAAAAAATTAATAGATTGTGAGTTTTAACCTGGTGCGCAACTTTATAGCCACCCTGTATATTTGCAGCAAAGATAAAAGCAAGCATAATGATTGATAATTTGACAAGCATAAAATTTCGGAAAACAAAAGGGTCATTATCAGATTAACTTTGTTCTATCTTAAAAAAACATTTGCTTTCATAAATAAATAAACAAATAAAGATCTAATGCCCAACTCTTGCATGTTAAAACCTCTATATTGCCATATTTGTGGATTTCTGAAACCTGGGTGCTGAAATCTTGTTTGATAAACTTTTGGTGCCCAAATCTTGTGACATTATTATGGGCCTCCAAAAGATTATTTGTGTGATTTGTTTTGTGTGATTTGTTTTGAAAATCTTGGTACAAACAAATTAGCTATTTTGAATTGTCTTGTGCTATTTTTGTTTACTAGGATCACAGATCCAACAAAAATGTTTTGCAGTTTGGTTAATTTTGTTTTTTAATTGTAAAACAATTTTTTTGAGCATGGAGAAAAATTGGGAAACTGAAAGCAGCTATAAATAGTTCCTATAAAAAGAAAGCAATTAAAGTGGTGTAAAAATGCAAAAACTAAAAAAGAATAGATGAAGAAAGTGATTGATTCTTTTAAAATGAAAATCATTTTCAAGTAAATGGCCATAAATTTTGTTATTTTATAATTTTTTTTAGTGGACACGACTAATGGGATTTAAAACAAAATGCTTCAATAATAATCTTGGATACTTGTTTACATTTTTACTCTTCAAAATATAACTGTTGACTGAAAGCATTTTCCTAAATTTTTTAAAAGTTTAAAGCAGAGTCCAAATCCCATTAAATAATGCAAGATTCTAAAAAAATTTTATTTTACTGAAAACTTGGTGAAACACTTAGCAGCATGCTCTTTTTTTCTTTTAAATGAACATACCCTGAATATTTTTAACTTTTAAATGTTACAAAATTGTGACAATGTCAATGGGTTTATAAAAACTTGACAAATGAGATTTCAACACCCAAAATTCACCACCTACCAAATTTGGTAGTCTACAGTATTATTTAACTACATTGTGTTCAAATAATTTGCAAAGAAATTCCCTTATTGCTTTTCTATTGTAGTTGTAGAATTACCTGTGAATCACCTGTAAATTGTTTTAAATTATTCTTTCATTTTCTCTTAAATATTTTTTTGCTATTGATGAATATCATTGCAGGTTATGCAATGACTATTCCCATACACAAGAAAATTCTCAAGCAATTAATAGCTAATTTTTATGTTATTGTGCCATCATTGCACAAGCTTGCAAACCAGTGAAGTTAGACAAACTTGACATTTGCATGCATAAAAATCAAAGGTCAAGTGTCAAATTATTGTCAGTACAGTATATGTCTTTCTAAAAATTTCGATTTTTTTTTATTCATCAGACTGATGTTTTTTTTAATTAGTACTAAAAAATTTACGTTTTCAAATTAGCAAAAAGTTATAACTTCATTAATGCCATTGTAAAGTTAGAGTACTTACCAAGGCATTGCAACACAATGTTTATAATTATTAGTCTAGAATGCACTGCTTGGTCAACTAAGAAATAAGGTTGTTTTTATACTTTCAGTTTTTACTATTCTTTGTCTCAATTTAAAAATAGGAAGTATCTTTAAAAGATTTTTCCATTTTAAAATGTTTTACATTATTTCAAAAAGTACAAAAAGTCTGTTTACTCAAGTTCTTGAGTTTTTTTTTAATAGCTAGTTGATTCATTCAAAAAGGTTTATATTGATTGCTTTTGTTATAACTTTGAAAAGTACTTGGTGTGTTGTGTCATTTGTCTGTATGTTGTTAGTTTTTTATGTTTTGTTAAAACAGTTATATTGGTTAGTAGTTTTAAAAAATTCTTATTTATTGTCTTGTATTTAAATTAATTAATGTATGTTGTTGAGTTTTTTAGTAATGATAGGACAGGGTTTTTTAGTATTAATAGGACAGAATGTGTTTTCATCTAAAAATTAACATTTGTGCAAAAATGTTGTTATTGCTTAGATCTAAATCATGCTGTCCAAAATTTTTTGTTGTAATAATATATAAAACTTGTATGACAAGAAAATTTGTTTGATTTTATAAAAAGTAAAGTTAATACAACTATGAATATGTATTTTGCAATATGTACAGTAGCGTTTAAATTATTTGATACCCTGCATAGACATAAAGTGGCTGTGGAAAATCGTTTGCTTCTGATTTTTTGATCTATAATTTTAGTATGTTGGCCATGGCTGCTTAAGTGTTTTAAATCTCGCTTGATCAAACAACCTCCTTTTAAAATTGAATTGAAATATAACGAACCATTTCGATGTTGTTTTGACTTCCGGAGGTTACGAGTTAATCAGATGATTCAAAATTGTTGTTGTGGTCAGCCCAAAGTAGCTTACGATCAAGCAGTTTCCTTATTCGTGTTGAAACATTGCTTGTCTGAATGCAGTAGATCTCTTCTGACTTAGCGACCCATTACTACTTGTAACATATTGTAACTTAGATAGAATTTTATCACACTTAATCGATGATAAATTTATCAAAGCATTGTAATTGTATGTTGCAACAATATCCGCTTAACTTTTGTCATTGTTTAATCTCACTGCTCATTGTTCTAAGTCTTGTCATTGTTTTAAGAGTTGATTGGATTCTCAATCATTATCTCCGCAATTTTCGCTCAGCACGTTTGTACTTCATTTTTAAAACTTAAAAAATCTTAAATACAGTAATCCGCAAAGCTTTTCTCGTAAAAATGTAGGGTTTCTTTATGTATTTATTTGCGAGCAACGTAACTCTCAGCCAATACACGAGCCCTCCGCATAATCGAAAGAAAATATATCGAATATTGCTTATCGGGTCCTCCGTTGTTTTCAATTTTTTTACTGTTGCAAGTTGTATAAGGATTTTTTAAAAGAATAAAATTACTGTACTTTTTAGGTGTTATATTCGCGTATAGGTTTTTTATTTTGCTAAAGTCGTTTGGCAAACGTATTTGTCATAGTCTAAAAATTATTTTTTTAAATAATCGATTTCTTGATTGAAAAATCGAAAATAACTTTTTTTTAGCTGAGCCTTTTGAACGACATTTCACAAACTAGATTTAATTTTTACTTAATTTTTAAAAAAGTTACATATTGTTAAATGGCCTCAAATACAATATTTTTAAAGATTAACTTGTGTTACTGTAATTATTCATGTAATTGATCCTCTTCAACCTGTTATTTATTTTTGATAAAACTTGTGCGTGACATAACACAGTTTCGCGGTCTAAAAAATCTTAAACAATATAATGTGTGTTTGTGTATACAGAAGCTTGCTTTAATACTTAAGGTAAGATTTTTGTTTTCTGTTATAAGTTCCTTATTTTTCATAATTTGTTTTATTTTAACTTGAGATTGATGGAAAGTTTATTTTTTAATGGAGCATAATTACCTAATTTTAAAAAATATATTTCAAGTTCTTTCAACATAATTTCATTAATTAGAAATCCTAAAAATTGCTTATGTTTTTATAATGCCTTGATGTAACTGTGTTATATTACCTGTACCTGAAATACTAACCTTTATTGGCGATATGGATTGTCAATGACTGGCTAAAGAATTAATATTTTATGCTTGGTTAGTTTTTCCTGAAGAAAATTCATGTTAACAGCTATCTGAATAACCTGTTTTGCTGTTAACAAGCAACAGTTTCGTTTTGAGCAAGTTGTCTTATTTGCATTGTTGCGTCATGTTTTCTTTTAGCTAACATTTTGAATTTGTTCTTCGCCATGTTATTATTGTTCAAATCTTTTGCTATATTTTCAGCAACATTGACACAGATAAAATTGGCTATTCGAATTTAGCAATGACATAAATAGCGGATCAGAGTCTGTTTTTTGAAATCGTAAATACACGAAATCAGTTTTGATTCAAAGACAAGTAGCATGGGTTCATTCAATGGTTTACTTTTTTCTCCCGCTAAAAAGTTTTAAAAACCTTTCTAAGGAAATAGCTACCATTGAAATTGTATCAGAAACTGGCCATTGAACGAAACCAACTAACGCAGTTATCACTCTAAAGCAGGGTGGTCCAACTTCTTCACTTTTGCGGGCCACTTTTCAAATTTGTTCGTGTTTGCGGGCCTCAGGCGGCTAGAAATTATTGAAAATCATCGTGTTCTCTAAAAAAAAAAAAGGTCTTCACTTGGAATCGATCTCCGATTTTCCTACTTTCGTCCCAAAATTATAGTGTTCTCTAAAAAAAATAAAAAAAAAAGGTCTTCACTTGGAATCGAGCTCTGATTTTCCTACTTTCGTCCCAAAATCATAGTGTTCTCTAAAAAAAAAGAAAGTTCTTCACTTGGATTCGATCTCTAATTTTCCTATTTTCGTCCGAAAACCATGGTGTTCTCTAAAAAAAAAGCCTTCATTTGGAATTGGTCTCAACCCTAGACTCTGTCCCATAAGCTCGTCATGCCTTGTTATAAAAGGTTGCCGCTGCTTATGATCGACAAGACTTGAATTGTGCAAAATTGTTCCGCGGGCCTGTAGTTGGACCACGCTGCTCTAAAGTATAAGCGAAATAAACCTTAAATTTTTGTTGTAATGACTGGCCCGCATCAGTTTTGTTCAAGAAACACACATGTAAATTATGGTTTTCAAAATTAATCACCAAAGTTTTACAATAATTTACACGAAAAAGTTTAGACGCCAAAAAAAGAGATGAGAAGCACTGCAATAAATAACACACCAATCACGGCAAATTGTCAATGATGTTCCACATTTCGTCACGCAATTACCTCATCGCCGACCCGTTAATATGAAGATGTCTCGAATCAGTTGTTATTATTTTTTTGTCAATACGAGCCGTGTGTCTGAAATTTATAACAGCTTTCAACACTTAAAGTCAACAACTTTCCGATTTCTTGCGTTCACAACGGTTTATCAACGAGTTTAACTTCATCTCTTAAATCTTTGACATCCGTTGTATTTCGCAGATTGAGTCAATCTATTAGTTAAAGTTTGTTTTAGCCAGAAAATGCCGAAATATTTTTAACCACTTTTACTATAAACCACTTGACTTAATAACTGTGTTGGTCACATTTTATGCCTTCAGTTTGTTTCTGAAATTTACTTTTTAGGGCATTTTTAGTGTACGCTCGCAATATTTTCTTTTTTTTATTTTTTATTTTTTATTTTAATTGTTTGTATCAGACACCAAGGTCCATAGACAGGCAATGACAAGGCATAACAACACAAGACACAAAAGCAGAACACCACGAGAAAAGAAAAAAATTAACCAATCAAAATAAAAAAATAAAAAAAATAAAAAAACACCTATGATAGAATGATAAATTATCTAATTTTGATAAAGTTTATTGTTATAATTGACCCAGAAAATAGATTTATACAGGGCATCAGAAGACATTAAGCAAGAAATGTATACATTGGATGAATTGTTGCATCTTTTTAAGAACGAATATAAGTAATTTCTAATTAGGGCATCAAAAGTTTTAATATTAGATTGAATTTGTCGAGTGCAGATTCCTGTCTAGGTATGTTTTGTAAAATTCTGAACGAGTTGTTGTACGCAATACGAACACGATTTAAACTGCTGATTTTGAATTTACACCATAAATGAACAGAATACATAGACATGCAGTAAGAACGAAAAAGAACATTTTTAACTTGGCTTGAACAATTATGAAATTTTGAAGGTAAAGTATTACCAACACAGTATAAATAACGAAGGTGTCTGCTTATATCAAGGTCATCATACAAGTCATTAGTAATTAATACACCAAGATATTTTATTGAATTTACGAATTTGATACATCTGCCATCTAATATAATGTTTGATTCAACGTTTACTTTGAATTTTTTATTTTGATGAATCATGCCAACAGTTTTATCATTATTAAAAATAATACAATTGTTAACTGCATATTCTTTGCACACATTTACTAGTTTTTGTAGTCCTTTGACGCTGGGGCTAAATACACATAAGTCGTCAGCAAACATTAAATGATTCAGTAAAGACGAACCAACAAAACATCCACTTTGAACAGAATTTAATTTTCTAGTTAAGTCATCCATATATAAAGAAAATAAATAGGGACTTAATACGCCCCCTTGTCTTACACCATTACTAACAGTAAATGGACTGGAGGATACATTTTCCCACCGAACTTTCATACACTGTGTGGAGTACCAATAGGCAAGTAATCGTACAAAGCATGCAGGAACATTGCGATTAGATAATTTTTTAAATAATAATTTATGGTTTACTTTGTCAAATGCTTTGGAAGCATGTAAGAATGTACTGAATACGGGGCTGTTTTGGTTAACATAGTAAGAAACAGCCTGTTTATACAAGAAAGCACATTGGTCTGTACTATGTTTGCGTTTAAACCCAAATTGATTACAGCTAGTCGTTAAGAACGGCGAGATTTGTTGTAAAATAAAATGTTCAAACAATTTTGAAATAACAGTTGCAAGGGCTATACTGTAGATCTATAATTATTTTTGTCGTGTATATTTGATTTGTTATTTTTATAAATAGGAACAAGTATGGTTTCAATACAAGCTTGAGGCATAACACCGTGAGAAATACACGTATTTATCAATTTACTTAGTAGGGTCCTGACTTGAGTAGGGTCCTGTCTCGACTTGAGGGTCTGCATATATTAGATGTTCTGCTGATATTTCATCAGAACCAGCAGCACGGTTTAGAGAAAGTTTCCACAATAAAGACTTTACGTTTCATGGTGTTGACATAAAGTCAGACATATAGTCCAAGTCATTTATTTTTTCAAATCTGATATTGTTATTTGAAGAAGTATACGAAGAGTTGGAATTTAATAAATCGTTATAGTAATTTCTCCACATTTCAGCTATTTTAGGTGCACTACTGGTACCATCTATATGTAAAGGAAGCAAGTTTTTTGCTTATGCTTTTAATAGTTTAAAGGAAGCAAGTTTTTAATACTGTTAAAGTCTATTTCTATTGTACATAAAATTCGACGAACGTATGATTACATTTTTCATATTTACTTTTGCTTTTGTTAGCAATCTAAGCTCAGATACAGTTTTACGTGATTAAAGAATTTCGACTGTTTTATTTCAGATTCCGATAATTATCAAATGGAAGCAATAAAAAGGGCAGCCCAAGAAAGAGAAGAGATTGTCGGAAAATACGCAAAGGTAAATCAGTTACAGTAATATCTTTTACGCCAAAGTTGTAGAAACTTTCTTTAAGTTAATTAATTGTTGGCAGCGCAGTCGAGTGGTGAAAGCGCCGTGCTAATAATTGGCATGGTTTATGTTCAAAACCCACTCGCGCCATTCTGTTTTGTCCTTAGGAAATACACTTTACGACACTTTCACCTGCTTGGTGGTCTTGGCAAGCTGTTTTAAATTTCAGTCATATCTCTATTAAATTACAAGCGGACAGCAATATCTTGGCATCTCCGGAAGCGGGTCGGGGTAATTGCTTACCATATGTATTAGCGCCTCCGTCGCTTTCCTGCGAGCCAGGAGGATAAATATGGAGATAAAATAAATAAATAAAATTGCTCTTTTTACTCTCAATGTTAAACATTCTGTTTTTGTAAAGCCTCAATCGATTTGATTTGAGTGCTGATCTTAAACCAATTTTATGGCTACAGTTTCGACACCTTCGTAAATGTCTGTATATTATTTGTTTTCTATGATTTCAGGGAGAAAATAACGATGAAGATACAGATCGATGGGAGGACTCCGCCTTTTCCGTCTATAAAGTCACTGATAGATATGGTTTTTTACAGTAAGCATACTTGATTTATACATAAAAAAAATCTTTTCTAATTATCTAGAGCAAGCATGTTAAACTCGCGCCCCGCAAAAGAATTTTTTAATCAGATGCTCAATTCGAAATCGAAACATTAATTATTAAAAAGTTTTGAAACAAAATCGGTGAAATTTTATCGTATAACTTTGTCGCTGGCCGCAGTCCATTTAGCAAACAAAGGGATAACCTTTTTTTTTAGTCTCCATTTTGATATTTTAAGTAAATTTTTAAAATTTTCTTTTTTGAGTACTAGAATTCGGACCCCAGATTTACTTGAAGATCAAAAAAAAGATCATTGCTGTAATTTACGGAGGAGCTGCCGGTTTTTGCCGCAGAATTAAAGCGAAGATTTGGTCTTCAAGTAAATTTGTGGTTCGAATTCGTAAAAATCGAAGAGAAGACAAAAGATGGATCATCACTTTGTTTGCTAAACGGATGGCGGCGCGCGGTAGATTTATAGACTAGAATTTCACCAAAGCCGCCCGCATACACTCACGAGTTTATGCCTGATCTAGAAAAAGTTGCCAGTAGTGTGGCCAGTTGCTAGGATACCATGTTGATGGCGAACGCGACCATCGCGGCATTTTCTTCTGCTCGGCAGTCTTGCAAGTTACTTAGATTTCAGTCGCATCCATAAGTAAGAACTACAAAACCGAATAAAAAAAACTTTCAAACGGAAAGCAATATCTGGGCATTTTGAAAGCAGGTTGGATTAATTGCTGGACGGTTGGCCGGTGATTAACGCCTCCGACGTTGTCTTGCGAATCAGGAGAATGAATAGAGGCGATGATTATCACAATAATGATGATGATGAAGTCTACACGCCACAATGCCCACTATGCTTAACACATATACATGAACTGTAGCCAAGTATCAGCACAACACCACGCCACTAGTGTGTGGAAAAAGCCTTTGAGTGGGATTCTAGATTGGCTTCTTTGAGGAGTTAAAGGATGGTTACTCCCAAGATATCTTTGGAGGAGGGGCAATAACAACAATAAAAACATGATGAAGTTTTTCGAACTGCATTTTTACTTCTGGATTTTACCTTTACAAAAAATTAAAATTTAGATTTTTAAATTGATTACGGTTTCACAATTGACTTTCTTGCCTTTCATTAAAACAGTCAACAGGTCATTTTTGAATTGCAGTGAGAAAGAACTTCCGGAACGCCTTAGTTCAGAAGAAGAAAAGCGAAAAGAAACTGAAGTAAAACGACAAAATAAATGGTTGAAAATGATGCAAAAGGGATCAAGTGTCATGGGCACCGAAAAGGTGACATTGTTTTATTGCAGCTCTAAAATCTTGAACTTAACTGAGCGTATTTTTTAATTTAAAAAAATTCTTTTGCTGCTTGATGCTAAGTAGCATATTTTAAGTTGACTTGTATTAACTGTGTAGTAACTGTTCACTGTCATATTCTTTCTCGCTTAATACTTTTGTCCTGTTTTTCTCATGAAACTTTCCCAATCAAGACATGTTTGTCTGAATCAACCAATTCCCAATCAACTAAATCGCTGTCACAGAAGAATTATATTTGTCTGAACCGTAAACGATACGGCTAGTAGATCATAAAAGTGATTTTGTAATTATAAAATAATTTTTAATAACTTTATCTTTCGACAGTTTGATATCGAAATAGCCTATATCAGTGGTTCCCAATCTTTCTTTGAAGCGACCCGAGTTTTTAAACAAATCAAATTAGCAAAATCTTGGACCCAAGTACGTGCCGAAATATTAAAAGAAATCCAGCGAAACTTTTTATGACAACAAAGTTGCATAGCATTCGTTTTCATTGAGCGCTCATTTATCATTCCTTTCTTCGTATGGTCGATTGGCATAATTGCTGCTTTTTGTTTTGAATAAAGTTATCATTGAAGGTATCCGCGGGCTAGCTCAGTGTGATAACACTCTGAATTGTGAGCGAAAAGACGCGAGTTTGATGTTCAGCTTACCTGAGTGATTTCTGTTGTGGTGATCGAAAAGACAGTTCAATACAATTCCTCGCAAAAGTCAAAATTTACCTTCAATGGTGACTTCGCTTAAAGCAGCACACATGCCAATGATTGTAAGTAAGCAACGCACAAGCAATGTGAAATGTTTTTCCTGAAGGTGCAACAAACAAGCACTCGAGTAGACTAAGCATCGAACTTACGTCCTTCTGGTCCCAAGATTAAGTATTATCACACTAAGCAATCAAGTCAAGTCATTTTATTTACGCAAGTCATCTCGACTTGTCTTTCAAGAAGTGTCTGACCTTTGGAGGGCCACAACATCAGACGCAGTAAATATCTCTGAGAATTTTACAAAGAGAGAATTTGCTGCTGCTCTTCAACACTTAAAACCAGGTAAAGCTCCGGGACCTGATTCCATCTGCCCCGAGCTTATACTCCATGCCGGAGCTGCTTTGAAGTCCTGGTTACATGACTTTCTTTCTTTCTGTTTGCGCCGACTCAAAATTCCCAAGATCTGGAGAAGAGCGCTCGTGGTCGCGATCCCAAAACCAGGAAAGCCCGTGGGAGACCCAAAGAGTTATCGACCGATATCTCTGCTCTGTGTCCCCTACAAGATCCTCGAGAGGCTTATTTACGCCCGCGTTGAACCATTAATCGATCCACTGCTCCCTAAAGAGCAGGCTGGGTTCCGACGCGGGAAGTCAACCGTAGATCAAGTTGTTCTGCTAACCCAGAACATCGAGGATTCTTTCGAGGCTAAAAAGAAGGCCGGTGCCGTATTTATCGATCTAACAGCTGCTTATGACACTGTATGGCACCGTGGCCTTACCTGCAAGCTGCTGAGACTACTTCCGGATAAGCACATGGTCAAAATGATTATGGAGCTTGTCCGAAATCGAAGTTTCACCCTTACCACCGGTGACAGCAAGCAAAGCAGGCTACGCCGTCTTAAAAACGGCGTTCCTCAGGGATCGGTCTTGGCTCCCCTCCTATTTAACATCTATACGTACGATCTTCCTTCCGTGATTTCCAGAAAGTTTGCTTATGCTGATGATTTAGCATTGTTGCACTCTTCTGGAAACTGGAAGGACTTGGAGGGGACCTTGAGCCAAGACATGTCTATACTTTCAGCGTATCTCCAGACTTGAGGTTGAAGCTCAGTCACACTAAGACGGTGACGGCAGCCTTTCACTTAAATAACCGAGAGGCCAAACGTGAGCTAAAGGTCTTCAACAACGGTAGACTTTTACCGTTCTGTCCAACCCCTACTTATCTTGGGGTAAAACTGGACAGATCGCTCACGTTTCGTCACCATTTAGTGGCATTGCGCAAAAAACTATCCTCGCGCGTCACACTGCTGAGGCGACTCGTGGGCTCGGGATGGGGTGCTGGTGCTAAAACACTACGCATAGCCACCTTGTCTCTAGTCTACTCAACAGCTGAGTACTGTGCGCCAGTCTGGTGTCGCAGTGCTCACACTCGCCTCATCGACAGTGTCTTGAATGACGCCTTGCGCATAGTTACTGGATGCCTGCGTCCCACTCCAACGGACCACCTACCTGTACTATCAGGCATTCAACCAGCTGAGCTTGACCGACTGGGAGCGACACTCTCATTGGCTTACCGTGGATCTCTGGACCCCAATTATATCTTGCATGATCTTTTAAGTGGGTCCTCAGATACTGGCCAAGTGAGACTAAGATCCAGACGCCCGTTTGTGCCAGTTGCGCGGAATCTTTTGGACAACCTTGCCAGACTTGGCATCCGCGCTTCTGAATGAACAAATCACAAATGGAACGCGGAGTACTGTGAAAATGCTTCCAGGTTCCGTGCTTTTGTGGCCGAGACCAGTGCCAGGCCTGTTGGAATGGGCTTACTTCGAGCAGCTTGGGTTAAGCTCAACCGCCTGCGGACTGGTGTTGGGCGATTCTATTCGTCCATGCACAAATGGGGTCTCGCTCCTTCACCGAATTGCGAGTGTGGCGCCTCTGAGCAAACTGCAGACCATGTACTAACAGCGTGCCCTATACATCGGGCACCACATGGAGCACGAGGTCTGACGGTTTTGGATGACGAAACTCGATGCTGGCTTAATGACATCACTGCCAGCATCTGATCCAGGCAGTGCAGCAGTCTGGGGTAGTAAAAGGATAAACCCTCGGCCCCAGTCCTGTTTGTATCTGGCCTGGAGTGGATGCCCTTCAAACGACGACGACGACGACGACTTTATTTACGCACTATCTTTAGTGATTTTTTAAATTGGGCGTCACATTAGTTAAGTATAGTCGTAAGTTAGCTTCAAATTTTACCGAATTTCTATGATTCGTTTCAAGTGGCACATTACATCAAACCCAGTATCACATTGCCAAGTTGTCTCCTCTAATAGAAGCAATTTTTGGATCAAAAAATTTAAACTGAAGGATCTCTTTGGATACAGAAGCTTAAAGGAAGATACTACTTTCTCTAAAATACATAAAAGAAGAATCAGTAGTTGTTTTTAAGCCATTGTTAAAATTCTTCTGGAATTTAGTTGTTGAACAAAATGCAACTGTAAGTCAAGCGAGTGAAGTCAGCGTGACTCTTGACTATTTACTTGCCAATGCATTGTCGACATGTAGCGCTTTGCGCCTTCAGTGTTTGCAAATATTCCGAACGCTGTTTTCTATTTGAATTTTATCGCTCTTACCGCTTTTTAATAAACTTTTTGCTTTTGCGTATGTAGAAAAATAAGCGACCAGAACGATTTTCAGGCAACACAGATCTTGAAAACCACTGGCCTATCTTTCCATTGCTTTGCTTTGATTCATCCTCTAAAACAAACTTTTATGCAGATGCGCAACCGAGTTTACAAGGGAATTCCCCTTAGTTTTCGCGGCCAAGCCTGGACTTTGATGCTTAATGTTGCCGATTTGATGAAAGAAAAGCCGAAGACCTACGAGGTGAGAAATTTTAGCATTGCTTTTTTGCGTTCTATCGAAGTGAGCACTACCCGCCAATTAAAAAAATTAAAAATACAAAATGCAAGCTCGGTAATTTCAACAATCTTTTGTAAAGATATTATTGCTCAACATTGACTTTAGTCTGTTTTCGCCAATCGTGAAAGTTTTTACTCTTGATTTATTTTGTACTATTAAAATATTTTCTGTTTTGGAATAAAAATTACTCGGCTTGATTGCTGGTTTTTTAAAGCGTAGTCATCACTATCGTTAAACAGTAAGACCCAACTGGGAAATGCGTCGTGATGTGCCTTTCGGATTGAAGTTTTTTTTTTTAATTTTTTTTTATTGAAGTTCCATGATTAGGTTACTATGTCTATAAGTAGCGAAAATTCGTTTCGATTTTTTCTATAAAAAGTTCTGCTCGTGAAATGCATAATTTCTTATGCTGTGACATCACAGATCTAACACAAAAGCAAAATACACGAGTTTAGTGTAAGCACTTGGCGTTTACCACTAACACTGCTTGCTCTACTTAGGAAGTTGTGCTATTCTGGTCACGTTATGTGTTTTTCAATTTTTCTTTTGTGTCGGCATTATATTAATGTCTTTTTATTTTATTTGTTCATAACCTACAATTATCAAAGTTTGGCATGTTTTAATTGTTTAAAACTTTGCTTATTTCTGCTTAATCTAGTATCTGTGTTTTTTCTAATCATTCTGTCTAGTGTTATGTCACTGAATGAACAAACTTTTATTTATTATTTGAATTCGATTTAAAACTTTCTCAAAATTTCATGCGGAAAATTAATTTTCTTATTATTTACAAAAAACACTAGTGATTTGGAATGAATGTACACTGTAACACACTTTCTATGTACAACGCTCATTGTATGTACGTTTTTAACCGTGCTCAGATTTCATACAATAAATTTTGACAGAACACACAATTCTTACCTAAATTAATTTTGAGGTAACGCCATTGGTTATTCTAGGAAATGAAAGAGCGATCATTAAAGCATTCTTCGGATATCAAGCAGATTGACATGGATGTAAATAGAACTTATCGAAACCATATTATGTTCCGTAATCGATACAGGTTGTATAAATTTTGTTTTATTTTTGGTACGTTTTCGTATACTATGTTTTTGATACATTTATTCTTTCGTACTTTTTAAGCAAATGCTAAATTCTTTTTATAAATGTTGGAATTTGAACACTTCAGTTAGAAGAATATTTATTGCGAATTTTTCCAGTTTTCTCTCTGAAATGAAATGTCAAAACCATTTTTGATGCGTTTGAATACATGCTTGTCTGTGCGCGCACGCGCGCGTTAACATTCAGCTTGTGAAGTATAAGCGACCCTGTGCCACCAAAGCACTTAACGATTAGAAGGGCAAACTTATCCAGAAATTCTCGTTCGTTTAAAAAGAATTTTTTTCGTTTTTAGCATTAAACAGCAGCAGCTTTTCTTTGTTCTTTCCGCTTACTCGATGTACAACACAGAGGTGGGATACTGCCAGGGAATGTCGCAGATCGCCGCCCTTCTGCTTATGTACATGAGTGAGGAAGTAAGTTTCTGGTTAAAAGCTTTCTGAACTCGAGTTGCTTTGTCTGAAATTATTTTCGTCATTTTTTGCCACTTCCAAAAATCAGCTGTTGTGTAAACCAAGCTGTCGTTTTCAAATTTCCACTAATCTAATTGATCTTTGGAGTTTTCTGCTACTGCGTTAATCGTTTTTTCGTAAAAATGTGAGCTTGAACAATTTTTCGTTGCTGTTATAGTTAAATGTTTATTATTAAAAAGTTTACCAAGTAAAAATTTACAGCTTATCTTTTAGAATTAATTACATTATTTGTTTTTTCTGCAGTCTAATGCAGAATCAAAGTGCAAAATTTAAAGTATTAGGATAAACTATCATCGCACTAATATATTTTATATCTTTTCAATTCATAAAATGGTAATAAAACCTAAAAAATTTACTGTCCAGACTATTTACGTCACGTGTCTGCGATTTTCGCGGCACTTCTGTTGCAAATCAGTAATTTCTTGGAAGAGTGAAAAGATTTATGTTTGTCGATGCTCTTCTTACGAATTAATTTTAGTTATTTAGTTATGTTATTGATTTTCTTGAAATTGACCGATATTGCTTCAAATAATTTTTTTCGTTTTTTAACCAAATTAACAAACTTTCTGGTCTGATTCATTCAAGCTACTAGCGAAAATCTGCAAACCTTTAAAATCTACGATTTATAGTTTATACGAACCGTTCAATTTTTCTTTTAGGAGGCATTCTGGGCGTTGCATTCTTTGTTATATGGAAAAAAGCATCGTATGCATGGTTTTTTCATACCTGGATTTCCCAAACTCTTGCGATTTCAAAATCACCACGACAAAATTCTCAAGAAATTTGTTCCTCGCTTAAAAAAGCATCTGGTAAACACTCTTTACTACTACTTACTCGTTAGTGCTTTAAAAAATTTCTCAAGCTAAACATAAAATGATATTTCTCTTGATTAATAAAGTTTTTTTAAAGATTAGTAAAGCATTGACATGGTTTGCGTTGATCGCTTTTTAAAAAGACATTTCTTTAACCTTTATTATTTTGAAAGCAATGATTGTCAACATTTTTTTACTCAGCTTGTATTATAAAACGTCAAATCGTAATTTCTTTTGTTTTTCCTCTAAAACTTTGGAGATTGCAGTTAATTTTGAGAGCTTGGTCGGTAGTTTCCGCACTCATCATATTATGAACTTACACAATTCACGATTAATGTATTAGTACGCATAACAATACGAGTATTGATGTATTATTAGTACTTGGAATTATGAATGGTTAATGCTCGTGATAATTATGACTACACATGCATTAGACATTGATGCATCTAACTACCTTGTCGTTGGAATAATATAAGTCTGGTCAAACCATAAATTGTACTATAGTCAGCGCAGTTTTTTATGTGACACACAGTTCTGTTAAAATCTTTGGAGGAATGATAAATCGCGAAGAAGTTGTTGAAAGAAATAACTGCGCTTAAAACCGATAATTTAATTATTGTTACACAGAGACACAAGCTTTTTTCACAGACGATAGAGGCATTGTTTTAATGCTGAATGAAATGTCAAGGTAAAAAGTGGGAAATTTCTTTCTGAAACAAAACTGCAGCGTCATTAAATTCTGGCTTAATAATACGTCTAAATTATTAAATTAGCATCACATTAAACATAAATTTCTTGAAGCGCAATTTTGTCCCATAAAAATTATGTCGGAACCGTCGAATTTTCTGGTTGGTAAATATAAGAGCAAACGTTGAAAGCTTTGTCTAAGCATGTTTTGTTTTTTTTTATCTCTATATTTATCCTCCTGACTCGCAGGAAAGCGACGGAGGCGCTATACATAGGGTAAGCAATTACCCCCACCTGCTTTCGGAGATGCCAAGATATTGCTGTCTGCTAGTAATTTAGTAGAGATATGACTGCAATTTAGAACTGTTTGTCAAGACCACCAACCAGGGGAAAGTGCTGTAAAGTGTCTTTCTCAAGGACACAATAGAATGGCACAAGTGGGTTTTGAACCGAGACCATGTTGATTCTCTCTCGAAAGATTCTCTCGAAAGTTCTTTAATAGCAGGTGTAGATCGAACAAAAAGAGTAATATCCTGTAAATATTATTTGCTCTGTTATTGGATTGCATCGCAGGATAAGAATGAGATTTTCGCCAGCTTGTACACGATGAAGTGGTTCTTTCAATGCTTTCTTGATCGTGCTCCGTTTCCATTGACGTTGAGGATCTGGGATATTTACGTGTTCGACGGAGAACGAGTATTGGTGGCTATGTCCTACACGACACTGAAAATGCATAAAAGTAAATAAAGTAAAAATAAAAGTAAGGCCGCCCTGATTTTTTTGATCGAATGTTCTGGTTACGTTGCAAGTGGTTTTTCTGGACTATCAGATTTTCAAAACTTATTTCAACTAAAATTGCTTTACTGAAAAACCAGCGCGAATAAAGAAGATGGAGATGGATCAGATTGTTAATTTCCTGCAAGAGCGCCTTGCTCAAGATTTCGAAAACGATGACGATGCTGTTATTGAACAACTCAAGGTAATCAATTTCAAAATTATTTGCTCTGCAATTACGTTGGAAATGTATTTCTGTGAACTAAAATAAGTGAAGAACAAAAAATAACCAGCAACATATCACTTTGTATAACTTGAAGCAGCAATTACCTACACTATACAAAAATAATGCAGTCAGGACCCAAAAAAGCGCAATACCACATACTGTTGTTGATATTTTATGTATACACTGGACCCGTGAAAAATATAACATAAATTCTTTCTAATAATTTTTCAGCCAAATCACAATTTGTGAGCCTAAGGGGTCGCAAGATCGTGCCTGCTGGGAACCCCGAAATGGACGCTGGAACTTGCCCCATTTATTTGTTGTTTTAAACTGTACTTCAAATTTAACATGATATATTTCAAAGTCTAAACATAGTTCTATTCAAAGTCGAGCATGTTGGAGTTGAAACGAGCCAAGATGGATTTACCTCCACCTCCTGATGACGATGAAATGGCAAAACTTCCGTTTGGAGTTGCTGTCAAGCCCACATTCGCCCAGGAGACTGGAATTCGTGTTCCTGTGAACGAAAGTAGGTCGACTTTGACCCGTGTGTCGATGGAGTCGTTTTAGATTTTTGGTCCACGCCGTGATCTTGAATTGATATTAAACTTCTAGTTTCGTGACGTCTTAAAACAGCTTTGAGTCTCGTGTCACTTGTTATGGCGTTTGGTTTTGTGCAAAAGCAATTCTATTCTTAGTTGCGCTGTTCGAGCCGAAATGATCCCAATCGTTTAATCGGGTATAGTCGTAATTTCATTTTCAATTTTTTTTATCGCAAATGTTGAGGCTTTAACTGTCAATTTCCAATTCCTTTTTTTTTTTTTTTGAGGAACAAATTCGCTCAAGAAATCAAGTCAAAAAGATTCCAAAAGCAAGGAAACAAACGGAAACATCAGTGAACGTCGCGAAAAAACTTCGGAAGCAAACCTCGCCACTGTCGCGAATGCATCCAACCGTGGCAGCAATCCAAAAGCGTTCAAAAGAAGTTCAAGCCGCAAAACGAGAGAAAGCGAACGAAACGACCCCGCTCTCGATTCCAAAATAAGCCGCCGGCGATCGAGCAACAAAGATTTGAGAACCGATCTATCGCGCGACAGAGGTCGACTAATCGAGAAGCAAACGCCGCCGTTGCCCGCTTCCGATCGTCCTACAAGCAAAGCATCAAATTTTATCGATAAAGCTCGCCCTGGTAAGGAATCGAACCATTTCACACACGAACGCGGTGACCATGTCGTAGAGGGAAGCGAAAAGCGTCTTTCTCGCGACGTAGTAACTTCTTCGAACCAACCGTCAAATGGGGGCAATTCTGAAAAAGTGAAAATTGTTTGGAAAGCACCGTCCAGTCCAATCAACACCCAGAACCAATTTTCTTCCCCTCGTCAGCGAACGACTCAGGTTGACCGGATATTTCCGAGCAACTTGCATCAAAAGATGGAATTATCATCGCCGGATCAGCGGCCGACGGTTTCGTCGCGACCCGTGAATCACGAACAGGTAACTAGTTGTTGCCGTGCTACGGTGACGTTTGCTGCTAATTGCAATTATGAATTAGAAGTAAGTTTTTTGTATCAGCGCTTAAACATTGGAGCTATAATTGGTAGTCAGGTTAGTTTTGTTAATGCTTTTTCTTTCTAACCTTAAAGCAGTGGTTCTCAAAGTGGTCGATAAATAGCAAGGGGTCTAATAGGGGTAATAAAACAACGGTGCCTAAAAATATATAACTTTCGAAGTGTGAAAACCTTTTTTCTCACATTTTATGTAAAGGAATATACGAGTGCTTGCATGAAAGTGAAGACCAAAAAAAGGTCTTCAGTTTAATTAGTTCAGAGTGTTTACTGGATTTAGGGCGTCGATAGAATTTTTTTTATTCGTTTTGGCGTTGACGTGCCGAAACGTGTGAGAACTACTGCTTTAAAGCAACGGCCCAAACGTCAACGTTATGATTAATATTTAAATTTTGCAATAAAAAAAGAACGAACGAACTGATTTGAAAAATTGCCCACGAGCAAACTAATAGTTTGAATGTGCGATAAATTTGCAGTCTAATTTTTATTTATTTAGTCTAACCACTTCTTTATGCCGCTGATGTAATGTTGCAGTAAATTCGACTGTTGAAATTTACTGCAAGGTTCTATTATCATGTTTTGACTTTTTTAAGGTTTTCAAAAATGCTTGATCTTGTATTCTGCTGATGACATAGCATGTCGTTGTTTTCGTTGACATTGAAACAGCGAATCGTCGATCACTTCTTCCTTCTAGCTCGAGCAAAAAAAACTCGTGATGAGTTTCATTTGCCTGAAAACATGAAGCATTCGTATTTAAAAAATCAAGCACTTGTTAATAAGCTTATTTGAGCACTTGAAAGAGGGAACCGATTCGCTTCCGTTTGCTTGTCGCGCCGACGAAGCAACTTCTCGTCGCATAGCATCAGCGATGTGTTGATGCTTGATTGCTGCATGCAAGCATGGTCGTGCTTTATTTTTTTAATTTGCTCGAACGTAACTGACTAACATCAATCGGCATACCGGTAATTTTGATGTCTGCTTGTTTGCAAACGTTTTGAATCAGGCAAACTCCGATTCCACATCACGTCTTGACCCACCGCGTTCGATTCCCGCCCAGAGCGTTGCGTCTCCGCCGGCTTTTCATCATAGTCGGCCGTTTAGCATCTACGATAACGTCTTGGGGTCAATGACCGAAAGTGAACCGGAAGTTGCAAACGTGCATAGCATGCAGCTTGACACTAGCACCACTAGTGGTTCGGTTTATCATAGTAAGATGGAGGTAAAAACTCCGTTTGTTTTTTTTTTGTGTGTGTCAACTACTTTTAAAACATTGTGGACTGGTTCATCCGCTTCCGACCTTGTCTTTGTTTTTTCTCACATTCATTTTCTCATATTTGCTTGTTCTCATTGGTTACTTTTTTTTTTAAACGAACATCCGTTTGTAAAATTCTTAAATCTATTATCTTTTTTTAAAAAGCTTTAGGAAACATTTTTATCTAGTTTCAGTTAAATTGCAATTTTATTATAAAAAAATCAAAATTTTACGCAGTTTTGATGCATGATTAACAACTTCCACTGAATGAATAAGTAAGGCCGGGTTCAAGCAAGTGGTTACTTAATTTCTTACTTGAAAACCTTTACTTGTTACTTAAGTAATTTTTCCTTTACTTGATCTTTTCAAGTAAATAGTTTTTAAAAAACTAAAATGTTTAGAAAACGTTATCTTATATGAAATAGCCAAGTTCCTAAAAAACTGAAGCTCTGCCTTGATTTGATTCCACCTTTTTGAGCGGAATATGAAGGATGCTTCAGTGCTGCGGGGCTCTTATATCAAAACTGAGATCGTCATTAAGTGATGAGAACATTGACAGTTAAATCAGGCTGGCCATCACAAATTTCTGTCACCTAAAGATTGTTTTTTTCATATTTACTTGAGTTACTTAAATTGCTTAAGTAATCTGTTAGAAATTATTTATTGCTTAAACAAAAATTTCATCACTTAAAACCCAGCCATGTTAATAAGCAATGCAAACCCAGCAGGTTGAAATCCGAATTTCCTATCGCGCATTACGCAAGGCGACTTAGGAAGTTTCTGTGACATCAGGAAAAATGAAACAACACTAGAGATCACTCTTATTACACATTGTTAAGACAACTTAGTTTTGTATATAACGTGATTTGTTTCGTTAATGAAACATGCTGTTTAAGTTTTTCGTTATTAACACACTGTTTAACTTAAGTCTGGCAGCTTGGTCGAGTGGTTTTAATCGACATGGTCTCAGTTCAAAGCCTATTCGTGTCATTCTGTTGTGTCCTTTGGAAAGATACTTTACGGTACTTTCCTTTGCTTGGTGGTCTTGGCAAGAAGTTTTAAATTTTAGTCATATCTTTATAATACTAAAAAAACAAAATCAAAAAATTTCACTTACATTAATATTCAAATATAGTATTGCAGCCCAAATTTGTTAGTGTTTAATATAATAAGAACTTTTTTGCTTGAAAAAAGGTGTCAATAAAAATTTTCAAAACCGATTTAAAAGGTTGTGGTCAAAACGTGTTCTGTGGCCACTCTGATCTTTAATTATTTGCTGATAATTATTTCTTATTGACACGGTGTGAAGTTTTAATAGAAATGATTTGATCTTTTTAAATCGTATGGCTTTGCTAGTAACAACTAATGCCATTAAAATCATGCATAAACGATTTAGGTCGTGCTTTGATTATTTCGGACTTTGTTGTTCCAACTTAGATTTGGTCTGAATAAACGCAGCCGGTGGAAGACCCTGCTTGTTAGACGCTCAGACCTGCTAATAGCACACAAGCTTGTTTTGTGATGATTTTCTGTAGATGTTGTAGTTGTCCTAGCTGTGTGAAATTTTTATTTGCTGTGGTTTATAACTATGCTTGCTGCCTGATTGCATAGAATTGTTTGTAGAGCTTGTTTTTTTTAAGCCAGCAAATTCTCCCTTTGGCCTATGATTGTTATCGTTATTATTAATTGGCTCTTATTAATTGTCTAATCGAAACTTCGCGTTGGTTTATATGACGTTCACTTTCACTACGCACCTGCGGGAATGCTACGCTGAGTCATTTTAAGTACAACTATTAAATTTGATTTTTGGCTTGTTGCCATAACGTGTCCGCACATACCAATAAAGAAATATGGTTCGAAAATTGTCGGTTGCAAAGTTTTTTCTAATGAGTAAGCAATACGAAATGAGGAAACTCGCACTGTTTATTTGTGTTTGGATAGCAACTCGACTCTGCTGGGAAATTTTTTTATATACGAGACTAACCGTTTTGACCAAGCAATTATGGCTGAGGTGAGGGTTAAGATTTCCTGGCCTAAAATTGCGGCAAGCCTTCTGGAGGTCGCGTTTTGTGAGGAAAAGAGTATCGGCCCTATATAAAAATACGTTAAATTTCAATCCTCACAAACTGTTTCGTTCACTTCAATTTTTATTTGCTCGTCTAGCAAACATTCTGCGTGTGCATCAATATGTTTTTTAACTTTTTTTTGGTCTTTTAGAAAAATTTATATAGAGTTGTGAAACAGTTTGCAATTGACAATCAACTTAACAATAGCAGGATAAATAGCTGACTAGACAATTGATATTGCCACTAATTTGACTTTTGTAACACCAATTTTTTTATGGTTCAATGCACCCGTTTTCGTTTGTATCACTTAAAAAAACGTCAGGTGTTTTGTTTTTTTAAATCAACCACCTTTTACCTATAATTATAAATATGTATTTAAAACAATTTTGGATAATTTTAATTCATATTTGCAAGTCATTAAAGTTTGCAACGTAGCAAATAATCTCGCAGACGTAGTTTAGACTCGCGTTTTTAAACATCGCTTTGTAACGCTTCAGGAATCAATGGAAAATCTCCGCGAGTTGGTCGCGAGCTTACCTGTGTCTCCTAACTCCTCCGCTTCATCTCCGTCACCCGGTGCTTCTCGCTCCATCTATTCGCGTCCACACCAATCTTTCGAGATGCCCGACGAATCGAACCTCTCTTCGCTCGACGAAATGGCTCGAAATCTTTCTCGATCTTCTGAGCTTCTTGAACAAGAGCAAAAAAACGTGGAAGAGAGATCCGCTTTCCGCAAAGCAGTCGAAGGAGCCGGAATCATGCAGTTGCCGAAAAGACCAAGCTTGACAGGGTTTGGTGTCGCACTTTCGACCGCTCCCACTGAAGTGCCGACACTCTCCGCCGAGGTGTCAAAAGCATATAACCACTCCGACTTTGAACGTTTAGGATCAACCAATGACGTCCACTACAACCTCTATAGTCATAACCGAACCAAACTAAGCGGACAATGGAAGGAAAGCGATTTAAGTTTTTCCGCGACTCCGAGTTATACGTTGGGTAGTGACGTCGAATCTCATCCGATCCACGTCAATTTGTCCGCGATATATCAAAACCGAAATAACAACAATGGCTCGACGGTTCCGCCTCACGAACAACGATCGATGCCAACGCCTACTTCCTCGTCGCACGATTTCCTATCCCCCAGCGATTTGTCGAAGCATATTTTAGAAAGAAGAAAGAATAGTTTGACACATTTCAGCGGACGCGATTCGAGCGACGACGTCATCGAATCCGATCCGCACGTGCTTCAATCCTTCGAAGCATCTTCGAATCCGTCCTATCAATCACGCGACCGTTTTGCTGACGTTGCAAGCGACTCCGATTATTTACCTTCTGCTAGTAATCGTGTTCTCATCCGCCCCCAAGTTCCGACCGCTGTTCCGCCGTCCTATGCCCATTTAGCATCGCGGCTTCGAAAGATTCCCCCAGAACTTTATACGGACGTGTTCGCGAAAGCGCGCGACCCAAATTGGTCAAGGACTCGAACGCAGATCAGCGCGAGTACAGCGGTGCCGACCAAATCGTCATTGCACAGTGGCTCTTCACTCGTTTAACATCGAACAAATCTACTGTATTTGAACATTCATTTTTAACATTTTCTCGGTTAAACTCGTCCGTCTTGGTCGAGTTGTATATTTGTCCGGTTAAGCCGTATTTCACATTGCAGTGCTTTTCAGTGAAAAACTAGTCATTTCGTTGTACACTGTAAACATTGAGGACAAATTTGTTTATTTTAGTTACAGGTTCATTTCTTGTTGTCGTTTTATGTCAGTGTTAGCTGTTGTTGAACAAATGAGAATAATCTTCTATACCCGTAACAATATAGCGTATCATCTTCCATGTTCTGACGTATTGCTGCACGCGCGTGTTTTGATTGGCCTATTCGTCTTCGACTGAAGGTCAGCTTTGAATAGAATAACCTATATCGAGGTGCTGTTGCTGGTTGTCGATTGCATTTCCTGCTTTCATCTCTTTTAATTGTTTTTACTCTTGTTGATTTTTTTGTTATGTTTACGTCGCTGCTACCTTTTTTGTCAGTGACACAAGCACAATTCCTTCAGTTTCGATTTTTGATCACGTACAACATGCAGTCAAATGTATGTTGAAAGGTGAAATGAATATTGCTCGCCAATGTAGAACAGTGCACTGTATTTTTGCGCTTATAGTTTCGTTGTTAATATAAGTAACAAATGTTAATAAATATCGCTTTTACCAAGATTTCTTTTTTGTCTGAAATAAGTTTGTGAGCGAAAACTTCTGTAGCGTGAGTGGTTTTGGCACACAGTAAACTTTAAACTCCTTTGATTGAAAAGGGACACAATTTGAAATGTACAGACAAAATAACACTAATTTCGAAATTAGAAAGTAAGCGAAATCTTCGCTTGATGACATTGCAAAGGTAAATCTCGAGTTTCATTTACTTAATGAACCATTATACCTATTTAAATAACAATAGTTTAAAGCAGGGGTGTGCAATCTTTTTTAATGGCGGGCCAAATACCAATAAGCACAATATTCTGTGGGCCGCACCTTTAAATACGATAATATTTTACCGATTATTGATATTGCCTTGCCAGCGATAAAAATAAAACTGCAATAATATTAAAAACAGTAATACCAGTATTATTCGAAAAAAAATCGTTTAGTTAAAAAACAAAAAGACCTAACTGTATAATCAGAGCATAACAATACGATTTAATCTTTGTATTATAGAAACAATTCAGTGAGAAATATGCAGCTGGCTTTTTTTCTGAACCACTCTATTCAAATTTATTTTAATTGAGGTGCTGGCAACTCTAAAACTATTTTCCAAGTGTTCGTCTGTCATTACTGATCGATAAGGAGATTTCATGAGACCCATTTTAGAAAAAAATTGTTCACACAAATAAGTTGAGCCAAAAGTGTCATTTTAGAAGCTATAAACTTTTTTAAATTTGGGAACTTATCTTGGTCAAGATATTTCCGATAAAAATCACCAAGATTCATTTCCACATACTTGGCCTTCAGGTCAGTCCTCTCCTGAAGATCAATCAGTTCCATTTGGATATCAGTGGGGGCTTTGTCAATGTCTGTGTGAAATGGTGAAGAAAATACTTCAAACAAATGTTTATGGGATTAGAAATCTTTGAAGCGAGCCGAAAATTCATTAAACAATTTTTCAAGTTGATCTGCAAATTCGGTCTTCTTCTCTGGGCGCATCCCCATTTCTTTTAAAGTTAAAAAGGGAGAGAGATTCGCATTCTGTATGTGTGCGTGCCAAAGTCTCAACTTGTTTATAAAGCCTTTTATGTGCCCGTAGATTTCACTCGCATACTGAGCTTTTCGTTGCAGCCTAGTATTGAGTTTATTCATGCGAGTAGTAATATCGACCAAGAAAGCTAGAACCAACTTTCGTCTTCCGTTTCAGCCATTGGTCGCCCTTTTTTTTTAAAAAAAATAGTGCGACTTCTTTTCGCAGTTCATAAAATCGTCGCAACACACTACCCTTGCTTAGCCAATGCACCACGGAAAAGTAAGCTAGATCTTGATGTTCGGTGTCGAGATCATCCAGAAACTTCTGGAACTGCCGGTGGTTAAGTCCTCGAGCTCGAATAAAATTTACTGCCTTGATGGCCGGGCCCATGACATGTTTGAATTTCAAGGATTTTGCGCATAGATTTTCGTCGTCGTCGTCGTCGTCGTTTGAAGGGCATCCACTCCAGGTAAGACACAAACAGGACTGGGGCCGAGGGTTTATCCTTTTACTACCCCAGACTGCTGCACTGCCTGGATTAGATGCTGGCAGTGATGTCATTAAGCCAGCATCGAGTTTCGTCATCCAAAACCGTCAGACCTCGTGCTCCATGTGGTGCCCGATGTATAGAGCACGCTGTTAGTACATGGTCTGCGGTTTGCTCAGAGGCGCCACACTCGCAATTCGGTGAAGGAGCGAGACCCCATTTGTGCATGGACGAATGGAATCGCCCAACACCAGTCCGCAGGCGGTTGAGCTTAACCCAAGCTGCTCGGGGTAAGCCCATTCCAACAGGCCTGGCACTGGTCTCGGGCACAAAAGCACGGAGCCTGGAAGCATTTTCACAGTACTCCGTTTTCCATTTGTGATTTGTTCATTCAGAAGCGCGGATGCCAAGTCTGGCAAGGTTGTCCAAAAGATTCCGCGCACCTGGCACAAACGGGCGTCTGGATCTTAGTCTCACTTGGCCAGTATCTGAGGATCCACTTAAAAGACCATACAAGATATGATCGGGGTCCAGAGATCCACGGTGAGCCAATGAGAGTGTCGCTCCCAGTCGGTCAAGCTCAGCTGGTTGAATGCCTGATAGTACAGGTAGGTGGTCCGTTGGAGTGGGACGCAGGCATCCAGTAACTATGCGCAAGGCGTCATTCAAGACACTGTCAATGAGGCGAGTGTGAGCACTGCGACACCAGACTGGCGCACAGTACTCAGCTGCTGAGTAGACTAGGGACAAGGTGGCTATGCGTAGTGTTTTAGCACCAGCACCCCATCCCGAGCCCACGAGTCGCCTCAGCAGTGTGACGCGCGATGATAGTTTTTTGCGCAATGCCATTAAATGGTGACGAAACGTGAGCGATCTGTCCAGTTTTACCCCAAGATAAGTAGGGGTTGGACAGAACGGTAAAAGTCTACCGTTGTTGTAGACCTTTAGCTCACGTTTGGCCTCTCGGTTATTTAAGTGAAAGGCTGCCGTCACCGTCTTAGTGTGACTGAGCTTCAACCTCCAAGTCTGGAGATACGCTGACAGTGTGGACATGTCTTGGCTTAAAGTCCCCTCCAAGTCCTTCCAGTTTCCAGAAGAGTGCAACAATGCTAAATCATCAGCATAAGCAAACTTTCTGGAAATCATGGAAGAAAGATCGTACGTATAGATGTTAAATAGGAGAGGAGCCAAGACCGATCCCTGAGGAACGCCGTTTTTAAGACGGCGTGGCCTGCTTTGCTTGCTGTCACCGGTGGTAAGGGTAAAACTTCGATTTCGGACAAGCTCCATGATCATTTTGACCATGTGCTTATCCGGAAGTAGTCTCAGCAGCTTGCAGGTAAGGCCACGGTGCCATACAGTGTCATAAGCAGCTGTCAGATCGATAAATACGGCACCGGCCTTCTTTTTAGCCTCGAAAGAATCCTCGATGTTCTGGGTTAGCAGAACAACTTGATCTACGGTTGACTTCCCGCGTCGGAACCCAGCCTGCTCTTTAGGGAACAGTGGATCGACTAATGGTTCAACGCGGGCGTAGATAAGCCTCTCGAGGATCTTGTAGGGGACACAGAGCAGAGATATCGGTCGATAGCTCTTTGGATCCCCCACGGGCTTTCCTGGTTTTGGGATCGCGACCACAAGCGCTCTTCTCCAGATCTTGGAAATTTTGAGTCGGCGCAAACAGAAAGAAAGGAAGTCACGTAACCAGGACTTCAAAGCAGCTCCGGCATGGAGTATAAGCTCGGGGCAGATGGAATCAGGTCCCGGAGCTTTACCTGGTTTTAAGTGTTGAAGAGCAGCAGCAAATTCTCTCTGTGAAAAACTGTCAGAGATATTTACTGCGTCTGGTGCTGTGGCCCTCCAAAAGTCAGACACTTCTTGAAAGACAAGTCGAGATGACTTGCGATCAATAGCCTCGTATTTCCTATTTCTAACCAGCTGAGATGCAATAGCATCGGCTGAAACGGGACAGTGACGAGGAGAGTGTCGTGACCTACCAGTAAGGTTGTTCAAAGTAGTCCACGCTTTTCGACTAGAGTGTGAGAAGTCAATGCTCCGAACTGCTTCGAACCATCGATTCCTCCGCTTTCTGTCAAGCTTGGCAAGCAGAGTTGTAGCAGCCAAACTTGAGTCGTCTCCCTGAGGAGACTGCAGAAAGGTTTTATAGAGGGATTCACACTCTGCATCCCAACACGGAATATAGTTATTTCGATATCCGCGTGGGATAGTCTTTTTGGCTGCTTTCTTAATGGTGTTACAGAAGTCCTGGTAAGCCTCATCCACATCAAGTGAATCAGTCGACAACAAAGTCTTTGCGAATTTATTCGTCAAAGCAATGTAGTGACTCCATTTGGCCTTGCGGAAGTTCCATCGCTTAACAGGCATGCTTGGCACTGCCATAGCAAACCTTGGTTGTGTAATAAGCGAGGGTCGATGTTGTGACCTGGGGAACTTGTCAAGAACACGTCTATTCGGTAAGCGACTGTTTGGACCTACGCTAGCAAAAGCTAGATCCGGATTGGTGCCAGTGTTCCAGTGGCCGGAATAAAAACTGGCAGCGTCCTTGGCATTATATAGGAGGGCAAGACAATTAATACTTGCCCAGCCAGCCAAGCACTCACCGTCCGGACTGTTGTCATCGTAACCCCAGTCCACATGACGACAGTTAAAATCGCCAGCGTAAAGACAGGGGTAGGGAAACACTGGGAGATCCAGGGTTTGTAATCGCGTTGGCGGTGGTTTGTAGACGTTGACTATTTTATAGCCATCAACGTCCACACACAGCCACTCGATCTCCGATGTCGGTGGAGATTGGTCCAAAAGCGTATATCTCAGTCGCTCGTGGACAAACGTGGCAAGGCCATGCTTCCTGCTTAAAGAAGACCCAGCTAGTTGGTAGTTTGGTAGCACCAACTTCTCTGCATCAGTGCAGTGGGTCTCCTGCAGTAGGATGACGAGTGCCTCAGACTGCATAGCGAGGTGATGAAGAACATTCATCTTGTTTGCAGTGAGGCCTTCAATGTTCAGCTGAAGAATAGTGGGTCTTCGGAACTTGTTGGCAATGTGCCCTGAAAAGGGCAGTTTTATCCTGGCATTGCCCCGTCCTGAAAAAGACGTTTGCCGATTAGCAGACCCACACTGAACATCGGAATGGGTGGATACCCTTCCGTTTTGGTAGGTTTGGTTTCGGTCTGTCATTTTAGAATCAATGAGCAGACTTACTCGCGGCCCAGGCTGCGTGAAAGCATCTACCATCTGGGCCAAGATTTTGTTTTGTTGATGGGCATAGATTTTGTTGATGAATGATACAGCAAAAAATTGCTCTATGGTCACTGATATTTTTCTCTTTCAAAGCAGATTTCAAGAGACCAACAAATCCAATACCAGTTCCGGACGTGGCTCGAGCACCATCAGTTGCGATTCCGCATAAAGTGAATAGGTCCAAACCAAACTTATCAAAAGCATAGAGAATTTCAGAAAAGATATTAGCACCAGTTGTAGTATCCTTCATACACTGTAGTGACAGATGTTCTTCGATTTCGTTCAACTCCTTGTCTCCTTTTATAAACATAGCCAACTATGCCGCATCCTTCACATCGGTGCAACTTATTATTTGATCCTACATATTTTTTCCTAAATAAAGCAAATAAGTTCTTTTCTGTATGCAATAAATTACACACCCTATTTATACATTTATTCGTTATGGCCTGCAATTGTTCATAAAAGTGAAGAGGTGGCGGCCCTCTGAGTTACAACTTTTGCCCACCCTTATAGTTTGTTTATTTTTTTTATTGCCATTTATATATTCATCCTCCTGCGTCGCAGAAAAGCGTCGGAGGCGCTATACTTAAAACACACAATTATCTCGACTCTCTTCCGGAGATGCCTCAATATTGCTGTCCGGTTAAAACTTTTTTATTTTGCTTTTTAATTTTATAAAGATATGATTGAAATTTGAACTGCTTGCCAAGACCACCAAGCAGGAAAAAAGTGCCGTAAAACGTCTTTTCCAAGCACATAACGGAGTCAGGAGGATAAAAATAAAATAATAATATCAAAGATAAATAAATAACTTTAATTGTTCTCTTAAGTGAATCTTTAATGGTGGCTCCTTTCTTTGGTAGCACCTGGCGTCCCTTTTGTGAGAGATATCACGAATTATAGTAATCATGTTTTTGGCTCTCAACCGCCCTCCTCCATAACGAATTTCTGCAAACACCAATGATTTAATCTAATTGCTTTAAAAGAAATATCAAATTGCTAATAAGACGAAGTAGAAAAGGAGAAAAATAACTAAAAACTATTCCGATTAGCCTACTCAAAGATAGCCAGACAATAAACAGCGGTAATACAGAAAAAAAAACCAGCAAGCTGTTAAGCAGTTTTCACTCCTTTGCATAATTCTTCATTATTTCTAATCTTTTTGAGGTGATTAATTAGACTGATTTTATTTTATGTAAGCCAAACACAAGCAACAAATCCAACATATACAACACGCCAACACAGATAACCGAGCTAATGAAATATTTGAATAAAATTTCAATCATTCCCGTGATAAGCGTGCCTTCAGCATTTTTGAATTTTGAAAAAAATAATTTTAGAATGATTTATCAAACATTTTTTTTATTGAATCTTTCAACATTGTCAACCAGCGTGCCTTGTGTGTTTCGGCTTTTTTATGATGTAATTGAGCGGGTTGTTTAATGATGTAACCCCACAGGGTAAAGCTTTTTTCAACATGTTACAAATGTTTATTTATTTAACATGTAATCTCAGATTATTTTTTAAAAAATTATTGTATTTGGAATAATTAAAACTGGACATTTTTGTAAAATTTTTTGGTCTCGAACCTTAGGTTTCGAAATTTTTCTGTCCGGAAAAATTATCGGGTCTCGGTCTCGACATTGGTGGTCTCAAATACATCACTGGTTGGTAGTCGGATTTTTGAGACGATTAAAAAAAATTAAAACGATAATTTAGAATGAGTATTATTTTGAAATCTTGTGTGGGCACATTTTTTCTTTATGTGCGCTAGTTTAGCACATGTGTGGGGCACACACGCGCACATATCAAAGGAAACGTTGGCCATGGGAGCTTTAACCCTTTACATTTTCAGGCGAATAAACTATTTTTGAGTTAGAGCGTTGTTGAAACCAATTGCAAGATATAAACTTGTTAAAAATGAAACTTTTCGGGTTCGGCACGAAATGTCGATAGCGTGGTCGACTGGTTAAGAGCAGTAGAGCACCGTGATTGGGATCGACATATGGTCACTGTTCAAAAATTTAGTGGGGTCATTCTGTTGTGCCCTTGGGAAAAACACTTTGCGGCAATTTCCGCTAGTCGGTATTCTTGGCAAGCAGTTCTAAATTTCAGTCATATCTCTACAAAATTAAAAGACCAAAATAAAAAATTTCAACCGTGCAGCAATACCTGGCATTTCCGAAAGCAGGTTGGGGTAATTGCTTGCTCTCTCAAGGTTGTGGAGTGGGAAGAATTTTTTCCGACTCTAATTCCGACTTCAGAACATCTTAAAAAACGATTCCGACTCCAGCATATCAGAAAAAACAACTCCGACTCGACCTTAAATGTGCGACTCTGACTCTGAAACAGTGGAGGCCTAATTTAGCGTAAAACGGAACCTTTGCGAACAAAAACAACTTCGACTCCATCACACCTAAAAAACGACTCCGACTCCGCCAAATCTAACATGTAAAAAACAACCCTAAAACGCAACGCTTCAATAAACGCAAAGTTTAACGCACCCGTATTAGACAAAATTTTTCTAAAAACTTAGTGAAGACCAAAAAATTTGAAGAAATTATTTTTCGTGGAGAATTTGAAAGTAGTAAGTAGAATTTGAGTCATTCCCAAAGCTTTTGTCAGACGCTCTTCAGAAGAAATCGTCACGAAAAAGAAGCAAGCCAAGTTAAGTTATAAAATACAGAATAAAATTCTTATTGGTTGAGAGTCTTTGACTAGAAGAATTCCAATGGTACTGGCCAGTAAAAGTTGTTTTCTGTATACCAATTTACCAAAATCACAAATATAATTCTTACCTTTCTACCAATACCTATTACCTACGTCTAAGGAGGGGAGGTAATGCTTGGTCAATTTTTTATGAATAAACACTAGACAATGAAGGAGAAAATTTAGAATTGAGGTGGGTGAGGAAAGAATTGAGAATAGAGGTCACCAAAGACGCAAAATTAATTTAATCTTATTAGTACATTGGTTTACAGAAAGCTTATGATCTGTTGGAAACAATAAGTTGCAAACGGAATTGCACAAAATTGGATCTATTTTAATCACCATTGTCAATCCAGCACAAATAATTCATTATACTTTTATTGGAAAAGTTAAACAACTAACCAACATACCAAGCCAGTGCATAAAGCGGAAAAATGTTTAAATAATACCTAAGCGGAAAAATAACTCCACGCTCCATGGATAGGAACTGTTTTGATGAGATTCGAAATACAAATCAACCCGGAAAGTAGCTGCTTTGCTGTCAAATCACGTGTTTTATTTTTACGACCAGACAGCTCTCGCAGCCCTAAGAAGGCCGTGCTACTTCCCATTGTTGCAACAACGAGTGGTTTTATTGCAACATTGAGTCGGCAGCGTGGTCGAGTGGCTTGAGCACCGGGATCGTGATCGACATGGTCTCGGTTCAAAACCTACTCGCGGCATTCTGTTGTGTTCTTGGGAAAAGCACTTTACGACACTTTCCCTGCTTGGTGGTCTTGGCAAGCAGTTTTAAATTAAAGTCATATCTCTATTAAAATTTCAAGCGGATAGCAATATTTTGGCATCTCCGAAAGCAGGCCCGTGTAATTGCTTGCCTTATGTATAGCGCCTTCGGCGCTTTCCTGCGAGTCAGAAGGATAAATATAGAGATAAAAAAATGTTACCAACCAATTTGTGTACCACTGTGATAGTCGGCACAATGCTTGCACATTTTAGCGCTTGCAAGAGAGTATTAAACAACACATTCCCAAATTTGTCACTAATTTTCTCGCTTCTGGAAGTCGCGACAATGTTCCTCGTCCTTGCAAAGTTATTACTTGTAATTATTACTAGTAGCTTCCAATATCGCCTTTTTGGCGACTCTGCCATTGCATACCTCTATTATTACATATTCTCACTTGTTTGAGGTCATTCTAACTGTCACATTTCCGCTCTACAGTAAAAGCTACTTTTATTAAATATGTTAATCCTACTCTTTGTAAATAAAGAGATTTTGTATATGCCTTGAAACTCTTTTAACTTTCTCCTTTCTCATTGGTCAAAAGTGATTGACAAAAGTGATTTGAAAGCTTTCTTTTTTATTTCGTAGCTCAGTTTGGCTCGCTTCTTCATTTTGACGATTTCTCCTAAAGATTGTCGGGCAAACAATTTTGGGAATGACTTAAAATCTACTTGCTATTTTCAAAAAAAGTCTTTACCGGTAAAATTCGGACGCGGTATTTTATTTATTTATACTTGGCTCGCAAATACTTTTAATAAACCTAAATGATCTTTGGCTAAAAAAGGTTGTTAAGACGGCCTTTTTTTATTAAAAAACTTACTTTTATAAACATTGCCCCCTTCCCAAATTATAGTTATTTGCTGATGGCTCTTCGATAAAAGTTTTGTGAAGTTAATATCGCAATATATATTCTACAAACTTTTTTAATCTAAATTTGTTCGTGATTATGTAAATTCTAAAAACAAGGTGTAAGCAAATGTTTCTTTTGTATATTCGAAAGGGACTATCTGTCCCCTGTGACCCCGCGTTTTGAAAATATAGCAGGGCAGGCGTGCAATTGCACCCCCCCGCGCTTTCAACATCCCTGAGAGCCTTCCACGCTTTCCTGCAAGTCAGGAGATGAAAATAAAAAAATTAAAATGTCTAGCTGCTATTACCGATCTCGTAGTTTAACTCAACCTTGTTTATGTTAAGCTGCACAAAGTCTCCTATCTCTTATTTTGTAAATTGCACGATGAGATAGAAAAGTTTAGTATTTGAAATTATAGTGTTGAACATGTGTCCCAAAAATAAATTTTTATTTGAAAGTGGCATCTTTCCGTAATTTGGATAAAATTTGATGTGTTGATGAGATTCATGAATTGGACAGTGGCGAGGTAAAGACGAACACCGAAATGCAATAGCATTTTTCGAATAGGCCGGTTGGAACGTAGCTACAACTACATACAATATTGCTCAAAATAAAATTCCGATACTATACTGAAGCAATCTGTTAGTTTTCGGGAAGGTTAACAAATGCTAAAGCATATTACGGGGTGGTTCCATTAGTTTACGAAAGGTTACAAATAAAGGAAGTTTAAGAGTGGCAAATTTGCTTATTAATACGCAAATATTTTCTAATCAAGTTATTTCTGCAAGTTTTAAAACATTTGAACTGAGCTAGTTCAATTCATTTAGACTGAATTTAAATTAGCTTTTTCTATTAATTATTAAAAAACACATCGAACCTTGTTTACAATAAGACGAGTCAATTTATTAAATAAAAAAAAAAATACGCAAAAAAGCAGTGTTAAAAATGGAGTTCTTGGTCATGCATAGCCTCAATCAACCTCACTACACCATGGACCAAACGAAGTGGAATAACGGTTCAATAGAGGGCATCATCTTGCATCGAAGACAACAACTGTAAACACGTCAGTTACACCTCATTATAATTTTATTGCGTACTTCGTCAATCCGAAACAAGCACTTTAGAAAAAAATTCAGTTTAGCAGTCTTTTTTTTAATTCCGTTTCTTTAAATATTTGAAATTCAATAGGATTAACGTAATCTTAGCCGATTCTGCTCTTCGACTTGTTATTGAGGAAAGCATTTCAATACTATTTGCTCTTAGACCATTTTTACTAGCTGTGCCAAATTTTAAAAAATTGAACCAGATAACAATTTCTTGGTTTGGGATTCGATTAGCCCAGGGGTCGCAACCTACGACCCGCGAGGCGAATCAGGGCCGCCAAGCAAAGTCATGCGGCCCGTGAGGCTAGTCAGACAAAATACCCGCCGTCCCGTTTGCAATCCTACTTTTTGACGTAACAATTTCAAACGATCTATACAGCAGTAAAACTATGATACATGTAGTTACAGCAGGGGTGCAAAGATGCTTCACTTTTAGATACAGAATCAGTTGTAAAACAAATAAGGTCTACAGTTTAAATTTTAGTGACGTTGCTCCTTTCACGTCTAAAAAATTAAAAAGGTCTACGCCCTAAATTTCAGTGACGTTGCTCCTTTCATATCTAAAAAAAAACTAGTGAAGATCAAAAAAAAAGGTCTTCACTTTAAATTTCTGTGACTGTGTTAAGTTGAGACGTTCGATCAATGCAAGACAGGTTTTGGTAATTGGAAAAAAGTGCACCATAATGTTATAAATTTGGGTTTCGGCCCGTGACATGCAAAAGGTTGCCGAGCCCTAGATTAGCTCTTCCTCTTTTCCGGTGAGCAAGGTAAGTTTTAACACCAAGCTTGTTTAAGACTGTTTCTGCGGTATTTAAATTCTCGCCGGTAAAGAAATAAACTTTATGACAGCGCTTCTAAACACTTAAAAATTAACATAATTTTATTGCTGTCTCCGTTCGGAAAGGATTACTTCGGGTCAGACACAGATAGGTCTGAAGCCGAGGATTCATACTTTCACTACTCTAGGATGCTGATCAAAATTTATTCCGTATTTCTTTCATTCCGTACCCAATTTCACCAAATCGTTTTTTCACAGCAAAAAACAGCCTCCGAATATATGATTTTAACACTTTTTATACCATCCTGTGTGGCCCACCTAAAAAACTCGCTGTAACCTACTGGTTGAGAAACCCTGCTTTACTGTGTGGTAATATGTTTATGCTTCGAAGTAAAACGATTGTTACAGACATTGGATCTGGAAAAATTTTGCCAAGACGCTATACTAATTAACCCTTTGGGTTCCAATTAAATTTATTATTTTGGTCAGTCTAGGTCCAAAGTCTTTTTTATAATTTTTTTAAAAAGATGTTTATGTGTATGTTGATTTTATGAAATAATTTTCAAGCGTGGCGGCAATTTTTTTAAGTTATTTGAACTAATTAATTAAAGTCCAAACCAATAAAAAAAATTTTCTTGCATTTTTTACATACGTTTGGACTTTTTAGAAAGGTAATAAAATCAAATGCATGTGTAACATAATTTTGGACCGTAGAACATAAATTATTTTTGCATCCCAGACGGTTAGTTGGACCACAAAGGGTTAAAAGCACGCAGTTAAAGCGACGGCTATTTTTTAAATGTGCGGTAAAATGTTGATGTTAGGTGCTAACATCGGCTCCAATATCTCCGAAAACTCCAAACAATTAGGCAGATAGCTCGAGGCAAAAATGTAAATTGTTTTATCAGCAACGGTAAAAACAATTTGGGTTCGAGTTCAATCTACGTACTTGCAACGAAACAGACGCAATTTTTAAACTCTGTAAACGTCTTCTCAAAATTAAAATATCTAAATGTGTAGCATGCAACCGAATCATTTACGTACTCTTATTTGTTCTTTTCTTATACATGATTCGGCATCCACATTCACGGCAGCGGATTGGATCGCGTGATCGAATTTCGTTTTCGTGGTGACACTCTGAAAACAAGTTATGAAACCTCTCTCAGTGGAGTATTTGTCTCAAATTGCAATTTGAAAAGCAGATACGTGCAAAAGAATTATTAAGCTGGTTGAAATTTCAGAAACGGCAAAATTGAAATGAATTTAAAAATAATTCGAAAAACGCTGTTTTTTTTACGAAGCAACAAAATTGAAGTTCAAGCGACTCTGACAACCACAAAGCAAACTACGTTAACGATTACATGTTAGGCAACAAAATTTCAAAAAGTTTTTTTTTTTGAGAAAACAATTATCGTTATCTTTTTCGCGATGTGGATGCTTTTTGACTTCAGTTTGGTTTTAAATTACCAGGTCTTCGAAAGCACACCCAGTGTTTTGAACGGCTTATCGTGGTTACAACAGTATTACGTCAGTGGCTGGGTTGTCCGAGAGCAACGTTGTCGAGATGAGCAACAAAAACTAGCGGCCCGCTTCGGCGTACAAAAGAGTATCATGAAGCGTTTAGTTTAGGTCAAAATTTTTCATTACTTTCATGCAAACTTTAAAAATAAAAGAACACAATTTTTTTAAACAAATCATATATTCATTACTTCACAATAATTCTCACAATTATTGTTAAATGTTAAAAATAATAACTTCGCTAGCAAAGGCAAAATTAACTCATTTGAGTCAAGAGTAGTGCATGTTGTTTTGGGTTGGGGGAAATAGCAGTTAGGCTGAGAATAACAATTCTTATTTGGTATTTAATTATTTCTGAAAAAAATTCACTAAATTTGACTAGTATAAAAGTTATTTTTAAAATTTAAAATTGAGCTGTGATGTTAGTAAGTAAGAAATATGTTAAATTGTTATATCAATATGAACAACTGCATCTGTCAGTAGTTTATTATATAAAAATTACTGAAAATAACTAAAAACAAAGATGTATGAAGATTTCTTTATAAACGTACAAAACATGCCAAACTTATACTGTTAAAAAGCAGTATTTGCTAAATACTGTATTATAGAAAGTTAATATTTTTCCCACATAATGACATTATTTTAATAATTAAAAATTAAGCTAATACATTATTTTTAATTTTTAAAATACAACTGTAACTTTTACACTAGAAGTTTCTCAGTAGTAATTGAATGCCATTTAAGAATTCTCTTTAGCAAGTATTTTTAGTGAGCTTTAGCTGTGATATAAAAAAATTTTTTAAACACATTAACTTGATAAAACATGTTATTAAAGCAAAACTTAAACATCTGTTTTTTTATTAAAACATCACTAAAGAAAATATATTTTACAAATAATATTTACCTCCACAAATGTAAACCATTGCTTTGGCTGATACTTCTCCAACAGCGTCTCCTGGCCTTCGCCCAGGTGTTCGAGCTGGACTCTTACCAATGGAAACATCAGCCATAGTTATAAACGGTTTTTAATTTTAATCTAATGAAAATAAAATTGTACCTGCATAAAATAAACCTTGTTAATTTTTAAAAAATCTATAATACAACTTGGGCAAAGAGATGCTTTTTAATTTATATACATTTAGTTTCAACATTTTTAGACCTTCATTAGTCTTTTATCAAAAAACAATAATTAAACAAAAGTACATAAAATAGTTTTTTTGGAGTTGGTAAGTTAGATAGCAGTTTGGCAAGGTTGACCATAACATTTATTATATATATTTAAACCCTATTTATACAGGGTGTCCATAAAGTTACTATACAGTCTTACAAGTTACTATACAGACACCCTGCAGTACAGTAAGATATTGTATTAAAATATTTATTTGTAATAAAAGAAATGTCTCATCCAGTAAATTTCGGACAACTGTAGCATAATGGGGTGGGGCTCCATCCTGTTGGAAGTACAAGTTATTGAAATCTGGTCGTTGTTTCAATGCCGGTACGATGACATTTCTCAGTTTGTCCAGGTACCTTTCTCCTGTAACAGTTCTGTCGAAGAACTGTGGACCCACAATTCCATCAGACGATATTCCTGCCCAGACAGTTATTCCAGGCTGGTTCAATTGGGACGTGATCGTAAATTGAGGATTTGTGTCACTCCAATAAACACAGTTGTGACGATTTACGTGTCCCGAAAGTTTGAACGTGGCTTCATCAGTCCACACAATCTCATCCAAGAAAGTGGGATTATCCTCACACATCCTTACGAACTGTTCGCAAAACTGAGACCTGCGATCAGGATCATCCTCAAGAAGTCCGTGAATTAGGCGCGGAATGTATGGTCTCATGTGGAGTTTCGTGAGTATTTTACGTAGAGAGGTTCGTTTGATACCAATTTCTGCACTAGCACGGCGAAGTGATTTCTTTGGGCTTCTGGCATATGCCTCAGCAACTGTAGTCAAATTTTGTTCAGTGGACACACTTGGCCGACCAGAACGCGGAGCATCGCCAACTGAGCCAGTACCATCAAATTTGTCTCGAAGTTTATAAATAGCCAAATGTGTTGGAGGATCTGTATTAAAATAATGATTCCAATCACGAATTACATCCTGTGCGTTTTCTGTTTTCCAATATCGCTTCAAAATAAATTTGCGCTCTTCCAAAGTTAGCTTGTGTGGCATGCTTAATTAAATAGGCCTGTAAAAAAAATAAATATTAAATATAATACAATAAAACTATATAGTAACAAAAACTATTACATATAATACAATGAAACTGTATAGTAACTTGTAAGACTGTATAGTAACTTTACGGACACCCTGTATATTAAAACAAGAATTTTAAAAGTTTATTTCAATCAGCTATATTTTTCAACTTGCTAACCTTAAAAAGATTGTTTACTTCAATAAAACTGATTTGACTTATTTTAAAAACATATTTACATACCTATTTGAAAACACTATCCAATTATGGAACTACATTATTTATAAAACTTTTGCACTCAAAATAAACTATAAAAACCTAATTTTATAAATGTAGTTTAAAAAATTTAGATTTGAAGCAACAATAAAGTTATTACTGAATTGAGATACAAAATTTGAGTCTCATCAAGAAGTAACTGTAGGTTTATACTGGTTCGGTTGTGGGGATTTTGGGTTAGTTTTACCAAAAAAACGCTTATGGAGACCTCTTGAAAAGACACCAAATGTGACTGACCTTTTATGATTACAAGTTATTAAATTCAACAAATTGCTTTTTCTATTCTTATCAGGGCTCTCATCAATGGATTTTATAAATACCCAGACTGCATAAAAACCCCAAATTTTTTCAGATTCCTTGAAAACAAATGTTATATATTTTTTGCTTTGATAAAAAAAAAGTCTTCACTTAAAAAATGACTTTGATTTCTAGATTTTCATCCCAAAAACATAGTGATCTCTTAAAAAAAAGATCTTCAACTCAAATCCCTAACACAGCACAGTATCAAACTTTATGATATTTGAAGGGATTTTAAAAAAACGAAAAGGTAGATGGAACATAAAAAACCCATGACCAAAGATAAGTGGACTGTGTTTTTTAGAATCCAAATCCAGTCCAACTTTTTAAAATAATAATCCAATCCTAGTCTGACAAAACATGCAAAATTGGCAGTCCACAGTCCAATCATCTGAGAAAATTTTTGGTTGCAAAATCATTAATCGTTTACAATCAGGTGAAGTAAAAGGTCTGAGGTTATATAACCAAAAATCCTATATTATTATAACTCTATCCAACATCTATTCCTATTTTAACACAAGTATAATGTTATGCTTGGGCCAATTGCATATTTTCACTTCAGTACTCTATACATAAAATAAAGTACTTAACAAAAGCATTATATGAATTGCAAAAGAAATAATAAATTAAGACAAACATCAAGTTATTATCTAATTTGGGTCTCTTCAAGAAGCCACTGTATGGGATTTTTTTCAATGAAACTAACCCAGAATCCCTCTTTCAGTATTAGCATGGAATAAAAAAGAAACCAAGAGAAAATGAATTTCTCAAGAAGTAATAGTAACCAAAGGGGGATTTGGGTTAGTTTCACAAACAAAAATTGCCTATGGTGACTTTTTGAAAAGATCTTTTAACTCTTACGGGTTATCAAATTTCCAGCTGTAAAAATCAAGAATAAAGTTTTTTAAAAATGAAAAATTTTCAGATTATTGTGAGGTTTCAGTTATAAACATAAGATACTTATAATCCTGTATTTTAGTTAACTATGTAAATATACAATTTTTATCAAATTATTTAACAACTTCAATTTTGTCAAAAAAAAAAAAAAAATCAATTTATATTTTTTTTTTTTTTTTTTTTTTTTTATCTCTATATTTATCCTCCTGACTCGCAGGAAAGCGACGGAGGCGCTATACATAGGGTAAGAAATTACCCCGACCTGCTTCTGGAGATGCCAAGATATTGCTGTCCGCTAGTAATTTAGTAGAGATATTACTGTAATTTAGAACTGCTGACATAATGCTGCTTTTATTTTACTTTTTAATAATTTTATTGAAATACCATATTCAGTTTTTAAAATAAGTTATAAGGTAGCTAAATAAGCTTTTAGGCTTCCAACTAATTTTTATATAATTTTCAAATAATTGATAAAAGTATTTATTGTTAAACAGAACAAATTTGATATAATATTAAATAACAGCTGAAATTACGTTAAGAATTGCCAATAAAATACAGATATCTTTTTTAAAAACTACAGTTTTATAAATTATTTCAATGAGTAAACATTTAATATAAACTAAAAAAATCTCAGCCAGTTACACACAGTTCTTATCAGTATTAAACAAAACAACTATGATAACTTTACCTGTTGTTGTGTTTTTATTTTCTTTACTTACTGCTGGTTTTTAATGCATTTGAAAACAATTAGGCTACTAATATTTTATACTATTTTTCATCATTGTAATTTCTATATTTATTCTTTTTGATTCATACATAAACTTTGCAGGCATTACTTAAGATAATCTTAAAACCTAAACATAGAGATAACCATTTACTAAATTTACTGGTCTTACATTAACATTATTATTTTTTTGTTATATATTTGGAGTAGAAACAACACAGAAAATAATACCTAAGAATTTGGTAATGTACTGGCTGCATTTCAAACTGACTGACTGGTTAGTCTAGTAGTGGCTGACTAAGAAAGATTTTGTTTTTTAATTGATTGGTCCAGAATCCGGACCATGAGAAATGGAGAATTACTGAATTAGGCATAATCGTTTACCAGAATTTTGATTGGGTGACATTTAGACTTTTTGCTTAAAAAACAATATGGTACAGCATAGAATAATGCGTTTCAATTCTCAGATTCGACAGTCGGATCGATCCTAACCTACAATAAATAGCAGTTCGGATTATCCGGCTCCGACCAAAAATAGCTTCAGTCCGGTTCCGGATCCGGTCCATGCTCATCTTTGTTGCCCAGGATGGTCAAGTCTAATTCAAAGAAAAACCGATTGGGGTAAGACTAAAAAAGAAACAAAAGTTGTTGCTCTAAAAGATAAAAAAAGAGAAAAAACGCCCGCGCAAATTGTTCTTGCGGATCAAAATTTTTTGAATTTTTCATAGTTTAAGATGCTCAAGAAGAACTTAGTTTTTTTTAACCAACTACTTACTCTCTAAAACTAACTTTGTTTCTCCCTAAAACTAACTCTCACTTTAATAGGTTTTTCTTCGAATTAGACTTGGCCGCCCAGGACTGGGAGGTATGGTTGCCATACCAATGTTTCAAAAAAAAGCCAAACGTAAAAAAATATGGCCGAATTGTTTTTTTATTTATTAACTTTCCATATTTAAGGTGAAGAGAAAAAAAGTTATAGCTTTTGGTTATGATCTAAATTATGTTGGCCTCGTTGCCAACGTAAGCCAACTTCTTCAGCTTAATTGAGAATTATGTTTATATTGATAACCTGACGTCAAAAAATAATGTTGGCTTTGGTGCCAATGTATCATTCTCTATTTCAGAAAATCTGTCTTCTGCGTGAAGAGTTTGTTGGATGATTTTCTGCAATCCTACCTCCTAACTATAATTTAGCAAATCTCAATTTGAAATAAAATATAATCTTTATTCAAATGCTGTCAGTCAAATTATAGGTCCACAGAGCGTAGGGTTTTTGGATTAAAATTTTCTCCAGCTCAACCAAATTCGAATCTATGATATCAACTGTACTATAATTAACAACGAACAACTTTACCGGGCGATTCAAATGATTTGAATGCCTTCTAAAAAACAACGTAAAACGGCCTTTGCAAACGGTTTAATCTGAACGAGTTTCTATCTCTGCTCTCTAAAGTACAGAGTCAATTAAGCATGTGGCGATTGACAATAAAGCATTTTAAATATCAGTGACATAGCACGTGGGTTGTGGCGATTAACAAAGAACGAAAAAAATGAAGTGTGACGTCATTGCATTTCGCAATCTTGTAAACAATGCTTACCAATTAGTTTGCGAAGCACTACAAAAAAATGTAAAGCGAACACAACGCGACTGGACGAAAAATAGCACGATTCCTAATTAAATTTTAATGGTCTAGCCAAAATAAAAGATAATGACTTTTTACAAACAATAACCAGTTACCAAATTAGAGCTTTAAGAAAAAGGTTTTATGGCTTGCTTAAACCGATGGCAAACGCGTTATTGACCGACACGATCGCTGTTCAAAACGTAATTGCATCATTCTGTAGTGTTGTTGGGAAAGCACTTTAGGGCACTTTGCTCTGTTTGTATGTCTTATCAAGCAGCTCTAAATTTTTATTTATATCTCTAAACAAAAACTAAAAAACACATTGGAATATTTCAACAAAATAGCAATATTTTGACGTCCGCGAAAGCAAGTCGGGGTAATCGCTTGAAGGTTGTTATAAGTATAACGCTTCCGATGTTTTGTAGTGAGTTAGGAAAAGAATAGCGATAATAATAATAAAAAGTGCGGACAAGGACGCGTCAATTTTTTGTTTTCGCTTGTTAGTAGTCTGATCCCGCTGCATGTGGACGAATTACTCGTACATCCAGTAGATACTCTCAAAAACCCAACTGATAACTTTTACTTTAATAATTTTTGTTTTAAAGTTTGTTTGTTGCTGTTTGTCCAATGTTTTTTCAGTTAGTGCCCTAAGAGTAAAACATACCTCAACTTGAAAGGAATATTTTTTGACTACTATGTAATGTAAGTTTTTGAAACAATGGACAAAATCACGCTATTTTACTTCTGTTTTCGTTTTTTTCATGCCTTCTTGTTCAATTGATATTCAGTGTTGTGCGTTGATGGCATTAACTTGAGGGCGTCAAATGTCGGCGACAATTTTTTGTTGACGGTGACGCAAACGCCGTAAAGATATTTTTCGGTTGACGGAATAGGTGTCGCCGACAACTTTTTGCTTGTTTTTTGCGTCAAGCGTTAAGCGTCAATTATTATTTTTTGATTATTTTTTGCAAGGCGAAAATATATACAAAAATTTTTCAATCGCTGACTCCAATGCCGCATTTTCATTTAAGAAAAAAATTTAGGAAAGCCACAGCATGTAAAAACAGATTTAAACCATGTCAAATAAGCTACTTGCAAAAACACCATAAAGTTATAAAAGGGTCCTCACGAATTCTTGCTTTGAAAATGCAGCTGCTTCAATTGCTAAAAACGTTTTCAAGGATTACAACTTTGCTTTCTAAAAGTTTTTAGAAAATCTACCTGCTGGAACTTAAATAAAAGCCGCAAAATCAAAGAAGCGCAGTGGAGGAACTTAAGCGCAGTTGTTTTTATTAAAGCACGATAGCAACTTGCTTTGTTTTCGCCGGATGTTGTTTGAACACCAAAAAAAAAAAAAAAAAAGGGATATGTATGGTGCTTAAAAGTGTTCGAGTCCCAGCTCAGTTGGCAAATTCAATCAAACTAAAAATCACATAATTGTGGTCTGTGGAAAATATTAGCAAAACAGTTGTTATCAGAAAAATAAATTTTAATTTTAGTTATAGAGCAGACAGACTAGGCTACTAAATAAATAATTTTACAGTATAGTTAATTTTCATATTATTAAAACTACGAAATAGTAATAGTAATTTCAATATAGTCTGTATAGATCACAATAGTAGGCTTGGACCGATATCCAGCGCTATCCATAGTAAGTGTTAATGCAGACTCGAGTTCAGTCAAGGTTAGATTTTTTAACTAAAATTAATTTTTTCAAAAGTTGCTTTATTTTCGTTGCCTTACGTAATTGTTTTCGGCAATGACATCATCAGAAGTTACTTTTTTCCCGCCAATACTTTGTAAACCAAAAGTTACTTATTTTTTATTGCATTACGTAATTCTTGCCGATAATGACATTATTTAAAGTTGCTTTCTCTTCCCGCCTCTCTCCATGTGTTATCTTAGTATGAATAGTCGGACCCTCGTGAACCATTTTCAAATCAAATGCAAACGTTGATCTTATTTGGGAGATTGTGAAGCGATTTCAATTAGTAAGTGTTCGTGTTTTGGGTTAATTTTTGAATTTGTATTTATTTCTGTTTTATAAGTTTTAATATACGAGTAGAAAACTGTATTCATCCAAGGTGCGCGTATTGTCATCCCAACTTCACCGAAATAGTAATGACGTTTGCTGAAAAATACATGTACATTGTACACAACCAAATAAATTTTTTTGTCCAGTTGGCTGTTGTCAAAATCTGATAGTTTGCTAATTTAATTTTTTTCTAGTTGATCAAAAAATTGTCTCCTGATTCGTGACCCAGCGTAACCTCTTTATAAAAATGTGTTTCTTAAATTTAATGCTTTTTGAATTAACGATAGGCCAGATTAAATTGACAAAAGGTTTTATAGCCTTCGATTAGGCGTCCACAGTGTTTCTGAAAATTGGTATTCAATTTAATAAAAAATATGATAAGCCCGTCGAAGAAGCTACTAAACTATCTTATAGAAACAATGTTTAATGATTAGTAATTTATAGTTGTAGATTTAGCAATATCTCGGCATCTCCGAAAGCTGGTTGAGGTAATCGCTTGCCCTAAGTATAACGCCTCCGCCGTTGTCTAGCGAGCTAGGAGAATAAAAATAAATAAAAAATAATAAGAAAATATAAATTTACTCGCTATTACAGACATAGGCGATGGCATGAAGAACAAAAAGCGGCCAACGGATCTTTCTAAAATGACAATTGAGATCTGACACGTGCAATCAAATTTTAAGAGACCCAGGCGTTTACGAAGAAAGAAAATATAGTTTCGGTAAAGAGGTTATTTTTTTGTACCATAAAATTGCTTTTGAAAGCAGCCATATTGGATTTAACATCTTTTTTAAATGATTTATTTATTTATTTACATATTAAGGAGAAAACAAAAAACAAAAAATTAAACGAACGTTTTCTGCTAACTTTAGCCCTCTTCAGGTTTTTATATTGAATATAGTCTTCCTGACTTTATTTCGATGTAAATAGAGAAATTATTTGTTAACGCTGACAAAGTAATTTTATACATGACGAAGACAGATTTTTTCGTAACTGTAAGTATATTAGCGGTAGTTAAACGAAGCAGAAAAAAACAAGTGGATTTTAAAAACTGCAAACACATTGGCAGTGAATGAAATTACTTGAGCAGATTTTTTTTAATTTTTAGTAAAAATGATGTTCCATTGGCATATAATTGGCGGTTTAAATTAGGACTGGACTTTCTTATTAAATATTAGGTGCCCAAAAAAGTCTTTGCCGATTTTTGTTGACTTATTTTAGGCCCACTTTTTCGTTACTGACAAGCATAGTTATACAGGAACCAACTTATACTGACAAGTAAATTGTTGAATGATTTCAGTTTTGTAATTTTTCATGACTAATGTTATTTTATTTCTTATTTCAGAGCCTTAAAAATGACTGATAAAAAATTGATAATTCGTGCTTGTCTGTTGTACGAGTTTAAACTTTTGTTTCTCCAAGATAATGCTCGACCACACGTTGCAAAAATAACACTTGCCAAGACAGCAGAACTAAAGTGGGAGATTATGCTCCATTCACCGTATTCACCAGACCTCTCCCCAACAGATTTCCACTTGTTTTTGAGCTTAGATAGTCATATGAAGAACAGGACATTCAATATTGAAGATCATTTGAAAATGGAAGTGCATAACTTTTTCCAGAGTAAAACGAAAGACTTTTACAAAAATGACATTACTAAGTTGCTTAACCGTTGGGAGAAGGTCATAGAATGTGAGGGTTCATATTTTGATGAATAAATACACTTTAATACTTTAACTATGAATCTTTAATTTCCTTCATAAAAATCGGCAAAGACTTTTTTGGGCACCTAATATATTACCACAATGATTCGATCGATTACCCAATATACGCTAAATTCCCATCTTGGCTAGCTGTGCCACTCATCATCATTACGCAGCCTAATCATGCACTGGTTATTTAATCGCTCAGTTTGTTTGATAATACTGTATTATTATAATGCATTTTTTTCTTTTTTACTTCTTATATCTTTATCTGATTAAGGTGTTGCGGTCATGCTTTCTACTGTCTTGTGCTTTTATTTTCTAATTATCTTATGCATGTTTTAACGTCTGACGTTGTGCTGCTTCTTCCTTTTCTTGATTTTTTCAGTATTTATAATTTTTGTGTTAAACTGTTTAATAATGATCGAGAATAAAAATGAATGAACGAATGATCTAAATTATATTAACAAAGAACGTAATTTTGCTGTTACTTCTAACCTCTGTGCATTTAACTCAAATATATTGTCTGCAGATGTAGGGAGCTATTCATGCACAACACTGAATTTTGTGGAGTACCTTAAAAGAAAGGTCAATAATAGCGAATTGATAGCATATTGTAGTTTTTGTTTTAACTTATAATCTAATATTTAGAAACTAGTCCAGGGTGGTCCAACTTCTGCACTCTTGTGGGCCACTTTTCAAAATTATTCGAGTTTGCGGGCCTCAGCCGGCTAAAAATACCTATTTTTGTCCCAAAATCAGGGTGTTCTCTAAAAAAAAGAAGTCTTCACTTGAAATCGGTCTGCAAAATTCCTATTTTCGTTCCAAAATCAGGGTGTTCTCTAAAAAAAAGAAGTCTTCACTTGAAATCGGTCTGCAAAATTCCTATTTTCGTTCCAAAATCAGGGTGTTCTCTAAAAAAAAAAAAGGTCTTGGAATCGGTCTCCAAAATTTCTATTTTCGCGCAAAATCATAGCGTTCTCCAAAAAAAAAATTACGGCTGCTTGTGATCGACAAGACTTGTGCAAAATTGTTCCGCGGGCCGCATGCGGCCCGCGAGCCCGTAGTTGGACCACGCTGAACTAGTCAATTGAAAATTTGTAGTTTTCTGCATTAAATTATATCGATAGCCAATTGTTTGGGTGGCTGCTTTGTCTGGTGGCAGGCACAGGTGGATTGATAATTTTAGCGCAGGTACGAAATGCCGTTAAATTAAGGACACATTTTATTCAGATAGAGTCACTGTAGAAAGTCATTTTGGATCTTTCGTTACACCATGACCTTTTTAAACAGTCCTCACCTTGAAATTTGGTGAAAAAATGGGCTATTAGAAAATGAAAGATTTTAGGAGAATTTTATTTTCTCAAAATTCCAGAACTTTTTTAGTGGCAATTGATTCCATCTTTATCATGACTAGCGCGTTTTTGCCCCTTCCCTCCCGTAAAATCGGTCTGCCCGGCGCATTTTGCAAGTGAATATGGAGTTTGTGACGTGCTGTAGAATTAATTGAATCTCAGGTCTATCATAATATTAGGCTATTAATTTTTGATGCTATTTTAAGAAAAAGTATACGTTTACTTTCATAAATAGTAGTTTTCAGTCAAATAATAATTTCATTGATAGTCAAGTAAACTTAGATGTTCTTTTTTAATCCCATTTTTATGGCTTTTATAAAAATCTGCTGTGTATCTAAATTATTTAGCCCATGTTGTACTGTAGATTCGTGAAATAGTATTTACTTCAATGCACTTTTTTTTTCTTTTACAGTTGTGCTTAGTTGTTATTAATGTTTTGTGTTCCTTGTTCGTATGAGCTCGAAACCTGAAGTAAATAAATGAATAAAACAAGTGTAACAATGATTTCGTGACGCATATGTTTTGAAATTAAAGCATTTTATGACAATTCAGAAATTGCAAATTTTTCTGCCCTACTACATAATCAACGATTTTTTCGTAACAGTATTTTAATTTGTGGGATTGACGCTAATCTTGACGCTGACGCCGCTAACATTTTTGAGCGTTATCGGCGTAAATGACGCCGATAAGAATTTAAAGAGGTAACGCTGACGCTAATGCCGTCAAGATTTTTTGTTGACGGGCACAACACTGGGGATATTATAAATTTTTGGGCCTTCCCGAAAAAAAATCTTGAATCCATGCCGGTCTGTTTTCATTTGATATTTTGTACATGCTTCAAAAATTAACTCAGTAACGTATTCCACATAGGCAGGGGCGCCGGAGTTTTTTTTCAGGGCGGGCAAATTTCAAAAAAGAGGCACTTTTTTTGATAAAAAGGCACCCCCAACAAAAGTCGATTTTGCAACCATGTTGCAATTTGAAATTTTCGGAACTTTCTTTGACTTGTGGTTTCAACAAAGCAAACCTTTTGGAGACTTTAGATTAGGCCTTTGGAAAGAGTACGGTACGGAATAAATTTAGGGTTGCCAACTTTGTGTTTAACCATTCCGGGACACCTTAATGCTTAGAATTTGAAAACTGATGCAACAAAAGCTTACGACACACAAATGACATCAAAAGCAACAGTGCGTGCTGCGCGTAATAGAGTGATAATCGAGCAGCGTTATTAACCAACTCCCAGCCTCTAAATAATTTTATCATAATCAAAGAAACGTGTGAAATAGTGAATCTTTGAAGCATAAATGCAAAAACACTAAAACAGAAAAAATGTACTCCATTTGTTCTAACTCTAACAAAAAACAAGGGGCGGTATACCGCTCAACTTTTGTTGCACTTAACGCAATGCGTTAACTTTGTTTGTTATTATCTCTATGATGCGTTGAGCGCGACAAAAAAATTGAGCAGTATGCCGCCCAAGAAGTTGTAAGAACTCTAACAAAAAATCAGTCCTGGCATTTAAATTTGTATTTTTTTTGTGATTTCGCCGCTTTAAGAAGATCTTTGTCTTTGCTGATGAAGTCATAAAACTCATTGCATGACATATGAAAGTTCATTTTCATCATCAGTTCAGCTTTGACGAGGTTAAAGTTTAGTTTGTTTCTACTGTTGGTCCAAAGCGCATTCATAATACTGAACACTCTTTCACAATTCGCGTTTGACACTGGAATTGACAGGACAAATGACACAAGACGTAACAGTTGTGTATCGTCTGGCTGCTGAGTGGCAAAGAACTTCACCCATCTGCTTGAAACGTCACCAGTTAATCGTGAAAGTTCACTACGAACCTTTCTCAGCGCACACAGTTCTTCATACAATTTATCGCAGTCGATACTTATGCCCACGCGTTCAACAAGTGATAACAAGCTTGACCATTCAATGTCATTATCAAGAGCAAGTGGAGCTATGTCCTTAAAAAACGAATGCTCATAATCATACCATTTATGTAAGTATGACAAACTGCGTTGAAAAAACTGGTCAACTTCTCGGGTAAATTTTTGCTTGTCAGAGAAATTGACTTTGACAGACTGAAGAAGTTCTGTAGCATTACTTCCATAAAACTTGTCTGCACGTCGCTGCTGTAACATTTCCCCAACATTCACCATTATTCCATGCAGTTCTGTGGCAGTAGTGGCATTTGATTCGAGCCGTTTAATGGCTTTTTCAAAAATACTCAGTACATTATGTACAAAATTTAAAATACAATGTGGCAGAATGCTAAGGCTTTCTTCACAAGAAAACCCTCTCCATATAATGTCAGCGACATTGTCTTCTTCTTGCGATATAAAATATGATTTCAGCGCTGGCCAACACAATAGCAGTCTGTAGATAGCAGGTAGTAGACTCAGCCACCTGGTAGGTACATGTCTTAATAACTCTTTATATTCTACATCGACGAAATCACAAAAGTCTCTGAGAGCTTCAGATTTCTTTGCCGATGATGAAAACGAATTATAAGTCTTAATAACAAATGATTCCACATCAAAGGAAAAAGCCTTTAAAGCGTATTTCACACAGTTGTTGAGAACATGGCAATTGCAATTCGCCTGTACAATATGCGAATTAATTAATTTTAGTTTCTGGTAAACTGAAGAATGTTTACCGTAATTAACTGAGGCATTATCGGCACTGTATGACGAAACTGAAGATAGACTAAGGTTATTTTTTTCGATAACACTCAATATGCGATGAGCAATCGCTTCCGAAGATTCATTACTATCATTGTACAAGTCTAATACAGCATCAACAACACCACAGGTTTTGGAAAAATATCGAACAACTATAGGGTACAATTTTTTGTTGCCTTTATTTGAAGCATCAGTTCCGATGCTGAAAAAGAACACATTTTTCAAATCTTTAATGCACATTTCCTGCGCTTTGGGCCCCAAAACACTTTCTAAATAGCTGCCTGCCTTAGTGCGGCCACATGATAACTTGGAAGCTACCGCAGAGTCAGGACACAGTTTTTTGAGTAGTTTATTGCCACAGTCTTGACTGGCATAGCTATGATGATGAATAACGCCATGATAAGTAGAAACCAGTTCGGCCAAAATCACAAGCTGTTCTTCGTTACTGTTTGTCTTAACAAAAAACGCAGACAATGTCGTGTTTTCTTTCTGCAAAGTTATATTCCTTTTGTGTTTTTGTGATTTAGCATGGCTAGAAACTGCGAATTTACCGTCATACTTAACAGAAAAGGACTGTCGGCAGAGAGTGCAGTTTCCAGTAAAATCATCAACTTTAGATAGCCATGACATGCCTTCTTCTTTTAACCATTCTGAACGGAAAACACAATATCGTTTGGCAAGTTTCACTTTCTTTTTTGGCGGAGTTTGTGCCAATGTGTCCTCATCATTACTTTCTGCACTAGGATCACTTAGTTCAACTAACTCGGTTTGTGAAGATGACATGGGCTTATAAATTTTATAAAAAATAATGAAGAACTTCCAGAACACCTGTAAAGCAAAAAAAAACATAAATCTTTGGTATCGTTCACTGCAACAGTGAGTTAAGGGTGATTTCCATTAGTAAATTTTTATTTAAATTTTCTGCCAAAAGTTTATGTTAAAATTCGTAGCCTAATCTTCTTTACGGAAATATAATAATCAATGAACTCTGGTTAAGACTAAGACAAATAGTTGTCAGCAAGGCGTCCTATTAGAAGGCCATATAAGCCTGAAAACTGAATGAACAATGAAAACCTGCTCATAAAAAAGCCTCACACTAACAGTGCAATATAGGCCTATAAACTAAATAGGCCAATTAACTAACTTTATACAAACTAATCAATCTAGTCATATCTTCACCTTTACTTTTAAACTGCCCTCTTTACTTGCCTTTGACGCTTACAGCTACAAAACCGTTTTAAAATGTACCTGCGTTTTTTTCAATCGATAAACGAAGTCGAATGATCGTCTCAAATTAAGGTGACTAGTGATTTATCCTCCATTTGCAATTGTTTAACTTATTTGATTGTTATGTCATCAGGACGTCACAGTTGACGAAACGTCTTGTCCACAACATTACTTTCAACTCATTCTTATTTGATTGACGCATACAGAATGATGTGAACTGCTTTTATTTACAAAAATATTCGCGTGAATTACATCCGTTTTCAGTTTTGAACGAAGCCGACATGCTTGCGGGGCCTTTTATGTTAGAACGCTTTGGTTGTCAGTAAATTCCGGGACAGACGTGGCCCGGTCCGGGACACGGGACGCCAGACGTCAATTCCGGGACTGTCCCGGGCATTCCGGGACGGTTGGCAACCCTAAATAAATTACACCGTATTTCATCTCCTACTGTACTATGTCAGAAAATACCGTACGTAATTTTGTACCGTACTTTTCTTCAAAAATCAACCGTACCCTAGCAGTCGTCGTCGTCGTTTGGAAGGGCATCCACTCCTGGTCAGACACAGACAAGACTGGGACCGAGGATTTACCCTTTTACTACCACAGGCTGCTGTAACAGTCCGGATCAGATGCTGGCAATGATCGTGTTGAGCGACCACCGGGTTTTATCATCCAAAATCGTCAGACGTGTTCGGCAATTTGTTTAGGGGCGCAGCAGTTGCAATTTGATGAAAGTGAGACCCATTCGGTAAAGGTCGACTCGCACTTACATTTGCCAGCATCCCATCTTGAGCCTACTAATCGTCAGCAGTGTGACACGCGAAGAGTTTTTTCCGCGATGCTACCAGATGGTGACAGAACTTGACCAATCTGTCCAGTTTCACCCAAAGATCAGTAAGGGTTGGACAAAACGATAAAAATCTATAGTTATTGTAGAATTTTAGCTCACATTTCGTCTCTCGGTTATTAACGTATAGTAATTCCATACCGTACTCCATCCTCTGCTTACAAAGTCACGATGGTGAGTCTTGAGCAAAACTGTCTCAAATTTTCTCGAATCGCATACGAAACTCTTCAAACCTAAATCAATATCACCTTCATTATGTATAATTCTGTAGAAATATTTATAAAACATCTAATTTAGTGGTGACATTGTGATAAAATATTTATTTATTTTCTCTCTGTATTTATCCTTCTGACTTCAAGGAAAGCGACGGAGGCGCTAATATATAGGGCAAGCAATTACCTAGACCTGCTTCTGAAGATGCCAAGATATTGTTGTCTGGTTGAAATTTAATAGAGATATCACTAAAATTTCGAACTGCTTACCAAGACCAAAGAGCAGGGGAAAAGTGCCATAAAGTGTCTTTTCCAAGGACACAACAGAATGGCATGAGTAGGTTTTGAACTGAGACCGTGTCGATCACGGTCCCGGCGCTTTAACTTACATAATCTATCAGAAAACTTGCTCACACTTCTTTTTCTAACATCAGCTGTTAAGTACAAAAATAAAAATAAAAAAATCAATAGGTGAATTTTAAAAAATACAAGCAAAATGCTGTATATCATTTACGGCATAGAGACTGTTTATTCAATTGGAACACAGGTACAGTCACAAAAGTCTAAAAGCGCGAAATTTCGTGACAAGAGCAAAAAGTTGCGAAACACATTGATGAAATTTAACGAGATCGCCAGTTCTGTAAATTATTTACTGTTGGAACGGCACAAGAATAAAAATTTTTACTTTAATTGCCTTGTATTTAAAAGAAATTTATTCAACGTGTGGAAATTTCGCAGATGGGCACCACAAACTTGTGACATGCATTGTAATAAAAGGTTTAGTTTGTTTTGGGTAAGCATAATAATAATCCGATCTAAACGTCGGTCTTTTTTTTATCTTGTCATTGTTCTTGTCGTTACTTTTACCGTTGGTTGTAAAACGTTTGTAACAAACGAACATTCTTGCACAATTAAAACCATAAAGTAGAAATTCACATAAATAAATAGCCCAAATATTTTAACAACCAAAATTTCCAACAATTGTAAAATTAACTGTATGTGTTGCTCTAAAAAAATAGCCAAAGTTTCAAAGTTTTTACACAGTTTTAGCAAAAATTTAAAGCCACCGTAAGTTAGTTTCAGTCCTTTAGCAATTTTCACAAACTTTTTTTTGCAACAAAAAGCGGTATCAATCGACATAAATAAATGAATAAAAAAATTAAGCAAAAATAAAAGTTTACATCTTCATTTTTACAGCAAGTATCTGTGATAATTACGTACTTTTTTAGTTTATTAAAGATTAATAACTATAACGCAAATCAATTTTTATCTTCCCTTTTTTAAGGAAGCCTATTTACGTCAGATTGTCCTGTATTTATATCTATCAGTTATTCATATAATATCATAAAAGAACAAAACACAAATGGAACTATAACTTAAAAAATCGTACGTTTACTAAAACAATTTACATTAAAAAAACCCACATAAGTAGCTCATGTTTCGCTACAATTTTTTCAATCATAATGCCAGAAAATTTCAATGTCTACGACTAGAGATTTAATTCGACTCGCAAGCGGTCACTGCATTAAGTAAAAATCACCAAACCGTAGGTTTTTTTTTATTTTGATTTAAAGTAATCAACCGATAAACTTGTCGATAAACTTTTATTTGCATTTGGTTTAAGGGGTTAGAAAACTACTGCATGATGCATAATGGATATAGCAATTAATATCGGAAAATTATCCGAAATAAGGTAAAATCAAAAAAGATTTCGAATAAAACTCTGTGATAAACTTCAAAAAAGCTCCTTACATGCTTTTCCGTGTTTATTCTTTAATGCTATTTCTATTTGTATTTATTCTTTAATGATTAAAACGGTTAATCTTATTTTTCTTAATATGGTTATTGGGTTTTATCCAAAAAAGCCCCAACTAAAGCATCGAATTATTTATAAAGTAAAAACATGCAAAAGGATTCAAAAACTGGTTAAGGTCTTCTATGTTGCATAGCACTTAATCAATAAAGTGCAATAACTATTCTTTAAACCAGTGGTTCTCAAACTCTCTTAGTTGAAGAACTCTTTTTGCTTTTTCAAATTATTGTCGGGCCTTATTACTTAAGATTTTTTTATCAACCTTTTTAAGCAAAGACTGAAACAGTATAATAATAAAGTTATTGCAAGAACGGTGGTGTAAAAAAAAGCAAGCCATTTCCGGAAAATTGGCTTGCACAATTCATAGCTCGATAGATTCGTAACAGAAAACGAACTTAATTTTTAACTTGTAAAATGCGGGACGTTGCGCAGCCCGGAAGATATCCATTGAGCGTAGTTTGAAAACCAGTGCTTTAAAGAAGTTAAAAAATGCAAAATATTTTGCGTTCAAAACGCGTCACGTTGGTAAACAACAGTGGCCATGGCATAAACGAATAGTGTTTGAAGAATGATTGACTAGTTATCGTTTTGTTTGGGTCACAAACACGTCGTTTGTATCTTTTGCGCAAGTGCTAAGGTTCAAGTTGATATAAGAATTCCACAATGTTTTTAAATTTTTCGGGAGAACCTTGTGATAAGTTTTTATTTTTGACAAGCGACATACAGTTGTCTTTTTCAACCCCCAGCTTTTAAAAGTTTTGTCATTTTGAGGGTGGACTTTAATTTTTTTAAGCATTATTCCTAAAAACGCATCGTCAATAGGAATAATGCGGGAAGATAAAGTTGCATTAAAAAGACGAATTGCCATATTACTGCTCATAATAAATCCTCCTCCGGACACATAAGGAGGATATATTTTTTCCGGGTAGAGATTATAACTGACATAATATTTCCAAGTGGGATCTAGAATCCTTACACTTCCAAGAAGTACTGATCCAAGAAACAAATCTCTTCTTTTATCCTTCGGAAGATTTATGAGATGTTGAACAATGTTTTTAGTGTTTACAAAGACGTCGTCATCTCCTTTAAAAATGTAAGGGACATTTTGACAATTTCTCGTTATCCACTGCAGAAATAGACAATCTTTCAAAGTCAAATTTCGAAAGCTATCGAAAAAATTCCATTGCAATATATCTCTGTGCTGTTGATCTTCGTCCTTTACTTTTTCTTCTTGTTGCTTGCTGGTGCAAGCGCCGAGAAGAAAGAGAAGTCGTACATTTACAGCGGTATTTTCTTTCACCCAGGTTTCGTTGCCCCAAGTTTCCCTAATCGCGTCCCGTCTTGCTTTTAGCTTGCATGATGATTTCACTACCATTAATAAAAAAACATCTGTTTTCAAATTGAGATCTTCGAAGTTCAAATCATTAAAAGAAAAATTGCTATTTCCACAAATGTCAGTGTGCTGAATGATTATGTCGTAGTCGCGTTTCTGACTGTAGTGTAGGATTGGTTCTTTGGAATTTTTTCGAATCGGTTCTTCTGGAGGCAGTTGTAAGTTTTTATCCATGCTGTACATTCCAGGTACTTCGATGAAATTGCGCTTTAGCATTTGCTGCGGTTTTTCGGTGTTGTTTCTTGAATTCATGTTTTGTTTTTTTGCTTGAATCTCTTTAATTGATTGCATCAGCTTTACTTTTTTCTCATCAAAAATATCACGCATATGCTGCTGTTGGCTGCTGTTCTTTAACCACGATCGTTTACTCACAACTTGTTCGGCTTCCTCTTCACTTCCGCTGTTATCTAAAATAGTTTTAAAAATTTAGAAAACTTTAGAAGAAACTGCTGCTCTAACTGGGCTGCCTTATTTTGATATCAAAGTGACAGTTTATTTTGGGTCATAAAATTTGTACTTTCTACGAAAAATATCGAGATGAGAAATGGTGAAATATTTTTTTACTGATCAATTGTTCTTTGCTTTATTTTGGGTATAAAACATATTTTTAGTTGTAATAAACACGGATATAAAATTTTTTATTTGGGTCATCTAAGCGCCTTCAAGGTACGCCAAGCCATTCTTTTAAATCATAAAATGTTGAAAAACAGTTGATGTTTGGAAATAGTCTGAATTAATCAGGAATGATTAAAAACCGGCTTCCTTCCAATCAATATTTGAAACGTATCTTTACAATAGACTCTTTCAAAATTTGTTCGCTGAAGTTCGTGATGACTAAAAGAAATTCAGAACCTTGACCCGTAACTATAAAATTCAGCAAAGTGGCTTTCCCTTAAAAAAAGAGACCTTTGACTTAAAGCATAAATGAAATAAAAGATAATTTTTTAAAAATTATTACTGGCCTAAACCAGTGCTCCGTACCTTCTTCCATTCACGGCACTTTTAAAAACTTCCAAGATTTTGCAACACATCTCGACCAAAAATGTAAAAAATACAATGAATTCAAACACGAAATGATTAATTTTAATGAGTTTGAAAGCCTCGCTAGAGTTTGAGTCAGTGAATTATCTAGCTGTTGTAAAGCTTAAATTTTAAAAGCAAAACTTTTTTTCTATAATAAAAAGCACCCTTATTCCGCGCCAAACCTAGCATCATCTTGCAGCACAACACTATGCACCGGCACACCGGTTGCGGGGCACTGGCTTAGCAAAAAATAATTTTTGTACACAGTGATGGTTTGCGAAATAGGGACCTTGGCGCAAGAAAAAAAAAAGTGCTATTTTTTAAAATTTATTTTGTAAGAAAAAAAATTAAAGTGAAGACCTTTTTGTCTTCGCTTTTTTATCTCTTTTTTCGTGGGATGGGTACCTTTAAATACACATTAATTTAAAAATTAAATAAGGTTCCATCCAACTGCGGACCAAAAAAGGTCTTAACTTTATTTAAACAACTTTTTTAAAGTGTTATGGTGCAACTATAAAGAGGAGCCAATTTTTGCTTAAAGAGGCCATTTTAAAACAGTTTTAGGAGAGACGTGGTGTGGTCGCTCCATTTCCTCTATAACTGCAAAAACGGCAAAAAGTCATCAAAATTTTTATTTTGTTTTTGTTCGATCTCAATTTTAAAGTTAAAGTTTTCAACACTTTAAATCTTTATTGCAACGACTTAAGTTTTCAATTAAAGTTCTATGCTGTTGCTCCTCTAGATATGAGGATTAAGCGCTGGCAAAGCTCTTAATTCAGGTTGGCACAACGTACGCCAAGAAAGCTTGGGCTAAAAATTAACTATATTTAGATTTAAAAACCATTTGGAATTGGTGAACATTGAAATTATAAGACTCAGCAAAATTCGATGAGTTTATTACAACATGAAATGCTTTGACCTATTTGTCACTTTTTTTAAAGAAAGTTATTAAAAATCTATTAAAACTTATGTCAATTAGTATAAAAAAACTTTTAGAACACCTTTTAGCAAATCGTAATAGAACATACTGTATATGTCCATTTAAATAATGATGTCTTAAAACAACATAGTTCAAGTTAAACTTTGAAAAATCGCTGGAAAATTTTTTTAAAGATAGGAAATAAACTTGAAAATGCTATTTTTTTTACTTTTTCAATTTATTTTTTCAATGTTCTTTATTTTTTTAACGTTCCAATGGTTATTGTTGGGTAAGAAAAATAAGTTCGACTCCGATGACTCAACCGTCAGGAATATAGCAAAAATAGGAAAAGATAGTAGATTAAAATCAAATAATCTATATCTGTTGCTAGCAGATAGAACTAAAAATGCCATCTACGGCAACGTGTATTACGCACGTGTAACCCGCGCTCTCTATCAACCAATCACCTTGGTTTTGAATTTTGAACTCTTATGAGAGACAATCTGCTTCCTTAGGCTGTGTTTGCAGAGCTGGTTCGCTTAAGGAGAATAAAATTTATTTCAAACAGACGCATTCAAGCGGTTGAATGTTGTACAGTAGGCCTATTAAGTTTAAAAAAACCGAAAATTGCCTTCGAAGAAAAATAACTAATTGGCAAACTATTGAAATTATATAAACAGGGAAAAAGCTTAAAGAGAGAAAATTATAAAATAGGGTGCCAAGTTTAATACAGTATTACAAAATTTTAAAGCAATTGTTGCTAGGTTACGTCATTTTGTAAAGATAAAATATATTTGATTCCAGCAGAGTCTTAAAATGAACTCATATAAGAACTTTAAATCATGTGTTTAAATAATTCAAATTAAATTAATGTGTTACAAAAATAATTGCAATGTCTTGTCTATAAAATGTATTCTCCTGAATATGAGTGTAAACTGCATGCGGTCGTAAGCTTATCAACTGATAAGTCGGGATGAATGAGGAAACTCGATTGCAATTTCCTCCAGATCACCCTTGGGCAAGATATAGCACCTGATAGCCTCCCTGTACGGGGGTAACAAGCCAACAAATAATATCATAAAAATAAACCAGGCTGCGTTCATATCGTGTCTAATTTTTTTTCTTTTTTGAGTAGATGCAACCATGCAAAGCTTTGTTCTTAGCCAGGGCTTCTCAAACTTTTTTGTTCTGCGACCCCGTTTTAAAAAATAAAATTTTGTGTGACCCCAATTAGTGGTGGATATTTAAAATTAGGGGACCGAGGCAAGAATTCTCAAAAATTGGTGTTCTCTAAAAACAAAAGAGGGTTTTCATCTCGCACTTTTCAATTTTTCTTTGAAAATCATAATGATCTCTAAAAAAAAGGTCTTCACTTTGAATCAATCTCCTTTTTCCGTATTTTTCTCCCAAAATCATGCCGTTCTCTAAAAAAAAAGGTCTTCACTTCAAATCGATCTCCTTTTTTTGTATTTTCCTCCCAAAATCATGATGATCTCTACAAAAAAAGGTCTTCACTCAGAATCAAACTGCGATTTATCTATTTTCGTCGCCAACTTCAGGTGTTCTCTAAAAAAAAGTTTGCACTCAGAATCAAGCTCCAATTTGTCAATTTTTGTCCCCAAATTCTCTGATTTTTCGATTACATGTGCAATAACCATAATTTTTTCCAAAAGTTCCGCGGCACTACTGGGATTTCAAAGTTTTGCGGCACAAAACACAAAATGCCAATTTGTTTCGCGACCCCAAAATTATTTTAGGCGACCCCATTTGGGATCACGACCCAAATTTTAAGAAGCCCTGTTCTTAGCTATTACAATTTATTGAGTTTTTGCATGTTTCAACGTTGTTTTTGTTTTGTTGCATGTTCCTTTTTCCGTTGGGCAATTATGTTGACGTTAGTATTTTGTTTCACAAATGGCGGAAATAATAATCAAATGAACTGAATTTTTTAAAAATTATTTAAATATATTGGTACACAGCAATATCGACCCATTGTAGCGGTTAACCTGATTACTTAGTTCAGGGGTGCACAGCTCAGGGCCCGCAAGTGTCTTTTAATAGGCCCGAAGAGAGTTTCCTATTGTGCGAATCTGTAACAGCATAAAGCACTTAAAAAATAAATAATATAAAAACTGTCTCGTGTCGTAGTCTACGTTGTCTTTATTGGTCATAAACTTGTCAATGACGTCTATAGGAGAATTGATTGTGTAGAATGTGACTCGAAAGGTTAATGTAAAACGTGCTAATTGTGTAATAAAACAGGGTTGCCATATTGGCTTTTTTAACGCCAAATTCCTCAAATTTGGCTTTTTTTGTTAGCGTTTGGCTTACGAAATTTTGTTTGGCTTTTTGGCATTTTTTTGGCTTTTTTAATGGAAATTGAACATAAGTATATGAATAGCAATATTTACTGAACAACAATGCTGCTAAACTACTATACTTAACATCTAAGTTAAGTATTTTGATTCGTACTGTACGTATTCTGTGTCAGGGCAGCGCTTTGTTTGTTTTATAACTCACGCATCACTGATCAAGCATGCTGGCTACACCAATTACGCCATCTCCGCACGCTTCGTCCGCTGTTTAGGGTTGGGCTCGCTACACGCGTCTGGCGCTCACGCCGGTAACTCTAGGCCTGCATCTAGGCCAGTGACCCAGCATTCGCAAAGTCTAGCTGATTATCTAATATGTAATCGTGTAATTTAGTGATACCGATAATTAATAATAATTAATTAAAAATAATTAATGAAATGCATGAGCTGAACGCAAGAGAGTTAACTAGGCCTAGCCTAGCCCTAGGCCAGAGTGAAAATAGGGCTAGCGCATAGCCTAGCGCATGTAGCCTAACATCTAAAAACAGGCTTTTATTTTCTTCAATTTGGGGCTTGATCGGGTTTTAGTGTGGTATCACTTTTTTATTCTATTTTTTCGATGGTATAAATATATGCAGAAATGATGCGTGGGAAGTGTGTAACTAACTTGTTGACTTGATAATTACTGAAAGCATAGTCCTGGCGTAAATGACCCTAATAGTTGAAAACGCCAAAAATCGTAAAACACACAACACTCGTGTAGATGGGCCCTAATGAGAGCAGCATCACAGCATTTCTGCAGGTTACCAGATGATTGACTCCTCAGTATGTCAGTTATCATATGTGACAGAGACAGATTTTTTAGGTTTAGGCTATTCTAAATATAAATATCTATTTATCCTTTTGGCCGGAGAGAAATAGGCAGATGCGGCAGTGATTACTCTAGTCCACTTTTGGAGATGCCGAGATATAGCTGTCATCTTAACATTTCTTTTTATTAGGTTTTTGGATTGTAGTATAGTTTTACAGGTGTCAGTCTTGACTCGATATTGTTTGGTGTACATCCCTGGTTTGCCATTCGATATTTCTTACATTTTAACCCATCATCATGCCAAAGTGGAAATCATCATACGATAGCAACCGAAAATATAACATTCAATGGGAAAAGACATTCGTATGGCTCACCAAATCAACTGATGGCTCAGATTCAGCATATTGCAAACTGTGCAGATGCACTATTGCGCCGAGACTTTCAAATCTAACAAATCACGAGAAAACAGAAAAACACAAGAAGAATACACCATCTTCTTATCAAAAAACACTTTCTGTGATAAAAACAAGTACAAAACCTGATGATAAAGTTAAAATAGCAGAGCTACAAATTGCTATTAGCATAGCTTGCCATAGTGCCATACGCACCATTGATCACATGAGTGAAATAATGGTAGCCCATGGAGCTGGTAGCATTCTTGGTCAGATAAAATTGCACAGGACAAAGTGTATAGCACTAATAAAAAATGTTATTTCACCTGAATTGAAATCAGATTTAATTCAAGATCTTCAAAACAAGAAGTACACACTTATCATTGATGAATCTACTGACGTTTCAACTCAAAAATATTTGTGTATTTTAGTTAGGTACCTCAGTGATAAAACAAATGAAATTACTACTAGTTTTCTCAGTTTGGTTCCGGTTCAAGAAGCCACTGGAGAGAACATATTCAATTTGATTGAAGATGAGATAAAAAGTTGTAATCAAGACTTGAAAAATTGCATTGGTTTTGCATCAGATGGTGCTTTAAACATGGTTGGATGCAACAATTCTGTTTGGACCAGAATTAAAGAGTTATCCCCTTCATGTGTACAATATAAGTGTGTGTGTCATTCACTGGCTTTGTGTGTAAAATATGCAGTTTCAAAATTACCTTCAAGCATTGGATTTTTGCTGACAGAGATACCAAACTGGTTTCGACACAGCAACCTAAGACGAGAAGGATTTAAAATGTTATTTAAAATTATGAACTCTGCTACAGAATTTCAGTCAGCTAGAACGGCACCACTACCGTTTGAAAAAACTTCTTCAACACGCTGGCTTATCCGAGGAAAAGTGATGTTCAACATCTTGATGAATTGGGAAGAGCTTAAAGCGTACTTTACTTCAGCTAAATTAGCTCAAGCAAACTTTGACAGTAAATATAAGGCAAGAGTTATAAAGGAAATGCTTTTAGACCAAAAAAATTATCTATACTTTCATTTTGCGACCCCTTGTGTGCAAGAATTTGAGAGATTAAACGCCCTCTTCCAGAAAACTAAGGCAGATCCACACGAGCTACATAATGAGTTATTAATGCACTATAAAAGTCTTGAGAGCAGGATATATAATACTGATCACAAGAAAAAATATATTCATAATGTTGATTTTGGCACTAAATTTCTATCAGAGTGTGATAACTACATCCAAAACAATTCTAACAATTTTAATTGCCAGCAAGTAATCTTGGAGGTTAAAGAGAGATGTTTATCAATGCTGGAGGAAGCTCATGATCAAGTTAGAAAGCGACTTCCTGAAGCAAGAGATTTATTTAAGGATCTGATCAATTATAGCCCTGCAGTAATTTTAAACCAGGTGTCAAGACCAATATTTTCAGAATTGCCATTTTTGCACTTGGCTGGGGAAAATCAGACTATTATTGAAGAACAGTACCGAAAATTGCCTTTTATTGACTGGAGAGAGGAAAAACAATTTAAAGAAAATGGGATACCTCAGGATACAGAGCAGTTTTGGAAAGGAATTATGCAGCACCCACAATTTAAAGAGCTTGCTATATTTGCCCTTACTTGCCTTATTACTCCAATAAGCAATGCCGTAGTAGAGAGGGTGTTCTCTCTATTGACTTGCATAAAGACTAAAGCCAGAAATAGACTTCAGCTCGCTTTATTGGAAGCAATAATTAGAATCAGGGCAGAACTATTGGTTTCCAATAAATGCTGCAACGATTTTGTTCCCTCAGCCAATATGTTGAAGAGATTCAAAGCTGAGATTTTATATTGCAAGAAGTCTTCTACTGAGGCTGTAGGAAACAATGAAGAGGACGGCCTTTTCGAAACAGAAGTCTTTATATAATTTGTAATTTTTTGTGTAATGTGTAATTATTTTTTTTAATTAAAATTGTGATTTTGCAGGTGGTAAAATTATTTGGCTTTTTTTGGCTTTTTTTTGTTTCAATTTGGCTTTTTTTGATCACTGGGATCTGGCAACCCTGTAATAAAATATGATTTCGTTAGCAATGCTGTTTCAAGTTTAGCTTACAAAAACTCTACCGGAATTTCTCTAATGAAGCTTAAATATTTTTCTGTTACATTTTTGTATGTCTGTAACAAAGATAAAAAAAATTGGTATTTTTATAGTCGGTGCATAATAATATGTTAGCTTTTATCGGATTTTCTTTGCATTAATACATTTTACTTGTGAACCCTGTGCGCAGTCAGTTGCTTTATATTACGATATTTATTCATTTTTGCAGATTTTGTCACATTTGATAACATGAACAAAAGAAAGCGTGTTGAACATGAGAGTCCGTTTCAAGATTCATGGACTAATGACTATCTTTTTATTAAACAGAAGGGAAAGCCACTCTGCCTTGTGTGTCGACAAACAGTCGCCCTTTCAAAAGCTTACAACGTAAAGAGACATTATGAAAGTTTTCACAAATAAAAGTATGTTACAATAAATGGAACCATGAGAGAAGATTTCGTAAAGCAGCTCAAAAACTCTGTCTGCAGAACAGAACGTTTTTAAGAAACCTGTCCAACAAACTAAAAATGCAGTAACAGCATTTTCATTGTTGCAGAGGAGATCGCTCGTTCTTCAAGGCCATTTACTGATGAAGAATTTGTAAGAAACTGCATCAAGAAGGTAACTAAGCTGTTGATTCCAGATCAAGCACATCTGCTTGAAAAGATCAGTCTTTCAAGAGCCACAATTTTGCGTAGGATTCAAGAAATTGGCCAGAATATATCAGATCAACTTTCTTTAAAAACAAAATCATTTATGTGTTTCTCATTTACGTTTGACAAGAGTAGTGGCATAAAGGAAACTGCCCAGTTAGCAGTGTTTATTCGTGGTGTTTCATCTGAGTTAAGCGTTCACGAAGATTTCCTTGGCTTGGTTTCACTTCGTGGTCGCACACGAGGCGTAGATATAAAGGAGACCGTCGTTAGGCTTCTTTATGAGAAAATTCCTGACATATCACTAAACAAATTATGCGGATTGACCACTGATGGTTGCCCATCTATGACAGGCAAAGAAGGTGCTGTGGCCCTCTTGAAGAAAGATGCCCAACAATCGTTTTCTCATCAAGATATCCTCAATGTTCATTACATCATACATCACAAATCTCTGTGCAAAACTCTGAAAATGGACCACGTGATGGATGTTGTCGTGAAGTGTGTCAATGAAATCAGGACAAAAGCTTTGAAACATCCACAGTTTCAAATCTTTTTAGAAGAGGTTGGTGCCAAATATGGGGATTTAATTTACCATTGCGATGTTCGCTGGTTGAGCAGAGGCAAGGTTTTGAAAAGGTTTAAAAATCTTCTGAAAGAATTTTGCCAATTCTTGCTTGAAAAGCAATCAGCTTTAAATACAATGAACGGAAAAATAGTTCTTGATATTCTTTCTAAAGAAGGTTGGTTACTGGACTTGTCTTTTCTGGTTGACATCACTCATCACCTCCATAGATTTGTTAGGAAAATTCAAGGACGTTCGCAACTAGTAACCGATTTCATTTGTGCAATTGATGCATTTTGAAACAAATTAAGTTTATTTCAAAAGTAACTATCATCTGGTAACACCATGCACTTTCAAAACATGTCTTCTTTTGTAAGCAATTGCAATTTGAATTTTATTCCAGATTTTAAGAAATATGCTCACTATGGTCAAGATCTCGGGGAAAGTTTTTCAAAAAAGTTTCAAGATCTGAATAGAAGGGAGATAGAGCTTTCGTTGTTTCAACAACATTTCGTAAATGTTGAAGACATAACCCATGCTGAAATTCAATTGGAAGTGCTGGATCTTCAAGCAAACACTGATTTGAAGGCTGCATTTATTGACCACGGACTTATTGAATTCTACCGTCGCTTGGATGATAAAAGCTACCCAATGATTCTACAAAATGCGAGATTTTGGATATGCCAGTTTGGTAGCACCTACTGCTGTGAGCAGACTTTCTCTGTTATGAAGCTAAACAAGTCACAGGCGCAGGCTCAACTCACTGATGAACACCTTGGGCGCAATTATGAGAGTTGCTATTTCTCTTCTGCAGCCGAACTTGCAGAATTTGGTAGATGGAAAACGATTGCAAAGCAGTGGTCTCATTGAGAAGAAATAAATGCCACTTGATTGTGAAAATTTCATGTTTGTATTACTTTGTAACTGAATAAAATACGTTTTATTCTTTGATTTTGTGTGTTATATGTGTTAGACTTTTTATTTTAAAAAAGGCGTATATTCACATGTAAACATGATGTTTATGTATGCATGCATGAATTCAATTTTATGTGGGCCCGCACGTTATACGCACCTATAAGATTGGCCCAGCACCAGTTTTGAGTTGTGCACCCTTGACTTAGTTGGTCTATTTAATTGAATGAATAATTTCCTATAAACAGTTGAGTTAAATAAAAACATCTGTGAATAATCGCTTGTGGGTTTTTTAACGTTCCACCGTGGTCTTTGAGTAAATAGAATTAACATGGATAGTGAGTACCAAATGATGATAAAAAAAAATTAAGCCTTACTTACTATTTGGTTGTCCATTTCTGTGAATTATAGCTGATAGTTTCATCGTGCTGGAAACAAACCTGATATAACCTGGCTTTGTCATACTCTTATGTATAGAAGAATTTATAAATAATATCATAAATCCAACCACCATTAAGACTTTCCATTGTTTCAAAAGGTTTTGAAAAAAGCCAGACATTCTATTAATTTTAATGTAATAATCTAATGCATTGGTAAACCTATTGGCGAACAAATTTATTTGGCTGCAAAAAGAAAAGCAAATTGTTACTTATTCAAAATAAACATCAGAACAATATCAAGCTACAAGTTCACGTAAGTACAGCAACGCGATAAAGCCAATTAATGACTTGAAATCTAAAGCCAAAATAGCTAATTAGGATAATTTTGCTTTTATTGCAGCCAAAAGATTATAAAGTCCAATAAAATAGCTATCTTCTTATTTACGTCAATCAACTTGGTATGGCATGAAAAAGGCCACTACGTCACTTCATTAAGTCTTTCTTCATTTTGCAAATGGTGTCTGGTTTTTCGTTAAATTTTACCTTCCAGAAATCGTTTTTAAAAAGTTCTTAAAATTTAAAGTTTTTCTGATATCAAAGTTTAAAAATAGCCTACGGTATTTTATTTTCTTGTTGACCGACGCTTCAACATCCAATTTCACTTTTAAGTATTAGTTTTTTCTTTCTGTTATTTTGGATATGTTTAAGAAAAAGCCACACCTATTAAAAGGTTTCAGAGTCGCGGAAAAAGTATTTGGTGTCTTCTGAAATTTCATTATTAGTAAAAAAATTGAAATAATATTAAACGATTGAATTTACGCTTGAAACATTGATCCTATTTTTTGAACGAACGAATGGTAAACTTTTTTGCGATTGCTATTATTTCAAGTTCTTTTATTAATTGGTCGCATTAAATACAAAAAAAAATAATACAGTACGATTATATATTCTAGTCAAAAAACATGTTTTTTATTTGCTGTATCTTAAAATTACAGCCCACATAAAAAAATTTATGAAATAATTCGTTTGCTATATAAAAGTTTTTGACCTAATTAATTTTGACAGCAAATTTTAGGGTCTACTAAAATTCATATGCTCAATCTTTCCAGCTTTGTAAAATGCTTGTTCAAGTCCAGAAATTAAACGCTCAATCAATACGAAACGCTCAGCTTTCAGCCTTTTCACCAGGCACGTCTCTGGCAACTGATTGCCTCGCTGTTTGCGCAGCATGATCTCTGACAATTATTCAATCTCCGGAAGTCTTAAAAAATTGAGCTAAATTCAGAACAAGACATAAAATCATCTCTTGTTTCATCTGTGCTTGTCATACATAATTCCACCTGGGCAGTGTCATTGATCAAATACAAAGTCGCATTGTGATCCTTTTCGTAGAATACATAGTGTTATATACAACAGGTAACATTGAATTTCATCTTAGAGTTTTATTTTGCAAAAAAAAACAATTCTTTTGATCTTTAAAATCGAAAACGTATTTAAAAAAAAATATTTTTACGTGAAGTGACTTTCTTGTTCCAGTTTTATTTTTGTGCAAGTTTTCAGAAATCGAAAATGTTGAAATGACGTCACTAATTTAATACAGCAGTCTCCCAAGATTTACAAAGTAAGTAGATTTAACAGGAATTCAAAGCGCTTGTTTTGTATTCTAAAAAAATATTCTCTTGTGAATTTTCTACTTTGGCAACGTTACTTGTTGAGCAGTTTTATTTCGGAGGTATCACCATAGCAGGAAAACCAACCGAAAACTTAACAAGAACATCTTGAAATCTGCAAGCCGAGGGCGGTTGAAACGGCTGTTCTGCGGTGACACTGTTGTTGTCATTGTTGTGGGGCAAGTCAAATCCAAACAGAACACTAGGGTACATGCAAAAAGCAAATTGTTTTAAAAATAATAAACTAACTAGGTCAGTAATATCAACTCTTGCTGGAAGTGATTTTTACTTAATTCGCATTCTTCTATTTTTTAGTCTATATTTGCTTGTAAATGACGTGTTGTTTTTCATTTAATTTTGTCTTTTTCTTGAACTTAACCAGCGATTTTTTTAGATAAAAATGTACCAACATTGTTTGCTTTGTTTTATGCTTTTTATCATTCAAAATTAATTTAGAATGAGTAATGCTTGGCGATTAAAACGCACAATAGAGATACTGTATAAAAAAAGATTTGCTAGTTTTCATCTTTTTGCCAACTAAGTGATGGAAATATGAATTGAGATTACAGCAGTTTTTTTATCATATAATATTTTCGAAACCCTACAAATGACATTGCCATCCAAGGATTAGGGCTCTTTTCCACTACGAGCGTTGAATAGAGTATTTTTTGTTTTATTGATTTTTTTGCTTCGCTTAGCGCTCGCTTAGATTTTAATTGCGAAAAGATCAAATAGAAACAAAGAATGCTCCGTTTTACGCTCGTAGTGGAAATGAGCTTTTATAGAAAAGGCAGTTTACAATTTTCGAAAGCGAATTTGATTTGTCTTTGAACGTCACTTCCTACCCATCTATTCCTTTGAAACGTCGCTTCCTACGCATAGAAAATAAAATATCTTTCACAAGCTTACTGTTTCATCAAAAAATGAAATCCAATACAAATTTGTATATTTTTAAACTTACATCAAAACTGCAGTTTAACGTTTATAAAGACTTGAAATACGAAAATCAAACTCATTCCAAGAATAATAAGCCGGCATTTATGCTTTTAAACGGTTTAGCTTTGAAGCGACTTGATTCAAGAAACACAATAACGATAGGCTAAGTTAATTTTGTGTCTGAATCAAATTAAATGTCGAAAAGACAAAAAAATATATCTTATTTTAAAACTAAATTAACAAATCAATAAATTGCTACAACAAGCCAAAAAACTAACGCTTGTGATAAGATCACGCAATTATTTTAAAATACGCCAAATCTTTCGTCCTAAATTGTCCAACACCACAACTTGTAAAAAATAATACTAATTTTTTAATAGTTTGAATTTTACACTTTTCCTAATGACATCTCACAGACAATTTTTTTTCATGCGTGAAGTCTATTTCAAGTGGAAAATGAATCACGTTCAGTCGGCCAAAAAATCAATAAAATGTCAAAATATGATGTCAACGTTTAAAGCAGAACAGTTTTTTATGGTAGGTGAAATTTGGATTGCTACTTAAACGTTTGACAATAAAATCAATATCGGAAAATAGAAGTTATCTTTATACCACGATTCAACGCACACAGAAAAACTGCTTAAAACAATGAACTCTTAAGTTTGTTTTTTCTTGAATATTCCTATTGTAAAATATAAACGCTAATGGAAACCCAGCTTTAAAGACTTCAAAAAATATAGAGTTTTTAGTTTTTAACTCATTTATACAGTTTTTGAAGATTAATTCAGGCGTTTCAGTTAGTCGCGAAAACGCCGAGATTCAGTCACAAAAATTTAAGCAATCAATGAAGCAAGACAGACTTCTCACGATTTAGCAAATCAGACAATAAACTCAATTTGACATTAAAGAATAAATACAACCTGTTCTGATTTCAAAAATGTGAAACACAAGTCGTACAAATCTGCTCAACACGATTCAACCCAGTGAAGCGAGCCGGTATTACATGTAAATGATGGTATTTCCCGGTTCAAGTCAGCCGGCGTAACCTTAACCAAAGCCGCCTCAAACTCGAATTGGTCCCTTTAATGATACATTTTAATGAGCAAATGTAAAACTTATTTTCAGTTTATATATTTTAGGTTCCACTTAACCCAGTGGCTCTTAAACTTTTTGAGAGACACCCCCCCTTCCTCCTGAAAACAAAACTCTACCTCTTTTTCATGCAAGCAAAAGTTGCGCCCCCAATTCCTCACGCAAGCAGAACTCGTGCCCTCCTTGACAACACAAACCAAAAGCAAAATCCAAGCGATTTCATCAAGTTCTCCAATTTCGGCCGAAATTCAAGGTGAAGACTAAAAAAAAAAGTCTTCACTTTCCATCAGCGTCGAAACCTCTACTTTTAGCAAAAATTCAAGATGAAGACTAAAAAAAGGTCTTTTCTTTTTATATTAGCGTCCAATCCGTTCTAAATTTATGGTTGCAGACTGAAAAATTTGCCGTTTCAGCTATCAATTCAGTTACCACACAGCTGCTCGCGCCTCCCTAAAAAGCCTTTCACGCCTTCCAATTTAAGAAGCTGGGACTTAAACGATCGCACCTCCAACAGGTGTGTTTAGAGGCTGGTTACGCCGGCCCTGCTTTAAACCTATTTATACAGTGATGGCTTTAGTACGGAGCGAACGGAGCGGTCGCACCGGAGCACCCTAAAAAACGTCAAAAAGTGGCCCCCCTAAGCAAAATATTGTTCTATTTCTTCATAGTAGCATCATGACGGTGGCCCCTAAAGTGATAACCCTTTTTTAGAGATCACTTTGTTTTGGAACACAAAGAAGTCGCCCCCTATTTTTCTTGCACCGTCCCCGCTTTTTTGTAAGGTCATCATTGGATAATACTGACTTTTTATTTTGTTATTTCTGTATGAAAAACAAATAACACGCCAAATAATTCTAGATCTGTATTTACAAGAGAAATGTTTTTTTTTTTAAACCAAATGTAAGTAGTGCTGTGATTATCAAATCTTAAACTTTGTTTTTAGCTTTCAGAATAGCCGACAAATAAGCTGCTGCAATGGCATTCGATTATAAACTCCAGCTCTGATACGCCTGGTATTTTTTTGGAATAAAACAGAAGAATGCTTTATTCCAAAGAATGCTTAAGGAAAATTTTTTAAGTGAGCAGACAAAAAATTAAGAATCGACGCAAATATTTCGGATTGTGTCAATTAAATGTGCTTTTCTTGATCAATTTTGAAGGCTTTCAGAATTGATATAAAAATCAATTTGATTTTTATTCTGTATTTCTCTTGTGATCGATGCCAATGATCTCAGCCTAACTTTCTACAACAAAATCAACCACTTATTTAAAAAAGGTGCCGCTTAATTGTTTTACTACACCTAAGTTTTAGAATCCATTTTTGGTCTTTCCGAAAGCACAATAACAATATAATTAAAATATTTACCAATCCCAGCCATTTTTTGAAGTCCAGCCGGCATCTTTAACTTTAAGTTGAAAACACGGGCTTCCTTATTAGACTGGAATAGCCCTGTATGAATAGTTTTACTTTAAGGTGCATATCCGGGAGTAACACTTCCCAAGAAAATTTCGTTATTAGTAAAAGTTAGTGAAGTAGCTTGGGCTGAACAAAAATAAATAAAAAAATTTCCCCTAGTTTTTCATGTACATGAACTTTTATTAAACAGAAATTGACTCTGAAATTCTCGAACTGCTTTCTCTTAAAAAATTTGTGACGAACAACATTACCTGCAGTAAATTTGTTCCATGTTATTTTTATGTTTCTAATTTGATTAGATCAAAATTAAAACTCACTCCTAATCAAAATCGGAACAAACTCTTGAAGTATTAATTAAGGTCGGTTCAAGATGAAAACGGAAAGCGGAAAAAATGGCTAAAGCGCAAACTTTTCGTGTTTAAAGGCCCGTTTCCACTACGAGCGTGGAAAAGAGCATTCTTTCTCTCTTTTATTGATCTTCGATTAAAGCGAGCGGTTAAAATTGAAGCGAGCGCAAAAAAAAATCAATAAAACAAACAAAGAATGCTCTTTTCTACTACGAGAGAAAGAATGCTCTTTTTCACGCTCGTAATGGAAACGGGCCTTAACGGAAAAAGATTGAAGTTGAAATATTTCAACATTTAGCTTTGTTTAGACTGAAAGCGGATGCGGAAAATGCTTGCGGAAAGTAAAGTTTTCCGCTACGCTTTCTGCTTCCTTTTAGCAGACCTTGTAACAGAGCATTTCTCCCGGCTGTTATGTTTGAGATATCTAGAACTCTTTTAAAAATCTAAATATCAATAAAAAATAATAGCCTATGAAGTATTAAAAGCTATATTTGTAAAAAAACTGTTTCTTTTTGTTGACACCCTTTCACTGTCTGTAGTTTTTGCGCAGGCTTTTTCTGTTAACATAAATTTAGATCGTTTTGAAGTTTTTGAACGAAGCCGGATATGCAAGATTTATTTTTATAAATGGAGTAGGTCAAAAAAATTTCTTTGATTTGCTTTTTGATTGCGATGTACATTAAATAAAACCATTGAAAATCAACAAAGTGATATCAGTTCATTGATAGTTTTGCAAGGCATGAAACAATAATTATAGGTCTACAGTAAACCCTAAAATCCTGAAAAATTTTAACGTCGTTTAAAAATTGTTTTTCCAGCTATGTATAGCACTCATCTGATCACTTGTCGGTAGCTCAATAATGGACTTGCAATATCTTGGGCATTTTTTAAAAGTTGGTTGTAATGCCGATCACTAAAAACAATTCTATGATATTTTGGGCTTTCTATGATACAAGTTTTCAAGAGACCCAGTGTATTACGTGTCCGGACAACTGTTCGAAAACAGTTCGAAAACAGTTGTTCAAATTGAAAATTCTTTGAAAACAAAAATCAACATTTTACAAACAATAGGATTAAGATTAGGGTTAGGGTTAGGTCCATTAATCAATCAATCCATCAAGATTTTATTTTTTCGTCCAGTACACAGCAGATATTCATATTAAAACTCACACATGTGGTCGAAAAAAAAAGGAATCAGCCTCAAAACGATATACGTTGAAACATGCGCCAATAAAAGATTACAAAAGTAATTACTATATTTAAAAATGGACGGTCGCTGACCTTTAACACACACACACACACATAAAATATACACCAAAACAAGCAGTAAACGATCATAAACAAAAAAAACACCAAAGTAATGCTAATCGAATATAGAAATGAAGCATCATGCTATCAACCTGTATGTCAATTTCTAACAATTTTAACCAAATTCTATCAATCAAAGTCAATTATAAGGGAAATTAATTTTCAGTAACCCATGTTTAGGGAGGTTCACAGATGCTACACCTTGCCTAAGGGTGACCTGGAGGAAGTTGTGACAGGGTTTCCTCATTTGTCCCAACTTATCGAAGATAAGCTCACAACCGGATGCAGTTTACTCTCATACCCAGAAGATAAGTGTTACTCAGAGTTTCTCTCATAGGTATTCTTTAAAAGAACCAAAATGAGCATTTATAAAATAAATATTTTCAGACAACTGCATATAACGTTATTTTTTGAAAAATTGTCCGTAAACCGGGATATTACGAACGTAAAACAGAAAATGTTAAATTATTTGCTTTCATATCAAGCTAATGAAATTTTATAAAACATTTTGAATTGTAAATCTTAAGGTTTTCTACAGCAACTTTTCAGCTTTAGGGCTCATTTCCACTAAGAGCATTGACAGGAGTATTCTTGGTTTTACTTCTTTCCACGCTTAAGCGCCAAGAGAAGCAAAAAAATCAATAAAGCAGACATAGAATACTCCCGTCAAGACTCGTAGTGAAAAATAGCCCTTTTTCTTTAAGGCCCGTTTATACTACGAGCGTGGAAAAGAGCATTTTTTGTTTCTTTTATTGATCTTCGATTGAAGCGAGCGGTTAAAATTGAAGCGAGAGCAAAAAAAATCAATAAAACAAACAAAAAATGCTCTTTTCCACGCTCGTAGTGGAAACGGGTCTTTACAATAGATGAACATCTTTTTATTTGAAATAATGCTAAATGTGGATATTGAAAAAAATACAAATTACATCAGGATTAATATTATAAGAAAAATGTTGTCACTTTAAATTTGTACCAGATTGACCTCCTTTTATCTTACGTAAAATTTAAAGTCTTACTTGAAAAAATTTTGAGTGGTTTTTGAAAAATCAAGTTTTTATAATTTTACTATTACCAATCACTACCTTTGCCCTGAACTAATAGACTGCACTTATGTTAATGACACTTTCTTACGGCAGTGCACACTTTTTGATGCTAAACTTCTGGTCCTAGATGATTTCATATTTAGTTTTTGTTTAATACAAGCGCAGTTTCTAAAGCGCAGCTAAAACCAATGCTTCCTGTTCTGCTAAAAATACCCGACTTATTTTTCAAAGCAAATTAGCTTTTAAAATCAAAGCTCTTTAGTGCACTTGAGAAAGAAAGAAAAACTCTTTAGAAAAGCAAACAAAATTTGAGGTTTTTATTTGTGTTAAGGGCGTCACTGCTTAATCACAAAGCAACGCAATAAAAAATTGCAATTTTAACTAAGGCTCTTGTCACTTACTAACAGCTTAGCGTTCAGCAACAACTAAAACAAGAAAAGTAAATATTTCTTTTTGGATTTAAAGCCGTTTTTGGAAAGGTGCAGGTTAACTGTTTGGAGCCTGAAAACGAATATCACGACTAAACACACGTTATATTTTTAAAAAGTCTGTTTTTTGTACTTTTGAAATAACCTGCCCACCGAAGAGAAGAAAATCAAGTGAAAAAATTTTGGTGTTTAGATTTTTTTAATTGCACCAATTCTATCTTTTACTAAATTTGGTTTAACATTTCTAGCGGGCAGTAGTGAGTTAAGCATATAAAATTTTTTAATAATATGAAAAGCTAAACCCTTTCGTAATTTAAGAATGAAACTTTTTCATCTCTTAAAAACTTTCTCAAGGTAAACTAAATGCCGATTTTTAAAAAATTCGCATTTAAAAGTGCTTAAAGAAGTTTTGGAGTTTGATTTTGATACTAAAGATTTATTATTACTTTCCATTTTTTCTCACATTGCTTTCTTTAAGAATTTTGTTTTGCAAAGGTTTAATAAAAAAAATTTTTTGGCTGCGGGTGATCATAAACCTCTCCGACAAAAACGTTGTAATCTTTTTACTAATTTTTATGAACAAAGCTTCAGATAAAAACAATCAAGTAAAAAAAAGCATAAAAAATTTTTTGGCTCTTTTTTTATATAGGCTACCTAAAAAATCTTATTATTTTCATTATTTGAAACAAAATAAATTTGAAACATTTTTTGATAACCTTAAATATCCTAACTCTGGAGACTCGAGAATCGAGTCTAATTTGAAAATTTGAATTTGAAGAAAAACCAATTGGAGTGAGAGTAAAAAAGAAATAAAACTAGTTGTTCTAAAAGATAAAAAGAGAAAAAACGCCACGCAAATTGTACTAGCGGGCCCAAAGCGGGCTCCAATCTTTTAGATTTTTTAAAATTTTCTTATGATGCTTGAGAAGAACTTAGTTTCTTTTCAATCAACTAGAGTCTCTCTAAAACTAACTCTGTTTCTCTCTAGAACTAACTCTCACTCCAATCAGTTTTTCTTCGAATTAGACTTGACCGTACTCAAGTTGTGGTAAGTGTTACCAATATTTTAAAATTTCGTCCACTAAAAAATTGAAACAATAAAACCATTATGTTATCTTTTAATATCTTTTAATTTAATTCAATTAAAGCTAAAATATCTTTAACTAGTTTGCATTGGGAACTTTTTTCTAATTCTTTGCATTTTTTTTTAAGGCCGGTTTCCACCACGAGCGTGAAAAAGATTATTCTTTGTTTGTTTTATAAATTTTTTTGCTTTGCTTGACGCTCGCTTCAATTTTAAGCGCGGAAAGATCAATAAAAAAACAAAGAATGTTCTTTTCACGCTCGTAGTGGAAACAGGCTTTTAAGTTTAACCAGTATTTTTTTTGCTTTGTTGTGCTGTCGTGAAAATCCAGGATGTTGGTTTAGAAACCGGATTTACAAACTAAGTTCAGGTTGGTTCAAGTATCTCTTAAATTTGATAAAAACGCACCGAAGCCATGCGTCAGCTGATCGATGCTAACTTTTTTAAATTAGAGATTCTTCCTTTACAGCAAAGTAAGTCCGTTTGCAAACCTGTCTTTAGAACATTAGGGGCAGAAATAATGCCTTCTGATTTCAAATTCAGTAACATTTTCTTCCAGTAAATGCTATAATTATGTTTTCAAACTACAAAAAACTATTTGGAACAAGTTACTATTCTTCAATCAATTTAAATCTCTTCTCTTATGGTTTTGCAACGTGCATTCCTATTGAAAATGCTTTTTTATCGATCATAAAAGACCACAATAGTATTTACAGTAAAAGCTTTTTGTCAGTCACGTCTATAAAAACCACCAATGGGCCGATAACAAACGCTGTATCAGTAACTTGAATCCTCAAACATTTACGAGTAAGGTTAAAATTTTACTAACACTAACAGGAAATAGAATTGGGTGCAATTGATATGTTTTGATCGTTCACGGCCAAACATTTCTCTTGGTTGTGAGAATTCTGAAATGCGATATGGTGATATTTTTATGGCGTTTCGTTTAAATCTATATTAGCTCTTTTGGTAGTCGCCAGAAAGGCCAGTCGTAACTTCAAAAAGTATAATAACAAAAATAACCAATGGTATTGACGGAACCATTAACTTTTTCAATTTTTTTGGCAGTCTTTAAAAAAACTGTTTCCTTAATTCTTTTGGTCAACTTTTGTCAAAAGAGATTTTTTTTATCGTTGGCAATGATGAACTGCAAGAAAAACGTGGTTTATATAGGATTGGAAGACATCGAAAGTAAAGGTGTCTTTGATTGGAGAAAGAGAGCACGCGATTGGTTGCGTGCTCACTTGCGCCGCAAGCGAGAAAGCTTCCGTCCATAGACGAACTCTTTCTGGAGACAAAGAGAGCGTTTAAGAGACTATGAAGATGGCTTTAAGAGTTGTTAGATTGTTAGATAAAAAGATGATCCTTCTGTAGCTAAAATTGAGAACCAGTTAATATCGAATTTTTCCGCGCAAATTTGTTATCTAACAGATGTTGACCAATAGCCAAATCCGAAATAGGTGCATTTTGAGTGGATTGACATTGACGTCAATGTCTATTTAAAAACTACCAAAACAACTGGAAGAGTTTATGGTTTTGTCAATATCATTGGTTATTTTAAAATTCTGAACGAACAAGAATTTATTCAAATAACAAAAAATTTTTTTTTAATAGCTAAAACTTAACACACAACGTTTGGTCCGTTACATTGGACCCATTTAGCATTAAGAAAACACAATATCCAATTTCTTTTTAAAAATAACGGAAAAAACGTAATAAAAAACACAATAGTTTAAGTTAGTAAAAAACAATCTATTCATTGATTGCAATACTCGTTAAGATCACCGCTTCTATATCTGTCATAAGATTTTTACATTATCGTCCAATCTCTATCCTTCATAGTGCATTTTATATTATATAACGATTTGACGATCTCAAAAATTTTTTTTTAAGAAAATCTTAAATTTTAAAAAATTTTAAAAATCAGTTTTATGTTCATATCTATTACAATGTTTAACGAACGCAGTTTTTCTATTCAATTTATTTACTTTTAATTTTGTAATTGTATTAATAGTTTTTTAGTCACGTTTATGTTCACAGCCGCACCAGCCAAAAATTTTGGGGGCAATACAGTTTTGCTCAAATTTTATTGACTTTTGCCCCAATCACAGTCTTGTTGCTTTTGCAAAAGTTGAGGGAACATGTCACGCAAAATTCTGGTGAAGTTGAGACAACACGTTACGCAAAATTGTCCCAAAATTTTGGGGAAGACTAAAAAAAAGTCACCTTAAATCCTAATCAATTTTTCTAGTTTGAAAACTTTGTCCTGCGCGATAGTTCGTCATCGGTGCCTAAAAAATTTGTACTACCCAAATAATTCCTTGTCGCTGGCCCAAAAATTCTGATTTTGCTTAAATAATTCCTTGTCGCATACCAAAAAATTTTGCTTTTGCCCAAATTTTTAAGTCGTGTTGGGAAGTTGCTTCCTGCTCCCGGGCTCATGCTTATGTTTAGATGAGCGAGTATTAAAGCATCTTCCAGTCTCGGAAATATAAATATCAAAAAATTTATTATCAAAAGAACTTAAATCAGGGCTCCCATCAATTTCAATTTGAAAAACAAAAATGACCAAAAAACAATTTTTTCAGTACAAAAAGTTTTTACATAAGGTTCGAAAAAAATTTTTTGGTTAAGCGTTAAGTGAAGTTTTTTGTGACAATTTGTTTTGGGTAAAGTTACATATGTAACTGTTTTGCTGTCAATCAGACAAGCTCAAAAGCATGTTAAAGAATTTTTTAAAAATTTAAAGGTTTAGTAGAAAAAAATAAATTTGTAATTGTCCTCGTATAAAGCTTAAATCATGAAAACATGCATAAATAAAGATAGTGTTTTATATCTCTCTGAAAACTTAATGTTTTCTTGATGATTTTTAAAAAATAAAAACTTCACTTATATACCTGGAGTTGAAAAATCAGAACGTATAAAATTCAATTCTGCCTTCTGGTACTTTTAGAAGTATAATTCCGACATTTGTCATTCTAATTAAGAGAATAAAAAAGAATTTGGAAATATCGTGAAAATTTACTTATAATTATCTAAACTTTAGTAATTTAAAAAGTCGAAGTCGGATAAAAATTTCTTACTTTTTTTTAGTATTTTTAGTATCCAACTCCGACTTTAACTAAAACCTCCTAGGCCGACAGCGTCGTTGTTGTTGCCTTTTCTCCAAAGCTGACCTTGGAGGAGTCACTCCTTAAATCTCTAAGGAAGCTAACTTCGATTTATGCTTTTGGATGACCTCTGCTATTTGCAAGAAATTCTTTCACAGACTAATGGCGTTGTGTCGTGGTACTTTTGCTGTTATTGAAGAAATGATTAGTGTCGTGTGCATATATCAAGCATACTGGACATTGTGGCATGTAAGTGTCATAGTTTATTATGTACGGGTAACTTTACAAGGGTATTAATTTGTAAACTTTGAGTTGTACCAGTTTTGTATGCACATGTGGTTTAAAGGCTCGTTTCCACTACGAGCGTGGAAAAGAACATTCTTTGTTCCTTTTATTGATCTTTCCGCGATTAAAATTGAAGCGAGCGCTAAGCAAAGCAAAAAAAATCAATAAAACAAGCTTATATTTAAGATTCACAGTTCGCAATTTTCGCAAACTTCCAAAGTTGATTAAGAAAACGCGACATTTGCTGAACTTAAACTTCCCCTAAATTCAATAGAAAATTACCGAACTCAAACTTGAACTCGAAAAATTGAAAATAAAAACTCCAATTAGGTCTGAAAAATTTTTTGTGAACTCGAACTCGATTAAAATGCATCGAATTTGCAGACCGGGCTTAAACTGTCTTAGTAGACAGAATAACTCCTAGAAACACTGGTAAGTTTTATAAGATTCTTGAAAATTTTTCTCATTCGCATTTGATATAACCCTGCGCTTGCGATAAAAACATTTTATTGTTTGAACAAACGTGCTATAATAATAAGAACAAAATAATATTAGTAAACAGAATAGACTCCAATTCAATGAAAGACAAGGCTTACGTAAAGCCAAGCTCTTTTCAATCTGTTCTAGAGTTGTTCGGATAGAGGTAGAATTGATTTACCCTGATATGTACATCAATATATTTAGTGCTTCCGCTTTCCGGTAAGTCAGGTAATGAGAAAAAAAGATGTAACCTATTGTATTAGACAGGGGTGGCTTGTACCTATGAACTGCAGCGTTACAGCCAGTGTTGGGATTAAAAGTTTTAAAAGCAGGTTCTCTTTTTTACAGAAATTACTAAGAACAGGTTCCTTCATTGTACAGAGATATTGAAATACATAGATTACGTTAATTTAAAAGCGGGTTTGCTTAACGTGGTGAAATTCCAAGAATGGGTTTGCGCGAACCCGTGCGAACCCCCTGAATCTCATCACTGGTTACAGCTGTACCACCTGTTTTTACGATATTTTTTGTAGACTCTTTTTTAATGTCATTTTATCAATAGAGCGTGCATCTTATTTATATTTACCAATATAGCAGTTTATAGCATTAAAAAGATAAATTTTCTAATACCACTACGCTGAGTGAATATTTAATCGAGAGACTATGTTACAATATGTTAGAGAGATATGCACACTTTTTTACTGGCGGCCGAATACAAAGTCTTAAATTTTGTGGCTGGCTGCATCAATCGTTTCAGAACAAATGCAGGGTCATTCTCGTAGGTAGTCTATTATGGAGTCAAAAACCGATTTGATGCAACCCACGTCACACATATGTAGATAACTGCTAAGCTGGATTTACTTTGTATATTTATTTAACAAAAAATCCAAACTACCGTTTATTAAAATTTCTTCAGCTTCTTATTTAAATAGAATGATTTTTTTTGCAAGTTTGGACTTGGTTTAGTTCTTAAACAGTTATGGATTATTTTAGTACTTTGTATGTTTATTTTTTTCGTCGTACATATGATGAAACAATAGTCTTTAAGTTAAATAATTGCGTGTTTTTAAAGTTTTTATTTATTTTACTGCTGTACTTTCAATGAGGCTTGGTAATAGTTGAGTAACAACTTTGTAGCAGAAATATTGCAAATTAGATACAGTAGCAAAGAACAATTATTGTTACTTCAAGAAAACGCACCAAGACAGTTACATTAAGTAAGCTTACTGAGTTGATAAAAACTGTGATTGCCAAGTTGTTTGGAGTAAACCAATGTAGGATGTCTCGTATTGTTGCTGAAACAGGGAGCCTCACCTCCAAGGCCACCAATGCATTAAAAGTGATCTAGCTTTAGCTAGAGTTTAAGTTTTATCCGCTACAGTGAGTAAAAGGCTCCTAGAAAATGGTTGTTCAGCAGTGGGGTAACCCGGAGGGATTACTGGGGTCATGCCCCCCTTTTATTTTTTAATACTGGGACTTGAAATTTTAAAATCTGATCACGAAATGCATCATATGTTATGCAGTTACTGTTTATTACGCAGTTATGCTAGTTTTGTTTGCGTCATATCCTGCCCCTTTATCCGTTAATAAATTATTGTAGTCAACTCGCCACTTGTGATGTATTTTTAAATATTATCAACTAGTGCTTTTAAAGTATAACGCTACGCTTGCAAACTAAAATAGACGGATTGCATGATTTAATTCACCTTTACGTCACAATTAGGGGATATCAAAAGTTGGAGTTCCTCATGCGCTTGAAGGATTTTTGTTATCATATTTCCAAGATAAAACAAAAAGATCATTTAAAATTTGAAAAGAGCAAAAATGAGCAAAAAAGAAAAAAAACCCTTTCATGATTAGCTATTTTGTAAAGCGAAAAAGCAAGGAATCAACAAAAATAAATGAACAAAAAACAGATATTTTGAGAGCAAATTGCAGCACTTCTGCTTCACAGTCGACTAGTGTGACTCTACGAAAAAAAGTACAAATTTATTTTTCTGCTTTTTTTACTTTTAATTAGTCAATATAAACCTACTGATCATCGACAAAAACTTCGTTTTTTTTTAAGGTCAAATTATGATTGTTACTTGTCAATTTTTGTTTGTTATTGCTACAATTTTTTGCACAATTTTTTGGTCCCCCATAATTCTTTTTGCAGCGCCCCTGTTATCCTGCTAGAACTTTAAAAGAAGCATCCGAAGTAAAAGATACAAATGGCCATTGAAATATAAAAACTGGGGAGTGAAAAAAGAAAAGTTTTGTTGATAGACGAGGGTCGTTTTTATGTTTAAGGTTAAAGCGATCCCATCGTTCTTTGACTGAGGAGGTCCGTGAATAACATTTGATTCAAACGGTCAAAAATCTAGAAAAAAAAATGTTTGGGGTAAGTTTTAGTTACCAAGGAATTAGTTCTCTTTGCCTTTTCCATGGAATGATAAACACAGAACAATATATCAAAGTGCTCAATGAAAAAGGAATTTTGAACTTACAAAAGGCATATCCTGACGGCTCTGTACAAAAATTCACAATTTTACTTTAATGTGGAACACAGGGAAATCAGCGGTGCTCAGTTATTCTAAAAATTTTTGCCAGATAATTCTCTTCTCCAAACCGTCTCTGACTCTAATTTATGATACACAATTTCAATATCTGCTTATTATCACGCCGGCCGCGAGTTATATAGTCTACAATTTGTAATATAGCGCGTAAGACGAGCTGCAATCTTAGTACCCGAGACTGCACTTCGTAAACTGATTTAATTGCTTCATAAATGTCCCAAATCTAGTAGCGCCCAGACAAATGACATTTACCATGTGATTCTTCGTCGTCGTCGTCGTTTGGAAAGGTATCCACTCCAGGTCAGACACAAACAGGACTGGGGCCGAGGGTTTATCCTTTTACTACCCTAGACTGTTGCACTGCCTAAATCAGATGCTGGCAGTGGTGTTATTAAGCCAGCATCGAGTTTCGTCATCCAAAACCGTCAGACCTCGTGCTCCATGTGGTGCCCGATGTATAGGGCACGCTGTTAGTACATGGTCTGCAGTTTGCTCAGAGGCGCCACACTCACAATTCGGTGAAGGAGCGAGATCCCATTTGTGCATGGACGAATGGAATCGCCCAACACCAGTCCACAGGCGGTTGAGCTTAACCCAAGCTGCTCGAGCCCATCCCGACAGGCCTGGCACCGGTCTCGGGCACAAAAACACGGAGCCTGGAAGCATTTTCACAGTACTCCGTTTTCCATTTGTGATTTGTTTATTCAGAGGCGCGAATGCCAAGTCTGGCACGGTTGTCCAAAAGATTCCGCGCAACTGGCACAAACGGGCGTCTGGATCTTAGTCTCACTTGGTAAGTATCTGAGAACCCATTTAAAAGACCATACAGATATGATCGGGGTCCAGAGATCCACGGTAAGCCAAGGAGAGTGTCGCTCCCATTCGGCGAAGCTCAGCTGGCTGGATGCCTGAAAGTACAGGTAGGTGGTCCGTTGGAGTAGGACGCAGGCATCCAGTAACTATGCGCAAAGCGTCATTCAAGACACTGTCAATGAGGCGAGTGTGAGCACTGCGACACCAGATTGGCGCACAGTACTCAGCTGTTGAGTAGACTAGAGACAAGGTGGCTATGCGTAGTGTTTTAGCACCAGCACCCCATCCCGAGCCCACGAGTCGCCTCAGCAGTGTGACGCGCGAAGATAGTTTTGATAGCTGAGGAACGCCATTTTTAAGACGGCGTAGCCTGCTTTGCTTGCTGTCACCGCTGGTAAGGGTGAAATTTCGATTTCGGACAAGCTCCATGATCATTCTCACCATGTGCTTATCCGGAAGTAGTCTCAGCAGCTTACAGGTAAAGCCACGATGCCAGACAGTGTCATAAGCAGCTGTCAGATCGACAAATACAGCACCGGCCTTCTTTTTAGCCTCGAAAGAATCCTCGATGTTCTGGGTTAGCAGAACAACTTGATCTACGGTTGACTTCCCGCGTCGGAACCCAGCCTGCTCTTTAGGGAGCAGTGAATCGATTAACGGTTTAACGCGGGCGTAGATAAGCCTCTCGAGGATCTTGTAGGGGACACAGAGCAGAGATATCGGTCAATAACTCTTTGGGACCCCACGGGCTTTGTTAGTTTTGGGATCGCGATCACAAGCGCTCTTCTCCAGATCTTGGAAATTTTGAGTCGGCGCAAACAGGAAGAAAGGAAGTCACGTAACCAGAACTTCAAAGCAGCTCCAGCATGGAGTATAAGCTCGGGGCAGATGGAATCAGGTCCCGGAGCTTTGCCTGGTTTTAAATGTTGAAGGGCAGCAGCAAATTCTCTCTGTGAAAAATTGTCAGAGATATTTACTGCGTCCGGTGTTGTGACCCTCCAAAAGTCAGACACTTCTTGAAAGACAAGTCAAGATGACTTGCGGTCAACAGCCTCGTATTTCCCATTTCTAACCAGCTGAGATGCAATAGCATCGGCTGAAACGGGACAGTGACGAGGAGAGTGTCGTGACCTACCAGTAAGGTTGTTCAAAGTAGTCCACGCTTTTCGACTAGAGTGTGAGACGTCAATGCTCCGAACTGCTTCGGACCATCGATTCCTCCGCATTCTGTTAAGCTTGGCAAGCAAAGCTGTAGCAGCCAAACTTGAGTCGTCTCCCTGAGGAGTCTGCAAAAAGGTTTTATAGAGGGATTCACACTCTGCATCCCAACACGGAATATAGTTATTTTGATACCCGCGTGGGATAGTCTTTTTTTGGCTGCTTTCTTAATGGTGTTACAGAAGCCCTGGTAAGCCGCATCCACATTAAGTGAATCAGGCGGCAACAAAGTCTTTGCGAATTTATTCGTCAAAGCAATGTAGTGACTCCATTTGGCCTTGCGGAAGTTCCATCGCTTAACAGGCATGCTTGGCACTGCCATAGCAAACCTTGGTTGTGTAATAAGCGAAGGTCGATGTTGTAACCTGAGGAACTTTTCAAGGACACGTCTATCCGCGGTAAGCGACTGTTTGGACCTACGCTAGCGACAGCTAGATCTGGATTGGTGCCAGTGTTCCAGTGGCCGGAATAAAAACTGGAAGCGTCCTTGACATTATATAGGAGGGCAAGACAATTAATATTGAATCCCAGCCAGCCAAGCACTCACCGTCCGAACTGTTGTCATCGTAACCCCAGTCAGCATGACGACAGTTAAAATCGCCAGCGTAAAGACAGGGGTAGGGAAACACTGGGAGATCCAGGGTTCGTAATCGCGTTGGCGGTGGTTTGTAGACGTTGACTATTTTATAGCCATCAACGTCCACACACAGCCACTCGATCTCCGATGTCGGTGGAGATTGGTCCAAAAGCGTATATCTCAGTCGCTCGTGGACAAACGTGGCAAGGCCATGCTTCCTGCTTAAAGAAGACCCAGCTAGTTGGTAGTTCGGAAGTGGGTATCAGTGCATCAGTGCAGTGGGTCTCCTGCAGTAGGATGACAAGTGCCTCAGACTGCATAGCAAGGTGATGAAGAACGTTCATCTTGCTTGCAGTAAGGCTTTCGATGTTCAGCTGAAGAATAGTGGGTCTTTGAAACTTGTTGGCAATGTGCCCTGAAAAGGGCAGTTTTATCCTAGCATTGCCCCGTCCTGAAAAGGACGTTTGCCTATTAGCAGACCCACACTGAACATCGGAATGGGTGGATACCCTTCCGTGTAGGTTCGGTTTCGGTCTGTCATTTTTATAATCAATGAACAGACTTGCTCACGGCCCAGGCTGCGAGAAAGCACCTACCATCTGGGCCAATACCATCTGGGCTATCTGGGCCAGACCATGTGATTCTTTATAACTTAGTTGGATTGTGACGTAATAATTCCGCTTAGCTAAAGCTAATGATGTGGGTCCGCAATGCCAAATTACTTTGTTGATTTTTTGGTATAAGGTCGAATATATCAATATACAGTAGGGGGTTACTAATTCAAATTCTTCTTGTTAATGTGTAGACCAGGGATGTCCAACCTGCGGCCCACTTAAGTTTTTATGTGGCTTACTGCTTACTCAAATTTTTTAGTTGCATTTTCATAGCTGTATTGCAGGTTTTTAAAACTGCGTTCCGCGAGCTTACTTTTTTTACAAAAATCAAGAAAACAGAGTCAGATTCTAAGTGAATATCTTTTTGCGGCTGATGAGCCGACAGGCTAAACAGTGTGTTGGGACTATTTTAATAAAATGTTTTTTTAGCAATTGTGTTATGTTAAATAGGAATATTCGCTTTGACTATTGAAGTCATTGAGCACTCTTCTGAAAAGCACCAACAATTTGCAGTTGCGTTTATTTATATTTATATATCTATACTTTTTCTGTAACCACTAATTCGTGACAAAAGCTTTGATTCACAGTGTTAACTCACTTTATCCCGCAATCGTTCTGCCTATTTTAAATTTTGGTAAAGTAAGTAATTTTAGTTGGTATTGTTTTTTATTAAACGCCAACTGGATAAAAAGGTAAAGCAATAACTTTCTTTTCTACAATGAAAAAATTGTTTTGTTTTTCATAAGAGTACGCAATAAATATTAATAATTTTTTTTCCTATTAGTAATACTCGTTTCAACTATGATAAGTATTCACCTGACTCGCTTGACAACCTCTGCGGCATCAATTTGGAGTAACTGTTACACGATTGTCCAGACCTGCTTTAAGTTGCCCAGATAATGCTGTACAGAGCAGGGCTATCGCCGTAACTATCGCCGGTGCAGCCGGTGCAATGCACCGGGGCCCCAGCACGAGGGGGCTGGGCTTATATATACGTATATATGGTACGAGGGGGTTTATATGTTTGTCAGTACCCATAAGTCGCCTAGTAAGTGGTTGCTGTTTAAACTTTACTTTGAGAAACTTAAAAGGTTAGTTAAAATCAGGGCTGGGGAGCCGGAGCCGGAGCCGGAGCCGGAGCCGGAGCGCGGAGCCATAGAGCCAGCCAATTTTGGAGGATCCGGAGCTGGAGCCGGAGCCTTTTTAAATATTTCTGCGGAGCCGGAGCCGGAGCTGGAGCCACAAAAATTTTATTAGCTCTGGCTCCAGTAATGGTTCATAGGATCAACTTCATAGAATGAAATTGACTGTTATGGATTTTTAAACATTAATATAAAAATAAATTTTGTGTTATATAGATATCTTTCTTCTCATTTATTAAGCAAAAACATCTCTACAGCCTGTTTTATCTGATTAAGAAATTAAGAAATAGATGAAACAGGCTGTAGGGTTGTTTTTTAATAAATGAAAAATCATTGTATTTGCGCTCTTCATTTAAGCACTCTACAAAAACACGTCGATTAATTTTTTCCTAATTTATATATATTGCTTAAGTTTCATATAATACTACAATATATATATATATATACATGTATATAATATGTAGAGAGAGAGAGAGAGACAGAGAGAGAGAGAGCAATAGTGAATCTATCTTCATTGCAAAGTACTCAAAGAAAAGATTAGAGCAATTTCGTACAAAATTTATTTAAAGTCTATTTTAAAAAATCTCAACAGTCTATTTCATCCAATAAAATCAGTTGTTTTATTCATATTAAGGTAAGAGAAGGGGAGTCAGATCATCTTAATATAAATGCATAATCTGAGTCATTTTTTCCTATATGACATCACAGGAATTGCATTATTTGCTTGATTAGTTTAACAAATTATTCTTAACAAAAAATCTCAGCTAAATAGTACTCAGCTTTATAAACGTTCGTTTGCTCAACTTCTTCAAATAAATATAAATAAAAAAAAAACAGATGATGATTGAACGTAAAAAATTTTTGGTATTAAAAGAAAAGATATTAAGCGGAATAAAAAGAATAAAACCTGTCCTTCGTCAGCTGTTTAATTAGCTGGTTTTATTTATAATTATCTGAAAAAATTGAATAAAAAAAGCTTATAGAGCCGAATGGTATTTAGCTGAGATTTTTTGTTTAGAATGATTTTTTAGAATAATTTTCTAAGTCTATGTATCCTACAATAAATATACAACTCTTTGCAAGTTTGGACCTGTTTTACTTTTCGACAGTTTTGAATTATTTTTGTAGCTTAACAAACTACATATTTCGAAGCATAAAATTTGAAAAGCTTAAATAGTATTTCTATTGTTGAAAATAATTTAAAATTTTGAAACGACCTCTTATAAATTATGTTTTGCAGAACTACGTATTATTTATCGGATAAGATTGACTTATCGTCATAGGCGTACGCAAGGGGGGGGTTTCAGGGATCAAAACCCCCCCTTGAAGAATGGTGTTCAGTCATATATACAGTACATGGTAATAAATAGGCTTTAATAATAGGATTTTGGTTTCTATTGTTTACCGCACTTTTTAAACTTAATTACTGCTTGCGCATCAACTTTGCTATCGTTTAAATCAGTGTTTCTCAACATGGGCCCTCAGGCCCACAAGTGGGCCTGAGGATTTTTGAAATGGGCCCGAAGTTCCGAAGTTTTCATTGGGCCTACATTAGGTCCTAAGATAAATTGATAGCTCAAATTTACAATTTATATGCTAAAGTAAATTTATGATATTATGAACTTAGGCTCAAGTGAGTACAACCCAACTATACAACATAATTAGTTTTTTTGCAAATGTGTTTCTATAAATTTTATAATTTCTTATGTTATTAGGTTAAAGTGTCTTAATTCTTAATATATTTTAACTATGACGCTCATATTACTTTTATGATGTCATAGACGCTGCTTTTCCACGTTTGGTAGTTACTCGTGGCTAGAGAGTAGAGTAGGCTAGGAAGAAAGTAGAGAAGACGTGAGCTAAGTATAAGTGTAGTTTTACTATTAAAATATTGTTTGATTAATTATAATAAGATTTTAAGGCAAATGGCCTAATTTTGTTTATTTAGGAAACATTTATTTTAGGTTTATTCTAATAATATCTAACGTTTCTTTTAAGGCCCTAACTTTCTATAATGGCATCTTCAAGTTCGAAAAAAAGAAAGACTGTCCGCAATTACCACAAAGATTTTTTGTTACTAGGCTTTTATCCATCAACTACTGATTCTGAGAAGCCTGAATGTGTAGAGTGTGGTCTAATAATGACCAATGATTCCATGAAAAAGTCAAAATTATTAGCTCATCAACAGCTGAAACATCCTAGTTGTGTAGGGAAAGAGCTCAGCTATTTCGAAAAAAAAGTGGAGTTACGCCAGAAGCATGTTCCAAAGACTTTAGATTTCCTTTGGGAAAAGGCAAGGGATGATAATAGAAAGGCACTTAAAGTCAGCTACATTGTAAGTGAAATGATTGCTAAGGTGGGAAAGCCTCACACAATTGCAGAAAGTCTAGTGAAACCAGCAATGTTGATTTGTGCTCATGAATTGCTAGGAGAACAAGCTGCTAATACTTTAAAAAACATCCCCTTGTCCAATGACACAGTAAAAAGAAGGCAAGATGAAATGGCAGAAAATCTTGAGGAACAGCTAGTGGAAAAATTAAAAGTTTCAAAGTTTTCACTGCAAATCGATCAAACTACAATAAATAATTCTGTTTTATTACTTGCTTATGTTCGATATATTGATGCTATGGTGATACATGAAGAAATGTTATTTATAAACAAGCTAATTGACACACGAAGTGAAACTATTTATGCAGCTGTTTATAACTTCCTGCACGATAATGGGATTCCTCTATCAAATCTATTGCAGATTGCCACAGACGGTGCCAGTGCTATGACCGGAAAGCACAATGGTTTTGTTGCAAAATTTAAAGAAGTTGCACCCCATATAATGACAATCCATTGCATTATTCATCGGCAACATCTTGCTGCTAAATCTCTCGATAATGAGATGGAAGAAGCATTGAAAGTTGCAATTGCAGCAATAAATTTTGTCAAAGCCAATGCTTTGCATGACCGCTTGTTTCAAAAACTATGCGAGGATCAACACCACCAGACACTTCTCTTACACACTGAAGTTAGGTGGCTATCTAAGGGGAATTCCCTTGTTCGTCTTGCAGAATTGTGGGACACGGTTCTTATTTTTGTTCATCACATGGAAACTAGCGCTCATAGCAAGAAACAAAAAGACAAAGCTGAGGCTTTGTTTTTGGAATTAAGTAAAAGTAATACAAAGGCAAAGATTTTTTATTTGGCCGACATATTCAAGCATGTTAACCAACTAAATAAAACACTGCAAGGGCAAAACACTAATCTAGTAGAGTGTGCTGAGAAAGTGCGCTCTTTTTTGAACAAATTAAGTCTCTGGAAAATGCATCTACAAAAGAATGAATTTGCTTTTTTTTGTAACTTGGCTGAAACTGCCCCAAGCCTAGAGGTAATCGCAAGCTGTACTAATCACCTGCAAAACCTAAGAGATGATATGACGAGAAGGTTTAAAGACATAATCGAAATGAGCCCACCTGGTTGGATTATAGATATAGCACATTTTGACGTCTTAAGCGAAGAAAATGTTGATCCTATTATTGCTGGTGAAATTCTTGAGCTAAAGGAGAACAAAGCATTAATGGCAAATATTGAAAGAAATGGATTAATCGGATGGCTGAGCGTAGGATCATTCTATCCGTTTTTGTTTGAAAAAGTAATTCCATTTTTACTTGGTTTTCCTACTACTTGGTTAGTTGAAGCAGGATTTTCTGCAGTAAATGATTTACTGACAAAGAAACGTTCTCAATTACAAATCGAAAAGAGAGGAGAATTACGCTTGAGGTTAAACCAAGGTTTAGCAGTGCAACTGGACAAGCTGATAAAAAGACATAAGGATTAGTTTGATTATTGACAATCTTACTTTATTGTTTATATTAATAAAAAACATTTTATGATACTCGAAATTGGTAGTAAAGGTTTTGTGGGCCCAAGTATTTTTTGGCCACTGAAAATGGGCCTCAAAAGAAGAAAGGTTGAGAACCACTGGTTTAAATTGCTTCAAAGTTAGCTAATGTACTGTACATTGCCACTGTAAAGAAGACTTTCAAACTTGTAAAATATTGAAAGTTAAGCATGGGAATAGAAATAAACTGCATGGGAACAATAGCTTCAGTTCACAATTTTTTAATGCTCCAAAACGTCAAAACATTTTGCGCAAGTCTATCAACACGATTTCGTCAACAACAAAAGCTTAAAAACTTGTTCAAATTTGTGCTATCAGATGGGTCGATCGACACGAGAGTGTTAGTACTTTTTCAAATTTACAATTTACCGTTGTAGAAACTTTGGCACAAATTTCAGCATCGCCAGACAGAGAAACCTCATCACGAGTTCTGCAGTTGCTATCGACAATTACGCAAAGTGAATTTTGCATTGCTCTCTTAGTTTTAAAATACGTTTTTGGATACAGTGTTGTTTTGTGTAAAGTTAAGCAAAAAAAGTCGATAAACCTTCTTGAGGCCGTCAACATTGCACAGGATATTGCAAATGAGTTGAAGTGTCTTAGAGAAAAAACCGAATATGAATTTTACCAGCTCTATATTTTTGCGCAAGAAACGGCCAAAGCCGAAGATTTTATTTTGAAAATACCATGCCCTCTTGAAGACAGACCAATCGATGCAATATTGCTGCTGTAACAGATGAAGAACATTTTAGACTAGGGATTTTTATTCTATTTCTTGATAACTTTATTGTCACTCTCAAAGCAAGATTTACAGCCCACAAATCGATTATTGGTGAATTTCAGTGTTTAATTTCTGCTGATCAAACTAGTGCACCAACTCGTCAACAAATTGAAAGTATTCAAGTTTTGGGAAAATTTTACGAAAATGATTTAACGAAATCCTGGGGAGAATTAGTGCCTGAACTAATATTATGTTACAGGAAACTTTTTCGGTTGAACGCAGCAGAAAAACCAACTGATGCGTTGAGCAGCATCAAGGAATGCACTTCCGATGCTGTTCCGAACATATTTACATTGATGACCATTTTGTTAACTCTTTCAGTGATAACATGCACTAGTGAACAATTGTAAAGCTTTCCACATTACGCAGACTAAAAACGTGCTTACGAAACACAAGTGGTACCACTCGAATGAATGGATCTGCATTACTAAACATTTATAGGAGCCACACGCGTGCCTTGCCCTGATGATGTAATTAACAGATTAAGTGAAAAAAACAGGCGTTTGAATATAAGCCTTTAAAAAACTTTTAAATATTTGTTAAGTAAGGTTATTTTTTTGTTCGTTTAATTTTCCACCTATTGTTCTCATCATTTACACGAATTGCTTTTAATTTGAAAAGTTTCTTGTCATGATTGAATTACTCGCACATACCTTTTCAATAGTTAGTTTTACGGTTTGGTAAAAAGAAATTCATGCTACTGCAAGATGTTCTTAAAACCAAAACACTTTATTTTTTAGTATGTAGGCCTAATTTTGGAAGTTTTTGCCCATTACCAGGACTACTGAGAGCAATCACATTTTCGGCTCCAAAACCCCCCCCTTTACAAATTTCTGCGTACGCCACTGCTTATCGTACTATGTTTTCTTAATGATGTTATGAAAACATATACTATGTTTACTAATGATTATAGCCTATTCTTTATTTTTCCTGTAAACACAGGAAGATTCAATAGAATGAAACAGACTGTTTTGGTTTTTTAAAAAGTAGTTAAATAAATTTTGTATATATTTAAATATCCTTTTTCAAATAGAATCTTTTTAATTAAATAAGGATCAAGATTCTATTTAAATAAAGAGGCAACAGATGTTTGTGGTTTTTTCAAAACAGTGATTAAACAAATTTTGTATTAAAATATTACTTTTATTCTTTGCACTCTGCGAGGACGATTGATTCACTTTTTAATATACATACATGTATAATCTTTAATTTACAATGGCTAATGCTGAACAACTTAAAACAATTAAGGAAGAGGCATTGTATATCAATTATGCAACCAATTAAACTAGGTGCTTTTAAAAAAATTGTTATTCTCATATAAAAAACAAGGTAAATTCTGACTAAGAAGAATCGGAATTGAAAAATGTTGTTGAAATCGGTATCGGAGTCGAAAAAAAAATTGCCATCATCCCATCACTAATTTAAACAGTCAATGATTAAGAGTAAATAAATATCAAAATTTAATATGACTAAAACATAATGTAGCTGTGAGAATTGGATAACTTACATTTTTTATTTGGTTCAATTTTCGCATGATTGTCACGTAGTAAATTTATCTCTTAAAATTGTAGAGTGAAGATTTGGCTGACTCATCTTTTTGATTGCCTTAATGTTTCGTCACAAACGTTCTCGTTTATTTCCTCGTGCGTTAAATCTCTTGGGAGTTTTTTGTTTCGCGCACATGCGCTTCTAAAGTTTTCCACTAAAAAAGATAAAGTTTAGCTATTTGCCAGTGCGGAGTTTGCAATTCATAATAGTTACGATTTAACCTTTTCAATGTTTAGATAACGCCACAATTGATTTTCATTTAGTTATATTTCTTGGTACTCGCTTTCAGATTTGATTAATATAATTGTAAAGATCAGAAGTCGTGATTCTTGTTCGAATAGAATAGTTTATCGCAAAAAAGATTTAAACACTAAATGATAAACTACTTGTTTATTAAAGAGTTGGAGAGCCGGAGCCGGAGCTAGTGGATAAGTGCTTGATAGCTCCGGAGCTGGAGCCGGAGCTAGTGAATGAGTACTTGATAGCTCCGGAGCTGGAGCCGGAGCTAGTGCTCTTCTACAGTGGCTCCCCAGCCCTGGTTAAAATGGCAAAACGAAAGTTTAATGAAAACTACATTCAGTATGGATTTGCATCAATTTTTGATGACAGAGAAGAAAAAGGGCAATGTGTTTTATGTTATAAAGTTCTTGGTCAGCATTCATTGAGGCCATCAAAACTGAAACTTCACCTGGAAAAAGTTCATCCAAATTACAAGGATAAAGATGCGAACTTTTTTAAACGAAAGGAAGATAATATTTGGATTCAGCAGGACAATTCCAGCAACATACCCGAAGCCTAGTTGAAGCGTCTTATGTCGTAAGTTTTATGATCGCAAAACAATGTAAACCTACACAATTGGCGAGACACTCGTCAAGCCATGTGCTTCAGAAATAGCTAGAATTGTACTTGGTGAAGAAAACAAAATAAAATTGCAGCAAATTCCTCTTTCGAACGACACTGTTCTGCGGAGAATTGCTGATTTGTCTGGCAATATAAAAAAGCAGGTAATTACAGAAAAAAAATTTACAATTCAGATTATTCTCAATTCAACTTGATGAAAGTACGGACGTTGCCTCTTGCTCTCAGCTTTTGGTGTTTTGCAGATATATGACAGAAAAAAAACATAAAAGAGAATATCCTGTTTTGCTCTGCATTGGAGACAAACACGACAGCTGTTGATGTGATGGAGAAGTTGGTAACGTTTTTTGACCAAGAAGGACTCGATTGAAAAAATGTTTGTGGTATATGCACTGACGGTGCTCCTGCCATGGTAGGAGCAAGAAGTGGCTTACAAACATTAGTTCGCAGTCGTTCGCCTCATGCCGTCTCAATGCATTGCATGTTACATAGACATGCCCTTGCATCGAAAACTCTTTCAAAATCTCTTTAAGATGTTTTGAACACAGTTGTCAAGATGGTAAACTTTGTAAAGAATGGAGCATTAAACACACGCCTGTTCAGAAAACTATGCTCTGAGATGAATGTTGAACACTTGAATTTACTTTATTATACTCGGGTCCGTTGGCTGTCCAAGGGAAATGTTTTAGGAGAAGTTTTTAAACTACGGGAAGAATTGAATGAATTTCTGAATAGATAAGAAAAATGCGAGTTGGAATCTTGCTTTAGGAATAGTAACTTCATGTCCAAACTTGCTTATCCGGTTGATATTTTTGACCAATTGAACCGCTTAAACCTAAAGCTACAAAGAAGGGATACAACTATACTTGATTTTATCGATGCCCTAAATGTGTTTTTGCAAAAGCTTGAAAATTGGAGATGAAAAGCTGAGAAAGGAAATTTTGCAATGTTTGAGACACTTTCATCTGTGGTAAAAGATACCTTGGACATGAATGTTTCGTCTGAAATATTGCAACATCTTGTCAATCTCCAGAAAGAATTTTTGACCTACTTTCCTAAATATCTACTGTTGATTTGGAGCTGGTGAGAAAACCTTTTGCAATGCCAATAGAAAAAGTTACTGATGACTTACAGGATGAGCTGATTGATTTCAGAAATGACTCTACTTGTAAAGACATGTTTGAGACTTTATCGATATGCGAGTTCTGGGCTAGGGTGTGTGTTTCTTACCCGCGTATCGGTAAAGAATGCATCAAGGTACTGTTGCCTTTCAGCGGTACGTATTTGTGTAAAGTAGGGTTTTCCAGTTTGGTGGCGAGGAAAACAAAAGCTAGGAACCGACTTGACGTAAAAAATGGTGTGCGTTGTGCTCTCGTTCAAACCCCTCCAAATATTGATGTATTGGTCAATGAAGTTCAGCAACAAGTGTCTCACTAACGCTTGGTCGAATAAATAATCTGTTTTGAAATATGTTCTGTTGTTTTTATTATTTTACACCAATTTTTTAGCTTTTTTTTGTGTAAAAAGTTAATGAGCCACGGAACTTTTGTACAACGAAAAATGGGCCATGAAAGAAAAAAGATTGAGAACCCTGCCGTAGTCCTTACGCTCGCAGCAGTACTATTTCGTTAGCAGGAAATCAGTTCAGTTCAGTCTTTTTTATTTCTGCTCCCCACATGAACAAAATATAACAAAATGTTGAAAAGTTTGTGAGTTGTTGAAAGACGGGATTAGAAAAAGGAAGAAGCAATAAAACGAGTTGACGTTGTGACTTGCTAATTAGCGATGAAAAGTGTGACGTATTGTATCACATAGAAGCAAGGTTGCTTCACCTCATTATAAAGTTGTGTAAAAAAAATAGAAAAAAAAGAGAAAATAAAATATAAGACCGAGGTTATTTGCTTAATAAAACGATGCTATGAGGGCGGTGCATTGGTGGGACCATAGCAGAGTTTGGCTCGAAGAATATGATCAGTCCTTAAAATATATGTAAAAGCATGAACATATTCCACCAGCCCAATAGGCAAACAAACCCACCGAAAGAAATCTTGTTGTGGATCAAAAGATCATTTCTCGAACAAAAACCTCAGTAAAGAAAAATACAAAAACAAAAACATTAACAGGCTTGGTAAAAAAAAACAAAAAAAAACACGAAAACAACATAAGAAAACATACGTAAAAAAATCTACAAAAACCGATGCAAAGTAGTAACAATAAATAGTAAAATAAAATTTATGCAATAGCTAAAAAATTGTTCATGTAGAAACAAGAGTGATCCTGCAGAACTTTCCTTGAGTCTTTTGACTATCGTAAAGTTGAAGATTTTCAAATTGTTCAGTTGTTTACCTGAAACACAAGAAAAGGAAGACCAGCAAAAGATATTAAATGATGACCTACGTAAGAGTTTATAAGTTTGATTGTTGTTCAAGGAAGAATGCTTTAGATTTTTTAAGAAATGTACTCAAGGATTTACATAGTTTTATTTTTTCAGGTAACTCATTCCAAATTTTTGGGCCAATGTATCTTATTAATTGTTTTGTTACTGTGTTTTTGCATGATACAGGTATGATTTGAGCGTTAGGCTACATCTAGTAATTACAGTGGACGTTTTTCTTTGAAATGTATTGTTAAATGTTGAGGGTAATTGCTCGTGGAATGATTTGTACATGCAAATTGAAATATTTAATTTATAGAGTTGTTGTATATTAAGAATATTATCTTTTGTTATAGGAAAAACAATAATAAAGAGAGTTTGTTTCATTAAACTTAACTAACCGTTGTCTAAATTTTATTAAACGTTTTAGGTTTTGAGTAACAACATTGTAAAACTGTAGTTGACTGTAATTTAATATGAAAAGAAATTATCAAAGCGGAGCACAAAACAGACAACTTAAGAGGAGAAAAATAACTGAGTCGGCCAGAAACTCTAAGCGACTGAGTTCGTGGCTAACTCTACCAAAAACATTCAAAGCGGATGAGCAACATTCGTGAGACAGAATCTATTCCCCAACTTGTTGACGTTAACAGTTTCAATAATAGTACCAATGAAGAAAATTCCGATATTACTGAAGATAGATCAGATGCAAGCAAGAATGACGACTTTTCGACCATTATTGTAAACTGAGAGATTAAGCTAGAAAGCAATTATTGCAGCAGGTCCCAAACAACCTTAAGGACCTTTCCCTAAAGATCCGCCCCAAAGCGGTCGTTTATTTTCAACAAATTATTACCATTACGTAACACAATCAGGTCTAAAACCACGAAGATATTGGTTATGTTATTCATCAAACATGAACCGTGTTTACTGCCAGCCCTGCTGGTTATTTTCTCATGAAAATGTCTCTCCAGGGACTTCTTACGCACTTCAAAACCTTTGGGGTACAACAGGTTTAAATGACTGCAGGCATTTATCGCAGCGAATTCGAAGCCATGAAAGCTCCACATATCATGCGGAGGCGTGCGTCATATATGAGCAATGGAGAAACAGGGAAACCATAGAAGAAGCGTTGCACAAATCTTTGCTGAAAAAGTAAAAACTTTTGGCAAAATGTTTTGGAAAGACTAGTAAATGTTACGTTGATGTTAGCAAAATCCAACTTACCTTTTCACGGATCCAGTGAAGAACTTTAGAACAGTGGTTCTTAACTGAGGGTCCGTGAAGCACTTTCAAGGGGTCCGTAAAAGGTTATAAATTTCCAACTGTTAAACTGAATTTTTGAATAATCTTCTTTAAAATGGCGTGTTGATGATCATTTTTTTAAAAAAATATTTATAAAATTTAGAATATTTGCTTAATTACCGTTTTTTATGTCGCCAAAAAACCTATTGCGATTATCCGCATTGTGATGTCACATTTATCAAACCTATTTATTTATTTATTTATTTATTTATTTATTTATTTATTTGAGTCAGACACAAAGTCCATAGAAAAGAAAAAAAACACTCACAACAACAACAACAAAAAAGAAAACAAGCCGGAAAGAAAAATAGAACATTTGAATTACATCAACAATTGAAGACAATGTTTATAATAGTCACTCTGGTAGAAGAAATTGCTATACATCGTATAGTTAACATATACATTACTAGAAAGGCAGCATCGTTCTATAAATCGATAAATAAGTTTTCTCTGTAGTGCATCAAAAGTGGGAATATTTGCTTTTACTTGTAGTTCTCTTGCACTAACATTACGCTTGAGCCCATGAATTAACCGAAAGGAATCATTGTATGCAACTCGTAAATGATTTAATGAAGAGCATAGATATTTAGACCATAAATGACTAGCATAAAACAAGTACAGTGATAATTAAATAGTATATTTTTTAAAGAACGGGAACATTTTGAAAAAGTTGCTTTTAGTTGATATGATTTTCCATATAAATAACGAACTTGCCGACAAATATCATCATCTTTAAGATTATTATTAAGAAAAACACCCAGATATTTTACGTTATTTTTAAATTTTACTACATTGTTGCAAAGAAAGATTTTTGGAACATTTGAAAGCGAAAGATATTTAGGCAAAAATAATACACCAACTGATTTACTACAATTAAATATAATATCATGTTCAACGGCGTAGTTACTACACACATTAAGTAAATCTTGTAGACCATCTAAACAGGAGAAAAGCAACATAAATCATCAGCATAAATAATATGATTAAGTCGCGAGTTGCCAAGAAAGCAACCAGCTTTTACACAATTTAATTTAACTGATAAGTCATCAATATATAAAGCAAACAGGTATGGACTAAGCACACCACCCTGTCTAACACCATTTGATACAGAAAAAAGACTAGATAAACAGTTACCCCATTTTACTTTCATATTTTGTTTACTATACCAATAGTATAAAATTCCAACAAAACAAGTAGGCATATTTCTCTCTATTAGTTTTTTAAATATAAAACTATTGCCACTTATACAAAAGAACGCAGCTGGATACTATGACGCTAAATGATTCGAGAAAGCAAAGTAGTCTTTTTCTCAGTTGGTAGCACGTAGTTGTTGTGAGAAAGGTTTGATACTTGAACTGGAACGGCATGGCTAAATCCAGAAAATTTTCAGAAAGTTACCTTAAAATGGAATTTACCTCTGTGTTAGACAATGGCAATGAAAAACCGCAATGCGTTTTATATTTGTTCTGTCCTCAGCAACGAAGCAATGAAGCCATCAAAACTTAAGGGTTACTTGCAGCAAAAGCACCCAGAGCATGTAGAAAAAAACTTAGATTTTTTTCAAAGACAAAAACTCTTGTTGAAATGGCAAAAATTGGATGCTAGTGGATATTTTCAAGAACAGAGCACTGCAAGCTTGATGGCTTCTTTTGAAGTGGCATTACATATAGCTAAGAAAGCCCCATAGCATTGGAGAAACTCTTGTAAAACCATGTGCGGTAGATGTGGTGAAGTTGCTTTTAGGAGAAACAAGTGCAAAAACATTTAAAAAGTGCCTTTATCCAACGACACAATTAAGAGGCGTATTTCGTTTATGTCAACAGTCGTCAAACAGCAAATTATTGCAGAAATCAGATCTTCTCTCATGTTTACTGACAACTCGACGAATCAACAGATTTGCATCATGCTCGCGGCTCTTGATATTTGTTCGATACATTCATAAGAAAGATGTTAAAGAGCTTTTGTATTGCAGTTCTTTAGAAACTACAGCAACAGCTAAAGATATAATAATCAGCATCTTAAAGTTTTTTAAAACGCAAGGTTTGCAGTGGGAAAATCTTTGTGGCACATGTTGTACAGAGCCTTGGCAATGCTTGAATGCAAATTTTGTGGCACAAGTACGGAGCCTTGGCAATGCTTGGATGCAAATTTGGTTTCCAAATGAAGGTTAAGGAAAGGAAATGTTATGTATGGACGTCGGCACTAGGGAAGAGCAAGAAGAGGCCTTGGTGCCCCTGGAATCTGTAAATACAGCTTTTTAATAGGTTTTAACCATCTTGTCCCTTTCTTGATATACTTCACGCCTATTTTGCTCCTCTAAAATCGGTTCAGCCGGCGCCCATGGTCAAGGGATCCGCGATTACTTGAAAGATGATAAAAGGCCCCGCGATAATAAAAAGGTTGAGAACCACTGCTTTAGAAGGATAACAAGGCCAATTTTTTTTCTATCGTGCAGCTTCTTGCCAAATACGACACTATTATAGACAAACTCTTATAACAGTTACCTTAAGGTTCTCCAAAACATTTAAGTCCTTTGTTATAAAATGAACTAACATTAGTACTAGCTGAAGAAGTTCTCCGTGATATAAAAAGCAAACTACAAAGCGCTCCTTTTTTTGCCATTATTCTTTATATCAGGGCTGCGGAACTGGCAAAAAAATCTATGGCTCCAGCTCCAGTTCCGCTCCAGCACTTTAAAAATCTATGGCTCCAGCTCCAGCTCCGCTCCAGCATCTTTAAAAATGAATGGTTCCAGCTTCAGCTCTGCTCCAGTATCTTTAAAATGACTGGCTCCAACTCCGCTCCAGTATTTTTCAAATGACTGACTATATAGTATATATGCTTTGAAACTATTAAAAAACTTGCTTTAAATCCAGATCTATTGTAAATGATTGATTTGAACTTATGTTTGAGATAATGCAATCTATGTATATACACAAATTTAATAAAGACACTACTATAGGTATGAAGTAAGAAAAACTCAAGGCATTTTATCACAATCACGTGATTCATCAGACCACTTTATAGAATTCAGATTACTTTTACAATTGATAATGTATTGACTACGATAATCTGACTACAATAACCTCAAAAAGTACAAAAAAATACATTTGAAAAAAGCACGAAAAAGTACAAAAAGTACCGTATTTGTTCGACACTCTGCGTACTAAAACTGAATATGGTACTCTTATTTAAAAAGACTAGCTCCAACTACGCATTAGCATCCCAAAATAACTGGTTCCTGCTCCGGCTCCGCTCCAGCATCTTTAAAATGACTGGCTTCAACTCCAGCTCCGCTCCAGCATTTTAAAAATCTATGGCTCCAGTTCCAGCTCCGCTCCAGCATTTTAAAAATCACTGGCTCCAGCTCCAGCTCCAATCCGTAATTTTTCTTGAGCTCCGGCTCCTAGCTCCAGCTCCGCAGCCCTGCTTTATACCACTCAAGATGTCGGCAAAAAAGACCCGTTAAGTGAAGTATTTCGTTACGTCAAAAAATTACGGTAGCCTACCTAATTGGCATCAATGTGTTGTGTTTTATTAGTTTGTGTCTTTTGTGGTGATGTCAGCAGTGGCGTACGCAGAAATTTGTAAAGGGGGGGGTTTTGGAGCCGAAAATGTGATTGCTCTCAGTAGTCCTGGTAATGGGCAAAAACTTCCAAAATTAGGCCTACATTCAAAAATAAAGTGTTTTGGTTTTAAGAACATCTTGCAGTAGCATGAATTTCTTTTTACCAAACCGTAAAACTAACTATTGAAAAGGTATGTGCGAGTAATTCAATCATGACAAGAAACTTTTCAAATTAAAAGCAATTCGTGTAAATGATGAGAACAATAGGTGGAAAATTAAACGAACAAAAAAATAACCTTACTTAACAAATATTTAAAAGTTTTTTAAAGGCTTATATTCAAACGCCTGTTTTTTTCACTTAATCTGTTAATTACATCATCAGGGCAAGGCACGCGTGTGGCTCCTATAAATGTTTAGTAATGCAGATCCATTCATTCGAGTGGTACCACTTGTGTTTCGTAAGCACGTTTTTAGTCTGCGTAATGTGGAAAGCTTTACAATTGTTCACTAGTGCATGTTATCACTGAAAGAGTTAACAAAATGGTCATCAATGTAAATATGTTCGGAACAGCATCGGAAGTGCATTCCTTGATGCTGCTCAACGCATCAGTTGGTTTTTCTGCTGCGTTCAACCGAAAAAGTTTCCTGTAACATAATATTAGTTCAGGCACTAATTCTCCCCAGGATTTCGTTAAATCATTTTCGTAAAATTTTCCCAAAACTTGAATACTTTCAATTTGTTGACGAGTTGGTGCACTAGTTTGATCAGCAGAAATTAAACACTGAAATTCACCAATAATCGATTTGTGGGCTGTAAATCTTGCTTTGAGAGTGACAATAAAGTTATCAAGAAATAGAATAAAAATCCCTAGTCTAAAATGTTCTTCATCTGTTACAGCAGCAATATTGCATCGATTGGTCTGTCTTCAAGAGGGCATGGTATTTTCAAAATAAAATCTTCGGCTTTGGCCGTTTCTTGCGCAAAAATATAGAGCTGGTGAAATTCATATTCGGTTTTTTCTCTAAGACACTTCAACTCATTTGCAATATCCTGTGCAATGTTGACGGCCTCAAGAAGGTTTATCGACTTTTTTTGCTTAACTTTACACAAAACAACACTGTATCCAAAAACGTATTTTAAAACTAAGAGAGCAATGCAAAATTCACTTTGCGTAATTGTCGATAGCAACTGCAGAACTCGTGATGAGGTTTCTCTGTCTGGCGATGCTGAAATTTGTGCCAAAGTTTCTACAACGGTAAATTGTAAATTTGAAAAAGTACTAACACTCTCGTGTCGATCGACCCATCTGATAGCACAAATTTGAACAAGTTTTTAAGCTTTTGTTGTTGACGAAATCGTTTTTTTTTTTTTATTTTATTTTAATCTCTATATTTATCCTCCTGACTCGCAGGAAAGCGACGGAGGCGCTATACATAGGGTAAGCAATTACCCCGACCTGCTTCCGGAGATGCCAAGATATTGCTGTCCGCTAGTAATTTAGTAGAGATATTACTGTAATTTAGAACTGCTTGTCAAGACCACCAAGCAGGGGAAAGATAGATTGATAGACTTGCGCAAAATGTTTTGACGTTTTGGAGCATTAAAAAATTGTGAACTGAAGCTATTGTTCCCATGCAGTTTATTTCTATTCCCATGCTTAACTTTCAATATTTTACAAGTTTGAAAGTCTTCTTTACAGTGGCAATGTACAGTACATTAGCTAACTTTGAAGCAATTTAAACGATAGCAAAGTTGATGCGCAAGCAGTAATTAAGTTTAAAAAGTGCGGTAAACAATAGAAACCAAAATCCTATTATTAAAGCCTATTTATTACCATGTACTGTATATATGACTGAACACCATTCTTCAAGGGGGGGTTTTTGACCCCTGAAACCCCCCCCCCTTGCGTACGCCTATGGATGTCAGTGTACTGCACGTTGATTCTTTTCGGGTAAAACAATTTATCCGCATTGCATAGCACATCTCAATTTTGCTGAAATATCGTTAATAGTGCTCACAAATTATCTTGCCTCAAAATGTTGCATATAATTTTTTTGTCATTATAAAACGATTTCGGTTCGCGACGTTTATTTGATTAAATTTTTAACAATCAAAAAATTGTTGTTGCAGCCTGGCCCCCACGAAATCCTTGTTTTGCCATTATTTCGATTTGAGTACACAGCAATCATAAAAATTATGTTGAATCGTGCAGCCTTGGTGAAATTTTATTCCAATTATAGCCTTTTATTTGCAGGCACAGTAAACTTATAAGCTTTAGCCCCTTTTACTTGTTCAGCTCAATGCTTTTGTGACTCATTATTTCAATTGAAAAATCTTTCTGTAACGCGAAGTCGTCAATGATTCCTGTGTTGAGAAAAGTAGCTCTAATTAAATACTAAGTACAGAAAAAAATGGGGGCCTCATAATAGATGTTTGCACCGGGGCCCCACCTGATGAAGTTATGGCCCTGGTACTGTGGAAAGTTTTGTTTTTATTTCAGTGCCATGATTGTAACTAAGATCTTGCATGTTAAGGTCGCCAAATAGAAGTGCCATAAAGTTTCTTCTCTTAGGGCTCAAGAGAATGGGGAGAGCAGAAGTTGAATGTCAATTGCAGCCGCCATTAAAATGGCGCTCCTATAAACGTAGAAACATCTAACCTATGTTGGCAGATCAACATCTTCATCTACTGTACATGCATAAAGAATCAAAGCAAAATCTCGCAGCAGCAGACCTGCCGTAACGGTGTTAGGGATGTACCTGTAGTAATAGTTTACAGCATGCTACAATTGATTCTATTCTATTAATACTTTGACAAGGTAGAATTGTATTCTAGATTTCTCGCACGTTCACGGTATACTTCCGACTGTTCGCGACACATTGGTTGGAACTTCTGCCTTAGTTACAGAACCAAATTTAAAGTTGCTGCAATCCATGTCAACTCAAGAACCAATTGTTTTCAGAAGTTGGCTAAAAGTAAGGATAGTTTACTTAACATGAACATATCTTACGTTGGACGTTAATTCAGTGATCTGAAGATTCATAATTTAAGGAGCAAATAGTTTTTTCCATCCATAAAGCAATCGCACTCAGACAACAGAATCTAAAGATTTGTTCAAAAATCGGAACGAATAGGCAAACTATTATTCAATAAATCAATGGCAAAATAGCACAAGTATGCTTAACACAGTTATGAGCATAATTTGAGCTAAAAATGCCGCATTAAATGAAAGCTTGAACTAAAGTGTTTATTTTTTTTTCGCTATCTTTTAGTTGAAACGAAATCACTGGCATTTTGGATCCCATAGCATAGCACAACTTCTTGAATTCGAAATTTAATCTAAAAAAAACAGCCTTTAACAACTCGCTGCCTACCGAAAACCACCACCACAGTCGTAGGTGAAAGCAAGTTTTATCTTAACAAATAATCACCTTTTAGAACAACATGAAATAAAACGATTACTACGAGTTTTAACTAAAAATAAACTGTAAAGAAGCAATAATATTAAGTCGAAGATTTTGCCAAACATTGGCAGTTTGCAATATATGTCAAGAACGGTTGACAACTTAAAAAATAATCTACGTATGACAGCTAACTAAAAAAAGCAAAAGCGCGGAACTTACAAAATAGATCAGCACACCTTTCGTAAAATAATTACTAAACGAGTAGCAGTCAGTTGACACAACCACAAAAATGTTTTTTATCTGGAACAAGTGCTACCTACTAGTAGGAAAAGCATCGCGACAGATGAAGTGGCCGATAATTTCATGGAGCACAAATTAGACGCAAGGAAAAAATTTTGAGACACAACTGGCAAACACATGATGGTCTCTTCATTAAAAGGAGGAAAATGAACTGTTTGCTAACACAAGCATAGCAACGAGCAGGAACTTTGTTTTGCATATTTGCATGGTGAACACCGATGATCTGTCCACCTTCTCGTATGTGTCAGAGCGAACATGCACGCACAAAACAGAAGTTCTGCGATTTGAGCTGTAGCAATAAATAAAAACGAAAATAAATACAGTGCGCGATGGACGACGAACCGCACAAAACACGTGGAATGTCTGGAAATCGTCGTCGGTCGTTCATCGATGTCGGCTTTTAAACAAAAACTATTTTGCAACATCAAGCGACTGAAGCGACTCAAATTACTGTCACGTGGGGTCCTTCGATTTAATATGATTGATGAAAGCCACAACCTGAAAAAAAGAGAAATTACAAGGCGATCGGAGCTGGAAAAAGTGACCAACAAACCGTTTTTTCGAGTTCTTTCCAGCGGCTGTTGATGGAGCTCCATTGTCGATTGGATGTGGTTGTTAGGTTTCGTACGAGCTGCTCAAGAACGTTCAGTCGAACTTGAACAGATCGAAGACCTTTCGCGACCGAATAATCTTGAGCTTGATTGACGTCATAAACACTGCAGCAAAACAATGCTTTGTTAGACTTAAACAGGCATCTGCACTGCGTGACAACAACACTCGGTAATCTCTTCATAAAAATGTAAACGTTTTAACTAAGCAACGCTTGAACAAAGCAAGAAAATTTTACTTTGATCAGGCTGTAGCTTGTGCTTGGAGCGATAACATTTTTGGCAACACAGAAAGTCACAATTTAAAATCTTTTAATTGGAAATTGGGGCTCGAGCATCAATAGTAAATAAAAAGCTTTTTTAACACTTCTTTCAGTAATTACAGGCCTCTTAATCCGATCCTGTAGAAACAAGTCGGATGTGGGACAGATATGAAAAACTTTGGTCTAACTCAGTGTTTCTCAAACCATGAATCGGGACCCAAAAGTGGGTCACCAAGACTAAGCAAATGGGTCGCGAAGGCTTGTAAATTACCGCACGTAAAAGAAAAAGATCTGGGCACAGAAGATTTCAGAAGTAAAGAACCTCCTTGAGATATCATTACGAATTTAAGTGGAAAATGAAGAAATCAGAATCAGATTCAAGGTGAAGACCTTTTTTTTTAGAGATCACTACGTTTTTGAGCCAAATATCAAGAAATCAGAATCAGATTCAAGGTGAAGACCTTTTTTTTTTTAGAGATCACTACATTTTAAAGCCGAAAATCAAGAAATCGGAATAAGTTTGCTCACGAACAAATTTCTGCCCACACATTTAACAGCTAAAAATTAGACGACCATTGTTGGCTTACATAACAATTTCGTTTTGTTTCTAATCAAAATAAGCGCTCACTCAAATTTATTTGGGTCGCAGTCATGTTTGTAAATCGTTGTTTTTAGCGATTTTGGGTCGCAGAAAGAAAGGTTTGAGAAACGCTGGTCTAACTGATAAGGGCTTTTTCCTTAAAGCGAATTTTCATGATACTAAAATTTTTCTTCAAAAAACTTCGGACAACATCTTGCCGATGTTTAACGCATTAGCGAGTATAATTTAATCAAAAAAGGGCGATCGATTTGCAATAAGAAGAGTTTTAAGAAAACTATCGATGCATATTGCTGAGCAATTCGTCAATATTGGATGAACAGTTTTGGCCGACTTTTGCTCTTACAAGTAGCAGAAGGATCAATAAACAAAAATTTACAAACTATTTGAAAAAAATTTCAATTAACAATAAACGGGTTTTTTGAAAAAAAGGGTTCGCAAAAGATATTTTACAAGATTAACTTTCAAGCCTTAGAACAAAACGTCAAACCTCACAATTTAAAAGGAACGACAATATCTCACGTAAATTTCTATTTATGGCAAAACAATCACAACTAACCCGACTACACTTTAAATATTTCTTGGCAACCAAACTAAGTTTGGAACAGTTTTCAGTTTGCCTGGTGACGCAACAGTAAAACCGAATGCCTGATATCATTACAGGAACAACTAAAAAGTGCAGTCTTAAAAACGTGCTATATTCTAAAAATAAAAAGCTACTGTTAGAAAACTGTATTTCAATCTTTTTTGCACAGATTCTTCAATTTTGCGATCTTGCCACGAAAAATAAAAACATTTCGAAGAACTACTACTACCCACCAATTGTCTATTATATCTCTGGTTGAGTCGCCATCTAGCGGGATGTTAGATTGCAAGTGTTCCAGCACAGTAATGCGGCAATACATCGAATAGTTGCTCCACAGAAGTAAAAAGAATCTGCAAGCACAACTGGTTGTAAGTTCTCAAAACTACCATAAATATTATAATTCACAATGCAATAAATATGCATGTGCTCGCATGCTAGCTCTGAACAGATCGACGAGTATTTTGAAGGCATTCATTCAAAACATAGTTATCTACCGTTAAGTGCGTTGATCGTTTTAAACATTACATAAAGCGTATGTTGAAAATAATTAAACCAACTATGAAATGATCAACAGCATCATACCATCAGGAAAATCTATAGTATAAAAGTAAAATACAATACACACAATAAACAAGATCAAGAATGTACTCACATGAACGCGAAAAACCGCCATAACCACTTCTCACTTGAGGCATCATTTTTAACTTTACCATTGATTTTTTTATCGCTAAGATTTTTCTTGAAACACGGGGATAGGGAGTGGACCTCGGTTGAGGGGGCAGTAGTAAAATCTATAGAATCACGCACTTCGACATTTTCCTTGTGATCTTTATTTTCTTCAGCAGAAAGCTGAGGATCTAGAAAAGTGCACTTAAAAAGACAATTGCTCAAAACTGCAAGCGGTTTCCTTGTTTTAAATTGGTTTTAAGTACAAAAAAAACTACAACTCGGATATAAACGACTTTAGTACAACATAAGCAACGTGGTGCGTCAGCGCATGGTTTGACGCGTCATCGTTAGAATATAAATCAACTTTATAAAAAGTTCGTCACTCACTCGCGCCGGTTACTGATGTTTTCGCTGACGAGGGGGAGTGAGAAACCTTCCGAGTCCGGTTGCTCCTTCGCACAGCAGGACGTAGGCGCTTGGTGCGATCGAAGTGCGCCACCAGCTCGCGTTCTAGACACAACATGAAAAACAAGCAATTAGCAAATAAATATAAGCGAGGGTACTTTTAACGCTTAAGAAGTGCCTTGCCCAACGACGGACAAAACGACATTGTTAAAAATTTACTGCTGCTTCGGATTAAATAACAACGGCGTGTTCGGCATTGTACACACTAAGCGTAACTCGTAGTTCTGTTTATCGCAATTAATCCTCATAGAATAGCATCTTTCAAGCGCAGTATAACGCAGGAAACTCAAATACATACAAAATTCCCATAGCTAATAAAAATTTCTTTTTCATCCGAATAATTTTCACTTGGCATGGTTTAAAACACGCATTTAATCATTCACACATAAACATAACACGATTATTTAATACCTAACAGTTCGAAGTTCTCTTCCATCCCGGTGTGAACATTTTTATCGATGAAATTCTTTACCAAACCCCACGGAGTTTTGTGAAATTTGACCTGAGCAGTAACCCTAAACACAAGCAAGTTTCTTAAAGTTGTATAAGCTTGTTTACTCTAGAACGCGGGCTGTCGAATATCGACTACGGCTTATGAATGCAAAAGTTTAGTAAGCAGAAATTAAGGACGAAGCACTTACTTCAACTCGGCGGTGGAGCGACTGGTTTTTCTGATTGCGTATCGCATGACGGTGGAAAAATAATCGGCGTAAGGCACGCCGAATGTTCGAGCGATGCAATCAACCGCGTAAGAACGACCAGGCTCGCTTTCTTTGTACAAGACCTGGAACATTAATCGTTAACTAATTGTTTTAAAAATTAAACAACGACGTTGTTTGCATCGGGTACATGAAATGTAGGTCTTGCAGGCTCTTGATTATAATTTGTTAGACTTCCAAGTAATACAACCTTTTAGTTTGTGGTACTTGTGCATAGGAGTGAGTCTCAGCAAAAAGTCTCGCAGTTGCAAATAATCTTTTTCGCACATTACGGCATGTGAGTCTCACGTGAGGTGGGTAAAGTACAGACAAACAATGAGGTTTGTACTGGATTTAGGTGAAATGATTAAGCAGATTTCTCAACATCATTGCCCTTGCAATGGTGTTGAGAAATCTTGCACTTGCAATGTTACTAAACAAACAGCAACTTTTTCGCAGAAAAAAAGTGTCATTTAAATCTACCAATCCACTTTTGCACGTACTCAAAATGCAAACTGCTGACATGTACCCGAAGGTTTCAAACGAAACAAACAAGAAAAATGACCTCGTTGCAATCACCTGCAATTCCTCGACGTGAGAAGATTTCGGTATAAGGGGATTTGTCAACGGGATATTGAAACTCAAATTCCTAAGTTGGCTTCCCTCGTAATCATCACAGCCTTTTTGCCAGGCTTCAAAGTCGATGTCTACGAAATGCGATTGGTCAGATTAATCAAATGACGTTTGATCCGCGTTTCACAATCGGTGTTCGTTTCGAACTCTTATTGTCACGACAGTTTAAACCAGGGCTTCTTAAACTATGGGTCGCGACCCCAAATGGGGTGGCCTAAAATAATTTTGGGGTCTCGAAACAAATTGGCATTTTGTGCTTTGTGCCGCAACTTTGAAAATCCCAGTAGTGCCGCGGAACTTTTGGAAAAAAATTATGATTATTGCACATGTAATCGAAAAATCAGAGAATTTGGGGACAAAAATTGACAAATTGGAGCTTGATTCTGAGTGCAAACCTTTTTTTTTTAGAGAACACCTGAAGTTGGCGACGAAAATAGATAAATCGCAGTTCGATTCTGAGACTTTTTTTTAGAGATAATCATGATTTTGGGAGGAAAATACGGAAAAAGGAGATCGATTCGAAGTGAAGACCTTTTTTTTTTTAGAGAACGGCATGATTTGGGAGGAAAATACGGAAAAACGAGATCGATTCAAAGTGAAGACCTTTTTTTTAGAGATCATTATGATTTTCGGAGAAAAATTGAAGTGTGAGATCAAAACCCTCTTTTGTTTTTAGAGAACACCAATTTTTGAGAATTCTTGCCTCGGGCCCCTAATTTTAAATATCCACCACTAATTGGAGTCACACAATATTTTATTTTTTAAAACGGGGTCGCAGAACAAAAAAGTTTGAGAAGCCCTGGTTTAAACTATTGGTTCGTGTCGAACAAGTTTTTTTATCGTTTTGTTTAAAATTTTAGAAATATAATTTATAAGACAAACGTTTAGACGGAAGCGGGATATTAAAAAAAGCACGTGACACAGACGCCACAAGTCGCTCGACGTTAATATGCGCAATTGTGCCACTGCATTACAAATACACAATTCAAACCACTGCAATTAGTCTGCACCTTGTAATGTTCAGTGTTACTTACATTAAACGTGAATCGAATCAAAAAGTGAAAAAAACTTTATTATTTTACTTGAAAACAACATAAACTTAAAGCGAAAAATAAAAAATCTTGGCTGTACTGTGACTTAATTAAGACATGAAACCTCGTAGTCATAACACTATATTAAAAACAAAGTCATAAGACTCACCCGTGCAACGCTTTCCTTCCAAGTAGCGTTTCCAGAAGCCACTTTCACCGAAAATCGTTTCAAAGAGCTGCTTGGCGGAGACTGGAAACTCTTGAATTAAGTAAGTTCTATCGAGATCATCCTTGACGTGGTCGGAAGGTTCTGCAAAAGCTGCTCGTGAAAGGTTGGCTGCCGACGCTCATCGATGCAATGTCGAAAGTGCTTGTTTAGCTACGTGACCGAAACACGTGAACGCCGAACTGATTGCTTAGAAGACGTCATGCATTAACCGTTTCAAAACGACAGCTTACCGTCGTCATCAGAGGGGAAAGTTTCGATTCTGTTGCAGTCTTCAAGCGAGGACTTTTCAGACAAACCGTTCGTCGATTCCTAAATAATGATTTTTCATTAAGCAAGCTGCATCAACGTACACTTCTTGGTCAAAACTAACCCCAATAACAATATTGCAATCTTTTTACCTCAAAACCCGAAAGCTCAAGCAAATTACATTCAATCTTAAATTGGCAGAAGCCAATGACTGACAAGCAAAACACTCAACGAAAGCTTGCCTGACTGCTAATCTTGCTGTCTTGGCTTGAATGCTCAAGCTCTGGCGATTGCTCCATGGGCTGGCTGGCAAAACCGTTTTGTATCGTTGTTTCCGATCCCACCTGAAATACGCAAAACCTGTAACTCCAACGAGATCCGGTAATTCAATTTACGCTGACATACTGAAGGTGTTAGCTTCTTCGTTCTTTTCTTTTTGCTCAGATCATCGGTCACAATGTGCTCTGCAGGCAAAACACAAAAAAAAAACATTCAAAGCGAGTACAAAGAAAGCCAAAAATAGCTGGATACAAAAACTTTCACAATGAACTAGGCAACCGGAACAGTTTTACGTGGCAAGCTTGGTTGTTGACTGAGAAATACAGGGTGTCCATAAAGTCTCTTTAAAGTGAAATAATGAGATATCGCAATGAGGGTTGTTTTATGTTAATCAGTATTTCATAAAGTTTTTATTGACACTAAAATTTATTGTTTCAGATAAAATTTCTTATGTTTAATGATTGAGTTATATGAACTGAACCCCCATAAAATGACTACATCTCAAGAAAAAGCGCAAGGTGTATCCTGGTTCATTGAGACAAAATTAGATGTTCAGACCCTTCTTACTTCTACTGATCCCCAAATTCTTACATATTGTTTGTTTAACTTTCCTGAGACATGAAAAGTTGCCTCATCACTAAAACAAACTCGCTTGAGGAATGCTTCACCCTCAGAAATTCGTTGCAGCATGTTTACTGCAAATTCTTTACTTCTTGGCATGTCGTTTGGCTGAAGTGCCTGTAACATTTGCACTTTGTAAGCATACAATCTTAAATTCTTGTGTAGCACTTTGTGCACTGTTGAACGTGGTAGTTTCAATTGTCTGGCAGCAGTACGAATGGACTTCATAGGAGAACGTTGAAAGGCTTGCCTTACACGTTCGATGTTTTCTTCAGATGTTCTTGGTCGCCCACTCCTCCTTGTATCGAACACTGTCCCTGTCTCCATAAATTTCTTGTGCCATAAACGAATTGAACGATGTGATGAATCTCTTCCATACTTACTTCTGTAGTTTCGCTGGGTCTGAACATCTGATTTTGTCTTAATGAACCAGGATACACATTGTGCTTTTTCTTGAGGTGTAGTCATTTTATGGGGGTTCAGTTCATATAACTTAATTATTAAACATAAGAAATTTTAATTAAGAAATTTTATCTGAAATAATAAATTTTAGTGTCAATAAAAACTTTATGAAATACTGATTAACATAAAACAACCCTCATTGCGATATCTCATCATTTCACTTTGTAATAATTTTTTTAAATTGTAAAGAGACTTCATGGACACCCTGTATAAATAAACGGACTTCCAAGTACTGATAAAAATAACTGCGAGAATGTTAGCATACACACGAAGGCTAGAAATCGAAAAAGAAAGCGCAAACCTGGCCCAACATAATCTTCATCAGAACTGCAACCCAAATCAGTGCCATAATGACTACGAACATGGCCCCACAACTCTTGTGACGTCATCGGCTGCACATAAAATACCATGTATTAAGCTGAAAATTTAAATTTCACACTTCAACAGAATTGTTCAAACCAAAATACCGATTGGATCGTAATAGCTAATTAAATTTACTGATCTACCTTTTCGTTAAGAGCATTTTGCCAAAGCTTGTAAATTTGTTGGTACGTTCGGTCACGTTGTGTAAAGCTGGTGAAGGTCGGCGATTTCTCTTTTCCACGGATCTGAAACTGGATCGCATTTGGAATGACTTTTACTGTCTTCTCTTTTGTCATTTGCTCAATGTCCCGGAACTTGATAATAACCTGAAAATTTTCCTCTTAAAACTGTTTAATTAATGGCAGCAGTTGGATACCTTACATCTGTTTGCCATTTCAATATCGTTGAGTGAAAACAAACGTAATTTTGAGAGACATACAATCGTCCTTGTACAATGAGATCTTTCATAAGGGCACACGAGTAGTCTGTAAAATAAGAATAGCACATCACAATTTCGATTACAATAACATGCCACGAATACATGACGTCATAACGTTTGAGGCTTCTTTGAATTTTAGGTTTACCAAGGCGCATCGAAAACTAGCTATTTACCGACTAGCAGACGCTCGGTCTCAGGGAGTTGTTTGAAGCATTTGTGGAATGAATCATTTTTCTGTTTGTATGAAGGACTCCAAATCTGAAAGATAAATCATTTACTTTTAATTATCATTATTAGCAAACAACGGATGCGAAGCAAAATAAACTATGTCCTTTGCACGCAGCAGACAATTTGAAATTTACACGGCACATTCAACATAAAACAAGAAATTTGCAGGCTGTATTCAAAAAACTTTGTTTTATAATTGACAAATACGCAAAGTTAAAGTCTGAGAGAGAATTTTATTTGAAATACAGTGACCTCAATTTACTTTAATTTTTGTCAGGGTCATTTAACGGCTCTGGCGAGCCTAATAAGCAACCTTAACCAGTTTTAACCAATTTCAACACATACTTATAAATTATAAACGTAACTTTTAAAGTTTGAAGTACTGCGGTTTGTAAAAAAAAAAAAAAAAGCGATTTCAAACGTCGTGGTAAGCATATCATTTAATATCGCTTTTACGACGGTGGCTAGAAAAAATACCCGGACAAAAAATTAAATTACACAAGCGTCAACCAATCGGCTTTCGATGATTTTAATTGGAGCGTGAAATTTTGTAACGATATACCGAGTAATTATCCATCCTTGCTAGTCGACGAAAAAAGTAGATAATTAGTATAAGCCTGTTCTCCTAAAGTAGTAAACAGTGGCAAGTAAGCTATAAAAACGATAATTTATACCGTACTTCTATTAGTCACGTAGTTGTACCTTTTTAACCCAATGAAAGTATAAAAAAGTTTGACGAGAAACGAAACCATCCAGAATCTTACGAGTTTCACAACAATGCAATGTTGAGTGACTTTGGTAGGCAACCTTGCTTGCTAACTTTGATCGCGCTAAGCGGACTGATCATAGTGTTAGTGAAAAGTTAATAACCAATTTTTAAGTAAAACTGCACAGTCCTAATAAAATCGTAGTTAAACAAGAATTTCTAAACTGACGTCCATAACGACCTACCCAAAGGGCCCCACAGATTTTTCCAACAAAATGACAATTGGCTATACACATCCGACTGTAACTAAAAGCATTTCGAAGGTCGTAAGAACTCAACAAGGATTAGCACATTACCCTAAAAGTATTGACTCGTTGTTGAAGCATTAAATTTTTTCCATAACTCCAATCAATTTAAGACATTTAATCTAAATTAAAGTTTTTTTGTCTTTACTTGACTTGTAGAAAAAATTTAGCCTTGAGGCCTGGAGTTTACAAATTTAGTCAAAGATTCACGTGTTCCAAGAAATTTAAAAACCCTGAACTGGGAGTTAACTGCTTTTGAAGCATTTCAATCGAATAGTTAGGTAGTCAAATCCGGATTATGGCATATTTCTTAAAGCCAAAAGAGTCGTTTTCACTACGCGCGTGGAGTGGAGTATTCTTTGCTTCTCTGGAGATTTTTTTGCTTCGCTTAGCGCTCAAGCGCAAAAATAAGTAAAAAAATCAATGTTCCATTCTACAATAGCAAAGGAAATGGGCCTAAACTTATGAGATCGCGCCACTACTGTGAAAATACAAAAGCAACACGCAATGTAAAGCAAAATACTCGAAACAATAATTTAATCAATCTCTTCGTTGGCTATGCAACGGTGACAAATTTACTAAATACTCGAGCCATTTGTTTATAACTACTTAGGGTTTAATGTCCAGGGAATCCGGACGATTTTTAAGTTTTAAATTTTTGGGATCCCGGAGGCAATTTTCAATTTTGTATCCATAGAATTGTAATCTACATATTTTCAACCTAACAAAAATCCAAAATTTTTTTCTCTGCTCATAAAAATTCTATCACTCAGCTCTTGGAGCGATCAAGGAGCACTTTATGTTAGTTGTCATGGCAAAGCTTTTTTTTTTTAGCGACTTTTTAAGATGATAAACAAACCAATCTGTTTCTTATATTGCGTTTGCAAATGTACCGAAAAATAAATACGATTGATTTGAAAATGTACCGAAAAATAAATATAATTGAACTGTAAAGAGCTGAGTGAGAATTTTTTGAGCAGAGAAAAAAATTTGGATTTTTGATAGATTGAAAATATGTAGATTACAATTCCATGGGTACAAAATTGAAAATTGAATCCCGGAGAAACTTTCCGGGAAATCCCGGTTTATTGCAAAGTAATGATTTAAAGCAGGGGTACTCAATACGTAGGTCGATCGTAATCTACATATTGAGCAAACACTTGGGATCGCAGCTGAAGACCTTTTTTCTGATACAAAAACGAAGAAATTGGAGGGAAAGTGCCATTAAGTGTCTTTCCCAAGGACACAACAGAATCAGGAAGCTCTAAACGCTCGACTTAGTAAAAAACGTTGATAAAAGATATTCACAATTACAGTACGACCTGTAAATGCTTTTGATGTTAATAGCATAAAAACTAACCACATTTTCATAGAATTGACAAAATAAGCTCGCCGAAAAACACAAATGAATGAACACCGCGCTATAAACTACCTGCCACTCAGCCATAAACGGTACAGTTTTGCGTGATTTTCGTTTCTTTTTCGATTGGCTGTCCTCATCAGTGGTGTGATTGGAAGCCATTTTTTTACAATTCATATTCAACTCATCGTCTGGGGTCGCATCAACATCAGAGAAAGTTTTTTTAATCTTTTTTTTCATACTTATCAGCTTGTGAACGGGCTTCTTTTTCCTCGCTTTTTCATTTCCATTTTCAAGTTGCGCAGCAGCTAGACCCACCTCACTAAGAGCTGCTTCGTTGTCGTCCGTAGCATCAGAAGCGCGACTCGTTAAACTATCGTCACTTCTATTTAGGCAATCAGTTATAGAACTATATACTGTTGTTTCAATTCGTTTCAACGAATCGACAGAATGGCTATCGCTGGTTTTACGAGCGTGGGCTAAACGTGAGCTTGCAGGCACTTTTTTGTTAGTCAATAATGCATCGGTTGAATATTCATTTGGAATGCAGTGGTAATAATCATCACTGTTTGTATCCGAGCTGTCCAAAGTTGTATTGGTTTCGTCGATGCTCGAGCTGGCAGTCGACGTTGATTCGAAAAGTGTAGGTCTGAGAGTATTCGAACTCATTCCGTATAAACCCAAACAACGTTCACTCGTATTTACTAGAACATCTTGTTTAAACAATCACCAAGTAATTTTTTTATGCTAAAGAATGATTTAAAAAAAAAATTTTTAATGCGTTTACATAAAGTTAAAAATCTTAAAATTCAAAACAGTAAGTTAACCTCGAGTATGCTCTGTCAACACTGTCGTAAAAAAGCAAAAAAAACCTTGCCACGAAACAGAAATGTTTTTAAAGACAGTACCAAATCAACCAGCGCTCTTTTAACTTTTTTTGTATAACGAAATCCTTCAGCTAATTTTGCAAATTTCGCGGAATCCCAATTTAATACATTAGAAAGAATGAAATGGGAAAACAAAATCCAAAAACGCTTTCAGAAACTCCTGGGTTACAATGGTGTGATCAGAAAGTCACTGTGCCAATGCATAACAACATTCTGTCCTTTAGAAATCGATAACTACAAGTTTAAAATAACTAGTTTACTGTTTAAAACCAACGATCAGTTGGTAATTACTACTAGATATCTACTAGATATCTACAGACTAGATATCTACTGTACAAATCAAAGTATGACTGTTTATATTGACCAAAATCTGGATGACATTGTTCAAAATCCTAGATATCTACTCTACAAATCAAAGTATAACTGTTTATATATTGACCAAAACCTGGATAATATTAGGTGCATAGTGACTTTCTGATCACGCTGTACTATTAAAACTACTAGTACGAGTATTACTGCGAGTATGCGAGTATTCGTTTAAATTTATTATCCTTTTTAATTATTTCTTACAGAACCTGAAGCAATAAAACCGAACAATTCTCTTTTCAAAGCTCTAAAACGAATGAATGATTGACGACACAGTAATTTTTATAATCTGCAAACAGTTAGGGCAAAAGCAATAAAAAGAGTTTGATTGGCTAGAAAGCCAACTCAACAAAATGAGATACAAATATTTTCAAAACCAGCAATCTAGGCTTAGCTTTCAAAAACTGCAAAAATAACTAACCAAAAAAAGTATATGAGCGTTGCCTAGAACCAGTGGTCGCCAATCTTTTTAAGTTTTATGGACCACTAATTGCATAATTTGTTATTTGGCGGAACATTAATGCAAATTTAGAAAAAGTTGTTGGAAGACTATAAGGGTCTTCACTTTTAAAATGTATATTTTTTCATGTTCGAGGTGTAAAAATTGTTCAAAAATCAAGACTAAAAAAAAAGATATTTGCTTTTAAAATTGCCTCGAATGTACAGACTCATGGGAATAACTTAAAGGTTTTTGGCTTCGAATCAATTCAAGTTACAAGTCTGATTTTTTTGATGGACTGCTGGTTGACGACCACTGGCCTACATCATAAAGAACAATAAGCAATTATTCATTTATTTGTCCATTTAATTTGAGCCTGAAACTGTTGCTTTCAAATGTAGAAAACAACCACAAGCAAAAGCATAAAAATGACAACTCGGTAAACATTTAGCTTACAGTCCAAGAGCACCAAATACCGTATTCACGCTTTCGCAATTACCAGCTATTTAAATGTATAATTTAAATCGTGTAAGATACAGTTAAATTGCGTCACAGAACGATGTACGAGGATTACAACTAAAAATGCTAACGAATTGATACAATCTTCTGGATTGCTTCAGGCTACAACTATACCCACCATGACATAGATTTATAGATGCAACAGTGCTGCTTGAACAACTTAACACACTAGTTTAAAACACGCCGTAACATACAGCCCGCCAACAGGAAGACTTACTTTAATTTGGGCAACAAGAAGTAGATTTTAACCATTTTTTTAGATGGTTTTTCATAAATATAGTAACAAACGATTTTATGCGACCAAAAAGTAATTATTTTTTATATTTTGGCCTTTGTACAGTTTTGTATGCAAGCCGAATTCTGAATTTTGAAATGTAATCAAGTCGTAAACCAGGGGTCGGCAACCTACGTCCCTCCAAGCAAAATCATCCGGCCCGTGACATGTTAGTTAGATATTAATAAGATACGGCCCACAGCATAGATTGTTTGCAGTACTTAACCATTTCAAACAATCTATGGGGCAATAAAACTATGATACATCTAGTTGCAGCAAGGATGCCAAAACGCTTCATTTTTTAGTACAAATCTGGTGTAGAGCAAAAAAGTTTAACTTTACATTAAGTTTTAGTGACGTTGCTTTTTTCACGTCTAAAAAAAACTAGTGAAGATCAAAAAAAAGTTTTTATTTTAAATTTGTATGACGTTGCTCTATTTACGTCTACAGATAAAAAGTGGGGACCAAAAAATAGAATATGAAAGCTATCAGCTGTTATTATGTCGCTGCAAATTACGGTCGTACACGCAAGTTCTTTGTTGCACTCCTTTGTTCAGGGTTGCCAATTTAGCCCTTTTTATGATTTTTAGCCAACTAAATTTTATATTTAGCCCTGACATATTTTTTAGCCCTAAAGCGGAAAATTTAGCTTTATTTTTAGCCAGTTTAAAATTATCCTGATAAAGATTTATTAATGTGTAATCTTGTAATTTTTTGTCTTGTTATTCTCGGTTGTCGCAGTCTTGCTATATTTTACGTAACAGGGAGAGCGACGGCTGAGGCAAAGAGCACAACAATCTTGAATAAAACTTTATGAAGCAATCACAGAAATCTCTGAAATTTGAAAATTTAACCTGCCGAGTTGTGCAACGTTGGTACAAGTGCCAATGCCTATAGGACCAGACCAAAAATGTGTTTTCGATTTTTCTTAAAACTTTAATTGCATTGCTCAGCTCCTATTAAAATGCAAAAAATAACTTGTTTGTAGCAAATGCTGCCGTAAATATGAATTTCCAACTCAAGTTTTGGAGAAAATTGACACGTGTTAAAGCAGCTCTATTCATAATGAAATGCAAGTAGATGAGGATAAAAATGCTTTTAATGCTTTTGAAGAAAATAATAAATTTTAATAAATTAATTAATTCAATAAATACCAAGATTTAACGCTGTATGTTAAGTTATATCTAGATAGAACTTTTTTTATTTAATTTAGCTCTTTTTTTAAAAATTTAGCCTTTTAACCCTTTGACAGTCCCGTGCATCACATGTGATACACAAGGCATTTAACTTAGACGTCTTGAAAACCCCTTAGACTGTCAAAGGGTTAAAGCTCTTTTTGCTGTTTAATGTCTACCTCAGTTGGTATGATTAGAACTGAAAAAGTAACTGGAAAAAGTGCGGCCCGCCATAACGTTATAAAATTAGTTTTTGGCCCGCGACGTGCAAAAGGTTGCCGACCCCTGTCTTAAACGATTACGGAAGCGCAGTTTCGAAAATTTTGAAAAATCAATCAATCAATGTATAAAACAATTTTTTTAATTTAAAAATGCTAGCTGTACAAATACTTTTAAACAAACAATGATTGGACGTTAAAACGCAGAAAATAAGCAGAAGTAAAGTCGTAGAAGACCTGAAAATACCAGACAGAAAATAAGCAGAAGTAAAGTCGTGCCAGACCTGCACTTACGTTACCACCAGCACGAGTATATGTACCAGAAACAAGATTGAAAATTTCCGAAATAAAACAAAAAAAACTTTAATGGTTATTGGGTGATATTTATCGTCATTACATTTAAACTATTTATCTTCTCGATTTGCACGACAACGACAGAGACCTCAAAATTACCGTAAAGCGATTATCCAGACTTGCTTTCGGAGATGAGAAGTAATGGAGGTCCGTTTAAGTTTTTTTTTTTTTTTATTACTGATAAAATGATAAGTGTCAAGCTTAAGGTTGTTCTACGATGGCCAAGTGAAAAAAACTGTCGTCAAGTCCTTTTCTTACAATAATAAAATGACGACGGTGGAAATTGAACGGAGATCGTGTCAATCGCCGTTTCCATCAAAACAGCGCTCGTACCCTCGCTACAGACAATTGTTCATAAGCATATGCAATACATGCTAATGCTCGAAGAGGTTGTGGTTGGTAAACAATTCAGAGAATCGGAAAAACCACCAACAATCACATAAATGTTTCAATGTCGTTTGCCCTTACCAAGCGTGAGTTTCCGGTTCCCACTCAAAAACACATCATTCATACCTGATCAACGCCTAACGTCACTGCATAACGAATAAATAACCAAGAACACTTCACAACAACAAATAACAAGAACTATCTTTAAAAATAAAGGTTGTACTTTGAACGGTCCGACCACTTTTCTGTAGTCAGCAATTCTTTGGGTCAACGCTTCTACCTTCTATTTGCAGTTGATAAAACAGCTTTGCTGACCGTTAAACGCCGTAAGGCAAACGCGCTTCCAAACAAAGCAAGCGTAATATAGCTAGAACTACCTTGTCTAATTAACTAACTATTGCATAAGACTTTGACGGTTCTATCACAGGTTGCTTTATAGTCAAAATTCAACCGACACGCGATATCTTTTTTGCAATATTAAAAAATAAACTACTGAACTGTTCTTACTGCAACAAATAAGCGCATTCATTTACTCGATGGTAAAGACAGAGAATGAATAGAAGCGGAAAGGCATCAAAAAGTTGATAACGTCACAATCACGTGATAGAAGCACAAAACAACTCTTTTAAGACATCTAACGGAAAAAAAACAGGTAACTGGAGAGCGAAATAACGCAAAAGTACATGAAAAGTAAAAAGAATATTTAACTTAAGTTTTAAAGATATCGTTACTAATGTTGATATTTTTATTACTTCTGGCGTGGCAAGAGCCGTGTCCCAACTATTAATTAAAGCCAACCTCACTCTTATACTAAAATCACTTTCACTACTAGCGACGAATTCGTCTACTATTGTGATGTTGCTTTAAGTACTTTCATTCTTCAATTGAAAAAGTAATTAATGTGGTGTGTGTTTATGCAAGGTAGCAGACATTGCGATGTGTAAACGCCTGGAATATTGTGTGTAAGTAACTTCGCAGGAGTTGGATTAATTTGTTGGTTCCGAGCTGCGCCGGTTTGGTACGCACGTGATATAGTGATGCTTGTTGTGATGGATCAAAGTCATGGACTAAGGAGCGGGTGACTTTTGCTATTTTTTTGTAGCCAGAGTATTGCGAGCTGTTGGCAGGGCAGATGTACCAAGGTTTTTTTACCTTTTCTATGCGTGATGCCTGTATATTTAATGGCATGGTTGTTGTAAAAGACGATACTAAAAGTAAAGCCTCAGGCAGATTTTTATGCTTTTTTGTACAATAAAAGGCTAATTAAGATCACACTACAATTGTTTGTATGCGAGTAAAAGCTATCGTTTGTCAACCGGTCACCAATAAGACAAGATCGACAGCATGGAACGAAGTATTTACACAAACGTTAGAAGATTTAACTATATTTTTCTGAAGCATTAAACAAAACGGCCTCAACTACAGTGTGGAGCTGAGCAGTAAAAATCGAGAAGATACCTGTATTAAAATCCAAGTTGTTGCTTTATTATTATTCATTATTTATAGTTTAAAAAAATTACATAATTACCATAAAAAACAGCTTAAGCATTCTTTGAAACATTTTTGCGACCGAAAAAGCGACAAAAACAATTTAATGAAATGCAATAACATACAAAATGCATATACAGTAGATGATATTTCTCTTTGGTTGACGTTCTATTGTTCCATCTATATCTACAGTGCATACCTGCGGCTTTGATTAATAGTTTATGCAACCGTGCACATACAGTAACCCCTCGTTACTTGCGGTTGATGTGTTCCAGGACCACCCGCAAAATAGCGACAAAATATTTATTGTATTACTTAAGCATAATTTAAACGTTTATGAACCTTTTCCATACTGATATTAAACCCCCCTAAATCCGTACACTACCTTTTCCTACACTCTTATAGACCGTTTAAAACACTTTTGTATTAAAGAAAAGTTAATCTGTGTACTGTACAAAACTCTGTTACGTGAAGTGCACAGTACTGGTACCGTACACGGAAATCAGTTGTTACACATCCCCTGTATGTATAGTGGAAAAAATCATTAAGTTCCTTTTGCTACATACAGCTTTGGTAACAACAATTGTAGGAAGCAGGTATTCCCGCAAAATTTACATTTATATATAATTTGAAAAACCCGCGATTTGGCGAAGGCGCTAAACTTAAAGGGCGATTAAGCGAGGGATTACCATATATCACCCTAGAAAAAAATACTAATTTAACGTCATTTAATCTTCACCCTAGTTGCTTTGGTAAAAAAAGTCTTGACTTGCGATCAAAAGCGTCACGTTTATGCTTCAATCACAAATGATAACCTTTTTTTGACCTTCACCAAGTTTTCTAATGAAAGTAAACTTGCTGACGGCTTTTAGCAAAAATTAATTCTGTAATGGGGCCGGACAGCAAAAAGCTTGTGCACTCCTGATCTGGATTATGTGTATAAGCCGAGTTATCGAACTACTGATCCGCGAGTCACTAGCCGACTTATCACTGGCATTTCAATGACCGATTTGTCGTTTAAGTATAAGGGTGATGAAATTGCTGCATTTTTAAACACGTAAGTTTTTTACAGATACCGTAATGTTTTGAAAATGTGTGTTTTACATTCAAGTGCTTTTCCAAGTCGGCCTGATTCAATATTAACCAATTACTTAAAATCAACCAAAGTGAAATTGTAAATATTAGAAGACATACTAATGAAAGAACAAATTTAATTTTAATTGAAAATGCTCTTGATTTTTTTTTCCAAAATCAGGATTATAGATCTTCTAGACTAGAGCAAAGGCGTACAACATATGGCTCGCGGGCCAGAATGCGGCCCGCGGCACTTCCTTTTTTGGCCCACTTCCAATGAACTAAACACGAATTAAGAAAAAATATTAAGAGAATTTTTTATGGTAAAATAAAAAACAATTTGAAAGCCGAATAGACAAACTATATTTAATAATTCTTTTTATCCTGCTTAATACGTAGTTTTTTATTCTTATTGTTATTTTGATATTTTACACTAATTAAATTCAGACTGCAAACCGTGGCAATTTGTTCTTGTCGCATAATAGTGCTTGTGGAATTCCTAGTTAAAACGAATGTTCATCCTAGAAACTAACCTAAAATGTCTTCAAATAAGAGAAGGAAAGGTTGATTGGAGAAGATTGTTCCGCAACGAGTTGCAAAAAGTACTTTGTTATTTCACATAATGAAAACGTAATTTGTCTGATTTGTCAAAATGCTGAAGCAGTAACAAAAGAGTACAATATTAAGCGTCACTATTGCATAAAACATCCTGCCAAATATGATGGCATTGAAGGTCAATTATTACGGTTTGACGAAATAGAGCAGTTTAAAAAGTCTCTTGAGCATGCAAGAGGTGTTTTATTCATATGAAAAAGACATTGAGCTTGTTAAAGAACTGAGCTTTGAGATATCTAACAAGTACTTCCATGAAAAAGGAAAAATTCATTAAGAATTGTTTGGAGTTGTTCACTAAACGTGTATTTTCAGAAAAGAAGTGTGTTGTGGAGAAACTAGGTCTGTTTTGGTTTACAATGGCAAGGCAAATAAATGATCTTTCGAATATCGTACTTTCTCTAAAGCAGAAAATAAACAAATGTTCTGTTTTTAGTATTACTTTGGGCGAGAGTAAAGACGTTAGCGATACTGCGCAGCTAGTTTTTCAGTATCTCAAGTTATCTCAGGATCTTCAAGTATCAGCAGAACAATATTTTAACATTACGTGTAAACTAATTGAGAAATTCTTTTTTACAATACAAGGAATAACAACAACAGCTGTTTTGCTTGGTACTAAATTGTCCGGGCCGAAGCATTAGTACTATTGTACAATTTGGCCCATTGAGATAAACAGTTGCACGCCCCTGTTCTAGAGCAATGGTGGGCAAACTACGGATCACGGCCCAAATGCGCCTACCAAGCCATTGCATCCGGCGCGCCAAGCGTTAAATCCCATTTCGTGCTTATTCCAAGATTTTTGCTTATTTGTACGAACATTGTCTTAAAAATTTTTAATGTGCTTATTTTTAAGAAAAGTGCTTACTTTCGTGCTTATTTTTAATAATTTTGTTTTAGTTTTCCACAAAATTTCTAGAAAACGCGCTTATTACAAAGTTTTCGCATAAAGATCAAGTGAAGGCTTTTTTTTACTCTTTAATTCAGTGCTTCTCAATCCCGGGGTCGCGAACCAAAGTTTCGTCGCCGACCGCAGTTGTTTAAAAATTGAATCACTACTTTTTAGGGACGAAAATCAGAAAATCCGAGGCAAATTCACGTTTGAATGTTACTTTTTAAATTTCCGGGATAACCGGAATTCGGATCACAAATTTCAGATGAGTCCGCAAATTTTTTGCTCTCTATTTCCGCTTAGCATTTAGGTCGCCACAAAAAAAGTTGGAAGCACTGCTTTAATTAAACGCATGAATCATTCAAAACCAAGCAAAATTCAAAATACTGTCTTCAGTGCGCAAAAAGGCAAAAAATTGATATTTTAAAGCTTCTTTCATTTCGTTAAGTCGTGCTTATTTTTTGGTTAGTTTGGATTGTAATCCTGGCAATATCTAAAAACGCGACTATATCTATTGGATTTCACAGTAACTAAAAAGTGTAGACCTCTATGTCACTAGCGATATACCGTAAACCAGGGGAGTTCTCAATCTTTTTTCATTCATGGACCACTTTTGCACCAAACAATATCTGGTGGACTTTTTGCAAGAACTTGTCGGTTCAGAGTGAAGACCTTTTTTTGGTCTTCTGAGGCAGAAATTTACGCTTAAAATACAAGTGCGGCCCTCGAACAATCTATCTTCCAAATGTGGACCTCGAGCTAAAAAGTCTCACACCTGTTCTAGCGACAGTCTACGAAAAAAACAAACCATCAACCAAAGAAGGTCGCAACAAAGTACTTAAAATCAAATTTATCACAGCATGCCTGTAAAAAATAAACAAGAAAAAAAAACAAAGTTTGCTTTCTATAAAAACCATACCTTAAACAATAGGCCTCAAACCAGTTTTACAATTCATTACAGTTTGGATACGATACTACAGTCAACAGCAGTGAAACCCTATGTATTTAAAATAGATGATTAATTAAAACGCAATAAAAAAGCTTATCGATATTTTGCGACTATTGAACAACGTGACACTGCAAGCCCCAGAGTTTTTAACCGGGTTATTGTACATTCTAGAGTGTGCAACTTTTATGAGGTATTCCAGACAATGGGGTTATAATATTGTTTTTTTCATCAATCTTTGCAAAAAAAACGAAAGCAAATTTTTAATTTTTACCTTAAATTTTACGTTAAAGATTTTCGCTTTAAATTGAGGGCTAAAATGATTTTTTTTATTGAAAAACGAAGATCTCTTTTTAAGAAAAATACTCTTGGGATCAAGTTTTTATTTAATATTTTACGTTTTGTCTTTTTCGATTTACTTTCACGATATAGATGTGGACAAAATGAGTTTTTACATTTCGCATTCGGATTGGGGCGTAGAGATTTTTGGAAAAAGAGGAAAAAGGTTTATCGTTACAAAAAGGTCACAACACATTACACTTTCATCGATAATATGGTGGCAAATTTGAATACATAATACTGCATATAAATGGACAAATAAGTTTTTTCAAGCCAAACAAAACTATAAAAGCAATTTTATTGGAACAAAATCGACGACGGCTATAAACAAACGCGAGGAGTGTTTTAAGTCTATACCATTTTTCATACTAAATGAGAATAGTTACAAACTAAATGAGAATAGCAACAAACTAAATGAGAATAGCAACAAACTAAATGAGAATAGAGAATAGCAACAAACTAAATGAGAATAGCAACAAACTAAATGAGAATAGTAACAAACTAAATGAGAATAGTAACATACTAAATGAGAATAGTAACAAACTAAATGAGAATAGTAAAAAATTAAAAGAGAATTTTTTTTAATAAATTTAATTAAACAGATAAAGTTAAATATATATTTTGCAGATTTCCTGAAAAAAAATTGGTTCATATCTTACACCTTTTAAGGTATAAAGAGACATGTCTAAGTGCCTGAAAACAGTTGTCTTAGATGTTTTCAAACCATAATCAAGGTGCAACCTTTCTACAATCTGAGCCAAGGTGATCCTCGGGTTATTTTCAATATAATTACACATTGCATCTTTGTGCTCTGCAGTAATTTTTTGATTATAACGCCCGCCACGTCCATCAATTTCATTACCTTTCTTGACCCATCTGTAAGCAGTAGACTTTGGAACATTTAGCTCCATTGCCAAACGGCGCCAATCACCATCTGCATTATAAAGGTCGATAATGCGTGCTCTTTTTGCTTTATAAGCTAATTTTTCTTCCTGAGTTTTTCTAGGCATGGGTGATATTTTAAACCAACTAATAATTTGACAAAATCAATAAAAAACTGATGCAAAGCACGTAAATAATTGCTGGAGTATTACTACATAAAAATAAACAAGATTTTACACAAAATTATTTTTTTCAGGAAATCTGCACAATATATATTTAACTTTATCTGTTTAATTAAATTTATTAAAAAAAATTCTCTTTTAATTTTTTACTATTCTCATTTAGTTTGTTACTATTCTCATTTAGTTTGTTACTATTCTCATTTAGTATGTTACTATTCTCATTTAGTTTGTTGCTATTCTCATTTAGTTTGTTGCTATTCTCATTTAGTTTGTTACTATTCTCATTTAGTATGAAAAATGGTATAGAAAGAAATTACATTGTTGCGCGAGCATGGCTTAACCCGACAAATAAAGCTCTATCTTAAGAAATGGCGCAATCTTTAAATGCAGTTTCAGCATTTTGCAGAAATCACTAGATTTTTTGCTGTTTTCATGTGTTGAGTTTTGCTCGGTTTTAGATGAATTGACAATTTTTGTTTAAAAGGAATGAACCAGGAACAACATATCGATTCAGAACTTTAATTCGGCATGAAAAATAACTCTACAGAAACACTCTAAATTTTCTAATAAAACTGAAGAGACAACAAAATCAAGGAATCAATTCTTGAAGCGACATCAAATATTTAAGGGTAGAAAATCGTTGAAGAGAATCTCAAAAGTTGCTTTAATTTAAAAAAAGTAATGCGAAAATGTTGAAAGAGTAAAAAATAGACAAGACTCGTCGTCCAAGTGCAAAATGATTGTAGAAGATTTAAACAGGAACACCAAAAGTGTGACGACCATTAATTAGTAAGATTTTGGAAATAAAAAAATTAGGGCAAAAATTGTTTCGAAAAAACTTGATTATTTAAGTTTAGAAATATAGGAAATCCAGTTTTCTTAAAAATTTTTTAACAAGTATTTACACAATATCGTTACTCTTAAAACTTCTCCCGCAAGCTTAATTACTTTCTACAATATACAGATCAAAACTTTTTTTTGTCGGATTTGTCAGAAAAGTGCTCAATTAAATCAGAACACACAACCATACACTTGATAAACCAACTTCAATCACTAAAATTTCTCTTCGCAAAAAAACTTTGTATTAGGTATTAAAAACTTTGTAGAACGGATCTGGAATTATAGGTGCTTTAAGAAAAATATTAATACCGTATGACGAAATAGAGTCTTAGTATTTACTGTATACAAAATTTGTGTACAACAAACTGTTAATAAAATTTGACTTATCTCATATATATGTTTTCAAACACAGAAGACATAATATCGAAAAACATCAAAAAATTTAGGCACATAAATAAACGAAACAGATTACTCACGTTGTACCATGAAGCAGATCTCTGCAATAAAATTTTTCATGTTACAATAATGAAAATTTTAAAACATCAAGAAATTTATCTAGTTTGTGAAAAAATTGTTATGAGCATCGAAAAACTAATTCAAAAAAGTAACGCGAAAAAAACATTTCCGCGCTTAAACGAAGCAAAAAGATTTAATAAAGGGAAGAAAGAATACTCCATTCCACGTTCGAGTGGAAACGAGCCTTTATTTCCGTCTTAAACTTTAAAAATATATTAAATTTAATAATAACCTTCTTTTTTCGGACAACCTTGTTCGGTTTGTCCATTGCTGATTTTTGCGGAGAAGGGATATACAGCTTGCTGGTATTCGATTTGAAAGAAATAGATTCACTGCTAAAAAGCTCCTGTGCATGTAAATAATTAATGAAAATAAAAATGTAGAAGCCAGATCAAAGCAAAATTAACAAGAGGGAATACCTCACGACTTTTTTCGACTATAGTAGCTGAGCTAGCAGAGCTGCCTGCTAACGCGCTGTGCTGGTAAGTGTCTTGGTAATAGGAATATGATGACGGTATCGAAGGAGATGAAGAGGAATTTGAAAATTTGCCGCCATGAGACAACTTTTGTTTTACATTGCTACTCGACGCATCAGCGTGGGCAGAGTCCAAATTATCTAAAAAAAATAATGATTTAATGAAGAAATACTCGGTAAATAATATGTCATGTGGTCTGCTTGAATTATTCAGCTTTATGAGCCATCCACGTTTAGGCAATTTATGAGGCGGTTTGGGCATGGTCGAATTAACCTAGGCGGATGGACAAAGAATGTGGAAGTATCGATTAAAATCATTGGACTTTTGTCGAAGATGAAAGGTGAAATGGTGAATCGTGCTGTGCAGCAATTTAATCTTGAGATATTGGACAATCAACCCAAGCGAATAAAGCAGGTGAAGAAGGAAGAAATGTTAAGGGTGCAACTATGTTAAATAGTATTTCGTCCAGAATTTAATACCTCGGCTATTCACTGAGAAATTATAAAATAGACTCATCCAAGTAATATTAACTTAAACAAACCTTTATTCAAAGGTTAACTTTTGTCAAATTGAACATGCCGTTTAACATTAATTTAGCTAAATACACAAGAATGTGGAAAAATATATCTTGAGCCAACTACACAAAGCTCAAAGACAATAGCATATTGCACTTTACTTCATGAAATGCCCCTTACAATATTTTAAATTAAAGCTTATACGCCAAGTAGTAGATTCACATCTGTTAAAAGGTTGTGAGTCACAAGTGATCATTCTTAGAACGCCTAAGTCAGACTTTTTCAACCAGGGTCACCCATAGTTAAGATACCATTCCCAACTCTCGTATCGACTGAGAGCATGAATAGCTAGTTGATTGCCCTCGGGCAAATTGTAACTCTAGGGTAGTTTGTGAAAAACAAATAACGGTGAACAAATATATGGTTGAAGATATGGATATACAACATGTGGTTTTGACTTTTTATAGTTTTTGATCCGCTTATATTCTTGACTTAGCGTTTTTACTTCCTTCGGCTTTGAAAATAATATGTTAGCCTTCTTTGTATTTAATTGCTTTATAGAGAACAGAAAAACAAAACTGATGCAATTAAGTTTTTAAAATCTAGCCTTTTATTAATGAGCAAAGGGAACTCTCGTAAACCTTGAAGATCTCCGTAAAGCCTGGTCTACACCTGGATGTTTGTTTATTTATTAATATTTATTAAGACTCATAAGCTAGGGAACAAGACAAACCCAATGTACAAACGTACGACGAAGTTATTATGTCATATTGAAAAAATAACAGTATCACTCAATTAGATGATTTTTATGAACTAAAAGCTGTTTAGCAATGATTTGATCGGGCATAGTAATGATTCTCATGATTCTCATAATATAACTTAGAAGCGGAAGTATATTGCCAATTGTTGAAGTTACTTTTCACATTTACGAAAATTTAATCTTAATCTTGTTAATTTTTTGAAAATCCTAAACCGGGTGCGTTGACGTTATATGTACGAGTATGGAGTACTTGTTAAATATAGCAACAAATTTCTAAGATTATAACACAGAAATTTGTTTTAAATAATTTTTCAAACAGGTCTTGGCGGTACTGGTTAAATATGCAGTCTACCTGGCGTATGCGGTCTATCTAGAAGTTAGTCAACAGCCATTTTATCAGATGATATATGGCATATTTAACAAATTTGTTAGTAGACTGCATACTTAATAAGTACCAGCCTTGGGTTTTGGCCAACCAAAGCTTACAGTTTCAAATAACATCTTAAAATCCTTTAAAAGCGAAGTCCTTCTTAAAATTTTCGAAAGACAATATTCGAGTCATAACATTCATGAGTTTTTGTTTCTTAAACGTCTAAACAACAATATCATTCATCTACCTATAAAATGATGACAAAGAATCAAGCTTGGTACCTGCTTGTAAAAGACTTAGCAAAGGAAGTGTGACGTTTCGATGAAATTCTTGGTTTTCGTTGACTGGATTGTGCTCAGTTGCGGATGAACAAGGGCGTTCAATTGACTGTCATAAATTAAATTCTACTTGTAGTCAAGGGTTGTTAATGTTTCCTTGAGTCAAAAGTTCATAACTCATTTAAGCAGCCAAGCAAAAAAATGGCACAGTTTTCGCTGTACCTTGTTTATTTTCTTTGCAGAAGCATCAACCGAACTAGGTTCGTTTTCGGACAAGTAATTCGTATTTTTCGATGCAGAATTCTTGTTGTCAACCTCGTTGTGGGATCTCGATAAAAAAATAAAAAAAAAGATCTTAGGTTGTAGAATACAAAATACAAGTTCACAAACTACAGGCTTTCCACCCCCATCTAAGCTTCATAAAAATAACTAAGAACCGGATATTAAACAGAGACAAGGTGCAAATTTTGATTAAACAAATTTATTTTATGTATCCTATTTAGCAAATTACCAGTTGATAAGCTCTTAAAAATCTATTTCTAGTTTAACTTAAACTATTGAACTGTACAATTGAACACAGGTTGTTCAATTTAGTAGTTGTTCATGTTTCATAGTAATTATGAAATCTCAAAACTAAAATTTTAAAAGCTTATCTTAACAATGCCAAACAAGCAAAGTAATCAGATAAAAATTAATATAAATGGCGCTTTAAAACAAAATGGCGTTTTAAAACAAGAAAAATATAAATTTATATTTTAGCAACAAAAGGGGTCCATAGCTTTCAGTCAAACACTAAAATCTAAGTTCAGGAGCCACTGCCGCATATTGTAATGATATCATTATTAGTTGATACTTTAAGCCTAAAAGCCCGTTTCCACTACGAACGTGGAAAAGAGCATTCTTTGTCTCTTTTATTGATCTTCGATTGAAGCGAGCGGTTAAAATTGAAGCGAGCGCAAAAAAAAGCAATAAAACAAAGAATGCTTTTTTCCACGCTTGTAGTGGAAACGGGCCTTAAAGCACGTCTGACTAAACGCGACTCGTAAGCGGTAAGGCTTGTTTTCACTACGAGCGTGGAATGGAGTATTTTTCGTTTCTTTTATTAATTTTTTCGCGCTTAAAAATGGAAGCATGCGCTAAGCAAAGCAAAAAAATTAAAGAATACCCCATTCCACGCTCGTAGTGGAACGAGCCCTCAAGAGTAGTAAAAATTATGAATGGTTTTTGTAAACATAAACGTTTGTGTGTCTCGGTCAACATTACACATTTAAATGATTTACTTTGACATCAACTTTCATAAAATATCTTGATGTTATTTATTTTTCTATAATGTATCGTCAGGGAGAAAATACAAGTTGCATTATACATCATTACCTAATCGTTGGACCTCTCGGCGTACCTTTGCTCATTATTTGGCGTTAACGCCAGTTATACATTAGGTCTTAACCTCTTTTGTAAACATAACCAAACACGTTTTATAGAATACTAGTACGTTTAATCAAACAGTTTTATACGGTCTAATTAAAGTGTAGATTTGTTTCTTTCCGACGTGAATTGACTTGATTTAGGGTAAGAGAAAAACTGCACATTACACATAACTTATGTACCAGTAAAACCTCAATTCATTTAAACGATATAACGCCGATTGTTGAAACCTAGTCTATGTCAAAAATCGTTCTTCCGCACATGCAAAATCCATAAATAGAGAACAAATTAAGAATTAAAATAGAAAACAAATTTATTATTAATATACAATCTAATCAAAGCGTAATGTCATAAGATATTTTTCAAATTGAATGAAGTATACAATAAAATGCCATCTTTAACACAATTGACTACTATTTAAAATATTTTTCTATTTTATGTCAATGATAATCTCATAAATTTACTCACCCGCTGGTCTCGCTAGCCGATCGAGAGCGAATAGGAGTCAACAAGCCAACGTTTACGGTTGAATAGCTTTCAACGGTGCTGGTTTCGGAACAACTTTCTTCAATATAGCTGAACAAATTAAGTACAAAATGAGTATGAAAAATCATTAAACTACATTTGAAATGCAACTATTTTTCATCGATGATACATTATTACTGACAATATAATACACCAAAGAATACACAGAATTTAATTCATATCCGCAAGACCTGGAATCAATACCAAAGTCGAATTGAATTACCAAACAATGTTAATGAAAAAAAGCCACCACATTTTTCAGTAGTTTGAACATTCGTTCAACTTTGTAGTTTGCTTCCTTTTGTGAGCTACGTAAATTATAACACGGCAAATCCGTTAGTTTAACAGTTAAGGTTAAATTAATGACACGATTTCGTCACGGTGACCATCAGTAATTGTAACAGAATAGCTTGCTCTTTCTGAGAAAAATAAGTGTGATCAAATGCAGTGTTAGTTAAAACGAAGAAAAATCAATTCCATGGAAAATTTAACTAATCGATAAGCGAGCCTAGAATACAAAGCTTATACTTCAAAAGCTTGCTGACAAAAAATACAATCATATTGATTTTTGCCTGATTTTCTGAGTAATTTGCCGAACTCTGCATTTCCAACATGTAAACGACTGGTATAGTTAATATCATTTCGATTCGATAAAAACATCCAACTATCAACTATCGGAAAGTGTTGCATTTATAACTATTTTTGATTTTGATCCTATTTTTGAATGTTGATAGTAATGACACAAAACTTTTGTTTTAAACATTCACTAAATTAAGTCAACTAAATTAATGTAAGTTATTTCACCAAGTTTAATATCAAAACAATCGCTTACACATAATTTATGATAGGGTTTTTTTCTGCACTTGCTACAGTTTGTTCGTCATTGCAGTGTTGCATGATCTTTGCGTATGAAACACTCCTGTTGGGCTCAAACAAGAACTACTTGGAATTCTGTAACCATTATCCAGACATTTCTAACCTAAAATTAACTATCAATCTAAATATAACTCGTCAGCATAACTGTAAGCATGTGCTTCATAGTAAACTTTGCGTCTAAACTAATAGTTTAACTTTAATTTAGTCCCTGAACAACCTAGCGCCAAAACTTAAAATTAAGTTTCTAAAGAAAACATATATACACATGACGGTTTTTAAATTTTTTTGCTACTTTTTAAAAAACATGTCTTAAGAATTTGGACGAAAAACATGCCTAATCTTAAAAAGAATTAGTCAAAAACAATTATGATTCTAATAATTGCTCTTCTGTTTCTGAATAAAAGCCAAAAGGAATTGTAAAACCCCACCTTCAGTCTATCAACTGCTGGTTCTTTTGTAAACCATTTATCTGATTGCACTCTTGCCTTTCTTTTTACCGATTGCTACGACTAACCTTCCGCTCTGTGTTTCTCTACAAACGCTGATTAATGCTATTGTTCGGCCATATAAACAGTGCTAAGATACACAAGCACAACGTTCTAATTCAAAAAACGATTCCGGCATTAGCTGCTGCGATTTTCTCCGTCCTGCTTTTATTAGCGTAAATGCCCGAAGCCTAATGAAAAATTGATAAGGCAAATATCCATATTGACAAAAGCTGATCGAACTTTGAGCCTTACTTTGAAAAATCTTATTCTTCTTCATTCAAGCGTAAAATTAAAAGACGTGGTAATGAGATTGCGCAGATATTTTTAAAATTTTAAACGTGAAATAATTTTTCTATTCCGACTCGGTAGCAAATTCGGAGCAGCTTTTAAATTTACAAATCTAGCATAACTTAAAAAGAACAGTACTTTTAGAATATACAATACATAACAAAGCGTTTTGTTTCTATCTTTTAATAATGAAGCATTACAAGTCTATTTTAACGTTTTCTTTCAGTTACTGCATATACTGGTATAAAGTCGAATTTTTAGGAAACGATCTTAAGGTAACATTTTTGGGGTCGGCTTATACATAGATAATGTTAATGGAGATGCTGCTGAAGAGTCGTATACAATAAAAAAAAAAACACGCTACCTTTTAGTGTAAGAACTTTAGTGTAGCATGGTTAGAATGATTATGGAGCTTGTCCGAAACCGAAGTTTCACCCTTACCACCGGTGAATGCAAACAAAGCAGACTACGCCGTCTTAAAAACGGCGTTCCTCAGGGATTGGTCTTGGCTCCCCTCCTATTTAACATCTATACGCACGATCTTCCTTCCATGATTTCCAAAAAGTTTGCTTATGCTGATGATTTAGCATTGTTGCACTCTTCTGGAAACTGGAAGGACTTGGAGGGGACTTTATGCCAAGACATGTCTACACTTTCACCGTATCTCCAGACTTGGAGGTTGAAGCTCAGTCATACTAAGACGGTGACGGCAGCCTTTCACTTAAATAACCGTGAACTAAAGGTCTACAACAACGGTAGACTTTTACCGTTCTGTCCAACCCCTACTTATCTTGGGGTAAAACTGGACAGATCGCTCACGTTTCGTCACCATTTAGTGACATTGCGCAAAAAACTATCCTCGCGCGTCACACTGCAGAGGCAACTCTTGGGCTCGGGATGGGGTACTGGCAGTGGTGGATATTGGGTGAGGCGAATGAGGCAGTCGCCTCAGGCCCCCCTTTTTTTGGGGGACTCTCGAAAATTGCACATACAGTTTTGAATCCGCTGCAGATGTTTGTTCAGAGAACGATTCTAAGTGAAAACCTTTTTTTTTTTTTAGAGAACACCCTGATTTTGGGAGAAAAATAGGGAAATCAGAGAGGTAATCGAAGTGAAGACTTTTTTTTTTTTTTAGAGAACATCCTGATTTCGGGAGAAAAATATGCAAGCCAAGATCAGACCTCTTTTTTTCTCGGACAACATCAATTTTTGAAAATTCTTGCCTCAGGCCCCTAAATTTGAATATCCACCACTGGGTGCTGGTGCTAAAACACTACGCATAGCCACCTTATCTCTAGTCTACTCAACAGCTGAGTACTGTGCGCCAGTCTGGTGTCGCAGTGCTCACACTCGCCTCATTGACAGTGTCTTGAACGACGCTTTGCGCATACTTACTGGACGCCTGCGTCCCACTCCAACGAACCACCTACCTGTACTTTCAGGCATCCAGCCAGCTGAGCTTTGCCGAATGGGAGCGACACTCTCATTGGCTCACCGTGGATCTCTGGACCCCGATCATATCTTGTATGGTCTTTTAAGTGGGTCCTCAGATAATCGCTAAGTGAGACTAAGATCCAGACGCCCGTTTGTGTCAGCTTCGCGGAATCTTTTGGACAATCTTGCCAGACTTGGCATCCGCGCTTCTGAATGGACAAATCACAAATGGAAAACGGAGTATTGTGAAAATGCTTCCAGGCTCTGTGCTTTTGTGTCCGAGACCGGTGCCAGGCCTGTTGGGATGGGCTTACCCCGAGTAGCTTGGGTTAAGCTCAACCCCCGGCAGACTGGTGTTGGGCGATTCCATTCGTCCATGCACAAATGGGGTCTCGCTCCTTGACCGAATTGTGAGTGTGGCGCCTCTGAGCAAACCGCAGACCATGTTCTAACAGCGTGCCCTATACATCGGGCACCACATGGAGCACGAGGTCTGACGGTTTTGGATGACGAAACTCGATGCTGGCTTAATAACACCACTGCCAACATCTGATTCAGGCAGTGCAGCAGTCTGGGGTAGTAAAAGGATAAACCCTTGGTCCCAGTCCTGTTTGTGTCTTACCTGGAGTGGATACCCTTCAACAACGACGACGCGTGTAGAAAGTTGCGAACAGTAATTTACACCAAGATTTTCATTCACTAGGTCCGAAGAAAAACCATTGAGACAGAAACAAGACACGACAAACAATTAAGAAAATCAAGCTAAAATTTCCCAAGTTAAATAACCAATAAAAAATATCGTGACAAGGCAGTCAATTTTACTTCCCAAAAATTATTAAAGCAACAAATTCAAAACAAAGATCATTTTTGGGTTGTTTTAAACAGGACCACAACTTGCAAAAATACAAAACAATTTTTTTATTGATGAATAAAAATTTTTCTCATCTATTAAAACGATAAAACTTAAAGTCACAAGGGAGGCCGCAATCATGATGATTTATTACTGCATCCTTGTCAGTACTTTTACTATATTTTTCTATAGATTTCAAGATAGCCTTTAAAATCCTTCGGAAAGATAGATGAAATTCAATCATTCATTTTAAAATAGTTAATAAATCGTGGTACGGCTCTACTACTCGTCAATTGCTAACAGATGATTTTCATACAAGTGACATTATAACATACAAGTTTTTTATATTTGAAGTTACTAGTAGATCCAACCTAGAACTGACAATTTGATCCGGTAAAATAGTCTTTAGCAGAATAGATTCGATTCAAATCAAATATAAAAGCTTTTTGCCAAAACTTTTTAATTGTTACTTCAGAAAATTTTAATTTTGTCAATCCAAGCGTATAAACAAAACTCAAAAGATGGTATGTTAACAATTCAAATGAAGCGCGAGTCAAGTTATGCCAGTGGTTTATTATTGGATCGCCCACGTTACTAGTAAGCACAAGCTACAGCTTCCCTGTTCTTTTGCGTTTTGAGTCAACCGCAAGGAAGTTGTTGAGCCTCAATTGTTAAAATATAAACTTCAATGTTGTATCACTATGTTTTGCAAGTTGCTTGGTTGCCTTTTTGCTTTTATAGCATTTGTTAATCAAAAAGATTCAACCGAGCAAAAAAGGATAAAAAGGTAGATTAGAACATTGCGGGCTCGCACCAGGATAGGCAGTAATATTCAACTGGCTGTATTATTTATAATTGTCGATACAAGCGGTTTGGCAGAAACACTACCTCACAGCTTAAGGCGTAAAAACAGGGTTGCGTAACTTATACACTGGTTTTGCAAATTCTGCTTGCATTATTGGTTGCCTGGTAACATGGCATTGCTCTACAAAACATGTTAATAAGCTAGTAATCTACCAAAGTCGAATACTATTGTATTCAATTGCACGAATGCTTTAGCTCGATTCCTGTTAGGTACTGTGACTAAGAAACAAAAATTTCTAAAGCTTTATCGAGGCTTTTTCACTCAGTGCGAAAATTTTTATGAAAATATAAATAAAAGTCATTATTTGAGCAGTTTGAGTTTACAGCGTCGAATATTGCTAGTACCGGTATTTAGTTAACAATGGTTTCATAATCAACAGGAAGAACGAAATATTATCTTATCCCCTACATTATTTCAATACCGATGTAAAAGATAATGATGAAAGAAGTGTGTCACAAAAACAATAATTAGTTCCAAAATATGATGCAGAAGCATTATAAAGAGTCGCGCCAACTCGATAACCATGATTGAGAAGCTGCTTTGGAGTAACGATTTTAATGTGCGGATAAAAACAATTACAAAAAATAAAGCAAAATCGATGGCCGGGAAAAAAATCAGCCTCGTAGAAATGACCAAAGTAAATGACAAGCTCTAGTCGATAGCATCTTCATCGTATCTTACTCGTGCAGCTGCGCTTTTTTTTATTTCTTGCTCAGTGACAGTGTTTTTTTGTGTGAAATGCAGCGACGAATTACGTCTAAACAAAAGTTCCTATGGGAATTTTTTTGTTAACAAAATATAGTAGCCAATGATGCTAGCGTTAGTAGACAACAGAACCTAAATCTGCTTCAAAAAGTAATAACAAAACCAAAATTTTGCTGATAATAATCTTGCTTATTCAGAAACATGAAATGTTTGGGCGCATCTATAAACAAACCACACCACACTTTAGAAGACACTCGATGAAGATTATTTATACGTACGTGGCCAAACGACCAAATTTGTTAAAAAAAACTGGGATCTAGATTTGAGAAACAGCTTCACTAAACAAATACGACACGATACGTGCATAACGAAAGACAATAGTAGCTAACTTGCGTCATCAAGCCTTCTTGAAAGATCTTAAGCGACGTTGTTACTGTAGAACAGAGCTCCACAACCGGTGTGCCGCAAGGTAATTGTAATCTGACATACTTTTTTGAAAAAAATCTTATTACATCGAGCCTATCGCGGTTTAAAATTTACTAGAGTCATTTAATTGTGTTCTTGGCAAAGATACTTTACGGCACATTCCTCGTTCGGCAGTTCTTACCAAGTAAATCGAAAATTCTCTCATATCTCTGAAAAAAAAAAAAAAAATTTGATATAAATTTCAATCAGACACTAATATTTTGTTACCTCCGGAGCAGATTGGGGTAATCGCTTGACGGTTGTTTTAGTATAGCGCCTCCGAGATTGTCTTGCACGTCAAGAGGACCAAAAGCGAAATAAAAAAATAATGCATTGGTGATGATACAAGTAAATCCAAGTTTTCTTGAAACTTCTTTGCTTTGCTATTTCAACATTATTAGCCTAACCACGCCTAACGTTCTCAAAAGAAAAAAACGCAATAAGTTTTTGTATTTTATATTTGAAATGAAAAGATTTTTTACAATTTTAATTGAGGTGTGCCACAGAATTTTTGGAAGTTTTTTAATGTCTGCGAGTGAAAAAAGGTTGCCACACTGCTCTCGTCCGCGAACACGCGGAGAGAAAAAAGCGCAAACAGAAAAAACACTGGATAAAATCTAAAAGTGGTGTTTCCCTGGCATTCAAAGTGGTCCTTCGTCAATTACAAGTTTGACAATAGGTTTTCTAAGGGTAGTTTACAAACTTTTGAGCATTCAACACAATCAGAAAATAAAAATATTTTTGTGTAGGGTATCCAAAAGGTCATCCAGATTAAAAATCAGTTAAAAAAATTATTTCAAAAAAAAATGCATGTATGTGTGTCTATTTACTTTGCAGCAAAAAATTAAAAATACACTGCTCTTCATTCTTTTCGTTTCTAAGGTTTTGTAAAAGATGATACTAGAAAATTGCTGAGCCACCAATTTTAACGTATATCAAGATCAATCTGATTTCAAAAAATTCTACAGTATCTATATTGAGCATCACTGACGAGCTCCAACTAGAGCAAAACTCGGGTGTGGTGCTTCTCATTTTTAAGCGACTTGGTTTCAAAGTGATTTCAAAAAAGTAATCAAAAATTTTTAAGGTACTTGTAAATCTATGAGGCCTTACATCAATAACTAAAATAATGGCAAATTTACATCTGCAGAAGCAGTGGTTTAAATGTGTCAATGCCAGACTGTTGTGTATAGTACATATTATTTGCGTGCAAGAATAATTTAATTAAATTTATAAAGTAAACGAATCTAAACTAGAAAAAAAACGCATTTTAGAACACCACTAAAACGACAATCTTACCAAAATTTGCTGTAATCTGCTACACCAAGTTTGATCTTAGTGAGCGAATCAATTTTAAAATAAAACAGCTTACCTTTTCACCTGAATATTCTAATCTATGCACGTCCCAGAAAAATTATTTCTTGGTTAAAAAATCTCTTAAAGATTGCATTAGGCCAAGATAATTAAAAATTATTACGTCACTAGAAAAACATTAGAAATACAAACATAATCAATTGAAAATAAAAATTTAATTCACATTTGTACTAAAGTAATTTAAAGAATTAACCGTTCTTAAAATACCACCAATATATAAATGCTTGAGTTGTGTTGCGACTATTGCGGGGGCAAGTTTGATATTTCTTAATGCAAAAAACTAAAACAGAGAATAAATCTCGGAATAAAAAAAACAAAATTTACTCACGAAAACGAAACACAAAATGAAAAAACGTGTTTTTATGAGATTTAAATATGTATCGTAAGCAATCGATAATACTATTTTTAGCAAAAACGTTATATAAGTTCTGACGCAAACTCGGTAATCTATTTAAACCAGTGGTCATCAAAATGTTGGTCTTGCGGTGGCTTCCAAAAATTTTTTGGGGTCATAGGCTGCTTGAAATGCTTTTTTATCTAATTCTTTTGCCCATTCTTTATAAAATTTGGGACACTTCTTAATTTTTGTAAATGGCTTTGATAATCACCATTTAAGATTTTTGGGTGAGCAAACTTTTTATTGAGCGGGCCAAGTTTTTCAAATTTTTACAAACGGACCCGAAAAGGGGCCAAAATGCACAGAAGTTTAACAAATTTTTTAATAACCCAGTCACAAACAATGCTAGCTAGGTGGAAAATCTGCGGCCCCCATGAGTTTTTTGTGCCGCCTTCATGACAATTTAAAAAGTAAATAAATTAAGTGTTAATGGCTACTACTGAGAATAGAAAACCTTTTTCCATTTTAGAGACGAAAATCAAGAAATTCGAGACAATTTTTAAGTTATGACCTTTTTTTAGAGACCATTACTTTTTAGGGTCGAAAATTAAGAATTTCGAGACTATTTCTAAGTGACGATCTTTTTTTAGATATTACTACTTTTTAGGGTCGAAAGTTAAGAAATCCGACCTAGATTCAAAGTGATTTTTTCTTTAGATATTTCAACTTATGCAGCCTCTTTTGTTACTGCCTCATGTAAGTTGGCCTCCAATAATAAAAAGATTCCCAACATCTGGCCTATACCAAAGTGGTTCCAATAAAGTAGTTTTGGAAAGTCGATGACTTTTTCTTTTTATATTTCAGGGTCGCAAGAAGTCACTAGCTTTAACTTTAATAAATTGGGCCGCTTTATGTTAGGAAACCACTGATTTAAACAAAACATGTCTGGTAATTCTTTCGTAATAAAATTAATCTATAGGAAGTGTGCAAAGCCAATAAACCAAGCAACAAAAGAAAACAATACATTTAATAAAGAATTCTATACTATCCTACTACGAAAAAAAGAATTAGTTATTTTTCTATTCATGCATTTAAAACCAACTTCCACCAATTTGTCATGATTGACAACTTGAAAGAAGTCTACAAAATAAAACTGACAAGCTCACGAGTCTATATCGTTTGTATCACAAGCGACAATTATTATACATAAACCATGAAAAAAAATTATTAATAAATTAAAATTTATAAATTATAAATTTTGTGCCAATACTTTTATTTTTTCTTTTTTAACAATTTGATGTTGTTTTGAACTTTGGTCCAGTACAGTGTTTTAATTTATATTAAAAAAAAACTTTTGATCTTGGTTTGCCCCATTTTTTTACTATTCGTTTTGTAATTAAAACAGTAACAAAGAAAAGCAGGTTACTAGGGTGATTCAAACATTTCTAAACTAGGCGCAGAAGACTTGGATGCAATTTCCGAGTTGGGCAAAAGCAATGCAGTGTTGCCGATAACTTCCAAACGTTTCAGCAGTAGAGGCTCTGCATATCAGGCGCAATCTTAATAAAGTTGAGTATTACAAACAATCGAGAAGTTTCAGCGTAAAAAGCGAGTAAAATGAGAGGAGTTCAAGAGCTTTTTTAATATCGACTCGTTTCCACTTCGGCGCTTGGGAAAGAACATTTTCGTTTCTTTATACATCTATTTTATTTTGCTTTAATTGGAGCTCAACTGATAAATAATAAAAAAATTTTGTCAATCATGACAAATCGGAAAAAAGCAAAAAAATCCAGTAAACAAACAAAGAATACTTCCGCCAACGCTCGTAGAGGACGAACCTTTATTCTCCTTGTCTTTCGTTAACCTTAATGTAACCTTATATATTTCCAAAAAAACCTTTACTTTACAACGCTTACGAATTGCTTTACAACGCACACGATCGTAAAATAATTTTTTTTTTTTTTAGTTTCTTTTTGACAAATGTTTCAAGTGTAGGCAGAAGGATTCTATAATGTCGAGATAAAATGTAGTTTTTTCTATATTTTTAAGAAACTGTAATTACAAGTAAACGTGCAAAGGCAGACAAAACTATAAATGTTGCTTTCAAGTAGTATTTGTAGATAACGTAACACATCTGTCAAGCATTTATTGTACAGTTGGCTGTATCAAAACTAAAACTTAGGTACAATGAAATCAAAACCAAAACAACTCTAAACTTAATAACATAAAAACATTATAGTAATGACCATCTTTATACAAAGCTTTTATCTTTAAACAGGCCTGCCTACTTTCAACAGAATGTTCGAGATACATTAGATCGAACTGGCTGATACCTGACAACACACTGCAACTCAAGGTTCCGCAATTCTACAACTGCCAATTATGGTAACTCTTTGAATTTTTTTTATTTCAAAATATTTTAAAATTATCATTACTTTTTAACAACTTTTTCGTTTCTATTGTTAATGCATGAAAAAGTTAAATTTCCTAGCAACCGATATCATAACTCTGTTCAAACCCAATCCAGTTCAATTAGCGAACACACGAAACTTGACTTACCTTTCAGTCGTATCTACAACTGCACTGTTGTCTTGATCACTCGTCAACCCTTGAAAAATTTCGCGAAAACTGCAGTTAATTTTTTTTCTCCGAACTACAGCCCAACTTAGTTCCATAAAAGCCATTTTATATTATTATTTTTTATTATTAAACAAATCAGATTGTTTTAAGTGGAGCTGAGCAATGTTGAACAAGCGCACAAAACAAAGCAAATCTCTATACTCTGTAAAGATTATATCTTTCATTCTCTTCAAAATATCGCGTGATTGTGTGACGAGTCACGCAAGATAGCTTACCGCAATGTCACTCGATTAATCATGCGGAACGATTTGATAAAAAAGAGAGAAGTACCGGTAACACGTGATAACAACTGTGTCGCGCTTCTTTCTATTTGTTAACTCATCGAGCAAACTATCAGCTGTTTTCTTTAAAAAAAGATTGAATGGACTTGGCATGTGACCGACCGAATGATGTCATATTGTAAATTTTTCATTGGCAAAATTATTTAAGACAACTAAGGCGTGAGAATGTGGCACACACAATATAATGACTGTGAACTACCTTTATTTGAATTCAATTATAAAAAAAACCTATAGTAAATTTTTTTATTTCGCAATATTTTAAAAATTAACAATAGTTTTGGAAATATTGAATGTGAACAGACCACTCCCATTTATTACTTACAATTTCGATAGGCTCCTTTTTTTCACGAGTCTGCTAAGACAGAACAAATATTTTCAAGGTTTGGAAGAAAGTAAACTTAAACTTGCTTTGCTTATGATTCACAAAAATATGAACTCAAGACAAGATGTTACGAATCAAGACAAAAAAAAGTTTTGGTGGCCGTCATTATTTAAATCGAAAAAATCAAAAATTATAGCGAGTGCAAAACTTAAGTGATTTAACATTAAAAATGATTCAAGCGCGATGACGCTTAGTCTGGTTTCGTTAGCTAAATTAGAAGCGTAACACAAAAGACAAGACTAAAAGTTTCCAGTTTTAAATTCAAAATAGCAAGTTTTTCGCCGTCAGCCCATTGGCAAAGGTAAAACGGTTGATTTATTTTTCCTGCAAGACAAAATTTTTGTTTTTTAAATTTTATGACAGCCTGTAATCATTAGCCTAATTACAGCATAAAGAAATCCTCGTTTGGGATGCGATGCCAGATTGTTAGGTCCTGGGCTATTCCGGGTCAATTCTCACAAAGGCTGAAAGTCACCCTCTCTGATTTTCCTAAAATTTTGTACAAATCTTCGCACACTATATGATGAACATCTGCAAAATTTTAGTCAAATTGATTAAAAAACCACAAAGTTATTAAGCATTTTATTTAGAGGATCAACTTGCAAGTGTGCAAATTGTTTCTTTTTGACCATGTTTAAAGTCTTATTACTTCCAAATTACATTAGCTAATAACCCAACTTTTTTATAGATAATAGTAACTCAGGCAAATTTTTTTTTAAATGGCATCATCTGCAATTTTACTATATTAAGGTCAAAGGTCATGGTCATTTAAAGATGGCCGATTCTGGCTTTTGCAACAGATTTTCGGAGAATTTCAAAACTTGCCAAAATTTTTTGCATTCAATTTAAAATGAGGAAAGGCGAGTTTGGTGTGTTGAAAAAGGTATAAAAGGAGAAAACTCTATAAAGCAACAAAAATTTTTATGTACGTATCTATACATACAGTATAACCGAATTGTCGCACAATTTGTGCGATTCGAGCATTGTGCGACAATTCGGTTATATACACATACGTACATAAAAATTTTTGGTCGGCGCTCTTCAAAGAAAAGTGCTCTATGACGCCAGGTCGGAGCAGTTTCATTGAATTTTAGACCATACTTTTACATTATTTTATTTACCACCGCAGACTGTTTTGCCTGTCCGGGTCCGCCAGGGAGCAGTTAAAAATCTTATTCAAATGGAATTTTTATTTTATTTTTATTTTTTATTTTTTATTTTTATTTGAATAAGATTTTTAATTACAAACTAACAAACAATATATGCCGCCACTAAAACAAATTCAGTTTAAATTAAATAAATGACCTACCTAATTTTGCACACTTGAATCGCCCTCTCTTTTGTGTACTTTCTTGTCGGTCTTAATCCGCTTGTACCTCTCACTATCGTTCACACTGTCTTTCACTCACATTACCTTTTTACCTTATAAAGCTGACAGTGTTCCCCCTTTTACTTTTGTTGCTTTAAAACTTTCTCCTTTTATACCTTTTTCAACACACCAAACTCGCCTTCTCCATTTTTAAATGAATGCAAACCTCCATACTTGCATTTCTTATATTTTTTCTTCTATGACGTCACAGGAATTGTATTATTTGCTACGTATTATCTTTTACTAAAACTAACTGCATTTAAGATGAAACAGACTGTCGTGGTTTCAACTTTTTTGTTGTGGTGTTTTTAATTTAAATAAATTGCTCTAACCTGGTTATCGAGCACTGTACCAGCATTGTGAGACAATTCGGTTATTTATATATATATATATATATAATTAACTTACAGACCACAAAATTTTTTCATTTAACATTAATCTTATTTGCCCCAACAGACTGTTTCGCCTGCCTGGGCTCGTCTGGGGGCGGTTAAAAGTCTGAAAAATAAAATAAATAAATTAAAATACAGTTTAAACCAAGCGCTTGGCATCCGCGCCTCTGAATGGACAAATCACAAATGGAAAACGGAGTACTGTGAAAATGCTTCCAGGCTGCTTTTGTGCCCGAGACCGGTGCCAGGCCTGTTGGGATGGGCTTACCACGAGCAGCTTGGGTTAAGCTCAACCGCCTGCGGACTGGTGTTGGGCGATTCCATTCGTCCATGCACAAATGGGGTCTCGCTCCTTCACCGAATTGCGAGTGTGGCGCCTCCGAGCAAACCGCAGACCATGAACTAACAGCGTGCTCTATACATCGGGCACCACATGGAGCACGAGATCTGACGGTTTTGGATGACGAAACTCGATGCTGGCTTAATGACATCACTGCCAGCATCTGATTTAGGCAGTGCAGCAGTCTGGGGTAGTAAAAGGATAAACCCTCGGCCCCAGTCCTGCTTGTGTCTGACCTGGAGTGGATACCCTTCGAACGACGACGACGACGACAAACCAAGAACATGGCTGGTGGATTGTGAATATAAAATACCAGACCAAAGCGTTCGGTAAAGAGTGGCGAAACAATTTTGCACGATTTTATCAAGAAGCCTAAAAGTAACAAATATAACTGAGTTGAATACATCAGTTTTGTTATGTCCCCGAAAAATTAATTTAAAAATGTTTTGCGTTGAAATAATCAATTTTACCTCCCCAAAACAATTATATGATTGAATCTAGTGTAAAGCACATTGAAATAAATTATTTAGGCGCAAAATAACTTTTTTTCTTCCAAGAAAGATTTTTACATGTGCATTTTATGCCACAAAAAATATAATCAGTGCTCCAAAAATCAGATTATTCTCAATTTTTTTGCTGGTGAACCGTTTGAAATGGTGACGATGCCCTTATATTACCCAGTGGTGGCTCGTGCAAAGAAGCTGCTGAGCTGCAGCAACCCCAAATATCTGTGCAGTACTTTTAAATATTATCAGCAACGCTTGAAAAATTAATACTTTTAATAATAATAATAATAAACAATTTTCTATCCCGCTCAGGCAAATATTTACTTTTAATAATTTTTCTCAATTTTTTTATCAGATTTAAATTTTATGGGTGTTTAAAAAGGCTTTTTTTTAAATTTTGAATTAGCAACTTTTTGAGCTGTTTAGCCAAGGGCCGATTCAGCGCTTTGATTGTTTGGCGAAAAGGTTTTTTTGTTAAAATGCTTTAGTTAAATTAGTCAACAATCAAGGCTCTTTTATTTAGTTAAAATAGTCAACAATCAAGGCCCGTTTCCACTACGAGCGTGGAAAAGAGCATTCTTTGTTTGTTTTATTGATTTTTTTTTGCGCTCGCTTCAATTGTAACCGCTCGCTTCAATCGAAGTTCAATGAAAGAAACAAAGAATGGTCTTTTCCACGCTCGTAGTGGAAACGGGCCTTGATTGTTGACTATACAATTTTGTTAGCAGCTTAGGTTGATTGGTTTTGCAAGTTTATTTGCAAACTAATGAATCTAAGATCAAAGAAATCATTCTTAAGCTTACAATGTTTTACTACTCGTCTTTGAATAAATTCGATTGTTAAAAGTGGTGACATTTCGTTCCATTCAATTGGTAAGAGTAAAAAGCTTACTGTATTATCAATAAAACTTATTATTTTATGCGCCTAATACATAATTTCATCTATATACCATATCTCACTAGCGGCAATTGGTGAAAACTAACTCAGTAATGTGGAGGACAACAACGAAAAAGTTGTGCATGCTTGCACTTATCATAGTCATAAGATTTCGTTTTTGCCTGCGAGTTTGTTTCGTTATCTTTGGTGCGTATCCATCTGCGTTTAGCATACTAATTATTTAAAACTGCGCTTTCTTTATTTGGCCCAAAAGACCAATTTTTTTGCTTTATCTTATCACCTGGAAAGTCGTTTATGACGTTTCAGTTTCGCCACACAAAAAAGTTACCAAACAAACTGCGGCAACTAAAAATACAAAATTGTTATTTATCTAAGCTTATATAAATAAATCAAAAATTAAAATCAAAGCATTCAACCCGATCCGTTCAAATTAAAGTTCAGATTCGGGAAATTTTTTTGGATAAAGCTCATTGCTTTGGATAAAAGAAAGGAATTTATGAGCTCAGCAGATCAATAAAAATTGGTTTTAAGAACACTCAATCAATAAAAACGGCTGGACCTTGCGTGGTAAAAAAGCAAACACAGTACAGAAGGAGTGCAAAAGCTTTGAGGAGTTTGGTAGCGCATAGAAATTTTTAGTAGCACATACATTTTAACTTTGTCGTACATCATTTATGCTCCACAAACATAATTGTACCATCCCAAGAAATTTTGGGGAGCAATACGTTTTTGCTCAAATTTTCTCAAGGATTTACCAAGTCATGGTCTTGCAGCTCTTTACAGATTAAAAGTGAAGATCTTTTTTTTTTGGTCTACACCAAATTTTGTATTGAAAATGAAACAGAAACGATTTGCTTTTTCCTTATAAAGACAAAAAAGGACTTAATTTTAATTAAGAATTTTTCCGACTTCGGTTTTCCATTATTATTTTGAGAATATTACAGTTTAAGAGACATACCGCTAGAAACAGAGTTCAAGAAGCCGTGATGAAAGCTAACAATCTTTTTCAATCTCTACCGTAATCCATTTTTGGTTGAAGGTACTTTTTAAATGGAAGAGATTTAAAGTTGGCCCAAAGACTTGCCTTCGAAAAATAAAATGCGCACAGAATCGGGATAAAAAATTAGAACGCGCGGATTCTGTTCGAAGAAATACGGTATTCAAGTTGGTTAAATACTTTTTTAAAGTTAAGCACATTCAACTAGTATGGTAATGGTTAACAAGCTGTATTTGAAAAGTCAAAAGCAAAAAGGGTTTTCCTTTCTTGTCGCAAGGCATGTCGAGCGACTTTTTTGATCCTGACAATCGATTCAAACGATAGAAAAGGGTTTTGCCGGTACATATACACATTAACAAATAATTGCTTCCAAAAAACAAGACCGTACGATTTTTCGATGTTTTTCAACCGTTGTTGACAATCATTTCCTGCACTTTCGTCTCCTACTGCGGGCATGTCAAACCGAGATCAAACTCGAGTGCCTGTGCGACCCGCATGGGTGAAATTTTAATCAAACATTTAATCTCACCTAATCTAAAAAGCCGCGGGCCACAATCCGGTTAGCAAACAATTTGATGATTTTTTTTAGTTTCAACTTGGATTTCAATGTAAAATGTTGAAATTTCTCTCCCTGGGTTCTAGAATTTGCGCCTCATTTTTACCTTATTTTAAGCTTTACGTTAAAATCAAAGTGAAGACCAAAAAAAGCTTTTCGCAAAAATTGGGTGACAAATCTGTACGGCGCAGGCAGTTGCATAAACCTTATTTTTAAATTTTATGTTGAAATCAAAGTGAGGAAGAAAAAGAAAAATTAACATCCAATCAGTTCTTGAACTTTATGTCGTTTTATAGATGAAACCTAATATCGTGAACCTCATTGTTGTTTCGATTTTAAATAGAGCATCTATTAAAAAATTCTTCAGACTTCGCAGGCAGCGAGTTTGACATGTCTGACCTAAATGTATGTGGACAACAACACTGGCTAAGACGCGACAAACCAAAAGCAAAAAAAAATAAAATACGCACTTGACTAAAAAAACAGAACATAAATTTAAATAGTAAAATGATGATAGACATAACAGCTTCTTGTTTTAACAAAAATTCTTGAAACGCTCGTTTTAATAAAAATTTTTTACATAATGCTTTTAAGGCTACACTCGCTAAATTCTTCCATTGATAATAATAGTCTCAGTGGATTTAGTAACTTACTCAGCGAACGGGTTTGGGATTTGCTTAAAACCAAGCAATCTACTTTTTTGGTCATCAAAGCATGAAAAAGCAATTATTAAGTCAAAAAAGTTCTTTGCAGATGATCTCTTTTTTGCCACCCACGCTTCAAATGAATCGAAATAGGGAATGATCAGATCGAATTCCTCACCATAATATGGACAAACGTTTAAATACCTCATGTCTTGAAAAATTAATCAATCTTAATATAATAACCACGCAGTTAAAAAACTGTTGCGAGTTCTTTGATTTTGCAGAGCGGACGTTTCTGATGTTTGCAAAAGTTTGCAAAATTTCTTTGATTTTGCTGCACGTTATTTTGACAGTGCAGGAGGACCATAAGCCATAAGTAACAATTTCAAACATGCCAAGTTTCGATATAGTAAGTATAGCCTTAAAAGTTAAAGGCTAAAAAATTCATCTCTTTATTATCCCATCTGTTTAAAAGAGTATGCCTTTTATTTCCATTATATTTATTAGGAGCTCCCTCTACAACGGTCCGAACTAAACAGCAAAATACTTACATTTGCAAATACATTTAATTAATTTTTTTTCTCTAAAGTCGAAAGTTGATGTGGCGACCCCATCAAACCATCGCCTTCATCACAATTATCATCTATTGCATTTTTTTGTTTTTACCTTCATAAATTTTTACTTTTGATATTGCGATGAGATTGCTTCGTTTTTATTTTGAAGGTCTGTACTAAAAAATATTTTTGCCCTTGTTTCTGAAAGCGGTTCGTCTTTGTGTTAAGAGTACTGAAGAGTGCACTTCTGCGACATTGTGCACCTCGCACACCAAAGCCGAGCTCATCTTTTAAACACATTTTCGTGTTAAAGCTCTCGATCACAGACAGTCTGCTTGATTCAGGTATTGTTCGCAGATCAGCTTATATAAAACTAGCAAGCAGACAGCAGATTGTCGTGTTCGCTTATTTCTTTTTTCCTCCTGGATTTTATGGTTGGCCGACAAAAAAACAAAAAAGCTCGACAATATAATATACTTTTAACTAAATTTAGCTTTGAAGCTAGGGAGTCAAAAATCGTTATATTTTTTTAAGAGAATTTTTACCTTTGAATTCTCGGAAATAGGCTCCGCGCGGAAATGTGGAGTTTTGATCTTTTCATAACTTTTCTTTTCACAATCTTTTACAGTTTCGTTAACACTATTAAAAAAATACGTTTTATCATAAACATAAACAAGAGGCACTTAAAAGCTGCACCCCCAAGCTTTTTAGTCCTAACAACAGTGGTTCTCAACCTTTTTCAGCTTGCGGATTGGTAATATATGTATTTTAAAAAATTTTGCGGCCGGGTTATCTTTTTTAATGTTGGACAAAATTGTAATAAACGCGATAACCGATAAAAAGAATTAAAACAAAAGTAAGTATTTAGCATCAAAAAACTCTAATTTATGTAAAATTTGCTGCTGTTTTCTTGATATAATACGTATGCAATAGACGTGGCTCTATTGAATTTTTTGAAAGGCGAAGTCAGGGGTGCCGGACGCGTGCGGGGCAGATAATGCTCTTTGAATTCGGAGTATACTGTAGAAGCATTGAGTTAGATTTGTCTCCAATCATATAAACTCGACAAAATAAATCTAACAAAGTTTATAAAATAGTAATTTGACAACAGCAAAAAAAAGTAAATTAGTAAGGGCGCAAAATCGAGAAAAAGAGACACTCTTTGGTTGATAAGGTACTCACAATAAACACAAAAATATAAAAATCTTTCTGCATGTAGACAAAAAAACCGAAAGTTCATTAGGTGAACGAACTGCCATAAATAGGTGATAAACTTTTTTTAAATCTTCAACTAACTTTCAAGGTCAAGCATTTGCGTACCTATTCGAAATATAATTGAAGACAAAAAAAAGAATAGGTGTTAAAATCAGATTGATAACTTTTTTTGGTCTTCAACTATATTTCGCACTGGTACGCAAATGCATAACCTGAAAGTTAGTTTTGAACTGAAGTTATCGCGAAAGAATGAGTGTTCAAATCAGAGAGATGACCTTTTTTTAGTCTTCAACTATATTTCGATCTCGTATCTTTCAATTTCAGACGATTCCATTTAGCTTTGATAACTTAACTACAATTTTTTCTATTTAATCAAAAAAAGGTGCCTTTGTTTTAAATCTTGCCCCTCCCGCCAAAAATTTTTCCGGCGCCCCTGGCGAAGTACAACTTGAATATTTACACAATTTCTCTGCTTGGTTTTGATAAGAGATAAAACCTTTCGGGTTTTCACACATTGATAAGCCGTAGAAAAAACCAGCATCAGAATTAATTGCTTTGTCATTATGATTTTAGCGTTTTTAAGTGAAATCCAAAATTTTGAAAGTGGTAAGTTTCATGTTTAATCTTTAGCTTGATATCGCAGACGAGTTCAATCAGTAAATTGGTAAACTAAATTGTTAAACATTTTTACCATATAGATCAAAGGTTGGGAAAGGTTCGAAGTTGGAGAAATATTGTAAAACATGTAAAACTTCTACTCCTGATTGAGAAATTATAAAGAAAAAGAAGAAAATATTGACGCTAAGGCAGAGTGGGCAAAAATTTTAACCTCGGGCCACATTAAGACTTTTAGAATGAATCGCGGCCCGCAGACAAACTGACATTAATAAAGCATGAAATGTCATTCGTCCATAAAAGGTTGTCATCTTTAAAAAAATGCTTTTTTTTTAAATCTGTCTCGGATTTCTTAATTTTTGTCCCTAAAACCTAGTGATCTTTAAAAAAATAGATGCCTTTGGCTGGCCGCACTTTGCCCACCCCTAATCATACCTACGCTAAGGTATAACAACTCCAAAAGTATTAGAATACTAGCTATAAAATATAGAAAAATTTTAAGCTATTCATAGCTGCTCGAAAAATTGCAAAAAGAAACAAAAATTGAGATCTTGTATGTACGAGGTCTGTTCAAAAAGTATCCGACTTTTTTGTATAAAGCACACAACACAATAAATTTTGCAAGTTTTATTCAATCTCCTTCAAAATATTCCCCTTGGTGGTTCACACACTTATCCCAGCGCTTCTGCCACTTCTCAAAACACTTCATAAACTCCTCCCCCGGAATGCTCTGAAGCTCCTCCGTCGCTTTTTTCATAATGTCTTCTCTTGACTGAAATCGCCTCCCTTTCAGAGTTGTTTTTAGCTTAGGGAACAGCCAGAAATCACACGGTGCTAAGTCGGGAGAGTAAGGAGCCTGTCTAATAAGTGGCATGCTGTTTTTGGCTAGAAAAGCTTGGACCACATGTGCAGAATGAGCGGGAGCATTGTCGTGGTGAAGCTGAAAATTCTTTGCTGCCCACATGTTTGGCCGCTTTCTTCGCACAGCATCACGAAGGCGACGTAGAATCTCCAGGTAGTACTCTTTGTTGATTGTTTGACCTTCTGGTGCGTATTCATGATGCACGATGCCACGGGAATCAAAAAAACAGGTCAGCATAACTTTCACATTGCTGCGGACTTGCCGAGCTTTTTTTGGGCGTGGTGATTCCGGATGCTTCCATTGTGATGATTGAAACTTGGTTTCTGGGTCATAACCATAAACCCAGGTCTCATCACCAGTGATGATTGTCTTGATAAATTCTGGGTCATGATTTGCAACATCCAGCATGTCCTCCGAAATTTCCTTCCGGAGTTCCTTCTGTTGCTCCGTCAGCAGCTTGGGGACAAATTTAGCCGACACTCTCCGCAGTTTCAAATCCTCAGTTAGGATTGAATGAACTGAGCCTGTGCTTATTCCCATTTCTGCAGCAATCTCTCGTACTGTTAAACGACGATCCTCCAACACTTTTTCTCGAACCTGATCCATCGCCTCCTCGTTTCGGCTTGTGGATGGCCTTCCTGAGCGAGGATCACTTTCCACTGATGCACGGCCATCTTTAAAGCGTTTAAACCATTGCTTTATCTGAGTTGCGCTTAAGGCCTCATTTTCAAAAGCTTGTTGAATCTTTCGAATTGTTTCAACTTGAGTATCACCAAGTTTTTGACAAAACTTGATGCAATACCTCTGTTCGATGCGTTCTGTCATTGAAATGAAATTTTCTGAAAATCAAAAAACCGATGAACACGTACTACACGCCTGCACTAAATGCTTTACACAGAGAGATACGAATGACGAATCGGCCTGAAACGCTTCACGATTACGCGTGAATGTGTGTGTGTGCAGCCACGCTTTGCACGGGCAGTTTGCTCATACCTTATTGGCGAGAGGGAAAAAGGTCGGATACTTTTTGAACAGACCTCGTAAAACGCGATAAGATAAAATGTTGACAAATTTTGAATTTATTCAAAATTTTAACTTATAAAAATCAATAAAAAAATTCCCAAGCAACCGAAACTATAAGATTGTAAAAGCTTCATCACGTAATAAATGCCAGAAAAAAAATTTTTGACTTTAGCGGGCCCGAGTTATAACGTTACAGCATGAAGAAAAAGTAGAAAGAAAAGACTTAATAAAAGACTTGGACGGTTTCTAGTGCTACATCTTATTTGTCATATACATGTATTTGCGTGTATGTCTCCAGTTCAAAAGAGAATTAATAAATGCATGAACACACCAGTATGAAAAAGTTTTAAGACTTTGTCACTAGCGTAAATAGCCCAAAAAACTTGTTATGAAAAATAAATTACAAATATCTTCGTGAGCACTTTGGAGGATTGCAAAATCATTACTATACGTACGTTTATTCAACTTTGTCGATATATACAGAGTGGGTTTTACAATTCACACCTAAACAGCTTGCCCGTAAAAAGATTTACTGTTTCAATTTTTAAAACCTATAGGACTACCAGAAATAACTCCACTTTAAAAAATTTTAGGTATTGAACTGTTTACCATGGCTCTCCAAAAAACATGCCTGTTGACGCCCATGAAATATCATTCGGCTACAAATATATCCTTACAAATTTCAAGGTGATAGCTAGGGGTGTCGAAGGCGGAAGATAATTGTCTTTAAATTGCCCCCTTGTCTTTTTCAAAACGGGAGGGAACAGGTGAGAAAATAGTGCTCTTTGATATTTGCACTGCAAAAGTATTGGTTAAATTTGTTTCCACAATCATAGAAACTCGACGACCTTAGATCGATTGAAGATGAAGATCTTGTTTTTTAGTCTTCACCTTAAATTTTTGGACCAAAATAGTGATTTTAAACTTTGATTGAAAGTTATGTCTTTTACTTGGTCTTTACTACATTTTTGCGGTGAAAACGTTCGCTGATTCGAAGTGGCAACAATGTAACATAGAAACAAAATCATAATTTTTTTAAGGTAAATAAAATTTTTGCAAGATTGCATTGCCCCTTCGACTTTTTTCGGCTGGAACGGTTTTGAACCTTTTTTTGAATTCCTCCCCCTTCCAAAATTTTTTCGACGCCCTTGTTAGTAGCAGTGGCGGCTGGCAAGTAAAAAACAAAGAGGCGCTGACGCAGAGGCACCAGAAAATGTTTGGCAAGCGAAGAAAATTTTCAAAAAGGCAACTTGGGGTCAAAAAGGCACTCTCAACAAACACAAATTTTAACGTAGACTGATAAAATTTTATTAAAATTCTTAGTAAAGACAAAAAATAAATAAATAAAGGTCTTCACATTTGTTTTATTTACATGTCCTGCAAACATTTTTGATTTACTCAAAAACGTAGAACGTCCCTACTGCAAATGAAAACCATTTCTATTTTATCGGCCTTTTACTTTGCAATAAAAAAATTTATCGTTTTAAACTCAAATGAAGACCATTTTTTTGGCCTTCACCAAATATTGGATTCAATTTTGGTCGAGATTATGTAATTTTAAACTCAAATTTAACACAATGCTTCTGTTTTCGAATTTTAAAAGCAATATTACTCTCCCTGCCTCCGCACTTTCGGCACCCTTGAATCTGGCATCGGCAAAACCTTTTCGCCAAACAATCGAAGCGCTGAATCGGCCCTTGGCTAAACAGCTCAAAAAGTTGCTAATTCAAAATTTAAAAAAAAAGCCTTTTTAAACACCCATAAAGTTTAAATCTGATAAAAAAATTGAAAAAAATTATTAAAAGTATTAATTTTTCAAGCGTTGCTGATAATATTTAAAAGTACTGCACAGATATTTGGGTTGCTGCAGCTCAGCAGCTTCTTTGCACGAGCCACTACTGGGTAATATAGGGGCATCGTCACCATTTCAAACGGTACACCAGCAAAAAAATTGAGAATAATCTGATTTTTCGGAGCATTGATTATATTTTTTGTGGCATAAAATGCACATGTAAAAATTTTTCTTGAAAGAAAAAAAGTTGTTTTGCGCCTAAATAGTTTATTTCAATGTGCTTTACACTAGATTCAATCATATAATTGTTTTGAGGAGGTAAAATTGATTATTTCAAGGCAAAACATTTTTAAATTAATTTTTCGGGGACATAACAAAACTGATGTATTCAACTCAGTTATATTTGTTACTTTTAGGCTTCTTGATAAAATCGTGCAAAATTGTTTCGCCACTCTTTACCGAATGCTTTGGTCTGGTATTTTATATTCACAATCCACCAGCCATGTTCTTGGTTGATACGTTTGCAAAAATGGATAGAAAAAAATATTTTATAAAATTAGGGATTGAACCGAATTCGAATCAAAAATCTGTATAAACCACTAATGATTTTCTTTGAACCTAAACCGCAGCTGAACCGGAACTGAACCCTTAAAAACAAAATTTGCGGAACCTCAACCGAAACTGAACCGCTATAAATAAAATTTTTCCAATCTTAGCTTGAACCATAACGTAATTTGAAACGGTTCAACACGCTGATCACAAGTGGAACTTTTATTAATCACAAATAATTATAATCTGAAAATCATCATCTTTTCAACTTACTGCTAGCTTCCTCGAAATTCAGTTACTTTGCCTCTATCGCTTATATCTTCTGATCATTAATCACAACAAAAAACAGCAACTTACTCAACAATCAGAAACTCCATAGCAGAATAATTGCGTTTCTTATAAATTGAAACGATATTAAAGAAAAAATAAAAAAAACGAAAACTAATTGACTGCTTTTTAAAAAGTTAAAATCAATAAGCAAGTTTTACCAATCGTAAATATTAAAACATATTGCCACGCTTTTAAACGAACGATTTCAATGGCAGCAGATTACGCTTGATCTGACCACTTTAAACATTGATACACAAACTGGGAGTCCGTGAGCAATTTTTAAGGGTTCCTTGCAAAAACTGGTCGCTTTCAAGATTCAAACTAATTTTTTTGCGACTAATCTATAGACTTACAAATGTGTCAAGTTGCAAATAAGTACACATCGAAGCTTTGATGACAATACATCGTCGACAATTTTATTCATTAAAGTTTTTTTCTGCACATTTTGAATTTTTTTTGTTTGAGAAATTATTGGTGGACCGCCATAATTTCAAAGAAGTAAAAGAGGTCCGGCTGCTTAAACAGTTTAAAATTCATTGGCCTAAACTGACTGTTCAGGAATTTTTTCGTTTACTATGACTAATCTTCAAATATAAAATTACTCATTCCAAACCTTTTAAGTTAGGTCACTTCAAGAGCTACAATTACTAATAAAACGAACACTTCGTTAAACTTTGTATGATAAAGTTAAAAGGAAAATGGTTTTTGCCTTCCTACACTTCAATGAATATCATCAAAATCATTCTTTGGCGCTAAATATATTCAAGATATCGAGAAAATGCTTGTTCATTTTTTCTTTACATTTTGTGCACATATTTTATAACTTAAATATATTACACGTCGAGAATAATTTTGGTGATAAAATGTAACACAGTTTAAAATAATTCTTTTTCTTTAAAATAGCTTTGAAAAGCTATCTGAAAGTTTTGTACCGTCAATCGACTCTTTAAATTCTTTTTCTCAAATTATTCCTATGTTTTTCACTTGCTACTAAATCTGACGATTTTTCAACTTTACGATGCATGAATTTATTAATAAAATCGGTCAACTTTCAATTTAATATAGAAAATAAAAGTTAAAAATTTAAAACCAACTGTATCAATACAAAAAATCAATTTCGACCTATAAAGGTCATCATCAATTTCTGTAAAAAATTAAATTAGATTACCGCATATTTAACAAAAATTTTTTGAAAATTCTACTGATACTATACGGGTCCTGACTCAAAGACACAAAGTGAAGCTTCCAATAAAAACCAAGAACTAAACCACACAACAGCTGACGTAATAATTATGGACACGTAACAATGATGAAAAAGCGCACAGTGTAAAACTTGTAGCAAAATTAAAAACCACAAACTCCCGCTAAGATAGATTTCTGATAAAAGACTTTAACATCTTTCAACTTTATTAAGCAATTCAAACGAACTTTAAGGCTGTTTTACAGAACTGGCTTGGAATGGAGAATTCTTTGTTTGTTTTAATGATTGTTTTTTGTCGCGCTTATCGCTCGCTTAGATTTTGAGCGCGGAAAGATCAATAAAAGAAACAAACAATGCTCCATTCAACACTCGCAGTGGAAACGAGCCTTTAGTATTTTAAAGTAAACAATTAACTGCCAACATTTTTTCTCTGAAATTTTTTTCTCGCAATTAAAAACGACGTACATTCAGGGCCGGCGTAACCCTCAAAAATCCCAAATAGAGAGCCCCGACACAGGTGCTCAAAAAAAAACGCACAACTTGAGTTGGAAAGCCCCGTCAACTAACGCAAACTTTGCTATAAACCATGTAAAGCAAAAAAATAAAGGTCTTTACAGCGGAAATGTACTTTCCTAAAGAATGAAAACTTTTTCAGGTCTTTGGCTTGTTTTCTGGAGCCCCTTTCTTGTTTTTTTTAAAACTTCGGGTAAGGTTACGGCCGGCTCTGCGTAGATTGTTACAGTATGTACTAATACATCGTCGACTATGCAGAGAAGCTTATGACAATAGTGCCACTTGTTTCCTCAAATGTATTACGTTAGATTAACACTAACATAAAACTTGTTTTTCGTTCAAACAAAATATAAACAATCACTTCATAGTAAAACTGTTGATAGAAGTTTCCATCAAAGAAAAATTGGGACTAATTCGCTGAAAAAAATTGTATTCTTTGCCAATAGATTTTGTTCAGCGAGAAAGGTCACTGTGATCATTCGGATACATGGCTAAAATTGGTCTGGTGTCAAAGTGATCATAGTAAACGGAGTCTCTATTATTAAATTTATTGGTTTTATCAATTTTAGTGAATAAACAATCTAGCGGCAAAACTACAACATGCGAGAAATAAAGAGAAGCACTTCCAAAAACAGCAGCCTTGATATGACTAATGAAGCGTAACAAGAGAGTTGATGACGTACAAAAAATGATAAATTTCAATGAAAGCGAAAGATATTTTTGAAACAGGCATAGCCGTACCTGCCGGGGGGGGGGAGCAGAGGAAAAATTGCCCACCAAGTCTTAAAAATTTGGAAAAAATCAGAATTTTTCAGGCAGCGACAAGAAAGGTTGAGAACCACGGTTGTAAAGATAGAAATCGAGAAATACGAGCACACTCAAGTTTGAATGCTAATGTTTGAACTTCCTGGGATAACCGGAATTCGGGTCCGAGTTTTGGATGGGTCGTCAAATCTTTGCTCTTTTTTTCCGCTTAGCATTTGGGTCTCCATAACAAAATGGTTGAGAAGCACTGCTTTAATTAAATACATGAATCATTTAAAACTAAGCAAAGATAGAAAAAAAAAGTCTTCACTGCGCAAAAAGGAAACACAATTGACATTTTTAAGCTTTTTTCATTTCGTTGGTCATGCTTATTTTTTGGTCAGTTCGGATGGTAACGTTGTTTTTTGTTATGACACCGTTAATCTTGCCTTGGCTATACTGTCACTTCAATGCAGCTAAATCAATTAGCCTGACAAACTAAATATAAAGGTTCACAAAGCAAATATTAAATTTTGAAAAATTCCTTTTTGTTAAAACTAAACTTTGTTTAAAATAGGCACGACTTTACATGCAAACTTGACTGTCACTTTTTAAAAAAACAGGCCAAAAGACTATTCTTAATCCCAGCTTCTTTAAAGAATTAACAATGAAAATTTATACATGCTGTACGTGAAAGCACTTTAGAGAATTAAAAATTTGATTGCAAACCATTGGCAATTGTCCTACCAATGATATCACAAATACGTATCTTATTAAAATAGAATTAGACAGGAAACCACTTATTGACATATACAACATTGTTCGGACCATTTTTATTTTAGTCGAAACATTTAAAAACAAAATTAGACTACGTTATCAATGATAAAGAGTCTTTCAGCCAATTAACATAAATTTTAATTTATTTCCTCAACATTTCAATTTATTTCCCTTACCGCATACACGTCACTAAGTGACGTCAACCGAAACGGGCCTGTCTAAAGAAGACCAAAAATTAACTTCAAAACGTGGACAATATACAACTTCTCGTTCAAAAACAATTATCCTGGTAATCCAGCCTTCCGATTGACCTTTTTAACTCTTTAGCGGTCGCTATATAAAAAATAATGGATTTTTGATGTTATTTAAAATTCTATCTTTTTCGTGCCTAAATAAGATTTGTTCCAAATTTTATGTTTATATTAGGGTATATGTCACCGGATCTCAAACGATTTTTAAGTTTTAAATTCTCGGGATTCCGGACAAATTTCTCGGGAAATTCCGGTTTATTGCATTTGAGTTGAAAGTAATGATCTAAACCTGGGGTACTCGGTCGATTGCGACCAATCTATTGAGCAATAGGTTTGGGATTTTAGGTAAAGACCTTTTTTTGAGACAAAAATGAATAAACTAGATACTAATTGTGAGGGAAGACCTATTCTTTTAGTAATTACTGCCATTTGGGAGGAAAACGGAGAAATTGGAAATAATTTGTAAGTGAAGACTTTTTTTTGTCATTAGGAAATTTTTCAGACAAAATTATGTGACATTTTGCCGTCTCCGTGCTAGATTTTCCAATTCCGAGATCCCGGGACTTCCTGGAAAGTTAAATTTTGTTCCCGGAAAATCCTGGTATAATAAAAAGTCCGGGAATTCATACACTTTAGTTTGTATCTTTATATTCGTGATACGTGATTTGTCGGCAGCGTGGTCGAGCGGTTAGAGTGCCGCGATTGTGATCAACATGGTCTCGGTTCAAAATCGACTAGCGCCATTCTATTGTGTCCTTGGAAAAAATAGTTACGGCACTTTCCCCTACTTGATGGTCTTAGCATTCAGTTCTAAATTCCAGTCATGTCTCTATAAAGCTAAAAAACCAAAAAAAAATTTCAACCGGACAGCAATACCTTGGCATCTCCGGAAGCAGGTTGGGGTAATTGCTTGCCCGACGTATTAGCGATTCCACCGCTTTCCTGCGAGTCAGGAGGAAAACTATAGAGAATAAAAGAAAATAAAATTTCTATGTTATAAAAGTGACCAAATACAAGCCTTTCCGTTCTCGAATATTGAAGATTATGGAAACTCAAAGTGTGTTTTGTCCGGAGTGAAATTTTGTTAATTGTGTAAGTGTTTAAGATTACCAGTAACTTAATTCCACGCAGGTTGCATGTGGAAGACTACAGGTCTTAGGTTCGATTCGCGGTGAGATAAGCATCACTGACGAGCTCTAATAAGAGCGAAACTCGAGTCTGGTGTTTCTCATCTTTATGCAGCTTGTTTAAAAATTAAATCCTTTTTTGTTTCGAATGTTTTCTTCTTTTGGTTAAGTACGCTAATTCATTAATAAAATATTTATTTATTAAAATTTTGCTAACATTTTCTGACGTAATTGTTTAACTTCTAATTGTTGTACGATTTGTTTAATTAGTTAGGTCTAGTTTTCGTAAGAGTTACAAAAAATTAAAATGTTTTAAAAAAGAAAAGTAATTACCATCAACTTATATTTCAACTGTGACGAGTAACGTAACTTTGTTGAAAACTTATGAAACCGATATTTTTTTGCGGTAGAAATTATTCAATTGATAATCCGAATTTCAACATTATTGTTTGAAAAACAAAAACACCAGTACAATCATAGAATAATATTGCATCAAGAACAGCTCAATGTATTTTGTTTGAATATTTTTTGAGTTTGTTTATGTGAATTTTTGAAAACTGTTACCAGGCTGAACAAAAGATTGGAAGCGCCATTTTAATGCCTTTTTTTTTTCATTCCGGACCTGATATTTCTGATATACATATTTCACACCGACGTTTTTTTCTGATTGAAAAGGAAATATCAAAAACAAAGCGGTATAAATATCAATACTTGCTTTTAAGACATTTTCGCTAAATATCAACTTTATTGTAGAATTTCATTGGTTAGACCAGTGGTTCTCAAACGGGGTGCCGCGGCACCCTAGAGTGCCATTTGCATTTTGCTAGGGTGCTGCAAGCTATTGCACATTATTCACTAGTTCAGGAAAACGGTAGAGTGTTGTAATGTTATTTTGAATTATCAGCTTCAATGTTACCACATATATTTGTGTTTCTCAACCTATGTGCCGCGAAAGATTTCGGAATAAAATTAGCTAGGGACGTCGAATAATGCGCTTTTTACACGTGAAATATGTAATACTCGGAGCGAAGACCGTTTTTACTTAGAAAGAACTGATTTAGGAAAGGAAATTTACTAGAGAGACCGTGAATGCAGGTGAAGAGCTTTTTTTTTAGAGATCACATAATTTTGGGGGCGGAAATCAAGGTTCTTAGCTAAAGTGCGCCACGAACTTCAAAAGATACCAATTTTATGCCGCGACCAGAGCAACGATATTTTTAGAATATAACTGATTTTAGGGACAAAAGCTAGACATCTGAGCCCAATTCTGGGTGAAAACTTTTTTTTTAGTGATCACCTGATTTTGGAAACAAAATTTAATAAAAATAGTTCAAAGGTGCCGCGATTTTTGAAAAATTTCAAAAATGTGCCGCAATCGGAAAAAGGTTGAGAAACATTGGGTTAGACCTTGCCTTGGATGAAAGGTTTTACTAATCTCCAAACAAGACTAAAGCCAATTTCAAACAAATTCTGTTTGCGCGGCTCCGCGTGTTTATTCATTGCTAATACACTTGCTGCATTTATGCGACAAATATCAAGCAAATACAAAAATGCAATTGTGGTCCATTTTCGAAACTTGGTTTTACTCGAATAGAAAGTAATTTTTTGTTCTACAATGTCTGTACCTCCTTTCGTATAATCACATAACTTGTATAAAGCGAATTTCTTCTTTCAATTTTTTGGAATTTAAAAAATTGGGTGCATTGTTGATAAGATTGCAATATTTCGCTTTCTGTGGTTTTAGAGTTTACAATAAAAGAATTGAAGTTGATGTTTTTTTCAGGTTCGTTCCAAAAAACTTTTTAGAAACCAATATCTCTATTACACACTTGTTTTATTTCGTTTGATATTTTTTTGCGCTTAGCTTGAATAGTTCCGATGGTAGTAATATTCCGTTCCAATAGCCATTATACCAAAGATATTGATTGAAGTGTATGATCGATTGCAAGATCAACTTTTACAATAAAGCCAAATCAAGTGGTCGGGATTTTATCCAAATTTGTTAGAAAATTTTATACGAAAAGAAATCTAAATTTACAGTTTCTTCTTTTTCTACATAAACAACTTGCCTTGGAAAGTGAGATTGAAAGCCTTTTATTGCCTTGTAAAGTGCTTGAGTAAACATAGTTAATGAACGGTTCAGTCTCAATTGTTTTGATAAACAGATTACAATTTGCCTTTTTCTCTCTTTTGGATGCTTTTTTCTCACGTTTTATGAAATAGTCAAAAAACTAGTGACTAGGTGTGAACAAACTATTAATAACTCCAAAATTACTTAATCGATTTTTTCAAAAATTGCACCAACTTTTAGATGAATAAAAGTCAAGAAAAGTCATAAAATGTGAAAAAATTCGTGCTAGTAGTTTTTGAGCAGCACTCAGCATTTTAACACCGCAGGCAGTTTTAGCCCCCCCAGTCGTGATAGGGTTAAATCTTTAGTTAATTCAATTTTAACTGGAGGAAATGTTATACTCTTTATGACAACAACTATAAATGTTGTGTAGTGGTTAAAGGTCCAAATTTTTACAACATCCAAGTTTATTTTGTTTTTTTTTCTAAATTTTATCATTTCTTTTTGGCGAATTCGTTAATAATCAATAACTTGTGATAATAAAATCTCAAATCGATAATGTATTTGCACAAAGCTGGTATTTCTGGTATTTCTGGTATTTCTCAAAAGATTGTGCATTTTTGCCGTTAGGTAAACGCATCTTATTTTTGGAAAACATATATGACAAGTATTTTTGGTGGCACATTTTGCATCTTTCTTATTTCCAAAATATTCTACTTTAATACGACCAATATGAACAAATCTTAAAACTAAGAAAATTTACATAATCTTTGTACGGTGATCCTAAATTACGGGTACTCAAGTTGTCTTCTAAGTAAGCATAGTGCTATTTTTTGACGAAAAAGCATTCACAATGAAATAGCCATGCAGTGACTACTGAAATTAAAGATAGCGTAGGCCTAGTAAAAATTTCTTTAACGAAACTAAATTTTAGCAAATGCCTATCAAACATCTTTGAATTCACTTGTGATCTATATTTTTATAACATCCAAAAGGTTGGATACCATGAATTATTTGAAAATCAAAAGGGACAAACTTATCGTTTTCTTAGGAAGAATAAACTAATTATAAATATTCAATAAAATAAGCAAAACATTGTCATGCAAAAATTATGCATTATCAATTTCAAGCTACACGAGGTCAAGGTTACTTCCGTCCAGTTTTTTAAGTTTGTACTTTCACAATCTTTCAGTGGATAGTTGTAAAAAGTATTAAAAACAAACAATTATGTTAATTTTTGACAAGCTTTCTAACTATAGTTGCAGCTTGTGGGCCTCAGCCAGCGTAAAGTTCTCTTGATCCAATAAAAATCAAAAAATCAAAATATATTAAACTTACGAGAATCAATGCTGTAACGTGGTTCTTGACAAGAATCTCGAGTCCGTAACGTAAATTGCTTTTTGTAGATGTTTTGTTGCTCGACTATATTTTCGTGTCGCTGCTTTACCTTCGATTTCTAGAAAGCGCTGTCTGAGTTGAACAAGATTTTTTGGAAAAAAATTAACGATTTGTCTAGACTCAGCAATTTTTCATACTCTTTTTCGGATAAGAATTTCTTTTTTTTTTAAATTTCTCTGGGTTGCTTTTTTTATAAAATTTTGTTGATGATTAAAAGCAAAGAAAGCAAATTTGATGTTAATGTAAATCTCAAGTAACACACTACAAAAATACAAGACAGTGTTGTCAAATTCTTTTGTTTAGTTACGACAAAAAAAATTTAAAAAAAAATTAAACAAAAAAGGCTTATTCTTACCAGGACTAAAGCTTTGCATAAAATGTTTAGAAATTTAAATAATTGTTTCTTGGCAATTCTTGCTGCCATACAAATAATTGCACATCTGGAAAACTAACACTTGAGATGCTGAACAATTTGGTTCTGTTAATGGGCCTACAAGCAGTAGGCCTAGTGGAATTCAAATTATTTATTTGTCAGCCAGTTCTCTAACCAAAAAAAGTTAAATTTGCCAGCTAACAAACTGATCAATTTTAATTATTTCCCAAGTAACATTTAAAAATAATTGTTGAACAAGCATTATTATGATCATATTAAGGAGTGTCTCTATTGATAGTGTTCTATGTAGATAACAATGGCGTGCGGTCAGGGCATGCGAGGCATACCAAAAATGCATGACCAAATTTGTAGAGATTGCATAACGAACTTTTGCGCGATAAGATTGGTTCAAAGACCAAATTACAAATTCAATTTTTGTTGATGAAGGAAAGACTCGCGATTCTTAAGTTCATTCTTCGTTGAGAGAATGCTGACGTGTCCGACGATTTACGTAATTCAATAGCTATATCCGTCTAGTGCTGAACTTGTTTAAATAAGATCAGCGAAATCCCTCTTAGTTACAAACTACCCTTATTTAATATGCGTAACTCTATGACGCCCGATTCAGAAAAATAATGCTGTAACTTGAATATGAAGGAGGGGGTTTATTTATTTTTTATCTGCGGTTTCACGCGCGCAGCTACTGAACACAATACAGCATAATACAATACAATGGTCACCGTTCTCAGACCGAAATTCTGGTTACTGTGTGATAAGAGCGATCTCTCTCCATTTATAATAAACCCGAATTGGGCCACATGGCTCAGACGATAAATTTAACAATAAAAATAAATTTTATGCGCTTATAGAGATCACTGCTAAAACGAGGCTACATTGATTTATTTAATTAGGACGATGCATTTAGGTTAATTAGAACGGATACAAATTATTGCAGTTAATTTAAAAAAAAGCTAATTTTCTCCAAGAAGCGATTTGCGTTACATAACAAAAGTATATATTTTTTTTAATAAGAAATGGTATGGTTTGGGATGAAGTTAGACAAATTTGTGGTCGATTCGAGACGAAGACCTTTTTTAGAGAACACCTTGGTTTTAGAATGTAAAGTAAAAATTAGAAGACTGATTTTAAGTGATGACCTTTTTTTTTTTAGAGATCACTACAAACTTTGCAAAATCCCGCATTGCTTTAACCCAGGAAACAATGTGAAATTGGCACGATATTGTATCGGTATCCTTTTACGATACATGCATGTATTGGCCCAATACTGTGTGATAATCATTTGCACACTGTATGGATATTGGCCCAGTATCGTATATACGGTGCACCTAATATCGAGCCGATACAGTGCTGATACAATGCTATAGTATAGTTTGTATATTGGTCGAATGTTGTTTGCACACAGTATGGATATTGGCGCGGTATCGTATACGATGCACCTAATATCGAGCCGATACAGTGCTGATACAATGCTACTTGATGTCGTTTGCTCACAGTATAGATATTGGCGCGGTATCGTATACACGCCCCTAATATGGAGCCAATACAGTGCTGATACAATGCCACAGTATAGGTTATATATTGACCTGATGTCGTTTACTCACAGTGTGGATATTGGCGCGGTATCGTATGTCCGTTGCATTTGATATAGAGCCGATACTATGCTGATACATTTGTGTAGTATAGGTTGAATCAGTGGCGGCTCGTGGCAAAATTTTTAGGGGATGCTGCAAAAGCTATTTAAGCCTGAAATTTAACCATGTCGAACTTGAATTACAATACAATTCTAGTCAAAATATGCACTGAAGAGGGTCTTGATTGGTATAAAACTTCTGTAAAAGTACATGGTGCTATTTCAAGAAATTTTTAAATAATTATAAATTGCGGCAATAACAAAAAGTTTTTAACGAATACTGTATTGTACGATTTAACATCCTTTTATGTAATATAAACATTCGCAAACTTCTCTCGAATTAAAAATCTAAACGATATTTCAATAATATAAACGATATTTCAATAACCACAAGCTAAAAGAGAATATCACTCAAACACTAACAATCGCATTTAACTAAAGCTGGGTTAGTCTTGGTTTTTGCAAAAAGTCAAGTGAATAGCAATTCAATCATCAACTGCGAAACAGGAACTTTTCCGTAACTGGCGTTATAACAATATTTCAGCAGCATGTTTGGATATTACTACAGTAACTTATTGTAATGAGCTAGTGCAATTTTTTCATGTCTTCTCTTTTTCTTGCACCTCGTTGATCTTCTCTTACATCTGATTGTTAGCTCGACGATATGCTCATACCTAAAATAAACAGATTGCATAGATTAATTTAATTGAACTATAATGTAATGCAACCTACAGCACCGAAAGTAAAAAACATATATACAATACAAACTTAATTACCAGGAGATCAATATTAAAAATTTTTAAAGTATGGTTATACAGGGCATGCAGTATAAATATAAAACGTACAATAAAGATCTTCAAATTGTGTAGGACATTATAATTTAAACCATTCTACTAAAATAACTGTCTTGTGTTAATATGCTTTTTAATGCAGTTTGCAAATAAGCAATAAACTTTCAGCAGCTTAAGAATATTGTTTACTACACTAACCCTAAGAAATAAGCTTATAGTCCGATTTTTGATCCATTAAAAAGATATTAAAACTGCAATATGCATTTAAATAGATACGAAAATCGATAAGTTTGATTTGTGTTTATAGAAAGTTTTCAAACAACTTACTCAAGCTTAACAAAATATTTCGGTTTTCAATAAAATTATATTGTAAGTGCACATGGCATAAGTTTTAAGATGACTCACCTCTGAACATTCTGCAGCATTGTCCAACTTGAAATCCTGATAGAAACATTATAATGCTTACTTTATTTTCAATGTAATGATTTCCTAGAAAACAGTTTAACTAATTTTTGAAAAAATGTATAGGTTTTTTTCAAACCAAGGAAGCAATTGGAAGTAGCAAATTTTACAAATGTAATTGATCGAAAAATAATTCAAAGTTAAATTCTCAAGTGCCTTACATCATTCTTCAAGATAACACTTTTATACAATATCTCTAACACACAGTAAAACAAACAATATAAAATGACCTTTATGTTGCAACTTAGCTTTACCTTAAACTAAGCTCTACCTTCTATCATTGAGTACTTGGTAGTCTTAATGCTCCTTAACAGTTAATTCAAGTTTAAATTACCTGTCAGCATTTGATCAACATACAATTAATATTTTTATACACTAAATAAAAACAGAATAAACTGCTACAAACAAATACTTTTCATGATCAATACACCAGTGTTCATTTCTTACTAAAGCAATAACTCACACAAAAATACTTACTAAAAATTAGCATCATAAACTTGACACAAATACTTAAAACTTAATTGTACAAGACTTTTGGTCTTATTTGTAAAGTAGTTCTACTCTACGGCATTTAGCAGTTGCAAAGTGGCTGATAACTTTTTCATCAAAATCTTTAATTTCTGAAATTATATTAGAAGCAGTTGAAATCATTGCTAAAGCAGAGAGTCTATCAGTGTCCATTGTAAATGTCTTGATCCTCTTCAAAGTTGAAAAAAACGTTCAGGTTCAGCAGTTGTCATAGGTATTGTCAACGCAATTTTTAAAAGCTTAATTAACTCAGGAAACACGTCTTGTCTTAGCTGGTCTGAAGACAAAGAATACAGCAAATCCAAGAGTTTGTTACTGGGGTACAAATCTTGCCGAGAGTACAACAGCATCAGCTCACCCCTTAGTTTTTCCTGGTCAAGCATTGGATAGGCTTTAACACAATTTTGAAGTGATTCAGTTGGAAAATGCTCTGTTATTATAAAGTTGGAAACATTACTTAATTGTAACAGCTTACTTGCTTCCAGGTGAGCTGTACACTTAAACCTTTCTTGACATTGCAAAATAATTGTGTCACATACTTCTTTTGCTTCTCTAACTTTAGTAAAATTATTCTCACACTGTCGCTTTCTACTTTCAATGGTCACTGCTGTTTCAACTACTTCATCACGTATCTTCTGCAATGCTTTATAGAAAGCAGTTAAATTTTTATTAACTTTTATAGCATCTGTTGTAGTTTTTGCAATTGAGCAAACAAAATGTCCACATGTGGCATTACTTTGTTAAAAAAACTTAGCCAATGCAAAAAACTGGGGTCAAATTTTCAATCATCTCTAAATACAAATCAAAAAACAAAACAAAAAATTCCAACTGAACAGCATAATGTTGGCGTCCTCATAAGCAGGTTGAGCAATTGCTTGACAGTTTCTCTATGTATTATACCTCCAACGCTTTCCTGCAAGTCAGAAGATAAATGTAGAAATAAAAAAAGATGGTATATCTCTATGTACCAGCATATGTCTAAGTGCTTTTTTCAAGTTGTGATTACTTTTCTGAAAAATCTTATGTATATTTTTTCTTATAGAGTTCATGATTGTGTATATATTTCGCAAAGTAATGATAAAAAGTTTTGTGCTTTAAAAAACTGTGTAATCTAGACCAGTGTTTCCCAAACTTTTAATGCTTTGGAGCCCAAAAAATTTTGAACATTCACAGCGAATCCCACAAAAAATTATACAAAATTTATTGTATGTATTTCACATAACCTGGTTTGCAGATATGCTTTGTAGACATATTGTTCTCTATATGCTTTTATCAAATGCAGTTAGGTTTCCAGTAGTTTTGTTAGTTTCGAATTAGTTTTTTGGACAGTTGTTTCTTTATTCAATAAGTAGATTATTTTCTTATATTTTTTTTTGTTTACGGGAAACTGATGATGATTAATATTGAAATTAATTTTTTCTTAGCTTAACGCTTGATTTCCTGATTTAAAATAAAAGTGTATTACATATAGGCCTACTCTCAAAAAAAAAAAAATTTCTCCCAATCAACCAAATTTTGTGTAACTGAAAAATGCAGCCGTTTGCATGTCAATTAGCGCACGTTCTTTATAAAGTAATAAGATACTTAGGACTTTCTTGTTTAGTAAAGAGTAGAGATAAAACGAAAAATAAAAAATAAAAAACTAAAATAAAAATAAATAAAAAACTTTCATCTGAAAGCAATATATCAGCATCTGCGGATGGGCTATCGCTTAACGGTTATTTTAAGTAGTAAGTACCGCCATAAGGAAAACCTCTACGTTTGTGGCTCGTAATAAAAGTTTGGTGGAAACTCTGTTGTTATAGTAAATTTTAATCGTATACATTTTAGGTTGTAATTTAGTATAAAGCATTATTGTCTGATTTGGGGTTGCAGATTGAGTTACTTTTTTTTAGGTTCTTGCTACCTTTGAAATTTAGGAGGATATTTTTGTTATGTAGTGCTACTTTTTGTACTTAAAAATTTTGCAAAACCATTTTTGCTTCCATGCTTTGATAGGTGATAATTCGACTAGCTGGCAATCAATACTGTATTACCTTTCGTACTTACAATAACTATTGACCATTTTGTGACATCATAATTATTTTATAAATGAATATAAACGTGTCAGTAGATTTAACTTAAGTAAAAAGACGACAGTTTGAGGTACAATAGATATATTATATTATAGAATGTTATGAATAATGGTATTGAAGTCGCTATAAACTTTATAGAAATTTAGTTCCCATCTGAAAATAGGCAATGTTTTATAAGCCTTTATTTAGGCCCCGTTTACTAATAAAATGTGGCCCTAATTTTTGGGTTATTATTTTTAAGTGTATGGTTGATTACAGTAAATTTAATGCATTGTTTAAGTTATTGTAGATGTTTTGTTTGAACCAATCTGAAAAATATGAATCAGAAAACACTTGTTTTGTGTAAGTTTAGTATTATCTATGTGGAAGTGGTCCTGTCTAAGAATAAAATCTTTAATTGAATTTACAGATTAAGTTATTCAGTCATTTGTTATAATATCCAAAAAACTTAAAAAATTTATTGATGCCTTATCCTTATCTATTTTTAACTTTAATAGAAACTTAACAAAAGAAGCATTTAAAAAGCAAATTTTATCATAGCTTTGCTTCATAAAAAAAAATTGTAGAGTTTTGGAAAGTAGATAAAAGCATAAAATATATTGAGTATCAAGAAATAACCAAGGTAGTATAGCATTAACTTATTTCTTGTCTATCTGATATATAATAGAATTATCTAATAATTATAGTTAATTAGATAATTCTATTATATATCAGATAGAAAATGGGCACAATATATCAAATGGTTTCAGAAATTGTGGAAGACAGAACCACTTTTTCAAAATTGTTGGAAGAGGTTATTTGTGATTATACAAAAGCTTATTGTAAAATATGTCATGTATGATTATGAGCTTAAAAAAGTGATTTAAAAAAGCATAGTAAATCAAATAACACACCAAAACAAATATTGCTTAAAAAGTCATTTATAAATCATTCATTATCAGAATAAAGAAGAAACAAAACAAACCATGTTGTATATCCAATAGATAAAAAAATTAAGAAATAGGATCAAAAAAAGACTTTCAAGCTGTACAAAAATTATATTTGGAATAAATTTGGTTGAAAGCTGTGATGAAAGTAGGTTTTAAAATGGACAAATGAAAAGAACTTCCTCTTTCAAGAATTTAGAACTGGTTCTCAATATAACAATGTGCATATTATGGGTTTTTTCAAGGTATTGGCCAATAGAAGCAAGACAAAGACTAAAGACTAGATTAAATTTTAATTTTGGTTTTGCTAGAATGGGATTGAATTTTGGGGTGTCTTTAAGAAGTCACCAGAAGCAATTTTTTACGATGAAACTAACCTGAAATCCCTCTTTCAGCACAAGGATTGAATGAAGAAGAAACTAAGAGAAAAAGGATCTCTCAAGAAACAATAGTAACTGTAAAGGGATGTGAGTTAGTTTCACATACAAAAATCACTTTTGATGATTTTTTGCAAAAGCCCAAATTTTGCAGGTTTGAACAAAAGATTAATGGAAAACATATTTGAGAATGTGTTCTTTGTTGTGCTCTTTTATCCATATCAAATAACTCATTTTCAAATCTGTTTTCAATCAAATTTCAACTAAATTCTGTAAAATTTAAGTCTTTTCAAGAAGACATCATAAGCAATTTTTGTTCATGTGATATCCACTTTTAGAGAAATCCTTTTTCTCTTGGTTTCTTCTTTATTCAGGAGATTCCAGGCTAGTTTCAGCAAAAAATCACTTATAATGACTTCTTGAAGAGACCCTAAAATTCTACCTTGTTCTAGCCAACCAAAACAATATTCAATCTACTTTCTAACATGCCCCTGTCATTGACAATACTTCTCAGAAACTGACTGTGTATAGTATTATACTGACAGAAATTTCTTATTTTTTAAAAAAGGTTACTTTTTTAAAAATTGTTTGGTTTAGAACCTACTTTTATTAAAGGTTTTTAAATAAATTTATACAAAGCAAATAAAATTCATGTGTGGCATAAGATTCTTTTACTCTTATTGAATAATTTGTTTGGACAAATAAGGTCTTATCTTTCCTTTTTATCTCTTCACTATATTATGCATTTGGTTTTGTTTTATTGTGATAATTTTCTTCTAATAAATGTTAGAAAGAAACTTTATGGAATGACTTCCTTTTAACTAATCATTTATTTTATGTAATTGTTAGTGAAACCTATATTAAGTTATCATTGAATACTTATGGCAGTGTGGCCCCAGTAGCAGTTACTCTAAATTACCAGTGTTGGCAGTGTATAGGCAGTGTATAGGGAGTATATAGGCAGTGTGGGCAATGTATGGGCAGTGTAGGCGGTGTATAGATAGTGTAGGCACTATAAGCAATGTATAGGCAGTGTATAAGCAGTGTAGGCAGTATATAGGCAATGTAGGCAGTGCATAACCCAAGTAGTTAAGAGATTCCTTTATTGGTAGTTGCAATTGACATGATATTGGTTTAAATATAACTCTTTTGTGTTGTGTCCATGAAAAGACATTTAATTACAGTTACAATGTCAATAAACTTAAGCAATTGCACTTTTTAATTTGAGATTTTTTGTTGTTAACATTATTTTGTTATTATATCAGATTAATTTAGTAAGCCTACCACAGGTAAAAACATTTGTGAACTTGATATTGTGGTGAAGTGTATTCATTTCATACGACTACTGTTGTTCAAAGTTATTTTCAACTTTGCAGTTGCAGATGCATTGCTATGATATTATTCATAAGCTTATAAAGTTGCCGTAAACTTAAAGTCAACAGGGATTATACAATGCAGTCATATTATTACAATTTAAGAAATGTTTAAATATGTACTTTTGTGCTATCTTTAAATATATGCAATTGTTATAAATATGAGGTATTTTTAACTACTAATGACAGTGTTGTGTTTTAAAGCTTTAGAATACTTGAGCAGTTACTATTTTTATGTTTTGTGTATTTTTTAAGTTTGTTATTAAAAATTAAATTTGGGATACTTTTCATGAAATTTTTGCAACATTTTCGATGACTTAGGCTACAAACCATCAAAAAATTTTGGCAACCTAGTTTTGATTACTACATGGCACTAAGCTAATGAAAATTATAAGGCTGTATGCAATAGGGTAACTTTTACAAACTAACTACAATCAATCTAGATGAACTCAAAACTTATTTAATTAAGTGGATAATAATTATGTCATCATTGTCATTTGGAGAGGTATCCACTCCAGATAACTATGTGATAATTTTAAACAATGTGAAGAAAGCAGATTTGGCTGGTGATGGCTAAAACTGCAAAAAACTTGTTTTTTCTTAAAAGTAACTTACATACGCTAAAGTAGATAAAGTTTGTTTGAAAATTTTCCATGAGCCACAAAAAATTTTAATGGTGAACTGGTTTAATCTCAAGCCTATTTTTTTGACCATTTTGGTATAAAACATTTTTTGCACCAAAAAAAAAGTGGTCTCATAACTTGTTAACTGAAGATGCAATTTATCCCCAGACAAACACATTCAATGTCCAAAAATCTAATCATTGTTTTTGTGTGCGTCAACTTTAGAAGGCGCTTTGTGCAGCTATGACTCCATGCATGACCATAGTATTGAGTTTTGAATTCTGATCAGGACAGGTTGCTTGCTCAGGTTATGTTTGTAGAGTTGTTTGAATAAGGAAAGAAAATGCCTACTTGCCCGCAGTTTAAATGGTTTGCAAGATCTTGTTAATATGTGGACAGATTATGCTAAAATGCATAAGATCATTCTTAATTGCAGTAAGTCAGTCGGTGTACTTTTCAAACACAAGCAGTTTTGTGTTTCAGCTTCTCCTACCATTTTTCTTAGTACAAACACTATGTCTTTTTCTGATAATGTTAAATATTTAGGAGTTAATCTTAATGCATTGTTATTTGATGATGATGATATTTACAGACAAATTAGAATGATTTATTGCACTGCAAATGAGTTAAAAATATCTGATTCTCTATACTCTATCCTGATAAAAATTTAATATTCCATTCTTACTGTTTACAGTTTTATTTTAGTCAATTATAATGTAATTATTTAAAATTTTCATATTACCAGATTAAAATAGCCTATAATGATGCATTTAGAATGTTGCATAATTTTCTACATTCTTTTAGTGCTGAAAATTATTAAGTTCAGCATAACATAATTACATTTGAGGCATTATTATGAAAATGTATGTATTCTTTTGTAAATTGCAGTTTTTACTCTGGCAATTCGCTTATTAAAAGCCTTATTCACTCTGATGTATTTTTTAAATCTTACTATAAATATTACACCTGTTTTTTGTATTGTTAAATTGATTAGTTTTCAAGTTAGTGTTTTTTCTGGATCTAAATTTACGTTTTTTTTGTTTGTTTGCTGTTACGAGGGTCAGTCAAAAAGTAATGAGCCCTGTTAACTTTAACCGCTTTAACCTTCATATTTTTTCTAGAAATTTTAAGGGTGTTTAGTAAATTTACTGCTTTAAAGATAAATTGTAAAAAAAAATTGTTTCAACGTGTCCACTTTTGGTATTGTGTTTTGGAAATGACGTCATCACTGGATGTCCGTCAGAAGCAGAGAGCTGTGATTGAATTTCTTGTTTCGGAAGGGGAGCCACCAAAACAAATTTTCGAAAGATTGGTAAATGTTTATGGAGATGCTTCATTAGCCTACAGCACTGTGAAAAAGTGGGTATCCAGGATTAAACACGAAGAAGATGATCCAAGTTTGAGTAGCCTCCAGGACAGACCAAGAAGTGGAAGACCATCTTCTGCAGTCAATCCTGGAAACAATGATAAGGTTGAGAAATTGATTAGAGATGATCGCAGAATCACTATTGATGACATTGCTGAACGTGTTGGAGTTAGCCATGGAAGTGCTGTGAATATTGTTAATGAGCTAGGCTTTGCAAAGGTTTGCGCCAGATGGGTTCCGAGGCAACTTTTGGATTTTCACAAGCAAGCCCGTTTTGAAGCTTGTTCGGAGCTTATTGAGTGTCACAGAAGTGACAAAACTTTTCTCAGCCGTATAGTGACAGGAGATGAAACCTGGGTTCATCACTATGAACCTCTGTCGAAAAGATCATCCATGGAATGGCGTCACCCCATGTCCCCAAGAGCCAAGAAATTCAAAAGTCAACGTTCAGCTGGAAAAATTATGGCGACTGTGTTTTGGGACATTGAAGGAGTGATATTGGTAGATTTTATGCCTAAAGGTACTACCATCAACTCAGATGCTTACATTGACACTTTACGCAAACTGAAAGCGAAACTGAGAAGAGTACGACCTCACCTGGACATGTCTAAGGTCTTGCTGCAACACGATAACGCCAAGCCCCATACCAGTCTCAAAACTCGTGAAGTGATTGCTTCTTTTGGATGGACGACGGTAACCCATCCCCCATACTCACCCGACCTGGCACCATCTGACTATCATCTTTTTGGACCATTGAAAGAAGGAGTTAGGGGGCAGCACTTCACTAGTGATCAAGAAGTCAAGCACGCTGTAAGAAACTGGTTAAAAATGCAGCCTGCTGACTTTTACAAGGCTGGCATAGTGTCCCTTGTTCATCGATGGACAGTTGGAATTGAAAAGTGCGGAGATTACATTGAAAAGTAGAACTGAGATCTCCTATCCCTGGGCTTTCTTTTGATGTATGACTTTTGATTTTATTGCAACAAATATGGCCAGGAGAGACTTGGGCTCATTATTTTTTGACTGACCCTCGTATATAGGTTTTCTAACCTAAATGAAATGAATAAAATGAAGTAAAAATGAATGGACCACATATGTCATACTCTTTCTTACTATGTCAATTAAGATTATAGAACATCTAACACAGTTTTGATTAAATAATTATTATGGAAAACTGAAAAAAAATAAAAAATAAAAATCAAGGTGTTTCACTTTTTTTTACAAGTTATTGAAAAAAATAAAATTAATAAACATATATTAATGTGTTACTTCGCCTTGTAAAAAAGTTCTTGATAGAGTTCTATTTTTTCACATACTAAAAGTTAAATTTAATACACTTTATTTTATTAAAAAAAAAAAAATTAGTGTTGCTGACATCACTAAACTCTTCTTAATGAAAATTGACCATTTCAAACTGAGCTCTTTTTTCATCTTTGATAAAAATTATTCACCCCGTTTCCTTTAAAGTGGTGAAATATAAAAAATCTTCACCTTAAATGACTAGTTAATATGTTGTTTTTTGTGTAAGAAACAGTTTTATTAAAGATTAAAAAAGTCTTACATATCTTTATTTTAATTTCCCTTTGGCTTTTAGTTTGCAGCCCAGCTTTGTTTTGCCTTGTTTTGCTGACATTAAAAATGCCTGATAAAGAAAAGGTTTATCAAACAGAGAATTAGATTTATTGAACATAAAAAATGTGTCCAACAGAATGTATTTCACTTACTTTCCCACCTCCCCTGGAGATTATTTATGCCCCCTCCCAGTATAAAAACTTCAGGTCTACATTTCAAAATTAAATTTACAATAATATCCCTTTTTTAAAACTCATGTTTGAGTTTTTTTCTAGTAATAAATTTCATTTTATTTCATCTCTATATTTATCCCCTTGATTCACAGAAAAACGTTGGAGGTGCAATGCATATGGCAATTGTCAAGTAATAGCCTCAACCTACTTCTGGAAATGCCAAGATATTGCTGCCCAGTTAAAAAATTTTTATTTTGTTTTTCAATCTTTTATAGAGATATGAATGAAATTTAGAACAGCTTGCCAAAAACACCAAGCAGGGAAAAGTGCTGAAAAGTGTCTTTTCCAAGAACACAATGGAATGATGCAACTAGGTTTTAATCTGAGACTATTTTAATGACAGTTGTGATGCTCTTAACTATTCGACTATGCTGCCAGCTAAATAATTTTTTATTTATTGGATCTATATAACTTTTTCGTCCACATTTTTAACTTAATGCAAGAGAGTTATATAAAAAATGTAGCAACAAGAAAGTTTTATGATCTAATTTATTTATAGTAGGTGTGCTAAACTACTTTGGGTTATACTTTCTAAGTTTAGTTAACATTTCTGTGTTTTTTAAATTGTCTTTTTATTAAATATATAAGTCTATAAGGTTAACACATTGACTTCCAACTACAAGATAACTCATAGTGTAGCATTTGTTCTCTGGTGCCAACTACGAATATACTCTGGCAACTATGATTATACTTGTATTTAGCACTCTTGAGTATAGTTGTGGTTGGCAGCAGCACTGGTACTTAGTACTAGTACGTTTGGCATTTTTAAGCAGTTTTGGCAAAAGCCAGTTGGCAGTCAATATATTAATACAAGAAATTTTTTTCACTCTCTCATCAAACTTTTTAACTAAAATGCAAAAGACATAAATGCTATAACGTAATTATGCTAAAAAAAATTTAGTAACAAAAACTTGTTGTAAGTGATTTTTCAGACCAACTTGTTTTGAAGATCTGTTTGATTTTGTTTCTTGATATACAGTAATTAAATATAAATACTTTGGTTTAAATTGCTAATAAAGTTCAAATTTTTTGGCCTAATTACTTGTATTGTCTGATATTAAATGATGCATTTAATCTTCTTCTTCTCCTTTCAGCCTTTTTCTTCAGTCAGGGGTGGCCACAGCATATCATCATTCTCCAAACCTTTGTGTCTTCAACATCCGTCTCCAATTTCCCCCATATCTTCTTTCACTACATCTAAAAATATTCTCTTTGGTCTTCCTCTTCTCCCGGTAACTCCATTTTCATCATTTTTCTTCCTACATACTCTTGGTGTCTTTTCATGACATGTCCATACCACCTCAGCTTGCCCTCCCTCATTTTCATTCCTAACCGTTCTATCTTAACAGTACTCCTGATGTGCTTGTTTCTAATCTTGTCTTTTCTTGTCACTCCCATAGCAAACCTCAACATTTTCATCTCTGTGACTTCCATCTCTTCTATTTGTTTTTTTGTGACTGCCACTGTCTCAAGTCCATACACCATTGCTGGTCTTACCTCTGAACTGTACACTTTTCCTTTTACTCTTGCTGGTAACCTCCTGTCGCAGATTACTCCTGATACTCTTCTCCATCCGTTTCATCCTGCCTGTACTCTCTTCTTTATCTCCCTCTCACAGCCACCACTTTCTTGCACCATTGATCCCAAATACTTAAATTCCTTTACTCTTGGCACTTTTGTATCCTCCATCTTTACTGTTTTATCATCATTTCCTCCGTTTATGCAAAGATATTCGCTCTTTGACCTACTTACTTTCATCCCTCTTCTTTCCAATGCATACTTCCAGGATTCTAATCACCGCTCCACTTCTTTCCTGGTCTCTTCACAAATCACAAATCATCAGCAAACAGCATTGTCCATGGTGGTTCTCTCTTTACTTCATCTGTTAGCCTGTCCATTATCACTGCAAAACAGGAATGGACTTAACACTGATCCCTGGTGTAGTCCAACCTTAACCTTGAAACTTTCTGTAGTTCCTACTGCATACCTCAACACTCTTTTACTTCCCTCATACATATCCTGTACTAGTTGCACATACTTTTCCACTATTTCAGATTTTCTCATACAGTACCACAGCTCTTCCCGTGGAACCCTGTTGTAAGCTTTCTCTAGGTCCACGAACACACAATGTAGTTTTCTTCGACCTTTTCTGTACTTTTCCATCAACATTCTCAGAGCAAACATGGCATTGGTGGTTCCCTTTCCTGGCATAAATCCATATTGCTGTTTGCTGATCTCCACTCTATCTCTTAACCTGGCTTCAATAATTCTTTCCCATACCTTCATTGTGTGGCTCATTAGCTTTATTCTTCTGTAGTTTCCACAGCACTGTGCGTCCCCTTTGTTTTTATAGATTGGGATAAGTACACTCCTTCTCCATTCTTCCAGCATTTCTTCATTCATTAATAGTCTGTTGAACAGTCTGGTCAAAAACTTTATCCCCATCTTTCCCATGCACTTCCAAACTTCTACTGGCAACTCATCTGGCCCAACTGCTTTACCTTTTTTCATCCTTCTTAGTGCATTTTTTACTTCTTCTCTACTGACACAATTTACCTCTTCGTTAACCACTTCTGCTTCCTCTGTCCTAGGTTCTCTGTTATTTTCCTTGTTCATCAGTTTCTCAAAGTACTCCTTCCATCTCTTTAACATTGCTTCCAAATTTACCATCACATTACCATTTTCATCCTTTATAACCCTCATGTGCAGTACATCTTTTCCTGCTCTGTCTCTCTGCCTAGCCAATCTGTACAACTCCTTTTCACCTTCTTTTGTTTCCAATCTAGCATACAAATCATCATAGGCATGTCCTTTTGCCATTGCAACTGCCTTCTTTGCCTTACTCTTTGTATATCTTTTTAGTATTTTCATTTCTTATTTTGTCCCATGCTTTGTTTACCTCTTTTTTTTCTTTTATGCTCTGCTGAACTTCCTCATTCCACCACCATGTCTCCCTGTCTCCTTTTCATTTCCCAAATGTCACTCCCAGTACAGTTTCAGCTGTTTTTCTTAGCATTTCTGCTGTTTTGTCCCACTCATCAGGTAATCCATCCTTGCCTCCCAGAATCCTGGTCACCTCTTGTCTAAACGCTTCTTGATAGCTTGTCTCCTTCAGTTTCCACCATTGTATCTTTGGCTTTACTTTCTCTGCTTTTTTCTTTTTCACCATAAGAACCATTTTGCATACCACCATACGGTGCTGCTTTGCAACACACTCATTCAATATTGCCTTACAATCGCACATTTCCTTCAAGTTCCTCCTTCTGCACATCACATAATCTACTTGGGTACTTTTTCCTCCACTCTTATAAATCACCCTGTGTTTATCTTTCTTTTTGAAATAAGTATTGACAATTGCCAAATCCATCCTTTTCCCAAAATCCACAACCACTGATCCTTCCTTATTTCTTGTTCCAGCACCATACCTCTCCATTATTTTGTCATCCCCTATGTTTCCTTTGCCTACATGTCCATTAAGATCTGCACCAAGAACAATCCTCTCTTTTTTTGATATACTTTCTATCAACCCATCCAGGTCTTCCCAAATATCATTTTTCTCCTCCATGCTGTTGTTAACCTGTGGAGCATATGCGCTTACTATATTTAGGATGGACTCTTTTACCTTCAGCTTCATGGCCATTAGTCTGTCTGACACCCTCTTCACCTCCAAGACACTTTCAGCCAGCTCCTCCCTTTGCATTATTCCTATCCCATTTTTTCTTCCATCAGCTCCGTTGTAGAATACTTTGCATCCACCGCCAATGTTCCTTGCTTTACTCTCTTTCCATTTTGTTTCCTGTACACACAATATCTCTACATTTCTTAGAAATATGTCTACATCATATCTGCCAGCTCTCTTCCCCTTCCAGTCATTGTTCCAATATTCAAAGTACCCACCCTTATGAGTGAGCATCTTCCTTTCCATGCTTCTTGCTGCTTCTTCACTTGCTTTCCTCCTCTTTTTCTGCTCTTGTTTTCACTATGTTTAGCAGTAGCATAATTTCCACAGGTGCCCTGCTGTGCAACACCTGAGGCAGTCATTGGTAACCCAGGTCGCGACCGATCTGGTATGGATTGATGACGATCATGCATTTGTCTGTTTTGGCAAAAAAAAGTTTTATGCCAGATGCCCTTCCTGCTGCAACCCTCCCCATTTATCCGGTCTTGGGACCAGCAACAAAAAACACAGAAATGTGCCTCCAGTGGCTGGGTTAATGATGCATTTAATAAATTAAGTTAATTTTGTTGAAGCTTTATGGATTAAATTTTTCTAGTGTAATCCTCAAATGTACTTTTTCTACACTAGAAAATTTTTACCATGTTATGAATTATTTCAAGTCTGTTTAAATAATTAGTTTATTACTGTAAAAGAAAAATAAAATTAATTTTTTGTAGTAATTTTTATAATGTTACAGTTTTGAATGCACAATGAGACACAAATTTTGTTTATGAATCTATTGCTGTTTAATTCCTTGGACTTCAATCTTGTTAAAATGCTTTTTCAATAAAATATTAATGACATTACTAAAAAATGGGAAAAGATACTGAAGTATCAACAAAACCAAAAAACTGGACCAAGAAAAATGCTGGAGAGTTAAAAAAAATGACTCCACAACAAAAAGCCAAGTAAGAAATGTTTAATGCACAATTGAAAAAAATTGTGGTTGTTTTTTGCAGCAAATTTTGTTTGTTTCTTGGAATTTTAAGTTCATTGTTTTCACTTAAACTTTAAGATTGCGATTTTTAATATTGTGAACAACAAAATGTTCAATTGAAACCCTAATTCTAGTTTTGTACTGAATTGTACTTTTACTGAATACTATGTTTTTTTGGTCAACAGTCATACTTAACATTTTGTTGCATTTTTTTGTTTTGTTTACAACTTGGCATATTCAATAAAATTAATGCACAAATACTGTAACTTTGTAACATACCGTTAATCCCCAAAGGGCATACTAATGGCAGTTTTGATATGCTAACCACATTGTTTCAAGTTACATGGATTGGGAAAAGAGAAGCTTAACTTGTTAAGTGCAGCGGCAATGGATGTACCTGCTACCTCAAAAAAACGTTTTGGTTTACTTATGTCCCTTAAAGGGTTAAGGTTGCCAGATACTATTTGATGCAATCTATTAATAAATAGGGTCTGTCACAAACCAACGTGTACCAATTTTTAAAAAGCATCTATATATAAATGGACGGTAAATTTTTCATTAGTTTGGGAACGTCTATATATAGATCTGCCGCAGTTAACAGGTTAACATTGCAGTTCTATTTTAAGCAACAAGGTGTTTTACCACCCTGGTAGTGCATTCATTTCACTGTAGCTACTGCCCATGTCTGCAACTATCTTTCATTTTATGTTTTCAGCTTATTTAGCAGGACAAATCAGGTCAGTTGGCACATGTTTGTTTATTGACTTGACCATTCTTACTTATGCTCTATACAAGTCAAACTGCAATAAAATAATTTTGTTGCCTTTTAAAATATTTTTTTGTTGTTTTTTACACATTCCTAGACAGTATTATCTTAAATAAGGTTTTTAAAATTTGTTTGTTTGCATTATTTTATTGAAGAAAAAAAATCTGGATTTGTATGAACAAATCAAAAATAGTAGACTGACTGTTAGAATAAATATTTTTGAGATAATTGATACAAACCACAAATGTTTAAATTTGTTTTTGTTAATCATTTTGTTGACTTTTACCAAGCTACTTAGACTGCTTAGACAAGGAGATACTACTTAGACAAAATACCGTTTTTTTTTGAACTATTAATATTTTCAGGATTTGGGTCATAGTCCTACTCTTCATATATCTGTATGCTTTTGATTTATAAACAGATACATGGCTTACGAAGAGCTGACAAAAGAACAACAAGACAAGAAAGATGCAGCGTTAAAACGACTTCGCAATAGCAAGGTTAAAGCCAATGCTTTGAACCCACAACTATCACAAGAAGAAGAAGTGGAATATCAAAAGCATAGTGCGCTTATTGGTCAACTCAAGCAAGTAGTTTTTCAATTCAGCCAAGTGATTTACATAAATCACATTTAGCTAAAACACTGATGGATAAAAATAAATATAAATATTAAAGAACCCTGTCAAGATACAACCCTCAGCTTTTTCTTGTTGATATCTGGGTATAAATGTCTCTTTAAATGTTTTTGTGCATTGGCGATCAGAGTAATAACTGTAATTTAGAACTTTTTGTCACGAACCTAATTAGTTGTAAAGATTACCTAATGCAAGTGGGCCCTACTTAATATTTTCCTGCTCAGAATTCGATTGCCTTGGCAAGTTCAACAATTTAATATAAGAAAAAAAAGGGTGGAAGGTGATAAATTTTAGAAACAAAGGGCAGATAGCAAAGCAATGGGGGTGTTTGTGACACAAGACAACAGAGTAAATAATATAATGCAAATGCAGTGATGGCTTTAGTCTAGGTTTATTATAGGTATATAAATGTATTCTGGACAATCTACAAATATTCCAGACATGCCAGAATTTTGGACAAAATTCTTCAATGTCTGGAATTTTTGTAGATTGTCCGGCATTTTAGAGTTTTAAAATAAGATTTTCTAAAATGACATGAAAGGACATGAAACTTGTATGTTTGATGCCTTCGGTTGGTTGAAGAGCTTTTTTTTTATTATTTAGAGAACACCATGAATTTGGCACGAATATCAAAAAATCGGAGACTGATTCTAAGTGAAGACCTTTTTTTTTGGTCTTCATCCTAGGATCCCAGACAATTGTATTTTCTCCGCACCTCCAAAAATTTTTTTGGCTGGGTCGCTTATGTCTGTCCGGAATTCCGGCTATTCAGATATGGTAACCCTACTTTAGTACAATGCCAACAAAACAGCCACACTGAGCCCCCCCCCAAGAAAACATCAAAAAGTGGCCTTCTAGGCAAAATATTACTCTATTTCTTTAAAGTAGCACCATGACAGTAGCCCCCCTGTCTGCACCTTCACTTTAGGGCGAAAGCAGGGATAAAGTATTTGATTGAAAGTGTGGACTTTTTTAAAAGAACATATTTTGGGAACAAAAAACTTGACAAGTACCCCCGCTATTTTACTTGCACCGGCTTCCCCCCTTTGTAAGGCCACCAATGTGCAAATACAATAAATTCTGGACAGTTGGCAAGCTTGATGCTGGTGGTCTTTGACTGAATGAGTACTTCCGTACTTTGACCGAATATTAAGTGCTGTCCAAACTGCTGTAAAGACCGTCCACGTTTTTTGTAAATGAAAGAAAACCACACTTCAAAGTCTACTCGCTCTACATGATTGCTCAGGCATGACGGTGCAATTGTTTGATTATTATTAACTTTATTCGAGAAACAGTATGGCAATCAATCCTTACATTCGTAAGAATTGTCAATAAATATCTTTATCGAAATCAAACCGAGGTATTAAAGAGGTCGCTAGAGTTCAGCGCTCATCCATTTTTTAGTGATATGAGGACACATGGGACTAAAAAGTGAGATTTGTGTCATTGTGCATCACGCATGCTAAAATCCAGTTCACTGCCCGACCATAGTTTCGACCCTGCACCAACGACAAGCCACCTCAACGTGGTGGTGCAGTCCCCTTCCCTGCACTGGGGAGGGTCGAAATGGCTTTTCAATTCCCCGAGGGTCTCATCCTCGAACGATTCTCCGTTGGACAACTCTTCTCATTTTTTATCCCTGCTGTCCAATGCGCGGTCACATGTGGACAGCACTCTTAAACCCAATTGACTGCCCCCCCTACCCCTTCTATTCTCTCTCGGACATCTCTTCCTCGTCCCTCCTTCCACCCCAAACCTCTTCATTACTCATCCCACTCACCGCTGATTCTTATCTCTATTCTTCTTCTTATCAGCGGTGACATTCACCCCAACCCTGGCCCTATAGACCCCTGCTCTGTCTGCTCCCGTAGAGTCACCTGGGGAAACAGATCAATACAATGTACCGGCTGTTCTCTCTGGGTACACCTCTCCTGCTCTGGTCTTTCTCCCGCTGACTTCTGCAAAATCTCCCCAGGACACTCTTGGACTTGCCCAATGTGTCCATCCTCTTCTCAACCCCCCCCTCCCTCTCACACTCCAATCCCATATCCTCATTCTTTTCTGCATCTCCATCCTCTCACATTCCAAATCCCCCACCTTCACTCACAATCAACCACAAAACCATATCTTCAAAAACTAAACCTTCACCCAAAACAACCTCGAATAATCCCACCTATCTTCCTAATCATCCCCAACTAATTTATACTTACCCTCCCTCAGCATTGACTACTCCTTTTCCTCAAACCCAACAAACCACCTCTCCTCTCACACAATCCTCATTTCATCCTTCCTCTCCCTCTCGAAACAACCTCCGAATCCTACAGTGGAATGCTAATGGGATTCGCCCGCGTCGTACTGAACTCCTACACTTTCTCTCTCATAATCAGTACGATCTCATCTTCATACAAGAGTCACACCTCTCCTCTGACTCCACCTTCCGCATACCAGGCTACAAAACCCTCCAAAAAAACCGTTTTATGACGAGGAGAGGAACCACCAACTCTACGGGAAACCTAGGAGGAGGTGTTCTGATACTTGTCAAAAATGGTCTATCTTACACTTCACTCTCCACACAATCCCTCTCCTCCCTCGACCCCAGCTCCGATTATTTAGCTATTGCAGTTAAAATAAAAGGAGCCGCTCCCATACATCTTTTCAACGTCTATGTCCCTCCTATCCGCTCCTCTTCCTCCGACTCCCGCCCAAAATCCTTCTCACCCTTTCTCCTACCATCATCTCCTACCACTTACATCTTTGGCGACTTTAATAGCCATCATTCATCCTGGGACTCCCACTCACCGGAAGACCATTCAGGCAAAGATTTGTTTGATTGGCTCCTCTCCTCTGATCTTTTACCTCTTAATAACCCCGAACACCACACCCTACTACACCGTGCCACTGGTAACCGCTCTTCCCCTGATCTTTCCCTAGTTCCTGCCCGATTAGCCTCTAAATGCACATGGCAGACCCTTCCAGACCTCGGCTCAGATCATCTTCCTATCTCCATCACTATTCCCACTTCCCCTATAATTAACTCTTTCCACCGCCCCCCTCATTCAACTATAATAAAGCTCGCTGGGATGAATACCTTACTTATATTGATACCCACTGCCCCACTCCTTCTAACTTTACAACACTCTCTCTTTCTGAAGCCACCCACACCTTTACCAAACTCCTCAATGATGCTGCCACTTCTGCCATTCCTTTCGGCAGCATCAACCGTCCTGCTAAAGCCTGGTGGTCTCCTGAAGTCGCAGATGCCGTCGCAAAACGCCGAAAGGCATTTGCGAAGGCACACTGTTCCGAAGAAGACCGCCAGCACTATATCGCTACATCCAGATATACCTCCACTGTGATTAATAAGGCTAAAGCCAAGTCATGGCAGAATACTTGCTCTAGCCTTTCTCCTAAAACCCGTCCCAGCGAAGTCTTTTCTCTACTTCGCTCCATCTCTGGTTCCCCCTCCCCAACTACTTCTGACCTTCCCAATTTCTCAAATTGCCATACCCCTGTAGATTGTGCCAACCATCTCTCCTCACACCTACAGTCCCATTTCTCTACCCAAACCCCAAAACCTTTCCGAAGCACCGAGAAAGCCCAAATGAAGCAAATCAGAACTGCACACTGCAACACCCTGCATTCCACTTTCTGTTCACCATTCTCCTCAATTGAACTTTCTACAGCTATCTCTCAACTCTCAACATCAACCTCCTCCGGCCCTGATCAAATTACCTACCCTCTTCTATCCCACCTACCACAATCTGCGTTACATTTTCTTCTATACATCTTTAACCTTTCCTGGTCAACACACACCTTCCCGTCTGCTTGGAAACAATCAACAATCATCCCCATTCTCAAACCCGGAAAACCCTCTGACTCACCTTCTTCATATAGACCCATTTCTCTCACTTCATGTACCTCCAAACTCTTCGAAAGAATGGTATTAGGACGACTAACCTATTTTCTCGAACTACATGACATTCTCTCACCCGTGCAAGCTGGTTTTAGACCTGGTAGATCGACTGTAGACCAGGTTCTCCTTCTCTCACAGTCAATCGCAGATTCCTTCCACCAATCTAAGCCAGGCGCACGTACAGTCCTTGCCACTGTGGATTTTGCGAAAGCTTTTGACTCAGTTTGGCACTCTGCCCTACTCTCTAAACTCCTCTCATTAGATCTTCCTCTTTGCTTTGTCAAATGGATACGATCCTACCTCTCAGATCGCCGTTCGAAAGTCAGTATCTGTAATTCATACAGTCGTCCTTTCCGTCTCCGAAGAGGAGTTCCCCAAGGTTCGGTTCTAGGACCAGTTCTCTTTTCTTTATATATCAATGACCTTCCCACTTTCCTTCCTGCATCTGTTAAGACCTCTCTCTATGCAGATGACCTAGCCATCTGGGCCTCCTCCCCGAAAGTTGAGTGTGCAACCGCTGTAGTACAAGCTGCCCTCAACAGACTGGTGGAATGGTCCTCAAAATGGCGCCTTCCTCTCAACCCCCTCAAATGTGAAACATCCTTCTTCAGCTTAGACCCCTACCAATCACGTATTCAACCCCCTCTTCACATTCTTAACACCCCTGTCGAGTAATCACAGGTTGTCTATTGTCCACTCCCATTCCTCTACTTCATATAGAAGCACTTCTTTTGTCCTTTTACTGCCGGTTTGATTGTTTGATTGTTTGTTTTTTTTTGTTTTTTTTTTCCATCGTCGTGCTGTCGTTTTTTACACTATTTGCCTTTATTTCAAATCGAATTTATGCCGAGTTATTTTCTGTCGTTTAATTTTATCTACATGTATGCGGCCTTTGTTTTTCTTGTTGTTTGTTTTGTTTTCATCATGTTTGTAAAGTGATTTATAATTTTATTTTAATTTATGATGTAAAATGTCTTATGCTAATGTTTTTCTAAGTTAATAATCAATTTTACATACCAAAAACTTAATTTATTAAATTGCTTGTAATGAAACTTTTAAATAAGCTGGGGGTAGTGATTAAATGACTTTTGTCCCTTCCTACCCCTGCATCACATCTTTAATAGTGCTCCTTGATTTGATATATATGGCTTATTATCAGTTTGTTTTAATTTCAAAATGTAAAATTATTGTTCTTTTTTTGTTTTTTAAGCGGTAATTTATTGAAAAGATTTGATGCAAATAAACAGATCTCTCTCTCTCTACCTCCACTACGAGTCACCCTCACTCACCAATCCCTTTCCTTCTTTGAACGAGCCCTCCGTCTACCTCCCACCTTTCCTATAGCCTGTCTTGCGAACTCTAACCCCGTACACGTCTCAAAAAGAGCTCATGAAGATCCTTCTCCAGATCACATAACCTTACCCCTAACCTACATCTCACCCGTGAACCACTAATCCTCTGCCCTCCTAAACCCCCCTCCTCTGCCCCATCTAATTACACAATCTCACTCCACCTCTCATCCCCATGCTCTCGCAAAGACCCCCCCTCCCTTCGCAACACTGCAGCTACCTCCCATCTTTCCACTCTATCTCACAGCGATATCTCTGCCTGGACTGACGGTTCGGTACCTGGCGGGCTGGGACAGGGTGGTGCAGGGATACACATCAAGTGTACAAAGTGTGTCACTGCTACCTCGCTTTCCTTCTCGACTGGTCTCTGGGCTACCAGTTATAGTGCTGAAACCTTCGCTCTCCTACATGCTCTTGAGTGGTGTATCTCTCACTCCAAGACATGTAATTTCGACTCTATCACCTTCTTTTCCGACTCTTTATCTGTCCTTTCAACTCTCTCCACCCCCCTACCATATTTAACCCCAAAATCCCTATCCAATACCCAATCTCTTCTTAACTCTCTATCCCAATCCAAGGTTGTCCATCTTCAATGGATACCTGGTCACTCTTCCCTCCCAGGCAACGACTTAGCTGACTCTCTAGCTAAAGCCGGTGCCTCTCTCGATCCCTCCAGTATATCAGTATCCCTCACACCCCTTATCTCCTCCCAACGGCTATCCCTCTACACCAGTTGGAGACGCAGTGTCCAATCTGGCCTCTTCCAACACCAAATCCCTACAGTATCTCCCGAGGAGCTTACTCTCCCTCGCTCCGCTCGCTGTGCTCTCTCCCGTTTACGCTGCAACGGGCACAGCACTCTCTTCAACTCTTATCTCCACAGGGTTGGTCGAACCGAGACTCCTTCTTGCAGCAACTGTGGTTCTGAACCACAGGATCTCTCACATCTCGTGCTCGACTGCCCTGTACTAGACCCTCTGCGTCGGGCCATTTTCGGCCACACCCCTTCTCTTCTGGACCTCTGGTCCCGTCCGTGGGGAGTCGCCCGACTATTGGGATTCCGCGGAATTGATCCGCGCCCCCATCCCTAGGAATGGGTCGGGTAAAACCACCACCACCACCACCACCACCACCAGTGTACTGGACCATCTGCGTCGGGCCACATTCGGCCATACCCTATCTCTTGTGGACCTCTGGTCCCGTCCGTGGGGAGTCGCCCGATTACTGGGACTCTGCGGAGTTGATCCGCACCCCCATCCCCAGAAATGAGTAGGGTAAACCCACCACCACCACCACCACCACCACCAGTTTTGAACTCTCACCAGGGACAGTCTGGTCACTTAGGTTATGCGTGGCCACGGTGGCCACGGGTCATGTCGCAGAACTGCTCATGTATAAAGAGAAAAATCTAAGACTTGTGGGCTTCTGCGAGATGCATTGTTGCACCGATAAAAGCGGCATTGTGCATTACGCACGTCGATGACCATATGCTTGGTGATGCATCGAGTTAAAGACAGATGATAATCTTTAGTGCCATCTGTTTTCTAAAGGCCCGTTTCCACTACGAGCGTGGAAAAGAGCATTCTTTCTCTCTTTTATCGATCTTCGATTGAAGCGAGCGGTTAAAATTGAAGCGAGCGCAAAAAAAAAGCAATAAAACAAACAAAGAATGCTTTTTTCCGCGCTCGTAGTGGAAACGGGCCTTAATGGTATTTTGTAGTGCCATAGTAAATGACTTATGGTACTCTTTAACGCCATCTGTTCACAGCGTCGGCGGCGTGGTCGAGTGGTTAAAGCGCCGTGTTTATGATCAACATGGTCTTGATTTAAGCAAGTGTTCTATTTTTTAAGATCAGACAGACAAAATTTTATCCGACATTGACCTTATTTGTCGGGATTTAGATATTGTTGAGTATTTAGATCTACAGCAGAGTTTCTAAACTGTGGCCCACTTGACGCCAGGGGGTTCATAGCGACCAATTTAGGGGGTCCACAGGTTTTTCTACAAAAAAAAATCAACTATCAACATTCTACTTTATTCAAATGCATTTTTAAGAACTTGAATTCAATTGTTCGAGACGCACTTCGGCAAATAATTCCTTTCAACAGTGAGATAAAAACTTTTTTTTTGGTCGCGATTTAAAAATATCTCACATTTAAGAACACCAGGTCTAATTTTTTTCCAGTAAAAACAAAAAAAAGATCATCAACTGAAGTTCTGGTACGCTTTTATGTTTGACTGTGGTGTTAAAGCCTTTTTTTTGGTTTTGTCTGGGAAAAACTAGGCCTGGTGTTAATTGTGATTTACTTCTGAATGAATCCAAAATCACGATCAAAAGAAAAAACGTACCAGAACTTCAGTTTTTGACCTTTTTTGTCATGTTTTTTGGTCTTCGCTGGACTTTTGTAAAATATTTAGATTCAGGGTCCGTAAACTTTATAAAATTAATTTTATCGACGATTGCCCAAATGATGATGTTGTAGCATTTTCCGGAGATGACAAAAATTTTAAACATTTTCGTTGAAAAAAAACTAGTAAAGACTAAAAAAAAGTCTTCACTTTAGATCTGTTTCCATTTCTCCATTTTTGTCTCAAAATACTTGTGCAAACAAAAAAAGTTTTCATATCAAATCTTAGTTGCATCTGTTCAACGATCTGGATTGTTTTAAATTGGGTAATTTTATCATTCCAAAGTAATTCGTTGTCTGATTTTGCCCAATTTTTTTTTAAGTCTTGGGGAGCAATTGCCACTGCCCTCGGCTCGTACGACTGTGTATTTGACTCTTGTTAGGCCTGATTGTCATGGAAAAAATTATTAGCACGCCCTCGGTTTGAGAGATAAAAGTATGGCTTTGTCACTATATAACTTTGTTATAACTACCGCTCCCACCTGTCGGCTAAAACCAATTAAATGGTGATGACGGTTTTTGTAGGGCTGCTGAAGCACGGAACCGCATTCGAGTGATGAGATTGCAATATCAAGCGATGAGAGCTCACGAAGTAAAGCATCTCATTGCGTGCCAGCCTACGTCACTAAAAGGTATGGCGCTGAACGATTAAATTAACTTTAAAAATGCTTGATATGAATTTGCCGGCAAAAAAACACACATTTGGTTTTTGTTTTGTGTTTTTTATTGGTTGCGATTGCTGGGCTTATCATTGGCTTAGTTTAGTAGTTATTTTCGTTATTGCGTTGCAAAAAAAATAGGGAACTTTTTTAAAAATAATTTCCTCTTAGAATTTTGAACACTCGCCTTCTAACTTCTCTGGAACTTTTCTTTTCGCATTGTTTTGTTTGTGGTTCGTAATAGCATTGCAAGGTACAATATTTGTTTCTTCGATTCTTTTTACAAAAAAGTTCTTAAAATATCAATTTTCTTGTGATTGATTAGGATTTTTTTCACTCTAGCTCTCCGCTTTGAGTCGCTGGTTCCTCCTTATATCGACAACAGCAATCCACCAGATCAACTCAACAAGATACAGCGTTTTCGTGTCGAAGCGATTTTGGAAGATGAAAAGGGCTTAACGATAAATCGAAAAATTTGACTCCGATTAGCTTTAACTTCTTAGCAACCCTGACTATTTTTTTTTGTTTCTTAGACAAGTTCTAGTCTTAAAGTTGATTTCGAAATCTAGTTATTTGAACGTGATTCGAGGCTCATTTAATATTTTTTACAAAAACAATTTTTTCAATAGAAAAAGCTGTTAGTTTCCACTTCAACAGATAATAACAGATTTACAGGTTCACAGCAGCTTTTTTTTTCGCTACTTTAGTCATTTAGCTTTTTATATTTTAACTAGAAATTTTTTTTAAAAAAGATGTCAGCGCAATGATTATGGGGTTAATGTACAGTTTAGCAAAGCACTTTGTCGATCGATCTTTCAGTGCAAATTTGTACTGAAAAAATTTGTGTAATAACAGTTTCATCTCAAAAGGGCGTTTGGAAAAGCAAGAACTTGCGGCCCAGAAATTTTTCAATAAGATGACAAAACAAAGCCACAAAAAAAACATCAAACAAAATTGCCACATCTGCCCAACCGATTGGTTTAAACAGGAGTTTAATGTGAAATTCTTAATTTAGCGATATCTTTTTAACTAATAAAAGTTCGTCTTGGGAATTAATAAATCCCTATTTTATCTCAATTGATTTGTTCCAAAAATTAATTTTGGAAATGTGGATTCTCATTTACTACACTTCGACGTATTTCCTTGAACTTTTATCTTTTTCAGCCGGATTATATAAAACTCATTGCATTTTTTATCGTGCTCATTGTAAATTTGGGCAAAACTAGACTCTTTATCGGACAAAGTAGCGGCGGTTTCAAAAAAAGGACTCGACAAGTACACTGTTAAAAAACTGCTGCGAGTTCTTCGATCATTGCAGTCGGCGTTTTTGATGTTTGCAGAATTTTGCAACTTTTCTTTGATGTTTTTTTAACAGTGTATTTACTTTATTTGCTTGCTGAAAAAGAGTTTTTATTACAAATAAAAGATTCTAAGTAACGTTCTTATCGAGTCTATATTTTCTGTTTTTTGTTTTTGTTGTTGGCCGACTTTGAATAAATTGTTTTTGGATGGTTGCTTAAAAAAGTTAAATTAAAATCCTAATCTTTAGGCAGGCAATAAATACTGCCAATCACATTACTGTTTATGCTAGAGTTAAAAGTTTCAATGATAGTATGTAATAAAAAAGCCATCACCGACAAGAAAATCCAGCTCACAACATAGCTTCACCATTGCTCTTGGCTTACAACCAGGGTTGTGTGGTTAAACAAGTTTTAAATCCTGCTTACGGCCAAAAAGACTAAATAATCAATACTGAACAAAATAGCTTGTTTTACATAATTCTCGCACTGTTTTGACTCGCTTCTTACGTTGCGCTCTTCATTACTAGCGGCTTTCAAAACATTAGATAGCGAATTTAGTAATCGATGCTCAAATGAGCTAGAGTCTGCTTGGGTAATAGCCTACCAATAGGAAAGAACTTAATCAGTAAGCTGCCAATTACTTTTACAACCAAAGTTGGAAAAATTGTAATTAAAGATTTGGAAAAGTATGTAATTGTGATTGTAATTTAAGGTTTTCAGTGGTTTTAATTAAAATTACAGTTTATTCATTTGTAAAACAAAAAAGTTTGTTGATTGACATTTAAAAGCAATTTTCGGTAAAAGTCTCTCTGGCACTTGCAATCGTACCAGAGTTTGATTTGATTATTTTTAAGGAGTATTTTTTATCAGTAGCGTATTTAGGGGGAGCATTGTGCCCATGCTCCTCTTGAGATCACTAATACGAGAAATTACGAGAGATCACTAATAAAGAGAAACATTCAAAAGAAAAACCTTTTTTTTTGGAAATCACCAGGTTTTCCGGAAAAAAATTAACAAAACCGAGACCGATTCAAAGTGAAGATCTTTTTTACACTAACAGAATTTTTCTAATAAGCATATTTGATTGTAGTTGTATGCCCCCCCTTTCAAAAATTCTCGGTTCGCCACTGATTGTGACTATGCCTAAAAGGTCTCTTGAAAATTCAATATAACTCTCACCGCCTTTTTTATTTTATAAATTTCTTTTTGTTAAGCTTTAGATCGATGAATTTCATTTGCATTCAATGTACTTAATTTGTCAACTATAAAAATATTTAATCATATCGATACCACTATTAGATTATATAGTAATAGCCTTACAAAAAGGAGGCACCAGTCCAATAAAAAAAAGGGCATTTACTTTTTAGTGTTCCGAAACATAGCAATCGCTAAAAAAAGGTCATTGTTTTAGGGAGAGCCACTTTTTAGCATACCGAAACAAAGCGTTCTTTAAAAAAAAGAGGTCAAGGATGCCACTGTCATGGTGGATGTCAAACTTTTGAAATGTCATGTCAAAAATTAGGGCTGCCGCCGTCATGGTGCTACTATGAAGAAATGTAGCAATTTCCTGCGTAGGGGGCCCGATGCGGCCGCTCCGTTCGCACCCTAATAAAGCCATCAGTAAGATGATAAGTATTTTTTGTGTGCACATGAATATGCACTTTTATTCAATGTCATAAAATTTGATGTTTAACAACCAGTAACTTTTTTTAAAAAATCACATAAATTGGATGTTATATACTTGTTTATTGCCCAGTTCAGCAAAAATAAAGTCTACGTTGTTCGGCGCAGAACTTATTGGTCGGAAAAATGTAAAATATCAGGCCATATAGTAGACCGTGATAAACAGAACAAGTTTTTCGAATATTGCTGATTTTAAGTTGACCTTTTAAAAAGAAATAGGCTATGAACTCTTCAGTAAAAACGTTAGACCAGGTGTTTTTTTACTTGTATCTTCACTCCAATTCAATTTTTTTCAAAAAGCAAACATTTGTACCTTTGTATATTAAAAAAAGTTTCGATTTTCCCTTACTTGATCTAAAAACAATAGCGGATTTAGGGGGGAGCATTGTGCCATGCCCCCCTTGGAGATCACTAATACGAGAAATCAGAGACAGATTCAAAGTAAAGACTTTTCAGAGATCACCAGGTTTTTGGGAAGAAAAATCGACAAAACCGAGACAGATTCAAATCGAAGACCTTTTTTTACTACTTGAAAAAATTTTCCGCAAAGCATATTTGATTGTGATCGTAAGCCCCTCCTCCTTGTCAAAAATCCTCGGTAGGCTACGCCCTGCTTGTTATTAATATTGTTTTTTAACTTTACAACAATTTAATTGCAATTTAAAATAAAAATTAGGTTACTTTACATCAAATAATAGAAATTGTAATTAAATAGGCATACTGTATTTATTAAAAGTCATTGTAGGCTACCTCGTAATCATAATCGAATTTTTTCTAAACCTGGTTAATTGACGATCGCAATTAACATGTTCTCGCGCTTTTACTAATTTTTAGCGCTATCAACCATTGAATTGAAATATTAAAATAAATTTATAGCCTGATAACCTACATTACCAGCAAACTTGAACTGAAAAATCAAAATATTTACAGTACATACCGGTACACGGTACAATAGGGTGGAGTGAAAATAATTTTTTTTTTGAAATTGAAAAAAGTGTAGTTCTAAAAACCTGCCAAACAGGTAAAATCTACGAAAAAAATTGGTTTTGGCGAGTTGCTATCTTTGGGGGGCTAGCAACCCCCCAAAATGTGTTTTGAGGGGTAAAATTTCCTAAAAATGTCGTAACTCAGTAACCGCTTATCGTAGAGGCATGATTTATGGCTCAAAATTTGCAGAATCATCATGTTTCTATATGTGCTAAGAGAAAATTTTTGTCTATTTCCACAAGAAAAAAAGTTATGATAGAAAAACTGTTTAATAAGTTTGTTTGTTTGTACTGTACTTAACTAATAGTTATCTGAAAAATTATTATTATTTTTTGCAGGTATATTGTTAAGTAATTGTGTAAATCAAAGCTTTGGCCAAACTGCGAAGTAGTAAAACATGAAAAGACGGAGTTCAAATTCTGTAAAGAAGATTTTACATAGTGGACACACTTTCTCTATCCGTGATAGTTTTCCACCAGGAGTATTGCCTACCAAGCGACATGTAGAACGCATTCTTCATTTGAAAAACTTTCGAACCTTCAATGCTGCAAATGACATTGCCAGAGAAATTTATGACAGATGGGTATGGTGCAACGTATATCCCATTCATCTGTACACCATTTCGAAAAAAGTTCAAAGTTTTGTGAATTGTTTCAGTGCACTTGATTGCTGGTCAAAGAAAAAACGAGGAGAAGCATTTTTACAAAAGGAAAAAGAGTTTATGTCAACTATTGATGAAATATTTGATGTTTTTTGTGCTGACGATAAGCAGCGCAGAATTTTGGAGAAACAACATGGTTTGAAAATGACAGATGATGATTATGCTTTTTATAAAGATCAAACTAGTAAGCGAGTTGGAAAATGTGTGGATGCTGTGGTTCCTTCAACGTCAGCTGACATACAGTTTTTGAGGCGCTCTCGACCCTTACAACCTCATCCAGAACCACCAACATGTTCTTCCGTTACATCAGTTACATCAGTGCCTGAGTCAGCTTTGGATTATCTTTCAGATTCTAGTTCAACCAACACAGACCAAACGCAATCTTCTGCTGCTTCTGAATTTGTTTCTCAATCAATGCCATATGAAAATCAGAATCGAATGATTTGGTCAAACCTTGCAAGGATGAGTGAGCGTTTTCAGATATCCGACAGAGCTGCTGTAACATATCGATTAACTACGCTCATAAGCTTCACAGTGACGTCACACTACTCGCACGTTTTATCTGTATGTTCGTTTTGCTGACCATTGTAAATACAGCTTGATTTCAAGTTAGACGCGTGTTAGAAAACATTACATGGTGTCAGAAGTTATTCGAAATAAGCAAATATGAGTCAGTTTAAAACGCCAAGAGAGGTTAATTTTAATGCAGAAAACCTTGCTGAGGAATGGCGGCGTTGGGAAAAATCTTTCAGAATATATTATGCTGCGTCTGAATTACATACTAAACCAATAGCTACTCAGATAGCAATTTTACTGAATTGTGCAGGCGAAGAAGCCCGAGATATTTTTGATAATTTTAGCATTTCACTAGATGATGAGAATCTCACGACTGACATCGTTTTGGACCGTTATAAAGTTTTTTGTAATCCCAGGCGGCGACCTGTTTTCGACACTTATAAATTTTGGCAGCGTCAACAAGCAGTTGGCGAATTATTTGATAAATGGTTAACTGAGTTCGGTACGTTTAATAGCAAATAATTGTGATTTTGGTGCGTTCAAGGATAGACTATTGCGGGACAAAATTTTATTTGGCACCAACGACGAGACAGCACGACAGCGAATGTTAGAGGAAGAAGATCTTACTTTAGAAAAGGCAATAAATATATGTCGATCAATTGAAGTCACAAAAGCTCGCATGCAATATATGTCAAATGAAAAAATAAATTCTTCCTTAGTTCAAGAAATTAAAAAAGATCGTTACCCTAGTTTCTCGGCGTCTAATACTTCGGTTTCCAACAAACCTTGTCGATTCTGTGACCTCGTGCATTTGCCCAGACAATGCCCAGCATATGGCAAAACTTGTCGAAAATGTGGAAAATATAACCATTTCGCGGTTGTTTGCAGAAGTTTTAAGTCGGATACGAGAAACATAAAAGAAATCACTTCAGAAATTCAAGCTGACTCGACGGTTTTCCAAATGTGTAGCCTTCAAAGCAAACCGACCGGCTCAAAAATGCGATCAACGCTTACGGTGCTTGATCACCATAACAACACTAGTACTTTATCTTTTAAACTGGACACCGGCGCGGAAGTGAATGTTTTGCCTTTAAGCTTATACAAACAAATGCGTTTAGCTCCTTTTTCATCTACATCTACGATATTGCGTGGTTTTGGTAATACGTTAATTAAACCATTAGGCACGGTAGAGATGATTATTTGTGATAGAACGGGTCGTAAATTTTCGTTGATTTTTTTTGTTACTGATATCATTCATACGCCAATACTCGGCGAACATGCATGTGAACTATTAAATTTAGTTAAAAAAATAGAGGACATTTCGGAATCTTCAAACCTTACCTTAGACATGGTTACAAACAATTTTTTAGAAGTCTTTTCTGGCACGGGTTTATACAAAGAAAAATATAATATTACATTACGTGATGACGCAAAACCGGTTATACAGCAACCACGACATATTGCTTATGCGCTTCGCCCGAAATTAAAAGCAACTCTGGAACGTTTAACTAGAGATGGCATGGTTGCTGATGTGGATTGCCCAACTGAATGGGTGAGCAATCTCGTAGTGGTAGAGAAGAAAGATAAAAGTTTACGTTTGTGCTTGGATCCGAAGCCTTTAAATACTGCAATAATGCGAGAACGTTATGTTATTCCAACTCCAGCTGATGTACAAGCGCAGCTTTGCGGCAAACGTGTTTTTTCGGTCATTGACATGAAAGATGGCTATTGGCACGTTGGCCTCACGGAAAAGTCATCATTTCTCACAATATTTCATACGCCGTGGGGAAGAAAGCGATTTTTACGGATGCCTTTTGGGCTATGTTCAGCAAGTGAAGTCATGCAAAAACGCAATGAGAGCACATTTGGTGATATTAAAGGAGTACATATTATAGCTGATGATATTATAATAGCTGCAGAAGACGAGAAAGAGCATGACGCTATAATGTTTGCATTGCTTTCCAGAGCAAGAGAAAGTGGTGTTCGATTTAACCGAGAAAAGATACAATTTAAAGTGAATTCCGTAAGTTATATGGGACATTTTGTTACAAAAGAAGGATTGATGTCAGATGACCAGAAAATTGATGCAATTGTCAATATGCCTCCACCTATAGATGTCCCCTCACTTCAACGATTTTTAGGAATGACGATATACCTTTCTCAATATATACCAAATGAATCTTCTATCACAGCCCCTTTGCGTAAACTTCTAAAAAAAAATTCTGAATGGACTTGGGATAATGAGCATGACGAAGCTATAGCAAAGTTAAAGCTTGCCTTGATTAGTAAACCTGTGCTAGCTTTCTACGATGTTAACAAGGCAGTTACTGTTCAATGCGATGCATCGCAAGACGGACTAGGGGCGTGTTTGATACAAGAGGGCAAACCTGTTGCATTTGCTTCAAGATCATTATCTCCAGCTGAAAGAAACTACGCTCAGATAGAAAAGGAATTACTATCTATTGTGTTCGCATGCGAAAAATTCCACCAGTACGTCTACGGATACCGAGCTGTGACAATTGAAAGTGATCACAGGCCCTTAGAATACATATGGAAAAAACCACTAAGCAAAACTCCTCCACGACTGCAACGTCTCATGCTTCGTCTGCAGCTTTATGACTTTAAAATCAAATATGTTCCAGGAAAGTATTTGTATCTGGCCGACACATTATCAAGAGCTTATCAAACAGATACTTATGATGCAAAAATAAATCAGGATCTTGTTCAAGTGGTTCATTCGCTTATTATAAATCTGCCTGTTACCACAACAAAATTCGACGAAATTCAACAAGCCACAAAAAACGATGAAATTTTACAAAAAGTTAAGACTTATTGTCAGACTCGTTGGCCAAGGTGTCAAAAAAATGTTTGTTTATCTGTACGACCCTATTGGAATGTGCGTGATATGTTGCATGTTATAGATGACGTAGTTTTTTATGACCAACGCATCGTTATACCAAAATCTTTACAACCGCAAACACTAAATTTAATTCACGAGTCGCATTTTGGTATTGAAAAATGTAAATCTCGAGCAAGAGAGTTGGTTTATTGGCCTAGTATGAATGCTGATATTGAGCGCATCGTCAAAAATTGTGAATTGTGTATTAAGTATCAAAACAATCAACAACGTGAACCCATGATATCGCACGCTATTTTGAATGAGCGCTTTCTTAAAGTGGGTATTGATATTATGACTTTTCAAGCCAAAGATTATCTTGTGATTGTTGATTATTATTCTAAATATCCTGAGTTGCAATGTTTATCTGACAAAACAGCTTCTACTATTATTGAACAATGTAAAAGCGTTTTTGCGCGGCATGGTATACCTGTTGAAATTGTGAGTGACAATATGCCGTTTCAAAGTAATGAATTTATTGCGTTTGCCAAAGCTTGGGGCATCAAAACTACCACTTCAAGCCCGACATACAGTCAAAGTAACGGTCAAGCTGAACGCAGTGTCCAAACTCTTAAAAAGATTCTGAAAAAAGCTCACGAAGAAAACACAGATCCGTATTTAGCTCTTTTAGAATATCGTAATACTCCAGTTTCAGGCATGAAATATTCTCCGGCTCAGATGTTAATGAGCAGACGTCTAAGAACAAAAATACCTGTAGCGACATCATTGTTAACCCCCAATATTGTTGATCCGTCTGCAGAATTAATCAAAGCGCAATCTCGTCAAAAACGTTATTATGATCGCTGTGCAAATCCATTGAAACCTTTGCAGAAAGGAGATGTTGTATGTTATCGTAAGAACAAAAAATGGAATAAGTCATGTGTTGTCGATGTGCGCCCTGAACCACGCTCTTACACGATTTGTGGCGAGAAAGGTTTCCTGCGCAGAAATCGCCGTCATTTATACAAAGCAAATTTAACTTTTCCGACTTACAACAGACACTTTCAAAGTCAGAGCTAATTTTAAACAAAACTTGACCTAAACCAACCACAACTTGAGCCACTTTCTAATAGCCAATCTTCAGGCTCAGTTATGCATGAATCACGTCCTACATCTCGTTACGGGCGGCCCATCAAATTTCCGTCCAAATACAAAGACTACATTGTATAGTGCGCATTAAAAAAGCTTGTTTGTTTTATTTTATTTTCAGTGTGTCATTTGATTTTTTTAGAAGGAAGATGTAACATATCGATTAACTACGCTCATAAGCTTCATAGTGACGTCACACTACTCGCACGTTTTATCTGTATGTTCGTTTTGCTGACCATTGTAAATACAGCTTGCTTTCAAGTTAGACGCGTGTTAGAAAACATTACAGCTGCTGCTGCGATCGCTAATAGTGTGATGCAAGATTTGGGTCTAATTACTGATGATGACAAGACATACGTTATTGATCGTAGCAAGCTTCGAAGAGAGCGAGAACGATGCCGTGCTGAAATTAGAAAAAAGGAGCAAGAAAATTTCAAGTTATGAATGCCATATACTTTGATGGGCGCAAAGATGCTGTAAAATATTGGCACTGTCGTAGAGACGACCGGTCAGCGTAGAGAGAGTTCCTTTAAATAATTATCCTGCTTAAAACTACCTCAATAATACTTAAGCGAATTAAACTGCCGCGCTCAGCTAATTAACTAAATTTTACCTATATGTAACTTATACTGCAGCGCTAACAGAAGCAACACTTAGCTTAAATATAAATGAAAGTTAAATAACTTACCAAAATTTAATTCCAAAGGTAGAAGAAGCACAATTAATCACACGCAAGAACAGTGATGAACGAAGAACAGATACAAAGGATAATATGAATGTATTTTAAGGAGAAATTATTACTCCTCTGCTCGCCGACGCAGTCGTAACCAAAATGAACGACAATCAAACGAATTTCGCAATCGAAAACACTTGCCTGCCTCTAGTGGACCACGTGGTCACAAGACAACATAAAAAAAATAAATAAATAAAAGGGATCGTGTTTCTGTTTTCAACATTCCCACCCCAATAAGGCGCAACTCAAGTACTACCGCCTTATTACAGATTACGGAAACAGAAACCGCCAAATCGATATAATACAGTACGATATCAAGAATTTTATACAGACTAAGCAATCCGGTTTTTTTTACCTAATTAATAATCGTCAAAAACAAAACAAAACACAGCAAGCCATACACAAATACAAACAAAAAAAAAAAAAAAAAAATTACTTTAACTGTCCTTCCAGTAGACACAGTTTTCGAATGTCTCTCAGGAATATGGAACCATCCGCTGTTCGCACACGCACCCTTCTCACCAGACCACGTTTATCAGGTAAATTTTCCACTACGATAGCCTTTGGCCATTGCCCACGAGGTGTAGCTTCGTCCATCATCAATACTAAATTGCCGGGCACCATATTAGGAGATGAACCAAACCATTTTTGTTTGGGTTGAAGTAATGGTAAGTATTGATTGAGCCATTATTTCCAAAATTTATCTGCCAAATATTCGGTTTTCTTCCATGAATGACGATAGGCGTCAGCTTTCATGAAACTGTCGAATTTTACATCATCGGCCAGAGATCCGCTCAAAATTGCACTGGGCGATAAAGCAGTCCAATCATCAGGTGAGTTGGGAAGCTTAGTAATGGGCCGGTTGTTTAAAATTCGCTCAATTTCCACCACATAAGTAAATAAATCAAATTCATTCAAGGTACATGTAGATGTGATGGATCGAAAAATCTTGCGGAAAAGTTTAAAGAAGATTTCGTAAAATCCGCCCTGGTGGGATGCACGCGGCGGATTGAAAACCCAGTCAATTTTTCCTTTTAGCAACCTTTGAGCAGCAACAAAATTTCCGCCATTATCGCTGTATATAGTTTTCGGGCTGATATTTCGTCGGTTAGAGAATCGTTTGAACGCCTGCAGAAACGAATCAGCTTCGAGTGAGGGCACCACTTCAAGATGAACAGCTCTCGTAGCAAGACAGTTAAATATACAAATGTAACGCTTCACTCTACTTCGACCAACGGTGATCATTATTGGTCCCACGATGTCTGTGCCAATATTACTGAATGGATGGCTCTCTTGAATTCTTGATGGTGGAAGATCGCCAATTTGTTGTCTCCCAGCGCTCGCCTTCCATACTCGACAAGGAATGCAACCATCCAGCACTCTTTTTATCGCAGACCGTCCGTTCACAATCCAAAAAGTCCTATTCAGGTCTGCTAACACATGATTAACCCCCAAATGATCTTCCTTTTCGTGATGAAACTTAATTAAAAGGTCCGTCACTGGGTGTGAGTGTGGTAGAAGCAACGGAAATTTCGCCTCGTAAGGCAAGGAAGCATTTCTAAGTCTTCCACCAACGCGAAGGAAACCTTGTACAACAAACGGACTTAGTGATTGAATCTTAAAGCGGTTGAACCTTTTATCATTTGTTCAGTAACAATAAAGGCTGGGTCTGAAACTTCAGATTGGTTCGGCGAAATGGCAAACACCTCAGCAAAGGATTGGACTTGAGTTACTCGAAGGATTGCTTCTCGTGCCGCGCAGCATTCTGCGGCCGTTAACGGTCCTGTCAAGGGAATCTGGTTGCAGCTCTTTCCCTTCCATCGCAAAAACACTATAAATCGTAGCATCCAAGCTACCGCACGTTGCAGTCTTGTAAAGTCAGAGTAGTGCGCGAACAAACGTGAAACTACATCTTCCTTCTGGAACTTTTGGAAACAGCATTGTTTCATCCCTTCGACTTCTTGGTCATCATTTAACCACTCAGATAGAAATTTGGGTTGCTCAGGCCAATGTTCACTATTACACAATAAAAACGGTGGCCCTTTAAACCACAAATCAGCCGAACAACACATTTTTGGCGGAATGCCTCGCGACGATAAATCGGCGGGGTTTTCATTTGTGGGCACGTAGCGCCATTGAGTGACTGACGTAAGCGTGTGCAACAGTTCAACACGGTTTGCAATAAAAATTTCGAAACGCGATGACGAATTATTAATATAGCGAAGAACCACAGTAGCATCTGTCCAGTAATATTCCTCATCAATCGTTAAATCAAGCTCGTTTTTAATTAAATTACTTAATCTAGCCGAAAGTACAGCAGCAACTAATTCAAGGCGAGGAATAGAAATCCTTTTAATCGGGGCAACACGAGACTTACCCATAATCAAATTGCAATACACTACACCGTCACTACATACACTGCGCAAGTAACTACACGCCCCATAGCCCACAGTACTGGCGTCAGAAAAAGTATGAAGCTCTACCCGCTTGGTGTTGTTATCGGGCAAGATACACCTAATCACTTCTACTTGTTCAAGCTTAGGAAGCGACCCAAACCAACAGTCCCATCCCTGCTCCAGGCCTGGAATTTCGCTAATATTTTGGTCCCACCCCAAGTTAGACTGGCAGGCTTCTTGGAGCAACCTTCTAGCAGGCAGTAAAAAGGGTTGTATGATCCCGAGAGGGTCATAAGTCTGTCCGATCATTGAGAGCAGACCACGACAAGTATTTGGTTTGGTCTTAATATTCACTTTTACCTTTAGCAGATCTGACGAAGCGTCCCAGAACACTCCCAACGTTTTATGGACAGGCAACTTACCGGATAGATTCACATGTCCTGCCAAGTCTTCAGGCGACAATTGTTCTAAGACAGTCCTGTTGTTGGATAAAACTTTAGTTAAATGAAATCCCCCACTTGCCAACAAGGGGCAAAGCTGGGTCACCAAATCACTGGCATCTTTCTCTGTAATACATGACACGCACATATCATCTACGTATATATTTCTTAACACCGCATCCACAACATCCTGACTCGCACCCGTTACATTCTCACTTGCTGTTCTCCTCAAAGCAAAAGCCGCACAGCAAGGGGAAGATTTGGCCCCAAAAACATGAGTGCGCATACGATAAGTTATAGCATTTTGGGTTAAATCGTTATCCGGATACCAAAGAAATCGCAACGAGTCCCGGTCGTTTTCATCTACCATTACTTGCGAAAACATTCCCTTTATGTCCGCAACTACCGCAATTGGGTGTTGCCGGAAACGAATCAAAACGCCAACAACAGTGTTAGTCAAATCGGGCCCGCGTAGCAGCTTATCGTTTAATGATTCACCATTGCAGCGAGCGCTACAATCAAATACAACGCGGAACTTACTCTCACCCATGATGCAGTGATGGGGAATATATCGTATCCGACCACTGGACGTCAACTCCTCAGAAACACGTTCGGCATACTTATCTATGTATTCAGACATCTTTTCTGAATAGCGATCGAAAAGAACAGGATCTTTCTGAAATTTTTTCTTAAGATATTTTAAACGCGTCTCTGCTAACGAACGACCATCGGACAACAGTGTCGCGTCACCTTTCCACAGGAGACCGACCGAATAATGACTATCTACTTTCTTAACCGATCTGTTTAAAATAAAAAGAGCATGTTTATCTTCCTGCGACAAAGCCAGTGCGTTTCTGCTTTCATCGCAGTCCTCAAAATCTTGGGCTAATATTTCTAATAATCGCTCGCAAGACGTATCTGTGTTTTCAGTGCTTAAAAAATTAACCATTAAATTAGAAGGCTCTTCCAGCCTCTGGTCTCCCCCATCTGTGCCGTAAATAGTCCACCCCAAAGCTGTGTGAAGCCCACATGGATCGCCTGGATCACCGACAATCATATTTTTCGTCAAAAATGCTTGGTGTAAATCACAACCTAATAAGAGATCTATATTTTTTTCGGCCAACGAAGGGAAGTTTAAGCTACGAAGGTGAGAATAACCTTGAATTAACTCGTCTGTTGGAATGCTACAACTTACATCCACCACTTCGTCGACTACAAACGCATCCTTCACTTTGAATGCTTCAACCTCATTCACCCCCTGGATGGCCAGGTCACTTACCTTTCGATCCATGACGGACACCGCATTGCTCGTAAGTAATCTCACATTCGTTGCAGAAGGAGACAACCCCAGTCGCTTGGCTAAGCGATCTGAACACATGTTGACGCTTGATCCTTCATCGATAAAAGCGTATGTAAGCACATAGTCGCCAGGATCATGTGCCCACACCTTTACGGGAACAACCTTAAAAATAGCTGATCCGGAGGCGTCCCCAGATAGATTAGTCCTAGAACTAGCTGCACACACCACCTGATCAGCGTCCTGATTCATCTCGTCGTCAGTGGGGGGAATATTAGCATCAACATTTATAGATTTTTTTTTCCCTTGGATACCAATGAAGTAAGGTATTATGCTTCTTACCACAGCTACCACACGCTATTTTAACCCTGCAGCTAGAAACTTGATGCCCAGGGAGTAAGCAGTTAAAACACAGTCCCTTTTTCTGAACAATCAGTCTCCTATCATCTATCGATTTGGATTTAAAGTCAGGGCATCGCCATAATTTATGATGGCCTTCACAGCATGCACACACCAATTTGTTTAAAGGAAGTGATATTGATCTTTGAGCGGTGCAAACTCGCTGGGGTTTTCCTGCAAAATTTCGAGACCTCATCTGGTTTGATTGAATATGCTGCGTTTTATAGAGCAATCTGCCAAACTCGCTCTCGGCTTCCGAGGCCGATTTCTCAACTAAAATTCTCAAATCGTGAAACGACTTAAATCCATCTGTGCTCACGGAAACAAACTGAGATTTAACCCTATGTGGCAACTTTTCAAATAACCCATGCAAAAGCTCTTGTGAATTCAATATCCACATCTTGTCTAATCCTTCAAACGTTATTTCGCACTGAAACATCTTATCCGCAAGAAGCAGCAAACTTTCGGCATCACCCTCTTTGATTATAGGTCCGTTAAGAAGATCAACGCGTAGACGTTCGATAAGTTTTTGAACATCACCAAATCGCTTGTCCAATCTATCCCAAGCTTTAGCATAAGCAGTTTGACTATCAATAAGGCATCCTATTCCTGCGATCACTTCATGAGCCTTTCCTACGCATGCACTATTCAAAAATGCCATTCTATCTTCAAAATTAGTATATACACCTTCCACGTGTCTTTTAAAACGCCTTTTGAAGTCCCAATATTTTAAGACATCTCCATCAAAATTATCAAGGTTTAGTCTAGGCGCAGGAGGTAAAGGTATCTGACCATAACCCACTTGCGCTGCTGGAAAATTGTTTACATTACCAAGAAAGGGTACCGCTCCTGGATTTAGAGTTGGCTTAGTAAAGTCTACCTTGCTGTCTGCTTCCAATTTACCTGTGTCAGAACCTTTTCTTATACAATGGGTCTGATTTTGCGGCGGTGAAAATTCATTATCATCGATATTCACAGGAAACCTTTCACTAACCTTTACATTAGAGATATTATCAACAGGGATGTCAAGATGCTTACTCAACAAATAACTTGACGCACAACTTTCGTTAACGCTAGACCTTCCGTCAACACCGTACTTTAAAACCCGTGAAACCTCTTCCTTAACTTCAAACAGCACATCCTCTACCCGACAAGCAATTTTATCCAAATCTACGTCAACCTCATCATCATCACACGCAAGAACATCTGCATGTAGCAACGAAATTGCTTCAAAACACCTTTGCCACTCATTCTCAACACATGATGCTTCTTCTTTCACAGATTTACGGTTAAGCTGCCTTTTTAACACAGAAGCTCTTGCTTGAATAGCAATGATTTTTCGTTTTAATTCGTTCTTATTAATGGTCTGTGAATTGCTTTCACTACATCGCCCGGAGCTACCACTACTCGAAGTCACCGCCCTTTTATCATGAGAACTCATGGTTAAACAATTGGTACTAAAATAATTACCACAAACAAATGAAACACAAGTTATTAATCAAGACAAATGCCAAATTTTAAATAGAATTAAAACTTATCTTAAAATAATTTCTCCTTAAAAGAAATGTAAAATATTGGCACTGTCGTAGAGACGACCGGTCAGCGTAGAGAGAGTTCCTTTAAATAATTATCCTGCTTAAAACTACCTCAATAATACTTAAGCGAATTAAACTGCCGCGCTCAGCTAATTAACTAAATTTTACCTATATGTAACTTATACTGCAGCGCTAACAGAAGCAACACTTAGCTTAAATATAAATGAAAGTTAAATAACTTACCAAAATTTAATTCCAAAGGTAGAAGAAGCACAATTAATCACACGCAAGAACAGTGATGAACGAAGAACAGATACAAAGGATAATATGAATGTATTTTAAGGAGAAATTATTACTCCTCTGCTCGCCGACGCAGTCGTAACCAAAATGAACGACAATCAAACGAATTTCGCAATCGAAAACACTTGCCTGCCTCTAGTGGACCACGTGGTCACAAGACAACATAAAAAAAAAAAAATAAATAAAAGGGATCGTGTTTCTGTTTCCAACAGATGCAACACAGGTCACCATGCAAGGGCCAAATGACAAGTTTTACAGGTCTGTGCAACTTGAAAATCACTATACAATGGTTGGGCAGCCTGGTGAATACTATCTTTCTCATTTTTCCACAGAGGATGGCAAAGGAAGAACCATAGCACAAAAGATCTTCAACACCATTGCCAACACCGAATTACATGACAAGCTTACAGTAGTTGGCACTGATGGAACTGCAGCAATGACAGGCAAGTTCAACGGTTGCATTCGTAAGTTGGAAGAACTATTGAACAAGCCACTACAATGGGTAACTTGCCTACTACATATCAATGAACTACCCTTGCGCCATGTCTTTACTATGCTTGATGGAACCACCAATAGTCCTGACACATTTGCAGGACCAATTGGGAAGTGTTTAACTGGAGATGTTTCAAGTTGGCTGGTTGCTGCTAATTTTAAGTCAATTTCAAACCCTCAGTTTGTACAGTTGCCAGAATCAGTTGTTAATGATCTGAGTACTGATCAACACTATGCTTACAAGATATGCTCAGCAATAATCATGGGAGTTGTCGACAGCGACTTGCAATATTTAAAAGTAGGTCCCATTGTGCATTCACGCTGGCTAACTCTGGGCTGTCGAATCCTCAGATATTATGTTTCGGTGGATGAACCCTCCTCAAACTTGGAAACTCTGACGAAGTTTTGTCTTCAAGTTTACTTTCCAAGTTGGTTTGAAATTAAGTTAAATAGTCAACTAACTTGCGGATCTAGAAATTTTTTCAACTTGATCCAACGAATTCTTCAGGTGCCTGACGAAGCTGTTCGGAAAACTGCTCTGAAAGTTGTGCAACGAAATGCATTTTTCGCACACCAGGAAAATGTCTTGATCGCCATGTTGGGTGACAACGATGAGGAGATACGAATGCGAGGAGTGAACAAAGTGCTTTCGATTCGTGGAAACTTGCCATCAACGGTTTCATTTGATAATCATGACTTGGTTGACAGTCGCAGTGAAGAATATTCTTTGGAAGGAGCAAAATATTATGATACCGCCTCAACTGTACGGCTGTTTGAACCGCTCACACTGGATCTAACAGTGAACTCGTACTACAAGATGGTGAATTTAACATCTTGCCATCAGCAGCCTCCGGTAATTGAACATTTAACTGATTTAGATATTGAACAATGCCAGATAAGACCACTGCAGCTCGACCACCCATGTCACAACCAATGTGTAGAGCGCCATGTCAAAATGGTAACAGAGGCCGCAGCACAAGTTGAAGGATTTGAGCGAAGAGATGGGTTGATTTGCCAGAAGATTAAATCTTGAAAACTTTTGAAAAAATTTGACACTAAAGTGCAATTCTGATGCGCTTCATTTTGCGTAGGGTATTTGGTGTACTCTAACTTGCTTTCTTATTTTTCTCTCACTCCTTAGGAAAAACAACCCAATATCAGTATCAACAGTTCGAAAGTAATGAGATGTAACAGATTTTCTTTAAATTACTGAAATACTAAACATTTTATGGGCAGTAAAGCTAGCACGTTCTGTACCTTATGAGTAGGCCTATTTAGGTACTTTGTCTGGTGACCAAAGTTATCCCAAATCATCTTGTTAATATTGTGATTGTCATAATTAGTCCTTATATTGTGATTGTCATAATTAGTCCTTATCAGTTAGACATATATCATTTCAAATGTTAGATCAAAGTTATTTCCATACAGCGCAATTTTCGAGTATTGAGCATAAAAAACGGTTTATCGATTATAACTTTTTTTCTTGTGGAAATAGACAAAAACTTTCTCTTAGCACATATAGAAACATGATGATTCTGCAAATTTTGAGCCATAAATCATGCCTCTACGATAAGCGGTTACGGAGTTACGACATTTTTTGTCAATTTTACCCCCCAAAAACACATTTTGGGGGGTTGCTAGCCCCCCAAAGGTAGCAACTCGCCAAAACCAATTTTTTTTGAAGTTTTAGCCTATTTGGCAGGATTTAAGAACTACACTTTTTTCAAATTTTTTTTTTCACTCCACCCTAACGGTACAATTATTACCTGTACGAAAAAAATTTAAAACATACTTTCAATAACAAAGTAACTGTGACGTCACAGTAGAGACTGGTATAATACCATTCAAATTAATGGCTGCGAACGACTGTCAAATGTTAGAGCAGTTAAGGCCCGTTTCCACTACGAGCGTTGAAAAAAACATTCTTTGTTTATTTTATTGCTTTTTTTTTGCGCTCGCTTCAATTTTAACCGCTCGCTTCAATCAAAGATCAATAAAAGAGACAAAGAATGCTCTTTTCCACGCTCGTAGTGGAAACGGGCCTTTATAAGAAATCTTAGGCCTTCTGGCCTATATCTTGCAGCGTGCAGACAAATATTAAGTCTGTGAAAATTTACAAGCTATTTCATTTCAAAAATGTTAAATAAATAGGTAGGACACTAAGAGTCGTAAGAAACTTAAGCTATAGGCGATAAAGTATAACTAGTAGGATATTAGAAAATTTGACTGATAAATTTAGAGGATTTGGGGCATCGGATCTTCGCACTTAGCTCAAAATTAGCCAAGTTTTCCGAACTACAGAAACTTACCGGTATATTACTTAAATTGAATAGATTAATTGCAGAAATAAGAAGACGAAAATCTGTGTACTGCATATTGCAACAGAATTTTAATTTTTTGCTGAATCTGAACACTTGGGCTATCAGTGATATAGAAAACGCTGCAAGTAAGTTGTTGAAAGCAGGGGCGCCGGAGTTTTTTTTCCAGGGGGGGCAAATTTCAAAAAAAGGGCACTTTTTGTTAAAAAGGCACTCCAACAAAAGTCGTTTATAGCAACCATGTCGCAATCAAATTAGCGTATTCTCTAAAAAAAAAGGTCTTCACTTGTAGTCGATCTCCAATTTTCCTGTTTTCGCCCCAAAATCATAGTGTTCTCTAAAAAAAAAAAAAAGGTCTTCACTTGTAGTCGATCTCTGATTTTCCTATTTCGTCCCAAAATCAAAGGTCTTCACTCAAAATCGTTCTTTCACTCTAAACAAACATCTGCCTCATTCGCCTCACCCAAAATCCATCACTACCTAAAACTTACGATTTTCGCGACTTTCATTACCGTACCATGATTTACGGATGTCTTTAATTTTAGAAACATCGTTGCATTTGATGGTGATCGAGATTACATAGGTTAAATGTAGAGCAGATCTAAAAATATTTCTGTAAGACAAATTTCAAAAGGCACAATCTGCCCCCCTGTGCCCCCGTGTTTTCAGAATATTAAAAGGAAGGGGAGGCAATTTCCCCTCCTGCCCCCCCGCTTCCGGCGCCCCTGGTTGAAAGAATATGTAAGCGATTTGAATAACGAATTTCCTTCAGAAGTTGTGCACTTCGCTTTTCATTTACGTTCATCTCCTAATCTTGGTTCGAAGACAAATACTGCGCAAGCAAAGCTGTCATATTTGAAAAAGAATTACTTAATTGAAACTTTTTCAAATGTGGCTATTATTCTTGGTATATATCTGACCTTGCCTGTTGCAAATACGGAAGGTGACGTTCTTTTTCGGCATTGAAAAGAGTGAAAAATTACCTGTGCTCATCCCTGACGCAGGATCGCATAGTTTGTGATTTCTGTATTATAGCCATTGAAATGAGTTTCACAAAATCTATGAACTTTGAGGATATTATTGATAAATTTGCAGCAGCGAAATGCCGGAAACACCAGTTGTAATACATTATTTGCCTTAGCTTTTTTTTGTGTCGCACTCTCTGTGTTGTTTATATTTGCCCCGTTAATGAAACACTGCGAAAATTTTATTCTATATTTAACCTTTTAAAATAAGTTTCAAAGTAAATTTAATATTAATAAAATTTACAAAACTAATAAAATTTACTTTTTTACTATTAGACTCAACCTCTTTGATCTACTAAATAAATAATAATCAAAATAAAAATTTGTTTTTTTTATTCAAATTTCTATCAAATAAAAATACAAATAACGCAAAAAAATCAATTTTTAATTTAAAATAAATACTGTACAGTTGAATTAACCCATTTATACTTCACCCATTTTAAATAACAAGGATTACCTCAGGGACACCTTATTCCCGGAAGGTAAAAGCTTATTATGTCTTCTATCATTAAGATCTACTAATCAGTGGCTCCCAAACTTTTTCGAGCGCGACCCAAATCAGAGTTAGTTGTTTTCGCTTTCCAAAATTTAGGGGCCCCGCACTCTTCTCTGTCCCGTGCCCCACGATCTCTTAATCCGTCTCTGAATGGGGTGAATTTCATATCGACTTCACGGTCTAAATTTAATAACTTTAAGATTTTTACAGCATGGCCATACCAGGCAAAAAAATGTTGGGGGGAGGGCAATAGACTTTTGCCCAAATTTTATGACATTTTCCCGAATCATAATCTTCTAGCACTTCACAGTATTGAAAAAAAATTTTGTCTCAAACTTGGCGTGAAGATCAAGAAAAAAAGTTCTTCACTTTAAATTTGTTTCTAATTTCTCCATTTTTGTTCCGAAAAAGTCGTGATCTCTCAAAAAAGGTCTTAACTTTGTCTGCAGAAGTAGTTCTTTTTCTGTACACCAAAAATTTTGCTTTGCCGAAATATTTTCTTGTCGTATCCTGAAAATTTCCGATTTTGCTCAAATTTTTGTGACTTGGGGGCAATTGCGCCACTGCCCTCCGGGCTGGTACGGCTATGTTTGACGGCATCTGTGTTAAAAACTTAAAAAGCTTTTCACTACGCATAGGAGACCAAAAAGACTAAATATCTCTTTTAAAAGTGTTGTAATTACTTTCCATACTTTGTCAACATTCTTTGTCGGTTTAATGTACTGCATATGAGATTAAAAGAAGCATTAAAACCCACTTGCGCCATTCTGTTGTGTCCTTGGGAAAGACACTTTACGGCACTTTCCCCTGCTTGGTGGTCTTGACAAGCAGTTCTAAATTACAGTCATATCTCTACTAAATTACTAGCGGACAGCAATATCTTGGTATCTCCGGAAGCAGGTCGGGGTAATTGTTTACCCTATGTAGCCTATAGCGCCTCCGTCGCTTTCCTGCGAGTCAGGAAAATATTTTTTTTTTATTTTTATTTATTTTAATCTCTATATTTATCCTCCTGACTCGCAGGAAAGCGACGGAGGCGCTATAATATAATAAATAAATATAGAGATAAAAATAAAAAAAATAAAATAAAAATTAAAAAACAGATTTCTGTTAGAAGGTAGCGACTAAACAATACTCGATATCATTAGATAAACAATTAAAGGCATACTCTTTATAGCCTATTTAACGTGACACATAAATTCAATAATCAAATCAGTCAAAGTTCAATGGGCCAAATACAGGGTGACCAAAAAAAACAGAACCCATACAAATTTTATTGAATCTTATCAACATCAATAGAATTTCAAAAAACTTGGCCGACTTAAATATTAATCTTTGCACCATCATTCCTCAAAGTTTCAGTTATTTTGGTTGCTTTACATTAAAGTTATGTATTGTTTGAAATATGCTCCAAATGGGAGCAACAGCATTGAAGGCAAACTTGCGGACGTCACTCAAAATTGTCAATCATTCCAACACTTTTTTCTTTTAGAATTTCTCAAATTTTTGCTGTATTTAATGCCTTTAGTTCATCAATGTTTAAACTAATGGCACTAAACACAGCAAAAAATTTAAAAAATCTCAAAAGATAGATCAGTTTGAGTGAGTGACAATTTTGCGTGACGTCTGCAAGTTTGCCTTCAATAGCCTACTGTTGCGCCCATTTGGAGCATATTTTAACATTAATGTACATAACTTTAATGCAAAGCAACCAAAATAACTGAAACTTTGAGGAATTATTGCACAAAGATTGACATTTAAGTCGACCATGTTTCTTGAAATTCTATTAATGTTGATAAGATTTAATAAAATTTGTATGGGCTCTGTCTTTTTTTTTTGGGGGTCACCCTGTATTTAATGTAGAAATTAAAAACTAAAACTAACTAATTCACGACAAAAAATTGATTTTGAATAAGAAACTGATGATAACCTTTTTAAGTCAAAATTGATTTTTCGTCGTTCTATATTAAATATTTGGCCCATTGAACTTTGACTGATTTTATTCATGAATTTATCTGTTGCAATTTGACTAGTTGAATAAAATTGTCAATTTGACTTTGCTGAAAAGGGTAATACATTTCTGTTGAAAGACTTTTAACATAGCCTATTTAATGTTGATTTTTTAAATATTTTAAATGGTTAGAAAGGTTAGAAAGAAGCCGTTTTTTATCGGTTGTATTGTGCTTCATTAACATTTTAGAATCTTGTAGCAATCTTAATTATCCGAACATTATTTAAGGTACTTGTATGTAGGCCTACACCAGTGGTTCTCAACCTTTTTGGTACTGTGCCTCCCTTGAGCAATGGTTCCCCGCTTCATGCCCCCTACTTTTATAAATAAATACAAAAAAAGTGTTGCAATTGCATTTTATTTATTCATCACAAATCAGTGAGACACTTGACAGTTGACATTTTTTCTTTGCAAATAGCTCTTTAATGCGTGGTTTAATCCCAGACAGCGCACATCGTAAGTCTCCTTCAACTTCTAGCTTGTTCTGTACTTAGTCTTGGTGACAACTAGTGTAGAAAATGCGGCTTCACAATGATAAGTTGAATCAAACATAACTAGAACACAAAGGCTTGGGTTAAAATAAGATGGTAAACGGGAAGGTATTTGGCCCAAAACGCCTCAAGGTCCAGCACTTTAAATTTGTCCTTGGCTGCTGAGTTAAATTTTAACTCGAGAAACTGTTCTTGTGCTTCATCAAAAATGTCGCCTATTTCGCACTGTAATATGTTTCTTGCTTCTCATCTATAGAAGAGTTTTATTTGATTAAATTTTTTTTGAAATCAGATGAGTTTTTATTTGCGCTTTAATTGGGACTCACAGTTACCGTTTGTGAGAGCAAAATCCAATTAAAAAAAGCTTGCTGGAATCCGTTGTTCAATTCGATTCTTGCTGAGGTCAAGTTGCCTGTCATTTTGATTATCAAAATTAATAAAAAATGTGTTGTAAAACATGTTAACAATCGCGCCCCCTTGAAAATTTACCTACCCCCCCCCAAGGGAGGCGTGTCTCCCCGGTTAAGAACCACTGGCCTACACTATTTCTTTCGCAGTCAGTGAAGTTTTTGGCACCAAATTTAACTAAATTTAATGTGGCTACTTTTCGACACAACTGATGAGGTTAGACACAAGTATGAAAAGCTCAAAAATTTTTTCAAGCAAAAATTAAACTTAGAACAGTGTTAATTCCAAAAATTAAACGGACTTGAAACCAAAAAAAGTACTACAGTAAAAGCTAACTTAATACTAATGAGCTAAAGGCTACCGAAAATCTACAGGCTTTTCTTCGAATAGACCATAATAAATTTTTCATTTTAAATTGTTTTCGTTGTTTCAGGATCATATGTGTATGCTTCGAAAACTTTGAAAACTATTTAATCACTCTGATTTTTTAAGTTACCGTTCGCTGCCTCCTTTGATTTCAATACATTTATTAGATTTTCTAAAGTCTTTTGTGTAAATTTTTGTTGTTTTAGGCATCGCCATGCGCAAACTCGTAATTTAAAAATTTTGTTCTTTGAAATATCAATACGATGCCTTAAAGTTACTCAAGCGGTCAACGAACAAATTTATTTTACTTTAATCTCTCCCCGATTTCAACTTTATTGAACGTATTCTTTATTGTTCCATCCGATTCTGCATCACAAGCAAAATTATAACATCAATTAGGCTGATTCAAATTAGATTGTTTCAAGTCGTTATTTATTTGTTTCAATCATTCATGATCTTCTTCGCTGTATAAGTGCTTGAATAAAACAAATTTGTTTTGATAATTTGACTTTCGGACCGGTTCGTAAATCAGTGTGTAAATTTATCCATCGATGTATAACCTCAACCAACCATTGGGTAAATGTTTTAATCAGGGCGTCGAACCGGACCCGAACCGGACCCGAACCGGATCCGTAAACCCGTATTAACCGTTATTATTTTTTAAACCCGAACCTGAACTGAACCCGAAAAAATAAAATTTGTTGAACCTGAATCGGAGCTGAACCCGTAGAAAAAAATTGCTGAACCCGAACCTGAACCGGAACTTTATTTTAAATGGATCCGGTTCGACCGTTTGATGCTCAAATTTTAATTTGAAAGTTTTTTGTAGAGAAATCAAAATCACAATTTTGTCTTTGAAGTTGCCGCAATTTTTTTTGGTCGCGATACTTGTTGTGTGGCAATACAGAAACGTTATGAACGACTTTTTCAGGCGAGAAGTTAAAGCAAAAACATGTCACTTGCTAGATAAAGAAAGCGAGATTTTAAATATATGCTAAAGCAGTTGTTCTTAAGCTTTCTACAGTGCCATACTTTTAAAAAAAATACATATTAATATAGAGACGTAGCAAACATAGTGAAACCATCGTTGGTGAAACCAAATCATATAGGACGAAAATCACATCTAGATTATGACTCTTATTTTTAGTGTAAGTGTAACAATTAGTTAAGTTATTGGAATAAACTAATTTAAAAAAAACTTTAAGGTGTCTTTCGAACAATTTTTATACTAAAAATCTTTTACATGTCATTAAAATTACACGTACCCGTAGTCTACGCAACAAAGCAAAATTATTTGACCCCATTAAAAAATCAAAGCTGCACAGTGCAAGCTGTTGGGCAACCACTCGACTAAAATTTAGTTGCGTGGAGAAGTTTAATAAAAAAGCAGTGTAAACTTATCGAATGATTCGAGTTCAGTGTAACTTATGGTTGCCCCAAATGGTTTTCACTAGCATGATGGCATCCCTAATAGTCGAGATTGAATGAAAAATAATGTCGAGCAAGCAATGCAATAAAGTTAATTAATTTTTTATTTTTCAAAAAAACAAAATTTTTTAAAGAAAATTTGTTGAGATTAGGAAGAAAAGTTATTAACCTTCGCCTTGTAGCGTGAAGTTTAAATAATATTTTGTAAGCTAACTGCTTTTCTCTTATTTCTCAGCTTCTTATTATTCTCAAATTTGCATGTTGAAATCTAAAAAGGCCTTCGCTTTTGCGGTAAGGTTAATTCGAGATGAGCTGTTCACAGTTTTTAGGCTTATTTAAAGATACTACAGCAGTGAAAATTGGATTACTTAAATTTTTCATTTGCTTCAATGTTCGCTTCAAATTTACGTCAAAGATTTATCTCTTAAAATTGTTTAGTGAAGATTTGGCTGACTCAAACTTTTTTATTGCCTTAATACATGTATTTCGTCATAAACGTTTTCATAAATTACCTCATGCGTTAAAACCTTTTGGGAGTTTTTGTTTCGCACACATGTGCTTCTAAAATTTTCAACTGAAAAGATAAAGATTGAGTTGTTTTTCAGAATGGAGATCGCGATTCATAATAGTTACGATTTTAACTTTTTATTAATTAGATAACACCAGATTTGATTTTAATTCATTTGTATTTCTTTTTAGTCTTTCGTTTATTAAAACTTCTTCGGATACCGTAAATAAAACCCAAAAACAGATGATGATCAAGCGCAAAAATTTTTTTGCTATTAAAAAATATTCGCTTTCAATAACAAACATTTTTTTGTTTGACCGTCATCGGTTTTTGTTTTTTATTTATAGTATCTAAAGAAGTTTTAATAAACAAAAGCTTATAAAATTGGATGATATTTAACTAGAATTTTTGCATTAATAATGGCTGTTTTTAATTGCAAAACCACCAACCTTTTACTTTATTGATAAAATTTGGTCGCACGTCTCAACGCCTAGAAGAGCGAATTAAACAACACGTTCCTAAATCCATCGCCAATCCTCCTGCCTCGCACAACCGCCAAAGCCTTTCCCGCTCTTGCAAGGCCAACATACGCCCATTACAATTTCACGAATCCGCCATTGGTCAACATCTTCTTGACAATGCCCAATGCACTCAGGTCGCTCTTCTTTTCACCTTTCTGCTCTTCAAGCGACTTTTATTAAATCTCTCAAACCCCTTCTGTGTAAGCAAAAGAATTCATCTACTCTTTGAAAATTTCTTAATCTTTTTTCTCATTGGATAACTTTTTTCAGCCAATGAGAACTCTGCTTTCCCTTTATAACTCAGTTCGGTTTCAATTCTGCTTTATTCTGACGATTTTCCCTGAAGAGTGTCAGATGAAAAGCTTTGGGAAGAAAAATCTTTCACTTTACGCAATTTTTAATGACGTTTCATAATTAGTAAACCTTCTGCTTGAGGGCCGCCACTAAAAAATTATCAAAAAATTCTTAGACAAGTGTATCAGTGGCTCGTCCAACAAAGATATAGATCTATATAAACTCATATAAACGCAATCTATAAGAAAGTTTTGAGATCACAAAACAACAAAAAACTTCCGTTTCCGCTTTTGGCGCTCGCAAGATCATTACTATAAATTTATTGGTAAGACTTGGTTTTTACAACCAAGACCCATGCCGGTGAATTAGTTTAATTTAATTTTTTAAAACCTGTCCCAGAATTTTTTAAAAGCCCTTTTTAAGAATATTTTTTGTGTTTCCGACTGCATGCCATCACTCCTCCAGGAAGCGCGTCTGCGGACGCCCATGATAACATGAGGTAACAAATTGTATTTACAGTCCTAACGCTTGTCAGAAATAGACAAAAAAGATATATTCGGAACCCGAACCGGTGCTAAACCGGAACTGAACCCCTAAAAAAAATTTTGTTGAACCTCAACCGGAACTAAACCCGAAAAAATTTTTTTGCTGAACCCGAACCGGAACTAAACCTTTAAAAATAAAATTTGCCGAACCTGAACCTGAATTGGAACGTTATTTTAAATGGTTCGACGCCCTGGTTTCAATACATTCAGATAATTTTTATTCTTCGAAATAGCGGCTACTTATTTTTGAAAAGTTTTATGTGCAAATGATGCGCGACCTGATTTTGTTAAGTCTCATTAGGCCTATTTGTATTTTTCGTTTTAAGTTTTATATGTTGTGGGTTATATTGTTTCTATATGATACAAACAAGTCACACTTTTCATCGCTAATTAGCAAGTCACAACGTCAACTCGTTTTGTTGCTTCTTCCTTTTTTAACCCCGTCTTTAACAACTCACAAACTTCTCAACATTTTGTTATCTTGTTCATGTGGCGGAGCAGAAATAAAAGAAACTGAACTGAATTGAACTGAACTGAAATATTTTTGTTGAAGCTATGAGCGACTTAAATTGCCTGATATACATAAATAAAATTCACAAGTCCTAACATTGGTAAAAGTCCTTAAATAGATAAAGTAAATTGGTATAAATAACTTTTACCGAAACAAGTGAGGACCTTTTTTCAAACTAAACTTTAAAAAGTGAATTAAACGCAAAACGACTAAAATTTTATTTTGTGCAATTTGCAATTTTGACTTCGACCCCAGACGTTAGTGTAAATGTCTGTCCTCAGCCTGCTAAAAAGTAGTTCTAACGCCATTGATGCTAAAGTATTTAGAAATTTTAGCTTTATTTTGCAAGGAGTTTAATGAAAGATTATGATTCAATTACATTTTTCAATAAAGTAAAATAATGCCCTCGTTTGATTGTAGCAATCCTAAATTGAATTTATTAAATTTAAGAAATCCGTCAATTTTACGCGGAAAAGTTTGCCTATTTTATATTTGTAATTTATCAAGATTTTAAAAAAAGATGGAGAAAGATAAATTTAGAACTACAGAATATTGTTCATACGTTGTTGTTCAAATTTTTTTGATATTTAAAAAATATGATTTTAAAACTATAAAAAAATTATTTATTCTCCAATTCGGTATTTTGATGATTTTTAATCAGTTTAATTTTTGAATTTTTATTTGTTTTCATCTGTCAATAAAGTTATTACTGCTACCACAATACCAGTTAATTTCAAAGGTTTTTTTCACGGTAGTTTACTTGATAGCTATTGCCGGGTAGTTTTTCTGTGGTACATGTAGTTCAAAAATTTTAAATTAATTTAAAAGTTTTTGAATTTTTAAGTGTAAATATTAGAGTTAACAACAGAACAACTTAATTGTCATTTTTAATATTAAACAGTAGTAATGAGAGAAAATAATTAAAATTAATAACTTCATCAATATTGATAACATAAAAATATTTAATTAAAAAATGTATATATTAATATTGTAAAAAGTTCTAAAGTTGAAATTTATTTAAAATTGTTTTGTATAAATGCAATACAATTTTTAAAAGTTTTGAAATTAATTTATGGTTTCACTTTTAATTATCTTTAATCTTTTAATACATCCCAATTTTCATAATAGACATTAGACAAATTTATTTTGTACAATTCAATATTAATGCAACAATGCTCACAAAACATTAATAGTAAAAATAATAATAAAGAAGAAAAAAAATAGTGCATTTTACTGATGTTATTTGTTATACGTAAAGAAAATAATATTAATATTACCGAACATATACAGAGACTGCAAAGTGACCAAAAAAATAATAAATTGTTCTTCAAGTTGAGCAGCCACTGATAATTAAAACTATGAAAATAAATGTATGCTAGAGCAATAAGATAACAAATGGACCATTGTAATTATAAGTATAATTTAAAATATTGATGAATTTAAGAATAAGAATTTAAGATATAATGTTTGTACATATAGCCAAAATTATATAAAGAGGAGCAATTTTTTTTTTAATCACATGGAACATCATTCCCAACTTTAACTCCTTTGTATTTAATGTTTTAATAGTTGAAATATTTTGAATATTAAAAATATTTAATGTTTTAAAAATCATTTGTAAATATAAAAACTTTAATGTTAAGTTTCTGTTGTTTACATTAAGATTTTTTAATAGTTGGTTTTATTTTTTCAAGTGTTTATTTGAGCCAATTGGGTCTCTTCAAGAAGTCACCACAAGCAATTTTTTTGGTGAAGCTAACTCAATGTTTCCTTTACATCACCAGGATAGAATAAAAAAGAAACCTAAAAGAAAAGAATTTTTTCAACAAGTGATAGTAACCACAGGGGGATCTGGGTTAGTTTCATGAGCAAAAATTGTTTATGGTGACTTTTTAAAAAGACCCAGCCAGTTGTAAAAGTTTTGATTCATATTCACTATTTTTCAAGTTTAGTTCGTTATCTTTTAAATTTTGGGAATTCCCCCAAGCTTGCTAGGTAAGCAACAGCAAGTGCTAATGGAAACCTGAAGTTTCATTAAAATTGTTGTTTTCTTAAGAAATCACGTATTTTTTTAAAAATAAAATTTAACAGTTTGATATTATACTAAAACTATGTTTTATGCTCATTTTGTTTTGAGCAAGCGAGGTCCATTGGCTCGAATTTGGCTTGCAGCTCATTGGGACAAAAAGCTGACAAAAGCTCATGTTTTTGAAACTAATCTGGAAGATAGTGTGGAGACTATAATTAGTCCACAGGTTTGATTTTATTTAATGTTTTTATTTTTACTTTTATATGTATAATGTGATTTTTTTATAGGTAAAAATGGCCCTTCGAACATCTGGCCATCTTCTTTTGGGAGTCGTTCGCATTTATAATCGTAAAGCTAAATATCTTCTTGCTGATTGCAATGAGGCCTTTGTAAAAATAAAAATGGCATTTAGGTATGTATTATAATGTGAAACAAGACTAATAGATATATCATATTTTAAGTAGATTTAGCTATGTTTAAAACAATTTTAAACTTGTTTTTGTTAATATCTTTAAGAGTGTTATTTACATCTCTACCTGCATAGATACTTGCAATCCATCACATTCATTTCTTAAAAATTTAGGCCAGGTGTTGTTGATTTGCCTGAAGAAAACAGAGAAGCTCAACACAATCAAATTTATTTAACAGAAGAGTTTCATAACTTTGACACTCCATTACCTGATTTGAGGTTTGTTTGTATCAAAATTTTTTAGCAAACTTATCAATTTAGTTATTTAATAGCCTAACCTTTTTACTCATATATTGTGAAAATAAGTTTATGTGTGAACCAATCTATGATGCCTAAGTTACTTTTATATTTTTCATTTTTCTTTGGTGGTATGCGTTTTTAGATTTATAATCATAAGTTGATTGACATTGTTTCAATATTCTTAATGTTCATTGAATAAGATGTTTACAATATAATACTGTTTGGCATGAAATTTAATCACAAAATTAATAAAACAGTATAATAGTATTGTGAATGCTTCACATTAGGTCATAAAAAATAATTTTATTGAAAGGGTTATTTCCAAATCTTTTTTGCACCAATAACTTTAATGGTGTTTAAGTGTTGTAATCAAAAATTTAATTTTGTACTTTGATGTATTACTAAATTTATTATTTTTTTACCTATTTTGTATTTCTTTCATTTAGCCTCGTTTATTCATTTAATGCATTTTCAATTAAAGTTGTGATAATTTTCAAACTTTACTTTTGAATTAAAGCACTAAGTTTTGTTTGATGTACTTCTGTATCAAATAAATTAGTTATTAATTGTCGCAGTTATTATTGAGTACCTATACAATATCTATGCTAGAAACTCGTAGCTTTGAAAAAGATATCCTCCAACCCATCTTGTCCTATATCAATATATGGGCACCAATATTGGTTAACAAATTAAAAAATAAATATATTTTGGAGAACATGAATTCCGAGGCTGTGGTTTATGCATATCCACAAAATCCATAACATCACAATATGGGTTTTAAATTTTCTAGTTAAATGCAAATAAATAGAAGAATCTTTAATTGTAACTGTTTTTTTTAATGAAATTGCAATTGTTGCCTATCTAAACCAAATTGTAATTACTATGATAGTAATATAAAAAAAGTTTTACCATTGTTCTTTGGAAAAAGAGTTAATTATGTGCATTATATACTGTGTATATGTGCAGTTTGTTTAACTTAATATTGCTTTAAACAGTCGTTTTCAAACTTTTTTAACCAAAGATAGCAAATCTGCCTGTAGACAAAATCTTCAAGAAAAAATTTAAAAAAGTCCGTTTTGACTACCCCGCAAAAGTAATGTACGGACCAAAAGAAGTCTTGACTCATTGTTGATGACATATGTCTCCGAATCCGTAAGATTTCGGTGCGCACTGAGTTCAGCGATGTACAGATTTCGGCGCTCAATCTTTATTTGTTTACTCATTTACTTAAAGCAAGTGTTCTATTTTCTATAATCAGACAGACAAAGTTAATCTGAAGACGATCATTTGTTTGTCAAGATCTCACCCGTGTCCAATTAAATTATCAATCAATCTACTTTCTTTTATTCCTGCTGATATATATAGCTGAGATATCTGGAACTACCGAGTTCTACTATTCTGTAAAACAATATTCTCTTAATTAGTGTCTAAATTTTTAATAAACATTGATTTTAAAAATTTTGCTGTATTGTGTGTTAAGATCTAAGACTTTTATTAACATTTTTAAAATCGTATTTGTGCTATATAAAGAGCTGCTGGTCATGTATTGGGTACTTCAGTAGCATTCTCAAACTAATGTTACCATTTCCAATTGAACAGCGTAATATTAGCTAAACGAGGTGTAGTCGATGATAAACAAATAAACTAGTAAAAGGTCGTTCAAACAATAACATCTGTGGATGTTGGTCCAAATTTACCATAAAAAAGTCACTAGTCCAGGTTGAGTTTTCAGAAGGTCCGAGTCGAACTGGAATCGTTTCAACTCATGGCAGAAAACTCAACCATTTTTATCTGCTTTAGTTCAGTAGATTTAGCCAGTAGCCAATAATTTTCAACAGCAGTAAACACTTTAGGGGATAAAATGCAGCACTATAGCGTAAGTTGCCAAAATCTCCAACAAATGTTAAATATGCCAAGTGCTAAATTCAAAAAAATATGCGTGATCACAAAAAATATTCAGTGCTGAAATCCACGATCGTCTCGGTGGAAGCGCTGGAGTAAAATCGCTTATTAATTTTTTAGAGCTCGCATTTTTTTATATCCCGACAAAAAATAGGATTATTATCGGATTAACTTTACTGTCATTAAATAAATTAAGATCGAACAGTGAAATCTCTACATCGCCGAAATCAGCGCGCGCCGAAATCTTGCAGCTTCTAATATTTTTCGGCCATGTCTTCACACCATTGAGTCGTAGTGCATTCAGTTTGACAATCATTGATTTTTGCTATTAATGATAAAACATTTAAGTTATTTCAGCATTGAAAGCTTAGGGCTAAGTTTGTAATTTAAGCTATTTGTTATAACTGGGTGTTTAAAAAAATAAATAACCGATGTTAAATTTCAATGGCAAAAATGTTGATATCAAAAATTTTCAATAATATTCGTGCAATCTTAATTGATATTATTTAAATGTTACTTTTATACTTTTATATTTTTCATTTTTCATTAAAAAATTTATTCTTAGATAATATTCGAAAAGGATTAAAAGTACATCTATGTACGTACAATTGATTTTTGTGCAGTAAAACTCATTTCTTAAAATTTAGTAAATTTTTATACAATATTTTGTTTTTGTTGAAACTTGCAGTGACTTTGACATAACACGTCAATTGACTCTGAACCAGTCTCGCATAGACGAAATCACGATGCCTGAAGAAGTCCCGACCACAGTTAGGCTTGATGAAGGATTCGGTGGTTAGTTCTGTCAACTGTTTCACTTGTTTGTATAGTTGCTTTTCTTAATCCAATTTGTTGTTCTGTTGAAAAGTTTCCAATCTTACCATTGTTTCGCTTATGTAAAGTGTAATATGATGATGATAGATAGATAGATTGGCTTCTTTGAGGGGTTAAGAGATGGCTATCTTAAAATATCCTAGGAGGAAGGGCAACGACAATATGATGATAGATTTGTATTGACTGCAAAGTTACAATTTTTAGTTGCTCTCTTATCAATGTGTCAAATAGAATATATTGTGTTGAACAAATAGCTCTGAAATGATTTAAGACACAGATTAGAGAACATTGACATCACAAAATAGTCATTCAAAAATCTTCTGAAATAACTACTTGTTACTGTTTGACAGACTGTTATGTTCTGTTATCTAACTATGTGCTGTGAAGGTGGAATGATGGAGTTTGGAAAGGACGTTGAAGATCGTTACTCCGCCGGCGACTTACAAAACATGTTCTACAAAGACGATGCTGAGGACGCAAGTACGGCTTGAATTTGTTTTTACGTCATAAGAGTTAGTCTTGTTAGCTGATATTCTGTGTGCTCTGCTTATCTGCGAGTATACCTTGTTTTAACGATTTTCATTGTTGGTACAAATAACTGAACTATTTTTGGTGGATACAAGTTTTATATCGTGTAAGAGAAAGTATTGCCGCTTGTTTTGTTCGGTTCTCGGTCCTATTATCTGACGTTCTCCCTGACTAATTTGTAGAATCTAGATTGGCATTACATCGAAAAGCTTTCATTGTATTCAGTCAAAAAAACTTAAAGAAATTCTTCGCAGAAAGCGCCGCAAAAGCTTTCGGATTCGGAATGGACTCGAGCGGAATGAAGGAAACATTTGTCGCCGATGAGGGAGACGAAGGAATATTAGGTAAACAAAGTTCAAGTTTCCTCTTGTGTCGTTAAAATTTCTTTTGGAATAACGCCAGTTTTCACGCACATCACTTTCGATCAGTTGTTGCTAATTCACCTGTATTTGCAGGCGAAGGTTTCATGCAAGGACCTGGGTTATTTGGGGAACAGCAGCACGGAGGTCTGTTTGGAGAGCGATCCCCTAAAAAGCCTGAAGAAGAAGAGCAAAGCAAGTTTCACTTTTTTTATGTCACGTGTTATGATATATAAGCATGAGAATGACGTTGTGATGCAAATGAGCGAAGCGAATGGCTATCAAACTGTATTTACCCCTCTTGGTTTTATAAAGTGTATTTTAAATTCATCATAAAGCTTTTAGTGTAATTTTTTTTTGTCCTTTTACGGAAGATTAGTAGCTTTTTACGAAAGATATGTTATCTATTTCGATTGTCTGCATAAATTTTTGAGCGCTTTTTATATTCTAACTTTTTATATTCGGTTTATGATTAAACCTTGTTTTCACTTCTCTATTGTTCATATCAAAATATTTGCACATTACATTGCTGAAATTGCGAATCGCTATTGTCATTGTAGCTCTTGAAACCACTGAAGGGGCAGTTGATCATCAAGTGACGTCACCCTCCGTTCAACAACCTCTGCAGATTGACGAAGAAACAAACCGAGACAAACCCGAGGTATCGCTGCTGGTCGCGCAGAAAGCAAGCTGTGTTTTAGAGTTGTCATTAACTTCATACTATGTTGAACCGATAATGTCGTGATCATACTGTCCACCTGTCGTTAACTGATGTTTTTTAATTGAATCGAGTTCTGCTCATCAATTGCCTGAAGAAGCAACGACCGATGAATTTTACATCAAGTTTTTTATCTTTTTAAGGAACAACAAGGAACAGGAGCGAACCCCGAGCAAGTGATGATGGAGGTGGATGAAGTCCGTCCTCCAGTCGTTCCGGAGGAAACCGAAGTCGTTCCTCCAAAAGCGCAGCCAGAAGTGGAAAAAATCAAAGATGTCGTTGAGGAAGCCGCGAAAGATCAAACTGTTCTGGTTGAAAACGAAGCAGAAGCATTCGCATTGGAGCCGCTCGACATCACTGGTTGCTGCATCAATTATACTTTGTTCTACTTAAAATTTTGTTTTTTTTTGGCTGCGCTTACATGCTTCCATAAAAAGTCTGTGCTATACCTTGCTCACCTTATTGAAGATGCATAACCTTTCGGCATACTGACCTTGAATATCAAATGCGGCTTATAATGCATGTACACAGGTGTCCGCGACATGAGGATGCGCCGGAAGCGGAAGCTCATCGTCGATCACGTGATGGAGTTGGATGGACAGACGATGCGTGAGCAGTTGAAGGACTTTAACGACATAGTCACCACCCTCGACATGGCTCCTCCCACCAAGCGTCTCATGCAGTGGAAGGAAATGGGAGGAGTAGAGAAATTGTTCAGTCTCCCATCGAAAACCGCCGGAGAGGATTTAAACAAAGTGAGATTTTGTTAAGTTTCATATTCAGATCAGGGATATTAGTTCAACGACATTAAAACTGTAAAAAAATTCTTGCTTTTTGAACTGCTGCTGTGTTGCACAATGGTTGTCACCTTAATCCAAGGGTTCATGGCTCCCGTAGCGAGTTTTTGCGCCCTGCGTTTAGCCTCGCAATTGAATTTTGTTGAGGCCCGCATTTGATTAGCAGGAAGTGTGGTCGAGTGCTTAAAGCGCCGTAATTGTGATCAACACAGTCTAGGTTTGAAACCTACTCGCGCCATTTTGTTGTGTCCTTGAGAAAGACAGTTAACGACACTTTCCCCTGCTCGGCAATCTTGGCAAGCAGTTCTAAATTTCAGTCATATCTCTATAAAAATTTAAAACCAAAATAAAAATTCAACCAGTCAGCAATGTCTTGGCATCTCCGGAAGCAGGTCGGGATAATTGCTTGCCCTTGGTATTGGCACCTCCGTAGCTTCCTGCTAGTCAGAAGAATAAATATAGAGATGAAATAAAAAAATTAAATTAAGATTTAAGCTTTGTGTTTGCTTGATATGAAGAAAGTGGATATTGTAAAATGTATAAGTTAACTAATAAATATAAGATAACTTTGTACATCAATTCAACGCTTAATCTGCAGATCTAGGATAAAAAATATGTCAAAAATTTTATTTCTGGGTCCACGGAAGCACAACAATAGTAAAATAAGGTCCTTACTGCAAAAATTTTGGACACTTCTGCTTTAATCTCTTGTGATAGTGGTTGTTAAAAAAATTATTTATTGAATTTTTTTAAAGTTTGTGTTTTTACGTGGAGGACTTGACACGCTTTCTAAAAGTTGTAAATTAATACAACCTCGACTCCGCCTTGAATATACCTTAAAGTGGCCCGGGTTAGACAGCTTCTCTACTTAAATATTTTATTTCCGCTTCTGCAAATCGAAAAAAACAATTCAATCACGACACGTTTGCTTTACAGCTCTTCAATGTGAACTTGCACAACGAAGTACCCCACGATCTTCTAGACATGACTGGCACCCAGCTGCACGAGCAATACGGCGAAGTCAGCTTGGTATTTATTTGTTTTTTTAAATAATTAATGCCTCTTTTCACTACGGACGTTGGTGGGAGTATTTTTGTTTATTTTATTGATTTTTTGCTTCGCTTAGCGCTTAACCGCGGAAAGAAGTAAAAAAACTCAATAAAACTCGCCAACGCTCGTAGGGGAAACGAGCCTTGACTTTTCTGTGTAAGTTTTCGTCAGTTGTTTAATGCAGCGCTGAAAGATTCACGATTTACGCGTCACAAATTTCCCTTCAATTTCTTCGCGCCTCCACCTGTGACGTTGTGTTTCTTGCAAGGTCAGGTGTCTTTAACTGCTTTTTTTTTTTAGCAATCCGAAGATTCGACGATACAAGAAGCTCGTCATACCGACGACGACTCGCGCATTCACGACATGAGAGTGGACACGACCATGTCCACCGTTGACCAAACGGACAGCGTGCTCCTCCATCAAACCGACAGTCTCTTGATGCAGCCCACCGACAGCGTTTTGCTTCAAGGCAAAGACCCATCCATGAACGCGCCCGTAAGTTTCCGTGTTCACATCCCGCGCTTGCCCGATTCATCTCGCCCGATTCGCAGGTCAATTACCAGTCCGACGATGACTATGAACCCGCCAGCGTGGGTCCCCCCAGCGTCGCTTCCAGCATCGGACATACGGGAGACCATCCGGTCATGGGCAATGACAACCCGATCCTGTCCAATTTTGAACCGGAAATGGGCGGCCTTGTGGATCCGACTTTTCAACAGAGTCCTGGTGGTAAGTTGACCGCGTGTTTGCGCGAAGTAAAGACGACAGCGACTTAAAAGTGACGGAAACTTACAGAGGGTGAAGCATTCGCCGACGACTTCGACGATTTGAGATGGAACAAAAGAACTCAACATCTCCTTCATTCGCTTCATGTAAGAATCTTTCTTCGCTACGATCAAAGTCATACTTTTTCCGCGATCTAATTTAATCAAATATGATCATTGGGATTATTATTTATCCAAAAAACTTGAATACAATTTCATAAAATCTCAAAAAATTATGAAATTTCAACTTCCATCGCGTCACTAACAAACTTTTTTCAGCGATCCTTCAAACACGAACGAGAAATTTCCTTCTTTCAAATGACGGACGGCATCCAACGCAAACAAGCGGTCTCCAAGTTTTATTCCCTACTCGTCCTCGCCAAACAAGAAGCGACCATCCTCCAGCAGAGCCAAGTCTTTGGCGACGTCTTCATTAAAAAAGGAGCAAAATTCGATTCGATTCTCATGTGAACAAAATTCAAGTTAAAAGAAGTCGTCGGTTGAATCGGCAAAAAAATACAATTTGTTATTTGATTCAAGAGACTTTTACCAGAACTTTGCAGCTGCTGTGCGACAGAACAGGCCGGCTATCCAGCCGATGCAAGTCTGCTGTGGAATCAATTTTAACTTAAAACTTTGTTGTATTTTGAGACTGATAAGTAACAACTTACTATTGACATTTTATTTGCGTCAAATTATCGATTGGTCATTGCTTCTTGAAACTATTTTTACTTCATCAAAAACTTTTGCCGCTTAATTTCAACAGAATCGATTTTTCCAGGTTTACTTTTGTGTTATCGTCGGCAGCGCTCGATTGTGGTTGTTACATTGAAATCTCAGCCGATCTTTTAGCACTTTTTACGTGCACGTGTTTTAAAGTGTTGATTACTTGCGATTATTACGTAGAGTAAAACAATTAACCTCATGTTCGCAGCAAGTAGGTGCCTAATAAACCTCTGATGCATGTTTCAAAGTTCAAACGCCAAGACAAACTCACACAAATGGTAATCGCTGCAGATTATTTTCAGTTTATTTCGGCCTTGTCATTGATGAAAGTTTTGATGGTGCGTCATTTCAAGAAATAACCAAACGTTTTTGTCTGCAACGTCGCACTGTGTGTGAACGTGCGTTATGACGTTATTGTTCGCAAAGCTCGTTATCAAATCACAACTGCGATGGCCGGCTAGGAGAAATTAGCTACTGGAAAAATTAAAATTTGTCTTAGCCATGTTAGAAAAACGTTTGCGGTTTTACTTTTTAATGTTTTCGTATTTGTTGATATCAAATTTATTCAGTGATGGCAAAACGTTCCAGGCAATTTTAGATTATTTTCGTACAACTGATGCTATTTTTTTTTATGTTTTGTTGCTGTGTTGCAGCAGTGTTTTAAGTGCTTTTACTGCAGTTGTTAGCTGTTTTACTGCCATTGCATTTCAGTTTTGTACATACGAGTATTAGCATAATGAAATAGAAACATGTTTCTACTCTGAGGTCTGTGCACGACAGAGCGGACACTGTTTGAAAAACAGGACGCGATGATTAATGGTAGGACAGTTGGAAGTGGTCTCGTGCATCGCGTTTTAAGTGCGACTTGCTTGCAAAGATCCTGTTTACTATTTTTGCTTTTGAATGAACTGGGACACCTAAACGTAAACTGGATCAAGTTGACTTTGACCAAAACTGTTATTACCGTAAAACCTCTAATTGAGCGCCACCCTGTTTTTACAAAAGTCACCGTAAGCGATTGTTGTTTGTGCAACTAACCCGGATTCCCCTGCGGTTACTATTGCTTCTTCAGAGATCCATTTTCTCTTGGCTTTTTTTTTTTTTTATTCCATGCTAATCCTGATGCTGAAAGAGGGATTTCGGGTTAGTTTCACCGCAAAAAGAAATTGCTTTCGGCGACTTGAAGAGACAGGGTGGCGCTAAATTAGAGGTTTTACGGTAGGTGTGTTTTGAAAAGAATTTTGTTTAAGTTTGGATTGGGCAGCTTTTTGTTTTGCTATTCGCGGTAGCGTGTCATGATGATGGCAAACGCGATTTAAACCGATTCCGATTCAAATCTTGCATTCTGCTGTAAGTAGAGGAAAGACACCGTGCGGCACTCTTCTTTGGTTGGCAGCCTTAGCAAGTAGCTCTAAATTTTACTCATGTTGTTTAAATAAGAACTAAATAAACAAAAAAATTTTACACTTTCCTTGTCATTTCGGTTTGAGCTAATGTTATTGCATCTCGGCTGGTCAGGAACGAAAGTTACGAGGTTGTTCACCGCTATTCATCTTGACTTGTTTCCTAAGGGTTATTTGACCTTTGATAGGGTCGCAGCACCAGACCCAGTGACTATTGAGAATTTTTATAGAAAGAATTCACTGTGGCCCTTGGACACTTGAAATCAGGTGAAGCTTCCGTCCCCAATTCTACTTTTCCATGGTTTGTAATCCATTTTGAAGATATTTTGAAGTCCTGATTACATAACTTCCTGTTTAAGCCGAGTCAAACTTGTAAAAAATGGATAAGAACGCTTATAGCCGATAAAGCCTGTGTAGAACTCGTGAAGTGTTATCTACCGATATCTGTTTTGCGTCCCATGCAAAATCTTCAAAAAGTTTATCTACCAACGCGTCAAACCAATTAAAAATTCATGACTCCCTAAGGAGCAAACTAATCCTAAATAAAGTCCTTTTGTTAACACCCAACATCAATAATTCTTTTCGAGCCTAAAAAGAAGGCCGATGTAATAGTTGTCGCTCTGATAGTGCCGTGACGCACTTACTGGCACTACCTTTCCTGAAAGCTGCTAAGACTTAAGCAAATGGTTAGAATGATAATGAAACTTAAATGGAAAAGAAGTTTTACTGTTACTAACTGTGTCAGCAAGCAAAGCAGGATCGGCCGTTTAAAAAACGGGGTTTTTAAAGATCGGTGTCGGCTCCCCCTTTTTTTAACATCCCTACCTACAACATGCCTTTCGCAATCGCCAAAAAGTTTGCTTATGTTGATAATCTGGCATTCTTTCACTCTTATGGAAACTGGAAGGTCTTGAAGAAAGTTTAAATCGAGATATGACTACACTTCAAACCTATCTTCAAATTAGGAGATTAAAATTCCGTCACCCAGAGACGGTTATTGTTAAGTGCCAGCTTCGCGAAAATCACTCCACAACTTTGCCAAACTAGACATCTGCAGTGCCCCGCGGACAAATTGTGAATGGACACGGAGTACTGTGTATCTAGGGTCCACTCTTTCATTCCTAGGATCAGTGCCATATTGTCGGAATGTTTTTTCCCAGAACAACACGGGTTAATCTCAATCGCCTGCAAACTGGTGTTGGCCGGTTCTATTCGTTTATGCGAAAATGGGGTTTTATTTCTTTTCCGGATTGCGAGTGCGGCGTAAATAAACAATCCAAGTTTTTGCAGCATGCTCCATACATCGGACACCACATGGTTTGAATGACGAGGTTCAACTGTTTTGAATGACGAATTCCAAATCTGGTTCAACTTCAACCCAGCCAGCATCTAATCCAGACAGTACAACACATGGGTAATAAAATGTTCGGCCCCATTCCTGTTTGTGTCCGACCCTGAGTGGATGCCTTTTCATACGAATAATCTCCGAAAGCATATTGTGTTAATCGGTTGCCCAAAATTGACAGGAGGATAAGTGTAGAGATGAAATGAAAAGACGCTTCCGACGTTGACAGATGTAAAATAGAGATGATGACGATTTACTGTAAGATTTGGTTTTGTGTTTCATAATTCTAGCTGTTTTTGTTTTATGATCTTAAACAAGCAAGCCAAGCTTTGTTTTTTTGCACAAACGGAATGTTAACCGACAATGGTGTTTTTAAAGACGAAAAACTACAAAAACGAACTAACTTGCAAAATGTGACACATTTATCCAAGTGCCCCAATCAACCTTGCCATATTCGAATACCGACTTGTTTGCACGTTGAAAAATAACTTTTAAATTGTAAACCTTAGACTATTTTTCTACTTTTTTAGACTTGTTTTACTTTACGTTTAAGCATTTCAATTTATTGGAAGTAATCTCTCTGGTTGCAGCACTATGTGTTGCTGTGAACTCGAACGAAGACCCCAAAAGTTCTTTCTAGATTCGCATTCTGAGAAAACTTAACCTTTTTTACAATGAAAGATGCAAGTGTGCGTCATAACATGAGACGCTTTATTTGCAAGACAGAAGATGCGGGGATGAAAGCAAAAAGCTTACACCATATTCTTGAGCACCTAACCTGCAAGATACAAGAGGGTTTCGCTGGTACAATTACAGCCATACATAAAAATATGGTAGATGAAGACAAAGCGGCGATTGTTAAATAAACGACGATATATATCCACGAATATATAGATTTTATTTAATAATAACAATGACATTACGGCTCAGTGGCACCAAGTATATACACACATGAGTCAGCAGCATCTCTAACAAAAACATTTTCAAAAAGTCCGACTGGACTGGACCGAGTCTATCAACGGAACTGAATTGAGGAAACACGGAGTCCGACGCAATCCTTTCCTATTTCGGTGCATTTCGTTACTTTACACACTTGACCCTTGAACTCAGGAGAGTAACAGGCTCCACTCAAAGGACATTTTTCGACAGGCTTTCCTCTGTTAATTAAACATGCAAAGAATTAAGAGTTTGCACGAGACAAATGAAAGTTAATTGAAATGGACAAAACTAAAACTACAACATTGTCAATGATGAAAACAAACAAAAAATTATCTAAAGAAACTCAATTGTCGAGCACTATTCAAACGAGCAGAAAACGAGAATATAACCGTTGGTTTTAGCAGTTTTTTCCACGCTTGAAAAGCAGCAATGGAGGTGCTTGGACATTTGTCGACTGATTACGCAAAATTGTTATCGGCGACGCCAAAAAGTTCCTCAACGATCCTGCCGACCCGATCCATCAAACACGCTCACCTGTAGATCGGTATGTACGTGGCAGCGCAGATGTCGAACGGGTTGTGCGCGTCGTATCGCATTTCGTGCGTGTCTCGCGGATTCTTGTCGCACGCGGCAATGATCTTTCGCGTCTGAGCGGCGACGTCCGGCTTGGGACCGAGCTCGAGCAAGCGACGAGCGAATCCAGCAGCGCTCTGTCAATAAAACGGCGTTGAGAAGCAATAACATCAATTTCGAAGTAATTACGAAGAAATAATCAAGTAATCAAGGTGAATAACGTTTGCCATGACGACATGGAACACTGTGAGCGGTCGTTTCGGCTTCGATCAGAACTCTACGCCATGTTATGACCTAACAAAATCCCGGTCTCGATTTGCAAAACAACAAAAACAAACACCAATACAATAAAACTGCAGCGTTGCAAAAAAAGCAAATGCCATTGTTTGAATTGCAAATAATTTACCTTGTAATTTTTCAGTTTAAAAAAGAGATTTTGCGCAGTTCTGAGAGCAAGGATAAGATGAACTGGCTGCCACTGGCAATGGGTGAGGTAAGCGGCCATCTCGCAAACTCGTTTCTGCTCGTCGAGGTTCGTCTTCGGCAGAGACTTCCGCTCTTGTTCCATCGATAAACCGACAATGTACTCGCGACAGATCGATATCAATTGCTGGGCCTGCAAGTGTTCAATACTTGGTTGTAAACAGAAGCTGGAACGCTAAAAGCAATCTCAAGAGTTGATTTTCGAGTAACACGTTGTTTGTCAAAACCACGAGGAAGTATCTGGTGATGGTGGTGGTGGGTTTACCGGACCCATTTCTGGGGATGGGGGCGCGGATCAACTCTGCGTAATCCCAGTAATCGGGCGACTTCCCACGGACGGGACCAGAGGTCCAGAATGGAGAAGCAGTGGCCGAATATGGCCCGACGCATATGGTCGAGTACAGGGCAGTCTAGCACGAGATGGGAAAGATCCGGTGATTCACAACCACAGTTGCTACATGAAGGAGTCTCGGCTCGACCAAACCTGTAAAGATAAGTGCCAAGGAGAGCGCTGTGCCCGTTGCAGCATAAACGAGAGAGAGCACAGCGAGCGGAGCGAGGGAGAGTAAGCTCCTCAGGAGACACTGGAGGGATTTGATGTTGAAAAATTCCAGATTAGTCTCAACTGGTGTAGAGGGATAGTCTGTGTGAGGAAATAAGGGTTGAGAGGGACACTGATACCTTGGAGGGGTCAAGAGAGGCTCCAACTTTACCAAGAGAATTAGCTAAGTCGTTGCCAGGGAGGGAAGAATGGCCAGGTATCCATTGAAAGTGGACTACCTTAGATTTAGATAGAACATTAAGGAGAGATTGTGTGTCGGAGAGGGATTTGGGGGTTAAGTATGGTAAAGGAGCGGAAAGGGTTGATAGGACAGGTAGAGAGTCAGAAAATAAGGCGATACATTCAAAAGCACATGTCTTGGAGTGAAAGATACACCACTCTAAGGGCATGAAGAATGGCATAAGTCTAGCCACTGTAGCTGGTGGCCCAGAGTCCAGTCGAGAAGGTGAGGGAGGTAGCAGTGACACACTTTAAACACTTAATGTGGATCCCTGCACCACCCTGCCCAAGCCCGCCAGGAACCGAACCGTTAGTCCAGGCAGTGATGTCGCTGTGGGCTAGGGAGGATAGGTGGGAGGTGGCTGTGGTATTGCGAAGGGAGGGGGTCATTACGAGAGCATGGGGAAGAGAGTTGGAATGAGATGGTGTAAGTAGAAGGGGTAGACCAGGGAGGTTTAGGAGGGCAGAGGATTAAAGATTCGCGAGCAAGAAGTTAGGGGTAAGGTTATGTGATCGGGAGAAGGATCTCCATGAACCTTTCTTGAGAAGTGTGCGGGGATTAGAATTCGCGAGAGAAGCTAGAGGACAGGTTGAAGGTAGCCAGAGGGCTCGTTTAAAGAGACGGATTAATGGGTGAGGGTGACGCGCAGTAAAGGAAAAAGCGCTTCTACGTGAAGCAGAGGGATAGGAGTGGACGATAGACAGCCTGTGATTACTCTAGAAGAGGATCTATGCATCCTCGCTACAGAGGCGATGTGGGTAGAAGGTGAATAAGAAAACTAACCTGGGGAAGCATAGGTAAGAATGGGCTTTATATAGGGTACATAAAGATTTCTTAGATGGGCCCCAGGAGGCAGAGGCGACAGAACGGAAAGCACGGAATCGGCTGTGAAACTTTTTCCGCAAGGATAGGACATGATATTTGAAAGAGAGAGTGCGGTCAAAGGTTACACCGAGAAAGGTTGGGTATGGGTTAAAGTTGAGTGGGGTGTTAAGAATGTATAGAGAGGGTTTTATACGAGACTGGTACGGGTCTAAGCTGAAGAAGGACGATTTACATTTGAGAGTAAGGCACCACGTGGAGGACCATTCCATCAGCCTGTTGAGGGCAGGCCTGTACTGTGGAAGTTGCACACTCAACACTTGGGGAGGAGGCCCAAATGGCAAGGTCATCTGCGTAGAGTGAAACCTTAAAAGCTGCAGGGAGAAAGGAGGGAAGATCATTGATATATAAAGAGTAGAGAACTGGGCCAAGAACTGAACCTTGGGGTACTCCTCTTCGGAGACGGAAAGGACGACTATAGGAATTACAGATGCAGACTTTCGAACGGCGATCTGAGAGATAAGATCGTATCCATTCGACAAAACAAAGCGGAAGACCTAAAGAGAGGAGTTTAGAAAGGAGGGAAGAATGCCAAACTGAGTCAAAAGCTTTTGCAAAATCCACAGTGGCGAGTATGGTACGTGCACCTGGTTTAGATTGGTGAAAAGAATCTGCGATTGACTGTGAGAGGAGGAGAACCTGATCCACAGTCGATCTACCAGATCTAAAACCAGCTTGCACGGGTGAAAAGATGCTGTGTTGTTCGAGAAAATAAGTAAGTGGTCCTAAAACCATTCTTCGAAGAATTTGGAGGTACAGGAGGTGATAGAGATGGGGCGATATAAGGAAGGAGAGTCAGAGGGTTTTCCGGGTTTGAGAATGGGGATGATGGTCGATTGTTTCCAGGTTGATGGGAAGGTATGAGATGACCAAGAAAGGTTAAAGATATGTAGAAGAAATTGTAACGCAGATTGTGGAAGGTGGGTTAGAAGTGGGTAGGTGATTTGATCATATGATGAAGTTGAGAGTTGAGAAATGGCTGTAGAGAGTTCTAGAGAGGAGAAAGATTAGAAGAAAGTGGAGTGCAGGGCGTTGCAGTGTGCAGTTCTGATAGCATTCATGCGAATTTTTTCAGTGCTTTGAAAGGGTTTTGGGGTTTGAGTAGAGAAATGGGACTGTAGATGTGAGGAGATTTGGTTAGCACAGTCTGCAGGGGTATGACAAGTAGAAAGTATCTCGTTTGATTTGTTGGGTTTAACACTTTCAGAGTTAGAATGACTGTTAAAGCAAAGAGCTTGCTGTGATTGGTCGGATTCGAATTTAAAAGAGGTTTGGTACAGAAAATTTAGACGAATTCAGCCACGGCAGGCCAAGCAGCATGCGGCCATAAAACTAAGATTTACGTTGAACTAGAACAATAGTTTCAAAACTTCAACACGGATAACTTCAAGAATCTTTCAACTTACTACGTAATACCTACAATTTTAGAAATCGTCAAGATTAAGACTTTTTTTAAAACAAAATAATAACTTGGACGAACTTACTTCACTAATTTCTTGTTTGTTGTCGACAACGAGCAGTGGAACTGACAATAAAATGTCTCGAAATTTCAAAATGGCGTCGTCAAATTTCCCTTGTGTAGTGAGTTTGTATGCGTCCTAAGAAAATTTTGTCATGAATAAGACTTCAATAAAACCAGACGCCTTATCAGTGTGTATACAATATTACTGTATGTCATAGGTTTTTAAACGGAGCATGTATCCCTACAAAAAGTACGAAGCATCAAAGAATTACTATTTCATTGTTGCTATTATTTTGGTAAGGAAGCATGAGAAAACTACAGTAAAACTCAATAGGCACGAATACAAAATAAATGTAGGCTACAACTTCTGCAATAAATCACATTACAAAGCAACATATAAAAAACCTGCAGCCTGGTGGCAAGTGTTGACAGTGTTAAACCGACACAAGGTAAACCCGCTTTCGCTCCAGCTTCTCTCCAATTTCGGTGAGGGTAGCCGTACAGCGGAGGGAGGGAGGGGATGGCGGTGTAGGCGGTTCTCGATCGAGCGAACGCGTGAGTGAAAAGGTTTTTGTACGGCTCAAAATTGACCACACCCACTTGATCGTGCAGCAACTGTTGAGCGAAAACAGCCATCGATCAGCAGTTCTTGATTTGAATGCGAGTAACGTGCTGACTTACTCGGAAAGCTGTCTCGTACGAGCCAGCCACGACATGATCGACAGGAAGTTGCGAGTTATTGCACCAGACTTGAGTTTGCGCCGTTCCTAGAAACCAAATTTATAAAAAAATATAAGGACAATTTAAAAACAAAATTTTACACCGCGAATTGTAAAAACATTTTATAATTATCATTTCACCTTTTGTTGGGGGAACAAAAAATCCTTCTCCTCCTCCAACATCAACTGTGATTTCAAGATCAGGAGGAAGATCAAGATCCTCATCATCCACATCCCAACCTCCTCCTGTTTCTCCTTCTTCCGCATCAGCAAAGTCTTCATCATCCACAATAACTCCCTCTTCATCAACAACAATGTCAGCATCTTCTCCCCATCCTCCAGTATCAACGTCCAAATCAACATCTGCAGCCAATCCAACTCCTCCTCCAGCAGACTTAGCCATCCGGTTCTCTTGGAAGAATCCTGAAAAAAGATTGTTGCAATTGATAATAAATCAAAAACACAACTCGAGATAATGAACTTGACCAAGTCACGTGATAAACACAGCTTGCATTTACTAAACACCGACCTTTGCTGACGGTTAACAGCGGCCAGTTGTCCTCGCATTGCTTTATGGGGGGAGGAGGTTGAAGGAGAGTCGCATCAACCGGGACCGAAGGCGAATTTTCATCCTGCAGCTGTTCTGCTTCATCATCTAAGCCGTGGGTGGCGGCAGTGAGATAAGCAAGGGATTTCTGACCACACCCTTTTAAGACCTTCACTCTCTCTGCTACGTCGCCAAGGTACAAGGCGGCCTGATAATGACCGGATGTGTCTTTGCGGATCTCAGCTGAAAAAAATGTTTGAAATAACTAGCCATTCAAAACCGAATAACTTGTGATGGTCATAAACAAATCATCGCAATCTGATGCAGAGTGATTTGAAAATTAAACAGTCAGGCTGTTGACCAATCAGAATTTTTCATTTTTAATCAGATTAAAAGCTGGCACTAGATGTAACAAACCTATTTTCATCATTTTTCTGAGCTTTTCTAAATTCCCAGTTAATAAATAGAGGAAGGAGAGTTTGTCAAAGTTCTTGGTTCGTTGATAAGCCATTTCAACGACTTGATGATTTCCACTCATTAGCGCCATCTCGCCGAGTGCTTCCCAACACTTCTTATCATCCAATGCTTTGGCAGCCGCAAGTGCAACCTTGAGAACAAAAGATCAGGATTAAAAAACCAGCAAGAACAGATTTCTTTTCAAAATTATTTCTCGACAGAAACTTCAAATCCCACCTCGATGTCGCCACACTCCAGCGCCAAAGTGAACCTCGTTTTGTCGTCCTTGACGAAGTGCAGAGCTACTTCCGGGTAACCTTTTTGCTGAAGATAGGCGATGATGGACTGGCCCACCAGTTTGGTGTTTCTCACCATGTGGAGAACCTCGTCGTACTTGCGATGCACGAGCGCCATCTAGCGAGAAAGACTCAAGTAAGAATTGAGGACTTTGAGATGGTCAAGTAAGAATTAAAATCTCGCCTTGAATTTAAACTCAGTCGGGTCGATGGTGAGAACGCGAGGTCTGGTTTCACGATCGAGGCAATAGACACTCGTCCCGCGCACTCTTGTAATGTAGATCGGAAGGTCCAGGGTACGAATGATTCCGTGGTCGCTGAAAAATAAAGTTGGTTCTTAAACGTTAACGCAACGAGTGGAACACCGAGTAAAACAGACCCGTTGGTGAGAGCGTATTTGATGTGGTTCGAGGTGGTGTAGATGAAGACCCCGCTCTCCTCCCAGGCTCCCGATTTGACTCGAACATTCTCGTGCACGGTGGCGAGCTGCTCGAGCTTGCGGTTGCAGATGACGATGTTGTGCTTGGCGAGCAGGGCGACGTGGGACATGTCGTTGGACCAGATGACGTACTTCACTTTTTGAATCTTGACCGAAGCCAAATCTCTGTCAAAATGAGAATGGCGTCATCGTGTGACAGTGTTCGCGTAAAAGTCTACAACCAATCAAAAAAAACGCTGAAGCTATTAATGAGTCTTGAACGACAGTCGAAATTTCATGACTTGCAAATGAAAAAAAGATCGGACCACTTTGCGGAGTGCAAACCTTTTCTGTTGTACGTCATAGAGAGTGATTCCAGCCGCGCTTCGCAAAAGCAGCGATCCAGCTCCCGCATAGAAGATTTCGTCGACAGCCGGATAGTGGATCTTCTTGGTGACTTCGTTCTTGATGTTCTTGATGACGATCGTGTGGGTGCGATCGAGCACAGCGAAGCGGTTACGCGCGACCCACACTGCCGAGAGACCAGAGGCTCGCTTGCCTTCGGGAGCTGAAACAATGCAATAAAACAAAAGAACAGAGTAATATTTTTTTAAAAAGTCAAAATCGAGAATATATTGCTACTGCTTACGACTGCTTTTACAAAAAAACAAATACTATCCAAGGTGTCTAGCGCAGTACCATAAGGATGGTTTCAGAAGCAAGCGTAGCAGAATTTTTTTTCAGATTCAATCAATAAATGCATAACTGATAAAATTTTTCAAGCAAACCTATGTTCCATAGTGTTTAAAATATATTCTTAAAAATATGAAGCTAAAGTTTACCATCAGGGTTAGAAGAATCGGTGGTTTTGGGTATTACGTAGAGATCGTAATGAGAGTTATCAATGTTGGAAGCACGAGAAGTGAGTAGAACAGCATTCTCTGATGGATTGTAAGACAACGCGTAGATACTGGCTTTTGAACCCCTGCAAATTTTCTGATTACAAAAGCATCAAGCCATTTTGTCGGCATTAATTAATTCGCTTGCAAACAAAACAAAACTTGTTCAAAGAACAAAGCGGTAAAGTACAAACCCTCTCAGCTGCATGACCGGCACATCCTTGCTGGTGGTGAAGTCCAGCTTTCGCAAGTACTTGTCCTTGACGTAGTACAAGAAGTTAGCGTTTGTTGCAAAGGCTGGCCTCTCTCTTTCGAGTTTGAATATAACCAGGCCGTTGTCGTGGCCGGCCGCGAACAAGTTGAGAGTGGGGTGGCAAGCCAAGATCCAAAAGCTGTCGCAACAATTTATTTTGGTCATGCTTTAAAAAGGACAAAGCAGGTAAACTTGGTCTTAAACTATTTTAAAGCAAAATTGCATTAAACGGACGCGAGTAAACCCATCAAGCGAAATCATGAAGATATAAGGGCTACATTATAACCAAGATAAATTGATGTCAGTTGAAATTTTAATGCAATGCACAAAGCACTATTGTCTATTCATAAAACTTTGGCAACTTTCAAGAAAGTTCAACTGTATACCGGTCATGGTCTCTCCTGAACGTCTGGATACTTGTCCGCTTGCCCATGTCCCAGACCCGGATCGACTTATCCTCAGAAGTGCTAAGTATCAAATCCTGTCTTGGATGGAAATTACAGCAGGAGACATTGTTATAGTGGCCTCTGCATGAATCGACCTCCCATGCTTTCGATTCATTCATCCGCCACATCTTCACAAGACGATCATCAGCGGCCGTAACAACCAAGGGCATGGTGGGGTGAAAGCAGGCCCAATTTACACCACGATCATGACCCTATAAAAAGCTTTAACTTTACTTTCCGATTGCTAAATTGATATCAAGGCAATTAATTAGGTTTACAGCGTAAATCCACCATATACAAACATGTTCCACCACAAAAGCACTTAACCTTAATTAGTGTGACATCACTCTGACTTGCGAGCAGAAAGACGCCAGTTCGTTGACTTAGTCTACCTGACTTATTTCTTTGTGCCTTTGGGAAAAGCATTTTATGACAAATTGCTCAACAAGCTTTGACTCCTTAATTACAATGATTTCTCCGCTTATAAAAGAAGCAACGAGACCAATAGAGCCATACGAAGACGACAACGAGCGAATAGGGGGTAGCAAATGATTATTGAGCAAAAAATCACCTCTAAGACGTGCTTAACCATGACGTCAGTGCCGCCAAACAGCTCGATGGTGGCGGGGGTTCCCATTCCACTTCGTGGGTTACTATCGACGGCAGAACCCGGGGACAAATTCTTTTTTCTTAAGCCTTAAAATAAAATGCAAATGAACAAACATAAATTGCATGTAGTTGATTACAAATTTTCAATTATTTGTTACAATAGACATCAAAAAATATTGGTTTCCAACCTTTTTTTACCAAAGCCCCTCTTTTGTCTCCAAAATTTTCAGACGCTACCAAAACCACTACTGGGGAAAGCATTACTTTAGTTTCGTCATGTCATTACAACGCTTACTAAGCGTGTAAATGTGAATTACAACTTTAATAGCAACTCAATAGCATTGTTAGTGGGAATACCGAGCTTGATGCTGATTACACAGTTGTTTAATTTGAGATTTTATTTTTGTCAGTTTCAATCTCAAATCACCACGTTTGTTGAGTTGTAGCTGGTTTTTCTTAGCATCCAGCAAATCTGTAACAACACTAAACCCACATTCACCTAAATTAGCTGAGGGAAAATTTATCACTTTTCGTCTCGCTGAAGGAATTGAGCAAGAGTATTTTTTTTACATTTCTTAAACCAGGAATGTCCCAACCTGCGGCCCACTTAAAGTTTTGATGCTGCCCACTGTCTACTCCAATTTTTTAGTTATATTTTCAAACCTGGATCACAGAGTTTCCCAAACTGTGTCCCGTGAGCTTGCTTTTTTTTAGATAACACTAGATTTTGAGATATAAATAGAGAGATCAGAGTCTGATTTAAAGTGAAGACTTTTTAGCTAAATTTAAATTTGGCCCATTATGAAAAAAGATTAGACATCCCTGCCTTAGATAGTTAAAAGTTGGTTTATTATGTCCTTACCATAATGACCCCACCAAAAGTTTGCCACACTCCACGCTGGAAACCACTGCTATCAATCATTAATAACACGATACTTTACACGTAGAGTCGTTGACATACACATATAAATTTCGTTTGAAAGTCATGGCTTAACTTCAGTTTTTTTTACAATTGAAAAGTTAAAAACATGTCATCCAAATGCATAAAAATTCGATACTTTTAATTTCATTAACTAATTTTACAACAGATTTCATTCTGCCCTCAAAGAAAAATATTACTCGATATAAATTTTTGTTAATTTAACCTTATCAAATATTGACTCTATTTAATCGCATTGTATTACATGTCATTTTTTTCTAAATAAAATGTTCTCCTTTTGCTTAACAAATGATATAGTATTTTTAGTACTTATTTAAATGTCAATTTCTAAAAAATTGCATTTGTCATAACAAATATTAAGAAAACTCATTAACTTTCATCCAAAAACACAAGAAAAAAACTGCATTGACAAGCACATCACCTCCGATGTCCCAGACCCGGGCTGTTTGATCCAAAGAAGCTGAAACCACGAGATCTTCAGATGGATGAAATTGAGCTGACATGACATAGTGGTTATGTCCAGTAAGTACAGCAACACAGGTACGTGATTGCCAGTTCCAAACTCGAATAGTCTTAATTGAAACAAAATACTTTTAGTCATTTTGTTGTATTAGTAGACTATTAAATATAGCATTCCTAAATATTCTAACAGATTTATTTCAAATGCTCATAAAATGAAGTAATTGATTGATAGTATTTACAAAATATTGTTTAATTGAAATAGTCAAAAGACTATATACGAGGTGTGTTTGAAAAGTATCGGGACTGTATGCTTTGCACAAACAACACTTGCAACAGTGATAAAAGCTTTGTTTTTTAAGATGGCGCAATGTCTTGTGGTTGTAAAAATGTAGTTTCAGCATTCTGTGACAACCATACGCTTTTTTACAGGCTTTTCTTGAAAGGTGCTTTACTGTAGTTCGTTTTGGGATAATTTACGTATTTAGTAAAAATTTTTTTCTTTTTTTTTCTTTTGTTAACAAATAATGAGCATTGAACAAAGAATCAACTTGAAGTTTCTCGTTCGACTTGGAAAAACTCCAACTGAAACATTCAATTTGCTCCAAGAAGTTTACGGAGATGCTACGATGTCAAGAACTCGGATTTTTGAGTGGTACAAGAGGTTCAGAGAGGGAAGAGAGGATGTGGAAGATGATCCTAAGAGTGGAAGGCCAACAACAAGCAGAACAAACGAAAATGTTGAGCGTGTGAGAGAAAAAGTGCGCAGTGACCGCCGCCTTACTGTTAGAATGATAGCAGATGAGTTGAGCATGAATAGTGAGAGGGTGTGGAGGATCATTACAGAAGATCTGGGGATGAGGAAGGTTTGTGCGAAAATGGTACCAAGGTTGCTGAATGATGGGCAAAAGGAAAATCGTGTGCAAGTGTGTCAAGACATCCTGAAACAACTTGAAATTACACCAGATCTGCTGAGTAGAGTTGTTACCGGTGATGAGTCGTGGATCTTCGAGTACGATCCACTCACCAACCGGCAGAGCCTTGAATGGAAGAGTGCATCCTCACCAAGACCCAAGAAAGCAAGGCTGTTCAAGTCCAAAATTAAGGTGTTGCTGATTGTTTTCTTTGATGTTCATGGAATTGTTCATCTAGAATTCTTGCCACAGAGCCAAACCATTAACCAGAATGTTTACAAAGACATCTTGCGACGTTTGATGCGTTCGGTAAGGGAGAAAAGAAGAGAATTGTGGGAGACAAAGTCATGGCTGCTTCATCATGACAATGCTCCTGCTCACAATGCCTTAAGCATATGACAATTTCTTGCAGAAAATAACATTGCCATGCTGGAGCAACCACCCTACTCGCCAGATCTGGCTCCCTGTGATTTTTTCTTGTTTCCTAAGCTCAAGGAAGTCATTAAAGGAACCCATTTTCAAGACTCAAAAGCCATAACAACAGCCGTAACGAAGGAACTACGAGCGATCCCAATGGAATCTTTCCAGAAGTGCATAGAAGCATGGCAGCAGGGATTAGAAAAGTGCATTCGAGCTCAAGGAGATTACTTTGAAGGGGACAAGTTGTAATTTTTACGTGGCATTTCAAATAAAATAATTATTTACACAGTCCCGTTACTTTTCAAACAGCCCTCGTATGTTAGATTTAAGACTTGTTTTTAGCAAAACTTTTGCTAATATTTTATCTATTTATCTACTGTTATATAAAGCAATTCGTTAAGATTGTGAAGTAGGAGGAAGTAAAAGTGCTTATTCCAAAAAACAACAAGAAGAATAAAAGTTAAACTAAGACAATGTTAATTAAGTTGCTATAAAACAAACACCATTCTGTAGCATTCAACCATGCTGCCATTAAATTAATTACAACAAAACTTTATAAATGCAAATCACTAGCAAAATTTACTTTTGCAAAAATTAATAAAACTCAAATTTCACTTGTACATAAAAACTTGTGTGGCTTTTAAAAATTAATTATCCCAATTTTAATGTGAAGTTAATTGTGCAAGGCAATGTAGTTGAATGCCAAGTCTTGGGTGAGAAGCATATAAAGATAAGCAAACCTATAGCTTTTTGAGAGAAAATAAGTTTAAAAAAATGCAACTTTTATGAAATTGAAAAACAGCAAAAAAGAATTTAGCTCAGCAACCAAAAAAGCAATAATCAGAACTCATATAATCTGGATTCAGTTACTTGGATTTTCATCAACTCTAGACTAAATTGGAAGTATGATTGGTTTTTTATGGGTTTCTTAATAAAAATTTCCAATAAATAGATTACTTAATCTAGATCTTTGGTTATTTCAGATAAAATTGGCTCTTTTTACATCTCATATCCCAAAATAAATTAATTTTATATACAATGTTCAACCTTTTGGATATTTTTAAATAATTTTCTCTTATTATTAAATCATTGACATAAAAAACATGAGTTTTTTCTTATTTTATGGTATCTTCATAGTTCGATAAACCCTATCAGGACAAAACAATTTTCAGTAACTCAATTATATATTGGAATACTGCAGCATTAGGAATTCGATTTTTATGCCCGATATGGAAGACATCATCTTACAAATCAAGGATATTCATATGGAACCAAATGCAGAAATGCCTAAGACAGTCAAAAAAATGCAGATTTTTCTCAGCCTAGTATATATCTGATTTGTTATTGTAAATTTGCTATATGCAATTTATGGGTTGCTAACATGTTCAATTGAAGTGATTTTAATACTGTGCTTGATAGAATTTTCTTTAATTAGGGCAGATATTTGCCTAAATTGGAACAAATTGCAGGTCAAATTAAATTGAGATTAATAAATTTTACTTTATTTTGTAGTTGTTTGTTATAAAATACCTGATCATCAGAGGCACTCAAAATCCATGGGTATTCATGATGAAAGACTGCAGTTCGAATATAATCTAAGTGACCCAATAATGTAAAAAGGCATCTTCGTAATTTATAGTTCCAAATCTAAACAAAAATACAAGTAAACAATATGGATATTAACAACTTCTTAACTAAAAGAATTCTTAGGTAGCAATAAATATAATATGCACCTTGATTTTGTAATCATCTCCACCAGACACAAACAATGGTTGTTGGTTATGAAAGCAGACTCCTCGAACAGGACCTCAACATCAAGAAATTGTTGAAAGCATTAAAACATACTTTGTATAAACTGGAAAATTATTTAACTACATCAGTGCTTCTCAACCTTTTATTTGTGGCAACCCAAATACCAAGCAGAAACAGAGAGCAAAAATTTGGTGACCCTATCTTTTTTTACAGACATTAGTGCAAGCAAAAAAAGTGAACTGAATACAAGACAATTTAATATTCTGTCTTGGATTTCTCGATTTTTGTCCCCAAAAAGTAGTAAACTCTAAAAAGAAGGGTCTTTACTTTGAATTTGTCTTGGATCTCTAAATCAGTGAAATCACTATCGAATCAGAACAAAAATGATTTAATTTTTACACAGCTACAATCATTGGCAACCCACTTTTGGGTGGCAACCCAGGGATTGAGAAGCACTGAACTACATAATAACCAAATTTTCACACTGTTTGCATAAAATATAACATTTATTAAAAGTATCAAAGATATTTCAGTTTTTGCTAACTTAATAAGCAATATGTTTGAAATATTGTAGATGAAATTAATATAATGCTATGGCAAAATCTAATTTTTTGGAATGAATTTTTCAGCAAGCAAGATTCAAGAAGTAGAGCAATGGCAAGCAAATATATGCTGTGGCTTAAGGATTAGAACCAAATCTTTAATTTTTTACACTTAAAGATGTGGTAATCAGGGTTGCGAAGTCAGAAGGTTTAAGATCCGACTCTGACTTCTAGAACTTTTAGGATATCAACTCTGACTCCATCTTTTAGAATTTCAAGGATTCTGACTTTGACTCCCCAATAAGTACAATAGCATTATGCAAAATATGATTTGTTAAAAATTAGGGTGGCTAAAAATAGGTCTAAACTATGAATATGTCACAGATTTCTTGGTTTTCATCCCTAAAAAGTAGTGTTTTCTAAAAAAAATTTGACATCAGGAGTTCGAGTTAGTGATCCCATCACTAACTTGAACTCCGATAATCGGAAATCGTATCGGAATAATCAGAATATCGGGGGTTTTCCAAAGCATCGGAAATCAGCATCCGAGCTGTATAATTCAGAGCTGATTCCAATACCAAAACGATTCTTTAAATATATGGGGCATAAAATAAAAAGTAGTAACACAGAACTGTGCTGGGGTGTTCATGAAATGTTCCTAAAATTTCTTTACCCTTTCTTTACCATTTTTCAATCAATCAAACTATTCCACCTGTAAAGTATGTAACTATTCGACGGGACAAATTTGTGGGTGAATTTGGTAGAAAATTAAATAATTTCGATTTGACTTTGCTAGTGTTAAAGCGACATAAAAAAGTTTTGTTATGTCACTAAGACTATATTATATTACAATTTATTTTTAATATACAAAACTTATAATCACCATTGTCACATTTTTAAAAGTAAACTGTGATACTAAAACTTGTTTTATTATCCTTCGTCAGCAGATAAGAGTAAAAATTCGCATTAAACAATGATCAAATGCGTTACATTTAGGTATGTTCCTAATTGAATATTACTCCTATAGGAATTTACAATGGGTTAATTTCAAATATTTAAGTTAAAAAAATGTATTTCTGTAATTAATAAATTTGTGAACCAAGCTAATTTAACATAGCATGTTTTTTTGATTTTCTACAAAAAAACACAACAATGTAATACATAAACAACAGGTTTCAAGTTTTTCAAACATACAAAACTTATAATGACATAATAAGTATTATAAAGTATATAAACATTTTTCTACAAATTCATTTTGGTCAACGTGCTTGGTGCATGAGAAAACTACTCAATGAGGGCTAAGTCAGAGTGCTTATTATGATAAACTATTAAACTAGAAACCATGAATATTATTTTAACAGTTTGTTTCATCTATTAGGCTCTTCAGAAGTCAACAAAAATTTGAAAAACAAATATCAAAAAGAAAGATTAACAAAGCAATAAAAAGTGGGCAAAAGAACTGAATAAACAACAAGAAAAATACTGCAGTGATCAAATAGTTAAACTAGTTACAAATCTTTTTATTTTAAATTTTAATGGGTAACTTTTTTTTGTGGCTTACGCTGATGTTACCAAATAACGAATGAATTTATTAGACAAGCAGAGCACCTTAAAAATGCTATAAAGTAATTAGAGATTTTTTATGTGTTTTATTAATCCAATAAATTTGTTATTTAGTAACATTTTGTTGATAAATTTAGTCATTACCAAATAAGAAATAAATTTATTAGATTAATAGAATGCGTAAAAAAATCTTTAATTGTTTTAATAGATTTTTATGGATCTCTCTTTGTCTAATAAATCTATTTGTTATTTGGTAACATCAATGTAAGCAACGGAAAAAAATTTACCCATTGAAATTTAATCTAAAAAGATTTGTAACTGGTTTAACTATTTGATCGCTGCAGTATTTCTCTTGTTGTTTTTAAGTTCTTTTGCCGATTTTTTATCCCTTTGTTAATCTTTCCTTTTTAAATTTGTTTTTCAGTTTAGAACCAACAACTGGGAGATGCTTGTGTTTTTGCACTATAATTTGCAAGTGCTTCAATTTGACTATGCTTAAATGCATAGGTAATTTTTATTATCAACTAAATAAAGTGTATTTTCATTAAAATGGAATTTTTTATATTCTTTTATTTACATTGATATTTTGAATTGAATATTACATTTTTGTGTCGTAAAAATGGAATTATTGTTAGATGTGTTTCTGTAAAACCTTCAGAATACATTGTTACCTAGCATATTGTACAGGGTAGCAAGATGATAAACTTTCCTAATCAATATTCAACTTATATCTGAATTAGATATGTTAATTCCTGGGCACATTAATAGTAATACCTACATGTAATAATAGCCAGGAATTAGAATCGTATTGAGAATCGTATCAGGAATCGGGATAATTGGGTAGAATCGGAATCGTTAAAAATTTTGGTATTGTCCCATCATTAGTTGGAGTCAGATAAAATATTCCAAATCTGACTCTTTGTACTCTTCGAAGTCTGACTCTGACTTCTTAAAACCTCTGACTCTGCAACCCTGGTGGTAATGACTATTTTCTTTCAATGTGCATATTGTACTTTTTTGGTATGCAAGACCAGAATCTGACAATGCTAGCATAGTGCAAGAGTTAAAATGATAAGAAATGAAGCATTAATAATTATTTTTAGCAAAATATGCAGTAACTGCTTAAGTTATTTTTGTTAGCTTTTAAATATAGCTTATCTCTGATTCAATCTTTAATTTGAAATTAACCCAATTACAAAAATGAAAAACTTGAGTGAGGATCAAATCCAGTGGTACTTTTTCTTGATCCAATATTCAAATTGTTATGCCTTGAAAATACTAATGAATCATGGCAAAACTAATAATATACCATAAACATTAAGCTAGTGCCCTGAAAAATAGCTTGTAGAGAACTTATTACCATCACATAAATATAGCTGCTCACAAAAAAATAATATATCCAAATTTTCTCACTACATATCATTACAACACATTACAATATATATATAGCATGTGTTTTCAAAACTGTTTTGTCCAATTTTATATAAATTTTAGATATGCTGTCAACATTTGATAATTGTTTCAAGATAGTGATGAAAAATAAATTAGTTACTACAATAAAAATCTTTAATATAAACAAGAAATAAAATTAAACAGCAAAGATAATAAAAAAGTAAAAAAATTGAGGAATATTTTAATAAAAATTTGCAATACCATCATGTTCTTCAAATTTGTCAATCATTGTACACATGCGATAGTCCCATAACTGAATGCTGCCATTGTGCAATGAAGTGAGGACCCATGGTCGCTTTGGATGAAAAGAAATCCCTAAAATTTGAAGAATTTAAAAACCTGCTTTCTAATTTAAAAAAATAAATGCAATGTTTGGTTAAAATAAATCCACATATGAAATTGTTGCTTTGATAAATTTGAATTTTTTATTTATAATCAAATTCCTCATAATAGTGTTGTTGTATAAGCATACTGATAATTTAATGTGTACCAGTACATGCAAGGAAATTCAAATTTGTAGAAGCACAATAAATTTTTGGTTCTTGTCACATTCACCGAGTTTAGTTGATTATCTTTTAAATGTTGCAAAATCTTTAACGTCTACAAGGTTAGTAACGGCAAGCAGCGAACGAGACCCAAATCTCTTTGCATTATTGGTGGTACATACTAAAATAACGGTACGTTTGTACAACAACACTAATGTAAGAAATCGATTATCATATTTCCTTAAATAAAAAAATGCAGTTTTTAAAAAATTATCATAAGTTACTTAGCTAATTGAATTGATACTGCTAACATACTTACCTTTCACCCGGGCAGATTTAGTTTCAAATTTCGTTAGCATTTCATAGATTTTTACAAATATTTCAGCAAATCAATTTATGTCAGATCGTCTTGCGTAAATCTAAATATATTTGATTTGGTTTTCTAATTTACTTCTGGATATATAACAAAGGTATTTACCGGCTACCGGTAATTGCTGACAAGTATTACAAATGTAACTATACACGATACAGATTAACTGTGAAAAAATTTTATAAACTAAATTAAAAAAAAAGAAAAATCAAAATTTTAGTTTGATTGTAATAAATAGAGCCCGATAAAATTGTATTATTTTTTACATGACATAAAATTAAATTTACGTCATGTAAAAAGAAATAACCACCGGAATAAGTGCAGGAGCTAACAGTTTTACAAAACTAATGACGTCACTATAGCCACGTTCGTTTGGTTTTTACATTACCACAATTCGGAAAAAACTGGAGTACAAAAACAGAAAAAAATCGACTAAAAAAAATAATTATTTAATCTTAGTAACTTTGATCAGGTTCTGCCGCTGATAAAGATTTACAAAAATTTATCACTCTATATATTTATTTTGTTTTTTTTTCTGTTAGTCATGTATGCAGTGATGAAATTCAGCCGGTTTAGCCTGTTCGAAACTTGTTCAAACGAACCGGTTTAATTGAAATGAGGTTATTAGCAGATTTAAAATCTAGCCCTAAATATAACATGTGACATTTTAGGCTACCCCATAAAGGGCGCGAAATATTATAGCTAAATGGAGCACGTTGTTAGCTTGGTTATACACAACAAAAAATATTTGTAAAACAAATGTTGTACCGGTATTTAGCTAAGCTTCGGTCGCAGCAGTGATGGCGTTACAAAAAGGGTGGCCCGGTGCGAGAAAAGTAAGGGGGTTACTATTTAGTATTCCAAGGCAAAGCAATCTCTAAAAAAAGTTTATTGTTCTAGGGCAGGGATGTCCTACCTGCGGCCCACTTAAAATTCTGATGCGATCCAGAATCCCAGTGAGTATTTCCAGTTTTCTGGCATAATGAAGGTTACAATTAAAAGACGAGTTTTGCAAGATTGCTGAAGCACATTTGGGGCGAAACTTGATAAATAAAAGCGAGATTCTTGGTGAAGACCTTTTTTTTAGAGAACACCTGAATTTTGGGACGAAAATTAAAAAATTGGAGCAAGATTCTGGGTGAACAGCTTTTTGCGACCCAACGACTTTGGCTCGATGTAAAATTTGGCCCAAATTGGAAAAAGGTTGGACATTCCTGTTCTAGGAAAAGCCACTTTTTAGTGTCTCAAAACAGAGTTATTTCTAAAAAAATTTTATTTTAGAGGGGCCACTGTTTAGTGTTCCAAAACAGGGTGATCTCTAAAAAAGTCATCGTTTTATTGGCAGGGGCCACTTTTTAATGAATCAAAACAAAGTGATCTCTAAAAAAAGTCTATATTTTAGACATACCACAGTCCTGGTGCTACTATATGAAAAACAGAGCAATATCTTGTCTAGGGGGACTCTTTTTGAAGTATTTTAGGGGGCTTGGTGCGACCGCTCCGTTTGCACCCTATTAAGGCCATCACTGTGTAACAGCCTACATAAAAGTGACGCAATATGTCTCAGATGGCAGTCTTAATATTGTCTGCTCACAACCAGTAATGGTCTTACAAAGGAGACCCTTTTTAGTCTGTCAAGTTTTTTTGTTTCATCCCAAAAATATAGTGTTCTCTAAAAAAATGCCATCGCTTTCAATTTATGTCCGAATTTTCCATTTTTGTCTCAAAACCGTAGTAATTTCTTAAAAAAAGATCATCACCTTCATTCGAGTACATTATCTTCACTTTCATCCAAGGTGCAGACAAAAGGGGACACTGTTATTGTGCTTCTATGCAAAATAGAGCAATATTTCGCGTAGAGGGCCACTTTTTAACGTTTTTTAGGGGGGCAGATGCAACCGCTCCGTTTTCTCCGTAATAAAGCCATAACTGCTCACAACTTCTAGATATTTTCAAGAAAATGGTCATTGGCTTTTGTGATGCACAACGGGGCAGTAAAATAATGCATTAATAACAGCCTACAAACTTGAAATACATTTTATTGGCTATTTTCTGAAAGCAGTTAAGCTCAGGGACGCCAGAGTGAGGGGATATGTTTTGCTATATTTTTAAAACGGCGGGGGCATAGAGTAAAGGCTTTTGAAATTTGCAAAAAGGAGCATTGTGTTAGATTTTTCTTTTATATAGCCCTACAGGGTGATCAGACCAAATGTAAACAATTTTTTTAAATAGGATATATAACTTATAGAGCCATTTTTAAATTAATTTTTACATTCGTGATATGAATATGAACATGTTTAAAGAACAATTAGCTTCTTGGATCAATGCGACATTTAGGGAATCAGGTATTAGGCTACTCTCCAACAAGGTGGAACTACATCCCGCACAACCAATCTTACCCAACAGTGGTGCAACAAAAATATGACAGGTTTTTGGACTAAGGAGTTATGGCCTTCACCTTCACCAGATTTAAATCCGATATACTTTCGGATTTGGAGTACTATCCTGGAAAGCAACGTCCGTTCGTCCTGTCATCCAAGTGTTACGTTATTGAAAGCAAAATTAAAGCATTATTGGGGCCAAATCTATTCAGAAACCATCCGTGCTTCATGTAATTAGGTTACGGACAGATTAAGAGGTGTAGTGGAAGCCAAAGGAGGATACATTAAAAAAATATATATATTATATTTGATTTTTATATAACTATATGCAATTTTAGTTGCCAAAATTTCTCATAGATATTCTTTTGTTTGTATTTTTTTAACTAAAAACAGTTGGTCTGATCACTCTGTACAATCATAGACCAACATTAAATTTAGTAGAGTTTGTAAAACATCGATTTGACCAGAAGTCATTACAGGCACACAGCAAATAACAGTAGGCCAAGCAAAAGCACAAAGTTTAGAAAAAAGTCACTCGCAATAGATGCAAATTTTAGGGTAGGCTAAAATAAAAAATTTTTCTAAAACCTTATTCTGAAAACAAGTAAAAAAAGGTCTCCACTTTGATTTGTAAAACATTTGAGGCCGAAAATGTCTATTTATTGTTCGTGATGACCTTCTTTTTTTTACAACTACGATTAAATTCAATTGGCACGAATTCTAGTAGTCAAGAAAAAATTAAAATCTACTAATTGTCTAAAAATTAAAGTGAACACCAAAAAAAGGAAAAAAGGTCATTTACTAAATCTAGTAAGATACCTTATTTTCAACTTACAATTTTTCCTATTCAATGAAAAAAGTCCCCTTGTTCAAAATTTTGGCCTTCTATCCAGCCCAAAACTTTTCTGCTCCTTGAGTTTTATATAGCTTAATTAAATGCTTTGGCCCGGGCGTCGAACCGGTCGAATCAAACCCGAACCGTGAACCTGCTATAACCGTTATTATTTTTTGAACCTGAACCGGAACTGGACATTGAACCTGTAAAAATAAAATTTGTTATCCTGAACAGGAAGTTTTGAGAATTATAACCAAATCTTTTCAGATAAAATAACCTAAATATAGGCCTTACAGTTAGCTTAAACTACGAAGTAAAATTGTTTGATGCCCTTTTAAAATCAAAGCAACATGTATTTTGAAAACCACTGGACTTCAAAATTTAGGTGGGTTAAGAAGTTTTAAAAAAAGTTGACTAAACCAGGATTATGGAGTCGGAGTCGTGGAGTCAAAGGTTTTGAGGCGAAATCGGGCTCGGAGTGAAAAAATGTCAAAATATAGGAGTCGGAGTCTTAAAAATTTTGAGATTTCGGCTTAAATAAAGCATCGTTTCTGATATTTCGATATTATTTGTCCTTGAAATTGTTTGAAATATACTTAAGGAAGTGTGAAAATAAATAAATGGCTAAATCTCCACAAAAAGCATGGATTGTTGGAACATTGTTGCCAACTTGCCACCATATTTCAGCACTCCATACCGGTCTGACAAGCCTGGGGTCCCCAGCCAGTTATTCTGCATACTAGCCTATTATAATGAGATCGAGTCTCATTACATTGACCCGCTATTTAAGCATTATAAAGAGTTAAGTCACGCTTTTAGGTTAAAATTACAAAAAATATGATGCTCTATGTATCGTGTACCAAAAATTTCTCAACAAGATGTCATTTCAAGTTTGAGCGCTATTTTAGCGCAAAATAACGATCGTGAATGAAGTTCGTCTAAAGCCTAGTAGCTCTTTAATTCCGTCAAAAATCCTATTCAAGCATCCTTAGAAACGAAATATTACTCAATTTGTCTGAAAATATAAATTCTGTAATTAAAAACGTAAAAATTAATTACATAAAAAAAATCAAGTTGTATTAACAAGGAAACATCACCTTAATGTCAAATGCTAAAAGATTTTTCTCTTCTTTGTCCTCTGCGAAAGTGTTGAATAAGAAATTAAAACTAATGACATAGAAATTATTCCAAATTCAGCACAAAGAAAAAAATTAGCAAAATGTTCCAGTAATATTCTGTCGTGCATAATATTATTATATAATACAATACTGACTTAACATGTTTTGAAGCAGTGATGCTTTCAAGCAAGTAGCAAAGAAATTTGCTGAGACAAAAGATGCCTTGAGCGCTCAAGACGACAAAGAAGCACTCGAATGGATTGGTAGCTTGACTGCATAAAGATAAACTTTGTGATTTTGACCATAAATCGTTGTGGTTTTACATATTTTTAATCTGTAAAACACTATGCTATATTGAAAAATAAAGTTTACAAATTTTAACAATCGTGTCTATATTCCCGAATTCTTGTTTAACAAACAATCAGTATCAATTTTGGTTTTGTGGGGAAAAAATCAGTTGGTCGAAATCCATAGCTAATATTGATAACAAGGTTGTGGAATCGGAGTTGTGGAGTCGCAGATATTGAGGCGGAGTCGGAGTCGCAAAATTTTGAAAGATAGAATTTGGAGTGTCATAACTGGGGCAGACCTTGGCCTACAGCAGGGGTGGGGAGCATGCGGCTCACAAGGTTTTTTGGATGGGAAACCTGTGGCCGGCAGCGTAGTCGAGTGGTTGAGAACGCCATTATTGTGATCGACATGGTCTCGGTTCAAAACCTACTAGCGCCATTCTGTTGTGTCTTTAAGAAAGACATTTTGCCCTGCTTGGTGGTCTGAGCAAGCAGTTTTAAATTTCAGTCATCTCTCGCTATAAAACTAAAAAAAACAAAATAAAAATTTTAATCGGACAGCAATATCTTGGTATCTGCATAATCAGGCCGGAGTAATTTGCTTGTCCTATGTATTGGTGCCTCTGTCGTTTTTCTGTAAGACAGGAGAGTAAATATAGAGATAAAATGAAATGAAATATTTTTCAATGTGGCCCGCATATGGTTGGAAGAAGCAAAGCCAGTACAAGTTTTTTTGCGACGAAAATCGGGAAATCCGAGACAGATTCTAAGTAATGACCTTTTTTTTGGTTTTCATCATAAACTTAATATAACTATTTTTTCTCATATCCATGGAGTGCTAGAAGGTCATGATTTAGAAAAACGTCAATAAAATTTGGGAAAAACTGCATGGCTCGCACCAATTTTTAATTTTCGGATAGGGCCCGCTAGTGCATTAAAGTTTCCCACTTCTGACCTACAGTATAGAAAGTATAGGCTATAATTATACAGCTATGTTTTTCACTATAATAATGGCATCAATAGTCTTTTTTCTTTGAAGTTGCTGCAATTTGTTTGGTCACTTGCTTAAAATTTTGCACTTCAGAGATTTCATAACTTATGGTTCAAACGTTTTTGAACCATAAGTTAAAGCAAGAACACTTCCTTTTCCCTTGGTAAGTCTACTGTCCAAAGCATCTAGATGGACGTCGGCTGGGGTCAAAGAAAAGTTTGATCTCTTTGATTTTAAAATTTTAGCATTAAAGTTGCTTTTTGGTTTGCAGTAAAATTGTTTTGGGGTTTTTATACGTTACCGGTAAGTTTATTATAAATTTGAACTATTAAATAGTGTTTTCAATGACAAAAAATGTAATGTACGCAGGTTAGCCTATGTCTTATACTAATAAACTTACTGCATGTAATTGCCACTAGAAGATTTTGAAGGTTTCTTGGATGTATGTGTAATTGGTCAGTTGAAAAAGGATCTAATCAATGCATACACACATCAGTATAAAGAAGTTTGAAGACCTTGTCACTTGGGTAATATAGCCCAAAAAACTTGATATAAAAAAAAAATAAGAAAAATATTTCGCTTGTGGTTTTGGGGCTAGCAATATTAGCACTAAACACTCAAATCAACCTTGTTGAAGTATACAGAATAGGTTTTACAATTAAGACAGGAATAGGTTTTGGGTGAATAAATTTAGTGCTTAATTTTTAAAACCTATTCCAGAAATTGCTTCTGTTTAAAAAATTTCTGGGTATGTAACTGTTTACTATGCTCGTCCAAGAAACGTGTCAGCTGAAGCTCATAACTGAATATCGTGCACCTAGAAACATAGTCTTACAAATTGGGGGGCCATCGGGGGCAGTCGCCGTCCCAACCTTTTTACCAGCAAAAAATTTGAGCACAGTTTTATTTTTTTCTAGAACTGAGTAACCTACGTACATTTTTCGAGGTGAAAAATGCACCTGTAAAAATGTTTCTTGGCAAAAAGGAAGTTACGTATGCCCAGATTGTTTATTTTAATGTACTGCACATAAAATTTAACCATAACAAGTTTTGTGCGTTTATCATTATTTCATAAACGCACAAAACTTGTAGATTAATTTTTTAACACCGGTTTGAGAGTAAGCCTACGTAACAAAGCTAGTATATTCTGTTCAGTTTATAGTTGTTACGTTTAGGTTAGGCTTCTTCGTAGAATCGTGCAGAAATCTTCAGACAATCCGTTAGTACATGAATTTCAGAAGAAAGAACATTTTATAAAAGCAGATCATGAACCAAACCCAAACCGGAACCGTTTAACCCTCACCAGGTACCATGGGGTCAATATGACCCCAGGTGTACAAAAAATCTTATAATTTTAAGTCCGTTTATTTTTCATTTGTGTCAAGCCATGTATTTGTCACATAGTGATGTATCAAGATATTCTTGATGTTCATCACACTTTTTGCTAACAATTATTAAAGTTATTTTTGCTAACAATTTTTTTTTACTTTTTTGAATATTTCTATATGCTTATTTTTAAATACATTGTATTCATACAAAAATTGATTGTATCATTTAATTTTATTTATAAATACCAAAATAAACGATTTGTTCCTTATTTGCATTTATTTTGAAAGATCCAATATAAAAAAAAAAATTTTTATAAATTTTTTAAAAAACAACAACAAATTTTCATTTTTTCCTTATATGGTTTACATTAATATTTAATCCTAATAAAAATATTTTTTAGCTAATTTCTTATATTTTTTAGTTAAATAAAAGACTACTGATACCTAGCAATATTCTATTTAATTTTTAAAATTGGGGTCATATAGACCCCATGGTACCAAAAATGTAAGTTTTTCATGGTACCTGCTGAGGGTTAAAATAAAATTTGCTAAACCTAACCAGAACTAAACAGCTAAAAATAGAATTTGATGAATCGAAACCGAAACTAGGCCAGCAGTCTGCTCCAATTTTTTAAAAATATAATAATAGTAATGATGATTTGAACATACTGTACACAAAATGTACAGTATGTTTGTTCAAAATGTCTTCAAAATGTACAGTATGTTATATATCTTTAAAAATATTCAAATATATCTTCAAAACTTCAAAATGTACAGTATGTTCTCTCAAAATTTAAGCTGCAACAGTAGTATAGAATGGGTCATTTCTTACACGTTGTGCCGGAGCTGTGCCGAATCTGGCGGGGGATCCTAACCCTAGCTCTAGCTAAAACTACGAGTTTGATTCCCAGGCAGAGCGAAGAAGTTGCGTTGAAACATAGCTTATGTTGAGCAACGAAGTTGCGAGTTTGATTCTCAACCAAAGCGACGAAGTCACGTTTAAACATAACTTAAGCTGAGCAACGAAGTTGCGAGTGTGATTCTTACCCAGAGGGACGAAGTCGCGTTTAACTACAAGTTTGTTTTAAGCTGAGCAACGAAGTTACGAGTTTGATTCTCACCTAGAGCAACGAAGTCGCGTTTAACTACAAGTTTGTTTTAAGCTGAGCAACGAAGTTGCGAATTTGATTCTCACCTTGAGCGACGAAGTCGCGTTTAACTACAAGTTCGTTTTATGCTGAGAAACGAAGTTGCGAGTTTGATTCTCACCTAGAGCGATGCAGTCGCGTTTAACTACAAGTTCGTTTTATGCTCAGAAACGAAGTTGCGAGTTTGATTCTCACCCAGAGCGATGCAGTCGCCTTTAACTACAAGTTCGTTTTATGCTGAGCAACGAAGTTGCGAGTTTGATTCTCACCCAGAGCGATGCAGTTGCGTTTAACTACAAATTCATTTTAGGCTGAGCAACGAAGTTGCGAGTTTGATTTTCACTTAGAGTAGGGGTGGCTAACCTTTTCTACCTCAAGCGCCAATTTTATTCAAGTCCAGTTCACATGCGCCACACAGACGAAAGATTTCAAAAGTTCATAGTGGAAACAAGGTGATCTCTAAAAAAAAAGGTCTTCACTTAGAATCGATCAATGATTTTCCTAGTTTTGGTCCTAAAATCATAGTGTTCTTTAAATAAAAAAAGGTCTTCACTTAGAATCGATCAATGATTTTCCTAGTTTTCGTCCTAAACTCATAGTGTTCTCTAAAAAAAAAAAAAGGTCTTCACTTAGAATCGATCAATGATTTTTCTATTTCTCGTCCCAAAATCATAGTGTTTCCTAAAAAAAAAAGGTCCTCACTTAGAATCGATCTTTCATTTTTCTATTTTTTGTCCCAAAATCATAGTGTTCTCTAAAAAAAAAAAGGTCTTCACTTAGAATCGATCAATGATTTTCCTAGTTTTCGTCCTAAACTCATAGTGTTCTCTAAAAAAAAAAAAAGGTCTTCACTTAGAATCGATCAATGATTTTTCTATTTCTCGTCCCAAAATCATAGTGTTTCCTAAAAAAAAAAGGTCCTCACTTAGAATCGATCTTTCATTTTTCTATTTTTTGTCCCAAAATCATAGTGTTCTCTAAAAAAGGTCGTCTGATATAGCTAGATATAACTTGTGGAACGTTTTTCATTTAAATATTTTCCCCAACTGCAATGCGCCGCAGGTTGGCCACCTCTGACCTAGAGCGACGAAGTCGCGTTTAACTACAAGTTCGACGAGGTTTGAGCAGCTGTCCTCCTATTGCAAGGACACGTCAGCAATTAAAAAGTCTCCTAGAGAACGGTTACAAAACATGATGCAATCCATGACGTCATACAAAGTGGTGTATATAAGCTAGCGTGATTTGGTTTCGTCATTGAAATATGTCGCAAGATTCTGTGTCTCGAGAGTTAGAAGCTGAAATGTTTCACTGCTTAAACCCGCAAAAACCACATATGTGTGACAAAGACAGTCGTATGCGAACCTTTCCCAACTCTTGGTATAATCAAGAAAGTCCAACGCCACATGAACTGGTTGACGCTGGATTTTGTTGTATGGGTTCTGGTGACCGTGTCAGTTGTTTCTATTGTGGAGGACAATTATTTCACCGGAAACTGCGTGACAACCCGTGGTACGAGCATGCAAAGTGGTTTCCTTTGAGCGAATTTGTTCTAAAGAAACAAGGTGTGAAATATGTGGAAAAACTATGCCAAAAACACCCAGGTTTACATCGACCAAATATAGAAAATCCAATTCGATCCACTGCAACAAATCAGCTACGTATCATGTTGACCAATCAAACGCAAAGCACGGTTACAGCCAAGGAAAGAAGTCAAAAGTTAGAAGCAATGATGCTGCTTGACCCTCACGTGAAATATGCAAAAAGCATAGGCATTGAAGACACCAAGATCCGTTATGCTCTTTTGCAACAAACGGAAAAAAATAACTGCAACTTCTCCAATTGCCAAGAGCTACTCAACCTTGTTTTAGACATAAAAAAAGAAGACAAATGCATGAAATATAAAAACAAGGAAAAAAACGCAGTTTGCATGCCTTGTGGATATATGATATTTTGCTGGACCTGTATACAAGACATCTATTCTTGTTGGTTGTGCACTCAAATCTTGTCCGAAACAATCCGCGTCAAACAATGGTAATTGCACAAGAGCTTAAGACATATTTTTGTTCTTCAAGTGAGAAACATCAAAGTAGAAAACTAATAAAACTCATCTCAAACAAACTGTTTCTAAAGAAACCAGAATCGTTAAATGTGTTACGGTTCTATTTTTTTAAAATGTTTTGACCGTGTAAAATAAAGTACATTGAATATTGACAATAAATATATGTTTACACATTTTTCACACTGGTATTTGTGTTAAGTTCTTAAAACTACGGTGTAAAAGATTTAAATCGTATCTATTTGACAATCAAAGTCTGAAATTCTGCATAGCTTTTAATCGGGAAGCTGCAAAATATCCAAACGAAAAACCGTGAACGCGTTTCTAAAACGTCAACTGTGGATAGGGGTTGCAAGAAAATTAAAAATTTTTATATTGCTTATACTTTCAAAAACTTTTGAAAAGTCTGCAATTGTAAACTTACCGTTTCATATTTTTTGAAACTTTTAGATAAAAATTTACATTATTTTAAATTCCTCAAACACAAAAAACCGACAGAATCCTACCAAATTGTGCTTTATTCGAGATTTTTTTGCTGTTCTTTAACGTTTTTCAATTTATATCTGTATACCAGAAACAGAACGTCAGCTGCAGATTTTTGTGGAAAAGCAACATAGATTTAATTTTTTTAATTTTGACTCGAATCTTTAAAGTTTTTCGTGAACGTTGTAATTTTTTCAAACCTCGAAGCTTGCGAGTATGAATTGTTTAAAGCAGGGCTTCTCAAACTTTTTTGTTCTACGACCCCATTTTAAAAAATAAATTTTTGTGGGACTCCTATATGTGTAGGCTAATTTTACGTTAATTTTTCCTGTGGAAAACCACGCGTGTGCAGGAAAAATCATGTACAGCATCAGTGGTGGATATTCCAATTTAGGGGCCCGAGGCAAGAATTTTCAAAAAATTTATGTTACCTGAGAAAAAAAGAGGTCTGATCTGGGCTTGCATATTTTCTCTCAAAATCAGGGTGTTCTCTAAAAAAAAAAAAGGTCTTCACTTCCATTTGCTTTCAGTTTTCCCTGTTTTCGTCCCAAAATCAGGGTGTTCTCTAAAAAAAAAAGGCCTTAAAAAGATCTTCACTTCCATTTGCTCTCAGTTTTCCCTATTTTCGTCCCAAAATCAGAATGCTCTCTAAAAAAAAAAAAGGTCTTCACTTCGAATCGATCTCCTTTTTCGATTTTTTTTTCACAAAATTATGGTGATCTCTAAAAAAGGTCTTCACTCAGAATCGAACTGCGATTTATCTATTTTCGTCGCCAACTTCAGGTGTCCTCTCAAAATGCCAATTTCTTTCGCAACCCATAGTCTGAGAAACCCTGGTTTAAAGCATAAACGGTGTTGTTAAACAGGGACAAAAACGTTTAACATTATTTTGCACGGTTAAACCGCCTGACCTGTTAATACAAAAAACTTGCATTTTTTACGTTGCGCAACGATTGACGCAAATTCTTCAAGTTTTTCTAACCTCAAAACGGTTTGATTGTGGCTTTTTTTAGTAAAAATTTTGTTAAAAGTCAAGAAGTCGCTCTTTAGCAAAACGTAAAACTTTTATAATTTTTCGACTTTGAAAACAAGAAAATAGTGGTTAAAACTTTTAATAAAAGAACAGTTTGTTAAGAAAATCTTTTAATCCCTTCAAAACCTATTTTGCAAAGTTGAATTATGTCTAAGATTGCACTGGTTCAATACGTGATTTCACATTTAATTTTGCGTTTCGCTGCAAAAGAAAAACAGTCGGCATTACGAATATTGCAAAGATTTCTTAAAGTTGAAACTTTCTTGACCGAAAAATAACAAAAATTCAGTCAATTTGCAAAACAATATCGCTTTTCCAACAACTTTTTTCAGCTTGTGACCTATTGAATTAATTTCGTGATAAAAATTGGCATCGTAAATTTTATAATAGAACATTATACCTCAAAAATCAGCAAAACAATGCGTTTTTCAAACAATTTTCAACATCTAGTTTATATCAGGCAAACTTCTCGGCATCATGTCTGATAAAAAATACATGGTGTCATCCACTTTGTTTTCAACATATGCGTCAGTGAACTTAAGTCTTGTTTTGAAAAACCATGCTTTGTTATTCTAAAACTACGATTCTGATTTTTAAAAGGTGTAGACGTATTAACGTAGAGGTGGGATTTTAACTCCACCATACATTTCAATAAATTATTCTCTTGTCTTATCGTCTTTTTAGACCAAAAAATTTAACACGTAAAACTTCCTTACATCAAGACTTATAAGTAAAATTTTGTCTATAGGTAAAATATCAGATAAAAGCTGTAATTTACAAAAAAAAGCACAAATTATCTGAACTACGTTTTGTAGCGAATTTTACTGTTTTTGTAAAATAGTTGGTTTTGGAAGCAAAAATCTTTATTGTTTATGCGAAATCTTTGAAAAGTTTGCTGCTGACAACATTTAAAACAACCCCATCGTCTACCAATTCTTTGTGTAATCATAAAACTATTTCTTAAGACATCAAAGGTCTACAAAAAAAGTAAATTTTTCTAGTTTTCAATCAAGACAGACGATGTGGCGCACCCCAGTGTCAGATGAAAAACCTCATACATTTTTCGAGTTTATTGAATTGTTGCGTATGTTCTTCAGTTCCGATTCATTGTTTTGGTTAAGAATGACAAAGAAAAACTTGTGATCAATTTTACATTTTGTTAATTTGTTGACAACAAAATCCAATTTTAATTAGGGTTGTGGAGTAGAAATCACTGGAGTCGCGTGTTTTAGGAAGGAGTCGGAAGGGAGTCGTTTTTTCAGACATGCCGAAGTCGGAATCGTTTTTAGATGCACTGGAGTCGGAAAACTTTAGATAAGTGGAGTCAGAGCTGGGAATTTTTGAACAGGGGAGAATGAGTTGGAGTTGAAAAAAAACTCCTACAACTCCAGAACTCTGGTTTTAAGACAAAAAAAAGAATTCGTTGCAGGGCTGCCAATATATTTTGCGAATCGTAACTAAAAGTTCTTTAAATTGTAAAATTCAACACGAAAATGTAACCATTTTGTTATAACGATATCAAGACAAATAAAATTAATGTTTTAGAGTACTGTTTTAGCTATAATTACCTTATTTTTTGTTAAAAAGTCATCCACTTTTTTGCTTTTTTTTAAACATGACATTGTTTATCATTTTTACATAGTTTTGAAAAGCTTATAAAATCAAGTGTTTTTTTCAAATTTTTAGCATATTATTCCAAAAACATGCGTTTTGGTTACTAAAAAATAATATTTCAAAGCTTAGAGTGTACCCGTTTTTTGAAGGAATAATTGGTTGTTTCAACAAACTAAAACACATCATTTACATTTAGTCAAAGATAAAAACACTTGTTTGTTAAAAACATTTTACGAGTTTTTGACATCTTCGGGCGTGTTCAGACTTGTCAAGACGTTTTAAGTGAACAGCTACGAATCGACGGAAAAAGAAACTTAATAGAGTCGCTATTGGGCAATAGGTTGAATAAGAAAAAAATTTCCTTATAATTATTCGTTAGAGTCGAAATAGTCATTTCTCTAACATACAGCGCACTGATGTCTGCGAGTGGTACAGCAAAGTTAAAGAAGTCGCTTTCTTCTCCGACGTACGACGCAACAGACACCACTTCGATTCGAAATGTGTTTTGTGCAGTGAAGGCCAAGCGAAAATACAAAAAGAAACCTCAAGCAGACAGCGAATTGGGAACGATTTCTTTCTTTATTGAAGTGGAGGAGCAACAGTATTTCGATCATCTTTAGTTACGCGAAGCTTTATTGAAACTGCTACCTTTTCAAACATGTCTGCTACTTTTCAAAAAACAAAACAGCAAAGGAATTCGAAAAGTTTACATAATTTTTCTTGCTGAAACCGACCCTAACAAGTGTTCAGTTCGTGCTATGTTTGAAAGATCGCAAAAAGAAGTATTGGCTGATGGAATGAAATTATATTACAAATATATCAATTTGTTTTCTCCTCTTTTGTATGTGGAAACCATGAAGGAATCTCTTGTCGCTTATGAATGCATTCGTCTTGAAAATGCGAGTGATGTCGAAAAGAAGAAACCTTGTGAAATTAGCCAATTTCTTGGATCTTTTTTCTACCAATAGCAAGAACGCTGTAATGCCTGATTTGAATGATCATCCTTTGTTTAGCGAAAAATAATCAGTTGTATTTTTCTGACTTGTAAATAAAACATACAGTCTTAAATTTTCTGTGCTTTATTGTATACACCGAGTTGAAGTAATGAGAAAAAAGTTTTTAATCATGTCTAGATTTTCTGTTTTAAAGTTTAATTTAAAGATCTGTTCCAGATGCGCCTCAGATCCGGCACAGATCCGGCACAGATCCGGCACAGATCCGGCACAATGTGTAAGAAATGACCCATCCTAAACTACTCATGCTTGCACATAAACTCGCAAAATCAGTCATCCTATAGGTTGCTTTTATCACAATAAACCTACTAACAAAATGGTATAGTGACGTGCAATCGACATAGGCTATAAGACAACATTATAAAAAAAGTAAATCAAAGCAGCAATATTGTAATTGAGGCCGTTTTTTTGACAAAAAATCTTTTTTGACTTAACAGTTTTGCCCTGTTACAAAAGTTTTTATTGACCGACTTCGGTAAAAATGTTGCTTAAACGGCCATTTACATCAGTTTAGAAAAGCTATACATTGATGCGTATAACATTTCAATATATACAACAACGAAGATTTTGATAAATATGCTTCTATGACAAACACAGTCAAAAGACACATTTCTAATTCAATAAAATGCAAATAATTTCTACGTTTTTACTTAAGTCTAGATTGGTAGCATTTTGCTAAAAACAATGAGGGTTTGCAATTTTAATTGTTTTTAGATAAGCAAACTGAGAGTGTTCACTCATAGTTTTTAAGAGAAGCGAAAAGCCCGGGAAAAGTTGTAAACACGTGAAATTTCTATGTTGCTGATTCAGAAAGTATTAAGAGAAGCGAAATGCAAAATTCGAAAAGTGAATCAGATCGTTTTAGCCCAAAAAGTTTAAGAACTCCTACTGTAGCATGTAGACAGGGCTTTCAACACATGGCCCGCGTGGTATTTTTCGAAATGACCTAAACTAAATAGAGCAATCGATTATAACACATGTTTTTATGTTATGCTTACATTATTTTGCAGTAAGCCAGTAAATAATTTTTTTGCATATATGTATTTTCTATTACTTTTTCTAGTTTAGTTTGCATAATTCTAGAGCCTTTTTTTAGTAAACAGCCATAGGCCGATAGTATTCTAAATCTGGCCCTGCTAGTTCCGGCCCCGTTATATTTAAGGCATTTTTTTGAAAAATTTCTCTAAATGAATCTATTTGCAATATTGAACCACTGTAATTCTAAATTTAAAACAGAGATTTCACCATAAAATACAACACGACATTTTTAATCAATGAATGTAAAAAGTTTACAGTAATACAGTCATAAGCACAGAAAAAGTTGAAAAACGCTTTTGGTACAAGTGAAAAAAACTTTCGTACTCTAGGTTTTAGAACAGGAGTGGGGACCCTTATTGCACTCACTGGCCAGATCCGAAAATCAAAAGTTGGTGCAAGCCACATACAAGTTAGGGGATCAATATCACTTTTCGTCCTAAAAACATAGTGATCTCTCTAAAAAAAATTATAGCTTAAAATCTATTTTTGATTTCTCGCTTTTCGTCTGGAAATACTAGTACTGGCTTCATTCCACCCAACCACACACGAGCCGCATTGAAAACTTTCGCGGGCCGAATGCTGTCGGCTGGCCGCAGGTTTCCCAACCCTTTTTTAGAACAGGGCTTCTCAAACTGTGAGTCATGACCCCAAATGGGGTTGCCTAAAAAAATTTTGGGGTTACGAAACAAATTGGCATTTTGTGCTTTGTCCCGCGAAATTTTAAAAATCCCAGTAATGCCGCGAAACTTTTTGAAAAAGTTATGGTTATTGCACAATGCACATGTAATCGACAAATTAGAGAATTTGGGGACAAAAATTGACAAATCGGAGCTTGATTCTGAGTGGCAACCTTTTTTTTAAGAACACCTGAAGTTGCGAACGAAAATCAAGAAATCTCGTCTAAATGCCCGCGAATTTCAAAAAAGTCCCAAAATTTGCCGCAGGTTTAAAATGGGGTCGCAGAACAGAATTTGGGTCGCGAAACAAATTAGCTTTTTATACTTACCAAATCAGCTTTTTCGCAATAATATTTATTGTTAATCAAAAACTAGAAAAGGTAAAGTGTCATTACACCAGTGGCATGCGGTCAGGGCATGCAAGTCATGCGTTGCATGACCAACAAATTTTTGTGCGATGACCTTTATTTCTGAACGAAATGAAGAACACCGCTGGTTTGAGACAAAAATTAGAGATGAAACGTAGAAAACCAGGGAGAGATTTCAGGTGAAGACTTTTTTTTTTAGAGAACACTACAATTTTAGGAGAAAAAGTGTAAAAACCGGGACTGAATTTATGTGATGACCTTTTTTTTTGGAGAACACCACTATTATAGGACGAAAATTGGTCGATGCCTTAGAATCTCACACAGGGTTCTTTCTGCTACCCAAAGAAACATTGCATGCCCTACCCATTAACTACCCATAAAATACCCAATTGCATGACCAGTTTTTGGCGTACCAGTTGCATGATTAGTCTTAGAGGTCACCGCACGCCACTGCATTGCACCATTGTTGCTTAAGGTTAGTAGGCATTCAATCGACAAAATAAATTTGAATCAGAGTGAAGACCTTTTTTTCAGAGAACAACTGGTTTTTAAAATTTTGTTAATTCGCTTTAGGTTTCTATTTCCATTTCTCGTTCTTATTACATGGTTTTCCATAGGAAAAGTTTAACGTAAAATTACCCTACATATATTGGGGTCATACAAAATTTTATTTTTTAAAACGGGATCGCAGAACAAAAAAGTTTGAAAAGCTCTAGTCTAGAAGATGCATTCCATCTTGTTTTTTTATTATGAATAGAATAGTCTGTCACAAACTAGATTTAAATAACTCTTGCACCTACACTACAAACTCTACATTATTTTCAAAAAATTATGCATTATTTTTCTTTTTTTTTAGTGTTTATGTTAATTTTAATTTCAGTGTTACTTTTTTTCCCTTATCATTTGAGTAAAGTTGTGACCAGAAACAGGAGTTCTTTGGGTCGGTTTTTTTGCCACTCAGACTTTTTGCCAACCACCTGTGGCATATTGTAACCTAACACTTTTTTCCCACCAGCGCAATAATGTTTACTTATGAAGTGGTTTTGATTTTGTTTTGTATATTTTTTTCTTTACTTTCTATACTGCATTTTTTGTAAAAGTTGCTACAACCATGCCTACTTCTCAAAAATTTGTTTCCTATCTTTAACATGTTATAACATTTATCGTTAGATTGCTTCTTCTTTTTCCGGTTAAAAATCACACAATTTTTCTTTTTTATTCTATTTTTACAGCAGAGTTGAAATACGTAAAAGATATTGATATCTGTTAAATGTTTTAAAGCTGGTTTTGAGAGCGTTGTGAATTTAAGTTAGTTAAAGGAGTGGCGTGGCTTGATACTCTTCGCGTAGTTATATAAGTCAGGGCTTCTCAAACTTTTTTGTTCTGCGACCCATTTTAAAAACTAAATTTTTGCGCGATCCCAATATGTGTAGGCTAATTTTACGTTAATTTTTTCCCATGGAAAACCACGAGTGTGAATGAAAGACCATGTAATAACAACAAGAAATGGAAATAGTAACCTAAAGTGCAGTGATGAATATTCAAAATTAGGGGCTCGAGGCAAAATTCTAATCAGGATTCCCAAAAATTGGTATTCTCTAAAAAAAAAAGGTCTTTTATCTCGTATTTCCCTATTTTTCTCCCAAAATCATCGTGATCTCTAAAAAAAAAGTCTTCACTTCGAATCGATCTCGTATTTCCCACTTTTCGTCCCAACTTCATAGTGATCTCTAAAAAAAAAAAGGTCCTCAGATGAATTCGTTCTGAGATTCCCACTTTTCGTAACAATTTCATAGTGATCTTTTAAAAAAATATACAAAAAAATGAAACTACTGTATATGCGGTATTTTCAAAAAGGGGGCCTCTAAAAACCAGGGGGATCCCCTAAAAAAAGGTGGGAGCCCGAGGCAACTGCCTCACTCGCCTCACCCAATATCCACCACTGCTAAACCGAATTAACAAAATTACAAAAACAGACTTTATGTAATAAACATTACTAAGCACATTTAATAGGATGGAAAAATTACTCTATAATCTTTCCCAGCTACCTTATTAAGACAAATAAATAATTTAATTTTTTCGCATTCATCTATAAAAATCAATTATAGCTTTACTCAGTAAGTAATTTTTTTACTTTGTTTTTTGGTGTTTGATTACGCCACACAACTCATTTTCTGATCACGCTACCTTACTACTTTATGACGCAACAATGGTGTAAAGACGCTTTACTTTTTCTAGTTTTTGATTGTCAATAAATATTATTGTAAAAAAACAATTTCAAAAGCACAAAAAGCCAATTTGTTTTGCGACCCCAAAATTTTTTTACGCGACCCATAGTTTGAGAAGCCCTGATATAAATGTTCTTGTTGAAAAGTGTAGGCCTAGATCAGTGGTTCTAAAACTTTTTGCACATCGACTCCGATTAGAGTAAAAATTTAATCCAATACATGCTTTTAACTAAGTGATGTGAAGTGAAGAGTTAACAAAAGAAGACTTTTTTTTGGTCTTCACTTCTATACAACCATGTTTTTTCATAAAGTGTGAAGAAAAAAAGGTCTTAACTTTAATAACCATACATCTTTTGTTTAGAATCTTTGCAAATAAAGTACCGTTGTTTTATTGCTGCAAATGAACCGGTTATTTATTCGTCATCCCCCTATTTATTATCGAACCCTTAGATGTCGCAATCGACCACGCTGAGAACCAACGGCCTAGATTCTATGCCGTGTTAGCTAGAAGAGACAGAGCTCTACTCGAAAGTGTACAAAAAAAAAAAAGAATTATTAAACAAATTTAATTACAATTATCTTTTAATTAAATTTTTATGCAAAATTGAACGGCTGTAAAAAAATTAAAATGCAGCAATGACTTTTTAAATATAAGTTGATAGGTTCCTAAAATTGTATAAACAGCTTTTTTGTAACTGTAGTCATTTGATAAAGCTTAACTGAAAAAAGCAATTAATTTCAGAAATTGTTACAATACCTGAAGTAGGTTATTCAGCGCTGTTGGGCAAACTAGTAGATCCGTCAAGCCATTTCATCGGGCCCGCCAACCATTTAATGTGAATGGTGTAAAAAAGGAAAGCGGAAACTTTTTTCTTTTTTTTTTTTGGTCTTCACCTGCAAGAAAGTTAAAGACTTTTTCGAAAGCTACGAACTCACGTTGTACAAACTAGTTCGATCGTCAATCAAAATCATTTTTTGAATCCGGCCTCGTGCTAGATAGTTTGCCCAGCCTTTTTATACAGCATATTCAGTTCAAACAAATTAATATATTGCTTGTCGCTGCAATAATCTGCCTAGAGAAAACATGGCTTCTTTTAACATTATATTTCAAATATAATCTAGTTATGATAAAATTAGAAAACAACTTTGATTTTACATAACCATGTTTTAAGATAAAGTATATATGTTTTCAAGCATACTTATAGATTTCAAACAGGTCTTCCAACGAAGACAACTTCCTATTGTTGTTCATCTCAACACAAATGTAATTAGAGACCACCTTTCGCTTACAGTAAGTTGTAAATAGAATTACGTTTTAATATACAGTTCATGATTAAATGCCGAAACAAAACAAAAAACAGGGCTGAGAGTTTGAGAACTGGATTCATGTGAGAACGATCAGATTTCCGCCAAACAAAGCAATGCAAGTTCAGTGATCCGTGTAGTTATCGTGTCCCCTGATTCTCTAGTAAAAGAAAAAAATGAATAGACATTTAATTACAAAAAAACAAAATGATATTATTCTTTGAGTGAAAGCTTATACTTTTTCCAAAAGCGAGTTCGATTCAAAAAGTAGAAACAGCTTCATTTAAAAGTACAGTAGATTTTTTATCTTAAGTGTTAAAGTCTATACAGTTATCATTAACTTAAGCTATAAGAAATTAAAACAAATTGTAATTATTGGTGTTGGTTGACAATTTCTAATATATTAACGACAGCTTTAATAGTAACACAGCAAAGAATTTTGAAACATGGGAAAGCTTACCAAAGAGTCAGCAGCTTGGACGAGTGGTTAGAGCGCCGTAATTGTGATCGACATGGTTTCAGTTCAAAACCTACCCGCGTCATTCTTTTGTGTCTTGGGAAAGACACATACGGCACTTTCCCATGCTTGATGGTCTTAGCATTCAGTTCTAAATTCCAGTCATGTCTATAAAATTATAAAACCAAAATAAAAAATTTCAATCGAACATCAATATCTTGGCATCACAGGAAGCAAGTTGGGGTAATTGCTTTTCTATGTATTGGCGCCTCTGTGGCTTTTCTGCGATCTTCAAGAGGATAAATATATAAATAAAATGAAATGAGTTTGTTGAGTGCTCGCTCGAGTTATGTACTTTGGTAATAGAATCAAAAATCCTGATTGAGATGGATTAAACATGCTTCGTTTCTAAAAAAGAAAAAAAAGGCAGGTTATTTCCAAAAAGTTCTTAAAAACGGTTTCTGAAGTCGTTGAAACACGTGGACCCCTAGGCTAAATCTGTGAAATTTTGTGCGACGCTAAACAGATTTTTTGACACAAACCATAAATCTCATTTGAAGGTAGGCCTAGGCCTATAAAAATTTTTTCCGAAAGTCAAGTGAAGACCAAAAAAAGTCTTCACGTTAAGTTAATGACCTTTTTTTTTCGGTGTTCACTATTTTGTGCTTCAACGTCAAATTATAACAAATCTTGAATAATGTGCTTAACATTAACATGTTTTTGCGATTTTAGGAACGCTTTTGATACAGTAAAGTGAAATGTAAATAGCGATTTCCTATTTTATGGAAAAAATTTGTGGGCCCTCTCAATAGGTCGCTACGGACCCTCAATTTAGAAACTCTGTTCCAAAGTTTGAAACAATATCCAACGAGAAACAAAAAAAGCGATAAGGGAGGATACTTAACTAGTGAACATACCCGGCAGGCAAAAATACAGTATGCTATTCTCTGGCGTTGTTGAAGGTTTGTGTTTGACACTTTACGCCAATCACGCTTGCTGGACCGTTTTTATCTTCCAATAAAACGACTTAGGAAAAAATGACCCCCAAGTCGGCGCATGAATTTTTAAATAACAATAATATCTGAGCCACTGTGAGCAAATTGCAAACAATAAAAGAATCCCACTCAAAAAAAATCCTGTGAAGCAACGGAATTCGATTTGATTCAAAAATAAGCCGTCAAGTGTCTTTCCTCAGAAAAAGCATCAACTTAAACAGAAATGAATAATGATCGTTATATATCGAAGGCATTAAACTTATGGTAACCGTCGCAATTAATCCGATCTGCTTTCGAGGATACCATGATATTATTGTTTGTTGGAAAGTTTTTTATTTTATTTTATTTTAGTTATATGAAGGAAATTTAGACTTGCAGATAAGTAAAAGTACTTAAGAAGATAAGTAAACCCATAAGCTCATCACTTCCAATTAGATGCTTTGTCGACTATTCCTATTATGAGAAGTAAACCAAGAGCAAAAACCTTGTGTAAAAGTTTGAAACAAAATGTTGTCATAAACCAGGGATGGCAAACCTTTTTCATAGGACGGGTCAAAAAATGGCAATTTTATCAAAATTACCATTAAATGAGCCATTGGCTAAAATGAGTGAGAAACCTCTAATTTCGGATGAAATTTAAGGTGAAGACTAAAAAAAAGTCTTACTTCCCTCGGTCCTTCGCTTCCAGGGGTTTCTGCTTGACCGATGCTCTCAAATTTATTTTCCAAGGCTTACACTTTTTTCCAAACATTGACTCTATATCATGACAAAAAAGCATAACACAAAAATATCTTTATTTAAAAGCATTTAACGTTTTTTTAATAATTAGATAGCTTTAATCAAAACTTAAAATGATACAAAAAGAATCGATTTGATATTGCGAACGGTTTTTTGCAAAAAGCATTAAAATGAAGCAGCAAGAAATCAAAACTACAACCACTTATGAGGCGGTGAAGACCAAGGCTCTGCAGCTTCCATTAGATTTGATCGACATAAAACCAAGGTTTGCTGTTTGTAGTTTTGTACCAAATGATAATAGATTTATTTTCGTAAAATTTGTTTTATAAAGATTTAGTAGTGATGAAAGTTATTCATAAAGAAATGGTCTAAAAATCTTTTTTTTTTTTAAGTTTACTGACACAACATAGAGCAAAGCCAAGTGGCACATTAATGGCTACCACCTTTCGTATTTTTCTCAAGTAGGTTAAGAAACTTAATCCATGAAAGGGCATTGTTGTTTGCAGACTGACAGACGATTTCTTTCGCCGATTCTTTTGTGAAAAGTTAAACGATATCTTTAGACAGCCTCCTGAATACCCGGAGGTGATCAGTCTTGCTGAAAGTACATTTGGTTGTTAAGTTCCTTGCGTTTGGCGTTGATTTGTTGATTGAAGTTAATTTAATAGAGAATGGAGAAAAACGTAATTGGTCAGAATTAAGATAAATCGTGCGATAAGAAGGCGAGAAAATACTTTAAAAAGTAACTACCTGTACCAGACATTTTCTGAGTAATCTGTTGCAACTTTTTAAATATATTTTAACAGATTTTTATTTACAGAAAAACTTTAAAACTTAAAATTAAAAGAAAATACAAGTATATGAATTAAAAAAACAAGTTACTAATTAGTTTGCAATGAGTGTTTAAAGTTTTTCTGCTCTGCAAAATAATTTCAATGATAACAAGACATCGCTAAATACAAAACAAAAAATGCAGTCTTAATTACACTTAAAATAGTTTGATTTTATTTATTCGATCTTTATATTATTTTTTTGACTCGCAGGAAAACGTCGGAGGAGCTATACATAGAGCAACTGTCAAGCAATTACCTCGACCTGCTTCCAGAGACGCCAAGATATTACTTTCCGGTTAAAATTTTTTATTTTGTTTTTTATTTGAAGATAACCGAAATTTAGAACTGCTTGCTAAGACCTCCCCACCAAAGATAAGTGTCGTAAAATGTCTTTTCCCGAGACAAACGGGGCGAATAGGGTTCGATCCGCGACCGTGTCAATCACGTGCCCCAGCAATCAAAATGCCACTAAATAGTTCGCTAAAAGTACAAACAACAAAATATTTACAAGCGCTGATTTTTATTTTTGTTATTTATTTGATTATAGTGTATTTGAATAGTGCGTCTTTTTGAAGAATATCAGCCAACCACTAATGCTCTTATAGTAAAACTTTTTCTTTGTTTTCGATACTAAATCGCATCAGTCTATTTATTTGATTTTCGTTTACATTGAACATCATTTCTGCTTTCGCTTTGAAGCAGAATTGTCAATACGTTAAATAATGTTTACTAAAAAAGTCACCAATGTAGTTTTCAAAACAGTTAGATCATTTTAAAAATAAATTTAGCCTTCAATTTCCTCAATATTGCTTTCTCATTATGCTGGATCAAGATCTTCAGTAATGATCTTGGTCAAGCATGTGTACAATATTACGGCTGCTATGTACAAAATTGGTTCTAAAATCTATTACAGAAGAACGCAATTATCCGAACAAATTGGGACCAGGGGCCGTTCGAATAAGCAATTTTTTCGGATAATCGAACAAAATACAATTTTAAACAATATTTTGGAAGCAACTTGGTTTCTTAGCTTTGCCGATCGCAATTAAAGTAATATCAATATATGCTTTCCAATGGCATTTGCACAGACTAAGACGGTGATTCGTTTTTTGCTGGTCTTGAAGCTTGGAGCCTTAGCTTTCTCCCAGTTGCAAGTTGTTTATTCGTGTTATGTGACAGTTGTAAACACCATCTCTGGTGTTGGGATAATCAACCTTTCGGATAAGTAAAGTTTGGATCATCGGCGTTCTATTGCATTCAGTTTTTACTCCGTTTTCCCAACCAAGCTCGCTTATGCCTTAGCACGACGCTTGCGAGGGCTCAGGGTCTCAGAAAAGACAGCAAACAATTAAAAACTTTGAACAATTTGTTAAAACAGGTTGTAAAACGAATTAAAAACTTCTTCAAAAATTGCTGTTGAAGTAAATTTCTTCGAATATTTAGCATTGTACAATTTCTTCAAGAAACACAATAAAAGTTGCTCTTTTAACATTAAAATAAAAAGTAAACTTTGAAAGCAAGTGGACTAACTTTCTCGTGTAATCTTTTCATGCAAGATCGAACTTGACTCCTGATGCGTTCGAGACATCGACTCCTTCTCTTTACGCACTCCGCTTTTTTTCGACTCCCTCGTCAAGCGACGCCAGATCACGTTTAAGTAAAAGTCGGGCAAAGCAACAATCTTCGGAAGTCGTTTACAATCGAAAAGACCCTCAACTGTCTCCGATTGAACTCACGGTCAATAAAAAGACTAAATATCCGCACGAAAAAGTTGGTTCACATGAATTATAGTTGTTTTAAATTTTGTAGTTTGAAAATCATCTATTTTCAAGCCTTAGGACTCGTTTTCACAACGAGCGTAGAATGGAGCATTTTTTGTTTTATTGATTTTTTTGCTTTTTATTTTAAGCGCGGTAAGATCAATAAAAGAAAGAATACTCCATTCCACGCTCGTTGTGAAAACGAGCCTTTACAAGCAATAAAAAATTCTTGCAAGCAGAGTTTAAAAACTAAACAATTTTGCAATCAATTGCTTGAGCTTTTTTATTTACTTTTTTCATGCCAGCGTCGCTTTAACAAAGAGAAACCTCAATTAGTTGAGCTGACGTCAACCGACCGTCAGATCATTCAAGAGTTACGTCATCAGCTTCAAACTGATCCTCACCAAAAAGACACAACGAAAGTTCTGGAAGCGATCGCAGATCCAGAGGTGAGCCATAATTAGATTAAAAATATCAATATAATACAGGGTAGCTTTTGCCTGAGAATTTTTGAAGGAAAGGTAGCTTTTGTCTGAAAGAAAGACAATTTGCAGTTTTATAATAAAAAAATTAAATTAATTAAATTTTTCGGCGCTCTAATTTGACTTCTAATTCATTCAAAATCAAATTTACCAGGAAAAGAGAAAAAATGCAAAAAAAGCTAAACTTAAAATTCCATAATCATGTCTTTTTTCGGTTGTATAATTATTAATACATATATAAAGTTTTTAAGACCAGAAAAGAAAGTGACCATTTTGAGAATAATCGTTTAGTTTAATAAAATTTATACTTTTAAAAAATAGATCCGAGAGCAACGACTACTTTACGAGTCGCTGAATAAGTTTCTGCGCGAAAAAGAAAGGAACAAAAACCCTGTTAACAGTTCTCTTCCAGTGGTAAACATCATGGTGAGAGAATGGTTTTCATGTAATTTTTATGAGCTGGAGTTTTTTTTTTGACATAAAGTTAATCGTAATTTCATTTTAAAACTTTATAATTTAGATTTTATGAAAGTATAAGGTATTTTACTTGGCCTTCTTGATCTACATTAACCATGACAAATGTACCCTTGGCAGTATTCAGAGGCCTTATGACTTTCGGCTAAAACAAAGAACAAAACCCTATATTTCTACGTGCAACGCCAAGATAGTAGCCTGCTAACACCCTCAATACAATAAAATGTAAAGACAAAGTTCTGTAACTCATACCGATAAAAACCGCGCACGTTGCTGCACGAATAAGAACCGTGCCTAAAGGTGTATAGAAGTGCCAAAAAGAACGTCATTGTAGCATCGCACCTGCCGGTGACTAGATGCATGTGAAAACAAAAGCTACAAGAGAGCGAGAGAGCATTATAGGGTTTTACAAGCATCTTGTGACAGTGTCTATTAAACATTATAAGTTCAGGGAGGGCATGCTTGATGCAAAGTGTTGCAAAAATGACATTTTAGTGCTGTTTTGGCTTCTTCTCAAAAGGATTTGTTTTTGCTGCTTTTAATAATTTTTTTATTATGCTTTAAATGGAATCACTAAAGAAGAAGAGTGCCGATTGTGGTAACATCGTATCGTAATTTTTTTCAAACGAAGAACTAAACCAAATTTTAAAAGATACGAGTGGCGCTGTGTTCTTTTTCGTTGATTTGTTTTAATAAAATGCAAGTATAAAATTGTAAAGACTAATTAAGCTTAACACCGACTTTTATGGTTCCACATTTAATTGTTCAAAAAACCACAGACGGGTGTTCTTAAGTACAAATTAAGCCAATTATACTCTGAAAGTTACGATGATAAAACAAAGTGATATAGCTTTTTACATTGCTTTATAACTTTCAAACATCCAATCAATTGAATTCACTGTGACAATCAAAATGTTTTCATTTGCTTATTTTAAATGTTAATTTCTTCTATTTTCGTTTTATTTGTTTTAGACCTTAAGAATGGGTTTATCAATGCTCTTTATGTTTATAAAGATACCAAGCCTTGAAAAAGAAATCAATTTCGACCCGGGATTTGTTGCTCCTTTAACTCTTTCTCGCCACAACGCGGCTGTATCAAGAAACGCAAGTCGTTTTGGAGGTGGCAGTGCTGTAACTCTTTTGCCGAAAGTCGTAGGAAGTTCAGTTCCTAGAATTCGAGATGCTTCAAAGAACCTTTTGCAATTTTACAAGCAAGACGATCCTATACCAAAACGAGATCCCTCAACAATAACTAAACAAAAAACAGAATTTGTCTTCCCACAAATCGGCCTTAAAAAACACGACGACGAACTCGAAGAGCTTAAATTGTCCAAACAAAAAGCGAAAAATCCAACAGCAAACGAGTCGCAAATTCGAGCCAAAGCTTCTACAGTTCAACTTCCCGGTAATATTGAAGACGACTCAGCTCCATCTTTCAATGGCTTTCCTCGACGTGCAACAACTACTGCCAATGGCAAGGCTCATCTGATTGGTCCAACGAACAAAATGGACATAATAGCCGATTACAGCAAAGCACTGCAGAGTGGTCTGATTAGCTACAACGAGTATATCAAAAAGCTTTCTGTATTGTCCTTGCACAAAGTTCCCATTGGAAACAGCATTCAAAGACATTTTCATTTGATCCGGTAAATACATGTATTCAATGTATAAAATAAGTTATAGTTAACCCAACTTAAGGTGATTATACGCCTTTAAACAACTTGCATGTTCTTTTTTCAAACCTTTCGTAGCTCAGATAGCAAAGCTGAAAGAATTTTTTACCTGATACTGACACTGATCAATATACGCTTCTTATCCAAAGCATTTTTCGCTCTTCTATTTTTTGAAAAAAAACCTAAACAGCTAATTTTAACCCTCAGATTAAAACCAAATTTTCTAACATGAAGTAGTAGGATGCTGACTTGTGTAGGTTTTATTGCCAAAAAAAACAACGTTTATTAAGTTGACAGATAATACGTAAAAATTATCAAGAAGATACACTTTTTTATTTGGCACCCTTGAAAAAAACTCCCTTGCTGCTCTTCTTTTATATTTGGCGTATAAAGATTTAAAGTTTTCACTTTGTAGTCACTAGTTACCGATAAAGTAATATCACAAACTTTGGTTAAAAATTCGTTTTATTGCGTGAAAAATTGGTGCCCGGCCTTTTTTTTGCAGTTTGGTTTTTTAAGTAAAAATTTATTCTGTTAATGTTAAAAGGAAAAAAAGTTTAGTGTAATTTTATTTCGAGGAACTGCTGCTTAAATTTAAAAAATCCTAACCTGCCTTAACCCATGAAATTATGGTTCATGTCAATCATCGTTGATGAGTTTGGAATAAAAGTTTCTTTTATCTTTGTCAGTTGAAAAACAACCATGAATGTGTTGAAATAGGCCTTTAACTTTCTTTAAAATGTTTAACAATTTTGCTGCGCCACATAAGGTTTCTAGAACTTTCAATATCAGTTAAACCTAACGTACGAGTGGTTAAGAAATTTAGAAAATTATATTATGACGAAGCTTTTGTAATCAGGGACGGTTCCAACAACATGAAGCCGAAGTTGGCTCACGTAGATATCAGCTCTAAAACAGCCACGTACGTCAGCGCAACGCCGTCCGAAAATAGCGAAAGAAACAAAATTCAAAAATCGTCTGTTGCTAGAGAAAAAAGTAAGTTGGTCCCGTCTGTGTTACAAAAAAATTGTGGTAACGAAATAAAAGAAATACTTTTGATGTTAAAAACAAACCAGTGGCAGTGATCAGGAGTGTAAAGCGGGAGCCAGAGCTGGAGCTGAAGTTTTAGCTAGAGTCGAAGCCGGAGCCGGAGTCATAGCTTTAAAATTGTGGCTCCATACAATCGGCTCCAGGATTAAATTCTATTGATATCCAAAAAATGCACATTAAGTACTAAAACAAGTACCGGGTGTTTAGTAATTCCTGCGACTAAATTTGAATTTGAATTTTCGCGTTTATTTCTTAATTGATTTTAAAAAAGTAAACAGCGTCAGTTTCCGCGTCCATTAGAAGTTAAAGTGTAATAAAAAGTGAAATTGTAAAACTACTGCATCGTGTAAATAATGCAAAAAGAAACGAGATATCCGGAATGCTTCGCGCCGGATCTAGTGTCAAAGGTCGACCCGGTCCGTAACTGCCGCAACAACCGGTATGTGGACTTCGGCGACAACGTGGAGGACCACGTCAGGTACATTTCCTTGACGAAACACGCGGCCGCAGTGATGTTCCTCGGCCTGATGTGCAGTAACGGAGAGGTCTCGCCCCCGTCTTATTTGACGGGGGCTACCGGCTGAACACCGATGTATATGGTACATCGACGTCATGACCTCAACCATAATTCCGTGGATGAGGAAGGTGGCTGGCAAGAAGAAATTTGTTTTCCAGCACGACGGGCCCCCATCCACATGGCCAACAAGACGCAGGCTTTCCTAAAAAAAACATTGACTTTTGGCCCAAGTCAATGTGGCCTCCCCAGAGCCCGGACCTTAACCCTCTGGACTACAGTGTGTGGTGACGAGTGGAGAGTAGTGCGTGTAAGACTCGGTCGCAGAACGTCGAAGAGCTGAAGGCCCGCATCACCGAGAACTGGGCCAACTTCTATAAGGGGTACGTCGTCGACGTCTGTCGCACCTTCAGAGGCCGCTAGAGCGCGTCATCGAGGCCGAGGGCGGCTACACTATTAATTACAAAAAGCAGGATTAATTTAATCGATTAGTTTAAAATATTATTAAAATGCCCAAAAAATAAGCGAGATATAGGGGTTTTAAAGACCCGTATCTAAAAAGTCGCAGGAATTACTAAACACCCGGTATATAGATTTAGGGAGGAATAAACCTAATTTTTCAAAACAAAATCTTTGATTAGGTAATTCTGGTAGGTTTGATTCCTAACAGATGAATGGTTGGCAATAAAAGTCATCTATGCGCTATTGAAAAGGGTAAAGAAGAGTGACTTGGCATTTGGTAAATTTTTTTTTGCGCAGACTGTCCAACTATCAATTTAAAGAGGAACATTTAATGTGGGTAGCAGCTTGTAAGGTAGTGTCACACTTCATTCATAATTCTAATCTTAACCTCATAGACCTATCGCTGATTTTCAGTCTTTTACAGTAATTTTTAAGCTTTTGATTGTGATGTCATCTTTTCCATGGTTACGTAGTTATTACGTAGACATAGATGGCAGGTGCCCCTGTCCTTTTCAATAGCTTCTTAGGTTTTAATGCTGGTCCTAAGTATGGGTGTGTAATTTTTCAAGTCTCCCTCTAATTCAAGATATAAGGGAAAAAATAGCGTCAGGGTCTGTGGGACCCAGTTGTACTCAAAGTGAGGGTACTATTGTGTGATCCATTTTATGTTTATTTCTATTATTTTGCTTCTTTTACTCTACTATTTATGTTTTTTCTCTTTTTTTTCAAAAAAAAATGCTGTTGATGTACTGTGGAAGTTTAAAAGCCTTTGTCATTTTTGTATTGTGTCCATTTAAATTTTTTTAATTTTTGTCTTTTTTTTTGAAAATTCAGCAAAAATGTAAAAATATATAAATTTTCAATTCATATTTATTAATGAATTTAGAAACAGGACCAAGATTAATTTTTTGATTATCAAAAGTTAACTAAAACCAATTTTTTTTTTTGATTTCGAGTTTGTCAGATCCAGGTGTACCATTTAGGGTGGAACCAAAATACCTGTAATATTCTACTCGTAGGATTAAGGACAAATTTATTCAGTCAAATATTTTTAAACGTTTCACCATGTAGATGTATTCAAAACAATATTTTCAATTTAATTGATATTAAAAAGAGGTATGCAATAAATACTAAGAAAAGCAATTTAAATAGTAAATTTATTTCATCTAAAGAAGCTATAAAAGTGGGATACACATGTCTTATTAGTTGTAAAGTGTCAACTTTAAAGTAGCGGTGAACCATGACCTCCTGGTCATGGGTGAAAAATTGAAAATCAAACAAAGGTAAAAAATTGAAAGTCAATTGTTTTAATTTGAAAAATAAATAAAATGTTACGTTCTCATTCATACCTACCCTTTTCATCATTGTCAGAGGAATCTCATAAAATTATTTATTTAAGCATATAAAAAATAAAAATATTAATACTGGGTCGGAATTGCCAAGTAAATTTAAGTCTCTTCAATTTAGCTCAAAAAACTAAAGAACTTTAATTTTAAATTTACCTGGACATTTCCACACCGTTTAATTTTTTTTTTTGGCTTCACAAGATTTATTCATTCAGATGTAAAAAATTTTCAAGGTTATTTTTTTCTTGCCAAGAGAGAGGTAATTTTGTTTTTAGCTCAAAAATTTGTTGTTTATAATTGAATAATAAAATATCTTAACAATGCTGTTTTAAAAAGTTTTTTGCTGGTACAAAACTTTAAAATAGCTCTTAAAATCAAGTGTTTCATTTTAAACTCTTTTGTTAAATGAGTAATTTCCTTAATTGCTTTCAAAAAAGCAATTTTGGAAAACTCAAACGTTTTCGTCTAGCTCTCTTCAGAAGGTTTCGCTAGAATGAATTAAAGAACTGAATGCAGCATTTGAAAAGTTTTAAGATTGATTCTGATTGGCATTATGCAAGTTATGCAAGTTTTGTGCAAATTTTGTTTTGTTTTTTGCCAAATTATGCAAGTTTTGTGTTAAAACTTGCATAACTTTGTTTCTTTTTTTTGCCCAAAATTTTCTCGCCGACGAAACGTGGTTTTACTTTATGAAATATTTTCAATTATTAAAATAACTGTTACAAACCTTAATTTTTAGCCAATCAAAATCAGTCTTACTACTTTTCAAATACTACATTCAGTTCTTCAATTCATTCTAGCAAAACTTCACGAAGAGACTAGACAAAAACGTTCGAGTTTTTCAAAACAGCTTTTTTTAAGGCTACTTATTTAACAAAAGAGTTTCAAATGAAACACTTCGTTTTAAGAGGTATTTTAATTCTCCTTAACAATCAATCAATCAATCAATCTATTTCTCTATCAGTTTACTTTATGTACTAGTCCAGGGTGGTCCAACTTCTCCACTCTTGTGGGCCACTTTTCAAAATTATTTGAGTTTGCGGGCCTCAACCGGCTAAAAACGCTTATTTTCGTCCCAAAATCAGGGTGTTCTCTAAAAAAAAAAAAAGGTCTTCCATTGGAATCGATTTACGAAGTTCCTATTTTCGTCCCAAAATCATAGCGTTTTTCAAAAAAAAAGGTTGCCGCTGCTTGTAATGGACAAGACTTATGCAAAATTGTTCCGCGGGCCCGTAGTTGGACCACGCTGTACTAGTCTATGGTCCAGCATACACTAAGAATAAGCTACTTTGTTCTCAACTGCTAATCATCTTTCTTTGCTCTGTGAATATTTTTTTGTAGTGTTTGCTTTTTGGTCTTTGATTTATAGTCAAAAGAAAGGAGCCAGGGAAAAAAATTACACTCCGGAGCCGGAGCCATAAGAAAAATCTTTGGCTCCACTCCTCTGGCTGTGGTGATGCTTTTTGTTTGGGACCACATTAAGTTGACTTGTTTTCAGCTAAAACGTCACAAGCAACGTATGGTTTTCATCCAAAGACAAAGTCTTCCATGGAATCATTCGATTTTTCACAAAATACGTCATTAAAGCCAAATCAGTCTCATCTTCATCGAGTTGACATAGGAGAAGGTCTATCCTTGTTTGAAAAACCGAAATCAGATCTCGAAACGAGTGACGAAATAATTGTTCCGGATTTAACACGATACACTCAATTTCATCATCCCAGACAAGGAAAAATAAACCAATATAATTGGAATCATGAAAGTCCTTTGGTTGAAAATAAAATAGAAACGTGGAGCAACAAATATTGGCAATCTTCAATGACTCCTAAAATTCCAAACAAAATGCATAATGTCCTCAAAAATTCCGAAACTTTAAAAAAAGAAAAAGAGAATTTACAAAGTCAACCAAAAGGTTATTTTTTGTAACTTTTTTTCAATTTGTTTATGCAATAGGCCTGCTACAATTTTAACAATTCTTAAGTTGGCAAATTGTAAATTGTTTTAAAACATCAACTTTCACAAAATTATAAATTGTTTGTGAACGTTGATGTCTTAAAGTACAGGCTAAGCAAAACTTATTTGTAGTCACAAGTGTAAAATAGTGTAAATGAGCTAATCTAACAAATCCTAAGATCAAAACAACCCTGAAAACGCTTTTGCAAACTGGCACTGTTATACGTACTATTGGTTATTATACACTCTTGTGTTATGCATAATAATTCTTTATTTTTTATCTTCTTTACTTTTAGCAGTTTGAAATGTTTGGCGATTATCTAATTAAATGTTCTTCTTGCAGTCGCTCTTTCTATGGAGGAATATTTACAAATGCATTCATCAGATTCAACAAATGCGAGCCAACGTCACACCAATTCTAAAGCTGATCTGTTAGGAAGCGTAAGGTTTCACAATGTTTTCGAACCAGAAACTGATGAAGATCTGAAGTTAGCCAATGAAGAATTTCATTATATTGGCAGAATTCCAGAGCCGCCTAGCGATACAGAGCCAATGGGTCTTGGGGCAAAAGAAATTTTACAAACTGTAAATTTCAAATTGCCTTCGAATTCCCTTCCAAAACAAGGTTTTGATCAAGACACTTCTTCGGAAATTGATTCGCTATTTCAAGGACACATAAACAACATGTTAAAAACAATTAAAAAGGCCAAAGCAAATCAAAAGCAAAAGATTCCCGAGTTAAGAGGTTTGATTCCAACAATAATTCCTCAAGCTATTGTTGAAAATGATTCTAAAGAAGAAGAAAATGCATCGAAAAATGAAAAACTGCAAACAATTCAAAACGAAGCGCAACTTAACCTTTTACAAATTAGCAAAAATCTTCCTAAAAATAGTCCTCCACCTAGTGCACCAAAATCAACTCCAGATTACAAAACCCTGAAAACATCCCACTTAAATACCGACAAAATATCAGACCAACTTTCTTTGCCCCTTGTTGTCACCGTAGACCCACCCAATCTGGAGAAAACTATTAAACACAATCAATCGGCAAATTTAGAAGCACAGAGTCAAAATAATGATGTGGTGAGTAATGAAATCCGCATAATGACCTCGTCGGTTGATTTAATCTTGCCCTCTAGTGACGATGAAATGTCCGCGGGAGCCACCACAGACCGTTCAAGACTTGAGGTTGTAATAACTTCCATTCCTGCAGCTCCACCAACCTACCTGGCCACTACATCTGATGAATTGGATGAAAAATCAAATCGTTGAAGAGAAATGGGATTTTTGCTTTACAACCACCTTATTTAGAACCCAATGCTGCATTTTACGAACACAACAAATAAGAAAAAATAGTAACAAAAAAACTTGAAGACACCAAAGTTTGCAGTTTATTTTTTATATAAACAAGTTTTTCTACTTTTTAATTATTGTCATTTATTGATGAAGCTATTGTTTTCCTTTTAAACACTTTACTTGGAAAAGCTTAACTAGGATTTTATTAATGACCCACCACAATACACAAAACAAATTCAAATTTCTTTTTTTGTTTATTTGTTTATTGTGAAACAATTTACTGTGGGTTTTTCTTTTATTTGTCGGATAAAAAGCCGTGATTTCTTTCTCAATTTAGTAATATAGTTTTGTTTTCGTTTTATTGCAAAGATAACGTCAAGGAGAAAAAAATTGCGAGCTGGAAGACAAAACGACCAACCGCGTTCGCGCCGTCAGATTGAGTAGTAGATCATAAGCATCCTGGCTCACCTTACAACGTCGAGTGCGTTATTAAATTTAGGGAACCGTCAAGTGATTACCCAAGCTGCTTTAAAAATGCAAAAGCATTGCTCTTCGTATGAGAGTTCTTCATTAGATTCTTTAGCTTTTATAAAATGAAATGACTTCAATTTGAAGTTGCTTGTCGAGTCGCTTCAGTATCTGCCACTTAGTAAGAAAGCACCAGGATCCTTTGTTGTTTTATGTGTATTTTCTTTTTAGATGTTGTTATTAAAAGTAGTTTCAATTGTGTTTATAAACCAATTTTTCGAACGCATTTCTTTAAAATAAAACGATAAATGACGTTAAATTTAAGTCGGACATCATTGAATACATATCATTAGCGCTTAAGGTTGTATTCATTTGAGAAGCTATTGGTAAATCATTTATATATAAAAGAAATAATGATGGACCTAGACAGGATCCTTGTGGTACTCCACAATTAGTTTTTAGTTCATCAGAGAAATTCTTTGAAATTTTCGTATATTGCCTTCCATTAGTCAAATAACTTTTAATCAGATTAAGAGATTTTCCTCGTATACCAAAATAATTTTTTAGTTTCTAAAGCAAAATGTGGTGAGAATCTATGTCAAAAGCTTTAAATAAATAAAAAAAAATGCAACAGCTGTAAAGACCTTTATCAACATTTTTGATTAAATTATGATGTACGAGCGTATATAAGTTACTGCATGAATGGTAGAAGAATTTTGTCGAAAACCAAATTGATGATAACCCAATAAATTAAATTTGTCAATAAAAATGCATAATTTTATAGTAAATAATTTTTTCAAAAATTTTGTCAAACTGTGAAAGCAGAGAGATTGGTTGATAGTTTGATACATTTATTCACTCCTTTTTTTTAAAAATAGGGATTACCTCAGCGGTCTTTAAACATTTGGGAAATTCATTTTCAAGTAAACATCGATTAAACTATTCTTTTACAACACTTTTTTTATTTCTTTTATAACACAGATTCTTTCATTACACTATGCGCAACATTACAGCATGTTTTCTTTCAATATCTCGTAACAAAAGTAATTATTTGCTTATCAGTCACTAACTTTAACAAAATAATGGTTTAAACCCAAACTTTCGGTAGCGTTAGTTTTCTAAGATGCGAGTTTTCATATGAAGCGTAAAAATTATTTTAACTGTGTCCCCTGATGAGCCTTACAGGAGAAACAAACAGTTGGGACTATTTTAATAAAGTGTTTTTTTTAATATTTTTGTACCTGATGTAGTATGTAATCGAACTATACTCACCGAAAGACTATCAATTTTGCGGAACTGTCAACTGGCAAGAATGATTTTTGCTTAGCTAAATCTCATTTAAGATAAATACTTTGCCCTTACTAGGGAGTCGGACTCGGAGTCGGGAGTCGGAGTCGGATCATAACCTTTCGACTCCGCAACCCTGGTTAAGAGTATCTTGCATCAGATTAATGTTAAAATCTCCCACTACGCAGAAGTTCAACTTTTTTGAATTAAAAATATTGGAAATGATTATGTATGTCTACTGAAAACTTTTCAATATTTACAGCTTTTTTATCGAGATGCCTATAAATCATACCAATTAAATATCGTTTTTCATCTATAGTTAATTCTATCCAAAGGTCTTCAACATTGTCAAGGTTTTCAGAAGTCTTCTTACTCTGAATATATTTTAATGATTCTTCTATGTAAAAAGCCACGCCACCGGCGCACGTTTTGCTGTCATGGTGTATAAAATTATATCCGTAGTTATTTATGTTGGCTGACATTCTGTTTTGATTAAGTTTTGTTTCGGTTATGGCAATTACACTTGGTTTCGTTTTTAAATCACATATACATTCGTTAAATTTATCAATATTTTTTGTCAAGCTTCTTGCTTTAAAATGCATTACAATCAGGTTTTTTTTGTTGGAATCATCTAAGAAATTATTTAAAGAAGCTTGGTCATAGTATTTACGATTCTTGAGCAATTCAGTATAGTCAATATCAGTTGCATTACAATTTTGATTCAAAAAAGACACTTGCCCATATTTTTATTTATGACTAATCTCTTTGTTAATCAAACTACCGTTTTTATCAAAATTTTCGTTTTCAGAACTGCATTTTCTATGTAGTAAATTGTTTAAAGCTTCATTAGTACAGTCAACACAATGAATATCGGTCCTATTACTTAAAGACGCCATTTTTATACAATAAATTGATTATGTACATATCAATAATAAACTACTTACAATTTATTAATATCAGATTCATTATTTGTAATAATTGAATTATACTCCTGACTTTTGGGAATGTAAATTTTACCGTTGTTGGTACAGATATAATGATAGCCCAGTTCTCTTGCTTTTTGCTTCGTTTTTCAAAAAAGTTTTCTTTTGCACATGTTAAATTTTCATCGATGAAGAAGCGGATCATTTGTTGCACAGGAAAATTGTTAATGGGTTTGGCTGCACTTCGACTTTGATAATTTGTTACTATTCTTAGATTAATATAAAGCGAACAATTACATTTGATGGCTTTTCAGGATATGCATTTTGAGAAGCTTTTAATCGATGCGCAATAGAAATATCTTCATCTTTGATCGAGCCTCCAATTTTTTCAGCCAGATCAGAAACAATTTGGTTTAAGGTGGCGCACTTACTTAGAACTTGTTTTTGGCGTACCTCTTGTTTTATAGTAGTATTGGCTTAAACAATTTACTAACCCCCGCAAATTATACTGTACATTTTTTGAAAAGGAAATAAATTTGCGATAAAACTAAGCAAAAAAATTGCAGTTGGCTTTAATTTGATTGCAATATTTAAAAGCTAAACAGGCACAGCAAAATAACTAATGAAATGTACAAAATGCTATAAATTAACAGTGGTTCAAGATAATCAGTCGCAATATGGCGCAGTTAAACTATGGTCCTATATCCAATAAATAATGGGGCCTTTTGTTTCAGATTAGTTTGCAATAAGAAAATATAATAAATATAATAATATTAGTTGCAATAAGAAAATATAAAGTTTACTTTAAGTCGTATATCAAATTTCAAATTTTGTGGCTATATCTAGCTTTATAAACCTTCATACAAAAAAATTTCCAAAATATGCTGTATTAAGTCGTAGCTAGCAACCCATTAAATATTTCTGGAAAGTTTCAGCCAATTCAGATTAGTAGTTTTTGGGTTTTAGCTATTTAAGTGGCAAAAAATACACTTCACAAAAAATCGAAAAGAAATTTACATACACAAATTTAGCAATCTGTGATAAAAATACAGTCAATTTTAGTAGCTTTTTTACAAAGAATAAATACTAAAAGTCCTATCCTGCTATTGTTTACTTGGTCTGCAACAATTCAATTTAAATTTAATGATTAAAATTAATTTATCAAAAACGGAAAGGGTTTTTAGAGAAAAGCACCACACACAAAATCACATGCTTATTCGAAAACGTGATGCAAATTGTTTGAGGGCGTTCTTGGAAAATTGCGATTTTCAAGTGGAAATAGTTAGAAATCACAAGTACAAGTAATTACGTTTTCGGAATCTGCATTAAATTCCATCACAGGACACAAAACCCGAAATTTGATAAAAAAAATTCAATTTTAACCTGAATCGCCACGTTAAGTTTTCATCTTTTTTATAAGGAATGCCAACAAATTTAAGATTTTGTCTTCTTCCATATTGTTCCAAGTTGTCAAAATTTTCTCTTTTCTTGACTGACATTATTTTTTATTTCAATTGAATTATTTTTCAGTTTACATAGTTCTGTTTCTTGTTTTCTGTTTATTAAGTTTAGCTGTTCAAATTCGGTTTTTAATTTATCGTACTTGTTACAAAAAAAATTCTGATTTTCTTTCAATTGCGTAATTTCAAGTTTTGAAGCCGTTATTTCTTCTTCATATTGTTTATTTACATTTTCAAAATTTTGTTTACTCATCAGTTCAATTTTTTCGTAAATTGTTTAGTAATTTTTGATATGCACTCTTTAACTATTTCTTCTTTTTTAGTAATTGAAATAGTGTTATTCTTATTTGCTTTTCTATTAGGCATAGCAAATTTTTTCAAATTTAAACCACTTATTCAAATTAAAAAAACTTATTAGGGCACTTTTATAAAATTCTTCTGTTCTAGAAATATTTATAAATAACAGTTTGCATAATTCACCTGGTGAGGATCCAAAATTAGACATGAAAAATTTTTCTTTTTTTATTTTGCTGTTGACATGAACAACCGTTTGCCACGCCTTAACATCCTATTTTTATAACTTACCATTCTTTTGAAGTGATGATAGGAAACATCGACTTGACATATCCAATGTTTGGCTGCAATTTTTTTTACACTAATGTTCGTTTATCGAACATTCACTTTTACCTTAACTAGATTAATCTCTCAAACTATCGATTAATATATCACGAAACCAAGCGGTGTGCAGATAGGGAGAAATGAAAATAACTAAACAAAGTTTTTATGGGTGGTTCTCGTTTCATCATGATTTCTGACATATCATGTGGGAGTTGTTGACAAAGAAAAATTGATTTAACTTCACAGCTGTAAGATCATGATCATAACCTAAATTAATTTTTTAATCCATTTAGGAAGTTGACAAGCACTCTTCTTAGAGTTGTCGTAAGAATAACTGATTAAAAGATTAAACTGACATGATTCTTTGTTACCACGATGTCTTGTTTTATAATCAAGTAGCAGCTCGCTTACTACTGGTAAAATCTGAGAAAATTATCTTTTTTGTTGCGCAAGAAACAGAAACCACGAAAGTTTGAGTTTACTAAAAAATAATTAATCGTTCTGAAGTTATCTATTCAGTTTTTTTCTTTTTGGTTTTTATTCAGTTTATCTGAATGCTTCTTATAACTTGCTCAATAAAATCAAATTGTTACTCTTTGGCAACTGAAATTTTGAAGGAGTTTTTTCGGAATCATAACACTATCTAACAATCATTATATATCAGCAACAGTCTGATTTTATTTCTTTTGTTTTTTTGAAACTAAAAAGATATTTCTTTTTAATCTTTAATTCTGTTTATTTCAGTTTAGAAGTGTCGCACTGGAAAACTTTTTTTTCAAAACACTAAAATTTTGAAAGCCGAAACTGTTTTGTTAATGCTAAAAAACTTTCATCCTAAAGCAACATTTGTCATAGTTTTGCAGGTCTTTATATGGTATCGCTTCATTGATTGAATTATGTTCTCGAAATGACGTTAGGTCAAAGCTTAATGAGCTTTTAAAGCAGTGGAAACGAAATTTGCCAATAAATAAGTAAATAGAATACGTATTGTGGCGGCAAAAAGGAAATGTTTTTATGTTGTCATATCCCCAATTTCATGTTTGGAGTGCAGTAAAAATGTAAAATCTATTAAATCTTAAGCATTGGTGGATTTGTTAAGTAAAACGATTTCTGATCATGGAAGGTCTACGTTCCCCTGATTAAATCGTCTGCTCTGTTATCAACCGCCCGTCACCGTTGCGTGACTTGCACGTGACCGTTCTACCAAATGCAACGTTGCGGAAATGAACTTCGGTCGCGTTTCAATTTATTAAGGAAATGAAATAAACGGTTTAGCTTTGGAACGGCCTTCAGCTAACGAATCTTTATTAATTGACCAGGTCAATTCGACCCAGTGCGATGGATCACAAACTTGTTATTAGAGAATATAAAATCATAACTCGGCTAAAAACATTTTCTTGCCTTAAATAAGAAAAGAACCATTAAATGAGATAGAAATAAAAAACAAAAAAGCAACAGTGTTGTTTTGAAAATCTTTTTAGAATGTTGTGTAGTTTTGATCGATGTTAATGAGAAAAGTGAATTAATCCATCATTTGAGTTAATAATATCAACCAGTTAAACTACTGTATTTTGTAGCCAATGTCGGATTTATGTTGTGTAAGATTAAGTATAATTGAAAAAAATATAATTTACAAATTCTATCGCAAAAAAATGAACAAAATCTTTTACCAACTTAAAACAAAAGTTTTGTTTAAGTCATCAAGATATTTATATAAAAAACAAACTAAAAATAAATGTTAGCTAAAAACTCTGTAAATACGAAAAAACGTTTCTTCAGCTTTAGTTTTAGCGAGAGCGGAATTGCTGGAAAAGAATCTGACGTACTTAAGCTAATTTGCTCATCGATTTGAGGTGATTTTTAAATGAAAGTGAATGAGTATTGGAAGCTGAGCAAAAGCATTGACGACGTCAAATTGTCAGATGTCCAAATTGTTTATGTCAAAGCGAGCTATTTATTGAAAATATTCACCACTAGTTATTGATTATAACGACAATAGCAATTACTGTAAATTTATTAATGGTCTGTGATAAGTAAATTGCAATTTGACATGAAGAGGAAGAGATTAACCAGCCCAAAATCGAGGGTGTTAATTTGTTTCTTTGTAAAAAAACTTTATGCACGATAGATCAGCATAATGATAAAACAATGTAGATTAGATCGAGAAAAAACAAAAAATTGTCAAGTTCTTTTTTATAACGCTTGGATAAGCAATGCAAGGCACGGCAGGGCACGGCACTTGATTGGCTAAATTAAAACTTCAAAGCAATTACTTTTAATCAAAAGGATATAATTTCATGTTTGTTTTTTGTTTTGTCCATTTTTATTAAAGAATTTTCAAAAACAGCTTCAAATACCGATTAAAATTTAAATGTTTAAACTTGGTTACTTGAAAACAACTTTAACTATTTATAGGATAAAATTTTTTTGGTAAAAAACAACTTGTTGAAAAAGAGTAAAAGAGAAAAAAAAATTTTTTAAACAGTAAAAGTTAAACACAAAGTTAGACAGAAAAAATTTTTTTTCTGTTAAGTTGTGTTTTAAAGTTTTTGTATCGAAGAAATGTTGTTTTTTTATGTGAAAAAATAAAATTATTTAAAATAAAATTTGACAAAGCTTTTTATGTTATAAAATTTTGTGTTTCTCGTTGTCTTTGCATCTTGCATCAGTTGGTTTCAAGCACGTCATATGAAAAAAGAGAGTGCCTCTTGTTTTTATATCTCCTGCTATTTCAAACACAAAAAAAAGTTTATAAAACTTAGAATATTTGAAAACATACATCCTTTTCTAATAAAGTTTTTTAGGATAAAATAAAAGATTTTATAGTTTATATTAACCGTGAAATTAGATCTGTCATCATTCAAAAACTTATGATGCCATGCAATTTCATCTGCTTTAGAAATTTTTTTTTTAATTGTGTTTTTTTACAAAACATTACAGTAAAGTCTACGTCTGCTTTGAGATAATACCACAAGATAGTTTAAATGTTTATATAAGATACATTTAAAGGCGCGTTTACAGTCGTTTACAGTACTTTTTTCTTTCAGCGCGATTTTGGTTTGTTTTATTGACGCTCAAATCCACTCATGTTTTCGAGAAAAGATTAGTGAATTTGAGCGTCAATAAAACAAACCAAGATCGCACTGAAAGAAAAAAGTACTGTAAACGGCTGTAAACGCGCCTTAAGATTTATACATTACGCTCTTATATTGAACTTTCATCAACGTTTTTTTATTTTTTTTATTGCTCCAAAGCTTGCAAGAATCACAAAAACGAGCCAAGGCTTTTATAATTACACGTAAATTTTGATTCAAAATGAAAAGTTAAGAAATTTGTTGAATGGTTAAGGTAGCGAGATAGTAATCGTGGTAATTACACTACAATTTGCAATTTTTAAAGTGGCAAAAAATCCAATAGAGTAGACAGTGTTAAAGTAACTGTTTTTATCCTTTAAATTTTTCTTTGATATCGAGTATTAGTGCGATTTCAAAACTTAAATCACTTCTTGCAAACGTGACTGCAGCAAATAGTTTCTGTTTCAAGTTGTTCCAGATTTCAAAAGAATTCGCTCGGTTTCAAATATCATTGATGGAAATTAAGTGTTGTCAATAATTTCCGACGACACTGGACTGGGTGTACAAGTTGAAAAGTACCACTGAATCAAGAACTTCGAATTACGTAATTGATTTATCAAGTAGATTACGTATCAACTTATACAAACCTTTCGAAACGTCTATGCTTTGCACTTTTACGGTAATTAGCAATCAAAAGTCAAGTAACGCCAACAGCTGCTGTATTGCAATGTGCGATTGAATTTGACTTCACTTCACGAAGGTGTGACTGGGCGAGATTTTGGTTTTTTGTTTCGATTTCAAACAAGCTTAAAGTAATTGACGCTGATCAACTGTGAGAACAGGGTTTTTCAAAAGGGGTCCTCGGTCCCCAAGGGAGCCACGAGGGATTTTACCGGGGAATACAAGGAGAAGCCTTCGCTGAAGACTTTTGTTAGTCCTCACTAGTTTTTTGGGTTGAAAATGAAGAAATCAGAAATATTTTCGGAACGATGACCCTTTTTTTAGTCTTCACAAGCCTTTTATGACAATATTCTAAGCGGGGGGCTACGGGTGTTGAGTGTCTCTTAAAAAAGGGGCCACGGACCATTTAAATTTGAGAACCACTGGGCTAGGAGAAACTTTTGACTGTTTAATAGAAGCCCAATATTTCAATCAATTTAAAATCAAGCAATTTTTGTTGCTTCAATTATGCACGTCATAACGATGGAAAATTTTGTCGGGTGCAACGAGAAGTTCTTGAAAGTTATTTAGGAAGGTGATAAGATTGTCACCTTTATTTTCGAAGAAACTTCTCAGTTGTACGTACTTTTTGTTGCAATCTGACTTGTTTATTACGCGTCGATAGAATTTTTTGATCTCACGCTATTCGGCTCCATTTCCACTTGAAGTCTTCGCTTCCTACTTAAAACGCGATACTTCGAGGCAAGATCTGCCATTAAATGACGTAGTAAATTTTTCTCAAAACAAAACAAAACAAGTCTCTTCAACAAGTCGAAGTTTCTTAGCTGGTCATCGTTTGAATGTATTAATAAAAACTTTTCATTTGCCTACTCCAGCAATCTTTTGATCGTGAATGCTCAATCAAGTATTCATTAGAAAAACAGATACCGAAAATTTTATTTTGAGATAAATTTCTCTTATCGACTTTATTTAAAAAACATATAAGATTGTATTATGTTGTTATTAAAGAGAAAGGAATGTAAGTAAGCTACTACTTAGAACTTTTGCAATTGATCACCTAATTGTAATTATTTCGAAAAAAGTAATTTCATGTTGCAACTAGCTCCGCATTCCGTCTGTTCCTACGTCTTCCCTAAGATTGTTTTAATGAGATAAAAAAATTAACGAGGTTACAATTCGCAGTTTTTTTCATAAAACGAACAGTAAAAAAGAAGCAGCAGTTTAGATGTACTGGTTGAAAAATTTTTTGTGTGCAAAAGTAGTGCAAAGCTTTTCATCATGCATGAACTTTAAGAAAAAACAAATCTAGAGCAAAAAAATCGGAAAAATTAATCACGTTTTAAACAAAACTTAAAATCTAGTTCAAATTTGAAATCCACTAACAGCTGTACAAAAAAGCAACTTAGTAACATTAATTTATTCTGTCAGAAATGCTTTGAGTAGTATTTAAAATGGTAAGCTTGGTTGAGAAAAGATCATTGTGCTTCGCTTCGTTTTACTTTGTTGAAATGCAGAACAAGCATTCAAGTCATTTCTCTTGCAATAGAAAGGGGGAGACTTGAGCTTTTTTAACAAAATGTTTTGGAATTAAGTTATAATAAAAGTCCTCAAAGGTTTTCAGTCTGTATAGTGAATATTTGAGAGGTGTGTTAGAATTTATTCTTATTAAAAAACTTTCTAAAAATCTTTAATCAATAGCCTACTTTTGCGGAAAGCTTAAATTCTAAAATAAAGATGTTGTATCTTCTAAGGATAAAAGGAAAATTACTTAAAAGTTTTAGATTAATTTGAAAAATGGGTTTTAAACAAGCGTTCAAAAGTTGTGACCCTAATTATTATATTGGATTTTTTGTCAGTTTCAGCTAATTTTGGTTCTTTTGACAGTTCAAGCCGAAGAATTTTTGGTTTAGTTTTACATTTTTTAACTTTCTTTTGCAAGAAATGCTTTTATTTACGTCCTTTTCACTTGACCTTATATAGGTTATTCTTTAGACATAAGTTATTGCAGTAAGTTTTTATTTTCCATTAAAGATTAAAATTTGAAGCTTTGCCTTGTAAACTGCTTATAGCTTGAATCAATTTTTGTATGCCTTTTCACTTCCAGCAAACAGAATAAATTTTCAAAACATGAATTACGATAGAAATGGAAAAGCCGAAGTGACACATATTAACTTGTATGTACAGTATATTTCAAATACCATTTTTTCCCTCTGTAAAGCTAATATACTTTTTTTGACCGAGTATTCAACATAACTGCTAAACCTTTGAAGCTGAGAATAAAGAAAAAAATATGAACAACAGGAAAGTTTTCTTTGTAATTAAGTTTCAAAGGCGACAGAAATGGTTCAAAAAATCCGATTTAATGTTCATTTTCTGGACAAGTGAAGTCAGCTATAAACTAAGTAAAAACACAGAAATGCTCAGTTTTTTTACAGTCAATTTTAATTTTGAGAAATTATTGTAAATTTCCAAAATGAGAATGGTTTTTTATTTTAAATTTTGAGAAGTTATTGTACGTTTCCAAAAACAATCATTACATTGTATTTCTTTTTTTTTTTTTTTAAGATAAAAAGCTCCACCTTTTGTGACATTACAGTTTGTCTGTCTTCTGCTGTTTTTTAAAATGTCAAAAACTTAAAATTGAACAAAGTGATAGCAAAATGTCGGTGTTTTATAAGAAATCAAAACATAAACAAGAGAGGAAATTAAATTTTTATATAATGCCTTTTAAACATTATTTTTGAAACATAGAATTTAGTGGGCACATCCTGGATTGATGATACAAGCAGCAAATAAAAAAAACGCTTCGAGGTGAAAAAATAGATTTTAGCATAATGGTGTTACAAGGTTTTTTGAGGTGAGCAACAGAAAAAAATATATAAGTTGTTTGGTTATATGCCGGTATGTAGTACTTTGTATAGATATAATTTAATTTTGAGTACGTCAGCTTTATCGAAATTTATATAGCTTTATCGTATTTTATTTCTCAGCATAGCCATAGCCATATAAATTTCGTATTAATATTGTAATCTAACATTTAATTTAACTATCAGCAAACAAAGCATTGAAGATGACAACCTACAAATAAGCAAAAAAATTTTTTTAAATTTATTAAAAATCTTTATAAGTGTTTATTAATGTATTTCAAAAAAAACCATCAAAATAAATTGTAATATTTTGCCATGCCAAATATTGAGCAAAAAAAATAGATTATATAATGGTATTATCATTATTAGAATGGAAAGCTTGAAAATCAGACCAGAAACAAGCATTAATTTTACTTTTGACTTGATCAATACTTCTCAGCCGCCATGATGTACCTGCCGCACGATTGACATTTACTCAACTTTATGTAATCCATTTGTGCTTAAATAGGATGATAATACTCTCTTGTTCCGTCATAAGAAAAAAAGAAATGATTGTTTGCTATATTGGTTGCTTTTAAATCCGTTTCAATCCAATCTTGCTCAGTAAGAATGTTAGATTAAATAACAATAAATAACGTTGATCTATAAGATTTTTTAAAATTTGCAAATCCAATATTTTCAAATAAAACATTTTAAATAAAATTTATGTATGTACTAGTTTGCAGTCTCATTGTCTTTTTATTTATCTAGTTTGCAGTCTCATTGCCTTTTATGTTTGCAGTCTCATTGCCTTTTATGTTTGCAGTCTCATTGCCTTTTACTCATTGCTTTTTTATTTATCTATTTATAAAATTTAGGGTTGTGTAGTTTATTTTAACCAAAAGATTTGTTAAGCTATCGAGTTTTCTTCTAATTTGCTTAAAGTTCTTTTTAACTAAATTTATATCGTTTAAAATTTAAAATACAACAAGTTGGCTAAAAACATTTTTAAATTTTGAGAAAAATAGTTGGTGTAAGATGCAAAATTGCCGAATTAATTTTCCTAAACAAGCTTGCGTCTCTTTGGGTAGTGACGTATTCTGCAGAGACTTTGTGTTTGAGAATATGAAGAATAATTTTAGAGAGGACAACAACTCCAGCCAAAAAATATTAAAAGAAAAACCTAAATATCGAATGTTTAATAAGAGAACAATAATATTATTCTGGCTTTAGCTGCAACGAGGGAAATGAGGCACTTGGCTCTGTAATTTTTTGAAATTTTTTATAAAACATTTTTTTAAGTGTAAATTAATTCATTTGGAAGTGCGTGCAGCTTTTGCGCTATGTATGTTGCTAACAGCAATCGATACAAATAATTAAACGTTATATATTAATAGTGAAAAGTAAGTGTAGTAAATGTTGAATGGTGTGGAGCAAGCAACTCGTGCATTAAATGATTTATAATAATTTACAAACAACTTACTTGTTCAACAGAGAGAAACATTTAAAATTTGAGAGTTTAGTCAGATAAAACGAAAAGAAGTCGAATCATCTGGTCTAAACAAATTGTATTGAGGACACCGTATTGATAAGACTAGACTTTATTAGATTAGCCTTCTGATGCGCTGTATTGCTATTGAGAAACATATGATAAAAAAGCAAAGCTTCGTTGATTTTTACCTAACCCTAGCCCTTATTCTTACCTAAAAAAGATACCTGATTTTAAAAGAGCGACATTTTTAGCAAAATTCTCCTAAAATTACCAAGCCTTTTCCAATGAGTATCAGCAGAATTTCCTGGAATATACGAGTAATATACAAGTTTGATTAGCGCTTTTCTAGCTAAAAAAAATAAGACAAATAGCATCAATCCCCATTGTTTTGTAGTAGTTAAGAACATGTATGATATATTTGCTACTCATCTTCTTAACTTAAAAATTACGAAAGTGTTGCCAGTCATCAATTGAGACCTGGACAACTTGCTTTCGGATGTGTCAAGATATTGTAATCCACTTGATTTTTTTATTCGATTTTTAGTTTTTCGTGAGATGAATATGTCTGTAATTAAAAAATAAATATTAATCTTGACATCCAATCGGATGAGATATCCTAGTATCCAAAAAATAACAACATCCAGGAATCGGATAAAGATCATTATCGCATTAAAACATCGCCCTGCACTTCTAGACACGCTGCCGACAAAAAATCGGAGGTTATCAGAGTATTAACTGCAGGGTTGCTATTAACTGCAGTCTTTCATGTATTTATGCAAGAAAGGGGTTTCCCCATTACTCTCATCCAACAAATTCTCTCCATAGCCTTGATTCTTGTTTACGACATGAGCATTACGCTTTGCAAGATAGAGCCGTACAAGGAAAACGTAATGAAAAATTCTAATTTTACCAATTATCCTGACATAATGATTAGGTTTGTAATGAGATAGATCATTGTTGTAAAGGACCGCACTACAGCGATTTGTCTGTAGCGATGCAGCGTTGGTACTTGAGATGAGAGTAAGATGCTGACTTTGAAAACGAACTTAGCCACTTACTGCCAAAAAATCGTCCATAAAATCATTATTTTTTTTGTTTTGAAATACTCTGTCTGGGGCTGGGGTCGCGATATGTTCACCAAAGACTGATTTAAGTCGCAATCAAAAAAAATTTCGAAACTGCTGCCCCAGACAAACGAGCCGCCTTGTACGTAATTGGAAATTAAAAGCCAAAACAAGATTTTGTTTTGTATTTAATTTTCTAGTCTAAAAAAAAAAGACCGGAAGATTCATGTAAACTAGATAGTACAATATATCCAACCGAAGACGTTAGAGTTTAGACTTAAATATTTGTATGTGAAAACAAACATTGTTGTATTCTACGCCAGTAAAATGATGATTATGTTTTTAATATTATCGTTTTTGCCCGCAAGTCACTATTCTTGCTTATCCTCCACAAAAGTCTAAAAGAAATATTCAAAAAAAAATTAAACTTTATTATTATTTAAATTAAAAAACTTTTTCAAGGTTTTTTTTTTGGTAAGGGTTAGTATTTCAAAATCGTAAGAAAAGCCAGTATAGAATATGTAAATAATCTTCACACTCAAAAATTGTAGAAACTAACTTGTTTTGAGAGAAAAGATTATGTTAAAATTCGTATGCATTTGACCAGATTTAAATCTTACAAAAAATGCCCCATTTTGTTTTTTTTGTTCACTCGCTAAATACCTGAAAAAAACCTCAGCTCAAGTAAACAACCGATCGATTGCAAATTGTGTTGCCAATTAATGTCCACCTTTTCTTATATTCTTTTTTTATGCAAGAAAATCGAGGATTTTCAAAACATACTACTTTACAAAACCACAAGTGCAGAAAACAAACAAAAGTAATTGTTCATTTAAGCCTTTTTTAACTATAGGAGATTTCGTATTCAAAGCTTTTTGATTTCTTTAAAAAAAGTTTCAGGTTTTTGCAACCAAAATTTTCTTTATCCGTAATTTCACTTCAAGTTTTGTAAAATAAAATATTGTTGCCATCGTCCAAAAATGGTCATAAAACATTTAGACATTTCGGATCATGTATTGAATACGCCCTGAAGGTTGTTTTCGATAGATAATAAATCAGGTCCTTCAAGAAGCGACCATAAGCGATTTTTATTACAAAACTAACCCGAAATCGCCATGTGGTTACTATCGCTTCTTAAAGAGATCCTTTTTCTCTTGGTTTCTTACTTAATTCCCTCCTGTTGCTTTAAGAGGATTCCTGGTTAGTTTCACCGACAAAAAACAGCTATGGTACCTTCTTGAAGAGACCCCACTAATCAGGGCATGTAAATCGCTGACGGTCGCTTCTTGAAAAGACCTGATTTATCATGTATCGAACACGACTTTCAGGGCGTATTCAAGATTTTTTTTTTAAGTTAACAATGCAGGATTTGTTTGAAACTTAACAAAAAGCATCCATAATTAAAGTGCTAGTACTTCAATATTTGATGTTTGTCAATCTGCTTGCTTCTTCAAAAAATAAAAAAATTAAGTTGCTGGAAAAGATAAAACAATTTTCGTTTTTATTAGATACGTTTCAAATTTTTTAAGGTTTTACTAGAAAATTGATTAAAATCAGAATTTGTAGCATCGATAAGTTTTATAAAAGATATCAACTTGTGCCATAAAATGTAACTGAAAGCGGCGTTAAAGCGATTTAATTAATAGCACCACTTTTCAAAAACTCTTCAAGATTCTGATTTATTGGCAAGCAGTAAGTTTTTCAATATAAGTGCAAATTTTTTTTATGTATGATGTTTTTTTATTTTTCAGCCGTAACAGCACAAACCAAAGCACAAAAACACATTAAAAGTTGACAAAAAGGAAGCAGTAAAAAACGATATAAGTTTATAGGACATGCAAACAACACATTGTATAGATATAACAAATGTTATTATACTCTGCATGCTCATTACACCTTATATTTCATTTAAACTCGAATCGTCTTTCATGCTTACCTTAGTAAATAACTGATATACTTCGCAAACCAAGCCCAGGTTTAAATGCACACAATTAAAGGTTTCAGCTATTTTGTAGAGTTTTAGACTGTTTTTCTTTCTACAAGATTATTGTACAATTCCAAAATGCAAATGCAATTTTAAAAACACAATAATTACAAACAAAAAAATAATTTAAAATTGTTTATATTTATGGTTATTGAATGATTGATGACTAAAAATTTTTGGCGCAAAAATACGGTGTTTTTGAGCCCAAAACAATTATTAAGTTAATTACTTACTTTTATTACAAGATTTGGTTGCGTAGATTCTGCTTGAATCATATTGCAATAACTTTACAATAAATTTTTTTTTTAGGTTACGTAGAACTTAACTCTTTTATTTTGTGAAATCGGTTACTTTATATATATGAATTTGAATCGACTGTCGCTTACACAAAGAACGTAACAACGCCATTGTACAAAAAGAATTGCCAAGCTTGCTGAAAACACATCAAACTTTGTAAACTGATATTTTATTTAGTGTTGTAAGAAGACCGTTAAAGAGGATTAACTTTTTGAAGTTTAAGGAATATTTCTGCTCTAGCTATTGTGTAAAGAAAAGCTTTTTTGAGTTGAGAACTGTAGAGAAATTTTTGAAATGGCCGTCGTTTGCACGTATCTACAGAGATTTAACGCCAAAACCCCTGTTCTTTCAAAAATATTTTTATTATTCATTGTAATTTTACTCACAAACAATTGCTGTTGTGAAAGAACGCAGTTAAAAGAAAATTTAAGAAACGAAAAAGTCTCATTTTCTTTGATTCAAAAATTAATAAAAGTAAACTATACAAACGAAAAAAAACGCAAAGAAAGCAAACTTCTAACAAACGAAGTTGACAGAGACGAAAATCAAGACAAATTTAAAAGCATTTTTCAGTTGGAAAAAGACATTGAACGCCCTGCTTATAAAATTAGAAACGATTTAAACCGATTTCGACGGTCAATACGAAGTCACGCTGGCAAATCCGAAACGAATTCACGGCATTACTGCACGTACAAAATTCAATCAATAACTGGAGAATTTTCGTACGAGTGCAGACCTGTGGCTTACTGGCAAAACGGAGAAATTGGCTCGAACAGAATCAATGGTAATGAAATTAACAGCAAATTTGCTCGTGGTTTGAATCTTTATAATCGCAAGGTTTTATCGCAGGTTCCTGGCACTCTCGCAGTTTGAATTTCTCTGGCCACGTTTTGGAGATATCAAACGCAAGCGAGCAGTGGTTTGTTCCCGAAAATGTAAACATTCTAACCCTCCACCAACAAAACATTGGAAAAATCAAAGCAAACTCCTTCTATTTTTTGCGAAATACGTTGCGTCGTCTTCGGCTGGATTCGAACGTTATAACAGCAGTGTCCAGAAGCGCATTTGCAGGTAGGCAATGAAACAGGAAATCACTGATCTAAATTTTTGCTATACGCCTTGTGTTTTGAGTTTTGACATTTGATTGATGAAACAAGTATTCCTCATTATTGCCCTTTTAAAACGGGCTGGACTCATCCTAAAAAAATTGACGATTTATGAACTTTTTGCAATCGCAAACTGCTTTATTGTTTAAACATTTTTTAACACTTTAAAATAAGCCTAAAATTTTGTTTGCACTCTAAAATGGGTTACAAGCAGCGATATTTAATTCAGAATAATTGGTTTTTGCATATTGTAGAATAACTCTGAATCTCATTTTATGATTCCATAAACTTTTTAAAATTTTGAATTCTTTTAAAATGGACGAAACTGAGTTTGTTTAAATAGAAAGTTTGAAAAAAATCTTTAAGCTGAAAACGTCATCCACTAAATAAAGTCCAAATCAGAGCAAAATAATTAGCAAAGGTCATGTTGAGCGCCAAGTGTCTCGAAGTTAAAAACATTCAATAATCTTTATTAATAATATTGACACCGTAAATAGAGTCAAATGCGTGTGTGCGAAAGTTGTGCGTGATCAAAGCCGGAGTTCCGCGAGTGGTGAAGATTTGGCAAGTATCCTATTCTTTTTCATAATTTGGATCCGGTTCCGATTTACAACCGGATTTATTATTCAGAAATAGACATCTTCAACAACAAGAAAAAATATCGAGAAACATTGAATTTTAGCAACAGAAACAACGCTCTATTCTATTCCGACATAAAAGCGATGTTTTCAACCTTGAGATTTTTACTACACGAAAGTAAACCGTGGCTAGCTTTAAATCACGTTAGATGTTTTGATTTTGAATATTTCTAAAGCATCTATGCAATTGCGATCGCTTAACCAGGGGCCGCATCTGTTTGCCATCCGATTTAAAATGTTTTTTTCTCTCTAAAGAGTTTTCAGCTAAATTTCACAGTACTAGTGCCGATAAAAGGTACTTTTTTGTTTGATTTGGCTTTAATTGATTTGCCTTGTTTCAGACAATTAATGGAGTTTATCTTTGCCAGCGTTATTTTCGACTGTTTTTTTTTTATAAAGAATCGGGTCCTTATTTGGTATTTGTAACTATGACATGCATGTCATAATGTTATCTTCCATTTTTTGTGTTGCAAAAACTGGTAGCAGATAGATCAATTTATTTTAAGTAGTTTATTGCCAGCTTTGTTTTTTCAGCTATTGCCTTATTCGACTCTTTTTTTTCGGATATACAAATAGGTCTTCCTCACAAACGTTTTTTTAATTAAAACTGACACATTTGAACTTATTTGAAGGTAAAACGCATTTAATTTCATTTCAAGTTTTTAAGGTCAAGGGTATTATTTTTAATCCTTATGTAACAAATAAGATAATTTAAAAAACCTTAAAAACACGAATATAAACTTTGAAAACACGAATAAAAATACGAATATCACCTATATAATGTTTCGTAACCGATCCCGAACGCACAATTTAAAAGGTTAAGAATTAAGCTTTTGGGAATAAATTTGTTTAGTTGCATAAAGTTTTTTTAGTATGAAAAAAATTCAATGATCAATATCAGCAGAAAACTTTCAATAAAATACAAATAAATAATATTTTAAGCTACTGTTTTTCGTTCGACTGCTCATCTCAGATTCGTTATCTAGAAAAGACCTCGGTAATTTGTAATCTAGAAAAGCGTCTGTTTGGTCTTTCTAATGATTTTATTTTTTATTGCACGCTGATTATGCACAGGCACGTTTAAGGTTTTTGAATTATCTAGAAATAACAAGCTAATCTACAAATAAAATGCAATGACTGCAGATTCTCTAATCAAATAGTCAAATATATAATTAGTAATTCTTCCCTCATACAACAATAAATTATTAACATTAAATTTATTTCCTCAACAAATTTTTCAATAAGGGAGACAAGAATCAGTCCAAAACTTGTTAAAAACTTATTTTATTTTAATTTAAAATCGATTTCGATCACAAGATCATCATCAGTTAACAATTCTATTAAGTCTGTGAAATTTTAAGAATAAAAATTAATAGAAAATTATTGAAAATTATTGATTAATAATTAAATTTAATATATGTCATAGAATAAAATAAAATGTTCTCACTTAACAAAAAAATTTCTTTTCAAATAGTAAAGTAAAAAATCACTGTCAAAATTGTTAGTGCCAATTAAATTAAATTAAATTAAATAAATTTCTGTTAATTTTTATTCTTAAAATTTCACAGACTTAATAGAATTGTTAACTGATGATGATCTTGTGATCGAAATCGATTTTAAATTAAAATAAAATAAGTTTTTAACAAGTTTTGGACTGATTCTTGTCTCCCTTATTGAAAAATTTGAATTGAGATGCGTTTCACGAGAATCGTCCAAAAATTTTCATCCAATAGGGTTAAACTGATCCACTGAATTTTTTAACAAATTAAGCTTATTTCTCCAAGTTATTTTTCAATTAGGTTTGTCAGGGGACAATTATAAATCTGAAAGATGAACACACAAAAAGTGCAAATTTTTTGAAGAAAGCCAACGTAATACAACAACTTGTAATATATTAAACCAGTTAAAAATTTTAGACTTAATTCCATTGCTTTAGCTAATGCAAATCTTTCTCACATTGCTTGCGCTTTTGTTTCGGGAAAAAATGTAAATTTTAACATTAAAAATTTCAATTTTTTTGCCACATATAATTTAAGGTTTATGATAACTACAGTAATTGAATATTAATGCAATATTTAAAATAAGCTGTCTTATTGGTTAATTAGAGCAAAAAAAGCAAAGAAGTGGAAAAGAGGAAAATTTTAGTATGTAAATTTTTGAATGTTTTACAAGGTTTAAAATTTTCTATTTAAACTTTTCCTGGTATCGACACTCCGAAACTAATTTTACTAATTTTTCGGGGTTGGCCTGAAAATATTTGAAGTCGTTTTCGTAGGCACAAGTTGCACGTTTTTGAAACGAGTTGTTATGGTGATGCCTGGTGCCCAAAGCTGTACTTAAAAAATTATGATTATTCAGAGTATTTCTACTTCTAAAAGGTCTTTGATAGTTTAGTAAAATTAGTTTTTTTGCGGCCTTTGAATAAGCGAGTCTGGTTGTTAAGCTAAAGCATAAAATTGGTTTCGCAGCTGCCGAAATAAAGCTTGCGTATTCCGTTTGAATAAAACGCGAATTTTTCAGACAATATTGACTAGTCTAATTAAAAAAAGTCTATATGTTTGAATAATTTTCGTGGTCTATCAGCCGAGTTAAACAGCTGCTGAGACTAAATCGTCACCGAGGACTCTTCTGATCAAAACTGACTGTAGAAAAATCTTGTTAGTAATAACGCGTAAGTTCGGGCCATACGCAAAAAAAAAACATATGTTCTGATTTTTTCAAAAACCTGTACTTTACTCTTGCAATTTAATCTTATTTTTGTTTTCGAATAGTTTCTTTAAATATAGACCACGCGTTGCGACATACAATGATTGAAAGTACGTCTTTTTTTAGGTCTTGAAAACTTGGTGGAATTGGATCTTTCCCGAAATAAGCTTCGTTCATTTCCTCACAATGCTTTTACAAATTTAGTGAATCTAAAAACCTTACTTCTTGCCAACAATCAAATCGATTACGTCGGAGAAAATTTTTTAGCCGGCTTAAACTTTCTTTCTTTTTTGGACTTGTCCGAGAACGCAATTGTCGATGTTCACGAAAACGCTTTTTATCCTGTCAACTTGTCCCGGAGCTTGGTGGTTAATTTGCGCCGGAATCGATTGGTGCAGTCCCGGCGAGGTTGGTTGGTTCAGCCCCGATCTAAAGAAAGCTTCAGTTTTAGTGACACATCAAACATAAATGATCAATCAATGGATGAAGAAAGCAAGGACTTAGAAAAAATGTATCGGATTTTTTGGGGAGAAGAAAACCCTTGGATATGTAAACGTTCGTACTCAGTTGTGTTTTTACAAACCCTCATTCAAATCCGCTTTCCTTCATTTAAAGATTTTCTTTCCAACGACATTGATGAAGATTTAACTATGTTTCTACTTAATGATAAAAATCTTAATAAAATGGGAGTCGATATAACTTTGCCGTGCTCCGACTTGAGTGTGAACGGTACACCTGCTGATCTTGGTTCACCGTTTGAATCGGCAATGATCCTCAATAAAACAACTTGTACGGAATATAGGATTCAATCCGGGAGTCCCCTGGATCGAGTTTCGTGTCAAATCCTGTCAATATGGCTAAAAAAATATGGAAGCAATACAAATGAAGAAGAATACGGAATAACTAACAGCCAAGTTACTGTAATAGGAATTCTCATTGTTGTTTTGTGTCCGATTCTCCTGACACTTTGCCCCGACTGCAATAAGAAGACGAGAACTTCCGAAGAACGTAAAATAAAGGAAAAGCTAGCGACCAGCGGCTTTTTCGACGGTCGCTCCAGTTTTCTCTCCATAAGAAGCTGCTCAAAAAGATCAAAAACGTAGAAGCCGATACAGACATAAGTAACTTGAAAACACCGGAATAGTGTTTCGTGTTTGGTAAATCAATCATGTAAGGTGGTGGGCTTGTCGAAGAAGGTTAGTTAAATGTCTTTTTGCTGCCTGAACTATTCTTCAGTGATTCTCATACGTTAGGCTTGCACTCTGCAAACCATTGACGTCAAAAGTTACAAAAATACTGCAGTACAGTCATGTTAAATATCTTTGTTTTAAATCTAAAACGCTTTTCTATTTTTTTATATATCACCAAGACATGTTTTAATTGTTTTAATGAGCACAATGAATATATTTATTGTCATTTTTTTAGAAAGTACCATTTATTTTTTCATGTTTGTTAAAAATAACCTCAATCCAAAATGTCTGAGTAGAAGTAAGGCTATATACTTCTTCATATATTTTACTGTTTATTGCAACGTTGCTTAATTACAAACATAAGCAAAAAATTATTCATGAGGATTAATTTTTAGCTGTTAATGCAAAAAATTTTATTGAGTGTTGTGCAGTACATGGCTTTGATGCAACTTAAAATACTTTAAAATTTAACTACGTCTGAATGTAAAAATACCTTCAAATTTTCAAGTTAATGGGAAAACTACAATTAAGGGAGCAAAGAACAATTATTTTATTGTTGCCAATCAGATTCTTGTATTTTTTTTACACTCAAACACGGTGTATGCCAACAACAGCACGATCATATCAACTTTAATGAAGATCTTAAAATTAATTCTGTTTTTCCAATATTTATTGAGCCATATGCCATTTTGTAGTGGGTAAACTTAGGACTAAAACTAATACTTTTTTTTTAATCTTTAATTTTATATTAATGCGAAATTGCAAATCCACCAAAATCGATATGCTAATACTTTGAAAATAGTGTTTGGTAAAAAGAAAAATATTGAATAATTTTTTATATAAAATGATTTATTTATGAATTTAAATAATCAATAAATTTTTTGTTTTTTATAATCCTGGCTACTTAAAGTTTCCTGTTTATTCTTAACATCGATATCTGTCAAATTCTTTTAGTTTTTTTTTTTCATGAATAATCCAATTGACTCTTGTGAATTTGAAATTTGGTCATTTTTTGTTTAAAAAAAATTTTTATTTATAAGTGTAAAAAGAACACAAGTCATGGAATTTTTTGCAGAGAATTCGTAGAAAAATTTTACGGACCGGAAAACACTTTTAATTTTTAGTTTGCTTTTAAAAATCTTTTTTTTTTGTTAAAAGTTGTTCTACTAGTTTTCAATGTATGATTTTCTAGGAGTTTTTTTAACTGGAGCACATTAAGAGGTTTTCGCTTTAATCTAATTTTTTTCTGAGGTCAACAAGTTTTCGATGCGATTTTGGATGAGACAGAAATAATGAGTTTTCCAAAAATCAATGCCAAAAGCGCCTTTTTAAAATTGGAATATTATCTATTAATATAATACTTAATTTTCCTGTCACGATTAAATGTAAATTTTGTTTAAATAACATTATTATCCTTCTCCATATTATTTTTTTCTAATTAAGTGTTTTCGTTAGAGTTGTTATGATTATGAGGCATTATAAAGATAAACCGCAATTGGCTCCTTATAAGTGTAGCCTACACAAGATTTCTATGTTGAAAAAAAAGTTTTTAGAGCCGTCTCTAAAATTCAACTATTTACCGGATATAAAGCAATCGATAAAATGAGCCACAAATTCATAACTTGTGCTTTGCACAAAAAACTTGTAGCAAAAATTAAAATCGTATTCTCTTTCTTCAACATTTCCTTCAACAGCCGCCCAAGCTAAAAACTGTTTTTCTTCAACGAGGCGGGCGTAGGCCCCTTGAAATCGGATGTTTCGGCTTGTAAATTTGTCACTTTTCTTGCGTGCGGGAGGCTTTAGCACATTTTCTATCATTACAGAAAGGTGACGAATCAACAAAACATGAAAGTTTTCTCGTCAACGCGTGATTTGGTTAAACCTTTTACCAGTAAAATTTACAACCATTGTCGTAATGATCAGCAATGTTGTATATCACGTTCTAAAAAAGCATTAGAAAAGGGTATCTTAAACATCTTTAGTGCGACCCGATAAGGTTCACAGCTAAGCTACAAAAATTTTATTAAAAAGTCGGAACCATTTAATTTTGAACAATCATCATTATCAATTTGTTTATCAATTTTTCAAACCTATTTTTCAAAGTTCAATGATGCAAAATTGTCCGGTTAAACTTTTACTGTATTCAGTTCTTTTTACTGTAACATGATCAAGCTAAAAGCTTTTTGTTAAATTTCCCGACAAGAAAAAAGTTGTCTCGACGAAAAAAATCGTTTACAACAAGCACTTTGAAAAAGTATCAAAACTGCAGTCAAAATGTTTTAGGGTTTGAAAAAAGCCTTAACTATAGTTTATTACCTTTAATTTTGTGACGCTGCATCACAGAGAGTGTCATTTTTAATGACCTTAAACTTTATTGAGGGCTGATATTAAGTAATTTTTTTATATGTAAAAAAATTCGAAAGCTTTTACATCAGTCATATTGACTTTAAAAACTAATGGTTCTGTGGTTCTCTGTTTTTCAAACAATTTGTTCATTTTAGATGTAGGCCTATTGTGTAAGCTTTAAGGCGGATTTACAGATTATTTTTATTAGGAAAATAATTTGTGTTTATATGTCTTCAAGAAAAAAAACTAATCTGAAAAATTTTAAAAGAAAGATTTATTACGACTTCGCCGGAATTCTAATGAACTGTACATGTAAATGCACTGTACGATGATCGTGATATATTGCGATCTCAAAATACAACCTTTAGTTAAACCTGCACCGTGCTTTAAAAATAATTTTGCCTCTATTTCAATTATTATATTTAGGTGTACGAAATATATTGCTTTTAAAACTAACATTGTACGCTTTTGTAAAGAATGGTTTCCTGTCTGTTTATGATTTACTGTAAAGCTGTATGATAAAATTTTTATGGTCTTTATTTTGTTTTTAAAAGAGCTCAGCTTTTATTGTGGGAGCAGTAGTTTTTCGAATTGATTAAAGATGAAGTTATTAGAATTTATGTTTTGTAAAAGATGTACTATACTGCACCTGATTGCTGTAAAAGTAAAAAAAACAAAACTTGACTTAATTTTATCTGATTTGCGTGTAGCACTCTAAAAATGCTTTTTTTGTGCAAATTAAAAGGTACGAGTTATTATTTTGTCGTATTTAGTGTTAGTTTTCTATCAATGACGTAAAATGAATTAAAGTACATGCTAGATGTGATTAAACTATAATAAAGATTTGTATTTGTTTAGAGTGTGCAAAAAGATTGGGGCAGCGTTATGTTATAGCCGGAGACAATTTTATTTTTAACTAAATTTTTTTTGTCTTAACGACTTTGTCCTGTTAAAGTTTTTATGCACAAATTTTGATTAAAATGATGCAAAAAAAGCAATTTACATTAGTTTAGACTAGGAGTTATCAACCTTTTTTAACCCACGAATCTTTTTAACCTTTTGCTCTAAAAATTATTTGGTGGATCCCAACACAAAAGTATGTGAGAATAAAATAAGTAAACTTATGCCGTGAGGTATGTAAGATTGCAGAAATCAATGTAAAAATCTTCTTTTTGGTTGGTTTTCATCTGAATTGGAGAAACAATTTATAGTTGACAGCGTACTGAAGTCTAGGCTAATATATTTCGTTAAATCTAAGTGAAGAAGAAAAAAAAATCCTAGGTTATCACTTCAAATCAACCGGCATTTTGGGGCGAAACTGTTTTATAAATCAATAACCTTTTGTCTGCAACTAAATTTGAAATCCGAATTCTAGTTCTCAGGATGGCGTAATTAAAAATTTTTTCTCAACTATGTTGTCCTGTGGATCAACAAAATATTGCTATAAACCTCCAATTTAATTTTTTTATCTTTTGCACCCCTGAAATTTTTGTGGACCTTGGTTGAAAACCTTAGATTTAGATTTTAGAAAAACTGTGATTGCATTTTGTGGTCAGCAGTTAGATAAAAAGTTTTTAACTTGTAAGTTAATGTGATCCACGATCGCAAACATTACGAAAATGAACGCTTTAAGTTTAAATTTTATTGATTGTGTTGCAGAAAAACGAAAAAGGCGTTATTCTTTCAGATTGACTGACAAGCGATTGTCCAGACCTGCATGAGAAAATTGAAACATTAAAAGTTTTTTATTTGATTTTCTAATTTTTGTGAAGTGACGTTGTTGCAATTTAGAAATACTTATAAAGAGTGGCAAGAAGAGAAGAATGACGTTAAGTCTCTTTCCTTAAACGAACTAATTTGACTAGGGCTGCAGTTGAACTAAAACAATGACGGTCGTTAAAGGGTGCTCCGTACTTCTCGACAAAGCCGCAGACATTTATATATTTTTTTAAGTAATGCTTGATCAGAGAAGTGAACTTGCGTTCTTCGGCTATGAACTTACTCTGCTTCAAAGGTTTATAATTTTTTTACTATCAGCTTACGCAAAAAACATATCTTATGCTTATCAGAAGCTATAAACCCGTGTCCTATTGATTACGAGTTGTCAAAAGGGAGTAATGGTGTTACTCAAATTCTTTCTCAAGGATGTGTATATGGAAAGACTTTAGGCATATCTGGCAATATCGGCCACCTTACAAGATTTAATAAGGCAAACAGCGTTATCAGCAGTCCGGCTTTAGAACAGTGTTTCTCAACTTTTCGTTATTCGTGCCCCTCTTTTAGAGATACTTAACACCCATGGCTCCCTTCTTCACCAAATAAAACCTAAATAGGTCTAAATAAATTTACATCTGTTATTTTATTCATCACGTAAGTTAGCAAACAAAAACAATCTAAAACAATCAAAGTAATGCATTAATGCAATCAGTGCAAAATTTGCTCCTGGACTTGTCTGACGAAAAAGCTTTTCACATTCGACCTCGCCTTAATTATAGAACCGCAAATATTACTGTTTATATCAAAGCAAATTCTTGCTTTTTTTATGGTAGTGAGAGCAGAAAACGTTGATTTACAAAGATAGGTCGTTTTAAATAGAATGAGTTTTCCTGAAAAATTATCTTGCTGAATAACAAATATTCGTGGTGAAGAGACAGCCAAAAGCTGGTTTCGTCATTATTAAATGCCTGCCTCATTTAAAACTACTGTACTTAAAGTTACAGCTCCTCTGCTACAGCAAGGTCAATTTTAACCATTGTACCATTGTATGTCTAACGGTGTGTCCATTGAAATAAGTCTGCAATGTAAAGAAAATGTAGAACAAAAATTGCAACAATCACCAAAGAAACAAACCCATACACAGATGTGTACCTGCGGCCCCTCATGGGGGTCCCGGGCTCCTGCAGAAAAACCTTGGTCTAGAGCAGTGGTTCCCAACCTCTGTGCCGCGAAGCGATGCCATGAGGCAGAAATTACATCTAATTTTTTTTTTTATTTCTATATTTATCCTCCTGACTCGCAGGAAAGCGACAGAGGCGCTATACAAAGTAAAATACATAGTAAAATACAAAAAAAAAATATTAGTAATTATAAGGAGAAGGTGGGGCAAAACGGGTCGTAGAGGTAATTAAAAAAGTTTTACCTTTAATTTCTTGAATTTAGTTTTTTTAGATAGGTTATTACACGTTAAAACATTAGCAGTGCTGTATTTTTTGCTAGTTTGAGTAATTTAAATGCATTGAAAAAAACTGGTTAAAGGTGGACTTCTTACATGAATGTTTCAATTTTTTAAATAATTATTGGATAAAGAATACGTCTTAAATGGCTGTAGTCGGTACTAACCCGGCTGGCGGTTGTGTTCAGTAGGGCGAAATCTTTACTTGAACTGCTCAAGCTACTATATCATTAGTAAAAAAGATTGATAATTATTATTAAGTTTATTAAATCTACTACCTTATATTAATTAGTTTCGTCGTCGTCGTCGTCGTCGTTTGAAGGGTATCCACTCCAGGTCAGACACAAACAGGACTGGGGCCGAGGGTTTATTCTTTTACTACCCCAGACTGCTGCACTGCCTGGATCAGATGCTGGCATCGAGTTTCGTCATCCAAAACCGTCAGACCTCGTGCTCCATGTGGTACCCGATGTATAGGGCACGCTGTTAGTACATGGTCTGCGGTTTGCTCAGAGGCGCCACACTCGCAATTCGGTGAAGGAGCGAGACCCCATTTGTGCATGGACGAATGGAATTGCCCAACACCAGTCCGCAGGCGGTTGAGCTTAACCCAAGCTGCTCGAACCCATCCCGACAGGCCTGGCATCGGTCTCGGGCACAAAAGCACGGAGCCTGGAAGCATTTTCACAGTACTCCGTTTTCCATTTCTGATTTGTCCATTCAGAGGCGCGGATGCCAAGTCTGGCAAGGTTGTCCAAGAGATTCCGCGCACCTGGCACAAACGGGCGTCTGGATCTTAGTCTCACTTGGCCAGTATCTGAGGACCCACTTAAAAGACCATACAAGATATGATGGGGGTCCAGAGATCCACGCCAAGCCAAGGAGAGTGTCGCTCCTATTCGGCGAAGCTCAGCTGGCTGGATGCCTGAAAGTACAGGTAGGTGGTCCGTTGGAGTGGGACGCAGGCATCCAGTAACTATGTGCAAGGCGTCATTCAAGACACTGTCAATGAGGCGAGTGTGAGCACTGCGACACCAGACTGGCGCACAGTACTCAGCTGCTGAGTAGACTAGAGACAAGGTGGCTATGCGTAGTGTTTTAGCACCAGCACCCCATCCCGACCCACGAGTCGCCTCAGCAGTGTGACGCGCGAACATAGTTTCTTGCGCAGTGCCACTAAATGGTGACGAAACGTGAGCGATCTGTCCAGTTTTACCCCAAGGTAAGTAGGGGTTGGATAGAACGGTAAAAGTCTACCATTATTGTAGATCTTTAGCTCGCGTTTGGCCTCTCGGTTATTTAAGTGAAAGGCTGCCGTCACCGTTTTAGTGTGACTGAGCTTCAACCTCCAAGTCTGGAGATACGCTGAAAGTGTGAACATGTCTTGGCTTAATGTCCCCTCCAAGTCCTTCCAGTTTCCAGAAGAATGCAACAATGCTAAATCATCAGCATAAGCAAACTTTCTGGAAATCATGGAAGGAAGATCGTACGTATAGATGTTAAATAGGAGGGGAGCCAAGACCGATCCTTGAGGAACACCGTTTTTAGACGGCGTAACCTGCTTTGCTTGCTGTCACCGGTGGTAAGGGTGAAACTTCGATTTCGGACAAGCTCCATGATCATTTTGACCATGTGCTTATCCGGAAGTAGTCTCAGCAGCTTGGAGGTAAGGCCACGGTGCCAGACAGTGTCATAAGCAGCTGTCAGATCGATAAATACGACACCGGCCTTCTTTTTAGCCTCGAAAGAATCCTCGATGTTCTGGGTTAGCAGAACAACTTGATCTACGGTTGAATTATGAACTGGCCCAGATGGTAGGTGTTTTCACGCAGCCTGGGCCGTAAGTAAGTCTGTTCATTGATTCTAAAAATGACAGACCGAAACCGAACCTACCAAAACGGAAGGGTATCCACCCGTTCCGATGTTCAGTGTGGGTCTGCTAATCGGCAAACGTCCTTTTCAGGACGGGGCAATGCTAGGATAAAACTGCCCTTTTCAGGGCACATAGCCAACAAGTTCCGAAGACCCACTATTCTTCAGCTGAACATCGAAGGCCTCACTGCAAGCAAGGTGAACGTTCTTCATCACCTCGCTATGCAATCTGAGGCACTCGTCATCGTCATTAATTAGTTTAATGATCACATTATTGTTACTTGAGTTTATGTTTTAACCCATTAATGACCACTACCAGAAATCGCCATAATATTTTTGTAATTTTTTTATGTTCATGTACTTTTAGTCTAATTAAGACAAAAATGAAAAAATATTTGAAAATTTACTTCCGGTTTCCGAGTAACGGGATGTTCCCATATAGGAACAATGGTCACAAGCAATATCGTAATTACAAAATTAAGCGGCAGTTCGCGTGCTTTGTTCTCGCATTTTCCCACGATTGAATTCTCAAGAAGCAGCCGCTATTACTCAAGGTTTGATTTATCTTCTATTGTTTGATTTCCTGTAAGATTGTTTACTTTTGTTTGAATTATTGTCTAACAATCTTTTTTCAGCGATTGTAAAAACTGAGTAGAATTTTTCGAAAAGTTTTCGTTCCTGTAAATAAGTTTCTTCTATACGCAGTATATTATGACAAGCAAGCAGACAATTTTGACTCTAGAGGAAGCTGTTGAAAAAGTTTTAGATAGTGCAGAAAGCGAAGAAGCAGACATAGTCATTCTACCTCCAGAACAAGGAAATACATATGTGACAGATCTTGAAGAGGACAATGAAGACATTTATCACCGAGGCGATTCCCTTTCTAATGTAGCAGGAACTTTGGAAGTGCATAAAAGAGACGAAGGGACCGATAATGAAAAAATTGTGTTTGAATCTATCACAGATGCTAGACCAAGTTCAAGTGTTTGTCAAATTCCACAGCCGAAAAAAAACACAAACTGTCTACTGGAAAAAAACAACAAATTTGAAAAAATTACAAGAAAGTGAGCTTGAGCAATTATCTCAGAGTCATCCTCATTTGTTATTCTTAGAACCAGTCGAATTATTTCGTTTGTTTGTAAATAACGAAATCTGTGAGATGATTCGTTGTGAAACTGAGCGATATGCAACTCAAAAAATCAACCAATCAATATCTCCGCGCAAGAGATCGAAACGTTTCTGGCTATCAACATACTAACCGGATATAACAGCCGTCCGCGCCAGCGTTTATATTGGTCTAAAGATGATGATGTAACTTGTTCAATGTTCAGTGGTATTGCGAAGCATGGCAAGAAAACGGTTTGAAGACATAAAAAGGTACGTATCTTCACTTTGTCGGTAATAACCACTTTCAAATAGGAGAAAAGCTTGCAAAAATTCTACCATTACAAGATAAAGTAAACTGTTCTCTGCCACAGTTTAGTGTTTTTTCAAAAAATCTCTCGATCGATGAACAAATAGTTCCTTATTTCGGCCGGCATTCTTCCAAAATGTTTATTCGAAGAAAACCAATAAGATTTGGGTACAAAAACTGCGTCCTTGCATCCAGCTACGGTTACCCTAATAAATTTGAAACTTATGCTGGAGCATTCAAATCAAAAGATAGCAGTAAGCCTCTAGGACTGCAAGTTTGTTCTTTACTTTCAGTTGTAAAAAATCCAATGTGTCATCGTGTCTATTTTGACAACTTTTTTACGTCCTTTTCTTTGCTTCGTTACTTGCATGAAAACAAATTTCGGGCACTTGGGACAATACGATAAAACCGCACAATGAAATGCCCACTAAGGTTATCAAAAGTCGTTCTCAAAGAGAAACGGGGATTTTACGATTATCGGTCAGATGATTACGTTTCTATAGTTTAATGGAAGGACAGCAAAGTTGTATACATTGATTTCAATTTCGTAAACATTGCTCCCATAAAAGTGGTCAAGCGGTATAGTCAACGTGAAAAGAAAAAATTGATTGCCCTCAATCTTTTTGTTTTTTCCAATATAACCAGGGAATGGGAGGTTTTAACCTTTTGGACAGATTTATTAGTCAGTACCGCCCGACAATTCGTGGAAAAAATGGTACTGGCCTCTTTTTTTAAATTTTTTTCAAATGTTATTAATTGCATCTTGGAGAATTCATTGTGCAGTAAGTCAAAAGTCATTTTACTCTTAAAAAATTGGTTGTTTTTTAAGCAAAAATAGATAAAGTAGTTGAAAACTTTTAAAAAGAATGTGTAGTATTTACTAGCAAATACTCGTAGGCAAGAAAAATTACAAAAACAAGCTGTTTGGGAGGTTTTACAAAACAGCAAACATGATGTGTTCCAATCAGGGCTGCGAACTCGAAGCATTTTCAATCGAGTTCAAGTTCGAGTTCGAGTTCACAAAAAATTGCAAGTCCGAGTTCGAGTTCTTTAAATTTCAATTCTTTGAGTTCGAGTTCGAGTTCACAAAATAGAGTTAAGAGGATAATTCAACCGCGAAAAACTGAGCACATGTTAGAAATTGCTTTGTCATCAATGTTACCAATTTTAATCTATTATTAAACAAAATAAAAGAGGGTAGCAAGTTATAATTGGGCACCATCGCTGAGAAATATTGTAGTCAAATTTACTCATTAAATGAACTCAAACTCCACAAACTTTTTTCGAGTTCGAGTTCAAGTTCGAGTTCAGAAATTTTTGTTGTTCGAGTTCGGCCAAAATTGCCGAGTTCTTTGAGTTCGAGTTCGCAGCCCTGGTTCCAATATGGGAACAACGCTCATTAATGGGTTAATTAAGCTGTATTTAGAAAATTGTATACCAATAGATCAGAAACTAGACGAAAATCTGATTGTCCAAAATAATCTTAACCAATTTTAAACTTGTTACTGCAGATAAAACTGTTAAAAAAAGTGCCCAGGAAATGTTCAATTATGTTTGTTAAGCTATTCAAATTTTTGCGGCACACACATATTGATAAATATTAATGCTGTTTACCGCCTGACTGCCCCAACACACAAATCACATAAAAAAATTTTGTAATGAAAAAGAAAATCCTGAATTTATGATGAAGAATATAAATGAGAATATACATTAAATACCGTGAACCCTATCATTTCCAATTTCTAATAAATAAATCTTCTAATTTTCTAATAAATTTTTAATCGAATAAACTCTAACGGAGTGGACTGTAAAAAGTTAGCGTGGCGCCATGTAAAAGGTTGTGAACCACTGGTCGAGAGTGTCGCTCTTTGCAAAGCTTAGTTGGCTTGATGCTTGAAAACATTGGTCAGAGACCCGTTGCATCCAGTGAGAATATCTTGGATGTCGTTTAAGAGTCTACAAGGCTTGAACACATTACTGGACTGCAGCTGGCGCTCCAGTTACTTCGCAGAGCTTGCTGTAACCAAAAATAGGTAAGTAATTAATCTTTATGGAGCTAATAAAAAAGCCAGCGTATGTGTTAGGTTTGTGGGCTCCTAGCCAATGCATTGCTGCACCGATAGGACTCATCCAAATAATTTTTTCTATTTACATCTTCATGCCTCTGCGAATAAGGATTTTTAGTTTTGACCAAAATCAAGCTACAGCTTTTAAGGACTACAAACGAAATGCGTTTGCCTGGAAACGGTAGAATTTTGTTTTAATTACATTTGCTCTCAATATCAGCTACACCTATTGCAATATTGCTAATGCTATATTAATTATTTATTTGCACAGATTTTTTTGCTTTTAAGCCACCAGGTGTGCTGCGAAAAAAGTCATATATGTCGTAAGTCGAAAGAATTTGAAAATCACTGGATTATGGAATATCTCCTACAAGATAGTCTTGGAGGAGGGGCAATAACAAAAACACCAAACAACTTCTAAGCAAACCAAACTAATCATTGATAAACGATTTGGTTTTAAGCGATTCTGAACAGTTGCCGCTAGTAATTAATTGCTAATATTATTTTTTCCAATTCTCCAACTACAGGCATCAGTAAGATTCTGTACAAATATTTTCCAACAGCAAATCGTATAAAACTCGAACTGTTGCCAACTTTAATGGAGGCTAAAGGTTCGTGAAAATTATTTCTGACCTTTTAATGCTTAATCGAAAAAATTATGTAATTTTTGTTGCAAATCAACAGTCCATTGAAATTTCTTGATACTGTCAAGTTAGGTAAATCCTAGTGTTGAGAATTTTCCAAACAATTTTGTAGCCTACCCCCTAATTTGCGACGATATACGCAATAGCTTGGACATGCATTTTGAAAAATAATAAGGCATTTAAAAAAATGGAATTTTAGGCGAACAGAAAAAAGAAACAGGCCGCCCAAAGAAAATATAAGGGAGCAAAAGGTTTGTTTTACAAGCGGAGAATGTTACAATTAATTCAAGCTTTAATATCCGTTATTTAATCACAAACTACGAGTAATTCTATTATCTTTTTCTGATAGAATTTTACCCACTGCACAAGTGAATATGCACGTGAAAAGATAAGTACATAAAACACAATCGTAGTCTACGATAAGTTCTTCGTTATCCATTCGGCTAAACAAATACAAGTGAAAATAAAGATTAGCTTTTTTATTGCACATAAGACAGTATCACAAATATCTTACAACATTAACATCAAGTAAGACAACTTACAAATCTTTAAACTCTGTTTCCGATTGAACCCAACGAAACAGCGACACAATTTAAGTGCGTTTTTAAGACGAGCAAACAATGGGCGAAAACGACTACTTTCATGACGCCGCTTTCAATTCTCGAAGGCTCGGCATTGAATATCAAACTACTTCGCTTGATTACGCGAATTCCATTGTTTGAAGCAACAAGCAATTAAGCAAACAAGGTTGAAGTTTATTTAAAGCTGCTGTTGTTATCAGAGCAGTGATGACTTGGACGAAAGAAGAACTCTCAGAAAATATTCTGCTAATTTCGCAAGCACGACAACTACTCCAGTTAACTTGACAGCATTGATTTGTCCGAATTCAACAAATTTCTCAAGATCGAGCTGCATCCAATGAATCTCTGCAAGAGCCCTTCGGCAAATTATAAAACCCAACTAAAATGTTTTCAAAGCCAAACACATCATTATTTATCAAAAAGTGAAACTACCTTCCCACATCGCCGTGAGTTGCAATAAATAAAAGCAAACAATATTTCAGTTTATTCGCTGTTGATACAATGGTACAATGAATGGATCACGTGATAATGTTCGCTAGAAAGTAAACAAACAAAGAAAAGTCAACCGCAAGTCGGATTAATAAAGCAAAGAAAGGAAAACAAAAAATTCAATCTTCATTTGAAATTTGCTTGCCTAAATATTCCCTGAAAAAATAAACAAAATTAATAAAACGTTTACGAAAATCCAAAAATTACCGGATTAAATAGGAACTTCATTATAAGCGTTAAACAAGAAACAAGTTTAATATAGTTGAAAATTTGTAGACAGAGTGCAGATCTGGTCAATCGAAATAAATCTTCAGTGAAATTGAATCGAGTGTGTCACATATCTACGACGTAGGTTGATTAATACTTCGATAGCAAGCGCACCGCGACATACAAAACAACGGTACGTTTGCCCGAAAGACTATCTACAACAACAGCGAATTGCACGAATCACAATAAAATTCGATAACCAAGGTCAGTGCTTTTGTGTCAGTTCTTCATGATCCACAACCACACCGGACATTCATGTTTCTTTCAAGCAGGAGGGCGATCGGCATTCGAGATACGAAATTTGCCATCAATAGAATTTAAACTGTTAAACGTCTGCATAGCGCGGGCAATTGTTAAAGAAACTTTCTCAACAGCGCCCCAACGCGACAAGGTAAAACTTGAATGACTAGGTTAAATGAAAAATCCAAAAAAACTTTGCGTATTCCCTTTTATAAAACTTCACGATTACAAAGATGTATAAAATACCAAGGAGTTAAGATATGGAACGAAATTCCTATTCAAATTCAAAATGCTTCTTACAGTGTTTTTAAATAAGAATTTAAAAATTACTTATTGAATCAAACTTTAAAATAAAAAACCTTCTTATTTAAAATAAAAAAACCTCTTCTCTGCAACACTTAAATTTTAAAAGTAGTTGTACCTGTAGTTTTGGTCTCAAGGGTGGCTGCTGACTAGAAGACCGAAAGGTCAAATCGCAGCCTCCCTGCGGCTAAATTTTCTATTATTCTATTTTAGTTTTTCACTTTCGTATTTGTATTATTTTTTTCCCGCAAATAAAAGTATGTTGATTGATTGAATAGACATTGTGCTCATCACAATCGCCATCGAAACAAACATCTAACCCTAGACTATTTGAAAACTGCAAGTCGCAGCCCTGCTGCAGGTCGAAGGCAGACGACTCACCAGTTGTGGACCATCATCTTCTGGACAGCGATGAGCGCGTTGTACTTGACCGCCGTATCGGGATTGGACAGCAGCTGCATGACCAGTTGCTTCGCTCCCAGTTGTTCGACAACTCTGTTATAAATCATAACGGTCAGGTGACCACATCGGATGGCACGTGATCGATCGACAGCACGGGTTGACAGATTATCAACTTGTCAAAGGCGCTTATCGCTGATTGATTCACATCGAGACGAACATAAACGAGTAAAGACCGATGTTTAAATTGCGATGCCGATGTTTAAATTAGCAGATGAAAAAGGCAATCCAAGTAACCCTAACTCTAGCTTTTTACGCTAACGTTTAAGATTTTTTAAAAACATTTTCTTTATGCTTTTTTATACATCATAGCGTATCATAAGATTGCCAAGGTCAAGTAGGTAACAATGCACTTGAGCAACAAACCCACTCACGCGTTGCAGTCACAGCAATGAGGAGCAGTTTACAAATTATGCCAAATCTTCCACGTTAAGTATTTGATTTACCGGACAGTTATATACTTTTAATTCGATTGAAAAGGGTAGTAAATTACGAAAAGTGAGCGTTTATTTGGAGCTGGAACATATACTTACACAGCCTTATAACAAAGACTCACGGCAAAAATCAAAAAAAGTTGTTTCAATCTTAAAACCGGGTTCTTAAAACTTTTTGAGCAGCACCCCTTTGACGAATTTCAATCCCTATCTAATTAATTGTACGAGCATATTCTAAGTTGAAGACTAAAAAGTGTTTTTTATTTGACAATGCAGTGAAGACTAAAAAGATTTTTGGATAGAGTTTTACTTCAATCTTAAATTTAGTATCAGCTTTACAGTTTTGTTCGTCAGATTATCTTTCGTGCACAGTACAGAATGGGTGCATGCAATGTTCTCGGCTTTCGCGTCTCACCAGGAAACTTTGCATGTGTCCCCAGTTAAAAAAAAAACAGTCTCTAAAATAACAGCTTCTTTGTCCTATTGGCCTGCTTGCTGATTTCTGCTTAAAGTGAATCACTAATAAAGATAGGTAGGCAGTGTGATTCCATCGCGCAATTTTCGTGAAGTGCCTTTATTTTATTTTATTTATTTTATCTTTATATTTACCCTCCTGAATCGCAGGAAAGCGACGGTGGCGCCAGTACATAGGGTAAACTATTATCTCGACCTGCTTCCGGAGATACCAAAATATTGCCGTCCGCTTAAAATTTAATAGAGGTATGACCAAAATTTGAAACTGCTTGCCAAGACCACCAAGCAGGGGAATGTACCGTAAACTGTCTTTCCCAAGGACACAACAGAATGACGCGAGTAGGTTTTAAACAGACACCATGTCGATCACAATCCTGGCGCTCTAACCACTTGACGATGCTGCCGACGAAGTGCCTTTACCAAGGACATAACACATTGAGAGTAAGCATCGAACTTTGTGTTTTTTTGCTGCAAGTCCGAGTGTTGTCACACTTCACTCCCTCCACAATTTTGATTCGAATAAATTTGTGCGTTCTATTATCTTTGTTGCAATAGTCAATAACACGACGAAAAACCGGCCACAGCATTAGGTCAAATGTTTAAAAACACCTTCGGAAAAAAGCGCCGATGCCGATACTCAAGATTGGTTTAAGCCTACTATATGTCGATCGAAAAAAATTAGTTTAGATGAGTGCTTTCAGGCACACTTTAAAAGCGATTTTTAGATTTCAATCCATTACTTGCATTATTGTAAAACTGAAGGCCAAAGGAAAAGACGTCGCTGCAAATTGGCCAGCTTTGACGTCATGACGGTTGGTCTCGCGTACGCTGGGTGGCTTAAACTCTCCTATGCGTCTTTGGGACTTTCGCAGTGCCACCATTTGAAGAGCAAAGTTATAAATGTACGCGGAAAAGATGAAAACTTTGAAAAAACTGTCGTACTCAACGAAAGTTTATTTAATGCGATGTGCGACCTTCACTTGGGCATTTCTACATTTTTTGCCTTTCTAGATTTCAAGATTTTTTGCAGAGCGACTTACTTCTTGCCTTTGTGGCAATGACGGACATACTCCCCAATGTCGTGGGTCGCAACGGCCAGAACAAGGGGGTCTTGCGATGTTTCCATCAGGTTTGTTAAAATTCTAAAAATAGCAGTCGTATTGAATCGTTCGATTTATCATCAGCTTTTTCTAAGAACAAATAACTTGAACAAATCAAACGTAATACACAACAGCAATATCAAACGAATCTAATTCAGTAGATTGAGTGAACTATGAAGGTTCTCAGTAAATCTCGATTAAACAAACTTGAGTAGCTCGTAATTCTTTTCGTTGAGTCGAGACGCATTTTCTCTCCAGAACTTTTCCGACTTGTGGACGGGACTCCATTCCAATCTTCGCGACACAACCTCAGAGTGATATTCGTCGAATGAACTAAAACAATAACATTCTTCATTATTCCGAAATATCAGCCGCTGTTGCTCAATAAGTTTGTTGCAAACAAAGAGACAAACAAATTTAGCATCAAACCAAACAATGGAAAACCGCATCATTCCCATGAATCACAAATCATAATCAGTATTTAGCACTTAAAATGAATAATAAACTTAAAAGCGGAAGTCAACTTCGTCAAAACGCAACATTAATAAAATTACAGATGATATCACAAAAGAAATTCCATGGCTTGATAAACTGTTTTTGTATTAAATATTCGTTGATTAAAACATATCAAAGTTACGAATGAACTCCCAGGCACAATAATCACCTGACGTCCTGCAAACACTCGCTGAGGAGCTCGGTGAGAAATTCGACGTCATTGCTCAGATCTTCGTCGGCGAACTGCTTCGCCTGCCAACATGAAGCCAGTTGAACTTGTAACAATCTCGCGAGACAAGTTTAAACGAAATTACATTTTTCTGCACAATTTTAATACTCAATAAGGACGCGATTTTATCATCTTTCAGACGCGACTTTACTCAATTGAAATCGACAAAAACCGCTTTCACCAACCAATTTTTCGCTCTAACCACATCCGATCGCAACTGATACTAACCTCGAGAATTTCGAGGTTTTTCAAGACTTTGCAATGAATCATCGCGAGCGAGTAGACTTTGATCGTCTCAGGATCGTCGGGTGTCGTCACCAAGTTCTGAAAGAAAAGGATCAGACTCTAGCGAACCGAGGCCGCACTCGAATCGTACTCTGAACGTGGCCAAAACGATCCTGGTCACTTTCTCCTTGCCGGCCTCCGCCAGTATGTCGGCGAGAACGGGAACCGGATTGCAGCGCTCCATCTCGGTACTGATCTCGGGAGTGAAGGTCATGAGCCACATACACAGGATAGTTTGATATTGAACTTGAAAGCCGCACTTAGTATTGAGCAAAGCGAGCAAGCTGAAAACAATAAATTTTGTAAAGTTGACTATAAAAGCCATATAAAAAAACTTTTTTAAGAAGCCAATGTTGATGAATGGTAACGCTTGGCTTTAATTGCAAAGGAAAGTTATTTTTAAGTAGAATGAAGTTACTTTTATGATTTGGTGAGACAAAGCAAGTTTGCAAACAAAATAAGGTTTAAGCTAATTGTTTATTAAACAAGTGAAAGACTGAAAAAAGTTACTGTGGCTCCAAAACTCAAAACATTGAGTTTTTGTTACACGAAAAAAAGAAGAATTTTACTTACAAAACAAAACAAACTTTGTTGCTAATTTTAGCAATTCAAAAAAAAAAATAATAACAAGGTTATCAAAATTACTACTTACGTGGTAGTTCCATCCATTTCAAAGAAAGTTTTTCTATAAACTTTCACTCTTAACATCATTTGAAGACAGGAAAGAATGCTTTGGACAAAGTCACTGACCTTTTACATAGAATAATCGTGAAAACACAAAAAATCATCTCATCTCATAAGCTTTTTATACATGTAGTATGCCATGGCATTTAAAAATATCAATTAAATGTTACTAATACAAACTCAACAGAAATTAAAATTATTTAATTCGATTTCATGCCTCTCTAACATAATCACATTAAATCGGTAGAATATATGTAACTATAATGTTGATTAAATTGTCTGTAAATCGCAACCACACAATAAATAATGTATACCAAAAAAAAAGCTGAACTGTATCAATTTAATTTCATGCATATAACTTAATAGATAAAAAAGCTGATAAATTATTGGAGCGTTTAGATTGAAAATTCAAAGATATAATTGAAAAATTAATTCTTCAAGCAATATTAATAACTAAATACATATTTAAAATAATTTTGTAGATCAAGTTCTGGTGAATATTAAAAATAGAATTACAAAATTAAAACAGTAATTCTTAAGCTGTGTCCACTTTGCAGTGGCGTGATTCAAGGCTTTCTAAATTATTTTGGCCGCAATTCATTCTGATTATGCATTTTTTTAAATTAATAGATCTATTAATTTTGATGTATTAGCAGAAAAAGTTGTTTTGACATTCTTTAATACGAGTTTTCAATGAAAAATTGGTTAGGTATTCGTTTTTAAGGTTTGCAAAAAAGTTTTAAGGTATTGTCGTTAATTGCAAAAAATCTTATTCCAATAGATTCTATTGGAATAAGATTTCTAACCGCCCCCTAATGACTAATAAAATTATTTCATTTTAATGTTAAATTGAAGGCCCTATTTCTAAAAGTACCTAAGTCACATTTTCCAAAAAAATGAGATAAGCTGAAAAAATTGTTTGTTTACTTGCCAGAAATATTTGACAAAAAATGTTTTCAGGATAATGTACGGAAATCACTTTTTTAATAGCACAGAGGTTTGAAATCTTAAGGATATTTTTATTCTAGAAGTATTGAAGTCCAACTGATTTATGTTAAAAATTCCTATACACACTTGATAGCTCATTAAACCTGTTGTTTGAAGGCTCGACTTGCAAAGCAGTCTTACCTAAACATTTTTTTTTTACTTTTGTCAATAAAACTTGAAATAGGGGTTTTTGAAAGTTTGTCGAAGGTTAATAGTATAAGAGTAACGCAAGCATTATAATGAAGTAATAACTTTCATTTTCATTATAGGCAAGCTTACTCAATAAGTTATTTTTGCATTAGGTTTACCTGTATTATTATTTTAATTATTATTTTTAAATTAATTGGAAATCCTAACGTTTTATTTGCAGCTTTTGATTCCCGTCTATAATCTAATAATTTAGTTACATAGCATTCTATTGGAGTCACGAAGCATCAACTCATCTATTGGCATTTAGAAACAATTCTTTAAAAAATTTGTACTTAATAGCTTTATATTGATTTAGCTTTTAATTAATAGATCATGAAAAAGTTTTTTTAATGTTTTCTTGGTTTGGGTACGCAAATTTACGGAAAATTAACTTCTCATCATTTGGTTTTTTGATTTCCCACAGATCCTAAATTCTTTTCTGGTATGTCACTCTATAAAAAAATAGAATGCATATTATCATTATTATTACATGTAATTGACTTTTTCTTCCTAACTACACTGTCAATTTGCTAGAAAAGCGCTTGTAAAACAAAATTTGCAATAGAAGTACCTAAGTCCAATTTGTACAACAAGCTTTAGTTCCTTATAACGTCATAATAAAATTCAAAAAAGTTGTTGAAATAGGGAGATATACATAACCAATATAATAAAAAAACATTTAGGTTTTTTCCATCATTACTCTGATTTGCCAGGGTTTTTGAAAACTTTAATCCTCATTTTCTCAAAACTGACATTATGTGACTTAGGTACTGCACATTTAGAACCCTTCAATTAACTTATAAATATACAGTATATATAAAAACAATGAAGTTCTTAAAGGGCTACATTTGCCTATATATAAACAGTACCAGGTAGGCTCATTGAAGTGGTACACTCTTTGGTGTACTGTATAAAAAAAGCACTGTTAATCAATAAGCCACTTGGTAAGATACAACAAAAATTTCTCAAAGCGATATACTGTGCCAGTACATTAAAAATTGAGATAAACATAAATTCTTTTAAATCTTGGTTAGAGCTGACATTCTGATAAAGTTTAATCCAGTTTTGAAAGTTTTTTTTTCAATATACTGTAAAACATTGCAAGTGTCTATTAATATTTTGAAAACAGAAAGAAAAATTAGTTAAGATATACACTATGTCATCATTGATAAAACAAAAACAGCAATGCATCAAATAATATTTAAAAATAAGTTTTATCATTGTTGACCATTGCATGCAATGTTTGTTTGAACAATCTTACAAAAACTTTTTGAGAGAAAAATAATTAAAGTGTAAGGGCAGGTGACAATACATATAATAAGAGGAAGTAAAAAGCAACAAGATCTATTTAACAAAAAACACAAATTAAGCATAACTATTAAAATAAAAAAAAGTTAATCAATTATTTAAGACTAAAAAATTAACCTTTCTATTTTTTAAGCTTGACTCTTTTCACAAGTATATTGAAACACACAATGTATTTAAAACTATCAGTTTATTAAAATAAAAAGAGAAAAAAAGATCAAATTAGAAAATTACTCATTATTTTGCATTGCAATCATTTACTGCTAATAAAAATTTAGGCAACAACAAAATTGGATTTGAGGCATGCAATGAAAATGGTGATTTTGTTACCTCTGAAGATGAAACAGAATTCAATTCTCTTGTTAAGTTAACTTTCTAAGGTAAAAAATTTGGTTTTAAAAACCATAAATTATAAATTTATATGAGTTAATTAAAAATCACTCCTAACTCTGGCAATGCTTCAATAATACTTAACTGATCGAGAAAATGCACACACTGGAGTAATTTAACCTCTTACTATTGTGGCAAATGACACATTACAGTCCAAAAAGAAAAGACTCGTTTTATTTTGACCAATATCACATTGGTACTTTGCTGTTTACACCTGCATTGCGCCAGTTTTCAACAGCAAAGACAATTACCAATGTGATATACCAATGTACAGAGAAATACCAATATAATATTGGTGGAAATCAAATGGGTCTTTGAACTTTTGCAGAGTAATGTGTCATTTGCCTCAATGGTAACAGGTAAAATTACTTCTGTGTGTACATTTTTTTGATCGATTGAAAATATTACAGACCAAAAATGATTTTAACCATATTTTTATAAATCATTGGCAGAATTCAAAGTGATTCCCTACTCCTCTTTCTAGAATTTTTGGCTTGCCGTAAGTCTATTGAGTCATTTAAAAATTTAGAATATGTGCATGTACATCAAACACACAGCATCTAGATATGTATAAAAAACAACCCATTAGGTTGAAATTTACTATAAGAAAATTGCACCAGCAAGTAAACAGAGATATTAGGTTTTTAGTCTTTTTAAATGACGCATTATTTGTTAATGCAAAACAGCATACAATACTATTAACTATAGTCTTTACTATTTAAGATTTTTCTACCAACAAGCTTTTTTGTTTGCATGATTAATTTTCAGTAATTATTACTTTTGTATGAAGTTCGGTGAGCAATGAATCAAGATAACAAAAGATTGGTACATTAAATTAGAGGAAATGATTTGAAGTTCTTGTTACTACACTGGAAATGACCAACAAATTCAACACCAAAACCTAAGTGTGCATTTGACAACTAAGATTCAGAAATTTCATAAATTAGTTAATTTTAACTAAGATAGAAACAAGTTCATACAATGTTGCAATAAAATGCCTTCAGTGCACTACTTTACAGGTTCTTTACCTAAAAGAAGAATGTCAAAAAGGTGAGAAAAGTCAACAAAAAGAAAGTTTGAGGGTCCCATTTAAGCTATATGCTCTACGTAAATTAATCTCGCTGTAAACAAAAACGAAAGGTACATAACACATTAGAGATACCTACTACAGTATATAGCTCTAGTGATAAACAATTAAAATTAAATCAAGTCATAGGTTTCTTGCCTATTAAATCTTTAGTTAAGAATGCTACTTGCACAAGATTTAATTTAATCCCAGGGAAATTGACATAAAAGTAACAATAAAAAGAATAATACAGATGGTATTGTATAAATACAAACAGATCATGTGCACATGGCAATGCTGAACATTTAAGAACTAGAGTACTGACAGCTCAAGGTGTTGTTGTAGCCATACAGTTGATTAAGAGATTTTACTTTTTGCCTTCATCAAACTAGCAAACATTTGCATTTGCTAAAATGGCTGAGCAAAAAGATATGTATGAAATAAGATTTGATGCCAAATAAGAACATTTATAGCAAAATAGCAATGACTTACAAAAAGCAGTCTTTTCAAAAATTTGAGAGCTTTTAGGTTTCTAAAGTTTAAGTTTAAGCAGAAAGGTTGTTGTCTTGCAACACAAAAATGCTAATGATAGCACATTTTAAATAAAAAGCATAAATAAAAAGCACATTTTAAAGATATTAAAAAGCACATTTAAATAAAAAACGCATTTTAAAGATATTGCTAATTTCAACATCGTTGATATTAATCTAGTAAATAGGTTTTTGTGGTGCACTAAATAATACAAAAAGAACAATGGTTTGCAAATGATTAAATAGAATGAAAGCATAAATACCAATATAACATAAAATTATCAGATTTAATTTTTATAACATAAAAACAATTCAATGCTAGCAATGTCAACCTGAAATCAAGAAAGTAATATTATTGCATATACACAGAACTTTATTATAAGATTGACAAAAAATGTGAGCAATTGCTATTATATATATGTGCAGTGCACTACATATAATAGCAGTAAAATTCTTGTTCTTATAATAGCAATATACATGCAGTGCACAGTTTACCTCATTGGACAGTTGAGTTTTTATCCAATTTAGATAGTATTTCAAATCTGGTGAAGACATCCTTTCAGTACCCCAGCAAGCAAGCTTGGCAATAATCCTACTTGCCTAAAACAAAACCGTAGTCATTCATAACAATAATAATGAAAATTAATTTTTTGTAAAACATGGTTAGATTTTTTCAATTTTTAACATCAGCTAACTTTAATACCATATCATAAAATGAGGTTATCCCAAATACAAAGGTAACAATCTGCAGTCCAAAGCAATTTTTCTACATTAGTAAAGGCTTGTTATATTTTCCAATCAACTTTAATTAGGCAATACTAGTTTTTACAAAATTGTTTGGCATAACTTTCCCAATAAAGCTACTAACATTTAAACAATTTAAATGAAATACAAAAAACATTCTTTTAACAAGTTTAAACAATTAAATTTAGAAGATTTTTTTTTTTAAATCAATACGTAAATCAACTATTGGCAACTATTGGCAACTATTGGAATATCATTAGCAATCTTGACATCTTATATCAATATAAAAACATGCTACCTGGTACTGATACTTTTAATAGCAATCACTGTTATGCCATTTCTAGAAAAACTTAATCTAATACAAAATGTCTAAAGCCATCCAATAAAAAATGTTATAGACTTTAAAAAAGAAGTTTACAAAACTTCAGTAACTAGAGCTCATGTTTGCCAAAAAAACTTTTTGTGAAAATTGTACTCACTTGATGCACAGTAAATTTATCATTTCGATTTAGCATGTTCATAAAGCCAACCCAAGGAGCTGGATGTTTTTTACTGCTTTCACTACAAAAAAGACTTGTTCGATTGGGATCTTCAGTAAGCAGATCATCAACCAATGTCAGAACATATTGAACAGTTTGTTCTTTTGCAATTTTTGTCATTAATGATATAAATGTTTTGGCACACTAAAAAAGTTTTTAAAGTATTGTCAATAGTCATAATAACATTCAACTTTAACTTTTGAAAAAAATTTTGCTGGTAATAGGCTTAAATTCTTAAAAATTATAATTACCCTATTTTTCAGACCATAAGGCACACTTAAAATCCTTAAATTCTTGTTTCTTATAACCCAGTGCATCTTATATATGAAAATAAAAGCATTAGAAGCCATTTATTAATATTGCACTTTACAATATGGTGTGCCTTATGATCTGAAAAATACCGTAAAAATGTATTTATTAGTCATTGCCAGGGGTGCAGAGCTAGCAATAAAATCCATGGCTCCAGCTCCAGCTCCAGCTTTTTAAAATGACTGGCTCCAGCTTTAAGATTGCTCTAGATCTTTTGAAAATAATTGACTCAAACATTTCAAAATCATAATCAATCTAAAAGTGACCATGACTCTTAAATGAAGCATTTGCTCAGTAAACAATTACTAAATTCAGTTAGAGCATGCTTAAACAAACTGTTTAAAGTAAGTTTAATTCCCATTTCCAAGTGGCATCAAATATTCAAACATGACCAGATTAAGTAACATCATGCCTCCCTGGGAGGCAGAACATTAACCAACTCAAGCAAAGGATAATAGTACTATATATTTCTGATTAACCAAATATACTAGAGACAGAAGCTGGTCAACACACAATTTGGTGCCTCAAATATTAGAACTGTTTTGGGGTATATTTGGGGCGCTGATTCCAAAAATGACATCAGTTTTTTCGCATCAGCTCTAGTTTTTGAGTTACGGCATAACCCTATAATTTTGACTTTTATCTGTTATACATGGATCTTAAGCAACAAAGAATTTGTTTAAGATTGTTTAAAGGTATGTCAAATGCGCAATAGCAAAGTAACTACGTGTTTGACGTATTTTCAACAACACAAAATAATAAAATACCCCGATGAAAGCAATAGACATTGAAAAATGCAAGACTTTATTTTAGTAATTACATAACATCTAAAAAGTGTCTTTTGTAGCACTTTCTGGAGTGTTTAGTATCAGGACAGTGCCTTTCAAACTCCAACAATAATCAGCTAGCATCGTTGCATCCCATCTTCCTTGGTACCGCTCCTCCATTACTCTTATATCCTGGTGAAACCTTTCACCCTGCTCCTCACTTAGGTCACCAAGATTTTTCGGAAAATGGTCTAAATGGCTATGAAGATAGTGGACTTTGATGCTCATGTTGCAGCCAAGATCTTTAAAGCTGCTTAACATATTGCTTACGAGCTCTACATAGTTGCTTGCCTTGTAATTTCCCAAAAAGTTTTTAATGATCAGCACAAATGCGGTCCAAGCAGCTGATTCGTGTTTGGTCATATGCCTAGCAAATTGCGAATCTTTTATAAGCTGCTTGATCTGTGGACCATTAAAAATTCCTGCTTTAATCTTTTCCATACTCATCCCTAGGAATCCACTGCACAAATATCGAAAGCATGCTCCATCTGTATTCAATGCCGTGACGAATTGCTTCATAAGACCAAGTTTTATATGCAACGGTGGGAGAATGATCTTTTCTGTGGTAACCAAGGGTTGATGAATAATGTTTTTCTCGCCTGCAATCATTTCTTTCCTCAAAGGCCACGCTTTTCTTGTCCAGTGTTCACTTTTTGCTCTGCTATCCCACATACAGAGAAAACAAGGATACTTTGTATAACTGCTTTGCTGGTCCAGAAGAAAGTTTACCATTTTTAGGTCTACATATATTTCCCACTGATGCTTAAGGTATGCTACATTTTCCAGAATTTGTTTAATCGAATCATATTCTTCTCTCATACTAATTGAATGGCCTATTGGAATGGAAGCATACTTATTGCCATTATGGAGTAGAACGCATTTTAAACTTCTTACAGAATTGTCAATAAAAAGGCGCCATTCTTGTGGATTGTATTCTGCTAGTCCCATTTTTTGTAGAAGCCCCCCAACATCATTGCAGAAAACCAGATTGTTTTCCTTTGAAAAATAGGGCAGTAAATCTTTTTTTCTTCTACGATAAAACGTAATGTTAGTACCAGGCTGAAGAAGATTTTTCTCATTTAGCCTGGATGCGAGGACTTCCAATGTCTCTTTCGAAAGATTGAGGTCTCTGACCAGGTCATTCAGCTCGAACTGATTAAATCACAGCGGTGTAGCAACTGCGCCCTGAAACTCACTTTCACTGTTACAGGTCACTGCTGCATTAAAAGAACTAATACTTTCATCAGAGCTTTCTATTAGTTCTGTTAGGTGATCAAACACAGGAATGGGAACTTCGTCTGAATGTGGGACAGGCCGTCCTGCTGATTCTAAGTCGGGGTATATCCATTTTCTTCTATTGTTACAGTTGATTCCCTTAATGTTAACCATACAAAAATAGTAATCGTTGTGATGATTTTTAGGTTTCCTCCAAACCATTGGGACACCAAACTGTAAACTTCGTCTCTTTCCATTAATCCACTGACGTGAGTGCTCTACACAGGTTTTACAAGCAATGTGGGGAGCCCATTGTTTATCTTGATCTCCAACTCTGACGCCAAAGTAAGTGAAGTAAGCTCTCTTTACAAAAGCAGATATAGGTTTTCGTTGTTCTTTTGAAGCATAACTACCACAAATATAGCAGAAAATATCTGGGTGATTTAAACAAGATCTACGTGACGAAGCCATTTAATTTAAATGTTGATAGAGCAATTTAAACCTAAACAATAAAACTTCATTACATTCAAAATATGTATTTCTCTGGATGCGCCTACGTTATTAGTAATGTAACATTACAACGAAGTTACATAAAAAACAATCTGCCAGATGACAAAATATATTTTCTGAGCTCTTAGAAATTATCAAACTTTCTCATCCAACGTCTTATGTTGCTATCAGCAGTCTACTTTAAACTGAACCTCCTGCGAGAAAAGCTGTGAGCAAAAGTTGTTTAAACCTACTGTGGATGAAATAAATGGTGATAAACTTTTAAGATAAGAATATCTGTAATCTGCTGACTGTGTGAAGTTAGCTAAAGCGATAAGCTTTGGCTAACTGAATACTTTCAATAGTGTCATGGGAGTTAATGGATACATATTAAAATGAAAAGACGTTGAAACAGCATTTAGAGTATCTTCAGCAAGCTTTTAAATACATTTGTAATTTTGCTTATTTACAAATTTTGATAGCATACTTTATAAAACAAAAAATTGATTGTAGTGAAAATACACTTTTCTGTTGAATCTTCTTTGATAAGATAATTGTTTTGAATTTCAGCTTGGCAATACTTTTCCACGGGGCTTCAGCAAAAACACAATACTAGTTGTAAACAAATATGAGCGATATACCGTATCTCAAAAACTAGAGCTGATGCGAAAAAACCGCCGTCATTTTCGGAACCAGCACTCCAAATATACTCCAAAACAGCTCTAATAATTGAGGCACCAATAAAAAAATTTTTTTTTGTTGACCAGTGTAATATTTAATTTGAAAAAATAAAATTTGGCTGTGTTCTTTTAATACAATACAAAGCTGAAACTTAAGTGGTGCAATTTTACTGGTTCCAAGCTTTTCAAAATATCAGGCTCCATCTCCAACCTTATTAAAAAATTGCCTCCAGCTCCACCTTTTTAAAATATGTAGCTCTGGCTCCAGCTCCAAACCCTAAAAGTTCTTTCTGCTCCAGGCTCTGGCTCCACACCCCTGGTCATTGCCATGGCTATATAGTAATAAAGTACAAATCACTATTCTAATAACCAACATGATCTCATTTTAAATACTATTTTTGTCATGTTGTGGTACCCTTGGAAAACTTTTTTTCTGCTTTGTAATTATAACAGGCAGCCAAAAATTTAAGTCATATCACTACAAAACTAAAAATAAGTAAAAAAACTCAACCAAACAACAAAAACTTGGTTGTTATTAAAAGTAAGTTTTGCGCTATTGTTTTCCAGTTAATTGAAGCTAAATGCCTTCACTGTTTTCTTCATTCTACAATAACTTAGCACTGTAATTAGATGAACATAAAATTTGTTTGTATTTGCTGGTTTGCAAGGTTGACTAATGACCAAACAATAAATAAACAATCAAATAAATAGCAGCTTTCAATTCTTTAACAAATTTTTTGATGGTTAATAACTAATCCTGTGCCCAGCAATGATGTTCACAAATAGCCAAAAAGTCAAAAGCATATAAACAAATTATTTAATGATGTTAAAAAAACAATTTTTATGCAGTTTATAGGTAATTTTATTTTCACCATCTCAAACAATGAAAAAAATTTGCAGCTCATTAGTTATAAAAAACAACCTTGAAAACCAACAATTTCAAACAAATATAAAATTTGTTTCTAAGATCCACCAAAATTTGATTTTACAGTTCTCACACTTTTAACTTGTTTTCTTATAAACCAGATGGATATCTTGAAAAATTTTACAAAATGAAAAAACTTTGTTGTTAAAAAATTAATGATAACTTAAACACAAATTACAAAAAAACTTAAATTTGAATATATTTTTTACAATATCAAAAATATTGATAATAAAACAACACATATGCTATGCTATCATTTAATTTATAAAAATAAGTGAAATACTTCATTTCCTCTTCTGTTCAAAATTTCTTGTTTGGCATCAGGTGTGCGAGCCAAGTCAAATTCTCGAATTATTTCAAAGTCTTGAGGTTGAATCATTTGACCTTGCAAGTAGGATTGCCAGTTGACATGATAATCTCTAATTTGAATGGCCTGTATTAAACATTTATTGATTAAAAGTTTATTACAATGTAAACTTAGAGTAAACTTTGTTAACTTAAATCATAACAAAGTAAATTATTTAAAAATCCAACAGCCCATCAGAAATTATTTATTTATCTATTTTATCTTTATATTTATCCTCCTGACTCGCAGGAAAGTGATGGAGGCACTAATACATGGAAAGTAATGGAGTAAGCAATTACCCCACCTGCTTCCAGAGATGCCAAAATATTCCTGTCCACTTGTAATTTAATAGAGATATGACTGTGATTTAGAATTGCTTGCCAGGATTACCAAGCAGGGGAAGTGCTGTATAAGTGTCTTTCCCAAGGACACAACAGAATGGCGTGAATGGGTTTTAAACCAAGACCATGTTGATCATAAGTACAGCACCTTAACCACTCGACCATGCTGCCAACTAATACTCAAGATCATTTACAATTTTTTTATGACCAATAAACTATGTATGGTTTTCAAAAACATTTTTAAAGACAATATTTTATACTGAAGTAGATTTTAATATCACTGTAAAACATACATTTTTTGCTATTATCTCAACTGTAAATTTATGTAATGGTTAGATTATTGAATCAAGAAAAAGCAGCACTGAGTTCAATCTAACCAAAGTTTTTCACTTTTTTAGATTAGCATATTCTTGCATTTTAGTTGATGAAATTAAATTTAAACAAAATAAATTATATGAAAATAAAACAGCAATTAAATCAAATTATATTTTAATTTTTTTACTCATTGTTAAAAATGCACAACAAACTATCTAGAAATTAATTGTACTGTCTTTAACTTCAGCAGAGATGAAGTTACTTCATTGAATATCTGATTTGCCAATTTTATATGATTATCTGATATATGTGTTTAAGCAACATGCATTAAATTTTACAAAAGTAAGAGAACTAAAAATATTATTTAGACTTCTTGATATTTAAAACACATAAGCAAAACAAAAAATTATTTTTCATTCAAGATTTACTTTGCCTCTTGCTTGAGGACTTGTGTTTAGTATTTGCCTCTAAAGTAAAAAAATTATCCAAGCTGGTAAAACCAAATGATAGGAAATTAAATTTCTGTCTCATTACGTCTCACTATGCTGTAATTCACTCTGTTTTGCAAATGCAAACATTTTGTTAACCAAATTAAGCAATTGAGATCAAAGATAGGAACTGGGATAAAAATCTTATGAGATAATCTGATTTATTTCTTTAAATAATATTACTTAATATTAAACCAAATTTGGTTTGAGGTTTTAGATTTGTTGCAATAAAACAACTTATAACATTTAAGTAACTTCCAATTAACTGACTTTGTCTGTAATATCAATAAATTTAAGGTTTTAATTTTTTTTAAAAATACACTGAAAATTGGTCTTAAAGTAAGATGTAAATACTTGCAGTAATACTGACCAAAGCTTGAAGTTTGTTTGTTGGCACTGATGAAAATGGCATTACAGAACCATCCGTATTGTTTTGGTTGTTTACATTTACTGCACCTAAGCTCATTTTTAAAACTAAAGAGCAATTTCTACAAAACAGATAACAGTAGAATTTGCAACTTTGAAAGAATACTGTTCATTTTTTACATTATATATACAAAAAAACAAGTCACTTTAAAAAATATCAATGCTATATAAATATTATTTATCAAATATCAACAAGTACAACTTTTAAGTAGATCATTAAACCATTTTAGTACATAAAAAATTTCCTTTAAATAAACTTAAAACAGTATGTCTTTAAATGAGCATAGTGGCTAGAAGTCCAGTATTAGATTTTTAATTTTCCAAAGTTAAAAATCTGGTAATTACTTTTCCTGCTTAATATTTATATTATTACCCTTATTACACTTTGCAACCAATGTTAAAGCCAAGACTCTTGAATAAAAAAGCATATGTTCATGGTTTGTTTCTCATTAGGTTTTTTGTTAAGAATAGAAAATTCTTTTTTATAAGAGAAATACTTGAAAGGGCTTTAGGGTTAGGCTAAAACTTAGAATTAAGTTTGGTTAGAGTTGGGGATAGTTTTTGTTATGTTCAAATACTGGAAGGACTTCAACAAAAAATGAACCCAAAGATTAATGCTTTGCTTTTCATTGGTCTAACTTTTAGACTTTTGCAGCATTGTTTGAAGCTGGTGACACTAAACAGAACAGCTAATAAAATATCAAAGCAGAAAACTTATTATTAGACCTTTAAAAGCTTAAAATTCAAAAATCTAGTGATCAACAAATCTCTAGCCACAGCAAAAAATGAAAGAAAGCAATTTGAATTTATTAGAGCTGCAGTGATATTGTTAACAAGGTATCGATATTGGCCATATCAACTGCTTTGCTGATATATCAGCTAATCTGCTATATCAGCTAAAAAGTCTAGTGCAAATCGTTAATCCAACACATATCACCTCTGATGGTAATATTGTATTATTTTGTTTTTACCTTAACTTTTATGAATGAATGAATAAAGAAACACAGCCATTTTTAGCCATTTCTGGCTTTATCGCAGCTGAAATAAAAAATGAGTAGAAAAATTAGGACAGAAAATAAAAGAAAAACAAAATAGAAAAAGCAAGGTTGAGAGCAAAGTGGATTTGAAGGTTTACAATAAACAATAGCGTACCTAATAAAAAAGCTAAAAGCTCTAACTACCATTACCAAATCAAAGGAAAAATTCTGTGTCAAGAGCAAGGGTGGACAGTTAAACAAAAATCTGACTGGTAAAGCAAAAAAATCTGCCCAGAAAATTTATTCAAAAAAAATGATAAATTATTACAATAGTTTGAAACTTAATACAAAAAAACATGATCACTTGCAATAAAAAGATATATTCAAATAATAATCGAATAAGAATTTATAATAATTACAAGATATTACAATTAAATAAATCAACAAAATACATATATTGGTAGAACGACATTGCAACAGAACTTTTTACTCTTGTGATTAAGTTAGAAAAAAAAGCTCTGTCTCACAACTTTACTTGGGATCCAAAAGGATTAGCTGAACTAAAGCTGTGTTTATTTATATCAGCTCTAGAAAGTTTGTCATGAGACTAAACATCTTAAAACAGTTAATTTTAGCTAAGTATGAATGGACTAGCTAAAAAACCTACTACAGTTTCTGACTATAAAGAATATATTCACAAATCAAAAGAACTTGATCCATTTTCATAAAACTTGACTTTCAAGGTTTACCGAACTTCAAAGCAATTTCAACACCAACAACTGCAAATAATCACTCAAGAACTTCATAATGAACTAATATTCTTAAACTTAATAGTTTATTTGTCAAACAGGCTAAAACAATTCTATCTGACTATAGAATTAACTTTCAAGGTATCAACACTAACCTTTAAACAATTAAAACAAATCCACACAGACTACAGTAACACAAACAATTCCTAAACACTTTAACTGGAATGGAATGAAAAAATTTAAGACAGTATTTATATAAATCAGTCAATGTTACCAGATAGCAAACAAAGCTATTAGCACAGACCAGACTTCTTAGATCAAATTATCCTTATTTACAATTTTACAATCTCCTATTTTATTATCCTATTTTACAATCAGAAAAAGCAGTCTATGATGTCACAATACAACCAGAAAACACAGCAGTAAACAAGTTACATAACTTATAATGTTGAATCAACTTAACAGTTGTAGATTATTCCAGTCAATTGTTTCTTGATTGTACTTGATAAAATTACATAATACTGTTGCAAAATGTCAGTCAATGCAATTACAACAGTAAAACAAATCTTTATAATACATTTATAAGATCAACTTGCAGACAAAATAAATTAAGTGGAGGTGGTGGTGTACTGATTATGCAATCACTTCTTCTTCTTTCGGCTTCTCCCTACTCGGGGTCGCCACAGCATGACAGTAATCTCCATTTCACTTGGTCTACTTTGTCTCCTTTCCTAGCTCCAACCCTTTCCAATGCGCAATTTTCAATCTGCAATCATTACATAACAATAAAATCATAATCAAAAGCTTAAAAATTACAGTAAAAGACTGAAAATCAACAACAGAGTTATGAGGTTAAGATTAACATTATGGATGAAGTGTGAAATTCTGTTTTAAAAGTAAACTTTCCTATATTTTTTACTTATTTTTATTAAAACTGTATCAGCCAATCTGCATATCAGTGGAACCCTAGAATTGATATTAGATACATGAAAGTAAACAAAGTAAAAAGTTAAGTTTAATAAATACAAACTCATTGTGATATATTGTATGAAATTTGATCATTTAATTTAAAATAATAATAAACTAAAACTAAGTTTATAACTTTTAATAATTGTAATCAAGCAAATCAATACATAATAATCTTTCTATTTTTGAAACACATTTTTAACTTAAATTAATGAAAGTGTTATTTAAATTTAATTCTTTTCTTTCTTTCTGTTGATTGATTACAAACAACATCTCTACCCAGGGGCGCAACTAAGGGGGATGTTTGGATGGCATGCCATCCCTCTTTGCAATACCTATTAAATGAAAAGCAAACTAAAAACAATGGACTATTTTACAACTAGGATGACATGCCATCCCCCTTTACAATCTCTATCGATTTCGGGAGAAAATAGTGAATAAATCGAAGTGAAGACCTTTTTTTTTTTAGAGATTGCCTTGATTTCAGGAGAAAATAGCAAATTTGGAGACAAAATTGAAGTGAAGACCTTTTTTTTTTTTAGGGATTGCCTCGATTTCAAGAGAAAATAGCGAATTCGGAGACAAAATCGAATTTTTTTTTTTAGAGATCACTAAGATGGAGAACAGAAGAATGGAATTTTTAGCTTTGCAAAAATTGAATGTCTAAAAGAAGTTTTTTTTACTTTAATTGCCATTCCTTTTTGATAATTTTTGGTTGCGCCACTGTCTCTACCTATAATAATTTGAGTTTGATAGAAGAATAATGTGTATGTTAGGCCCAAATTAGAAGATAATACTTGGCACACAAAAGATATTATTGGTGTTTAATAATACATATATATATATATAGGGTATGTGTATGCATAGTGTTTTAACTTAAATTAGCTAATAAATAAATTCTGCTTTGATTCTGATCATTGAGCAATGTTGCAGCTATATTGAAAAGACTTATCTTTGTATAGTGATATACAGGGCGGTTGCTAGAAAAGCAAAAAGTTTGTCAAACAGCTATTTATTTTTACAAAGAATAACTTTTACAAAGTCTTTCATAGACTTATTTTATATTACACTCATAGATGCTCAAAATGCCATCTGTGCACTTCAGAGCAGCATCTTAACCTACAAATCCAAGCTTGTGTAGCATTTTGAAGGATAACATGTGGGATATCATTCCAAGCTCTTCCCAAATTTTCACTTTTAAAAAGAATAATCACTTGCCTTTGAAAGTCTGAAAGCTGTTTCCTGCCTTCTTCCATGATGTGGGTATCAAAATAGAAATGAGTAAGCAAGACATTTCTTCAAACCTTCAAAGAACCAATCAAAGAACTTTAAAGAACAAACGGAACAATCAAAGACACTTCAAAGAACCAAACAGAGGCCAGCAATCATGCATTTTATTTATGACCTCATCTGACCTTCAAATTTTCTGCTTTTCTAGCAACCACCCTGTATATATATATAAGGCAAGTTTGACTTACAATCGTGAAAAAAAACCTTTCACAATATCTGTGATAATAACTTTGATGACTATTTCGAGCTTTATACAATATACAATCTTTTTAATAAAAAAGTTTTTTTATCTACTCTAAATTTAAAGTTAATCCTGATTAATTCTTCATTTTTACTTTAAGCATATTTCTCAAATATAAAGTAAATTTTTTGACGATGTTACTTAGTTAAAAATTAATAGGAGCTAGAGCAGAGACATCCAACATATGGCCAGCAGTACAAATTTATGTGGCCTGCTCTAGTGCTTTATTAATATCAGGACTTTAAAATTTTGACTGCAAGATAGTACGTATGCTGTTATTTTAACTTTTAAAATTCTTATTAGCATTTATTACTTGATATAATGTTATATTGACATCTCATTACTGATGTATAACACAAATTGCAGAAATTTTATTACTGATAAATATTTGTCAGCAAACTTTACATTGCTATATATTTTGCAAACTCAACATTAATGAGATATGTCAGCAGAGAAAATTTTAAATACCTTGCTAAATGTTCAGTATAAAATGGTTGTAAATGCTTTTCTACTTGCAAAACTTGTTTCTCAAAATGCTTGGCCCTCAGCATTATTAAAATTTTTAAATAAATTTTCATTGGTACAAAACTTTAAAATGATCATTGGTTTTGTCAGTAGCATTGGTCGTTATTAAAATTTTATGCTATGATCCATTGCAATAAATAGTTGCTTTCCAGAGATAAGTTTTCAAAATTACAAACAAGCAATATTTAACCAGGTAAAAGGTTTTTTATCTTTAATGTTAATATCTTTTTTTTTTATAAAAGTTTGCCAAAAATGTTGTAGCACATTAGTTAAAATGTTAGACAGAGAAATGCAGAAAAGGGTTTAATTTTAATTTTTTATCAAACTCTTTTTTTAAGAAAGCAATCATTTAGAAAGACTGTATAACTAAGTTACACTAGATTAAGATTAGGTTAGATTAAGCTTGGAGAGGTTTAGAGTTAGTAAGGCTAGAGTTAAGGTTGTTGTAGGTAAAGATAAGGCTAAGCTAGAGCAGTGGCTGCTTCAATTTTCCAGGTTCATCGCACAAATGTTACTTAGACTTTGCATCTAGTAATTTCCTAACAAAACTTTATTCAGGAAATTGAATTAATTTTTTGATTCAACATTTGATGAAAAAAACACCACCAATGGTTTGTGCAAATCAAGAATTTTTTTACCATTGCCATGATAAAAAATTTTCTGTCATGGCTGATCAAGACATAAAGGAAATTGAACAAATTCTCAAGCATCTGACAAACATTGCAAACATTAGCAAGCATATACATCACATCAAAATATATTCTTTTTGGGTTACTTATCAATAAATGTAACTTTGATAATATGTGTCTTTATTAAATTTTTCATAGCTGATGTGTTGCACATCCAACAAATTCTTTTAAATGCATCACAATGAAAACAGTTTTGAGTGCCACTAAGCAAGGGTAATAAACACAATAATATACCAGTCTTCCAAACTGGAAAAATTTTAAATTAAACAGCAAACCTCAGGCATAGAAATTTAAATTATTTCTTTTAAAAATATCAGCAACATGATCAAGTGGTTAAGAGTGCCATGATTGTGACCAACATGGTCTTAGTTGAAACCTACTTATGCCCTTTTGTGTGTCCTTGAAAAAGACACTTCACAGCACTTTCCTTGCTAGGTGGTATTTGCAAGCAATTCTAAATTTCAGTCATATCTCTATAAACTTTGAGATAGACTCAGAATGTTGCCAGATAATGTTTCTTCAGTTTTCTATAAGTGTAAACGTTATATGAGCTTGCAAATGACTTGAAAATAGCTTTTAAAATTGCCAATGGCATATGCTGCCAAGTGAATATGTGGAAAAAAATCAGGAAATGACATAAGTTGCCAGAGATGCTTAACAGGTTGAAGCACATCAAAACCAATTTTTTAAATAGAATTTCAATTACTGCATTTTAATGATAGATTCAACCATACAATATTAATTAGATTTTTAAGTTAACAGCTGCAGTCATTTAAAATTTTTTTAGATAAGATTAGTTTAAGGAAGTATAAAAGTGGCATGTGGATATGGCACTGATATGGATAAGAATGAATAACTAAACAAAATCTTATTATTTTAATATAGTTTGTGCAAAAGGAAAGACAAACACTGAGTTTTTATCTAATTATACTTTTTTTCATTTTTGCCTTTTTGCTGTATTCATTTAATTATTAACTTATTTTGGGTCTTTTTGCAGATTCTGAGATTTCTAAAAATGAACACTCCCCAAGAAAAGGCCCAATGTGTGTTTTGATTTATAGAAACTAAATCAAAACAGTTAATTCAAAAGTTACTCTGGATTTGGGTGTCTGATTTTGTCTTTATAAGCCAAAATATGCACTGGGTTTTTTTTGGGGAATGCTCATTATAAGAAATTCAAGAATCTACAAAAAGAAAAAATGAACAAATAATTAGATAAATTCAAAAAGGCAAAAAACATAGTAGAAAAAAAATCCCAAGTGTTAGCCTTGGCTTTTGTATAATCTGTATTAAAATAAAATTAAAAAAATAGATTTATGGCAAATTTTTGAAGTTATATTGATAATTTATGGATACCTGTATATTCTGACATTAAGATGATTTAATTAAAAAAGATTCCAAAAATTTTTAAATACAAATAATTATATTTTTTTAGTACAACAAACATTTAACCACAAATATACTTTTCTGTAAAATTTACTATGCCACTTAACATTGATCAATTTATTGTCAATTTAGTAATTGACCAACAATTCTATTAAATCAAACAGAATTCTTACTTATGTGGTTGTATTGGCCTCTTGCTTTCTGTTTCAAACAGAGTCACCACTGTAAGTAAGCAACATGATCTCATTAAAGAATTTTTCATGAAGTACTTTTTTTGGGGCAGAATTAAATTTATTAAAGCACACTGAGCATCAAAGTTGCATCCTTCTGCTTGCAAGTCAAACTGTTATCATACTGAGCTATGTTGCTGATAATTAAACAGTTGATTCAATAGTAATAACTACTTTTACACCTCTTTAAGAAAATGGATAGAAAAAAATAGTGCTTAAAAATTATATCTTGGCAAAACTGCAATTAGGTTTTTTAATCATTTCAAATATTTGTATTGCAAGATCAGTTTGTTCTGTAGTGCAAGTATGAATTATTTCACTATTAGTAAAGAAGCTAATAAAATTTGGCGTTAATAAAATAATTTGCACTTTGGAAACTCCAAATATCATAAAAATACTTAAAAACTGTTTTTTATTTTTGATTTTTTCAAATATATCAGTGTACACTGTTTATGGAGACATAAATCGTTAAAATTTGTTTTTGACTCAGCTGAAGCTTAAAAAACACTCAAAGTAACTATTAAAATTGCTGATATCAACTTTTTTAATCTCAGTATTCTTTGCTAAATACGAGAAATAAGATTTTAAAGTTCTTTATAACATTATACACTTTTCAAACTAAAAGGAAAGTAACAGAACTAGACACAAATGAAAACACAAACAAAAAACATTTCAATTTTATTAAATGACGTCATAGTGATCACATGAAAAGTGATGGTAACCGCAGAAAGGCTGTTTCTGGATAAACTAATGTACTCCATTCATATGCTGTTTATTTTATCAAAAATATCTTCATACAGGTCTACTGTTTTTTATTAATTATATTTAAATAGTGTTTTGAATAAACATCAGTATTAATATTAACATTTTATTGCTTTTGTTGCGAAAATACAGAATAACTAAAAAGTAGAGGTGGATGGATAGCTGAAAAAATCAAATGAAATGAAGTAGCAAAAAATAAAAATAATAATAACATTATGGATCAATAAGTAGACAGAGCTGGTCATCAGATTACTGAACCACACGTAACTACATTGATTAACAAAAAATTAAATCAAAACTTTTTTTAACTTTTTGTACGTGCATAAAAATTAATAATTTTAAGATAATTGAGTTGTAGAATTTGGAAATTTTAATTGTGTTTTTTAAAATTTTCATCTTTATACTTATCTTTCTCATTTTAAATTGATTTCAAGAAAAATTCAAAGCCAGTGTACCTAGAGCAACCGTTAATGATTGCTTTTACCTATTTCCGGAGTTGCCAAGATATTCTTGTCCGGTTGAAATTTTTTATTTTTTATTTTTTATTTATTGGTTCATTACCTATTCGCCCCATTTTGTTCTTTTCTTGAAAAAGATACTTTATAGCACTTTCCCTGCTTGGTAGTCTTGGAAGCAGCTCTAAATTTTTGTCATATCTGTAACAAACTCTAAAAAACTACAAAACGAAGCATTTTAACCGGACAGCAATATTTTAGCATCTCCTGAAGCAGGCGAGGATAATTGCTTGGCAGTTTTTCAGAGGCACCAAAAGAGGGAGGATCAGGAAGGAAATTTTTATTTTGATTTTTTGCCCTCTTTAAATTGTATTTAGCCTTTTTCAAAAAGAAGGAAAACAGGTGGCAGATACAAAAGCATTGGGTTAGATTTGCCTCTACAATCATAAAAACTCTATCAAAATATTCAAATCAATTGAAGGTGAAGGTTTTTATTTTAGTTTTTGTCTTCACCTTTAATTTAAAACAAAAGTTGGAATTGTGGACTCGATTAAAAGTGATAACCTTTTTTTAGTCTTTACTTTAAATTTTGGACCAAAATGGAAATTCTGGACACTGATTGAAAGCCATAACCTTTTTTCTAGTCAACACTACATTTTTTGCGGTAAAAACGGCCGCGATATCTGGTGGCAAATTTGTAAAACATGTTTTTTTTTTAATTTTGCCTCTCTTCAAAAAAATTTTTTATCGCCCCAGCAGTTGCCTTATGTATAGCGCCTCCGACGGTTTCCAGCAAGTTAGGAAGATAAATATAGCTATTAAGAAACAAAACAAATTTACCTAACAGGCAAAATGATAAGAAATCTAACTAATTGGCGGAATAATAACAAATGTAACTAACTGGCAATATAATAACAATTCTAACCGACAAGCAGAATTCATTTAATCAATTTATTATATTTTTCTTCTGCATAATAATAATAATAATAATAACGATGTAGCCTATTTATATACCGCTCTATACTTAAAATTGGTCGTATAGTCTCAGAGTGGTTGAGCATAATAATAAACATCACAACTACAACAATAAAAACAACAAGAAAAAAAAGATTAATACAAGATAATGATTATGATTAAAATGATTAAATGATTAACACAAGCATCATAACTACAACAACAAAAACAACAGAAAAACAAAGAAAAATAGTAAAGCCCAGATTAGCTGTAGATTTAAATGCACTTATTCAATATAAAGACTATTTTTTTATTTTTTATTTTATTTTAATCTCTATATTTATCCTCCTGACTCGCAGGAAAGCGACGGAGGCGCTATACATAGGGTAAGCAATTACCCCGACCTGCTTCCGGAGATGCCAAGATATTGCTGTCCGCTAGTAAGTTAGGATATTACTGCAATTTAGTACTGCTTGTCAAGACCACCAAGCAGGGGAAAGTACCGTAAAGTGTCTTTCCCAAGGACACAACAGAATGGCGTAAGTGGGTTTTGAACCTAGACCATGCTGATCATCAGTCCGGTGCTTTAACCACTCGACCACGCTGCCGACAAAGTTAAAGACTAAAGTTAAAGATCAATTATTCAGACAAGTTAGACTTACAAAACAGGAATAAAATTTATATAGTATGAAATGACAGGACGTAATTTGCTAACTTAAAAAGAAAAAGCTGTCATAGGTAAAGTAATTGCGAGTGAAATTTTGATTAGCCTACTTAAAGTCTCTAAAAGCTTCATTAAAGAAATAAGTTCTTTAAAGAAATAGGAATAAGCGGATATAATAGGAATAGGAAAAAGCTTCATTATTTATTTATTTATTTATTTGAGTCAGACACAAGGTCCATAGAAAAGAGAAAAAAAACAAAAAAAACACTCACAACAACAACAACAAAAAAAGAAAACAAGCCGGAAAGAAAAATAGAACGTTTGAATTACATCAACAATTGAAGACAATGTTTGTAATAGTCACTCTCGTAGAAGAAATTGCTATACACTGTATAGTTAACATACACATTACTAGAATCGCAGCACCGTTCTATAAATCGATAAATAAGTTTTCTCTGTAGTGCATCGAAAGTGGGAATATTTGCTTTTACTTGTAGCTCTCTTGCACTAACATTACGCTTGAGCCCATGAATTAACCGAAAGGAATCATTGTATGCAACTCGTAAGTGATTTAATGAAGTGCATAGATATTTAAACCATAAATGACTAGCATAAAACGAAGTACAGTGATAATTAAATAGTATATTTTTTATAGTACGGGAACATTTTGAAAAAGTTGCTTTTAGTTGATATGATTTTCCATATAAATAACGAACTTGCCGACAAATATCATCATCATCTTTAAGATTATTATTAAGAAAAACACCCAGATATTTTACGTTATTTTTAAATTTTACTACATTGTTGCAAAGAAAGACTTTTGGAACATTTGAAATCGAAAGATATTTAGGCAAGAATAATACACCAACTGATTTACTACAATTAAAAATAATATCATGTTCAACGGCGTAGTTACTACACACATTAAGTAAATCTTGTAGACCATCTAAACTAGGAGTAATAAATAATAATAACTAAAGAAATAGGAATAAGAAATAATAACTTCTTTTTAAAAACATTTGTTTGGTTGCAAGATCTTAAAGATTTTGGCAAAGAATTCCATATTAAACACATTTGATGTTTAATATGATTTGTTAAATACTTTGGCGATAAATTATTCAGTATTTTATGTAGGCCTACTATTAGACACAATTTGTACTTAATACGATATTCAATGGGCAATATGTGAGAATTAAAATAATATGAAAACAGATTATGATTAAAAATCAAAATATTAAAAATAAATCTTATGCAACCATTTAATAGTCTTTCCAATCTACGCAGTAAATAATGGGGTAAACAGGCATAAAGGCTATTGCAGTAGTCAATACGAGAAATAATATAAGTTTTTACCAACATAATTTTATGATCGTAAGATAGGAATGATCGCAGATTACGGAGTTTAGTGAGTTTAAAATAGCAAATTCTACAGGTCTCAGTTATCATATGGTCCAGAGATAAAGATTGATCCAGTGCTACACCTAACAATTTTGCTTTGGGTAATAAATCGGTATCTATATTTAGTGAGTTTTTTAGATTAAAAATATTTGGTTAATAATCGTTTTTTTCCACAGACAAGAAATTGTGTTTTGCTTACATTAAGCCTTAGAAAATTTTTAGACATTCATAATTTGATTTTATGCAAACAGTTTTTTAACTTTTCCAGAACAGTATAAAATTCTAGTTTGGGATTCAAGCCAATATACAAAGTTGTATCGTCTGCATAAGAATGAATTGTTATGCCAAATTCTTCTCCTAGACTTGTAAGTTCATTTATGTACAAAATAAATAATAATGGTCCCAAGACAGAACCTTGTGGAACACCAGAAATTGGAGACCTATAACAACTATAAGCACCATTTATTACTATAGCAGATGTACGATTTGTTAAATATGAAATAAAACATTTCAAAGCATTTCCTGTAATTTTAAATAAAGTTTTCAATTTAAACAGTAAACATTCATGATCTACAGTATCAAATGCTGCTGATAAGTCCAACATTAAAACTGCTGAGAGATTGCCAATGTGAATTGTTTTTTGCATGTCATCAACTACTTTCAACAAAGTGGTTTCACAAGAGTGGTTTTCTCTATACCCAGACTGATTGGAACTGAAAAAACCATGTTTTTGGAGATGTTCGTTTACTTGATAGAAAACAGCTTTTTTCAGTACTTTTGCCACGAAAGGTATATTATTTATCGGACGATAATTCTTTAGATTATCAGGATCAAGGTCTTTATTTTTAATTGTGGGACTAACATTTGCTCTCTTTAATTGATGTGGCACTTTTGCTTCTTTAAAAGATTTATTTATAATCAATTGCAATATTGGAAAAGTAATGTCTGAGCACTGCTTGATTAAGTTTACAGGAGAAGGATCATAGTGACAGCTTTTATTATTGATGCAGGAGATTATACTAGCAAGTTCTGCAATAGAGAGAGAGGAAAATTCAGACATTTCATACAATTGGGTATCTTTATTGGTGTTAACATTTGTGGCAAAATTTATTTCAAAAGATTTTACTTTCTGCATAAAAAAAGTTTTAGAAAATTTTGTGAGTAAGAGATGAGCGGGGCAAAAAAAGGTTGGAGTAAGGAAACAAAGTCGTCTCACAAACTTGGGAAAAAAGATTAAACAATTAGCCTTCAACTAACTACAATTATTAAGCATTAAATCAGTTTATAAAATTGAACTATTTAAATTCTTGTTTAAATCAACTTTTTTCATGCTTTTTGAATTATTTTAGTGCAATTATAAATACACTTTTGCACAAATTAAAAAGCATGCAGTTAATCAGACAAACATATTTTTTACCTTGATTAAACAAAAAAGTCGCCAAAATTCATAAATTATTCTGGAGTTAAAATTCTATACAGTTACCCAAAAATATCAAATAAATAAATCCTTTGGACCATTTAAAAATCTGTGCCTAAGACACCTAAACAAAGTACAAACCCTGGTATAAAGCTTGTTCTCAATCACATGTAGGCCAATAACTTTTTTGAAAGAAAGATAATGTTACCAGTCATAGCCTATGAATTCTTTCAGCCCCAAATAATCTCGATCAATGAGAGATGACTTCTTTACTTTATAGCTCAGTTTGGCTCGCTTCTTTGATCTTTATTCTGACGATATAGACAAAAAGTTTCGGAAATGACCCTAATTATGGTTGCTATTTTAAATTCTGTACAGCAAATCGTCTCTTTAATTTTTTTTGTCTTCCTAATTTTTTAGTTAAAATTTTGTCTAATTCGCTAAAATCTGCGTTTGTTAAAAGTGGCTTTTCCTCTAAAAAGTGCCCTTTTTCTAAATTTTACCCCTCTCTCCAAAAAATTTTCCGGCGCCCCTATAGTTAGGCCTATAGTTATTTTACTTATCATGATCATCCACATCAGTGTTTTCTAACCTATGACCTCATGGCCAAAGTAGAACACAGCAAATTTCAGGTGGGCCACAGAAAATTTCTTTTTTTTCTGGGAAAATGCCTTACCGGTAACTCAAGCCTTTTTTTTGGTTTTCTTGTCTTTTAGACGAAAATGGGAAAATGTCGAAATCACAAAATTGATGTAAAATTTTTTTTTAGTCTTCACAATTTTTTTTTAAAAGAAACTAATAAAACTAACAATTAGACAGGTTTTATAGGCCACAAAAAATTTTTGGCTTGAAAGTGAGCCATGAGCTAAAAAAGGTTGGAAACCAGTAACCACTAATGTACTCGTATACCTTTATTTTGTTTTTTTACTATGTAAATGTATGAAACCTTAAACAAATAACAACCGTTGAAATGATTTCATCCTTTTAAATTATCATGTAAATTTATAACATTAATTTTTTTGTTTTGTTTGCTTTATTTTATTATTAATATGTTTTTTACATGAATGCGGGAAGACCCGACGACTAACTCCTTAATTGGCATTTAAAAGTTTTTCGCACACACTCAGTGATGTTTTTTTTAGTTCACAACATTTCTGTCTGTTGCCTTGTTTTTTGCATTTGCATCAAAGAATAAACTTGTTCTTTTCTGTTCTGTTCTTTTGACATACAATCTAGGAAAGAAATAAGTTTCAGATTATTTTTGTGACGATCGATCCAAAATTTAGTAGAGTTTTATTTTATGGTTGTCATGTTATGACTTTTCTAACTAGCTGCGTCCAAGCTACTTTTTCTCCAACTGGTAAAAAGCCTACTGAAGATAGGATTAAAACATTCCTTGAATTCCAAACAAAATATTACCCATCGATTTGACAAGAAAAAAAGGTGATAACAATTAAATTGAAAAAGTCACCAGCTAATGTTTCATTACAAGAGCCGTGCAATTGTCTCCAATATAAATATTCATGGCTTGTTGTCGTAAATGAAATTGTTAAATAATAATGGAGTAGAATAGAGTGAATTGCGATAGATAGCCTAATAACAGAAATGATGTTTTGTCGTTCAGTAATTATTTTTTATATTGAAAAAATTTTTTATTCAAATCTGTAATTCGTTAAATTGAGACACAGAAAGTCAAACCCTAAAACAACTCTTTAGCTTGTTTTTCTTTAGTTTAGCATTATTGTACAATAAACCTTTTTCTATTGTTTTTCGATTCAGGTTCAACAATTTGATTGGTTGCTTTACCTATAAATGCTTATAAATGCTGTTTTAAATAAGAGTTTGTGATTTGCAGAAAAGTCTTTGCTTTCTTTTAATTCTTTTTTTTTTAATTTACTAGTATCTCAATTTGCTTATATGCGCTGTTATTACGTATAAGTATTGTTCAACAGTCAGAAAACATTTTAATTTCAACTTTATTAATTTTTTGATGATTCCTTACGGTCAACACAATAAAACATAATTAGATTTTTTTGTTTGTGTTTTTGTGTTCTAAATTTCTGCTTGCCAACAATTTCATGGCCATGCGTTGATTTAACCAATCTTCGTTTCGAAAGAAATCTAACAGTTTGTCTACCAGTAGCCTATCTTGTATCAATGCCACAACCTATATCAGGTGAGCACGTCGCTTTTGCAGACTTGTGATCCGAAACTTGTTTTTAAGTTTCCGAAAAAAATCAGATTGAGACTCGTACATGTCTGTTCTTAAATTGCTGTCAAAAAAGTTAATCACAATGTAACAGTAACATAATTGTAGTAATATCATATCAGCAGTTTGAAATGGGCTATTTACTTTCGATCTGCGAATCATAGGATAGCTTACGAATGGTTGTAGTGCACAGTTTTAAAACATTGGTTCGCGTTGCGTTTGATAAAAGTAAGCTGAATAGCGATGAAAAAAATTAATCAAAAAAACTTTTAAAAAACGGAAGTTTTGAGAAGAACATTCATAATTTTATTTAGTTATCGCAGCAAAGTGAGATGAATTGAAATGAAAATTTTTTATGTAGCGAAAGTGTAAATTTTGCTATTTTGTACCCACAATCGAGAAAATGACATCACGTTTCTTTTTTTCTATTATATTTAATATTGATTTGGCAATTATAAAATGTTTCTACTTAATCTTCAAGAAATGTTCCATTTTTAAGAAATTATAAATTTTGTGCGTGAAAAGCGTTGTACTCGAATGTTTGTCAGCATGATGTGATTTGATTAGTTGGCTTGCAGTTGATTAGCGAAATACCTCTCACAGTTGTATTTAATTCACGTTGAAATATGATGACTGTAGCGCTTGGAAAACATTGTTCGTGAGTTTTTTCTAAAATGTCCTACATGGCCGCTAAAAATGGCCCACAGCATGTCATTACTATTGACATGCCCAAAAACTTGAAAAAAGAATTGGGAATGACGATCTCTTCTATGGTGTCATTTGAAACCACTCACATGGTAACCTTGAAACCAAGCTAAATTTGAACATGATTCAAATCAATTAGGCAAGCAAAAAATTAGCCGACGCAATGTTGTGCTAAGAGTAACACGCCTCAGTTGCTAAGAACGAGACTTGCCAGAGTTAAGAAAGCGTCCCTTAAACTAAAGCAACAAGCTTAAAGTGATATTAGGTCGTAGTAATTCATAAAAAACTTACACGTTACAGACCTAAATTATTTCAAATGTTTGTTTTATAATAAAAAGCTTGTTTCGAAGCAATTATTTTTAATCCGAAAGTTTCAAATTTATGAAAATTTTTAAATAATTATTTTTGTCACCTATTTCTTTGCAAATGTTTCAACGTATATCGTTTTATCGCTGATTCCTTTTTTTTCGATCACTTATGTGAGTTTTAATATTAATTTCTGTTTACTGGACGAATAAAATAAAGTCTTGATTGATTGATTGACATGAAGCTAAACTAAAAATTGAATTGTTTTAATAATTCTATCCTGAATAGGTAACATGATTCTCTGAGAGTCAATTTTTTTTCCTTTTCAAACTCTAAAAGGAAAATTTAATGGTGTACAAAAAAACTACTAAAAAGTAAACAAGAAAAGTCTGTAATGTCAGAGCCGAAGTTAGGCTTCGGGAGGCCCAATGCAAACTTATTTTGCGGGTCCCCATTGCCATTAAATTTTAATCTCCTCAAACACATTGCTTACCACTGGGATGCCACAGTATTGCACCTCCGTGCAAACTGTGATAAACGTTCAATTAATTATGAAAAAAGATTCAAAGATAAAAGCAGAAACTGTGTTTTTCAGATTTATTTTAGACTTTTCCTTTCTTAAAACATTTTCTAAAAAGTTGTTTAGTAACCGGTAAAGTAATGCGACTCAATCGAATTAAACAGTGACCCATGGATTGATAAACACTGTGGCGATTGACCTATGGCATTAGTGGCCTAACCCATTAATTTTTGATTAACAAGTAGATTTTTTGTTTTATAAATCGGCGAGAAACATAAAATTAATTAATTAATAAAAATTGAGGAATGGGTAATTTTTTAATGGAAGTTTGGGGGCGGGCTCCTGACACACGGGGCCATTTGCAGCTGCATCGTCCCGCATGTCTAGAGCTTGGCCCCCGCGTATAGTAAAGTGCGAAGTTGAAAAGCTGACCCATAAGTTTCACAACATGGTGTCACATTCTTGTTAAAAAACACAATTAAATTTCCAAAATGAACGCAATATAACAGCTTTAGAATATATAGGGTGAGCCAAAAGTAGGTAACAGTAAATAATACTATTTATTTCGAGATTATGTATACATACAACTATAAGTACTAACATGACTATAAACTTTGTCCTTGAGTACTTCCCAAAAGAAAAAATCCATTGTTATAATGAAAACAATTGTAATAATATAATTGATACATAAACCTATTCCACATACTGTCCACCTACTTTTGGCTCACCCTGTATATTTAAAAATTAAAAAAAAATTTTTTTGGTATTAAAATATTTGAACGTAACACTTGGTTTTATTACTCTTATTCATAATATTTAAAACTAAAATAAAGTCGCCAATTTTAAACCACTTAATACTGTAGTTTTTCAACAACTTATTATCTTATTAGTAATATTCAACTTCAACTTAATAGCTCAATTTTAACAATTGAAAATACAACCGTCCAGTTGGTGGGGGGCTTGCAATATTATCTTTCTTGCGGCACAGGAGGTCGGATTCGATTCCAGAGCGGGTCAATCTGAACCAGTGTTCCCAACGGCTCGCCAGCTTTCGTACAATTCGAAGCAAGTGACTTTGTTTTCAAGCGCAACGTTGCGGACGTAAAGTAGTAAGACGTTTCGGAGCAGACTATAAAGCGCGTATAAAGTGAGAGATTTTAAATGGAAATTCACAGTGATGGCTTTAATAGTGTGCGAACGGAGCGGCCCCACCAGACCACCCTAAAATACATCAAAAAGTGGCCTTCCCACACAAGAAATTGCTCTATTTCTTCATAGTAACACCAGGACGTCGATGGCATGTCAAAAAGAAAAGAAAAAAATTTTGAAAAAAAAACGGCTTCTGCTGCTCCTTAGGTTGTTGTCTTGTGGAAATATGGAAGTACCTTTTTTCTTTTTTTTTTTTTTTAGTGAACACTTTGCTTTCATATACTAAAAATAGCTTCAGCTACCTTTTTTTATATTAACACTAATTAGTGGCCCCTCCCTTACGTTTCTCGCACCAAGTCCCCCTTTTTGTAAGGCTATCACTGGAAATTCAACACAGCAACAAAACAAGAAAAATAATTGAAGAACGAAATGATTTTGATGCCCTGCCCAACAACGATTATTACTTGAGTATTTATTAATTCCCTTGACGTAAACTAAATCTAAACCATTCGAGGTTAATCATTAATCGAAGCTGAGGCACGAAAGGTTCTATCCTTAAACCTGAAGTTAACAATTAAAACCTTAAATGAGAAGACATTTGTATTCCTCAAATCAATTTTTTTGTAAAAATTTGTTTTGTTTTGTCTAAAATTTTAGCATAGCAAAACATTTTCTTCAAATTTAAAAAATAAATAATCAAGGACTTTTATTGCCAGGAAAGTTGTAGAAAATCAAATATCAGGAGCAATCAATTTTGAAAGAAAACAGTGAGAATAAATAACACTCAGATTGTGCTTCAACAAATTTTTTTAAATGGACTTTTTGATAACAGTCAATTTTTACAGTTTTCAAAATTAAATAATATAACGTACACTCTTGCAGCAGATAAAATTTTTGTTTAATCTAATTTTTTGATTTTTGAACTTCAAAGAACTTTAGTATTCTTTTTAAAATTTTAATTCTCGATTGGCAAATTGTTTTAAACTTAATTTGTGTGCCTCTGACAAGCTATATTTCCAGTAAAATGGAGGTGGATATGCCAGCTCGCTATGACCAAAGCATACTGCCAGGATCTATAGCGTAAATAGCCAGTGGTCGCTATGACATTAAGCTTACAAGACTTGATAACGTCAATAACAGCAGACCGTGTCACTGTTTCGGTCTTTAGGACCTCATGGCATTACATGTTTAAGGTTATATAAATAGCTTATAGAAATAAGCTACAAGTACCACGAAATTTAAACTTTGTTTAATCCATTTATATAACCTTAAACAAGTACTGGTCAACACAGCACTGACAAGGTCCAAAAGAACAGTAACACTGTCTGCTGTTATTGACGTTATCAAGCCTTGTAAGCCTAATGATTTAGGGTTGTTTTCTTGAACTACAATACAGGGTGTTTCATCTCAACATTTCACTAAACAAAATCTTGTAATTGGCGAAAGTAGCACGATAAAACTTTTTCGTTGGAAAGATAAAATCTCCAAGTTTTTCGCTCCGGTGGTCTTGCCAGACTATTATTAGGTCACAATCAAGGCTTTAGCTTCTTGCATAAAATGTTTTTTGCAGTGATTTCTGCCATGTTTATTTAAATTGGTTTTTACTGGAAAGAAGAAAGCTTGTGTTTTGGAATTGAATAAAACAACTTGTGTACAAGTGTTCAACGTAACTTTTGGAGAGAGTTTTTAAAAGAGCCACTAGACAAGCGTATCATACAGAAAAAGCATGCAAAATTTAATAAAGAGGGATGTTTGTGTTCCTGGAAAAAATTGCCCCATCGCTTTCAATTGAAACAATCAAAAGTCAACCAGAAGAGCTAGTCGCGACTTCAGACGTGTTCAACAACCATTTGGCGAGTAATAAGAACATGCTGTATATGACACCTTATAAACTGCATTTGCTCCAGCAGTTCAAAGACGCCAACAAACCAGCTCGCGAAAACTTTTGTACCCAAATGCAGGCGATGTTGAAACAAGATGGTTTTGATGACCGTCTCGTGTTTAGGGGTGTAGCGACCTTTGACCTAACTGGCAAAGTTAATAAACACAACACACGCATATGGGGGAACTGAGCATCTTCATGTAACGCTGGAACATGTGCGAGATTTTCCTAAGGTGAATGTGTTCTGCACCATATCGAAGAAGCTAGTGTATGGGACTTTCTTTTTTGAGGGACGGTCAACAGTGAAGTGTACCTTGCTATGCTGCAAAATTGGTTGATAAAACTTTTAATTGAAGGAGAGCGAGCAGACTTCATTTTTCAACATGATGGGGCATCACCACATTGGAGTCTCACTGTAAGACAGTATCTGAATGCTATTCTGCATGAAAGATGACTCGGATGTGCCGGAAAGCATGATTGCGTACTCCTGCATTAGCCCCCTTAATCTCCCAACCAAACGCCATGCGACATTTATCTCTGGGGCTATATAAAAGGCTTGGTGTACGTTCTTCCTTTTTCAAAATCAGTGGATGATCTGAAGGCTAGAATAATTGAGGCATTGGATTTAACTACCATCAATCTCGATATCCTTGTTCGAGTTTGGCAAGAAATAAAATATCGTTTCGATGTGTGTCGTGTAACCAAGAACTCGCATATTTAGCATTTGTGAAAGTTTAATAAATCATTTTATTTCTTAGATTCTTGTAATAAAATTTTTGCTGCGTAAACTTGAGATCATTATTTTTCAGCAAATATAAGTTTGGTTTTCATATCTTTAACAGTTATTGAAAAATAAGTTATCATAAAGTGACATATTAAGATGAAACTCCCTGTATTAGATCAAACATTATGTTTCATTGTATAAATGTTTCTTAGATTTGAGATTAAACATTTATAAAACATTTAATTGCATTTTTTTTCATTGTTGTAGGCTGATTATGTTATATGTTATTATCTGCTATATTACCATGATTTTATTACTTGTAGGCTGAATTTTTTCACTCACCAATCACAAGCGAAAAAGAAAAGTCTCTAACGTTTTTTTTTAAGTCATGTTTCAACTGAACTGTTGCAGTTTTCTATTAAAAAACTGAAGACTGCATGTAAAGACAATTTTAACTGAATCTGTCTGGTGCAGTAATCACTTCAAATATGTTATTAAAACTCGTTAAAATTAGAACAGATAAAAAGGTTTCTAATGAATTAACTCTTTTTTAGATAAAAGACCAATGAGCGACAACGCCGCCAGCTTCAACGTTTGAACAATAAAAATAAATTATGTTTGTTATGATTCGAACTCGTTTTAGTTTTTCCTATTCAAGGATTTCATTCATCCGTTCATCATCAATAAAAGAACGTTCGCATGTATGGCGCTAAAGCTTATCTCGCTCAACTGAACTTGTTTATCAAAACAGAATATTAACGGTGCTGATAACAGGTAAAGCGGAAAGAAAAGTTTTTAGAAGCGATAATTCAGTTTTCTTACGATAGTAGGCAGTTTATTGCAGTCTTTTATGTTTGCTTGAGGGTTTGTCTCCCACGTGAATGTTTGTATTGTATGATATTTGAATAAAGAACATTCACAGCTTGCTAATTCATGCTAAACAATTAAAGGTTTGTCCAGTTATAATTAGATTTGTATTCAATCCTAAATCACTTTGTTATGTAGTGTCAAAACGGAAATTACGCCTTCGAATTGTTCTCACAATTACGAAAAAGGTTTGTTTATTATATTCTGTTGTTCTTCTGATAAAAACAGAAAACTTTTTTGTTAAAAACCTTTTCAATTTATTAAAAACTAAAAAATTAAAAATAAACGTTGACTGTTTGTTTTTAATTTTTAGTTTTAATAAACTGAAAAGGTTTTTAACAAAAAAGTTTTCTGTTTTTATCAGAAGAACAACAGAATATAATGAAGAATACACCTGGTAACAAGAAAAATAGCATATTCAGTGTCATCAAAAGGTTTGTTTGCCTTGATTTCGTACGTAGATATGTTAGTGCTATTTATTGTGCAAGAATGGAATGGCGTAACCACACGTATTTGCAGTCACTATGCAAGACAAACTTTTTTGCGTAAACCAACCGTTTTAATTTATTTTAACTTTCTGAACGAGAATTTAATAGCATATGGTCAATGGCGTGCTTAAAAACCCTTTTTTTACATGCTTCAATTTCGAAAACACAATTTTCTAAACTGGTGAAAAACTTCTAAGAAATTATGGAAACCTTTTTCAAGTTTTTTTGATAATTTGTGGCAATTTTTCTATTTCATTTGCGCCGCCAATGTAATGAAAATCGAGTTTTAGAGCATATACCTGTATTTTCTAATTTTGCATTGCATCAGGTTAATTAAGTATCTTGGCTACACAAAAGGATGGCTGCTGACTCTGATGACCTTTTGGTTTTTCGTTACCATTTTTACAGTGTTAATAAACTGTGATCTAAAACCTCGTTTTATTTTTCTTATATCGCATTTTGTGTATTGATAGTTTATTACCTATGAAATAAATAAACTGAACTGAACTATTCAAATAACCTACTTATGTATTTTACAACGAAAGTAAACATTGGTAAAGAACGACACTTGGTAGAAAAGCATTTGCAAAGCGATTATTGAAAAGCTCGTTTTTTCTTTGGCACTTTTAGTCACGATTGGTTAGCTAGAAACACGACAAAGCGCAGCAGATCGCGCTGATCTCTCTGCTGCCCGTAGAAGAAAAATTTTGTCTTGTGAGTTTAGATAAGTAAATTTCTCGCGTAACATCTTGTTTTAAAAGGTAAATGTTGGTAAATGTTTGGCTTGCAAGCTGAAAACAAGGCAAAATTTTCAGACCAGTTTGCTCTTTTCAACAATTAACCGTCGTCGATCGCTTTTTTGTTTTGCTGCTTTTGTGCCAGCGATCCGGCCTCGTTGAAAGCAATAAGTGGCATATTCTGAGCATTCTTAGAGGGTTTAGTTCGAAGTGGTACTTATTCGTAGTAGGACTGAACGTCAGACGCCTATTCAAGAGGCTGAGAAAGTTAATGAGAATGTTCAAAAGTGTGCTAGTCAGAATTTTTACTTTAGTATTTTCTTTCTGGCATAAAATTAGTCAGCAAACTGTTTAAGCCGGGCTAAATTTCCTTAGCTACGTATTTGTTTTCATTAAGGCAGCTGCAATCTGCCACATGATTTGCGATATTCGCTTGCAGTGTTTTTTTTAAGGTTTGGCTTGAGAAACCTCTAAGCAATTTTGAAAGACTGCTAATTTTTTTTCTATTGTTTCTAAGCATACTTAGATTTGTTTACACTGTTGCAGAAACAGATTTTGAGAGACCACTGGACAATTTTGAGAGACCGTTTCGGTTCCTCAAAATGCCTTAAAAAAAACACTGTTCGCTTGTACGAAGAAAAACGAACTAAATTGCCATAATATATCAGTCTGACATAGGTACGAGCAAAAAAATCAAATATGATCAAATACAATCATATCGCAAAAATCTTTGTTGTTTGTTACAATTGAATATTATTTGATTAATATAAATACCCTAGTAACCTAGTAATCTAATTTTAAGAAAAGTTTAATTTTTTTATTTGAGATTTATGTTCAGTTAGATAGAACAATGTAAAGATAATTTCTGAAAACTACTGTATAACATGCAGATGTGATTGCACTATCGAAGGCTTAACCAATGTTTATTTACCGGTACCAAATCGAACGGTTTGCAGGCAAAAATTTAAAAGTGTGCTTAACCACTGTTACCAAATAAAACAAAAAAATGGTAACTACAGAATAAAATAACTAAGTTTCTTCAAAAATGTTCACCGGTTATCTTTAGTTTTCTTTTTAATTCAATTTTATTTAAGGTATTCGTTATTGCCAAGTATTCGTGACTTTTAAAAATATTTTAAAACTTAGAAGTTGCTTAATAAAAGCAATATTGTTACTTTTCAAACAGGAAAGCAGTAAAAACGCTTGAACATATTTTGATATCGATTAGATTACTTGTTGCCGCCCAAACTTAGATAAAACACTTGAACAAGTGTTAAAAATCAATCGGCAAGTATAACACAAAGCTAAATAAACTCGCACTTGCTTTTAATATAGTCTTCATCACTCTTTTGTTTCCTTTTGCGATTCAGCAAATGTAAGGCTTGTTTTCAGTTCAGCTCTGGTTTTTAAACAAAATTAGTGTTTGAATCGATTTTTCTTTTTTTTCTGAGAATAGTTTCATTTGATATGTTTCATACAAACACTTAAATACAAAATTATTTTATATATACTAGCACACTCGCCTGGTAGCAGTAAAATACCAGTAAGTTTAGTGAAATTTACAGTGTAGCTCAGTGCTTGACATCGAATTCGGGATCAAAAGGACACAGGTTCACTGCTCGGGTTGAAGACATGCTTTCTTAAACAATGAGAAAATGAGACAATAATGAAAAACTTTTTGACCCAATAACCAATGATTAGTTTGGATTTGTTTCATTTTTTTAAACCAAAAAGAAATGACTTTTAAGTATAGGCACTAAACTGAAGAACATTAAGTACACATTGTGCCAACTGCAATTTTGAGAGGTAAATTACGACAACTTGTGCGTAAAAGGTTAAAATACTGAATAAAATCAATTTTTGCTTGGCCAAATCGGTTTTACGACTGATCTTTGTTCAGGGTCAATTATTCAAAACCTGTCATGTGAATTCACAATATTAACGGTTATTAGTCTGTGATTACATTAAGTCGGATCGTTAACCAAGCTTTAAATTTACATCAATTTGACCTTCATGGACTAAACACCAGAGTAGATTACATTTTATTTTTTGCATATTATTTTGTTTGTTCTTTGGTATTGCAAATTTAGAATTGCAGACGTTAGATCAATAGATTGCTTATTTTGTTGAACCAAAAATTTCATTTCTTTAACTAAGTAACAATGTGAATAACTGTACGTCCATGTAAATTGAATATTTTTGTAATTTCTAATTTTCCTTTTATTTTCTTAATTCGATTCTCACCCAACTGTAATTTTTGATTTGTTTGCATCGCGCTGCAAAGAATAGAATCGTTCACTACTGCCTGGTTTTATTGATTGATTTGCTCAAATTAACTGTGCTATTCAATTTGCTGTTACGAGCCTTTATTACCTTTTTTTCATCTATTTAACAGATTAATCACTTATACTAATTTTAAAAACTTTATTGTTGCCAATGTTTCTTTGAACCTCGGTTGCATTTTTTAACCATGAGGTCAGAAATTCTTCTGACATTGTTTCTAATCTGGTTTAGAAAGCAAGGTTCATGCGTTTCGAGTTTTTATCCAACTTGCCAGTCCGTTCCCGTCTCATTGTGTTCAAAAGATGCTACGGAAATAAAGACAGCAAAATTGTTTGGCGGGAAAATAAAAACGCAGTTGAGCGTTGATGAATTGAATGTGAAGCAGTGGATGTACAATGCGACTGTTTATCCTAGTTTTGCAGACGATAAATCGGATGTGGACGCCATTTTAAAACTGAATTATTTGCACCCGCTAATATCGACCAAGTGCTCCCCTTTTATTAAAGTTTTCCTTTGTTCCGTACACTCGCCGGTTTGTACCATACACGGGGTTGTCCCTCCTTGCCGTGAACTATGCGAACGCGTGAGAAACGATTGCAGTCACGTGGCGCAAATCTTTGATTTGGACTGGCCAGAAGTTTCTAATTGCGAAGTTTTTCCCAGTTATAATCCAAATTTTGAATGCAGCAGTAACGAAGCCAAAGACGATGCATTGCTCAAAGGTAATGAAAACATTCTCGTGAGCCGCATCACGCCGATTACGTGGGGCGAAGTGTTACTGGCAAACGGAAACGTAAGTGTGCTTTTTTGTCTGAGCCGTGTATATCGATCTATCATTGCTATGCGGTATGGACAAGAACTTAACTTCCTCTGATGCCATGGTTTCATCAAAAGCTTCGTGTATTTGCTTGCGCTTAGCGTGTGAAATCAGTAAATATCGCTTAGCGCCTACTCCCTCTTGATCATGTTAGAACTTTATTAAAATCTCATTGATTATAAAATAAAGACGATTACAAAGGCCAAAAGAACGTCGCAGCACGTTTCCAGCGCGCTCTTGAAAGAAGCCGTCGCACTGTACTTCTGGTTATTAATAAATTTTGCTGTTTACCAAACGTAAATCTCGGTGAACATGCACGTAGCGATATTTTCAAAGCATGACGATTTGTTTAAACAAGATTCTGTTTTAATAGGTGTGCATCCCGCCTTTAGACGACGATGCAGTGTCGACGGCGTTAACGCGACTAAAAAACTGCGGTCAGACAACCTCTAATGCTGAGTTGAGCCTTGACCTTGATTTTGGTGTGGCCTGCCCAGTTAACATGAAAGCTCCTCCTGATCATTACGGGTAAGTTGCTTCTACGACACTAAGTGTTTACGATCTACGAAAAACAAGTTTAAAAAAACTTATGCATTTTAGCATCTTTTATGATTGAAAGATGTGGTATTACATTTTAAGACTAGAGTTAAAACGTTCCTTCAAGTCATTGCTTCTTTACTTTTTTATTCAATCGAATGAAACAAAACAGTTTTAAGAGCACCATCTCACATCTTATCAAAGATCAGTAGATCGGACGAAGTGTGCTTTAGTAGTTTGATATCTTTGAGATCGTTAAGATTTAGTTTTGCGCTTGCTATAGTAAAACAACAAATCTTTTATTTCGAATTTCTTACTGAATGTTAACTGAACATTAAATACTTGAGGTTTGAATAATTTGACTGCATTTGAAAGTTTTTCTTAGTTTAAAAAAAGCATTCCGTAGAAGATTTTATTTTTCCAGATATGTTTTAATTAAGCCCTAAAGCGATAAATTGTATCAAATAACCGCTATTCTCCTAGTTTTTTCTATGTCAAGCAAATAACACCTTTTTTCTAATTCGGACACTTTCCTTTTTTTTTGTAAATGTGGGCAGCTTTCATCGAACGTTCTTTGCTCTTTGTAAAAAAAGGATGCAACGAACTTGCAATTTCTTTTTAACACTGCATTTTACCAAATGCCGTAAAGTTTTCTTTTAAGTGCGTCATAAACGGCTATGAAACGATTAACTATTTGTAGCTAATGCATTAAACTTTTGCCAGCTACACGTTCTTGGGTTTGCCGAACTGCTCAGCTCCATGTCCGAATATGTATCTGAACACTGACGAGCTGTGGACAGTCCGTTATTTGATCTTAGTTGTTGCTGTCATGTGCACGATGGTCACCGCCTTTTCTTTGCTCACCTCTTTCATTGATACCAATCGGTAAGTTTGTTTGTTTTTAACGTTTGACCCGAAAAACCGGTGGTAATATGTAAGCATTAGGTGAAAGTTTATTTAGAATCACTGCACAAATTATGATATGATTCTATGCATTAAAACTTACGTACGACTGGCCTTTCTTCGGCCTTGAACAGTAGTAAAAAACTACGGCCTGTACGCCAAATCGGGCCGGTCAAGCCGTTTGATCCGTCCGGCTAAGTGTTCAATGTTATATCCAAAACTGCGAGTATATTTATTAGATTTCACTGAAACCGAAAAAAGTCGAAAAGCATAAGTCACTATCGGTGTCACTGGAACAAAGAACAAGCGTCATTTTTTTACTTTGTTTTTGAAGAAAACTTAACTTGGCGCGACTTCTATTTCGAATTATAAATATCAGTTCACCCCTCAGTTTGGTGCAAGAATAAGTTTTTTGAAAAGTCTGCCCAGCACTGGGCAAGAGGTTTGCAAGTTTATCTCAGTGTAAGCTTTAGAATTTGATTCTAAAGTGCGTGATATCACAGACTTTGGGTGATTTTGACCGATGCTAACCGTAATAGTGAATTTGCTCTGAACAAAAGGTTCGGTCAATGATCATCAGCACTTAAAATCAGAAAACAGAATAAAAAAATATGCCTTTGTTCGTTGTAAAAAAGAGCAATTGGCTATCTCGCAATTCTTCTTCATCGATAAAATAATAAATACTCTGCAGATTCCGTTATCCTGAACGACCAATTGTTTTCTACGCATTCTCATACTTGGTCGTTTCAGTCATGTTTCTACTAGGATTCGCGCTCGGTGAAAACGCAGCTTGTCATCCGAAGGTGATTCATTTCAAATTTGTTTCTTTTTTATGTAGAGTCGTTTGTATTCGAATAAAAGTGTACGTAAAAGAAGAGCTGTAGTTCTAAGTTTAAGCCGTTTTTGGGCCGTTTGTAAGCATGTTGTGTTGTATGTACAAATACAGCGGAGTGAGGTTCACACACAGAAATGATTCATTATTCAATAAAGAAATAATAAATTACGAACTATTTTATTATCTTTATATTGTTGCGTTCGGCTGTACAACGCACATTGGTCGATCTGCCGGCTGATTTGTTTCGTTTCTGAATTAACTTTGAGGCCTGATTCAAACTTCTATTTTCGACTTCGGGTGTGCTTTGCGCCAAAAATATTGAGCCCGTTTACAATTCAGAGAAGAGCGAATTCTTACCTGCTGCGGATGATGTTACAAAAAATATCTATATGTAAGCTTCAACAAATTCTTTCTTTTCCTCTTTCATTTTATTTTATGCAGAATGTAAAATAAAGTTGTTTCTTAATAGATCATTGATGAAAATAACGACGTGATTCAAGGACACGCTGTAGTTGAAGGTTCAGGTCATCAATTGTGTTCGATATTGTTCTTTGTTCTCTATTATTTCACCGGTAAGCTTAGGTTTGTGTATTTTTAAAATTGCAAAAGCAAACTTTTTACTGTGTAACATATTGTACTTCATATGAATTGCTTGCACATCACAGAAAAAAATATGCTTTTGGTGACTACTGTTTCTTCTACGATATGCTCTGATCTGCGACGAACGGTCTAATCGTTGTCGCTTTATTTGCCAGATTTGCATGCTTATAAATAAGTGGCAAACTGCTACGCCTAAACCCGCCTTGATTTGAGCATGTTGCGTTACTACCTTGTTGGGCAAAATCTTTTAGTTGTACCGGTCCTAAGTAGGCAAAACGTTAAACAGACAAAAACTCTATTCAATATGACAATTACTGATCTGGTAGCGCATAATAACGTGTAATTAAACTGTTTACCTGAATAAATTTGTATTTTTCCGCTCCAAAAAATAACGCGGCTTTTCGCATTTAAATCTCCGTTAATCATTTGATGTTTGTAGCAAATCTAATTGCCGCTCGCTAATTATCGCGTAACAATATAAACAGAACAATACGAAGTGGTTTGAGAATCAATCAGCGAAATCGTCGCTGTCGGCAAAATCACGTGACCGCGAAAGTTTAAATGCGATGATTGCTTCGTTTTGAAATTTCTTTAAAACCATAATTGCATGCGTCCGTCTCCTACCATCGTTTGCTTCGATTTTATCTCCTTTTGGCTGTTTGTGGTTTGTATTTAATTGCTTCAAAATTACTTTACAACCACGTCAAAAATTTCGTAATCGCATTGGCGAAACGTCACTCGAAAATTCGTTTGATCACGATTCGTTCAACCGCGGCTTACTCTAGCCAGTTTCATCGTCGTTTAAGCGGGGACAAATTTGCGATTTGTCGAATTTAACGCGATTATCTGTAATTACATCAACCTTTTTGTCGATCAGCTGACTTGTGCCGTTTAAGCTAGCGTTGGGCTCTCAGCTTGGCACCTTGGACGTAAAATCTGCAGTTTCACATACGCTTCTATGGCGACAGACACAAACAGTTTTATTTGTCAAACTTCGTCTTTAAAACATGACGGAGAAAGCATGCCTTTGGTGCATTACGTCATACTGTTATTAAGAAATTTTATTTCCTGAAAAACACGGGCTTCATATGAGAAACAGCAAAACAGTAATCGATCGCTTTGTTTCGCTTTCAACTTTCGCGTCGCTCGCTTGTTCTGTTCGATATGTCGGCAGTTGATATGAAGATGATATTTGCTCTCAATACGAAGCAGGTTATTAACAAGGTGCTCGTTATTTGGATTCTTTGGTTGGAAACAAACGTCACTCCACACTTCGCTGATTCGGTGCGACGAAACCGGCTTGTGTTTTTTCACGAGAGTCTTCAGGTTTTTGAACAAGCTTCTGTTTGTTCTGGTTCGGCAACAAACAACTTAAAAATTAGTTTCAATTTGTTGTTGAACGGTTTTTTACAATACAAATTTTAGAAAACTCAAATATTGTTCCACCGAATCAATTCGCTGCTCGGTGTCATTTTCTTCTGTTTATGTTGAACGTAAACAAGACTTACATAATAATGAATAAAAACGTCATTCGGTCAACATGAAACGTTACTTCAGAGATCATCAAAATATTGATTTTGAATATTTTTTCTTACTGAAATATGCTGTTTGTAAAACTTGCGGAAACAAGTTAAAGATTTTTTGAGATTCAACCGGCTTGAAGTGGAAATAATCTGGAAAACTTTTTTGAAATTAAATAAGCCAGAAATGACTGAAAAAAATTGTTTTGTAGTGAGCGGTGCCATCTGGTGGTTGATTCTTACAATTACGTGGCTGCTGGCTGCCGGATTTAGTTGGGGCAGTGAAGCGATAGAAGAGCGACATCTTTACTATCATGCTGCTGCTTGGGGTCTACCCGCCCTGCAAACTCTCCTAGTTTTCATCTTCAACAACTTTGAAGGCGATAATATTGCAGGTCGGTGAAGTCGTAATGGTTACTTACAAAGCAACATAACCATTCTGTTAAAAACCGTACTTACGATTCACCGACTTTTTTCTTATTTTAATTAAGGGATAGTGTTTGAAACTTGGGTGCGAAAAATTTAAATAGCTTTTATATGTAAATAGACACATAACTCTTTAAGATACGTGTCAATATAAAAGGCTTTAAAAATTTTACTGCTTCTATAAGTTAGCTAGAAACTTTTGTTTACCTAATAGTTTTTAACCGTTACAACCTCAGGGACCTTGATCTTAAAGCTATTGCCTATGGTGAAACATTGATACAATGTTACAATACGACCGTGCTTGCTTCAATACTGTATTTATGCTTTTTTATAATTTATTATCGAATGTTGAAAATTTTCTTTTTTTATTGGCTACGTTACGATGCAATATTTTTGGGTAGCCTTCCTTTCTACTTTCTTTAATTCAATTTCAAAAGTTATCTTTTATAATATTGTCCGAATATTTATTAAATTTACTAAAATTGTAAGCTCGATTTGGATGAATTTATTTAAATTTTGTGACTTTTTTCATTATTAATAATGATGCAGTAAATTAATTATTAGTTTTTTTCTCTTAATCCTTTTTTAGCATTTATTGTATTCTTTTTTGTTTGTGTAAAAGGTTGATTTGTTAAAATGTGAACAAAGACGACTGTGAACAAAGCATTTAAATACTTTATACTTGTTGGAAGGAATATGCACTTAAAATATTATTAGTGATTATATTTGATATTTTTAGGGTAAAATTTGACATTTTGTAGAACATAAATGTTATAGTTTCTCAAAAATTTCATGTCTTCCTTTCTTGCAGTTGTTTAAAATAACCTCAAGGTTTTGTTTTAAGCCAGTGGTTCCCAACCTTTCCACACCAGCGGACCGGTAAAATTTTAAACAATGTTCACGGACCGGCAATAAAAGATCGTATAGTGAATAGAACATCAGCGTAGTCGAACGGTTAAGGTGCCGGGATTGTATTTGACATGGTCTTGGTTTAAAACCTACTAGCGCCATTCTCTATGTATTATGATTGCTTACCCCATGTGTTAGCGCCTACTTCGCTTTCTTTTGAGTCAGGAAGATGAATGTAGGGATAAAATAAAATAAAAAATAAACTAATATTGGAAATCTCTTTGCTAACCAAAATTGTAGTTGTGTAATATACAGTAATACAAGGTTTTGGCATTGGTTATGTATTTGAGACAAAAACTTACCATAAAGTGGCAATCAAATGAACTCAAACAACAAAATGTCAATCTATTTACATACAAAGTCAATGTCAGTGTGAAATTTGCTGCTGTTTCGCTGCCAATATGAGAGGTAAGCGAGGCATCAAAGAAGTTTTTGAAACACAGTTCTGTTTGTTGTGCTTTGAATGAAAGTGACAAGAAAGTTTGGAAGGTTTTATAGCGTCGTTTGAAAGAATTTTGGGGCACACCAAAGACCAAACTTAAGTTTTGTGGAGATTTTGTGGCGATTGTGCACTACATGGTGCTGTAGTAAAACCAAGCTTTAATATTTTTTATCGTATTCTCTGACAAATTCCCTTTTTTGTTTCTTACTTTCTTCTGTAACACTCAACTTATCCTTTTACTGAACAGCTTGGGTCAAGCTCAATCGCCTGCAAACTGGTGTTGGGCAATTTCATTCGTACATGCACAAATGGGATCTTGCTCCTTTACCGAATTTGCGAGTGCGGCTCCTCTGAGCAAACCGCAGACCACGTCCTAATAACGTGCCCTATACATCGAGCACCACATGGAGCACGAGGTCTGATGGTTTTGAATAACGAAACTCGATGCTGGCTTAACACCATCATCGTCAGCATCCGATCCGGGCAGTACAGCAGCCTGAGGTAGTAAAAGGATAAACTTGGCCCCAGTCCTGTTTGTGTCTGACCTGGAGTGGATACCCTTCCAAACGACGACGACAAGTCGACTTATTTGAGTATGCCCTTTTCGTATTTTGCTTTACACTTACAGTAGGTCTACTGATACTTGCTTCATTTCTATTTTGACAATTACCTGTTTCAGAACCCTTACTTTTATCCTTCTTGTTAAAATACTTCATAATACGTTGTTGTTTCATTGATTTTATATTAATCTTTCTGCAGTTTAACAATATTAACTATAATAGCATCTTTAAATGAAGAATGTCTTTGTATTAAAACTTTTTGAAAGCTAAAAGCAGTTTATTATGAAACAATCGTAAACGGCACAAAGCTCAGGTCATAGGAATGTTAATCTTCATTATTAAACAATTTTGCGTTATCAAGGAAGGCGAAATAGGCCAGTTGATGCTGTAAATCGGTCAAACATGAAATGAGTTTTACAGAAAGTAAAAACTTTGCAATGCTTACGATTCCGTATTAAATTAATTTGGTGGAAAAAAAAAAACTTTTCGGACCGGCAGTCGGATTCAAGCGACTTGCTTGATTGAAAGTGTAGTTATGTTTTGTGCCGCAGCTCAAAGCTCGTTGCTAAATTTTGCAGCTCAAAAGCGACTGTATTAAAAGTTTTGCTGAAACTTGTTAAAACATAATTTAAGGGATCTTTTGTAGAAAGCGCCCACCATCTATAGCAAGTAATTTTTTTTGGTGAAACTAACCCGGAATCCTCCCTACAAGTTTCTTTTTTTATTTCATTTTAGTGTTGTAGGGGATTCCGGGTTAGTTTCACCAAAAAAAATTACTTGCTATAGATGGTGGGGCGATAAAAATTACTCGCAATAGAAGGCGGGGGCTTTCTACAAAAGATTCAATTTAAGTTCAAACAAATGGGTACTAGCATAAAAAACTTTAAGTTATTCAACGAATCTTTCTTCAACAAAACAAATATTAAACACAAAGTTTGGATTTTTGGCGCTTAAAAATTCTTAGAAGAATCTTTTGAGGTCACCTGTGATGCGTTTAATAATTCAGTAGTATTCTAACCGGCTCAAGCTGCCGCACATAGCACTTGGGACTATTTTCGCTTTTAAATTTATTGCACAACCAGTTTATCGATCGATCGGATTGTGTTGATCATTTTGCACAGGTCTGATGCCTTATTGTAATTGAATCGGCGAATTTTTTCTTCTGAAAAGAAATCACTTATTTTTTTCATTTTAGGCTTTGCTTTTCAGGTCAATTTTTTAAAATTTATTTTGATCAAACAACTAATGATTTGAATAAAATTACTTACGAGTGTAGTTTGGGGTTTGCGCGGTTCTTTTTCAGTTTTGTAATTTTCTTTTAGTCGGCCTTCGTTCACTGTAGTTCAGAAAAATGCCAAAATCCTTCGGTTATAAAGTTAACTCGATTAATTTTAAAATTGCAAATTTAGATATTATATAATTGAATTTTTATGAAATTTTGAGCTAATGGCTAAAAATTAATGTTATTGTCCCAAAATTTTTGTCGGGTCTTTTCTGGATGTCTGATTTAATAAATATTTGCAGGTATCTGCTTTGTTGGTGTTCATAACTCAAAGGCTCTGCATTTCTTTGTTTTGCTACCAATGTGCACCTACTTAATAACAGGAGTAATCAACCTGTTTCTCGGTAAGTGAAATTAATAAGTTTTTCATTCCTTTCATTTGATCAGTTTGTTTTAAACCAGAGTTATGCAACATGCTGCCCGCCATGGAGTTTATAAAATCAAGAGTTTCGAGTTTTGACTATAAGATAATAAGAATGCTGTTGCTGTAGCGTCATAATTGGCATTTATGACTTCATATTACGTTATACTGTTAGCTCATTACTAATGCACAACATAAAATACAGAAGTTTAATTACCGATAAGCATTTGTCCTGTCAACTTTGTGTTGGCCCGTTTTCCGTCAAAGCCGACATTAACAAGAATATGACTAAGGAGAAGATTTTAGATATTTCATTACTAACTTAATATTCTGTATAAATTAATTGCGAATGCTTTTGCACTTGTAAAAAAACTTGTTTTCGTGTATTGTTAAAATGCTTGGCCCTCAGCATAATTAGAATTGTACGCTATGACCAATCACGACAAATAGTCGCAGGCTTCTGTTTTAAACGTTATTGAAATGTAATAACTCAATACGTACCAGCTAAAATTTTTGCATAATTAATAACAGATAACCCTCAGTGTAGAATGGAAAAAATTTCAGGTTGCTTTTCTATAATTAAAAGATACTTGTTAAAACCGTAAATTAATGCAGCTTTGTACAATTAAATTTCGATTATTATATCTTCAAGGTAAACTTACATTGGTTGTGATTTACTTAATTGCTATGTTTTAATTATTTTTTTTTTAACGGCGACGTTAGGCGTCATTGACGAGTTACTTTTAAAATAAAATGAAAAATTGTTCAATCATCAATATAAATCTTTTGACTCTGTTTTTCTTTTATTATCAAATTAAAACAAAACGATTCAATATAATTAGTTTTGCTCACAATAAAAAATTTTCGGCGTTTCTTTATTTTAAATGAAACACAAATCTTTCCTATTTTAAATTATTTAATAAAAGAACAAACTCAGAACGTCTAAAAAAGTTTTAAGTTTCTTTTTTACTACTTTTAGACTCTTAGCCCCATAATAGTTTCCCTTTCATTTCTTAAAAAACGCTGAAAGCGATTGACGCGAGGAAAACAATTCTATTTGTACTTTATTTTTCTAAAAATAAGCTTAAGCTAATATGAGCAGATATGAATCAAGATAAGGGATTTGAATAATTGTATTTTCATAAGACTTTTTTCTTGAACTTTTTGCTAATGCTGACAGCGGAAAATGTAAGAATGTTTAGTTTTCTTTTGTTGTGTTTTTATGACCGAAATTTAAACATCGTCATTCGTGCTTTTTTACAATATAAGAAAATCGCTAAAAATATTTCCGATCGTTTGTGATTTTTCATGGCTTTAATTTTGTTGATTCACGTTTTTGTAAGATTTTCAAATTATGTTGCAATTGAAATCACTTTTAGAAAAGCTTTTTCTATTATGTTTAACGTTTGAATTATCATTTAATAGTATAATCAGTTTTGTAAGAAAACCTCTGAAAACGATTTTATTGGTTTTTGCCCCTTCTTACTTGACCCAAAACAAAAAGTTCACACGTTTTCGAGTTGTTAATTCCTTCATTAGATATTGATTTTATTCTATTAAAGTGATTTTTTTTTTATCAATATCAAAAGTTTTGTATCGGATTTTTTGACAAACTCATGCAGAAAAACAATTTATGTTAATTAAATGTAATCTGCTGCTAAATTAATAGATTTACAACCAACAAAGAAAAAATTTTAACCATTAGAAAAATTTCTTAATCAATAAATTTATCATTTTTATTTTGTGTTTTGCAAAAGAGTTTTATTAATTGTATAATTTTTTTTATATCGATTTGCATCAAAGAGGACAAATTGTTTGACGGCGCCTACCAAGATCTTTTAACACTTTTGTTTGAAAATTCATTTTTTAATCTAAAATTTAAGAAACTATTTTTAATTAGCGTGGGGCACACTTATAGTAAAATTGATTGAATTTGTCGTTTCTTTGTCGCGGTACTTGTAACGCTTTAAAATTCTATTCCCATTGGTTTGGAAATTTCGCTACTCGCGCGGTCATAAATAATTTCATCTTTTAATTTTATGGCAGGCGTGAAAACCTGCGACTCGTATAGCCACTGAATCTGCGTTACCAGTATCACCCTTTTTTGAAAAGTGTTCGGCTGGTAACATATTTACTTTACCGGATTAAATTACCCCTCTTTTATACATTATTCATGCGAATGATTCTTATAATGAGCGAAATTGCTCGTCTTCATTTAATATAGATAGTATCTGCTTATTAATTACCAGACCAAATATCAGTGGTTTGGGATTTAACAACATCAACTTCCGCTCAACAAACACTTGCAATTGTTTAAAAATATTTCAATTGAAGCCATAATCAGAACACAAAAATTTGAACATTACTTTTCTTTGGTACACTTGGAATTCTAATAATTATAATGGTCTCTGAAAAGTGGAATTATCGAAACCAGCCAGTAAATTGTTTGGACAACTTTAAGTTTACATCAATGCAATGCCAAAAGCATTAATAAAATGACAAATTGTACTTCCAAACTTAAACTTGTTAATCATATAAAATCACTTAAATCCAGTGGCCAAAATTTCGAATATATAGAAGAATGTAAAAAAGTCTTCTTTTCAAGAATTTGGATTTAACTATCGAAATCAAATATTTAAAATTACTAAGCACTAAAATATAAATAGATAGTACAAAAATTGCTAATTTTTTTCTTTTTATCTTTGTATAATGATTTTACTGCATTGAAAAAAACATACATATACAGGGTGTCCATAAAGTCTCTTTACAATTTAAAAAAATTATTACAAAGTGAAATGATGAGATATCGCAATGAGGGTTGTTTTATGTTAATCAGTATTTCATAAAGTTTTTATTGACACTAAAATTTATTGTTTTAGATAAAATTTCTTAATTAAAATTTTTTATGTTTAATGATTGAGTTATATGAACTGAACCCCCATAAAATGACTACTCCTCAAGAAAAAGCGCAATGTGTATCCTGGTTCATTGAGACAAAATCAGATGTTCAGACCCAGCGAAACTACAGAAGTAAGTATGGAAGAGACCCACCATCACGTCCTTCAATTCGTTTATGGCACAAGAAATTTCTGGAGACAGGGACAGTGTTCGATACAAGGAGGAGTGGGCGACCAAGAACATCTGAAGAAAACATCGAGCGTGTAAGGCAAGCCTTTCAACGTTCTCCTATGAAGTCCATCCGTACTGCTGCCAGACAATTGGAACTACCATGTTCAACAGTGCACAAGGTCCCTTCCATACTTACTTCTGTAGTTTGGTCTGAACATCTGATTTTGTCTCAATGAACCAGGATACACATTGCGCTTTTTCTTGAGGAGTAGTCATTTTATGGGGGTTCAGTTCATATAACTCAATCATTAAACATAAAAAATTTTAATTAAGAAATTTTATCTAAAACAATAAATTTTAGTGTCAATAAAAACTTTATGAAATACTGATTAACATAAAACAACCCTCATTGCGATATCTCATCATTTCACCTTGTAATAATTTTTTTAAATTGTAAAGAGACTTTATGGACACCCTGTATTACATTTTCAACACAAACTTTTATTAAAATTCGGGGGATGTTTAACTCCAAAACCTCACGGCTACTTTGCAGCCTCCAGTTACTTTGTTTTTTGGAAAAAAGCTCTCTCCTCCTGAAAGTTTATGCAATTCATGGTTGTAATTAGGTTCTCCACCAACTGTTTCTGTTTTTGATTCAAACGCAAAAAGTCTCCAAGTAAACAAAGGTACATTTTCAACATTTTTGAAAATGCCGTTTTATGCAAAAAACTTAAACTTTGTTGAATTGTTGAATCGTATTATCCCTTATAACAGCGGTTCCCAAACTGTGCGCCGCGAGACTTTGTCAAGGGCGCCGCGAAAGCATGCGAAAGTTGTTGTACTTACTGCTTTTCTCACAATAATTGCAGTGTGAAAGTTGTTAGCAACAACGTTCCTTCAGAGAACGATTCCGATTGAGGACCTTTTTTTTTAGAGAACATCTGATTTTGGGAGGGAAATAGGGAAAGCGTAGATGAAATCGAAGTGAAGACCTTTTTTTTTTTTAGAGAACACCCTGATTTTCGGAGAAAAATAGGGAAATCGGAGATAAAATCGAAGTGAAGACCTTTTTTTTAATTAGAGAACACTATAAGTTTCGGAGAAAAAAGGTTGTTCAAAGAAGTAATTGAACTGAATGCCTTTTTTTCATTACGGCGCCGCGAGTATTGTTAAGTTTTCAAAGGGCGCCGTGAAAAAAAACTTTGGGAACCGCTGCCTTATAATGTAAATGAAAAAGTTTTTATCCTAGCTCACCAAACTGGTGTAGAAACTGCAAATCAATGAATTACATCACATGAGAGAACTACCTTGTTTGTGACACTTTTTAAATCACAAAAGAATATCAAAACGAGATAACTGTTTAATGACAAAACAGTAATTACGAAAGATCCCAAGTTTTTGGTAGTTTTGTTAATTTTTATTATCGTACGATATCTTACAAGGCTATCTGTTTGCAAAGTTACAGAACTTTGAAATCGTTCTTTTGTAAATGAACTTTATTAACGACAAGTTATTGCCTTTAAAATGGTCTAGTTAGCCAGTTTTACGACTTTGCTTCGTAAATAGCCCAATTTAGCTGAATTTAAAAGTAGTGAAGTTGAAAAATTTATGAGTGGGTTACATAGTTTTGTTTTCGAAATTTATGACATCTCCTATTTGCACAATTTTTAAAACATGCGTGTACAGCACAGAAATAATTCAGTCCAATTCTGCAAGCTAAATTTTATTGTTACAAATTTTTTTTTAATTGAATAAAAAGTTTTTGTTTTCTATATGTTATTTTTGCTATTCTTTTATTTTAGTTTAATGAAAAAAAATTTTTTTTCTATGACTTTTCATTTAGTTATATAATAATATACCTCTGTTCGCCTTTGCAAAAATTATAATTTCTGTCGGCATATCGGAAGCTAAAAAAGTTGATTTCCTTTCAGGTTTTTTCTATTTAAATCGTGTTCGAAAGAAATTGACTGGTGACGAGAAAAACCAAGAAAAACTGTCGAAATTCATGCTTAGAATCGGCGTTTTCAGCGTTCTATACATCGTCCCCCAAGTAAGTGCCTCGGCATCGGCGCGTTTTTATGCAATAATGACGAAGCAAAGCGAAAAAAAGTTTTGATATTTTATTCTTAAAATCACAAAAAATTTTTCTACATTGTTTTTGATTTGTCATTAGATTTCAATTAAAAGCACCCAGTTGAGTTTTGCCGCTACTTGTTTACTTGAGGTAAACGGCGACAGAAGTAGGAAGAAATTCCCTATTTTCGTCATTATATCAAGTTTTTCTTTTCATGGTTTCCGACACTAAAAAAATTCTATTTTTTTCGTCGCACTCTTCATTTGACAGAAAAAGCCGTGGGAAAGCTGTTGCAGCTCTGAAACGATATTCCTTATTTCAAGAGCAAACATTATATTATTCTTATCGGTGTTTCAAAAACTAAAATAAACATTTGCATTTGTGAACTTGAAAGAGGTTATTGCATAGCAACTTTGGAAAGTCTCTTTTCAATTGTGAAAGTCACCTTTAAAAGCGTCAATCATAGCCAATGTTTAATTACTTTGACAAAAAACTTGCGTTAATGACGTTTGCTAGAATATTTTGAAGCATACGCCCATTTTAGATGTGGACTCTAAGCCATAGCTCTTTCAACTTGACGTTTTTTTTTTTAGGTTGGATTGATTATTATCTACGCCGTCGAAGATAGCAAGCGGAAATATTGGGAAGCAACCTGGTATGCAAAAACTTGCGTGGAAAACGGAGTTCCTTGTCCTGTAAAGGATCATCCGATCGGAGTACTTGCCCAAGGTAGCGACAAAAAAATTTAAATCTTTTTGTGCGGAACACGCGCTTCCTTCATTCTTAAATTAGGAATTGCGTCCATTGTTTTTTGCGAAGCCCTGCAAGAATTTAGATTTTAAAAAATGCTGTTGATCCTGCTAGAATTATAGTGATCAATGCATGTGAAAAATTTTTTTGTTTTTTTTATTGAGTCTTCATTCTGATGATTTCTTCTAATTGTGAGTCAACACGTTAAATTTTATTTTGGGCTTATAGACGGTTTAGATTAACTATATGTCTAAGTGCATTTTAATATTTTTATAACATTGTTGCATAAACGTTTCACGAATATGCTGTGACTAGTTTTTTAAAAAATTCAAATATTTTTTAGACCTGCAAAGTCCAAGTTTGTTTATTTTTTGCATCAAATATATGATGACTTTGATTGTTGCTCTTCCACCGTTGTTCTGGGTCGCAAATAGGAAAACTTTCACATCTTGGCGAGGATTTTTAACCAGGTTTGTCAAAATTTTTGAACAAAAGCTAGACGAAGAGATTTTGTTGGGTCAAAGTGGTGTACCTTTCCAATAATTATAATTCAATGCTTAAATTTAAAAAAATCGTTTGCATTTTTTACAGATTTTTAAATAGTGCCAAATGAAAAATGTTTCGAGTTTTTATTGAAAGTTTTTGTCGTTTAATTTTGACACTATGTGTAATTTTAAGAAAAAATACATCGAAGCTAAATTTGAAATCTACCGAGACGCGATTGCTCAACGATTGTGACGAGGGGCCGCACGCGAAAGGTGAGGAGATAAAAACTTATATTAATCTGTTCGCACGAGAAGCTAGTTCTATTTTAATTAAATGTAAAGTTAACTATCAAATAAATCTTGTTATCATTTAACTCGAGGCAAACTCAACCCTGGTTTCTTTGATTGGCTGATCTACATTATCAATGTTTATGTGACGTATTAAATTTATACTCTTGTTTATCTGAGCGGTCAAATACATAATTTTGAATACTGACGCTTGGGACATCACTTTTTAAACAAAAAAATCTGTTTTCTGTAAATATAGCTTTTGTATTTAAATAACATATTTGATTTAATTTGCGACACACGTCTGCCATAAATTCAAGAAAAAACGAATAATTAAAATATTTATGAGACTACAAGCAATTCTTCGCCAATTGTTCGAAAAGTGTTTGACGATTGTCTGTGGGTTCTTTCATCATTTAATAAAGTTATTTGGCGCAACACGTTTTAAAATTAACGATTTTAAAAAGAACGAATGTCTTCATAGCATTAAGATTTTGATATTTTCTCCAAACGCATCTAACGAATACCGAGATCGTTTTCCTAAATAGTTTCATATCATTGTCTAACTGTGACCAAATGGTTTTGCTGGCGACTATGCTAGATATGATCTTCCAAGCCTAGTAAACAGTGGTGATCTGTGTTGTCGATATGTTTTACCTTAATGTTTTACCTAAACAGTGGTCATCTTATATATAGCACTTAATACCTTCTCTCGACTGAGAAGTTTCCATAAACTTTTTAAGGTTACAGACTCTACGAATAACGAAATTTCAACATGACGGCAATGTCTTGGTATCACTAAAAGCAGATCAAAGTAATTATTTAACGATTATTCTAAATTCAACGCCTCCGTCCTTGTTGTGCAAAAGAGGAGGATTAATAATTGAGCAGGTGATGAAGATAATTATTCACCTTAAAATGAAATTATCTACTGCTTCATTAACAGCTCTGTGTTTAAATTTACTCCTCAGGCAGGAAACAATGAGATGTAATCTTATAGAACAAACTAAGCGACACGAATGTCATGCTGATTACCACGCTTGCTTGCTACTCGGAACAATATAAAAGTTAGGGTTTACCATACGCGCATTTTATAAATCACCAAACAAGGCGTACATTCTGTAGATAAAATATGTTTTTAAAGATCGACAAGCAAAATTAGAAGGGAGATTCGAGAAAAAAGACGCTGTGTTTGGTCCTATGCGAGAAACTGATCATCATGGCTCATCTGCATCTGTAGCTGCTCAAATCGCCACCAAGAGAACAGTTTCACGTAAGCTTTTAGTTTTTGTTTAGTTGATTGTATTGCGTAATAATGACCAACTGCTTTTTTGTTTATGAGATGCATTTTTAAGCTTTGTTAGATTTATTTAAGATTTATAATAATTTAAAAACTAAAAAAGTCATTGGAAAAAATTTTGACCGCAAAAGCCTACATTTTCTACATTACAGTGGAAAGTCAGAAATATTTTTTATTACTGAAAACTAAGCAAAAAAATTATTGGACTAAAAAGAAGATTTTTTACCATAACCTATATTTTAATGATAAGATTTTATTTCAAACACCAGCAAACCCAGTTATTTGTTAAGTGGTCGCAATTATGTAACAAAATACCTACGCTTTTACATTTCATTCAATATCATATACGGCATAATATCGTTTTTGTAGATAATTTTCTGGCATTCTGCTTTTTTTAGACCATCGCCAGCCCTGGATTGACACGACGGATTCTGATTCTTCAACCTACTATAGTACCTCGTCTATGGACAGTGAAATTTCACGCCTGATTGAGTTCGAATCGAGACAAAACCGCGGAATTCGAATTCGAGGAAGAAAAGCGGAACAAAAAGTTTCCGACGAGCCTCAAACGAGAGTTAATCCAAGGACGTTCACAACAAAGGCGAGTTGTCGGTTCGAATCTCATCCCCACGCGAATATTCCGTTGCCAACTGAATCGAATTTACATTCAAACACAAAATTACCAAATCCAGACTTGACAAAAACTGTTAAAGAATCAGGTGAAAGCTCAAGAAAAGATGCAGTTTTAACTGCTAATAGTTTAGATAAATATAAACAAGGCAGCGCTCTCATGCCCAATAAAAATTCAGATTCAAATAAATCAAATTATAACAAGATTTTCGAATCAAGAAATTTCCAATTGCGTGCTACTCCTACTAGTTTGTCTTCCAGCAAATTAGTTAATCCAAAACGACCTACCTCCAAACCTCCTCCTCCTCCTCCTCCTCATCGAGTCGATTCAGCAGTTGTTTCCGAGCGGCCTGAAAGAGCCTTGTCAGTATGACGTCGTTTCAATCAGGAATCGTTAGTGGTGTAAATTACAAATAGGCTTCGCGAGTAAGTCATTGCAGCATTTGATGCGAATCTTGATGATTTTGTCACTAAGTTCGTGTATGAATGAAAAAGAATGTTCGATGGTTAAATTCACTGCCTTCGCAATACTTGCTACGTTTCCAAGATGGGTCTAGAAGCAGTGTTACATGCGCTTTATCTATTAACACACCCACTGCAAAAATCAAATCCGTTTAACTTTTTTGAATGTAATATGCGATGAAAGCAAAATCAAGGTCGCCTTATTGACGGTTTTAAAATATTTAGAGAATAAAGAAAACTGAATAAATTTTGAAATTACAACGGGAGACTGATTAAAGCTGCCGTTATGTTTAAAAGTTGATTTTTTCAAACCATGGTTATTCTTGACTAAATACATCTCCTTCGGAATTTAACTTTTTAAAATAATGAGCCGAATTAAGAGGTCAACAACGGTTCAAATTATACACTATGATTCTGCGCAATGCATTTTTTATTTTGCTACTTTTACAAACCTTTATTGTCGTTTGATATATTAAAAGTAATATTGACTTTTTACATTGATTTTTTATATTTTTCTCTCATAATTTTTTCACTGTGTCGGCTTTAAACTCTGTTTTGTAACGTTTGTGTGCGTTTCGAAGTGTTTTTTAGTCAAGCAATTGAAATCACGTGATCAAATGTGTGAGCTGTGCATTTGCACCGAAAGCTAAGCGAAGATTTTTTACCATAAACAAGCCAGTGATTATTTTTTGGTATTTTGCAAAAAAAAACAAAACTATGTTTCAAGATAGTTATTCATCAAACTAAACTAACATAATTCAAATTTTTACAAGGATTTAAATGGAAAAAGTCAGAGCACATTTGCTATCAAAATCGAAGTAGCCTAAAAAAACCTTTCGTACTTTATTAACTTCGACGAAACTTTCTATCTTCATTGCTTACTAATTTTAAACTTCAGTCAAATCTACTTGCTGCTGTAAAACATAGATTATCTTAAAATGTTTTCAACCTGTCTTCCCTCAGCCCTCAGGTATACAATTACTACTTTTTATTAATCTGGGTCTAAATTTTTTTACTGCCTTAAAATTATGGAAAAACATTGATCGAACAAAATTTAAGAATTGCATTAAAATGTCTTTTGGGCTGCATGTTGTGCAAAACCTGATGTAACCTTTACAAACACAATATACATGTGATCGTTCAGTTTTTAAAATTATGCATATTACGCAAAAATGTTGGAATGGTTAAATAATATAATTCATAGAATTGTCGGAACGCAAAATTTGTAAACGAGTGAGAGTTGGTTTTTTGCACTTTCGGCTTCCGCAAAAACAATAAAGCGACAAAACAGTCTGACATCACAAAAAGATATCAAATCCGATCGTGAGGGCCATATCGTTTTTTGCGTTAGGCAGAAAGAAAGAGCTTGAAAGACGTGCTGGGTTCGCAAGAATAGTTTCTTTTTTAAAAATTCATAAATTTAAACAAGCTTATGCGTTGTATAAGGAACTGAGCCAGAAGCAAATTAAACTTTCTTTATAGTTGGTCAGGAAAAACAAGACAATATTGCTAGCATTAGCCATCACTTAAAAATCCAATGGCGCCTATAGATCAGGGGTTCCCAACCTGTGGTAGGCGAAGGTCCTGCAGGTGGTGCGTGAGTAACTTGTAAAATCTTATTAAATTTAGTTTTGATCTTTTATTGTTATTATAATGTATATTCTTCTTCTCAATCAACTAATCTTCCATCAAATTAGTTTTTGGGCAAGAAATAGTATGCGTTGACAAAACGGAGTGTTCAAGTGGTACGAGATCGTAAAAAGGTTGGGAAGCCCTGCTATAGATCATAATAAAAGCACATAGAGCAGTGATGGCAAGACTTTTCAGTTGGTGTGTCAAAAAAAATTTTTTTAGTATGTTTTCTCATCGCTTGTCACTTCTAAATAATAGTTCTTTAATTTTAGGCATATTTTTTATTATTATTGTAAACTAAAGTGGTATCATCAATTAACGTGGCATAGGAGTTAATTATTATCACAACGCATCATAATGTTTTAAAAAAAAAGTTTTACACCTGATGCCCTTCCTGCCGCAACTCTCCCCATTTATCCGGGCTTGGGAACGGCATCAGGAAACACTGGAATGTGCCTCTGATGGCTGGCTATAAGGAATGAAGATGAGGGAGGGGAAGCTGAGGTGTATGGACATGTCGTGAGGAGAGACCAGGAGCATGTAAGAAGAAGGATGATGAAAATGGAGTTACCGGGAAAGAGGAAAAGAGAGAGGCTGAAGAGAAAATTTCTAGATGTAGTGAAGGAAGATATGGTGGAAGTTGGTGCGACAGAGAAGAACATTGAGAACAGGACGCTGTGGAGAAACATCATATGCTGTGGCTACTCCTAATTAAAGAAAAAGGCTGAAAAAAGAAGAAGAAGGAGTTAATTATTATGTAATTACGTTTCAAAAAACAAATACAATAGGTTCAAAATTTACTTCACATATTAATAGGTTAAAATATTTTTTTAAATTATTATTTATTAAAAGGTTTTCCATGCTTAACAATACTGTGTGAAAGACTGAGACATGCTGAAACCAAATTTGAATTTCCATTGATGAATCTCAACAAACTTTCAGAATGAACAGTTTTCTTTCTTAACTCTTGCTGTATATACTGTGTACGTTTTTCTTTAGTTTTTTTCTATCAGGCACTTGTGATTTGTTTCGCAATGTCTTTTTACATTCCAGGTTCTGCTTACAACTTGTTCATCGCATAAGATGCAAAGAGCTTTGCAATTTCTTTTAATTACGCTAAACTAGTCCAGCATTCTTGAAAATTACTGTTACTTCGGTTTTCAGATAATTTAATTTTTTTCTCTTCATTATGATAAAGAGCGATCCAATCACAAAACTGTTAAATCTTTAAGTCAGTGGTTCCCAACTGCTGTGCCGTGGCACACTAGTATGCCGCAAGAAGTACTTTGGTGTGCCGCGAAGCAATGCCGTGAGGCAATAATTATATCTAATATTAGTAATTATTACGGAAAGGTGGGGCAAAACGGACATAGCAATAATTCAAAAAGTTTTGCCTTTGATGTCTTGAATTTAGTTTTTTTAGATAGGTTATTACATGTTAAAACATTAGTCGTGTTGTGTTTCTCGCTAGTTTGACTACTTCGAATGCGTTAAAAAAATTGGTTAAAGGTGTGCTTCTTATATAAATATTACCATTTTTTAAGTAATTATCGGGTAAAGAATTCGACTTGAATGACTGTAGTCGCTATTAACCTGGCTAGCGATTGTGTTCAGTAGGGCGAATTCTTTACTTGCAGTGTTCAAGCTGCGATGTCATTAGTAAGAGATTGATGATTATTATTATGTTTATCAAATCTACTACCTTATATTAATCATTTTAATAATCACTAGGGCAAGTTTTTATTGACCTATAAAATTGAAAAACTTGCTCTTACAAATTATAAAAATTGACTTTTTATTGACCCATAGAGTTTTATTTTTAAGAATGACCAATGAGTAAGACATGCAGTATTTTACTGGTAGGAAAAATTCTGTGTGAGATTCTAATTCTTAGTGCTGATATCATGGTATTCAAGAACAATTTTTGTCCCAGATTCAAGGTGATCTCTAAAAAAAAAAAGGTCATCACTTGAAATCATTCCTTAGTAATGCACTTCGTTTTAAAAATGTAGTGATCTCTAGAAAAAAAGTCTTCCCTTTCAATTTCTCTCAACTTTTATCCTTTTCGTCCTGAAATTGTAGCATTCTCTAAAAAAAACAGGTCTTCGCCTCGGATCAGCCTCAAATTTCTCTAATTTTCTTTCTAATCAGTATCATTTCCCATTCAATTAAACAATATATGCCTCATCGCGCAAAAGTTTGTCATGCAATTCCTAAAAATTTGGTCATGCAACACATCACTTGCATGCCCTGACTACTCGCCACTGGTGCCTAAAAACAATAACATAACGTTTTATCACTACAGGAATGAAATCGTATACACTAAAAAATTGACTTTTTATTGACCTTATAACTTTTTCCATATGGCTTTTTTAACAAAATTTTTTTCATTTTTGCACGTTTTGAGGCATTTTTAGGCTGTAACAACTAATTGACTTTATTGACAAAAACTTACCCTAATAATCACATTATTGTTACTTAGGCATATCTGTTAATGAAGCAGTATTTGCAAATTGCATTCCTATATGATCAGAAACTAGAAAAAAATCTGAATGTTCATCATGGTCTGAAGCCAATTTTGAAACTTACCATTGCAGTTAAACCGTTATGAAAAAATGTCTAGGGAATGTTCTACTAAATATTTGTTAACTTTTTATTCAGTGTCTATTCCGTTGGATTGAGTGTGATGTCACACAAAAAGAGGAAAAAAGCAAGCGGCTTTCTCTAATCTTGTGCCCCGAACGTAGTTACGCTTCATTAAGCATCGGCGCGTAGTGGTAAACATGATTATTATTAATCAATATGATTGGTGTGCCGCGAAAATTTAAACAGCTTAATAGTGTGCCGCCATATAAAAAAGTTTGGGAACCATTGCTTTAAGTGAAAGGATAATTACAATAAAATTACCAAGTAATACGCAATTACATGTATTATATTACAAAAACAATAAACGACAATGGCACAAACAAGGTTTTTTTAAATAAAAGAATGAAAACAACATGGCAAAATCTGGGATATCAGCTCAACTACAGTCATTATTTGTGACACAATGCTCGTATTAGGGACTACCGAAAATTTCCTGTTAACTTTTCACTAGCGTGTCAAGCAAAATCTCTTCGCATGTCATAGATTTGCCATCAATGACATAGAGGTTAAACCAGGCATGGCAAAGCTTTTTCATTTATTGAATAAATTAAAAATATTAGTTCTGTCAAAACGAAATTATTTAGTGGTTGTGGTTCATACATTTAGTACAGTGGTTTAGGAGATTAAAGTAAAAAACTACTATAAAATTTTTTAAAACTTTTCAATTTGCTCATTTCATACTATATTTGGTATTTTTTTCTAAAAAAACGAGACGATCATTAAAAATCAAAAAAGTTATTTATTTTATTCTTGATTAGCGAAGAAACAATAAAGTTAAGCATTATTAAGCAAGCACAGTTATTTATGATCAAGAAAAAAAGAAACAACACAATGTTCAAACTTTAAAACATGCAAAAGATAATTCAAAAATCGAGAAAATACAATACTAAAAATATAATCGCAACCAGGAGTGCCAAAAGCGAGAAAAAGGGGGCGGAAATGCTCTTTGAAATTTGCTAGATAGAAGCATTGTGTTTGATCTGTCTCGACAGTTATATAATCTCGACTAAAATTAGATTCAACAAAGTTTGTAAAATTTTGATTCAAACCAAGCAAGGGGCACCGAACTTTTTTGAAAAGAGTCACATAGCGGACAAATTTAGCAACAAAAACACATGTTAATGTTAATATTTGTTAAAAAATCAAGGCACAAGTAACAATGTTAAAAAATCAAGGTACTTTCAATAAGTGCAAGTTCTGGCGTATAGAGAAAATTTTTATTAGTAAACTGGGTAAAGACCAAAAAAATTCGGATCAAGTTATTAAATGATCCCAGGGTTATTATTCTAACTTGTAACTTCAATAAATGAATGTCGTCTTAATAATCATAAACCTATTATATTTAACAGTGAAACTAATACGGAACTCCTCACAGCACCAATTTTTCATTTATTTATCTCTATAATTATTCTCCTGACTTGCAGGAAAGCGACGAAGACGATATACATAATGTAAAGCGATTACCCCGATCTGCTTCCGAAGATGCCAAGATATTGCTGCCCGTTTGAAATTTTCAAATAAATCTTGATTTAATTAGTTTATAGTCTGTCTACCATTTTGTTTATTAAAAATTCCGGGTCATTATTTTTAATTTGCTCCAAAAAATCTTCACTTACCACAACAGGGTTTAGTTTTTTGAACCAAGAGCCATTTTTGCTAATCAAAGTATTTGCAAACCAAGCCAAAATCTAAAAACCAAGAAACAGAAAAAGGTGTTGTAACGTGTCTTTCGATAGAACAACAGAATAACGTAAGTATAGGAGTTGAATTAAAAACTGTGTCTATCGCCTTTGCCATCAAAACGGCCTTCTTACCTATTTGGCCACACTGCAAACAATATTACAATCAGTGGGCTTTCGAATACATCTTTAATCCAAAAGACCAGAAATAAATTATTTTAATTTTAAGTTAAAACTTCCAAATTTTAATCGATGATGTCAATGTTTTCAATTCTTTAATAAATATTGTAACAAATGTTGATATTACCAATTATTCAAAGCTTCATGGACTGATAATTGAGATCATGAGCAGCATGAATGGCAATATAAACTACCTTTTTATTTTTATTTTGGGACATCAATAATTCACTTTTGTCCCATTTGGTGTTTGACCAGACCTCTATTTCATTTTTGAATAAAGGAGATTTCCTACTTCCATCAAGAAATAAATTACGTCTAGATCAGTGGTTCTCAACGTGGGTCCTAGCCTGGCAAAATTTTGGTGGGACATGGATATTTAAGACATTACAAACTAATGTTGGTGGAAAAATACAAGGAGGCTCACGAGAAGAAGCCTTCGCTGAAGTCTTTGCAAAAAATAGCACCAGCTCGGTACCTCAAGGCTCAATTTTGAGTCCTCTTTTATTTATACTTTACGTTAACGATTTTAGAAACTGCTTGGATTTCAGCACAAATGTATCGTTTGCTGATGATACTAACATCTTTATTACTGGTAAAAATATACAATCAGTCTATTCAAAAACTAATCTTGAACTTAAAAATATTGATGAATGGATGACTGCAAATAAACTAACAGTAAATTCTGCAAAAACTAAATATCTACTTTTTACTCCTAGAAAAAGTAATTATTCCGTCTCAAATACATCGTTCGAAGTATATTTTAGAAGTAATACTATTGAAAAAGTTTCATCAATTCGCTTTTTGGGTGTAATAATTAATGAAAATTTAAGCTGGAAAGAGCACATGAATATGATAAAACGAAAAATTCGTTCTTCTCTAGGAAGTATTATGCGTGTAAAACCGTGTCTTACAACTAAAGCAATGCTAATTTTATACAATTCATTAATATTAAGTCATTTAAGATATTGTATCACCAGCTGGTGCTATGGAAATCGCACAATAATCAATCAACTTCAACGTATTTGCAATAAATTTATTCGAGCCATGTATGGAATAAAACGGAGAGGCTGTGTAAAAAATGTTATGATCAAAAACGAGCTTTTAAATATTCAGCAGTTGTATGAAAGTGAAATTGCGATTTTAATATATAAATTTCAAAAACGCACTTTTCCTATTCCAATTTAACAACTATTTCAGCTTAAACCATGTCAAATTAAAACTAGAAGTGACAGTCAAATTATTTCTTCGTGTTTTAGAACAACAGTCTGACAACAATTATATAAATTCATTGGACCCAAAATTTGGAATATTTTGCCTCAAGAAATTAAAAACTGCTCTGCATTAGTTTCTTTCAAAAACAAACTAAAAATTTATTATCTAACTGGCGCAATACCCGACGAATCTACGAAAACATAATGCCGTACCTGCAACATAGAAAAAGTTTTTTTTCCTGCCTGCTGCTGTTTTCTTTTTATATTTCAGGTCATCGTCGATATCAATTCAAGAATTCAACTCTACATGCACCTGGAACAATCGTTTAATCCCAAATTGTATTAAACTAATCTTGAAACCCGACAAACATTTTTTTCCTAAAAGTTGACCAGATAAAAAAGTTTAATGCCAGCAGAGTCTTAAAATAAACTCATATTAGAACTTTAAATAATACGTTTAAAGAGTTTTAAACGAAAATAAATGTGTTACAAAAACAAGTCTTGTCTATAAATATGTTTCTCTTGGGTATAAGTGTAAACTGCATTCGGTTGTAAGCTTATCAACTGATAAGTCGGGATGAATGAGGATACCCAATTACAACTTCCTCCAGGCCACCCTTGGGCAAGGTGTAGTACCTGAAGGCCTCCCTGTGCTGGGGTTACATGCCAGCAAATAATATAATAATAAACAAGGCTGTCTTAATTTTTGTTGTTTTTATGCATTTTTTTTATGCTTTTTTTTTTGTTTGTTTTAGGCATTTTTATTTTCTATACTCGTATATATATTTTTTTCTAGGTGATGCAACCATGTAAGCCGTTACCTTAGCTAGTGTAGTTTATTGAGTTTTTGCAGGTTTCAACGTTGTTTCGTTTTGTTGCATGTCCCTTTTTCCGTAGTGTAATTACGTTGATGTAAGTATTTTGTTCGACAAGTGGCGGAAATAAAAACGACTGAACTGAACTGATATATAAAAGAGGCAAGTTTCAAAGTGATGACCTTTTGTTTAGTCTACACCAGTTTTTTTGGGCAAACTGTGTTGCCTCCCCCCAAATATTTTTCGGCTGTTACAGATATGTATCACTAAATGGGGGACATCAAAATTTTAGAAGTAATTAGGTGGGGCATGGCCAAAAAAAGATTGACAAACACAGGTCTAAACAAAAGTTAAAAAATCTGTTGAAAAATTTGGTTTTGTTAGTATAAGCGTTTAATTTCTTTATGCAAAATTTCATTTGTCAAATAGTATTTCAGCAGCATGGTCGAGTGGTTAGAGCTCCGGGATTGTCATCGACATGTTCTCGGTTTCAAACCTACTTGCGCCATTTTATTGTGTTCTTGGGAAAGTCACTAAACCGCACTTTCCCTACTTGGTGGTCTTGGCTAGCAGTTCTAAATTTCAGTCATATTTTTATTAAATTTCTAGCGGACAGTAATGTCATGGCATCTATGGAAGCAGGTCGGAGTAATTGCTTACCCTAAGTATAGCGCCTCCGTCGCTTTCGTGCGAGTCAGGAGGATAAATATAGAGATAAAATAAAATAAGTAAATAAATCAACCTACTCGTGGCTTACAAAAATTGTTACGAAAATATAAGTTAATTGAATAGATCTATTTTTGGGCTCAACAGAAAATATTGGAAATAAAAACTCTTGTATCTTTGTAGGACTAAACTTATTTTACTCAATTTTACGCGCAAAGACTCAAAAATAAAAAAACATGTATATTATAAAAAAAATTGAAGCATCTTTAATTAAGATTTCTGGACCTGTAGGAAAGTCTATTGGTTTTATTAATCTTTGAAGCCTTCATCTTATACTCCATGAAATTAAAGAAAATTAATTGTTACAAAACAAAAAAATTACTAGCCATCCCAGAGGTGGATCTAGGGAGGGCTAAAAAGATTAGAACTCCATCTAAAAATGCTTCTTTTATTTGGTTAAAACAAAAATACAAGAATTACATAAAAACCAAAAGAAAAGCCACATGTTTTTTAGGCTATCTTGAGCGACAAGACCTTTTTTTTTAATCTTCACTTAACGTCAAAGATAAAAATTTTGTTTAATGATTAAAGACTGATACGATTGAATTGAATACCAAGAAAATATCTTTATTTTTTGTTCAAGTTGAAATCCCAGACTGTCCCTAAACTTTGCCAACTTAGTTTTTCCCTACAATAATTTCTGGATCCGCCGCAGCCACCCCATATAATTTTGAAACTAGGCAATCGACAAACTTGGACATGAGTTTGAATATAAACCAAATAGCTGGAAAAAGTGCGCCGGAGTTTTTTGCCGGGGTTGGGGCGGAGGAAAAAATTTAAAAAACGAAGCCTTTTTTTGTTGCAATTTCCCTGTCCCCCTCCCGCTTCCGGAACCCCTGGGCTAGACAGCAAAAATATTTATCGAAAAATTCAAAATAGACAAAGTGCCCCACCTTATTTAAAACTTGAGAACAATCATCACGTTCTTTCCAAAATAGAGATTTATTATTCAATTGTTTGCAAAAATAATTTCTATCTGTTGTAACGTTGAGTTGGTTGGTGGGAGCGTTAGTTGAGTTTTTTTCAATAAATTGAGTCAGCAGTAAAAATAATGGTAGGCTATTTGAATTCAATATATTTAGACCTGTGGTCCCCAAACTACGGCCGGCGGACCGGATCCGGCCCACGAAGACTTTTTATCCGGCCCGCGGAGCTCATTTTAAAAATATATGCACCCACTATGAGCCACAGTTGGATAGAATTGTGTCGGAAATTTTTGTCCGACATAATTCTATCCAATTTTTGGTCCGACATAATTCTATTTCAGATAATGATCTGAAATGGAAACCCTTTAGTTTTGAAACCTTAACTGCAATTTACAGAATTTTTTCTGTCCAAGAAAAAGGTGTCTTTGTTTTAAATCGTGCTCCTCTCTTTAAAAAACTTTCCGGGGGTGCTGGCTATAGTCCTATAGGCCAGCCTATAAGAAAATAATGCATTTTGAACCTGCAATGATTGGTCGCGGACCTTTAACATAGACCAGAGATATCCAACCTTCTTCCAATTTGGGTCAAATTTCATATCAAACCAAAGTCATTGGGCCGCGAAAAGCTGTTCACGCAGAATCTTGCTCCAATTTCTTAATTTTTTCCCCAAAATTCAAGTGTTCTCTAAAGAAAAAACGTCTTTACCTATTTTCTCGCTCCAATTTTTTAATTTTTGTCCCAAAATTCAGGTGTTCTCTAAAAAAAAGGTCACCTATTTTCTCGCTCCAATTTCTTAATTTTCGTCCCAAAATTTAGTTGTTCTCTAAAAAAAAGATCTTCTCCTAGAATCTCGCTCTTATTTGTCAATTTCCAACCCAAATGCGTTTCAGCAATCTCGCGGAACTCATCTTCGTAACCTTCATTATTGCCAGAAAACTGGAAATAGTCGCTTGGCCGCATCAGAACCTTAAATGAGCCGCAGGTTGGACATCCCTGGTATAGATAAATAAGGAAACTGTAAAATTCATGAAACGAAACCTTATGTTTTATGTTTATCACCCATAAAGCTGTATAGTTTTCCAACGGTCACAAGTAAAAATAAAATTATAAGCGTTAAAGATGGACATATCACTTTCAAAGGGCAAACCGAGACGTTTGTTAATAGAAAAAAATTTGTCCCTAAAAAGTAGTATTCTCTGAAAAAAGGTCTTCACTTCAAACATTCTTGGATTTCATAATTTTCGTCCCAAAAAAGTAGTATTCTCTGAAAAAAGGTCTTCACTTCAAACATTCTTGGATTTCATAATTTTCGTCCCAAAAAAGTAGTGTTTTCTAAAAAAAAAAGGTCTTCACTGTGAATTAGTCTCGGATTTCTTGATTTCTGTCCCAAAAAAGAAGTAGACCTATTCTCACGCTAAAAAAAGGTCTTCACTTGAAATCAATCTCGGATTTCTAAAAAGTAGGCCTAATGTTCTCTAAAAAAAGGTCTTTAATTCGAATCTGTTACGGATTTCATGATTTTCGTCCCTAAAAAGTAGTGTTCTCTAAGAAAAAGGAGGTCTTCAGTTTAAATCTGTTTTAAATTTCTGGCGGGATCTCTGACAAACCCGTGGGACAAAGCCCTAAAAATTGGGACGTAGGCCAAAATCTTAGGCTAAAGTGCAATCTTATTAATCAAATAAATCAAGTTTATTCGATCAATTTTTTAAAAAATAGCCTAATCATGCTTAATAAAGAACATAGTGGTATCAGAAAAATATAAAAAAAACTTGAGCAAATGCGCGAACAATTTCAGAAAACAAGTTTTTCTTAAAAAATATTAGCCAACTAAACCGGACAATGATTAAACCGACTTCGCGGTCATCAAGTGAAAAACTGTTTTCGTGATGTTCTTTCGAAGTTTTTAGTTTTATCTTATAGCAATTTTAAATAAAAATGATTGGAAAATTAAAAACCTAACCAGCTTTTTTGATTTTTGGGGTAACCTTCGGTCAAAAAACAAGTTCAGACACGCCACACATTAAGCAAGACAACGTCTATACTTGTTTGGGCAAAGACAGCTGATGAAATATTGCATTATACTTTTTTTACTTTTCTTTTATTATTTCGATTTAGCTGACAATCTTAATAGATTTTTCAGTAAATTGGGACTATTACACTTCAAGATGCTAACGAATAAACGACGCAAAAACTTTTTGTTAAGCATGAGGAGCTACCCAACGTGTGAGTCTTTATTGAGTTTTGGTTAGTAAGCCTAATTAAAACAAATAAGCATTAATTGAAAAAGAACTAACTGGCGTTTTTTTAAATTCTCAACTAATGTTGCAATTCTTTTTTTGTTTATTGTGATTCTAAAAGGAATTAGGTAATTTTGAACGACGCTGTATCTTTGTTGTGTAAAAAATATATTTAGGCCTACAGATCTAGGTTGGAAACAATATTCCTCACTATACTTTAGAATAAACGATAAATTGTTGTTTGTGGCATGGCTGATGGCTATCAAATTTTAAAATGCTTTGTTTTCTGTAAAAAATAAAGAAGTAAATATTGTTTAAATGCGGTACTTTTGCTATCTACACCTTATTTCATCATTATATATTTAGTTTCAAAATTTCTGAAAAATTTTTGCTCTCACTTGAGTCGGTATAACTAAACCGAACACACTTATTAGGTAATAGTGCGCATTATTTATTGTTTGGTTTACGTAAATTGTTATGCAGCTTCTAATTAAGCAAGAAAGAGTCGTTTTTAATGGTACATTTAATAAGGGAAAAAAATTTAGGGAGAGCAGGAAATTTTTTATCCTGTTTTTATTAACTTGATTTACTGAGCTTCAGATGACATAACAATAGTATCCATAGAATAAAGCTCAAAGAAGTTACTATTTTTATTTAGTATCTGCAGCCTATATAAAGAAGCAGACGGTAAACAATTTACTATTGTGACACTTTACTGCATTACAGCAACAGAAGTTTTGCTAGAAAGAAAAACTTTTTTTAGCTTTTTGTTTGTAATTGAACTGTTTTGAATAATTTTTATTTATTTGAAAAAATGTTAAAGCGGTAAACAGTTAACAAAATTAAAAATCAGTTCAAAAAAGTTTGTTCTTTTAATTTTAAAAGAAAACATAATTGACTAGTAGGCTATTACAGTATTAATTAAATGATAATAAGAAAAGTCTTTTTTTTAAGTTTTACTAATTAATAAGTGTTATCTACTGCATAGTTTAGGTTTGCAATCATTAGTAGGCTACTTCAAAAATGTTTTAAGACTGCTTTTTTGGTTCTTGTTTATTATTTGCCGAGTTTAGTTAATTGCTTTTTAAATTTGGGCCAATCTCCAAACCCTGTGAGGTTAGTAATGGTGAACAGTGAAGAAGATGTTGCTTTTTAACTAAGACATCACCAACTATTGTAAATTTCTGTTTTTATTAAACTGTAAACAATTTTTTTTTGGTTACAGCATAAGATCTTTTGTTCCAGATAATAAAAATTTTTTCAAGAAGTCACCATAAGCAATTCTTTTTGGTGAAACTAACCCCGAATCCCCCTTTCAGCATCATAATGTTATAAAGAAGAAGTCATGAGAAAAAGGATCTCTTAAGAAGCAATAGTAAATGCAGGGGATTCACATTAGTTTCACAAACAAAAATCACTTCTGGTGACTTTTTGAAAAGACTTGATAAGAACTCTTTGTGGTTATTATCACTTCTTATAATGATTTTTTTCATTTTGGTTTCTTTTTTATTTTCTCCTGGTGCTCCAGGGGAGATTCAGGGTCAGTTTCACTGACAAAAATTGCTTACAATGACTTTTTAAATAGACCCCCATTTTTTAAGTTTTGTTGCATTTTACACAGTTCTGTTAATATTATTTTTTAATTTAATTTACACCAATTTGTTGTTTTTACAATTCCAAATTTGCCTTTGATTAGAAAGTGAATAACCATTTTTATTGTTTTGCTATTCCTATTCTAAAAATTAAAAAAAATGCTTTATTCTAAGCAACTCTTTTTGAACTGAAAATTTAGAAACAGTTTGTTATATCCATTATACTACTGTATTCAAATAGTGTTTAAGAATAAAATATTGTTCATGTTTTTATGTCAATATATTAAATTATTGTTTATCTCATTATCTTTAATTAGCTGACATGGTTTCTTGCAAATCATGAAAGTATTTTATCTTTTTTATTTGTATAATCTTAGCTTTATTTATTTTTTTCTAGTGCTTGGTTTGAGTTGAAAATTAGAGACATTTATTTGTTCAGCAACTCAAATATTTTTTTTAAAATTTTTGAAAGATTGTAAACATTTTTGTAAACAAAGAGTATAAATGTTGTTATAGTTTATGGCCTTTCTTTTTGATTCTGCTATAGCATGTGGTATTTTGATCCATATCCCACTTTAGCCTTGATTTGGTTAAACTAATTCAACCATATTTTTGTCAGACAGATTTGAAAAGCAAATCACATACAATGATAGCACCAACTTCTTGGATTACTTGAGTTTAGATTATAAAACAGTGTTTGGCAACTAGTTAAAATGTAGTTTTTTAAAAAATTCTCCAAAAAGTATTCATTTTGATTATATCAAAAAATATGCTATTGTTGTTAATTTTGGATGTTTTAATCTGCAATATGTTTATAAAACTATTTATATTATAAAAACTATCATACGTAACTTTCATTTAACATAAATTTATTGCGTTACCTTAAAGAAAAATAACTTGTTGAAAAGTTCTTAAGAATTGTTTTATGAAAATATAGGCATTACTTACAAATGTAAAAAGAGCGTTACTTATGCTGCAGCCTGTATAATTTGCTCTTTTGCCTGGATGTTTTATGTATCTGCTACCCTACAATGAGAGTTTAAATTAAACTGACTGTAGTAAAGTAATGAGCAGTGATTCATTGTCAATTTAAATAAATTATTTTTGATTTGTTTCTGAAAAATGTTGTGTTGGTTTTTTAACATAGATTCTTATTTATCTTGTTTACAATAATAAAGTATAGCAAAGATATAAAAAATTTATTGTGTTCAAGTCTGCAAGGTTGTTGAAAGAAGTTTTTTTTAGCCATTTTGTATTTACTGAGCAATAAACAACATTGTTGGCATCATTAGTCTATCTGTAGCAGCCAATGCTGTCACAGGAAATTTATTTATAAAAAGCACAAGATTTAGGTAAAAAAGGACATGTTTGCAAAATTAAATAAGACTAAGTAGGACTTTGAAACCTGACTTTCACAAAAAAACATGGTGGAAGCCAAAAAAAAGTAATTTACATGATTTTTATCCTTGAAATTTAACTGAAGACTTTTATCGATTTCGCCAAAAAAAACTAAAAAGAAAAGCAGCAGACTGCTTTTTTGAACGTATATTTGCAGATATTGCAGATACTTACTAGATTTACAGTTTGCCTGTAGTACTGCGTAATGCATATTTACCAGCATAGTCAAAATTGTTTTATAATATGTTTTGAAATTAATTGGATATTATTTACAAATTCTGGAACATGAAAGGCTTAATTTAAATCGCCTCTGTCCATCAGGAATTGGCGACAGCGTGCTGGAGTGGTTAGAACGCCGTGATTGTGACCGACATGGTCTTGGTTTATAACCTACTCGCGCCATTCTGTTGTGTCCTTGGGAAAGTCACTTCACGGCACTTTCCCCTGTTAGGCGGTCTCGGCAAGCAGTTCTAAATTTCAGTCATGTCTCTATTAAATTTCAAGCGGACAGCAATATCTTGGCATCTTTGGAAGCAGGTCGGGGTAATTGCTTGCCCTATGTATAACGCCTCCGTCGCTTTCGTGCGAGTCAGGAGGATAAATAAAGAGATGAAATAAATAAAATAAAATTTATTGTATATATACAGTATACGTATATTATTTGCATCTTACTAATCATTATTTATTTATATCTACAGTGATTTATTTGCTTTTTTAAAGTACGAGTTGTGTGTTTACATACATTCCTTTAACTGTTTAAATAATTGCTGAAAAATATTTCCAAGTTTGATTACTGCAACATTTCAATGACGAAAAATATGAATGGAAATAGTAATCAGATTGATGAAGTTAATGTGGAAGAAGATCAAACTCATTGTGTATTAGAAGAAACACGAGAAGTGGTCAGAAAGTTTCTTCAAAGAAGCTTAAGTCAAAATGCCAAAAATTCTATGACTTTTTTGAAACCTGAAGGTATATACCACCAATGTCATTGTCATCTTTATGTTTTTAACTGGAAGCGAGTAGGTTTTGCAGCTTTTAATTGAATTAAAAAAATTGTCTTGTTAATTAATGTATCCTTTTTGTTTTAAAAAAATACAATTATCTTACAATACTTTTTTTGTGTTTTGTCATCTTTTTTACTGTAAAAAACACAACCAGTGTTAACGGAATTAAAATACTATTTTTCGGATTTAAATTTGACTTACTCACTTTAACAGGTTATCACAAGTTGAAACAAGAAGGAAAGCTTGGTCATTATCATGGCCAATCGAGTAAATCATATGATGGCAGCCACAAAAATCAAATTGTATTTCGAAGAAAGTCTTTGTCAAACACTCATGAAAGCTCTTGGTCTGGCGGGAAGACTCTTTCATCACTGCGGGAGCTGCGAAACGAAACAAACGATCACGAGCATAATCGATTCAATTCCGTACTCGACGTTCGAACGATGCAGAAACTGTCGGAGTCCGACACTCCCAACTTTTACCATGAAAAATCCTTGGTTTTGCAACTACTGGGCTCCGAGTCTACTGTTGTTGACGGATGCTTGCAATCCTTAGTAAGCGAAACGTTTCTTTTCTTCTGGTTTACATTATTTAAAGAATTGTTTTAATGGATCTCTTTTCCAAATAAACTGTGAAATGCAAGCTAAACTGACGGAAAAATACGAACTCATCGTGTGTGTGATTTTTTTCGTTTAATTTATCGAAGCGTCACGAAGAGTTGTGATGAAATCCTAGGTTTTCGCTCTAATGTTTGATGAGTCAATATTTAACCATTTTGTTCCTATAGTCAATTAATAACTTATTGCTCACTGCACTGATTAAAAATTACTTTTTTTAGAAGTCCTTATAAAGATGAATCATTTCAATTTTTTTGACCTAAGTGACGGCTTTTTTCTACAAATTTTATATAATTTCAATTTTCCATTGTTATAATTTAAACCTAAAAGTTTGCAAACAATTCTTTATGAATAAATCGAACCTTGGTAAATTTGACTTTACAGGATTCCTCGTCAAGCACTTTCGAGGAACAAGGCAACAAAACGAGGCGGAAAAGCTTTACTAAAGCAGTGTCAAACGAGCCTATGCTGAGCGACTCCAACAACAAAAAAAACCAAACTGGTGAAGTAAGCTGAATGACGATTTTTGTTTGTCAATCAATGCCACATGGCATAAGAAATGTGGTTAAAGGCTATGTTGAACGTACGCAAAATGAGACCACGTGAATAGACCCAAACTTGAGCCACTAGCTTGTTATTTTTTTAAACATTTAATATCGAAATGTTATTGCGTCAGTTTGAAGTACTGGATTAGAAATTGTCCCATTACATTGACTTAAATTAAATTTTTTTTGTCTCAAAATTTCTCGATTTCATAAACTTTTTCTATTAATATAACTTTGCATAAATTGGTCCCATGTTAGTAAAAACTTTGCATTTAAAAGTACTGTTTTTAGCACTAATGTTAAGCGCTCTCCTTAAAAAATCCTTTTCTTGTCTTTAATAAAGCATAGCTTTTAAAAATATTCTTAAATCAGTAATTTTAGCAATTCTTCTCAATCACGTGAGACTGACATTTGTAAAAGTAAATAGCTAATTATACCCGATCGTGTTATGCTAACGATCGTCTGTAGCAGAACAACGAACATCAAAGAAACAAGCACGCGCATGTCATCGAAGATCAAGCTCGAATTAAACCAAATAAGTGAGCTTTCAAAATTTTGTTTCTTTTCCATAATATATTGGTACACTGTAGTTAAAGTAACCATCATTTTTTTACGAAGTAATTCTTATGGTTGGCATTACGTCATTGCCGTGTTTATTTTTTTGTAGACTATTCTGGTTGCTTGCTTACGCGTGACAAATATTTAATCCACAACAGTAGTGGTTGAAGGTGTTTGTTTTGATTCGCCTTATTGTAAATGTGTACCCACTTAGTTAAGGTTTTGTAGATAAATATTAGGAAAATCATGACAACTGTCTGTTGTTTGCACAGCAAAAACGTTTTGAACACTTGTTTACGTTTTTTAAATCTTATGGGTGAATCGTTTTTTTGTCAAATATGTAATCAAAATATTAAAATTATTAGAAAGTCGACGAATTTGAACCGAAGATAGCCTAACTATACGTAATGCTTTATATTGCTTCCCAAATTGTTTTTTTTACCTCACATTCCTACAAGATTAATGAAAGTAACTGCAAGTTTTAAATCCGGCTTGAACTGAAATTTTTGTTTGAAGTACGTAACCGTTGTAAAAAGCCCAAAACTAAATTATTATAGATAATATCATTGTTTTGTGATTAGCAAAGCCATAAATACAATAATCGGCTACATTAAACAAACATGCAAATATGGTGCTTTTGTTGCATGCAAAACGGTGTCACGAGTTTACGGTACCCGCTTTCGCAGCAGTATGCCGGGGCACTGTCACAGCGATGAGAAGCCGCTGGGAACACGGATAAAAATTATAAATACAAAAATTGTATAAAAATTTTGGTACCTTGTTGTACGCCAAAATTTCAACCTGTTACTCCCGGAACCTAAACTGAATTCTCGTGCACCTTTAAAAAACACTAATTTTGCACCAACTTTTTTATATAATTGCCAAAGACGTAATTTTTTTTGTAAAAGCTTCGATCCGATCAACACAACAAATTTCATCCAAAACAAACGCGATGTCCAAATAACGCAAGCCACGCGCAACCAATTTTTCACTCCGATGTATTCTCACTGTTACGTTGCGATTTCGTCTGAAAACGAATCTAATTCGAATTATTCGCACTTCTTAGTATGACGTTGTTCGATACGCATTGCTACGCTTGTTTAAAAGTATCGTGTTGACAAACTCTCATTTGATTGAGTCTATTTTCCTCTTTTATTTATAATCATTTTCATAAATGCAGTTATCGGTATCTAATCTTAGGTATAAATAATTTTCTAGCTAATCCTGATGAATAAGCGCCTCGTATTCATCAGGTTGCTGTTTTCGTTCATTAAATAAACCTGCACTCCCCTGCTTTTATTTTAATTAATAAATTTCATCCTCGTTTGAACAATTTTCAAAAAAGATTTGCCGTGACTATTTACATATAAAATTTTTATATTCTTAAATTTAGCTTTGCTGTATTTGTTGATATTCTTTACCGGGCATCACTTTTATTTATTTTTAACTAGGCATAAGAAAAATTTTATATGGAAAATCAAACAAGAATTATCTTGATTGTATCACGCCTTTTTTTATTTCTCCTATTTTTCATTTCTGTGAAGCAAAACACCTTTCACTGTAGACTGTATTGCGACATTAGGTCTAATAGCTTCAGGTGCCAAACGATGATGTAATGCCAAATTGTGTCGCACTTCTTTAATCGTTAATTATCAGCGTACTCTTTTCAACAAAGCAATGTACAAATGACGGAGTGATAGTAAGCTTGGTTTGAATGTAATGACTGGTTTTATTTTTTGACGTGTCTAAACATGTTAACAATTGCCATTTACATAATTTTTTTTATTTGAAAAAATTTTGATTACCTGCACTCTCTAGCGGAAGTGTTGTTTGCGTCATGATTGGTCAGCCGTGCGAAATGACGTATTTGCAGATGTTTGCAAAGCCCAACATAATTCGTTATCGTTTCCCGGTTACTCCAATTTATCAGTCACGCAGCTTTAGATTTTACAAGAATTTTGTTTTATCTCGGAATCTCCTAAGTCTTGGTTACATAATGCAGAGTCAGTAAAAGCACTTTGCAAATAATTATCTTATCACTAGCTTTATTTAAGATTGCCAAAGTGTTCCAGTGACAACAATTAACTGTTATTTATTATCTCCTACTAAGAAATTGATAATGACACAAAGCTAATGATTGTTTATTAATAGAATTTTGACAAATGTTTTTACTCCCTTAAAACTTGGCGTTGATGTTTGCTTGCTTTAAACTTGTGTAAAAACGGAATCGTTAAACTTGTTTTGCCACCACAATAGCGCAGCAAGAGACTGAAACGAAGGCAGTAATTATCAGTTTAACTGTACTAAAAACAGATAATTGTAATTAAAATATATTCAAAACATCCTCACCTTTAAACACAGGGAGGTACATGAATTTTTCTATTGGGCAGAGAATCGCTAAGAGCAATCTAAATTTGTAATTTATGGAGTGCGAGACATTGGTGGATCATTGTACATCGTCGTCTTACGATTTTTTCTGTTTGATTGTCGCTTGCTTTACGTCGTTGCTGGTCAAGTGTGCGTAATGCGTTAGCACGCGTGGAAAGTGTGCTTGACAGTGTGACAAGTCAGAGGAGAATCGACTTTCGAACCATAAAACAAGCTGCCCGGCACTTTGTCATAGTCGCCGTATTTCGCTCGCCGACTAAATCAAATTCGAAGAAGAGTTTGTTTTGGAAACAAATACGTCAGGCCGGCTGTGGTGCCTGATTGCGCCAGTAATCGAGCGCCTTTGCCTCAGCAATGAGTAAGAGTCGCTTCTATTATTAACAATAAAAAGTTGTCTATTAATCACCGTTTCTATACGTCAGTTGAAACTTAAGTGCCCGTACTTGTGTCGGTCTTATCACATTCTACGATGTATCGTTGCTTTAAATAATCACTGGCGCAATCGCACGCTGACATGTGGAGATGTTATTGCTGTCTAAGAGTAAATTAATTCTTTAAGGTGGGAGTTCGACGGTGCGTGAAACGTCTTTTGATTTATTGCCGCTTTATTAAGCGAAATTTTGCGTATGTTGCAAGGTGAATTAATTGTTTATTAGCGGCAAGTTTGAACTGTTTTTAAATTAAGGCAAGTGTCTGCTAAGGTAATAAATTTTTTAGGACTTCATTTGCGCTGATTTACAACATTTTACTTGCGTTAACATTCGATTTCTATTTATTGTGCTTGTTGCAAACATTTTTTATTGCACGTTTTCTGCTGAAGCTGTAATTTGGGACTTTTTTTTTTGTAGCTGTTCGATAATTAGGTTTTGCGAATTTGAGAATAAATACCATAAATATGTTTTGGCGGCCTCTCACCGCTCTCACAAACTTTTCAAAAAAAGCTATGACAACTGACTTAAATGATTTATTATTTTTATTGTTTTGATTATAAAATTTATAATCTTAAAATAAATTTGTAATCAAGAGTTCTCGATACTAAACTTCTAAAGCTTAAGAATGAAAACAATTGTAAAGTGATTGTTTTCTAATTGGTTTTCTAATCCAATTTTTTAACATTTCACGCTTTTTTATGAAATCTTGCACGACGTTTTGGCTTAAATATGCTTGCCCAACCTTTTGATTTTGATCTGATTTAAAATTTCTTTGCTGGCCGCAATAAAAGGCTTCGTGGCCCGCGTCTTGGGCACCCATGACTTAAATTAACAAGTAAACCAATCACAAACTGCTTTTCTTGTGTGACGTCACCAAACGCTATTTTTTGCATTGATGGGAGCAATTGTATCGCTTTTTATTTTGATTAAATTCGATGTTATGAATAACATAGGTCAAGAAGTTTCTTTTTTGATGAAGTTAAAGAATTTGTCCCCATGTTCTTGATATATCACATTCGAACGTCTGAAAAATCTGTCAATTACAATTTTTAATTCTATAAAAATAACATATTATATAATCAATTTAATCCAAAAACGTACATCTATGACCTGCGGGCCGCGTTTGACTCTCGTAAAGCTTTATTTTTCGAAATGGCGTAAACTAAATAGAGAAAGGAGAATGGTGTTTCAAAAAAAATTTTTATGCTGATTGAAGATTTAAAAAAGTCTTCATTTGAGTTTAAAAGTAAAAATCATCCTTTAGATCAAAAAAAGAAAAATTAACTAAAGAAAATAAGAAAAAAAAAGATCAACCTTCGCTTGTAAAATTCAACCGCAGTGTTTTATTTATTTGGTCCGCGAATATATTTGATAAGTCAAAATGGCCCATGACCAATCCTCCCTCTAAGGTGCGCAATGCGCAGTGCTATGAGTCCATTTGCGGCGTGAAATCTCAGTCTTGCAAACTAAAAACATGCCAAAATTTTTTGAAAATATTTATTTCGTCTTTATATAGCTGATTGGGTCTTGATTGGGTCGCCGACGACTGTAGTTGTGTGAAAATTAAATTATTTTGTGGTGATTCGATAGTGGTTTCACTGATTTAGAGATCACTACTTTTTAGGGACGAAAATCAAGAATTTTGAGACAAAAGATTAAATTGTTTTGTGTTTAGTTTACTTTTTATGCTTGCAATAAAGGCTTTAAAAAAGATTGCGCCCCCAAATTTTTTGTTCTTTATTTCCGCTTAGCATTTGGGTCACCACAAAAAAGATTGAGAAGCATTGTTTTAATTATTCACGCTCGCTAAAAAAAAGTATTTGCACAATATACAGTTTTTTTTAAAGGCAACACTGCCCATAATTTAAAAAGGCTTACTCGCAAAACAACGTTTTAGGCTTTAAAGTGAGCAATTTTTGGGCGATTTCTCCAGCCTTCTTCAAAGGTGCCAAGATTTTCTGGTCCGATCAAAAATGTGTTTAATTCAGTTTGTTTATATTGATGAGACAAAATTCACAGTTGCTGCCAAAAGATTCCAAGCAAAAAGTGCTTTAAAGACTCAACGGAATGCCTAGAGTTGAAGTTTCACTTACGCTGTGTCGATCGCGTTCTGTGTCGTTACTTTCTGCTCGACCGCGCTGCAGACAATCAAAATAATTTCGCTTTTTGGTCATATCGGCTCACTTTTATTCGTCAATCCGTACATGACATATAATGGGCTGTAATCCACCTAGAAATATTAATAAATTTTGATCAGCTGTTTGTCATTGTTTTCAAGTCTGGAAAGTGTCACCTGTCGCTAGTTATTCAACAGCAGCGTTGAATCTAGCCCTCGATCCTATGACATAAATCTCTGAATCGTTTAATGCTGGTCGCAACATGTTTTTGTTCGTCCATTTTGTGACGAGAAAGCAGCGAAATTTCGACTGATCGCCGCTGACAAATGCCCAGCGATAATTTGGCAACTGTCGATTTTTGTTTTGCTGCACCGCAGTGGTCTTACAGCTGTCATTGCCGCAGAATTCTCCTTTTGCTGCAATCAGCATTTAAATATTGAAATATATGATTTACGTTTTTGTTTGTTTTTGTTCTATAATTATTATTTTCAATCAAATCTTTTTGTTTAAGAACAGCTGTCTTCAATTCTTGTGGTGTAGAAAGTATTTGCTATAAAGAATTTTTTTCTTTTATACAATGCTTAACTGTAATTTAATATATATTATAACCAAATGCCTATTGACCAAGCAAAGTCTTTTTTAAAAATGGGTTCTTTGGCGTTTGACTCTCTATTTGTATTTATTTTTAAAAATCCAACCTTGACGTCTGTTTGTTGTCACTGTTCGTGTTAACAAGCATGGTTATGAACTTGATTGTCCTGAATAAGGATTTTCTCATCTTATTCGGAACTAGACACTTGAATATTGAATATGAATTTTCAAAAAGGCGTCAGCTGCTTATTTTCGCAGTGTCTACTCCTTCCAACAACGTCACCTTTCGTACGGTCTCATTTTTTACTTTTGCGACAAACATTGAGTATATAGCTGCTGCAACAATGAGAACGGGATGTGAAGAAAACCACTTTTGTTTCATTGGCCACTTTGTTTGAAAGGGCCGTGGTTTTTTGTGGCGTCTTACGTCCAATTTTCCTGTAACCTGACACTTTGTTTGTTGATTGTCCCTGCTTTGTCCATTTAAGTAATTAAAAGTTGTGGCATCAGCAATGCTGAACAAAAGTTGAAACTTTTGGATTATGAATTAATTGTTTATAAATCAATATCGCTTACGGTAACTTGATTTTCGTGGCGGGGAGTTTTAACGACTTCTGTAACATAGTAAGAAAAAAAAAGCAGAAAAACAATGTTGTTGACGTGTCTACATTCTCCGCTTTTTATTAAGAAAGTCTCATAAAACTTGAAGGTATTTTGTCGTCAGCTTTATATCTTGTACATGACAGTGCAGTGCCGTTTGATTGCGTTTCATGCAGTTGTCCTTTTTCTCCTTTATCGAACACCTCCGCACCTTTCGCTGTTTATTCTGGAACATCTGATTATACAGCATTTGTAAAGAGGCAGTTGTGAACATTTTTATAATTTTTAATCGACCAATCAAACGACAAAAATAATCTGATGTTTATTGATGCTAGACGCGTGTTTGTCGCGCGTTGATCATTTTGTATGGTGCAATAATGCTCTTGAATCTCAGCCATCATCTTAGGGCAATTGCCTACACGTTTTTCATGGTGCAACGACCTTTTCCTGTTGCTAAGTATTGTAGTAAATTTTTTTTTATTTTTTTAAATCGATAATAATTTATGCTTCATTTCTGTTATTGTTTGTGAATAGGACCCCGATAGCTGAAATGTATTACGTATAAAAACCGGACAACTGCATTTGTTAACTAATCAATTATGCTTTTCGGACTTTTTAATCATTCGCTGTAGAAATGTTTTTGTACTGTTGGCGCAGTCTCATTGATATCGACTTGAACGATGCGGCTTTGCTTTTGCCTTCAAAACCACGTGATTAGAGCGTAAAGGTTAAGTGTGTTTGTGTTTACTGATTCAAGTAGAATTTGAAAACTTCGCGCTTTTCATAGATGAACTCTCTTCTTTGATTGGTCATTTCATAGAAGTCAAAGGTCAGAAAACAATGTTATTCAACGATGTTCCTTAGATAAGCAGAATTTACTACCTTACAAAGCTTCTGTTATTGCTAATTTTTACAAGTCATTCTCGATTGTTGTTTTATATTACCTTCTTGGATTAGGTCAAGAAAAATATTGCAAAACAAACCGTTTATACCTTTTATTATTAATAACAAGTGATTATCTTCAAACAAATATTGTTCGCTTGTAGTAGCTGTTTATTAGTGTTGAAAAACTCGCTTTCAAGGATGGTCAAAGTGGGTTTATGGCGCAGGGTCAAGGATAGGACGCGAGTCCTTGATAAACGCGTCAAATGAATTTTGCTTGCCATAAATAGGTGTTAAGTGGTAAACAGCTGCCTCACGTTCGATATAATTTGCGATGCGGGTCGGTTACTCGATTTGTTTGCTGGACAAAACTACGTTTTGTAGCCCTTTCAACTTTAACCCTTAATATTGGACAAAACAGCTCGATCAAAACAGAAATTTTGTGCTGTTGTAGACAACATGATGGTCACTTGATAAGTTTTCGCAACTTAAACTCTTGCTTTGATTTATGTTCAAGCGATGACAAAGAAAGTCGCTTTTAAATAATTGCTTCTCGTAAAGCGGGTTGTTATTTAGTTAGAAGGGCATTAAAAAAGTTGAAGTCATCGGTTTGCCATTCTTTTGTTGAAATTTTGTTCAACATGCTATTTAATTGGTTCGAATAAGCTTAAAAATACAATCGATCGCTTGGGTGTTAGTTTATTTTATACTCCCAAATTAAGTTGACCGCCAGCTTGGTCTTTACGTTTGTTCGTTTAATCGGGACTCGGCGGCTCACTGCTTGCTGTGATGGCGCAATAATTCAGTCTAGCCTGTCTCGGTTCGGATGTAAAAAGCGCGAACCGGGAAAAGCTTGTTCGCAAGCACAGGCTTGCTTCGATTGGCTATGACGTCGTCTATCAACCGCTTGTTATGACAACTGTCTTCCACGCGCTATCTTGCTGGCCTTCGGAGGCCAATATCAATTACACCTTTTAAATGGAAATGTCTATTCATTTAGACTTGAACAAGAGACGATTTCTGATTTCTGTACAAAGAGACAGCGATTGCTAGCACCTGTCGTTGAGTGCCTTTGTGGCCAGTTTAATTTATTCTTATAAAGTGGATTTAAAACAATTGGTAAAAATCCATTTCTGTAATGAAGACAAAATCATTTCCTAAGTCCGACTGATTGGTTTTCAGCTGTTCGACAACTCTTATCGAAACTAACAGTTCCAATGTTTATTTGTAAATATTGATCTGATTAGTTTGGCGTCATGTTGCTAGATTCAGCGACTTGAATTCGTGATTGTGATCAAAAGTCAATATTTAAACTTCAATCACTAAGCCGTCGATTAAACTTACCAACTTGTTTTAAACTTAGTTGTGTAACAAAATCTTTGTAGGATTAATACACTTGGTAAGAGCTTTTTTTGCCATTGTAACCACTGTTATTGATAACGTCGGTCAGCGATATTATTTTAATCGACATTGCAGTGTTTTGTCATTCGCGAATTACTAGGTTGCAGTGAAAGGAAATTATCGACCAAGTTAAAAACGTCTAATTGCGCGATCGCACAAACATTATTGAACTCCGTCATATTCGAGGTTTTATTGAAAGTCGTTGTTTACGTCTTTTTTTGACGTAACTTGTTTTTACGCGAAAAGTGTGTCGCACGGGCACGGCCGTATATGTTACCTATAACAAGGCGTTTCTCATAAGCGCTAAAATAAAGCGTGGACCCAAACATGTTTTAGATTCGAAGTTTCGCGACATTTAGCCGCAATTAATTTTGTCTCGTTTTAGAATTTATTTGTAATGTTGGATCAGATGTTTTCCAAACGAAAATATCAGTTTTCCGATCGCAGCGCAATTTTAAATTGTTGCTTCTGGTCGTTCCTGGTAGAATTATTTTAATCGAGTTATTCTATTTACTATTACATTAATACTTGCAAAACTTCCAAAACCATTTTGTCGTGTCGCAAATTCTCACCGTCTTCAAATACTTTCTTCGTGTTTACTGTTTATTTGCCGATTTGATAAATGTTAATTTTTTTTGATCAAATGTCTGCCTGGAAATATCATCATACAACAAAATCTTGAGCGTTAATCGTCTGGCTTCGAAAAAAGATTTTGTTTGTTAATTCGTTCACACGCGTGTCTTTTGTGGGCTATTGTTTATTCTCGATTAATGAAATTTATTCGCGATGCTGATCTTATTTTTTCTCTGCTATTCAACGCCATTTAAAGTGGCAGTACTGTGCGAGCTTTCACTCAGTTCAGTTCTCTTCGATGCGAACACAGGTTTAGGAAGTATTGCCGCAATCGCTGCAGAACTGTTCAGTTCGATTTGTTCATCCTGCTTTGTGCAATGCAACAATGAACAGTTTAACTTACATAAGCGAGTGCTTTGATTGGCTGTCTCATGCGTGTGATTTAAGTGGTGGAAATTTACTTATTAAGTATGGACAAGTTAATCGTTGAGCACTGCAAGTTTAGCGTTTAAATTAAAAGTTGAAAAATTATTTTCCAAAAATTTTTTTGCTGTAAGGAAAGCGAGCGATAATCTTGTGTCGTTGTTTAGGTTTTTGGTAATGTTGTTGCTTACATCTCATTTGTTAACTTCTTTGTTTGATGATTATGAAAGTATGAATATTTATAGGTTTGTTTTTAATTTGTTTTTTTCAGTCTAGTAATTGCAGGTTTCGCTTGCACTTGGTTATGCGAAGTCAAATGTTTACGTTTATTTTGTTTCACTTTATGTGAAGCTGCCAAAAAGTTGAAATATTTATATTTACTGAATTGTTGGTGCTGTTTTGATTAAAAAAAAATTTTTTTAAAGGTAAAACAGACTTTTTTTGCCATTTTAAAATTGTGTTCCTCGAAAAAATTATAGCAAAAAGAAAAAAATAAATTCACTTGAATAGATATCTTGATCTCTTTAAGCCACTTTGAAAAACAGTAACAATAATAATCAGTTTCTTTCTACTTTTTATTTTTAAAACAACCTAATTTGAAGATACCAAAACTAGCATACTTAACATAGGGTTCAAACTTTGCTTTTAACATCATCATTAAAGCACGAGTTCAATTTTTTGCAGAGTTAAAAAAATAAAGTCGACGATTTTAAATGAAACAAACAAAAAACATCAAACTTTTAATAAGCATAACCTTGTTTCGCCGAACAGATTCGGAACTATTTATCACTAATATGTTTACGACTAATCAGCTTCCGCCTTTGCGACGAAACAATGACACCGCGCAAGCGAGTTGCTTTCCGATATGCGAGTGCGTATCATGTGTCATTTACACTAGAAGGTCGCTTGCAATTTTTAAATTGGTCGAGTTTCATGTCGGAAATAAAAATAATAAAGAAAAACTCGCTTTGTTTAGTTTTTTCCCTTCGCTTGATGATGCCGCAATATCTCATGGTGGAAAACCTGAAAAAAAGTTCAGCTTTCGGCAGCGAATCAAGAGAATCATGCCGTCAAACATGTAAGTGAACTTTGTATTAGCGCCAAAAGCAATTTAAAAAATTTTTATGTATCTTCGTTTTCTCCCTTTGCGCTTTTTTTCTGTAAAGTTCATACCGAAAAATGTTTTAAAATTCTTATTAAAGAAACACTATTTTTAATTGTCGCGATAGGATTTTCTAATTTAATTATATAAAATAACTTAAAAAAAACGGCGAGATGTGACTTTCGGGCGAAAATCACTCCTTGTGTTGCTCTCTGTGGTTTCCGACTCGATCAAGACTCAGAGTTGACAAGTGGAGCGGACTTTTATTTCCCATCATCGGCATTGTATAAACAAAGATTTTTCCTTCGCAGTTAATTAACGGTTGATTGCGACAATTCGTCGCTACCGAAATTAAACAAATGTCGTATAAGAAGACAAACGATTAGCATTTATTGTCTAAATTCGTTGAAATAAACTAGTCGGGCGGAAATTGCGAAATATTCAACGTGACAGCAGATTTCTTATTGTTTGCATTAATGCTGCAATCAATTGCTGCGAGGTCTTTTCAGCTTCGACTTAAAAGCGGCCATTAACTTTTTCTGGAATGATTTATTTCTTGGTTTGCCCTTTAGTTAGAACCGAGCTTTGCTTTTAAAAACTTTTTTGATATAGAAATGCTCTTGTTTTTCTTTTGCATTTCTTAAACCAAAAACAACGTGCCCGCTTCCGTTGGCTGTCATCTTGCTCATTTGCATAACGAATGCTCAAACCCAGCTTGTTTGCTAATGGCGCCATTTTTTTTGCACCAATGCTCGATTGGCTGCCGGATGTGAAGCATTAGTCAAACTAAGTGTTCTTTAAATTTTCGCTTTTTTTCTCGATTCCTTCCCCCAGCCGTTCGATTGCGCAATAGGCTATTAAGCGCGAGCTATTAAGATCATCCATTTTGCTTGCTGCTCTTGCGGCAATGCTCGATCTGGGCCAAATCTGACATGCCCGACGTCGCTCGTTATATGTTCTGGCTTACCAAAGCTCGATCACACTTTGCTTTTACATTTCCAAGGGATACTCCCTGGTGGTAGTCGCTCAATTTAATTGATGGCTTTGTTTTCTCGTCATCGAAAATAATTAAGAGGACATTGTTTTTTAATTATAAGATTTGTTATTTAGCTGCTTAAAAAAATTTGCATGCGAGTCTCGTCTCGTGTTCTTCAAAACTTTGCAAACTTTCACATTTTTAGAAGAAAGTTGAAATCGAGAAAAACGATCGAAATTTCGAGAAAAGAAGATACCGTCGACGGGCCTAACAAGTAAGTTTCCGTTGTGCAATTTTGCTTTTTTATTTTAGAAACCTTATACAGGTCTTAAAATTTAACAAGTTATTTGGTTTAATTAAAGTTTGCATATTTCCAGGTCAGATGCATACAGAGCCCTCTCTGCGGAGCCGCGCTTTCTGACTTCAATTGACCCAGATTTCAACAGGTACCTTTAGTTCAACAACTCCATGTTTTGTTTATACGTTGTTTGATTTTCCGTTGGTTTTTAATCTTCGGTTTTATTTTTCAATAGCAGAGAGACCGAAAGAAACTCGCAATCTTCCACCGCCACCGCCGTTCATTCTTTCCGCCCCGAGTCTTCCAAGTGAGTCGATCTCGGTGATTTGAATAATGCTTAATTAAATTTGCTTTCGCACTTATGAATATGTTCGTCCTTGTAAGCAAATCAATAATGTCCCTGCATTCACAGAACACATTCCTTAAAACGTAAAACCTTGACCCCGTCTCGGACCCCGTCTCCGAATAAAGGGAAGTCCCCACTTGCCACGCCAAAATTCTTCCATCTGCCGTTTTCTCATAAGAAATCCTCCCCAAAAGTAAGCTATAAATTTACTGTAAATCGCGCGCTTTGCCGTTTGTAAAAACGTTTCTCTTCTTTCAGCTCAAATCTCGTTCCTTTCATCAGTCGTCGTCGTCATACAACTTGTCCCTCACCGTGCCCCATGCGGTCAGGTGAGTCAGCTTACTGGTTCGAACACTTTATCGCGATTGGTGAAGTGAAATTGATTTAATGGGTGAGCGGTTAATCGTTGAGAGTCTATGGGGTTTTGAGGAAGGCGCTTTGGGCTGCATCGTTTTGATGCATCGGTTCTGCTTAAAAGTGCTCGATCATATGACTATTTTGTCGAAGTGACTCGCAGATGATGTTTTATCATCAATCAGTGTCAAATGCTCAATCAGCCCACACTTTTTCAGCGAGCAAATGGAGAAAAATAAGTCTGGAAGTTTGCCAAACTCCGTCCGTCTCTCTGTCAATCAACCTCCAGTCAGCAAGCCGACCAATCAGCGACCTTCAGAAGACATGTCAACAAACAAAGCGTAGGAATCGCGTGTTCTCGGTCCATATTTGGATGATGGTGCAATGCTTCTATTTTTACACAGACAAAAGCACAGCAGCGCGACCCCATCTAGATCCGCCTCGCACCGAGAAGATCTTTCCATAAAGAGAACGAGGAGCAGCAAGATTCGCAAACTTTTCCGTGTCTTTCGAAAACGTCGCGCATCCGAATCGTCGACGACGTCATCGCGTTCCGTATCTTTGCCTTCCATACCAGCAGCTGTTGATCAAGATGGTAATTGACGCGTTTGAATAATGATTTCGGTTGATGTCGTCTTCTGCTAATTAACTCAAAAAAACGACTTTAACTTTATGCTCGCTCGTTGCTTCCTGTGTTCAGCTGATTGGCTTTGTTCCAATCTTTCATATTCAAACCTGAAAATAAACAAAACCTCATGTTTACAGAGTGTGACCGAGAGCTTCCGAAAGCGGATGGAATCACCTCTTCCGTGTCGGATGAGGTCGATCATTCTATTCTTGCGCCTTCGGACGATGTAAGTTAATCGCGTTCGTCGCTCGATGATGTCATATTCGAAACCCGATCTTTCAGCATCGTTATCATCACCGCGGTTCAATGTCCTTGTCCTCGGTCAACTTGGACAGATTGAGCGACCCCGAGAAGCAAAAGATCTATGACGAAATTGCCGATAGCTTGAGTCGGCTCTCGACAAAGTTCGCCAAGCACATGCAGAACCGGTGAGAAAAGTTGATTAATGACGTACAGTTATCGATCCGCCGCTGTTTGAAGATTGAGCTTGAGGATTTCCTCCGTAACTGGATTTTCAGAATAAAAATCAACCCTTGACGAGATTTTTTTTATGCCGTAAGACGATCAACTCGTCCCGAAAACCTTTGCTGTTTTTTCATGATAAAAAAAATTTTTTTTTGTTTCGTTTTCTAACAAACTTCATAATAGGGTCAACTCAGTATATTGTTATGTGGCCGTGTAATTATTGCCGTGTCGCAATCAATTAGTATTTTCACTTTGACATTTGTTTTCAATCTCTTGATGATTTGAATTTGCCTTTAAAAAACAAGCTATTTATTATTGTTGAACTGGGTCGACCTTACGCTAATATTTTTTTTTTTCTTTTTCGTCCATGTTTACAAAATGGGTGATTTCTATTTTTTGACTTTTTTGAACTTTTAAATCAACTGATTAACAAAATGGGCTTGGCTCGATGTTTTTGATTTCGATTTTCGGCGAGTTTCACTTTTCACAAGCCGCCTTTAAGTATATTTATAGCACTTGCCATGAATGCCACGTCAGCGAACTTTAAGGTAGAGAGCGCTCGATATTTCTTTGCCACAGCGTCATCTTTTTCAGTCCAGTTAAAATAGTTGATTGTAATGCGCTGTGTACTGTCTGCAAATTGCTGTCGCAGCTTTTTTGTTAAGAAAATGGTTTCGTTGCTGCAGCGATGTCAACACAAAGCCAGCCTACTGATTGTTTTATTGTTGTTGGCTCTTCAAGTAGGCGCTTCGTGCATAGCACTGAGGTTGCGACATCTTTCGCGTTATTTTTCTCTTGTTATGCAAGAAAGTCATCTTGAAGTGCCAGGAAAGAGACACCATTTCCTCTCTTACCGTCACGTGGTCTAACCTATTTACCACAACATTTCTAATGTCAATCAACTGGGTTTAAGTAAAGGCCATGTTAACCACCGATGCAGTCCCATAAAAAAATATGATTTTTTGAAATTTTTTCCGCCCTGCCCTGTTGATTAAACAAATCAGCATAATAAGGTTAGTTGACGAATATCGCGTTTATGTTTTTGCTTTCGTTTTCAACGCGAATCCACGTGTGTTTTGGATCTGGCTGTTTTCGTGTTATTTCAACAGTAGTAAGAGTGCTTATTACATAGCGATCCGTTTTTCAAACGGACAAATAAAATTTTTTTTCAAACAATTCGCATTGTTTAGATGCGACGCCTTGTTTTTCCTTCACTCTCAAACATTTTTTTGCTTTAATTTCGAGCATATCAATTGTTACAACTACTTTTTAATCCACAAACGCATTTGCTTTAATTCAAACGTTAGTTGTTCGTATTAACGGCTAGTTAGCTTCGTATTTGTTAAAGTATATCGCTAAAGCGGCGACGAAGACGAGAGTGTTTCTTGGTAAGTTAGCTTGTTTTTTTGTTAAAAAAGTGAGCAGCGCCAGGTATTTTAGGATTATATTATTTATACTAAGTTGCTTTTTGAAGTTTGTCGAAAGTTTAAGTTTCTACTCGCGTTTAGTAATTGTGTGTGCAATTTTAGATAAAGATTGTTTGTTTTTGCAGTTTAAAAGATTCAAAAACGAACCAGCTTGGCTTTGACAAGGTAAGTTAAGTTGTTGAGAAGATGTCAATTTGAAAAGCCTTTTTTGTGTGTAAAGGCTCGTTTCCACTAGGAGCTTTGGCGGGATATTCTTTGTTTTTTTTTAATGGATTTTTTGCTTCTCTTAGCTGTTAAGTACGAAAAGAAGTAAAAAACCACTAAAAAAAAACCTAAGAATACTCCAGAAAGCTCGTAATGGAAACAAAACCTAACTGTGAGTAGATAGTAACTCGAATAAGTTTCTCTTTAATTGCTTTATGTAAATTAATTGTCTTTAATAATGTATGTAATTGTCGCTACTCTAGTAACCTGTCAATGAGTTTCTTCCGACATGAGCAATTTTTTTCCGCCAGGAACCGCCTCCTAGGCCGCTCTCGCAGCAAAGAAGCCCGAAAAAAGAACATCTGTTCGACCCGAATGAGGTACGGCCGTCACTCAGCGCTTATTACAACTTAACTCCGCGAAAACGAAAGGACGCGCGACTGGATAAGTCAGCTGCGGTTATGCCAGGGTAAGTGACGTCAGACGTTTTTACTCGATTAGTGTATCAACATCCTATCAACATCTCATGCAGTTCGATTCCCCCGCGACGAGTTTATCACTCCCAGAGTCGATCGCTTGATTCGCGCAAGGATTATCATGGTCACGTGGTGGTGCCAAACATTATTCTCGAGAAGCCTGCATCAGATGACGTTGTCGATGGTTTTACGCCAATAACGGAAGAGGTTATGGAAACGGATGAGCACGAAATTGCATCCAATGTGACCGGTACATCTTTACGTTTCTCTGGGGATGGAAGTGACGTTGGCACGTCGCAGGTAGGAGTTGTTCTTGAATAATTGTTCTTTATCATCTAACGGAACAATTTAATCAGGTTTTTGAAGATGAGGTTCAATCAAGGGAAGATAGACCCTCCACTAGCAGTAAGTTTGACATAATATTGTCGCTGGAATTGACGAAATAAAATTGTTCGTCGTTTCAGATGGTTTTCCTTCCGGTTCCCCGAGAGAGGAGTACGACGAGGACAAGCTGGTTGAACTCCTGGTCAAAGCTCTCCGAGAAAAAGGAGACCAGTTTCAAGATTCGGTTGACGTGAGTAGTCGAGTGCATCTGACAAAATGATCGATTGCTAAACCGAGCACTTGTTCCTTGCGAGAACGTGTGCACAGCTTTGTCAAGTGCTTGCCGATTGCCGCGCACACGGAAATCGGCTTGCTCCAGTTTGTTAGCCCGCAAGTCATTGAGAGCTTTTCAAATGTGCTCGATTTAAACGTAATCGTGTGTGCAGATGGCCAACGGAGTTCCGCTGGGACCTGCCCTGGGAGCCATCGGCCGAGTGACGTATTCCAAATTTCAAAGCGTGGCCGCGAGATTCTGCAGCAACTGTAGACGTCTGGTTGAAAGGTCACCTTCGAGGCACCCGGAAATTTTCTCGGTTTGTGCAGTTTCTCTCGTTTTTAATTGTCATTAAGCTTTATAAAACTAGTTTGTTTGGCGATTGTGATGCCTTGGCAAACCTGACTTGAAATGGTTTTTATTGGTAATTACTTGCTATATTGTGACGGCTCTAACAATTAGAGGATTCATGTCAGCTGTAACAGCTTTCCATAGCTTTTTTGAGTCATTTAAATTTTGTTTGTGGTTAAGCATTATTTGAAAAAACCAAACAATTACCATAAAAAATTTTTATAAAGTAAATTGTTTGTTTTCAGGTTGTGATGGTTGTGAACATAGCCGAGCTCATTTGTAACATGGCGACATCAGAGACCGCCGCCCAAGCAGCCAATGTAATTTGCAATTACACGACACGCTACGTCACTGAGTTTGTTGAAGAAAGGGGAAACACCTGGGTAAGTATAAACTAGTTTGTAGATTTTGTCTGCTATATTGACTTTTCAAGCATCGTTGTGGTTTTCTTGATCTACTTTTTTATTTGCGAAATAGTTATGTTTCGACGGGCAATACATTTGCCACGTGTTGGGTATTTCACTTAACAAACACACAGCCTAAAGAAAAATTTTAGAAACGCAGGGCAAATGCGGTTTTTTGTTGCGTGAAGTTCGGTTTCCCCAAATAGTAGCTTTTTGGCTTATTTCTCTCATAAAATGAATGCATGAAATGTATCTTTATGAAATATGATATCCAAATGGGAATTTGTTTTCAAATAAAAATCTTGAATGTGCGTTTCTCTTCACTTGGCGGCACTAAAATATAAAACCCAGATTGCTGTTATCTTTGTTGCCGCGTGTGCCTACCTACCTTTGTAATAGAACATCAACACCTACATTTAACTCCAGAAATTTCTCAACTGCACTTTTTAATCCTTTTTCCTATGTTTATTGATTTTCATATTTTAGGATGAAGTCCTCACTCAACTTCGCGATACCGAAAACGAATTGAACGAAGTCGAATCGTCGCCGGAAAAGCGCCCTCCATCGGATTCCGAAGTGGATTGAAACTACCCAGTTATAGAGCGAGATTTCTACCGTAGATATGCCTTTTCTTTGCAAGACCGCAAACGTCTTTAATGTTGTTTTGTTTCGTTTTTCTTCTCCCAGTATGACAGCGTCACGCATTCCCGAGCTTGTTCCTGCCGCTGCTACGCCGCGCTTTCAACGAACCGCGGGAAATCAGTGCAATTTATTTAAATCATTGCATAAAATGCTATTTATTGTTTAGAGGTCGAACCACTGTTGTAATGTTTCGTACGACCTATCGATCTGTTCACTTCGAGCTGCTGAGTTCGTTTGTGACAATCAAGCCGTTCTTAGCCAAGACTGAGATTGAGCTTGTTCGTCGTCACTTTTAGTTTAAAGTGCGGGTGGTACTTTGAAATTTTGCTGATTTCAATTCGTTTACCTTCTTGTGTTTCCTTTTGCTTATTTTTTTATATTGTCGTTATTTCTAATTTTTTGTATTGATGCTGTGCTCACGAACGAGAGAGTTTATATTATTATTTGGTCTTATTGTAATATTTCTAAGCCAAATAGAAAAAAGAAGCTAAAATAGTAACAGTTTCATTAACCAGAAACAATCACCTATGTGCCATTTTTTTTAAGTTCAACTGTTCCAGCTGTTGTACGATGCCTTTGCTACTAAGTAATCGTACCACTTCAATATTTCTATGACGTAATCATTGTTTTTCTCTCGCTTTGAAATGGTTGCTATTTACGTCAATCCGCAAGCCGGCTTGCACTGTGCCCGTCTTTTCTGCAAGTGTGTACTAAATTTAATAAACCTGCGATTATGGAGTTGAATTGAGCTTGATTGCGGAATCGTGAATTATCGTGCCTTTCAGAACAACTTGGCAATTCATGTTAATAACTCGAAATTTAATTTAAGGTGCATACAGTTTGATCTCTTTGACTTTATACAGAAATCTAGGTTTTTAATTAACAGAACATTTTTTTAAATAAAGAAAAAATAAGGAAAGCCTATTTTTTCAAAGCACGGTAGGCTGTTATTGACAATATAATTTATTGGTTTTAAAAACTTACTCAGTGTAGCATCAATAAGAAATCACCTTAACGAAGTTAATCCATTTAATGTGTAATTAGTCTAGCCCCTGTTGGCTATCCCTACAAGAGCTTAAAATGCTTTAAATTTACTTGACATAAAATAGGTTTATCGTTTATTAGTTTTGTGGAAAAAGTCTTGATTTTATTTTTCTGTAAAGTAATGTTTGAAATTTTTCGAACTTTAGTAATTTATTTCTAAATATCTGGCATTTGGCCGTTATTTTTTTAGTTAAGACTTTTTTATTATTCCTATTTAACACATTACTTTCATGCAGAAAAACAATCCAGTTGAAGGTTTAATAATTTATCACAGTTCATTGTTTCTAGTTTTTCAATCATTTAAGTAATTTTAATAATGTAATCATACTTCAATTTTCAACAATTGTTGTTAACTACCCACAAAAGAATTTTTGTTTTAACTTCGTCTGCGGTGTGGTCGAGTGGTTGAGGGCGCCGTGATCTTGGTCGACATGGTAAAGGTTCAAAACCTACTCGCCCCATTCTATTGTGTTCTTGGAAAAGACGCTTTACGACGCTTTTCCCTGCTGGGCGATCTTGGCAAGCGGGTCGGGCTGATTGCTTGACAGTTGTTCGATGTTTTAGCGCCTCCGTCGCTTTCCTGCGAGTCAGGAAAATAAATTTAGAGATGGGGAAAAAACCATTACGTTTTAAATCGATAAAAGTTTTGTAGCTTTAGAGATTTTTTTAAATTCTAATTTTATTTCACATCCGTAGTTCATAAAATATTCATAGGAAAAAGAAATCAAAATAGACATAAAAAAAATATATTTTATAGTTTTACTCACTAAAATACGGTAACGTTATAGTGCAGTGATTCTTTACCGGGGTTCGAGAGTTAACTGAAAGAAAAAAATTAAAAACTTTCAAAAATTATTGGTCAGGGTCTGTCTTAAAAATTTAGGATTAGCAGATTTAATAATTTTTTGAAAGAAATTCGTGACTGAAAAAGGTTCGAAACTACTGGTTTAGTGCGATTACACAGTATCTTTTTTTTTCGTGACGCAACCAGTTGGCAACACAATATTTTAGATTTTACTTTTGATACTAAATTGTTTAATTTCAAATGCAACTGATTTGTATTTGACTAAGGAAATATTTGGGAAAAGTCAGAATTTTTTGGACAGCGACAAGAAAATATTTGAGCAACAAAAAAATTTTTATCAGTAGAAAACCAATTAGCTACTTTTGCAAAACAAAGTTTTCAAATTCAGAAAAAAATTATGGTTTAAAGTGAAGATTTTGTTTAGAGATCACTACTTTCTTGCCATAAAAATCGAAAAATCTGAGACAGATTTCAAATGAAGACTTTTTTGTTGGTTTTCACTCTAAATTTGAGACAAAATTTCCTCTCATTTTTGCAAAGTACAAAAGATCGTGATTCGGGCAAAGTCATAAAATTTAAGCAAAACTTTATCGCTCCCGCAACATTTTTTTGGCTGGTACGCCTATACTGTATAAAGGTTTGTTTCATTATTTTATTATTTAGCTTCTCTTCGTGGTAGCCTTCTAATTTTTTAAAGTTATTGTGTAGATTGGCTTAATCGAGCTTTTGATTTTTAAAGCATCAAATAGAACTCGTACTTGAACTCGAAAACTTAAAAATTACAGAACCCAAACTCAGATTTTCAAATTTTTATGAGCTCGAACTCGAATAAAAATTTATCGAATTCGCAACCCTAATTGTGATCAACATGGTCTCGGTTCAAAACCTTCTCGCGCTATTCTGTTGTGTCCTTGGGAAAGACATTTTACGGCACTTTCCCCTGCTTGGCGATCTTAGACAGCTGTTTTAATTTTTTAATTTTGATCTTAGAAGCTATATAAAACTAAAAAACTTCAAAAGTTTTAACCGGACAGCAATATCATGGCATTTCTTGAAGCAGGTTGGCGTAATTACTTGTCCTATGTATAGCACCTCCGTCGCTTTCCTGCGAGTCAGCAGGATAAATATGGAGATTAAATGAAAGGAATCTTTGAATCCTCGAAATGAATCGGGATAATCACTTGAGGTTGTCCTGAGTTTAACGTTTTTGACGTCACAAGGGAAGTTGTTTGGTTTTGATTGCTGTTTTTTAAGATTAGTTTTTTATTTGCTTTGATAAGCTGTTGAGTCAATACTTAAAACATCAACTACAAAATAAAAATATCTTTATATTGACGTCGATTTCTTGCTTTTTTATTATACAAGCGCGGCAACTTGACATATTTATTAATCTTATGGCATGACTCCGATCTAAAATAATAAATCAAAAATTACTAATTTTTTTGTGGACACAATTGTTTCGTGATAGCTAAACCAAAAAGTGCGTAATATCAGTTACTTAAATTTTATTAGCTGACTGAATAGTGCAAGAATTTAATGGTGTCATCAAACGTATTGAAAGCATTATCTAAACGCTGATAAAAAATGCTTCAGCCGATATCTATTTTATAATTTTCCTGTTTTTCAAAATTCGAATTGCAAAAGAAAATATTTTCATCGAGCGGATTTTAAAGGTTTAATCAAGATAAAATGTTAAAAGTGGGGCAAGAGTAAGCAATGATATTTTAGGCCTACACTTGCTCTATTTATACCATGAACTCTTTGACGTTGTCGTTATGAAAAGGCACTCACTCCAGGTCTCACACAGACAAAACCTGGGCCAAGGTTTATTATCTTTTTACTAGCCCAAACTGCTGAATTTCCCGGATCAAATGCTGGCCATCAGGTTTTTAAAATCGCTAACTTTAACTAGAGTAATTTTATGATAAGAATTCTTGAGGTCGGCTCAGACTAAAAGCGAGCGGAAATTTTGCTTGCCTTCAGTCAGTCTCAACCCAGCTAAAAAGTTTAAATATTTCAACTTCAACTGTTTTGCGCTATGGCGATTTTTTACGCTTTTAAGGCCCGTTTCCACTACGAGCGTGGAAAAAAGCATTCTTTGTTTGTTTTATTGATTTTTTTTTGCGCTCGCTTCAATTTTAACCGCTCGCTTCAATCGAAGATTAATAAAAGAGACAAAGAATGCTTTTTTCACGCTCGTAGTGGAAACGGGCCTTTAGTCTGAACAGCCTTTCCGCCACATGCTTTACCTTTTCCGCATCCGCTTTCAGTCTAAACCGATTTTGAATACCAACACAATACAGGTTTTTTTGTAAAAAAATAAAGAGGGAAAGCAAAGTCGTGGCAGCCATTAATATCAATCAAAAATAAAGTATAAAGATGCATTGAAGTGGACAGAGTTTTTTTTTGAAATCCAACTAGCTTTCGTGAACCATGCTTTCTTGATCAAGCGTAACAAAATATATAGTTTATCCATTCCGTTACACCTGACGAAGCAAGCAGAAATTCACGAAAGCTAGTGTGATTAAAAAACTTCAGTTTATTTTTTTCGCTTATTAGTGTTGTATAGCTTTTGTGACACCATAATCACAAATTATGGCAGACATCGTATGTGCCACTATTTCTCAAACGGCTAACCACCACAATATAAAAGCACAGTAATGTTCTTTTTTTTTACTAAGCCCAATTTATATCTCTGCATTGGGTAGCGCAGCGGTAAATACAGATTTCACCAAACACTTACAAACCACGCCCATGTTGTTGAACCAAGCCCATTACTTCAAATAGGAATGATCGCACACGTTGGGTAATAATGTAGCGTTGGGCTTATTCCAGCAACATTGTATAGTACAACAATGTTGGTTAACTTCTTTTGCAGAGGTAAACCTAATGGTACAGCTTTCCTACAAAACCGGACGTTACCCATTCCAAGGATTGGGTTAAAAAGCACATTTTGCATTTGTCTCCTGAAAGTTAAGTGAAAAATTTAATTTAATTTAAAAATTGTAAATTTTGGGCTTCATTTTAAAGTGAAAAGCTTCTTTAGTCTTGAGACTTAATTGGTTTTTTACTAAAAAACAATAATACGAGACAAGGGACTGCAAACGTGGACCAGACGGGGAGGGACCAACCTACTGTCGGGTACACCCTTGTAGACAAAAAACAACTACACTACAGCCGGAGATGCGCAATACACTCGATTGATAAATATTATTATAGACAGGGTTACCATTTCGTCTTATTTTTAAAAATATTGAAAATTTCAATGTGCTTATTTAAAAAAACATGCATATTTTTCATCAATAATGTTAATAATGTTTAATTTTTAATGAAGTTAAAACGTGTTTATTTCATTAACTATGTCAGGTGAAAAACAAAAAAATTTCTATTAACGACCGTTTTTTGTTTAAACATCAAGGAATCAGGTCTTTTCATGACGCTGTTAATAAAAACAGTTTCAAAGCAATTACATTTTATAAGTTTTGGTGTCCCCTCATTTGGGTAATTACTCGTGTTTATTTTTTGGTCATTTCGAATGGTAACCCTGGTTATAAAGATATTTTGCTACGTATTCGACTAATTTGATCTTTCAAATTTCACAAATAATAATCAACAACCAGAAACCTGTTTTATTGTACTCGAAAACCGACCTGTAAAAGCCCATAACTACGCCCAAAAAAAAGGAGCAAACCATATGTATATCGTACACAGTTGCTGTATGATTCACAGTGAATCGAAAAAAAGCGTCGATAAAAATCTGAAAAACCGTAACCAACTAAACATATTTTCAACGTTCAATTTAAACTTTGTAAAAGACATCACTAGTTTTAACTGGGCAAGTTATAAAGCAACAGCAAAAACGCGCTATAGCAACATAAAACGACTAATAAGCAAGCATGCAAAACCCTCAGCTGCTTTAAGCCAAAACGATTAGTAGAACGTATATATTAATAATCTTTGAATAAATGAGAATATTAATCTCGTGCAGAAAAAAATTGCGATTAAAATTAAGACAGGAGAAAGGCGGTGGAAACTACACACAACAAAATGCAATGATTTCATTCTTAAAAAATAAGATATAACGTTCCCATTAAATAGTCAATAAAAGATGATTTCGTGTTGATTTTTTAAGCAAAATTTTCTTGTAAAACGCGCAAATTAATGGTTAATCAGAATTAATGATTAAATTCAAATTATTTTTAAAGCAAAAACGAACGATCAAATTTTAAAACAACGCACCTTAAAAAGTTGTCTAAAAAACAGTCAAATTTTAGTTCTACTATTTACAACGGCACCGCAAACACCAAAACAAAAAGATATTTTGCAGAATTTCGCTACATCACCAACGCAGCACCATGAAAAAAAGTTGACCTTTAATTGAATTGAGAATTATGTTTTTTCTTTAAGCATTAAATCTGCTAAGTATCCACGTGTATTTAACTACATGTACAGTATCAGATTAATACAAAAATTTTCAAAAAATTCCTCACAATAATTCGTTAAGATCGGAAAAAGTTATCAGCACTAAATTTTTATATTTTTAAAAATTCTTATTGTTATAAATATTGATAGACAACTTTGAAAGTCCAAATCGTATCTAAATATCTAAAAATAATAACTGCATTCCAAAGCAAGTCCTTTGGAAAAATTTAACAGATTTTGATCTTTAAACAATTTTTCAAAAACCTCCGACAACGTTACACCAGCTACCTATATGCAATTTGTTAATTAAAAGAAAAACCTCAATGCCATATTTAAGGAAAGTAAACGATTCCATCGAAACAAGAGACGCAACAAAAAACACACAACATAAATACTAAGCGTAATCACGTGACATATTACGAGCGCACGTCGGAAAGCTTTTCAACAAGTCGAAAAGAAATCTCGTGCGCATTCCACGAACCAATGTACAGAATACTGAATACATAAACCAGGTATAACTCTACACAACAAACCGGAACTAAATAGACAAAGCACAACGAAACTAGGAAACCATAACAAAAATACCGCGTAAATAAAACAATATTTTGAAGAAGCAAATCTAAAAAACATCCGACTCAGATATTTTTTTTCTTTAAAAAAGAAATATGACGAAGTTATACGTTAAAAATTAAAAACTGATGATCGTCGGAAACTTTTGAAACGCATCAGCTGGGATAAACTTAAGAGGTGCAAACCTGTTGTGTTCACTCTCCGTTGCTCGATACCGAACAACACTGACACAATGAACTCAAATAAGTAAGAACATCTGGTACCAAACTATAACCACAACCCTAGAACTTTTGAGATCATACATTGAAGCGCAATTTTGCAATCGGCTTATGTGTCGTATATAAGTGGAATTAAATATAATACAATGATTAAATCAAAACTAAGTTTAATTGCACAAAATTAGTTCAAAAACAAAGAAAGCAGCTTGTCACCGAGCTAAAAGCCAGTTTGACGAAAAGTTTCTTTAACGTTCGGGTGTTTTCAGTCGAGGAGATGAACCATTCAGTCCTTCTGCAAAACAAACAACACGGTCACGGCGCATACCAGAATATTTAAGTCATTTCACCATAGTAAAGGGTACAAGTTTATGGTGATTTCATTTTCGTGAAAACAATGCAAATGTCTTTCACTTGTCTAGACCAGTGCTTTTCAAACTTTTTTCACTACGGCACACTAATAAATTTCAAATTTGCCTGCGGCACACTTACTTCATAAAGGCGAAAGCCTACTTAATACACTCTTCAAGTTTACATACAGAAATTATATTTAATATATAAAACAGCAACACTTAATGAAAGGGTGAGTTTATAGAAATTGTTTTGATACTGGGTAGAATGTCTGACAAAAACCCCTCAGTTTCCGCTCCACATTTTTTAATACCGATGGTTTCTCAGAGAAAAAAAAAAAGCAGATTTATATTATGTATATAAGTCAAATATCAGGGGACTAATGCCGTTCATTTCTTTGTGTTTTAATTGCAAGGAGCAATACATGTTTAATTTCAATAATTGTTCTTCTGCTACTAAATCTAAAAATGAATAACGCCGCGGCCTAGTGGCGAGCCACAAACTCTTTCAAGGAGGCCGTGCACTTATACTGAACTACTTCAATTTGGTAGGTGCAAATAAAAGCTCTTTTATTTTGAATGATTTTTTGTTGTCAGTTAAAACTGACCCTAGCAGTTGAAAGCCACTTTCTTTTCCCTAAAAAAAGATGTCTAAGTAATGTAAGAATTTTTTTGTCTTCATTTTAATCTTGCACATTCTTTTAACGAAATGAAGTGAAAATGCACTGTTGTGCCACAGCCGTTGCCTTACGACTATTCTAGTGCGAAATGTTAAAAGGGTTAAAAAGTACTGTTTTAGACTGTTTTGATAGCAATCTCATTGCTTACACTTATATTCTTTTTTTGCTAATCTTTAATAGCAAGCCGTTGGATAACGTTGTTTGCTTACGTCAAGAAAACAAACAACTTTATGCAAATAGCCTCTTTCCTTTTACATTTTTACTGAAGAAGTTTGCATTTAAGATTTTTAGCAATGCTAAAACTACATGAAACACATAAGTCATCTGTAGACCAAGACTCTAAGGCTTTCCCTCAAAACACGAAAATTTCGCGGCACACAGTTTGAAAAATACTGCTCTAGAATTTCCGCTTTGGAGTTATTGGAAAGCGCCGAGTGGCAATATAAAAGATTGTCAACGATTTAAAAAAAACGAGCCACAGACGTCAGTGCTAATAACGTGTCGCATAATATTTCAACACTTTTATCAAGCATAGTTTACATAAATATATAATAAATAGCCAGGTTAAATTATCAATTTACAGTTCTTAGAAAACAACGTACGAGCTTTTAAATATAGCAATTTAAACATGTAAGCCAAAGGTTCCCAGTTGGTGCATAGCAACATTTTATTGACTTAGAGGAGACTTTAAGACATGACTACACTTTCAGCCTATCTCCAGACGGTTGAAGCTCAGTCATACTAAGCAACCTTTTATTTAAATAAATGATCGAGGCCAAACGTGATATAAAAATTTACAACAACAATGGACTTGTACCGTAATAAGGGGCTAGGGTAAAACTGGACAGATCGCTCACGTTCCGTCACCATCTAGTAGCATTGCGCAAAAAACTATCTTCTCGCGTCACACTGCTGAGACGACTCGTAGGGTCAGGATGGGGTGCTGGTGCCAAAACACTGCGCACAGCTGCCTCATCTCTTATCTACTGAACAGCTGAGTACTGCACACCAGTCTGGTGTCACAGCGCTCAAAGGCAGTGCCCTGAATGACGTCTTGGGCATATACCTGCGTCCCACTCCAACGGACTACCAACCCCTAGTTTCAGGCATCCAGTCCTAAGCTTCGCCCACTAGGAGCAACACTCTCCTTGGCTTATCGTGGATCTCTGGACCCTGACCATATGCTGGATGGTCCCCAAGAAAGGCTAAGATCCAGACGCTCGTTTGTGCCAGCTACGCGGAATCTATTGAATAACCTTGCCGGACTAGGCATCCACGCTTCTCAGTGGAACAGTCATAGGTGGAACACCGAGTACTGTGAGAATACATCCAGACTCCGTGCTTTTATACCCGTACATGACCAGTACCAGGCATGTTCGATTGAGCTTGCCCCGAATAGCTTGGGTTAAGCTCAATAGCCTGTTGATTGATGTTGGGCGATTCGATTCATCCATGCTCAAACGGGATATCGTTTTTTCACTGAATTGCGAGTGTGGCACCTCTGAGCAAACCGCAGACCACGTCCTAATAACCTGCCCCATACATCGGGCACCACATGGAGCACGAGCTCTGAGGGTTTTGGATGACGAAACTCAATGCTGGTTTAACACCACCATTGCCAGCATCTGATCCGGGTAGTACAGCAACCTGAGGTAGTAAAAGGATAAACCCTTGGCCCCAGTCCTGTTTGTGTCTGACATGGAGTGTATACCCTTCCAAACGACGACGACGAGTTCAACTTATTCGAGTTTGCTTCACATTTACAGTAGGTCTACTGATACTTGCTTCATTTCTATTTTGACAATTACCTGTTTCAGAACTCTTACTTTTATCCTTCTTGTTAAAATACAGGGTGCGGACAAAGTCCTTGGACAACATTAAAATGCAATATTTCCGTGAATAGTGAATAAAACTGCAAAATATTGAATGATATAAGTAACAAGACATTTTTAAACATTCGTACAAAATTTCATTCAATATGTCCTTCTCTGGCCTGAATTACACGAGTCTGCTACGGAAGCCCTCGGCCGCTTTACGCAGAGTTTCTTGAGACATTTTGGCCCATACTGTCACGAGAAAGCGCTTCTGAGCTTCAACTAACCAATGAAGAGAAGCACAATCATCTGCCTCTAAAAGGCCATCGTCTTCAGGTCTAGTGATGAACACAACAGTCCATCGCGTTTAGGTCTGGTGATGAGGGCAGCCAAACCTCCTTGCTCCAGAAACGCGCAAAGTGATCCTGGCACCAAGCACCCTCCAAAAAGAAAAGAGACTTCCATGTTTTGGATATGGCAGCCCACACCGTGACGAAAAGAGGTTTCTGGCGTATAAAAACCCTTTTCCTGGAATCAAGAACGTCTGCAAAAGATTTTGCTAGAACTCGGTCATTTTGTCGGTTGCAGATTGCCTCGGCAGTGAACAATTTCTCATCAGAGAAAATGATCTCGTCCGTGTCCGTACATGCCTTCAACTTGTTGAAAAGAATCTTCGCTCGATCTAGTCTCTTTTCTTTTTGGAGGTCTGTGAGGCGCTGACAAGTTTGCATTTTGAGAGATGACAACTTCAAATCTATCTTAACGGTGTTTCTCATCATCTTGTCACTCACATTCATATCACAGGCTATTCCCCTCATAAATCTCTTTGGATTGCGCCAGAGTCGGGCTCTGACAGCATCAACGGCCTTTGCCGTCTTCCAGAAGACCGTGATCGCAGTTTTCAGTACTTTTGAGTTCTCGAAACCTCGTAACAGTCGGCCTTGCAGCTTTAAGAAGCTTCACTATTTCAGAGTTTGTCTTGCCCGCGCGATGGAGCTCAATAATGGCTGCACGTTAAGCACTCATGTTTGGTATTAAAGCAAAATTTTTAAAAAATAAATGAAATCTGAAATATGAGGCTTGTAATAATTCATAACACTGAAAACTTACCGCATATACGTATTTAAACATCCATTAAATTGAATTTTAAAATTTGTCCAAGGACTTTGCCCGCACCCTGTACTTCATAATACGTTGTTGTTTCATTGATTTCATATTAACCTTTTTGCAGTTTAACAAGACTAGCTATAATAGCATCTTAAAAGTGAAGAATGTCTTTGTATTAAAACTTTTTGAAAGCTAGATGCAGTTTATAATGAAACAATCGTAAATGGCACATGCTGGCTTACACATCATCACTGCCAGCATCTGATCCGAGCAGTACGGCAGCTGGAGTAGTAAAAGGATAAACGTTCGGCCCCAGTCCTGTTTGTGACTGACCCGTAGTGGATGCCCTTCTAAACGACGATGACGACAGTGAAAAGATAGAGAATTTTCAGTTTTTTTTTAATCGGATCACTGCTGAACGACCTCGCCTAGTCAGGCACCAGTGAAGCACAATGGATGGAATATAAATGGAGCATGAAGTGGGGAGAAAACATCTTTAAACCCCATACATTTATTAAAGATATTTGCCCAACGCCACCGGGAATTAGCTTTCCCAGACCTGCATGGGTAAGGCTTAACAGTCTACGAACCAGCGTTGATCTATTCTGCTCAGAAATGTACAAATGGGGTGATGGCTTCTATGGCGGCCTGTGAGTGTGGCATAAAGGAGCAGCTAGCTGAGCACGTAATAAGATCTTGCATCATCTATCACCATCCAAATGGAGCCCGTGCTCTCTCAGATGTCAACAAAAACCTGGCGACCTGGCTGATGCAAACATGTCCGGCCATTTAGTTGACCACCCAGCTCTCGTCCATCTCCCCCAAACGAAGAAAAAGAAGCGTTACCCAATCCTTAAAATTTAAAGACCAGAAAGGTCTTCACTTATCGAAAGTTAAATTTGTTTGTCTTTTCTAAACATTTAACTAAAAAAAGCGTTGAAGATTAAGCGAGGACCAAAAAAGTCTTCACTTGTTGAAAAGGTAAAAATCTAGCTTTTTTTTTGCTTTTAAGCCAATAACCTGTTTAATTGTATTTTTAATCAAATTTTCATTTTTTTGGCCTGCACTATTAAAAAGATTCGCCATCACTGCTTAAACTTCTCGTTCTAAAACTAGAGGGGTGAGGCAAAATGACAAACAAATTAAACATATCTATTATTTAGGTCGCTAACCCAGACTACTTAACTGGGGACCCTTCAAACGTGAAACCGAACAAAGGCAGATTTTGATTGTTTTTTTCATTCAAGTTATTGTCATCAGTTGACATATACAAAACATATGCTTTTAAAAGGTACTTTTTAGCCGCTCAGTTGAAACATTTTTTGAGGAAAAAAGGCGTTTGTGTAAATCGAAGACTTTAGTGCCTCAAGAGTTTACACAAATTAGGTACCACTGTCGCAAGCGAAGTTCATGAGTTGAACGGTAGCAACGTTTCCGCGAAAAACTTTTACGGCGAACGGTTAAGCGTATGATTTAGTTTTTAAAATGCATGAACATGTGTCGCTAGGCAAAGACTTTATAACGAGCGTGAAAAAATCAAGTTTAAATGACCAGATAAACAAAACTAACTCGACAGTTGCTAAGCAACTGTAAAAACACTGGAAACATGTTGTTCTGAATTATGAAATAGCAATTTACAAACTTAAAAATCGACTTTGCATTACAGCCAGTTCAAAAACACAAGGTTTAATTACAAAATTACTTTCAGCAAATTATAAACAGGAAACAAGGAGCAACAGCAAATTTGAAAGACGCGCCTTAATAAAGAATGTTTTTTGTTAACAGCTGATTCATTCAGCGCAATCATATAGTTTCTTTACGTAAGAAACGGCCAAGCCAATGTCTACTTGTGTAAAAAGTTAGCGTCGGTCGTAAAGAAAAAAAGCGAACAGCATGGTTACAAGCCTACGCATTTGTTTACTATAGAAACCAACCAATAGAAAAAATGTAATGCGCGTGTAAGCTGTATAAATCAATCTTTCCATGCCATTAAAAATTGTTGTAGAAACAGCATTTGTTAGCTTGCAAATCCTACCAGGTGTTTAAAATTTATTCATGCTGCTCTTAAGTTAAAACAAGAATCTGACTTAAGGTTGCATAACAAGTCTGTGATCATTTGTCCAAACTTCATTATGTAGCTCTTACACGAATTTTGTTCTGAAATCGGCCAGTGCACAGTGTTTAAAAAAATCACCATTGCTCTGAATCGTATTAAGTTTTTGAAACAAATTTATTAATAAAACTTTTGATTTTAATTGCAAAATACCGTATTTTCGGGACCATAAGATGCACTTACAATCCTTAAATTTTCTCAAAAATCAAACGTGCGCCTTATGTATGGATCAGGTTGTATTTTATAATAAAGCTCTGAACCAATTTTATGTTGCAAACAGTGCTATTCATTGATATACAGGTAATAGTTATTTAGGTACCGCTTAACTATGAGACCTACACGTGTCTGATTTCCAAGATTGCCGTTCGTGCATTCAAAACCACAGCAATTGTTTTGTAAACAGACCGTGGTGCACACAATAATCTTGTTTGTTTGTTCGTTTCTTTTGAATAAAATAGAAGTAAAATACAAAGTGAGTTTTTTTTCATTTGGTGCACCTTATAACCGGTGCATCGTATGTATGAAGATATAAGCGTTAGAAGCCGTTTATTGATACAGCGCCTTATGGTCCCGAAAATACGGTCGCTGTTTTTAAAATAAAAATCTTTTTAAAGCGAAACTTTCAGAAGTATGTACACTAAACTATAGCTAGTCTTTTTTTAAAAAAATGCAACTAAAAAGTTAGAAAAGATAACTTAATAAAACTTTGAACTTATAGCACCTGAATCAGAGGGGCGTTGTCGCTTAGCAGGAGGAGTTGCCGCTTGACTGTTATCACAAACCAAAGAAGTGCTTGCAGGCGCCACGTGACCGTAGCCAGAAGATGCGATTGGCAGAGTGGGAGAAATATTTTTCTCGCTATTGACGCCGGTGTTCGGAACGCTGAGGAGCAGAGAGGGAGAATTTAAGGGAATCGCTTCACTCCATTCATATTTTCCATTTAAAGGTCTGCAATTAGTCAAATCAAAATTCCATTGCTCTTTAAAGTTGCTTTCTTGTCTCTTTGACAATTCTTCTCTTTCTTTAGCTAAATCATCTAACGGCACATTTGGATCTCTACCAAAAAGGTTTCTTCTAACAGACCGAGAACCTGGTGGTCTGTGGTCAGTCATTTTACCGTCCCATATAAAAGAGCAAGTTATTTTTTAACATGTCAAAAAAAACTTTTTGCTGTTAAGTTGAACTAAAATTATTTTACACATACTATTAATGATAAAATGAAACCATTTCGCCTACAAAAATAATTATACAATTGTATAAAATTAAACAGTCAAAAAATTCAAATAAACTTTAAAGATACTGGGTTATTTTACAATTAGTAGCTTAAACCAATCTTAAGAGTATCATATTTACATTCAATATATTTGGTATGCATTGCTTATTTGCAACTTCAAAACAAAACTATTTACTGTTCTTTTTTTTTATTTACATACAAAAGATTAAATTAATTTTTCTTAAAATAGTAAATTTATTGCATTAAAAAAACTTATGTAGTATATTTCGCAAAGTATGAGAATTCTAAAAACATGAGTATGATATTATTATTAGTTACATAAAATAAGTACAATTTAAATAAGTTTAATGTCATAAAAATCAAACTACTGCAATACAAATTAAAGAATATTAATATTTACATTGTCTTATTTTACTGTCTAAAATTGAATAACTTTGCAATAAGTAGCATATGCTCAAATTTATACATTAAAATTTTTTTTCTAGTCTAAATATCAAAAATATCAAATTATTTTGAATTGCTATTTTGAGTGCTTTTAAATTAAGACACCTTTCAAGGTGGCTTTTTATTTTTTATTGGTGTCTTGAGATTTTTTAATAAGAAATTTTGTCATTTTTCCAAATCTCAATTGATAATTGTGCATTTTACAATTTTAATTTAATATATTGAAAGCGTTAAATGTTTGTTATCAAGTTTACTTTAAAAAGTACATTAAATTTGGTTAATAAAACTAAATGCTTATTACATCTAAAGTGCTCAAGAAGAATTTTCCTATTTTTTCCATAAAAAATCAAAATCAAGGCTTCAATCTATGCTAAATATGTCACTAGTTTTGATTTTACTACCCAGAAATTTGTTTTTTACTTTGTATAAGTAGGGGTTGTGAGAATTCAGTATCATTTTCTTGATTATACTTACTCAAGCCACGGATAAATTTTTAGAAAAGAGCGTCAGGTCTGTCCAGGAGCACAACCAGAATTTCAACATCTTTTCAAATGTGGGGGGTGAAGCCTTCCCCACACCCCCGCATTTCTTACTAATCACTGCCTAGTTTAGTAAACTATGTGCTGTCACAGGGGTTTCATTGCGTCTTGAGGTTGCAAGATGGCAGCATTTTTTTTCCTGCAGATTTAAGTTCAATATCTAAAATCTAAGTAGCGCTACTGATCATTCTGGTGTTGTTTTAAAAAAGTAAGTAAAACCTATAAATCTTGTTTTTCATTAGCCTTATTAGTTATTTGATTTTGCTGAACGAGTTCTGATCTGGAACAACGTTGAAGAACTATAGGCTACTTAAAATTTTACAGAAACAGAATTTCAAATTGCTTAAGAGTTTTGTTTTCATATAAACAATAAATTTTAGCAGATATTTTGGTGATTTAATGGTTTTTGTAATAAAATTAAACTCAATATGACAAAAACACCGAAATAATTTTTTTCCTTTTTCTACCATAATTGACTAAATCTTAATATTAATTTTATATGTACGGCCATCAGAATTTGCCAGAATGTACTAGCCAAATTACTATGTCATAAAAATTAAAAAATTACAATTAAAAAACTACAGTACTGCAAGTTTCTAAGTTCAAGACTGTTTCAAGGTTGTAAGGTAAATTGTTACATCACAATTTATAATTTGCGATTGTAAAATTCGACTTGTATAAGCACTTTACTAATTTCTAAGCTCTTTACAAATAATGCACTTAAGCTAAGCAAAACTACAATATCCTGCAAAATCTTCTGAAAGCAAACTGTGTCACAAAAGATCAGTGTGATGTCATAATAAAAGCTATGATAAACTAGATAAATTCATAGATAAAAACTTGGAATAAAATGACTGTTGCCAGGACTTAAACAATGGCCATCAGGTGCCACATGCAGTGCGCAAGCAGCAGATTCAACTAAAGATCCAAGGTTTTGAGTTTCTTTTTAAATGCAATAAAATGTAAATAACGATTTTTGCAATTATTTTGTCAATCAATTCAAATTAATCAAAACTCATCCACCGTATAAGGGCGTCTGTCAAAAAGTGAACCATGTTTAGTGTACAGTTAAAGCATCACGCAAAATTTTTGTTGAACGCTGTAGATACTAAAAACGGGAAACGCAATTATAGATCAAACGTACAAACCATTTAAATTTTTTTTCAGACATCTTGCTGAAAATATTTAAAATTTTTCAGACATTTTGCTAAAAATTTGGACACTATCTGAAAAAACCACTAAAGACGCATAGCAAAAACGCACTCATCTCTACCTTTCAAGGAAAGAAAAACAGAAACCAGTTATTATAGTTAAGTTGGCACAAAATGTCACTTTACTTATCACGAAAAAGTTTTATCTTGTTGCATATCAGCATGCAAAGGGGGTGACATGACCTCCAAATCAGCTCCCTGGATGTTTATCTTGGCATCTGTGGAAGCAGGTTGGGGTAATTGCTTGCCCTATATATTAGCACCTCTGTCATTTTCCTGCAAGTCAGGAGAATAAATTTAGAGATAAAATAAATAAAAAATCTTGCAAGACATGACAACAGCTTTATTAAATGCAGATTGATTGAATCTAAAAAGTTTTTAAATACAAAACTAATCAACACTAGAAGTTAATGCTAGCATAAAGCTTCTTATCAATTGCCATAAAATACAAAAGCATTAAAAGTCAATGAAAATAAAAATTAGAGATATCTTTATAAAAATCAATAATATTGCTAGTATTCAATCTAAGTAATAAATAAAGTTTAAATAAATCTTTTTGTTGTGCAATATGTTATACAGCTGGAGAAACAAAATGTAATGTATAAACAGTCTAATATTAAACTGGTAAACAATTTTGTGATAATTTTACTTTATCAAATATTTAATTAAGTAAAAATTTTTAGGTCTTTTCAAGAAGGGACTGTAACTGTTTTTTGTCAACACACTTATGTTGAAAAGTGCTTTCAAGAAACAATTTTATTCTCATAAATTTGGAGATTAACACAATTTTTAAAAAACTAACTATGTGGTTACTATTGTTTCTTGAGAGATCCTTTTTCTCTTGGTCTCTTTTTTATTCCCTACTGGTGTTGTAGGGGGATTCCAGGTTAGTTTCACTGACAAAAATCACCTACAGTAACTTCTTAATAAGACCTGCAAATCTTGACATCTCTAGAAGCAGGCCAAAATCATAGTTTGACAGCTGCACTGGTAATGTTTGAATTTAAGAATGTAAAACAGGAGATTACTGTTAGCTGCATAAATCCAAGTATAACAGTCTGGCTTGCATGTAAAAGAATGCAAATTTGATGCTTAGTCCTGTAGTCTATCTGAATGATTTTTATTGTACTTTTGCATATGGCACTTGACAACAAACTTATAAATGGGGTCATATTGACTCTACAATAGTGATTCTGCTTTAAAAGAAAGTAGCATCCACATCAAATTTAATTTGCCTTACAGAAAATATAAAAAAACACAGATACCATAAAATGAGGTAACTTTGATCAATTTTGGAAGTTTCTAGCTTTTACATAACCTGACACTGTCAAAAAGAAAACTCTTTTCCTGTTGATCATAACACTCTGCCTCTGATCCATCGAAAAAAATTTTTGATGATGTCATAACTGCTTCACAGCTGAACACTTTCAAACAAACTACTGAATAAAGTTACCCCATACTTTGGGGTAGCTTTGATCACACATTAAAAACCAATATAAGAATAGAGCAAATAGATTTGGGATAACTTTGATCACTGTTTTTATTTTTTTAAGTAATATAAAAGTTTCAAGACATAATTTTTAGTTTTTTGAGAGAGGATATGCAACTTTCTGTTTTTTGAAAGAGGGCAGGGGGTTATAGGAAACCCAAGGTCTTTTTTTGAGCCTCTTCAAGAAGTCAGCATAAGTGATGTTTTCAATAAAACTAACCCGGAATTCCCCTTACAGCATCAGGATGGAACAAAAAAGAAACCAAGAGGAAAAGGATTATTTCAATAAGTGATAGTAAGGGAGATCTGGGTTAGTTTCAGAAGCAAAATCACTTTTGGTGACTTCTTGAAAAGACCCATTTTTTCTTGACTACAAGTCAAATAGTACTACCCTTACCCCAACCGATCAAAGTTATCCCGTTTTACGTTATTCAAGTATTGTTCTTTAATATTACAATAATTTTTATGACACTAAACAACCATATCAGTTTTATCGCTATAATTTCAGGTCTCTTCAAGAAGTCACCGTAAGCGATTTTTGTTCGAGAAACTGATCCGGACCCTCTGCGGTTACTGTCGCTTCTTGAGAGATCCTTTTTCTTTCGGTTTCTTTTTTTTCCATCCTGGTCCTCAACGGGGGATTCCGGGTTAAAAAAAATCGCTTAAGGTGACTTCTTGAAAAGAACCACTTAGCTTAACAAATATAATCCAATAAAACCAATCTTGAGGCGATTAAACTCTTGAGTGAAAACTTTTATGCATTCTCAATACAAGTAGACGAGAACATAAAGTTGTACGGCTCAACTTAAATGGTGAACTAATATTAATGTACCAAAGTCAAAACAGTAGTTAGAGGGCGACCTTCACCATTTCACGCCATGATGCTTCGATGACGATTTTACACATCGTCTAGCGATTGGTTATTTAATGACAGAGCTTGGTATAATAATTGCGCCTTTTTAAGTAAAAACAAAACTTCAACAATAGGAAAAGTAGGAACTTGAAAATACGTAGGAGTGAGTCGATATTTAAGAGTTCAGAACTTTGCTAATAATATAAAAATTTTGTAAGATATTATTAAAATATTTATTTTATATTATCGGTAAAGCAACAATAGATGAAATTATTAACTTAATAATACAGCATCTGCGCATTTTATTGAATGTCAAACTGTTAATAATAAAGTTCCGGTTTAGGTTCAAGTTTGGCAAATTTTGTTTTAAAAGAATAAATTTCGGTTCAGCTCCGGTTCGGGCTCAAAGAAAACAATTCGCCGTTTATACGAATTTTTTATTTATATTTGGTTCAATCATAGCCGTACCAGCCGAAAAAAATTTGAAAGGCAGTACAATTTTGACCAAATTTTGTGACGTTTGCCTAAATCATGTTTTTCTAAAACTTTATAAATGTTTCAGTTTTTTCAGTTTTTCAGTTTTTTTTCTTTTATTTCTGCTCCGCCATATGAACAAAATAAAAAAATGTTGAGAAGTTTGTGTGTTGTTAAAGACGGGGTTAGAAAAAGGAAGAAGCAACAAAACGAGTTGACGTTGTGACTTGCTAATTAGCGATGAAAGGTGTGACTTGTTGTATAATATAGAAGCAATGTGATAAAAAATTTGTCTAAAATTTAGGGTGAAGACCAAAAAGAAACTTACACGATTCCTTTGATGCTGCCTTAAAATGTCTGATTTTGCTCAAATTTTTTATCGCTGCCCGAAAAATTCTACTGTAATTTTGCCAAGATTTTTGAAACTTTGCAAATTTGGCAATTGCCTCCCTACCCCTCGGCTATAACAATGGCAATCCGGATCACGTCATCAATTTTACTTTTATCCGAAAAATTAAACAATAAAATACAAACGGATCCACAAAGCGGAAAATTGCTTAGTCTACCTCCCCGTTCCAGGAATATAAACTGTTTCCACAAGATTTGGAAAACAAACCACCACGACAATTAAGCAACGCTATTTTGCTGTTGAACCACGTTTATGATTATAAGTGAATTTGATGCAGTAGGAGTACAGCTTATTAAAAGTTTTCCTGCAAGGTTGCCTAAACCAAAAATTTGCATGTCGATAAAAAACTCAATAAACCGTAACCTTGTTTTCCGTACATTGTTAGGCTGTATTAGGCTTCTCTCTTCGACAAACAATAAGGATTTGGTCTTTATCATTATCCAATTTTGAGTCAAAACAGTTTAATTTTTTAGTTATTTTATTTATTATCATTTAATGTACCATAATCTCTTTATTCATTCTCCTGACTCGCAGGAAAGCGGCGGAAGCACTGATACTTAGGGAAATTAGCAATTACCCAACCTGCTTCGGGTAATGCCAAGATATTGCTGCATGTCTGCTTGAAATTTAATAGAGATATGACTGTTATTTTAATAAAAATAATAAAAAATAGAATAATAGCATAAACTTAAGATAATAGAAATTTAGAATTGTTTGCCAAGACCACCAAGTAGGGGAAAGTGCCCAGGGCCGTAACTTTGTCAATTGGGGCCCCGGTGCAAACATCCATTATAGAGTCCCATTTATTTTGGGTATAATATTCAATAGGTATACACAGATATTATTGTGTTTGCTTTTTTATACCTGTAAATCAGTGGCGTGCGTTGACCTATGAAACTGGTCATGCAGTTGGTATGCCAAATCTGGTCATGCAATTGGGTATTTATTGGTAGTTAATGGGTAGGACATGCAATATTTTATGAGTAGGACAAAAAATTGTGTTGGATTTTAAGACATACACCAATTTTTATCCCAAAATTGTGCTGTTTTCTAAAAAAAAAGGGTTTTTACTTGAAATCAGACTTAGATTTCTTACTTTTCATCCAAAAATTATAGTGTTCTCTTAAAAAAAGGTCTTCACTTCAAATCAGTCTAAGATTTTTTGCTTTTCCTCCGAAAATCATGGTGTTCTCTAAAAAAAAATCTTCACTTAAAATCAGTCCAAAATTTTACACTTTTTGTCCTAAAATCGTAGTGTTCTCTAAAAAAAGTCTTCGTCTCCGATCAGCCTCACATTTCTCCAATTTCATCCCAAACACAGTGCTGTTTTTCATTAAGTTAAACAAATAAAGGTCATCGCGCAAAAGTTCGTTAGTCATGCAAAGCATGACTTGCATGCTCTGACCGCACGCCACTGGTGTAGATTCTAAACAAATAATAATAATAATAACAAGTTTAGTTTAATTTTTAACATAAACATTTTAGAATTAAACGTAGCACTGTGGGCCCTTCTTGTTCTGGGGCCCCGGTGCAGTGTACTGGTGGTAGTTACGGCCCTGAAAGTTCCTTAGAGTGTCTTTCCAAGAACACAACAAAGGTTTTGAACGAGATCATGTCGATCACAATTCCCGCTCTCTTACCACCCGACCACGCTGCCTTGTTGCTAAAATAGAGCGTGATTAGCAGCAACTAATAAAATCAGGGCGTCGATCCAAACCCGAATTGGATCCGTAAACCCGTATTAACCGTTTTTACTCTTTGAACCTGAAAAATTAAAATTCGCTAGGCCTGAACCAAAACCGAACCCGAAAAAATAAAATTTTCCTAACCTTTTTATTGCAAAAAATATTTATCAGAGTTATATGCAAGGAGCACTAAAAGTGTCGCCTCTGGCATTGTGCATCATGCATGTTCGAACACGTTTTTGAATTTTGGAGTCTCATCGGAGCCACGGTTATGTCGCAGAGCTACTCGTACAAGGAGAAAAAACCTTAAGTTTGTGGGCGCTTATTAAAAGCATTGTTGCACCGACAGGAGCGGTATTGTGCATCACGCACGCTCATCACCAGATGCTTGGAAACGTATTGAAATTGTAGGATGATGGTGGTAAAAAGTAACCTACTATCTGCGGCATTCTGCACCACGCACGTCGAACCCATGTTCACTGCCCGACCATGCGACAATCTGTTTGACTGAAAAAAGCCCTGACGATGCAGAAATGCAATTGATAGGAGCCCACAAACCTAAAATTTACAACAAAAAAACACATACAAAATTACAATAGCCGTACCAGCCCAAAACATTTGACAGTGGCGGCTCGCCCTTAGGAGCTGCAGAGCTGCAGCACCCCTAATATCTGTGCAACTGTTTTAAATTTTATCAGCAACGCTTAAAAAATCAATAATTTTAACAATCTTTTATTTTTCTTTATTTTGTTTTATCAGATTTAAGTTTTTTTTTTTTTTAATTTTGAATTTTGAATTGGCAACTTCTTGAGCTGTTTTGTGTCTAATTCGAAAAAAAAACAGATTGGAGTGAGAGTAAAAAGAAAGAAAACTAGTTGCTCTCAGAGATAAAAAAAAACGTCGAGCAAATTGTTCTTGCGGGCCCAAAAATTTTGAAATTTTTCAAAATTTGTCAAGATGCTCAAGAACAATGGTCGGCAACCTTTTTTTATGAGGGCCCAAATTCTATCTATAAAAATTATTGAAGGCCCAGCAGTTCACTTGAAACATACAGTAGCAGTGGCGTACGCAGAAAGTTTCTGAGATTTCGTCTCCGACTTCGCCACTTCCTCCCAAAATAATGGCGATCTCTAAAAAAAAAAAGGTCTTCACTTCCATTTCGTCTCGAATTTCTCTATTTTTTTCCCAAAATCATGGTGATCTCTAAAAAAAAGGTCTTCACTTCCATTTCGTCTCGAATTTCTCTATTTTTCTTCCAAAAATCATGGCGATCTCTAAAAAAAAAAAAAAAAGTCTTCACTTCCATTTCGTCTCAAATTTCTCCATTTTTTTCACTACACTACGCATTTAAAACTACCATGCACGTACGGCTAGCATGCGGCCCACAAAGACTTTGTAAAACCAAATAGCCCGCAGCACACAGGTTGCCGACCACTGCTCTAACGTTACAAAAATGTTTCAAAGAATTTAATCTGGAAAAGTACCCGGCCCGGTGGTTGCCGACCACTGTGCTCAAAAAGAACTTAGTTTCTTTTGAACCAACTACTTTCTCTCAAAAACTAACCCTGTATCTCCCTAAAACTAAAGGACCGTTTCCACTACCAGCGTGGAAAAGAGTATTCTTTGTTTCTTTGATTGATCTTTCAGCGCTTAAAATTGATGCGAGCGCTAAGCAAAGCAAAAAAATCAATAAAACAAACAAAGAATAATCTTTTTCACGCTCATAGTGGAAACGGGCCTTAACTCTCACTCCAATCTGTTTTTCTTCGAATTAGACACGACCGTTTTAAATGGTCGAGTCTAATTTGAAGAATAACCGATTGGAGTGAAAGTAAAAAAAAAAAGCAAAACTGGTTGCTCTAAGAAATAAAAAGAGAAAAAACGCCTCGCAAATTCTACTCGCGGGCCCGAAGAAAGCCCAAACTTTTAAAAACTTTTTGTAAATTGTTAAGATGCTTGAAAAGAACTTAACTAACTCTCACTCCAATCGGTTTTTCTTCGAATCAGACTCGACCGTTTTATATTCAGCTCAAAATTTTAAAGTGACGTAAAATCGCGCATTCCATTAACGCTTTATAATGATACATTAAATGTGCTTTTGGGCTGCAATAAACGCAACTCACTCGATTTAAACGTAGGCGTTAAACAAGTACAGCACTTTGCTTTCTTTCGCATAAAGCTTTTTAGTTGAAATGCTCTGTTAGCAATAACTTTAATATCTTTCAAATTAACACTGTGTTTTACAGATAAAAGATTCAGGACGCGAAAATTGGGGGTAAGCGCGATAGTGCTTTTGAAATTTGCACGATAAAAACATTGTGTTAAGTTTGTCTCTACAATTATATAATCTCGATCCAAATGTTATCCACAAAATTTGAAAACATCGATTTAGACAAGGGGTCACCTAATTTTTTTCACCAAACTTATAGCTCAACAGTAATTTAGCGAGGGACACAAAATTTAAAAAAGTTTTTTGTTTAAAACGCCCTCTTAAAAAACGTTTACTTTAGCGAATCGGAGTACAAAGATCTTCACTTGATCCAAAAAATTCTTCACTTGAATCAAAGATGCAAATCTTTGTACTGCAAATTGGAGGTCGATAAAATTGGAAAGGTTTTTATTTGCAAGAAGGACGTTTCAATTTTTTGAGTAAAACAAAAATATTTGCGAGTAAGTAAATGAAACACCGCGGCCAAAAAGTGAAAACCTTCATTTACTTATTTTTTGGTCTTCACTACCAAGTTTTTTTATAAAAATTTTCTCCATTATACTTAGGCTTAAAATTGGACTTTGGTAAAAGAGTGCGTTTTTGACCAAAAAATTGTCCGGCGCCTCTGATTGCAGGACTACTTTTTTTCTTACTTGCCAGCCGCCACTGCCTGACCTAACAAAATCGCATACCAAGTGGACCGATCCGCCTTTCGTACCTCCCTGTCAACGTCGGTAAGTAGGCTAAAACTTTTTTTAACCAAGTCTGGATTTGCTTTTTAGTTGTTGCTTAATAAATACCGCACTTTAAAAATTTGCCAAGGAAACTTCTACGGAAAACATTTATTTTATACTCGTTATTTGATGAAGTCATAAAATTAATTTGCTCTTGTCCCAAGAAAAGCTTTCGGATTAGCTATTGAGAGTGCAGGAGTCGGAAGATTGTGTTACAAAACCCGGCCTGCAGACGGTATTGCTATAAGGCATATGCAAAGACTGTGATAGTCTTTTGACTACCCAAGGGAAAGGGTTTGGGAGCCTGAAAAACGCTTTTCAAAAGAGAATTTTTGTCATAACACTAAACATCTTTAATTAGAATTGGAAGCAAAAAAACGGTTTTTTCTCAGAAAAATGGCCTTACTGGATTTTCGAATCGACTTAAAATTGACATGTATTTTTCGGAGCAAAAAAAACACTTTTTGCCCTTAAATTAAAAGTGAAGACTTTTTCAGTATTCATTTCTAACTGAAAAAGATTTTGCTATTGAATACAAAGATAAAAAAACATTGCTATAACTTTTGAGATTCAAACAATCCACACAAAACAGAAGCAACCGCTTTGAAATTAAAATATCTATCACTGACAAAGACAAAGCAAAAAATTTTTATTAAACAATTAAAAGTCACCAATACAGTACCAACAAAATCAACAGACACATACGCGACCCAATCAAGAATTTTCCTGCTGATAAACAACCATCTTTAACTGCAACAACGTTTGCATTTAAAACACCTTGAACCACTTGCAATCACATATTTCAAGTCGTATATCACGACAACCAAAAGAAACCACAAAACTCGTACAAACCATTTGACTTTTTCGCGTATTGTCAAAACACTTTTATCATGCAAAAACATTCCGGACATCTCTCACTCACATAGACTTAAACATGAACATTCGACCCGGTATACTTCACGCAACTCTGACATCGAACCACCAAAGACCCTCAACATCGCAATGTAGCTGCAGCATTAAACATAAACAGGGCATTTAACATGATGAAAATACACGAATTAACACAAAAGAAATTCGAAAATTAAAGCAAATTATATAAAAACTAGAGGTGTACGAAAAATAACAGTTCGTTAAAAAGTAACAGTTAATTTTCTTACTGAATATTAACATTTAAGCGAATCGCAAAGTAACAGTTAAGAGGTTAACTGTTATTATTCAGGCCATAGCCGTACCTGCCGGGGGTGCAGGGGGGAAATTGCCCCCCCAAGCTTCTAAGATTTGGGCAAAATTAAGGTTTTTCGGGCAGTGAGAAGAAAATATTTGGCCAAAACCATAATTTTTCGGGCAGCGATACGAAAAATTTGGGTAAAGTCAGGAAATTTAGAGAGGTGACGATGATGAACTGCAAAAAATAATAACTCAAATTTAGGTGAAGACCTTTTTTTTTTTTTTAGAGAACACCTTGATTTTGGGACGAAAATTGAAAATTAGGAGAGTGAATTTAAGTGAAGACCTTTTTTTTTTTTTAGAGATCACCATGATTTTAGGACAAAATTGGTTTTTCGTCTTGAGAATCTCAGACAATTTTTTTGTCATATCCGAAATGTACCATAAAATCATGATTTGGGCAAACGTCACAAAAGTAGCAGTTAGGAAGTAACAGTTAAGAGGTTAACTGTTATGATTCACGTTCAATTCTTTCAAAACTTTTTCTTTTTTGAAAAACTAGCAATCTCTCATCTGCTTTGCTATTTGTAATACAAATGTAAAGCAGATGAGAGATTGCTGGTTTATAATTTTTCTATGCTCTTCTGGTAAACAGACTTTAACTAAAATCTTCAGTTTATTCAAACTAAAAACTTTAAAAAACAGTCAACGTTTCAAGCGTTATTACAGACGCTCTTCGTCAGGACTAACTTGAAATAAAATAGATAAAAGCAATGAACGAAAATACATACAACTGTTAAAATTTTTTTTTTTTTTTTTGAAAATGGAAAAAAGAAAAAAGGCAAGTTAAGTGATACAAGGCAGTCAAGGATATAAACAAAAGCGAACGATCAAACAAAAAAGAAGCAGCGGTTTTATTTTAACTCATTGTAAATTTCATTGTAAAAGCAATTTTCTTTGTCATTTACTGTAGTAATTTTGTTGTTGATGAAAAAAGATTCTAAAAAGCGACGTTTAAAAAAATCTGATTCAAAAGCAAGAATAGAAGAGTTGTCAAAATCAATGTTATGCTGAAAATTTACCACATGTTTTACAAGAGCAGTTTTTTTGTTAATATTATTGTCATCAATTTTTGCCAAGTTTCTCGGGTTCAAATCTCGCTTATGTTCAGAACATCTGGTTTTAAAACTGCGGCTGGTTTCTCCAATGTATATACCAGAACAATTTTTGCAAGGAATTTGGTAAATTGCACCTGTTCGTTGGTTAAAATCAATGAAATCTTTCGTAATCGGTAAAATATTTTTGATAGTCTTGATTGGTTTGGTGCAAACTTTTATGTTAAACGCTTTGAAAATTCTAGTAATTTTTTCAGTAAAACCTGCCAAATAAGGAAGCACAACCAATTCTTTTCTTTCATCACTAAAAAAGCTTTCTTCTTTGCTATGATCATTCCACTTCTTGTTGGTATGACGTAGTGTTTGTTTAACAAACCATTCCGGATAATCATTCTTTTTAAGTGTTTCAATCAACTTTTTCATTTCTATTGATTTGTCTGTCTTTTTCGTAATTAGTTTCGAATTAATTCTGTGGGATAAAGTGGATATTATTCCACGCTTTTGGCTTAATGAATGTTGTGAGTTGAAATTGAGGAACCGATTGGTGTGCGTTGGTTTTTGATATAATTTGGTTATCAAATTTCCAGATTTTTCTTTTACTATCAAGACATCTAAAAATGGCAGGGAATTATTTGATTCTGTTTCTAGAGTAAATTTGATACTTGCCTCTATGTTATTTAAATGTTCATGAAAGGTTTCCAAATTATTCTTTTTTAAAACCACAAAAGTATCGTCGACGTATCGTTTCCACATAATTGGGGGATTTTGAAATGTTTGAAGAGCTTTGGTTTCTACAGTTTCCATAACCAGGTTAGCAATAGTTACTGAAATAGGGGAGCCCATAGGGACGCCGAAAATTTGTTTATAGAATTGATTC